>OX454415.1:41953107-44888320 GCA_949715475.1 Microchrysa polita | reverse complement strand
TAAAGTTGCACATTTATCATTCGAAGATGGTGGGCATTCCATCCTCGAGGTCAAGATTTAGGAAAAAAGCTGCTTCGATGGGTTGTGTCCATAACGCAAGTGGTGTGAGGTGCGTGGGAGCAGCTGAACAATCGAAAATATGGTCCACGTCATGTGGACTGGTTCCGCAGGCTGGGCAGGTGTTGGCGACTTCATTGTTTATTCGTGACAAATAGGAGTTTAGTCGCGGGCACCAGCCGGATCGAAGTTGAGCTAGGGTGGTACGAGTTGCTCTTGGTAGTGATTCTTCGTCTGGAGATATGGCAGGAGGTTTGATGCCAAGTACACGGTTGTTCGTGAGACTTTGAGTAGCTTTATGAACTTCAGATGTGTGTAAGTCTGCAATGGCCGCCTTGTAGTCGGAGTCATCGAAAGGAACTTTTTTGTATCGCTGGACTTCACGCTCTTTGTCCCTGATTGAACGTCTGATACGACGTGGCGGTGGTGTTTTGTCCATGAGTGGGTTATTCGGGTGGTTTGTTCGATAACATCCGACTAAATATTGCTTAGTGAGAAGTTCATTATGGCTCCTTAAAGTCATTAATTTTGTCTCCTGGTGTAGATGATCTTGTGAAGACATCTTAACACAGCCGGTGATGGTGCGTAGTGCTGTGTTTTGGCAGGTTTGAATGTGGCTCCAGTTTGTCTTGCAGAGACCATTTGTCCACGTTGGTGCTGCGTAATTGACCAGGGGGCGACCAATCGCTTTATACGTAGCCAAGAGGGTTTCTTTGTCTGTGCCCCATGTACTTCCGGCAAGTGCTTTTAATATTTTATTCCTGCTCCTGAGTTTGGAACATATATTTTCAGCGTGGGTGTTGAATTTGCCGGAGTTGTCAAGCGTGACACCAAGGATTTTGGGAGTCCTGGTTGTTGGGATGATGTGGGTGTCAACGTAGATGGGCAGTTGTGTGTTGTATTCTTGGTTGAAGCTTGTGAATAATGTGGCGGAGGACTTGGGCGCAGATAGCTTCAGATTTTTACTGGCGAAGAAAGCGTTAAGAACCTGCAGGTATTCGTTGATTAGATCGCACATTTCGGGAATGTCATTACCAGTTGCCATGATGGTGCAGTCGTCTGCGTATGAGATGATTTGTAATCCCGTTGGTGGTGTGGGTAATCCTGCCATGTAGAGGTTGAAAAGAGTGGGGGATAAGACTCCACCCTGGGGAACGCCTTGCTTGATTTTCCTGAGTTTAGACTTCCCGTTTCTAAACTCTGTGCAGGATTGACGACCGGCAAGGTAGTTAGCGATCCATTTATGGATGTACGGTGGTGTTGTATTGCGGAGATCTGTTAGCAATAGGGTGTGGTTGACAGTGTCAAATGCTTTTGACAGATCGAGAGCAACCAGGACGGTACGCTTGCATGGTTTCGGTTGGTTGAGTCCATTAAATATGTTGGACGTGATCGTATCGAGAGCGGTGGTGGTGCTATGCATTTTACGAAAACCATGTTGATGATTTGCAAGCTGTATGTGCTCTAAAAGTTTCGGCAATACAAGTGCTTCCAGTATTTTGGCCACAGGAGACAGGAGCGTTATCGGACGGTATGATTCAGCTAGAGTGTGGTCTTTACCTGGTTTGGGTATTGGGTTTATGCGGCCTTTCTTCCATAACTCAGGAATGATGAATGATTTTAACGATAGATTCATCGTGGCAGTGATATAATCAATGGCCGGTGAATCTAGATGTTTCAGCATGATCATAGCAATGCCGTCAGGGCCGAACGCTTTGGAATTGTTGGCATTTTTGATTGCAAGTCTTACTTGGTTTGAGGTAACTTGAAGGTGTTGATCGGTGGTACTATTGCGGATAGCTCTTGTGATGGTGCGCTTGAGCCTATCTTTATCAGGATGTTCGACGAATTGCTGATTAAATTTGTGTGCGCATTTGTCGTCGTTATTATAGGACTTATCACCGAACTTAATGGCTACCTTACCTTTGGGTTTTGTGGGGTTAGATAACGCACGTACCGTTTTCCAAAGGTTGCTTACACCGGATTTTATGTGGCAGGATTTTAAATGCTTGTTCCATTGTTGTCTTCTGTGGTCATTTACTTGCTGGGTTATCACATTATTTAGGTCGCTGATACGAGGATCACTGGGGTCTATTGTTCTGAATTCATCCCTCATTTTTGCCAGTTCTACGGCACTTGATGGAAAATGTGGTCTCATGATTGGTATGCGGCCGGAAGGAATGTGTCTATTAGCAGCATCTACGATAATCCGTCTCAGATTTTTTTCAGCGGTACGTACGTCGGTGGGAATTTGTAAGGCAGAAAACATTTCGTTGGTATAGGCTTGAAAGCCGATCCAGTCTGCTTTGCTGAAATTTGTGTACGTTTTCTTCTCAGTGTACGCGAATTGGGACGGTTTGTCGATCGTGAGGACTATTGGTAGGTGGTCTGACGAGAAGGTGATGAAAGGCTCCCATGTGGTGTTGTTGATGAGCCCGGGACTGGCAATAGATATATCAGGGGAGCTCCTGCATGATCCTGTAACGCGCGTTGGTGAGTCATCGTTCATGGGACAGAAATTGGAGTCATCTATTTGGCTAGCGATGAGGTTGCCTCTGGTGTCGTTGTCGAGATTCGAATGCCATAGATCGTGATGTGCATTGAAATCACCAAGTATTAAGCGGTATTGTCCAGTGAGTAGTGGAAAAAATTTTGGCCTGAAAACCAGTGGGACAACTTGAGGCTGGTGGTATGTAGATATTTAGAATATCTATATCAACATTTCCCGCTTTGATGGAAATCGCTTGGAGTTCGGTGGTGTTATCGGCGGCGGTGATGTCAATTTCTGAGTAAGGCAACGTGTTATGGATCAGGAAAGCTAAGCCTCCACCTGCGCCGGTGGGTCGATCTTTTCGGATGATGTTGAAGCCTCCGTATGAGTTAAGCGTTGAGTCAGCTTTTAGCTTAGTTTCCTGAACCGCAGCGACTTTGATGTGATGTCTGTCCATGAAGTCAGTGAGCTCGATGACTTTGTGTTGAAGACCATTGCAGTTTATTTGGACAATCTTGGTGGTAGAGTAGTTCACAACTGGCTGTGGTGGTGCTGGTGTTAGGGTATGTCGTGGTGCATTGTGTTGGGTAGAAACTGTGGGGGTGACTGGTGATGGTTGTTGGCCCTGGTTGTTGTGATTTTGGGAAGTCGATGATGACTGCTGTCCACAGATTCTGCAGTTTGGTGCTAGAAAGGTGTTAATTGTGGTTGTTGAACGTAGGTCTGAATTGTTTAGCCCAGAACAATTCTTAAAGTGGCACCATTCTCTGCAGCACGAGCAACGCACTGAGGTTTGAACGTTGGAGTAGATCCTCTTACCACATACGCAGCATGTCCAAGGACCAGGATTAATTTCGATGCCGGCACGTAGTAGTAGAATTTGGAGCAACTGGGCCGGCTCGGGTTGCTCCATTAGTATAAAAAAGATGTTGTGTGCAACTTTCTTGTTTCCCCGAATGTGTCGAGGGGGGTTTGCGGCTCTTGGCCATGCATAATTGCATGGGTGGTTCCGGGACATAGACCCGGCCGCGATAGGAACCGAACTTCAAGGTCCTGGCTATCACCGTTCGACAGTTACAGTTGCCCGAAGATGCGATTTGAAGTGTCAACTTTGACACGTCTTCGATGCGTATTCAACGAGATAATTGCGCTTTTATATTACACAATATTTGACTTTCAATATAAAACTCGGAACCCCATGGGTCCTTCCAAGGTCCTACCTCCAAGCGTTCGCAACTATTCCTGCAAGCATAAAATCATGGAAATTGACGCCCGCTGATGTTTAGTCCCATTGTTATGATTTCCTGTCGAGAGAGAGAGAGAGAGATAGAATTGAGCTTCTTTAAACGAGCTACCATGTACGTGCGTTTGATACCGATAACGGGTTGAACGGGTAACTAAGAATGTGCTTCGCCCTTAGAAAAAGTTGATTGTTGTTCTTTGTTCAGTTCAGTTCAATTTGAAATAATTTTTCGCGATTAGGGTGTTTTTTCCCCGGGCGTTTTGAGACTCGTGTCATTTCCGTTCAAAAAAAATTGTTGTCACAAGAACGAGTTTGAAAGGATCATACCAAAAATATATTCAGCAGCGCTGCTCTAAAAAAATGAACGAGTCTGGAGACTTGCTATTAAATAAAACATTAATTCGCTGCTAATTTTTATACCGAAATTATTCATTAATTAAATTTCCCACGCATAAAAACCAATCATGGAAAATGGTAAATTTATCGCATTTTTCTTACAATCCTCAGAAATGCCACCACAAACAATGCCTGCCTGTGATATAGTTGACTTGTGGGAAGCGGCTGGTGTCCTACAGCCTAAAAAACTGATGTCGTGTTTGGGATTCGATGAGGAAATCGTCTCCATACCACTTTTGACGAATGCCTTGGAAGAAGAAATCAGGACGTCTCCCAATGAATCAGATGTGTTGCTTAAGGTAACTTTTTTTTTTCGAAAATGTGAATTCGTGTAGCTATTCACTGAATCCTCATTTTAATAGGCTTCTTTGGTACTGCACAAGAGTGAAGTGATTGCATTGAAGCACGCCTTCCGACAGCTGATGGACGAGAATAAGCAAATTCGCACAGATAATCGGGATGTGAACAAAAGGGCGGCCATTTTGGCACAAGAAATTGACGAACGACATGCTGCATTGGAAGCGACTACAAGGAATGAGGTGAATTTTCTGCTAAACCATTATTTAGAAAGTTACTGACTTTACACATTTTCAGATTCGCATGCTTGAACAACGACACGCTGAAGTTATACGCGATCTAACCTCACAGTTGGCCAACGATCGTGAGAATTGGTCCAATTTAAATGCACGACTCGAATCGCGTATCAAACAACTCGAATCGGACGAACTCAAGTACAAGTTAGACATTCAAAGTTTACAAACTGAAAACAGTGCCTTAGAAAACGAACAAATTACTTTACAAAAACAAGTCACCGACCTCCTGGAAGCTAACATTAAACTTAACAATGAAATTGTCGATCTCGAAGATCATCAACGCAATGACGATAGTCAGCAGGGCGATCGTGAGAACGAAGAAGTTTTGGACCTTATTGAAAAAGTCAGCTCGCTACAAACGGAAAATGCCATTTTAAGGGATAAGAATGATGAACTGGTAGCGGAAATTGAGGGCCTGAATTTCGAATTGAACCGACAGAAGAACAAAAAATCATCATCACGAACAAATCTGGATTCGTCCGGTGACAATTTGTCCGATGCCGACGGTGAACATTCGTCGTTGGCGACAAAGCGACGCGGCGATTCGCCGAGTAAGACTCGAATCACGGAGGAAAGTCCACGTCTGGGGAAATTGCGTAAGTGTAGTAATGATAACAGTGAGAATGAAACAAGCGGTGATTGGGTTGCTTTGAACTCTGAATTGAGTAGTACGTTGAATTCTAATACGATTGGTGCTACATCGTCAGGTATTTCGCAAGATTTGTCGGGTGTGTTTGATGCCAAGGACGATGAAATCAATTGTTTGAAAGAAAATATTGCACAATTGGAGAAGGAATTGGCTGAATTGAAAGTTTCGAAGACGACCGCATCGAATTCAGACGGTGATACGAAAACTTCCACAGACTTACAGGCGCGGTGTCAGGAGCTTGAGGGTAGTTTAGAGCAAATGCAAAAAGCCTATGAGGAGTGTGAGGACTATTGGCAATCGAAGTTGGGCCAGGAGCGGACACTATTCGAGAAAGAGCGTCTGATTTATGAGGAGGAGCAGCATGAAAGTGGTAAGAAATTCGCTGAGCTTATGGATAAGATTCGGGAATACGAGGAGCAGTTCAGTAAGGACGGACGTCTGTCGCCGATTGATGAGCGTGATAATCTGGAACAGCAATATGCCGATTTGGAAGCTGAAGCCGATGAATTGCGCGAGAATGCAAAGAAAATGTTTGAAGATAAGAGTGAGGAAATCACCAAATTGCAAGAGCAAATCATGGAATTGCAAGCACGATTGGGTGATGATATTCAAATTAGGTGAGTAAATTTTTTATTATGTCTTGGGTTAATCTGTCTCCTAATTCACGTTTGTTTTTTCTTTTCTCGCCTAATAGGGACAGTGGACTAAAACTAGATCCGTCCGAAATGGATAGTCCAGCTAGTTCCCCGATATGTTACCTCTTTAACCAAAGTACAATTCAAGCACCAGCCCGAGACTATCAAAATCCCAATTGGAATAGCCAACCAAAGAAGGAGTCTCGGTAAAATTCAAAACACATTTTTTTTTATAGAAATAGAAATCACATTTTTGTTCATTGCCTCCGTCAGATTGGATAATCTCACAACATCGGAAACCACGATCTTCAGCACGGTCGACGAAAATGGTGAATCAAATGATAAATTTGTGCCGCGTGTTTCGCCAATCCAAAAGCCTAATACGCCCAGTAAATTGCAACGTGATGCCGATGAAACGGCATCCGTTGCATCGGCGCGTAGCTTTGACACTCGTAGCGTTGCCTCGACACATAGTGTGCATAAATCATCGATTGGTGACATGAGCACATGTCCAAGTCCGAATGGACTGAGGGAGGATTTGAAACGTTTGAAATACGTCGAGATACAGTTGAAGGAACAAATTAAAGATTTATCACACAAACGTGATGGTTTGGTGATGGAATTGCAACAGCTTCATGAAGCGAAGCCGGTACTGGAAAAGGCATATGCGGTAGGTCATAGAAGAGGGAAAAATGATGTACGATTTTATATATTTTTTGTTTTCTGTTTTTGTTGCAGCGCACTGCACATCCGACTTTACTGCAAAGGATAAATCATTTGGAACAGAAGAATCGGCACTTGCAAAATATAATGCGACAGCAACAACAGTACACAGATACTATCATGCATCGTAAGTACCTTTATTGATTAGAAACTAATAATAGCGTTTGTAAATAGCAGTTGGGCTAAATATTATAGTTTAATTGCAGAATAACAGTTTCGTGTCAGACTATGTAAATTCAATACATATGTGTCCCGGCCCAAAGACTTTTACCCTAGGAAGTTAATGCCTTCTACCTTGAATTTTTAATCGTGTATTTAGCAAAATAATTGAAAATTATCGTGCTATCTTGTTTTTTGTTTTAAGTCAACGAAAATCACGACTTGTTCCATTAAATTAAAATTTACTACTCCCCATCCTAAAATTTCACATAAATTTATTTTTTCGCGTGGTTTCACTTTATTAACTGTACCTTGAGCTGTCAAATCTGACAAATATTTACAACAGTTTTTACTGTCTTATCACTTTTTGACATTAATTAATATCACTGTTTTCCCATTGAGATGACCTACGCGGAAGTTCTTAGAAGAGTAAAATCTGAGCCAGGGGAGATGGGTGACAATGTATCCCGTATTCGACGCACGCGAAACGGGGAATTATTGTTCCAACTAAAAACGCGAGGGGGAACCTGGTGGAGGGATACAAATCCATCATAACCAACTTGTTGGGAATTAATCCAAAGGGCGTTAAAACATTTCGTCATGAGACGAGGCTAGACTACGAAGGAGAACATCTGCACGGCGTACCGAGAACGACTGGAAGTTAATCTTCAGATTGAGGCGGTAATGTCACGGTGGCACTCAGATCGCAGTAATAAACATACCCACAGCTGAAGTCAACAAAGTCCTGGATCGGAGCAAACTGAAGGTGGGATGGACAAATTGTCGCTTAAGACCTATATTCGTCCCCAAGATATGCTACAAGTGTTTCGCATTTGGACTCTTTGCATATTGTGTCAGGAAGCTGATAAGGAGATCTGGAACCATCAAACCAACGATCTCCTGGCTAAGCAATATCTTTTTGGTTGTTATCGGAGCCAACACCCAAATCATGACCTTTATGGACAAAACCCCACCACCACGTCATGTAAGACGTTCGTTAAGGGACATGGAAAGGGAAGTCCACAGGTTTAAACGAGTTCTCGATAACTCCAGCACTTACAAGGCGGCCCTTAATCAATTGCACACCAGCAAGGTAACCAAAGCCACCAATAGGCTATCTGCGAACCGTGTCCTTCGCGCTCGAACACTCGACATCTCAGCCGACGAGCAACAACTGCGTAGGGCCACACGTACCACCTTGGCTCAGCTTCGTTCTGGATGGTGCTCCAGATTAAACTCGTTTTGGTCGGGCATCGACAACGCCATTGGAAATATTTGTCCAGCGTGTGGAGCCAGCCCACACAACGTGGATCATGTATTCATGTATCACCTACGCATCTAACACCTATCGAACTATGGTAGAACCCCATCGAAGTTGCGATCTGCTTAGCTCTTGAGAGGAGAGGATGCCTTCGATCCCCCCCCCCTCTCTTGTGCCGCTACAACAAAAACAACAACCACGATGGAACGACGTTTAATTCGAACAATTTCTAGACCGACTGGTGCACGATGCGAGTACGAAAAGCCATCTGATGATTGCCTCACCTACGCATCTAACACCTATCGAACTATGGTAGAACCCCATCGAAGTTGCGATCTGCTTAGCTCTTGAGAGGAGAGGATGCCTTCGATCCCCCCCTCTCTTGTGCCGCTACAACAAAAACAACAACCACGATGGAACGACGTTTAATTCTAACAATTTCTAGACCGACTGGTGCACGATGCGAGTACGAAAAGCCATCTGATGATTGCGGGGGGCTTCGTTTTCACAGCTGGATATTGTTCTCATGAATTCAAGGGCTAGTAATACCTTTAGGAGGGGGAATGTGGGATCCATTATTGATCTCACATTTGTCAGCAGCACGTTGGCGCCGTTCATGAAGTGGCACGTCAGTGAGCCTAATACTCAAAACGATCAACAAGCAATTTTGTACTCCGTAGCAAGCAGATCAAATCGAACAGAGATCCATCCAATCACTCACCATTGGATGGTCTACAAAGAGATTTGACGAGGCCCTCTTCAAGGAAGTGATTCAATTGAAGGTGCTGCAGAACGGAGGTCAACACAGATCGCAATTGATGACGGCCTGTGACGCATCTATGCCCCGGAAGAAGACATAAAGTGAAAGAAATGAGAACTACTGGTAGTTTGAAGAAATTGCGGATCTTAGATTAGATTGCTTGAATGCGAATGCGTCTTTGTCAGCGGGTGACTCGAAGAGGCGCTCAGGATGTCCTACTATAGCACAAAACGCTCCGAGGTTCAGTTGCATGCACGGCGGAATTGGAATGGAATTGGGAAACACGTTAACCCCAGAGAATGTGGTCAACCATATGCTGACACTTCTATTAAGTTCTGAGGCATGGTTCAATTGACAACCTTCAACATCTTGATCGACTCCCATTTGGTCTTGGCGTTTTGCTATCATTTAATCTTTGGGTGTGCATTACGTACGAGTTAGGATAGAGGATAGGATTGAGTCGCTTCCTCCACATACCTCGCCCGTCACCCGTAATTTGAGTAATTCTATGCCGGTACATTTGCAATAAAAGATAAGCTACTAAGAAAAATAGTAAGCAAAAGCTTTGAAGATTCGTCACACTTCCTCCGCCCTAAAGGGGCGCACCTCACCGTTCATATTAATTCACAGACGTAGCAGCTGCAATAGGGTTGTCCTATAACGCCCTCGGAGTGAGGTTAGTGAGGGGCATCGGAACAGGTGGTCCACATCATGGGGCGCACCGCCGCAGCTCGGTCAAATGTTCCGAATGCCGGACAGGTCTATTCGAGATAAAGCCTAGTACTGACAGCGAGAGTGAAATTTTTGTCCGCTGCAATTTTTTCAATGAAAATGTATTCTTACTGTCGTAACTTCTCAAGCCGTTAACACCTGAGATGTACCCACTCCATGCAGCAATTACACTATACTGACCTGCCATTCGAACCAATTCGTTGGCCGCAAACACTACAAAACCATACCTCTGGGCCTGGATTTGTTTCAATGCCGGCGCGAATCAATAAAATTGAGAGCAGCCGCGCTCCCAATATGACGAAAAAACACATAACTCGAATCCACACATATACACAGACAAACACAACCTTCCTGCATCGAACCTTCAAGGCTCTTGCCAGGGAGGCGTTTTGGCAACTTTTGGCCGTTTCCATGCTGAAAAACGGATGCAGTCCGCCCCGTAGAGGCAGTTGCCGTCGGACCACAAACAACGTCCTAAAGGCACTGGCCGGGAGTTCCTGGGGCAAGGACAAGCAAACCATCTACGAGGTATACCGTCAGGGGAGCACCTAGCCTTTCGGCCTTTATCTCCCGGTCCCGCTAAATGTTTGGACCTTCGGCTTTTTACTGACAAGGTCTTATTGTCAGATGGGGATTTCTCCATCCGGCACATGCACACACCATCAGAAACCCAACCCCGGGGTTGCATCACTAGCTGGATGACTTGGGTAACAACCTCCAGCCACTACGAAGCCAACACCTTGATGGGTAAGGACCATAGTCCCCTGGGCACACCCATCCCCGTAGTTCACTATTCGCTATAGAGTTCTCTATAGCAGGTGTGATCCTCCTTCGGCCCCCTATTGGTTAAGCCTTACGTCGAATTCAGACATGCACATCCCAGGCTCGTTGGACCTGTGACTACGAGCCTGTGTAGACACGAAGCGCTGCTTTTCACATCCAGGTGGCCCCTTCAGTTTACTAGTCAGCAATGCGACTCGGGCAGTGTGGTCATCAATCCACAAACTAGTTAGATATAGGCGCGTAGGCATTTACCACCAAGGCCGTTCTCCCTAACTAGCCCCTTCAGGACTCGGGTCATGCGAAGCCGTCAACTCCGAAGCTCACACGATTTCCATACGATGCACTCCCCCACCAGAGGACACCATAATCGTGCTTGGCCTTTAGTGACTTCCCTCCCGTAATCTATGGGGGAGGTAGGTCACGCCAAGAGCCACCCGTACATAACTCAGGAGCACGGGAACGTTACCGCCCGAATGGTCCAGGGGCCCCCTTTCGCTGCTAGGTCCGTGGTGTCGTAGCTCACCAAAGATCTTTGTCCCACTATATCCAGCCTTCCTTGGCTGGTGTCACAAGGACACCGACCCCCCTGCGGGGCCTGGGGCAAGGACAAGCATACCATCTACGAGGTTACTGTCTAAGGGTCACCTAGCCTATGGCTTTATACCCTGGTCCTTGCTTATGCGGTTTGGACCTCCAGCTTGTTTACTGACCCGGATCTGTAGTCAGATGGGGATTTCTCCATCCGGTGAATGCATTCACCTTCAGGAACCCAACCCCGGGGCTGCATCACCAGCTCGATGTCTTGCTTAACAACCGACAGCCCCCTCGAGACCAACGCCAAGATGGGAAGGGACCATGGTCCCCTGGGCTCGCCCATCCCCGAGGTACACTATTCGCTATGGACTTCTCCATAGCAGGTGTGATCCTCCTTCGGCCCCCTATTGGTTAAGCCTTACGGCGAATTCGGGCATGCACACCCCAGGCTCGTTGGACCTGTGACTCCGCGTCTGTGCAGACAACGAAGCGCTGCTTTTCACATCCAGGCGGCCCCTTCAGTTTACTAGTCAGCAATGCGACTCAGGCAGTGTGGTCATCAATCCACAAACTAGCTAGATATAGGCGCGTAGGCATTTTCCACCAAGGCCGTTCTCCCTAGCTAGCCCCTTCTCGACTCGGGTCATGCGGAGCCGTCACCTCCGAAGCTCACACGACTTCCGTATGATGCACCCCCCCACCGGGGGACATCAAAATCGTGCTAGGCCTTTAGTGCTCCCCTCCCGCAAACTATGGGGGGAGGTAGGCACGCCAAGAGCCACCCGTGCATAACTCAGGAGCACGGGACCGTTAACGCCCGAATGGTCTTTGTACAGATCCTCGCCATGGCGTATCAACTGTACCAGGGGCCCCCTTGCGCTACTAGGTCCGTGGTGTCGTAAGTCACCAAAGATCCCTGTCCGACTACAAACAGCCTTCCAAGCTGAGTGTCACACGGACACAGACCCCCCTGCGGGGGTGGGGCAAGGACAAAGAAACTATGTTGGTCACCTGCAAAGCGATAGGTAGAGCAATTCCCAGCTACGCAGCACGATGTATAACAGGGGTATAACTATCGCCGAATCTCTAGACGCCTCAGATTTCTGTCCACTCAATGCAGACTCGCCGACTCGAGTCACAGGCACTTGCAGTAGTTCTCCTTACTTAACTATTGTATGTGCTAGCCTAATCAGTGCTACTCGATCGGAAACGCATACTGCTCTCTCGTCCGATCACCTCCCAATCATTATAAGAATTGACAGCTAACCTGACTCAAGTCTGAGAAGCGAACGTTTGTCAATCACAAGAAAGCCGATTGGGAGGGTTTTAAAGCATACTCGTCGGCGAAGTTATATTCCTGCAGGTTGTCTCCGGAAAGTTCGACCTAATTTCCCTACCAGTGCCGCCAGATTAGCCGATGAACGAGATAACATCAGACGCGCTCACCCAGCTGATCCCAGAATTCAGGAGCTTAACTCCGAAATCCATCGACAAGTTAAAGACTATCGGAAGGCGAGTACCTCAATGACTGCAACCTCAATGAAGGTGTCAGTAAACTATGGTCTACTGTACGCGCCCTATCCAATCCTAGGAAAGGAAAGGGCAATAATGCCATCAAATTTGACCATAAGAGCACCAGCGATCCCCTTCAGTGCGCAAGCCTGTTCAATAAACAATTTATTGAACATCTCAAGTCCGACGACTTAAAGCGCAAAATTAGAAGACGGATTCGCAGTAGAATTGTTGACAATATACCATCGTATACTGCGGACCAGGCTAAAAACGTCATTGAGAATGCTAAAAACTCAAAGGCCCTCGGACCCGATGGCATTTCGATGGCCGTTGAAACATCTCGACCTTTCAGCCATTGAGTATCTCACGGCAGCCTTTAATTTGTCGATCTCTACGCTTGCCATCCCTGAAATCTGGAAAACAGGTCGGGTTGCCCCCTGTCTCAAGCCAGGGAAGAGCGCAAATCTCGGGGAATCCTACCGCCCCATTACGATACTTTCTCCTGTCGCTAAGACGCTAGAGGCCCTTATTCACCCCACTCTTGTTGCACATGCGAAGCTAGAACCCCACCAGCATGGCTTCAGGAAAATGCATAGTACCACCACTGCCCTCGATGCGATCACTACACGCATTCGTGATGGGCTAAATCAACGCAGTCGTTGTCACAGAACCATTCTGGTGGCAATAGACCTATCAAATGCATTCGATAAGGTCAATCATTCAATGCTCTTAGCAAACTTGTTGAATATGCATCTTCCTGCACAAGAGATTCGTTGGATTGCCAATTATCTAGCTGGTCGGCACTCCTTCACCGAGTTTCGAGGCAAACGTTCTAAGCTTAGGAAAATCAAATTAGGTGTTCCACAGGGAGGGGTACTCTCCCCCACTCTGTTCAACATCTACATGTCCAGCCTTCCTACTCCACCGGAAGGAATCGATGTGATCTCCTACGGAGACGATTGCACCGTAGTCGCCACAGGGGAGGATAAGGATGAAATGCGCCTCCAAATTAATCGCTATCTTGGGCGATTACAGGCTTTCTTCCAAAGCCGAAAGCTCACCATCTCTGCTTTTAAATCTTCTGCGACATTTCTTACCACCTGGTCGGGGGATAGTCGGTGGGAGGTTGATGTACGTATTGGCAACAATCCAATTCCTACTGTTGCTAATCCTAAAATTCTCGGGCTCCACTTAGAGAGCATGATGAAGTCAGCTCATCACGCGGCATCCGTTTGCGAAAAGATGCGCAGTAGGAACAAAATCCTAAAAGCACTAGCTGGTAGCGCCTAGGGCAAAGATAAAGAAACCGTGCTAGTCACTTAGAAAGCGGTGGGTCGAGCAGCCGCTGATTATGCAGTCCCAGTTTGGTCACATAGTCTATGTGATACAAACTGGTTCCAAATTCAGGTCTGCCAAAATGCTGCTCTACGCACAGCTACAGGTTGCCTCTTGATGTCTGCCCAGGATCACTTACATCAAGAGACAAAATTGATGGCAATACGTGACCACAATCTCCTACTGTCTAAACAGTATCTTGTTGGTTGCTACTGTGAGGATCATCCCAACCACAGTCTCATGGACCGAATTCCACCACCACGTCATGTCAGGCGTGGTTTACGAGAGCTAGAGAGAGGTCCAGGGATACAAGAGGGACCCTTACGACGATCATGCATACCAAGCTGCCATCGCTGAGATTCACACTACAGAAGTGAGTCGGTATATTGCGAGATTAGGTGCGAATAGAGTCCTCGATCTACTGATCGATATAAGAACGAATTTAGTTGGATATTTCAATAGTCCATTGACAGTGCACGAGACCTATCCACCATTATCACCCTCTTGGGGTCATTAAGTAAGACATAATCAAATTTGGTTTTTTGTCCAAAACAATCCGTCAATTACTTAACACGACGAGGAGGGATTAACCATTGTCTCTTAGTGTCGCTTAATTGGATCCGAAGGAATGGTAATTTAATACCGATATCAGATTCCAGCAATGAAAACGGCAAGACAAAAAACATTTTGGGGTTGTAATAAACTCCGAACATTACAAAATTCTTGCAGCAGATTGTTATACTAGGAATCAATCATCCATGACCCATCCATGCCCGTTCTGAAAGTACCGATTTTAGGTCCGTTAGTCCGGTTTTTGACATCCCTAGTCCGAATGGTCCTCTATTGCCTCAACCAGTTATTTCAGCTAACAGAATTGATAGATCTTTATTGTGATCTCTATAATTTCTGTGAATTTTTTAAACAACTTGAAATTTAACCTGTAATGGTTTTTTTTTGTGGGTCTGGGTCGGTTTAACCTGCCCCCTATATAGGAAAAACACGGCCAATACTATATCCTCCAATTTAATTTAAAATTCAATTTCACTTTTTCCACAGAAACGTGGCAACAACAACGCTCGGAAATTGGCGAATTGCGAAATCGACTGGAGACACAAACTATGATAATGGCCGAACAAGTGCAACGACTTGCCAACGCTGATCTGCTGGTGAAAGAGCTCTACGTAGAAAATTCACATTTGACCGCCAACATACAGCGATTGGAGCAGCAACGAAGTCGAGCGAATCTACTGCACCAACATCATCATAGTTTGAACGGTGTTCCTGGCTTGCCTTAATAATAAATAGTGGACTGAGTAAATACCGAACTGCGCGGGCTACGATTGCACTCACTCACACTACACTCACTACATACTAAAATTTCACAACGCCCATTTAGTGACACAGTCCGTTTAGTCTAAATACAATTCATATAAGTAAAGTGTTGTTTTTTGCTGACCTCTAAAAGTATACTAGTGAACAAAAAAATGTGAAAATTCGTTTGTTCACACAAAATCTCTCTGATAAGCCTAAATAGACTAAAAAAAATTTGTTATGTTGTTTTCCACTAAAACAATGAATACATAATCTAACGCATAAATAGATAAAAATTGTTCGTGTATCAAAATGAATGTTATGTTTGACGAATATTTTCTTTGTTTTTTTTTAATGTATTTAAAAAGTTATTTAAAATGTTTTTTTCGTTTTTCCTAAATTCAGTATGTAATCTATTTATTTTTCGTATATGTAATATTAACGAATTTTAGTATTCACTATGAAATTAGAAAGCAAACATACACACTTTTTCATTTACGTAAATTATTTATGTATAACGGCGATAAAAAAAGGAATTGTAAAGAAATTATTGTATAATAAGCTATTAAGTTTTTTGATATTACTTTAACTATTTTTTGTGTGAACCATAGGCGATTCTTCATAATTACTGTATTTTGTTAAAAATATTATATTAACAAATGTCACCGATCATACCATGTATGCTTGGCTAAAATGACTCGCCTGGAAATATTATTAATTGTTGTAAAAGTATACACCTACACAATGTATTAAGTATTGTCAATGTCTCACGAATAACACACACCGAATATCTAAAAAGAAAGTATGTACACATTATTTGTATAAATTTGTAAAATTACTGATATATAAAATATTTTGTATTTTTGAAATTATGGTAACATTCGATTCAAAATTTCTGCTGTTTTTTTTTCTATTGCAAAAACAGTCAAAGCGTTTTTGTATTTTGGTGTAACCGAGCTCGTAGTATTACAAGATGCCACAATTCTAAATTTGTATGCATTATGGAGTCGTTTGGTACGGCCCGTTATTTCAGTGGAACATTTATCCATATCAACATCTTTTTTCCGATAATAACAAATTTCTGCAGTTGCGGAGAGTGTTTTTTTCCAGTTACACAAGAATATAGAAGAAATGGACCTTAATCTCATTTTGGGTATTTAATTGAATTAATTAATTAGACTGGTAATACATACTTTTTTATTAACAATTTCAGAAAATACATAAAAAATGCAATTGTTCTTTATTATTTATTCGATAACCCCAAAAAGGAACATTAATTTATTTATTGGTACACTAAACTAAAAAAAAAGACAAAACAAATATTTGGGATACAAAAACATATACATATATTATCATTTAAACTCTCTAAATTATTTATTTAAACATACACAAAATTGTATTATCGTAATCCAGTAACATTACTTATTGTATAGAAAATAAGCAATTAATTTAGTATAATGCACATGAGCTACTCACTAGAATGATTTTCTGAAAGTGTTGGACAGTTTCTATAGATAATATTGTATTTATGTTTGGAAAGATTTTAAATATTGAAAAGGAAGTAAGACTAAAAACTAGGAAAATGCGTGGTTTATTGATGCAATTTGTGATGAGATGATTATTGTAATTGTTTTGTATGTGTAACGTTTCAAGTATTGCTGATAATTAAGTTAAAATGTTTTTTTTTCTTTTTCTTTTCCAATTATTAACAGAATATGCATGGTACATACATATTCCAATACATACATATACATTTATGAAGAAAATAGTTTATTACTATTTATATTGCTATTGAAAGACATTTGAGTAAATAAAAAATATATTTCGTATAAATCGATTGTTTTCAATTGTAAAAAACAGTACATACTTAAGTAGCAAGGCCGCGCTTAGACGAGGTCTATTTAAAGCTGGATTCTTCCACAAGCTTGAATTTATTTATTTATAAGCTGACCCGGCGAACTTCGTATCGCCCCACCTTTTAGACATTGTCGTTTACCGGTTGGGCAAAACTGCTGAAATCCGCAAATTTGTTCAGGAGGTATAGACAAAAGCGTGAAAAAATGCTGCCTTGATGATTTTTTCTGGCCTATTTCCCAGATGGAGAAGTTTACTGAAATACGCTAATCTTTTTAAGAGACGACTCACAGTGGGGCGGTAGAGGCAAAAATTAAAAAAATTGATACTATTTGAGAGCTTTTGTGAATGACTTATCGCATAGTAAACATTTTGAAGTTTCGATCTACAAAAAATTTCGGACTGATATCTGTCACAGTAAGAAATCAGCGGTTCTCAAAGTGTAGACAATTGATTTTGCAATTTAAGCACATTTTTCCATATTCAAGTTTCAATGAAAACGCTGACGATAAATTCCCATAAAACTTTGCTGTATGATTGTATGTATGATTTTATTTTAAATTTTCAGGTTATAATAAATATGTTAGCACAAAAAAAAAGTAAAAAAAAAATTTGGAAAAAAATAAAATTTAATTTTAATTATTGAAGGTCAAATTGACCCAAACTGGATTTTTCACATTGAGTTTTAACAACTACCTCCACGTGCCTCCAAGGGTCTGTTTATGCTACATTATTCCCGAAAGTCTCAAGATTACTAATATGTAAGAATCATAACCCCATAGAACCCCAGGCTACTTTTATAGCCGATTTTGTCATGTCATGTTGGCTGGTTTAGGCACGATTTTTTAACTCTACTGTAAAATATGTTGGGTCCCTTTGAACCGGAGATAGCCGTAGTTTTCATCCTATTGAACTAGTTTTTAGTACAGAGTATAAAGGGACTCTGTCTTGGCGTTCAGCCGAAATTTACCCCCTCCCTTCCCCCCGGGGAGGAGCTATGGACGTGTCGGGTTGAAAAGTTCTAATAGGCGAATCAGGCGGTGTCCTTGGTCGGAGCAACTCAATTTTTGGCAAAAGTCAACTTCATTTTATTAAGAATATTTCCCTAAATTATCCTGGCTCAACTAGCATTTCTTTCAGAGTTAAACTAACAAATGTAAATGTCAAAAATTGATAATATCCCATTTTATTTTTTGGTCTAGGGTATAATTTATCAAAATAAGTCAATTGTATTATATGTCGTTGCAAAGGTAATTTTGTGTAGTTTCATGTGTCCTCGAACCATTTTGCTGTAGCTTTTACAGTTTTTGAAATAATTAAGAAAAACTGAAAAATGATCCCCCTCCCCCCTTAAAATCGAAATAACTTCAAAACGGCTGATCCTAGCTGCGTGAAACATACTCCATTCGATTTAGAATGGCCAAATACATCAAAATTGACATGACATTTATTTATTTATTTTTCACAAAAAAATACATTCTGTAATTATAAAAATTAGTATCGCATGTCAAACAGATAACAAAATAACCAAAATTAAAAAATAATAATATTGTGAGGTGAAGAGCGTAAGGATAAAAATAAAATGAGATAAAAATTAAAATAAATTAATCGACAAGTTAAAATTAGGAAGAAACAACAAAAATAAACATAAAAATTGATAAATATTAAATAAATTAAAAAAAAAAGAGAGACATAAGGTCCTAAGAGAGACAAGAAGCAAAAAAAGACAAGTAATCCGGACAAGAAAGAGTTTATAATGTGAACATTAAAACAACGTTAAACATATTCATTTAATATAACTAAAGGATGTAAAAACATATAAAAACATAAAAACAACCCATAGTCCACATTTTTACCTCCTTAAGAAACTTTGGAAGAATTCAAATTTCTCTAATTCTGAAAGGTAGATTGTTAAACAATTTTGGAGCGGAACATGAAAAAAATTTGGAAAAGCAAATTCTTGTATATCGGGGGACGTTTACTAAGGATGCAGTATTCAGTCGTAAATCGTAAAAATTCGAGTTACGAGCATGCAGATAGCCGCAGCGCATAAAAAATAATTTTAAAATCTTAAGGCAACATAAATGAAATATGGGAAGAATGTTGAGATCTTTAAATAAAGGAAAGCTACTGTGCTGTCTATTTTTATTGGAAATAATTCTAATGGCATGCTTTTGAGCCAGCAGGGCGGGATTCAGTCTGGTTTTATAGGTTCCACCCCAACAAGATAAACCATACTCTAGCTTAGAGTGAAAGAGGCTGAAATAAACCATTTTCAAGACCTGGGGTGGGCAGAATTGGCGCAGGTTATAAAGTTGCCGAATTACAAATGAAAAATAGTTATTTAAGTTGGAAATATGATTCGACCAGTTCAGCTTACTATCCACAGTTACTCCGAGGTATTTAAAACAGGGGACGATTTCGATGGGGAAGCATTTCTCAGAGCAAACACATTCGGTATTAAAACTAGTAGTATCTTCATTAGATAACAGAAAACGAGTACACTTCAGATGATGATAAAATAGTTTAATAGACTCAGAGCTAGAACCTATTAAATTGAAGAACATTATTTTCGTCTTGTCACTAATGGATAGCCTGTGAGAAGAGAACCAAATTCTAAGTATTTCTAAGTCATGATTAACATCGCAGAATATATTTAGCATTGACTTATTTCTAAAAGAGCAGGCAACATCATCAGCAAATGCAGTGAGTTTATTTTTAAAGTTTTGCAGAAATAGTGAGTTGATGAAAATTAGGAAGAGAACCGGTCCTAAAACAGAACCCTGTGGTACCCCTAGATCAATCACTTGAAATTTACTGAAACTGCTCCCAATCTTTACTCTTTGTTTTCTGTTGGACAGAAAAGAAGAAACCAGTCCCACATAAATCCTCTGAAACCAGCTGCATGGAGTTTCTTGAGCATCAACTGGTGATCAACAGAGTCAAATGCCTTTTTAATATCTACGAAAAGTGCTCCGGATAGATTCATTTATGTCCTCATAAATTTGGCTACAAAAAGATAATAAGGCATCTTTGGTTGACTGGCCTTTTCTAAAGCCAAATTGGCATTCACTCAAGAACTTAATTTTATTTAAAAACGACAACATACGTGTCTTAATTACTCTTTCAAACACTTTGGAGAAAGGAGACAATACTGATATCAGACGGCAATTATTGGGGTCCAACGTATCACCTTTTTTAAACAAAGGCACAACCTGTGCTATTTTTAAGTTTTCTGGAAAAACTCCTCAAAAAAACACTTTTATTAAAAATAAATGCCAAGACGTCTACTATATTTAAAGCTATGTTCTTAAGAACCCAATTTGAAAGGCAGTTTTCGACATGAGAATGTGTATTTTTCAATGACATTTTTAACCGATAAACTTCAAAAGATGTAATGTGATCAAAAACGAAGCTTTCTGTTTGGTTAATATCGCGTTGAAGTTGATTAAAATCAAGATTATTACGAGAAGATTCGGGCATATCACGAGAAACGCAAGAGAAGAAGTCAATTAAAACATCAGCCAGTTGCGTTGGCTCGGATATAATTGAATCATTGACTTTAAGACTTTTTACATCACATTTAACGGCCTTCCTATTCAATATTTTATTAATTGTGTTCCATTCTCCTCTTGGATTCCCCTTATGTTTATTGAATTCATTAATAAAATATGTTTCTTTAGAGCTGGGGATTTCTGATTTCAGTTCATCACAAATAACTTTCAATTGTTCCTGATACCTCCTATTAGACGGATACTTAGAGCATTTCAGCCTCAACTTATTTCTTGTCTGAATTTTTAAAGCAAGTGAATCAGTAATCCAGGGCTTAAGCTTTTTAATAGGTTTCCTGCGTGGACTAGTAGTTACACAATTGTTTGCGTGGTTGAACAAAGTAATCAAGAAATTATCAAATGCTTCAGATGGATTATCAGAACTATATACATTGTCCCAGCGTTCCAATTTCAATAAATTATTGAACTTGTGTAAATCATATTTTATTAAAGGAAGAGCTTCAGGAGCTGAACTATTATTAATAGAAGTAAGATTATTAAAGAAAAGGCTAGTCATAAAGTGATCGGAAATGTTAACATCAGCGGCAGAGGTAGTCAAGGAAAATCTACTATTATTGTTCAATCGAGCAAAGATATGGTATATGCATGACTGGGAAGAGTCTGTAACACGAGTTGGAACGTCTATGCATGATTCAAAACCATTCGCAGCCATACCTAAATAATTTGTACTCGATAACATCAGCTGATTCAGATAACAAATCCAAGTTAATGTCGCTCAGTATAACGCAGTTTTTGCAATTTATACGCGATATAAAATCACCAAACTCTTCCAAGAAAACACATTTGAAACGTTGTTAAATCTATAGACACAAATGAAAATAAATTTAAAAGAAGAAATATTGCATTCTAATACTAAAAGATCGCAGCTACGAAGATTATGACATATACGACTGAACAATCAAAATCTTCCTTAACCAAAACAGCAACGCCTCCCGAGGCATAAGAATCATTACAACAAGTAAACAGTGAGTACCCGTTTAAATCAAAAAGCTCCTTTTCATAAGTATAAATCCATTTCAGTTAGAAAAATAAAAAGAGGCTTGTTAATCAATGAATTGACAAAACATATAAGTTCATCAAAGTTTTTTCGAAGACTTCTAATATTTTGGTGGATTAAATACACGAAATTCGAGTTTAAACAGTCATCAAAACAGTCGGAATATGTAACGCGATTAGGATAAAATTCAGTAGATGTGTGTGAAAATGATGACGGAAACATTAATAATGAGTTACGTAGTAAAAAGACTCAAATCCTCAACAGATCTAATTTTAATAGCTTTATCGCCATCATTCACACGGATTAAAACATACCCACCCTTAATCCAAACATACTTTATATGTTTTTATAATTGTTTCCAAAATTCGGGTTTTTCGCCTCACTGTGCGATTTCATAATTTGGTGGATCGCCATTTTTCAGATGCGTGAAGACAAGAGTTATTGCTATAGTTGGAAACCATTCAGGGGAGAGATGATGTAATTTGCTGAAATGCGGCAAAATCGATCAAGAATAGGCAAAAACTGCTGATAAAATGAGCTGTTTCTTCTGGTCAATTTCGCAGATGTGTGTCACATAATGCATACAAATTTACGTTACGCGCAGACATATTGTACCCGAGAGAGATTTAATAAAATAGTTTTCAATTACACGCGCCGCGTTTCATTGTACAGGGTGGCCCATTTAAAGGTAACCAATGTAAACCATGAATAATTTTTTTTATTTCTGAACCGATTTTTTTTAAATTTCACATAAAAAATAGACACTTGAGAGATATGTTTACATTATGTTCGAAAGATTAAATCCTTAAAGGTTTGTGTTCGTAGGGACGACACATGGGATCATCGCTCAGCGATCGAAGTGAAAACACCGGTTTTGAGCACTATATGGGTATATTTTCTATACAGACATGTTCCTTTAGTCTATATTCGATACTAGCAAACTAGAACCATTAAAAAAATATTGAAATACGGCTCGAAATTGGATGCAAAACTACGATCGCTGAGCGATGATCCCATGAGTCGTCTCTACGAACACAAACCTTTAGATGACCGCCCCGGGGGCTTCGCAAAGACGGGATCTGATTCACTGGGAAACTCTTCCCGGGCTTCGGCAGTCAACAATTTTCGTTGCCAACTACTCACCTAAACGTACAATGAAAAAAAAATCATCATAATATTAATGAACTAGGAGCATAGACTTTTTTCATTACCATGATGAATTCATCATCAATGTGGCACGATAGCCCGCCGTCGGACCTTGGCCGCCTGAATCGTTGACCTCCAATTGTCGCAGTTACGTGACGTGACCTTGTCCTCCAGTTTCGTAAGCCCAGCAGCTGGTGGGCGTCTTCACCTATGGAGTTCTCCCAGCGAGCACTCGGTCGTCCACGCAACCTCGCACCGTTAATTCGTTGCGCGTTCATCACTTTCTTTGGCATGCGATTATCGTCCATCCGTTGTACATGCCCCGCCCATTGCAAACGTTGAAGCTTCACGATTTTCGATACTTCCAGCTCATCGTACAATTAATACAACTCATGGTTGTACCGGATATGCCATTGATCTCGATCGCGAACGGCCCCGAAAATTCGCCGAAGAACCTTTAGTTCGAATCGGTCTAGCAAAATTTCGGAGGCTTGGGTGAGGGTCCATGTTTCGCAGCCATAACATAGCACGGGTCGGATGATCGTTTTGTATACGCGGAGCTTCGTGTTCCTGTGCGCAAGTTTCGAATTAATTATAGGGAGGACCGAGAAATATGCCTTATTGGTTAGTTGTATCCGTCGCTTAATTTCGTCGGTTTCGTTGGCGTCCTTTGATAAGTTACAACCCAGATAGTCGAAGTTGTCTACATACTCGATATTGAGGTCTCCCACTGTGATGCTTGAATTTGCTGGCGTCCTTGTTTTCGATTGCATCATGGCCTTTGTTTTGCTCTCGTTGATATGTAGAAGAAGGCTTTCTGCATCACCCAATCTTCGAGACATGAAGTTGATATCATCGGCGTACGCTACTAATTGCGCAATTAGCGCAGAAGGCGCCGTTTTGAAACCACATATTCCGTTAAACTAATAAAGAAGGAGGTTACAGAAGGTTAGATGTCATGAGTGGAGAGGCGTTTAGAGCCACGCAGTACAATTGAGGAACTGAAGCAGCTCCCCTATTTTCGCCTCCGACGCATCCTCTAGACTATCAAAAAACGCACGACCGAGCGTTCGATAGCGGGATCTAGCGAGACCTGGGCAATTGCAGAGAAAGTGAGTTAGAGTTTCTCTCTGATTTGCGTTATCGCAACTACGACAATGCGAGTTGTGAGGTATACCCAACCTGGCCGCATGGTCCCCTATTGGCCAATGGCCCGTAATAACTGCTGTAAGTCTGGCGATATCCTTCCGCGGTCTTGTTAGAATCTCGGACGTCCTTTTCCAGTCATATGATGGCCATAACTTCCGTGATATGGCACAGGTTCTTATGTTTCGCCAGTAACCTCCTGCAATCGTAAGATAATGCAAGGAAATCTGTCCCTTGATAGTTGACATCGGAACGTGTACGCGCTCCTCATAGGAGGTGTCCATAGAGGCCCCTTTTCTGGCCAACTCATCTGCCAGCTCATTGCCATCTATATTCGTATGTCCAGGCACCCAAATTAGTGTGATTGAGTGCTTTCTACCAAGATTGTTTAGCGTCTCCTCACAGCATTTGACAAGCTTAGAGGATATCTTCGCAGAGTTAAGTGCCTTAATAGCCGCCTGACTATCTGAGCAGATGGCTATGTTTTGGCTGTCTTGAATATTTCCGAGTGCGAGGCAGGCCTTCATGATTGCAAACAATTCCGCCTGGAAAATGCTAGCATGATCAGGAAGACGGTAGGATTAAGAGATGTTAAGTGTATCGCAGAAGACTCCTGAACCTACCCCGCAGCTCATTTTAGATCCATCTGTGAAAATAGAGATTTCGTAATCTCCTACTGCCTCACCCGTATCCCATTCGCACCTAGTCGGAATCTTGACAGCAAAGCTTTTCCCAAGACTCAGTGTAGTCACTGCAAAGTCTGTTGTAGCCTTGATCTCATCTAGTGGCAGCTGGTTGAGGATATCAGCGTGACCATATGGCTTGGAGGTCCAGCCACCGGACTCTTTAAGCCTTACCGCGCTACATGCCGCCAGTTTATTAATAAAAAGGTTGATTGGTAGAAGATGCAGGATTACATTCAACGCATCCCTCGGGCATGTTCGCATACCCCCTGTGATGCCAAGACATGCCGTTCTTTGCACCCAACCCAGTTTCGTTATATCCCAACTAGCATTTTTAGTAGCGATAACGTAGACACCACTCCAATATTGCCTTTGAGAGTAGCAAATACTTTCAATCGTTCCGTGATATGGACCTTTTTGTCACCGAAAAGTCACTAATGTGGGGAATGAAAAGTTTGGTGACCAGGGCCCCTTTGCCACCAGTAAGTTGCAAGGTGATTGGAACTCACCAACCAAGTGCCATTGTTTGTCCAACCACGCGATTGGGACTTTATTGGTCCCGTCTTCGCACACAAACATAGTTGTGAAGATGTGTAGGTAAAAATCGACCATATTTTATTAAACATAATTGAATGCATTTACATGTACATATACTTGTACACATTTGCTAAAGTTGTGTTTTTTTTAGCTTATTCAATCAACCGAACAATATAATCTGAAAGAAATTAATTGAGTGATTACATATGTTATCATTTGCCAGCTCGTTTGATCAAGAAAACTTCGTGCCACGCCAATTTCACTGTAGAAGTGGATATTCTACCTAGAAAAAAAGGGATGCCCTCTCATTTTTCTAATGATTTCGTGAATAAATTGTCAAAACATAACAACTAAAGTCAGTTTTTTCTTTCACTTTTTAATTGTATCGCTCTATATATCAGTGGCGGATTTACCAGTAGGCTGAGTAGGCTGGAGCCTAGGGCGGCAAATTTTATGGGGGCGGCAAATTCGGGGCAATTTTTTTTTGCGTTAAACACATTACATACACATTTATTAAGGTCTGGATAGACCTCGGGCGGAATGAAAATGAAATTTTTGTCCGCTGCGATTTTCTCACGGAAAATGCATGCTTACTGTCGTGGAACATGTCGGAAATGATGCGGAATTCCATAAGCTACAATCCGTAAATGGTTCCAAAATTTTTCTCGGCTGTTTTATGTATTATTTTTCGATTCCCCGGTCATTTCACCGTGAAAAATATCTGATGACCGGGGAATCGAAAAATAATACCTAAAATGACCGAGGAAAATTATGGAAAGGTTTTTGGATTGTAGCTTATGGAATTTCCCAGCATTTGCCATATATTCCACGACAGTAAGTATGCATTTTCATTGAGAAAATCGCAGCGAAAAAAAATTTCATTCTCATTCCGCCCGAGGTCTATCCAGGCCTTTACAGTGGAAACCGAATTCCGAATATGAATTTCAATGCCAGATATAGCATTTATACTTCTCATGAGATACGTTTTGGGAGCAGTGTGTGAAGTGTGTTTGTACCTCAGTGAGATACAAAAGAAAAGAACTGTTTGTCACCGTTACCTCAGAGTTTCAAACATCAGGAACGATTTGTAGTTGAAGACGAATCTTCGAAAAGGCCTCTTACAGTCAATTACTTTCAGGCTAAACTTCGAAACCAAATGCTTTTCACTTTTTTCTTTTTTTAATGGGCTCTTGGTCCGAGAACTTTTTTGTTAGTAAAAAACACCAACAACTCAATCTTGCACTGAAGATCCCAGGTTTCTTGTCAGTTCCATAAAATATAAGCAAAATACAGATAGGGAAAACGCTATAAATCTTATAAATTGATAACTTTTAATTCAAAAAATTAATCACTTCGTACTAAAATTAAGACGGCCGATTTTCAAGTATGTACAGTGAATCCCCGACATTAGCGATCCCCTTATTCACGAATTCGCTTTAGCTACATGTTTTGCGACACTTCTTCAATATTTCACATTTCCCCTATCCAATACTTAATGTTTGGGCGCCAAGACAGCTTCAGTCTGGTACGAAATGAAGGATCTATTTGCTTCTTGTGCGGTCACCAACCGGGGAGAAAAAATCTCTTCAACATGACCCAATACTTACTAGAAGTGGTCACACGATTTCATTTGTTTGCAGCATTCTCCCAGAAAACGTCCTTATGCTCGATCTTTTGCACAAGCCCATTTATGATATGCGCTTCACCTTTTCTATTTGGATCGACTTCATTCGTTAATCAGCTACGAAAAGAAAAAGATGATGGACTTTTGATGATCAAGCAGTGCGTAAGACCGGGTCGCAGTCCTGCTGAAACCACTTTGTTTAAAGTTTGTCTTCTCAATTCAATTGAAACAACTGAAGGAATTCATCAGGGAAGAGATGGGGTGAAATAAAGTTTGAACTGTTTCGAAGATTGCAAGGAAACAAAAAAGACCCCCAAAAGTTGAGTGACAAGCTTCCCACTCTACATATAACACTATTGATATTTTATTAACATTTTAAACAAGTTCCACCTCTATCCTAAACACCGTACCCCGAAATTCGTGGTAGTTTCGTGGAACGCATCCCTCACGAATTTCGGTGGTTCACTGTAGTTTCAAAACCTCATTTCAAATTTTTTAATTACGAATGCCAATTGTATTGATGGTGTTTTTGCTCAAACAAATTGTACCATCGATTCTATCAGTATTGCTGAATTGTACATTAAAAGCGGGACATACCCTTCAAACCGACTTTTTTGTATCGCTGTTTTTTTTATATTTATCTATCACATTAAGTTGGAAGAATGCTCAGGACCCACGAAGTGGAAGCACTCACCTATTAAAGTGCAAAGGGGAAAGTTGAGAATAAATGAGGGTCAATCAGCAATATTCTCGTAGAGCCTGGTAGGGGCGGCAAAATGTTAACAGCCTACTAGCGGCGAATGCGCAAATCCGCCACTGCTATATATTCAGCAAACCAAATAGTTACTTAAAACAAAGAAGTTCTAATTGTTTCATCTGGAAAATAGCTACTGTTTTGTGATGGGTAAAAAATGATTTTGTGAAACCTTTGCAAAATATGGCGACAAGTATTTGACAGCTCCAAATAGTACTTTAAGGTCCCCAATCGGAGTTTATAGTAACACTAACCACTATTTACCCGTAAGGGGGAAGATAAAGGTTGAAAGGCTTCGGCTAATTCCTATATCTTCTTCAGTTGTGGCATAACTGCGGACCCTTAGCTATGCAGGAGGAGTTTCATAGGAAAAGGACTTCGGCCAATTCCTATGTCTCTCTACGGGGCGTTACTTTCCCGCATTATCCGAGTAACCGCTGCGCCTGAGTGCTGCATTAACATCTGCAGCGTCTCAGGTTACTTAACGTGATAGGTGACAGAAAACATTTAAGTCAACCACTAAAGCAGCATCTTCGAGGCATGCCCATGATGGCCTTTACTCAACGATTAAACCCTATCATGGTTTAGCGATGTGCCGACAACTCATCCTAAGAAAAACTTCAAGTCAAGAAACCTGAAACAAAAGCCTCGGATTGGACGGATACAAAACAACGACGACCCCGCAAACGAACAACTGATTTCTCTTTCGGATCCTGGAATGTACGCTCACTGAATAGACCGGGGGCCTTAAGGGCCCTCCTGGATCAGGTAGAACAATACAAGCTGAGCATAGTTGCAATCCAGGAAACTAAATGGCTCAAAAGCGAGATTAACGACCTCAATTCGCACACTATTTTTACGAGTGGTAAAGAGGAGGGCAACAAGGAGTTTGGAGTAGCTTTCATCGTGAATAAGCAGCTCAAGGACCACGTTATCGGCTTCAAACCCATCAACGAGCGGCTATGTGCGATCCGCATTAAGACCCGTTTCGCTAATCTCTGGCTCATTAATGCGCATGCCCCTACAGAAGTAAAAGAAGACGCGATTAAGGACGAGTTCTACAACGACCTAGAAACACTCTTCGACTCACTTCCATCAAACGACGTTAAGCTGCTGCTAGGAGACTTTAACGCCAAAGTCGGATATGAAAGCTGTCATAGGGGAACTACTGGAGGTCATAGCCTCCACGACGAAAACAACAACAACGGTCAGCGACTTATCGACTTCGCGAGCGGCAGAAACCTGGTAATAAGCTCTACATGCTTCCCTCATCGACGAATCCACAAGCAGACCTGGAAGTCTCCAGATGAATACACTGTGAACCAGATCGACCACGTACTGATCAGCAAGAGATGGGCTTCTAATGTCCTAGATGTTCGATCCTATCGAGGAGCAAACTGCGACACCGATCACTATTTGGTGAAGACGACCTACAGGTGCAGAATCTCTTCGGTGCACCTATCGAGAATCAACCCTGCCAAGATCTTCGAGGTTGACAATTTGATTGATGATGCCACGGCGGCTGCGTATACAACAGCACTAGAGGAAAAACTGTCGCCCATGCTTGATGACATCAACAATTTAGGCATTCATGAGTTCTGGGAGGAGCTCAAAGACAGCATCAAGGGGGTCGCAGAAGAGGTCGTGGGCTATAAAGGCCGGCGCAGACGAGCAGACTGGTTCGACGACGAATGCAGGGCCTCGATTGAGGCGAAAAATGAAGCCTATCGCCAATACACACAACGCGCATCCCGAGCCAAGAAAGAAAGATATAACGAGCTTCGGCGAGTATCTAATAAGTTAATTAGACGTAAGAAACGCAAACATTTTGACGAGCAGTTACAGCAAATAAACCAAAGATTAGCCAGTAAGAACATTAGACAGGCGTACAAAATTATAAATAATGTTAAGAACGGATATCAACCCAGGACAAGCCTATGTAAGGACAAGGATGGTAACAT
Organism: Microchrysa polita; assembly: GCA_949715475.1. NCBI lineage: Eukaryota > Metazoa > Arthropoda > Insecta > Diptera > Stratiomyidae > Microchrysa > Microchrysa polita. The sequence continues at coordinate 44,858,872 of OX454415.1, read as the reverse complement.
CATCAGCGACATCGAAAGCGTCAACAAACGATGGGCCTCGCATTTTGAAGAGCTCCTCAATGCACCATCAACATCCCCCGCGGAGCCAGCTCTTGAGCAGTTAGCCGAACCAGGCCCTCCCGTTCTACCCCCAACAGTAGAGGAGGTGAGTCTTGCCATACAGTCGCTTCAAAATAATAAAGCGCCCGGCGCTGACGAGATCCCAGCAGAACTGCTGAAGCATGGTGGAACGTGCCTGACCAATGCTATACATGTGCTACTGCTGAAAATATGGAACGACGAGGAAATCCCCGAAGATTGGCGCAAAAGCATAATCTGCCCAATCCACAAAAAGGGTGACAAGCTGAAGTGTGAGAATTACAGGGGCATATCATTAGTTTGTACGGCCTATAAGATATTATCTAAAATTCTTGAAAAGAGAATTAATCCGTACGCAGAACGAATCATTGGCGAGTATCAAGGCGGCTTCAGACCTGGTCGATCAACGACCGATCAGCTTTTCACAGTGAAGCTACTACTCCAAAAGTGCTGGGAATATAACATCGACGTATACCAAATCTTTGTCGACTTCAAGCAGGCATACGACAGTATCGATCGAAGTGTACTGTACAACATTATGCTGAATTTTTGGTATACCGGCAAAGTTAGTGCGACTCACAAGGATGACGATGACTAATACCGTCTCGCAGGTCAGAGTGCAGAATCGACTCACTGACCTATTTGAAACTCGTACTGGACTCAAGCAAGGCGACGGGCTGGCGCCGACGCTCTTCAACCTTGCTTTGGAGTATGTAATTCGAGCCATGAATATGGACAGCAGCGGAACGCTACTCATCAAGTCGACTCAATTAGTAGCGTACGCCGACGATATCAACATCATGTCTCGAAGGTTGGGTGATGCAGAAAGCCTTCTGCATAACCTCAATAACGCCGCAAAGGAAGTTGGACTACATATCAACGAAAGCAAAACAAAGGCCATGATGCAATCGAAAACAAGGACGCCAGCAAATTCAAGCATCACAGTGGGGGCCTTAATATCGAGTATGTAGACAACTTCAACTATCTGGGTTGTAACTTATCAAAGGACGCCAACGAAACCGACGAAATTAAGCGACGGATACAACTAGCCAATAAGACATATTTCTCGGTCCTCCCTATAATTAATTCGAAACTTGCGCACAGGAACACGAAGCTCCGCGTGTACAAAACGATCACCCGACCCGTGCTATGTTATGGCTGCGAAACATGGACCCTCACCCAAGCCTCCGAAATTTTGCTAGACCGATTCGAACGAAAGGTCCTTCGGCGAATTTTCGGGGCCGTTCGCGAGCGAGACCAATGGCGTATCCGGTACAACCATGAGTTGGATCAATTGTACGATGAGCTGGAAGTATCGAAAATCGTGAAGCTTCAACGTTTGCAATGGGCGGGGCATGTACAACGGATGGACGATAATCGCATGCCAAAGAAAGTGATGAACGCACAACGAATTGACGGAGCGAGGTTGCGTGGACGACCGAGAGCTCGCTGGGAGAACTCCGTAGGTGAAGACGCCCACCAGCTGCTGGGCTCCGAAACTGGAGGACGAGGTCACGTAACCGCGACAATTGGAGGTCAACGATTCAGGCGGCCAAGGCCCGACGTCGGGCTATCGTGCCACATTGATGATGAACCACTATTTAGGTCCTAATTTTACTATAAAGTAGCAAATCCTTCGAAGTTACAAAGAAATTATACTGCTACGGTTTCGCCCCTCAAAAATATTACTTTAGAGTTGCTCACTAGTTATTAGCAAAGTGGGGTACCAAAACCGTACCATTCCCCTGTACTTGCCGAATATGTAGTAGCAACATTTCGTTCACTACAAAGTTCCAACTACTACCATCCTAGAACGTCCCAAAAACTACTTTACAGGATTTGTTACGATGAAGTTAATATTTGGGTGTCAGAAACGTAACCGAAACCTAATAAAGTGGCAGAACCAAAAGCATTAGTTCTTGCTACTAAAAAAGTTGCTTGGGATTGTACTCTCTGCTAAGCGCTGGCCACCACACAAGTGCTCCATACGTCAGCATGGGTCGTACCACTGCTGTATAAAGCCAGAGTACTACATTTGGTTTAACGCCCCACCTTTTATTGAGGGCTGTCTTACAGGCGTAGAAAACTACGCAGGCTTTCTTAACACGCTCTTCAATGTTCAACTTCCAGCTGAGCTTCGGGTCTAAAATGACTCCCAAATACTTCGAACTAGTCGATAGTGTGAGTTGCTGTCCGTTAAGTTTTGGAAGGGAAAAAGATGGTATCTTGGTTTTTGTAGTAAACAGCATCAGCTTTGTCTTGCTTGGGTTTACACCAAGGCCACAGCTTGTAGCCCACTTGCTGACTAACCCGAGCGCTCTTCCCATGATCTGACTGATCACGGAGAGACACATTCCTGATACTATGATCGCTACATCATCCGCATACGCCACTACTTTTATACCTTCCTCGTCGAGTTTAGTTAAGATTTTATTGATCACTACTAGCCACAGTAGCGGAGAGATGACACCACCCTGAGGTGTCCCTCTACAGACGAATTTTGTCATCTGGCTGTTTCCTAAGTCCGCATGAATTACCCTGGTCTTCAGAAGACTCAATATCCATTTGCTGAGTCCCACCTCCACTCCCGAATCCGCAAGGGCTTCGTGAATAGATTCTATGCGGACATTGTTGAAAGCCCCCTCTATGTCGAGGAAAGCGGCTAACGTGTACTGTTTGTATTGCAGACTGTACTCGATGCAGCGCACTACTTCGTGGAGAGCCGTTTCTGTGGATCTACCCCTTACGTATGCATGCTGCGACCTAGAGAGTGCTGAGCTTCCCATGCTTTGCCGAATGTCGAGATCAATAATACGCTCCAGTGTTTTCAATACGATGGAGGATAAGCTAATAGGCCTGAAATCCTTCGCGCCCTCGTGTCCACGTTTGCCTACCTTTGGTATGAATACGACTCGCACGCGTCGCCATGATTGGGGGACGTAAATGAAGGTCAGAAGACTCCTGAAGAGTGGCAACAGCATCGGAGCTACAAGATCCTGCATTTTCTGCAGCATAATGGGCAGTATGCCGTCTGGTCCGGGAGATTTATATGGAGAGAAGCTATTAATTGCCCAGGCAATCTTCTCCTCCGTAATGATGGAGACTACAAAATCGCTCCGTTGGTTGTCTGCCATATGCAGTGTCGGTTGTTGTGTGGAAGTACTTTCGCACCCAGGAAAATGAGTATTCAAGAGAATCTCAAGAGATTCTCCAGTAGATTCGGTCCAGAAGCCATCGTCCCTTTTTATCAGGGACGGGCATGAATGTGTTTTTGACAAAATTTTTCCAATTCTCGCCGAATCCTTGATGTGATCCAAGGATTGACAGAACTCGATCCAGGCTTGGATTTTTGCTGTTCTGATGGCTTTTTTGTATATTTTCAGACAGTCTTTATATGGCTGCCAAAATTTGTGTTTGTTGCAGATATTGAGAATGTCCCGAGTAAGCTTCCTAAGCTTGGATAGGTCATCGTTCCACCATGGTGGAAGGGTTATCCTACTCCGCTTCACTGGACATGAATTTTTAAAAGCTATTTCCATAGCTTTCTCTAATGCTTCAACTCCCTTGTCCAGCTCCTCCACGGAGCTTATCGAGTGATTTGGGGGATTTGGAAGTTTGTTTTTGAAAATCTGTCGAAACTTTTTCCAGTTTGTGGTCCTTGGGTTCCGGTAAGGCTTTGGAGTCTCTATGGAAACATTTATATTAAAAAGTATCCAGTTATGATCTGAAAAAGAATTAAGGTCAGACACCCTCCATTGTTCCACCGTAAATCTCTCACTATCCGACAAAAGTGTAATATCCAATACCTCCTCCCAGCCTGCGTAATTTTGCGAGCTCGGGAAAACGAAGGTTGGACAGCACTTTTGGAGTAGTAGCTTCACTGTGAAAAGCTGATCGGTCGTTGAACGACCAGGTCTGAAGCCGCCTTGATTCCGCCAATGATTCGGTCTGCGTACGGATTGATTCTCTTTTCAAGAATTTTTGATAAAATCTTATAAGCCGTACAAACTAATGATATGCCCCTGTAATTCTCACACTTCAGCTTTTTTTCTACTTTTTGTGGATTGGGCAGATTATGCTTTTGCGCCAATCTTCGGGGATTACCTCGTCGTTCCATATTTTCAGCAGGAGCACACAGCGTTGGTCAGGCACGTTCCACCATGCTTCAGCAGTTCTGCTGGGATCTCGTCAGCGCCGGGCGCTTTATTATTTTGAAGCGACTGTATGGCAAGACTCACCTCCTCTACTGTTGGGGATAGAATGGGAGGGCCTGGTTCGGCTAACTGCTCAAGAGCTGGCTCCGCGGGGGATGTTGATGGTGCATTGAGGAGCTCTTCAAAATGCGAGGCCCATCGTTTGTTGACGCTCTCGATGTCGCTGATGATGTTACCATCCTTGTCCTTACATAGGCTTGTCCTGGGTTGATATCCGTTCTTGATATTATTTATAAGTTTGTACGCCTGTCTAATGTTCTAATGAAATAGTTCATACTAAGTAAACCTTCTCTTCCTTAAAATAATACAGAGTTCATCTATTTTACGAAACATCGGTCGTTAGTATAACGAAAACAAAATTGTAACTTAATGTAAAGCGATCATGAACCCAATGAACTTCTCACATTATCCCCGATAGTAAGTAAATTTGATGTTATTGTTCATTAATTGCATGACATCGTTCATAGTAATATGTACTACTATGAACGATGTCATTATCGCTTTAAGTGTATTTTATAAACCTTCGTAACGTATAGTCTGTATGGTGTAGTTAGGTAGGGCGCATGCCTTCAAATCATAGGGTCCCGGGATCGATTCCCACTGTAGGTAGGTAGGTCATTTTTGATGACTATTCAGAGCAGAGGTAAAATAAATGTCGTCAACACTTATGAAGCTGGATGCCGGCTTGCGTCAGTTTGTTTTTATTTTTTTAATTTATGAACTTAGTAATTATATCAATGAACATGCTAATTTTATGAATTTGTTCATAATTTTAATGAAATTTTTGTTCGTTGTTTTGATAAAATCAGATTCATTGGAATGATGAAATCCGTCTTCGGTGTGATATCGGTGTAAATATTCATTACTTTAATGGACAATTTCATTGTTTCCGGGCACCTTTTTCTTTCAGTGTACCCTAAGTCTAATAAACATGAGTAGAAAAAGGGTTAGGATAATTTGCGGACTCCTCACGGGGCACTGCCGTCTGAATAGACATTTAACACCTTGGCAATGAAATCTGGCAATTCGTTCAAGGAGTACAGAAAGAAATATACGAAAAACAAATTTTTAGAATTTTGATCAATGTGAAATTTTTATTCTGATATTCAGGGAGAGAACCAATTCGGCAGGAAAATCTTCGAAAAATCCGCTTAGACGGTCATGAAATATAAAGAAAAATATGTGAAAAAACATTGTGAATTTTTTGCTTACTTCAATGGTTATATTGCAATTCCGGCCAACTTACTGAAATCCTGTAATTCGTTCAAGAAAGACAGAAAGAAGCATGTGAAAAAGAATTGCCTTCATAATTGTGCCCATTGTGAATTTTTCATATTTGTTTATAGTTGTCCTGTTACTTTGGGTAGAGACCAATCCTGTGGAGCAAATTTACTCAAATCTTATATGGTAAAGAAATACACCCAGAAATAGGCGTTATTGTGAATTTTTGCTTATTGTTATTTTTTCGCATGTTTCAATAGTTATTCCGCTATTCCTACCAGAGCCTAATCAAACAAACCCAAAATCATGGAAATCCGTCCAGTCGTGTGTTAAGACTGTATGTTCAAATGAAAATGGGCCAAGCGGCCAAGGATAATCCTTTAGAATTTCCGTATTAATTAAATATACGCCAGACTCGCTGTCATGTTACTACATACATAGATTAAACCGTACAATTTTTTTCTTATTGGTTTCACTTTCTTTTATTTAAATGATAATATCATGAACAACTTGCACTTTCATTTAGCCTTTACCTTTTTCTGATTAAACGTCACGCCTAATCGAATTGATAAAAAATTCATTGCATAGTCACGTGAATGGGCTTCGAAGTAGATAAAACTACAGCGAGAGCGTCATTCATTCAGTTGAATCCTGAAATTGTATCGAAATGAAAGGTTTAGGGGCGTTCATTGTTACACTGTGTTTGGGTTTGATTCCTTTGGTGATGTCTCGGAATAAAGATAAGTAAGCTAAAAATTTGGTCTTCTTAATAACACGGTTAATTTAAATGTTTTTAGCTCCAAAACAGGATAACCTAGCTTTCCATATAAATCCAGGATCACTCAATGGAATACAGTAAAACTTCGTTATAACGCTCTTCTGGTATATGGAATTTAGGTTATCCTCACCCTTCTGAGCCCAAAGAATGGCTACTATTGACTTTATTTAATTAAAAATATTTCTCTCCTAGCACCATACCATTTCCTGAAAACAGTCCACTTTCACAAGTCACTAACGAACCTCTCTACACATTGGAATTTCGTGCACTTATCTCGAAATTAATTCAGAAAAGCAAAATTCAACATTGCTATGCTATCTTGACTGATCGATTTCATGAAGACATTTGGAATAAAACCTTTTTCGACACGCAATATCAGGCGAAAAGCTATTATATGATTCGCGTCAATGACTCCGAGGATATGATGAATCCTGACTATAATACACTGCGTACCCTGAAGGAGATTAAAATGAGAAATTGCGACCTAATTATGATTTTCATTTTGAATGGTATTCAAATGAAACGTTTTCTCACATTTTTGGATGAACATCGTGTACTGAATACACGATCTAGATTTGTGTTGTTGTATGATCATCGGATTCTTACGAAAGATGTCAATTATATTTGGAGACGTATCCTGTCGGTGGTCTTTATTCGAACAATTGAGAGTGAAGTAACTACAGGACATGCGGGAAGAATAGGGTAAGTGAATTCGTTGTGTTGAAATCGTTATATAAAAAGCATTTGGTTACAGATTTGAGCTGCTTACAGTTCCGTTTCCAAACATTTTTCAAGGTACTTTTGTGGGCAAAAGACTAGCAACGTGGATAAACGGAAGATTGTCGGAGAGAAGTAAACTCTTTTTCGACAAGGCTAATAATCTGGAAGGTAAGATTGAGATTATTACTGCCTCAACGTTAATTTGACTTCGGTTTTATTAAAACCCTACAGGAATCGAACTAAAAGCTGTAGCATACGAGCACACCCCCATGGTACTGAAACAATCGACTGCCATCAACAAATTCTCCGGGGTTGAAGTGGAAATCCTTCAGGCCATATCACACGTTATGAATTTCTCAGTTCAGTACTATCAGAGCGCCGATTCGGCTACGGAAAAATGGGGACGAAAACTGTTAAATGGCAGTTACACTGGATTGTTAGGGGAAATGGTCAGACGGCAAGCGGACATTGCAATAGCTGATTTACAAATGAGCGAATATCATCTGAGCTTAATGGATTTAAGCATTCCTCATTCGAGCGAGTGTCTGACATTTTTGACGCCGGAATCGACAACGGATAACTCGTGGAAGACCTTCATTTTGCCTCTGAGGTATATCAGACTTTGAGAATATCTCTAAAGGAACTGAAGTAAACCATTCTATTTTCTTCAGCGCCGGCATGTGGACGGGAGTTCTGGTTTCACTGTTCTTAGTTGGAACAATATTCTACATAATATCGTGCATTCATCGATCGAATGTTTCTGGAACACCTATAACGGAATATTTAGTCTTCATTCGTCGAAAATATGACTCTAAAGTGCTTGGCAAATTAGCAAGAGAACCTGTGAAAGCTTGTCAAGGGATTACTGAAAAAAGTGACATATTTGATAGTTTTTCCGATTGTCTGCTGCTGACTTATAGCATGTTGTTGCAAGTGTCTTTGCGTAGGATGCCCTATGATTGGTCGCTGCGTTTAGTGACGGGATGGTATTGGACCTATTGCATTCAGGTGGCTGTGATTTATCGGGCCAGTTTAACGGCGATTTTGGCTAATCCATCACCAAGGTAAGAAGTTTGGCATCGACAGACAGGGGGTAGGATATATATCTAGGTAGCTAATACTTTATTTATTTTAGAATTACTATTGACACTTTAAATGAGTTGGCGGATAGTTCTCTCGTAATTGGAGCCTGGGGAGCACAGAATAAGGAATTTTTCAATGCAGCTTTTGATGAAACAGCACAAAGAATTGCTGATAAACTTGAACAAATTGATGATCCAGAAAAATCGGTAAGTATGTTGGGCACAATCTCTCTAACTCTCAATCTCTGACGTCAAATAGAAATTGTTGATCTAAATGATATGATTTAATCACGCTAAAAATAAATTTTACCTACGATCCTAGATGTGATAGTGGCATCCAATTTCCAAGTTCTTAACGTTTTTTTGTAGAGGTGTTGAGATTAACAGTACGCTCAGAGGAGTTTCTTCTTGGCTTAGGCAGAACGTTCCAAAAGCGAATAAACCGCCGTTTTGAAACTACAATATTCAGTGATAGATAACATATGTACATTATGAAGATTAGTTGATTAATTTAAGAATGGAGAGTGTCAGTGTTATTTAGGAAGTAAAACAGCTGACCTATGCGATACAAAATCTTGCATGAAATCAACATTTCCTCACTCATTGTCAATTTATGAACCAATTAAGATGATCTCTTCGTAGAAACTGACTGCATTTTATTAGGTGTGTTTTTTTGGTTATCCCGTGTAGGTTTGCGTAACGAAACTCAATATAAAAAAAATGCCAGCTGTCATTTTTTTATATGAAGTTTCGTTACCCAAACCTACACGGGATAACCAAAAAAACGCACCTATTGATGAATATCTAGATTTAATCAACTTCAACTGATTGATATATAAAGTAGAAGGTTCATTGCAGAAGATTCGATAAAGGATTGTTAGCATTTCTATAGAAGCAACTAATAACTTGTAGTGTTTACGAGCAATGCTAACTATATCTGAGGGTGGCCGAGTGGTTAGTGCGTGGGATGGACAATACGATGGCCATGGGTTCGATGCTAGCTGCGGGATTTGTTTTTTCTTTTTTTTTGCGAAAGCGAGAAAATGCCAGAAAATGATGATATAAAGACACATGATGTATGTCCTTTTTCGAAGCATAATTTAGTGCTACAATAAGGTTCTATTGGATTATAAAACGGCGCCAAATGCCATTATTGAACTATTATTCAGCATTTATACGCGAGAAATTTTAAAGGTCCATCTAGATTAGTCGTTAAATGGCGTCACGTGCAGCCAAATGGCTGTTGTCATTCCATCAAAATTGATCGCCATTTGGGTGTGCGTCCAGTTTTGATATTCAATATGGAAACTCAACCAACCGCTTTGACAACCGCTTGTCAAATTCAAAGTGACCATTTTGCAACTTTTGTTCGTTCTTTTGTGTGAAATTTAATAATTCTTGAATGGCCTTGTAATAATTCAAACGCGCATAGTCCGATTTTGATAATTAAATTTAAAAAAATCAGTCTCCATTTGGCTGCTAGTGTAGATGCTATGTAGCAGTCAAATGGCTGTACGCGATGCCAGTTTTTGGACGCGCAGCCATTTGGCGACTAATCTAGATGGACCTTTAGTTTAGTGGATTTTCCCGTGTTTTTTACACCATTTTACAAAGGCAAACATGGACTGATTTCCTCAGTTTCTCTCCGTGCTTCTCGGCTTGTTGAGAGGATATTTTGCACCTACATATTATGCATATGTGTCGGAGTCGTTTAGTTCGGAACAGCTGGGCCAAAAAAACGATGAAGCAGCTAACTTCTGGAAAGGGGATGGTGGGCTATCTGAGCGGAGTGCGCGGAATTTTTTTTTGCATTTGGCGGACAAAAAGAAGAAAAAGACATCAAGCCGTCGTGAGAAAGGTTTTCCAGGATGGAGAAATCAGGCTGTGGGAATTCAACGTTAAATGACAGCAGCTAAGTGCTCTTAGTGTGCGGTGTCGTCTTTAATATAATTTCCGTGCTGTCTTTTTTTTGTTGTGGTGTCGTGGGCAACTGGTTCCCAGCATAAAAAAAAAACATTCCAGTGGCGAATTTCGATTTTTTAAGGGAAGGTGCCATTCAATTTTTATTTGACCGCGGGCGCCTCAGGTCGATCAGCCATCTCGTTACCCTCTGTTAAGGCCTGGATAGACCTCGGGCGGAATGAGAATGAAATTTTTGTCCGCTGCGATTTTCTCAATGAAAATGTATACTTACTTTCATGGAATATATGGCAAAAGCTGGGGAATTCCATAAGCTACAATCCAAAAACGGTTCCATAATTTTTCTCGGCCATTTTATGTATTATTTTTCGATTCCCCGGTCATTAGATATTTTCCACGGTGAAATGACCGGGGAATCGAAAAATAATACATAAAATGGCCGAGAAAAAGGATGGAATCATTTTCGGATTGTAGCTTATGGAATTCCCCATCATTTCCGACATGTTCCACGACAGTAAGCATGCATTTTCATTTAGAAAATCGTAGCGGACAAAAATTTCATTTTCATTCCGCCCGAGGTCTATCGTGCGCTTTACCATGTCCGGGTACCCAAAGTTGGGTAATTCCCTGTCGTGTTCCAAGGCTGGTTAACGCTCTTTGACATACATAAATACATACATAGAGTTCAACAACCTTGGGGGTCGTTCTCACCTATTTAAATGCCATGATCTGAGCAGATGGCGACATTTTGGTTGTTTTGTATGCTCCTGAGTGCATGACAGACTTTCATAATTGAAAGAACTTCGACCTGATATGCTGGCATGATAAAAAAGGTGGTAGTATTCAGAGAATCAAAATCCTTGATCAATTTGGCATCAAAGTTATTCGCAAAACTGAGTTTAGGCATTTTGAAGTCCGTTTCAGCGTTACGTACATCTTGTAGAAGCTGGCTTAGAATATTGATGTGACCATGTGGCCTAGCACTCCAGCAACTTATCTCTGACTAGACTGCATGCTGCACAATCTATGGTTAGAAGAGAAAGGATTACATTTAGCACATTGCCGGGCATGCCAGTATACCAGATGTGATGCTAAGGCTAGCCGATCTTTGCCCTCTAGCGGGTTTTGTTACATTGTAGCCTTTGCTGAGCGCTGGCCACCAGACTAGTGATCCGTATGTTAGAATGGGGCGTACCACCGCTGTGTAAGCCCAAAGTACCATCTTTGGAATGAGACCCAATTTCCTCAGAGAGACACATTCCCGATACTACAATCGCTACATCATCCGCATATGCGATCACCTTAATCCTCTCCCTCGCCTTGCTAAGATTTCATGATTTTCTACAAGCCACATTATTGGAGAAATGATACCACCCTGAGGTGTTCCTCTGCACACGAATTTAGTCAGATGATGTTTTTTAAGTTAACGTGAATTACTCATGTCATTTGTAGCGTCACCATCCACGTGCCAAGCCCTGGCTCAACTCCTATAGGTTTGAGAGGGCCTCCTGAATAGATTTAATACGAACTTTGTCGAATGCCTCCTCTATGTTGAGGAAAGCGTATATACTGTTTGTATTCAAGGCTGTGCTGACCGATTCGGACCAACTCATGGAGAGCCTTTTTCGTGAAGTTTCCTTTGAAGAATGCGTGCCGTGCCTCGAAATTGTTCAAGCACTCGCCGGATGCATAAGTCTATTAAGCGCTCTAAATTTGAGTAGGAAGGAGGATAAGCTAATATCTCTAAAATCCTTAGCATTTGCCAACTTTCGGTATGAAAACGACTCGAACTCGTCGCCACGACTAGGGGTCATGGTTAAGTAGCAGAAGGCTTCTGAAAAGTATACCAGCATCCGTGGAACCACAAATTCTTAGGTTTTTTGAAGCTTGATCGGTAGTAAAAAAAGCTGTTAATTACCCATATCCTTCTCCCCTCCTCAGTAATAATGGAGAATAAGAGGTCACTCTCCCGGTCTCGATCGTGGGTTCTGATTGCCATTGCTCTTGCACTCAGGGAAATGCGTATTTATCAGAAACTCGAGAGACTGGCCAGTAGATTCCGCCTTTTTTTTTTTTGTAAATTTTGCGAAGCTTTTTTTTTGTATTTTTAGTCAATTTTTGGCAATTTTTGTATAGCTGCCAGAACTTGCTGCAGATGTTGAATACATCTCGAGTTAGCTTCCAGGTCTTTGTTTCACCCTGAAGAGAAGGCTCTGTTACTTCTTTTCACTGAATACGAACCCTTTTAACCTGCGAGTACTTCACTGAAAAAATCATTTGGTAAAAACAATAAAAATACAACAGAAAACAGCCAAGGAATAAGTTTTCCCGATTTAAGATGTATTTTCTTGTTTCAAGAAAAGTCTTTGTTTAAAATAAACGAATAAGCTTTATTTTAAGCGAAGACTTTTCTTGGAACAAGAAAATTATTCCTTGGCTGTTTTTTGTTGTATTTTTTTCCTGTTTTTAGCAAATTATTTTTTCAGTGTTCTAAGGTTGTTGCCAATGACTCAACCTCCTTGTAGGAGCTGAACATGGAGGTTGAGTCATTGGAAAAAACATTGGAAGTTGTTGTTGGGCGGTGGATGCATTAAGCTCAAACAACTTGTTTGAGAGATCCAGCAAGTGGATTTTTCCGCACAACATGATTCGACGTCATTGTGTACTTTTGGTCCTATATAAGAGGATTTGACACACTGCCTGGATGAGTCCGGTAATGCCTCTCGCAACAGTGCATGACGCGCCGCATCAGAAGAGGCATCTGATGAGAAGATGCACTGCGCCATGCACTGTTGGTCGGAACCGGCTCCAAAAAATACACATTGTGTGCCGCATTGATTGCGATGATACTTTGGAAGTACTCGTAGCTTCCACGGAGCTGATCAAACGATTTGGCGTACTTGAGAGTTTAGCCCTGCAAAACTGCCTGAACTTCTTCCAGTTTATCGCCTTAGGATTTCTCTAAGATTGTGGAGTTTCTTTGGAGATGTTAATGTTTAAAAGTATTTAGTTTTGTTTCGAGAAGGATCTCAGCTCGCATTTTCTCCACTGTTCCACCATAAATTTGTCGCTACCTGGTAGGAACTCCGAACTCGGAAAAACAAAGGTTGGATAGTCTCCCGTATTCCACGTAAGATTAAATCATATTTAGTATTAATGAGTACTCGTCGAAGATCTAAGTGAGATCATAGTCAGTTGAGCGGGTCATGAGTCGGAAAACCGTTATAAACTATTTTCGCTTTCAATGGGTTTTGAGCTCACGACCGTGTGCTTCGAAGTTGAGTGTACTAACCACTACACAAACCAGAATTCCTCACTATCCTATAGTTCATATTTTTCATTGTATTTTTTGCTGCGTATAAAATCACATACAATAAAAATAAAATGTTCGAACTTTCAGATATCTCGAATTGCAAGCGGTAAATACGCCTACTACGATAATGAATACTTTCTACGATACATTCGATCGCAGCGTACGGATAACGATGAATCAGGCGACCAAGAAGTGTTGCATATAATGAAGGAGTGTATTCTAAACGTTCCAGTATCTATCGGACTTGAGAAAAATTCACCGCTCAAACCAAATATTGATAAATACATAAGGAGACTTTTTGAAGCTGGTAAGAAATCTTTAGTTTACACATCATTTAGCGGCAGGAACTATTTTACTAATATAGTACTCTTGTATCTATTGCAAAAGGACTTATTGACAAATGGCTTAAGGACGCTACGAAAAATCTCCAAGCTGAAGAAGATCCTCCGGCCGAAGCACTTATGGATCTAAAGAAATTTTGGAGCTCGTTAGCTGCTCTTGGAATTGGCTATTCAATTGCTGTTATTGCTCTTATCGGCGAGTGTATACATTTCAAGTATGTTGTGAGAAAGCATCCTATGTATGATCGCTATAATCCCAGAGCGTACTATCAGTATATGAATGATCGAAAATAATTTCTTTTTGTTAAATTACAGAAATGATCATAGAAAATTAAAGCTAAAATGTCGAAAAAAGTTTTTTTTAACTCATTAATGCAGTTATTATAAATAAATAATGAAAAACGGGATACTGACTTAAATCTTTCGTTTTAGTAGGCGCATATAATTTTTACGTTTTCCTTGTGCGAAAACCAAACATTGGCAGCTAATATATGTATTTATTTGTTAATCTCTGAAAGCTGGACAATTTCGGAAACTCTAAAGTTAAGTAAAATTCTGCACAGAATACTGCGACTCGTACTAGCATTTAAGCACAAGAGCTTTTTACCAAGTCTTTTTGTATACGGTCTGCTCTGGCTGCTTGTGTTTATGTAGTAAAAATTAATATACAACGACACGGAGTTCTAATCGTGCGAATAGTACGATGAGTGTATACCCTATACCCATGTACAGACCTAGAAGGCACGCAAAACCCAAAATATTCAATTTAATATTTTTTGGTGGGGAGGGAGGAGTAGATGGGCATGGGTCGGTCCTGGCACATCTTTATTATCTTATCAAAGCATCCAACAGCTACTATTTGACACTAATATGAAGTTTTTCGCGACGTTCTATCAAAAGATATGACTGAATATAACTTTGTAGGGAAGGTAGGGGTAGTCGTTCCTACTCCCCTTTTTATCAACTCAAAGTCTATGTTAGAATGAGACATTGATCAAAATTTCAAGTCGATAGCGATATTCTTTCGAAAGTTATGGCCGAATTAAGATATCAAGGAGGGGTAATTTTTATGGGAGGTAGGGGAAGTCTTGGACCGATTTGGCCCATTTTCAATACCGTCCACAATTTTAGCAAAACAAAAATTTGACCAAAATTTCAAACTGCTAGCTTCATTATTTCGGGAGTTATCGTGCGAACAGACATACAGACATGGCTTATTCGATTCAGGGACCGACCCTGATTTTTTAAATATATACTTTGCCATACCTCCGGTGGCTCCTTTGAGGTGTTACATAATATCGGCGTAACAAAAACAATATATGATCATCTTATTGGTATAGGGTATAAAAAAAATACTATAAAAATGTTTTTATTTTGTTTTCATAAATATAAAAAAGCATTTTCTAATTAAATACAAAACTTAAGCCTAAGAGATGAGTCAGCGGCATCAGGATGAAGTTAGATATGTACGGGAGCTACTGATCTTAACAAATCCATTATTTTCCGCCTAAAAGAAAAGTCACATTAGAATGACTGCAGTCTAGTAAGTGGAACAAATATGACGTGTGTGTGTGTGTATGAATTTCATGGCCATGATATATCATCTTATGAATAAAAATATTATGTAGAAAAAAATCATATTTGTTCCTTCCTCCTTTATCAAAATCAATTACAATACTGAAGATCTTCTATTCTGACAATTTCCCGAAGCATCCCTAAATTGTCCCCGTCGACAGCCGTGACCGGGTGCTGTTTGTGCTTGTCTTTGCGCTCCTCTGTATAAATGTTCGGTCTGCCGCATGACAGCAGGATTACTCATTCTCTGTTGTAGCCGGGGATCGGTAATGATTTGTACTGGAATCAGTGTTCCTAAGGTGCCTGGAATTTGAATTTGCTTCATCGGTGGCTTCTTTGACGGAACATCGGTATCAAGTATGACAACGTTTGGCTTTTTGGTGCTGAATATCGGTCGAGGTAGTTCACTATTGATCTGTTGTGTAGAGTTTACTTTGGTCGTATCATTCGCCGTACTTGGAGTATTTATAAAATCAATGGGCGAAGCGGTCGGAGCAATGATGGGAGCGGCAGTTGAAATTGATGAAGTATCAACAGTTGGTGTGCTGCTTCCTACAATATCAACGTTGGTACTGGCAATACTACTAAGAGCAGTCGAAGACGTTTGCGAAGGCGGTGTAATTGGTGCAGAAGTTGTAGGCTTGGACGTTAGCCAAGAACTTATTGGTTTGATCGTAAAGTCGGCATCATCGTAGTAATAGTCTTCCATTCCTGGTTTATTCTGCAAAAAGTTATATTTACATTAAATTTGGAAAAAATGGCTTTATAAGGCCAGTTTACATCGGCAAAATCATTTCCTTCCAAGTCAAAAATTGCAACGTCTTTGATGTTGATGTGGATGTTATAATGGCCCGTCTGTCGTTGATCGTATGTAACTGCCGGATCTGAGCTATCCGATGATAGAAAAGTTCCATGCGCGAAATAGAGAATTTGAAGTAATACAAAACCTTTCGAATACATTGTCGCAAGATTTTCAAGTCTGAAATAAAGTTAATGTAATATAGTAAATATATAGCAAAAAAAATCAACAACAATAGAAATTAAGATGGAAACGTATTAAAAAAATCTATTAAAAAAAAAAACAAGTGATAAAGCCATTAATGCAGCTAAAGTAAAAAGGAAAATCATTTGACTAGAATCTGCGGCATTCTAGTGATTAAGTTGAAGAATATGCATACATATGAAAGATTCTTAGGCCCGTATTTATGAACATTCCTTAACTCAAGGAGACCTTGAGTCAAGGATGCCGAAATTCAATAAATTAAATGTTATTTGCCATACTTTTTCATAGAAATCATTTGTATTCAGGAGTCATTGCATCCTTGATTTAAGGCGAAACTCAAGGAGACCTTAAGTTTTCATTGGACTTGAAATATTATATTTCAAGGAAGGTGGGTAGCTACCTTGACTTCAAGTGAGGTTGACTATAGAAAATTTCAAGGTCTCCTTGAGTTTGTCCTTAAATCAAGGATGCATTGATTCGTGAATATAAGTGATTTCTATGAAAAAGTATGGAAAATGACATTCAATTTATTGAATTTCGGCATCCTTGACTCAAGGTCTCCTTGAGTTAAGGGCTCCAGTACACAGTCATATTTGGTCATATTTCTATTATAATATGCTTAAGCCTACTTGATTTCGCTTACTGCACGTCTAAAAATTTATACTGAATGAATCGAGTAGGCTTAGGCATATGACATACTTATTATAATATAACTATGACTGTGTAATGGAGGCCTAATAGTCCAATAATATCGTATTTTCGTCAGGAAAAAAATACAGAAGTTTATTTCTCAATTTTGTTATATGTATTTTGGGGCGCTGATTCCGAATATCAACTTTGCACCCTAAAAAACGTGCCGCAACCTTTAAAAAAGGGGGGGAAAGGGGGGGGGGTTATTTTTTCGGTTTTTTGCGATTATTTCCAAAACGGTAAAAGATACAGAAAAATGGTCTGAGAACGGAAAAAAACTACATAAAATTATCTTTGCAATGATATATAACACATTAGAGTTTAATTGCATATTTCGGCGTTAGAATAGAACATAAATTAGAATATTTTCATTTTAGACCTTTTTTAAAAGTTTCATAACTTTTCAAAGAATGTTAGTTCAGCCGTAAAGTTTTGTATAAGTATTCACAACAAGTTTAAGATAATTTTAACGTAAACATTGAGTCGCTCCGGTCAAGGACCCCCAGTATCCCCCCATTTAAATTTTTCAAAACGGCATATCCATAACTCCCCCCAAAATTGGAGCAGAGTGCTAAATTTTGGTTTGTTGAAATTGGAGCTCATAGTGACCCCACCCACCAAAAATCAGCTCATTGGGATAAAAACTAAGGGTACCTCCCATACTTAGCGCAAGTTTTATACTCTTCTCAACGATGTAGCCATGAAGCGGAGTATTAAAATTATAAGGAAATGTATTCTTACGATGGATGAAATTAGTGTATCTTCATATTTTTTATGATTTATAATTCCCCACCATTTTTGTCGCCCACTTGCGTGTGCCTTCTGTTTTAGGATAATAAAAGTAAAAGCTGCTCCAGAACTCCAGACCGCTCACTTATGGGTGAATGCACTCAGTAGCTATGGGTATATAGATAACACTGAGAGAATTTTTTGTGGTTGAACTAACATAATCGCTCTGTTAAAAAAATAACCGGGAAATCTGTTGTAGTAACAAAATATTTATTAGTTCAACATTCAAATTTGATTATTCAAATGTAACTTAATTTTCCCTTTTTTTTTGTTTCTGAAGGAAAACTACATTTCGAAAATTTAAACTAACAAATTGTGATTTTTTTAACCTCATCACACGACAGAAACATATCACTGAAAATTTTAAAGCGAATACATCATTTCTAATATCCCAAGTGTGGAGGTGTCCACCTGAAACCAAATTCTGGCTACATCCCAGTTGCTTCGCGGCTAATTTTAAGACAATAAATTAGTAATAGAAAGCTCAAAAATGTGTGCTTGCTTTTACTAACTAGGGACACTGGGCCACACACGCAGAATGTGTGGGCGGCCTAGAGTTATTTAAAATAGGTTCCGGAATTCCTTGATTGTTACAGGGATCTAAAGAGGAGAAGGTCGAATCGAAACTAACTCCCGGAGCGAGGAGCGCTTTTTTTCTCGTCGAAGCGGAGTGGATCGACTTGTTTTTTAAAAAACTCGGCCATCTCCGAAATATTTCAAATAAAAACTATTGAATGGGCATTTTAGCCTGAGTTGACGCCAATGCTTTGCGAAAATACTTTCTACTGCTAGACTCACTGAACTACGCGCCACCAGTATGATACTCGGAATGAATGCTAAAAGAATTTTGCATGAAAGTTAAGTGCCAACTTTTGTAGATGACTAGAATTTTTTGTAGCCTTTTTTCAATTTCAGTTAAGTGTTCGATTGGGCGCCCTGGAATATATAGTATTTCCCAATTGAAAACATCCTTATCCCAAATGGAAGAATCCTTATCCCAAATGAAAAAATCCATATCCCAAATGAAAAAATCCTTATCTCAAATGAAAAAATCCATATCCCAAATGAGAAAATCCTTATCCCAAATGAAAAAATCCGTATCCCAAATGAAAAAATCCATATCCCAAATGAAAAAATCCGTATCCCAAATGAAAAAATCCTTATCCCAAATGAAAAAACCCGTATCTCAAAAGAAAAAATCCTTATCCCAAATGAAAAATCCTTGTGTGCGAATTAAAATAAAATGAATTTAGAGGTGTTTTAAGCTGTTTCTTGCATCAAATTATGAGGTGTGGTTGATGTTATTGAGGATATGTGTAGGATCGGCTTCGTGGGGTTGGCTAATGCAATTGCCGTGGATGGACATTTATGAAACTGTATACTCGTACGTTAAGTTCCTTGCGTGTGGTTGGCTTTTGATCTTCTTCACATACGCATACCGATCGTCATGAAATTTGGTAGAGATGTGTAGAATGGTAACAGTCTTTGGCACGAAATACTTAGAAGTTGGTAGGGCAAAGATAACAGGGTGCCCCGAAGATTTGAAGTCGAAGTCGACTTTTCTAGTTATTACTTAAATCAAAATTTTTATTTGTCCGTGTGTAGCCCAGGTCTGCAGATTTGAAAATTATGATGAGTCTTTTTAGAAAATTACATAAGAAGAGGCCAGACAATTTTAATTCGAATAACATAATAACTATACCAAAGAATGAACATGGAATTTGGTGTAAAAACATAGAATAGTCCACAGATCGAATCTCGACGTTGTCCAAACATTTCCGTACATGTGCGCATAGGAAATATATAGTGCTTGCAACATTATACTCCGGAAACTGCCGCATAAACGCCCCGGATTATGATTCCTCTTATGATTTCCAGCAAAAAAGTTGAATAGAACATACCCCCTGAGCTTAACCCTTTAGCTGCCACATGCTTTTGAAGATTTTTGAAAAAATCATTTTCTTGCACGACTTAAAGGTCCAAAGCTCCAAAGCTGGATCAGCTAGAATAGTGAAACAAAATGATTATTACAGCCAACAAATTTACCTAAAAAATAAAACTAACCACACTAAAATCGGATAAGAGGTTTCCTTTTTACAGAGCTTCAAAATAAAATTTGTGTGATTTGACCCAAAAACAATATATTTTTCCATCTCAATTTTCTTTAACTTCTGCCAAGGAGAGGCGCTTGTACGATTCTCTTAAAAATTGGCCCATGGTCTTACGATCATATCTTTCTTATATCATTTTATTCAAGCTCGATTATTGCGAACAGTTTTAATACCTTCAGTGCGGAAAACTATCGTTTCACTATTCTAGCTGGTGTAGCTTTGGAGATATTGAGCTTTAAGTTGCACAAGAAAATGATTTTTTCAAAAATCGTCACATGCCTGTGGCAGCTAAAGAGTTAAGAATAGGGGGTATGTTACGTACAACTTTTTTGCTGGAAATCAATTGAGGAAACATAATCCGGTGCGTTTATGCAGCAGTTGCCGGACACCCTGTATAATGTTGCAAGCTCTATATGTTTCCTATGCGCACATGTACGGAAATGTTTGGACAACGTCGAGATTCGATCTCTGGACCTCTAGATTACTATTACCACTATTACCATTCTATGTTTTTACAGTAAATTTCATGTTCATTCTTTGGTATAGTTATTAATTTATTCGAATTAAAATTGTCTGGCGTCTTCTTATGTAATTTTCTAAAAAGACTCATCATAATTTTCAAATCTGCAGACCTGGGCTACACACGGACAAATAAAAATTTTGATTTAAGTAATAACTAGAAAAGTCGACTTCGACTTCAAATCTTCGGGGCACCCTGTTATCTTTGCCCTACCAACTTCTAAGTATTTCGTGCCAAAGACTGTTACCATTCTACACATCTCTACCAAATTTCATGACGATCGGTATGCGTATGTGAAGAAGATCAAAAGCCAACCACACGCAAGGAACTTAACGTACGAGTATACAGTTTCATAAATGTCCATCCACGGCAATTGCATTAGCCAACCCCACGAAGCCGATCCTACACATATCCTCAATAACATCAACCACACCTCATAATTTGATGCAAGAAACAGCTTAAAACACCTCTAAATTCATTTTATTTTAATTCGCACACAAGGATTTTTCATTTGGGATAAGGATTTTTTCTTTTGAGATACGGGTTTTTTCATTTGGGATAAGGATTTTTTCATTTGGGATACGGATTTTTTCATTTGGGATATGGATTTTTTCATTTGAGATACGGATTTTTTCATTTGGGATAAGGATTTTCTCATTTGGGATATGGATTTTTTCATTTGGGATACGGATTTTTTCATTTGAGATAAGGATTTTTTCATTTGGGATATGGATTTTTTCATTTGGGATAAGGATTTTTCCATTTGGGATAAGGATGTTTTCAATTGGGAAATACTATATCTAACTTGAGTAAATTGGAAAGATGAAATTAAAGTTTTTGTCTAATTATGTCAACTGCTCTAAGAGTTTCCAAAATGCTACTTTCACAGAGTTTAAAACAAAGGGATACTTTCGAAAATTGCCGCCCCTCAGAATCTGCCGCCCCGGGCAGTTGCCCAGGTTGCCCATATGGGAAATCCGGCCCTGTTTGGGTTGTGTCTTGTGGACCGTGAGACTGTCTATTTCAGATTGCCCGATAAATTGCCTAATGTATGTGCTGTACAGGCGGCAGATCGATTGTGGGCAATCGATTGCCTAATCGACCGGCCGAGAAATCGTCAGGTTTGTGGCGCCCTTTATGCGACCACCTCTACTAGCGACCGTCAAAAATGCGCCCGTATAAAGCGTTACGGTAGAATCTTCAGGTATTATAGATAATAAAAATGAAAAAGGTGGTGACAACTTGAATTATTTGCGTAGTTATGGCTTTGGAAAGATACAGACGGTATAACCTACGGGAAACAGGAAAATTTTCCATTCAAACGCGATTTATTCCGTTGAAACAGATTACAAAGATTAATTAGTGTCCTTTTTTGTCCTTTCTAGGACCGTTCCGGTCAACATTTTTCTTAGCAAAATGAGTTTTAGATTCCTGGCACCCTACTGAATCTTACTCTTTTTTTTCTATTTGGAGGCCTGAATTTGGATATTTTGACTGGACTAAATTTGATGTTGGATTTTGTGTCTTTTATTGGCTATGTCCACACATGTGCGCTTTCGTCTTCCCTATCGTCTTCAAGCTCCGTATCCACTTTCAACATTGAACATGTCATTGATTGCGTCAAGTGAACAGAAGAGATCAATGTCTCATTCTATCCAGATCTTTTCATTATTTATCGTTAAATATGTGTCACGGCTTTGGTCAGGACGGGTAAATGATAAATTCTTTCATGAATTGTATGAATAGATGATGTGTTGTTAATATTTAACATTGGCAATTGCGTTCAAGAATGAATGCATTTCTTCAATAGCGCATACATCTCAAGTTTCAATTGTCAAAATGATGAAGACGAACGAAAATTGAAACTGTCTAGACAGGCACATTGTAATTCATCAAACACCAATTTAGCGAACAAACACTAAATTGTCATTTTACCGTTAATTGATGTCTGATTTATGTATTTTCAATTTTAAAGTTAGGGTAACCTCTTCGATCTTTTGAAAAAGATTCAGTTTTCGTGTCTAGTCCTGTATGTATTCTACAAAGATTGTTACATTTTCAAGGCCAACTGTGTATAGAAAACGCCATAACGCATACAAATTACCATTGGCAGAACCCAATATTTTTTTTATGAAAGATCCGAATTTTCAACAACTTTTCAATGGAATTCATGAAAAGGATCTTTAGATATTCAAATGTTTCCTTTTTTATGTAAAAGGTTGTTCTGCAAAGCATTAGTCAATTCGGCGTAATTCTGTAAATTTCGTCGAGATACGGTGATTTTTTTTTCGTATGCAAGCCTTTCACAATGATCAAGTTTTAAAGTGTGGAGACCTCTTGCATTCCATTGAAGGGCAGATATAAACATAAGATTCGCACTATTTACTGTATGTGGTTCGGAGCCACCCATCTTTACTAAATCTACCAGTAATTAATTTATCTAGGACACCTCCTGTCAAGACAATTAAGTTAAATCCTCTTGAATTCTGGATGAAAATGATGGGCGTAGATTTCATGAGAAGATAGTAGCCTTGAAATCTCTCAGGTGGCTTCACTTGAGAAAAGGTGTTGCACTTTGCCTCCAAATTAACGAATTTTGTCTCTTAGTTAATTTCCCTTATTAAGCGACCGCCTCTAATAGCGACCATTTTTTTCGGGAACCAACGGTGGTCTCTTTAGACAGGTTTCACTGTATTAACAATTCGAGAAACAATATTTTTTTGTTTTTATTCACTGAGCATTAGGCTATTAACTGTAATCATTTCGAAATTTTACATCTTTTTTAGTTTGGCTGAAACTCATGTGAAGCGGTGCTAACCTAATGACAAGCAGTGTAACACTCATTATTTAAAATAATTAAATGTTCAAACTTGATAATTATTTTCTAAAACCTCTTATCTAAGCACACTCGAATCATATTTACACGATTTTTGGACTATCCTTGAATAGCCTTTTTGAAAATCATTTGGACAGTCGCGGACACTAATATCTCCAACGTTTCAAAGGATACCTCTCTCGTAAACGGATAAGTATTAAATTATAGGGCAACTAACCAACGAAATTTAAAAGACTTTAGATTTTTCGCTATTAAATTTGATTATGGCTAAATTTAAAAATACTGTGTCTCTTAGCAATTGGCGGTTCACCAACCTCGCAAAAATTTAATTCAATGAACACTACAAATATTTTAGCAACACTATTGACAAATTTGTAACGGCAGTATACATACTTATTTTACATTTATTGATTTGGCACTCACCTGTGACACTAAAAAATTAACACTATCTAAAAAGTTCACAATTAACCACAAAACCTCTTCTAGAACACACAGTAACTCGCGAAGAACATCCGTTAAAGATGAGAACAAATCTTCAACTGATTTCACTTACCTAGAACGGGTAGGCATAAAGGTTGCATCGATAGAAAGAAGTTGGAGGAAAAGTGCGCAAACCAGAAAAGAAAGAAATCCGACAAAACTATATGTATAACAGGAGCATTAAAATTCTAGTTTAGTGTAGGTTTCACATAACTTTTTTTTTTTTTGAACCGTTCCGCGCTTGATTTCTTATGTTGTCTTCTTCGAATAATGATGATAATATCCACATTCACCTAAAAAAAGATAATATTGAATCTAGCCCGCAAACATATTTCTTCAAGTACTTCTTGTAGTAATCAAACCAGCTTCTGTATGGAGGCGACAAACATACCGAGTAATATGTGGATGGTAATTTCAGAGTAAAATTATTTTATTTGCTTACATATTCGAATACGTGCCTGGAATTATGCGAAAATATCTATGTCAAAGAAGTTTTATCAAAAGTAGCCGGCGCTTAAGAGGTATTTTCTCCGAAGGTAATATAGCAGGAAGGGTGGGTGGGTAATAACAAACCACTATAAATAAGTAGAGTCAAAGTGAAGAGTTTAAAAGCTTAAATTCGTCAATTACAAACTTTTAATACATGTTTCCAAACTACTCGAATAAAAGATAGCCTTACTTGAAGAAGTACAGTTTTTGCTAGCAATTTATGTAAATTTGCCCAAATAATTCGCATATAGCCCTCGCAATGTATTTAGAGGTTTGACAAAACTGTAATTGGTGAACATTTTGATCTTCTTTTTCATTTGTCCAAATACTTTTGTGCTTGCTGTAGCTGAAGATTAGCGCTATCTTCAAGATATGGACATACATATAGATGCACTCATCCTTATGATTGAGTGCATCCCACTTGCAGCATGTACTTCTTCTCTACATTTTACCTATGTTGAGGGAAATTAAAAATGATTGACCATGACCCATGCCGGCAGCAGCAGCATACCTGTCCCCTTATGTCTTACAATAGTGATTACCTGACAGTGACAGTGAAGCCGGCTACTTTGACTTTCTTCATATGAACAGCAAGAAGCAATTGATGCTTCGATTACTACATAATTGTTAAGTTCACTCATCTTAGTTCAACAACCCCAAACGTAGGTGCATTGCATCTATCATAAATCTACGACCTACGAGTATGATATGGTTCTTGTCGGAAGAGAATTAACCGAGTATGACGGCAATTCATTGATGATAACTGGCACCTGAAGTACTTTAAAATAGTACCATTAAAAGTAGATTGAGATTCTTTTAAAAATTCGGTTATCTAAATGGGTGAAATGGAAGCAATGAACCATCATACAATGCTATGTGCTATGTTTACTTAGTTAGATGAAGAATGTTAAATTAGCATGTCAGTTGACCGTTCTTTACGCTGTCGTGGAGTAGCGTGTGATCGAATTGATTTATATATTAAATTTAATGTAAATTAACAATGGTTGCGGTCATTCACATTGAGTTGGTAGAAAAACTTTTAAGAAAAGACAATAGACACTAGTTTATGCTTTTTGTATGGAAATGTAGTGAGTATAGTCACAAAGACAACCGAATCTAGCAAGATGTGTTAAGAATAATATTTATTTCTTCCTTTGGACCGCGCTGAATTCTGTATGCGAACAGATAGGCTCGTGCGTATTTAATTGCTCTTGTCACAAAAGCTTTGGGGCACATCTCATCTTCTTTAGTAAAATCAAATGTGTATCGAATGGTAACCTTGTGTTGGGATCAGTGGCGCAACCAGGATTTGGTCCTCGAGGGGGCTAAGTTCATCCATATTAAACTAGATATTTGATGTTGCTGCCGCAAGTTTGGGAATGGTGCTATTTGTCAGAGTGCTATACAGTAGTGTTAGTGTTTCAAAGTGCAGTTGTATTCACGTTTTTTTCTAGATAGACCTCGGGTGGAATGAAAATTAAATTTTTGTCCGCTGCGATTTTCTCAATGAAAATGGATACTTACTGTCGTGGAATATGTGGCAAATGCCGGGGAATTCCATAAGCTACAATCCGAAAACGGTTCCATAATTTTCCTCGGCCATTTTATGTATAATTTTTCTTCATCAATTGCAATGAACAATTTTAATTTTTAGGCGGAGTTTTTTTTTAGAAAGCATTCATTTTGGAGGCATTTTTCCATTTTTGCAAATATTATTCCAGACCAGTGTGTCTTCTAATTTGCAGAAAGTATATGGTATGGATGTTGCAACCTGAACAGCCTACGTTTTATATTTTTTATAAAATTTCCAACGAAATGCATTGTTTCAAATCTCATTTTGAAATTTTCCCTTTTCGAATTTCTGGTTGGGACTATCAAACTTCCAGATGGGTCGATGTTTTCCTCGCCTGTGAATGCAAAAAAAACGGTGGTGTTTCCTTACAACTAGGACAGCATCGGAATAGAACGAATGGAGGCATAGTGGAGACCACGGAGAGAAAAAAAAGACCGATAACCTAAAAACTAAAGTTCGGCTAAATTGTGTCTATGATTTTGATCTCTTTTTTTTTCATTTTTGATATGGGTGATTTTTCTATTCCCTATTAGTTTAAACATCTACAAAATTTGCAAACTCAAATTATATAATCAATTGACCAATGTTAAATATTTGAATTGTTTTGACGAAAGGTGTTGCTAATTCACGGAAACATCAACGATTGATTGATTGTTAGTTGAATTGTATATTCGAATAATACACTCAACCGCTTTAGTGGAAGATTTCAATAATTTTATTTCTCTAATCTTGCATGATTAAATGAACGAGTTAAGATGGGCACTATTAAAATAAAAAACAAGGGGGCTTCGCCCCCTGTTCGCTTCGCTCGCCAACACCCGGGGCCGAGGCTAATTTCGGGCGCGGCCGAAATTTGGATACCCTTCGCTTGGGCTAAAAGTTTTTTCGGGCGTACCTATGACTTGTATTTAATCCCCCTCCTCATTCTTTTTCTTCCGTCGTGACAAAAGGTTTGGGCTTGGTTGAAATAAGTGGGCAAATAAAAATATTTACTCGGAAAATTTTATTGGGGTTGCCGGAGCAGGGGCGAACCCAAGGGGGGATTTGTGGGATGAAACACCCCCCGAAATTTTAAAATGAAAATTATAGGTATGAATGAAATTCACACAACATATCTTTATTGATAAATCAAATACCTAAGCAGGGGTTCCCAACCATTTTCAGTGAATGCCCCCCTTGCAAGATAAGCAGAATCTGGCGCCCCCCGAAGAAATTTCGCTTTATAACGGAAGAAATCATTTTTCAGCTTATTCTGTTTATTTTTTTTAAGAATTTGCCACGTTGGCAAATAATTACAGAAAATTTGCCATAATTTGGAACAATTTCACAGAGATTTTGAACTAATCAGATCAGCTTGGATTACATTTTCGCAATTCAAAATTAGCATGCAGAATGGCAATGTTTGAATTTGACTTGTACGAAGTGAAAAACGTAGAAGCCGTAGCGGCCAGTATACAACGGAATTGGGCATTGCGGAGAGCTACATTTGGCCCTTCATCCCTACTACATTACGTCAAGAATTGAGGCCGCATAATCATAAAACGGTAATTACGCGCTGAAAATGTTGCCTAAGATCCGATTTTCGACCAAAAACTCATTTTTACTGGCAAGGTTCATTTTTTGGCTCAGCGGTGCGTCAACACGCCAAATTGAAGTCATTGGAGTTTAATTTCTTTCGAGTTTTTTCCCTCTCAATTCCTAAAACAATTTTAGCAATCATCATCAAACAGACTTTGCACAGATATCCTCGTATATTTTTTATTATGGTTGCCGCAATTTATGAATTTTGTCCATGAATCGAAGAATTTTGCAAGCTTATGGCTTTTGTAATATAATCGATCACATCAACACTCAAGTTGGGCCCACGCCCCCTTTGCCGACCGTCACGCCCCACTAGGGAGGCGCGCCCCACCGGTTGGGAAGTACTGACCTAAGTGATGATTTTCACTTTGCCCGACGTCAGACTATCGTTTTAGAGTGCCCATAGACCTTACAATCAATTGAAGCAATTTTTTGATTGCCCGATAAGTTGGATGGTGTATCCCAAGCAGCACAAAATAACCTTGGTTACATTTACAACCCGATTTTTGGTTATATTTTAGTTAAATAATCAACAATATGGGTTATAGTTACAAAAGTGAGCATTTTGTTGGAGTCTAAACTTAAAAATTTGCTGCAAAATTAACTAGATGGTTTCATTTGGGACAATTTGTTCTCCTGAAAACCTTAATGTTGTCTTTGTAACATTATTGTTTAAAATCTGACTCAATTGTTGTCCTTTGGACAATTTTGTTATAAAATAACGTTATTGTTACAAATACAACATGGTTTAATACATAACACAATTGTTAGAATTTGAACCGAAAGTATCTTTTTTATATTTGCAATTATATTGGGTATAAAGCTTCCCAGCGCTAAACGGAAACAAATAGCATAAAGGGATTATGTTATTAGAATTTTTGGCATATGAAAAAAAGAAAAATAAAACATAGCATGATCGGGAATCAATCTTGCGACCGCCATGCATTGCGCGTGAAGTACTTCAGATTTAGTGAACATGAGAAGTATTTCCTTTCTGGCGCAATGGCAATGATGACAGACTAGCACGCAAGAGAACCAGGTTCGATTCCAGCTTGAGGTAAATAGATAAAAAGGTAATTTCATTGGATAAAAAGTTATAAAATAATATCTCTGAGATAAAAAAAAAGTGTCTAAAATTGTCCATTCTGAAAAATAAAAAGTATTAAATTTTTAATTTTTTAGCAGACGAAATTGTAGTTATATCTACAACAATTTTCCAACAATAATGTCTGAAAGACAACGACATTACAACAATAATGTTACGTTTATAGCCAGGCAAAAACCTCTTTTTTACGGTTTGGCATTTTCCTAACAATAATGTCATATAACCATGGTTGTATTTCGGTTATATAACAGTTTAACAACTCGTTTGTGCTACTTGGGTTGGGATGTGACCATCTAATCCATTTTTTTGATTGGACGTGTGGAACATTTTGCCATGCAATTTTTCATACAATCTGTCATGATAATCATGTGTTTTCAGTTGCTGATTTATTGATATAAACCAGTGGTCATTCTTCATGTTGTGGGTGTGGCGGTCATTGGCTATGTCCACACATGCGTGCTTTTGTCTTCCCTATCGTCTTCAAGCTCCGTTTCCACTTTCAACATTGAACTGATTGCGTTAAGTAATCAGAAGAGATGAATGCTTCATTCTATCCACATCTGTTCATTATTTATTGTTAGGGCTTCGTTCATTATTTATTGTCGCGGCTTCGTTCAGGACAGATTAATGATCAATTTTTTCGTTAAAAGTATGAATAGATGCGTTGTTGACATATTCAACATTTGCAGTCGCGTTCAAGAATTAATACCTTTCTTAAATAGCGCAGACATCCCAAGTTTCAATTGTCATAATGACGAAGACGAACGAAAATTGAGTGTCAGGACAGGCCCATTCTCCATCGAAAGTAGCAATGGATCTTCCATCACCACAAAATATATAATTTTCGTTATGTTGTGTTGTCCCGTGTGTCGATCGGACAGTATATGGGAACTCTTACGCCTAAGGTCTAAGAACTTTTAAAGCGTTGGATTTCATGAGCCACTTTGCAAATACAAATCACCCCCCGAAATAAATTCCTGGGTTCGCCCCTGCCGGAGCATGACCCCACAATACGGTTCCATTCGCTTTGAACTTTTTAGTTGCTTTGATAAAGACACATTAATTCAATGCTTTGTGAACTTGGTGTAAAAAAATGTTTCTTAGAAGAACCAATGACCCCATGGTCCGATTTGATTCAATCTTACATATGTTTTGTGTCAACAATAGAAATACATTTGTGTGAAATTTGGTTGAATTTGGTGCACAAATGAAAAAGTTTTTCTTAGAAGAACCTAATTTGGGGGGTTAAATTTGTATGGTAGCCCCATGACCCCATGTTCCGATTTGATCCATTCTTGTATATATTTTGTGTTATCTAGAGAAACACATTTGTGTGAAATTTGGTTGAAATTGGTACACAAATAAAAAAGTTTTTCTTAGAAGAACTCAAATTGGGGAGCTAGGTTTGTATGGCAGCCCCATGACCTAGTGATCCAATTTGGGTGAATCAAACATACAAACAGCCTGCAACAATAAGAAGCACGTGTGCAAAATTTCAGCTTGCTAGCTTTAATACCCGCCGAGTAAAACGTGTCGCAACAGACAGACAGACAGACAGGCAGACAGACAGACGGACATGCTCCAATCGACTCCCCAAGTCATGCTGATCATATATGTATACTTTTTATATGGTCGGAGATGCTTCCTTTAACCCATTATGTATTTGCGGGTATTGATCCACTGGGAGTTATTTGATGAAAATTGGTGTAACATGTTCTCTTTGGTCCTAGATTCAGAATTTGTAACTATTTTTATACCCTTCGCTCATAGAGTGAAAGGGTATATTAACTTTGTCATGAAGTTTGTAACGCATTGAAGGAAGCATCTCCGACCATATAAAATATGTATATATATGATCAGCGTGACGAGCTGAGTCGATTGGACGATGGCCGTCTGTCCGTCTGTCTGTCTGTTGCGACGCGTTTTGCTCGGCCAGTTTAAAAGCTATGGAGCTGAAACTTTGCACACATGCTTCTTTTTGTTGCAGGCAGTTTGTATGTTTGAATCGCTGAAATCCGACAAGGGGGTCGTGGGGCTGCCATACAAACCTACCCCCCCCCCCCAAATTAGGTTCTTCTTAGAAAAACTTTTTTATTTATGCATCAATTTCAATTAAATTTCACACAAATGTGTTTTCATCGCTGACACACAATATATGTAAAAATCGACCAAATCGGACAATGGGGTCGTGGGGCTGCCATACAAACCTAGCTCCCCAAATTAAGTTCTTCTAAGAAATTTTTTGTTATTTGTACACCAATTTCAACAAAACTTCACACAAATGTGTTTCTATTGATGACACAAAACATATGTATGAATAGATGGAGTCGGACCATGTGGTCATGGGGCTACCATACAAACCTAGCCCCGCAAATCAAATTTTTCAAAGAAAAAACGTTTTTATTTGTACACCAATTTCAACCAAACCTCAGAAAATTATATTTCTATTGATGCCACATAACAAACGTGGAAATAAATGAAATCGGACTATGGGGTCGTGGGGCTGGCATATAAACCCAACCCTAAAATTAGGTTCTTCGAAGAAAAACTTTTTTATTTATCCACCATTTTCATCCAAATCTCATAGAAATGTGTTTTATTTGATGCCACAAACATACGTAAAAATTTATGGAAAGGCCATTCGTTCGTAGGGCTGCCGTACAACCCCCCCCCCCCCCTTTGGTTCTTCTAAGAAACCCACATCCCCCGCTCCTCCCATTAAATCTTCGCCACGGCACTTATGTGAAAATTCAAGGACAAGGAAAAGCATGGAAGCGGGGAGGACTAAACACAAGTCATAGATACGCCCCAAAAAGCGAAGGGTATCCAAATTTCGGCCGCGCCCGAAATTAGCCTCGGTCTCGTTTTCGTATGACCTCGGGGGTCCTTTCCAGGACATGTGTCGAAAACGACACACCCGCACTACAGCGACACAAAATTTGCAAGGGAAAATCTTATCTACTTTCTTAAGAAAAATGGTTTACATAATGAAAATAAATGGGAGTGGATATTTTA
This sequence comes from Microchrysa polita, assembly GCA_949715475.1. Lineage (NCBI taxonomy): Eukaryota > Metazoa > Arthropoda > Insecta > Diptera > Stratiomyidae > Microchrysa > Microchrysa polita. The sequence goes on along the minus strand of OX454415.1, from coordinate 44,827,438 downwards.
TTCTACAGTCTTGACTCGGTAATCCGGATATCCTGTAATCACGCTAATCCGGACCACTAAACGTTTCCACAACGTATTCTATAGTCCGGATTTCGGCAGCAATTTTGACTCTACTATTGTCCGGCTATTTGAGATTTTCAGGTTTCAGATTGCGCTAATCAGTATGTTCCGATGGTCCGGATTACCCCTTGCAATAATTGATCCGGATTATCGAGTCAAGACTGTACTTAATATACTTTGTTTACGTCCGGGAGGTTAATAGGTTATGCAAAAAAAGCATTCAAGAAGTATTTTGAAAAATCTTGTTTTCATATTGCCCATATTATTTCGAGAAAAAAAAACAACCTTATTTTCCACATTGTTTGGAAACAATATATTTATTGTCTGCGATGGTTTACATTGGGAATCACTGGGAATAGGATATAGAATATATTAGCTGCCCGCACACTAACATATAGCCTCCAAAAATAATGGAGTATTCAAAGGTGAGAGGGGATGCTGAACTGCATCTCCCCGATCGGGTTTTCATGAGACATACATCAAGTATAAAATCTTTCACCTTTATGTTTTGCCATAATGATACCATTTACAGAATAATTTACTGCCGGAAAGCATGTGTGTGTATGGGCAGATACCAAAGATTCAAAAAGTACTGAATCGAATCGTTTCGATACCGAGTAAAATAGAAAGAAAAGTATCGATACCAGAATTTTTTGGTATCGAAACAGAAGTATCGACACTTTACTTGTATCGGAATGTCGTTGGAGTGCTTCTCATACATTGATTTCCAACTCAATTATGAAAATAACATAATGCTGTTAATGCGCGTATGTGTCGTTTTCGCAACATTTTTTGTAAATGCAACTTCTGAGTACTTTGCGTACCCGCTTGAAATAATTTTTGACCAGTACAAAGAAAACAGTTCTAATTTACTTTTCCAGGGGATATTTCATGAATTCTATCAGCATTTCCTGAAATTTAGCGATTTTGTTTGAGAATTTCAAAAATTTGCAAAACAGGTGTTTTTGTCCCTTTCGCAAATAGTCAAAAATGTTGTGTAGAAAATTTTATGGGTTTTTTTATGTAAAGTGGACATTGATTTTTAGTTTAAAATAGCTGTCGATTCGTTGCGTGTCGTAGAAGCACTACATTATTAGTTTCATTATATGTTTCGTTTTCGACACACCCGCAAATAATGGGTTAATGCGTTACAAACTTCATGACAAAGTTAATATACCCTTTCACTCTATGAGCGAAGGGTATAAAAATTAGTTTTCATCTTTAAGTATTTTCTTCCCCTGACACTGTTTATTGGAAATTATCTGCAACTAAATGAGCCGACTGGTTTAAGAACTCAATTCGAAATCCGCGCGATTTTTCTGTTATTCTGCCACCGCTAACCCAGACATGGCGTGATTTGACCCAAAATTTTAGATTTATTCTTTTCCCTTATATACTCAATCCAATTTTAAGGCAAATTAAAAAAAAAGGTGTTCATCATGACGGGCTAAATAAACGACGACCGTGCCACGGAGATTCGTTCGATTGCCTACACTCGAAAAAATTTTACTCCAATAATAGGAGGAAACTTTTTTTCCTTCTATTATAGTAGTAAATTTACACCACGATATGAACGAGAGTAATTTTACGCTTTACGGTGTAAATATTTACTACAAAATTGGTGTAAATTTACAAACGGTAATAAGTAAATTTGCACACATAAATAAGTAAACTTACTCTTAGATTTATGTATATTTAAAACAGAAATAAGCAAATTTGCACTGGAAAAATTGTAGATTTACACCGGCGAATATGTAAATTTACATCCGGGTTTATGTAATTAATTAATAATATTTACGGCAGCTGATTCTTCGATATAAATCGTCCTGGAGCTCCCCGTTATTCCAATGGCCAAGAGCTGCCACTCCCCCTTCGGTTCAAGAGCAAAAAAGTGCTACAACAACAACAGTAATATGATGCTCACATGAACGCATTTCTGATGGAACAGACTAACTGCACACAGAACAAGCCACTTGACAGATACAGGAAAATGCAATAATGCACAAAAGTATTGTAACACACTCAGTTTTACACAAATGCAGGTGTAATTTTTTACACCAAAATCGTAACATTACATGAAAATTTCCTTAAAATTATTGTTAAATCTACACTGAAAATGTAAAGTTACACAAAAATAAAGTAATGACACATCTTCACACCAAATGTGGTGTAAAATTACACTAAAATTCAGTAATATTAAAAAATATGGGTAATATTACACTATTTTGTGGGTTTACTAGAAATTTGGTTGAAAAATAAACGTTTACTGTAATATTGCTAGAAAAAAGGTGTAAAATTCAACGAGTTTTCGATGGAAAATTCAACCTTGTTTTTACAGTGTATCTACTCGTAGCTGGTCGGCATTCCATCACTGAGTTTCGACGCAAACGTTCTAAGCTGAGGACAATCAAATTAGAAGTTCCACAGAGATACTCTCCCCCACTCTGTTTAACATCTACATGTCCGACATTTCTGACCACCTGGTCGGGGGATTGTCGGTGGAGGTTAATGTAAGTATTGGCAACAATCAAGTTCCTACTGTAGTTTATCTTAAAATACTCGGGCTCCACCTGGAGAACATGATGACTTCAGCTCATTACAAGACATCCACTTGTGAAAAGATGCACAGTAGGAACAAAATTCTTAAAGCACTAGCTGGTAGCACCTAAGGCAAAAGTAAAGAAAACATGCTAGTCACTTACAAAGCGATGCAAATACGTGACCACCATCTCCAACTCTTAAAAACAGTATCTTGTTGGTTGCTACCGTGAGGATCATCCCTACCATAATCTCATGGACCGAATTCCTCCACCAAGACATGTCAGGTACGAGACCTAGAGAGAGAGGTCCTGGGATACATACGGGATCCTTACGATGAAGAAACATACCGAGCCGCCATCACAGCGATTCACACGGAAGAAGTGAATTGGTCCATTGCGAGCTTAGGTGCGAATAGAGTCCTCTCAGAGCGCCCACCACACCCTTCACCCTGTTGCGGGGCAGTCATTCCAAGCTTAGGAAAATCAAAGTAGGTGTTCCATTTGGCGGGGTGCTCTCTCCCACCCTGTTTAACATCTACATGGCAGGTCTCCCAACACCACCGGAAGGCATTGAAGTGATCACCTATGCCGATGACTGCACCGTACTCGCCACGGGAGCGGATAGGGATGTCATGCGCCTTAACAGATAATTAGCACGACTAGAAGCCTTTTTTACTTAGCAGAAATTTAACCATCTCAGCGTCGAAATCGTTTGCGACCTTCTTTACTACCTGGTCAGGTAATTGTCGGTGGCCGGTTGAGGTACGTATTGGCAACACACCAGTTCCTACTGTTGCAAATTTAAAAATTCTCGGGCTTCACCTTGAGAAAATGACGACTTCAGCTCATCACGCGGAAGCGGTATGTGAAAAGATGCGCAGTAAGAACAAAATGTTCAAAGCACTGGCTGGCAGCACCTGGGGCAAAGAACCCATGCTAGCCACTTATAAAGCGGTGGGTCGAGCGGCGGCTGAATTTGCGGCGCCAGTTTGGTCGCAAAGTCTCTGTAACACAAGCTGGAACAAAATCCAAGTCTGACAAAATGCTGCTCTACACACAGGCACAGGGTGCCTTCTGATGTCTGCCCAGGATCACCTACAGCAGGAGACACATTTGATGCCAATACGTGACCACAATCGACTACTTGCAAAACATCCTACAAGATATTTCTTGTAGGATGCTATCGAGAGGATCATCCTAATCGTGACCTTATGGACAGAATTCCCCCTCCACGCCACATCAAACGTGGCCTTCGTGACCTTGAGAGAGAGGTCCGGGGTTTCAAACGAGATCCTTTCGACGAAGAATCATACCGGGCCGCCATTGCAATGATTCACACTGAAGGAGTGAGTCGGTCTATTGTCAGTTTAGGTACGAACATTGTCCTCTCAGCGCTCCCATCACCTATTTCTCCTGAGGAGATTAGGCTCCCGAGAGCCACCAGAATGACTTTAGCCCAGCTTCGGTCAGCTTTCTGCTCACGCCACAATTCGTATCTATCTTGCATAGACCCGAGCATACAAAACGTATGTGGCCCATTTGTTTCAATGCCCAGCTGCACCCACTACTCTCACCCCCCTCTCACTATGGGAAAACCCCATTGCAGCTGCCACGTTTTTGTCCCTGGAGATCTCGGACGGAAACGACGACGAATTATAAATCGAATCCATATATATACACAGCGGTTCACACCTTCCTGTACCGCTAAAAGAAGAAGAAGAATCAATCACGCATACACAGAGAGAAATAGATTTGCAATACCAACAAATTACGTTTGTTTGATGCCGGTTTTGTTAATTTAAGGCAATTCTTTTTTTAAATTTGCAAATAAACTAGCACTATTAAATAACACGATTGTTTGATATGACAAACAAAATCTTGTTAAGATAACTAAAATATATTCTTTTAGAACGAACTAATTTCCTGGCTAAAATAACAAAAGCTTTAGCTGCACTGAAATCTACAAATGATGAAGACAATGAACACTATAACATTTGATGAACATAACAAATCTTTTGGCCAGGGGAAAATCAACAAAAAAATGTTGCTAAATCATTTTACAATATAACATACTGTTTTGCAATATTAACAAAACCTTTTGTTATCCAACATATGCAATGATGACAAGAATGTTCTGAACTAGATCTTTTGTTGGAAATGCGAAATTTTTGCCATGTCTAACGGTACAGTTCTTATAGGTTGGATAAAGCAAAAAAATCTTTGTACAATCTAGCTATTCATTTATTTGGAACTATCAAAGATTTTCATTTTAGTAGCTCTTCTGTACGGACATATTTGTCTCCCGAGTGTTGTAAAAAATTGACTGTGTGCTAAAAATGTGGAAAAAGTATTTATTTTCAATAACTACGGTAAAAATTAATAAAGATTTATTTTGTGAGAAAGTGTAAGAATATAGATTATTATAATAAACATTAGCGCTGCAGATAATATTTCGGGCCTAATTATTCGAGTTGCGTTTCCAAAAGGTAAATCTAATTTTTTCTTGTGTTATAAGATAATTCAATATTTTTGTTCATTCGGTTTTACAAGTTACATTTGCCGACACAATTTAAACAAAGCAGCCAACTATATTTGACTATTGGACGGGAAAAATGCACAACGCTAGGATTTTGGAAATAGCTAAACGCTGTATTGACACAGGCAGTAATAAATTTCATCTTCAATCTTCATCAATTTCTGATGTTCGAAATGTAAGTCCAGTATTTATATACTATTTTTTTTGCAATTAATATAACTTAAAACATTTCACACTCAAATCAAACTAACATAGTTTTTTTCATATAAAATTCTTATGTGTTTGTTAATTCTTATAGAAAAACTAAACTTGGCAAGGCTTATACATTTTTCGATGGAGGCTTGACTTCACTACCCTCTACATTGGAAAGCTATGTTTTTGTATAGAACTAAACTAGGTGTTACATTAAAGCATCATTTGTGTGATTATTATATTGTCATAATTTTCTAATTTTAAAAAGAAAATTTTAATTTTAATAAACAGGATTATGTGGAAATAGTGGTGGCTTTTATTAGCACATTCAATGCTTGACTTGAAAGGTGACTTATAAGGATTTTTTCCAGGCTGAAATGTGGTACCCGCATGAGTTTCAAATTTAATTAAAAAAAACTTATATATTCGTGTTAATCAAATTTTCTCCTAACTTTGCTAAAAGCGTTCTTATTAATCCCAAATTTCAATAGAGGATATATTGAAATTAGTGATTAGTAAGAACACTATTAGCAATATTAGGAGAAATTTTGATTAACATTAATCAAATGTTTGATTGGTACTACGAAAAGGTTTTATATAAAACCACAAAACTGTTTTGTATATTTAATCAAAGAATTATACATTATGGCCAAATGAAATTTGGTAATGACAACCAAAATATTGGTCAAATTAACAAAAACTTCAATTAAAGCCGATTTGGGTTATTGATACAAAGTTTTAGTTAATATCACCAATGGAAACTCCTTACCGTAACCAAATATTTAGTACAAAATTTGTTGAAATCTCAAATTGAATCAATCAATTGTGTTCATTTAAACTTTTTGTTCATGTCAAAACAATTTTTATATATGTAATTTTTCAAAAGATATTTTGCATAAACAAACAAAATCGTTTTGCAGTTTCAACAAAAATACACCTATGACCGGAAATTAATGAAGACTTTCGATACTATTAACAAATGTTTTTCTTGTAATCGACTAATAATTTCTCTCTGTGTAAGGAGATTAGGCTCCCAAGAGCCACCAGAGTAACACTAGCTCAACTTCGGTCGGGCTTTTGTTCATGCCTCAAATTCATACCTTTCCCGCATAAGCCCGGACATTCAAAACATATGTTCAAATTGTGATGGTACTCCTCATGGTGTGGGTCATTTGTTTCAATGCCCAGCTGCGCCCACTGATCTTACCCCTATATCGATGTGGGAAAACCCTATCACAGCAGCTATATGTTTTTGTCCCTAGACCTTACGGACACAAACATTGACGAACCATAACTCGTACCCACATAGATGCACAGCGGTTTCACACCTTTTTGCACCGTTAAAGAAAAAGAAGAAAACATTGATGGAAGCATACATTCCCTTATCTATTCCTCCGATAGGCGAAAATAAAGGTCGATTCGATTGTAAATTTTATTAAATTATGACATTTTCTATTTTCAATATTTTCTTTGTTTCTAAAGTTCATTTTAATTCTTTTATATCTGCCAATGCTAACTCACACACATGCAAATATTCTTCTATAGCACAGTCGGTTTCATTTTTATAGTGTGACATTCGTATGGTCATCCAATAAGTTGTTCACCGTAGTTTTATAGAAGGATAGACTTTGTGATTTTTTAATGAATTGACACTTGTGCTCTGAAATACATAATTTCTACATTAGAAATCCTTGAAATCTTGCATGAAACCCACACGTACGCACTCATTAGCGACGTTTTTTTCGTATCGCATGTAAATCTGACTCGAAAAAAACGATCGCGAGTAACATCCCGGTTAAGACCAAACAGCTGACATTTGATAGTTTTTGCGCATCTTTGACTCACCTTTGTCGGCTTATTTTTTAGATTTGGTGGATTTTATCACAAAAGATGATTATTTCTTTGCAAAATCTTTACTCGTGATGAGAAAAACTCTCACATTTGGTTTGAAAAAACAAATTCCCTCACATTTCCCCTATGCGTCCGCCATCTACATTTGATTAATCTAAGCTGTGTGCCGTGTAGCGTAGTTGCACGCGTGAACTTTATCTGGGTAAGTGTCATTTTTTTATATGAAGTTCTACCCAAACCTGCACGGGATAAACACAATAAAACGTGCCTATTGTTATCTTCGAAACCAATTAGGGTGATCTCTGCGCAGAAATTGACTTTATTTTATTGATAAATGTACAGATTTAGGGTGCATTGCAGAAGATACGATAAAGAATTGTCAAGCATTTCTATAGAAGCAACTATCCATTTGTAGTGTTTACGAGCAATGCTGACTATATGTGAGGTTGGCTGAGTGATAGCGTGTAGGACGGGCAATCAACAGACACGGGTTCGATGCTAGCAGCGGAAATTTTGTTTTTCTATTTTTTTTTGCAAATTCGTTCAATGACAGAAAATGATGATATAAAGCAAATGACGTACGCCTTTTTTGAAGCATAATTTAGTGCTACAATAAGGTTCTATTGGATTAAAAAAAGGCGCCAAATGCCATTATTGGACTGTTATTGAGTGGTTATACCCTGTAAGGTACCCCTATTAATGTTAGAAGAGAATATTTAACGAAGTATTATAGGGATGAAATTGTTACTTGGGTCTGTTGCTGCGGTACATGCACCGTATGCAATTTCAAATAATACAATATAGTCTAAGTACTGTACTTAAGCAAATAATATTAAAGTGCAAGTCGCGCATATAAAACAAAGTATGTAAAATAACTTTGCTCAACCATATTGAATTTGAACAACACGTTCTTTTAGCAGGGGCGTTCATATCAAGATCGGTCGACGTTCTAATCTGTCCCCTAACTTGACCAGGTCTGACTTTATTTTCTTCGGAATCCTGAAATATTTATGAAAATTAGCTAGGGACTTTGAAACAACTGAAAACGTGAAAGTCGAAAACGTCTCTAAAAGTTTAGTGATTGAAACGAGCATTATTGTGTTGCATGAATTTTTAGTACAAAGGTGTCATCTAAAATCCTTAATAGTTTGAGTTATAGCAATTGAAGCAATAGCAAGTATTTTCGATTTTCACAGTGTCTTTAAAATGTGTGCCAGCCTGTTCAAGGAAGTCTAATCAAATCAGCAAGAAAAAAGCTCTGCCCTGTACTGGATAATTCAGAACGCACTAGTTGTGTGCGCGTTCCTTAGTACAAATAAATAATTTTACTCATTTTTTTCGATCTCCGGTATCAAGCTTATGTATACTTGAAAATTGCTTCTTTAAGTTATTTTTAATTTGCTTCGTTTTATTAGTTTTCATAATTTATCATGATGTTTGCCGCTAGGTTTATTTTTAAATAAAAAGCCTAGTCCTTTACACAATCGTTGAACTCTACTTCTTTATAGGTCCTAAACGAAACTAGGCTAATTGCCATTGCCAAAAGGGTATTCTTCAAAAATCAACGCAATATGTAAGAAGAAGCTTTCTGCCTCAGGAAAGAAAAAGTGTAAGAACAAACAAGCTAATTTTGTCTAAATACTTAACAGGTCTGTTTTAAATCGAATATTTTTTTTTTTTAAATTGCCTTGTAAGTCGAAACAGAAATTGTTGTAACTCAAACCGTGGACTAAATTGTTCATGCGTTGTTAAGTCGAAATGTCGGCTCTAGAGACAGCGACTCGCTCATCCCATATAAAAACTCGTTTTAATAATAATGCCAAGCGCTTCCAAAGGTACATTTTCCTCGACACGACAGCGACTCGCTCATAACATATATTTTTAAAATGAGAGAAAAACGAGTTTTTATATGGAATGAGTCTTGCGGCCGCGTCGAGGACAACGTACCTTAAAACTACACTTACGGTCAAAAGTATCGACTCAACCTAATAGCGCGTGTATTTGTACGTGTTTTTTGGAAAGTATGATAGTTATTCATAAAAGTCGTATGTCGTTTAAAAGTTCGAAACCTTAGCTACCTGTTGGTACCCTTTTTATCAACATTTGCTTTGCACTTTTTAAATTATTGCCACTTGTAACAAAAAACCCAGAAAAATTGAAGTTTCAGGTAAAGGTCAGGTCAGGTAAACTACCCCTATAAAAGCGCCCGTAATCGGTTTCTCATTATCAGTTGCATCAGGAAAGTTAGGTAACTTACATCTGAAGTAATTTCAGTCACTGTTTGGTCATCAATGGATACGACGCCAGAACAGGCGGCACAAGTTGTAGCCCTATTGTCGGAAAATCATAGTCAGCGAACCGTCGCTCGCCGTCTTGGAATGAGTCAGTCTGCTGTCTCGAGAGTTAGCAGGAGATTTCGAGAGACTGGTAGCTTTAATTCGAGACCAAGAACGGGCCGCCCTCGATCCACTTCAGAGAGAGACGACCGTTTCATTGTAACAAGTACGTTACGAAATGGTTTCCTCACGGGTGTTGCTGCGCAGCGGAACCTGAGGCGTGTTCGCGGAGTAGCTGTCAGTGACCGCACGGTAAGGAGACGATTAAGGGAAGCGAATATCACTCCAAGACGGCCTGCCAGGGGCTCCAAATTGACTGCACGACACCGACAAGCGCGCCTCTTATTTGCTCGTAATCATCTTACTTGGAGCGATACGGAATGGAGCTCAGTATTGTTCACTGACGAGTCGAGAATGTGTCTGCATGGCAGTGACAGAAGATGTCGAGTCTACAGGCGTCCAACTGAGCGATTTGCGCAGTGCTGTTTCACTGAAACGGTTGCATACGGCGGCGGTTCCTGTATGATGTGGGCTGGCATTTCATTGGAGGGAAAAACGGATCTCGTATTCGTGCCCGCAGGAGGCCGAGGAGGAGGGCTGACAGCTGAGCGATACGTTACCGATGTTCTCCGTGTCCACGTTGTGCCCTATGCAGCATTTATTGGCGAGAACTTTACTTTGATGCACGACAATGCCCGGTGTCATGCGTCGCGCCTCACTCGGCAGTTCTTGAATGAAGCCAATATGTCGTCACTTAACTGGCCTGCGCGCAGTCCCGACATCAATCCCATTGAACACTTATGGGACGAACTCAAGAGAAGAGTCCGAGCCAGAAATCCAGTCCCTTCGTCCACTGAAGAATTGAAGGCAGCCCTATTAGAGGAGTGGAACGGTATTCCTAAAGATACCATCAGCAACTTGATCAAATCAATGCAGAATCGACTGGAAGCTGTCATTAGAGCAAGAGGAGGAAATACCAAATACTAAAATAATAAATACTTAACTTATTTTCCAACAGTTTTTGTTTTATTTGCAAAAAACCTAACCAAAATCCACTTTCATATTTGCTCATTTTCGCTACGTTTTCGTTCAAAGAGCATCAATTTTAAAATTGCTCACCAAATATTGGTTAAAATGGTACCAACGTAAAGCTGAGGCCTTAAGCTTTTCAATGACATACGATTTTTATGGATAACTGCTATACTTTTCGAAAAACACGTACACATACACGCGCTTTTGATTGAGTCGATACTTTTGACCGTAAGTGTAGTTCTTAAATGGAATGAGCGAGTCGCTAGAGCCGCTGGAGTCGTGCCGAGGAAAATGAACCTTTAAGTCGAAGCGTCCGAAGTAGAGGGATACCTGTATATCTTCTTCTTCCATGAGTCGTTATTTATACCGCTCCATGGCGTGCGTCGCATCGCTCGGCCTGCGGTGTAGACACATATCGCCCTTCCAAGCGGTAATATCACAGACTATTTCTACAGATAAATCTATCTTAAGGTACATTTTCCTCGACACGACTGCACGACAGCGACTCGCTCATTCCATATAAAAACTCGTTTTTCTCTCATTTTAAAAACGAGTTTTTATATGTTATGAGCGAGTCGCTGTCGTGCAGTCGTGTCGAGGAAAATGTACCTTTGGAAGCGCTTGGCATTATTATTAAAACGAGTTTTTATATGGGATGAGCGAGTCGCTGTCGCTAGAGCCGACACTTCGACTTAACAACGCATGAACAATTTAGTCCACGGTTTGAGTTACAACAATTTCTGTTTCGACTTACAAGGCAATTTAAAAAAAAATAAATATTCGATTTAAAACAGACCTGTTAAGTATTTAGACAAAATTAGCTTGTTTGTTCTTACACTTTTTCTTTCCTGAGGCAGAAAGCTTCTTCTTACATATTGCGTTGATTTTTGAAGAATACCCTTTTGGCAATGGCAATTAGCCTAGTTTCGTTTAGGACCTATAAAGAAGTAGAGTTCAACGATTGTGTAAAGGACTAGGCTTTTTATTTAAAAATAAACCTAGCGGCAAACATCATGATAAATCATGAAAACTTATAAAACGAAGCAAATTAAAAATAACTTAAAGCAGCAATTTTCAAGTATACATAAGCTTGATACCGGAGATCGAAAAAATGAGTAAAATTATTTATTTGTACTAAGGAACGCGCACACAACTAGTGCGTTCTGAATAATCCAGTACAGGGCAGAGCTTTGTTCTTGCTGATTTGATTAGACTCCTTGAACAGGCTGGCACACATTTTAAAGACACTGTGAAAATCGAAAATACTTGCTATTGCTTCAATTGCTATAACTCAAACTATTAAGGATTTTAGATGACACCTTTGTACTAAAAATTCATGCAACAAAATAATGCTCATTTCAATCACTAAACTTTTAGAGACTTTTTCGACTTTCACGTTTTCAGTTGTTTCAAAGTCCCTTGCTAATTTTCATAAATATTTCAGGATTCCGAAGAAAATAAAGTCAGACCTGGTCAAGTTAGGGGACAGATTAGAACGTCGACCGATCTTGATATGAACGCCCCTGCTAAAAGAACGTGTTGTTCAAATTCAATATGGTTGAACAAAGTTATTTTACATACTTTGTTTTATATGCGTGACTTGCACTTTAATATTATTTGCTTAAGTACAGTACTTAGACTATATTGTATTATTTGAAATTGCATACGGTGCATGTACCGCAGCAACAGACCCAAGTAACAATTTCATCCCTATAATACTTCGTTAAATATTCTCTTCTAACATTAATAGGGGTACCTTACAGGGTATAACCACTCAATAACAGTCCAATAATGGCATTTGGCGCCTTTTTTTAATCCAATAGAACCTTATTGTAGCACTAAATTATGCTTCAAAAAAGGCGTACGTCATTTGCTTTATATCATCATTTTCTGTCATTGAACGAATTTGCAAAAAAAATAGAAAAACAAAATTTCCGCTGCTAGCATCGAACCCGTGTCTGTTGATTGCCCGTCCTACACGCTACCACTCAGCCAACCTCACATATAGTCAGCATTGCTCGTAAACACTACAAATGGATAGTTGCTTCTATAGAAATGCTTGACAATTCTTTATCGTATCTTCTGCAATGCACCCTAAATCTGTACATTTATCAATAAAATAAAGTCAATTTCTGCGCAGAGATCACCCTAGGTTCCGAAGATAACAATAGGCACGTTTTATTGTGTTTATCCCGTGCAGGTTTGGGTAGAACTTCATATAAAAAAATGACACTTACCCAGATAAAGTTCACGCGTGCAACTACGCTACACGGGACAAAGCTTAGATTAATCAAATGTAGATGGCGGACGCATAGGGGAAATATGAGGGAATTTGTTTTTTCAAACCAAATGTGAGAGTTTTTCTCATCACTAGTAAAGATTTTGCAAAGAAATAATCATCTTTTGTGACAAAATCCACCACATCTAACAAATAAGCCGACAAAGGTGAGTCAAAGATGCGCAAAAACTATCAAATGTCAGCTGTTTGGTCTTAACCGGCATGTTACCCGCGATCGTTTTTTTCGAGTCAGATTTACATGCGATACGAAAAAACGTCGCTAATGAGTGCGTACGTGTGGGTTTCATGCAAGATTTCAAGGATTTCTAATGTAGAAATTATGTATTTCAGAGCACAAGTGTCAATTCATTAAAAAATCACAAAGTCCATCCTTCTATAAAACTACGGTGAACAACTTATTGGATGACCATACGAATGTCACACTATAAAAATGAAACCGACTGTGCTATAGAAGAATATGTGTGTGAGTTAGCATTAGCAGATATAAAAGAATTAAAATGAACTTTAGAAACAAAGAAAATATTGAAAATAGAAAATGTCATAATTTAATAAAATTTACAATCGAATCGACCTTTATTTTCGCCATTCGGAGGAATAGATAAGGGAATGTATGCTTCCAAAAATTTTGTTTTCTTCTTTTTCTTTAACGGTGCAAAAAGGTGTGAAACCGCTGTGCATCTATGTGGGTACGAGTTATGGTTCGTCAATGTTTGTGTCCGTGAGGTCTAGGGACAAAAACATATCGCTGCTGTGATAGGGTTTTCCCACATCGATATAGGGTCGATGTGGGCGCAGCTGGGCATTGAAACAAATGACCCACACAATGAGGAGTACCGTCACAATTTGAACATATGTTTTGAATGTCCGGGCTTATGCGGGAAAGGTATGAATTGAGGCGTGAACAAAAGCCCGACCGAAGTTGAGCTAGTGTTACTCTGGTGGCTCTTGGGAGCCTAATCTCCTTATGCGTGATTGATTCTTCTTCTTCTTCTTTTAGCGGTACAGGAAGGTGTGAACCGCTGTGTATATACAGGGTGTCCCATTCAGTGGCGCAACCACGGGAGGGGCTAAGGGGGCTAAAGCCCCTCCCAGACCCAAAAATTGGGAAATGAAAATTACATAACGGAAAAAGGGTGTAACGACAATTTTTTTACAATTACTTTTGTGGAAACACTTGTACAGAATTTATTAACGCGAAAGCATCATAAATTTCGTGAAAAAATGTCGCAAAAGTTTGACACAAAAATTCCCACTATAATTTCGTAAATAACATTTTTTACGAAAATTTATTTGAACGAAAAAGGGCTTAAAAAAGTGGCCTTTTTCCAATAAAATTTGTACGAAATTTCGCAAAAGTTAAGCAAGCCTTATACAGCAATTTTTTCATACTTGACTTAATCCATTTTACATATCATTGGGTGGCCTGCTGTACGTGATGAAAGCAACATTTGTACAACTTTCCGTAAAATTCGGTTAAGCTAAATTGTACAAATATTCTCCAGTGAAAAATACAAGCGGTGTATCCTTCGATGTTATATTCGTAATTTATCAAACCACACGCAGTCATTGAAATCCACGTCCGAAATCAATTAGTTCATTGTGAGATTTGGTTCTGTCACTAATCCCAGAGTCTATAACACACCTAAAAGATAAGATTACCAGGAGGCAGGAGCTATTAGATATAGATACACTAGTCCAACTTGAGCCCGGTTTTTGAGTGAGCATAACCTTATATTCTGCTTGTGCAGTAGGTACCAGGCATTCATGAGTTCCATGCCCTTTTCAAAATCCCGCTGAGCGCCTTCACCTTACTCAAAGAATGCTGAGATAACACCCCCTACATTTTGTCTTCTGAAGGAAAACAATATTTTGCCAAATCCGCGATTACGGAATCGGTTGTAGCGCATATTGAGTGGCGTACTTCCTATTTTTAGTCGCACCTTTTTTTTAGCATTTACCGAATTGGCACTAAAAGTCTGTATTTACTTCTCGTCGTCTACGTCTATAAAAATCCCATTTGATCACATGCAAGAGGTCCATATGTTTCAGTTCATGATCTCACCAATTGCCTTACCGGAAAGAGTGATTGGGTTTTCATGAAAACAAAAGAAAGAACGTGATGATTGTGGGAATGACACAAAACTCACGTTACCACGACGCTAAGCTTAAAAAAATTTGATTCGAAAATAAACATAAATGTAAGGGGACCTAGAAACCGTATAGTGTAATTACTGGAAAATTGCACCATCGCACCCACCTTGAAAAAGCAGCCTCAAATGTCCAGCAATGTGGATGGCCTTAGCCCCCTCCAATACCAATTCCTGGTTGCGCCACTGGTCTCATTCATGGTGGGGAATATTTTAATGGGAGGTAGCCTGGCTCATTTGGGGAAAATTAATGTACAACGGGACCCCTCTATTTTTAACCGTTACTATGTAATAGCATTTTTTATCAAAATGCCCGACTTCCTGAACAAAATCAAAATTTGCCACACCATCAAACATTTCATCCGAGATATAACTTCACTTTCTGAAACTACATAAAATTTCCAATAAAACGACACCTCGCCCGTTACGAAGTTGCTCGTATCTTCCGAGATACACTTTAAAATTGTACGTATACAATTTTATTATTTGATTTGATTTGATTTGATTTTGATGAGAAACCAATTTTAAAATTTCTTTAAAATTTGAGTGGGTGTATCTCGGAAGATACGAGCAACTTCGTAACGGGCGAGGTGTCGTTTTATTGGAAATTTTATTTAGTTTCAGAAAGTGAAGTCATATCTCGGATGAAATGTTTGATGGTGTGGCAAATTTTGATTTTGTTCAGGAAGTCGGGCATTTTGATAAAAAATGCTATTACATAGTAACGATTAAAAATAGAGGGGTCCCGTTGTACATTAATTTTCCCTAAATGAGCCAGGCTACCTGCCATTAAAATATTCTCCACCATGAATGGAACACCCTGTATATGGATTCGATTTATAATTCGTCGTCGTTTTCGTCCGAGATCTCCAGGGACAAAAACGTGGCAGCTGCAATGGGGTTTTCCCATAGTGAGAGGGGGGTGAGATTAGTGGGTGCAGCTGGGCATTGAAACAGATGGGCCACATACGTTTTGTATGCTCGGGTCTATGCAAGATAGATACGAATTGTGGCGTGAGCAGAAGCCTGACCGAAGCTGGGCTAAAGTCATTCTGGTCGCTCTCGGAAGCCTAATCTCCTCAGGATAAATAGGTGGTGGGAGCGCTGAGAGGACTATGTTAGTACCTAAACTGACAATAGACCGACTCACTTCCTCAGTGTGAATCATTGCAATGGCGGCCCGGTATGATTCTTCGTCGAAAGGATCTCGTTTGAAACCCTAGACCTCTCTTTCAAGGTCACGAAGGCCACGTTTGATGTGGCGTGGAGGGGGAATTCTGTCCATAAGGTCACGATTAAGATGATCCTCTCGATAGCATCCTACAAGAAATATCTTGTAGGATGTTTTGCAAGTAGTCGATTGTGGTCACGTATTGGCATCAAATGTGTCTCCTGCTGTAGGTGATCCTGGGCAGACATCAGAAGGCACCCTGTGCCTGTGCGTAGAGCAGCTTTTTGTCAGACTTGGATTTTGTTCCAGCTTGTGTTACAGAGACTTTGCGACCAAACTGGCGCCGCAAATTCAACCGCTGCTCGACCCACCGCTTTATAAGTGGCTAGCATGGGTTCTTTGCCCCAGGTGCTGCCAGCCAGTGCTTTGAACATTTTGTTCTTACTGCGCATCTTTTCACATACCGCTTCCGCGTGATGAGCTGAAGTCGTCATTTTCTCAAAGTGAAGCCCGAGAATTTTTAAATTTGCAACAGTAGGAACTGGTGTGTTGCCAATACGTACCTCAACCGGCCACCGACAATTACCTGACCAGGTAGTAAAGAAGGTCGCAAACGATTTCGACGCTGAGATGGTTAAATTTCTGCTAAGTAAAAAAGGCTTCTAGTCGTGCTAATTATCTGTTATTAAGAAGGCGCATGACATCCCTATCCGCTCCCGTGGCGAGTACGGTGCAGTCATCGGCATAGGTGATCACTTCAATGCCTTCCGGTGGTGTTGGGAGACCTGCCATGTAGATGTTAAACAGGGTGGGAGAGAGCACCCCGCCAAATGGAACACCTACTTTGATTTTTCTAAGCTTGGAATGACTGCCCCGCAACAGGGTGAAGGGTGTGGTGGGCGCTCTGAGAGGACTCTATTCGCACCTAAGCTCGCAATGGACCAATTCACTTCTTCCGTGTGAATCGCTGTGATGGCGGCTCGGTATGTTTCTTCATCGTAAGGATCCCGTATGTATCCCAGGACCTCTCTCTCTAGGTCTCGTACCTGACATGTCTTGGTGGAGGAATTCGGTCCATGAGATTATGGTAGGGATGATCCTCACGGTAGCAACCAACAAGATACTGTTTTTAAGAGTTGGAGATGGTGGTCACGTATTTGCATCGCTTTGTAAGTGACTAGCATGTTTTCTTTACTTTTGCCTTAGGTGCTACCAGCTAGTGCTTTAAGAATTTTGTTCCTACTGTGCATCTTTTCACAAGTGGATGTCTTGTAATGAGCTGAAGTCATCATGTTCTCCAGGTGGAGCCCGAGTATTTTAAGATAAACTACAGTAGGAACTTGATTGTTGCCAATACTTACATTAACCTCCCACCGACAATCCCCCGACCAGGTGGTCAGAAATGTCGGACATGTAGATGTTAAACAGAGTGGGGGAGAGTATCTCTGTGGAACTTCTAATTTGATTGTCCTCAGCTTAGAACGTTTGCGTCGAAACTCAGTGATGGAATGCCGACCAGCTACGAGTAGATACACTGTAAAAACAAGGTTGAATTTTCCATCGAAACTCGTTGAATTTTACACCTTTTTTCTAGCAATATTACAGTAAACGTTTATTTTTCAACCAAATTTCTAGTAAACCCACAAAATAGTGTAATATTACCCATATTTTTTAATATTACTGAATTTTAGTGTAATTTTACACCACATTTGGTGTGAAGATGTGTCATTACTTTATTTTTGTGTAACTTTACATTTTCAGTGAAGATTTAACAATAATTTTAAGGAAATTTTCATGTAATGTTACGATTTTGGTGTAAAAAATTACACCTGCATTTGTGTAAAACTGAGTGTGTTACAATACTTTTGTGCATTATTGCATTTTCCTGTATCTGTCAAGTGGCTTGTTCTGTGTGCAGTTAGTCTGTTCCATCAGAAATGCGTTCATGTGAGCATCATATTACTGTTGTTGTTGTAGCACTTTTTTGCTCTTGAACCGAAGGGGGAGTGGCAGCTCTTGGCCATTGGAATAACGGGGAGCTCCAGGACGATTTATATCGAAGAATCAGCTGCCGTAAATATTATTAATTAATTACATAAACCCGGATGTAAATTTACATATTCGCCGGTGTAAATCTACAATTTTTCCAGTGCAAATTTGCTTATTTCTGTTTTAAATATACATAAATCTAAGAGTAAGTTTACTTATTTATGTGTGCAAATTTACTTATTACCGTTTGTAAATTTACACCAATTTTGTAGTAAATATTTACACCGTAAAGCGTAAAATTACTCTCGTTTCATATTTCATATTTGCTCATTTTCGCTACGTTTTCGTTCAAAGAGCATCAATTTTAAAATTGCTCACCAAATATTGGTTAAAATGGTACCAACGTAAAGCTGAGGCCTTAAGCTTTTCAATGACATACGATTTTTATGGATAACTGCTATACTTTTCGAAAAACACGTACACATACACGCGCTTTTGATTGAGTCGATACTTTTGACCGTAAGTGTAGTTCTTAAATGGAATGAGCGAGTCGCTAGAGCCGCTGGAGTCGTGCCGAGGAAAATGAACCTTTAAGTCGAAGCGTCCGAAGTAGAGGGATACCTGTATATCTTCTTCTTCCATGAGTCGTTATTTATACCGCTCCATGGCGTGCGTCGCATCGCTCGGCCTGCGGTGTAGACACATATCGCCCTTCCAAGCGGTAATATCACAGACTATTTCTACAGATAAATCTATCTTAAGGTACATTTTCCTCGACACGACTGCACGACAGCGACTCGCTCATTCCATATAAAAACTCGTTTTTATATGGAATGAGCGAGTCGCTGTCGTGCGGCCGCGTCGAGGACAACGTACCTTTAGATCGTGTCATCGCCGAGACCAATGCGTTGTTGTTGCTTTTTAATTTGACACATTCACGTCAAATTGTAATAATATGTTTAACTGCAGTTATATCAGTACATTCTGACGGCGCATTATTCTGGCCCGATATTGGTGAACGCTAACCAAGTTCAGTAATATATTCAACAAAACCGACAAAGACCGTTTATTTTATTTAGGAAAGATTTATTTTCTGTTTCCAAATAAATATGTATGTACAGAACATGTGGAAAATATTTTGTTATTGATTTATTGGATTTCTTATATATTTTGTGTATATGTACTTGTACAACAAACATACCTTGTTGACATTTACGAATTCGCTTTTATATCCCGATTGAATATACGAATGATTTTGGATACGCATTATCATAATTTGTGTATGTACACTTCACGCGAATAAACGAAACAATGTATGCAGAACAATCAATTTAATGCAAAATTATGATTAAAAAGAAAAACATTTTGTTTTAAATCGTATTGGTGGGTGTGATTTGTGATAGTTGAAAATTCGGAAATTATTATGATATTTATTGGATAAAGTTATGTCATTTTTGTAGTAAAGAGATTGTTTTATGACACAATTTGATTTAAAAGTTTTTTTTTTTCAAGAAATAATTCAAAAAGAGAACCGGTGTTTCCACGTAAAAAAATCTGACTGTACTTTAAGGAAATATACTTATATATTATGCAATTTAAGCTAACACATAAATAAACCCGTTTTCGTATTTTTATTTAATTTTACAATAACCTAGTTACAATTACGAAAATAAATAAAAATGTACACGTATAAATTATAATCACATAAAATCACGTTTTCATTTTTCGTAATAATTGCGAAAAAGAAAACTGCTTAAAGCGTGTAGGCTTATAAACAGAACTTTAAACTTAAATAGGAATGCTTGTGTAAATGCTGTGCAAATACGCTGCGAACTAAATAAATTAGAAATGGTAACGTAATACTTTCTGTTGTTGTTTTTTTTTTAATAATACGGAACACCTAACAATTATTGTTTTGATAGTTTTAAGGCCCTTTTCCTATGTCACCGTAATAGTATTATTTCTTTAAGTTAAATCAATTAAGTACAAAATTTGTATTTGTTTGCATTTTTTCTTTTCTTCTCTTAGTCTATGACAAACACTTTGCGATTTGTTGTCAATGCAACAGCACTGGGCTAACACGTGTGTTTATATGTATAACTTAAATATTATCTTCATGCTATCATGAAGCATCCTCCAACAACGTATGGCATGCTGAAGTACATCATTTGTTTAAAGATTTGTTGGTGAGCGTCTAGCCGACTTACGTACGATATTTTTAAGTATATTTATTTTTTATATATACTTTTTCCCTATTTACTTACAAAACATTCTAACCGAACACACATTAATCCGAAAATAAATCAGCTATTAGTTTTATTATGGTGTTGTCCGTTGGTTCTATCCAAAAATTAAGTTTTTATACGACGTCCTAGACGTGTTGTTGAAAACTTTGGACCATTCTTTGACACACCATTTGTACGAAGGATTCCGTTTGCGGGCTTTGTGCGATTTTCAAAAACAACATCGGAATCGGTTTCCGAATCCGTTAGTGAGGTATTACGCGTGACTGTTTTGAAATTTTTGTTTTAGATTTTGATTGTAATATTTTGATAAAAGAGAAATTTTACTTACATTGTGGCATATCGTCTTCTTGCGTACCAAGCAGCGCATATTTTTGAACTTTGGCTCGTGTTCTCGGCTTATGTGATCGCCGACATAGGCATGTAATGCCCCAGAAAATGCCAGATAAGAGTAGGAATCCCGCAAAAATGCCAATGGCGACGTATAGGATCGACCAATCTGTAAAATTTTTCGATATTGGTGAAATCTTTATTTTGTTATGAGAAAAGAATGAAAATCAACACTAACAAGTCAGCAAGTCACACGAACTTTTTTTTACTTTCTAGGTAATATGGGACATGATGTACTTACCACAATTCGCTTCATCGATACCCCAAAAGTAGAATATCGACGGCATCCAAAATGTATCACACATGCAGGCTCGTGTCACTGTATTACAGATGCCATGATCGGAACAATTGTTCTGACAAATCGTCGTACGGACATCGGTAAAAGTCGTGCCCAGGATCGAAGCATCACGCCAAAATTTGTCCTTTAAAATTCGTTCAATTTCAAGTCCAGAAATTGTTTGCATTTTGCCGTCCGGACCCTGCAGATAAAAGAAAAGATTACAAACTGTAATGGACCAGATTTAGGCAGTCGATTTGAATTCCATACCAATCGATCGACATAGAACACGATGATGGCATCATCCGTTTTCGGTTCAGTTCGAAGATCACGAATGTTCACTTTCACGTCACCGAGTAAAAGTGTAATTTTCTGTATCAATGAATCCAGTTCTGATTGCGTGAGGACAGAAATGCCCATAGAGAGGGTCAATTCGACTAAATTGAGAACTAACGGATCGGGATGAACGATTACACTGACTGTATCGGTTCCAGTAAGGCCCTGGTCGTCGGTTACGGTTAATTTGAAGATATATCGTCCGGGCACAACATTGGTGAGCTGAAAGT
Organism: Microchrysa polita; assembly: GCA_949715475.1. Taxonomy (NCBI): domain Eukaryota; kingdom Metazoa; phylum Arthropoda; class Insecta; order Diptera; family Stratiomyidae; genus Microchrysa; species Microchrysa polita. The sequence continues at coordinate 44,805,809 of OX454415.1, read as the reverse complement.
AAAATAAGGAGGATTGATAACAAATATTTTCGAAAAATTGACGCAGTTTGCGTATGGTGTCCGCTTGTCCATTTTTCTGTTGTCCTGGTTCGCATTTTTTAACGCAGACAACTAGGACTCTGGTAGGGAATCCGCAAGACCGTAGGACTTAATGCCATCATTGCGGGAAGTGCTCATCACAGTACTTCCACGCGGTGGCACCAGTCGTAGGACTTATTTTCGGACAAGACTTATCATGCAGCTGGTCATGTTTTAGGTGCATCGTTATCCGGCGAATTGAGATCTTGAAACCACTGTCTATACACAAGGCGTACTTAGGCTCGGTGTCAGGCGACCCGTGTCCATGGAGGAAAAGGATCAGGACGTAAATGAACAACAATAACGGAGCTCCTTGATTATCGAACGTTTTTCAAGGACAGCTAGGCTTGTCGAAGTAAAGCGGGGTAATGCTTCGGAGGATTACATTTTTCCTAGCTACATAAGAGCCAACCAAGGCAAGGGAGCTAGCGGCGAAGCCGTCATCGAGCAAGGCGACCTCAGGAACGGTCGAAAGAAGCCGGTTCTTTGCCCCCAGTGGAAGTAAAAGAGAAGATAATGTTCATATGCCAAGGTGGCCTCACACCAGTGTAGCCATAACCTCCACCAACCCAACAAAACTGCTCAACAACGTGCTGTTGACGGAGATTCTAACTTTGAATGCAAAGCGAATCAACCCGGAAGTCGGCGGCATACGCTTCAGGCTAGGCCATATTTTGGTCGAATGTGAAAATGTGGCCAGAGTGGAGTGATTCAAAAAGCTAGCAGGAAGCATGAAACCAGGGCCCGGAGCATCCCAACCAAGTATCTCAGTATTGGACAACGAAATTCCCTGAAATCAAAGAGCCAACGTCTTCTTGCGTCTTGCGCGCCACTGAATGAAATGCAGAGATAACGAAAATGATGGGCTCCACGACAGAACTGTCCTACTGGCGCTTGACCTGTCGAAAGCCTTCGACACAGTTATCCACTCTGCACTGTTGGCAGACCTCCTTAATATGCATGTTCCTGCACAAGAGGTTAGATGGATTGCCAACTATCTAGCTGGGAGGCAATCCTATACTGAGTTTCGTGGCAGTTGTTCAAAGCATAGGAAAATTAAGCAGGGAGTTCCACAGGGTAGCGTACTCTCTCCTACATTGTTTAACCCTTAAATGCATGGGGTCTGAACCCATTATCGTCACTGACCTCCCCTTATGTAAAATCGGTCACTGAATACAGAATAAGCCTTTATTTTTCCAGGAAATAGCCCGTTTTCCCAGAAAAGCGAAAATAGTAGAATTTGTATTGTGTAATTGTATTGTGTAAATGGATTGAATTGACTTTGCTAGGATATGAATATGGAAATTAACTGCTGGCTGCTTTATAACCCAAATTTGTGCAGGTTCCAGGACATGTCCACAAGTATTACATCCATGTATTTTTTTGTTTATCGAATATGGTACTCCACATATGAAATGGTTGATCCTAGAAGCACATTTTCTAAGGATCCTGACCGTGGACTTACAAAACAATACTTGTCATAATCAAAAGGTATAAGAATTTGGATATCAAGGCGCAGCTGCTTGAGTCCTGGTGAAAGTTCAATTATCTTACTAAGATGTCAAGTACGGAAGCTCGTTTTTTTAGTGGCGTGTCCTAAGGACAAAACAAAAGATGTTACCATTTTTTCAGTATAGGTAGCCAGCTAAAAAGACTGGCATTATAAGAAGCAGCTACAGAAACGCTAAGCCCTGACCGGTGTGCTATAGAAAACAAAATGACAAAAGCGATCCTTCCAGATCAACTATTACAGCTCCGTTTCCTTGGATCCTGAACATAAATGATTAACCAAGCTTTCATAAAAATGGCAGTAAATGTCCTGAAAAAATGGATTGGTGACAAAATACGTATGAAAATTTAGGTTATTTGGACCTGTTCTGGGCCCAATAAAACGCACCATAATGTTGAAAGAGCAGATAATTAAAATTTTATGAACATATCCTACCCTACCTAAGACTAAAGGAGAATAATTTCATCAGCTAAGAACGATCGGAATATATGTATAGATATTTCTGAATATGCCCCAATGCATGGTGTACCATATATGGTACGTTGAAAAATTGGTGCAAACAATACCTTTAGTGACTTTTTTTGGTCAAAATCTCAAAAGAATCTAAAGAACACATTCCAATTTACTCACCAGTATTTTTCCTTTTCCAAATAACGGTAAATTTCGCCATTTTTTTAGCTCTAAAGAATAGCTTTTAAAATTTCACAAAAAATAATGTTCGTCCACTTTGACGACGCACAGACTATTCAAGGAAAGCTTCGGGAAGCCAAAATTTAATTTATGTGAAGCCTTGTTTTGTCTACTTTGGGAAAAAGTAACAAAAGAATTAAAAATTTAATAACAGCTAGACTTTTACAGGAATCTAGCCATGTACCATATTTGGTACGCTATGCATTTAAGGGTTAACATCTACCTATCGAGCCTTCCAACACCCCCGGAAGGTATCGAACTAATTTCCTATGCCGACGATTGCACCGTACTCACCACGGGGAATTATTTAAATTGCATGTGTGCTCGACTGAATGACTATATTGAGAAACTGGTGGAGTTTTTCAGTATCCCCAACATCGTTATTTCACCGTCTAAATGCACTGCAACACTTCTCACCACCTGGACACAGGAATTTTCGGAGGAGCTCAGGATCCGTACGGGTAGGCATGCTGATAACGTTGTTCCTACTGTTACCAACCCCAAAATCCTTGGTGTCTATCTGACATGATGAAGTCGAAAAACCAGGTCGAAGACATAGTCGACAAAATGCACAGTAGAAACAACATCCTAAAGGCACTGGCCGGGAGTTCCTGGGGCAAGGACAAGGAAACTATGTTGGTCACCTCCAAAGCGATAGGTAGAGAAATTCCCAGCTACACAGCATCGGTGTGGTCACAAACCGTTTGTGAAACAAACTAGAACAAGATCCAGACATGCCAAAACGCTGCTCTACGTATCGCTACAGGTTGTCACCTAAGTTCAGTTCAGTCTGAACTATAAATTCCGCAGGGTCACCTTCCATCCTAAAACGCAGAAGCGCAACAGGCCATGTAGCGATACAACTAAAAATCCATATAGCGATGCATGAAAATCAACGGCTGACTTGCTTCACTCAATACTTTCGATACATAAGGACGTACATGATCTGTCTTCTTTTTAAAGAAAGCTTGGCGTAGTAGGTTTAGTCGCCAGAACTTTCCTGAATCTAGTTGTCTCGGAAATCCCAGTGCCTTGGAAGAGTTGACTTCTACAGCATGTCGAGCGGGGATGGATGGATTTTTGAGATCGCCCTTGCATACCCTGACATTTAGTTTAATAAAACTAAAGTCGACGACCCCATCTGACTTGATGCGTGGATGCTGAATTGCCCACCTGTGATGTGCGCCACAGCTTGGTCTACATTTGCCCTTATGACTCCTATTCTATCCAACATTTTCGAAATATTGACCACGTTTGCGCTCGGTTCCCTCTGTTTGACTTTTGATTGACGAAATTTGAGTCACTCTTTTACCAAATATTTTTGAAAATTTGCATTATTGAACAAGATTTAGTACTTACAATCAGAACCGGTTCATAATTACTGGCTCCGACAATATTTCCAGTTGCCAAACTTGTACCATCTCGAGTCCATGTGTAGTTGACAATACCCAAATCATCATAAGATTGACTTCCGTTTAAGTAGATTGCACTCACTGGCAGAGCTACACTTTTATCACCACCAGCTTTGGCTACTGGTGCTGAATTTTTCTCTATAAATGGGAAATACAACGAAAATTAATTAGGTTAACAAAAATCCACGTGTTTCAGTATTTTGTAATGTATCAATTTCATTTACCTTGAATGACTTTAATCCACACTAAATCCGAAGCGTTGTTTTGATTTTCATCGCTCACAGTCAGCTCGAATGCGTACAATCCAATTGTTAAAGAGGTAGCGTTTGCTATCTGATGTTTAAAAAGCAAATAAGAATAATTGTTTCAATAGAAGTAAACTAAATATCCATTACCGAACTATTTGCATTTAAGATTGAAGCCGTGTTTGGCCCTGATTTTTGACGCCAAAAATAGTTTGTCACACGAATGTCATCTGTTGATTTGGAACCATTCAGTGTAGCCCACGATTGGGGCAGGTTAATTGTCTGTAAATATTCATTAGTATCAATGCAATTTGCGACAAGTATAGTTGTTGCGTCATACCGCATTTGTACCGGCATTCGCCGTTGGCGGAAGATTATTCGGTTGCTTAACAAAAACATGCACTTTGGCTGTATTTGACTGATTACTAGCATCTGTGACTTTTAATTCAAACGTATAAATTCCTTCTTCAAGATTGGACAGCTCCAAGAACGGTGTTCGCGTATTTTGCATATCCACAGCTTTGCCTGAATCGTTAGCATCCTTTGTCCATTCCCACGAAACTATTCCTCGATCATCCGTGCTGAGAGATCCGTTCAAAATTACATTGTTATGAGGTAGATAGAGAATTACATCAGCGCCTAGAATTTAAATAGCAAAAATAGCACAACAATATCTTTGTATATAGCAATACAATCGACGTTACCTGCATTGGCTTGGGGTGGATAGTCCATTTCCTTCAAAACTGTTATATTTGCCGTTGTCGAATCTTGAACATTATCCGAATCGGTGACCGTCAATTTGAATTGATAATTTCCCGGCTCTAAATCGCTCAACTGAAGAGTCTCGGTATCAGGCAACTTTTTCTGATAACCAATCGGACCTTGCAATAGTTCCCAATGCCAATTGACAATTTTATCGTCATCCGTGCTGGCACTGCCGTCTAAAATGGCCTGACTCAATGGTAATTTCACAGTCAGCTTATCCGGAGTAATGACTGCAACAGGTGGCTTATTGATTCGACGCTCCGGACTGACTGTAACATTCGCCATTGTTTCGCCATAAGATCCATTCCCCGTCACTGTCACTTTGAAAACATACAACCCTTCCGACAGATTCGACAACTTGATCTTATCTTTCGTCTGATCCGAAATTGTCCCATTAACCGGTTCCGACGGCTGAGAAATAAGAATCCATTGATACTTATAGACACTTCCACTCGTCTTTTCGTCGGGAATCACATATGCCGCTAGTGTAGTCTCTTTTTCCGGAAATCGAACTGTTTTATTCTTAACAGATATCGTGAGTGATTCAAGCGGCTTAATTGTCGGCCTCTCAGTTTTTGTCTCGACATCAGTATTTGGCTCGCCACTATTATCGCTGGCATTCTCTAAAATCTTTTCCACCAGCCTGGACTCACTGAACATCGGTTCTTCCGAAACACAACTGCCCAATTCATTACGCCTAAAGTTCATGCGACAACGACATATTCCACCACGCGATTTGGCCAGTAGTCGAACACATTCTTCATTTCGTTGGCATGTTGTCTCAATTCCAATTTCACAAATAACTTTTGGCTCCTGAATATAATGGGATTCTTCCGGTAGTAGGTCGGCATCTTCGAGAGCATATTGTGGATCATTGGCGAAGGCGTTGAAGCTTTTACGAGCCGAAAGCATTTGTTCGATGCGTTTAGTGGGTAGTTGTTCTTCGTCTGGAATAATTGGGAGATTGTTTTCGAGTGATTCTGAATATTTTCGGGGACTGGCCCAATAGTGTAGGGGTGTTTTGTCGGCTGCGATTGGTGGTAGAAATTCGTTTACCATTTTGGAATTTTTCAGGACGTCGAACCATGTTAAGTCTTCCATTGTTCCTGTTAACAAAATATATAAATTTAAAATTCCGAGCTTTTACTAGCACAAAATCTTCACATATATCTTTAAACAAATCTTTTTCTTCTTGTACTCAAATATCTTCATAAATCAAATGCGACTGTGCGTATTTTCGCATTGCATCTACGCCTAAGCCACAGCACAGCATTAGTGTGTAATATCCTTGATAATGCGAGATTGTTTAGGACTTCAATAGGGAAGAGTACGTGTTGTACGTCATGGGGCTCTCATAAGAATTCAACCTCCAAAAGTAAATTTTGCCGAAAAGAACCATTTCTCATGGTCGATCAATTTTGATCAAACGTTAGATAAAAGTGACTGTGAGGGACCAAAAAATAAATTTAGAAACTGCCGTAATCGAACGATGGTGTCATTCGACGGCCTCTAAAAGGAGGTTATCTTCTAAGAAAAACTGTTTTTTTCTTTTTCAATCATAATGTGTACCTATCGATGTTACAAAGCATTATGTAGAAACGGTAGAAATAGGCTGCCAAAAAGTAGTTATTCTAAAAACTGTTTTCTTTATATACCTATCCTAGCTAAAAGTAGAAGCTGCCGAAATCTGTCAATGGAGTCGTGGCTGCCATAGAAACTCCACCTCCAAAAATATCTCATTCTAAGAATAATTCCAAAATATCTTACAGCTTGTTCAAATATTTTTTTTTTTTCAATTATATATAGCACGGGGGAGCAGCATTTTGTTTATTTAGATATGATATTCATTTCTAGCTAATCTTTGGTCGTAGAATCCAGAAATGCTAACCGTTTTTCTCCTATAGGTCCTATCCTATACATAAGAATTAAAAAAAATATATGGCAAAAATTTTCGTTTGTAGCTTTTTATGGAGTGTTCAATTTCAGGGCAGTCCCGTTTATGCCCCAACAATAGTCCGCCATCATATTCGCATCCCATCTTCCTTGATATCGAGTTTCCATGATTTTTAAATCTTGATGAAATCGCTCTCTCTGCTCATCACTCACAGCTCCAAGATTTTCTGGAAATTCATCTAGATGACTGTGCTGACTATATTCACAAATTATAGCCATGCTGTGTTTTCATTTTCTTCCATTGATTCAATAAAATTTGTATTTCTGAGAAGCTGCCGCATTTGTGGACCGTCAAATACAACAGCCTTTATTTTCTCGTATGCTGGTAAGGCTTTCAGAAATTGTTTTGTCAGGCCTAGTTGTTAGGGATAGTAGTGGACCGATCGAAATAAAAAGACACGATGAAAATTAAACACGTTTATTATAGAGAAGAAAACTGGTCAGAAAAATATCGATTTTACACGGAAGTTATATATGTGGAAAATAACATATGAATGTATGGAATGCAAAGTGAACTACGATTTTAGTATTAATGTACAGTCTCAACACTAGTTTTATATACAACGGCGGCAAAATGATTTTTTGTCGATCCACAAGCGGTTCATGAACAATATTCGGATCACCAGCCTTCAGCTTCAGGTCAAATCTCGGGGGCCACTTCCTTTGTGTCCAATGTTTATCGCGAGCTCTGCTATCCCACGTTCACAAAAAGCACGGATATTTTGTATATCCACGTTTCTAACCGAGAAGGAAGCGAACCATCTTGAGGTCTACACATAAGGTATGCCTGGTGGGCAAAGGGGACTATTTTTTCCATTACACAAGGTAAGAGCGCAATAACAGGGTAATACGAAGGCAGTTCTAATATGATCGAGACAAACGCTGTAGATGACGCACATGTATGTGTTGAAGGTCGTGGCCTGAGTATATGATAGCTGGGTCTCTTCGGAAATGTTTGGCATAGTTTTCGTCGCGAAGAGATGTTTTACGCTCGTGCTACGACCATGAGAGCGCAACGAAGGCGTTAAAAATACGGAAATTTTTCTGCGTTTGCGAATCAGTTCTGTAGTGGCTGCCTGAGTAGAGCTTCTGCGTGCAAATGGGCAAAAGCATTCATCGATGGCCACTGAACCGTCGACAATGAGCCGCATGATCGTCGACCGCGAACCAACATCAGACCAGACAACATTCGCCGCGTAGAACAACTCATTTTGGAGGACCGTAGGATGAATGTTCGAGACATTCCCGCTGAACTCGGCATCAGTATTGGTAGTGTAAAGTCTTTCATCCACGAACACCTTCAATATCGCAAAATAACGGCGCGATGGGTTCCCAAACTGTTGAACTTCTGCCCGTGTAATTTTTGCGTTCATTGGACCTATATTTCAGGAGCTCTACTCCTAGTATGATTTCCTAGTCTCATGAATTATGGGCGTGGATGGCATGGCGGCTTCGAGCAGCACCAGGCCCTTCGCCACCACCATTGCCCCCTACTCCTACCAATTTATACAACGGAAGGACACAGAAGGCACCACGAATGATTCTCACCCTGGAGGTGGACTTGCCTTCCTAATACACAAGTCCGCACATGACAGTGTATTAGATGTAGTTGCTGACGGTACGGCGGAATTGTAAGCCATCTCAGTTTCATCAGGGAGCACCAACATCGAAAGTTTTAATATTTATATGCCACCTCACTCTAGCTGTTCGTCTGGCTATCATTTCGATATTTGTCCTCTCCTTACTGAAGAGCACAGGACCACTCTTGGCGACTTCAATGCCCACCACGAACTCTGGCATTCTGTGCTTCACAACGATGCCAGGGGTATAGCTATCGCCGGATCTCTTGACGCTTCAGAGCTCTGTACTCTCAATGAAGACTCGCCGACACGTGACCCTAACAATTGCATTAGCTCTCCAGATATAACTATTGTGAGTGCCAACCTAATCTGTGAAACTTCCGGGGAGACACGTACTGGTCTCACTTCCGATCACCAATAAACATTTTATTGAACATCCCAAGACTGAAAGCCTCGAGCGTAAAATTATAAGACGGATTCGCAGCAGAAATGTTGACACTATACCATCGTATACTGCGGACAAGGTTAAGAAAGTCATTAAGAATGCTAAAAACTCCAAGGCCCTCAGACCAGATGGCATTTCGACGGCCATGCTTAAACATCTCGACCTTCCAGCAATTGAGTGCCGCATAGCCGTCGGTAACTTGTCAATCTCCACGATTGCCATCCCTGATATGTATTGGCAACAAATCTTTTCTTACTGTAGCTTGTCCTAAAATTCTCCGGCTTCACCTACCTAGAGAATATGATGACGTGAAGTAAGTCTGTCTATTGCGAGCTTATTCAAGAATATAGTCCTCTCAGCGATCCAAGCACCTATTTCGCCTGAGGAGATTAGGCTCCCGAGAGCCACCAGAGTGACTTTAGCTCAACTTCGGTCAGCTTCTGTTCATGCCTTAATCCGTATCTATCCCGAGGGTGATTTGGGGATTTATCGAAGCAGACCACTCCTTTTTGAGTTAATTTTCGTCCCCTTACAGTCGTCAGGGATTGCCAGAAGTCGACTGATAATTATCGACTTCATCACTGAGTCCCGTGTGATATGTAGCATGTCTTTGAAGCTAAGGTCACTCATGGCTTCCAAACTTATTATGGATTTGCCTAGGATCGTCAGCCTCCTACTAGCTACTGCTAGGCACTCACACACAACGTGTCCTGCCGTCTAAGCCTCTTCCAGACATAGTCTGCATACATCATCCTCCACGATTTTCATCTTACATAGATGCCTTGTCACTAAGGCAGTTATCCATTTTTGGCTACTCCGTGTATAACTGAGTACCTGTTTGGCTTTCCTCCCTAGTGGGCTGATAATTGCGTTTCGAGCCTGTCTACAAGTGGATAGCCTTCGCCATCGTTGCCGATGTATGAAAACAATCCACCCATGTATCCTGGCTTCAATCATACCGTTTCCCAAACCAATTTTGGGCTCCGGATCTTGAAATTTTTCTGCAGATCCCTCTTTTGCAAAAGTATCGGCCATTTCGTTCCCCAATGTACCTACGTGTTCTTTAACCCACACTAGCCCAACTTCGTTGATTGAAGCACACTCATTGAGCTTCTGGACACTAAAGTACCAATTTTAAAGTGATGTTATAGCATTTCCCAATTGAATAAATCCTTATCCCAAATGAAAAAATATTGAAATGCAATTGCCGTGGTTGAACATTTATGCTAGTTTCGACTCGCACGTAAAGTTTCTTGGTTGTGGCTGGCTTTTGATATTAATCAGAATCACATACGCATACCAGTCGTCATCAAATTTGGTAGGGATGTAGAATGGTAACAGTCTTTGGCACGAGATACTTAGAAGTTGGTAGGGCTAAGATAACAGGGTGCCCCGAAGGTTTGAAGTCGAAGTTGACGTTTTTAGTTTTTATTGGACATGGACGCATGAGAAGCCAAATCAAAGAACTCGAGAACTGCTCAAAATGTAGACTGCTATCGCCGGGAAGTCTGTCTTACAACCGTTTAGCGATTCCGGATTGTTTCACAATTCCTTGTGACAAAAGTAAATAGTAACTTCACTAGAAATAAATATGTTCTTGCGCCCAGTGCCAGAGAAAAATTTACTACAGAAAAGCTTAGCAAACAATTACTTAGTAGGTCTGTTCTAACAAAACTGCCAGTGGTCTTACGGCAACTGCCTCTACGGGGCGGACCACACCCGTTTTGTATTGCAAAACGGCCAAAAGCTGCCAATATGCCTTCCTGGCAAGAGCCCCGGCAGGAGCCCTGAAGGTTCGATGCAGGAAGGTTGTGTTTGTCTGTGTATATGTGTGGGTACGATATATGTGTTTTTTCGTCATATTGGGAGCATTACATCTCGGCGCGGCTGCTCTCAATTTTACTAATTCGCGCCGGTGTTGAAACAAATCCAGGCCCAGAGGTATGGATTTGTAGTGTCTGCAACCAACGTATCGGTTCGAATGCCAGATCAGTGCAGTGTAATTGCTGCAGAGAATGGGTTCACTTTAGGTGTTCAGGGTTACGAAGACAAGGTCAACACTCCTTAGCATATGTTGCGCCAGGTTGTATGAATTCCGGGCAACCCAGGGCTGCTCCCAGCCCACCTTCCCCACCACTGCCCCCTACACCGCCAAACAATATGATAAGGAATGCCAGACCCAGTCTTACGCCTGGCCCTCCCCCTCCAGCAGTTTTCACTGCACTATCTATATTACAGTTTAACTGTAATGGCATTCACCGAAAAATTGCTGAGATCACACACTTCTTGAGTTCCAACAGAATTCTCATCGCCGCCATCCAAGAGACGTTGCTTCACGCAAACTCGTCTCTAAGCGTCCATAGCGAATATGTTATACTGCGGAAAGATAGACCGGCCGCCACAGATGATTCTCACCCTGGAGGTGGACTTGCCTTCCTAATACACAAGTCCGTACATTACTGTGTATTAGATGTAGTTGCTGACGGTACGGCGGAAATTCAAGCCATCTCAGTTCCATCAGGGAGTACTAATATCGAAATTTTTAATATATATGTACCACCTCATTCTAAGTTGCCCTTCTGGCTATCGTTTCGATATTGGTCCTCTCCTTTCCGGAGAGCACAGGGTCATCCTTGGCGACTTTAATGCGCACCATGAGCTCTGGCATTCGGACCTCAACAACAATGCCAGGGGTATAACTATCGCCGAATCACTTGACGCCTCAGAATTCTGTTCACTTAATGAAGACTCGCCGACTAGAGTCGTGGGCACTTGCAGTAGTTCTCCTGACATAACTATTGTCAGTGCCAGCCTAATTGCTGCTTCCCGATGGGAAGTACGTACCACCCTTAGATCAGATCACCTCCCAATCATTATAAAAATTGACAAACCAGCGAACATGACTAAGTCTGAGAAGCGAACGTTTGTCAATCACAAGAAAGCCGATTGGGATGGTTTCAAAGCTTACTCGTCGGCGAAGTTCACCGAGCTAACATCACCATACCATACCAACATTCATAAGGCCGAGAAAAATATTAGGAACGTCATTACCACAGCCGCGGCACGTTTTATTCCGGCAGGACGTATCCCGAAAGTTCGGCCTAACTTTCCCACTAGTGCCGCCAGATTAGCCGATGAACGTGATCAGATCAGAAGCGCTCACCCTGATGATCCCAGAATTCAGGAGCTTAACTCCGAAATTGACCGACAAGTTAAAGACTATAGGAGGGCGAAATGGAATCAGCACCTCGATGAATGTAACCTCAATGAAGGTGTCAGCAAATTATGGTCTAGCGTCCGCGCCCTTTCCAATCCTCGGAAAGAAAAGGGCAACAACGCCATTGAATTTGGCAACACTAAAACCTGCGATCCTCTTCAGTGTGCTAGCCTGTTCAATAAACAATTTATTGAACAAGTCTGACGGCCTCAAGCGCAAAATTAGAAGACGGATTCGCAGCCGGAATGTTGACACCATACCATCTTTTACAGCGGACCAGGTTAAAAAAGTCATCGAGAATGCTAAAAACTCCAAGGCCCTCGGACCAGATGGCATTTCGATGACCATGTTGAAACATCTCGACCTTCCAGCCATTGAGTATCTCACGGCCGCCTTTAACTTGTCGATGTCCACGCTTGCCATCCCTGAAATCTGGAAAACAGGTCGAATTGTTCCCTGTCTCAAGCCAGGGAAGAGCGCAAATCTCGGGGAATCCTACCGCCCCATTACGATACTTTCTCCTGTCGCAAAGACGCTGGAGGCCCTTATTCACCCCACTCTTGTTGCACATGCGAAGCTAGAACCTCACCAGCATGGCTTCACTGCCCTCGATGCGATCACTACACGCATTCGTGATGGGCTAAATCAACGCAGTCGTTGTCACAGAACTATTCTGGTAGCAATAGACCTATCAAGTGCATTCGATAAGGTCAATCATTCAATGCTCCTAGCAAACCTGTGGAATATGCATCTTCCTGCACAAGAGATCCGTTGGATTGCCAATTATCTAGCTGGTCGGCACTCCTTCACCGAGTTTCGAGGCAAACGTTCTAAGCTTAGGAAAATCAAATTAGGTGTTCCACAGGGAGGGGTACTCTCCCCCACTCTGTTCAACATCTACATGTCCGGCCTTCCCACACCACCTGAAGGAATCGAGGTGATTTCCTATGCTGACGATTGCACCGTACTCGCCACAGGGAATGATAAGGATGAAATGCGCCTCCGAATTAATCGCTATCTAGGACGATTACAGGCATTTTTCCAAAGCCGAAACCTCACCATCTCTGCGTCCAAATCCTCTGCGACTTTTCTAACCACTTGGTGGGAGGACATCAGATGGGAGATGGATATACGTATTGGCAACAATTCTGTTCCTACTGTTAAAAACCCCAAAATTCTCGGGCTTCACCTAGAGAACATGATGACGTCTGCGAATCATGCAGCTTCAGTCTGTGAAAAAATGCGCAGTAGGAACAACATCCTAAAAGCTCTAGCTGGTAGCACCTGGGGCAAAGATAAAGAAACAATGCTAGCTACTTATAAAGCGGTGGGTCGAGCGGCCGCTGATTATGCAGCCCCAGTTTGGACACATAGTCTATGTAACACAAACTGGTCCAAAGTTCAGGTCTGCCAAAATGCCGCTCTACGCATCGCGACAGGTTGCCTTCTGATGTCTGCCCAGGATCACTTACATCAGGAGACAAAATTGATGTCAATACGTGATCACAATCTCCTACTCTCAAAACAGTATCTTGTTGGTTGTTACCGTGAGGATCATCCCAATAATCATCTCATGGACCGAATTCCTCCACCACGACATGTCAGGCGTGGTTTACGAGACCTTGAGAGAGAGGTTCAGGGATACAAATGGGACCCTTACGATGAAGTTACATACCGAGCCGCCATTGCAGCGATCCACACTGAAGAAGTGAATCGGTCTATCGCGAGTTTAGGTGCGAATAGAGTCCTCTCAGAGCGCCCACCACCAATTTCGCATGAGGAGATTAGGCTCCCGAGAGCCACTAGAGTAACACTAGCTCAACTTCGGTCGGGCTTTTGTTCACGCCTTAATTCGTACCTTTCCCGCATAAACCCGGACATCCAAAACATCTGTCCAAACTGCAATGGTACTCCTCATGATGTGTGTCACTTGTTTCAATGCCCGCTACGCCCACTGATCTTACCCCTATATCGCTGTGGGAAAACCCTATCGCAGCAGCTACGTTTTTGTCCTTAGACCTCACGGACACAAACATTGACGAACCATAAATAGCACCCACATAGATGCACAGAGGTTACACACCTTTCTGCACCGCTACAAGAAGAAGAACAAAACTGCCATTAAATGGAAAAGGTTTCTGATCCCATACTTGTTGACTTTAGACCATACTGTGGAGTGAAGACTGTACCAATAATTCCATAGACTTTTCAGGGTACATATACATTCACTACAAAGGCTCCCTTTACTCAATGTGAAAATCCTTAAAACATATTTCGATATCTCGACACCATCATGAAATTTGCATTTGGAAAATTGCTTTAGACTAACTGACAAGTATCTAGCTGTCATTGTCCCGCAACTTCTTTTATCGTTTTCCTTTCTTCAATGAGACACATGTGACTCACAAAAGAGTACTGGATATGAATACCATGAGTCACATGTGTCTCGTAGATAGTTACGAATTTAGAACTCATTTTAAGCATATCGCTGATGCAAAACCTGCGTTACATAGCAAGAAAATATTTTGCTCTTTATGCGTTTGCCCCAGTGTTACTGTACCGGGAAACTCCCAACTTGCGTAAGCGCTTCGCCTATGTTTAGCACACTCTCCCGCAGCAAGGACCACCCTTTTTCCAAAACCAAGTTAAATTAAATAATTAGCAATTATTTGCCGTATATAAAGTGCATTTGGATATTGATTTTAAGATATTTGAATATTTTTTAAATTATGTCCTTATGTTATGTCCTAAAAACCGTGTTATTACTTTCTCTTATATCCTCAAGGACCCAACGGCTGATTCGCTATAACAAATATGCAGAAACAGATCCAATAAATGTTCATTAAAAATTATATGACTCCTTTTCAATTTAAATTTGGTGGTGTTTAAAGAGGTCTTCGGGGTAGGTACCCTGTTATCTTTGCCCTACCAACTTCTAAGTATTTCGTGCCAAAGACTGTTACCATTCTACAAATTTCATGACGATCGGTTCAGCCTTTCGCGACTTATTTAGTGAAGAAATTTTCAAATCTACGGGACACCTTGTTATCTTTGCCCTACCAACTTCTAAGTATTTTGTGCCAAAGACTGCTACCATTCTACACATTCCTACCAAATTTTATGACGATCGGTATGCGTATGTGACGAATATCAAACCAAGGAACTTAACGTACGAATCGAAAGTTACATAAATGTCCAACCACGTCCACCTCATAATTCAATGCAAGAAACAACTTAAAACACCCCTAAATTAATTTGATTTTAATTCACACGCAAGGATTTTTCATTTGGGATAACGATTTTTTCTTTTGGGATAAGGATTTATTCAATTGGGAAATACTATAGATTGCTGCATTCGCTTGAACACCGATTGGTTGTCGAGTGCTATCAGAACTTTCTTGCCCAGTACCCGACTTTTTAGAAGATGATCCAGCGCGTGTAGTATTCCAAGCATCTCCGCCTGATATACTGATACATACTTTCCTAGACGAAATGAGCATGCTAGGTGTGGCTCCTCGGAGTATATTCCAGCCCCCGCCCTTCCTTCCATGAGAGACCCATCAGTAAAGATAGGGATATCACCACCTACGTGCACACACTCTCTTATACTGATGTAAAATCCGAGCATATAAAACATCTTCCCAAATTGCGCTGGCGCGCCTCATGCTGTGGGTCATTTGTTTTAAATCTCTATAGAGATCTCTACTGTTGTCATAAATTTTATGTACATTCCATCGACCCTAATTAAATTCCTGGGGGTATTTTTACCACAGTTTGATGTGAATCAATAGCCTTGCCCCGAAAATAACATTTTCAATTTATTTTGCCTCGCTGTCTAGCAAATTTTACAATTCTTGCTCGCAAATATATTTTGACATTTCATATTATTAACATCTTTGCCAAATTGGTAAAACTTACTTTTCTAGTGGGACCGATTAAAATTAAAACGTCAATTTTATGGCGTCGAATACTTTCCCCAATGTGTAAAGCGGAAATACCCCCCTTTTCTTATCAAATTACATACTTAACTGCCCAGCCAGCATTTAACACATTTGTAATCATTATTTCATGCAACACGCGTAGGCATATATTGCTTATTCATTCATCACGTTTTCATACAAGCAGTATATGACGATGTCCCCCTATTTCATGTATATACGCATTTGCGCCTTATTACGGATAATCATTATAAAATCGTTATTCGTAAGCATTATGTAATAGTTACGTTGCATACATTTTTAATGCATCAATCGTAAAGACTACATAATCGTTAGTTGTAAAGATTACGCAATACTTATGTAACATATATTTTTAATACATTGCTCGTAAAGAATGTTAATGGCTTATACGAAATGGATCAATAATGCATGATTCGTGGAGATTAAAAATGAATTATGCTACATGTATTTATAATGGTTTATATGATTACTGAATATTATGGAATGAATGATATATTTTTTTGAGAGATAGAGTTTTTAAGACGATATTCTTCAATGGAATTGAAAATATATGAACACTTGAATCAAATTAAATGTGTTCAAGTATATTTTACAATTTGGCCTTGGTTACCTTGAAGTCGCATATCATATTAAAGCTTGATGTCTCATCTTTATTTTGTACCAATTTTATCAAAGCTTACTGATGATTTATGGAGAGAATCGGCCGGAGACAAAAAACCGACCGAAAATAGGATTATAGGTATTTGTATGAAAACAGTGTAACTCTAAGTTTTTTTTAAATTTAAACAAAGCTTCTTGAAGGAAATTTTAGTATTCATTCGCATAGTTTTTGCTACTATACCTAACCTAAGAGGTTTGGTTTTCACAGAGTTTCAAAGTCAAATTTGTGTGATTTGACCCAAAAACAGTCAATTCTTTCATCTAAATTTTCTCCAACTTCTGCCAAGGGGAGGTGCCAGTACGATTCTTTTAAAAATTGGCGCATAGTCTAACGATAATTTCTTTCTTACATAATTTTATTGTAGCTCCATTATTTCTAACAGTTTTTACACGTTAAGTGTAAAAAAACTAGGGATAGGATAAAATGATGTAAGAAAGAAATTATCGTTAGACTATGCGCCAATTTTTAAAAGAATCGTACGAGCACCTCACCTAGGCAGAAGTTGGAGAAAATTGAGATGGAAAAATATATTGTTTTTGGATCAAATCACAAAAATTTGACTTTGAAGTTCTGTAAAAACCGAACTTCTTATCGGATTTTAGTGCCATTAGTTTTATTATACCCTTCGCTCATTGAATGAAAGGGTATATTAACTTTGTCATGAAGTTTGTAACGCATTAAAGGAAGCATCTCCGACCATATAAAAAGTATACATATATGATCAGCATGACTTGGGGAGTCGATTGGAGCATGTCCGTCTGTCTGTCTGTCTGTTGCGACGCGTTTTACTCGGCGGGTATAAAAGCTAGCAAGCTGAAATTTTGCACACGTGCTTCTTATTGTTGCAGACTGTTTGTATGTTTGATTCACCCAAATTTGATCACTGGGTCATGGGGCTGCCATACAAACCTAGCTCCCCAATTTGAGTTCTTCTAAGAAAAACTTTTTTATTTGTGCACTAATTTCAACCAAATTTCACACAAATGTGTCTCTATAGATAACACAAAATATATGCAAGAATGGATCAATTCGCACAATGGGGTCATGGGGCTGCCATACAAACTTAACCCCCCAAATTAGGTTCTTCTGAAAAAACTTTTTTATTTGTGCACCAATTTCAACCAAATTTCACACGAATGTATTTCTATTGATGACACAAAACATTTGTAAGATTAAATCAAAGGCTGCCATACAAACCAAACCCCCCATATTGGTTCTTCTAAGAAACATTTTTTTACACCAATTTCACAAAACCTTGAATTAATGTGTCTTTATCAAAGCAACTAAAATGTTCAAAACGAATGGAATCGTACTGTGGGGTCATGCTCCGGCAACCCCAATAAAATTTTCCTAGTAAATATTTTTATTTGCCCACTTATTTCAACCAAGCCCAAAACTTTTGTCAAGTCGGAAGAAAAAGAATGAGGAGGGGGATTAAATACAAGTCATAGGTACGCCCGAAAAAACTTTTAGCCCAAGCGAAGGGTATCCAAATTTCGGCCGCGCCCGAAATTAGCCTCGACCCCGGGGTTGGCGAGCGAAGCGAGCAGGGGGCGAAGCCCCCTAGTTTTTTTTTAGTCATTAGATTATCTGCAAGTGTAATGTGTATCTATTAAAATAAGTGCAAGAGTAATGTGTATCTATCTAATCTGTTGAGTTTGGAACAAACCGAGATCATGGTCCTTTTGGAACTAGGTAAATAAAGTATCACTTACTTGCAACATTATGATTTCAGGCGCACAAAAAAGAAATATTTTAAACACAATAACACTGAGCAAAAGTACATAAAAAATAAATAATTACTTCACTGCAATCGCGCAATCGCGACGTACACACTTTTTAAACACTTTCGTTTTAAAAAAAAGTTTGTCTTTTCATCCGATTGTTGAGAACTTAGGTACGCAGTCTCAACGAACGGAAGAAATCACGAAAACTAAGCCCATCCAATATCCAAATAGTGGGTTTCAAACGAAAAGAAAAAAAAATAGCTATACATTGTAGTGAATAGCTGATGCGTGGGCATTCCTTCAGCTGGCCATCATGTGTTGCACTTCAGCAGCGTGGTCTATCGATACAGAACGTCGATTTGTGATGCATGAAGTAAAGATTATTTTGGTCTATGTTTACGATATATGATGCCAATGCTGGCTGGGTGGCTTCATAGAAAAGTCAAACTTTGACATTGAATATCTGGAGAACCGTTACGATTTCGCGAAAAAGGATTGCAGATTCGGTCGTTTCAGGCCAATATTAATTAAATGGCATCATCAAAATTTGGCGCCACAGATACTGAAATCTCCCCACGAAATTGCATCATCAAATCGCAGATACTGAAATCTCCCCGTTAATAGTATACACACGGAAATTTGGCGCCGCAGATACTGAAATCTCCCCCGGATTTTAGTATTTCGAAAAAGATGCAATAAGCGAGTTTTGAAAATAACTTTCCACAAACATGCTATCAAACAACATACAAGCAACTCCATGTTCTAATAAAAAAACAATTACTGAATACAAAAACAAACGTCCTATATCATCATACTCACCATCATTCACAGGATTCACCAACACCATTTGCAGATTCGTATTCATTTCCGCGTCCGTTTTCCGCTTCGGCAGACACAGCTCGTTGCTAATGCATTTCACGTGAAAACATTGCTGACCGTACATGAATGCAACGTTGCAATTGCTTTTCATGAGACAGCAATTTTCCACGCAAGACTGGAGGTCAGGGTCATCCTTGGTAAACTCGGTGTAGTTGCCAGCTTCCTTTTTGCCTGGTGACAAGACAGAACAGACGCACGCAACCAATTACATTTCACCCGAAAGGTCGTACCATGAATAAATGATAACTCACCCACTGGCACGGAATTCTTGAAAACCTTTCGCAATGTTAGCGGACATATTTCGCCGAAATTCCCAGGATCGTCCACACTTCTGGTGCCTTCGACAATTGCCAGAACAACAACAAGAAGCAGAGCGAATCGTTCCATGTTTTTGATGGTGGAATCAGGTTGGAGTGGTAAAACGATAGCCGACTCGCGATAAGTTCAAACTGGCCTAGCACACAACGTCTAGTCGATTCCAAATGCCGATAAGAATTTGTCAAACAGCGGAAAGGGCTATGCTAGATGAAAATCAGACTGACGACGCATGAAAACACTTTTGGGTTAACATCTGCGGTCGATGTTTCCGTATAAAGCACACGAACTCGCGTGGCTACGAATCGAAATTTCAACACCGTCTATTGCACAAATTTGTTTAGAGTCATTTTAGACAAAAATTTATAGTTAAAAATATGTTTTTTTGCGGTTCTTAGACGAATTAAAAATTTGTTTCGCGCAATAATGACACAACTTGACGAGCCAACTGTCAATGGAAAAAACCAACTAACAGCTGTTTTTGTACATGCGCGATTTCAGCCTTTTCTAGGGCTGAGCAAATGATTGGTGTAAAAGGTGTAAAATGTAAGATACGTTATGGAATTGGTGAAGAAACCCGAAAACGGTTGCCGTTATTATTTAAATGCATTTTTAATCCGTTGTGCACATTATATAAGTATTTAATGGCCAATTATGTTAGTTGAAATATTGTCGACTTGGAATTAGTTTTGATTCAGCTGCGAGATCACAATACAAATAAAAAAAAAGTAGAGTAGGCCAGTCATCTAACGATTTTAGGTCGCAAAAAATTGCTCGGCTCTGTTGTTTTGGGATATTGTTAGGATAGATAGCAGAAGTGTACCACCAAGTTTGCAACTTCGAAAAACCTGTGCTAACCCCATAACCCTCAAAAAACCTCAAAATTTTCGGACTTTTTTCATATTTTTGTTTGTAATTTCTAAAAGGTGCTTTCTACAAGTAAGTCGTCCACTGCACTTTCAAAGCTAAGAAAATCTTCTTTAATTTGAGTGTAACTCCAGCTTTGTAGGTACAAAGGATCCCAAGATACAGCACTTTAAAAAATGTGCCTTTTTTGTAAAAAAGTCCGAAATTGTATTTTAGGAGGTTTGTATGACATCCCTATGACGTAATGTTCCGATTCCATCCATTCCTAGATATGTTTTGAGGCTTTACTAGGAACACATTTGGGTGAGGTTTGGTTAAGATTGGTTCATAAAGAAAAAAGTTTTTCTTAGAAGAACCTGATTATCAGGGGTTGGTTTGTATGACAGCCCTATGATCTAGTGTTCCGATTTCATCCGTTTCTAGACATGTTTTGAAGCTTTACTAAAAAACACATTTGGGGGAAGGGTGGTTAAAATTGGTCCATAAAGAAAAAAGTTTTTCTTAGAAGAACCTAATTTCCAGAGGTTGGTTTGTATGACAGCCCTGTAACGTAGTGTTCCGATTTCATCCGTTCCTAGATATTTTTTTAGGCTTAACCAGCAACATACTTGGGTGAAGTTTGGTTAATATTGGTACATAAAGAAAAAAGTTTTTCTTAGAAGAACCTAATTTTCAGGGGCAGCCCTATGACCCCATGGTCTGATTCCATTCGTTCCGACATATATACAGCTAAGAAACTGGTTTATAACTTCATGTCACATGACTTTCTCCGTAAAATGCGCATTTAAGCAGATATTCAGCTCGGAACATGACTGAAATTGCAATTTCGAACTTTTTTCAAAAAACAATGTTTAAAGTGCTGTATCTGGGGATCCTTTGCGCCTACAAAGCTGGGGTTACACTCAAATTAAAGAAGATTTTCTTAGCTTTAACAGTGCAGTGGACAACTTACTTGTAGGAAGCACCTTTTAGAAACTACAAACAAAAATATGAAAAAAGTCCGAAAATTTTGAGGTTTTTGAGGGTCACGGGGTTAGCACAGGTTTTTCGAAGTTGCAAACTTGGTGGTACACTTCTGATATCTATCCTAACAACATCCCAAAAAAACCAGAGCCGAGCAATTTTTTGCGACCTAACGCCTTATTTTTCGGTTTATTGACTGGCCTAGAGGGCATGTTGGGAATTTTGGATCTGTATTGTAGCTGGTAATTTCTTAAATATTTCTGATTGACTAGTGAAAATAGAGAAAAACCAAGCAAATCACTGATCTGTTCATGCTTAGTAAGTCTAGGATATTCGCTCGTACTGGACTCCCAGGCCAACGTGCAATTTTGGCCTAAATCCTTCCCGAATATTTTGACGAAAATCCACTGTTAGAGAGTAAATGCCCTTTTTTATAAAACGATGCAAAGAATTTGCCAGACGATAAGGACCTGCGTTAAGGTTCCTGCTCGCTTTCTAGATATTTCATGCATATAATGTATTGTTATATTGTGCCCTGTGGCATGGGTCGCGAATAATGCCACCGTCTTTCCCGGCGTGTCGTAGAAGGCGACTAAAAAGGGCCCTAATCCAAGGTGGATCAGCATGCGCCGAGGGATGCATGGTCAAGAGGGTGCTTGGCCGCTAGTATGCGAAGGTCGCAGGCAACCATGACATCTGAAGCCTGAGGCACGTTTTAACATCAAAAAGACCTCCCATAGGTTAGTGTGTGTGTGTATGGGTTGCCGCGTCTGGAGATAGCCGGCGGACGTAAAAGGAAAGTCCATAAATTTACTTATTTCCACACACTAGTGCCAAAATACACAACCTTTCTCCAAAAGGTAAAAGGTAAAAGAATGGAAGGCCCTATGGAAATTGACGCAGATACAAGCACTACCCCGCCGGGCACTACTTCTGCTATGCGGTTGAGTGATCCCGGGGCGAACCTAGTTTGCGCCAGAGCTCGACGGTTTCCGGGGGCGAGCAATATAAGGCAGTCCAAATACATTGTGGAGAAGCTGAGGGTTGCAAGCTGGAATGTCGGTTCCATGACGTCAAAGAGCGAGGTGATTGAGGATATCATGAAGCGGAGAGGGATAGACATTATGTGCGTGCAAGAGACAAAGTGGCGAAATACCCATATCGACAGAGCCCGGTTTCTTACGAGTTCCATGAAGTACAAAATAAGAACAAGGGAGACTCACGCAAACTCAACAACTATAGGGCTATAAAGTTAACACCTCATACACTAAAGATCTACGAGCGAGTTGTCTGCAACCGATTGAGAAAGATTGTGCGGTTGAATGACAATCAATGCGGCTTTGTTGAAGGTCGATCTACAGTCGATGCGATTCAGTGCATTCGTATTGCGATGGAAAAGTATAGAGCAGCACGAAAGGACTTGTACTTTGTGTTCATCGATTTGGAGAAGGCATTCGATAGAGTACCTCGTGATCTGATATGGTTGGCCTTGAGAGCACTTAATGTCCCTGAGGCATACGTCAGGATGATACGAGACATGTATGATGGAGCTACGACACAGCCGGTGAATCAGAAGAATTTCCGGTGAATGTCGGATTACACCAGGGCAGTGTATTGAGTCCGTTGCTCTTCAACATCATCATGTGCTACTTATTAACACGTGTCTCCGACGGCATAGAAATATCTCTTCTTTTTGCTGATGATATAGTCCTCAGTAGCCCAAACATCGTTGCCTTGCAAGCTGCGCTTACAAAATGGTATGACATTCTGGAGGAGCATGGACTGAGGGTAAGTATAACAAAGACTGAGTTCTTATGCTGCCAATTCTCAGACCCAAATGCACCGATACCAGAAATGTACGTCAAAGGAGAGAGTACCAAGTTCAAGTACCTTGGCTCGATGGTGAACAGCGGAGCTACATGCGATGATGATATCAAATATCGCACAAAGGTTGGGTGGATGAGGTGGCGAGAAAACTCTGGAGTTTTCTGCGATAAGAAAATGCCACTGAAGCTAAAAGGCAAGTTGTACAAAACGGTTGTACGTCCCGCACTCATGTATGGATCAGAATCCTGGACCATGTATGAAGGTTACGCGAAACAAATGACAACGACTGAAATGAAAATGTTACGCATGTCAGTTGGTGTAACGAAAAGGGACCACATCAAGAGTAGCTACATCCGAAGCAGCTTGTCCATAGACCAACCAATCACCGAAAAGCTCGAAGACCGACGAATGGATTGGTATTGCCATGTTCAAAGGCGTCCGCCTGAGAACCCCGCAAAGAGAGCGATATCAATATGGAAGTTCCACTTGATGGACCCAAGGCCAGAGGCAGACCGAGGAACACCTGGATGTGTCAAATGAAAAAGCAACAACAACGCATTGGTCTCGGCGATGACACGATCCAAGATAGAGCTGCCTGTAGAAATATGCTGAGAAATTATCGCCAAAACGGGCGATGTGCCTACACCGCAGGTCGAGCAACGCGGAACCATGGAGCGGTATAAAGAA
The DNA here is from genome assembly GCA_949715475.1 of Microchrysa polita. NCBI lineage: Eukaryota > Metazoa > Arthropoda > Insecta > Diptera > Stratiomyidae > Microchrysa > Microchrysa polita. The sequence continues at coordinate 44,782,029 of OX454415.1, read as the reverse complement.
CGAGGCAAGGAAGAGGAAGAAGAAGAAATGTATTGTTATATTTTCTCGTCTTTTCTAGACGTTCCAGTGGGTTCGATAGATTTTCGCGTACACGATAATGAATAACACTCGCTTTACTGTAACACTATTTACTACAACACACACGGATATATACACGCGATTTACAATTTCACTAATTACTGACTAGTTATTGATCCGACATAATCCACGAGTAAAACTATACTGTCTCGTCGACACTAGTCGACGCCCTTATATACTCGTTTCCACTGTTCCAGAAACTTCGGTGACGCACTTTCCGGAAACTTCCAGAAAATCGTTGTTGTTGTCTTATCGGTCAACCCTATTCTCGCTAGCGACACTAGCGCCATCTGGTGAGAAAATTTGCTTTCCTGGCTTACACACGCTTGTATTCTCTAATCTCGGGTAATTTCCTGGAACACCTGAGAGGCTATGATAGATAGATAGATAGATAGATAGATAGATAAGTTGTTTTATTCAAAAATTCAGATTTGTACATTTGAGTGAACTCAATTCAAAACAAAGTTGCGGCGTGGCTTTTGCCGTCTGCCTAATTAGTTTGATGTATTTAGATATATTATATTATTATATTGAGTATATTATTATTTAGTAGTCTGGCTGGTCTAGCGGTTAGTGCGCGCACCTTCGGTGCACAGGGTCATGAGTTCGAATCTCACTGTGTTCCATGGTGTTTTTCGAACTCACGAGCTTGTGACGGACTATGATCTCACTCAGATGTTAAACGAGTACCCATTTATGGGGATAAATAACACTGCTGAGCGTGATGCTGATCTCATTACCTCATCAAAAAGCAGATAAGATCTTGGAAATAGGATGTCACTAACACATCCTGCGGCCTTAGTCCAATGTTGGATTGTCGCGCCTGTTATTTATTTATATTATTATTTAGTAATATTTATATATTAAGTACGTTTTTTTGGTTATCCCGTGTAGGTTTGGGTAACGAAACTCCATACAAAAAAAATGACAGCTGACTCACCTGTCATTTTTTTATATGAAGTTTCGTTACCCAAACCTGCACGGGATAACCAAAAAAACCTACTTATTATTCGCGTTATTTTAATGTTATATGTTTTATTTTTTTATTTTTTTTTTTTATTTTAATCCAGTATTATTTCTATTTTGTTTATTGATGGATGACATGTTCTATATGTTAGCATGTGAAAGGAACCGGATGATGAAGTTCACCCAACTCCATATTCTGGGTGTTCACCTACCCGAAATTCCCTCCTTATGCGGTTTTTATTATAATGGTTTTTATATGCTTTCGTTCACTATCCTGTATCTGTAACTTAGCGCTATTTCACAGAAGTCGTATAAACTCTCCCAATTCGGTTGTCCATTTAGAGTTGCATATATTTCGGTATCACTCAGTACATCTTTTCCAAAGAACCAACGTCTGGTCTCCTTTAGTATAGGGCATATTCCAAGAAAGTGCCGTGTATCTTCTCTCGCTCTCATGTTGCATAAGCTGCATAGCTGTGGCAGATCATCGCGATGCGGTTGATAGTTGAGTGGCAGCAATTCTCCCCTGGCTCGGAAAATGATAGAGATTTTCTTTGACGGAAATTCATTAAGGAGATACGTGTTATCGTTGAGATTGTGATTTAGGCGGGAATATATATCGCGATGCTGTGTCGATAGCGCCCTTTCAGCTGTTACTATTCTTGCCTTTTTATTAGCCTCTTCCATTAGAGTAAAAAGATCCTTGGCCGTCTCCGTTGAGCCATTCCAATTAAACTGCATACCCGTGGTTTCTGCTAGCGCCTGCAAGTCAGCATAAAATACATTTTTCGAAGATACCTCATATGCCAGTAATATCTTAGGTAGGCGTTCGTTATTCATCGCTGCTATTTTTTGAAGATACCTCATATGCAATTTTAAGGTTTCGGAGAAAAGCTTAGGCAGACCAGTTTCTTGTAGCAGCATATAGTTTGGGGTGTTCATTGGTAAGTGGAATACTCTTTTTAAGAAATATCTTTGCAGTTTTTCAACTTCATCATATTCTACTCCTCCCCACACTTGGGCACCATAAAGTAACACTGACTTCGACACAGCTTGAAATATGCTGTGCTTTGCGCTATGTGATAAAACTGGGTTGCTGAAGCAATTCTTCCAGATGCTATTCATTGACCATTTTGCTTCCTTGAGTCTTTGCTTCAGATGTGGCTCCATTGAAAGGTTACTTGCGATTAAGATGCCGAGATAGAGATAGAGAGATAGAGATAGAGAGGCTATGACCTTTTGGGAAGCATTGGATTTGAATTAATTGGCACTCTGACAGTACCAGATGTTCTTATCAGGAAGACCCAAGACCGAAACACAAAATCAAGCTCTTCCGCAAAATATTATGCGTATGTCTACGCGAGCCACTGTAACCCAATACATTTTGATTGAGGTAATATCACCGATGCTGCACACAAGCCAATTTATAAAATCAATGAATCGACTCTTTTGGATCTGCCTCCAATTTTCATGGTTTTAAAATTTCCGCAGTTCATAATTACGTAATTTGGATTCTTTTAAAACTATTAACTACATCGAGCATAGACAAATTTTGTTTATTGTGCATGAGTTTCGACTTCAGCTCCTATTTGTGGAATGACTGTTTCGACAGTCAATTTATTAACACCGCCAAAAAAAGAAAGAACCTACTCCCTGGCTAAAGCACACAGGCTAAATTCTATCGCAATTTGCTAGTACAACATTGAATTGACGCCTCGAGGATCCGGTCATCTTACACTAATTTATCACATGGGTTTAAGTCATTCGGAAAAGCGAAATCTCGAGAAATCGAGACTGAAATCTTCTTAAAATTGTGGACTGAGGCCAAGATAGAGTCAACTAGTCCCCTCCTATATGCAGTTGTTTATTTGTATAGTATCTACGGAAATTCGTGTGCCGTGCTAGGCTCCACACATGTGTAAAGTTGGCGACGTCACTTTCGAAATTTTTATTTTTTATTACGCAGTTCGTTTGCCTGCCGTTAGCCCGCGTTTGCCCAGGAAAAATTTTCGTTTCCCCACCCACCCTAAAAAAAGTTATGGACAAAAAACATTTTCAATTTCACTCAATATTTGGAGTGCCTGATCTGGCCACCCTAAGCATGCCTCCGCGGTCTAACTTAACCACTTCGATTGCCCATTGGGTGCCCTCAATAATCCATGAAAAATCATCGTTTACCCAGCCTCTGAAAAAAGTTATTGACAAAACCATCCACATCACCACCACCGCAATCGGTCTTAGCCACTTTGATTGCTCATGAGGGGCTCTCGTTTACCCATCAAAAATCGTCGTTTGTCCACCCTCTGAAAAAAAGTTATTGGCAAAAAATCGTCCACATAGACATTTCACTAAATTATTTGAAGGCCCTATCTAAATACTAGTTAGACCGTGGCCAAAATATTGAGTCAAATTGAAAATGTTTTTTGTCCATAACCTTTTTTGGGTGGGTGGGCAAACGAAAATTTTTCTTGGGGAAACGTGGGCTAACGATGGGCAAACGAACTGAGTGAGTATAAGAAAAAGTTAAAAAATCGACAAAACAATCAAGCAAAAATAATCCCACAAACAGCTAATGCAAGACGACGAGTTGGACCGTCAAAAAATGCATGGAAAAGATCGGTTGATAACGAAGATGCATCATTAAACACGAGACGATCAGACCAAAGAGTCATATATGGCGCAGAACAGAAAGAGGTGGAAAGCAGCAGGTGGAGAGTTAGCAGTAACTAGAGACAGTCGTGCTCTGTGGCCGTGATCGTTCGGTCGCCACTCTGTAAAATAGACAGTCATAGAGAAACGTGTTTCCAAACTCGGCACGACTCGTCGCAAGTTTATTATTCAGAAGAAGATGATAAGAAATATTCTTATCGTAGAATAATAGACTAACAATGCGACTAGGAAGTGGTATGTCTGACAACCATCCCCAGCAAAATTTCCGTAAGGTCTATGAAGAAGTAAGACTTAGAAAAGGCTTACTTAGTACTGAACTGTAAGCATTCAGTAAGCTGAAATAGCTTTGCGTGATTAGATCTTATTCATATCATTATATAAGACTTACTTCTTAGCAAAATGTAAGACAAAATTTCATACTCAATTTGCACACACTATTTGAAAGCTCCCAGTTGCCCTATAGCTTATATATCAATGAAAGAAAAGTTATTTATACGGTTTATAATATACTTTACTTAAGGCATTTATTATATTCTTATAAAAGCCTTATTAGTAAGTATGTAAATGCCATTTCGGGTAGGTGGCATAAGGCAGTTTGCAAATATTTATTTATAACAATGCTGTGTGGCTCACTTGGTTGAGTCGCACTCCACGATGATATGTAGTAATCTTGGGGTCCGGAGATCGAATCTCGGCGTGGTCAAAGTACATGTGCGGGTAGGAAATATAAACAAATATAAATTAAACAAATGACTGAGATGCACCATCGCCCAGCAAGGAGTTACAGAAAGAAAAAATACTTTTCAACCTTTTATTAATGGATATATTTTAGTTTCCTTAGATAATGCTTGAGATAATACTTAAATAAGAATTATTGTAATCCTTAAATAAGAATTATAGTAATTCTTAAATAAGAATTATTGTAATGCTTAAATAAGAATTATTGTAATCTTTAAATAAGAATTATTGTAATTCTGAAATAAGTCTTATAATAAGGTGTATATACAAGATTTGGAAGCTTCAAAGCTTTAAACCTTACCGCCAATGACATGCCCCATGGTAAGGTAAGCCTTTTAGTAAGGATTTCCTCTAGTAAAAGACTAAGACTTTTTTGAATAATCGCTTATTGAGCAAGTCTTATTCTGTTCGAATATAAGACTTATATAAAACTTTCCGATTTTGCTGGGTCACACTCCGAATGTGTCTATCTGTACGAAACCATGAAGCTTTGAGAAAAATATCTAAAAATTGAGGAAAATTGAGGCTTGAGGGAAAAAGTTTCGTCCCAATCGACTCGAACCTCAGACCTTCCTGTCACAAGGACAGCACTGCACCTATTGAGCTATAAGTGCTTTTCGATTTACTGGATCATTTCCATATTTACTGGAAATCCCATACAAATTGACAATCTTGGAAATTGATCCAGGTTATGACTTGGATCATCTGCCACTACCTTCCCCCAGGCCCGATGGCTCCTCGAACAATTTCCCTGAAATTTCCCGTATGTCACTTTGTTTTCAGTTATTTTTGTTCTTAAATCTTTATTAGAGTTAATTATCTTAATATTTCTTGAGACTTTTCCTTTAAATTGTATCTCGCACGGTGCATAATATCAAATGAAATTTTGAATTTAGAATATCGCGTTGGGGACTGATGACACAAAAGTCAACTGTTACCGAAAGGGGAAATTTTGATCCGTTTGTCTTCGACTTGGACAATGATCCTGTCCGCGTAAGTCGAAAGGCCCTATAGACTCTTAAGGTCCATCTAGATAAGTCGCCAAATGGCTGCGCGTCCAAAAACTGACATCGCGTACAGCCATTTGGCTGCTACTTAGCATCCACACTATATGTCAGCCAAATGGAGACAGAAAATGACATAACCAAAATTTAATTTTGGTGATTTTTTTAAAATTTAATTATCACAATCGGACTCTGCGCGTTTGAATTATTACACGGCCATTCAATAATTATTCAATTTCACACAAAAGAACGAACAAAAGTTGCAAAATTGTCACTTTGAATTTGACAAGCGGTTGGCTGAGTTGCCATATTGAATATCAAAACTGGACGCTCAGCCAATTGGCGATTAGTTTGGAAGGAATGACAACAGCCATTTGGCTGCACGTGACGCCATTTGGCGACTAATTTAGATGGACCTTTAGATGTTTCAATGCAAATATTCCAATGTGACATTTCCGAAATCGATATTTCTCCCGCAAGAGGTTCTTCTCCAAAGTTCCGCGTAGTTCCAATAGAGCTGGTAAGTTGCCATGCCAAAATACTACAGACATGCACCGCAGTTGGTATATAGAATGGAACGATAAGTCAAGATTTCCAAGTACTTTTCTGTTTCGCAATTGGACATTCTCGATAGCTCGGGAATCGTTTGGCCGATCTTTCTGTAACATTGCGTAAAAGAAGCGTTGTCTTTTTTAGGGTGCTAGGTTCTTAACCTGACGCAAAAACTAGAGTACCTCTTATTTTAATGTTTGGATCAAACCTATTTCGGCTTAGTTCCGCTATCTCAAAGTGATTATTCATCTCAACGCATTTCCAGAAGATTTTTGTATTTAAAAAAAATTTAGCAAATTTCCTGTGTATGATATGCATCGCAAGCGCCCATATACTCTTCATCATAATCGCCAAAGTTTTCCTTCTTTCATTATCCTGCACTCTAGTGAAAGCTTGAAGAAATTAAGCAAGAGCAACACTCTTACGACGCCATGATCGTCGTTATGAAGCGACATAACATCTACACCGAGCAGCCAGATAATCGAAAGTGAGATTATGATGATGCATGGGGGAGGATTAAATCAAAGGAGAGCAATTAGAATGCAATTTGGTTGTAAACTTTCTGCAATTTGCTATCCACTTATTGCGCTGGGCGCACTTTTGTCTTTCGTGCTTCGTGTATGATATACCAACCGAGTTACGAAAGAAGCAGCACAGAAACTTATTCGGCTACACGTCGTCGTCCTTGTATTGTATCAGCACAAACACACATTCCAGTTTTACCCACAAGCAATTATTGTGCGCACAGAGAGCCGGCAAGAACTCGTCCAAAACTATCTGCCAGGAAGAACTAACTGCCTGTATCGGATATGAGAGAAAATAGTAGCAAAAGGGGTTGCTTTTGCCGGTGCCAGTGCCGATGCTGCCGTCAACTATCCATTAAAAATTTCCATTTCAACGACTACTACAACTATCCATGCTCGTCCACACTGGCGAAGACTTTTGAAAGTCTCATTAAAAGTTTATTTCGGGCACAACAAAGAACCCTCGCGCTACATCTGTTTCGGGCTATGGGAACATCATGAAAATAGTGGGAGCCACCATCAAAATGGTTTCTATGAGTTTATCATTTGTTAAGGAGCCAAAATCGTCGTCCTTCATCCGAGTGCCTTTTGTTTCGGGCATATTAAAGTTTCCTGGAGGATTTGAGTTTTAAATGTGTTACCTGTAAGGTCTAATTAGTAAAATAAAATAGGAGCTAGCCGAGCTAGCTTATAGGACATTTATTTGCCTACAGCAGTTCGTTTGGTGATCATTGGACTCCGTAATCCAATTCGGAGTACCAAGCACGACCATGGCCGATGTACTTCTATGTGAATTTGCGAACATAATTTACCTAATCATCCTACTACCTATAAAGAGTCATATACGAGATACGACACTGATCTTGATGGTAAGGGCCGCTTTTGAAAAGTTACAGTAAGGTAAGTGAAGTAACCAAGCCGAGGTACTGGTGTGCACGGGTCATTTCTCTAAAACTTTCTTTTATCTACATACTACATTTGGTTGTCAACTGGCAAATACATTTTACTGTCAAGTACAGTAGAGCGTCGATTATCCGAACACTCGATTAACCGAACCGGGCACACCGCTTCTTTTCTTGTGAAAGACATAGTTCTAGTCGTTTTACACGTTTTCAGTTTGTCACGTATTTCCAAATTTAGGCTAATTTTTCTATGGAAGCTCGGTTAACAGATCTTTCGTTTATCCGAACCACCCTTGCCAACATTGGTTCGGATAATCGACGTTCTACTGTACTGTACCTATATTCTATGGTGTTTATCGGTTGGTATCACTGCATTCCTCCTATCCAAGATCGAGACATGGGAGAGAATTAATGATTACATCACGTAATGCTCGGTCAAAAATTTGGGGGCCTTCTAGCCGTCGATCTAGAAAGGCGCCCTCCAACTCCGTCAGTTGATTTCGCTGCGTTGTTGTTTATCGTCGGCACCGCTGCATTACTGTTCTCTAGCTCCTCTTTATTACCAGTGGGCGTGTCACTGTAATTGTTAGTCGATCCTTCGCGAGTTCCTTCATTGAGGCCAGAGTTGTTGTCTGGGGAGGCCAGTAGTTGTCTGGTTCATAATTACACTCGGTGCTCCGTTGTTGCATTTGGTTCACATGAACACTGAGGTCTCGGTCGCCAGCAAGGATTCTGTAAAGAGCTTTTCCTAACCGCTCCTTCATTGTAGCGGTTCGACCCAGAATTGCCATGGGTTTGCTGAAAGTGGATGGGGTCGTTCAAATCGGAAGAGCTCGAGCCGCATGTCTCCAGTTAAGGTCACCGGCTATTCTTTCTAGGGCTGCCAGGTGTTTTTTTCTCGGGTGAATGGCTTAGCCACCAAATCCAGGCGACTAGCAATTTCTCTTGATGTATGAACTGCTGATCATGATCAGTTCGAAGGGTGAAATTCCACCCAGTGCATAGGCGTACCACGATAACTGTTAGAGAAGCGTTCTAAATCTTTCGCCCACGTTTCCGTCCTTTCCCTGTTTCAGCTAACCTCTCTTCAGAATGCCTACTAACTTTTCCGCGCGACAATTTGACTGTGGGCAATAGGGTGCTGATGTAATGTGCTCGATGGCCCAATTTCTGGAAAATATTTTAATGTTCCTGATGAGAACTGGGAGCAGTTGTCCAAAACGACCATTCTGCAGGGCCCAAAATATATTCCATAGCCTCTACAGTTTTCTCAGCTGTTGTACTACTTCACATCCTCTTAACTTTCGGCCAGTTGCTATACGTACACGTAGAACTAAAAGAAACTTGTCGTTGCCGGCAAAACCTACATGGAGTCTCTTCGTCGCACCCTGAGGGCGTGGCCAAGGATCTAAAATTTCTTTCGGTTGAGCCATAATAGCGCAATCCGAGCCGCTCTTGACACGTTCATTCCGGGCGAGAAACAAAGTATCCGGGCAAGGGCCAGCATACGGGAAGCGCCAGGGTGACCGTCGGTCGTGTAGCTTCTTTATGACCTTGAGACGAAGTTCGGGAGGAATAACTGGTCAATTGCCGAAAAACAATCGATTTCCAATAACATGTTTTATGCTGGATGTATGGCGCGCCCTCCGGGACCCGCACCTGTTTCTTGCTCGTCGGCCAGGCTGTACGTATGTAGTCAATGACCTTCTGCAAGTGCTTGCAGTGTTGTGAAATATTGTCTAACTCCTCCAAGTACGTTATGGCCCCCGATCCTGCGACGATAGCATCCATGATCTACTGGAAGATTGCAGCAGCAGTCGAGAAGCCAGGTTGGAGCCGGTTGACTTGGAATATTCCGAGGTTAGTGTTAATCGCCATTATTTGCTTAGAAAATCGTCTCTGGAGTGGGGAATGGATGGTGGTGTGGTTGAATCACATGGTTAATGGTGTGATAATGTTCAGGCGTTGTAGTCGATATAGCTCGGCCTCCACGTCAGCATGGGCACCGAATGAGACCAGCAGTGCTCTCATGAAAGTGTCTTCGTACCGTTCTGCAGAGTGATCTTCGCCTTCCTAATTCCCCAGAAAAAAAGACCTGGGAATTCCTGCTTGGCCCATGCTGCCAAGTTATAATGGGTAGCTGAGATGGAGTGGCAGATCACAGCTATAGGCATGTCCCACAAATTTAGGGCCTCCATTGCCATGTTGGCCCAGAGATCCAGTTACTGCTCTGACACGTAGACATCGACAAAGCCGAATTTTGTCCGCAGTTCGATTATCCCGGAGAAGTAGGCGATCCAATCTTCTTCCAATTCCATTTCGAAATAATCGTCCAGTCTGAGCCGAAATCGTGCTTCAAAGTCAAGGAAATTCCGTTGACTAGCAACTTAACGAATTTCCGTGCGTACCCTGTCTTCGATATTTGGCTGAGTCACAGAACCTCTTTTTATAACCGGTTTGCTAACAGACTGCGCAAATTTTGTCCTGGTGCGGACAGTTCCGATGCCAATGTATATCACCACAGAAATGACGCTTCGGAGGCGTACGAATTCAACGTGTTGTTGTGGCCATAACTGATGGCGGGGACGTCCCAGTAGACACTCCGGAATTCACATCCCTCTCAACTATTTCCTTTGGTCATAGCAGGGACGGTGGACAAGGTAAGTGGCGGGATATTTTCGGGGTTCTCTCTGGCCATTTGTTCGACATGGTGCTGTTGCGCCTTCTTCATCAGGTGTTTTGTCAAGTTTGCGTTTACTGGTGCACGTAACGCATTGACGAACACTAGGTTTTTGAAGTCCTCGGCAGTGAAAGACTTTAGGTCGAAATCATAACTGCCCGATTGACGCGTGAAGCCAAAAGCATCGAAATCTTCATCATCATTCCTTTTAATGTGCCACGTTCTTATTCGTTGCATGAACATTGATTCTTTTTTTCCAACGTGTTCCTTCAGCAGCTTGAAGGTATCCTCCCTCCAAGGTAAGATCTTCAAGTTTGCGCCGTCGAATTGCATCGGACAACTGACGATACATGTTGTCGAACAACTTAGTGCGGATGAGTGCTGTTTTATTGCCTTCTGCCAGACGTGTACATTTTTCAGAACTTTGAGCATATGTTTCGATTGTTTGACCTTCTTCCGGGGCATGCACAAAGCACGTTATTTGGCCGGCTACAGCACTAAAATCCGAGCATTGATAACTGGCGGTCCGTTGAGTTCGTGGATAGTCTCAGCTGGTCGCATTGGCCAATGCCTCCAAAGACATTACCCTGTCGTCTGCAATCTGCTTTTGCATAGCGGCGATAAGTTCAAGGAGTTCTTTACTGGCCATACTTGCGACAAGGCGACGAATCCTTCTCGTTGTGATGTACAGTTCAGATGAGTTTGATTACAGATCCTCGTCGCCAATTGAAGTAACTAAGATGTGGTATTGCTTTTCACGAGTCTTTATTCTCCAAAACATAACCTAAACTCTATTACATTCGGATGTCAACTGACAAGTATGTACATTCTTTGGTGTTTATCGTTTGGTATCACTGCAGTAAGGTCTTTGCGCACAAGATGATAAAACAGTCGCCTAATAGCACCGCCGTCTATATATTAAGGCCGCAATGTAGAAAAATCGCCTACTAAATTTGCACTGTTTTGTTGTTCCTTTTAATTACGTCATATGCTTGTTGTTGTTTGTTCGTGTAAATCCAAAATTTAGTAGGCAAACTATGACGGCATGGTACAGCTGAGTTACATGAAATTTTTTAGACTACATTTAAATTTTTGATTTCATGAAACCAATTATTGTAGACGATTCAATTGCCTCTCTTACAGGAGCCCCCAAGATGATGATGATTTTATTCGAACATCAAGGATCAACAAGCGGCAAGGACAACGAACAGTATTAATAGCCACAAGATCCGGATCATCAATCAACGTATATAGCACCTTATTGTATTCAATTTTCAAGGGATTCAAATTAATTCAAGAGCCCCGAAAAAAAGAAAACATCTCACCCAAATAGCCGGTATTCGCCTGTTCCTGCCCTACCTTCTCGACAGAGGAAAGCGCCGAACACAAAACAAAAAGCCAACTCATCGTTACTTTTTATTTCGCCTGAAATAAAGCCGAAAAAGCATCCGTTTGAAATTAGACTGCGGGATTAGCGCTTAAAAAGCGGCCGCACTCTCCACGCCGCAGAAAGGTCAATTTCATCATATTGTTTCGTCCTTAATAAACATCGGTCCCAAGGACATGTACATACTTCTCTCGGATAGTGAATACACTTTCTCTGTTGGGATATTTGCGACACTTTGTGCGATGGCAATGACGAGACGAAATAATGAGATGCTTTCAAAGTCAGAAGGACATACACACAAATCACAGTATCCTTCCGTTGTTTTCCGCATTGTTTGTCTAGTGTTGAACGTCGTAAGATAGTTTCTCTTCAATTTTAATTGTACCGAGCATTGTGAAGTAGGGGCGGGGATCAATTGCATCTCGTGGTGCCTTGTTTTCCTTTTTATTATATTTTTAGGAACAGTTGTCGACACAATGCGCTAAACGAATGATGATGAGCCGGGGAAGTCAACTATAGTAGAGACTATTCCTTAAGGATGTTAAAGATAAATACGACCCGTGGGTTTAGTTAGGTCATTAGCAGATAGACGTCTTTAATTGTCCTTCGTGCGTAGAAGCAGCAAAGGTCATGTTCCTGAACAGTAATTTACGATTTCCTGGTATTCTTCAAGAAGCTCTGTGTGCGGAAAATATGGAACTGTGGCGAGCAAATCTGCTTATTTGCATACCTAATGCTATTCTACTTGAAGAAGGACACATGGAGAGAGCTAATTGCTTTTTGGTAATTTCGAGGACGATGTTGGTAGGTTTTGAAAAGATGTGGTATTTTGAAGGTTGTTGTGGCAAGCCAATTAAAAGGATGCGAGATGTGGTAGGGTATTGGTGGATTGTAGAGTTTTCAATTGGTACAGATATATCGCCTGGTGATGCTAGCACCCCTCTAAAAAATCGAAGTCAGACGAATTCTAAAATTAGCAGGTTTAAATTTAAGCAAAACTCTGTGTCCTTATGGGACTATATTATGCAATGTATGCATATTATGCTGTAACTTTCGAACGGAGAAGGCTAGGCCAAGGACTCTGAAATTTTCAGCAAAATATGCGCCCCAACGTCCTCTACATCGGCCGCTTGATTCGCGCTCTAGGTAAGGTTAGGTTAAGTACAGGGTCGCCAAATGTGCACCTTGTGCACTTAGACCAGAATTTGGTCCATTGTGATACCACCGAGAGAATCATGCCTCTACTAACTGCTTATGCTGGGAACCAGCATGTGCACCTTGCGCACTTAGACCAGAATTTGGTCCATTGTGATACCACCGAGAGAATCATGCCTCTACTAACTGCTTATGCTGGGAACCAGCCCGTGTTAACAATATAGTTATTGAGCAGTATTGGGACACCCCATTAGTTCCGGTCCACCGTCCATAAAGGAACTAAGAACTATTAAATCAATGGACGCCGGTAAATCCCCTGGGATTGATGGAATTCCGTCTGAATTCTTGAAAGCGGATATTGTCGCTTCAGCGGATATTCTCCTTCCCTTAATCCAAGAGTGTTGGGAAACCGAAACTCTTCCCAATGAGTGGAAAAAGGGCGTAATTATTCAGATTCCGAAGAAACGTGACCTGAAGAATTGCAATAATTGGCGTGGGATCTGCCTACTTCCTGCTGTTTCCAAGCTGATGGCTAAGATTGTTTTAGGACGAATCAAGGACAAAATCGATGACACATTGAATGATGAATAAGCTGGCTTTCGCGAAGGGTTTTCCTGTAGCGTATTATCATCGAGCAATCCGCGGAGTGGAGATCCCCATTACATCTCATGTTCATAGATTTTGAGAAAGCCTTCGATAGGGTTGATCGTCTCTACATCTGGGATGCCTTACGGCAGTGGTGTCAAACTCAAAACCTGGCTCGGGCCAAATAAGACTCTCCTCAGGTTTAGGTGGGCCGCAGGAGGAAAATTTCAGAAAACTTTTATGTAATGGTATTACGAAAGTTGATTACACAATATTACTTTTAAAATATAGCAGAAAGTCTGGCACTATATCGGCTTCGGGATTCTTCGTGAGAACATCCTCCTTTCGAAAATATACTTCAAGAACATTAAAAAATTAAGACAAGAAGCGAAAACGTGAAAATATGATTGATTTTCAAGTAACCACAATTGCATGATTTGCGCCAAATTTTGGACAAATGATAAAAAAATGTTTAGCACGAGTCATCCGAGGTCGCCCAAAATAACTTTTGGAGGTAAAATAGTCAGAATAAATTAATTTCAGTAGAAAGGTGGCTAAACGAGACAAAAAGTTGTTTGTGATATGGTTTTAAACAAACTCATGCACCAATACAGCTTGATAAGTATAGGTCTAAAAATCAGGCACTTGGGATCTAATTATTATGTTCAAATTTCACATCCAGGCGATTTAGTCACGAATTCCAAGATTTCCGTAGTTTTTAAAGCTTTGCCATTTTTTCAAATAAATCTCAATTCATTCTATTTGAAAGAAACAAAACACCGGGTTCTTCGATCTCAATTCATGTTCGGTAAAGTCAACCAATTTTTTATTAACTGCATTTCACGACAAAACAGTTTCATGAAGAGACTTAGTATTGTCCTCTACAAAAAAGAAGAGCTGTCTTATAAAATTAAATAACCAGCCTCAAATTGTTGGTAGTATTTGAAGAAAAAATCCTAAAATAATCTTGCATAAGCTACTGACGAGTTCAACTTCTGAATTTGTTCACCTTTACCAATTTCAATATTTTGTGTTGATACAATACAATTGTGCTGCTTCGACATGGCCGCGGGCCGCACAAAACAGCGAGGAGGGCCGCATGCGGCCCGCGGTCCGCGAGTTTGACACGCCTGCCTTACGGAGACGAAATATTCCAGATAAGATAATCTCCATCATCAAGGAATCCTACAATGGAGCCCAATGTCACGTCCTGCATAAGGGCAAGCTTTCAGATCCTTCTGAGGTGCACAGTGGAGTGAGCCAAGGCTGCATTTTGTCACCTATTCTCTTCCTTGTTGCCATTAGTGATGTACTCGGCTCCGCACTCCAATTACATCGTAACAAAGGTATCAGATGGAAATTTTTCGATCACCTTCAACATCTTGACTACGCTGACGACATTTGCCTTCTATCAACAAACACGGATGATGTCGCACAAATGACAGAAGCTCTAAATTGCGCGAGTCGTAATGCGGGGCTGAACATCAATGCTGCCAAGACTAAGTTCTTGAGCACATATCCAGGTGGGCAAAGCGAAATTTGTGTTTCAGGATAGGCAGTCGAAAAAGTTGATGGATTTTGCTACCTCGGAAGTGTAGTTACAGCAGATGGTGGAGCGGATGCTGATGTAAAATCACGGGTAAACAAGGCTAGGGCGGCTTTCTTCAATTTGACTCCTTTCTGGCTAAACAACAATATTTCCAGACGCACCAAAATACGTGTCTACAATTATAATGTGAAATCCATTCTGCTATATGGCTGTTCAACCTGGAAGGTGACTAAAGAGATCACTGATAAGTTGCAAATTTTTGTTAATCAGTGTCTACGGTGCATCCTAAATATTCGTTGGCCGGAGATCATTTCGAACGAGGATCTCCTTACTATAACTGGCCAGGAAAGGATAGGCACTTCGATCAAAAGACTTAAGAGGCAATGGATAGGTCACACCTTCCGAAGATGGCCTAGAAACAAAAACGTTGCAAAAAAGGCTCTAAACTGGAATCCACAGGACTCCGGAGCAAGACGCCGTATTGGGCGGCCAAGGAACACATGAAGAAGATCGGTAACTAGCGAAGTGAAAACGCTAAATCTTACATGGTCGCGGCTAGCGGCGTTGGCGCAAAACAGAATGAGGTGGAGAGTAGGCGCAGGGCCGGCGCGAGCCTCTGCCGCGCCCTAGGCGAAAGTTGCATATTGCGCCCCTTGACTAGGGAAGAGAAGTGGGGGGGGGGTTAGTGGTTTATTTGGAAGTTCCGGATTCATTCAAAAACCTTAATAGGGGGCGAATTAATATTTTTTATTACACGAACTTAACAAAATTATATACACAAATAAAAAAATATAACGAAAAAAAAATAAAATATCAAAAAATTAAACTGTTCTGATTCAAAAGAAAAATTAAACGCTATAAAGTAACATGTTTTTTCGTACTCTTATAATAAAATTAAAGCCTTTTCATTTAAAATTTTAGTCTTTTGTTGCCTAATTTGGTTTTTAAAACGACACTTTACGTGCTTTGCATTCAGCAAATTTTGAAACTAATTCAGATAACTCGATGTCTCGAGATATTTCATGCTCAATAGATATTGTCGCTAACCCAACTAATCTTTCCTCCGACATAGTTGAGCGCAAGTACGTCTTAATTAATTTTAATTTAGAAAAACTGCGCTCTCCACTTGCAACAGTGACAGGTAAAGTCAGCAAAATTCTTAAAGAAATGTAAGTATTAGGAACAATACTCTGCAGATTATGTTGTGCAATAAACTGAAGAACTTCGCATGGGTGCATTGTTTTAGGAAGTCTTCGCGATATACATAATAGTTCTGAAAATAGATCATCTCCATCGATATCTTTGTTAACGTTATGCTTTAAGGCCTTTTCAAAATTTTGACACTGTAACCGAATTTGATTTTCATTTTTAAATTTTAAATTGTAAATGTCATAAAGAAATCCAAATAATATACAATATTCTTCCATCTGCGAAAAACGGTCCTGGATTGCATTTATAGCTTTATCTAAAACTGGAAAATAAAACGTTACTTTATGTTTGGTTTTCGGGGCTGTAACTGGGTTATCTTCTGCCTCGAAACCAAATTGTCTTTTAATTTTTCGCTGCCTAACAGGTACGCTTGGAAAATCCGTTTCCACTTCGAGCTCTGTCGCAAGAACTTTAGCATCTGCCAATTTTTGTTCGTAGCTTTCATCAGATCTACAGTCTAATAGAAAATCTTTAGTATTTTTTAGCTGTTGCGTACACGAAAATATGTCGGCATTCTTACTTTGTAATAATTTGCTAGTGACGTTAATTTCGAAAAGGATATTGTACCACGTTACGAGTGATACTAAGAATTTAAATGAACTTATTCCATCTGCAATGCCCTTCGCTTCAACGCGTATCTTATTCCCACTGTAAGCTGAAAGGTTTGGGTCTTCGAAAATCTCAATAAGTGCATCGTATATTTTGGATATTTGAAATCGCAAAGGCTTCATTGCATCAATGCGACTCTCCCAACGTGTTTCACTTAGAGGCTTTACAGTTAACTCTGTTATATGTTTTTTTAAGAATTTGCCAACGTTTTGTCGAACCAGCGAAAAAATTGTAAAGTTGTTGAACCATATTAAAGAAATTTGTAGCTTCTAGACAACAACTTGCAGCATCATTGACAACTAAGTTTAAAGAATGGGCGCTGCAAGGAACAAAAAAGGCTCGTGGGTTTATATCCAGTATTTTCCGTTGAACACCATTTATTTGTCCTTTCATGTTGCTCCCGTTGTCGTATCCCTGACCTCGTAAGTTAACAATCTGTAATCCCATTTCTTCAAGTTGATCTATGATTGTTTTCGATATAAAAGCACCAGTTGTTTCCTCCAGTGGAACAAACCCAAGGAAATGCTCTCTTATGACTACTTTGGGTTGTTGCATTTCCAGACTAATTATATCGACAAACCTGACTATAATAGTCATTTGCTCTATGTGGCTGACATCGGGGGTACAATCAAGGATAATTGAATAATATTTCGCTAATTTAGCATTGTTTACAATTTTTCCTCTAATGGCTCGAGATAGCAGCTGTATTAATTAATTTTGACTATCTTTGCCAAGGTAATGGACAAGCAATTTACCATCTTTAATTTTTCGCAAATGTTCATTCATCACAGGATCGAATAATGCAAGATATTCAATGAATTTTAAGAAGTTGCCGTTATTAGGGTCAAATAATTTATCGGTTGAACCCCGAAAAGCCAAATTTTGTTCACCAAGCGTTCTTACCAAAGCTATTAAACGATGTAAGATTTGTTTCCAATAGCCTTCTTCTTGGTTTACTTTCTTTTTGAGGGCAGAGTCAATCGTTTTATTTTCCCGCAGACGTACCTCAAGTTCTCGCCACATATGATAGTTATCAATATGGTTTGCATTGCGTTCATGTGAAGAGAGGATTTTACTTAGATTTTTCCAATCATTACATCCTTCACGACTTAGAGATGTTTCTCGTTTATTGCTGAATAACTTGCAGCAAAAACATACAACTGAATTATTTGATGGGGAATAAACCAACCATTGTCTGGATACTTCTTCTCCATTGGGCATTTGTCTCTTAAAGTGAACTGTAGTAAACCTGCGGTTGATGTTGTCTTTGGGGAATCGACTATCTATATTTTGGCGAGGACCGCGTGAGATAATAATTTGGCGCATATTATCATGTATCGAAACAGGCCAAGTACCAGGATCTCCATAATCAATAGACGCTGTTTCCTCATTGTGAACAGATTGTAACGCTTCTATCACCGAAGTCACTGTTTCCTCTTTGCTTGACGATTGTTTTTCAGTGGCTGGTCGGGGGAGTCAAAGTACTGCATTCAAGTATTTCCGGTTGATTATCTTTTCTTAAAAACCCCATAAGTGAGTTTTTAAGTTTAGCGACTTCTTTCTCATTTTCCGCTTTGCGCTTCCGGTATTGCGATCCAGATGGTTTCTTTGATTTATTAGCTCCATCCATTGCTCCAAAATGTTGGATGTTCTATAAAAAATATGGGCAAGTATTATTTTTTTACTTTTACGATATCTGTATCAACCAGGAATAGTGACACAACATAATATTTTATTTTTAGAATTGCATTAGATGCCTTTTTTCCAGTAAAATTCGTAAATTTATCCCGTCAAATTTGTACATAATTATCAAACTGCACACTAAATTTAAGTTGGGGATTTTGTTTCGACATACATACACTCTAAAAAAATTTACTCCAATAATAGGAGGAAACTTTTTTTCCTTCTATTATAGTAGTAAATTTACACCATGATATGAGCGAGAGTAATTTTACACTTTACGGTGTAAATATTTACTACAAAATTACCTACATAAATAAGTAAACTTACTCTTAGAATTATGTAAATTTAAATCAGAAATAAGCAAATTTGCACTGGAACAAAAGTAAATTTACACCGGCGAAAATGTAAATTTACATCTGGGTCTATGTAATTAATTAATAATATTTACGGCAGCCGGTTCTTCGATTTTAATCGTCCTGGAGCTAGTCGTTATTCCAACGGCCAAGAGCTGGCACACCCCCTTCGGTTCAACATCAAAAAACGCTATAACAACAACAATAATATGATGCTCACACGAACGCACTTCGGACGGAACAGACTAACTGCACACAGAACAAAGCCACTTGACAGATACAGGAAAATGCAATAATTCACAAAAGCATTGTAGCACACTCAGTTTTACACAAATGTATGTGTAATTTTCACACCAAAATCGCAATATTACATGAAAATTACACAAAAATAAAGTAATGGCACATCTTCACACCAAATGTGGTGTAAAATAACACCAAAATAGAGAAATATTAAAAAATCTGTGTAATATTACACTATTTTGTGGGTTTACTAGAAATTTGGTTGAAAAATAAACGTTTACTGTAATTTTGCGAGAAAAAAGGTGTAAAATTCAACGAATTTTCGATGTAAAATTCAACCTTGTTTTTACAGTGTAGTTTACCCAAAGTTGTATGCGAGAAAATTTAAATTTTACATTTTCGGTCAAGATCCGGTGTAAGGTATGTACATATGAGGCAAATTACGAACATTTAACTGAATGGATTTTACTTGCACATTTTTAAAATTGTTTCCGATTTTATGTATATGTAATCACTTTTATTGGATAACATGTTTATGTATATCACAGTTATTTCAACTTAGAAATGGAAAATGTTGAGTTGTGTCAATATTGACGCCCTTAGGTGATATTTGATTAAATTTAAAATTAGAATAATACTTACTTTAACTAGTATTGTAATGATGGCTATTACTTAAATCTCGTTTCAATAAAAAAGGAGCGACCACCAATAATTGGTAGCGGAAAAAGGACAACTTCTCTATTGATAAATATTACTTTTATATTACATTATCAGCCAAATTTACCTAATTTTCTAAATCACAATAAACTTCACTATCTGAAAAAAGGTTGCAAACTAAAAACTTCACTCTGTCGAAAATTTTAGATTACTGACGTAGAACAAATTTATTAAAACCAGCAAACCTCTTTTACCAAAATTCTGCACATGCATTATTTGATCAACGATTTTGTTCGAATTTTTAAACAAAATTTCGTCGACTCTCGGTCCTTTGATAATATTTAAGGCGCGATAAACATGTTCATGATGCTTGTAAAAGTTTTCCTGGCCCACTTGAAACTATTTTGGGCGCGTTATGTAATTTGTATGCGCCCGAGTCTCGTATTGATAAAGCAAACCAAACATAGAAATCAAATTTAGAAGAGCATCATCAACACAATTCTCGGGCGCATACAATTATCATTTCCCACGCAAAATATGTAGGTACCGCTTTAAATACCGGGTGTTATACACTGGGAGACATTCCAATAAGAAAAGCCTTTGATTATAAAACGCCTGCATCTTAGCTACTCGTATATTCAAATTCAAAGAAATGTACGGCTTGAAAGTAAATGATTATTTCAAATATTATAAGATGTGTGATATTTGTCTTCGCCGTAAATTTTTTTACGCCCATGAGCGTGGCGCCCCTGAGCTTTACGTCCCTGAGCGTGGTGCCCCTGATTTCGGCGCCTCTGAGCGTGGCGCCCTAGGCGACCGCCTACTTTCGCCTATCGACGCGCCGGCCCTGAGTAGGCGTAGCTAATGCCCTATGCCTCACAAGGGGTTGACAGGAACTATAGAGATTGGGACACCCAGAAGATCATCGGTATCGTAAAAATACCTTGAGCCCAGAAAACGGCTCCGTTTCTCGGCCAGGGCGGAACAGTGACAAAGAAAGTGATGCACATTCTCTCCTCTTCTTCGTCATCACAACTTCTGCAAAAGTCGTTGTGAGGAATTCGGAGTCTTCTAGCGTGCTCCCCAATAGGACAGTGCCCTGTTATTACCCACATCACACTGTATGCTTTCTGTCCAAGGACAGTAGCATGGTAGAGCGGAGATTGTCTAGTTTTGGCCAGATCATCCACGACGTTGTGCAAGTCCAGCCATGGATCCATCTTGCGTTGGTCCTGTGTTCTGCAGCGGCTTCTATTGTAAATGCGCAGGCGACAGTAGGTGCTTTCAAGTTGGCGCAGCCGACTACAACGCTACCTGCTGACGCATGGCGGGCCAAGTCATATGCATTGCCAAATTGCCTATAAAGCCACTATGGTCCTATCCAGGATAGCGTAATGTTGAAGAAGCGACCCTAAGTACTGAGCGACACTTCTCAATAGTTCTTAATCGTCCTTAAATCAAGTTATCGAATTGCAGCCTGACTCCCAGTAAATACCGTCCCTACAAGTGACGACGCACGTGACTACCTAAAATCGCTCAGACTTCCGCTTGGAGGACGGTGCAGAAATTAAAGAGACGGAAAGACAAATTAATATTCAACTCATTCGAGTGGACTCGTATACCAACTCCAGTATCCGTCTTGGAATCAGTATAGATTGGAATGTATCCACTGACCAAGTGCCTGTTACTACCCCAAGATTCCCTCCGGGATCAAGCTACAAATGGTTCCTCAAAAAAGTAATTGGGAACAATATAGTCAGTCGCTGGGGGCAGGGTAAAGTTACAAAGTATCCCTGAATGCCCATAGTCCAGCGCCAGGCCAGGCCAGTTTCATCTAGGCGTAAGGCCGTGTATGCAGCCATCCGTTGGCCGAAAATGTCGAACGGGAGCAGTCCCAGCACCATATCTAATCCGAATGAAGGTGTAGTTCCAAAATCTCCTGTTATGACTTATGAGAAGAGAAGCCAACCTTTGAACTTTGGCGAGCAAGTTATAACAGGTGTAGTGCTTAGTGCCATTAGCCACGGGCCTTTAAATTCGGAGAAGGTATATGCCGTCATGGAGCATATATACCATGTATCTCCAAGCAGACTAAGCCAAAGTCATTGTCACTAAAATTAGGCAACAGAAAAGCCTTGTTGGCTCTCTTTATAATAATGCAGGATCGCGGTATCCTCTGCCCTGTGACATAAAAAGTAATATAATCGGAACACCTTAACGATTATCCGCAACCCAAGGTTCCTGAATCATCACAATATCGTCCATGTCTTCTTTTAACGGTGCAGAAAGGTATGAAAACCTCTGTCCATTTATGTGGGCACGATTTATGGTTCGTCAATGTTTGTGTCCGTGAGGTCCAAGGACAAAAACATAGCTGCTGCGATAGGGTTTTCCCACAGCGATATAGGATCTTAATCAGTGGGCGCAGCGGGGCATTGAAACAAATGACCCACATCATGAGGAGTTCCATCACAGTTTGGATAGATGTTTTGGATGTCGGGTTTATGCGAGAAAGGTACGAATTAAGGCGTGAACAAAAGCCCGACCGAAGTTGAGCTAGTGTTACTCTAGCGGCTCTCGGGAGCCTAATCTCCTCAGGCGAAATTGGTGGTGGCCGCTCTGAGAGGACTCTATTCGCACCTAAGCTCGCAATAGACCGATTCACTGCGATACACGTTAGGCAATAGCAGCTGACGCTGCGTTTGCATGGTGCAGATTAATCTGTAAAAACCTTACCATTATGCTCTCTCAACTACCGTTACGTTCTCTTCCCCATCCGTATCGGATTGAAGAGAGTCTATTGTTGGAGACGGCTAGGACGCAGTATCCAAGGCAGCTAAATCCGACCATAAGGAGGCGCAATCGTCCTCCTCAACCTCATCAGCAGGTATGGAATCTGTCACTGGAAAACAATCAGTGGCGAAACCAAGCTCCTCCCGACTGAATGAGTGGAGTCATGGATTGGTCAACAAGACCGCATGTCTGCGGTCGTTGACTGCATCTTCCAACCTAACGATTTGCAAATCATCTGTTGGAATACTGTGATTGCACAATGTGGATGATGTGTGGGATTTGATCCTTCTCGGCTTTATCCGCGGCCTCCAGCTTGGGGGGCATTCAGTGGCTGAGTGGTAGAGATGACACTTTATGTGTGAGTTGTCGGAGCAAGGGTTCGAATCCCACTGTGACCATGGATGCCCCGCAGGGGGGTCTGTGACCTTGTGACACTCAGCCAAGGAAGGCTGTTTGTAGTGGGACAGAGATCTTTGGTGGTTTGCGACACCACGTACCCGAGCAGCGCAGGGAGGCCCCTTGTATAGTTGATACGCCATGGCGTGGATCTGTGCAAAGACCATTCGGGCGATGACGCTCCCGTGCTCCCGAGTCATGTATGGGTAGCTCACGACATGGCTGACCTTTTTCCCTATTCATACAAGTCGAACACGATACGCAGTGTCTCCTCGTAGGGGAGGAGTCCATTATAAGCGGTCGTATAGAGCTTCGGAGTTGGCGGCTTCGCATAACCCAAGCCACGAAGGGACTAGTTAGGGAGAATGGCCTTGGCGAAAATGCCTACGCGCCTATATCTAACTAGTTTGTGGATTGATGGCCACACGTCCTGAGTCAAATTGCTGCTTAGTAAATGGATGGGGGCCGTCCCAATGTGAACGGTAGCGCTACGAGTCTGCTTTAAGCAGACGAGTAGTAACAGGTCCAACGAACCTGGGATGTGCACATCTGAATTTAACGTTAGGCCTAACCATTAGGGGGCCGAAGGTTGATCACACCTGCTAAAGAGAAGTCTTTAGCGAATAGTGTACCTCGGGGATGGGTGAGCCCAGGGGACCATGGTCCCTTCCCATCTTGGAGTTAGTCTCGAGGGGGCTGTCGGTTGTTAAGCAAGACATCGAGCTGGTGATGCAGCCCCGGGGTTGGGTTCCTGATGGTGAGTGCATTCACCGGATGGAGAAATCCCCATCTGGCAACAAGATCCGTGCCAGTAAAATAACCGGAGGTCAAAACCGCTTTCGCAAGGACCGGGGTATAAAGCCGTAAGGCTAGGTGACCCTTAGACGGTAAACCCCGTAGATGGTATACTTGTGACCATGGATGGTCTTACGACAGCCGGTTCTTCGATGTAAATCGTCCCGGAGCTACGCGCTATTACAACGGCCAAGAGCTGCCAAAATCTCCATCGATTCAAGAAGAAAACAATTTCTTGTGTCGCTACAACAACAACCTCAAGGTTCTCATGCCTTGCTTATACCATGATTGAATATGGAGACCGATCTCTGATCCGCGAACTTCACGTAACTCTGAAACCAGCCTCAATCCTCACAAACCCGAGGAGGTCCTGGAAAAGCCTATGGTAAGGATGCCCTTGACCATACACAATTTCTGTACCGAAATACCGCCGCGCCGTTCGCTTCGTTTCGGTCGACGATATCGAGGTCGGTCCAGCTGTTTGTCGCTTTAGTGAAAGAAAGAACTGGTTCGTCCGCCGCGGCGTGGCAACCTTTTGCCGCTTAAAACCCTTCGTCCGATTTTCCGAGGACCGCTGTCGCTTAACATGTAACTTGTCCTTGGGAAGACAAGCGATTACACCATGCGCCCACGCAAGTGACTCCTTCTAATTTTCTCTCAATATCTGAGATATAATCGCGGACGCGAAAGGCATTTCACACTAGTGATGGAGCCTTTGATGGGGCAAAATAGTTCACTCCCAGACCTGGAATGAATTTGACATGTGGAAGCTCTTGACGAGACTTCCTTCGTGTGGTGGGTTTTCGATGCACGACTGCTCTTGACAGAAGTACTCGTATTCGCATCGATGAATCCCGCTTTTGGAGATAGGACTTCCTGGCTACCAGATGCCTATGCTCTTGACGAGACATTTTGACAGTTGGTATCCATGTGACACGAGCTTGTGTCAAATTCGCCGTGCCAATCGACTACCAGCAACACCGAAACACGGCTGGCGCAAGTGCATGTCTGGTGACGCCACAAGGAGGATCAATGAGTAATTTGGAGTATGTGCTAGCAATTTTCTACAGCACGAATTAAATATGCAACGTCCGTTCTATAAAAAAAAATCGAAAAATAGCCCTTGGTACCTCCTATGGAATTTTATTGGTCTTGGGTCAACTCTGAAGTTTACTAGACCCATTTTTCAGAGTATATTGTAAGTATCTCCCGGAATGGCGGCTGCAAATGTATCCTAAAAATTATTGGGTTTAAGGCGGGCGTTGGAAATGTATTGACTGAGATGTGAACCATGGATTGAACTCACCTCAAATTTTTGGGGCGAAAATATAGGTAAAATATTTTGTAAGATTCCAAATCGGCGGAGTTTAGCTTTTGGGAAATTCGCCTTAATTTATTATGTATAGTCAACCAGTTAATCGATGAATGCTGCTTGTCCATTATTAATTTAGTCAATCCTAAAAGAAAAGGCTCTGAAAAGAAAACGTAAACCAAATAACCGATAATTCTTAAAAATATTTAAATTTCTTTATTGTATACATAATATACACAGTAACCGTTAAACATTTTTAAATCAACATCTCTAAAAATAAAGAAATAGAAAAAATCAACCAGAGAAGATCCTTCCAAAGAACCCCTTTCCGCACTTTGACCTTTCATTTTTTTCTTTTCCTCATCTTTTCATATCTTTTTTTTCGATTTGCGAGTTACAATTGCTTCTTAATAAAAAAGAAAGAAATCCACTTCCTTTATCCATCGCCGTTGTTGTTGTTGTCGTCGTCCTCGTCGTAGTCGTTTCTTGTCGTCATCGCGCGCGCCTAGATTTGCATCTTTTGCCTGAAATGTGTGTTTGACAACTTATTGTCCATTGCTAGCGGCATTAAATCCTTAAAATTGCTTCGTCCCATCAAGCCTGCTTCTCTTCGGTGCTATCAGCCCAGGCGGTAGTAGTAGCATCCTTGACGGGCACAACATTAAAGTGCGGGCGGCAAATGCGACTGTCAAGTAAATTCCAAGACGATAGAGATGATGAAGAAGAAGACGACAACGATTTTTGCTGGTTTCTGATGTTGCTTTACTTTTCCGTTTGCTGTCCGAGAATGTCTTTGACCACAGCAAGAAAGTTGAATGCAAAGACGATGTCGTTGACGCTGAAGAAGATGAATCTGTATATGGAGAAATGAAATACAAGAAAAAAGGACGAAAAGACAGTGAAAAAGGAGTATCGTATAGAAATATGAAAGAAATTGGTGTGGCTAGCTACTGCTGAAGTGGATAGGTTTGTGGGAGCATGCAAACGATTGGCTAATAATGTTCAAATGCTTGTCCGGATTCGTTTAAAAGGATATCTTTGGTCAAACGTTGTTTGCTTGCTATATATTCGGAATTTGAACCGTTGGCTTTCATCTTTATTTGAAGAATGGCAGAATATTTCCTATTTAAGCTATAGAGGCTGTTTTTTTCCTAGCACTGAAATGTCATGACTAAGGCCCGGATTTATATGCAAATGCATATTTTTGCATATTTGTGCATATTTGATGGGTTATTGCATATTTTTGCATATTTTGCTCTTTCCTAAAATGTTTGCAATAATACCTAATTTACTCTAAAAAATTATAAAAAAATGTTTCACAAAGAAAAAACAAACATGAGAATCAAAAAGAAACTGCAAATTAAGCCATTTTGCATCAATATTACATGAAATACAATGTTTCTAAAGCTTGCCATACACTGTCCAGTCGATTGAACAATCTATTGCACACAATCGATCTGACGCCCGTATATCACATACATTATACAATTTATCGTACAATCTAAAATGATCGTCTCACCATCCACACAACACAACACAACATAGTGACAATTATATATTTTTGCTACTTTAGATGGAGAATGGCCACCACAGCGACAACATGGAAAGTGACCGGTGGTCAACACTATGTGAAAAAATCAACTAGTTGCTGATTTTTTTTTACATAAACCGGTGGTCATTCTTTATATTGTGGTTGTGGCAGTCATTCTCAATCGAAAGTAGCAATGGATGTCCATCGTCACAAAATATATAATTTTCGCTTGTTGTGTTGTGTCGAGTGGATCTAAGACTGTCATTTTAGATTGTATTGTAAATGTGCTGTACGGGTGCCAGATGGATTATTTGCAATCGATTGCTCAATCGATTGTTCAATCAATTTTACTGTATATGGCGAGCTTAAGTGACAGTTGTCAATCAATTAACAAGTTTGAAGAACATACATACAAATTGTATTCCGGGACGCTCGGGCGAAATGCACAAATTAAAATTTCGTGCAATTACTGACAAAAGCACAGGCTTAACCACACTAAGGAATATTAACAAAATCATTAACGATGACAACGCGGAGCATTCGGAAATAATCGACCTATCAAAATTTAAATTTGCTCCAATTACATCAGTAAATGTAGAAAGATCATTTTCGGTATATAAATATATTTTAAACGGCAGAAAACACAGTTTCACTGAGGAAAATTTTGAAAAGTACTTCATTGCAATTCAAAAATGTAATAGTAATGAAATCGTTTAAAATATATTTATGTACCGAAAACTATCTGAATTTTTGAAAAAGATTTTGGTTGGGTTTATCATATTGCTAAAGTTTATGTATTAGTTATTGTTCTGAAATGTGTTTTATGTTGAATCAGAATTGAACTGAATTTAGTATTAAAACATATCATCGAAAGCACTTCTGTTTTATTTTAGACACTTGACTTAAAAAAATTATCTCTGTTTGAATCGAATTGTCATAAAGATTTGTCTAGTCCACTAGTAATAGGTTTAATTATGTATTTCAATATTTTTCGGCTACATATGTATATACGATATTTTTCGTTTTATCACTGCATATTTCATTGCATATTTTGTGATTTTTATTGCATATTATATGGCATATTTCGACCTTTTTTACTGCATAGAAATCCGGGCCTTAGTCATGACTGAGAGATAAGAGTGCATCATTGTGCTGTGTTTCTGCAGTTTTTCTTGTTTTGTGTGTTTGAGCCACTTGAATTTCTCTCTCTCATATAAGCGGTGAAAATAAATGAATGGGAAACCCTATTGTATTGGGCCTTATTCTGCAAATTTCCATGTGGAAGCGTATTACAACTAATTTGTCGCGCTATTGCCTATAGAAGAGGAAAATTCATGCACATTGAATTCTTTTCACTATTATTGGTTATTTCTTTTGTATGGATGTCGGAGCACCTAAGAGAACTGTACTTTCAAAAACCTCATTCCTAAGAGAACAAAACTTGATTTCCGAATGAGTTGAAGACATTTCACACATCGGAAAGTTTCGAATTGTACCGAGCTACTGGAGCAATGGAGGTATTATCCTTTAGGCTTTCATCGGGCATAGCATTCACAGGTGTTGCGAGAACGTAAGCTAAATAGAAAGGTTTTCAGATTGATTCTTTAAAGCGGCTTTCAGACAAACATTATGTAAAATTCTCTATTTAGCGAAAGGTGTCCAAAATAACAAAATAACGTTAAATTCTAGTTACAACCATACAATTTTGTCAGCCTGAACACCCGCCACTAATCACGCTTCCTGCAGTTCAAATTAAGATTCAGGACCTCAATGGTCCTTAGAAAAAGTGAGCATACTCTTGCCATTTAATCATTGCATTTTCATTTCCCTTGGCAGTCGACACCTAACTGACCAGGGCACAGATTTAAGAGAATAAAGGCTCTGACGAAGGTCAGTGCTTTGACGGAGATGAATTTCGATAAAATCTTGTGCGAAACAGACGTAGCAACGCTTCACAGATACCCCGACTCAGGATGGCGCAGATTCCAATAACGTAAATTACGGCTTAAAACACTTAAGGCTGAACACCCATTCAATATGAGATCCTGTTTTCTTTGTATTACAAAGGAAACATTTTGAAAGAGACTGCCAATATTTCTCCTAAATCCACATTCAGTTGCATGCGCCAGTCGGCACTCAAAAATACGTGCTTTGCGTTGTCTGCGTCGCCGTCCTCCTTGAAGCTAGGGCACTCTGGCGAGTCATCCAGCTTCGATATATATTGCTCGTGGTGATGATGAAAAAGTGGTTCACCTCACCATGTTCGCTTCATCCCATTGCAGTTGCCATTGTCTCATGGTTTTGAGTCTTACCAAAGTTTTTCGAGTTTCTAAATCCCCAGGCGTATCATTACGTCAACAACAATCTTCATCTCTCCTCAACCAGAATTCTAATCGAAATCATTACAGCAACCACGTAAGCAGTGTAACGAACCGATTTCGATACATATCGTCGCTATAAAACAAAACCGGCATAAGTGCAAAAATTTCGTTTTTGAGTTTTTGATATCAAAAAAATGGTTTTTTTTTTTCTCTATTTTTCTGTCATACCGGCACATTGTATATTTGAGTAAAAATACATCAAATGGGGTTGTGCCGGTGTTCATTTCGGCGCAAATTGCCCTTCAATTTAGTAAAAGACAGATCTATTGGGCAATACGCCAATCGCTTCAAAAATTTCTGAAGAAAACCTGTTCATAATTGTAAGTAAAACCGAATTATCTTACAATATTCCTTATAGAATACTGTGCAACAGTGCACACAGTGCCCCTGTTTTTAAATCAAACTGGCATAACTGTTCTGATTTTAAAACAAACTGGCATATCTGCAGATTTCTTCTAAATTAAGCATTTTTTAATTTATTTGTAACTACTACTTCAATAATAACAGTATGCATATAAACTTAAACCAAATTTGTGTGACTTTGTGGTGCATCGAACAGACGTTTATATTAAAATACCGTTGGCAAAAACATCAAAACCCTCTGGTGTAAAATATGGATTTTGCAGATATGCCGGTTTTGTTTTATAGCGACGATATGTGTCTGTTTTTGAATTTTTGAAATTTTCAAAAGGAAAAAAACGCCAAATTCAAAAGTGGACATTTATGTGTCGAAAAAAATTTCAATGGGACAGCTGTGCCGAAAATGGCGAGATGAGCGGAACACACGGCCAAGTTCAAGGGGAGTTGTGTGACGGCTGTCAAAAGGGGAGCATGCTGTTGGCGATGGAAATTGGAGATTTGACCTGAACAAAACACTTTGACTGAAAAAAAAGATGGAGGAAAGGCAGTGATGGAAACGCGGCTAGCGGCGGAGCGCTTGGAAATATAAGCGAAGGCAGATAAGTGGTTTTGTTTGTGTTTTTTTTTTGTGCATTATGTGTGTTGTCTCCGTCAACCACGAGGTTGTCCGCCATGAATACATTGCGTTAAGTCGTTTCGGTAATTGCGTCCCCATGTGAATAGTTTTCTTGGTGCAGCTGACCCCCCCCCCTTCCAGGGGCGAATTTTGACTTTTTAAAGGGAGGCGCCGTCCATTAATTATGTTCGGCCACGGGCGCCTCAGGTCGGGTTTATTTATAAAATTATAGTGGGTTTAGTTTGGCCGGGACCCGTCGCCATGCGGGTCCGCGGAGCGCGAATAAGGTGGCACTTGTGCTGGTCGGTTGCACATTATTTTTCCCCAATTTTAACCCTCGTGTTGTGTCGTGATCCCGCAGGCATGCGATATCCCTTTTTTTGTAGAAGGACAGGGGCAACGAGTGGCACAAACCCCGCCCGTTACTCCCGAACTGAGCTACAGCAAGCGCATGCCGCTGCTCGCTCGTTGAGGAGCCCTATCGTCATTGCCTAACCTGCACGGTTATAGAGGCATTGGCTCCGTCCCCTGGGCACCTTCGGATGGCCAAGTCCTTTCCTTACAGCAGGTTCCTGCGAAGTTTATCGATATAGAGAACATACTTTCATTGTATACGGTGCGGTAAACCGAGCCTAATTTCTTACATTACATAGAGAAAGGGAAATAGCTCGCTTCAATGAGGCATGCAGTAGTATGGATGAGACATCTCCTTATAATCTTGGACCGTTTATACTAGGCATAATCCTCGCTAAAGTCACGGTGACGACCTCGCGCCGTCTTTACGCATACATACTTGAGAAGCCCAATTTCTCCAAAGATCAGCTTTGAATCAATCACAACCTCCAAATACCTCATGCCTTTTTTTGAGGTTATGGTATGCTTCTAACTATGATATTGAGACAGCACCTTTTCCAGTTGTTAATCATAAGAACAACCTCCTATTTTTTTTATATAGCAGTGAGCCAAAAACTAACCCCTGTGGATCTCCCGCTGCAATCCTATACTGCGTGACATATTATCGTAGAATAATAAACTAAAAATGCGACTAAGAAGTGACGACCGTATATCCGAATTTAATTGTCGTCGAAACGTTGAAGAATACACACGATAGTCGCGTCAGCGCACCATGCTCTCCAAGGAGTTAGGTCAAAACTAGAAAACTGACAAGGTCCGTTTCTTCTCCACTACCGATAGCAGTATGGTACAAATAATTCGCTTAAACAGTTTCCCCAACGCGTCAAGCAGGCAGATTGGTCGAGATGAGGTTGGCTCTCCAGCCGGTTTATTCGGCTTGAGAAGGGACATTAACTTTTGCCGTTTCCATGCTTTTGGAAAGCTGCATTCGTTGAAGCCAGTTTCGAAGACTTCGACAAACTCGTGAGGAACAGTACGGTGTGAAATCTTCAACTCTTTATTAGGGATCCCATCTAGTCCTGGTGCTTTACCCACCTCTAATCTTGAAGCAGCAATAGTTTGTCTCAAGTTCAAATAAATTGGCTCGATATTAAACAAAGGAGCTACATGCGATGATCATATCAAACATCGCACAAAGGTTGAGTGGATGAAGTGGCGAGAAAACTCTGGAGTTTTCTGCGATAAGAAAGGGCCACTGAAGCTGAAGGGCAAGTTGTGCAAAACAGTTGTACGTCACGCACTGAAGGTTATGCGTAAGAAATGAAAATGTTATGCATGTCAGTTGGTGTAACCAAAAGGGACCACATCAAATGTAGCTACATCCGAGGCAGCTTGTCCATAGACCAAGAAATCATCGAAAAGCTCGAAAAGCGACAAATGGATTATGGCATTGGCATGTTCAAAGGCGTCCACATAGGCTGCTTCATATGATGTGGTGTGGTACGCACAACACACTCTCGTAGGTGTGCTGTACGTACCACACCACATCACATGAAGCATCCTATGTGGTAGCCGCAATGATACCTTTACCGATCCTAGTGGATGAGATCAGCTCGCTGTACAGCGGTCGCCAAAGCGTAACACCGGAGATGCACCTGGGGCGAAGAAACATTGAAAGACTTGAATCTTTGAGAAGGTGGCAGGTCCGAAGGGATGAGGCCTCTATTCCAAGATCTTATCTGCTTATTCTAGGCATAGCCATGTGGGTTAGCCGAAAACACGGAGATGTGAATTTTTACATGACCTAGTTCTTTACGGCCCACGGAGAGTACCGGAAATATTTGCATCGGTTTAAGCTGGATGACTCGCCAGAATGCCCGAGATGCAAGGGAGTTGCGGAGGATGCAAAGCATGTCTTTTTTTTTTATTTGGAGATAGAAGCTGAATTAGGAGAAAACATAAGCCCCGAGAAGGAAGAGCGTAGACGCAAGTCTGCTACCCGTGGCGATGGTTGATTAGCTGAGAGTGGCTCCTTTAAAGTAATACTGAAAGGTGGTCTTGCAGAATCATCATACCCCATATGTTAGGATGGGGCGTACAATCGCAGTGTAGAGTCAGAGTATCACATTTGGTTTAATGCCCCACCTTCTATTCAAGATTGTCTTGCAGGCGTAGAAACCTACGCAGGCATTCTTAAGGTACGTTTTCCTCGGCACGGCCCCAGCGGCTCTAGCGACTGCGGCTCGCCCATTGGCCATTGCATATAAAAACTCGTTTTTAGTTTATCATCGCTTGGCATAGCTCCACAATGAATGAACCGCGCGGTTCTTGTTGTATATAATGCCCGCATGAGTGGTGAACGTGGTGCACTCGCTTGTTTGTAGGCTTCGGCTGCTTGGGGTAGGGTAGTTGTTTCGCACAACGGTCGTATTCGTTCGGCCGATATACGAATAGCATGTATATAGAAAGCAGTCGCGCGGCTCTTGTTGTACATAATGCATGCACGAATGGTGAACTTGCTTGTTCAGTAGCTGTTTCGCACAATAGTCGTACTGATTCGGCTGATACACGAATCTGTCTGTATAAAGAAAGCAGCCGCGGGACTCTTGTTGTACATAGTGCATGCACGAATGGTGAACGTGGTGCACTTGCTTGTTTGTGGGGCTTCGGGCGACGACTGCTTGGGGTAGGGAACTTGCTTTAGAGCCGCTGGAGTCCCTAGAGTCGCTGGGGCCGCGTCAAGGAAAACGTACCTTTAACACGCTTATCTATGTTTAGCTTACAGCTACGCTTAAGGTTTGTGTTCGTAGAGACGACTCAGGTGATGATCGCTCAGCTATCGCAGTTAAACCACCGGGTCTGAGCACTATACTCGCATATTTTCTATACAGAGATGTTCCTCTAGGTCATAGTAGACACAAGGAAAAAAGAAAAGTTTAAAAAATATGCGAATATGTCTTGAAATTTGGTGCAAAACTACGATCGGTAAGCGATCATCCCATGGGTCGTCTCTACGAGCACGTGCCTTTAAGGTTTAAAACGACTCCCAGATTCTTTGAGCTGGGTGATAGTGTGAGTTGTTGCTGACCAGCCCTAGGGCTCTGACTGATCACGGAGAGACACATATTCCTCATACTACTATCGATGCGTCATCCGCATACGCCACCACCTCCATACCCTCCTCATCAAGTTTAGTTAAGATTTTGGACGTCGGCGATACGCTCCAAATACGAAGGAGGATAAACTTAGGCCTGAAATCCTTCGCGGTTTCATGCCCACGTTTACCTGCTTTTGGTATGAAACTCGAACTCGTCGCCACGACTGGGGAACGTAGTTGAGGATAAGAAAACTCCTGAAGAGTGGTAAAAGCATTGGAACTACAAGATCCTGCATTTTCTGCATCATGATAGATGGTATTCCGTCTGGCCCAGGAGATTTTAATGGGGAGAAGCTATTAATAGCCTAGGAGACTTTCTCCTCCGTAAATTCACCAGTCGAATGTCAGCATTAGGCAGTGATGATCTAGGCGTGCACCCAGGGAAGTGCGTACTCAGAAGAAGTTCGAGAGACTCATCCGTTGATTCTGTCCAGGTTCCACCTTCTTCCTTTATTAATGACGGACATGAATGTGCTTTTGACAGGATTTTACTTATCCTTGACGAGTAGTTTTCCTGAGCTTGGATAGGTCCTCATTCCACCAAGAAGGAAGAGTTTTCTTACTACCCTTCACCGAGCATGAACTTTCGAAGGCAATTTCCATGGCTTTTCCTAATGCCCCAATTCCCTTGTTGAACTCCTTCACAGAGCCTGTCGAGTGATATGGAGGACTTCGGAGTTTGTTCTTAAAAGTCTGTCTAAACTTTTTCCAGTAGATTCTTTTAGGGTTCCTATAAGGTTTGGGAGTCTCCCTGGAGACGTTGATATTAAAAAGTATCCATTTATGATCTGAGAAAAATTTCAGATCAAATACTCTCCACTCTTCAATTTTTCGTTATCCGACAGGAGTGTAACGTCAAGTACCTCCTCCCATCCTGCGCTGTTTGGCCAGCTTAGAAAAGCGAAGGTTGAACAGTTTGCCGTATTCCACAGTGTAAGGTTAGTATTTAGTATGAAAACGAACAGGTCCTCACCTCTTTCGTTTATTTCGGTGCTTCCCCGGGTATGTCGCGCGTTGGCATCGCACCCTATCAGAAGGGTTGAATTCTTCGAAGTATTGAATGTAACCAGGAGCTGGCGCTTCTCTGGAGGCGCTGGCCATCCGTTGGTAGGCGGAGAAGATAAACAGCTCACCCATCCCTCCATTCTAACAACTGTTAGATCGGATGAGCTAAATTGCGAGTAGAAGAAGGCATTAATGCATTTTTTGACTAAAATACAAATACAAGTCCTTTGTTTACCTTGGTCGAGCTTGTTACTACTGTAGAAGAGAATATACTGCTTGTCCACAAGCCCCCTGATGGATTCAGCGCGAACCCAGGGGTGAACAAGTCCTATGTCGATGTTTTCCTCCATTAGGAAGACAAGTAGATTATCCGAGGCAAGCTTAGAGAGCTGTAGGTTAATTTTTTAAAGATAGGGTCAACATTGTGTAAGGAATCCTATGCTGAATAAAAAGTAGCAGGTTACATGCATGCATAGTATGTGTGCGCTAACCCTACTAAAAGTCGTCCTCGTCCGATGCATTAAGCATTTCTGCAATAAGCGTGTAAAAATCCCTTAAAATAAACATCTCTCAAAGAACCCGCAGCCTCATTAATCCATTCCGTACTCTAATGTAAATGCATCCTTTGTACACACTGAAAACTTATTCATCAGTCATCGCACTACCGCGCGATGCATGCATCCATCGATTTATTCAATTTGTTGATTGGTTCGTCAATCTGCGCCACAACAACGTGTGTGACACTCATGTGTGTTCACACGCAAATTGTGTATGCTTTGCACCACGTTTTCGCTATAGAACACGGTGCCGGTGGTATGGTGTTTAGAAATCGCGCGGAAACATTGTATGCATGAATTTCCTTTTTTTCAGGAAAATCCCTTCAGCGGATACAGAGTTGGAGTTTGAGGATAAACAACAACGCGATGTGATATCTAGAAGCGGTGCGGGTCAAGGACGCCATGATGCAATCATTCAAAATGCATGCAATTCGTTATAACCAAATGTTTGTTTGGTTGTTTGTTTTTTTTTCGGTTAGATAAAGGACATGCACAGGGACAGGTGTCTGTTGATAGTGGTGGGTGAGTATGAACTAACCTTGCGCTTGCATATGATGCATTTTAATGTCTTCATTAGCTTCAGATAAACTATTTGCATACTCTGATTGTTTACTGTTCTCCACCGTGCTGAACGGATCATCGAATAGGATTAGGTTTGTCGATGCGTCCAAATCGATAATTTTCTCCGTTGTTTGTTGGTAAATGTTATAGATTTCTGCTAAGCATGCTAACTGGAAAAATACAGAGAGAAATAAAATTATGAAATAATTTTGTGCAGTTGAAATTAGTAATTTCATATTTTGTTATTGTTTACATTTTCAATTGAATAAATATTTGTCATTTTGCCATTTTAATATAAATGTGGGTTTTGTCAACTATGTATGTATTAAAATTGTAGTATTGCATAAATAAACACAACATTATTGACAATATTGGTCTTTTAGTTCAACATAATCATTGAAATCATAATATTTTTTAGCAATTCAAAGGGAAAAATGAAAACTAATCTATACCTATAAATCGATAGTATGTTTCAAGCAATTTATCCGTATATACGCCCGATTATATTATAGCTTCATAGCCTTAGCTAATCTCAATATCAAAATGAATGTGGATTCAGATCAGATTGAAAGAATATTTTCTAGCAATTATTGTTATTGTTATTATTTCTTGCACTTAAAGTTTCGAAAAACTAATAGCCAATGTGCCGTCGTGCTTTGTGGCCGTGATTGTTCGGTCGCCACTCTGTGATATAAAGATTCAAAGAGAAATGAGTTTTCAATACTCGGCATGGCTCGTACGTTTATTATTCAGAAGAAGATAAGGAATGTTCTTATCATAGAATAATAAGCAAAAGTGTGACTAGGAAGTGGTATAACTGACAACCGTATCACACTCCAAATTCAGTTGTCGTTGAAACGTTGACGACTGCACCAGAAGTCGTCAACGCTCCATGCTAGGGATGGGACTTTTTGACGAAAATACCGGTTGTCGGGTTATTGCGGTTTGTTCCTCAACCGATCCGGTATAACCGACCAAAAATACCGGTTATTGAAATTACCGGTTAAAACCAACTAACAAAGAAAAGGCCCTCCTGTTCTATATTTTTCCATGTTTCCCATACATTTTTTCTATATTTAAGGTAGCATTGTGAACGCTGCGTAACTTATTAGCAAGCCAGGCACCTTGCATTAGCATCATTTCTTAAAACAGGACATTTTGTGTAAAGTTTGAAAAATTTGAAAGTTTATAGGGACCTTTGCACAAAAAATTACAAGTTTCAGTAGGAAACAATAAATTTGGCGATACGGAAATTCGAATTTTAACAGAAAAACTAAACTGCATTGGATGTACTAATTTGATGGTGAAGCTGCACATACATGGCGATTGAATGAGATCAAACGGATTAAAATTCCTTGCAGATTTCTTTATTTCTCCTTTCATAACGACGTTCATCAGGTTTTATGTTCTAAAAACAACAATATTATTTGATTAATTGATTTAAATTACATTGTTTTACTTAATTAAATTACTATTTTTCTCTGATCTTTCTTTTCGGGTCCATTTGTGTAATTGATTTTTGACGTTTGTTCTGGTATGCGCGGTTTTTTAGTTTTGTACTGTTGTCGCAGATTTATTGTATTGCCATTATTATGTTACGATATATATTCATTCTGTTTTCCAATTCGTTTTTTGAGTTTAGTGTTTTCTCGTAATTTTTATTTATTAATATTGCCTCTTTTATTAATACCTTTTTGTTGTTATTATCTTGTTCTATTATTTCTATGCTATCAAAGTCCATTTTATGGCCCTCTTCCAGTTAGTGTTTTGCTAGTTTTGTGTTATTATTTATTAGTAATCTGTTTTTATTTTTATGTTCTTGTATTTTTAAGTTACGTGAGGTGGTTCCTATGTAGTATTTTTCTATGTTGTTTTCTTTTCTTTCTTGTTGGAAAAAGAAAATGGACAAATCACAAACATAAAAACATCCTTTAAACCAACCCACAAATTAAACCAAAAATTATACACTAACACCAAACAAAAAATACAAAAACTGGAAAAAAGCAACGTAGTATACAGCATACCATGTAAAACATGCAAAGAAAACAACATAGAAAAATACTACATAGGAACCACCTCACGTAACTTAAAAACTAGAGAAGAAGAACATAAAAATAAAAACAGATTACTAATAAATAATAACACAAAACTAGCAAAACACCAACTGGAAGAGGGCCATAAAATGGACTTTGATAGCATAGAAATAATAGAACAAGATAATAACAACAAAAAGGTATTAATAAAAGAGGCAATATTAATCAGTGCCGGATTAACCACGTGGCAGAAGGTGGCAAATGCCACAGGCCCCGCGCTTATGGGGGCCCCGCGCTTACCTTAAAGTATCATCCAAATTCTAAGCTCTATGCAACACTACAACTACAAGTACTGCCATCTCGAAAAACCGGCCGAATTGCAGAAACCTATGTTCCACTCGAGTCCTCAATTTCATCCATTGGCACCTGTTGTCGTCGCTATTGTTGTAATACGTGTTGCTTGAATTCATTACCACTGACAGATTCATTTTAATCAGCTGATAATCTGATTGTGATTCCTCATTTGATTTACAGCAATAAAGTTGTAAGGAACATATACCCAATTCTTAACCCTTTAGCTGCCACAGGTATTTGAAGATGTTTGAAAAAATAATTTACTTGTACGACTTAAACCTCAATATCTCAAAAGCTAGATAGGCTAGATTAGCAAAATAGGATGATTATTATAGCTAATAAATTTACCTAAAAAATAAAACTAACCAAACTAAAATCGGAGAAGAGCTTTGATTTTTAGAGATGTGATTTGACCCAAAAACGATATATTTTCCATCTCAATTTTCTCCCACTTCTGCCAAGGTGAGGTGTTTGTACGATTCTTTCAAAAATTGATATTGAGGTTTAAGTCGTTCAAGAAAATTATTTTTTTCAAAAATCTACAAATGCCTGCGGCAGCTAAGTGGATAAAATCGGGGGTATGTTCTCTACAACTTTTTTGCCGGAAATCACATGGGGAATCACAATCCGGTGCGTTTATGCGGCAGTTTCCGGACACTCTGTATAGAATCGAAAGCAGCTCTAGTATGGGTTGTGAGGAATGCCAACAACGCCATTTAGATATACAAGCCGGATTACAGCTGATTAAATTGAACTTGTCAATGGCTAAGATCCTTACAACAATAGCAACATCAACAGGTACTAAGATTCTTAACCATTGACAGATGCTTTCTTCTGTTCGGCCTGTCTATCTAGATAACTGTGATACCAATCGATTTTGAAATCGTATATGACCATTTCAGTGGCTCAATGTGTTTATTGTCATAACTGATAAATATATACTTTCTACACTTGGAAGCTTATCATCAACTAAATAGTGTACATAGTATTTGGTATACTATGGGAATCGATGATTTCATCGGCAGAAGATATCTTAGAAAGAGGTGGAATTTTCGCCACTCCATATCCGGGTGATGTAGAGCAGAGGTGTCAAACTCAAAACCTACTCTGAACCAACTATCACTGTCTGCAGGATTGAGCGATACACATTACTTAAAATAATAGCATAAATCTGAGTCA
The DNA here is from genome assembly GCA_949715475.1 of Microchrysa polita. Lineage (NCBI taxonomy): Eukaryota > Metazoa > Arthropoda > Insecta > Diptera > Stratiomyidae > Microchrysa > Microchrysa polita. The sequence goes on along the minus strand of OX454415.1, from coordinate 44,743,104 downwards.
CTAACGACCACGGGATTATATTATTTAGAAATACTTTTTTATTTGAAAATGTTCTTCAAACATATTTAGAAACTTTAGACAAGAAGTTAAAACGCCAAAATTTGGCTGACCGATCAATAACTACATATAGTATAGTGACTTTAGCTCTAGACCCAAACATCCAAAAAAAGAGCTGACTTTTGATGCCAAATTGTTCTATGGCCTGACCGCATTACGCAGTAAAAAGTTAGACTATTTTGCGCGTCACATTTAGCGGGGAGGGGGTGGCAAAGGGGTGAAATTATGATTTTTCGCCAGTATCTTGTTAACTGTAATATTTACAGTAAAATGTTCTGAAAACGATTTAAACTACACAAAATTTCCTTTCTAATTATATATTATATCATATACCTTCTCTTGGCAGATTATATACTAGACCTAAAAACATTCGGTGTAATTTCGATTTTTTTATAGTTACATTTGGCGCTCTAGCTCCTGAAGTAATTTCATTGGAGCCATGGTAATTGGGATAACTATTCCTCACAATATATAGCTGTCCCACACGGAGACTCAAGCTGCGCCGACAAAGCATTCTCCTATATCCCCTAATAACATTTAAAAAAAAAAGACATGCCTGTAACTTATCGCCGAATCACAGCAGGCGGGAAAAATTTTGGTAAACGTTAAGGCTAAGTCCCATTAGACCCTCCACTAAATATTACTTCGATCGGATTAAAACAAAGGGTACCTCCCATACAAATTATTCAAATTCAATGCCACTAGCTTATTAAGAAATAAGGGAACAAGTCAACCGAAATTAAAGTTTTGCTCGTATGCAATTTTCGGGTCATTTTTTATTTTTCGCTTATTAAGCGAAAAAGGGTATATTAACTTTGTCATGAAGTTTGTAACGCATTGAAGGAAGCATCTCCGACCATATAAAATATGTATATATATAATCAGCGTGACGAGCTGAGTCGATTGGACGATGTCCGTCTGTCCGTCTGTCTGTCTGTCTGTCTGTCTGTTGCGACGCGTTTTGCTCGGCCAATTGAAAAGCTATGGACCTGAAATTTTGCACATATGCTTCTTTTTGTTGCAGGCAGTTTGTATGTTTGAATCGCTGAAATCGGACAAGGGGATCGTGGGGCTGCCCCAAAATTAGGTTCTTCTTAGAAAAACTTTTTTATTTATGCACCAATTCCAATCAAATTTCACACAAAAGTGTTCTAATTGGTGACACACAATATATGTACAAATCGACCAAATCGGACAATGGGGTCGTGGGGCTGCCATACAAACCTAGTCCCCCAAATTAGGTTCTTCTAAGAAAAACTTTTTTATTTTCTCATCGATTTCAATCAAATTTCGCACAAATGTGTTTCTAGTGATACCACAAAACATATGTAAAAATGGATCAAATTGGACCATGGGGTCGTGGGGCTGTCATACAAACCTAGCTCCCCAAATTAAGTTCTTCTAAGAATTTTTTTTTCTTTATACATTAATTTCAACCAAACTTCACACAAATGTGTTTTTATTGATGACACATAAGATATGTATGAATAGATGGAGTCGGAGCATGTGGTCATGGGGCTACCATACAAACCTAGCCCCCCCAAATCAAATTTTTCTAAGAAAAACGTTTTTATTTGCACACCAATTTCAATCAAACCACCGAAAATTATTATTTATATTGATGCCACATAACAAACGTGAAAATAAATGAAATCGGACTATGGGGTCGTGGGGCTGCCATACAAACTTAACCTCCAAAATAAGGTTCTTCTAAAAATTTTTTTTTAATTTTGGACACAAATTTCAACCAAACCTATGGAAATGTATTTTTATTGATGTTACAAAACATATGCAAAATTGAATTAAATTGGACCATGGGGTCATTGGGCTGGCATATAAACCCAACCCCCAAATCAGTTTTTTATTTGTCCACCAATTTCAACCAAATCTCATAGAAATGTGTTTTAATTGATGCCACAGACATACCCTCCCCCCATCTCTTTCTGGTTCTTATAAGAAACCCACGTCCCCCGCTTCCCCCAATAAAACTTCGCCACGGCACTTATGTGAAAATTCATGGAAAAGCATGGAAGCGGGGAGGACTGAACACAAGTCATAGGTACGCCCGAAAAAACTTTTAGCTCGAGGGGAGCGAAGGGTATCAAAATTTCGGCCGCGCCCGAAATTAGCCTCGGTCTCGTTATGATTTCAAACAGTTTAGATCACTTTTTTTAACCCTCGTCACGGTTCTATGGATCTGATATGTCTGAAACTTTTTGACATTTCTACGTTTTAAATTTAGAATATACATATTATGTATATATGTATGTATATGCCAAATTTCAGAAAAGTGTGACCACCCATCCCCAAGTTAAGGAGCAAAATTCCCTCTATATACCCTTTCATATTTTTTGTATGAAAAGAAAATTTACAAAAGATGCAAATAAAATATTCTTGATAAATGCTAATGCGTATAGGAGGTTGTCACGCTTACGGCCGGGTTACGTAATCTGTGCAAATTACTTAATATGAGCTGTCAAATTCCATACAATGAATGAATTTTGAATTCACCACACCAGATTAAGTACAAGTGTGAAAACCGTCATAGAGACATGTGATAGTGAAGACGAAGTGGAATGTAATATAGGTACCTACATAAGTATATACACTCGAACTTCCCTAAACGGACACTTCTAAAAACCGGACATTCCTTATAAACGGACACTTTTATTTTCCCCAACGTTTTTTCACATATTTTGCTAGGAAAACACCTTCTGATAGTCGGACACTCTCATAACCGGACACGGACAGTACTTTCATACCCATCCTGAACAAGCGAGTCTCTAATGAACGGACAGTTCCAAGAAAAAAAGCGCAAATTCTTACATTGCAGAATTGTATTTAGGGCAAAGAGTCTTGCGATTACCAGAAAATGGATCTTACGCGTATTAGCAAGACCCAATGTACGGGAAATGTAAAATGATATATGTATCAACGACTGCAGTTCTTTGTTATCTCTCGGCTGGTGCTCGCCACTTTTGTAGAAATTGCATAAATTCAATTTATGCTGCGGCGTTTAATCGTGCGATTCTCTATTCAATATTATAATTCAACAATATTTTGCGAATTGAAGAAAAATTGAAGATCACATAACAATTCAGATGAAAAATAAGTGTGCTCGCTCTCGAAAAAAAATCGTTGGAAAAACATGTGGAAACGACGAAACCTTCATTAAAAATAAAAGTTATTTTGAAAAAGCTGAAAGAGAGTGGGAATGAAATGACTAAAAATTATTCCCTAATCCATCGGGACTACAAATTTGTATAGCGGTTTTTGAACGGATTTGCAGATTGTAGTGAAAGTCTATTTTATAAAATATTACACCTCCGTGAATTATTCTCATAAGCGGACACTTCCAATAAGCGGACAAAATCTCATTCCCCAATGGTGTCCGCTTATGGGAAGTTTCACTGTATTTTATTTAGGAATTTTATTAGTACTGATCCAGTTCCTAGAATGAATCGATTTATAAAGACCAGGTCAAATCATTCAGTGATTTCTCGTCATTTGAAATCAATCTAAATACTTTTACCGACATAGTAAATTTTTAGAAGTATTGGCGGCTGAAGCAACCAATATAATGCATCACATCATACCTTTTCCATAACTCTTGGATTAGGATTTTGTCAAACGCTGAAAGTTTGTATTTAAGCGCTTGCTTCCAATTTATATATGTAATTTGTATTCCATCACGTTTTTTTTATTATTTGTGCATTTAAGGACGTCGAGAAGAGTTCCTTATCCTGTTTCGATCAAAAAGAGGGGCACCCGCAATGAAAAGTTTACCCTTTATGCCGATATTGCAAGTTTCGATGGTAATAAACAGAATGAGTTGTATGACATCGATATCTAAAAGGGAATTATTCGCCATTTTGTTATACCCTTCGCTCATAGAGTGAAAGGGTATATTAACTTTGTCATGAAGTTTGTAACGCATTAAAGGAAGCATCTCCGACCATATAAATAGTATACATGATCAGCATGACTTGGGGAGTCGATTGGAGCATAACCGTCTGTCTGTCTGTCTGTCTGTTGCGACGCGTTTTACTCGGCGGGTATTGATGCTAGCAAGCTGAAATTTGGCACACGCGCTTCCTCTTGTTGCATGCTGTTTGTATATTTGATTCACCCAAATTAGATCACTGGGTCATGGGGCTGCCATACAAACCTATAGCTCCCCAATTTGAGTTCTTCTAAGAAAAACTTTTTTATTTGTGTAGCAATTTCAACCAAATTTCACACAAATGTGTTTCTGTAGATAACACAAAATATATGCAAGAATGGATCAGATCGGACCATGGGGTCATGGGGCTGCCATACAAACTTAACCCCCCAAATTAGGTTCTTCTAAGAAAAACTTTTTTATTTGTGCACCAATTTCAACTAAATTTCACAGAAATACATTTCTATTGTTGACACAAAACATATGTAAATATGGATAAAATCGGACTATGGGGTCATTGGGCTGCCATACAAATTCAACCCCCCAAATTAGGTTCTTCTAAGAAACATTTTTTTACACCAATATCACAAAACCTTGAATTAATGTGTCTTTATCAAAGCAACTAAAAAGTTCAAAACGAATGGAATCGTACTGTGGGGTCATGCTCCGGCAACCCCAATAAAATTTTCCGAGTAAATATTTTTATTTGCCCACTTATTTCAACCAAGCCCAAAACTTTTGTCAAGACGGAAGAAAAAGAATGAGGAGGGGCATAACCCTTTCGCTCCCAATGATGCCATATGGCATCATGAAATTTAATGATTTTTCATAAAAAATGTAAGAAATGAATTTTAACTTTTTGTGTGATATTAGACTCTCCCAATAGTGTAATACCTAGTTAATTTTTTCCAGCGTGAAATTTTTGGTTTTGGGATGTTATTTTTAATGAAGTTTTAGAGAAGGTTTGACGATTGTCGTAAGGCCGAAAAACTGATTTATACATTTCCCCATATTTCCTGATAATAATCATTTTATGCAAATCATTTTAATGGTTTTATTTTGTAAAGAGGTTGTTTTAAGAGAAAATCAAAAGATTTTTCGATTATTTTTTTAGGAAAACCCTATAAAGTGGTTTTGCATGAGCATGATGCCATATGGCATCATTGGGCGTGAAAGGCAAATCAGCGAGTCCCCTATTCATATAAATGCTAGTTGCTTGCTGTATGGAAGACACCCTTAGTTTTTATCCGAATGAGCTAATTTTTGGTGGGTGGGGTGATTATGAGCTCCAATCGCAATAAGCCAAAATTTAGCACTCTGCTCTAATTTTGGGGGGAGTTATATACATGTCTTTTCGCCAAATTCAAATGGGGGGATAATGGGGATCGTTGGTCGGAGCGACTCAATGTTTCTCCTAAAATAATATTGAACTTATTGTGAATACTTGTACGAAATTTTACGGCTGAACTAACATTCTTTCAAGAGTTATGGGGCTTTTAAAAAAGGTATAAAATGAAAAAGTTCTAATTTATTTTTAAGCTAGCGCCGAATCATTGAATAGATCTCTAATGTGTTATATATCATGGCAAAGATAATTTTATGTAGTTTTTTTCGTTCTCAGACTATTTTTCTATATCTTTTGTCGTTTTTGAAATACTCGCAAAAAAACGAAAAATGACCCCAATTTCCCCCTTTCCCCCTTTTTTAAGGTTGCGGACCCCCAATCGGTTCGGACTTTTTTTTTCCCATAATCTGCGGGTCGTCACCAACCATTCTGCAAAAAATTTCCGATGTAGGATTTTTGCCGACCAAATATCTCATTGTTCACACGGAAATTGCTAAGTGCCCTTTCAGTCCCAATGATGCCATATGGCATCATGCTCTAATTTGTTAACTATAGCGCTTAAAAATTTTATTTTCAAGAAAATATCATAAAAGATGCCTACTGAACGACATAATGTTGTTAGAAAAATTCTCCGCTTAAAATCCATAATTTGGGCATGAAAGGGTATACAAGTCATAGGTACGCCCGAAAAAACTTTTAGCCCAAGCGAAGGGTATCCAAATTTCGGCCGCGCCCGAAATTAGCCTCGACTCCGGGGGTTGGCGAGCGAAAGCCCCCTAGTTTTTATTTCAAAGCTATTTTTAGACATAGCTATCTGCTACAATACGTTGATATTTATCGACAACAGTCATAATTAGGTACTATTTCAGTCATTTTTCACAACAGCTATTGACTTGACTATAGATTTTAGAAGATTAGTGGTAGAAGATTATATTTGCCGATTTTAATTATAGCTTGATAGGACTTGTCTTGCACTGAAAAAATAAAAAAACGCGTACCTAAACGCTTGTTATATGAAACCCAAATATTCAAAACAATCTTTGCTATAACAATTTGCTAAATTATTAGCAAAAACTTAAAATTAAACTGAAATTATTCCCCTCCCTTTTCCGCCTTAAACCAAAAACCGCATCCCCTAAAGGCGAGGAATCATCGTATTATTAAAATACACACATTGTTTTCAACATATGAAAATAGCCAAAATCAGCCAGTTCGCAATTTTTCCCGATATGAGGCAAATTTAGGGTTAATTCGACCGTAGAAGTAAGAGAGACATTAAATTAAAATATTATTAAATATCATCTTGTACTTGTAGTGATTATCGAAAAAATTGTATACGGGCGACTTATTTGTTGTGTAGGGGTGCAGGGATATCACTTCAATTAGGCTTGTAAAAATGTAAACTTTGTGAATTGTCCATTTTAAATTTATGGCATGCTGGATGGATTGGCATACTATTCGCCAAAAGGCAATAATCTGGATACTAAAGAAAATTTCAGGGCTCTAAAAAATCGTTTTTTTTTTTTAATCATTTAATTTTTTAATAACATCTTTGTTACCAGAACTAAATTATTTTACTAAAAGATATCTTTGTGTCGTCTTACGCTAAATCTAGCAGGTCTTATAAATCTGAAAGTGACTGCCATTTGCTTACAGAATGCCAGAATACTAAATTAAATAAATCAATCAAGACAGAACAATTAATCGACATTTTAAGCGTGAAATTTGTTGGAAGTTGTTAAAAAAAATTTAATCTATATATGAGGCACTTATTTCCAAAACTCGCTCCTTGCATTTTGGAAAATTTCAAGGTAGTTTTGGTTTTTTGCAAATAATGGAAGTCTAACTTTGCTTTTTCTCTAAAAATTTTACATAATAAACTTATTACTGTTTGTGAAATATATTGAAAGACAAAACGATTTCAAACATTTTTTCTTGACCTTACAATCAAACTTGAAACGTGGACATTAATATTTTTTTAGAAATGCAAGAAGCGAGTTTTGGAACTCAGTGCGAGATATATAAAAATGGACGTGTATTTCTGTCTGTTGCCAGTAAACTTCTAAACCACTGGACCGATTTGGATGATTCTTTTTTTGTTTTATCCGTCTTACATTGGAGAAGGTTTATGGAACAAATTTTTTTTGAAAATATCAAAGGAAGTGGTGGTAAATATCGAAATTCCATTTTGTATGAGAGTCACCTGTTGTAATCAAGTTTTCATTGACAACATTTAAATTCACTAAATATGTATTTAGTTGTCATTGGATCAACTACAGTCAAGGGCGGTCCTAGCCTTACATTTTGAGGGGGGTCACCGCTATGGGCTGAAAGTTTTTTGATCGGACTAATACAAAGTCCTAACCAAAAAACTCAGATTGATCAATATTTAATTACTGATCAGGTTTTCAATCCTCCAGGTTAAAATTAATAGAAACAAACAAAAACAAAAATAGTAAATCAATTTTTTAATATGTTAAATAAAAACGAAAATTAATTACAATACAAACTCTAATTTGGTCTTTGAACCCTTTGAAAACCTTGTAATCACAGCATCCACATAAACATCAATGTCCCTGTGAATATTCAGGAGAAGGCAACCGACAAGGCGTTCTTCTCCCATGGATGCTCGGAGCTACCTTTTAACTCGACGCAGAGTTAAAAAGCTCCGTTCTCCAGTGCCCAGTGGCAACACATACTGGCAATGTCGCGAGAATCCGATGCAGGCAGTTGATGGCTGGGTACAATCATGGTCACATTCTTTAATTATTTGCATCAGACAAATGGGAACGGCTTGTTTTGGGGCAGATTGTGACAGTCGCTTCGCTTCCACTTAGCTACCCACAATTGATACTATGCAACAACAGACCAAACTGGTACTCCCAAAAGTCCACTGTATCCCCACGCAATTCTTCACATCAACATCAAACTTCGACAATAAATCTTCCACAATATGTGCAATGGCCTTGCCACTTAAGCGTCGCTCCTCACCTTCAACATCTTCGTCCCGAATAGAGTCATAAGCATCACAGAACACGATAAAATCTTCTCTGATGGTGCCATTATACTGCCAATTTTATGGAGTTCTCCAATAGCTAAACCTATACGTGCTATGGTGACCAAATTTGAGCGATATGGGAACGTTGCAAATCTGAAACGTCATACCATAGCACGTATAGTTTTAGCTGTTTGAGAACTGCGAACTGTTTTCAAAAAATAATGACACTATTTTGGTTCGATGTGCAATGGTGTACAGTTCTATATTTAAATCTCCCAAGTTTAATGTCTTAAAAAAAAAGAAAATAAGAAAAGGAAAATGTAAAAGTTATGAATTTTTTACATCGGTTCCTTATTTTTTGCCCACTATGTAGGGGGTCATGACCCCCTTGACCCCCCCTCTGGGACCGCCCTTGACTACAGTGTCGCTCCGAAAAATCGTATTCAAGATGGCTGCGTTTTTACGTACATACATCCTGGATATTGGTTACAGGGATTTCAGAATCAATTTCCTACAACTGTGGAAATCCGTCGATATCTCCGCAATCCTTTGGCGGAGTGACACGATTGAGGTATCGCCAGACTCGCCACAAAATTGCCTATAGGATCATTGGACCCTCTTCTCCAATCAGTGCACAGGGTGGTTAGAGATAACCGTCAACTTGGATGTTGGCCATCTCCGCAATTCTTTGGCGGAGCGACATTACCACCAAATTGTCTAAACGTTAATTGGACCTTCTTTTTCAATTAGAGCACAGAGTGGTCGAAAATCCGTCGATATCTCCGATAAATTGCATTCAAGGTGACTACGTTTTTACGTACACACATCCTGGATGTTGTCACAGCAATTTCACAATCAAGTTCGTACTACTTCGAAAATCCGTCGATATCTCCGCAATCCTTTGGCTGAGTGACACGATTGAGGTGTCGCCGGACTCGCCACAAAATTGTCTAAAGGGTCATCGGAACGTCTTCTCCGATCAGTGCACAGGGTGGTCAGAGATAACCGTCAACCTGGATGCTGACCATCTCCGCAATCCTTTTGCGACCGGCTTAAGGATACGATCTTTTCGAAACGGCTGGACCGATTTTTATGAAATTTTGTATATATCCTTGCTAGGTATGGTAATAGGTCGTAAACTATATTCCATGCCCCGAAGTGCCCTCCTCTTCTTTTTATTGTTATTTTACTATTTTGTACAGAAGTGATTAAACCTACTCGATTCATTCGCTTTAAATTTTTATACGTGTACTAAATGAAATCGAACCGGCTTAAGGATATGATTGAAATATGATGATATGACGTAGTATAATGGAGCCATAATCTTCTATCTATCTATCTTCTATCTATATATATATAAGTGAATGTGCATTTGTGTCTGTTACCATAGTAAACGTCTAAACCACTGGACCGATTTGGATGATTCTTTTTTTGTTTTATCCGTTGGAGAAGGTTTATGGACCAAAAATAAATATCGAAGTTCCGCAATCCTTTGGAGCGACACTATCGAGGTGTCGCCTGACTCGCCATAAAATTGTCTAAAGGATAATTGAACCCTCTTCCCCAATTAGAGCACAGGGTGGTCGGAAATCCGTCGATATCTCCGATAAATTGTATTCAAGGTGATAGGTGACTACGTTTTTATGTACATACATACATCCTGGATATTGTCACAGCCATTTCACAATCAACTTCGTACTACTTCGGAAATCCGGCGGAGTGACACGATTGAGGTGTCGCCGGACTCGCCACAAAATTGCCTATTGGGTCATCGGAACCTCTTCTCCGATAAGTGCACAGGGTGTTCAGAGATAACCTTCAACCTGGATGTTGGCCATCTCCGCAATCCTTTGGCGGAGCGACACTATTGAGGTGTCGCCGGACTCGCCACAAAATTGCCTAAAGAGTAATTATGGACCCTCTTCCCCAATTAGAGCACAGGGTGGTCGGAAGTCCGTCGATATTTCCGATAAATTGCATTCAAGGTGACTACGTTTTTACGTACATACATCCTATATGTTGTCACAGCAATTTCACAATCAACTTCGTACTACTTCAGAAATCCGACGATATCTCCGCAATCCTTTGGCGGAGTGACACGATTGAGGTGTCGCCGGACTTGCCACAAAATTGTCTAAAGGGTTATCTGACCCTTTTCTCCGAACATTACAGAGGGTGGTCAACGATAACCGTCAACCTGGATGTATGATGGTTTCTGGGTTAGTATTAACAGTTTTCGATAGGTGGCGCGCGCACATTTTAGTAAGCTTAGTGAAAAGTGAGTAAATGAGCGTGCTTCGTGACTATAGCAATAAAAACGTGTGATGTGTGCTTAATTCTTCACATTAAACTGAAATATATAATCTAAATTTAGACGACAATCTATCGGTCGATCAGCATCGAGTATCTCTTTCATTTACTATCTTGGAATCAGTAATACTAATTAATGATTTTCGAAATAACTCACGCTAATAATAACACTCCCAATACTTTTGAAGGGCAAGTGCAGTCTGATCAGTCAGTCAGGGGGTTGAGTATGATGTTGTTGCCTTGACCCCTAAAGAAGTAGTGGCGCGACGCAAATTATTTATCGCTTTGTTTACATATCCACTTTAGGTTCATCATCGATACGTTGATTACAATAAATTATAATTAACAGGTTGATTGGCATTCAAAATCGCTCATAAGGTTAAATTAGTGTCAAGTTGTGAGCGAAGCGAACAACGCGAGCGTAGCGAGCACTAGATAAGAGAGCGAGCGAAGCGAGCTCTCTCAGCTAGTTTCCAATAAATTTAAATGATTTGGACTCTCTCTCAAAACAAAATCCTGGTGACGTGCCTGAAAATACAGGATTTGCTAAAGAGAGTTTCACAAACTGCTAATGTATGTTTTATGGGAAAACTCTAGGATTCCACTTATTACAAATTTTAAAAATTAAATTAAATAGTGACAACTATTTAAGTATGTAACACATATAAAATAAATTAACAAACAATTTTTTAAAATATACTCACCCTAAATTTACTAGTACGAAAATGTTTTGGTGTAATGACAAATTTAATCCCTAAAACTGACGTTTCCGTGTCATTCGTCGAATCTTTCAAATTTTCATAATTCACGAGATAATGTGGTGAAACCTAAAAAAAGAAAAGATATTTGGAAAACAATTAATTTGGTTGTGAAATAAGCTACTATTTACTAGCTTTTTAATGAATAGGATCATTAATTTTAACTATTCATTCATTAATTTAAATTGTTCAACATTTTAATGAACGAGAATTGTTTAGAAAGTAATTTGAGTGCAAGTTCTTCAATTATTAGGACTTCCGAATTTGACTGAATTGAAATATAATTTACATATAAATAAATACAGATTACAAATATTTAAATTACTGTCAAACTGTTAATTAACCACGTTAAATTCGCCGCCGGTCGACTTCTACTTTGCGTACAATTCGCCGAAAGAATATCTCCCACACTGTACACCTTATCAATACAGTCTATCCTTGGTCCCGAAACAGGAATGTCTGAAATGAAAATGTGAAGGGAAACTTATAAGAAAATTACCATCTTATCTGTTTCTATAAAAAAAACACTCCAACCACTCTCTGTTTATGTATATGAAAGGGGGCATAATGAAAAATGATCTCCACAATCTCCATAACAATTTCGCCACGACACACTTTGTTGTAGTGAGTGCACTTATTATCCGCGCACCACTACTATAACCAAAAACCACATCCAAGAAAGATTTTATTCAGAATAAAAACGCCCATGAAAAACATCATATTCGCCCAGAGACCCAACAACAACAAGGACGACGAACATCAGGAGGCAAATACCCACTCGAAGGAAATTTTCATCGTTTACTCATTGTCCACTCTTGAAGGACCGCACTTGATGTCAGTTACACGTTGTGCGATCACGTCTAGTGTCCCGTATTGTAACAGGGAAAAACTGAAAGTTTCTTTTGGTTTATCCCTGTCACCTATAGAGCCCAGAGTAGGTGTAGTAACCACTAACCAAGAGCGCCGAAGGTTTGAACTTTGTCAGGTGAGAATATTGTTGGTTAACTGAAAAAAGTTTTTTGATTGAAATTGATGTCAAGGGCGTGAAAATTGTTTTGACAGAATTATTTAAACTTTTTTTTTGTACAAAAGAGGCTTTTCATTTTCGCACATTCTCTCTTATGAATGAATGAGCTTTAAATTAGTGGCAAGGCTGGACGGCTATTGTGGTAGCGAAATTAACTATTAGGCCAGTCAATAAACCGAAAAATAAGGCGTTAGGTCGCAAAAAAATGCTCGGCTCTGGTTTTTTGGGATATTGTTAGGATAGATACCAGAAGTGTACCACCAAGTTTGCAACTTCAAAAAACCTGTGCTAACGCCATGACCCTCAAAAAACCCCAAAATTTTCGGACTTTTTTCATATTTTTGTTTGTAATTTCTAAAAGATGCTTCCTACAAGTAAGTTGTCCACTGCACTGTTAAATCTAAGAAAATCTTCTTTAATTTGAGTGTAACCAGCGCCCGCTCTAAGGGGGGGGCAAGCCGGGCGGTCGCCCGGGGCGCCAAATTTTGGGGGCGGCTTTTTGGCTAGCAGTCTAATAAAGAAAATATCTAAAAAGCCGGAAGGAAAAATTTATTATCTATTTCAATTTAATGGAAAGTAAACCATAGACAGATGACATGATAAAAAAGTCCTTGCTTAGCTTTGAAGAAGCCACGGTTGATACGAGGCGGAGCATTTAGATTTCTAAAATGCTTAGTAAAAGTTGCCTAAATTATGAAAGCACCCGGTTCTCTCCCAAAAAGAAAACTAGGATAATTCGCTCAGTTATCCACTAATAATAAGGTTCTAAAATTTTTGGTTATTCGGTTGAATGACAGAGAAATAATAAATCGCACTAAATAGTCGTCACATTAAAAGAACTCTTCTGTAAGAAAGTCCATGGCCAAAGGCATCATTTTAATTACTGTTTTTTTCAATAGCCCGATATCTTTTGATTTGCAATGATTCATCTAGCATTCAAAGGACAAATTTTGAGCTAGTTGGTGCATTTCAACAAGATGAAGGATGGAGCCACAGGACACAGTAACAGAGCCGCAATAAAAACTCTCCATAAATCCGTCCATCCAGACATGTTCTTATCGGAATTTGGAATTTGGCTAGATTGCTCGATTTAACTAGCTCTGACTTTGTTCTCCAAGAATTCTCGAGTTGGTGCATTCCTGAAAAACACACACAAATCCGTTCGTGAAAAGATTCAGCTAATTGAAGTTAATGTGTTGCACAGTGCGTAAGGAAGTTAACGAAAACTACTCCTGCACCATTCTTTGGCATAAAGTTTTCCAGAGCGAAGTTTCCTAAAATGTGTTAAGTGTTTTACTGCAATTTCGATTTTTTACCTCAGTTTAAAAGGTTCTCGTGTAAAAATACTTAAATGTATACATCGATTTATAAATCGTTTCGCTGTACACCGACCAAGCAGTGGCGTAGATAACTATTCTTCCCGGCAGATGGAAAATCAATTAAATGGCGAAAAGCGCTTCCAAAAATAGTATAATTTTTAATTAATATTTTAGTAATACATAATAGCAAATAAGCAAATAAGTCACCTTAAAAACGACATTATTTCGATTTTTTGGATTTAATGCGGTAAAATCGTAGAGAGGTAAACATTTTGCCACCACTATTCTATTGGTATGCATTTTCGCTGATAAGTTTCAGGTTAGTTTCTCGATTGAAAAATACAAAATTGAAGGGTTCTCAGGAATAACGAAAGACGATCGCAAATGCTCAGATTCGGTCTCGAGCAAGAAAAAGATTCTGAAAGAATGAGTGTGTTTGTTTGTGTGAAAATTAGCGAGCATATGCCACGATACCGCTAAGGAATGCTGAACTCTTTGTAATATGGCTTGATATCCCATACAACATGGGTTTTAGCTATAACAGCTGCATTCAGCGAACGAAAAATGTAGCAGGAAAGCTCCCTTCCAATTAGATTCTCATTTCACATGGGGGCTTTTCAGAGGAGAAAGAGGTCGGTGGCGGGCAATTCTTGTAGCATTTCTAGTGTCTTTCCAGTCAATTTCATTCACTGAATGCAGCCAATGTAAAATTAATTTTTCAACTGGCCAACATTTTTATCACGAAATCTTTTCAAAGTGCTAATGCCAGTATACGCTAGCATGTATCCAAATTCTAGCCAAGGTAGTAACATAGCACAAGACAAATACTGTAAAAAAGATCATTGGATTGCTTTGATATTTTTTTAGAAAATCTGTTTAATTAAATAGTAAAGAACTAAATTGAGATAAGTTATTATAAAAATACAATATGTCTCACCACAGCGGAGGAGGGTAATCCTCTTTATACCCCCTTATCTATGCCACTGTGACCAAGAGCTGCCAAAATCACTCGATTCTATCTAATCTACTATAAATCTGTCTAGTATAGAACCGAAGGGGCGGTAAATTGTCCCCTTGCCCGGGGTGGCGTAAACGCTAGAGCGGGCGCTGAGTGTAACCCCAGCTTTGTAGGCGCAAAGGATCCCAAGATACAGCACTTTAAACATTGTTTTTTGAAAAAAAGTTCGAAATTGTAATTTCAGTTATGTTCCGAGCTGAATATCGGCTTAAATGCGCATTTTAAAGAGAAAGTCATGTGACATGAAGTATATATATGTCGGAACGAATGGAATCGGACCATGGGGTCATAGGGCTGCCCCTGAAAATTAGGTTCTTCTAAGAAAAACTTTTTTCTTTATGTACCAATATTAACCAAACTTCACCCAAGTATGTTGCTAGTTAAGCCTAAAAAAATATGTAGGAACGAATGAAATCGGAACACTACGTTATAGGGCTGTCATACAAACCAACCTCTGGAAATTAGGTTCTTTCAAGAAAAACTTTTTTCTTTATGGACCAATCTTAACCACCCTTCCCCCAAATGTGTTTTTTAGTAAAGCTTCAAAACATATATATAAACGGATGAAATCGGAACACTAGGTCATAGGGCTGTCATACAAACCAACCCCTGATAATCAGGTTCTTCTAAGAAAAACTTTTTTCTTTATGAACCAATCTTAACCAAAGCTCACCCAAATATGTTCCTAGTAAAGCCTCAAAACATATCTAGGAATGGATGGAATCGGAACATTACGTCATAGGGCTGTCACACAAACCTCATAAAATACAATTTCGGACTTTTTTTTACAAAAAAAGCACATTTTTTAAAAAACTGTATCTTGGGATCCTTTGCATCTACAAAGCTGGGGTTACACTCAAATTAAAGAAGATTTTCCTAGCTTTAAAAGTACAGTGGACGACTTACTTGTAGGAAGCACCTTTTAGAAATTACAAACAAAAATATGAAAAAAGTCCGAAAATTTTGAGGTTTTTTGAGGGTCACGGGGTTAGCACAGGTTTTTCGAAGTTGCAAACTTAGTGATACACTTCTGGTATCTATCCTAACAATATCCCAAAAAAACAGAGCCGAGCAATTTTTTGCGACCTAAAATCGGTAATTGACTGGCCTATATGTCGTGGTTGTTTGTTAAGGACACGGTACAAAACAATTAATTATGTCAAAAAGATGGTTTTCAATCGACATGAATATTAATTCCAATTAAAATATAAATTGTGAGTTGATATCGAAAATTTCATTGACTGAATTGGCCTGAGAACGTTAATTGCATTAATTTGAGGCACATTATGTACATATCTGAGCTTGCAGTAAACGGTGAAAGTAGAGCCTCGATTTACCCGAACGAACCGGGGAATCGGCCTTTTTCATGAATTATGAATGTTTTGAATTTAGAATTTTAGATATAATAAATATTTAGATTTGAAAATGTTGAATTTTCAGTTTCGGAAATTTTCAGAAATAAAAATTTTTAGAATTGAAAATTGTTAGAATTTTGAATATTCTGAATTTTGAAGGCGCAAATCTCATTATTTGTCGCGTAGGTTTGAAGAAAGCACTATTTCAGCAATATCTGCATTGCACAATTGCTTCGAATTTCTTGTTTTCGTTAAGTTTAGTGGTTTCGTACATTTTTAGTTTGTCGCTTAGATGACTTATAGCATTCCTCCTTTTTTTTCTATGAAAACTCGATTAGGCGAAATTCAGTTATTCGAACCATGGATGGTTCGATATTAGTTCGAAAAATCGACGGTCTACTGTATGTATCAGCAAGGAAATACACGAGATAATCGCTTAGTTATTTGAAAATAGGATTTTGATCCAATGAATTTCGACTCATCTTTTTTCCGGGTTACATTGAGTCTTATTTGCTTTTTCTTGTAGCGGTGCAGAAAGATTAAGGTTTGTCGATGTTTTCGTCCGTCCACAGTGATATAGGGGTAAGATCAGTGGGTGCAGCTGGCACTCCACATGCAGCATGTGGATTGCTAGCGCTTTTTGGACAGATGTTTTGGATGTCCGGGTTTATACGGGAAAGATTGAGGCGCGAACCCGCGAACAGAAGCCCGACCGAAGTTGGGCTAATGTTGCTCTGTTGGCTCTCGGGAGTCTAATCTCCTCAGGCGAGATTTGTGGTGGGCAAACTGAGAGGATCATATTCGTACCTAAACTCGCAATAGACCGACTCACTTCTTCGGTGTAAATCGTTGCGATGGCGGCTCGGTATGTGTCTTCATCGTAAGGGTTCCTCTTGTATCCGTGGACCTCTCTCTCATGGTCTCATAAACTATGCCTGACATGTCATGGCGGAGTTGGGATGGTCCTCACGATAGCAACCAACAAGATACTGTTTTGAGAGAAGGAGATTATGGTCACGTATTGGCATCAATTGAGTCTCGTGATGGTTGTGATGCTGGGCAGACATCAGGAGGCAACCTGTGGCGGTGAGTAGAGCAGCAGTTTGGCAGACCTGAATTTTGGATCAGTTTGTATCACATAGACTATGTGAACAAACTGCGCCTGCATAATCAGCGGCTTTGTAAGTGGCTAGCATGGTTCCTTTATACCTGCCCCAGGTGCTACCAGCTAGTGCTTTGAAGATTTTATTCGTACTGCGCATCTTTTCGCAAACAAATGTCGCAAGATGAGTTGATGTCATCATGTTATCCAGGTGAAGCCCGAGAATATTTGGGTTAGCTACAGTAGAAATAGAATTGTTGCCTATACGTACATCAACCTCCCACCTACAATCCCCCGATCAGGTGGGGAGAAATGTCGCAGAAGATTTAGACGCAGATATGGTGATGTTTCGGCTTTGGAATGCCTGTAATCGTTCAAGATAGCGATTAATTTAGAGGCGCATTTCATGCTTATCCACCTCTGTGGCGAGCACGGTGCAATCTTCCGCGTAGGAAATCAACTTCCTTCCGGTGGTGTAGGAAGGCCGGACATGTAGATGTTAAACAAAGTGGGGGAGAGTACCCCGCCCTTTGGGACTCCTAATTTGATTTTTCTCATCTTGGAACGTTTGCAAAGAAACTCACTGAAGGAATGCCGACCAGTTACGTAGTTGGCAATCCAACGAATCTCTTGTGCAGGAATATGCATATTCAGCAGGTTTGCGCGAAGCATAGAATGATTGACCTTTTCAAATGCATTTGATAGGTCAATTGCCACAAGAATAGATCTGTTGCATGGACGTCGCTGATTTAGTCCATCTCAGAGGCGTGTAGTGATCGCATCGGGCAGTGGTGGCTCTATGCATTTTCCTGAAGCCATGCTGGTGGGGTTCTAGCTTAGCATGTGCGACAAGAGTAGGGTGAATAAGGGCCTCTAGCGTCTTCGCGACAGGTGACAGTATCGTTATGGGTCGGGAGGATTCGCCGAGACTGGCGCTCTTCACTGGCTTGAGACAGGGGCAATTCGTCCTGTTTTCCAGATTTCAGGGATGCCTAGCGTGGAGATCGACAAGTTAAAGGCTGCCGAGAGGTACTCAATGGCTGGATGATCGATATGTTTCAACATGGCCATCGAAATGCCATCTTGGAGTTTCTAGCACTCTCAATGACTTTCTTAACCTGTTCCGCAGCGAAGGTACGGTGTCTGTCAACAATTTGGCTGCGAATCCGTATTCTAATTTTACGCTTTAAGCCGTCGGACTTGGGATGTTCAATAAATTGCTTATTGAACAGGCTTGCGCAGTGAAGGGGATCGCTGGTGCTCTTACGGCCAAATTAGATGGGATTATTCGCCTTTTCTTTCCTGGGATTGGATAGGGCGCGGACAGTAGACCATAGTTTACTGACACCTTCATTGAGGTTACAGTGTTTGAGATGCTCATTCCATTTCGTCTTACGATAGTCTTTTACTTGTCGATTAATTTCGGAGTTGAGCTCCTGAATTCTGGGATCACCAGGGTGAGCGCGTCCAATGGCGCCGGAACAGGGGGGGGCAGCGGGGGCAACTGCCCCCTCAATATTTTGTTTAAAGGGGCAATTAGTACTACATATATTGCATTATATTAAAAATGAATTTATACATATACAATATTCAATTTATTATTCTTAGTGGATATTTTTTTCCTTGATGGAATATCTGGTTCGCAGAAAGTTGCATTCGTGCATCTAGTGCATGTATACTACGAGTATGTACATGATCATTCCATTTTCATTTCTTCTTCCTTTACAAGAGTACCTCGAATTAACGACAAGGCCAACGATAGCGAAACTATTGACCGTTGGTCAACGAAAACGAGGAAGGTTTTCATTCTGCATGCGTCAGAAAACCGTGCCGATGGTAGAGAATCTCACAGTAAGATTGGGCTGCTATGCTCGATTTCGATATTGTTGATCCTCGCTCGCAGTTAACTCTTTTGAAGAGTATGCCGGGAGCTTCAACTACATGTTGCGTCGAAATTGCTGAGCACTTTCGAAGCATATCGAGCAAAGCAAGTTAATACGGCTAGTAACATTACTTCTGACGGTTCCAGCATCAGCAGCAACATCAGAAAGGTCGTTCAGTGCTTTACGACGTCTTTAACATGGCTACATTCAACAATGACACAAAAACGTCTGACACATCTAATCCTTCTCCATGTTCACAGGGATCTAACAGGGAATTTAGATTCCTGAAAAATGCTTAAAGGAAAGAATTCGTTTCCCGAGGAGACCGCTGCTAGAGGCAGCGACGGTCCTATGTATTATGGCGCCCTGTGTGTTGAAAGCCGTTTCATCAATTTTAGTTATATCCGTAGTTACAGTCAAAGTGAGCAACATACATAATTCCTCTATTGAATTCGAGAGATATTCATTTTTAGATTGTCGTCGTTTAAGAAAAAGGGGACTTTCCGCTTTCCTGAGCGGTTCTAGTCTAGAAATGAGTATTTCCCAAAATTATTAATAGTGTAGTCATTTGGTGATTTCAGATTGCAAAGTGTGGTGGAGAATCTTTTTGTTGTTTCTTATGTTTTATTGGAGTGATGAGCTTGAATCCGGATCTTGCCACAAAAATTTCGTTGAAAATCAGGATCGAAACCGAAAAAAAAACCAAAAATGTTTTTTTTTATTGCTTAAAGCTCCGAAAGTGTAAATTTCTCCGATAACCTGCCCTTGAACCAGTTAGAAAAAACATAATTGCGGGTCCAACGCACCATTACTCTTTAAAATGCGTTAAGCTGTATCTGTACAATTGTTAGTCATTTTTTGGTGTTTTTTATACGATGTTGACCCTGTTTCGCAACGAAATTTTTGTGCTAAGCACCCAAAAAAACATAGGAAACAAAAAACTATTTTCCCCAACATTTTGCAATCTACTAGGTTTATCATGTGCTAACTACACTATCAGCGCAATATATCTAATGAAGAGCTTATACTGAGGTGAGGGAGGGGGGCTCATTTTCACTGGGGGTTGGCTTGTACTAGAATCCTCAGCTTTGTAAAGGAATTTGCGATTGAATATTCTCTAAATAAGGTTTCAAAACCCAAACTTTCCATTTGAAAACATAAAAATCAAAATTTGCACATTTTGTAGTTTCGCATTTCTAAATTTTTAAATCCGATTTTTCAATAATTTCGAATTTTTATGTTTTTAAACCGAAACTTTCGAAAATTTGGGTTTGCGACCTAATGTAGAGGTTATTATAGTGGAAGTCCTAAAAGTGCAAATTTTTACCTAATTTTTTTCAAATCGAGATTTTTGAAATTTTTAAAAATGTTAATTTAAAATATAAAAGCGCAAAGTTTTCAAAACTTCCGATTAAAGAACATTAAAAATTACAAAATTTTGATTTTAAAAATGAGATAATTAAGATTCATCCAAAATTGAAATTGTTTGTTTGTCTCACTTAATGAGGCACAAAAGCACATTCTGCACATATAGTAGAGCCGGTCCTGGCTAAAGGTGCGGTATGTGGTAACCGCTTAATTTAATGTGAATTTGAGAAAAAGAATCTTGCCCCTCCAATAAAAAATTCGTTCCGGCGCCACTGAGCGCGTCTGATGCTATCTCGTTCATCGGCTAATCTGGCGGCACTAGTAGGAAGTTAGGTCGCACTTTCGGGATACGTCCTGCAGGAATATAACGTGCCGCTGCTTTGGCAATGACGTTTCTCATTTTTCTTTCGGCCTTATGAACATTAGTTGGGGTAGGTAGTCCATGAACTTCGCCGACGAGTATGCTTCGAAACCGTCCCAATCGGCTTTCAAGTGATTGACAAACATTTGCTTTTCAGACTTGGTCAAGTTAGCTGGTTTGCCAATTCTTATCATGATCATGGGCGTAGCCAGGATTTTGGTCAGGGGGGGGGGGCAAGCCCGAAATTTTTTCAATATCAAAATTTTTTTAGGAGTTGAAATCGTTGGTCGCGAAAATATTGTTAGGCAAAATTTCGAGTATTTTAGCTGGTGTAATGGTTAGTGCGCGCACCTTCTTTGCACAGGGTCATGGGATCGAGACTCACCGTGAGCGAATTCAGTTTATGGTGTTTTTAGAACTCACGTCCCTTGTGACGAACTATGATCTCAATCAGATGTTAAACGAGTACCCATTTATGGGGATAAATAACATTGCTGAGCGTGCTGTTAATCTCAACACCTTAACAAAAAAGCAGTTAAGATCTTGGGAATTGGATGTCACTAGCACATCTGCGGCCTAAGTCCAATGTTGGACTGTCGCGCCTGTTTTTTTTTTGTAATTTTAGAGCTAAATTTTAGGAAAGGACAGTCGAGAATGATTTTCAACACCATTTAGACGTGTTTAGACTTTTACTGGTGATTCTGGTTACATTCAACTGGCCTCCGTTTCTGCTTTTTAGACCGTAGCTCCTTTATATTCGGTGCTATTTTTGGGCTTTGGACTGCACATTCCACTTGCGAGATCAATGTCCGTTTTAAATTCTGGCTTTGTTTGGTTCTACAGATCGCATCTCCTGCTGGAACATACCGAGAAGACTCTTATCTCACATCCACAGCATCCATATAGAAGGAAACATTATCCGACAGTCGGCTGAAGACATTTAGGGATACATGCTTTTCCTCCCACATCCCACATTAAAGTTTAAGGGGCGATTCAGACTATCGACAGGATTTACTAAATCCTAGATTTAGTTGACAATTGTACCATATTGTACTGCAATTTGAATAATGCAAGTACATTCTACGATGCATTTTGAATTTAATGACACACGATTTAATCTAGTTGGCGGGTGTTGACTCGATTAATTTAGTGGTTTTAGTATATCCTGTCCATAATGTGAATCGCCTCTAAATCGAAGCTAGGCAGGATTGCATCCTATTTCTCATGGTAGTTTTTTGCTCATTCGACTTAAGTTGCCGGGACGCCGTGGAACTTGTATGATGAAGTTTTTATATTTAACCATCCGTCGGGCGCACCTCACATCAAAACAAGATCGGGCGCACTTGGCCTGAGAGGCCACCTATCTATTTGGGTCCTTTTTTCTTATTATGTTACTATAAATATCAGATACTTTTCGGAAATTAAGTTATTAGTATCTACGGGATGTAATTAAACTAAATATAGTACTAAGAAACATATTTACTAAACAGTATAATACAGAAATAAAATTGTCGATTTACCAGAAAAAAGCTAGAGAGAAATTTTTTCTGAAAAATGCTTCATCCATTGTTCGTTAGAAAAATTCAAATTAATAAAAAGCAGGCAGTCTAATGATAATCGGTATTTGAAAAGGTTCTTAATGCTCCAAATTAAATGTAAAAAAGCATCTTAGATGCAGCGCTTTCGCGTAGTTTAGGCACATTTTAAAATATGACGCGTTCAGGCGCACTCGTCCTATGAAGCCAGAGTCCTTACCACACAACTGTCTAAAGGACCATGGAAAACTATAGGACCACGCCGAGATTCGATCTCCGGATGAACATTCTCGTTTTCAATAATTTGAAGACAAATTTGTCTTAAATAATTTAAATAGACTAGGGGGCTTTGCCCGCTGCTCGCTAGGCATTGTGTGAGATTCTTAAAGTTAGACGAGTGAACAGAGCTAAAAAGTTGTGGGTCCCTCTACTAGCGTGAAGCAGAGCAGAAACTGTTTTGCTGTACTGTTTTGATTAAGTACTCTCGCACAAAAGCAACGATCTGAGCGTTATAGCTATGGATATCGAGAAGGAGTCAAATGCAGTCAAAATAAATAAAAATTTAAACAAGACCAAAGTGCTTAGTCTGAGTGGAAATTCAACTCCCCCCATAAACATAAATTTATCTATGTATTTAGACAGTATAGTTGCCGTTGATGGCGGTATCAAGAGCATTCCACAGCCAAGTTGTTGTCCAAAATTTTGCAAACCAGATTGTAAAAACCAACCTGCTGAAAGGGAGCAGTACCTGGAAAGCTGTAACTACAGAAAAGCAGCAAACAATCACCAAGACTTAAGATCTTAGCTAAGCTAGCGAATTAAATCGCAATCGACTGTGACTGTAGATCATTCATCGCGTACCTACATTACTGGTCGAAGCAAACAGGCAAAAAAAAATCACGCTAGTTCTCTGAATGTAAACTGCAAACGAAAATGCGAAAAAGTGAATCGGAAAAAAATTATCAATGATATAAATTTTTTTCTTTCAGTATTCTTAATATTCAATTCAATAAAAAAAAAGTTTCACCGCCCATGATCATGATTGGGATGTGATCGAAAGAGAGAGCAGTTCGCGTCTCTCATCGAGTTGCATCAATTAGGCTGGCGCTTCAATAGTTATGTCAGGAGAACTACTGCAAGTCTGTGAGTCTTCGTTAAGAGAACAGAAATCTGATGCGTCGGAGATTCGGCAATAGCAGGGGCGGCCGGTCTAAGTGGGCAGGTAGGGCACTGCCCACCCTACAAAATGCTAGCTAAAAATAAAAATAAAATAAAAATTATTTCTTTGAACATAATTGATTCACTTCGGTACCTACATGTATATCTAACTTAACGTAACGTAACTTTCCTTAAAATGACAATAGCTATTCATTCGTACTTAATCACGATTAAATTGCCAATATAAAAAACTCCTCTTCTCTACACAAGCGAAAGCTCATATTGATATCAATTGAATAATTATAAGAAGCGCACGCGTGAATCACCAACCATTATGTACATTTCATTGCGCCCATTCATACTTCCTTCATGTATCTGCTCATCATATCAACATCATCATCTCACTCAACTCAACCTATGGGCAGAATGCCTTTCTGCCCACATGTACCATCAATCTATTCTATAGCTATTCCATAGCACATAGAGACACGATGAAACTTCTTATACGGTCAACGCATGCGCATTGAAAGTATCTGAACTTCACTTAAGAGCATGCCCAATACTACACTAGTATGTAGATATCCATGAACTTGTGCAACGTCCGCGAGCGCGTGGCCCGTGTGACGCTGTTCTAGTATGTAGTTAGATACTCGTAGCATAGCGCGTAGTGCATGGATACAATAATAAGGCCGTTTCGCATTTAAAGTGTGCATGGTGCATTGTAGAGTATTTAATTTGTGCGCGTGTTTTTGTCGGATTTTCTTCCTTTTTTGAAGTGGTTTAGAGGCGTTAGGCCTGTTCCTAACACCGGTACATCGGTTTAAAACCGGTGTTTACTTAGTACCGGTACCAATATTTCGAAGTACCGATATCCCGGGAGGCGTTATACACGTACTTGTAGCAGTAGTGCATAATAACGTTATCAACGGCTGTTTTTTTATTGTTACGTATGTTTTTAGAAAACATCGCTTTTCTCTGATTCCCTACATTTTAGTGTTATTAATTACTATTATAAAATATTTATTTTGGTGATTGGATTAATATTAAAATCTTATTTAATTGATCTAATATGTATTTTGCTTGATATAGATACCTATTTATATTTTCTCCTCTATATGATCTGGAAGTTTTAAATTTAGTTTGTATGTATGTACTTAAAAAATGATTTTTTGTTGTTGTTATGTTATTGAATGTGCATGATATAGAAAAAAATTCCCACTTCTATTCCTCACACCTTTTTCCTCCCCATGGCAAGAGGGATCTAAACCCTCCCCGCTAGCTCTTGCTGGGCTGTGCATTTTATTTGGATAATTGTAGAAATACATAGCAGCTTGAAAGTGTAACCTAACTTCCATATAAATTTACAGGAATTATCGTTGATAAATTATTTATTCAGGAAGATTTGTAGGTATGTCCTGTTATTGTGCGAAAGCATGTTGGCATTGCTTTTAAAAAAATTATTTTAAGTAAACAAACTTTCGGACATAATGTCTCATCATAATTTAATATTTCATTACAATTAATCATATATTAGATGATCCGTTTGGGTTGCCTTTTCTAGCCTCAAATGAAAAAAAAAGAAAGAGGTATCCAAATTTGAATTACCATTAAAAGGAGCAGTGCTTAATATTTACTTATTGAATATAATTTTATTGAAATATTGTCGCGACTATTGCTGGTCCCTTTGAAAGGTAAATACTGGATTATTTTTCCACATTGCGACCGTTTTCTGCCAAAAAAAATTGATGTAATATAGGATTTCGATTTGTAGCTATCTGTATGCATTTTCATGGTGCGATTGAGCATAACTGATTTGTAAAAAAAACTCTAAAAGATTCACCTAATACATACGTAGATACAACAAGCTTAAAAACATTAAAATGGACTGACTAACAAAGAGCACAATTTTAACGCATTAAAAAACAGTGTGGACATGCATGTATATAGTATTCTTTCCTGATGGTAAATCTGCCCACCCGGCTCTGTACTTCACGAGCCGCCACTGGGCAATAGTTATACCCCTGGCATCGTTATGGAGGTCGGAATGCCAGAGCTCATGGTGCACATTAAAGTCGCCAAAAATGATCCTGTGCTCTCCGGATAGGAGAGGACCAATATCGAAACCAGCCAGAAGGGCAGCTAGAATGTGGTGGAACATATACATTAAAAATTTAGTGATTTTAGTGCGCCCTGATGAAACTGAGATGGCTTGCAATTCCGCCGTACCGTATGCACAGTACACATTAATATACGAACTTGTGTATCCAAGTCCACCTTCTTCTTCCTTGCCTCGTTCTTCATACCGGTCCATGGTTTCGCGTTGCTCGACCTGCGGTGTAGGCACATCGCCCGTTTTGGCGGTAATATCTCAGCATATTTCTACAGGCAGCTCTATCTTGGATCGTGTCATCGCCGAGACCAATACGTTGTTGTTGCTTTTTCATTTGACACATCCAGGGCAAAGGCAAGTCCACCTCCAGGGTGACAATCATTCCTGGCGGCTAGTCTATCTTTTCGCAGTATAACGTAATCGCCATGATCGCTGAGAGACGAGTTCGAGTGAAGCAACGTCTCCTGTATGGCAAAAATCAGAATTCTGTGGGAACTCATGAAGTGAGAAAAGCTCGTAATTTTTTTTGTGAATGCGATTGCAGTAAAACTGCAAATTGGACAGCGGAGTGAAAGTTGCTGGCGAAGGGCCAGGAATGAAGCTAGGTCTAGTATTCCTTACCACATTGTTGGGGGGTGCTGGGGGCTGAGGAGGCCCGTGCAGGTGCGGCCCGTGGACGCTAAATATTTGGAGATGCCGCCGCAAAATATGATGTGGTATGGTGACCCGTAGTGCCCGTAGTCTGGCTGGTCTAGCGGTTAGTGCGCGCACCTTCGGTGCACAGGGTCATGAGTTCGAATCTCACCGTGTTCCATGGTGTTTTTCGAACTCACGAGCTTGTGACGGACTATGATCTCACTCAGATGTTAAACGAGTACCCATTTATGGGGATAAATAACACTGCTGAGCGTGATGCTGATCTCATTACCTCAACAAAAAAGCAGATAAGATCTTGGAAATAGGATGTCACTAACACATCCTGCGGCCTTAGTCCAATGCTGGATTGTCGCGCCTGTTATTTATTTATGGTGACCCGTCCTTCTTAAGCCGGAACACCTAAGATGAACCCACTCCAAACAGCAATTACATTGCACTGACCTAGCATTCCAACCAATTCGTTGGTTGCAAACACTATACAAATCCATACCCTTGGGCCTGGATTTGTTTCAACACCAGCGCGTATTAATAAAATTGAGAGCAGCCGCGCTGAGATGTAATGCTTCCAATATGACAAAAAAAAACTCATGTCTCGTACCCACACACATACAAAGACAAATACAACCTTCCTGCATCGAACCTTCAGGGCTCTTGTCAGGGAGGCATTTTGGCAACTCTTGGCCGTTTTCGAGTTGAAAACTGGAGTGGCCCGCCCCGTAAAAACTGAAATTGCTGTAAACAGCATGGTTGCCGTAGGACCACACTTTTCTTAAAAGTTTCTTCTCATATTTTTGTTACGACAAACGGTAAACTTAACATAATTTATCTTTCCCTTAGTACTTGAATTTTACCATAAATTTCGACCTATATCTCAATAAAATGAATTGTTTAAAAATCAATTTCAATCTCCCTGGAATTATTCCGTTTGCATTCTACTATGTATATACACTAAATACCCCTGAGAGATGAGAACTTGATCAATGGCAGCACGACATTCTAATCTCAGAATAAAACGATTCCATAAGTTCAACAATTTTCCCAGCATTTCACCCTTGCATGTCGGAAGCAGTAGCGCCAACATCTTTTCCAGTACTTTCTCTGCTCTTTCTCAGTTCTCTTCACTCTTCAGGCATACACAAACCCACACATGAGAATACGAGAGGAAAAAAAGCGGCAGATAAATCTATTTTTTAAAATTACCTTTGGCTATCTTTCTCATAAGAGCATTTTCATGTAAATAGCGTTTTACGACGTGAAGAAAACATTTTTATCGACTCCCGGAGTCCTTCGTCGCAAAAGAACGAAAAAAGCAGCGGAAGAACAAAAAAAAAAGTATGTCCAGAAGTAGGAGGATCCAGAAAAAAAAATAATACAACACCCGATATCTAGGACTACTAGAGCATATGTGTTGTATCATCCAAAGTATTTTAAGTTTCGTCCTATAAGCAAAAGTAGTAAATCTGAATAATTTGCATATGTACTCAAACCAACACGTGTGCGCTTCTGCTTTTATATTCGTGCAGGATACGCTACGATGTCGTCCTCATCCTCGGGAATGGCAAATATGTATCTCGTAGTTGGGCGTAGTATCTTAACTGTGTCATGCTGGTTTATTATGAACTTGAATAAATGAAATGATGTCGATAACTGCCGTCAACTTCCTTCCGTGACCGGTCGATTTAAATGCAAATTGTATTGCGTGACCGTGTGTATGTGTTTTGTATGTTTTCTATTCATCATCCGTTATTTTTTCACAGAATGGATAGTTTATAGACGACTTCGGGATTCTATCAAGTGAATGGAATTGATTTAATCCTTTGAGAAAACTGTCTATGCATAATGCATCTGTATGGTCGTTCAGAGATAATCGTAGTTGGGGTTTGTCTGTTTTTTTTACGATGATTGGATCTTTATAGTGGGGGTCTTTCTATGCTAACGCTCCTTATCTTTAACCACATACATATTAGACAATAATGGCTGTTGTCATACTCGTATATCATAAAAATACACAACAGATCAGTGTATGGAAATATTGGGTAGGTCCATAATACTCTGGACGATTATTTTTTATCACTTCAACCCAGAACCACCTCCACCAAAAAATCGATCACCGAAATCTTCTAGATTCTAGACTACATTATCAATAATCGTCTCATTATACACTAAAAAAAAAACAATGTTTTTCAGCAATATTATAAGGAAAGGTATCGACTTCTATTAAAAGGATATGAAGTCGTTTTCGCCGGAGTCATCCCC
Organism: Microchrysa polita; assembly: GCA_949715475.1. Classification (NCBI taxonomy): domain Eukaryota; kingdom Metazoa; phylum Arthropoda; class Insecta; order Diptera; family Stratiomyidae; genus Microchrysa; species Microchrysa polita. The sequence goes on along the minus strand of OX454415.1, from coordinate 44,714,544 downwards.
GCTACAACCACACCACATTGACCGTTTATTTCAGTTTAATAAATGGGTACCATAATAATGTAACGATTGGACAATGCTAAAACTTACCAATAACCTCCAAGTCGCCAGACATTATATCCGTATCAAAGGATGGAGCATCAGCTGACACCTCACAGCTATATTTTCCCGAAACGCTGGCTCCCACTGTGGTCAACAAAAGATGACTTTCATTCGATTTGGATCGCTGAAAAAATAAGTGAACATTTTTTTTAAATTTTTTTTATTTTTATTTTAAATGGCAAAATAAAGGCCATTGTAAGCCATTGTATATCCCTACTTGACAGAGGTATCCGTTTTTTTAACCCTACAAAACCACCAAAATTGAATTGCAATACAAAAGACGTCTGTATTTTTATTATTACGAATCAGTTAACGGTTCCTTGAGGAAGTGGAAGGAAGTACATAATACTATATTTTGTAAGACATTTTTTATTGATATTTTTTAAAATATTCAAATATTTTAAAATCAATTTCGAATTGCAATCTCTGTACGCGAAACATGTGTTAATTAATTTAATTTGGTTTTAGAACAAGTTTGATACAGTCGCAGGAGCGTTTAAGCAACATTAGGAGCTTTCTTTACCATAAGTATGGGCATAACGCATAAAAGGCAATACATTCTCTCGCTAAGTAATGCACCTTTGGTATCAATAATATCTGAAAATTTGTTGTAAACGCCACACTATCTATGGGGCACATGTGCCTCATGATATTCCTATCCAGTACTCTTTTGTGACAAAGGAAAATGCAAAAATAAAGAAATTGCGGGGCAATAACAGCTACATAATGATCAGTTGGCCAATAAAAGCTTTCGAAATTCACATTTCATGGTAATGTCGAGATTTCTAGAACTTATTCGAGGATATTTACTACAGTGGATATATATATATGTGATTTGGGGATTATCCGAAGCAGACCACTACTATTTGGGTCCATTTTCGTCCCCTTACAGTCATCAGTGATTTCCAGAAGTCGACTGATAATTATCGACTTCTTCCTTCATCACTGAGTCCCGTGTGATGAGTAGCATATCTTTGAAGCTAAGTTCCCTCATGGATTCCACACCTATTGTGGGTTTACCTAGTATCCTTAGCCTCCTACTACCTAGTGCTGGGCATTCACATACAATGTGTGCTGCCGTCTCAGCCTCTTCCAGACATAGTCTGCATACATCATCTTCCACGATTTTCATCTTAGATAGATGAGCTTTAAAATTACCATGCCCAGTTACTAAGGCAGTTATCCAGCTTAAGCTGCTCCGTGTGTAACTGAGTACTTGTTTGGCTTTCCTCCCTAGTGGACTGGTAACTGCGTTACGAGCCTGTCTACAAGTGGATAGGCTTCGCCATCGTTGCCGATGGATGGAATCAATCCAGCCATGTATCCTGGCTTCAATCATGCCGTTTCCCAAAGCAATTTTGGGTTCCGGTCCTTGGAACTTTTCTGCTGATCCCTCTTTTGCTAAGGTATCGGCAAGTTCATTCCCCAATGTACCTACGTGTCCTTTAACCCACATTAGCGTATCTTCGTTGATTGAAGCACACTCATTGAGCTTCTGGACACATTCCAGTACCAATTTTGAATTGATGTTGGATTGCTGCATGCGCTTGATCAACGATTGGTTGTCGAGTGCTATCAGAATTTTCTTCCCCAGTATCCCGCCTTCCAGAATATGATCCAGCGCGTGCAGCAGTCCAAGCATCTCCGCCTGATATACCGATACATACTCTCCTAGACGAAGTGAGCATGCAAGGTTTAGCTCCTCGGAGTATATTCCAGTCCCCGCTCTTCCGTCCATGAGACCCCCATCAGTAAAAATAGCAACATCACGTGGATACCCCTCGTGTATCCTACCATCCTCTATGAGAGTGATGTGATGTCATTCGACTACCCTACATCTTCTCATACCATCCAAAGGCATATGAGTCTCCCTGACATTATCACGAACAATATCAAGGATCCTCCTATGACCTCCGTTGCTACCAAAGTGATGCTAAGTGCCATCTCTTACCATTCTTATTGCTGCGAGCGCCGCACTTTGTTTTATAAACAGATCCAGTGGCGGTAATCCCAGTATAACCTCCATAGCATGTGTTGGCGTAGTTCTTATTGCACCACATATGCTTATACATGCTATGCGTTGAATCCCATCCAGCCGTTGCCTAGTAGTTTTCTGGCTACCCTTGGGCCACCAGACCACTGCTGCATAGGATAGAACGGGCCTTACCATCATTGTATAGATCCAATGTGCCGCTTTTGGTGATATACCCCACCTACGTGCACACACTCTCTTACACTGATGCAAAATCCTCGCTGCTTTTTGTGTCTTTTCGTTAACATGAGAGTTCCAAGTAAGTTTGGGATCTAAGGTTACCCCTAGGTACTTCACCTCCTTGGACTCTTTTATCTCCGAACCAAAAAGCAGCATGGGAGTGGTTTCTACATCTTTCCTTTTCAGAGTAAAGACTATAGTGCTTGACTTGCTTGCGTTTATAGTTAGCTCTTGTTCATTACACCATTCTTCAGTTGCTTTGAGAGCTTGCCTCATGCAACCTTGGATAGTGTCCATGAATTTGCCACTGACCATAATTGCTAAGTCATCAGCGTATCCTACTGTATGTACGCCCATCGAGTCCAGTTTACAGAGAAGAGAGTCTACGGTGATGTTCCACAGTAGAGACGAAAGTACCCCTCCTTGTGGACAGCCCCTGACTACCCTACCCCTTATTCTGGCACATCCATTACTAAGATTTACTGCCCTCCCACTAAGCATCGAATCGATCCATGTTATTATCAAGGGCTCGATATCCCGCTCCGCTAGGGCATTTCTTAGTTTGTTGTATGAGATCTTATCAAAAGCACCCTCTATATCCATAAAGGTTGACATAGCGATACCGCTGTTGTTAATCTCTCTTTCTGCTACCCGCACTACTTCATGCAGAGCGGACTCAGTAGATCTACCTGCTCTGTACGCATGTTGACATCTACTCAAAGGTCTATACATCAGCGAGGTATTCTTTATATGGTCCACCAATACTCGCTCCATTGTCTTCAATAGAAAAGAGGTTAGGCTAACCGGTCTGAATGACTTCGCTTCCGTATAATCCTTTTTTCCCGGTTTTGGTAGAAAGACAACTTTAGTCTCTCTCCAAGACATTGGGATATATCCTGTCGATAAACAGGCAACGAATATGTTCCGGATCTTCTCCAGCAGAGCTGCTATGCCCCATTGTAGCAGTGCCGGAAATATTCCGTCCATTCCAGCCGTCTTATATGGCTCAAAAGTATTTATAGCACTCCTGACACCATTTGAAGTTATCATCCTCTCAGCTTCTTGTCGTCCGGTCGCCCCTACCAATTGACAGGTTTGAGTCCACGGATTATTTGACTTGAAGCTTCCTGGAAAATGGACTTCCATAAGCGACTGCAATGTCTCCTCCATTGTTTCCGTCATAGTCCCATCCTCCTTTCGGATTAGTCCCATTTTGGAAACGCTGTCTTTCGAAATCATCTTCTGTAATCTGCATACATCGGATGTATTCCTCATGTTCGAGCAAAATTCCCTCCACGAGTTCCTTTTACGTGTACGCAGAGTCTTCTTCAGCTCTCTCTTTTTATCCTTATATAGATCCCAAGAGCGAGGGGTCCTCTCTCTCATGTACCTATTAAACGCTTTCCTTGTCTCTTTCCTCATAGATTCCAATTCAGTGCACCACCAGGGTGTTGGATCCTTTTCATCTATGATTGTAGCGGGACAAGCCAGTTTGAAAGAGTGAGATATCGCAGAATTCATTTGTTCCACCGATCGCTCTATCTCAGTCGTGTTATTAGGTATTTCCCCTGAAATTTCCTCGATTTGTTCCAATAAACACATTTCATACTTAGTACGGCCCGTATTCCTTGGCACTCTAATACGTTTGTTTTCGCTACTCGGTTTCGTGCCATTCAGAATTTCAAACTGAATAGCCCCAGATATGGTTAGTCTGTCCACTACTCTCCATTTCTGAATTCTGTGCAGCATTTTGACAGAGCTCAGGGTAATGTCTATCACCTCAGCCCTTCGCGCATCAACGAAGGTGGGAGCCACCCCTGTATTAGATACTAACAAGTTGTATCTTTCAACAAATTCCAGCAGCTGCTGTCCTCTGATGTTGTCATCTGTGCTGCCCCACACAGTATTGTGAGCGTTGGCATCACAGCCTAATATCAGACCTATACCTCTTTCTTTACAGTATTTTACCAGGTTCTCTACTTCCATTGAAGGAGGTGGTTCTGGTGAGTCGTAAGGGAGGTACGCCGACGCGATTATAAATGATCCTGCCCCACTTCCAATCATTACTGCCGTAAGATCGGGCGAGCTTAGATGTGTCATTTGTACCGCATGTACACCATGCCGCACCAAGATACAAGTCCTTACCTTTCCACCCATCTGTACATAGTATAGATTGGCGGACTGTTGCGACAGACCCCTGATTTTGTTTTCCTTGGTAATCCAGGGTTCCTGTATCAATGCAATGTCGAGTTTCTCTTCCTCAAAGCACCTCATCATCATCGCTGATGCTGATATACAGTGATGAATATTCAACTGACACACATTCAGTGTTTGTTTGTGCGGGCCCACCTCCATCCCTGATAGATTCCCCCTTACAGGTTCCTCTACCCCCGCATTTTGAACGATACTGCGCTCACTGTGCATTCCTCTGGAATTTAACGACAGCTTGTTCAAGACCGCAGCTGAGTTTCCCCCCTGCTTTCCTGATAGCCTCCGCGTCCTCCTTTGGACACCACACAGTAAGCGTCGTACCGCGCTCTTCCGCAGATCCAAAAGGCTGTGTGTAAGTGACCCTCCATTTGGAAGTGTCTTTTACACAGGCATTCTGTTTCTGCAGCCGCCTGAGAATAATATCCTTACTCTCGGTACAACCGTGAGCAAGTATAATCAGTCTCGCCTCATTGCGCATGGCTCGCAGACTATCCACACGCAGTCTGGCACCTTCCCATAAATTGGTCAGGTTTTCCTGCATGCCGATAAGCCAGCTCTTGGTCGATTGATTCCTACACGTCAGTGAAATAAATCCATCAACCAGTTGAGTCTTGCCTATAAAGCCTATGTCTCCGGCATCATCACTGAGGTCATCTAGAGCACACAAAAGAGATGCTTTGAAAGCATTCAGGTGTGTGACATCTAGGGGACCCTCACGAGACGCGTCGGTAACACCCAGGATGAGATCACCTCCGGCAACCTGTGCGAAGGATTTCTTACCCTGGTTAGGCTTCTGCTTCCTGTCTGCCTGGATAACCTCTTTTACAAGAGGTCCTCCCGAGACAACAGGCTCCTCACATCGAGCTCCCTCCTTCAATGGTTGGACCGGCTCGGATGTTCCTGGGTTGACACCCTTAAACCTCTTCACTGGCCTTTCCATTTCCGGAGTAGTCTCCTCATGTGTCAACCCACCAGGTTGATTTGACATCTTCCCGGCGGCCTGCCTTTCCTTCCTCCGCCTCCTCTTCAGTCTCTGCTTTTCTCGCTTTTCAGCTTCTAGCGTCGACTTAGAGTCAGCGTTCGGATTTTTTCCAGGAGACACTGCTAGAACTAACCTCTCCACACCTCGCGGCGTTTCATTGTCCGTTCGAACAGCGTCAACCTCAACCGAAGTAGCTTTAGGAACTAACCTCTCCACGCCTTTCGGCGCTTCATTGTCCGTTCCTTCAGCACCTTCGCACACCAAGGCTCTGCATTCAGAGATTAACCTCTCCGACCCTTGCGAGTCGTTGATGTCCATCCCCTCAAACATCGCCAAGTCAAATTCATGAATGTCTTTTTGATTTTCCATTCTTGATATTTTTTTCAAACTTCAGGTTTGGGTTTCCCGTTCTCGGACCACAGCCGAGGCAACAGCCAGCGTTACGCCTCCCGCTACTCCCCTCCCCCATAGGAGTGTCGAAACAATCCGTCCGTCCTTCCCTCTCTTCGGGTCGCGAAGAAGACGACTTCGCTTCCACCCAAAAGTTCCGTAGGCTTTCATGTAACTCCACCCCTGCGATCCTTGATGCCAGGCATGCAAGGCTTCTCCCCTAGTCTAACGGATCGCTACTCCGTAGACCGCGGTTCACTGGTTGCAAGAAAAGCAGCAAAGTGAAGTGTTGGATCCTGAACCCCGCAGGTGTACTACAGTGGATAGTGGCGCCTTTATTGTGAGTGCATATTTTCCGAAGGTTCTATATTACAGGCAGTAAAAATAGTTTAAATATCCCAGACCGTGATTATTGTTCAGATACTTGCTATCTATAGGTACAGTCTTCACTCTACGGTATGGTGTAAAGTCAAATAGTATGGGAGCAGAACCTTTTTCCATTTGAGGGCAGTTTTGAACAAATCAAACAACATCCATAGAGCTGCTAAGTAAATGTTGCAAAACTTTTCTGTACTTTTTTTGCAGGCCTGAAAACAAACTTCCCGGCCATAGTTGTGGCTCGCAAGCCATGTGTTGGGCAGTCCTCTTCTATGAGAAAGTTAATTTCGTTTGTGAAAGCGTTGTTTTCATTTGTGATACTGTTAATTTCATTTGGTGGATCGCCAATTTGTGTTGTGATATCGAGAATTTGTCTTGAAAAAGGTATATATTGCTGTGGTGAGAATTTTTTAGGATTTCATGACTGAACTGATTATTTCTGATATAAACCAACAAATTATTGCCACACGAAGACATAAATTCCAAATGGTCAGTCGATGCGATTCAGTGCATTCGTATTGCGATGGAAAAGTATAGAGCAGCACGAAAGGACTTGCACTATTTCAAACTTAATTTGCACTCACTATTTGAAAGCTCCCAGTTGCCCTATAGCTTATATATCAATGAAATAAAAGTCATTTATAAGGTTTATAATATACTTTACGTTAAGGCATTTATTATATTCTTATAAAAGCCTTATAGTGTAGTTACTACGTGATAAACCTAGTACATCAGATTGCAAAATGTGGTGGAGACAATTTTTTTTTTGTTTCTTATGTTTTTTGGGGTGCTGAGCACGAATCCGGAGCTTCCCACCAAAATTTCGTTGCGGAACAGGGTCAAAATCGTGAAAAACCCTAAAATTTTTGCTGTTTTTCCGTTATTCGCGCCCTATTTCTGCAACTATTTATTTCTGCGAAAAACTCTCCATGAATATTTTGGAGAGCACATAATTGCGCGTCCAGAGAGTCATAAATATTAAAAATCTGTTGAGCGGTATTACTACAGTGGATCATTTAAATTTGCCATTTTTAACATAGTTCCATTTTATGAAAAAAAATTTTGAGATTGAACGGTTTTTCATTTTTGGTCGTAAAAGTTGCATTTATCTTGTACATTGTGTATTTTGGAGTGCAGAACCTGAATCTGTAAGTTCCCACCAAAATTTCGTTGCAAAACAGGGTTAAAATGGCAAAAAACGCCAAAAAAATGACTATCAATTGTAGCAATACCGCTTAACACATATTAATGATTAATGGCGCGTTGGACCCGCAGTTATGTTTTCTCTAATATTTTCATGGACAGGTTTTCGGAGAAATGTACACTTTCGGAGTTATAAACAAAAAAAACGGGAAAACTCCGAAAATTTTGGGTTTTTTCGCGGTTTTGATCCTGTTCTGCAACGAAATTTTGGTGGGAAGCTCCGGATTCGAGCTCAGCACCCCAAAAAACATAAGAAACAAAAAAAAATTTTCTCCACCACACTTTGCAATCTGAAATCACCTCGGAACTACACTATTATTAGTAAGTATATAAATGCCATTTCAGATAGGTGGCATAAGGCAGTTTGCAAATATTTATTTATAACATGCTCTGTGGCTGACTTGGTTGAGTCGCAGTCTACGATGCTAGTAATCTTGGGGTCCGGAAATCGAATCTCGGCGTGGTCGAAGTACATGTGCGGACGAAAAATATAAACAATTATAAATTAAACAAACGACTGAGTGTATGCACCATCGCCCAGCAAGGAGTTACATAAAGAAGAAATACTTATTTCAACCTTTTATTAATGGATATATTTTAGTTTTGAAATGCCTTAGATAATGCTTGAGATAATACTTAAATAAGACTTATTTTAATCCTTAAATAAGAATTATAGTAATTCTTAAATAAGAATTATTGTAATCCTTAAATAAGAATTATTGTAATTCTGAAATAAGTCTTATAATCAGGTGTATATACAAGATTTGGAAGCTTCAAATCTTTAAACCTTACCGCCAATGACATACCCCATGTTGGTAAGCCTTTTAGTAAGGATTTCCTCTTGTAAATGACTAAGACTTTTTTGAATAATCTCTTATTGAGTAAGTCTTATTCTGTTCGAATATAAGACTTATATAAAACTTATGGATTTTGCTGGGTAGAGACTCTCGCTCTCACTAATACATATAGGTATATTTGTATACCCAGCAAAATCGGAAAGTTTTATATAAGTCTTATATTCGAACGGAATAAGACTTACTCAATAAGAGATTATTCAAAAAAGTCTTAGTCTTTTACAAGAGGAAATCCTTACTAAAAGGCTTACCTTAACATGGCGGTAAGGTTTAAAGCTTTGAAGCTTCCAAATCTTGTATATACACCTGATTATAAGACTTATTTCAGAATTACAATAATTCTTATTTAAGGATTACAATAACTCTTATTTAAGGATTACAATAATTCTTATTTAAGGATTACAATAATTCTTATTTAAGAGTTACAATAATTCTTATTTAAGGATTACAATAATTCTTATTTAAGTATTATCTCAAGCATTATCTAAGGCAACTAAAATATATCCATTAATAAAAGGTTGAAATAAGTATTTTTTCTTTCTGTAACTCCTTGCTGGGCGATGGTGCATTCACTTAGTCATTTGTTTAATTTATATTTGTTTACATTTCCTATCCGCAAATGTACTTTGACCACGCCGAGATTCGATCTCCGGACCCCAAGATTACTATCATCGTAGAGTGCGACTCAGCCAAGTGTGCTATTGTTTGGTTTGTTAGCATTTTTCAACTCACGCATACGAGAATTTGTTTCGTCTTCTTTGCAGTAGCCTTCTATGGTTTCTCGTCAGCTATTTAAATTTATTAAAATTCTAATTTTCTCCTTATTTTGCAGATTATGGAGTCACTGACAGACAATCTTTACCGACCCTAAAGGGCTGAAAAATAACAACAAATATCTGACCGCAACTGAATGGGTCAGAAAACCATATTGGAAAGTTTTTAATCTATTCTCGAAACGGTGGTCCGTAGCAATTTCCTTCGAGGCCGTGGTCCGCAGACAACTGTGGGTAGGGAACTACTGGATTAAAGGGCATATACTGAGAAGAGAAGAAACTATGTAATTTGGAATCATCAGCCAGTGTAGGTAGCTCTTGTAAAAATTTCCGCTCCCACTACCGTGGTAATACCTAAAACCCTTCGGCCTTCCCTGTACACTCAACCTGCCGCACAGTAATTGACACCATGTGAAGAAGTATGTGCTTCTGCAAACATACCAATGCGGAAGGTATACTCGGCGCAGCGGCCTCGGTTAATAACTGACTGGAACTGGATGGATGTAGTTCGGCGAAACATCAGCTGACGTCCGTTCCAGGTTAGATCCTGCAATAACTTGACAAAATTGCGACAAGTGCACTTATTGACTTGGACACAAATGTGGTTTTTCAAAATTTTTTAATACTATTGAATGACTACTGTCTTGCAAACTTAAATCACATGATTTGGATCAACTAATCTCTGTATGAAATAATCCTTTTCTTTTTAACGTATTTTAAATTATTGATTTCTTGGTATTATCTTTTTGTAATGCATACTTTTGAGTTTTTTAATTATTCATATCTAAGATAAACTATCCATGTATGTCTTGTTTCATTTTACAATTGCTTCATTACAGTTAAGGGATGCTACTTCCTGTTTTTTAATTTAAATGTAAATAAATCCGTCATAAAAAAACGTTATCGCGCTATCGCTTGTTTTTTTGTTGTTGTGAAAATCATCAAAAATCATGAAACAATAGTTTTATAGGGGTACTCCGAACTGACACAACCTGCCAAACTGCCAAATTGTTTCGGCCTTCCGATAATCGTAGTTTCTTTTTCATTTCCCTATTCCATTCCTCATAAATTCTAACAATCATTGCTCATTATTAATCTGCCTTTAAAGCACCCGTCAAGCGGTCATTCACTTAATACACACTCAATTGACGAGTTACCGCGCGTCATTGTGTTTAATATTTCCACACCATTTTCAAGTACATTTTGATGACCATTATCCTTAATCGTCCTTGTTCATGAGCACACACACACATACACACAAAACATATTGTTTCCGATGGAAATTTGCGTCTATTAGCGCTCACACAACACAAAGGACGACAATAGGGATATACGATACGTACCTCGACGTTGATGCCACTGTGCGGGAACACTTTCATGGGTGGTGTTTGTCGCGGCGTATAACGGTAAAATTCATGTCTACCTTTATACCATTTTACCGAGTATAAGGTGTCATTTTGTAAGTCATAATAACAACTAAGTGTGGCATTATCTCCTCGTCTAACGATTCGCGGTACAATTACGCGAACGTCCTTTAGAGCAATTGCAAAATCTGTAATGAGAGAGAGAGAGAGAGGAGAGAGAAAGGATATTATGCGAGCAGTTATGAAAATTACGGGAAAAGATTTTATTTGATTTTTATGGCATTTTAGTGTTTGTAGTAAATACTCGTATTATATTTTTCCAAATTATAATTGAAATTCATGCATTTTGTCAATAAAAATAAAACAATTTACACAAATAGAGTTTTAATATAGAATAGCTTCATCGGCACTCCAATTGCTGCTAATCTCTAGTGAGTGTGTTCACTTAACAATTTTGAAAGAGTCTTAAAGAAAAACTTCTGCTAATAAAATTTTCTTATCTCGCTTAATATACAAACATTTGAGGACCATATTGTGCGTGTCCCGACAAATCTCAGACACAAAGGAACATCCTCTCTCGAGCTCTTTAATCTCATGTGACCAATTTTCCATTTCTTACATAAGTCACTGACTATATGTCCACAAGCCTAGAAACGCCATTGACAGAATCTGTCTCAAGGAGATAATAGAATTTGAAACAACAAAAAAAAAAACAATATCCTCCCTGTTCAACGTTGGCCGAAATATAGAAAGTATAGGCTCGTCACCAATGCTGGTGTGAAAATCAACCGCATCATGTCCTCTTCGTGATAGTATCAAAATTATCCCGAGACCACCTAGTTTTATGAACTTTTCGCAGACTGTGCCGCATCTGTCACATTGCTAATGTCCTCGAAAAGTTTATCGGACTCTCTCGACCGACATTAGACCACACAAACTGAAAGTGACGACGAACGGACGACGGACGGGCAACGTGTTGTTGCGATGAAATATGCATTCGCATTGGAATTTCGTAAAACGAGTCAAGGGTTAAGGGAAAAGGATAACCGCACGAACGGATTCGCAGATTGGCTCCTTTCAATCTGATTCACTTAATCAAAGTTTTATTCTGTCCCGGCCACAACGACGGACGAAGGATTCGATATTCGTCGAATGGACGTCACCACTACCGCTGCCGCGCTACAGCCGCACCCCCACCGCGTATGACCTGGTAAAAAGTTTCGCCCGTTGCAGACACCACCGCAGCCATATGCGGCTTCGCCAACTTGGGGATTGTTTTAATTCAATTAAAATCATGTCAGCTAATTGATAGACCCCCCCCCCTCGTCCTGTCTCATTAATCAAGCGTTCATTGGAATTTATTGGCTTCGGATTGATTTCTTCGTGTATACCAACTTTCGACGAAAGGACAACAACTGACCGGAAAGGAGAGGCCAAGAAGATGGAGGAGGTAACTTGAGATGGATATCCATTGACTTTAAGTGGAGACGTCTGATGGAAATGATGGCCCAAAGGTAGGTAAATTAATTTTATCGCAAAAGTAGGCAAATCGCTTCATGACTTGCGTATATTCAATGTGCGGGATCAAAAAGGAACCTCTTCAGACACTCGAAAAAAGTAGAGAAGTGTCTCTTCATTCAGCTAATATGCATGAGAGAATTGAAATGAAATTTATATAAATTACATAAAGAATCTTAATGAAATTTTCCATTGATTGTAATTCAATAGTGAAAATTAATTGGAAAAAATAATTTCTTCCATTAGCATTTCGTACAAAAAGGACGATTATACGTGGTTAATATGCTTTCGTTACTTTCGAAATGAGGAAATTAAAAATGCATCGAATTACAAACACTAGGTTGTGGCAATGCATTTGAGATTTTGAGATTTGAGGGCTTGCAAGGGCAACCCAGTTAACAAAGTGGAACAAATCTAATTCTTCTTCTACCTTACCTCGTTCTTTATACCGCTCCATGGTTTCGCGTTGGTCGACCTGTGGTCTAGGCACATCGCCCGTTTTGGCGGTTATATCTCAGCATATTTCTGCAGGCCGCTCTATCTTGGATCGTGTCATCGCCGAGACCAATGCGTTGTTGTTGCTTTTTCATTTGACACATCCAGGTGTTCTTCGGTCTGCCTCTGGCCTTGGGACCATCAAGTGGGACTTCCATTGATATCGCTCTCTTTGCGGGGTTCTCAGGCGGACGCATTGGAACCTGGCAATACCAATCCATTTGTCGGTCTTCGAGCTTTTCGGTGATTGGTTGGTCTATGGACAAGCTGCCTCGGATGTAGCTACTCTTCATGTGGCTCCTTTTGGTTACACCAGCTGACATGCACAACATTTTTATTTCAGTCGCTGTCATTTTTTTCGCGTACCCTTCATACATGGTCCAGCATTCTGATCCATACATGAGTGCGGGACGTACAACCGATTTGTACAACTTGCCCTTTAGCTTCAGTGGTATTTTCTCCTGAGTTTTCTCGCCACGTCCTCCACCCAACGTTTGTGCGATGTTTGATATCATCATCGCATGTAGCTCCGCTGTTCACCATTTGACGTACATATATATCTGGTATGAGAATGGGCAGCATAAGAACTCAGTTTTTGTTACACTTACCCTCAGTCCATGCTCCTCCAGAATGTCACACCATTTTGTAAGGGCAGCTTGCAAGGCAACGATGTTTGGGCTACTGAGGACGCCACTTCTTGGCAGGCAAAACGAGGGGCTGCGCAGCAGCGAGTGCTACGAGATCAACGCTGCTACGGAGGGAGACAACCTCACACTTATCGTACCAATCGACCCGATCTCAATGGAAAACATCGCTAGGCGCAACTTCCATGTGTCTTATCGCTTTGGGAAAACTAAAGTCCACTCGAAAAATTGGAAGGGCGCCGGCAAGGAAGACACGTCGAAGCCAGCCAACACAAAAAAGGACACTGGCACTACCACCACCGTCAGCGACCCGCCCAGCAAAACAGCTGAGTATACAAGCTCCATGGAGGAGGTTCAACATCGACCCGACCTCCCTCACCAGAACCGATGGAGCTAGTGCCACTGCACCTCGACACCCTTGACTCGCCGGAGCCCACAGGGGAGGCAGACGTCACCATCATTTCTAATCCTAGGAATGAGACGATGAATGACAGCTACGATGCAGGCGACTAATCTGAGCATTGGTGTGTTGCAGTGCAATCTGCATCACGCCATAAGAGCTTCGGATATACTCTCATAAGAGAGGTCCTCGACATCGCTCTCATACAGGAACCGTGGCAACATGATGGGAGCGTCAAGGGACTGAGCGTAAGTAATACGAATGTGGTGTATGACATGGGCTCTACTCGCCCCAGAGCCTGTGTTGTAGTTAGCAAACGTATTAATTACCTCTGTCTTTCAGAATTTACCAATAGTGAGTGACCTTCTGACCTAGTGGTCATAGATGTCAGCACCACCAGCGTGGGCAACCACATATTTATTGTTTATTAGTGCAGCCCATATTTTGGAACTTCTGGAAATTTTTAGAAGTATTAATTAAATTTTGCGATCTCCGCATGCTGAATTTCGTCGTGAGTTTGGCCGTCACCATGGCTTCAGTGATCGAGCACGAAAAATGATATCACCGCAAATCCGCAAGATTTTTACCAAAGATTCATTCTATCCATACAAAGACTAACTGACTGGTGCGGTTCTTTCCAGAAGCGCGAACTTTGTCAATTTCAATCAATTTCATTAGCTATGTTCTTTAAACGGATTTAGTAGCAGCGATTTTTTCAAATCGAAGAAAATTAAATTGTTTGCCATTTGCAACGTTTTGCAACAACGGATTACTCCTGCTGAGTTTCGAAAGAAGTTCGAGGAAACGGCATCAATATAAGAGTTATGCTCGCTCCCCCCTCTTCCCTAATCGTCATGCTTCCTTAGAGGGCGCACCCCCCAGTTTGGGAATCACGGGACAAGCGGGACAAAAAAAAAACTAGTATGAGATTTTTGAAGTTTATGTTGCGAAATACTCGTACATTTGCCCACATCCATATAATTTAGAAATAACAATTATATATCGCTCATGAGCAGTGGTGTACCTATCGAAACATTATGAAAGGCGGGGTCAAAAGTACCCGTTTAGAAAATGACACCAAATTGTTTCACAAAAACTTTGATTTTAATTGACGTGTGTTAGTTTTTCAAGATTTGTATTTTAGTTATTAAAATCGAATACATATATGTAAAATGTATTAACGTAAATTTGAGCTGAGAAATTTTTCTGGTATGTGCTACATGGGTATCTTTACTATGGGACTTTTTTAGCCCCATTCTTGGTTGTAACCTCTTATGAACCCACATTTTATCACTTTTCCAATTTTCATAGGTCGTCGAACAGGAAGTTCTAAAATAAAATCTCCAGATACGGTTCACTCAGGTTCATAAAAGGTAACAACAAAAAATGTGTCTACAAAAAGCCCCATAATAAATATACCCACGTAGCGCAAAATTCTGTGGATGTGTGCAAATGTATTTCTCAACATTTTTATTTTTATCCCGTTGAAATGTGCATTTGAACCACTGCGCGTCGATATATTGTACGGTGGTATACTAGGTACAGTCAAACCTGCTAATCGGACCACTCTATAACCGGACATTTCTAATTGGACTGCCCCTGCCCGATTTTATTCGGTTATCCATACAAAATTACCTTTATAAATGGACCACCTTCTAATCGGACCATGGACCACGATTTAAGGACTCTATTTGCGTTGAGCAGTACTTGGAAAACCTCCATAATCGGACCAACCGATTTTTCCCATTGCAAATGTATGTGCAGATATATGTGCAGCAAACAGAACAGGAAAAGTCCCGTTGTTTGTTTGTCTCTGAATTGTACGTTCAAGTCGATTATCGGTATTAATTATACGTTCAAGTCGATTATCGGTTGTGTTGTGTGTGATTCGTGTAAAAGGTGCATTTTTGTGAAAGAAATAAAAATGGTAAAACGCGTTTATTCCGAGCTTGCAATTGAAAAGAAGATTGAGGTGATAAAAGCTTCGGAAGAGAAGAAATTGTCTGAAAAAAAAATAGCGGAAGAATTCGGAATCAGCAAAAGCCAGGTCCATAGAATATTGACTTCTCGCGACGAAATAAAAAAAAATTGGAAAATTTCGAAAACCTAAACCCAATTAACGGTGAAGCGAAAGACGTGCCGGAAGATTTGGTTAATACGTTTAAGCGCAACATTACCCAAATCTGTGATGGATATGAGGCAAAAGATATTTATAATTTAGACGAGACGGGCTTATTTTATAAAGCGCTGCCTGAAAAGTCGTTGCATTTAAAAAGCGAAAAATGCATTGGAGAAAAGTTGGCGAAGGAGAGACTTACAGTTGCTGTTCTTTGCAATGCGCTTGGCGAAATTATTGGTACATATGCGAACCATTTTCAAGTCATATAAGGCTAATGTTCTTATCTTTATATCCATTTTATAGGTAATGCGCGCAAGCCTCGAGCATTTAATTCATTGCCGGACACAACGTCAAAATTTGACACGATTTGTATGTCAAATGCTCAAAATTGGACGTCTATAGACGTTCTGTACGGGAAAGGGTTAAGAATATAGAAGTGGTATCGCTATTGGGTTTAACCTGGCGGCATAATAAATCTGCATGGATGACTTCCACCATTTTGGAAGAATGGATGAAACAATTCGACAAGAAAATGAGGGATCAAAAACAAAAAGTCTGGTGTTCCTTGACAATGCGCGCTGCCATTTCAATGTGGAGTTTCAGATATCACCAAATTGGGAAAATGAATTTCTGGATTCCCTACTAAATACAGAAGATGAACTGTCGCAGATTTCCGATGGTGATGAAGAAACCGAGGACCAGGACAGCTCTGACACACTAAACAACAACGAGACAGCTATGGCATTAAATCGCCTAAAGAGTTTCGCGATCACCAACAGTTTGGGTGAAGTGGCTCAATTTGGAAAAAAGTGCCCAATGCTTGACTAATGCCAGAAAAAAATTACTGATTTTTTTTTAACACAAATAATATTGTTCCTTTAAAATTTAATATTTCCATGTATGTATGTACTTATAAAAAAAGAATATATGTAATTATATTACTAAGTTCACAGTTTATTGCGTGTTACTTTCTGACTGTGTACTTTATCCTTAACCTTTGTAATCGGACCACCTCCTAATCGGACCAGTTTTGATCGGTCCCGGCAGTGGTCCAATTAGACAGGTTTGACTGTATTCGGGTGGAGAATGATTAGCACCAGCCGTAAGAAGGAATCAAAACTGAACTACATTGGCTTCCTGGACACCAATTTCTAATTTGTATTCGACCAACGCATTTATGGGTGTTTGTGTTGACTTTTATTTCGAGTGTCAAAGTTTGATCTACCAAATACCAAAATTACCTAAACTGAATGAAATATTTTAAAGGTCCTCATTTGCTTCGAAAAAAAAATCCATCCTATACACACATTTGGGTAGGCTGGCTCAATTTAAATAAAATCATTAAAAATATCGGTTTCCCGTTGAGCTAAAAAGTGTCATTCGCATATCATCTCATCATAATCATTCCACACTTCATTAAATGCCAAGTATCGAATACCTAACTGTGATATCTTAAGCCAAAAATCTCATCCTCCCAAACACAAGGATGTGTGTAGATTCACTGTCACATACAGACGAATTCCCCGGCTTCTGTTCGGCAAAGAGAGATTTTCACTTTGAGGATGAATTTGTGCGAGATATGTATACTCGTACTCGGTTACATATAACAACAAGGCTAAGGCTAACATATTTGCCGGCAAGTAATTCAAAAATAATTACATGTACTCTCCGTCGTTCAAGAGCTTTAGCTTTAACGAAATATGTTGTACAATCAAGGCGCAAAAGGAATGTCGTGTTGTCGGAGGAGTGCGAGAGGTGTGTATACAAAGAGAAAGAGTGCGCGCCAGAAGGTTTAACCAAATTTGTCATGTACAAAGATTTCATGTGGAATTCTCTCTCTCTTTGCAACCGTTTATTTCTGAAATCAGAAGAGGAATCAGAGGTAGTGTGTCGTTGCCGTATACTATTTTCGTATACAATGAGTAACTTTAGCATACAATGTTGTATAAAATGGTACAAGGACTCTTTGTAGTACGTCACCTTGTCTTACCACAAACAACGCTGTGACGGGGAGAGAGAGAGAACGCCCGACGTTGTAGTAAAGTAATTGAAAGACAATTGCAGGAAATTTCGTACATACAAAGTTTGTTTAGGGAATTCGTTAAATTTCTGTTCAATGTCTGTTGATCTGTTTGAATTTGAGACAAGCACATGTGAATTTTGAACAATACCAGAGTAAAGATCTTATTTCAGGTGTAGGTATCACCTGTTGTAGAACTAAATTAAATGAGTTCTTCAAATGCTTTATGTATGGTATGACAGTTGTTGGGATGAATGAATGATAATAATCGATATCCCTTTAGAACGCCAGGGACACTAAGACGACCTATTCACAAGTATGGAAACATACGTTCAGTTCAATATACGAATAATCATCAAATTGGTAACATTCCGCATAAAACCTTAAATCCTCTTTTAAACTCTAATAAAAGAGGGGGATTGACCTCTAAGACAAGAAGTTAGGCTCCACGATAGCCTGTACCTTTTTTATGGAGGCGGGAAAAACCTTGCATAAGGCAGTTATGTCATATTCTTACTGCCTAAAAACCAGGCCTTGCTAACGTTTTCCCCTCCGTAATAGACCCGAACACCTCCTCTCCGCTCTTTCCCTGCGGAACAACCTTCCGGGATAACTTCACAGGGAATGCTCTTGCCCATTGGCTACTTCAATTTTGGCTAGGGTATGAGGGTATAGGTCCAACGACCCGTGGATGCCCGGTTCCAGGACTCCTGCAATTTCCTCGTCGACTCCCCTCGTTCTCTGCATTTTCTCTGTTCGCGCTCTGCCTGTGTTTCTACCTGCCGTTCAGTATAAAGCCTAACACTTCCGTCCACTAGAATGTCAATTGGCAGCATTCCTGACACAACGTACGCTGCTTCGTGAGATGTTGTTCTGTATGCACAGCACACCCTCCGTCAGTATATCGAACGGATACTTCTAATATTCAAAGAACAGAGCAGTGCAGCGCTCCACACTGGAGAGGCGTACAAAAGGGTGGAGAGCAACAGCCTTCTCCCCGTTCTCGGGCCTCTATATTTATTATCCTTGCAAAAGCAACTATGGAGTTTGCCGCCTTTTCACATAGTCAATACATAGTACAAAGTCAATGTGCGCTCTAAAGTTTAGTTTCGCGTCCATCATCACTCCCAAGTACTTAATTGCGAGTTTGGAAGTGATTAAGGCGCTCTCGACTCTGATCTTCAGAGTATTCCTCTTTCTGCGTTTGGTTATGAGAACGGCCTCTTTCTTGTGAGCAGCCAACTCTAGTCCGACTTCCTCCAGCCACAGCTTGATGGTTCTGATTGCCTCGCTGGCATGCACTTCGACATTAGACGGCAGGGCCGGCCTTAGCATTTTGGTGGCCCTGGGCCAAATCGACGATGGTCGCCCCTGTCAACATCCAAATAAAAATTGATTTTAGAGACACCAATTTTTAGGGTTTTTTAGATTTTTCAAAAAAACCCTTATGAAATCGATTTTGTCCGTCCGTCTGTCCGTCTGTCCGTCCGTCTGTTCACTAAATAACTCGCGAACGGCTTAACCGATCGTCATAAAATTTGGTAGGAATGTGTAGAATGGTAACAGTCTTTGGCACGAAATACTTAAAAGTTGGTAGGACAAAAATAACAGGGTGTCCCGGACATTTGAAAAATTGTTCACTAAAGAACTCGCGAACGGCTTAACAGATCGTCATGAAATTTGGTAGGAATGTGTAGAATGGTAACAGTCTTTGGCATGAAGTATTTAAAAATTGGTATGGCAAATATAACAGGGTGTCTCGGACATTTACAAATTTGTTCACTAAATACCTCGCGAACGGCTTAACAGATCGTCATGAAATTTGGTAGGAATGTGTAGAATGGTAACAGTCTTTGGCATGAAATACTTAAAAATTGGTATGGCAAATATAACAGGGTGTCTCGGACATTTACAAATTTGTTCACTAAATACCTCGCGAACGGCTTAACCAATCATCATGTATTTTAGTAGGAATGTGTAGAATAGTAACAGTCTTTGACACGAAATACTTAGAAGTTAGTAGGGCAAAGATAACAGGGTGTCACGGAGATTTAAAAATTTGTTCACTAACTGATCGTTATGAAATTTGGTAGGAATGTGTAGAATCGTAAGAATCTTTAGCACGAAATACTTGGACGTTGGTAGGACAAAGCTAACAGGGTGTCCCGGAGATTTTAAAAAGTCGACTTTTTTAGTTTTTATCGGACATGGACGTATGGGTACTCAAATCAAAGAACTCGATGGGTACATTTCATATCAGTCGCTTTTTTCCAGTTTGGAGTAATGGTAACGGAGTTACAGCTAATAAATGGAGTTAATATATGTAACCATGATACATAGTAAATCTATTTTTGGGTTGATCTAATTAAAAAGTGTTGTTTCATTCTGGAACTCGTTTATTTAGACCAATCCAAAAATAGATTTACGAGAAGCATTTCATTAATATTGTGCATAATTCTTATTTATTACCTATAAAATATTTATTTATATGTGCAAAATTATTCACTATGTGTGTATCCAAAATCTAAAAAACCCTCGTATTGCGGGCGCAGCCCTCTGTACGCCGGTATTTTTTACCTTGATGTTGATGTAGATGGCCTGAATTACTATTATCCAATAACTGTGCTCATAATGTTGATTTCGTAATCGTACGTCGCTTGATCGACATGAGGAATAGAGTTCCAATGTTTTATTCTTGACGTCGACAACGTGCGGTGGTGATTATTCAGAATAAATATTACTTGAAACTCCTTGGGACCTGGAGGTGAATAATGTACTTGTAAAAAAGCATTAATTTTTCAAACTAGAAAATCGGTAAATTTTCCTATAAGTTCCGAAAAAGCAAGCGTGTTTGCAAAATCATTTCCAATTGACAACATTGCCTAGCAATTTAATTGATCTTGCGTCATGGTTGATCGCAGATACGTTTTGATTAGCTTCAGTTTCGAAAAACTTCTTTCACCTGATGCCGTCGCTGGCATTGTTAATAAGACTCGAAGAGCAATGGTGAAGTTGGGGAGCAGATGTCGCAGTTTGTTTTACAAAAGACCAGCGAGTGCTCTTCTCAGGAATTAAGCATACGAGCATTTTCAATTCAGCACACATATCTTGGGGATCAATGTCCGATTCCGATGCGTCTTTTAAAATATTGCTCAAATTAAAACATGCTCGCATAAGCTCATTTTCATAAGCTGTTTTCATTTTTCCATAATGAGTAAGGTATCCAAAATTATTAGTGTGGAGTTTTAACTGATTAAAACGTTCAGTGAGAGACATTAGTTTTTGGTTTAATAAAACGTTAAAAAAAATCCACTTAAAATTTCCTTTTTGGGTCATCGTCGGCTTCTTACAAAAATAGTTTTTTAGTTTTACATCTTCTCATGGAGCTTGCTGCTGGAAAAACCATTTCTTCTGCCATCATTTCAAGCTCCTCGGCTAATTGTTTGACAGCATTTTCGACCAATTCGAATCCAGTCTCTTTATATGATTTAACGAACCCTTTAGTTTTCTCGAAACATTTCATGGCAATATCAATGGCATATCCTTGATTAGCACTACCTTACTAATAATGTTTATTTGCAATAAAATGTCGTACCAAAAAACTAATGATACTAGGAACGAACCTTATTTCTCTTCAACGGAAATAATTCGATTAAGTACATTCCTCTAGTGCGTTCATTCATGATTAATTGCTAGCTTTGCCTATCAATTGTTATTTTCTTCCTTAATCTTAACTCCAGTTCAATCCAGCCAGCCGTGTGTTTGGAAGACACTTCGTGTCGTTGCCATGTGTTTCCAATCATCATTGCCCCCAATCGTTAGTTTGATTTCGATTCAGAAAATAATTTACAACAAAAGCTAAAAAAACACGTCATTTGATTTTGAGTACACTAACCATCGGCGATTTTCCCTCTCACCATTCGTCATTTTACGTCTATAAAATATTTCAGAAAAATTACGCGTTTTGCTTTTTGATAATCGAAGCTCCTGATTTGAAAGGGACCATTCCATTCTCCACTAAAAAATAACCGTAAACGTTCAGTTATTGTGGATGGCCATAACGAAGGGTCTTCTATTTTATTGGTCATTGGTATTTTTTACCTCAGCATCATCAACAACTTTAGACTGGGATGTTGATGTTACATCTGCGGTAATGCAACCAGGCTGAAGATTATTAAACGGCGAAATTCTTTTTTTCTCTGTAACTACTTCTTCTTCCTTGCCTCGTTCTTTATACCGCTCCATGGTTTCGCGTTGCTCGACCTGCAGTGTAGGCACATCGCATCTCTGTAACTACGAAATGCCTTTTTAGTGTGCCGATAAATGCTTCCGCTGTCGCCTTCTTTTTCCTTTTTAAAGCACCCGATTCTTGATTTAGTCCAACTCGTTTTGGTGGAGGCAATAGAAATTGTCCATATTTCAAAAGGGTGTTGCGTGGAGGCCCCTTGTTATTGACACTGTTTCCGAGTGGTGGCCCCTGAAAAGGATAGCTTCTTTGAGAGTGGTGGCCCCTCGAAAGTGGTGGCCCTGGGCAACCGCCCAGTTCGCCCACCCCTAGGGCCGGCCCTGTTAGACGGACTGTTCGCTGTAACGACTAAGGCGATATCACCCGCGAATCCGACGATGGTAACACCTCGAGGTACCAGGAGGTCGAGGATTTCGTTGTACATTATTATCCACAGCAAAGGACCCAGTACTGAACCCTGTGGAACGCCCGCTGTTACTATGTATTCTTTCACTCCTTCGTAGTGAACTCTGTAGAACTCTGTAAAACAAATAGCTTTTGATTATACCTATCAGATAGTTTGGTATATCGATCTTTCGTAAGGTCGCACGAATGTAACCCCAGTTCGCAGAGTTAAAGGTATTTTTAACGTTCCCGTGCCAGGTTCTTCACGGTCATTATTGTATCTACCGTGGAGCGTGACCCTCTGAAAACGTACTGTCGGTCGGATATACCCGCCTTTGTTTCGACTACCTCAGAGAGTCAATTAAAAATAATCCGTTCGAAGATTTTGCCAGTTGTGTCCAGTAAACAAATTAGACGGTACGAATTTGCTTCTCCGGGGGGCTTATTTGCTTTCGGTAATAGAACCAGATTCTGTTTTTTTCCACCGCTTAGGAAAAGTCTGTTCCTCCAGACAGGCTCTAAAAACGCCAACGAACTTTCCGGATTGTACGTGCTGCCTTCAACGCCCTATTGGGTACTCCGTCGGGTACTCCGTCGGGTCCTGGCGCTTTATTCTCACCAAATCTGACTGCTGCTTTGAAAAGCCCGTCCTCAGTTATGTCTGGTGCGATCTCGCCGTCCATCGGTGGTTCCGGTTGGTTGCGTTCCAACTTGTGACGGGTGAAAAGAGTTGCGACATTATTTCCTAGTAGATCTGGACACGTTAATTGTGGTGATTTTTGGCCTATTTTCTTTGTGACCACTCTATAGGCCGTTCCCCAAGGGTTTAAATCTGCGTCCTCGGAGAGCTGTTTGAAACAGCGCTCCGTACTCCGTTTTATTGCATTTTTGAAGAGCCTTCGAGCTCTCTTGTATGCTTCATGTAAATCGGAATATGCAGTTTTATCCGATGAACGCTGGCCAACGCTCTCAAGCATTTACAGCGTAACCCCGCGATCTCTTCATTCCACCAGTAATTCCTCTTTGCATGGTTTTATGACTTTCTTTTCATCATAGAAGCGTCACAGGATTCCTCTTTGTGGCTTGCAATCTGCGCTGCCATTTTCTCTGCCGACCCCTCGACAGGACCCATCTCAAGTTGAACTTCTTTCAAAAATTTCCTCATCGAAATCCGAGAATTCCTGTGTCCGGTAATCGATGTGCTCTTTCCTTTGTTTCGAAGAAAATCGCCTGGTGATCGCTGTGTGTACATTCTTCGTTAACCTGCCAGTACATGCTAGGCGCTAAGGAGCTGCTAACGAATGTGAGATCTATAATCGATCCGAAACCTCTTTCTGAAGGTATGGGCACCGGCCGAGTATATTAGAACGACGTCCAGTTTGGTGAAAGCATCAAGGAGTGCACGCTAGGGATGTAAAAAACCGGACGGTTAGTCCGAAAACCGGTATTTTGAGAACGGTTAACCGGGTTATTTTTGGTTTTTTCCTTCTCCCGGTTTTAACCCGGACGGTTGTTTGTCCATCCGGTTAAAACCGGTAAAAATTCTTTCGAAATTCATACAATTTTTTATATTTTCCTGATTTTTCAGTCAGCAATTCTATTACTTGTCCCCTAGGAAAAACTTCGTTTTCAAATTTCAGCCCTTAAACATATTTTCGAACACTCTCCTTATGGCTACAGAGTGCGCCAGAGAAACTTACTTATTTGAAACGTCAATAAAAACAAAAGTACATAGTTATTATTTTAATTAATTTTTTTATTTGAGAATACAATATCCCAAGTTTTTGACATTTTTATGTCTTGACTCTGGCACATAAATTCGAAAAGCGTCACGAAAATTATAACGAAAAAGCGTTACGTTTTTGGCATTACCCTGTGAGTTTTGGGTGCCTTTCAAGGTTCAACGGAAGTTGGGCTAGGTGGTACCCCGTGAGTGTTGGTTGCCATTCAAGGTTCAACAGAGGTTGGGCTTGGGTTCAATTTACGTTCAACTTGAGTTCAACTTGGGTTCAACTTGGGTTCAACTTGAATTCAACTCGAATTCAACTCGAATTCAACTTGAATTCAACTTTCAACTTAGGTTCAACTCACGTTCAACTTTCATTCAACTTTTGTTGAACGACCCAAAAAGTGTAACTTTTAACTTAGGTTCAACTCATGTTCAACTTTCGTTCAACTTTTGTTGAACGACCCAAAAAGTGTTACTTTTAACTTAGGTTCAACTCACGTTCAACTTTTGTTGAACGACCCAAAAAGTGTTACTTTCAACTTAGGTTCAACTCACGTTCAACTTTCGTTCAACTTTTGTTGAACGACCCAAAAAATGTAACTTTTAACTTAGGTTCAACTCATGTTCAACTTTCGTTCAACTTTTGTTGAATGACCCAAAAAGTGTTACTTTCAACTTAGGTTCAACTCACGTTCAACTTTTGTTGAACGACCCAAAAAGTGTTACTTTCAACTTAGGTTCAACTCACGTTCAACTTTTGTCAACTTTCGTTTAACTTTTGTTGAACGACCCAAAAAGTGTAACTTTCAACTTAGGTTCAACTCACGTTCAACTTTCGTTCAACTTTTGATGAACGACCCAAAAAGTGTTACTTTCAACTTAGGTTCAACTCACGTTCAACTTTCGTTCAACTTTTGATGATCGACCCAAAAAGAGTCAAATTCGAAAAGCAAATCGTCACGAAAAACATGAAAATGTCCCACTGAGTTGCGGACTTGTACGCAAGCTGTTTTTTTCTCCATTTTTTCATAGTCTTGAAAATGACATCGGTTAAATCTGCATACACTGATTAAATCGATTTTTGATACTCGTCTCCACTCTTTGCAGCATATCAATCGGCATGTTAGCAAAGGCGTCGCAAATGTTGTTCCTGAGGTGAGCTGTGGTCCGTGGTTGGTCGACATAAACCAGGGTTTTCAAATAACTCCATAAAAAAAGCCTGGAGCCAAATCAGGAGAGCGTGCCAGCCAAGGGAGATGGCCTCTGAGAGAGATTAGGCGGTCGGGGAAATGTTGTTGCATCAAATTCATTCAGGCTCGTGCTGTGTGTGTCCCTAACGTTCATTTCAAAAAAATCCTTGATCATGTTCCTAGTGAGCGGCCCTTAGAAAAGAATCTCTCGACGGCGAAGGTACGCTGCTTTCTAGACCAGAGCCTGATGACAACTGACTGGAATGGGAAACAAACTTGAGGACCTGCCCCTCCAGATGCCACCCATCAACCCACCCAACTTGGGAGTTTTTTTCAAATAAGTAAGTTTCTCTGGCGCACCCTGGACGTGTATTTTGATTTGATTTTGCATACGATACGAACACCAGCATTACAAGTGTGTTTTTATTAAAATTCTAAGCAAATCAATAAAAAGACTCGGTTAACCAGAAAACCGGTGCTTTGAGCCCGGTGAAAACCGAACGGTCTAACCGGCTTTGCAAGAAACCGAAAAAAAAACGAAAACCGGGTTATGGGCCGGTTTTTGACATCTCTATGCACGCCCCCTTGCATTCGTCTCTCGGCTTCCCCATTCCGTTGAAGCCCCGGCAATGATAAATTGGAGCATGTCTGCTGGCATCGTACACCAATCGATCCAGTAGAGTTTCAAACTCAACTAATCCCAGTCGTGGTGGGGCGTAGCAGCTGTACACATAGGTACCCCTTATCATAGCCTTTACGAACCAATTCACCTTTTCGGCCATGCCTTCTTGAAAAGCGTAGTTGCCGCATGTCCAGATTGCTGCTTGTCGATCCTTGTCGGAGACTCAGATTGAACTTGGCATATTCTTGTATATTGTATTCACCTGTACCTGGCAAAAGCCTAAAGCAAAAGCTTTGAAGGTTCGATAACTGCTAAATAAGAAGAATGACAAGAAGTTAAGTAATGTTCATTGGGGGATAAAACATGTGGTTATAGTAAGGTTAGATACTATGAGAAATTATGGCAGAAACAAAAATGTCATTTATATTTATTACTCTCTTAAAATGCCAACGTGATATTTAACCCTTCTGTTGGCGTATAGATCCAGACAGACCATTGGTACTATATCTTGATGAAAAATATCGTTCAACAATATTTTCCACCCTTTCCATATATATTTCAAAGGAACCGACGGCCACAAATGCGATCAAACGTTCGGCGAAATGTAAACTATGTCTAAAGAAACGAAAAAACGGCGCATCATCGTAAGACATAGTATGTAAACTGTTTCAAGATCCAAAATTAAACCTCTTCAAAAATTAAGATTGATTTCACAGAAAATTCAGCTACACCTTAGGCATAATAGCTCGTAGGCGACGACAGAAGGGTTAATAATTGCATCGACAATATTTTGACGTTTGAATTATTTCGTGGAGTGTAGTCTGGACTAACGCATGGCATGGGTTGCTATGCTTTTTCTAAGATATGTACATTTGGTTTCTAGTTATTTTCGCGAATAATCCTATAATATGACCTTAAACTCAATGTTGCTCGAAGTGTAAGCATTCTTGTAGGGTAAGAGATGAGAATAGTCCCGCCCAGAAGCAAATCAGCACAATGTTTGTCTTATTCGTTCAATTTCTTTCAATTGAAATCGTTTTGCAATTTTTCTTCTTCTCTAAACAAATGGCCAACAACAATCGAAATGCCTATGGAGGATTTCAACCGATAAATGCCGCGCATTTGCACCAATCAGTTGATTAAATCGAATGAATTTGGTTATAGTCAAATCCGAATCCCTTTTATCGGCATCATGCATACAGCGAGAGCATCTTCCACCGGAGGTAATCCTTAAAACAGCAAAGCAATGGTGACAAGACGGCAACAATACTCAACGCGCGAAGAACACGAGAAAAATAAGGATGAACTGAAGTGAAACGAAATAAACTTTTTTTTTCTTTTGCTAACATAATCACCTGATCAGGACATGAAAAGAAACAAAACAATTTTTCCACCTTGGCACATTCTTTGTTTGCCTCTGCAATTGTTTTCGCCTTTCTGTCTTTTTTCTGTTTGACTTTATTGAACTGATAAACAAATTTTGCAATCAGCCAAATTAAATTACATTTTTTGTCTTATATTGTCAATGTAGTGTTGGAAGTTGGACTGTGCAAATTTATTGTTCGGTGTCTGTGCTTGCGCGAGAACTTTGGAGGTTTGAATGCAAGAAGAAATGGATGGCTCTGTAGCGAGCGATCTACGAGAAAAATAAGTTGCCAGTTGAATATTCTATTTTAGATTTTTTCAATCTCAAACTACTCGTACCAAGTTAGGGTTAGTGTAAGTTATGTATGAAGTTAGTTGTTAATAAACTAGGCGACAAGAAAAAAAAGGCACCTGCCATTATGCCATCATTTTCCTAACAAGTATGTACCTAACTATAACGAAAAGTGTCGGCCCCAATATTTCTGTGGTTCATCTTCCTGGGTAGTTAGGTTATCCTGCTAACTTACCTAACAAATTTTGTCGCGGGTTATCCTATTCAGAAACACTTCTCCCAAAGCAGGATGTGTAAGTTGGTTGTTATTGTGGTATTTCAAAAGATTCTTTTTCTATTGAATCAAAAGAGGGTTTTGGTCCCGGTTTTTTGACAAAAATTCCTGGATACAGTAAAACTGCACTTTGTGTGGAGACTGTGGCGAATATACTGCAAGCCGCAATAAAGTCCTCCTTCGAAGAGAGTTGCAGGTTAACGAGACGACATACCAATGCGAAGTGCAAATGATGAAACTCAAATTTATAGACATCCTGCGTAAAAAGACAGGGAAACTTTTCAACGCGGCGAAAAGAACTGAGGATTGGGACACATACCGCCTCACCCTAACTGGGTTAGAAAGAAATTAGGAAAGCCAAGAGGGAATCCTGGAAGAAGTTCTGCGAAGAGATCGAAGATATACATGAAGGAGCGAGACTCCAGAAGATTCTGGCTAGGGATCCAACAAACCTCATCGGAACTCTTAAAAACTCCGACGGAAACCCAACAAACATATGTAAGGAGACCCTGGAAATCCTTCTAGGGACTCTCTTTCCTGGATCCACCATTACAACGGAACGCATAGACCAGTTGGATGAAAACTCCCTGCATTTCAGGGCAAACAAAAACGACTGGTCGCTTGCGAACCAAATACTAACTCACAATAAGATGGAATGGGCAATCAACTCCTTCGAACCTTACAAATCACCAGGGCCAGATGGTGTTTATCCAGCCCTGTTTCATCAGGGTCTTACGACTCTGGCTCCACATTTACTAAGACTATTTAGAGCCAACATAGCCTTAGGATACATTCAAATCACTTGGAAGCAGGTAAAAGTAGCATTCCTGGCAAAGCCGGGGCGCAACCAAACCCTAGCGAAATCGTTTAGGCCAGTTGGCCTGACCTCTTTCCTTCCCAAGTCATAAATATATCAGGGACAGGTGCCTGTCGCTTTTCCCATTGCACCCGAACCAACATGCTTATGAGGCAGGGAAATCATGTGAATCAGCAGGGACGTAGCAAGGGGAGGGGTCCATGGGGTCCGGACCCCTCCGAAATGTTTGCAAAAATAATCGGAGTCCGCGTTTTGATAACATGATTTTGAAATAGATTGACATTTATTTATTCAATAAACGGACTTAAGTCCTTTGAAATACAATTAATACAATATTTACTGAAAAAAATGACTTACATGAGACTATAACTAATACTAATCACTAGGGCTCGGATTTTTATGTTTTTACATATTTTTTCTTTAGACTGATAATTCATTTCTGGGGTGTTTTCTTTGCGTTTCAGAACATTTGAAAGCAAATGGCATGTATTTGTTTTTACATATTTGTAAATATTCAAGTGATATTACATATTTTTAAATATTTCACTCTTTTTTACATATTTTCTTCCATATTTAGAAAATTTGTACATAAGTACGAACAAATGATTAAAAAAAATTTAATTGAATTGAATACAACAGTTTCATTAGAATTAGGTATAAGTTTTAGGATTAGAGGAACATTTCGCTATCAGCTCTCGTAAGAAGAATTTTCTTGTTCTTCTTATCGACACTAGCGACACTTATCTTTTATCTTGCCGTCCGCCATATAGCGGACACATAGCGGAAAATATCGGAAACACAAAAGTTCCCCCTATGAGAACGGATAGCAGAACAAGCCAAAACAATAACAGAATCAAAATGCAGGTGCTTTACGACTTTTATTTACTGAAAGGTAAAGGGTTATGCTGCATTAAGAAGACTCGGCAGTACATTTGCATTCAACGTTTGAGCTAGCTAGTTAGGGGGGTAATATGTCTATAAAAAGGTCCTTGATGGACATTTTTCACTTATTTCGTGTTCAGTATTTGGTCAGTTAACATTTTTCCAAAATGCTAAAAGTCAAGTCTACATCTAGTTCTCTTGTCCTGAAATACATACGGGAATTCCCGTGGAGACGGAAGTGTTTTATTTTGTGACAGTTGCGGAAAAGCTGTGGCAACCATTTATACTGCTTTACATAAACAAAACAAAGAGAAAAGAAGGACCTCGAAACAAACGTTTATTTCTCCTTCGGGAGGCAGCAGCAAGTCGGCGTTTAAAATGGATTTATGTCGCGCTTTTGTCAAGGCTGATATCCCATTTTATAAACTCAGCAATCCCCACTTTAAAGAGTTCTTGGAGAAGTATAGTGGGCAAAGAGTTCCCGAGGAAAGCACCATAAGAAAGACCTATTTATGCGACGTCTACACGGAAGCACTTTACAGAATTCGCGATATAATTGGTGATGGGCCCATAGATATAGCCGAATCTACGGATGTCGAAGGGAGATATATAGCCAACGCTATTGTTGGGCTATTATCTTCGGAAAAAACGAAGCCCATTTTATTTATTTTAATAAAGTCTTAGAAAAGTGCAACCACGCATCTATTGCTCAATTTTTCAACAATTCGATGAGCGTACTGTGGCCAAATGGAATGCAGCACAGTAATGTGTTGCTGTTCGTAACTGATGCTGCTCCATACATGGTAAAGGCTGGGAAAGCCCTTCAAGTATTTTATCCGAGATTTACTCACGTTACTTATTTCACCCATGCATTTCATTGCATTGCCGAGCACGTTAGAAACGAGTTCGTCGTAGTAGATGCCTTAATTTCCAACGTAAAGAAAGTGGTTTTGAAAGCACCAAGTCGCGTGAGAATACTTAAGGAGAGCTTCCCCGATTTGCCGCTACCACCAGAGCCCGTTGTAACCAGATGGGGAACCTGGCTGGAAGCCGTGAAGTATTATTGCGAAAGTTTCGATGAGATCAAGGCTGTGTTCTCCAAACTTGACTAAAACGCTGTAGCTATCGAGAAAGCAAAAAAATCGCAAATTCAAATATGCGCCCATCACATCAGTCGATGTTGAAAGTCATTCAGCCAGTATAAAAATATCCTTGCACCAGACAAAAATTGAAAATTTAAAAAAATATCTAATTTGTAGCAGTTTTGAAGAATAACTACGATTTCGATGCACGTAATCATATTTTTATTTTACATATTTCAGTTTTTTTTTTTTAAATATTTTGACAAAATAAACACATATTATATGTACATATTTCATGTTTTATTTTACATAAAATTCCGAGCCCTAAATCACCATAACTAATACTAATCTACATCATCACTCATTCACCCAAATAGCAGCCGATTTCAGAGTTTAATCGATACATATTTGCAATTGATTATTAGGAAATGCATCTAGCAGTGACGCGGTGAACACTTATTAGTCGTGTAGGAAATGACTATTCGCACTCGGTACAAAATTCTCTTTATGTTTTATCTTAATTTGCCTAAGAGTTTGGTGTTTTGAACTCTCCGCTGTTGGGGTCCTGAATGTCGCTAAGAAATAATTTCAGAACGCGATAAAGAATAGTTTAGCCGTAACCCGCTACTGGCTGGCTGAGCATTGCTGGAAAATCCAGAATGCAACATACACTCAAAAAAAAAAGATTGTAAATTTCTAGCAGATTCTGTGTAAAATGTGTTTAAAAGCATTGTAAAATTAAACAACGGTGCATAAATTACACATTCTTTATGTATCGCAATATTTTCGAGCATTATTACATGTTTTAAAGTAAACTTACACAAATATGAGTGTTTATATATTTTTCCATCAAATTCCGTGAAAAATTTACGACGAAATATTCACATTCAGCAGCTGCCCTAAAATTTGTGTAAAATTTACACAACATTCTGTTGAAAAAGACACAGATTATGATGATTTTCAAGTTTTTCACCAATTATGATGTTCTTTTGAAGTTTACACCAAAATAATTGGAAAACATGAATAAGTTTTCCGTATAGTTTTCATATCACAGTTGCTGTTTCGCTGTCTAGTGGTGCAGACATATTTTATGGGCGCCACAAATCCTCTGATCGATTGAAGAGATTTTTGGATTGCGAGATAAACTGGAAGGTATGTATGTGACCATCCAATTCAATTTTTTGATCGGACGTGTGGAACGTAGTGCGATGCAATTTCTCGTGCAATCTGTCATGAGAATCATGAATGTTTTCAATTGCAGATTTTTTTAACATAATCCGGTGGCCATTCTTCATGCTGTATGGTTGTGATAATTTTCGCTGTGACGTATTGTGTTGTGTGGACCGTGAGACTCATTGCAGATTGCGCGGAAAATTGCATAATGTGTTGGCTGTACGGCCGTGAGTTCGATTGTGTGCAATCGATCAACTAAATGGGGTACCGAAAATATTTTAATTTCGCTTTATTCTGTGCAAAAATACACGAAAAAAACCGTATTTCCAATCAGAATTCTTCTTCAAGTGTGGAAAATTACTACATAATGATGTAAAAAAGCCCCCCAAAAAGTGTGATTTTACACTTCTTGTTTGTAATAATTACACAAAACAGCGCGATTCTGAGTCAGATTTAAAATATAAATACTTCCACAAATACGCAAAATTACACCACTTTAGATGTAGTATATTACAACATTAGCTATGTAAATTTTTAAAATACACTTCGTTGTAATTTTACCCTGTAGATAGATGGTTTTCATGTGCCATTTATAATCAGGGTAAATTTACATGATTTTTTTTTAGAGTGTAGCCGAGATTTCCTGCTTACACCTATGGCTAAATTAAAAAATTAGTCATTTAAAAATGTACATGGGATAGGGTGGCTAGACATCGCTCTTTAGGTGGATATGTCCTGCTTTTACACTCTGTGCTCCCCATTCCAGCCGAAATGCCACGAACTTAAATTCGATTTCCAGATTCCTTCCCACGATTGCTTAATAAAAAAAAAAAACAACCGCAGATAGAAAATCATATGTTGTAGCCTCGCCAGATTCCAAATTTAGAAAGCCTAAACTATAAAATTTTGACTGTGGTGTATTACGGATCAATCGACGAACTATGATCCTGGAAAGTATCAAGACCATACTAAACAAATGGCGAAAAGAAGAAATGCGAGTTAAATACAACTGTGTACCACATTGGTGTCAGGGAAGCCTGCCATTTCAATGATGGTGATGACCAAAAATTGTTAAACGTGCAGCCACAATCAATAATTTGCCCTATTACAAGTTGCTGCCAGTGGCGCAACAGCGAAAGGGGTAGACCGAGAAATTGGGAAAGGAAAACTGATGAAATGGAACAAGAACTACACAAGTTCGAGTTCGTAGAAACATTTGTCTTCAAAATATACCACAATTTCCACTAAAGTTGTGAACCAAAAGTCTCATACTAAAATTTGTATGCATTTTTTGGACCAAAAGCTCCCCAGACTCGCATATTTGTACACAAAATGTCCTTTTTCACAAGAACTGTATGCTAAGCATGTGTCATATTAGATTTTTTTTTTGGGAATGCTGCTTGCTTTGATCCAATTGACTTGTGATTGATAGTGCCCTGATCCCAATGCTTGTTTTGCCTGGGAAGATAAGGTTTCGTAAAGCAATTAAAGAGATATTAGCGCAACATCAGTATGGTTTTTTGTTTGTGCAAAAATTCCTTTTTTTTGCATTTTCCATGACCTTTTATCTTTTTATCTAAAATCCACCTGCACGCCTTGACCGTTACCTATTTCATACATTTAAACCCTTCCTCGTCAACCACAATGCTGAAAAGAGTGATTCAAAACTTGGTTTTCATGAAAACAAAAGAAACCCCCGTGCATATTTCGAGTATGGCATTACACTCATGTTCTTACGACGCTAAACTACGCAAAAATTTTAAAATTATTGTTAATGTAACGGGAGCTAGAAACACCACCGTATAGCATCATTACTGGAAAATCACTCAACTTGTGACAGCAGCTTCAAATGTCCAGTAACATGGGTCGCCTAAGTCCCTTCCAGGATAAGATGTTTGTCGCGGAACTGGTTGGACCTCTAATATTTTGTTTTTTTTCTAACAATGGACCTAGCGAAAGAGCCATTAATATAAATCTTCCTTTCGGTGATCCTAACAAACCCCGAAAAAGCCTTTCCTTCTTTTTTAATTTAGCATCTTTGCTATTAAATAACTATATGGTTCTAGCGAAAAAAAAAACTCCAGTAACATAAATTATACAAAATCACACTGTTTATTTCGAAAAGGACTTCCCCTTAATTTCTTTCGGGACACATGGAATCTTGAATTATTTCTTTGTGTATCTAGCCTGTTGTGGTGTACACACCTCATGTTCATTGATTTCGAGAAGGCGTTCAATAGTGTTGATCGGGAGTATATTTGAAGAGCTCTTCGTAGGAGGGGCATACCAGATAAAATAATTTCCATCATCAAGGAATCTTATCAGGGAGCCCAATGTCACGTTTTGCACAAGGGTAAGCTTTCAGATCCTTTTGAGGTGCACAGTCGCCTTCACCATATAGTGGTCAGAGTCAATATTTGCTCCACGATAGGACCGAACATCCATTATGCTCGATGCCCATCTCTTGCAGACAAGGACGTGGTCAATTTGGTTGACGGTATGTTGATCTGGAGATCTCCAGGTCTGCCTGTGAATGCGACGATGCGCATCAGCATCCTGATAAGGGGAACATTTCCAGGGGTTCTTTCAAAACTCTTGCAACAAGCTCTAACTCATTGGTGCAGGAGGGTAGACCTATCGGTCAATCCCGCCAAAACAACACTAATAACCTTCAGACACCAACACAATTCGGAAGGGCTAAAGGCTCCAACCTTATTTAATCAACAATTGCAGTTTACCACTGAGGTAAAATATATGGGAGTCACCCTTGACAGCAGACTCACGTGGAAGAAACAGCTGCAAAACACATCATCACAAAAGGTATATGACTTCGGGACAAGGCGACGCGGTGCGGCACGGATTCGCGCGGCGCAGTGCAGCACGGAACGGCACGAACATTTTCTTCAAGCGTATAGTGGCAAATATCTTTACAGAACGGAATGAAACAGAACAGAAGCGAAGGTAATAAGATGCTTTCAAACTTGAAACAATTTTAGAAACCATAATGGACTTCCAATACTCTTTCCATGACTTCGGGACAAGGCGGCACCGATTGGCGCGGCACAGTGCCGCACGGAACGGCACGAAAATTGTCTTCAAGTGTAGTGGCAAATATCTTTTTAGAAAGAAATGAAACAGATCAGAACAATGTTGTAATAAGATGCCTCCTAACTTGAAACAATTTTAGAAACCATAGTGGACTTCCAATGATACTCTTTCCATGACTTCGGGACAAGGCTTCACGGTGCGGCATGGATTGGCGCGGCACAGTGCCGCACGGAACGGCATGAAAATTTTCTTCAAGTGAAGTGGCAAATATCTTTACAGAACAAAATGAAACAGAACAGAAGCGAATGCAAATGGACATGAATACGCCAGACGGCACGCCTGCCGCCAACGTTTCACAGTATGTGATAAGAAGTTAGTATTTCGTCTAGGCATCAACATCTCATCTCCTGACCGCATGGACATTTTTCAGGGACGGGAATTGAAACCGCAAGAATTTAGCTTACATATCACCAAAAAATATTAATGTAAGTCTTTTGCAATGAGCGTCTCAAAAACTCAGCTCACAATAGTTAACATCCAAGAAAATGATACGTCCCTAAGTTAAACCGAAAATCCTTAAATTCATTAGAATACCCTTGCCCATGGAGTGCCGCCACTCTACCGACATAAGATCGGAGATTACAAACACTCAGTCAGAAGCAACTTCCACGAAGTGAAAAAAAGACGAAAGAGAGAGAATAGATTGCAAGTGAGTATGCAAACTTGTGATTAAAACGATTCAACCCCCACAGCATCATCTTGTATCCGGCTACAAGAGAAGAGACACTATTTCCGCATTCTTGGTCGCAACTACCTTCCGTCGCGTCGCGCCGTCATGATGTCGTTTTCTTGTGCATCCATTCCGATGCAATTTTGCGTTACATTGGTTTCAAGGAACTTAAATCCTTTTTTTCTTCGTGCTTGGCTTAACTCGTCCCGTCGACATTGTCGTTGCTCGTAGCTACACTATTCTTCGTTGACTGTCGCGAGGCAAGCAAGGAAAATTCTTTCTTTCTGGGTGTACCTAACTTGAAAACGTATAGTTGGAGTATACGTTACGAGGACGAAGTAGTGCAGGATGTGCATGGAAGAATGGCGCATTAAAACGATTTTCCTGATGACTATCTTCTTGCGACGAAGGTTAAATTGTTCGAGCACGCCTTATTCACTTCTGTTTTTTGGAGGAATGGGAGTTGTCCGGGTAACGAAATGACTTTAAGACGGCTTACACTAATTGCAATCGAATAGAATAATTAAGTGAAATCTTTTGTAAATCAATCGTTGCGTTGGTGATTTTGTCCGACCTCGTTTTTAGCTGAATAACTTGAAAGTGAAATTATCGATTTTGTATTTATTTGTCGAAATTCCGGCGTAAAATGGATGGATAACCAGCCTACAGGTATTAATCAGTGGTAGCATTAGCTTTTCAATTTTCAGCTTTCGATCTATGCACACATAATTTAGGCATGAGCTCATAGGCCAGAGAAGAGGCTCTATATAAGATACTCTAAATATATCGGGAGTTGATTTGTGAAGTTACAGTTCTGTTGCAATGACAAGTAGCGACACACTCTTGTGATTATACCGGATTAAGCAAGCGCGGGGCCCGTGGCAAATGTTGAGCGCGGGGCCTATGGGACTCCAATTGACCAAACTAATGAAGGGGTGCTCAAATTAATATTTCGGTTTATGAGTCATTGCTCAAGGAGTTCTTCCCTCTCCTTTTAAAATATGAAATACTTTTGGCGTATCTACTTTTTGGCGTATCTACTTTTTGGCTTACCCTGTGTTCTATTGTGTAAAAAAATTTCTTATCATTTATTTCTTGATTATCCTCTTCAGTAATAATTACATACTTCAGTTTAGTTCGTTGGAAACAGGATGACTCCATAGGAAAGGGGCTATCAGCTAGCAAATATCAGCATTACAACCTTGCAGAACGACGAATAGATATGTAATAAAAGAATTGGTACTATGATATTTTAGTGTAAAAAGTACAAGCTAAAATATTTCGCATCAATTCGCAAAAATTAACATTAAATTTCCGCCGAAATTCGCACCTCTTCCGTAAAATCGAAATTTCCGTACCTCTAATCACAATGTGTTAAGAACGTCGATCGGTTTTACTGAAAGCTTTAGTATAGCTTTCGATTGAATTGTACCTTTTCAGGTTTACTCAGGTTCACAAAAAGTTAAAACCAAACATTTAGCCAAAAAAGCCTATAAAAATGATACTCATGTACCAGAAGACCAAAATTTACACTTTCTACATTTTTTCTTCGAAAACTTACACACTTAAGCGAAAAACAACATTTTTGTGAAACAATTTTCAGTTATTTTTAAAAAGGTAATTTTGCCCCCATTTTTCATTACGTCCAAAGAGGTACGCCACTGTGAATGAGAGATATAATTGTAATTTCGAAGTTCTATGGATGTGTGCAAATACATTTCCCAACATAAGCTCCAAAACTCGTATGTCCCGCTAGAATGTGAATCTGAAACACTGTGGGCGTAGGTTTACGGGCATTTGCCACCTTCTGCCACGTGGTTAATCCGGCACTGCCTATACCCATAAAATGGTATAGGGTATATTGTTTTTGTTACGCCGATATTATGTAACACCTCAAAGGAGCAACCGGAGGTATGGCAAAGTATATATATAAATGATCAGGGTCGGTCCCTGAATCTAATAAGCCATGTCTGTCTGTCCGTGTGTCTGTCTGTTAGCACGATAACTCCCGAAATAATGAAGCTAGCGGTTTGAAATTTTGGTCGAATGTTTGTTTTGCTAAAATCTTGGACGGTATTGAAAATGGGGCAAATCGGA
This sequence comes from Microchrysa polita, assembly GCA_949715475.1. Classification (NCBI taxonomy): domain Eukaryota; kingdom Metazoa; phylum Arthropoda; class Insecta; order Diptera; family Stratiomyidae; genus Microchrysa; species Microchrysa polita. Next base: position 44,676,951 of record OX454415.1, on the reverse strand, counting down.
CCACAGGTTCCCCTACCTCCCATACAAACTACCCCTCCTTGATATTTTAATTCGGCCATAACTTTCGCTAGAATATCGCTATCGACTTGAAATTTTGATCAATATATGATTCTGACATATACTGTGAGTTGATGGAAAGTGGAGTAGGTCCGACTACCCCTACCCCTACTTACCCTACAAAGTTATATTCAGCCATATATTTTGATAGAATGTCACGAAAAACTTCAAACTAGTATCAAATGGTAGCCGTTGGATGCCTTGACAAGGTAATAAAGATGTGTCAGGTCCGACCCATCTACCCCTCCCTCCCCCACAAAAAATATGAAATTGAATATTTTGGGTTTTGCGTGCCTTCTAGGTATATACATGGGTATAGGGTATTCGCACGATTAGAACTCGGTCTCGGTTTTATTGTCGAAATACAAACCAGGGGCTCTATCATTCGATTCGAAAGGAATTGCTTTCAAAATGGCTAAAGTAAAGTGTAACGCCAAAACGAATAGCTTCTATTCGAAAGTAAAAGGACTTTCGTCTTTCGAGGAACAGAACGAAAGTCCCGTATCATGTAATTCGACAGAGACGATTGCAACAAAAATTCGAATGGAATCGGACCATGGAGTCATGGGGCTGCCCCTGAAAATTAGGTACTTCTAAGAAAAACTGTTTTCTTTGCGTACCAATCCCAACTCCCAAATATAGGTTCTTGCAAGAAAAACTTTTACTTTTTGAATCTTAACCAAAATTCATCGAAATGTGTTCCTGAATTAGACTCCACACATCCAGAAAGAGATGGAATCGGAACACGTCGTAGGGCTGCGGTAAAAATTGTTAGCGCAAAAGAAGCTTAAGGCCGCGTACACATACAGAGCGCCGCCGAGCTTTTCCGGGCCGGGCGATGCGATGCGACGCGATGCGATGTGTGCACACTCATTGTGATGTCGGGCCGGGCGATGCGATGCGATTTGTTGCGAGTCGACGCGATTTCTTTCTATAGGAAGAAAACCGGATTTTTCAAGGGGATTTCATACGGCGCTGGCTCGTACGATTTGCTGCTGATATGGCTATGATTTCAGATCGACTTCGTGACATAGGGCTTCGAGTGTTCTACCATTGATATTTTCAATATACATACAAACGTGTCGGTATATTTATGTAGTGTTGTAGATAATTGTGGGTATTAATGAATGGATTGCCGTAGGTAATAATAATGTAATGTAGTACCATTGGTATTTTCTATATATGTACATACATACGTACTTGTCGGTATGGCTATGTAGTGTTGTAGATAAATTGTAGGTAGGGTAGGTCATGTAATGATGAATGACTGAAAGATTTAGGTAACCTTTCTGGAAATTTGCAGTGTTAGCTTACGCGTTTCAAAACAATTTTCGGGTCGCATTTGGATTTGGTGTTAATTGTTGTTCAAATATGTATGAATGGGTGAAATAGGTAATTTTTGGAAACATGCAGTGCAATAAAACCCAGTTTCTAGCGTACGCGCACTTTTATGAGCCTGCCGGCCAAAAAATGGCATCCCCGTTTCTCGGGGAAATACTCGTCCAATTGGCGTGGCAGAAACATTAAGGTAAATTTGGGTCGCTGATTCCGAATTTGAGGTCAAAAACAACAAAATTTTTTTGGGGCTGCCCGCCCTGAAAATTGTACCCCTGTTTTCTCGGAGAAATACTCGTCCAATCGGCGGGGCAGAAACACTAAGGTAAATTTGGGTCGCTGATTCCGAATTCGATGTCAAAAACAAGAAAAAAATGTCGGGGTTGCCCGCCTCAAAATGGTACCCCGGTTTCCTCATCACCGTAGGTTCCCGCAAGTGACCTATCTACCGCTACCTTCAATAATTCACTGCAAATACATGCGCTGTACGGAATTTTCTTATACGTAAGAGTACGCCACCAACCGGGTTGTGCTGCACTGCATATTACCACAAATCTTACTTCTTTGACCAATTCATAGATACAACCACAACTGTCAAATCCCTTTTTTGGGGGGTACGCTACGATCTGGGTTGGACAGCACTGTAAATTTCCACAAAGGCTATTTAGTAGACCAATCCATTATTACATCACCAACACACGGCTATCCCTTCATTTAATATCTACAAATGTATAACACTATACAACACGACACGTATGTATGTATGTATATACAAATATTTCCAATGGTAATGCACAAAGCATGCCTCTCATGTTGACATCTCCCTATCAGCATCAAAAAGCACGAAACCAGCCTCTCTATGTCCGATTACATACATACAATACACCATGCTACTACGAACCCGATCCAAACACAAATCGCATCGTCCATGTCGCTCACATCGGCGACAAGGCACCTTGCAGCAGCTGTTGAAAGCACATGGAAAAGTTCTCCATCGTACAACCCGACGTCGCATCGCAAGCATTCTGAATGGTACAAGCAGGTTCGTGCTGGTTCCTATTTAAATGCTAAGAATTTTTTTTTCTTGCGATGGGAAGCTTATCGCATCGCATCGCCCGCAGTGTGAATGGGCTGTAAGTTTCATTCAAATGTGACGGGTATTCAAATTTCGGCCGCGCCCGAGATTAGCCTCGGTTTCGTTTTTTTACTGCTATCGTGTTTTCCAAAATGTTAACAAGGTTGCCTCGTATTTTACTTGAATGTAATTGATTTAATTATCTTTCAAGACTAAATATTTATTTAAAAATACAACAAAAAAAATAATTTGAAAATCGGCCCACTACATCTTTCGATTTATTCTAGTGCAAGAAGCGAGATTGGCTACAATCATGAGGCCATACCAATTACTCAAAACAAACGAGTTTCATGATACCAAATTGCTTTCGAATCGAAAACGAAAGTTTCGTCATTTTCGTTTCGAATTACATGATAGGGCCCCAGATTTGCATTGCAATTAAGATTTCAGCGTATCGTGTGTCAAAGGTGTATATTAGGTAAATTAGGTTATTCGTGAATCTATAGATCAGGGCCCGCTATAGCGGGGGCAAGCTGGGCGGTCGGCCAGGGGGCCAAATTTTCGGGGCGGCATATTGCGGGTAGTAATACATAGAATGAAAATTGCAAGAAACTGAGAGGAGAAACCAAGTTCCATTAAAATATAAAAACACCGGCAAATCATGATAACAAACCAGGAGGACATGTTGGATTCCATTCAATGAAACATTTTTGTCTGATATTTCACTCCGAAACGAATAAAAGATTGTTGACAAAAAATTTGAAAAATGCTCATTTTCGGCATCCTGAAAATCAATTTAGACAACAGATTTGGGAATCCTGCAAAAACAGGTCGATTAGATAATTTTGTTAAATTTAATAATTGCTATAGCATTTAAATTCGTGCTCTTCATATTCTGAGCTGTGGGAAGAAAAGAGTAACACGTTTCGTTTAAGCAACGCTGGTTAAAAGCTTAAGGAAAGACTACTAAAATCGTTATTTAATTCCGAACTCTGCCCAAAAATTTAATAAGCGGTCAAAGAAAGCCACTGTGTTCACTGTTAAGTTACGTGTTCGTAGAGAAGACTCATGTGACGATCGCTCAGCGATCGTACTTTTACATCCAAATCCGAGCCATATTTGCATATTTTTTGAATGGTGATACTTTTTTTTGAGTCGACTATGATCTAAAGCAACGGTTCTTAACCGGTGGTCCGCGGACCACTGGTGGTCCCTGAGGCGACCCTAGGTGGTCCGCGAAGCCTTTGCTGTGGTTCCCTCAGAATCCGATACGACAATTATCGAATTGCCTGAAAAGCCAGTCCTGATAATCTCTGGAAGAGGGTGGACTCGTGGCCTCCTAAAGTTGATGTGTTCTTCCGCCAAACCGGCTCGATATTCAGTGCGATGTCAAGGCCCACTGACCTCGCTTCTTTATCTGCCGGAAATTATGTCCACCTGCCATATTAGAATGTTGCTAGAGAATGTGAAATTGATTGACCCTTACAAAAAACTGTCAACATAAATTTCAACCCTTTTCTTTGCTGTCGATTGGCATAAATGTAATACATCAAACTCATCGAGGTTATAAATGGTTTTTTTTTTCAGTGTAGACGTTGCTATTAGCCAGTTTCAGATACATATAGGCGCCGAATTGCTCTGGGGAAGTAAATAAATCTGGCCTTCTATATGAAACTGTCTATCTTAGGAGTAGATTCGGCGTTTTGGAGATGCAGCGGATTTTGCTTAGTCAATGACAATTTTTATACTTAGACCACAATGTATAGTAATATAATTTTACGACTTTTTTGCGCCATAATCACTAGATTCGTAAAGCATTAGTTTCTATATTTCGTTTGGTTACTGAAAAAAACCGGGTGTCGCGAGGTAGAAGGTTTTCACATTTATGAACACTACCTATTTATATCGCAAATTATTTGACCTTTCAGATTCATAAAATTCTAAAGTTTCCGCATTGCAAATTCGATAAACTCACAAACCTTCTTACACTATTTATTTTTGCGACTCTAACTCTAAATGTTGCAAATGTAATAAAAAAAACACATAGTATAGTGCATTTTGTTCCGTTTCAGACCATAGGCAAATATATTTGCCAAACTTATTTTAGGGCTGTATGAGTTCACTGAACTTCGAAAAACCTGGAACGTTGCAATTTTACAAAGGGAAGGGATAGACCAAATGCTTTATTTGAGCCTCATCCATTTTTTTCGTTTTTATCGTTACAATACAGCCCCTTGAACTGCGACTACTTTTTACTTAACTTTAGGGGCCCCTGGGGGGCAAAGCGGGTCAGATAGGAAATTATAACCATAATAATGTTGTTGCCCCAACTCTCCTTTATGAATTTACTTTAAGTGTACCTATTTTGTTATATTTTTTTCGTGAAAAATGTTAATGCCAAAAAACTCGGGGCAAACATATTGGCCTGTGGTCGCTAAAGGATTAAAAGCAGCAATATCCGTTTGGCGTTATTTCCACAATTTTCTAATCGAAAATGTCAACTGACAAGACAACAATAAGTTGCGTTCCAAAGGTAAATTGAATTAATTCTATTAGTATCCCTATTGATATTACCAAGGTACAGTACGGTCACCGTAGTCTTCGGTACAAGATTTCATGATTTGAATTGTTCTTATCACAATTGCAATTTGGTGGTCCGCAACAACTAAAAAGTTTGATCAAGTGGTACCTCATGTGCAAAAGGTTAAGAACCACTGATCTAAAGGAAGATGTCCGTGTAGAAAATATACGCATATATGCTCAGAACCAGAGGTTTAACTGCGATCGCTGAGCGATCGTCCCATGAGTCGTCTCTACAAACACGTACCTTATTGTGTCAAAGCCTTAACTAATCCAAAGAACCTCAGCAACCCAACCGTAGCCTGTACTGAGCAATCGCCCAACATTCACCACTAAGATTTTTGCTTTATTCATATTCTGCTTAATATAGCCTGGTTCCATCTAAGCAGAGGCATATTTTAAAGAGGCGAATCTCAATTATTTCACTCAGTACGCTTAGGTACGATAAGGTGTGTGTCCTGCCCAGACAGGCATCTCCTAGCCCCTAAGGACGTATTCCAAAGTAATGCAGTCTTCCATCGGCATAACATTTTCCACAACAGTAGTTGTAATATGGGGGTTCTAAATAATTTGACCTTTAGTTGAGGGCAGAGGCGGCAGATGGCGGTGGTTGATGTCTAGCGGTTCTGGATCACATGACGTCATAGTCATTGTTTACTATTTGAAATTGTTCAAGGTCATCTAATTTGGTATGATAGTAGTCATATGGGATGTTTGAGATGAAATGTCTTGAGTTGATGATGTAATAGATAAGGTTTGGTCAGTGGTATTGGCGGCACGTGTCGTTGATGAGTATGGGCAGGGGCGGGGGATGGCGGTGGTTGATAAGGGTGTGTGAAGGCGACGTGTTTTGGTGATGTTGAGGGCAGGTGGGATAAGGTGGCGTTGAGGGCAGGTGGGGATAAGGTGGCGTTGAGCGCAGGTGGGTCAAGGCGGCGTGTTTTGGTGATGTTGACGTGGGATAAGGCGGCGTTCAGCGCGGCGTTACAGGTAATAAACAGGTTTTGAACTGGTACTGAACTGGTTTAAACAGGTATTGAACTGGTTTGAACAGGTACTAAACTGGTTTAAACAGATTCTAAACAGGTTTTGAACTGGTTTGAACAGGTACTGAACTGGTTTAAACAGGTACCAGCTCAAAACCAGTTTAAACCAGTTTAATACCTGTTCAAACCAGTTCAAAACCTGTTTAAACTAGTTCAGTACCAGTTAAAAACTGTTTAGTACCTGTTTAAACCAGTTTAGCACCTGTTTAAACCAGTTCAGTACCAGTTCAAAACCTGTTTATTACCTGTAACGCCGCGCTCAACGCCAGCCTTATCCCACCTCAACTTGAACAAAAACACCGCGCTCAACGCCGCCTTATCCCACCTCAATTTGAACAAAAACACCGCGCTCAACGTCGCCTTATCCTACCTCAACATCACCAAAACACACCGCCTTGACCCCACCTGCGCTCAACGCCACCTTATCCCACCTGCCCTCAACATCACCAAAACACGTCGCCTTCACACACCTTTATCAACCACCGCCATCCCCCGCCCCTGCCCATACTCATCAACGACACGTGCCGCCAATACCACTGACCAAACCTTATCTATTACATCATCAACTCAAGACATTTCATCTCAAACATCTCATATGACTACTATCATACCAAATTAGATGACCTTGAACAATTTCAAATAGTAAACAATGACTATGACGTCATGTGATCCAGAACCGCTATACATCAACCACCGCCATCTGCCGCCTCTGCCCTCAACTAAAGGTGAAATTATTTAGAACCCCCATATTACAACTACTCACAACTCAGATCAGAGTTAAAGGGCTCCCAAAATCTGAAATCATAAAGAAATTTTCTTTGATAGATCATTGGATAACTGTTCTTTTAAAAGACGGATGTCAGCGAGAAAAATACGCAAATCACCTACAGATTCCAGGATAGTGGGAAAAAATATTAAATTTTGTGTACGAAGAATTAAGTGATACACGGAATTATGTATGTAAGGACTATCCTTTATTTTCGAGTTCTAAATACAAACTGAGTTTCTTATGCCTATGGGATTGCGAAGCTAAAAACAAGGCCAAGAAATCTTTATGACCTAAAAACAGGATGTTAGCTGTTTTGACAACTTATATAAAAAAATATAAAATTGTAAAGGTTTTTGTTCATAATATTATTTAAAAGAAATAAAAGAGCAAATTCAGGCGGAGGTTCTTGTGTAAAATTGAACAATGCGCCAACATTTGGAGTATTTAAATCTTAAAGTGATTGCTTCGCCAGGAAAAATACGAAAACAGGATATAGAATGGTTAACCACAGCTACTAAGATCGTTCAATAAGGTTTTAGTCAGCAAACATTTTCTTTTAACTTGGACTCAAGAAATCAAGGAATAGATGCCTGCCGATAAACTATAGTGAGTCCAGACAATACATCCCTAGTTTCCCCTACGTAAAGCATTTATCTTTGGAGGATCTCTACCATAAATTCTATTTCAGTGGATGTGATTCTCAAATCTATGGTCAACAGTTTTAGTCTAGGATCAACAACTTTTACTCAAGGTGGTCTTATCGCCGTCTCTTAAATTTTGTGATAAATAGATAATCTTTTTCAAGTTGTCCCGTATAATTAATCAAATGTTGTCTCAAAACTTAGGCCGCTATTACACAGTCATATATTGGTAATATATATTATAATAGATATTATCATATCCCTAAGCCTACTTGATTTCGCTTCCTGCACGTCTAAAAATTTATACTGAATGAATCGAGTAGGCTTAGTCATATGACATACATATTATAATATAAATATGACTGTGTAATGGAGCCCTTATATATTTTCGTTGTTTTTGCTCATAATGTGGACAGCTTTAAGTCCATTTATGTTCTGTCAATTTTTCCTAGTGAAAAAAAAATACGAACGTTGGGGAGCCCAATTCCATTTATAGAAGACAAGAAAATTGGGAAACGTTACGCCACTGGATTTTGATGAGAATTTGTTTGGCTATTTGACATAAAGTGCAATCTCCACAAAGAGCCCATATGTGCAACTACTTTCGGTAAGTTGCCATGACTACACGATCACCCATACATATGTCATTACAGCATCAAGAAATGTAATTTCAGTAACGATATAAACTTAAATTCCCTTTAGCGACAACAATTTAACCTTTAAAAATTCCCCTTGATAAAAAAGCTACATCGGTAGACAAAAAAAAATTACCAATCAGCATACGATTGGCATTTAGCGTCTGGATTTCCGCTGGCGGAATATCCTGACCCTTTCCTGATTTCGTATCTAATCTATCAAATCAAACTTTTTGCCGGATCAAATGAAGTCGACGTATCACATTTTTATAAAAAAAAAACTTAAGGCGGAAATTTGTCATCTCGCCCGGGGTGGCATAACTTCTAGGGCGGGCGCTGATCTAGATTCGTGAATTTGGGAACAATACGAAACTTCCAACCACTAAATGAATAAATATCAGTAGGTCGGGGACACCCGGTTAAGAATCGTTGAAATTTCAATTTATTTTCGGAAAATACCTTTTAGCCTTTTTAATTATTATTTAGATTTAGTTTAAGTGATAAATAAATGACAGAAGCAACAGTCCAACATTGGACTAAGTCCGCAGATGTGTTTGTGACATCCAATTTACGGCACACAGCCAGCCTCAAAAAGAATAAGCAACGCTGTCTCGTCATCAGTCTCACAGAAACGACAGCTCGCGTCGGTGACAATGGACATGGTTTTCAAATCGCCATTTAACTGGCAGTGTTACGTGAAGAACCCGCAAATTACCCTGACTCTGTTCATGCTCAGGTTAATTAGACAGATCTTAGCTTGCTCAAGACCTGATTTTTGCATGTGCAGAATGAAGAACCACTGGCGGGCAGGCAGACGCTTTTCTCGCTAGCTTGTCTGCCTGCTCATTCCCTTCGACGTCCGAGTGCCCAGGTACTCAGAAGAGACTATTGAGGGAACCTGTTGGAGGATTTCCTGCATACCCACACTAGCTTTGGCTTAATAGTGTAGCTCATGAGCGTTTAATTTACAGCTCGGCTATCAGGATTTCTAGCATTTTCTCGCTCATACCTCAGTTGCGTGTTTTTCTTCCTGAAACACGTTTGGTTGCATTCCTATTTGGAATAAACAGGCTGACACCTGAGCCGCTGATTTCAGCGGCAGAACCTATATCGGTCTTTAAGTCATCCGTTTAAAATATAATTGGGGTGGAGTGCTCCGAACCTATCAGTCTATTTCTCCCTAACCCAGATCACTGTGTGGAAGGTTGGGTTATCTGATGGCATAAGTAGGTTGCTATGTACTATTATTCCATTCTAGTTGTACTGGGTTCAATAGGCTTCTATGGCTGCCGAATGATCCATTGCTCGATTCTTGTTCGTTCCAAATGTTTTGTGACCTCGACAAAAAATATTGTGATTTGTCTGGACTATACGTCAACCCAAATTGTATTTCCGTACTTGGCACCAGATGACACTAGTGTCGCTAGCGAGAAATGGGGTTGACCGATTAGACAACAGCAACGACTTTCTGGAAGTTTCCGGAAAGTGTGTCACCGAAGTTTCCGGAACAGTGGAAACGAGTATAAAAGGGCGTCGACTAGTGTCGATGAGTCAGTCAGTTTTACCCGAGGATTATGTCGTATTAGTGACTAGTTACTGAAATTGTTATCCTTGTGTGTTCTAATAAATAGTGTTACAGTAAAGCGAGTGTTATTCATTATTGTGTACGCAAAAATCTATCGAACCCACTGGAACCTCTACAAAAGACGAGAAAAGTATAACTTTAGGAACGTTTTATTGTGTTTATCCCGTGCAGGTTTGGGTAGAACTTCATATAAAAAAAATGACATTTACCCAGGTAAAGGTAACCCGTGCAACTACCCTACACGGGATAGAGCTCAAATGTAGATGGCGGACGCATAGGGGAAATATGAGGGAATTTGTTTTTTCAAACCAAATGTGAGAGTTTTTCTAATCACGAGAAAAGATTTTGCAAAGAAATAACCATCTTTTGTGATAAAATCCACCACATCTAAAAAATAAGCCGACGAAAGCGAGTCAAAGATGCACAAAAACTGTCAAATGTCAGCTGTTTGGTCTTAACCGGGATGTTACCCGCGATCGTTTTTTTCGAGTCAGACTTACACGCGATACGAAAAAAACGTCGCTAATATAGTTATGTGAGTTATCCGAGATCTACTATGGAGGAATTTCGTTATATTTTCTAAAGCTTATACGAGTACAGAAAGATAAACTTACTGTGAAAACTCTACTATCCGCAATTGGCCACCCTGTTTCCTTTAGAATTTTTTAACAACTATTTAACAAACTCGTTTCTTGGAATATTTTCATATACAAGTGAATGCAAACTACTAAGATTAATTTTACATTCCTTAAACACATCCAACAGTTGCGAAGAAAAACATAACGAAAACTTGCATTTTCCGCTCAAAACAAAGCATACACAACATTCGGCCAAAAAAATGGGCATTCAAACAATGGCACGAATGCATAGCAAAAAAAAAATATCATCTTATTTGCAAACGAATTCAAGAAACAAGAATAAAAATGGCGAGCAGGCTGCTTTTGTGTACAATTTCTCCATTTTTATTTAAACAAAAGGAAGCAGCAAAATCTTAGGAGAAAATGTGCGTCTTTGTGTGACAAGACTCTCTGTTGAATTTCGTTGTGAATTTTTTATGTTGATATAATCCGTCCGAGGACGACGTAGTCGTCATCGTCATGCTCTAGTTTTCGATTTGCGCGCACACAAGTTTTTTTTCTCGCACTCACTTTTGCAAAAATATTCACTTGTTGTTTGTGATTCAACAACTGAAAATTTTCATTGCTATTTTTACATAAATTTTTTTAAAATATTTCGCTAGGAAAAGTTTACTATTATTTTAAAAAGTAGCCTAAGGACAACCTAAGAATTTTCAGGTTTCTTAGGGACTTATCAAGGGAAATCTGTCAAATCTATATTTATTTCCACAATTCTATATTTATTTTTTTATTTAAATCTTTGTATACAATACAACTCAATTAACTACGGAACTTCCCACGCAAATTACCGAATAAGGAAACCGAGGCTAATTTCGGGCAGGGCCGAAATTTGAATACCCATGTTTCGTGTTAATAATTTCTACCTCTATTTTTAGCTCTAGATCCAAACATGCAGAAAAGAGGAAAGTTTTAATGCCAAACTGCTGTACACCCCTCCCCCCTCTTCTATACGCACTAAAAAGTTACACTAAGCGTCACGATGAGTGGGGAGGGGATGACAATGAGGGGAAATTTTTGTTTTTCGAAAATATCTGAAAAACTATTAGTCCGATCGCTAAATGTCCTAAAGACGAAATAAACTACATACATTTAATTTCCTTTGCAATGATATATAAGACTCCAGACCTTTTCTTAGAAAATTATACCCTACACCCAAAAGTAGTATGTGGAATTGACATTTTATGACATTTACATTTCGCATTTTAACTTAATAGAGTAAAGGTAGAGTGAAAAGAATTGCAACAAACCTTAACACTTTCCCGGACACAACGTCTATAGACGTCCATTTTTGAGCATTTGACCATACAAATCGTGTCAAATTTTGGCGTTGTGTCCGGCAATGAGTTAAACCTTATTTACTTAATATGATAGGAATGCCTACAATGCATGAATAGCCTGTGCACGCCACTGGTGGACTCGGGCTGAACCCGCCATCTAGATATACTAAAGTGACCAGACTCCCGAAGATCCAATGCTCTACACAATTGCCGAATTCGATTTTATATAATTAAAAAAAAGCTGGCAAGGCTGATCGCAGGCTTTACCGAGAAGTGTAGTGAATTAGCTTTCATTGTGTGGCATGGGGAATGTACAGTACAGTACATTTTGCTGTACATTTCCCAATGCTGTACTGTACAGCAAAACAGAGTTGTTCATTTTCATGTAAAAAAAAACAATTTTTTACATTTTTACTGTAAAAAATGTAAAAAAAATAGGTAAAATATGTAAAAAATGTAAAAAGCACGTATAAATGTAAAAATACTATTTTTCGTCTTCCAACTGTTACTATATGTGGTACAGTTTCGTTTGTATTATTGTGCGTAAAGCTGCCGTTTGCGTTTGTGATAAATATTCTGTAAAACTGAACCCACAGGAAAACCGTCCACCACAAAAATCAAAGAGTTGAAAGCCAAAGGTATTTGCAATATTTGCCACAACACAAAGGATTGCGAAACACCGCAAGTTCTCGCCTGTCTACACATAGGTAAATTCTTATTATACCCTTCGCTTATAGAGTGACAGGGTATATTAACTTTGCCATGAAGTTTGTAACGCATTGAAGGAAGCATCTCTGACACTCTGACCATATAAAAACTATACACATTTATGATCAGCATGACTTGGGGTGTCGATTGTCCGTCTGTTTTACTCGGCCAATTTAAAAGCTATGAAGTTGAAATTTTGCACAAATCCTTCTTTTTGCTGCAGGCGGTTTGTATGTTTGAATCGGTAAAATCGGCCAATGGGGCCATGGAGCTGCCATACAAACCCAACCCCCCAAATTAGGTTCTTCTAAGAAAAACTTTTTTATTTGTGCACCAATTCCACACAAATTTATTTCTCTTGGTGACACAAAACATACGTAAGAATAGATCAAATCGGACTATGGAGTCATGGGGCTGCCATACAAACCTAACCCCCCAAATTAGGTTCTTCTAAAAAAAAGTTTTTATTTGTGCACCAATTTCGATGAAATGTCACACAAATATGATTTTTTTAATGAAACAAAACATATGTAAGAATGGATCAATTCGGACCATGGGGTCATGGAGCTGCCATACAAACCCAACCTACCATTTTGGTTCTTTTAAGAAACATTTTTTACGCCAATTTTACAAAAACCTTGAATTAATGTGTCTTTATCAAAGCAACAAAAAAGGTCAAAACAAATAGAATCGTACTATGGGGCCATGCTCCCGCATCCCTCAATAAAATTTTCTGAGTAAATATTTTTATTTGCCCACTTATTCCAACCAAACCCCACCCAAATATTGTTTTGTCGACGCAACTGAACTTTAGTGAAGACGGAAGGAAAAGAATGGGGGGGGGGGGATTAAATACAAAGTCGTAGGTACGCCCGAAAAAACTTTTAGCGAAGGGTATCAAAATTTTGGCCGCGCCCGAAATTAGCCTCGGTCGCGGTTTTTTGTTTGTTTGATAAGCCTAGTATTGACGTCGAAAATGAAATTTTTGTCTGCTGCGATTTTTCCAATGAAAATATATTCTTACTGTCGTGGAATATGTGGGGAATGGTGGGGAACTCCATCAGCTACAATCCGAAAACAGTTGCATAATTTTTCTTGGCATTTTATGTTTTTTTTTCGAATCCTTGGTCATTTCATCGTGAAAAGTCAAATGACCGGGGAATCGAAAAAAAACTACATAAAATTGCCGAGAAAAATTATGAAACTGTTTTCGGATTGTAGCTTATGGTATTCTTATTCTCCATCGTTTGTGACATGTTCCACGATAGTAAGTATTCATTTTTATTGATAAAATCGCAGCGGAATAAATTTAACTCTCGAGCTTAATTCAGCAATTATGCCGAATTTTCCTTCAGAAACCGTTGTACAAACACTGAAGAGGCGGGAGGGTGACGAGTACGGAGTCTGGAAAGTGCAAACGAAAACAATGTGGAAACTTCTGAAACCGATTTGATCCCGGTAATTTGTTGGGCTCTATGCTGTTGCTCGCGTTCCGTGCAGGCAGGGGCGTACGCAGGAAAATATTTCGGGATGGGTTTTAGGAAAGAGGTTGATGTTGGCCGTGTAGGTTCATCTCGAGCATATATAGCTGCTCTAAGTGTGACCACATCACTTAGAGACACTTTGATTCATAGCCTGATCAAAAAATCAACCTGAAAATTTTTTGTGATACTGGAATCATCTTCTGAATAGCAGAAAACATGTTAGCAGTAGGTTCCCTTGCTCAATGTTGGTTAGATTGCTTGAGGAATTCATCAAATGCCAGGTGCGAAATGTTCTCACTTTTCGTCTATTGAAACGACTGTAGTAAGTAATGTCCTCCTTTTCTATTAAGACGATCTACTTTCCAAAATGTAGAAGAACACTTGTAATCACTATGTCTATAACTTTATTTCGTAAAAAAAATCGGAGAGGGCTTGAACCCTCAAACTCCCTACCTAGGATCGCCACTGCGTGCAGGCATAAAGTCGTACATCATAACAAACAGTATCCTGTCCTGTATTAGTTGATCGAATACAACGCAGCCATTATGCTAAGTCATATGTATCTCTACATCATTAATTACAAATAATCAATCACACTCCGAATCGGCGACGAATTTGTATATCCGCTTCCGATAACAGAAAGTGAAAAAAATGGTATTGGATGTAGTTTTTTACGTTTCACTTTTTTACATAATGTAAAAAACTCTTGATGTAAATAATTGAATTTTTTACATGTAAAAAACTACGTAAAAAATGTAAAGTAAAAAACTCGAACAACTCTGAGCAAAATGCTGTACGTCTGGTCAGCTTAAGATATACAGGCCAGATTATCAGCTGATTAAAGGTGCCCATGGACGAAATTGTGGACTCGAGTGGAACTTATGTTTCTGAAGTTCGGACTGTCTATCTAGATGGCAGTGGTGGATTGCTTCCCTCAAAGAATTACTATCTAAATGAAATGGCAATATAGCTGTCATCCCATATAAACTGCATGGTCCGATTTGAAAAAGCGGTGGTCCCTATCTGTCAAGTGTTATTGTGAAGTTTTTACGAAAAAAGGGGGGGGGAGATTGTTGCTGGAGGAACTATGGGAAGTGTATCTATAAAATGTAATAGTCATATCCCAGTTTCAGTGCGACACAATGGTAAAAAACACGAATGGTCCCTACCTGTCAGATCCAGTCTCATATGAAAAATTTAACCATTAGTCAACTCAACGGGCCTTTCCTTTAGTTTTTTTTCAATGGCTTCCCTGCCGTTCCGTGTCAAACACCTGTCAAAGTTGGTGCAATGATACACACACATTTGAGTCTGAATTATCGAAATTCCGGATTATCGGGTTTTACACTGCCATCTAGATAGACAGGCCGAACTGCAGAAATTTGTTCGTCTACAAGTGGACAAGTGCGTTCGTGACCAGTGACAGTTGACATATGTAAAGCCCACAACCTCCAGTGCTTCTGAACCCAAAAGTTTAAATATGCCGAGCGTTTATTACGAAACAAAGGTTATGGTTTGCTTTAATGTGTTTTTGATGTGCAAGTGGTAAAATAGTATACATCAACATCGTACTTACCGTATTTATCCCAAAAATCAACGCACTGGCATGTGTATATCATAGCAAGTCACACGAAATGACAGGCTGACAGCCACTGATATTTGGATTGTGGACAATTTGTGGATTGTACTGAGCGGTACTTTGGCAGTACTAAGCGCGGACCATGACCAACCATGGCACTACTAGTGTTGCATGACCACTGACAGATCAGCTGATAATCCGGCCTGTCTATCTAGATGGCAGTGGGTTTTACCAACGCCATCTAGAAATATCATAGCCGCAACTCAGCTGTACAATGACGTCATAGTTTAGCTCTTAAATTTTGGATTTACATGAACAAACAACAAAAGCAAGCATATGACGTATTAAAAAGCAAAAACAAAACAGTGCAACATTGGCGAACATAACCAAAAATTAATAGCTGATTTTGACGTCTAAGATTCTACATTGCGGCCTTAATATATATACGGCGTTGGTTTTACCGTATAGAAATCTGCCTACGTCGTTTGCGAGTGTTATGCCCTAGCCCAAAGCCGGTACATTCATGTCGGATTGGCCTACCCCAGACGTTGACAGTATTGCTTCAGCTTTAATCAGCCAACTCTGACCCTTTTTGGAATAACGCGCCCCTTTTGACAAGAACTATGGAACGCTGTGAATCCCCATATCGGTTAAAGCCCCTCTACAATCCATCTATGTTGCCTGTTTGATATTCTATAGAATATTTACAAAATAACAATATAATTCCCAGATATACATACATAATTTAAATATAGAGTACCTACTCTCATATTGTCTCCTAATAAATTTGTAACAATACACCCGCAAATACAAAGCGCGCTTAAATTCAAACAAAACGCTAAATTATTGCAATGTGTACGAGGATCTGTGTATAGATTCATTGCGTGTTGAGCCGTCCAATTTCAACAGATTCCCATTTAGCAGAAATATTACAATTAAATCCTTTCATTCACTTAATAACAATCATATTAAGGACAAACATCAATTATAGAGCTCATACAAATGAAATTGGTGTCGGGCAATTTGTTCGCTCGCCGCCGCGCCATTCAAGTGTACGAGTATGGACGGGGACGACATCATATTGGCTTTATTCACGCACTGAATAAAAGAGCAATTGAACAGGACATTGGTGTCCTCTTCGCTCGTCCTCTCTAACAATGTGGCATTCATTTGCAAATATATATTATATGTATATCTCGGGGGCGTATTTATACTTGTATGGTGTGTACGTGTACAAGAATGCGAGTCATTTCGGTGTCTAATTAAAAGCTGCTTAAACAAATGATTTGCCTTCGTCAGATCGGATGGCAATGGATGGGTGCGACATCAATTAGGTATCATTCAATATGGTAATAATTAATTCAATGCTTGTCACATTTCTGTTGATGTTATTGGATATTTAATACATTTGTATCTTTTTTATTGTTGTTAATTTTGTTTAAATTGTATGCTAAGCAGACAGAATTTCAGCTTCGCCGATTGTGCTACTTTTTTCGTAATTGGGCTAATTGGGGAAAATATAAATGTGCATGATTCAAATGACGATTCCGAAACATGTATGTTCAATTATATAATCGGTAACATATGCATACACATTACAGATTCGAATTAATTACCGAAGACAGTGCGACCGGAGGACAGCAGCAGGACAGGATTTCCCATATGGGTATCCCGGGGAACTGCCCGAACTGCAGGAAATTTTTTGAAACGGGCTATTGGTTTTAAATTGCGTCAAAGATGCATTTTGAAAACTCAAGGAGTTCGTCGTAATCTACTTTACTTTACGATGGACTTATCCTGCTATTGGAGCGGCGGATAATTTGGTGAGACCGGTGAGACTAATGGTTGAAATACATTTCCCGCATCAGCATCAGCATCGGCAGAGGCATCGGCATCAGCAGAAAAATTTCAATTTAGAACACACGCATTTGCCTTTGATGACCCACATTGACAGCAGCGACAGAAGCATTTTTTCTGCTTCTGCTGTCAATGTGGGTCATCAAAGGCAAATGCGTGTGTTCTAAATTGAAATTTTTCTGCTGATACCGATGCCTCTGCCGATGCTGACGCGGGAAATAAGAATAAGCATCTACGTAGCGATAGCATATGTATCGGGACTTTGTTGGTCGAGATTTTAAAAGTCAAGATTCTACTAAGCGAGGTTAGTAGCCAGCCCATTAAAATACCCTCATTTAAACCGTTAAAGAAAACAACCTAAAGCTAATCTAACAACCTGCAGGGTCGTTTCTATCTTCCAAAAAAACAGCAAGTTAGAATGGAGTCTGCCAAAAAAAATAACAGGCGCGACAATCCAGCATTGGGACTATGGCCGCAGGATGTGTTAGTGACATCCTATTTCCAAGATCTTATCCTCTTTCTGTTGAGGTAATCAGATCAGCATCACGCTCAGCAGTGTTATTTATCCCCATAAATGGGCACTCGTTTAACATCTGAGTGGGATCATAGTCCGTCACAAGCTCGTGAGTTCGAAAAACACCATGATCCACGGTGAGATTCGAACTCATGACTCTGTGCACCGAAGTTGCGCGCACTAACCAGCCAGACTACTGGAAAAAATTTACTAGCTGTAAAAAGAAATTGATAGCATATCAATCCGCCAAACATATAAAGTTTCGCATATTGGTTGGATGCAGTGGATAACAGTGGCGGCTCGTGGCGTACGGTACAGGGTGGGTCACCAACTTTGAATTAGTCCCAGTTTTATGCACAAATATCCATTTTGTACGATTCTGGATAATAGGCATTAGTTATTTTTGTTTTAAATGAAATAAAAAATTGTTTTAAATTCAAATGAATCGCGGTTTTCGATGGTTTTACGTTTTTTTATGGATGTCCAATATTAGTACAACCAATTTCGTTCAATTTGCTGGTTATACGTTTCTTTTTACTATTTTCAATCTAGATGTAGATAAAAATGAATTTATTTGTGGAGAAGAAGAATATATTTTAGTTTATTTTTAGTTCGCTCATTTAGCTAATTACACTAAAATATATTGACATTATTTAAAAAAAAAAACCTTTTCTTTTTTTTTAACAAGATTCAATCTAAAAGATCAATTTAGATTTGGTTGAGATATTATTTATTTTGTAAATAACAAATTAATGCATTTTGATCGACATCGAGACTAACAATAGTAAAAAGAAACGTAATTATAACAAGCAAGTTGAACGAAATCAATTGTACCGATATTTGACACACATAAAAAACAGTCAACATATCCAAAACCGCGATTCACTTGAAATTAAAAAGAAGTTATTTCGTCGAAGAGGAACATAATCTTGCTATATTTTATATGGTTCCACATCTTTCTAACATTAATTAAAAGCCTTTAGCAATCCATCTGCATATTTAATTTTTATTACCTGCACCAAGATAAATTATAATGAAATCAAAATTGTAGAGCGTCGGTTATCCGAACGTCGATTAACCGAACCGGGTACTCGGCTTTTTTCATATGAAATGTATAAAATCAAGTGAAAAAATCAAGTGTCTGAAGGAAACAACCTTTCATCAGCAGCACTCAGTTGCTTCGAATTTTTTGTTTTTGTTCAGTCCTAGTCATTTGTCATTTATCCTGGTTGTCGCTTATATTAACTTTTCCCAATTTTTCTATGGAAACTCGATTAACCGAACTTTCGATTATCCGAACCGCCCCTTGTCTACATTAGTTCCGATAATCGACGCTCTACTATATCATTTTCAGCGACATTTGAAAATTTCCTCGGACTCTTCCTCTTTCATTCTTGTATATATTACACACAATTCGGAAAATATGTCTTAAATAATAATGGACTGTATGATTGAATAAAAATCAAATTTTTTTAATTTATCCTCCGATTAATTTTACGATATTTTCTTGGCTATTCATCATATGAATATTAGGAAACTCCAAATATCATTATCTTACATTTTCATTCCTAAATCGATTTGTCCCTAATGATAATGATATACACGTATGCATGAATGTCTGTTTTGGTTGGTACATCACATTCTATTATCATTTCCACGCACTAGCTTAAAAAATTGCATTCTTACAAGCCACAAATTGTGCCGCATAACACTTTCAACACTTGCATCCCAATGCATTTTATCGCATGTTTTAAATGATTACTCTCACGGGCCGGCCCCTTAACCATACGAACGCGAAGCATCTTGTGCTGATATCGCACGAAATTTTTCTGTACAAATTATCACTTGCATCCGACAAATTCGATGCAAGCGGTCATGCACTATCAGCTAGTGCCCAAAAGTTTGAAAGCAGTATTAACATTGTGACAAGATATTTGGATTGGAAATCGGTTTGCAAATATGTGTGTAGCTGGGATGCAATCCAATGAGATTAGGTTGTAGAATAGAATTAAAGTAATTGGCCAATTGATTATGCGTGGAAAGTGTTCAAGCAATTTTGGAACTAAAAAGACTTTATAAAGGTACATATGTAGATGTATATTTTTATATTGGATAATTGTTTGAAACAATGTGTGCATTAAACCTTCTATATACAAAATTATTGGTAACGATGGAAACTAGTTATTTAAAAAATGAAATAATAAAATTTCTTATATTCCAACTAGAATGATTGGGTGGGCCGGGCCCACCTGGCCCACTGAGACGGGCCGCCACTGGTGGATAAGCCTGAATATACGCGGACTATCTTTCAATGCTCTTTAGTAGGAGCTTCAAAATCAACAAATACATACCAGCAAATACGACGACGATATTATAATAATTAACCCTTTAAAGTCCGAACTCTTAATCGCTTGAATTTCCTTTTTTTGTTCCTGAATATTAACTCTAAATATGATTCTTTTAAGAATATACATTTCGAGATATGTTGGACTTTATTGGCTCTTCAATGTAATTTATGGAAAAGTATAAATTTGTAGCTCCGGAAAATATTTACCTAAAAATACGTAAAAACATCTTAAACCAACAATTTTTGGATCAAATTTCTTCGCTGCTAAGGAGACATAATATCTCTATGGTTTTGGGGCGCTAATTGAGTGGCAAGCTGTATACAAGCTAAATTTTCAATCGGCACTGTGACACTACCATAAACACCTGTCAACTGGTCCAGCAAAGCACCGACTATCCAACTTCCAGCTATCGCACGAAATATCCACCCCGGCACAAACTCCACGTAATTCCAACAACACCCGGATTTCGATCAATATCTCTGAGCTAATTTATCACCCACCACAGTTGAACAACAGGGACGTTTTATTGTGTTTATCCCGTGCAGGTTTGGGTAGAACTTCATATAAAAAAAATGACACTTACCCAGGTTAAGTTAACCCGTGCAACTACCCTACACGGGATAGAGCTCAAATGTAGATGGCGGACGCATAGGGGAAATATGAGGGAATTTGTTTTTTCAAACCAAATGTGAGAGTTTTTCTAATCACGAGAAAAGATTTTGTAAAGAAATAATCATCTTTTGTGATAAAATCCACCACATCTAAAAAATAAGCCCACGAAAGCGAGTCAAAGATGCACAAAAACTGTCAAATGTCAGCTGTTTGGTCTTAACCGGGATGTTACCCGCGATCGTTTTTTTCGAGTCAGACTTACACGCGATACGAAAAAAACGTCGCTAACGTAAGTTATAGCTCTAAGTCGGAACTAATTACTGTATACACCAACATGAACTGCTTCAAGTGCAAAAAAAACCATAACCGAGGCTGCTGATGCGATTGAATGCGTAAAATGTAAAGCGTTATTTCACTATTCATGCGCGGAGTTTCAAGATCGTAAAATCTCCAGGGAAAAAAGGAAAACATGGAGTTGTAATCCTTGCCGTACGGCAAATGACAGCTTGCCGAATACATCAAAAAAGTCTGTAAACTCCGAGTCTGATGATGTTGCTCAACAAATCAAAGGACTACGGGCTCACTTCTCAAGCGAAATCGACTCTTTAAGAAAGTCAATAAAGAATGACTTCAAAGAGCACAGGGCATCATTG
The DNA here is from genome assembly GCA_949715475.1 of Microchrysa polita. Taxonomy (NCBI): domain Eukaryota; kingdom Metazoa; phylum Arthropoda; class Insecta; order Diptera; family Stratiomyidae; genus Microchrysa; species Microchrysa polita. Next base: position 44,655,558 of record OX454415.1, on the reverse strand, counting down.
GAGTACTGTTGTGGCAAAGTCGATGATTTTGCTGTTCAACTGGCTCAATACACCACACAAATCGACAAGCTCACAAAATCCTGCGAAGAATTGTCTCGCGAAAACTCCGAACTAAAACGTCAAGTAAAATATTTGACCGCACACGCTAATCAAGTCGACCAGCAAAAATTCTGTTGCGAACTAGAAATTGCTGGTGTTCCTGAGACAGTTAACGAGAATTTGGATGACATATTTGCACGTATCGAGAATGTCTTGGAAGTCTCAGATATGACAAAACCTGTTTCACTTACACGAAACGCACAGAAAACTCGTGACGGATCTCCGCGGTCTATAATTGCTAAGTTTCAATCGAACACTGAGTGTGATTCTTGGCTAGCAAAATCCAAGCCTAAGAGACGGAATCTGACGGCCAATTTGTTGTATGAGCGATTTCAAAAGAGTAAAGTGTACGTTAATAACCATCTCACGAAATATGCAAAATCTCTCCTATACAAATCAAAAACATTCGCACGCGTAAATGAGTTCAAATTCGTATGGACTAAGTCTGGTAACATCTTTATCCGGAAAACAGAGACGGCAAAAATATATAAAGTAGTACTCGAATCTGATTTAAATAATAGTACATTAGTTTAGATATTAATTTAACTTAAATTAATTTATAGTTTATAAATACTTCCATGTTCTCTACAATTATTGATTTGATAGATACCGAAAATATCACAACTCATGAAACCAACTCTGTATCTCACTGTAAAGAGTTACTTGGCCAAAGCGTAGGAAAATTCAAAATATTGCACCTCAATATAAGAAGTATACAAAAAAATTTCGATGATTTGGTAATATTAATACATGACTTAGATATATATTTTGATGTTATGGTATTATCAGAAACACATCACGATAGTTATCTCGCGAATTTCGAAGAAATTATGAGTAATTTTAAAATAAGCGGTTATAATACAGTCTTTACCAAGTTCAACAAAACGAAAAACGATATAAAACGTAATAATATATATCAAAAACTGTTTGAATTACACATATGATGAAATATCGAACGAACATCTAACCGGAATTAAATTCAATATTTGTCTCAATGGGAACTCTAAACTTTCCTTAGTAGGTATGTATCGATCCCCATCTCTCGACGTCATTTCTTTTATTGAAAGCTTACCCCAAATATTTGCAGACAATACCAACTCAGCAGATATATTAGTGGGTGACATCAATATCAATATCTTAGATAACACCTTACTATCTAATGATTACTTAACCTGCCTAGCAGACCTGGGGTTTGCCGCAATGATCAATAAACCTACACGAGTAAACGAAGCTACATCGACTTGTATTGACCACATTTTTATTCGCCAAAAACAGTATGCAGAATGTACGCCGATCGTTCTTCAAAATTCCGTCACAGATCATAACACCGTATTACTCTCTGTGCCTCTGAAGCCTAAGTCAACACAAAATACTCAAGTAGCTAACAAAACTAAACTGAACTCAGTCCAGCTAAAACAAAAACTGCAGCTTATTGATTGGAATAGTATACTGAGGCAAGATTGCAATCCCGAAATGTCTTCTAGAATCTTTGTAGATAAAATAAATGAATTGCTCTTAGACTGCCAAACAACGTTCATTCCCCCGCGCCGCTTTCGACCAATAAAGCCATGGTTGACAGAGGGCATAGTTAAATCTATAAGAAAAAGAGATTCGCTAAAAAAGAAGGTTGATAACCAACCCTTCAACACCAGCCTGAGAAACAAGTACAAACAGTATCGGAATAGACTTACCTCAATTATACTATCGGCCAAAAGGCAATATGTTCAAAGAACGATAAGCAATGGTAAAAACACAACAAAAAACCTATGGAAGACGATTAACGAATTAACAGGAAGAAACTGCACAGACAATACTGACTGGACACAGATAATCGACCCAAAGACGAAAGTGAGATCAAACGCTGTCGCCACAGCTGCTAATATTATGAACGAAGTTTTCGGAAATTTTGGCTCTGAAAGCCACATAGAGGACATTATCCGGTCCAAATGACTACAATGATTATCCTGTCCAAGAAAATTTCCATATAAACAATATTAGCAAAGAAGAAATCGTTAAACACATTGACCAGATGAGTAACACGTCATGTGGGTTCGATAACTTGACTTCACACGTACTTAAGACAATGAAACATGAACTTAAGGAGCCTCTGCTTATCATATTCAACCGATGCATCGAACAAGGAATCTTTCCCTCAGTCTTCAAAGACGCAGTTGTAGTTCCAATTTACAAAAATGGAGAAAAGTCTAACCCCCTTAATTACAGACCAATATCCCTACTGCCCATAATTTCAAAATTATTTGAAAAATGTGTGAAAACAAGGCTAGAAAAATGTGTTACTGATAACAGTATACTATCCCCAAATCAGTTCGGATTCAGAAGATCTCTAAGCACAGAAGACGCTATATTAGAAGTAACTGACTTTCTTCACGCGGAATTAGAAAAAGATAATAAGCCAATCGCAATTTTTATGGACATTGCTAAAGCTTTCGATACGATTCCCCATAACTTAATGATAAATAAGCTGACCCATATTGGAATCCGCGGGCCACCACTGAAACTCCTATCAAGCTACTTATCAAATCGCAGGCAATGTGTAAGAATAGGAGGTATGTACAGCGAATGGATCCAGAAAACCCCATTTGGTCTCCCACAAGGTACCGTCCTATCGCCTTTGCTATATCTAATATTCGTTAACGATTTATTTAAAATTTCTGTTACAAAAAGTAAAATTGTAGCATTTGCCGACGACACGGTGCTAATAACCTCAACACAAACCTGGTCAGAATCAATGCATTATGCCCAACTTGATTTCAAAGCAGTAGATAGATAGATAGATAGATAGATAAGTGTTTTATTTGTTCCATTTTTCTCATTACAATTTCAATTCAATATAAAAACAGTAGAGCATGGCAAAGCCGTCTGCTCGATTGCGTTGTTATTTACATGTGTAATTTTATATTACATTTAGTTTCCAGGTTTTTTTTTATCTATATTAACTATATATAAATTTATATTTCTTTGGCGTTTTATTTAGTTAGTTATATTTCTTTTCATATATTATATTTTATATTATTATGATATTCGTGTTTCCGCTCGAGGTGTGTTGACGATGTGCTCCCATTTATTTGGTTTATTTTTATTTTATTCATTATAGCAGCTTAATGGTTCTTATTGTCTCATGTGTTTGTGGTCAGCTAAGAGAGCTGGGCGATGAAGTTCACACAACTCCAGATTCTGCATGTTCATCTACCCAGCTCTCTCCACCACAAATTTTACGCTAGAGACTTTCGTTAATAATCCTCTGCCGGTATCGTAGAGCGATTTTACAGAATTCGTACAACGAATCCCAGTTTCTTCCGTTTAGCAGCGCGTTTACCTCCATATTATTTAGGATACTTTTTCCAAAATGTGCCCTCCTTATTTCCCTTAAGATTGGACATAATCCGATAAAATGGTGCGTATCCTCTCTTGCTTGTAAATTACACAATGTGCATAAGATTGGCAATCCTATTCTATGGGGGATATAATTTAATGGCAGTAGTTCCCCTCTGGCTCTAAATATCAAAGACATTTTATTGATTGCGAATTCGTTTTGGAAATACGTATTCTGCTGTAAATCATGGTCTAAATTGACGTATATCTCTCGATGCTGCGATGCCCTTGCCCTCTCCGCTGTGGTTTGTATTTCCACCAGCCTCGTATCGCTCACAAGTTTCGTGTTTCGTCAGTATCGCGTTAGCTTCGTTTGTACCATCCCAGTTTAATTCTGTGCCGATTCTATTTGCTAATGTCGCTAAGTCTATGTAAAACGCTGTTTTTGTTCTAGCTGCGTGCATCAATATTTTCTTGGGCAATCTATCATTACTCATGGATACTACCTTCATTAAATAGTTAGTGTGTATGTTAAGTGTTTCCAGAAAAAGCGATGTTAAGCCAGTTTCCCGCAATAACATATAATTAGGGGTATAATTAGGCAGATGAAAGGTACGTTTTAAGAAATATCTTAGAAGTTTTTCCACTTCATCATATTCTCTGGATCCCCATACTTGTGCCCCATAGAATAAGATGGATTTAGACACTGCTTGGAATATTTTGTACTTAGCCGTGTGGGATATATTTGTATTCTTAAAACAGCTTTTCCATGTACTATTTATTGCCCACTTGGCTTCCTTAAGCTTTTTCTTGAGGTGTGGTTCCATATTAAGGTTGCTCGATATCAGTATTCCAAGATACTTATATTCTTTGACCACTTCAATATCGTTTCCATTATATGTCCACCTTTCTTCTCTTGCCAAACAAAATCGTTTTTTAAATGCCATAATCTTCGATTTTTCGAGGTTAACGGTGAGCTTCCATTGTGCGCAGTATCGTTCCAGATGTTGAATCATTTTCTGGAGATCCTTAGGAGACTCCGCCAAGAGCACAATGTCATCCGCGTATAGTAGACCTTTGAGCCGTATTCCGAAGGCCCTCGCGCCACCAGGCATACCCTCCAGGATGTCGTTGACAAACACAGCAAACGCGTCTGGGCTCAACTTACACCCTTGACGTACCTACGTTTGTTGTGAACGATGTTGACATTTCCGATCCATTCCATATCAATGCCTTCGTTTCGTGGTACAGTCGTTCAAATACCAGTCCAAACTTCGATGACATGCCGATATTATATAGTTTATAAAATAGGGATTGCCGATCAACTGTATCAAATGCCGCCTTAAAATCGACAAAGAACGCGTATAATTTCCGCCCCTTACTCAGGTAGGTGCGTGCCCAGTTATGCAATACAAAAAGGTTGTCGTACGTTGAATAACCCTGACGAAAACCCGCTTGGTTTTCAGTTATGACTTTTTCCTGGCATAACCACTTAGCAAATCGCGATTGTAGCAAGGTAGTAAAAATTTTTCCGGACGCGTTGAGAAACGATATCCCGCGATAACAAGCTGGATCACTAACGTCTCCTTTTTTAAAAATCGGAAAAATTACAGCTACTCTAAACTCCTCTGGGACGTCACCGCTATCAAAAATTCGATTGAATTCACCGCAAAGAATACTCGTAAGACTCTCTGGTCCATACTTATAGTACTCCACTGGGAGCCCATCACTTCCGGGCGCTTTGTTATCCTTGCATTTTTCCAATGCATTCCTCACTTCAACTTCCGTTATCGTTGCATCCAGTACTGGGTGTATCGTGTTAGGTCTTGCAAACTGCATGGTGTTCTCATCGTCTCCACTTTGTAGCATCTTCGTAAAATGGCATTTAAGAGAATCCGTGTTTATTGTGATGCCGATTGTATAGGACTCACCTCCATTTATTCGCTTAGCAACTTTCCAAAACGCTTTGGAATCAGTACAACTACTAAGAAGCTCGGCTTGTTGTTGGTAATACTGCCGTTTTTGTTCCGAGCATACTTCTTTATACAATCGATTTGATTCCACATACATCCTTCTCGTAAATTCGTTGTTATTTCGTCGGAACTGTTTCAGCCAAGCGAAAGACGTGCTTCTCATTTTCTCACATATGTTGTTAAACCACGGTTTTTTGCCTGTTTTCTTCGTTTGCCCTGATTTACTTGCGCAGTTCTGCATGATTTTTGTTAGTTGCTGTATGGTTGCGTTATCAGTCCGTGCCAAATGCATATTGACCCTGAGCTCAAATTGCAGCTTACATTCTTCTCGCCATACAAACTTCGGTAATAGGTTTAATGGTCTCGTTGCAGTTCGTCCGATACAATCTAACCCAATCGTTGTAATTATTGGGAGATGATCGGAGAACTGCCTCTCGTCTACCATGAAATCCGTTACGAGGGGCAACCAGTCCCCTCCGGCCAGGCTCAAGTCGATGACGGTGTGTCCATTGTGACCAATATACGTGCATTCTCCTTCGCTATCTTTGTTTGAACAGCCATTCAGTATTTTTAAGCCATATGCATCAATTAGCTCTAGAATTTGTTTCCCGCAAGCGTTAATTGTCGAATCTTTAGATTTCCGCAATGAATTATGCCGTATATTCGCAATTGGCTGCTCGGTACCGACTCTGGCATTCATATCTCCCATTATAAGCAGATCATTGTTATCTATCGTAGCTAGGTTGTCTATCAGCTTGTTGTAATCCTCTCTCCAATTGTTACAATTGAGGTATACTGGCAATATTATCATTTGTTTATTACGAAATTTCATAGTAAGATGCACGCACTCGTCAATATTTCGAAAAGAGAAGATATTCTGTTCAAAATTAAGCTCTTTTTTAAATCCATAGAGACACCCTCCACTTGCTCTCCCTTTATTACTACACCTCTTTGCAGGGATCCATATTAATTCGTAGTTTCTTAACTTTATTTCATATAATTCAAATTCATTAATTACATAAGTTTCAAAAAGAAAAAAGATATCGAAAGAATTCAAATATTCATAGAAATCGATGTAAAGATTTTTGCTTTTCAGCCCAGCGATGTTGTATGCCAAAAATTTTAGTTTATTTTGTTCGCTTAAAACGCAGACGGCAACACTTTCCTATGCGATGTTTTGAATTGCTGGTGATAATATCGCATCTCTTGTTGTCATTGACGAACTGTCATTTTTATCGCCATTGTTTACGTTTACTACCGGCTCGGCAATAATTTTATTCAATTCTGTTTGCCCGTCCCCATCACCACAAGCAAGTTTATTAGTTTCGAGATCCCAGGTGAATGTTTTACCACTAACTATCATCTCATCATCTCTAATGTATACCTTGGTTCCAGGTCGGCGTTCCATTATTTGCTTCTTCGTTTTTAGTAGAATGCTCCGCTTTTGACGCGTCTCGAAAGGTAGATCTTTTTGTATAATAATTCCTGTGTTTCTTAACTCTTTTGCGTTTTTCAGAGCCGTAATAACTTGGTGCCGGTCATGAAGAACGACTCGACAGATGATTCTCTGCCCCTGCGCCCCCGCGAGACGATGTATCTGTTCGTCGACCATTGCACTGCAGCACTTGAGCGTCTTCGTGCAAACCTCTTTTACTGTGCTAACCTCATTGTTTTTTAGTGTACTAGGTGGAAGTTTTATAATTAAATTTTTTGAAGAAGCATGTTTTTCTAGTTTTTGTATTTGATTTGCCTGTTTTTCGCATATTTTGTTAATACGTTGAAACTCGCTAGATAGTTGTTGGTTACATTGCTCTAAATGCAAGATTCGCGCGACAAGTTCGTCGATGTCGCTCTTCTTAGCTACGTCCTTTAATCGTTGGTCCAATACGTCGGTTATCATTTGAACTATTTCTAGCTTATCCTCGCGATTCATAGTTGAGCTATTCTTTTTGTTGGCGGGAAACGTATCGGGTGAAGTTTCGCTTAATGTACGTTTTGACATTTACCTTTGTTGCTGATTAACAATGAAGATGATGATTTTAAATGGCATTTATCGTCTGTACCTTTATTTCTTCAGGTGAATGTCACTGTCGCGTCGCACTGTGCAAACTTTCACTAATAAATTTATAGTGGGCTTTGAATAAAAACGATTTTTCTGGAGCGCCAAATGTAAACAGTGTAACTATACACAGCTGTCAACTGTCAATCAAAACAGTAAAATGCTGGTTAGAGGAAAACTTTTTGTCGCTAAACCTGTCGAAAACAAAGGCGATGACCTTTTCTTTAAACAGTACTGGGCAACCAACGTACGAATCCATTCTAGTTCATGATCACAATTGCACAATAAACTCCCCCTTGCGTTCTTGCAGCTGCCCTCAAATACACTGCGAGGATAGTGCAAAATACCTTGGTATATATGTTGACAAATTCCTAAAATGGAATATCCATATATCCTACCTCGCACAAAAGCTTCGTAAGATATTATATATAATGAAGACTATTAGATCAACTTTAACGTTACCGCAAATGGTCCACTGGTCCAGTCTGTCTTACAATACGCCATAACTGCCTGGGGAGGTGCATATGATAATCATATGAAAGTCCTTAAAATTACACAAAAGTCAGTATTAAAAATCGCTTTTCACCTACCTAGAACGTATCCATCAGAAAATCTTTTCACAGTAGCTCACGTACTTCCGCTTAAAAAACTTTATGTCAAAGCTGTATTATACCACCTATGCATGCACTTTAACCCCAATTATATATCGCACCCTAGCAACACAAGACATAGCAACTTTAGACTAATCATTCCACGCACGAAAAAAACGTTTTCCCAAAGATATCGCACTCACACCGGTCCTTATTTTTTCAACATGCTACCAATTAACATCAGAGTAGATATTTATCATGTCAAAATCTTCAAGCAAAATCTTAAACTTTGGCTACTTAACCTAGAACTAATTGAATTTTACCAAGTCTTTAGATTGCACTGCACGGGGGAGTCGATATGATGCAACAAGCCCAATATGTCGTCGCTATATATTCAGAATGTCGTCTCATTGCGACTCCTTAGGGCAGTGTAATTTGGGAACTTCGTTAATCTCTCTATTTATAAAAAAGATAAGGAAAAAATGGTCCCTTTTATTCTTGATCTGATTGGTTGAAATTGGAAATGACGTGATGATTTGCTAAGTAAGTAGTTTAAGGTGGTGTGCGACTTCAGTTGTCAGGTGATAGCTGAAGAATATGGGTCGTGTGCGGAAAAGCTCAGAAGAGAAGCGGGAGGTACGCAACAGTGGACGACGGGGTCGCAGATTAAAGCAGTGCGCGCTTCCGACGTGTGTTTTATTTTCCGACGTGTGTTTTATTTTCCGACGAAACATAGCCGCGAAGCGAGAATGTCGCGAAGTGACAGTGCGGGGGTTGGCGAGCGAAGCGAGCAGGGGGCGCAGCCCCCTAGTATTTTCCAAAATAAGTACATATACGTGTTATATTATATCCAATCTGTATAAATGTAAGGTAATATATTTTTTTATTTTTTATTTACATGCTCGCATTATATAGCATATTATTAAACAATCGCACCATAGTCACTTAGTTTACTATAAGATAAAATAAAAATATGAAATATTCTTCTCCTCGCACAAGCTAAGCTTTAGAGGAGGAAAGCAATACGAAAACCATATATGTTTTTAACTGAATTGTAAACGAATTTGCAATAAAAATTTTTGAATTTGAATTTGAATATTTTGGAGCAAAATTCATTCAAGATGAAGACGTTTGTTGCACTACTTACACTCCAACCTCCAACCGTGCATTTGACTTACAAAGAGCACATCTTCCTTGCGATGATTTTATCAAATTTGCGTCTTGCTGGGCTCGCATGTGCTTTAGGACCTGGCTGTGGACCTATTTTTTTATGAAACCCTTAGCAGGAACATTGGTACTTTCTGCCTGAAGCCTACGTGAGTCATTACCGATTTCCCATGCATTTCCTTATGCACAAACCAGGCTGCTACTATTGCCATGTTGAGAGCATTAGCGAATACCACCACCACTTCTTACATCGTAGGCCAGGGCGATACGAAGATAGAATTCCATCTAAAATATCGACCCCGCCCATTCCGTGGTTATATTTGTGAATAAGATGTGGTTGTTGTATGCCTATCTTTTTGTTCTCCTTCACAGAATATCTATATGCTGATTTTGCCATGACTTTCGATTCCTGCAAGGGACTTTACGGTTGATGCGATTGGTGAGTAAATGTCTTCCACAGTAGACCAATAGTGATTCTCAGAAGGCAACTGGTGGTATACTTACTGAGAAGGAGTATGCCCCAAAACGACGTCCATTCAACGCCGATCTGATCAACATGCTGAGCGGAGCAGATTTTTGTTATTTCTGCTAAATGCTGCAGACAGCTTTGTGGCATAAATTAATAATATATTTCTACCGGACTTAAAGTTTTCAAATGTGGGAAGTTAGTTTCTATGTTTTTTACCGACTCATTTTGTATTGGGTTTTGAAAATTAATGCTGGCAAACCAATTTAGAGGTGCAATGTTTTTTTTGCCTCAGTTTGGGCTTTGATCCACTTGTAGTTAACCGTTGATGGTCACCATTTGTAGCTTTTCTTTTCTGGACACGTTTATTTTTACTGCCCGATGCCTCACTATCTTCGGATCTTTATATTATAACGGAAACTTCACCGCAAACATCACTTGGTCTAAGATTTCTTCCTCAATGTCTTCCTCGTCAGTAACTTTGTCGTTTTCCTAAGGAGGTAATTGGCAGATATCTAATCTATTATTCAATGAACCCACGTCGCAATCATCTAAGCTCTGTAGATATTCCACCACCAAACTTACGCACTTGAACATGCATACATGCAATTGCAAAGTAAGTCCAGTCATATTGAAAAATTGGAAACAAAATAATTTTTCTACGAAACACTGAAGTGAGCCAATGTTCCCATTCGGGAACACGTCAATTTGAACATGTATAGCCGATAACGGTATTATTTTTTTTTGTAAAATTAAAGTCACTACTATTATTTCGTATGTATTTATTAATAGTAAAATATAAAAATACATTAAAATTTCAAAGTTTTGTTGGTTAAAAAAAATTGAAACTTTTTTCCCCAAAATTGAAAAAAAAAATCCTCTTTTTAAAAAAATCACCAAAAAATAACGGCAATTTTTTTTATCATTTATTTATTTTTGTTTTCCTTTTTACCAACTTGTTAATAAACTAAAAAATGGAAAAGAACAAAAAAAATGCAAGTGGGTTTAAAAAAAACATGAAATTATGTTCCCAATTGGGAACATTGGGCGGTAAAGCGTTACGATACAGGGATACTAGATTCCATCTCCCACCAAAGCTGGCGGAATGAAGTGATGCCAATTCCTTTTTGAATCTGGTGATTTTTTCCAACTTGCTTTTTTTTTTTTGAAGATTTAATTCATATGTTTTTGTAGTACGTGCTTCAAGTTAGCGAAACAATTTTGAAAATCGATTCAGTATTTTGCCAATATTTTGTCGTGCGGAAAAATTAATTTTGTCGTTCTTCATTTTCACTGAGAAAGTATGGGTGTTTCGTTCAACTTAACGAAACTCTCGCTATTTTGCTGTGAATTAGTTGTAAAAAAAATGTTTCGCTTTAAATTTTCACTGAGAAAATAGGTGTTTCGCTAAATTGAGGTCAAATTGTGTGATGTCAACAGTTTGTGCCGCAGGGCTAATACGAATGAGATGTCCAGTACAATTGGTTCAAAATAGCCCCAAACCTAAACATTAAAAAAAAAAAGAAATTTTTGATGCCAAATTGTTGAATACACTGCCTAATATACGCAGTAAAAAGTTACACTAATTTGCGCCATGGGTTAAGAGGGAGGGGGTGGCAAAGGGGTGAACATTTAGTTTCTTGCAAATATCTGAAAAACTATGAGTCTGACCTTAAAATGTGCTGAGGACAAAATAAACTACATAAAATTACCTTTGTAATGATATGTAACGCTCTAGACATTTTCTCAGAAAATTATACCCTAAACCCGAAAGTATTACAGTGAATTTACATTTTTTATACCCTTCGCTTATTAAGCGAAAAAGGGTATATTAACTTTGTCATGAAGTTTGTAACGCATCGAAGGAAGCATCTCCGACCATATAAAATATGTATATATATGATCAGCATGACGAGCTGAGTCGATTGGACGATGTCCGTCTGTCCGTCTGTCTGTCTGTCTGTCTGTTGCGACGCGTTTTGCTCGGCCAATTTAAAAGCTATGGAGCTGAAATTTTGCACATATGCTTCTTTTTGTTGCAGGCAGTTTGTATGTTTGAACCGCTGAAATCCGACAAGGGGCTCGTGGGGCTGCCATACAAACCTACCCCTAAAATTAGGGTCTTCTTGGAAAAACTTTTTTATTTATGCACCAATTCCAATCAAATTTCACACAAAAGTGTTCTAATTGGTGACACACAACATATGTAAAATCGACCAAATCTGACAATGGGGTCGTGGAGCTGCCATACAAACTAAATCCCTCAAATTAGGTTCTTCTAACTTTTTTATTTTCTCATCGATTTCAATCAAATTTCGCACAAATGTGTTTCTAGTGATACCACAAAACATATGTAAAAATGGATCAAATCGGACCATGGGGTCGTGGGGCTGTCATACAAACCTATAGCTTCCCTAATTAAGTTCTTCTAAGAATTTTTTTTTCTTTATACATTAATTTCAACCAAACTTCACACAAATGTGTTTATATTGATGACACATAATATATGTATGAATAGATGGAGTCGGAGCATGTGGTAATGGGGCTACCATACAAACCTAGCCCCCCAAATCAAATTTTTCTAAGAAAAACGTTTTTATTTGCACACCAATTTCAATCAAACCACCGAAAATTATTATTTATATTGATGCCACATAACAAATGTGAAAATATATGAAATCGGACTATGGGGTCGTGGGGCTGCCATAAAAACTTAACCTCCAAAATAAGGTTCTTCTAAAAAATACTTTTTAATTTGGACACAAATGTCAACCAAACCTCATGGAAATGTATTTTTATCTAGGGACGCGGGAGCGTCCCGCACGCCAAAGAAAAAGAAGAAATTTGAACAAATCAAAAGTGAAAAGCGACTAAGACTATGTTTACACGACGGAACAAGTACGGGTTTTCGGACCTCTGTAGCTCCGACCCTGGTTGGTCCTGAGTGTTCAAATTCGGTATAGGTTGTCACTCGCGCCGTCTTACGAAGTGTAGAAAATTTCAAGAAGATACGACGAAAAACACTGGAGATATAAGAGTTTGAAAATCGAATTTTTTCGAAAATCTTGTTCTCGTTGTTCTCGTTGTTCTCGTTGTTCTTGTTGTTCTTGTCGTTCATTGACAGGGCTACAGCCTTGCAGAGGGCATCTCGGGATTTGGTCTCTTTTCCCATTGATAGAGTCTGTCGTGAAGGTGTGCATAGGCTATCGTTTGCTCCGATCCGTGAAGTAGAAAAAAAGATACAGCGGAAAATGTGAAAAAACGCATAGAGTTCCTCGTTTAAATCTTTTCATATGTTTTAAAGGAAGCATTTTGCAAAAATCGGGGATAGGCCCGAAAAATGCCAAGAAAAGAATCGTAAAGTTTTGTGATTTGGCAGGACTGTTTCGAACAATCCCTTGTATATGTTCTCTAAAGTTTTCAGTTGTAAAGCGGCTGCGAGAGCGGCGGCAAGGGGTCACAGTTCCAGTTTTTATTTGTCTTTTATACGAGTTCGCACATATTACTATAATATTGGATGAACAAATAACATCCCGATGAGCCTAAAGCTACCAGCAAACGGTAGAGGTTCACAAAACACACACAACTCAGGTTACGAAGGAGGCTAAGGTTATCAAGGGCACAAAGGTTACCAAGAGGGTTGTTATTGTTATTATGTTCTCAAACAAAGTCGTGACAATAGGGCAGTGAATATTGAAAACTGCAAAAAAGAATTGATATCTCACAAAAACAACTCTGTTGTAAAAAGTTTCCGCCAAAGAAAACGTTGTCAGCCGCAAAAAGGATTGATATAATACAATCCCGCCAAAAAGCTCGCATGGATATGCATTCAAAAGTGATTGAATTAGTTTATAGTTTCCACCAAACGAGCGTGGTGCGGTACGCGTCAGAATTTCTGAAATAATTTCCGCCGCGGTAGACCACGCTGAATTTGCCAATTCGTGTGGAGTCGGTGTTGTGTGTACCGCGTACCGCACCCGCGCTGGTTTGGTAGAAGCTAATTTCTTGCAAGGCTGTTTGGCGGGGAGTTTTCATAGGAGTAATTGCAGGATAAAACCAATCTTAAGAAAATTACGAAAGAACTTTATTGTATAAAAAAAGTCGTCTATACGAAGGAAAGCAAAAAAGTTTGTAAGACATTTTATTTACAAGGCTGGATAAGATTCGAGATTAAATCTGATCAGAAAAGAGCATAGCAGCAAATAGCACCCTCGTCAAGCTCCCCGCCAATAAGCGTTGAAAGAAATTAACTTCCACCAAACCAGCGCGGGTGCGGTACGCGGTACACACAACACCGACTCCACACGAATTGGCAAATTCAGCGTGGTCTACCGCGGCGGAAATTATTTCAGAAATTCTGACGCGTACCGCACCACGCTCGTTTGGTGGAAACTATAAACTAATTCAATCACTTTTGAATGCATATCCATGCGAGCTTTTTGGCGGGATTGTATTATATCAATCCTTTTTGCGGCTGACAACGTTTTCTTTGGCGGAAACTTTTTACAACAGAGTTGTTTTTGTGAGATTAATGTTACAAAACATATGCAAAATTGAAATAAATTGGACCATGGAATCATTGGGCTGGCATATAAACCCAACCCCCCAATCAGTTTTTTATTTGTCCACCAATTTCAACCAAATCTCATAGAAATGTGTTTTAATTGATGCCACAAACACGTCCCCCGCTTCCCCCAATAAAACTTCGCCACGGCAGTTATGTGAAAATTCATGGAAAAGCATGGAAGCGGGGAGGACTGAACACAAGTCATAGGTACGCCCGAAAAAACTTTTAGCTCGAGGGGAGCGAAGGGTATCCAAATTTCGGCCGCGCCCGAAATTAGCCTCGGTCTCGTTGAGTTTTACATTTCGCACTGTAACTCTTGATAGAATAGACCTACCGTTATAAGATCTTGTGCATATATTGATAACAAAATTTGTTTGATTTGTACCAAAAATTTGAGTGCTCCGACCATTGACGTCCCCCTCACTCCTCCTAACATTTTTCAAAAAGGCATGCCTGCAGCTACTTTTTAAATTGAGCCAGCCAGATCAAATTTGGTGGGCTGCCTAGTCTAAGCTCCATTATGCTCTCCACCAAAAATTATTACCATCCGATTTTGTGCACAAGATGACCACTTGAATTTTAGCGGGAGAATTCTATGGAGAATAAATTTTCCGTGAAGGCGTTTACCACCATGAAGCTCGACAGTGCAGGTCTGGACCGCTTTTGAACGCTCACATTGCTTTGGAAGTTGTGATGATGGTAGTTTAAATATTTGTTTACAATAATTGGAAAACCATATTTTCCCGCTGATGGGGAAGAGCGAATTTTTTTTCCACAAATAATTCACAACAAAATAGCGGAAGGGAACGGTATGAGTTCCGACTTTAATCCTTGAAAGTTGTTTCGCTTTCGCTTCTTAGCGAAACACCCATTTTCTCAGTGAAAATGAAGAGCGACAAAATTATTTTTTCCACAACTAATTCACAATAAATTAGCGGCAAATTACTGTAAAAATGCCGAGTCAGTTGTTAAAAGTTGTTTCGCTAACTTGATGCACGTTTTTGTAGTAGATAATGCCACAAACATGACTTAACCTTCGGGCGGGCGCAATGCATCTGGCAGATTAAGTGACCAGTTTTTGTTGCGCCAATCAGCGATATGAAAAAGGAGAGATCTGAAACTCACAGTACCTTAATTTTTATCGATCAACTACCTAAATCAGTTTTCAGTTTCTACTATCTACCATATGTCTGAGGGGCGGGAGGGGATGAAATAATCTCTCAGATGTATTGCGCCCGATTGTGTTATTTTTTCTTTTCTATGAAAATCTCAACTTGTTATACTCTTCACATTGCGTAATAGCGTTGTGTTGACTTTTAGGTGCACCAAATCGTCCAGTAGTGTGTTCAAGTGAAATAAGCTCACCTTCTTTAAGCGGTCGAGTTGTTGGAGGTTTTTTAAATATTTAAGCGATTGAAAGCGGAATATTCTTAGAAAATTGAAAATGGGAAGGGTATCAAACTTTGTAAGCCAGTATTTCTTTCTAGAATTTCGCAGAACTGTTTCAAAAAGGCAATGGAACTATAAATAAGAGTCTAAAGTATACAGAAACATAGTTTCGTCCTTTTTTCTGCACTTAATCTGTCAGATGCATTGCGCCCGATCGTGTTAGGATTAGTATTGCGCCCGAAGGTTAAATCCAGAAAACATTAATGTTCAAAACAGTGAACACTGTGTTCAATATTTAATGTCCGACTTTCAATTTTTAATTTCCAAATTTTAATTTTCAATTTCCCAGTTTCAGCTTTCAATTTTCATTTTTAAATTTTAAATGTTCAACTTTCAAATTTTCATTTCCCATTTTCAAATTTCCGTCATCCATTTTCAATTTGTCAGTTTTTCATTTTTAAGTTTCCATCTTCCATTTTCCATTTTCCTCCTACTCACACTTCTCTATTTTTCTAAACCATATTACTTGAAAGAAAAATCCCACTCACTCCTTTTGTTTAATTTCTAAGAAAAATTGTTGATACATATGCATATTTTTTAACAGGATTATGTATTTATTACCCAACGTGCATTCTCACGATAATATCCCTTTCCTAGATTTAAACAAACATATGAACAAAAGACATGTATTCAAGATTAAACGAAAAGTTCTAAAACAATTTGTTTGCTTTTTGAATAAACATAACATGCCCGAAACCATGTCAATAACGTGTTAATTTTATTATCAACAGCATACACCCCCTCCCCCCTACAAAATGTACACAGACGAGCAGAAAACAATTTACCATGTTTACACCCCATCTCCCGTGTGTTTTTGCAAAACACACAACATTCCTAAACGCACATTATTCATGCTCTGTGAACAATTCGAAACGCCAGTGAAAAGGAGCTCGGCGTGTAATTTCTAAAGACTCTTGAACCAAATGGATCTAAGCCCAAAACAGCAGCGGCAGATCTGTCATTTACTCACTAATTTTTCACATGCATCCGCGTATAACCGATATCCGAAATGCGAAATGAAACCGAAAGACACAGAAACATAAAAAAAAAGGAGAATACCTCATATCACCCACCCCCTGGCTGGTACACACATTAAACATTCCTGTGTGATCCTTCAAAATGCGTACACCCATATAGGATAGGATACAAACGAAATGTTATATTCACTTACATGTAAGATTTATTACAAGGCAGCATATCCGAGTAATTGTTTTTGTGGTTGCCAGATACGCAATTGACATTTTCAATATAAACCGCGCGCACTCCCGTAGGGCAAAAACTTTTGATAACGGATAAGCTATACAGCAGATACGGCGCGGCGTTTCACACACTCAACTCCTGGGCTCACAGGATATTTATCTATTAATCACACTCATATAAAACAGTCGCGCGAATTGCGAATCCAAAAACACAACACTCCGGCATATACAGAGGCTTACTTTGTGAAAATCAGTCAGCAATACACCGAATCAAGGATACGAGCCGCGTAATCGCATTCGCGAAAGCGTTAACGCACTTACGCTAGGCTAACGGCTCAAGTATTCAAAATTGACGACAACGAGAGTCAGCGAGAATTCAGAATATACTTCACGGTCGGTACTACACTACATCGAATTGATGTCCTTTGCTATGTTATTCGTTTTGACTGTGTGTGAACAGTGCTCGACTTCCTGAATGAATTATAGCGCTCTAGCACTCGTCGCGCGGCACTTTACACAATTCACGTGAGCTCATCATTTTATTTTTGGGGCGCGCCACCAACCGTACTGTATAGTCGAGTCGAGAAGACGAACAAGCCTCGAAGGACTCTTTCGAACTGAACTGAATCAACAACTCAACTCTCGTATCCACACTAGTGGGTATCTGTGGGAAAATCTTCCTCAAGCGTTTACCATGCGAGTCAATTCGAACCGGAACAGAAGCACACTGCAGAATGACTGCGAACTCGTGCGACCAAATATAACTTGGTCCTTGATGGAAGTCTCTGAATCAGATGAAAATTTGAATTTCATTTTGGAGTTGCCGTTTTGTTTTGCGCAGGATATGGAAAATGCGAGGTATGGATAGTATATAGTCATCTGGATGTTAAATTCCTGTTCCATATATTGAGCAAGACAGGACAGAGTCTAGAAGATGAAATACAAACAGGAAATATATACTTTTGATAACGTGATGATTTCTAATTGGTACTGCATTCCATTTACCTCTAATATCCTGTCCAAGTTCCACAAACTTATTAATAGCGGTCGACGTCTTTCGATTATCCTGACACAGTCTACGTCAGGAGCATTGAAAGATTGTATAAGTGTAATAAGTAGAGTTACTCGCTTCAGTTCTTTGTAACAATACATAATCCGTTTGATGATTTGCCTATTTTTCAAAGAAAACTACGGTATTTGATCAGAAGAAATCATTTATCTCTGGATGTTTGCAGGATTGTTGGGGACGGCCCTCTGATTGAGGCGAAAAAGTGCTGACCGATAGGGGGTCCGCAACGTGGAGAAAGGGGATATTTTTTGAGTTTATAGTAATTATCCCAAAACGGCAAAAGATACTGAAAAATAAACTGAAAATGAAAAAAACTACTTAAAATTTGCAATGATTATAATACCATAGATAGACTTTTTTGGGAAAATTAGCCCTCGGATGGTTCAGGTAAATTTTACATACGTAAATGGTTCAGTGGGGTCTGACAGACCCCTAGGCAAAAATCGCTCTAAAACTCAAATTTTTGCGTTTTTGGCACATTTGTTTGAACTAGAAGTAACTGTGAAGCCTTTTGATTAAGTGGTATATAAAAAAAGTGGAATTCGGACAGTAGCTTTGAGTATGTGGAAGAAAAAATTAGGTGGTGTCAAATTTGAGGGTAATTTGAAGTTATCACAAATAAATCAATATAAAAACAAAAATTTTAACAAAACTTTATTTTTATTAGGCAAAACGCATTTAATACTAATTAACAAAGATAAGAACATCAACATTTTTTAGCTAAGGTTAATATTTTTTCTTAAATCGGGATCCAAAGTTGGTCAATATTTAGAGCATTCTTCTTCACAGCTTTTTCCTCGATGGTCTTCGCAGATTGGCTTTTTGCACTCGTTGCAATTGCATTTTGTCTTCCGATCATTTGCTCGTGGGCATAGAAAACATCTTTGCCTCTTTAGGGGATATTTGACCCCATTGGGGGCCTGGGGCGTCAACCCCCAGGAGGGGGGGGCAAATTGAACAATGCACAAAATGTCTTCAATATTTTGCACTGTGCTTCGGCGAATATTGCCCGATGATTTCCTCCTTCTTAGAAGAGGTTCGACAAGTGTATATCCAAGTTCGCTGAGAAAGCTTTATGTATTATGTAAGATACCCACCTAATTCTTACGCTCATAAAAGTCATAAATTTATGTCTTGACTTAAAAAGCATAAGGTAATGACACAATAGTGAAAGGAGATCCTCATAAATGAAAACCAGGTAAACAAACGGTATAATTTTTAATGAATTGAGTAAAACATTTAAATCCCCCTAATTCAAAACACCCTAAATTTTCCATTTCTTTCAAAATTAACATATCTAATTTCCCAACTGTACTCTAATTAAAAAGTTTCAACACTTCCCGACTATTATTATTACATTTTATCATTTTCCAAATAACATACTTTGAAAATTTCCCACAAAACGAAAAATGTACTTTTGTAAAAAAGACATACGTAAATGGTTCGTGGGGTCTGACAGACCCCAGAGCACTTTCAAACAGTGGCGTGGCGTCTTTGGAAGCAAGGGAAGCATTGCTTCCCTTCTTCTTTCAAAATAAAAACGTTTAGAAGCATAACGTATTATCAACATTGGGTGAGGTTATAAAACACAACGTTCGCGTAACGTTTCGCGTTTTCCGAAACGTTTCCTATTGTGTTCTGTAAACGCATAGATCCGGATCAGACTTGGTGTTCTCATCGCCATCTCTCGGAAAGTGACAAATGTGACAATTGACACATCACAGCTGATACGTTTTGCTCGAAAATTAAAATTTCCAGTTTTAAACGAGATGCAGATACATTTTACTTTGATTATAAATAGTTTAATAAATAAATGAGGGCGGAAATGCACGGTTCGACGGCAGATTGTAAATTTCTGCCAATCAATCAAGCTATGCCTCGCAAGGGGGCGCTTAGAGGATCTGTTTGTAGGGAGAAGTTTCTGATCCGTAACGGCCGGTTGATTTGAAACGTTGCGCGAAACGTTGCGCAACGTTGTGTTTTATAACCTCACCCATTGTTTATAATTTTTCTTGTACACTATCCACGGTTTTTTTATGTACATATATTACATAAAATCATACGCACCCCTGTCGCAACGTATAAAATTACTTTAGCATGCGCACTCTCCAACCAATACACCAACCCACCTGTCTCATGAGAAAAAATCCACAGCGAGAGAGTTTACAGTCGCCAGTCACGGCGAGACAAAAGCAGAGCGAAATAATGCCTGTATGAAAGATGAAAGCTTGTGGAGCAGATTTACCGGGGGATTGGGCGGCGGAGTAGAGTTAGTACTAGAATGAATTCGCCGTTGGAGGTGGATTTCTAATTGCTTCTTGTAAAATTTACCAACCGACGTGTACAGTTCGTAACAAAAGTTTGTTCATTCTGATTGAAATTGGATTCTGATTGGAATAAGAATTGGCAAAGCACATGCATAGCACATCAATGTGTTAGTTTGTGAAGCGCTGTTTAATGCTTGGCGGTATGTGTGTTCGTAATTTATTGTACGTGCAAAGTTATTAGAGATTTTTAACATGTCGTTGCAAATATAACGACATAGTTCTACATTTCAATAGAAAAATTCGCTGCCGACGATACGCAAAACAGTATATACCACAATTTTGCATGTCCCAAGTAGGCATATGGGGTTATAATCACGACAAATAATTTCGTTAATTTCGACTGTTTACAGAATATCCAATATATGGAAAGACACCTATGCCTACTTGGAACAGGAGGAAAATATAAGTAGAATTTGTGTCAAAATTTTAGTCCGCTCACTTGTGCGTGAATACACTCATAGTCATTTTTATGTTCGGGAGAATAATAAATTATCAAAATATATACATAGTAATAGAGAATAGAGAGTTTGGGCAAATCGTGAAAACAGTTGTGGTGTACGAATCGACATTATACGTATTGAAATAGGTGTGATGATAAAAGTATGAATTGTCATTGCATCGAGTTACGACACGAGCAGTGGCGTGCAGTAACATTTATAAATGGGGATGCGGTGGAGAAAAAGTAACACAAATACATATAATTTTTTCAAATGTTGGAGGAATGAGGAGGAATATAATACATAATAAAATGCGTATTAGCTTTTCTTTTGAATAATAATCACTCGTTGCGTAATCGCTGAAATAAATAAAAAAATAAAATGGTTCTCTAGAAAACGGTGCATATGCGTAAGATCTAGCAAATATTTATAAGAAAAACGTAAACAGACAAAATCTCCGTAAAATATATTTTCATAAATATCATATCCCTTCAAGATACTTACTTCTCCTTTTTGTACTTGCTTGCTTTCGTTCTCCATTCCCAGATATGTATTAAAGTGTAGTTACTAGGTGATTTCAAATTACAAAGTGTGGTGGAGATTTTTTTTTTGTTTCTTATGTTTTTTGGGGTGCTGAGCTCGAATGCGGAGCTTCTCGCCCAAAATTTCGTTGCGGAGCAGCGAAAAAACCCAAAATTTTCGGAGTTTTCCCGTTTTTGTTTGTTTATAACTCAGAAACTGTACATTTCTCCGAAATGTCCATGTCCATGAAAATATTAGGGAACGCGGGTGCAACGCGCAATTAATCATTAAAATGTATAGCCATTTTTTGGCGTTTTTTGCAATCTTGACCCTGTTTTGCAACGAAATTTTGGTGGGAAGTTACGGCTTCAGGTTCTGCACCCCAAAATACATAATGTACAAAAATGCAACTTTTGTGACCCAAAATGAAAAACCGTTCAATCTCAAAATTTTATACATAATATGGAACTATTTTAAAAATAGTCAATTTTAATTATTATCAATTCTAGTAATACCGCTCAACGGATTTATAATATTTATGTCTCTTTGGACGCGCAATTATGTGCTCTCTAAAATATTCATGAAGAGTTTTTCGCGATTTTTACCCTGTTCCGCAAGGAAATGTCGCTATAGGAATCTCCGGATTCCTGCTCAGCACCCCAAAAAAACATAAGAAAAAAAAATTGTCTCCACAACATTTTGCAATCTAATGTACTAGGTTTATCACATAGCAACTACACTAGCTTCACTCATTAGCTTTCTCTTCTTTTCGTTCTCTCATTCATACTAGCATACACTGCACTCTGCACAGCACAACTTGGAGAATTTGACTTGGATGCGTTCCGTGTACGGGACTGGTTTGCGCATCCCCAATGGTACAAAAATTACTCAATGAGCATGTCTCGTGTCGACTGAAATTTTGTCCGATTGGATTCACGACTGAGTGAAAGTTTTTTCCGCATCCAGTAGAAAAGTACTCAACTCACAGAACGACTGGCACTATGGAGTACAATGTCGTATATTACTATATCCATATGCGTGTAGAATTTAAGGGCTGTCATTTAGTCGACTATCATTGGGTATTTTTATACTATCCGGGTTAAATTTGCTTAGTTCCGTGTACGTACACTATAATTCATACATATGGCGTAGATTTTAGGACAGTTGTAATTAGATACATATTCTTTAACTTTAAGTGAAGAAATATTGTTATGTATTCAAAAATTTTAAGGGATGCGGCGCATCCACCGCATCTATGGACTGCACGCCACTGGACACGAGTTTCTTCTTCTTCTCTGTACCGCGTAAAACCCTTGTGTGGGGCATGGGTGCGTTCAACCAAGTGAGCCAGAGCGTGATTCATTTACGACAATTTTTCGATAACGTCCTCAACATACGGAGTTCATAGTATGTACATATATTCGTATCCATGTTGATATCTGAATAATACAAAGCATACTGCACAAATGTCTAGAGATAAAGAATATTTCTTTAGTTTCCAGTTATCTTTATTTTATAAAGATTTAATTCTCATTTCTAGACAGGTGTACGCGGGTTCCCAATTTCATTTACATGAATGTAACTGCTTCCCTTTACTTCAAACTCACGCCACGCCACTGCTTTCAAAGTGCTATAACTTATAAACAAAATCACATATTCAAACAAATGCATGCTTAAATGAACGTATGTGACACATACTTAAATTACATATGCATAAAAATACCATTCAACAAGTTTTTCTATAAAAATTTTAAGATTTAAATTTCTCTGGGGTCTGTCAGACCCCACTGAACCATTCGAGGGTTAGGCGTTTGACTAAAACATAGAACAGAGTATTTTCTTTTTGGATCTTTTTTAAAAACTCCATAATTCTCGAAAGAACGCAAGTTAAGCCATGAAATTTGTTGTGTATTCATATTAAGTCAAACATAATTTTTGCCGAAAATTAAGTAGCTCCAATCAAGAACCTCCATTATCCTCCAATTTGAATTTGGCAAAAAGTCATGGCCATAACTCCCCGATAGATGGAACAGGAGGTTTTGGTTTTATTTGAGAGCACCATTATACCAAACACCAAAAAACAGCTCAATGGGATCCAAACTAAGGGTACCTCGTATACAAAGTGACCCAATACAACAGTAGTACTCGTCGATTTATCAAATGAGTAGTGCGTAGAACAAACTGTTGGTAGCTACTATTATATATATATATATATCACAACGTGGCAAGGGAAATTTGTATCGCCCCAAACTTCTAAATGTACCAATTCGTTGGTGACGGAAAACTACCGCGATCCAAAAATATGTCCTCGTAATTTTTCTCCTGAAAATTTTTCCGAATTCCAGCAATATTGATAATGTGCTATTCCTGGTAGTGTCTTTAACGGCGTGGAAATGGAAATTGGAAATTGGCAAAGTGTGTTTAATACATTCAAATAGGGTAGTCCCTTCAAGAAATAGTATAGAAAAAAGTGAAGATTGAACTGCATTTATAATTTCTTTATTGAGCTGGCCCGGCGAACTTTGCATCACCCCAACTTTAGATATTATCGATTGGCGGGTACAAAACTACTGAGGTCCTCAAATTTGTTTGGGTCTTCAAAAGCAAAAGAAAGTGAGGAAATGAGCAGACTCTCTTAGGTTTTTTTCTCCTGCATATTTTTTCTGATTCGGCAATATCAATTCTTTTATCGTGGAAATAAGTCATTTAGTGGCAATGGATATGGCAGAAGCAATTCAGTTACTGCAGGTTGGAGTTTTTCTGTTGCATGTGGGTGCGACGAAATTACTGATCTCCGCGAATGTGTTGAGGAGATACAGACAAAAGCATCAGAAAATGAGAGGCAGCAAGGCATTGCTAATTTTTCTTGATCGATTTTCCAGATGTGTCTCCTACTGAGGATAGAACTTATTCAGATGTTTGTTTAGGGGAATGCTGAAAAATCCGCTAATCCGCGAAAAGGAGGAGGAAAATCATTTTGACATCGACACTTTTCTTTTCTTGGGCAGTTTTGCAGATATTTTAGTAGGAATAGGCGGCTCTAGCGCTGAAGGCGACGGAATTACTGAGATCCGCTAATTCGTTCAGGGAAACAATTTCCCAGATATCAAGTGTTATTGGGTTATTGGGGTTGTAAGCCATTGAGAGGGGTTTCTGAAATCCGTTCCAGGAATATTAGCCATGGACCGTGAAATAAATATAAATTTCTGAAATACGGTTATCCGATCAAGAAGTATAGGCAAACTTATGGACAAATGACTGCCTTCATAATTGTCCAGATGTTTCATAAGCCTTGCTGCTATTTGGGTTGGTTTTCAATTCAAGAAAAGGAATCACAGAGATTGGAAAATTCATTCAAGAGATACCTACGTATAGAATAAAGCTAGAAAAATAATTTTGTATTGGCAAGTTTGTAAATTTGTTGGCAGAAGTTCTGCTTATAAATTAGCTGGGAGAGATATAGGGTGGAATTTTTCGAAATCTGCTAATCCGTTCAGTAGAAATAGGCAAAAGAATGTAAGAAAGAGTTTTCGTCAAAATTTAATAATAATAATTCGAGGGTTCGTTTAGCTAAATTTGGAGATCAATCTGGAGGGGCAAATTCACGAAACTGCACTCATTGTGAATGTTTTGCTATTCAGGGTGTATTTCAATCATTTGGCCAGGCGAATTTCGTATCGCCCCACTTTTGGATGGTGTCACCTGCCAGGGTGGTGCAAAACTACTGAGGTCCTCAAATTTGTTTGTTTGTTAAAAAGCATAATAAAGACTCTTTTAGTATTTTCCTCCTGTCTAGTTTTGCTGATTCGGTAGTAACAATTATTTTATCGTGAAAATACACCATAGTGGCAATAACTGTATATTGTAAAAGAAAATCTGTTATTACAAGTGGGAGTTTTTGAGTTGCATGTGAAAATTTACTGAAATAGATTATTCTATTCTTTACAAACCTGAAAATTGACCAGAAGCCTACTATTGAAGCAGAGAGAGATACTTCAATAGTAGGCTCCTGGCCAATTTGTCAGGTTTGTGAAGGTTTGTTCTACTATTGTACCTCAAGAAGAAATTTGTCGTTCCGATAAGGGAAAACAGAACAAAATGATCATTCAGTCATCATCCTGAAATCTAATCCGACGGAGAAGGAGGGAATGAAATGCATTAATATATAGGTAACTGGACTGTGAATTCCAAATTTTCCAAATATTTCATAAGCTATCCTGCTACTGGAACTGGAATTACTGAAATCGGAAAATCCGTTCATGAGATGCAGACAAAATAATTTATGTACTGGAAAATTTTGCAGACTTTTTTTTTTTTTTTTGCCTCACAGAAACTTTTGTCCCGGGACTAGGCTTCTTGGCATCACTTTACTTACTATCCGTACGTAAGTGACTAATCAATCAATCGAGTGTCAACTCTAGCAGATCGTAAAAAAAAACTGAAAACAAAATATATTAATAAGGAAATTTATCAAAATAACTTCTTTTAAACATTAGTTTATTAGTACAATTAAAATTAACTAAGTCCTTCAAACTATTATAAAGAATAATTGACCTTGTAATTGGTTCATTAAGCCCATAGTTTACTCTATGATAAGGCTGAACAAGAAGGTTGTTCCGCCGCAAATTGTGAGGAATATTTCTGACTTGAAAGTTATTTAATATATCTTCACAAACAATATGAGAGCAAAACAGGTCTCTTATAAACATAGCGTTTAAAAATGTTCTTCTATAATCTAAGGCTTGTAAACCCAATAAGGAACAGCGAGTTTTATAATCTGGCTTGAAACGCCAGCCAATTTGATAAATGGCAAACCGTGTAAAATTGTGTTGAATTCTTTCTATACGCTCGATATGCACCTTATAGAACGGATTCCACACAATAGAACAATACTCCAGGTGCGAACGAACGAAAGCTGCATACAATATTTTTAAAGTAAAAGCATCATTAAATTCGCGCGCATTACGTTTAACAAATCCTAACATACTATTCGCTTTTGAAATAATGTAATCAATGTGTTGTCGAAATGAAAGCTCATGGTCGAAAATTACACCAAGATCTGATATTTCGACAACCCTTTCAAGAACACTACCTGTTAAGGAGTACTCAAAGAAGACCGGAGTTTTCAATTTATATATGCTAAGTACTTTACATTTACTAACATTTAAATTTAAATTATTATCGCGGCACCAAAATTGCAGCTTTTCTAAATCGGATTGCAACTTAAGGCAATCATCAATGTTGCGTATTTTCATAGCGATTTTCATATCATCGGCATACTGCCATACACGCACGAATTTAAAATTTTGAATGATATCGTTTATGAAAACTAAAAAGAAAAGTGGTCCTAAATGGCTTCCTTGCGGAACCCCTGATGAACACTTTATAACAGAGCGAGATGTACAGCCATTTAACTTCACCAACTGAGTCCTATCCGTTAAATAGGATCTCACCCAACTTAGAAAAATTGACTGTATTCCTAAATGTTCTAGTTTTTTAGGGTTTTTTAGATTTTACAAAAAACCCTTATGAAATCGATTTTGTCCGTCCGTCTGTCCGTCTGTCCGTCCGTCTGTTCACTAAATAACTCGCGAACGGCTTAACCGATCGTCATGAAATTTGGTAGGAATGTGTAGAATGGTAACAGTCTTTGGCACGAAATACTTAAAAGTTGGTAGGACAAAAATAACAGGGTGTCCCGGACATTTGAAAATTTGTTCACTAAATAACTCGCGAACGGTTTAACCGATCGTCATGAAATTTGGTAGGAATGTGTAGAATGGTCACAGTCTTTGGCACGAAATACTTAAAAGTTGGTAGGACGAAACTAACAGGGTGTCCCAGCCATTGGAAAATTTGTTCACTAAATAACTCGCGAACGGCTTAACGGATCGTCATGAAATTTGGTAGGAATGTGTACAATGGTAACAGTCTTTGGCATGAAATACTTAAAAGTTGGTATGGCCAAGATAAAAGGGTGCCCCGGACATTTACAAATTTTTTCACTAACCGATCGTTATGAAATTTGGTAGGAATGTGTAGAATCGTAACAGTCTTTAGCACGAAATACGTTGACGTTGGTAGGACAAAGCAAACAGGGTGTCCCGGAGATTTGAAAAAGTCGACTTTTTTAGTTTTTATCAAATCAAAGAACTCGATGGGTGCATTTCATATCAGTCGCTTTTTTCCAGTTTGGAGTCATGGTAACGGCGTTACAGCTAATAAATCCAGTTAATATGTGGAGCCATGATACATAGTAAATCTATTTTTGGATTGGTCTAACTAAAAAGTGTTACAGAATGAAAGGCGTTAGCCTTTCATTCTGGAACGCGTTTATTTAGACCAATCCAAAAATAGATTTACGAGAAGCATTTCATTAACATTGTGCATAATTCTTATTTATTACATATAAAATATATTTGCAAAATTATTCACTATGTATGTATCCAAAATCTAAAAAACCCTCGTATTGCGGGCGCAGCCCTCTGTACGCCGGTATTTTTAAGTAAAATATTATGATCTACTCTATCAAAAGCCTTCGAAAAATCGGTATATACCACATCAACCTGCATTCCCTCCTCAATACCATCAGCAACAAATTTAGTAAATGATACCAAATTTGTTGAAGTTGATTTTCCTTTCAGGAATCCATGTTGACATGGCGATATCAAACGGCTAATTAAAACATCTATTTTATTTTTAATAAGCATTTCAAACAACTTCGGTATTGCAGATATTTTAGCTATGGGTCTATAGTTATCAATAAGATGCTTCGGACCCTTTTTGTGAACAGGCGTTATGTATGAAACTTTCCATTCATCAAGAAAAACACCTGAAGTCAAGGACAAATTAAAAATAAAGGCTAAAGGACGACATAACGATTGCATGCAATTCTTCAAAAATATATTAGGAATGCCATCAGGTCCGGCCTGAATACTAACATCAAGATCACGCATAGCATTCAATAGGTCATCCTCAGAAATCTCAAGAGCACTCGTAAGGTCCTCCTGAGCTATCCGAGGGACCAATGCACTCTGACTTCCATTGATGTTAGCATTCATTTCTGATGAAACGGAGTCTGGCTGAACTGAACTGAAAAATCTAGCAAATCCGTCACAAACCGATTGAACATCTTTGTAAAAATTGCCATTGAATTCTAAATTTTTTGGGATTCCCGTATTCTTACGCTTGCTGTTTATAAAATTCCAAAATGTCTTACTGTCATTCTTTATATTATTTTCAGCTCTCGCAATATACTGTTTGTAAAGATTTTTATTCATTAATTCATACTCTCTTCTCAATCTAAATAAATTTTCTTTATTGGCAAGAGAGGATGACTCTTGTATAATTTATGGGCCTTATTTTTTGCTCTCTTAAGTTTGAACAATTCTTTGGTAGCCCAAGGATTTTTTGCTTTTATTTTGTTCTTTTTTAAAGGAACGTACTTGCGAATAGATTTATTTAAAATTGAATTAAAAATTGTATAACTTTCAATAAGATTACTATTCGATATAACTGGAGCCCAATCCATATTAAAAAATGTTGAATTTAGTTTTTCAAATTGGGCTTTTTGAAAATTTCTAGTAGGAATAACTTCGGGCTCTTCTTCAATGTAATCATAAAAAACAAACTCAAGAAGAAGAGCACTGTGATGGATTGAATTGGGCAAAATTGGTTTATCTACTTTAATTACAGAAGCATTCAAGCAAGTACTAACAAATATTAGATCTAAAATTCTACCAATCGAATTTTTAACAAGATTCATTTGCATCAAATCCATTGCAAACAAACAATCTGTTAGAACAGATTCACACTCAAGATGTAAATTACGCGGCAGATTTTTTTTCTCGTCGTCGTTCCAGTACCAACTTATATTACCAAGATTGAAATCCCCAACAACAATCAATTTGTCTTTTTCCTCAAAAGATGCAAATAGCTTGGAGATATTATCTACATGTTTGTTATAAACATCAACTGAACTCAAAGGTGGTAAATAGCTATTAAAAATATATACTTTTTCGCTGCGAGAAACATTGATAGAAACACATATCTGTTCCACGTCCTTATGAAAAAGCTCAACTTCATGAGATGGGAATGTTGTTTTGATAGCTACCAAAACACCACCTCCTCTCTTAGTCGAAGCCTCATAACGGTCGCGACGATAGACATCATAGTCTCTCATGAAAAGTTCTTCATTTGTAATGTCTGTGTGAAGCCAAGTCTCGGTTAAGCAAATGGCAGCATAATCTTCTTGTGAAGCTGCAAGGTAAAAGTCATTTGTTCTTGAACGAAGACCGCCAACATTTTGATAATAGACCGAGAAAAATGAATTGGAAATTATGTGTTCTGCTGGACACTGTTTTGGCGTTTGTCGTTTTTTGAAAATTTGAAGGGTGATATGTTGACGCCCTTGGGCCAGAAGTTGGCACAAAACACTTGCTTAGAATATTCATGAGGAAGTTTCAAACCAAAACTGATTGAAACTAATTTGGAAATATCACAATCTTTTTTTATGAGAGGATAAACCGAAAGAAAGCTGTCATCTGTTAAATTAAGCTTTTTCATTACATATTCCTTTAAATCGTCTGCTTTTACCGAAGCATGCAGCTTAGAAACATCGACAGGTATTCGACGTGGTTGTTCAATTAGGTAGGAGGGGTGAAGCGCGAAATTAACCGATTTTCTCTTATCAATTTAGGTGACATATGCAAAATAATGTGAGAAGGATTCGCCCCCAAAATTTCGGTCTTTCTGCATATTCTGCATTCAGAAAGAGCAATAAGATAAAGCCAATTCACTGGAATCCTCTAATTCACTATTCACTAAACTGCACTTCTTGTAAATTTTCCACATGTTTGAATAGTTATTTAGCTATTACCGTAATATGCCAATAATGTGGCGAAAATCAAATAACAATACGCTATTGGGCTCAAGAGATGTCGCCGAAACGCTGCAGGTACTTGAAATTTCTGCTTCGGAGGTTGACGGGTTTTCTAAGCGAAAACCATTAAGGGGTCCAATTTACCGAGCCACGTAAATCCGTTCAAGAGATATTGACAAAAGTAGGCGCAAATGAATTATGCCATTGAGGATCAAGGTCATTAAGCACATAAAAAGTCGGAGTGGAGTGTATGAAAGAAAATGGTCTGCCCTTTACTTTTCGACTTTTGAGACTTTTCTTACTAAAATCCACATATCTGTTTAGAAACGGACCAAGGTATGAAATCCTTTTCCAATCCAATTTTGGTTAGTAATCGTAATTTCTACCACGTTTCAATGGATAGGTGTTAGGTAGTATGGGTAGCAACATACCATTTTCCAGTACCAGTGTTTCCAATTTTTTCGAAGCATCTAAATCTCCAAATACGGTGAATCAAATTCACTGAAAT
Organism: Microchrysa polita; assembly: GCA_949715475.1. NCBI lineage: Eukaryota > Metazoa > Arthropoda > Insecta > Diptera > Stratiomyidae > Microchrysa > Microchrysa polita. The sequence continues at coordinate 44,624,912 of OX454415.1, read as the reverse complement.
CTCCTAGTCCGTTCAAAGTGGACAAAGAACTGCTTTAAGCATTTTTCTCGTCCGTTTAGGTTTAGGAGATCCAGCATGTTTCAGTGGTTTTTCGGGTTACGGAGGTAGAAAAACCATGGGGTAAGCTTTAAAAAAAATGTACAGATTAGCAATGTGAATTTTATGCATATTTCAATAGCTGATGTTTTGGATCCTGTTCAGTGGAGGAGATACATATAGCCAAAGGTGCATATGTCCAAATAAGATGTCTTCAAAATTGGCTCCTTTAATATTTTTGCTGCAAATTTACGTAGCTATTCAACTATTTGATGTAGGCTCCAATATGGTGGTGCAACTTGAAAAGCAGCTGTCTTGAATATTTTTTCCATTGTGAATTTTTATACCCTTCGCTCGTAGAGTCAACGAAGGGTATATTAACTTTGTCATGAAGTTTGTAACGCATTGACCATATAATAAGTACACATATATGATCAGCATAACATGGGGAGTCGATTGGGCGATGTCCGTCTGTCTGTCTGTTGCTACGCGTTTTACTCGGCCAATTTAAAAGCTATGAAGCTGAAATTTTGCACAAATGCTTTTTTTGCTGCAGGCAGTTTGTATGTTTGAATCGGTAAAATCGGACCATGGGGTCATGGGGCTGCCATACAAACCTAACCCCCCAAATTAGGTTCTTCTAAGAAAAACTTTTTTATTTGTGCACCGATTTCAACCAAATTCCACACAAATGTATTTCTATTGATAAAACACAACATATGTGAGAATATATCAAATCCGACCATGTGGTCATGGGGCTGCCATACAAACCCAACCCCCCAAATTAGGTTCTTCTGAGAAACAACTTTTTTGTTTGTGCATCGATTTCAAGCAAATTTCACAAAAACGTTTTTCTCTTGATGACACAAGACATATCTAAGAATTGATCAAATTGGATAATGGGGTCATGGGGCTGTCATACAAACCTAACCCCCCCAAATTAGGTTCTTCTAAGAAAAACTTTTTTATTTGTGCACCAATTTCAACCAAATTACACACAAACGTGTTTCTCTTGATGACACAAAACATATCTAAGAATTGATCAAATCTGACCATGGGGTCATGGGGTGGCCATACAAACCCAACCCCCATTTTGGTTCTTCTAAGAAACATTTTTTGCACCAATTTCACAAAACCTTGAATTAATGTGTCTTTACCAAAGCAACAAAAAATTTAAAAACGAATGGAATCGTACTGTGGAGTCATGCTCCCGCAACCCCAATAAAATTTTCCGAGTAAATATTTGTATTTGCCCACTTATTTCAACCAAGCCTAAAACTTTTGTCAAGACGGAAGAAAAAGAATGAGGAGGGGGATTAAATACAAGTCATAGGTACGCCCAATAAACTTTTAGCCTAAGGAGAGCGAAGGGTATCCAAATTTCGGCCGCGCCCGAAATTAGCCTCGGCCCCCGGGGGTTGGTGAGCAAAGCGAGCAGGGGGCGAAGTCCCCTAGTTTTTATTCTGTTGTTTGGAGTAGAGACAGATTCTAGGTTGCAAATTTACCGAAATGCGCTTATCTGTTCAGAGAATAAAGGCTTAATTATGTGAAAACGAGCTGTTTTTAGAATTCTGTTTATTGTGAATTTGCTTTAATTTTACAGTTTGTTCAGGATATATAGACAGAAGTATTTAAAAAGGATTTGTTTTCATAATTGTGAAATTTTCGCATGTTTCATTAGTATAGTATGGGCGTTGGACAATCCGGTGGAATCAATTTACTAAAATCCAGTAATTAATTTATGAACTGTTCAAAAAGGAACTGTTTTTATAATTTGGCCATTGTGAATATTTCTCGTGTTTCAATAATTACTCCGCTATTCGGTTGGAACTCTTTTCGCTAAACGATCGAAAAATAAAGACAAAACTATACAAAAAAATAATTGTGAATTGTTGCCCATTGTGAATTTTCTGAATATACATATGCTGCTATTTGGACTGGAACCTCGCGTAGACCATGTTGATGTAGTAAAATTACTCAAAATCTGAAATTCACTCAAGAAATATAGAAAAAGGTATGTTTGTCTTCAAACTTCCGCTCATTGTGAATTTCTCATATGCATCGACAGTTGTTCCTTAAATTGGAGTAAACACGAATCCTGTGGAGAAAATTTTCTGAAATCCACTGATACCATCAAAAAATACAGGCAGAAGTTGCCAAAAAGGAAACCCATTGTGAATGTTGGCTCATTGTGAATTTTTCGAATGTTTCAATAATTATTATGTTATTTCGAACAGAGCCAAATTCAACGAACCTAAAACCATGGAAATCGGTTCAGCCGTTCTCGAGTTATAAATGGTGTAACTAACACGACTTTCTTTTATATATACAGGGTGTACCGTTACCTTGTTATCGCTCTTTTTGTGAAAGTCATCGAAAATCGTGACTTGTCACGCAAAATCGTAATTTGCAGCACTCCTAATGACTTAATCCAAGATTTGATTTCAGTTTCAGAAACTACATAAAATTTCACAAAAACTGAAGTTTTCCTGTTGCCAACATTATCGGCACTTTCAAGATACAGTTACTCAAACTTAACAGAAATTTTAATCGCAGGCCACGCAACTGTCCCAAAACTGCCAATCCACTTTCCGGGAAATTCGTTTTCCAAATATTCTTTGATAGGTCTCGCATTATGAGCGGGCACCCGTCTATCTGCCATAAATAGCAAATATTAAATTTTTACTGTTATAAGTACCGTTGCATTTGCCAAACAATGTAACAAATTTCAAATATCTTACAGTTCTGGTCAAACTAATGTAGCGAGATTCTATCCCGAATTATAATTGCCTTCGTATGTCTTTTTTCGAGTCAAGGGAAAATTGTTAACGATTCCACTGAAGCCATGATTTTTACCATTCAATGCGTGTTTACCTAGAATTCTGCAATGTAAATAAGAAAAGTGATATACCGTTGGAAAGCCAAAATGTTGAAGCAACTTTTATCAACTTTGCAGAATTGTACGTATAAAGAACCGTTATGCAATTACTGTTTGAATTTTCGATGAAAAATCGATTTTAAAATTTCTGTTAAGTTTGAGTAACTGTATCTTGAAAGTGCCGATAATGTTGGCAACAGTAAAAACTTCAGTTTTTCTGAAATTTTATGTAGTTTCTGAAACTGAAATCAAATCTTGGATTAAGTCATCAGGAGTGCTGCAAAATACGATTTTGCGTGACAAGTCACGATTTTCGATGACTTTAACAAAAAGAGCGATAACAAGGTAACGGTAAAAAAAATTCCGATTGTATTGGTAATTTTCTTGCTGAAACAAGTTGCGCTATCAACCCTTACAGTATTGACCACCCAATGCGGGACACCCTGTATATAGATATAGATAGATAGATAAAGTATTTCTCGAAGTAGACCACTACTATTTGGGTCCATTTTCGTCCCCTTGCAGTCCTCAGTGATTTCCAGAAGTCGACTTCTTCCTTCATCACTGAATCCCGTGTGATGTGTAGCATATCTTTGAAGGTAAGTTCCCTCATGGATTCCACACTTATTGTGAATTTACCTAGTATCCTTAGCCTCCTACTACCTAGTGCTGGGCACTCACATACAATGTGTGCTACCGTCTCAGCCTCTTACAGACATAGTCTGCATACATCATCCTCCACGATTTTCATCTTAGATAGATGCGCTTTAAAATTACCATGCCCTGTTACTAAGGCAGTTATCCAACTTAGGCTACTCCGTGTGTAACTGAGTACTTGTTTGGCTTTCCTCTCTAGTGGACTGGTAATTGCGTTAGAGGCCTGTCTACAAGTGGATAGACTTCGCCATCGTTGCCGATGGATGGAATCAATCCAGCCATGTATCCTTGAAACTTTTCTGCTCATCCCTCTTTTACTAAGGTATCGGCAATTTAGTTCCCTAATGTACCTACGTGTTCTTTAACCAACATTAGCGGAACTTCGTTAATTGAAGCACACTCATTGAGCTTCTGGACACACTCCAGTACCAATTTTAAATTGATGTTGGATTGCTGCTTGGGCTTGATCACCGATTTGTTGTCGAGTGCTATCAGAATTTTCTTCCCCAGTATCCCGCCTTCCAGTATATGATCCAGCGCGTGTAGCAGTCCAAGCATCTACGCCTGATATACTGATACATACTCTCATAGACGAAGTGAGCATGCAAGGTTTAGCTCCTCGGAGTATATTCCAGACCCCGCTCTTCCGTCCATGAGAGACCCATCAGTAAGATAGCAACATCACGTGGATACTTCTCGTGTATCCTATCATCCTCTATGAGAGTGATGTGATGTCTTTCGATTTTCGAATACCCTACATCTTCTCATACCATCCAAGGGCATATGAGTCTCCCTGACATTACCCGAACAATATCAAGGATCCTCTTATGACCTCCGTTGCTACCAAAGTGATCTCTTACCATTCATATTGCTGTGATTGCTGATCCAGCGGCGTTAATCCTAGTATAACCTCCATAGCATGTGTTGGCGTGGTTTTCATTGCACCACATATGCTTATACATGCTATACGCTGAATCCCATCCAGCCGTTGCCTAGTAGTTTTTTGGCTACCCTTTGGCCACCAGATCACTGCTGCATAGGATAGAACGGGCCTAACCATCATTGTATAGATCCAATGTGCCGCTTCAGGTGATATACCCCACCTACGTACACTGATCCAAAGTCCTCGCTGCTTTTTGTGTCTTTTCGTTAACTTGAGAGTTCTAAGTAAGTTTCGGATCTAAGGTTACCCCTAGGTACTTCACCTCCTTCGACTCTTTTATCTCCGAACCAAAAAGCAGCATGGGAGTGGTTTCTACATATTTCCTTTTCAGAGTAAAGACTATAGTGCTTGACTTGCTTGCGTGTATAGTTAAGGGCTGAATTAAGATCGAGAGTGAATTTTTTCGCTCAGGGAATTTATCAATAAAAATGGATACTTACTGTCGTGGAATATGTCACAAACGGTGGGGAATTCCATAAGCTACAATCCGAGACCAGTTCCATAAATCTCCTCGGCCATTTTATGTATTATTTTTCGATTTCCCGGTCCTTTGACATTTCACGATGAAATAACCGGGGAATCGGAAAAAAATACATAAAATGGCCGAGAAAAATAAGGGAACTGTATTCGGATTGTAGCTTATGGAATTCCACAGCATTCCCTATACATATTCCACGATAGTAAGAATACATTTTCATTGACAAAATCGCAGCGGCGAAAAATTTCACTCTCGAGGTAGTACTGACTGGCTTTAGCTCATGTTCATTACACCATTCTTCAGTTGCTTTGAGAGCTTGTCTCATGCAACCTTGAATAATGTCCATGAATTTGCCACTGACCATAATTGCTAAGTCATCAGCGTATTCTACTGTGCCCCCGCGTGGAAGGGACCTTGACGTGGTGCGGGGGCTTAAAGCTGTATACGGACGAAACAGGACAACACAAGGACAGTATACTTACAAACGAAAGAAAAGAACTCAACACACAGCCAACTAACAACTTCCAAATCCCAAACCTAAGGTGTAACGCGACCTGTGCCGATGGGTGAAGGGCACCAGGGACAAATGGTGTCACAAACGGAGCTTCTGAGGCACCGGGCGAAACCTCAGAGTAACTACCCTTGTGTGCTTAAGGGGTCACTGAGCACGTGTACCTCTCATTACCGCCATACTCGTGGGACCAAAATATGGATACTTACAAGAACAACACAAAAACAAACACACAAACAACAGGGGTAGAACAAAACCAACCCGCCCAAGCCTAGCAGCGAAAGGTGAGGGAGGTATGTCCCAACCCTCGACGACACCTTCTCAGAGAAGTGCTTTCTGCACAAGACCAAAGAGGTCCGACGTCGCAAATACAACAACAAAAATGGGCCAACTAACCCTGAAAAACAAAAAACCGACGCTTTCCGGAGCTCAAAGACGAAAGATCGTGATCGAAAAAGCGAGGGAAAGGGGTGAACCCATCAGGCCGCGACATAAGCGAACCCAAGGCAAACCTCAAGACCAGCTCGCGGGGCCTAAAAATAACCCCCCCCCCCCAAAAGAACAAGGTCAGAATCCCAATCTCCCGCAGAAGGAGTAGAGAAAAAACGACCGAACACCGGGAACAGATAAACTCCGTCGACAAAACCCGGACCATCCGGATTAGTATCAGGGGGCACGTTCGAGGAAACTCTCTGCTCCCTTAAAATGGCTGTGGTTCTGGATAAGTACCCAGCCGAAAAACTAACCAGTGAGCAGGCTAAAGACATCCAGCGGGCTAGATGTCGGAGGTTTTCAAGAGTGAACCATCGAAGGCTCCTCTCTTCACGACTAGCTACCCAGACAAAGGTGTCCTCTACGTAACCTGCGCAAATCAGGAAGCCAAGCACTGGTTGAGGGTCACAATACCTTTTATCAACCAATGGGGGGAGAAATCCTTCGTGTGGGCGATGCGAGGGAAGTGGTCAAGACCAGTAAAATTATGGTTCGGATTCCGAATACGGACATAGTTGGTACGGAGGATCCGAAACAGATTCTAGCACTCCTAAAGACCCAGAACCAGGGGCTAAATACTGAGGAGTGGAACGTCGTTGCATCCACAAAAGACGAAACCGGACTAAATCTGGTCGCGTGGATCGACGAAACAGCCTGGAAGGCGCTGGAGGCCAGAGACCACATAGTTTACTTTGGTCTAAACCAAATAACCTTCAAAGCGATATCAAAGCGGCCTCATGATGCTAAAGGTGGTTCAGATCAACCTTCAGCACAATAAAGCTGCAACCGCAGCACTAAGCCGCCTTATCGCAGCCGAGGGTCTGGATATAGTCCTTATCCAAGAACCTTTGCTGTATAAGGGCAAAGTAGCCGGCTTAGGAACCACCGGAGGTAAGTTAATATACGATATAGATTCTGGCAATGCCAGGACCTGCGTCTATACTAAGCCTACCGTTAACATACTGCCACTATACAACCATATTTCCAGGGACCTAGTAGTGGTGAAAATAACACAAAATGGGAGTAGTAATCGGGAGCTCATCCTCGCTGCCGCTTACTTTCCATACGATTCACAGACGCCTCCACCACCTCAAGAGCTGGAGGAACTGATAATCAGCAGCGGAACACACACATCGCAGCTCATCATCGGAGCGGATGCAAACGCTCACCATACAGAGTGGGGGAGCTCTGATACGAACAAAAGGGGTGAGTATCTTTATGATTTTATAATCAAAGAAAACTTTGAAATCCGGAATAAGGCACTGAGCCCACTTTTGTAACAACACGTTGAAGAGAGGTCATTGATATAACTTTAGCCACCTTCAACGGATATCCTAACGTTCGCCATTGGCGTGTCTTAGTCGAACCATCGCTATCGGATCACAGATACATAAGTATGGAAATTGACAAAGTCGATAAAAGAGAAAAACAGACTGGGACCTCTACAGAGAGCGCCTGGCTACCAATCTGAATGAAACTCCTAGACATTTAAAACTACACTTTGTGTGGAGGCTGCAGCGGATCAACTGCAAGCCGCAATAAAAACCTCCTTCGAAGAGAGTTGCAGGTTAACGAGACGACATACCAATGCGAAATGCAAATGGTGGAGCTCGAACCTGAACATCCTGCGTAGGAAGACACGTAAGCTTTTCAACGTAGCGAAAAGAACTGGGGATTGGGACACATACCGCTGCACTCTAACCCAGTATAGCAAAGAAATTAGGAAAGCCAAGAGGGAATCCTGGAGGAAGTTCTGCGAAGAAATAGAAAATCTGCATGAAGGAGCGAGACTCCAGAAGATTCTAGCCAAGGATCCACCAAACCCCATCGGGACACTTAAAAACTCCGATGGAAACCTGACAAAAACGGGTAAGGAGACCCTGGAAGTCCTTCTAGGGTCTCACTTTCCTGGATCAACCATAACAACGGTACGCACAGACCAGTTGGATGACAACTCCCTTTTTCTCAGGGCTAACAAAAACGACTGGCGGCTTGCGAACCAAATAGTAACCTATAATAGGGCGGAATGGGCGATCAACTCTTTCGAACCCTACAAATCACCAGGACCAGACGGTGTCTACCCAGCCCTGCTTCAGCAAGGTCTTACGACTCTGGCTCCGCTTTTACTAAGACTATTTAGAGCCAGCATAGCCTTAGGATACATCCCAATCACTTGGAAGCAGGTAAACGTAGCATTTCTGGTAAAGCCGGGGCGTGACCAAACCCTAGCGAAATCGTATAGACCAATAAGTCTAACCTCCTTCCTACTTAAGTCATTGGAAAAGCTCGTCGATAAACATATCAGGGACAGGTGCCTGTCGGTTTTCTCGTTGCACCCAAACCAACATGCCTATCACACAGGGAAATCATGTGAATCAGTACTACACCATTTAGTTGGGAAGATTGAGACCACATTAGAAGGAGCTAGAGCGCCAAATGTAACTATCAAAAAATCGAAATTACACCGAATATTTTAAGGTCTAGTATATAATCTGCCAAGAGGAGGTATATGATATAATATATCATTAGAAAGGAAATTTTGTGTAGTTTAAATCGTCCTCAGAACATTTTGCTGTAAATATTACAGTTGACAAGATATTGGCGAAAAATCATAATTTCACCCCTTTGTCTACACCTGTTTGATAAACTGTTTCGTTTACGGTAAGCAAACGAATTTTTATATGGAGTGTCAAATTATGTCGTACTATTTCGAACGACAAGCTAAAACTCTCTAATATAAAACTTTTGTTTTTTTACGTAAATAAATCCAGCCAGCATCAAATGGAATTTTACTAGAGCCACCGAAATAATTATAAGTTCACCCATAAAAAGCTTCAAAAATCAATAAAAACAAATTAAATAAATAAATAAATACAAATTATTTATTAGGGAAATAATAATTGTTATAGGTTCTTATAAGATTTAAAAAAATGTACATGCAGTTAAAGAAAATAGAAAACTTCTTTAATTTTAGTGCGAAATAATTATAAACTCATTTCGAAATATTGCTAGTTTAATTATTGTTTTAGCATTTAATTAAAAAAAAATTGAACGAAATTAATATCCTGTCGGTCCTTCATTGTTTCTAATTACCTGGAAAACTCGTCTTGGACTGAATTTACTAGGTTTTCCTGGATATTTTGGTCAATTTCTTTCCAAGCTTGGCGGATCGTTCCTTTGAGTTCCGATACGGTCTGATATTGTTTTCCATGGGTGTAAACCTTCCTAACAAGTATTCCCCATAAATTTTCAATGGGGTTGATGTCGGGGCTACGGGCTGGCCAATCTAAAACTGTAATGTTTTTCTCTTGGAACCATTCTGTTGTCGTTTGCGCCCGATAGATACTGGCATTATCCTGTTGGATAATATATTCCGGTCCAATAATTGACTCGGCATGGTCAATGAGCGATATCCCTAATATCTCCAAATAATCACTCGCGGTCATTTTCGGTTTAACCCAGGCCAAAGGTAATTTCTCTGCAAATGAAAATGCACCTCAAATCGTCACAAAGCCACCACCAAAGGTTCGGTTCATGGCAACTTCTTTTTCTCGTTCTAAATGGTGCCAATAATATTGAACAACATCGGGGCCATCCAGATTAAACTTCTTTTCGTCACTGAATATAACGCTTTTCCAATTTTGCTGAAATCCTTATGATGTTGGCCCCATTTAAGACGCTTCGCCTTATGATATTGGGTCAAAGGTGTTTTTTCTGCCTTTTGATGAATTTGAGGTCCTTGTTGGAGTGTAGAATCTGCTGGACCCGACGCACACTTACAGGTAAATTCATTTCGCTCCGGATTTCTGATGCGATTTTTTTCCTCAGTGGCTTTTTGAAAAATGAGTATTTTTTCTCTCGCAGTAACTGCTGGTCGCCGTCCAGATATTTGTTGTTTTCAATAATTTTCACGAAGCAGGAGGAAATTGTTGACGACAAGCAAACCATCTACGAGGTATACCGTCAGCGGAGCACCTAGCCTTTCGGCCTTATCTCCCGGTCCCGCTATATGTTTGGACCTTCGGCTTTTTACTGACAAGGTCTTATTGTCAGATGGGGATTTCTCCATCCGGCGAATGCACTCACCTTCAGGAACCCAACCCCGGGGTTGCATCACTAGCTGGATGACTTGGGTAACAACCTCCAGCCACTACGAAGCCAACTCCTTGATGGGAAAGGACCATGGTCCCCTGGGCACACCCATCTCCGTAGTTCACTATTCGCTATAGACTTCTCTATAGCAGGTGTGATCCTCCTTCGGCCCCCTATTGGTTAAGCCTCACTTGAGAATTCAGATGTGCACATCCCAGGCTCGTTGGACCTGTGACTACGAGCCTGTGTAGACTCGTAGCGCTGCTTTTCACATCCAGGTGGCCCCTTCAGTTTACTAGTCAGCAATGCGACTCGGGCAGTGTGGTCATCAATCCACAAACTAGTTAGATATTGGCGCGTAGGCATTTACCACCAAGGCCGTTCTCCCTAACTAGCCCCTTCAGGACTCGGGTCATGCGAAGCCGTCAACTCCGAAGCTCACACGATTTACCATACGATGCACTCCCCCACCAGAGGACACCATAATCGTGCTTGGCCTTTAGTGACTTCCCTCCCGTAAGTCATGGGAGGAGGTAGGTCACGCCATGAGCCACCCGTACATAACTCAGGAGCTCGGGAACGTTACCACCCGAATGGTCTTTGTACAGATCCTCGCCATGGCGTATCAACTGTACCAGGGGCCCCCTTGCGCTGCTAGGTCCGTGGTGGCGCATCTCACCAAAGATCTTTGTCCCACTACAAACAGCCATTTCTGGCTGATGTCACAAGGACACCGACCCCCCTGCGGGGAATTGTTGACGACATATGTTGATCTGCAATTTTAAGGTTTGAAGGGCCGCAATCTTTATACGCTATTATTGCACCTTGTTCTTCGACTGTGAGGGAGACGCCACGTGACATGTTGGCAAAAAACTGAAACAACCAGTAATTAAAAAAATGTCTTTGTTAAGTTTCGTAGATGTTACCAGACTGTTTCCTACAAAAAAAAGACGAAAAAAATACTTCCGGTGCTAGAAATTGAAAAACGAGACCGAGGCTAATTTCGGGGGCGGCCGAAATTTGGATACCCTTCGCTCCCCTCGGGCTAAAAGTTTTTTGTAGCGTACCTACGACTTGTATTTAATCCCCCCCCCCCCATTCTTTTCCTTCTGTCATCAAAAAAGTTCTGTTGCGTCGGCAAGACAATATTTGTGTGGGGTTTGGTTGGAATAAGTGGGCAAATAAAAATATTTACTCCGGAAATTTGATTGGGTGATGCGGGAGCATGTCCCCATAGTACGATTTCATTTGTTTTGACCTTTTTAGTTGCTTTGATAGACACATCAATTCAAGGTTTTGTGAAATTGGCGTAAAAAATGTTTCTTAGAAGAACCGAAATGGGGGGTTGGGTTTGTATGGCAGCCCCATGACCCCATGGCCCGACTTGATCCATTCTTACATATGTTGTGTTGTGTCATCAATAGAAATGCATTTGTGTGAAATTTGGTTGATTTTGGTGCACAAATAAAAAAGTTTTTCTTAGAAGAACCTAATTTGGGAGGTTAGGTTTGCATGGCAGCCCCATGACCTTATGGTCCAATTTTATCCATTCTTACATATGTTTTGTGTTATCAATAGAAACACATTTGTGTGAAATTTCGTTTGGGGAGTTGGGTTTGTATGGCAGCCCCATGACCCCATTGTCGGATTTTACCGATTCAAACAGACAGACAGACAGACAGACGGACAGACTGACATCGCCCAATCGACTCTCCAAGTCATGCTGATCATACATGTATACTTTTTATATGGTCGGAGATGCTTCCTTCAATGCGTTACAAACTTCATGACAAAGTTAATATACCGTTTCAATCTATGAGCGAACGGTATAATAACAGACGTGAACATATAAATATTTCGCAACACTTAACGTACGATTGGGACACTATTGAGTCTTCAGTGAAACTGACGCAAATGATTTCTCCAAAGTAACAGTATTTCGAAACGGAAGTTTGTAAACAACATAATAAAAATCATTTTCGAAATTTATAACGGTCCAGGAATTATTAGAAGCGAAAAATTGTAGAATTTGTGTGTGAACTTATATTTATTTCGGTGGTTGTACAGAAGGTCACACACACACTCGTACCCGAAATTCTTCTTCCTTGCTTTATACTACTTCATGGCGTCGCGTTGCTCGGCCTTCAGCATAAGCACGTCGCCCATTCTGGCGGTAATGTCTCAGCCGTATATCTACAGGCAGGTCTATCTTGCTTTTTAATTTGACACATCCAAGTGTTCTTCGGTCTGCCTCTGACCTTGGGTCCGTCAAGTGGAACTTACATTGATATCGCCATCTTTGTGGGGTTATCAGGCGGATGTCTTTCAACATGGCTATACCAAGATATTTATCGGCCATTTAGCTGGTGCCCGAATTGATCGTCTACAATTAAAAAACAAATCCCGCCTAAAGAAACACCACTTTTTATACCCGTCACTATGTGAAAGGGTATATTAACTTTGTCATGAAGTTTGCAACGCACAGAAGCAAGCACCTCCGACTATATAAAGTATATATATTATTGATCAGCGTGACGAGAGAAATCGATTGAGCCATGTCCGTCTGTCTGTCTGTCTGTCTGTCTGTCTGTCCGTCTGTTGCAACGCAAACTAGTCCCTCAGTTTTGAAGCTATCGGGCTGAAAATTTGTATACAAGTTTCTTTTTAGTGTACGCTGTATATATGTCGGAACCAATGGAATCGGACCATGGGGTCATAGGGCTGCCCCTGAAAATTATGTTTTTCTAAGAAAAACTTTTTTGTTTATGTACCAATCTTAACCAAACTTTACCCAAGTGTTTTTCTAGTAAAGCCTCAAAACATATCTAGAAACGGATGGAATTCGAATATTACGTTATAGGGCTGCCATACAAACGAACCATTGAAAATTAAGCTCTTCTAAGAAAAACTTTTTCCTTTTTAATCCGACCGTAACCAAACTTCATCCAAATGTGTTCTTAGTACAGCCTCAAAAAATATCTAGGAACAGATGAAATCGGAACACTACGTCATAGGGCTGTCCCTAATTCGGAAATTTTGGAGCGGAAAATCTTGAAAATTAACAGCCATGTATAGAGGACCGCACTGCACGTATTAGGTGAAAATTTCAAGCATATATAGGTGCCAAGGTTCAGAAGTAACAGCCATGTAAAGATGCGATTTGAATTTTTCACAAAACTATGGAAAAATTACTGTACTCCATCTGATTCCCCTATCAACCTCTTTAGGAAAAAGAAAATGCGAACTAAAGGACTCTGTAAGGATTTCCCCTATATGTCGACCAAATCCAATAAAGTAGCGATATATCCCCAGAGGGTCGCCATCCGCTTAAGAATTCTCTACGCAATGAGGTATCAATTTATCTATTGTAATAAACAAAACGACATTTTTAAATAGGTAGGTACAAGGAGGTGTAATTTTCGTACTTCAATTAAACAGCTTCATGATTTTTATCTCATAGGGTCACGGATACTCAGATATAGGGAAAGGGCCATCATCATCCCTACAATGCTGCTGAGACTGCAGTTTCGAACACTGAAATTCAAAAGTTGAAAAATCACTGAGTATCGACTGTCTACAAAGCGGTAATCGAATCCGTATTGAAACAAATTGGATTATAAATTGTCCTTTCTTGAAATATGGTTTTAAAAAAATGCCTTTCTAACAAAATGGAACCCACAATTTAAAATGACACAAAATCCTAATCTTTGTCGTAGATTTGAATTAAATACCTATTCCTAACCCTAAAAAAAAATCCCATGCCTGTTATAACTTTGCGTGTTAAAGCATACATTTGCACTTCACATGCTGATGATGTTCTCTCAATGAGAACATTTAGAAGTTGAGGGATCTTTCCGGGTCCTGTTTAGTACCAACAGAACCTTGCTAGGACGTAGCAAGGATTTAGCAGGGTTTCAGAAATTATGACATTATTAGAATCTTGTTGTTAATTGTAGACACTAGTTTCGGCGTTGCCCCAATGGATAATATGCCTCCTGTCCCACTGTTCCTGTGTCGAGTTCAATTTTATCGCTTGACGAGGCTGGACGAGCACGATAGCACGCACGATTACTTAATTGCTCCGCTATCATCGGAAGCAGACAGTGCGACGTTTACAACGCCAAAGACTTCTTTTCTGTACAATTATTATAGATGGGCTCGTGGGCCATGGTAGCAGGAACTATGGAAAGTACGATCGCGAATTCGGTGCCCGCGTCGTGCTGCATTTGCCTTCCCTTCGCACTGCTAAAAAAAATTACTTCATTCTTACAGGGAAATATTTTATTTCAAATTGTGTAGCCTGTATGAGGTCTTACGAAATTTGTTGAAGTTTCCATTATGAAAAACCATCCCAATTTTGGGTCACGAGATTTTTATGTGTTTCAAATTGTTTATTATCTAGTCACTACTTTCGTCCAGATGAAACAATTTATCTGATTGCAAGCTTTATTTCGGCAGAGTTTTAGGAATGAATAAATTAGAAATACTGTGGGAAGTTAAGGACTCCTGTACCCCTCCCCTGGCTCCCCGGGAACCTTGCTTTCCCAAGGTTCACCACACATTTCCCAGAATAAAGGCTACTATTCTTGCTGTATTCCGTTTAGGAAGATATCACTTATGAAAGGATGAAGAATATGTGGTATCGTTTTATGGCATCCATCATGGTGGTATCCTCGTGACATACAGTTGACGCCGCTTAATGCGATCACATCGGGACCTTGCTGTTTTCATTACATTAAGCGAATTATAACAAATAATAAAATAGTACGATTGAGGATTTGCCTGAAAACCGAATTCCGGAATGTGTACACCATTGGGCCTTCGGAATCTATTCACCTTAGGCTAGTAAAGCCTCAAAAGACATTTAGGCATGGATGGAATCGGAACATTACATCATAGGGCTGTCATACAAACCAACCCCCAAATATTAGGTTCTTGTAAGAACAACTTTTTTTCTTTTTGAATCTTAACCAAAAGTGTGTTCCTGGATTAACCTCAACGTACTCAGGAACAGATGGAATCGGAACACGTCATAGGGCTGCGGTAGAAATTTTTAACAAAAAAGGAGCTTAAGTTTCAAATGTGACGGGTATTCAACTTTTGGCCGCGCCCGAAATTAGCCTCGGTCTCGTTTTTAGTTGTCTTCTCTTTTTAACCAAATTATTCTCCTTAAAAATTTTCTCGGCGGAAAATTTAATAATTTCAAGCGGATTAGGAAACTTTACAGATTGAAAAAAAAAAACATAATTGTTAAGAAATGTCTTTTGCTGGCAACTCTTTTACGCATCAGTTGACTGTTGTCCAGGAACATATTACGACCAGAACAGCCTCTGTTTACAAACTTTCCCAATTCCCCCGAAAAAAGGAACCTACAAGTAGCTCGTGCGCAATAAAGTGAAATTCATTCCTGCTATGGCCTCACATGTACCATTCATTCATTTATTCGCACTGAAAACGTGACGTATGCGGCCATTGAGAATTCTTTGAAGTGAATTCAGTTTGGTTCAACAAGCTCGTTAACATGGCCAAGAGACAAGAGTGTTTGACTAGCGATTCACATCAACTTCAATATGTGCAATGCAAGAACTCCAGGGGGAACGGAGGGTATATGGATAAAGCAAGCAAGCAAGCAAGCAAAGCAAGCAATCGTTCTATCGTCCTATGTCCAAGGGTAATTGCATGCAATTTCAAAGGACATTGGATCCACTACTAGATCTTAAACGCCTGTCAAGGATAAGAATTTACCGCAGAGTTTAATTTGTCCTTTCATAGCTTGAATCGTATAGCAAATGACGGGTCAAGGATTCAAAAGACGACGACGAAAAAGCAGCATCCGAAGAAGTTAAGCATGTAATTGGTTTATCCGAAGCTTGCAGGCATCAGGACAGATCAAGTTGGGATGTCGAATTATGATTTAGTGATGTCCAGGTTTCTTTAAAGTTAAAAGATATAGAAAGGACGTCTACAACGGGTAGTGGGATAATAGACAAGATGACCACGGAAGAATAAGACTTTGTGAACAATTTTTTGCAGATTGCGGCTTTCGACTTCTTGCGGCATACTTGCTTAAAACATGACAGGACATAATCTGACGGTACGAATTTCAATAGAAGAATAGAACTTTAAAATGGGAGTGCTTTAAAAAGGGAATTGAGAAGAGAAGCATGAAATTGTCCAGACAGTTCATAGCTAAAACCTTTGTATGCCAAAAGTATTATTCATCGAAGCTCTTAATCTGAGAGTTCTTTCGGTGGATTTTTGAAAGAAACTCTATGTGCGACAAAACAATCACAGAAAACTTATAATAAATAATGCACCATCGCCTTCCGGACAGTAGAATCTATGAAACAATAGAAGCTATGGACAAGGAACGTCTTCGTCATATAAACTCGTACTTCTACAAATTTCTTAAAGAAATATATATATTTCGTTTTTGTTCCTATTAAAGAAAACCTCCACTTCAGCAAAATTTTTCTTTGTCCGAACTCATAGTCATAGTTTTCCAACCGCACCCCTGCCAAGAACAAAGCCGAAATTTACATTACGCCGAAAAGTTTCCAACAAAATCTGTGTAGCGCGTAATTTTTCACACTGAAACAGATTTAATGCTTGACAGCAGGACAACTCAAAATCATTCATCGTACCATTCCTAGAAACTAGAGAAAATAGAAATCCACAACGAAAGTATAATTCAGAATAATCTCTCCACTTCTCACTTTACGTAAAGTTTTTCCTATGCCCATACCAACGGCACCAACTCTATACGTATACACTGAGTCAAACTTAAGGAACAACCAACTCAGCAGGATGAACAATTTCTCATAAAACCCATAGAATAATTTGTCATTAAATCGTTGTTGCCTCGGAATATTGTAAAGGACTTTGAATTCAATCCTATAACGACGAAGTGATACATTCATTCAGGACGTTAAAAAAAATTGCCATTCAATCACTAATATTCACAGGATGCCGATGCGTCTAATATCTATGTAAATTCATCTTCAGTGTCTGCAGCTTGAGTGAGCCTATCACCTTAAAAAAAACTTCTTTGTGACGCTGATGAACTGGCTGTATAGTCTTGGAATGCTACGCTATCCATCCGTCTTCGGCATTGATAAATGAACTTCTTGAGTTGTGCAAAGTTTTTCGTAGAGAAAAGTATTAACAAGAGTTTATGTCGTGCAATTTTCAAAAAGTTTTCCACTTTTTTGTGTCCGCATTGTATAGTGAAAAGTTTCCTTGGAGCAGGGTTAATTTTTAGTGTTATCGCACCCGACATTAGAAATTCCGTTTTTCAGACACTTAACGTTAGCGTATAGAACGTAAGCAAATTGGCAACAGATGCTGGCTGCTTATAATGATGAAGAGATATTTTTCTGGTCAAACACTTAGATAATGGAAATGTAGGTACATAATTTGCTTTTGCGGTCACTTTGTGGGGAAAAATATAGAAGCGAACAAGTAAAGATTAGATATTCCCTGGAAATGTGAAGGTCTTTCCAGCGCCAAGGGAAATACTCTACCAAATACCTATATAAAACTCCGAAACACGAAAATCTTTCTTACTACTTTGTGCGGTTTCTCCTGCGGCACGGCTACAGCTTCCATCAGAGCCGGGCGCCGACTTTCAAATTGATGCGTGCAATTCTAAGGGCGCTAAGAGGGTCCGAACCGTACAATAACGGTATTTTTCGTTATGTCGTGAATTTATTCATGACGGGAACGCATTCGGGAGGGAGGTCTGTAACAATTCGTTGCTTCTGTAGCCTCAACTTAAAATGCCAAGACAACTCATCTATGCGGGCACCCCCAATGAAGCTATTAGAGGTCTAAGTTAAACAAAAAACCGTTGCTCGGAAATTTTTTAATAACGGGAACCTTGGAGAGAACCAATCTGAGATAAATTTGTAGCTCCTTGTCAAAAGTCCCCAACGATAGAAGCCCCCCTAGGGAAGTTATGAGGGTCCAAACATCCAAATAAGCTGTTTTTTTGAATATCTCTATACCGGTAATGTGCACCGAAAACTGTTATATGGCGAATGTGTAGCTTATACAACGCTTAATTAAATATACGAATTTCAGATTGATGGGCGCTATGCTCATGGAGCTATGAGGGTCCGAACCATACAATTTCGGTGTTTTTGGTTATTTTTCTGAAAATCTCTGTAACGGTAACGTATATCGGAGGCAATCTGTAAAAATTTGTTGTGTCTATGGTTCCAAATAAAATGCTCCACCGATTTGAATGCACCTGAGGCAACCATACGTGCACACATACACTACATACTACATACATAGGGTGGCCAGATGCCCCGTATTTTACGGGTTACCCCGTTTTTCGGGCACGGATAGTGCAAAAACCCGTAATCCAAAAAATAAAATACGGGGCAAACAATGGAGGATCCGCAAGGAAAAAACTCCATCAAAGGGTTAGAGACAACTATTTATTGTATTAAAGTCAACCAAACACTTCGAAATTTGTGAACTAATCATGGTAGTAATAAGCACTGTTAACATAGTACACGAATTCGTTGCAGTATTTGCAATCAGGATTCGATTTTGCCGAACACACTTACCTGTACTGTCTGCAGCCCTTAAATTTGCAGCACGAACTGAAATTTGAGCAACTGGAGACAATAGTCGAATGTCTAAACATAACTACAGTCAACTTGGATGAACTTTATGAGGAATTTTGTGTAATTTCGCCCCTAATTAATAAATATGTTCAAGAGATGAAGAGATGCCGATGAAATGATAATCCCTGACACACGGATTTAAAGCTGTCAATAATACCAGCAAAATATAATTAGGATTTTGAAACTGGTCTTTTCTATCCTGCTATCAGCTTTTCTAGTGGCTAAGTACTAAAAAACCCTTATCGATTTCGTCCCCTGAAAGTGGACGAGTTCAACTAGGATTTCGAGTAAATTTTACGCCAAAAACAGTCAAAAACCAGCTAGAACGAGTTTTTGGCGTAAAATATACTCTAAATCCTTTGCCAGTTCTTTCACTACAGGGGACGAAATCGATAAGGGTTTTGGGTAGTTTTGGCACTAAAAAAGCTAATCGATTTCGTCCCCAAGCAGGTGAGGAACTGAACAAGGATTCTTTCCTAAATACGTGAGGCGACAATAAATTATTCTCCTGTAAATACGTGTCGCGGCAATAAATTATTCTCCTGTAAGAATATTCTCGCTTTGCGGTAACGCATAGATGATAGCCTAAACCCACTAAATATTCGCACTGTAAAGGCTGACCCTCAAATAAAATTTTAAATGATATTTAAAGATTTCTTTAACTTCTCATTGCAAAATTAAGAGTTTGGAGGCTGTGTCATCAAATAAGAAATATTGTTACAAAAAATAAATGACATATCGGTATAAAACAGTTTTTTTTTAATGTTTGCCCCGTAAAAAATTCTAAAACCCGTATTTTATTGGCTAGTGACCCGTAAATTGAAGGCATGCAGGTGGTTACCTTATACATACAATACATACCTTCCTCAAAAATTAGTTAATTTCAACGTTATAATTTGAAGGTCGGATATTTAATTAAGCGTTATATAAGCTACAAATTCACCATATAAAAGTTTTCGGTGCAAGTTACCGTTATAAAGCTATTACCCAAAATATGCTTAACTGAATGTTTGGACCCTCATAACTTCGTTAGGGGGCTGCCATCTTTGGGGACTTTTGGCGTCTTACGAACAGCCAAAGGAACTACAAATTTATCTCAGATTGGTTCTCTCAAGAGGTTCCCGTTATTAAAATATTTCCGAGAAACGGTTTTTTGTTTAACTTTGACCGCTCATAGCTTCCTTGGGGGTGCCCGCATAGATGAGTTGTTTTGGCATTTTAAGTTGAGGTTACAGAAGCAACAAATCCCGAATGCGTTCCCGTTATGAAAAAATTCAGGAAAATAACGAAAATACCGTTATTGTACGGTTCGGACCCTCATAGCGCCCTTGTCATTGCATGCATCAATTTGAAAGTCAGATATTGAATTAAGCGTTGTATAAGCTACAAATTCGCCATATAAAAGTTTTCAGTGCACGTTACCGTAATAATGATATTCCCCAAAAAATGCTTAATTGAATGTTTTGGACCTTCATAACTTTGTTAGGGGGGCTCCCATCTTTGGGGACTTTTGGCGTCTAACTAACAGCCGCAGAAGCTACGAATTTCTCCTAGAAGACCATAGAGCACACTCCCCAGTCGTAGCGCCATTCACGAAAAACCCCAAAAAACACATTTTTGAAAGTTTGGACCCCCATAGCGCCCTTAAGGCTGCACGTGTTGATATGAAATTTTGCCACTTTCTTCAGAACTCCATATAGGCTACAAATTTTCCATACAAAAGTTTTTAGTACGAGTTACCGTTATAGAGATTTTCGTGAAACATTTTTAAAAATACTGTTAGACCTCCTGGAACCGTTAGGAGTGCCCGAACGTATTCGGTATTTCCATCATTTATTGAAGAAATACAAGAGCTTCAAATTTGTCATACTTTTTATACCCTTTGTTCAAAGAGTGAAAGGGTATATTAACTTTGTCATGAAGTTTGTAACGCATTGAAGGAAGCATATCCAAACATTTAAGTATACACTGCTCGTCATCAGATAAGCACACCCCTTCGCATGAATAGCTTCGGCTGATTTCCAACCAAACTAAAAGAGCTAAAATTTCATAATTATAACTGTTAATAGTCTATTCAATTCTAAGTTAATTAAAACAAAGAGTATTGTGTTTTCATTTTTCATTATGTTTTATAATTGTTTTTCGAAAAAGAACACACAAAATAGCCATTTAAACTTTGTCATCAGGATAGCACATGTAATATCTTTTTTGTCGATCTTCCACAATTAAGGACGTAGAACCCCCAATTTCTTGTTGTTGTTTAATTCATATATTAGCTTTCATATGGATAAGAGAAAAACATTATCTGCGGAAGAGGGATCAAAAATTAAGGCTTGCAAGGAGTCACGGCGGTCAAAAAGTGCAATTTCGAGAAAAAATTAATAAAAGTCGATAAGTTGAATCCGAATTCGTGTGTAATAAGTAGCGTTAAGGTAAAAATAATAGAGGCGATAAAAATTGAGTACTTGTCAATCCTTATGAGAGAGTAATTTTGAGAGAAGCATTGAGCCCTCATGACTCGGTCGCAAGGATTAGGGTAAATTTCCACAATAAGGTAAGCCTACATTGTTCAAACAGGGATAAGAAATGCTCATTTTAGTTTGGTTGGAAATCAGCCGAAGCTATTCATGCGAAGGGGTGTGCTAATCTGATGACGAGCAGTGATGATCAGCATGACTTGGGGAGTCGATTGGGCGATGTCCGTGTGTCTGTCTGTTGCGACGCGTTTTACTCGGCGAGTATTGAAGCTAGCAAGCTGACATTTTGCACATGTGCTTATTATTGTTGCAGGCTGTTTGTATGTTTGAATCGCCGAAATTGGATCACTGGGTCATGGGGCTGCCATACAAACTTAGCCCCCCAATTTAAGTTCTTCTAAGGATTTTTTTTTATATGTGCACCAATTTCAACCAAATTGCACACAACAAAACTTCACACAAATGTATTTCTGTGGATGACGCAAAACATATGTAAGAATGGATCAAATCGGACCATGGGGTCATGGGGCTGCCATACAAAACCAACCCCCCATTTTGGTTTTTCTAAGAAACATTTTTTACACCAATTTCACAAAGCCTTGAATTAATGTGTCTTTATCAAAGCAACAAAAAAGGTCAAAACAAATGGAATCATACTATGGGGCCATGCTCCCGCATCCCCCAATAACATTTTCTAAGTAAATATTTTTATTTGCCCATTATTTTGCAACCAAACCCCACACAAATATTGTTTTGTCGACGCAACGGAACTTTTGTGAAGACGGAAGGAAAAGAATGTGTGGGGGGATTAAATACAAGTCCTAGGTATGCCCGAAAAAACTTTTGGCCCAAGAAGAGCAAAGGGTATCCAAATTTCGGCCGCGCCCAAAATTAGCCTCGGTCTCGTTTGTATATGCTACCGTTATCGAGATATGCAGAAAAACCTGTTTTCGAGGGTCTTTGACCCTCTGTAGCACCGCTAGTGGCACTCGTATATATGAGGACTTTTAGGGTCTTGTTTAGGACCTCGAAAGGAAGGCTCATGCAAAATCCGGCTTTCCCCTAATTTTTCCGAAGTTTGGCCAAATTTTTTTTTGTTCAAATTTCCTGGCGTATACGTCGTATTTCCGAACATGATCCATTGGTCACTGCTGGCATGTCAATGATGAAACTGTAAGGATTAAAAAAGAAGGACAGTTCTTTTCAATACAAATGTACCGAGGCAACCTCGAAGGAACCGGGCCACTGTTTCATAGAAACTCTAAGACAGAGTACTTCACCAGTTCGTTTGAGGGCTTCTGGCACGTGCCAAAAAGCACAGGACAACATACGAAAAGAACTGTATTTGTAAAACGGAATCTAGAAGGATAAACTACTTTAAACTTTTTAAAGTATGGGATGCTACAGGTGATGGGAAAGCTACCTGTAGGTAAAATACGTGAAAGCTCATCAGCTGAGCGTGATGCTGATCTCATTACCTCAACAAAAAGCAGATAAGATTCTGGAAATAGGATGTCGCTAACACATCCTACGGCCTTAGTCCAATGCTGGATTGTCGCGCCTGTTATTTATAATAAGGCTCATACCTTAGAGCAGACAGCTTGAAAGAAACACCACTTGATGTAAGGGCAAACCCTTCACCTGATCAAGTAGGGCCCCACAGTGGGCGCCAAATATGTAAAGAAATGGACCGACACCATAGTGCCACTGCGGAGAACGAAGCTCAATTGGCCGTACATGCCACTCAAACCAAATAAAATATTAAGAAGCTTCTCTGCTAGCTAAGCAGCGGAACATGCTTGCTGTAGCTCAGATTCGAAGAAGTGGGCGGTGTCTTTGCCACTCGCAGCCCCTGATCCAGTACATATATTATTAGGGAATCACGTGCTTAGGTAAACTAACGCACACACAAGGCACTAAAAAATGTGAAAAAGGGGGAATCTGGCGTCAATCAGCGCAAATGCTATTATATTTAGGCTCCAGGGCCTCGATATCGAAGGACCCGGGTCCTCTGTACCAACAATATCCTGACCGTGAGGCCTCCCTTGTCAAGAAACGTTTTTTAAATGGGGGGCCTCCCTTATATTCAATACGTCCCTGAAACGGGGGACGGGGATGTCAAAAAACCTAGACCAAACCAGTGGCGTAGATAGCTTTTCGGAGAGGAGGGGGATCCTTGTGCAAGATTACTTATACTTTTACGGTTATTAAATGTTGAGTTTCAGAGTAAAAATTTTTGTGTTTATTACTCTTCACATTTAGCAGTTTTTTTCAGCAAATTTTGGTTCAAAATAGATAGCAATTTTGCCATACGAAAAAAACTGAGTCATGAAAATATTGCACCGATAACTTTGTTTTTTTTTTTTTACTACGGTATTCCAGTTCACAGTATTCCAATTTTCGTACAAATTTTCGCTACTGTGATTGAAGTATAAGAGCTTTATATTGGGTTCGGTCAGTGGCTCCGAAACTTTTCGGAGTCACGGAACACCTAGCATCGCCTCTTTTCTGGCCGGAACGCCGGGAACACTTACAGGGATTAATCATATAGTTATATGTCCAAAAGAGGAAAATGGCGAAGACGAGAGCTCGTTGGGAATGCCAAGTATATATGGATAAAGTACAGCGTTTGTATTTTTAAATCTAAATTTTCCGATAATTCAGAAACTCGTGAGTAGATATTTCTAAAATTTTCAAACATGTAGAACACCGTAGCAGCTCTATATATCTATATATACATATGTCACGTTCGTGAGCAATAAAATAAAAGATTTTTTTTCTTAACCAACTGTATTTCACGTTCTTTATTGGACTGCTGTTGTATAATCGTCGACTGCTTCGAGTGCAACTCGAGCACTTACATTTATGAGCTCAAGTTGGTCAAGTCAGCAGGAAACGAGTGTGAGAAAACGAATGTGCTCTGGAATTTTGCAATTAGGTGAAAAGATACAATACCTGTCTGGTGGACAGGTCAACGATTCGATCACGTTGCATAAAAACGTGATCGTCTCATAACAACTCCCCTTTGTTTTTTTTCTTTTTCACTTACTGTCTAACAACAATTCGAATATTATTATAGTCTACATTTCCCTTTTTAGTTCAAAGTATTATTTGTACCACTTAAAATTTAAAATAATTTTTTTTTTTTTTTTAGAAGTTGATCCTTAATCTAGACTGATTTTCAATTGGGGTATTACGTCGCACTTCTCTCTGGTTATGATATTCTACTATTGGAGTCGTTATTTGTTCTTGTTGTTTTTTATGGTTAAAGCAAAAGCATTTCTTAAATAATCTTAATTTACACTTTCCTCCTAAATAACATTTCAGTAGCAAATATATGACAAAAATTATTATAATTGTTCCAAATATTGATGAGTACCATTTATTTTCGAATATAAACTTTGGTATTGGTTTTAACTTATTTTCCCAAAAGGACATTTGTTCGGCAACCTCAGCTGTGAGGTCCTTTAACTCGTGTATATTGTTTGATTACAATTTATTAATTTTTACATTACTTTGTGAAATTTCTTTTAAATCAAGGTGATAACAACAATCATCTAATTCAATGAGTCTATCTTTCAATGAAATTATTTGTTCTTCTGATTTTACCGGAATATAATCTTGATTTACTGAGTGAATTGAACATTCTGAGGTTAACGTTAAAATGTATGTTCCTACTAGTTTTAAATTTTCAGTTTCATTGCATTGACAACGGTAATTGGTTTCGATTGAATTTGATATAATTAATTTTAGGTTGCTGACCTTATGCATGATATCAACTTCGATGTTCAATTTTCTAAATTGACAATATCTGTCCTGGTGTCTAAAGTAAAGTTCAGTTACACATGATTTTGAGTAGGCTGATTTCAAGGGAATCGGTTTGCAAATGTTTTTGTTAGCTATTGCTTTACAGTCTAAGTCGTTCGAAACAGCGTAGTGCTCATGATCCTTACTCACAATTAAGAATTTTGGCAAATTTTCTAATGTTATAACGTTAGTGTCTTTAATAAACGGAAATATAAGAATTTCGTAGGATTCAAACTCTTGTTTAGTTACCTTATCAATTTTCAAAACGATGTAAACTTTTTTTTCTTTCATAAACGCGTTTATCGAAATGTCTTTAATCAACTCCTGGTAGTTTTTTATTGATGGATCTATTGCCAAATCGTGGTTCTCTTTCAAATTAATTAATTGATCTATGAGTTGTTCTGGTTCTAACACAAAAGGATGTAAAACACCAACCTGAATAAAAAGAAGAGAATCTCGGAATATTTCAATTTTAAGGTTTACAATTTCAATTTTATGAACTATTTGGGAGTACAACTCGTCGTAATGTAGTTCTAATTGTAGTAATTTTTCGTGTGCATTAGTAAAGTTATTGATTTTATCTATTGAAGTAATTATCTCATTAATTTTTTCTTTGATTGATTTCTGTTCAGTATTGATAATTTTAGCTTGTTTATTTACTTCTTTTATGAGAATTAAATTCTTTTCCATTCCCTCTTTAATATTTGATTCATTGTTATCCACAACATTCAGAATGTAATGAATTTGGTCTGCATCTGAGGAGTCCATTGTCCCAAATAGGAATTTTAATCCAGATCCAACCCAGTTGGCTAAACCTCGCTTATATCGAATATTGGGGCTAATCCCTAAGAGTCCATAAATTGTTCCTAAATTATGATTAAGTCTTTTTATTTGAAGATCTCCATTTGTCTTCAGGTTTTTACATTGCTTAAGCTCTTCTGTACACATCTCTTGTATATTTATCCCTAATTGTCGTATGTTTCCTATTTCTATCTCTAGTTCTACAATATCCATTACTCTTACTAAACTTATTTCACTATCTACGAACTTTGTTTCTTTCAAGAATTTAAAGAATGCACCGGGGAAGTCCAATTTTCGTATCTCCAACGCTCGGATAGGTATAGAAACGAGAATTCTGTAACAATAAATTATGCTTCAATATAGGGTTTAATATGTTTTAAATTCATTGTCCTGGTTTTATTACGACTACTTTTAGCGTCTTTAATAAAAACACTACGAGCTCCTAATTTTATTATCTTGTACGGCCCTGTCCATTTAGGTTTTAACTTATCATTTGATATAACTAAATTTTTCACTAAAACTAGCTGTCCTAACTGGTAATTAATAACTTTTCCTTTTGCTTTCTTATCATATTTTTCTTTACTTAATTTTTTCTTCTGTAAGTCAATTTTCTTAGCGTTTTCCCTAATCGCTTCTAAGTGGTTTGTGATAACATCAACTCGGTCTTCCGCTATCTCCTTTATTTTAGGGGTCTTGAAAACATTTGGTTTAATTCCAAAGAGTAATTCATGCGGCGAGTATGACGTTGAATTATGTTTCGTCTGATTATAACAAAGTGAAGCTAAATTAAATCTAGTATCCCATCCTACTTCTGTTTTAATCTCGTCTATCGTAGTTCCCAAATATTCAGTGAGACGCGCATGAGCACGTTCTACTCCTCCGTTACCCTGTGGGTGATATGAACTACATGATATTGTGTTTATTCCTAACTTTTTGCAAAATTTGTTTAACGCTCCAGCAGTTAAGTTGGGCGCATTGTCTGAAAGAATTTCTTCTGGTACACCGAAATAAGAGATCCAATGATTTAAAATTGTCTGCAATATTTCGTTTCCCGATGTATCCTGTAACGGCGCAAAGCGAATATATTTAGTGAGGTTGTCTTGTATAGTAAGACTGTATATTGATTTGTTGTCTTCCGCAGTATACCTGTATGGTCCGACAACGTCAATAGCAATTCGTTCAAATGGCCTACCCTTAAGACCGTTGATAGTCATAGGTAACGTCTTATTTTGCCTTATGATCTTAAATCTTTGACAATGTTGACAGTTCTTTACAAAATCCGTGATATCCTTGTGGACACCCAACCAATAATAATTTTCCCTAAGAGCAGCCTCGACGGCACCTACGCCTCGATGGCCGCCAATTAATCCGTTATGATACTTTTTGATAAGCTCCAATCTACTATTTTTATCTACAACAATAATTTTATCTTGGGGAATGAGATGCAGTTTTCCTCTTGAAGATGTCTTGTCCAATCCTCGTTGGTGTTTCATTTACTTCTTGAAATCCTAATTCCCTGTTATGTGATTTACTTGACCTAGCAGTTTGTTCAACAGCGTCCCCTTTGTTAGTTTGGTCTTGGTCGTCGTTGTTTTCAACATTAGCGATCATTACGTTCCTATTTCGGCTGAGCTCATCCGCTACATAGTTTTCCTTGCCTGGAATATATTTGATATGATAATCGTATTCTTCTAGCATAGTACGCCATCTCCCTTGGCGACTACTTGGCTCCTTCAGGTTTTTAAGCCATTGGAGAGGTCGATGGTCTGACTTTATAACGAAAGGCACACCATACAAATAAGGTCTGCACTGCTTAACGGCCCACACTACCGCAAGGCATTCTTTTTCGTAGGTGCAATACTTCCTTTCTGCTGGATTTAAAGATCGTGAAATATATTGTATTGGATGATCTCTGCCCTCATGCTCTTGACTGAGTACCGCACCAATTCCGTATCCACTTGCATCAGTGGTAAGGGTGAATGGCTTCGAAAAGTCAGGGTATTTTAAAATTGGTTGCTCTGTTAGTTTTTGTTTAATGAGATCGAATGCATCTTGGCATTCACTAGTCCAAATGAATTCGGTGTCCTTTTTAAGTAATTTATTTATTGGGCTCAATATTTTGCCAAAATCTTGAACGAAACGCCTATAGTAGCCAGTCATCCCCATAAAACTTTTGACTTCCTTCGCGTTTTGAGGAGGTTTCAAGGACAAGACCGATTCTATCTTTTTCGGATCCATTTTCACACCACTCTCTGTTATTATATGCCCTAAGTATGCCACTTCCTTCCGGAGTAACTCGCACTTATCGGGCTGTACTCTCAAATTGTTAACTCTCAATCGCTCAAAGACTTCTTTTAATCTCTGATTGTGATCTTTAAGATCATACCCATAGACGACAATGTCGTCTAGGTACACAAAGCACCTAGTTCCTTGCAGACCACATAATACTGTATTCACCATGCGCTGAAAGCATGATGGCGCATTTTTCAACCCGAACGGCATTCGGTTGTATTGATAATGACCGTAGGGTGTACTGAAGGCAGTTTTCGGTCTATCAGACTCCTTCAAAGGGATCTGATGGAACCCAGATGTGAGATCCAAAACGCTAAAATATTTCGCTCTCCCTAGCTGGTCCAGTATTTCTGATATGTTGGGCAAGGGGTACTTGTCGGTTATTGTAAGCTCGTTTAGTCTCCTATAGTCTATGACCATTCTCCACTTGGTTCTGCCCGAGGCATCCAATTTCTTGGGAACCACCCAAAGTGGTGAGTTCCATGGAGAATTGCTTTCACTTATGGTCCCGTTCTTAAGCATTTGCTCAACTTGTTTGTTTACTTCGGATTCATGAACTTTTGGATACCGGTAAATTTTTACATGCACAGGCTTCGCACCTTCAATAGTGTCAATTGAATGTTCCGCAGCCATAGTTAAATTTTTGGGATCAATTGCCTGAAATATTTCCCTATATTCGTTAACTAGTTTCCTAATAGCCAGTTTCTCTTCCGTGTTCATATGATCATCCCTTATCTCAATATGATTATTTACTTTTCCCTCCAGCGTTCCCTCTTCAATAGGATGAGCAATAACTTTATTTATTTTGCAGACATAGTCCGTTTCTCCAGTGTTCAAAATGCTAACAGGCACGCGATTTGTTTTGTCAATTATACCCAAGCTGTTTGAAATAATTACGTCGCCAACTTTAGTTTGTGGCACGAAAACATGATCACCAATCTTTCCTTCGACTTGAACAAAACGCATGACTTCATGCCTACTAGGCAGGTTGAAGTCATCGTTTTCTAGTTTGAGGCTTATGTCTCCAAAAACAAGAATATTTTCACGAAGATTGAATTCTACTCCATGTTTTCGTAAAAAGTCCATACCCAGCAGAGCTCCGAACTCTGGAATCACGTAGTCCTCGACTACATGAAAATTAATTTCAATTTCTTTATTTGCTATCAAACAGGTCAAGGTGGTTTCCCCAACAGAACATTCACTTGTTCTACCTATTCCTTTAAATTTTATCGTTTTTTTTTGTATCAACTTGATCCTCGTAAACTTTTCCTTTCGAAATTAAACTGACATCTGCACCCGTGTCAATAAGTCCCCTCACGTACTCATTGTTAACCCTAATAAATATGAATGGGCTGTTAGTGAGATGCTTCTTTATTTCCATTACCTTTCGTATCTTAAAATTCCCACCTGTTTTTTGGTTAATATTTTCATTAGTATTGTCGCCACTTTGCTGAACCGTAGTTCGGTTTTGGTTAGGGCCCATCCGGTTTTGATATCGTGAACGATTCGGATATCGGTTGTGCTGACTTCCAGTAGAATGGTTCGCAGCATTACTACTAGACCTACAATCCCTGGCAATATGGCCCATTTTACCACAATTATAACACTTGGTGAACGATTTTACGTGACTTATCTCCGGAAGTTGGTTCCGATTGGAAAAGTCACGGCTGATATTGGTCTTAAACATGTTGAGTCGCTGCTCCTCCTCTTGAGCTAGTCTACTCGCTTCGTCAACAGTTTTTGGTTTTTAGGTTGCCACGTAAGTTGATAGGTTTTGGCGTAACCCGTTAATCAAAATTGTTAAGGTTTCATCGTTAAGATAATTTGTCTCGCCGATTAGCAGTTCTTTCTCCACTTTGCTACTTCGAGACTGCAATATGCGTCTCTGCAAGGTTTGAACCCTTTGGGTGAAAGACACAACCGTTTCGGCGTGCCCTTGCCTAATGCTTATCAACTCTCGGTGTAACTGTAATCCACTATGAGGCTCTTGGTATACCCTCACCAATTCCTCTTTGAGTTCAGTCCAACTTTCGAACTCTTTATTTAACAAAATTAACTGGGCATCCCCTTTAATTTGAGTTTGTACATAGCGGAATAGAATTGGCTTCTGGTTGTCAGCAGCCAACTCCATGGCCTGAGTTGCACTATTTATAAAGTTGAAAATGTCATCAGACCTCCCGGTGAAGGGCTGAATGAATTTAAACAGATCGGCTAGTCCGCAAGACATAGTGGTTTCAATTTCTATGTGAGTACTCTCTAGTGGGAATTCCTGATTACTGAACCCCTCAAACAATTCACTGTTGCCGGAGCTATAACGAGTGTCTTGTATGGTATCTTCAAGTTCAATAACCTCTTCAATATTGCTTGGGTCGTCCGAAATATTTTCAAATGCCGATTTCGCGTAGTTTTCTACAAATTCTAGATAAGATACTTTACTCGACCCGATTTCAACAATTATATCCTCTTTTGGCTCGAGGTCTAATAACTCAGTAAGTGTGACGCGCCTTTGCTCTCCTTTCAAAAACACAGTAAAAACTTCGGACATTACAAATTCCCGACGGTTAGAGTAGAATACCGTATCGAACGATCAATGCAAATTTAATTACGAAACCATCACTAATTCAATTTTTAGCATCACGCAGAAAAATGTCAAAATTATTCCAAAAATTACACCCAAATTCAACGCACAATATTCTTGATTCAAATATTTTTTGTTTCGGTTGGTTCTCAATACTAAAACATCACATATTACCAATACTCGATGAATTGATCAAAATACAATATCGAACGCTCGTGAACAATACCGTCACTGAATCGAGTTTTAGTTTCATGCAAAAGCTCAAAATGATTAAAAAATTACACCAAATTCAATCGCACCATATTCGTAATTCAAGTATTTTTGTTCACCAAATTCAAAAGTTACACCAATTTCATCACACCTTATTTATAATTTAAATATTCTTGTTCACCGCATTCGAAAATTACACCAATTTCATAATTTAAATAATTTTGTTCGCCGCATTCGAAAATTACACAAATTTCATAATTTAAATAATTTTGTTCACCGCATTCGAAAATTACACCAATTTCATCGCACCATATTCATAATGTAAATATTTTAACTGACCATTCAAGATACTGGGTGTGTACTCACATTAAATTTACAACTTGTTGCAATTTCATCTTCGATCCTTGCTAGTCTCGATGCTCGGTCTCCGTAGAGTTGCAGTCAAACGTTGTCACAACAAATTTTCGTCCTTGAATATCGTGTTGCACTGTCCAGGTACTAATCGATCCTCCCGTGGGATAACAATCGTTCGGTAGTAGATCTTTACAATTGTTAAAAAGAAACACATTCACAATGATTTCGGAGGTTCACTCCCCCAGGCTTCCACTTTGGTTTCCGTAGAATTTGGATGCCTTGATTTTGTCCGGATTCCTTGAAATCGCAATACTTTCCGAAGAGTTATCGATTTCGGGATCCCACCGCTGCCACCAGATTTTGTCACGTTCGTGAGCAATAAAATAAAAGATTTTTCTTTTCTTAACCAACTGTATTTCACGTTCTTTATTGGACTGCTGTTGTATAATCGTCGACTGCTTCGAGTGCAACTCGAGCACTTACATTTATGAGCTCAAGTTTGTCAAGTCAGCAGGAAACGAGTGTGAGAAAACGAATGTGCTCTGGAATTTTGCAATTAGGTGAAAAGATACAATACCTGTCTGGTGGACAGGTCAACGATTCGATCACGTTGCATAAAAACGTGATCGTCTCATAACACATATATATATATGTATATAAAAATGGAGCGAAAAAAATTTATAGTAATTCATCAATTAAGAACGGCTGGACCGATTTGGTTCAAATTTTCTTTCATTTGTTTGCAATTACCAGAAGAAGGTTTTTACGGAAGAAAATTTTGGAAAAACCCTCCGAAAAAGTCGGAAAATTGGAAAATCGAAAAAATTCATCAATAGAGAACGGCTGGGCCGATTTAGTTCAAATTTTCTTTCAGTTGTTCCCAATTGCCAGGAGAAGGTTTTTATGAAAGAACATTTTGGAAAAACCCTTTGGAAAAGTCGGAAAATTGGAAAAATCGAAGTAATTTATCAATTGAGAACGGCTGGACCGATTTGGTTAACATTTTTCTTTCAGTTGTTTGCAATTACCAGCAGAGGGTTTTTACAAAAGAAAATGTTAGGAAAACTCTCCGGAAAAGTCGGCAAATTGGAAAAATCGAAAAATTCATCAACAGAGAACGGCTGGGCCGATTTAGCTCAATTTTTTTCAGTTGTTTGCAATTGCCAGGAGAAGGTTTTTACAAAAGAAAATTTTGGAAAAACCCACCGGAAATGTCGGAAAATTGGAAAAATCGAAGTAATTCATCAGTTGAGAACGGCTGGATCGATTTAGTTAAACATTTTTTCAGTTGTTTGCAATTACCAGGAGAAGGTTTTTACGAAAGAACATTTTGCGAAAACCCTCCGGAAAAGTCGGAAAATTTAAAAACTGGAAAATTATTTTTTTTTCTTGCAATTTTTCCACAATAGTTTTTCGAATGAAGAAATATAAAATTCTTAGTAGAAGACTCGGAAAATTCAGGAAGAAAATTTTGCATTTTATCGAATGATTTGATGATTTTAGACGATGCAAAGGTGGCAAATTCGTTATGAAGCTTTTGATAATTTAGAAAAATTGTGGAATTCATTGTGATAAAAGACGTTTTGCGTTTAATTTTGGGTGAAGAAGCTTAACGAGATAAATAATTGCTGTGCTGTGAATAACTATCAAACACGCGCAAAATTATGAGGACAGTGCATTTTCTCACACTTTTACCTTCATCTTCTTCTGTTCATATTGGCGTATTCAGACCGCATTATGGAACAAATACAAGGACGAGATGGCTGTAGACATTTAGCATAGAGTTCGCATAACAACTACGAATTTCGATCTTGAAATGAACGACGAGATGCACAACGAAGCGTTAGTTCTTATCGAAGACATGACCGGGCACATGTGCGGCAGTCTGCTGTCGAAATTGGGAATGCTAGCGCCAAACCGTTTGGTGGACGATGCAATTAATCGCGACTTGCAGCGGGAGCAAGATTCAGATCGAGAAGAGCTGGCCGAACGAGTTCGAATAAATGTGCCGCTTTTAAATGCCGAGCATTGCAGAACGACCCATCGGCTGCTGAATTTTCACAAATTCGTACAAATCTGTTGACACCGTGATCGACGAGGATGAGCGACCAACTATTCGACGGAGTTTTTGAACTCGCTTGATGTGCCAGGAGCCGCGCCACATAATTTACAGCTGAAGGTGGGATCGATCATAAACATGTTACGGAATCTGAGTCATCGAAAATTGTGCAACGGTTCGCGGTTGTCCGTCAAGAAACTGATGAACAATGTGATTCAAGCGACGATCATCAAGGGAAAATTCAAAAGAGAGTAAGAACTTATCCCACGAATTCCGATTATTCCAACTGATCTTCCATTCCAATTCAAGCGGATTCAGTTCCTCGAATTTCCCTGCTTTTCGCACGGTCAGCTGTATGTTGCCTGTTCGCGTGTTGGCAAACCGTCTTCGTTGTTTATTTTTTCGCCAGAAAACAAAACGAAAAACATTGTTTATAATATCGCTCACTACTGATTTTCATCATTAATGTGGCACGATAGCCCGACGTCGGGCCTTGGCCGCCTGAATCGTTGACCTCCAATTGTCGCGGTTACGTGACCTCGTCCTCCAGTTTCGGAAGCCCAGCAGCTGTTGGGCGTCTTCACCTACGGAGTTCTCCCAGCGAGCTCTCGGTCGTCCACGCAACCTCGCTCCGTCAATTCGTTGTGCGTTCATCACTTTCTTTGGCATGCGATTATCGTCCATCCGTTGTACATGCCCCGCCCATTGCAAACGTTGAAGCTTCACGATTTTCGATACTTCCAGCTCATCGTACAATTGATACAATTCATGGTTGTACCGGTTACGCCATTGGTCTCGCTCGCGAACGGCCCCGAAAATTCGCCGAAGGACCTTTCGTTCGAATCGGTCTAGCAAAATTTCGGAGGCTTGGGTGAGGGTCCATGTTTCGCAGCCATAACATAGCACGGGTCGGATGATCGTTTTGTACACGCGGAGCTTCGTGTTCATGTGCGCAAGTTTCGAATTAATTATAGGGAGGACCGAGAAATATGTCTTATTGGCTAGTTGTATCCGTCGCTTAATTTCGTCGGTTTCGTTGGCGTCCTTTGATAAGTTACAACCCAGATAGTTGAAGTTGTCTACATACTCGATATTAAGGTCCCCCACTATGATGCTTGAATTTGCTGGCGTCCTTGTTTTCGATTGCATCATGGCCTTTGTTTTGCTTTCGTTGATATGTAGTCCAACTTCCTTTGCGGCGTTATTGAGGTTATGCAGAAGGCTTTCTGCATCACCCAACCTTCGAGACATGATGTTGATATCGTCGGCGTACGCTACTAATTGAGTCGACTTGATGAGTAGCGTTCCGCTGCTGTCCATATTCATGGCTCGAATTACATACTCCAAAGCAAGGTTGAAGAGCGTCGGCGCCAGCCCGTCGCCCTGCTTGAGTCCAGTACGAGTTTCAAATAGGTCAGTGAGGCGGTTCTGCACTTTGACCTGCGAGACGGTATTAGTCATCGTCATCCTTGTGAGTCGCACTAACTTTGCCGGTATACCAAAATTCAGCATAATGTTGTACAGTACACTTCGATCGATACTGTCGTATGCCTGCTTGAAGTCGACAAAGATTTGGTATACGTCGATGTTATATTCCCAGCACTTTTGGAGTAGTAGCTTCACTGTGAAAAGCTGATCGGTCGTTGATCGACCAGGTCTGAAGCCGCCTTGATACTCGCCAATGATTCGTTCTGCGTACGGATTAATTCTCTTTTCAAGAATTTTAGATAATATCTTATAGGCCGTACAAACTAATGATATGCCCCTGTAATTCTCACACTTCAGCTTGTCACCCTTTTTGTGGATTGGGCAGATTATGCTTTTGCGCCAATCTTCGGGGATTTCCTCGTCGTTCCATATTTTCAGCAGTAGCACATGTATTGCGTTGGTCAGGCACGTTCCACCATGCTTCAGCAGTTCTGCTGGGATCTCGTCAGCGCCGGGCGCTTTATTATTTTGAAGCGACTGTATGGCAAGACTCACCTCCTCTACTGTTGGGGGTAGAACGGGAGGGCCTGGTTCGGCTAACTGCTCAAGAGCTGGCTCCGCGGGGGATGTTGATGGTGCATTGAGGAGCTCTTCAAAATGCGAGGCCCATCGTTTGTTGACGCTTTCGATGTCGCTGATGATGTTACCATCCTTGTCCTTACATAGGCTTGTCCTGGGTTGATATCCGTTCTTAACATTATTAATAAGTTTGTACGCCTGTCTAATGTTCTTACTGGCTAATCTTTGGTTTATTTGCTGTAACTGCTCGTCAAAATGTTTGCGTTTCTTACGTCTAATTAACTTATTAGATACTCGCCGAAGCTCGTTATATCTTTCTTTCTTGGCTCGGGATGCGCGTTGTGTGTATTGGCGATAGGCTTCATTTTTCGCCTCAATCGAGGCCCTGCATTCTTCGTCGAACCAGTCTGCTCGTCTGCGCCGGCCTTTATAGCCCACGACCTCTTCTGCGACCCCCTTGATGCTGTCTTTGAGCTCCTCCCAGAACTCATGGATGCCTAAATTGTTGATGTCATCAAGCATGGGCGACAGTTTTTCCTCTAGTGCTGTTGTATACGCAGCCGCCGTGGCATCATCAATCAAATCGTCAACCTCGAAGATCTTGGCAGGGTTGATTCTCGTTAGGTGCACCGAAGAGATTCTGCACCTGTAGGTCGTCTTCACCAAATAGTGATCGGTGTCACAGTTGGCTCCTCGATAGGATCGAACATCTAGGACATTAGAAGCCCATCTCTTGCTGGTCAGTACGTGGTCGATCTGGTTCACGGTGTATTCATCTGGAGACTTCCAGGTCTGCTTATGGATTCGTCGATGAGGGAAGCATGTAGAGCTTATTACCAGGTTTCTGCCGCTCGCGAAGTCGATAAGTCGCTGACCGTTGTTGTTGTTTTCTTCGTGGAGGCTATGACCTCCAGTAGTTCCCCTATGCCAGCTTTCATTTCCGACTTTGGCGTTAAAGTCTCCTAGCAGCAGCTTGACGTCGTTTGATGGAAGTGAGTCGAAGAGTGTTTCTAGGTCGTTGTAGAACTCGTCCTTAATCGCGTCTTCTTTTACTTCTGTAGGGGCATGCGCATTAATGAGCCAGAGATTAGCGAAACGGGTCTTAATGCGGATCGCACATAGCCGCTCGTTGATGGGTTTGAAGCCGATAACGTGGTCCTTCAGCTGCTTATTCACGATGAAAGCTACTCCAAACTCCTTGTTGCCCTCCTCTTTACCACTCGTAAAAATAGTGTGCGAATTGAGGTCGTTAATCTCGCTTTTGAGCCATTTAGTTTCCTGGATTGCAACTATGCTCAGCTTGTATTGTTCTACCTGATCCAGGAGGGCCCTTAAGGCCCCCGGTCTATTCAGGGAGCGTACATTCCAGGATCCGAAAGAGTAATCAGTTGTTCGTTTGCGGGGTCGTCGTTGTTTTGTATCCGTCCAATCCGAGGCTTTTGTTTCAGGTTTCTTGACTTGAAGTTTTTCTTAGGATGAGTTGTCGGCACATCGCTAAACCATGATAGGGTTTAATCGTTGAGTAAAGGCCATCATGGGCATGCCTCGAAGATGCTGCTTTAGTGGTTGACTTAAATGTTTTCTGTCACCTATCACGTTAAGTAACCTGAGACGCTGCAGATGTTAATGCAGCACTCAGGCGCAGCGGTTACTCGGATAATGCGGGAAAGTAACGCCCCGTAGAGAGACATAGGAATTGGCCGAAGTCCTTTTCCTATGAAACTCCTCCTGCATAGCTAAGGGTCCGCAGTTATGCCACAACTGAAGAAGATATAGGAATTAGCCGAAGCCTTTCAACCTTTATCTTCCCCCTTACGGGTACTACTACTGATTTTGATTCCATTCAAATAAATCACACTGAAAATTGAACCATCTGTGTTTTTTTTACCACTGTAGAGTTTACTTGAAGGCGTTGAATTTGGCGAGGCGAATATTTATAGGTATAGTTAGGAGGTTTGTTGGGAGTCAAAATCGCTCATAAATTTAAAATTGTTTCAAATTATGAGCGAAGCGAACAACGCGAGCTCTCTCAGCTAGTTTGCTATAAATTTCAAGGCCCTAGCTATCAGCTAATTGTTTGAAAAGGATACCAAAAATGTGAGTAGAACTTAAAATTTGAACTGTTAAACATTCGTTAAAAAAAAATCTTAGAAAAGTTTTGATTAATACAAATTTATTGGGACTTAATTTAAATCCCGAAAACCTCGTCACAAACACTGTAGACATGCTTTACTTTCTGGTAGACATACTACTTCCTATTCTATTTCATATACATAGTATAGAAAGTTGTAAAAGAAAATCGGTCGAGTCTCCGATGCTGGTTAAATATTTTACACTTAAGTTGTTTGCGGCACAGTGTAGCAAACTAAGCTTCGGAATTTTAAAACATACAAACATTTTTCGTATGGATTTTTGTTGTCAAAAACTCTTTCCACATTTTTCTAATTTTTTGATATCTTCGGGAACCCCCCGAAAGATCTTCACGGAACCCTAGGGTACCGCGGAACTTCATTTGTTTGATTGTTAAATTGTTTTCGTTGCCTGCGTAAAGCCTCGTCTCCATTGTAAACAATTGTGGCGCAACTGTATACGAACATGATGTTTCAGTGCTCCCCAATTGTTCGCGAACAGTTGCTGAACAATAGTGTCACGTCCACACTGTAAACAAATGTTCCTGAGCTGTTGCACATATTTTGGAGCACTTGTTTTGCGTCCACATTGTAAACAGTTGTATCGCAACACTGCTCCTGAACAATGTTCGCGAACAGCTCAAGTTTGTTTCGAGCTTGTTGCTGAGCTGTTGCACTAATTTTTGTAAGTAATTCATTGATGTTCAATGTTTTCCATTCAAATGGAAAACACGGGGAACATTGCACGAATTAGGACACTTATTTAATAAGAACTGGGTCAATTTTAGTTCGAAAGGAGGAGTTTCAGTGATAGATTTTGATTAATGGAAAACACGGGGAACGAATTGGGACAACTTTAATTAGAAATTTGGGGTTTAATTAAAAAAAAAGTAAATGAAAACAGGGGAGTTCAAATTCTATCGGTATAATTCTGTACAACAGAGTTGTTGAAATAATCAGGCCAGTTTCTACATGTTTTCAGTTGAAGAATCATAGGTATTTAAAAAAATCGTATCTTTACAAAAAGTTACAAAAGATTACAAAAGTAGTTTTGACTCCGACAATTTCTGTGTTTATCAGCGGGACGTTACTATTGTACATTATCCAAGTAAGGTGATGGAAGAGAATACCTGTCGAATTGTCTTGTCGAATAAGTAACTTCGACACTTGGGTGCTATGGCTACCAGTCAGTGTGACGTTACAACATTGGATATTAATAATAATATTTAACTATTCAATGCTGTGCTATGTGGAATCAAGAAAAAAATCTTAATCTAATCGAACATTTACATGCTGCACCTTGCTTGTGGGATGATAAATGTAGTGACTATAAAAACCGTATTAAGAAAAGAGACGCGCTACAGGGAATAGCCAACGTCCATTCCGTAAGTATATCTGAAATAGAAAAAAAAATCCATGTTCTCAAGTCGCAATTCCGACGAGAACACAGGAAGCTGGAAATGCTAAAGGCCAGTGGATCATCTCAAAAAAAATGCAATTGGTTCGGTTATGATCCATTATTGTTTTTATTAAATGGCGTGACTGCCAGCCGAATTGATGGAGGATTACACTGCCTTAATGTTGTATTTCTTCTAGTTATTCTTTCACGAACCATATTGAGAAGCAAGTCGAAGTCCCTGGCTGGCATTCTTAAAAAATTTCGAAAGCCAGCTCCATCCTCGTACTGAAGATCATTCAGAATGCTGTCTCCATAGCTGGTCCCTTCCATCAGCGATTTTCTTACCCAACATTTTCTGGCTTTTCTTGACCTTTCTGCCTTCTTTTTCTTTCTTTTTGCGATAATAATGGCCAAATTAATGGCACTCATCGCTATAATGGCCCCCCAACACATTTCTAATAAGATTTGCGCACAGAAAATGTAGAACTGTCAACTAATTTATTATTATTTTTTAAGTGTCTATTGAAGTGTTGAGCAACAGTTTATAAACAGTATTCGAACATGTTGCGCAACTGTTCGCGAACATTATAGATTCTTGCTCCGCAACTGTTCAGAAAAAGTTGAGTAAAATGTTGCGCAACTGTTCGCAGACAATATTTTGAACTTTTTTGCAACTGTTCGTCAACAAATGTTTACAGTGGAGACGAGGCTTAAGACTATATATCTTTTAATTTTGGAAATTTCTACAATTTGGTAAAAAAAAATATTGCTTTGAGAGTTCTTGGTATTAAATTCAATAAAATTGCGAACTATAGAGAAAGTCAAGACTTGCTTTGCCCTGCTATATACGATTAAACTTAAAAAAAAAGAAAGACAATAAAGGGTGCTCAAAAATTAGAAGCAGTTTTGCAGCGTTTTCTCTTAATTCGCATTAGCTTTCCACTGAATAAATCTTTATAATCTTATGTACTGTATATTTCCCCATTGGAAATTTCGCTTCTGTGGAAGAGCACTCAGTGTTCCACATTATTTTTAAATTTTTGAACCGAACATTAAGATTTTCCGGTAACAAATATTCAATCAGTGGTTACATTTAATTTTTCTAGCAGGTTACTTCAGTAGGGCTTGCCTGTGCGGAACTCCAGATAATGTGAAAAATGAACGTAAAGCCCTGTGCTGTAGTGTTTCTATTCTATCGATACGCT
Source organism: Microchrysa polita (assembly GCA_949715475.1). Taxonomy (NCBI): domain Eukaryota; kingdom Metazoa; phylum Arthropoda; class Insecta; order Diptera; family Stratiomyidae; genus Microchrysa; species Microchrysa polita. The sequence goes on along the minus strand of OX454415.1, from coordinate 44,584,871 downwards.
TCTATTAAACAAATAAAGTGCCTAAATGGTTTCAAGTTTTTATGAAACACTACACATGTTGAGTAATTCCAGCAAGAGGTTTACTTTTGCTTTGTTTTACGTACCTAAAGTAGTAATAAAAAATATCTGACCAAGGGGGGGGGATTGATCCCCTTGATCCCCCCTTATCTACGCCACTGGACCAAACACATATTAATACGTTCCGGTGGCGACACGCAGACGTGGTGGCAACTTAACCTCACTTTTTCATTTAATTTTTGTTTCCTCTTGAAATTTACCTGCCAGTTTGTACTATGAATTTGAGCAGTTCACGGGCATTTTTAATATCGCCAGGAATTATAATGATCCTTTGGACAATACGGATACGTTAAATCTTTTCCCGTGTTCTATTCAAAATAATAAGGTTCACCATGGGACAATTTCAGGAAGCATGAATGCCTCCCTTACAGAAGCTAAAATACTTTAGAAGTGGTCTAATAGACTTTTATATTCGGCGAACTTCAGTCAGATACTAATTAGCATGTATTGGTTTGCCTCAATAAAGACAATCTCTTATAGAATTCACCCACCCATTATAAACCAAAACGAGCCAACCCAACGAATCCATCCAATTTTATTTCTATTTTGCGCAACAAAATTATATGATTCATTAACTATACAAAATACATCCTCTGGCCTCCTCAATTTATATTTATAAAATAATTTCATTTCCTTTTTCGCTGCAAACTCGAGCGCGAAGAACTGCAATTCATTAGCCGATGAGGAGGAAGAAAGCAATAGAGTGTACTCCTATAAAAAAAAACTCTTTTGCAATCTTCCTCTGCCTTTCGCTTCTTAGAGCTTCAGCTTCGCACAAGAAGAGAAAAAAAATTCACAAGCATCGCGCAACGAACGAATTAAATTATTTTCATTTCGTACCTTCCACTTTAAAACTTGTGAATGTGTATAAAAAAATTTCTTTTGCATTCATTCAGTATATTGCTGCAACGTCTGCTCTACTCGAATATTTTATTCATTAGCAATATCGAGGGGGGCCATACGGTACGCAAAGTAAATGCGAGTGCATTACAAATGCAGTGGATGACTCTGTGCTGAATAGGCTGTCCGGAAAAAGGTCCTCATGGATTTCAGGATGTCCTCGTAATTTTGGATTCGATGAAAAGAAAGAAGAAAAAATTGTAATGCAGTTGAATTTATGGTAAGGCATTTCCATTTGAACTCTATATGCAATTAAAGGACAAAGAACGCAGACGAAGTGTACACTTCTGAGTCCTTTCAGCTCCCGTCCAGTACGGTCGCACTCCATCAAACCCACAAATCGAACACGGACATGAACAAAATAGTTTTCATTAATATCAAATTGACACACAACTAAATTCCATTTAGTTTTTCTGCTCCGCCGCCGACGCACTGTGCGCCGCAGCAAACCTCCCGAAGGATTTCGTATGGAATGCATTTCCCTAAACCATAAATCATTCGACAGATTCAGCGCGATGCCATGAAATTTTTCTATTACCTTTCGATTCATTGGTAATGAACTGTCACTAAAGAGTAATGGACGATAGTCAAATAGTTTTTCCCCCGGCAAACTCTCTAAACGAACGAACGAAAGCGGCAGGCTTTGAAGGATCACATTATTCACGAAAGCCTGTCGAGAGAGCGAGGCAAAATATTCATCTAGTGAAATTCCACAATGTGCGGTGAAAATTGAAAATTCAAAAATTGGGGTTAGTCTATTGGGAGTGTCAGTTTGGAGGTGATTCTCAATGGAATGTTATGAATTGTTGAAGTTTTTTATACGAGTATTTATAAAACTATTAGCGAAATATTATGATTAAAAATGTTGAAAAGTTTGCAGAAAAGTATTTAGTGTCCTGGTTGATTTATTAAAAGGAGAGAGCCACTAATCATATTGCGTCTAACGATAGAGACAAAATGACGGCACACAAAACGAATAAAATCTATCATCCCTGAATTTACAGATTTATATTGTATTTTCTTTAAATGAAAAGGCATTTGAGAGTATAACATTAATATAGATGGGTGTAAAACCTTTTTTTCAAACCTCTACCTTACTTCTAACTACCATAAACGACGATTCGTAGAACCTATCTCACAAAAACAACTCTGTTATAAAAGGTTTCCGCCAAAGAAAAAGTTGTCAGCCGCAAAAAGGATTGATATAATACAATCCCGCCAAAATGCTCGCGAGGATATGCATTCAAAAGTGATTGAATTAGTTAATATTTTCCACCAAACCAGCGTGGTGCGGTACGCAATTCGTGTGGAGTCTGTGTTGTGTGTAACGCGCACCGCACCCGCGCTGGTTTGGTGGAAGCTAATTTCTTTCAACGCTTATTGGCGAGGAGCTGGACGAGGGTGCTATTTGCTGATACACTCTCTTCTTTATCAGATTTAATCTCGAATCTTCCAGCCTTGTGAATAAAATGTGTTTTACTAACTTTTTTGCTTTCCTTCGTATAGACGACTTTTCCCTTTTTTATACAATAAAGTTCTTTCGCATAATTTTTTATAAGATTGGCAAATTCAGTGTGGTCTACCGCTGCGGAAATTATTTCATTAATATTTATATTATTCATTACCGCTACCGCACCATGCTGGTTTAGTGGAAACTATTAACTAATTCAATCGCCTTTGAATGCATATCCTTGCGAGCATTTTGGCGGGATTGTATTATATCAATCCTTTTTGCGGCTGACAACTTTTTCATTGGCGGAAACCTTTTACGTTGTTTTTGTGAGATTTCATTTTTTTTCAATTTTCAATTGACAAAATCAACTTAACATAACAATAAATGAATGCGTTTATTTTCTTGAAATGAAGGCGATATTCAGTAGTTGTAGTAGTAGTAGTATTCAGTTGGTGTAACCAAAAGGGACCACATCAAGAGTATAGCTACATCCGAGGCAGCTTGTCCATAGACCAACCAATCACCGAAAAGCTCGAAGACCGACGAATGGATTGGTATTGCCATGTTCAACGGCGTCCGCCTGAGAATCCCGCAAAGAAAGCGATATCAATTGAAGTTCCACTTGATAGACCCAAGGCCAGAGGCAGACCGAAGAACAGCTGGATGTGTCAAATGAAAAAGCAACAACAACGCATTGGTCTCGGCGATGATACGATCCAACATAGAGCTGCCTGTAGAATATGCTGAGATATTACCGCCTAAACGGGCGATGTGCCTACACCGCAGGTCGAGCAACGCGAAACCATGGAGCGGTATAAAGAACGAGACAAGGAAGAAGAAAAAAGAAGACGATATTCACTCCCCTAATACCACGACTTTGTTTGAGAACAATAATAACCCTCTTGGTAACCTTTGTGCCTCCTTCGCACCCTGAGGTGTGTGTGTGTTTTGTCAACCTTTACTGTTTGCTGGAAGCTTTAGGACCATCGGGATGTTATTTGTTCATCCAAAATTATAGTAATATGTACGTACTCCTATAAGAGATGAACCAAAACTGGAACATTGACCTCTTGCCGCCGCTCTTGCAGACGTTTTAGAACTGAAAACTTCAGAGAACATATACAAGGGATTGTTGGAAACAGTCCTGTCAAATCATAGTACGGCAGCCAGGTACCCAACTACCTTCCTCATAAGGTAACCGGCTGAAAATGTGTACAGGTGGTAGTTCATCACCGGTTCTGTTCAAAACTGTTGGTCAGCCCAAAATCTAGTGGTTCCTTGTTAGGGAAATTACGTAATGGGTGTGCTGATTTTGAGGTTCAATCTTCCTCATAAGGTAACCGGCTGAATTTATGTACATGTATTAGATCTCGACTTCCACATGCCGAAAGTGCCGGTCAGCCCAATTTTTAACGGTTCCTTCACCTATGCTGACCGCCTCAAAGCTGCAAAAAAATGACCCCTACCTTCCTCATAAGGTAACCGGCTGAATTTATGTTCAAACAATAGATCTCGCTTAACCGCATCGAAACATAGTGGGCTGACCGCTCTGAACCGGTTCCTAGACCGGTTTTAACCGGTTCAAAGTATTGAAAATACCTTCGTAAAAAATGTATTTTTGATCATACCTGATTAGGTAAGCAGGCTGGATTTGCATTCAAATGGTATAGATCTCAATTCGCCCCTATCGAGACTACTGGTCAGCCCAGACCAAACCGGTTCCTTGATGCATTTTTACCGATTCAAAATAAGCAAAATACACCAAGTACATAATATAAACTACTTAATGTTGGGGGGATATGAAGCATTCAACCGTTTAAATTGATGTTCGTATGATAGACCTTAATTCGCATGTGTCAAGAGTATTGGTCAGCCCAGACCAAACCGGTTCCTTGACACATTTTTACCGATTCAAAATAAGCAAAAATACACCAAGTACACAATATAATCTACTTAATTTTGGGGGGATATGAATGAAGCATTCACCCAATTAAATTTATGTTGGTATGACAGATCTTAATGCGCCAGTGTAGAAAGTGCCGGTCAGCCCAGAATAAACCGGTTCCTTGACACATTTTTACCGATTCGAAATATGCGAAAATACATTAAGTACACAATACAAACTGCGTAATTTTGGCAAAATTTTGGCCCGATTTCTCAAAACTCTTATCGAATGGTTAGTGTTATCATATAGAGAAAGCTTTTCCATTATATTGAATTGAATTTTTGTTTTTTCTTTGCATAGTTATTCCATATTTTGCTTGGTTACGCCATCATCTTAGATTGAAAACATCATTTCCCAATTCCATACAACGGCGTAAATAAGCAAAAGATAACATAACTATGCCAAATTAACGAAAATTAAATTCAATATAATCGGAAAGCTTTCTGAAAATTGTCTGTGTCTTCTCTATACGTATTGTTAGGAAGGATTGGGGTCTCGGTAGAGGCGCAATCCAGAAGATTTACGAATCCGTTTTCGTTGGCTCTTATGATTACGCCTCTACCCCTGGTGGTAGGGATTTATGTGAAACGTGTCAACGTGTCGCGCTGACTAAATGTCTCCGAGTATGTAAGACGGTTTCTACCGTGGTTCTCCAAGTCCTGATGGGATCACCCCCTCTTGACTTGGAGATCTTACGTCGTGGAACGGCGTTTTACATACGGAGAGGGCTTTCGTTTCCCCCTAGTAGTTTGTTGTCCCCTGAGAGTGTCGCTGGTAAAGGCCGACGAGAAATCGCCGGTCTGCTGGAGGAGTGTGTCCTATCTAGATGGCAGTCTAGATGGGAAACAGCGTCGCATGGGAGAACTACGTACGAATACGTCAGGCAGGTTAGTGACGTGAGAGGTAATCCTGACTTAGACTTCAATCTAAGTCTAGGATTCCTCATCACTGGTCACGGATCGCTCAATGCATGGCTTCATTCGCGCAATTTAGCTGATGATGCTGCATGTCCCATGTGTGATCATCTCGGCGAAGATTGGATGCATGTATTATGCCATTGCCCGGCGTACGCGGATATCCGGTATTTTGACGCATTCGGCGTCACTATCGAGGATGGTTCTCTTAACGTTACTCGCTGTCTCTTTAGATGAGAATATGTCCTGGCTCTGAATGCCTTCGCCAAGGAGGCATTTAGTCGCCGCCACAGGCACCTTCATCAGGATGCTGTATAACGGTCTCAGCTCTGGTCTGTCTGGCATTGCCCTTGGCGATTTCGTTGTTTATGTAGGGTTCACTTTGATTTCAACTTGGCCGTAGCCGGTATGAGCAGGAGGGACCCTCCACTGGGAGAAAGACTATACGTCGATACCATTGGGGACCCACGGGAAATGACTATCCCGCTCTACCCGAATAGTTAGGCGACCAGTCCTACGTGGATGCGAGTCCGGAGCAGAGGTCCTATATCTGTTAGCACGGGGTGTCGAGATACCAGCCAAGGGGCACCGATGGGCGGCAATTCCCCTATCCGACACATGAGGTAGGCCCCCATGAGGGGAGTATCGTGCGGGCTGTGGTTTCACAACGGCGTGGAGTTGCGCTACAACCGGGTGCCGGGACCCATAGAACGGCAGAGGTAGTAGAAAGGCCTCGCATCCAGCAGTATGTAAACGCCAAGCCTTATCACTTGGTAAGAAAAACGGCCACCTTTATGGGCCGTTGATTGACGTATTCAATCCGTTCGCCTATTCGAGGCCGTCTGGTAAACCTTTACGGTAGGCACGGACGTTAAACCCCTTTCATGGCATTTATTGTCTTCTCTATACGATAAGACTAACCATTCGATAAGAGTATATTTTCTTCACTTTCGATCGAGTCTGACGTGGATGATGAAGGCAAAATGAGTGGCATTCAAGAGTTTGCCGCGTTAATGTACTCCGTTAGAAATTGCGATAGCGTGGATAAAGCTCGCGTAGGCATTTTTGAGAAAATGTATGCTAGCAAAATAAATCAGAGCAAGGCTTTGATTCAACTTTGATTCCTCCTTGCTGGAAATCATTGAAGCAAAAATATATTGGACAATATACGTTTCAACAATGTGGCGAAGTGCCACTAAGGCAACATGTACAGTTTTACCTCTTACAAGGTACGGATGGAAAACCACAACTGCGAATGATTCGGTAATGGAATGGAACTGTCAATTGGAACCCCTTTGAAAATAGCAGACGTCTTAGAATCAACACCACACGACGATATTGACGACGATGACGATATTGCTATTAATATTTATAGCTCCGACTCCGACAGTGATTAGTCAATTTAACATAACTATGTAATATATAATCACTAGAACTGAATTAATTGTTTATTTTATAATGTAATTTGATTTAAACATTAAGGGCGAAATTCATAGTTCCCACTTAAGTAATAAGGATTCCCTTAAGGAATAAGGGGTTTCTCTATATAAGTGAGCCCTTAAGGAAGCTTCGTATTCATAGACATCACTTATTAGGGCATTGCCTCATTAAATAAACGATTCACTTATTTGCCATATCTATTGAAAGTGACAAATAAAATATAAAAAAATATCAAGTAGTTAAAAATTCAAATTTTTTTAAAAATTTAAGTGTGTTTGAATAAGGATATGTCAACAAATATATGAGTTCATATAAGGTTACTAGATAAGAAGCTTAACGAATAAGGGAACCCTTTAGGAAACCCTTAAGCGTTTGCTTATTGAGTGACTATGAATAGCGTTAGTCCCTTAAGGCTTCCCTTAAGTATAAGTGAAGACTCTGAATTCCGCCCTTTGAATGGGTAAAAATGCGTCAAGGAACCGGTTTGGTCTGGGCTGACCGGTAATTTCGGCACTTGCGCATTGGGATCTATTATACGAATGTAAATTTAATTGGGTGAATTTTCCAAATCTTACCAAAATTATACGCTGTTTATATTGTGTACTTGATGTAAATTGGCCTAGTTCGAATCGGTAAAAATACATCAAGGAACCGGTTTAGTCTGGGCTGACCGGCACTTTCGACATTGGCGCATTAAGATCTGTCATACCAACATAAATTTAATTAGGTGAATGCTTCATATCCCCCCAAAATTAAGTAGATTATATTGTGTATTTGGTGTATTTTTGCTTATTTTGAATCGGTAAAAATCTGTCAAGGAACCGGTTTGGTCTGGGCTGACCAGTACTCTTGACACATGCGAATTAAGGTCTATCATACGAACATCAATTTAATCGGTTGAATGCTTCATATCCCCCCAACATTAAGTAGATTATATTGTTACTTGGTGTATTTTGCTTATTTTGAATCGGTAAAAATGCATCAAGGAACCGTTTTGGTCTGGGCTGACCAGTACTCTCGATAGGGGCGAATTGAGATCTACCATTTGAATGCAAATCCAGCCTGGTTACCTAATCAGGTATGATCAAAAATACATTTCTTACGAAGGTATTTTCAATACTTTGAACCGGTTAAAACCGGTCTAGGGACCGGTTCAGAGCGGTCAGCCCACTATGTTTCGATACGGTTAAGCGAGATCTATTGTTCGAACATAAATTCAGCCGGATACCTTATGAGGAAGGTATAGGGGTCATTTTTTTTGCAGCTTTGAGGCGGTCAGCATAGGTGAAGGAACCGCTAAAAATTGGGCTGACCGGCACTTTCGGCATGTGGAAGTCGAGATCTAACACATGTACATAAATTCAGCCGGTTACCTTATGAGGAAGATTGAACCTCAAAATTAGCACAAAAATCGCGTAATTTCCCTAACAAAGAACCGCTAAATTTTGGGCTGACCAGCAGTTTTGAACAGAAGCGGTGATGAACTACAACCTGTATACATTTTCAGCCGGTTACCTTATGAGGAAGGTAGTTGGGTACCTGGATGCTAGACTATCACAAAACTATAAGATTCCTTTCTAGGCATTTTTCGGGCCTATCTCCGACTTTTGCAGAATGTTTCCTTTAAAACATATAAAAAGATTTAAGCGAGAAACTCTATGCATTTTTTCCCATTTTCCGCTGTATCTTTTTTTTCTACTGCACGGATCGGAGCAAACGATAGCCTATGCACACCTTCAGGACAGACTCTATCAATGGGAAAAGAGGACAACGAGAACAAGATTTTCGAAAAAATGCGATTTTCAAACTCTTATATCTCCGGCGTTTTTCATTGTATCTTCTTGAAATTTTCTACACTTCGTAAGACGGCGAGAGCGACAGCCTATACCGAATTTGAACACTCAGGACCAACCAGGGTTCGAGCTACAGAGGTCCGAAACATATTCTTAATCGCTTCTCACTTTTGATTTGTTTAAATTAATTCGTTTTTCTTTTCTTCTTTTTCCTAGACTTTCAATAATAAAGAGTTTTAAAAATCTTTGAAAATGCGTAGATCCTACGAATAATCTGATGGTTTTATACTAGCGGCAGTAGATTTCCAGTTGTCGTTGCCAAAATTACACTATCACTAGTGCATCTCGGATCAAAGTCTCGCCTTAATTAAAATAACAGACACAACAGATAGTAAGCAATACGGTTCATATGTATTATTCTACGTACTACATTTCATGTAGTAAAACACAAGCCCTTTGCTTCGTGCTTCATAATACAATAGTAACCGGTATCCACATTTCCACAAGCCTGTGAACCTGAACTGAACATCGCATTCTTCAAGTCAAGCACAAGTCCTTTTAATCAGAACCCCTACAGACTACCGAATCATATTCAAAGGACAACAGGAACCTCATCACCAACAACACCATCTTTATGCGTTGACCATTGCATTGGCAACCGACAGGAAATGCAAGAGAGCAGCATGTACGAAACTCGACAAAGTACATTTGTTGAAGAGAGTTTACAAAGTTTCGGCCACATCAAAGTCACAATATCTGCATAAAGTTCTTAAACGGCTTCGATGACTGATTTCCGTTCTTACAGGTTCTTTTGGAGTAGGCTGAGCCCCAATAGCTTTTCGCCTCAGAGCATATAGTTCGAAGATTTACAAAAAGATGATGTATGTTGTTCGTTCCGAATCAGAAGGAAACTGGTCAATATTTAGGTTGCTAGGTAAAGGGAAGAATTGACATGATGATATAGAGAAAAGAGGTATCAATTATTTAGATTGGATAAGAAAGGAGCAAATGGATGCAGTTCTCATGTTGAGCGTGTGTTTTTTATCGTAAATTAAAGTAAAGAGAGAGATTTAGAAAGACGCATTACATATTTTTTCATGCAAGTCCTATACATTCAGGCTTATACATTGTATCCACCCAAAATTCGAAACAGGATTGGAATGGGGATAACATTCTACATTAATATTCTACGTTCACAGTTCAGTATGTATTCAATGTTCAAATTTCATTTTTTTTTTCAGTTCTTTAATCATCAACTTTCCGAATTAACTTCCTTGGAATGACACCTATCGTTTACCGAGGAAAATGTCTCTCTAATCATTGTATCCCTCAAGGATATAGGTCTTATCGAAAACTACTAACAACAGAGTCGAGAGACACAATAATACGGCATCATTTCGTTCACTTTGAACATTAATTTACCGTTATTCCATGCACTGGTCTAAGTGGCGGGATCGAATTCGCTGATACAACCATCAGAAATCATGGATACGGATTAAGAAAAATTCAAACACGGAAAGAGACATAAGAAGCAATTTTCATAGCCGATACAGACAACCAACAAATCCTGGCGCAGATTAAAATTGATCCAGTCAAAAACCCCTGGATACTAAATATGTAGATCGAATCGTTTGTCACTAAATTCAAAATGCATCGTAAAATGTACTAACATTATTCAAATTGCAGTACAATATCGTACAATTTGCTAATCAAATCGAGGACTTAATAAATCCTGTCGGAAGTGTGAATACCCCCTCTAAGATTGCATTATAATATCGGGACTTAAGACTTAAGTGAGTCTTTCAGGAATAATGCCGTTTATTGCATATATCTCAAGTAACAATTTCATTCCTATAATACTTTGTAAAATATTCTCTTCTAGCATTAATAGGGGCACTTTACAAGGTATAACCACTGAATAACAGTCCAATAATGGCATTTGGCGCCGTTTTTTAATCCAATAGAACCTTATTGTAGCACTAAATTATGCTTTAAAAAGGCGTACGTTGCTTTATATCATCATTTTCTGTCATTGAACGAATTTGCAAAAAAAAAAAAATAGGAAACGAGACCAAGTTCTAATCGTGCGAATAGCACGATGAGTATATACCCTATACCCATGTACAGACCTAGAAGGCGCGCAAAACCCAAAATATTCAATTTCATATTTTTTGTAGGGGAGGGAGGGGTAGATGGGCCGAAACCTGGCACATCTTTATTACTCGTATCTTATCAAGGCATCCAAGAGCTATCATTTGATACTAGTTTGAAGTTTTTCGGGGCATTCTATCAAAAGATATGGCGGAATATTGCTTTGTAGGGGATGTAGGGGTAGGGGTAGTCAGACCTTCCCCACTTTCCACCAACTTCAAACATATGTCACAATTAGGCATTGATGAACATTTCAGGTCGCAAGCGATATTCTGTCGAAAAATATGACCGAATTAAAATATCACGGAGGGGTCATTTGTATGGGAGGTAGGGGAGCCCTTGGTCCTATTTGGCCCATTTTCAATACCATCCAAGCTTTTATCAAAACAATCATCCGACCAAAATTTCAAAACGCTAGCTTCATTATTTCGGGAGTTATCGTGCGAACTGACAGACACACGGACGGACAGACAGACAGACGGACATGGCTTATTCGAATCAGGAACCGACCCTGATCATTTATATATATACTTTGCCATACCTCCGGTGGCTCCTTTGAGGTGTTACATAAATCGTCGTAACAAAAACAATATACCCTATACCATCTTGTGGGTATAGGGTATAAACAAAATTTCCGCAGCTGGCATCGAACCAATGTCTGTTGATTGCCCGTCCTACACGCTACCACTCAGCTAACCTCACATATGGTCGGCATTGCTCGGAAACACTACATGGTTGTTGCTACTATAGAAATGCTTGACAATTCTTTATCGACTCTTCTGTAAATGTACCCTATCATACATTTATCAATAAAATAGAGTGAATTTCTGCGCAGAGATCACCTTAATTAATTTCGAAGATTACAATGAGTGCATACGTGTGGGTTTCATGAAAGATTTCAAGGATTTCTAATGCAGAAATTGTGTATTTCAGAAAACTGTGTCAAGTGTCAATTCATTAAAAATCACAAAGTCCATCCTTGTATAAAACTACGATGAACAATTTATTGGATGACCATACGAATGTCACACTATAAAAATGACACCGACTGTGCTATAGAAGAATATATGCATGTGTGAGAGTTAGCTTAGACAGACTATTGCATGTGTGTGGTGTATCATCCAATAAAGAGTATTTAAAGGAGTGTCTTTTTAGGTTAACGTTTAGAGACAGTTTTATCGAAGTTTTATACCACCATCTTTAAATTTATTCCATAATGATGATAAAAGCTTTCCGGAAAATGCTTTAAGGGTGTTTTATCGGATCAAAACATTATTTTAAGCGCTGTCACACGATAAATGAATTTCGTGGTACTATATGATAGCTACAGTGTGAAGTGCTTCTTTAAAGCATACGAATTGTTACTTGGGATGTGTCCCATTATTGCATCGATCGAAGAGTTATGCACTAGAATTTGATCTGACTATTTTGGAAAAAAAAAGTCTGAATTATCCTTGATGGAAGGCGGTAGCGTTGCTAATCAATAAACCATGTTTCGTCCAGTAATATTACATCACAGTTATAAAAAAAATCCAACGAACGAATATGCATTTTTTTTAATCCGAACGAGGTAATTTTTATCCGCTTCAATCACACCTGTGCGAATTTTAAAGGTCCATCCAGATTGAACGACCTGTGATCAGTCTTGTCTGCTTTTAAAGTGTAAAGTTTGACCCCTTACGATCGATTTTTAACGAGATAATCGCAATTTTATGTTTGACAACCGTTCATTTCCGATACCTCGGGAACCCTTCCCGATCTCTCTGAAATTGTGCACACAATTGTACTACTTGGCGCTCATATTTTCACCAAATTTCACGGTCCATTTCAGAATTTTATTTCGGAAGTTATAGCTATTCAAACCGCACTTGTGTGTTTTCTAATCTTAAAATTGTCCGTAATTTGGCAATTCTTGAGCGGAGTTTTAGGCATATTTGGTGGAAATTTCAAGGCTCTAGCTGCCAAGGCTCGGAAGTTACAGCCGTCGAAAGATGCGATTTTAATTAATTTTCCCTGTCACAAAACGATGAAAAAATCAGGCACTGTACTGTACTCCATCTGATTCCTTTATCAACCTATAGAGGAAAATTCATACATACTAAAGAATAACTCGGCATGAATTTTAGATAAAGTTTTTTTTCACAACATTGCCTTAGAATTCATTTAAAATGGCGTTAAGAGCCCAAGGGACCGGCATGGCATCATCAATGTAACGACGGAGAAATGCATACTCTCCTCCAGGAATAATGCAACCAGATTTAGGTAAGATTTAGACCTTTGGCTCCCTAGGTTTACTTTAATGCTCCACTCAGACCTCGCACTGTCTGTCGCTCATTAGAGAATTCGCCAACATTTTTGACGCAATGCTGTTGCCAAATAGGTGCTAGCGCAGCGAGCGGTGTGCTCATGGAAGGCCATTCGTAAGATTTAAACCTCTGGTTCGTCCATACGTTTATTCAGATCCTGTGGCTCGCCCTTCACTTCGCTCGAACCCCGGTCTATTTGTTGCGCTTTCAAAATTAGCCAACGTTCTGGCGACCAGCGGTAGTGGGAAGCGGATAGGGCGCACGATTGAAGGCAATTCGTAAGACTTAGACCTCTGGATCGTCCTTAGGTTTACTTAAATCCCGTAGCTAGCCTTGTAATTTGTAAGATTTAGACCTGTGCCCCATGCTTAGGTTTACTTAAATCTTGTCTGTCACGCTTTTCAGAATTCGCTCACATTTTTGCAACGTAGCGCTGCTGGGAAATAGGATAAGACGAGCGCAGCGATGGAAGGCGATTCGTAGGATTTAAACTTCTGGTTCGTCCATACGTTTACTCAGATCCCGTGGCTCGCTCTTCGCTTCGTTCAGACCTTGCCCTTTCTGTCGAGCTTTTTAGAATTCGCTAACATTTTTACGATGCAGTGCTGCTGCCAGGAGTAGTAGGGCGAGGTGCGAGCGGTGAGGCAGTGGAAGGTAATTCGTGGAATTTAGACTTATGACTCGTCCGTATGATTATTGAGATCTTGTAGTATAGGTTATAGGTATAGGTTGATCGTTGCCTGTAGCTCGCCCTTCGCTTGGCTTAGACCTTGCTCTGTCTGAGGCCCAATAGTCAATTCGCTAACATTTTTACTTACGCAGACCTCGGACCGGGAAGTATGGCTGAGAATTTGCCTGAAAACTGAATTCCCTAAGTATGTGTACAGCATTCGGCTTTCGGGACTCTGGTCACCTCAATATACACACACTTTCTTTTAATACTATATACTCACAACAGCTGGTAATTTTTAAACAATCCCGCCATCAGACACTTTTCTTCGTTAGAGGGGACTCACACTATGGACAGGATTTACTAAAACCACTTACCTTTCAATGCTAGAGGTCCTTGTTACTTTCGCCCACATAACTCCGACTATCAGGGGTTCTCTCTAAAAACGTTGTTTGTTTACAAACAATTTTTCCACGCGCTATTTATAAAATTTTCAAACTGTATTACCGATTACCTCGAAATTGTACTAGAATAATCTTGTACATTTGCCTGTCTATCCTTATCAGTTCAACAGGTGTGAAATTAGTCATCCGTCAGAAATGGATGTTCAAATGTCAATGGGGCCGTGAATGGTCGAGATACGCAATACGCTAAATTCTCCTAAAAGGTGCGTTTTCCTCTTTTCTATCCTTACAACGAGTGTGTAAAGTGCTAAAAATAGATTTAAATGGAGTCCAGTACGGGCAGAACACTGTCGCAACAACTTTCGGACACTGATTTCTACATTGGCGTTGGACTCGCCATTTCATCCTGCCTCTTCATCGGATCCAGTTTTATCATAAAAAAGGTAGCCCTAATCCGTTTGGGTAGAATTGGTGAAGTGCGAGCAGGTGCCGGAGGCTATGGCTACTTAAAGGAATGGATTTGGTGGGCCGGGCTGATTACAAGTAAGTTTTTCGTTTTGCATTCCAGCCATGTGCTTCAATGAAGCCTTGCAACTACATCTAATTGAATTAGTCGTCCAAATTGCTTGTTTGTTTCTCATTTCAGTGGGAGTCGGAGAGGCGGCTAATTTCGCGGCCTATGCTTTCGCACCTGCATCGCTCGTCACGCCACTTGGAGCTCTTAGTGTTATCGTCTCGGCAATAATGGCATCCAAGTTCCTTCGGGAACGACTTAATTTGTTGGGCAAGCTGGGATGCGTGCTGTGCATCCTCGGCTCCACTGTGATCGTTTTGCATTCCCCTAAAGAAGTTGAGGTGGACGACCTTCATGTGCTTGTTGAGAAGCTTCAAGATTCGTCGTTTGTCACTTACGTGATTGTTATCGTCACAGTGTCCATGTTTATTGCCTTCTACGTGGGGCCACGCTACGGACACGTGAATGTCGCGGTCTACATTCTTCTCTGTTCGGCCATTGGCAGTCTGACGGTGATGTTTTGCAAAGCTCTGGGCTTGGCGATACGCGACACATTGTCGGGCAAGTCCAGTGACTTCTCGTCGTGGCTTCCGTGGTTTTTGATTCTGGCCACGGTTAGTTGTATCGCCATTCAAATGAACTATTTGAACAAGGCACTGGATATGTTTAATACGAGCATTGTGACGCCCGTTTACTATGTGATGTTCACCACTCTGGTCATTGTGGCGTCGTCGATACTCTTCAAAGAGTGGGGCAAGATGAGTGCAGCAAATGTTGTGGGGGATTTGTGTGGTTTCTTCATTGTCATCATTGCCGTGTTCTTGTTGAACGCGTTCAAGGATTTGGACATCTCGATGAGTGATGTGCGAGGGATCATGCGACCCAAGTATCAACGTGGCGGCATGGAGGACACACTCATTCGTCAGAGTTCGCGTGATCGGTTTTCCTACGGTTCCAATGAGTTTTTACGGAAAGCGTGACTGAAATATCAGCAGTGATACAGATAAGGATGTTTTTGGGTGTTTAGTCTTAAGGATTTTACAGTTAAGCAGTAGCCGGTAGAAGTGATGATCGATCAATTTCGCTGTGGTATGCCATGCATTGCATACGCAGTTACGTAATGTGATGCCAAGTGAACTCGCGGATATTTATGTTGACCAAATATTTATTTTGTTTTTCTTTTTATAAGTTTATTTTTTATTAATAAACTATAATGATAGAGACTGCAATGCATATTTATTATTCAGTTTTTTTTTCTCGAATGGGTTCTATTTAATTCATACTCTTTTAGTGTAGTGTGATCCCGCATGTCGTAGTAGACGGGTCGGAGGTGTCCCTAATCGCTCCATCAAATAAAAGCATTGAAAACCTAAACAGACAACCGTCAAAACAAACTAGTGTGCAAATATTTATCCGAGCAATATTTTAATTTCAAAATCTTGCATTCCAATGTACACAACAGCTCGACTACAGCGCTATGCCGTAAACGTTCTCTCGTACGACTTTGAAATCCAATATGTTCACACGGATAGCTTTAGAAACGCCAATGTCATCTCCAGACTCATGTCCAACCATACAAAACCTGATGAAGAAAACGTCATTGCATTCAGTTTTTTCTGGACGATAATAATGACTCATTCGACGTGAATTGTTTTGCCGTCGAATCAGCATACAAACTCCCGCTAACTTCTCGTACAAGAAGTTAGACGTTCATCTCGAGCAACAAGAGGTCAATTACCTCGTTGGCATCGTGAGTACCAACGATTTTAAAGGGAGAGGAATGTGGAGAACTCTAACTCTCCACCATATGATTCTAATTCTCATCAATTCATTAAGGCAACATATGACGGCACGAAATGTCGGGTTTTGCATAAGGATGTCTGAGTACTTTCAAATCCAAAGTGGCGTCCGACAGGGGTATTGCATGCGTCACTTTCATGATTAAACTGAAAAATCCAATGCAATCTTGCGGTTTGTCTGCAATACCTTAACTATGCTGACGATATCTGCTTTCTCTTCCACAAGATCATGGATTCCTTCGCCGATGCGACTGATCTATAGAGGGAGGCTAAGGATCAACACCTATACGAAAAAGTCAATCCACACTTTTCAGTCATCAGTCAAAGCCACAATCATTTTCCATACAAGTTGACACATTACCAGATTGACTGACAATCTGCCAACTTGACTGTGACTATGACTGATGACTGAAAAGTGTCGGCCGACCTTAATAATGATAAGCTTCTCAGGGATACCTCTCCTGCGCAAATTCGCCCTTATTGAATCCCGGTTCGCACTATCGAAAGCCTTTTCGAAGCAAATGTAAGTGTAGCGGAGAGACTCATCGCATTGCTCAATTGTGTTGACGTGGTTGACGCAGGGAAATCCTCCTCTAAGTATGTCCTAGGTCGCTTTAGAATAATCATCGCTATTTTTCGAGAACAACAGGAAACACACAAATGCTTGCAATGATTTTAGTCAGCTAGGCTGCCCTTTCTTGAAAGTTTGACGATAAATCATAAATCCCTCCTTCTATTCCATGGGAAAGGTTTCGGTACTCCAGGGTCTATCAATAAGTGGGCACAGCAACTCAGCAGTTATGTCGGGTGCTGCTTGATAAAGTTCGGCGGGGATTATATTAGATTTAGGGAGGGCTCAGGCAACAGAGTTGCCCAAGGCACTGCGACCGGTGGTCTATTGTGCCATTGCCCCTACTATGTGTAAGATGAACTCAACTTACCGACTGCCTTCGATAAATCGATTCAGCTGGGCCATATTTATAGTGGCGATATCCTCGTCCAAGAGAAAAGCGATACCGAAACATTCCAAACGACGCCTTGTTAGCCTCTCACACTCACACAGGATGTGTGAGGCAGTTTCGTCGTCAGCCTCACAGAAGCGACAGCTGGCGTCAGTAACAATGCGCAAGCGCTTTAAATGACCGTTTAAACGGCAGTGCCCCGTAAGGAGCCCGCATATAATCCTAACCCTGTTTCTGCTCAGTTTCATCAGAGCAAGGGTACGATTGGGTGAGTAGCAAGCAACAAAAAGTTTTGACTGCCTAAGCCCTGGAAGAGCTTCCCAGTGTGAGGTGGCCTTGGCTTTTTCTCCACTCATCAATTACATTTCTGCATATACAGAGTGGTAGCCCACAGTAGGGTTGTGGGCCATAGAAGGGAGTAGTGGATGCTCTTCTTGCGAGCTCGTCGGCCTGCTCATTGCCGTAAAACCCCGAGTGCCCAGGTACCCAAAAGAGGGTGAGACTGTTGAGATTTCCCATCTGTTGGAGAATTTCCTGACAAACCCATACGAGCTTAGATGTGACAGTGAAGCTCGACAGCGCTTTAATTGCTGCCTTGCTGTCAGTGAAAATTGTTATTTTCTTGTTGGTGTAACCTTTGTTAAGGCATAATCTTGCACACACTTCAATTGCGTGCACTTCCGCCTGAAACACGGTTGGATGTATTCCCATAGGAATAAAGATACGTATTAGTATTCGGGCCAGTAATTCCAGCACCAGATCCTGTATCAGTCTGTTAACCGTCCGTGTAGAATTTTATGGTACTAGGGTGGAGTGAGCGGAATCTGTCAGTCCAGTCCACCCTTTCCCATATCGCTGCACTATAAGAGGGATCAAAACGGAGAGTTTTGACCAGATGGTCTGATGGCATACCTACTGTTATTTAACCATCCTTGTTGAACTGAGTCCAGTGGGGACACCACATCACATGCTATGAGCCTAATGACGGCTAGCCTTGCCACTGCGTCTATGTGTATGTGGAGAGGTGCCAATTCTAGCAGAACCTCCAGGGCGGCGGTGGGGCTAGAAAAGAAGGCTCCAAGGACAGCTAGACAGGCCAGCCTTTGAATTTTCTCGAGACACCGTCTCCCGTCTATGGCGGTTGCCCTTCTCCACCACACGACCGCCCCATATTCCACAATATGTCTAACAATTATCTTGTAGATCCACAGAATTATGTAAGGCTTGATTCCCCATGCCTTCCCCGCATAGCTTCTCCTGATCCAAAAGGCCTTAACTGCTTTCTCTGTTACCAAACTAAGTGCTTTTTCCATAGCAGTTTCTTGTCAAGTGTGACCCCCAAATACTTGACAGTTGCTGGCATTGTTAGCCGTGCATTATACATGTGTCCCTCCAGTGTTTGGAGAGTCCCTTTATTACTGAATGGTATCACGACGGCCTTTGTGGGATTGACAGGCAACCCGTTTGCCGTACACCAATCCTGGAGTATGTACAGAGCACTCTGCAGGACATCCGGTAGGACCTCCTCGAATTTGCCTTTAATCGTGATTACCAGGTCATCCGGATACCCTTGTGTGGAAAACCTAGCTGAGCTAAGTCTCCACATCAATCCATCAACTACCAGACACCACAGGAGGGGCCACGAGTGGCTAAAGCAGAGAGGGTAGTATTGCAGGGATACCATCAAGACCGGATGCCTTTCATCTTTTCAAAATATTTGCAGCGAAAATCTCATCTTTCATCGAGGGTGTAGACCGTTTTGACGCTACACGTTTTTTGGCTTAATTATCTAAGGAACAACTTTACCCATATAACCCCATTTATGACAAGGTATACGTTGCCCAATTTGTTTCTTCTTTCGGCTTCTTCTGATGGGGCTAAGAGAGAATTTTTATTCCTTTTTATCGCGTCGCTCTTTACGCTGAACATCGCGAGATTTCTGCCGAAAAAGGATTTCGATGTTATCTAATCTATCGGCTGCCATGTAGCGTCGGTTAGACCAGATTGCTTCCGGAGATCCAGATATTAGTCAAGGACGAGTGTCTACGCTAGTAACGAACGCATTTTATATAGCGTCCTAGTTTTTATTAGTATGGGCGACTAGATGCATACGCATGATCATCGGTGAATTGTTGTGACACGGCGAGATTTTTTGTCGGACAGTGTTGATTTTGCAACGCCTGGGTGTTTTCAGGGTTTTTTAGAAATTACCAGGCATGCAGTTATGTAAGATTTTTAACGAATAAAATCACAACCATCTCGTTTACTTATCCGCCAGATCACCTTTCGGTATTACTTCACAGGGGCGGTCTCAGTATCTTTACGTCCTGCTTCCTCGTTCTGCAGAACATTATTGTATGCTACAGACAAACCACTCACTGAGGCCTATTTTGACCGCATCCATCTCCAGTACACAAACGATTTAACATTTGCACTCGGTATTGTAGAAGAACCTTTAATTTAAAATTCACCCAAAACCTTCAAGGATCGAACTTTCAAGGTTTAGAACATATTCTGCATACTGATAATTTTAGGCGATGCTATACACTTCTCAGTTCTTCCTAAGATGCTTTCTCGTCTGACGGGATTAAGCTTCCGTGTATCATTCAGGAGTGTCTAGTCCAGCAATTTCGACGTACAATATTTACTTCACTGTGCCAAACCTATTCTTTCCGAATCTCAGCTTAACAAGCAAAATTGAACCATTTCAAAACCTTCAAGGCACAGCCCATTTTCGATCTAGTCAGAAGACCTCAAACGACCAAAGGAAATTTTCATTCGGTAAAAAATATTGAAACAACATGGTGGTGACTATACCTTAAAATTCCTTATTTATAACTCCTCAATTTAATGATTTTCTCCTGTGCCGAAAAAAATATACTGATCACTGATCCCTTCTGAAAAGCTATCTACGCCACTGGTTCTCCCTAATAAAAAATTATCAGAATTTGAAGCGCAAACGCATGTTTTAAGACGAAAAGCTTAACAGGGAAGAGTACTCGAAATAAGATTATACGTATATGGTAGCTTTCCCGGCACAGCTTCAATGTAGCTACGGAGTGGAGTCTAAGGAGAACCTCCAGAACGGTGGAAGGGTTGCTTATCCTGGTTGCAATATTTCTGGAGGATAATAATAATAATTCCCTAGGCTCGCCAATTTAACTGATTCGAAGGACATATTGTGGGAAAAAAACCACTGGCAGAGTCCTTTCATTTTATAGAGAATTTTCGAAAATTTTAGAAAACTCAAAATGCGATTTGGGCAGTCGTAATTTCCGAACGCGGATAGACCGCGTCATTTGTAGCAAATGTGAGCGCCAACCAGTTCTAAAAGTTTGCCGGATTTTAGAAAGACAGAGAAAGGTCCCCGAGATATGGAGAATGTACGATGGCCACCAAAAAAAATTATTTCACTAAATATCGATCGTACATGGTTCCTACAGGAGTCAAACTTCACACCTTAAAAGCAGACAAGACTGAATACCGGTTACTCATACATTTTATCCAATAAATAAGCTTAGAGCATTCTATAGCCAGTGTTAAGGTACGTTGTGCTAGACGCGGCCGCACGACTGCGACTCGCTCATTCCATATAAAAACTCGTTTCTCTCTCATTTTAAAAACGAGTTTTTATATGGAATGAGCGAGTCGCTGTCGTGCAGTCGTGTCGAGGAAAATGTAGCTTAGGGCTCCATTACACAGTCATATTTATATTATAATATGTATGTCATATGCCTAAGCCTACTCGATTCATTCAGTATAATTTTTTAGACGTGCAGGAATCGAAATCAAGTAGGCTTAGGGATATGATAATATCTATTATAATATATATTACCAATATCTGACTATGTAATAGCGGCCTTAAACGACCATTCTATAAGTATGCTTAAAGTTTAAATTATGGATAAATATGTAAGAGTCACCGAGACTGAGTGAGTCTTTGGGTGGGATGGCGATTGCTGTACACTTTGCTGTACATTTCCCAATGCTGTACGACAGGTGGTCAGCTTAGAATAGAGGCATCATCAGTCCATATTTGTTCGAAAATAAGGCAGGTCAAACACAAACCGTGAATGGTGTTCTTTATCGTGAACTGTTAATCAGTTTTTTTGTCGAAACTTGAAGATATTGATTTGGAGGACATGTGGTTTCAACATTACGGTGCCACATGAGAAACAGTTCAATTACTGCATCAGTCATTTACCGGTCGTGTCTTCTCGCGTTTTGGTGATCAGAATTGTCCGCCTAGATCTTGTGATCTGACGCCTGTAGACTTTTTTCTTTGGGGTTTTTTGAAGTCACAGGTTTATGTGAATAAGCCCACGACACTTCAAGCAGTGAAAGAAGACATTACAAGCTGCATCAATGAAATACCTCACGGTTATGGGTAATTTCACGAAAAGAGCGCAAAGCGATGTGTTATTCCATACATAACCTTATGATGCCTACTTTATGTTTCAATAAAAGTTTCATACATTTTCAACAAACAACATTATAGTTAAAAATCAAATCCGGCGCACCCTTGAGACACCCTTCATAAACATAAAGAGAGATTACAAGTCATCGAAGGAAAATAACGACAAAAAAGTTTGAAAGCTTCAGCAATAAACATTGCAAGATTGTACATTGCACAGTCTCTGGCTAACCACAGTCACAGTCCGGTCCGCACAGTAGAACGTGTGTACGTTGATCATTGAAGTCGTTATCGAATCTAACTAAATTTTAAGAGATAATAATAAATTTATCGACTAACATTGTTATCAAAAAGAGAATATTTGGTTCAAAGATATTAATAAGCTTCAATTAAAACAACAACAGTGGAAAAGTGTTAAAAAAGGATTCTGTCCTTGAGTTGAAAAACAACAACAAAAATGTTCAGTACCCGGTTTATTTAAAAATAAAATACTAACAGCAACTAATTTAGTGTCTTAACATTGTATGTAATTATGTTTCTCTAATATCGGACTTCAAAATGTGTGAAATTTGATTGATACAGTTGTTGAATGTTAACGACTGTTTTTTTTTTTGCTGTAGTGTAGATGAAAACTTCAAAATAGTAAAATCAAAATCTGCATGTCATACAGAAAAAGGAGTAGGTAATGTTATGTACATAAATATTTTTTCATATTTTTACCATTTCACAATATGTGCTTATTGTCATACAAGAGCAATCATCACACCAAGCAAGCATGAAATTGCTTCAATAAAAAAGCGGGATGAGTTTTTACTCAAAGATGCAAACATGTATCTAAAAATTCAGATAATTTCTCTTAAACTCTCTTTTACTAATGCTTGCGCTTGCTCCATGCGATTCTGTTTTGATTCAACAGAGCCAGAATATCTATCAATAAAAAGTTTATCAGCTACTGAGCTGAATGATTATGGACAAGGGGAATTTGTTTATCATAAAAAATACACAAAAATATCTACAAGAGTAATTTATCTATTGTCACTTTATAATATGAGTCAACCAACAATTTGATTTCACACAACGCCGAGCGAATTCTGAATGGTTCAATCAGTTTGTGATAAACCGTGCTCGCGTTGAGGTAAATCAGTTATTTTGGGGAATAGTAAATAAACGTTTAGAATACGTTCACCCACTTTTTTACCGGAAGCATAAGTGATAAGTGCCTGTTCATACCATTGGATAATTGAAATAAAAAGCTTCGATAAGTCCACCTGTCTGTGAATAATTGATGGCATGGTACGTATGGATATCCCCGAATATTCACGTAAGAGATTATTATTATTATTCATAAGATAAAAATATCATACAAACTACTCGTACTTATGTATATTTCGGATATAGTTTAAAAATTAAAACTTGAATGAATGCGTCACAAAGTATGTGTACCTAATTAATAAATTGATAGTGATGGACAGAATTTTTATGTTCACCGTTCAGCGAGGACTTACAATAGGTATACACATATAGCCAAAAAAATAAGTACACCCAAATAATTTGTTTTTAACGCCATGTAGCCAAGCGGTTATTAAAGTAAATAAAAATCGAATTTTGTTACCTAATTGGATAGGAATTAAATAATATATATACACTCCCAATCAATAGGATAGTTCCACTTGTAAAATGGCTGTATTTCGGTAAGTGATAACGGTATTTTCTTCAAACTTGGTGACAATATTTTCAGTAGCCTGCTTGTTCTTTGCATAGCAGAAGGTCTCAAATCCGGAGTCCCGTTAGACCACCTACATCAGGAGACACATTTGATGCCAATACGTGACCACAATCGACTACTTACAAAACAATATTTAGTAGGTTGTTATTGAGAGGATCATCCTAATCGTAACCTTATGGTCAAAATTCCCCCTCCACGCAACATCAAACGTGGCCTTCGTGACCTTGAGAGAGAGGTCCAGGGTTACAAAAGGGATCCTTTCGACGAAGATTCATACCGGACTGCCATTGCAATGATTCACACTGAGGAAGTGAGTAGGTCTATTGCGAGTTTAGGTACGAACAGAGTCCTCTCAGCGCTCCCACCACCTATTTCGCCTGAGGAGATTAGGCTCCCGAGAGCCACCAGAGTGACTTTAGCCCAACTTCGGTCAGGCTTCTGCTCACGCCTCAATTCGTATCTATCTCGCATAGACCTAAATATACAAAACGTATGCCCAAATTGCGCTGGCACGCCACACGATGTAGCCCATTTGTTTCAATGCCCAGCTGCACCCACTAATCTCACCCCCCTCTCACTATGGGAAAACCCCATTGCAGCTGCCACGTTTTTGTCCCTGGAGATTACGGTCGAAAACGACGACGAACTATAAAACGAGTCCATATAGATACACAGCGGTTCACACCTTTCTGTGCCGCTAAAAGAATAAGAAGAAGAGTCCCGTTAGTATTTTCTTTCGAGAATTCTTAAAAACAGTACAAATGGTGAAGTCAATAGGATAGTTCCAGTGGAAATAAAACATCAAATAACGGTAAGAAAGGATAATTTTATTTTGAAAAATTTAGATGGTAATAAGTAGAACTTTATTTAAATAATTAGAGCTCAAAAAGTTAATCTATGATAGAATTGTATAGGCTTTAACGGTAAATTAAATTAATTTCGGCCTAAACTCCTCTAAACGTTCGCAGAAGAGCTTCAGTGTTCTTAAACTATTGTCTAACGGTATAGATCTCCGTTGTCATTCATCCCCACACATTTTTGATGGTACTTAGATCTAGGAAGTATGGAGCTCTTTCCCAAACCTTGATTAGTTGGTCTTGAAACCAATCTTTTATCAGTCTTGCTCCGTGATTGACGCCATTATCTTGTTAAAATCTCAAAGAAGTTGAATGGAAAATGTCGGTAATTTTAAGAACTATATTACCCAGAATATTCTTGCAAGCCTGGACGTTGTGAATACCGCTAATTTCCACAAGCTCAATAATTCCACACATTTCTTACTCTGAGTGATGCGTCTACAAAATTAATTCCTTCTAGCTCAAATCGTGGAAATAGTACCTAAATCCATTTGAACCGAAGAGATTTAATCTTTTCCGTCAGTTAAAATAACGCGTTTGTCCAATCCATACAGTTTCTCCATTGGGGTTGAATATCTTGGTATGGAACTATTGAGCTTTTTTAAATTAGGGGTACTCAGAGTACCTAGGCTTTTTAAGATATTCTTCCTAATGTATTGCCTGAAACTTTCGATATTTTCCATACCATTCCTATAAGATTTTAGCAAGCTAATGACCCCAATTATGAAGCAAGGTTGACAAAAGATTGATTTCAAGACCAACTAATCAAGGCTAGTGAAAAACCTTCATACTTCCTAGATCTAAATATCATCAAAAAAGTGTGGGAATGAATGACGAGGAAGATCTATACCGTTAGACGATAGTTTAAGAACACTGAAGCTCTTTGACGTACGTTTAGAGGAGCTCGGACGAAATCAACTTAATTTACCGTTAAAACCTATACAATTCTATCCCAGATTAAGTTTTTGAGCTCAAATTATTTAAATACAGTTCTTCTTATTACCTGCATCATTTTCCAAAGTAAATTTATCCCTTCGTACCGTTATTTCATGTTTTATTTTCACTGGAACTATCCTATTGACTTCACCATTTGTACTGTTTTTAAGAATTCTCGTGAGAAAATCCTAACGGGACTCCGGATTTGAGACATTCTGTTATTCAAAGAACAGGCAGGCTACTGTAAATATTTTCATCAAGGTTGAAGAAAATACCGTTATCATTTACCGAGATACAGCCATTTTTCAAGTGGAACTATCCTATTGATTGGGAGTGTACATTAGGTTAGGTTAGGTATAGTGGCCGCCAAGTGATAAAACACTTAGCGCACTTAGATCAAAGAGATACATACCTGGAGATGACGAAAGCACATCGCTCTATTGCAACCCTTGAAGCCACAACAAATTGTCACACATACTTTGATTTTACCGTATTCGTACACGGAATTTTTTTCTCCTCTCTTACGTCACTGTCCAAAATTGCGATTATAACACTGGCTCTTAACCTTTTTTCTCAACTGATTTTTTTTTCGGAAGAAAATGTGGAACATTTATATCTCATTTAATGTTAATTCCGCAATTTTTCACTTTTGCACATTCTTCCTGGATTATTAAAGCTAGCACTTAGTTGGAATTATAATGTAACTTATTATAAGTACAAAAAAATCGCATTATCAAAATCTGATTTCAAAACTCATTTCAATAAAATTTTGAGAAACGCAGGAAAATTGCGGGGAATTCGCTTGTTCCGTTTCGTTCCAACTTCTGACATGAGTGACAAGTCGCCGTCTGTTTTCAAATCGTTAAGAATTGTTTTCACGGATAACTTTAAAATTTAACGTTTTTAGTGAGTTTCATTAATTCAAATCCCTTAACAACATCTTAGATTTGAATAATGAAGTGCGCTGTAAAGAATTATGCCAGTGGTTCACCGAAAACTTTGAGCATGAATTTCATTTTTCGTGTAAGTTTCGTGTTCTCATCATCAATGTGGCACGATAGCCCGACGTCGGGCCTTGGCTGCCTGAATCGTTGACCTCCAATTGTCGCGGTTGCGTGACCTTGTCCTCCAGTTTCGGAAGCCCAGCAGCTGGTGGGCGTCTTCACCTTCGGAGTTCTCCCAGCGAGCTCTCGGTCGTCCACGCAACCTCGCTCCGTCAATTCGTTGTGCGTTCATAATTTTCTTTGTCATGCGATTGTCGTCCATCCGTTGTCCCGCCCATTGCAGACGTTGAAGCTTCACGATTTTCGATACTTCCAGCTCATCGTACAATTGATACAACTCATGATTGTATCGGATACGCCATTGGTCTCGCTCGCGAACGGCCCCGAAAATTCGCCGAAGGACCTTTCGTTCAAATCGGTCTAGCAAAATTTCGGAGGCTTGGGTAAGGGTCCATGTTTCGCAGCCATAACATAGCACGGGTCGGATGATCGTTTTGTACATGCGGAGCTTCGTGTTCTTGTGCGCAAGTTTCGAATTAATTATAGGGAGGACCGAGAAATATGTCTTATTGGGTAGTTGTATCCGTCGCTTAATTTCGTCGGTTTCGTTGGCGTCCTTTGATAAGTTACAACCCAGATAGTTGAAGTTGTCTACATACTCGATATTAAGGTCTCCCACTGTGATGCTTGAATTTGCTGGCGTCCTTGTTTTCGATTGCATCATGGCCTTTGTTTTGCTTTCGTTGATATGTAGTCCAACTTCCTTTGCGGCGTTATTGAGGTTATGCAGGAGGCTTTCTGCATCACCCAACCTTCGAGACATGATGTTGATATCGTCGGCGTACGCTACTAATTGGGTCGACTTGATGAGTAGCGTTCCGCTGCTGTCCATATTCATGGCTCGAATCACATACTCCAAAGCCAGGTTGAAGAGCGTCGGCGCCAGCCCGTCGCCCTGCTTGAGTCCAGTACGAGTTTCAAATAGGTCAGTGAGTCGGTTCTGCACTTTGACCTGCGAGACGGTATTAGTCATCGTCATCCTTGTGAGTCGCACTAACTTTGCCGGTATCCCAAAATTCAGCATAATGTTGTACAGTACACTTCGATCAATACTGTCGTATGCCTGCTTGAAGTCGACAAAGATTTGGTATACGTCGATGTTATATTCCCAGCACTTTTGGAGTAGTAGCTTCACTGTGAAAAGCTGATCGGTCGTTGAGCGACCAGGTCTGAAGCCGCCTTGATACTCGCCAATGATTCGTTCTGCGTACGGATTAATTCTTTTTTCAAGAATTTTCGATAATATCTTATAGGCCGTACAAACTAATGATATGCCCCTGTAATTCTCACACTTCAGCTTGTCACCCTTTTTGTGGATTGGGCAGATTATGCTTTTGCGCCAATCTTCGGGGATTACCTTGTCGTTCCATATTTTCAGCAGTAGCACATGCATAGCGTTGGTCAGGCACATTCCACCATGCTTCAGCAGTTCTGCTGGGATCTCGTCATCGCCGGGCGCTTTGTTATTTTGAAGCGACTGTATGGCGAGACTCACCTCCTCTACTGTTGCGGGTAGAACGGGAGGACCTGGTTCGGCTAATTGCTCAAGAGCTGGCTCCGCGGGGGATGTTGATGGTGCATTGAGGAGCTCTTCGAAATGCGAGGCCCATCGTTTGTTGACGCTTTCGATGTCGCTGATGATGTTCCGTTACCATCCTTGTCCTTACATAGGCTTGTCCTGGGTTGATATCCGTTCTTGATATTATTTATAAGTTTGTACGCCTGTCTAATGTTCTTACTGGCTAATCTTTGGTTTATTTGCTGTAACTGCTCGTCAAAATGTTTGCGTTTCTTACGTCTAATTAACCTATTAGATACTCACCAAAGTTTGTTGTATCTTTCTTTCTTGGCTCGGGATGCGCGTTGTGTGTATTGGCGATAGGCTTCATTTTTTGCCTCAATCGAGGCCCTGCATTCGTCGTCGAACCAGTCTGCTCGTCTGCGCCGGCCTTTATAGCCCACGACCTCTTCTGCGACTCCTTTGATATTAAGCTTTGAGCTCCTCCCAGAACTCATAGATTCCTAAATTATTGATGTTATCAAGCATGGGCGACAGCTTTTCCTCAAGTGCTGTAGTATACGCAGCAGCCGTGGCATCATCATTCAAATTGTCAACCTCGAAGATCTTGGCAGGGATGATTCTCGTTAGGTGCACCCAAGAGATTCTGCACCTGTAGGTCGTCTTCACCAAATAGTGGTCGAAATCGCAGTTGGCTCCTCGATAGGATCGAACATCTAAGACATTAGAAGCCCATCTCTTGCTGATCAGTACGTGGTCGATCTGGTTCACGGTGTATTCATCTGGGTCTGCTTATGGATTCGTCGATGAGGGAAGCATGTAGAGCTTATGACCAGATTTCTGCCGCTCGCGAAGTCGATAAGTCGCTGACCGTTGTTGTTGTGTTCGTCGTGGAGGCTATGACCTCCAGTAGTTCCCCTATGCCAGATTTCGTTTCCGACTTTGACGTTAAAGTCTCCTCCTAGTTAATCTCGCTTTTGAGCCATTTAGTTTCCTGGATTGCAACTATGCTCAGCTTGTATTGTTCTACTTGATCCAGGAGGGCCCTTAAGGCCCCCGTTCTATTCAGGGAGCGTACATTTCAGGATCCGAAAGAGTAATCAGTTGTTTGTTTGCGGGATCGTCGTTGTTTTGTGAAAGTGGCGATAATGTTGACAACAGGAAAAACTTCAGTTTTTGTGAAATTTTATGTAGTTTCTGAAACTGAAATCAAATCTTGGATTAAGCCATCAGGAGGGCTGCAAATTATGTTTTTGCATGACAAGTCACGATTTTCGATGAATTTCACAAAAAGAGCGATAACAAGAAATTGGTATTGACCACCTAATGCGGGACATCCTGTATACATTAAAGTAAATAACTGGTTTACTTTCCCCTAAAAAGGCTGGACAAAATAATAAGTACTTTTTAACTAATTTAATTCAAACTATGTAATTTTAAATCAAACTTCATGCTCTAATTCGTGGAGAATTTTCGTTTATTTCATTATTTATCATTGTATTGTCTATTATTCTGCAGAAAAAAATCCTGACTTTCTGGAAATAAATTGGCGGCATGGTCCAAATAGTACCGTACACCAAGTTACTTCAAGAAAACCCTTAAGATTGTGTCCTTATTGTTGCACAACTTTTTCCAATTCTTTGACTTAATTCTTCCCAAAATTTGAGTGAATTCAAGTTCGGTAAACGACTTCACCAAGGAAATTATGACACCATTTTAATGAAGCTAATCCTACACTAGTTTATGACACCACAAATAACTTCCTCAATAATAAAAAAGCATTAAATGAATTCATAAAGTTTGCAAAAATTAGTATATAAGTATACATAAATGAATTGTAAATATATCAGTATTTAAGTATATAAATCTAATTAAGACTTTTTCGAGCCAAGGGCCCTCGTTGCTCGTGCTCCTTATATGTATTTACAAATGTAATTAATTTCATTGTAAATAAATAATAATAATAGTTTATGAGGTGGGGTTAAAGTTATTATCCTGCTCGAATGTTCACCTAACTGTTATAAATTCTTTAGCATAATGCGATATGATTCTTAACAGACATTTCTTATACTGGAATTGTCTCACTGTAATGAAAGTTTGAATGACTACAAACTCTGAAAAAAAACCATCAACATCATCAATGTGGCACGATAGCCCGACGTCGGGCCTTGGCCTTGACCATAATATTTTGGCCCTGGTTGGAAAAAGTTCTTTAATGTAGCGTTGATCAAATTTATTTTTCTCTGAGGTAAAGAATATTTCGATAGGAGTCCTTTACCATTCAAATTTATTACGATATCATCACTAAAACCAAATATATTAGTATTCATTGTTTGGTCAGGACCAAGAAGGACTATCTCTCTCAATAATTGATCGCTCTGTCCATATTTTTTACAATGGCGAAGGAAACTTCGAATCTATTCGCAAATAATTACTTTACTTCTTGTAGTCTTCCATTGACTTTTCAAAGAGATGAAATATTTCTAATACTTTCCGCGATAACCATCGATAATGCCAAGGGAACATTTTTCGCCATAGTGATAATGTGATTGTCAGTTATCCACACGCTCTGTGGCACACTTGGATGAGTCGCACTCTACGATGCTAGTAATCTAGAGGTCCGGAAATCGAATCTGGGCGTGGTTCAAAATTTTCCGTACATGTGCGGATAGGAAAATATAATAGTGCTTCCAACTTCCAACATTATACACACTTCGAAATGATATGCACTGTAACGTTGACTCGAAATTACTGAGTTAACAAACCATAGTTCCACATGGGGCTATACAGTACTGTGAAGAAGTTATCCTTAAGGCTAAATTATGGAGTTTATCGTACTTCTGTCTGATTTTCTTTAGTTCTTAATGAATTATGAACTAAATGCACGATCAGCGGATTTCTTTCGTGATTGAGCAAATAGTTTGACCGCCATTTCAAAATTATGGACCCCACACGCCTTTCTGTAATAATAAGCGTTTTTCACCCTTTAAGTATTTTTTTGCTTTTAATTTGGCGTTAGTTGTACACCGAAAAAAAAAATAACGAAGCACAAATAATGATAAAAAGTCGGAAACTGTTGCGGAAAAAATTAAAAAACGGCGTACTTATTATTTACACCAAGCTCATTATCCACTTCAAAGTTTATTCCGGTCCGGACAGAGAACATAGGGGAGAGCCTGTTGCGCTGACTGGAGAATAAGTCTAA
This sequence comes from Microchrysa polita, assembly GCA_949715475.1. Lineage (NCBI taxonomy): Eukaryota > Metazoa > Arthropoda > Insecta > Diptera > Stratiomyidae > Microchrysa > Microchrysa polita. The sequence continues at coordinate 44,553,821 of OX454415.1, read as the reverse complement.
ATAATCTATTTTATATTAGGACAAATTACAATTGACAAAATTATGAGAAGGTTACTCAGTGGCGTAGATAGCTTTTCGGAGAGGAGGGGGATCATTTTGCAAGATTACTTATACTTTTATGGTTATTAAATGTTGAATTTCAGAATAACAATTTCTGTATTCATTACATGTCAAATTAGCAGTTTTTTGAGAGAATGTTGGTGCAAAATAGATAGCAAATTTTGCCATACGAAAAAAATTAAAGGCCTATTTATGAACATTCCTTAACTCAAGGAGACCTTGAGTCAAGAATCCCGAAATTTGATAAATTAAATGTAATTTTCCATACTTTTTCATAGAAATGACTTATATTCACGAGTCAATGCATCCTTGATTTAAGGCGAAACTCAAGGAGACCTTAAGTTTTCAATAGACTTGAAATATTATTCTGAGCTACCTTGACTTCAAGTGAGGTTGACTATAGACAATTTCAAGGTCTGCTTGAGTTTCTCCTTAAATCAAGGATGCATTGACTCGTGAATATAAGTAATTTCGATGAAAAAGTATGGAAAATGACATTTAATTTATTGAATTTCGGCATCTTTGACTCAATTAAGGAATGTTCATAAATACGGGCCTGTCTTGAAAATATTGCATCGATAATTTTGACTTTTTAAATATGGTGAGTGAATCCATAGTATTCCAATTTTCGTACAAACTGTCGCTACTGTGATTTGAGTATCAGAGCTGGCATATATTCGGTTAGAACAGTGGTTCCTAAACTTTTCGGAGTCATGCAACACCTAGCATCGCTTTTCTGGCCGGAACACCTCAAAACAGGGATTTAAATAAATCATATACCTATGTCTAGAAGAAAGAAATTGTTAACATGAGAGCTTGTTGGGAATGCCTAGTATATGTGAACAGAGTACAGCTTTTGTGTTTTTGAATTGAAATTTTCCGATAACTCAGAAATTCGTGAATAGATATTTCTAAAATTTTCAAACTTGTAGGACACCGTAGCAGCTATGCATTTGCTATACAAATTTCGAGTCTTTGCCTTTTTGTTGTCAAAAGCTCTTTCTACATTTACCCTATTTTTTGGATATTTTCGCAAAGTCCCTGAGAGATCTTTAGGGAACCCTAGAGTACCGCGGAACTCCGTTTGTTTGTTTGTTAATTTGTTTTCGAATTACTGCCTGAATAAGACTACATATCTTTCAATTTCAGAAATTTCTAGAATTTTTTTTTTTATAGAAAAATTAATTAAACAAATAATTCTGGTTATAGCTTTGAGAGTTCTTCCTATTAAATTCAATAAAATTGCGAACAACTAGAGAAAGTCAAGGCTTGTGTTGCCCTGTTATATACGATAAAACCTTTCGTAAAATTTTAACTTAAGAAAAAAGAAAATATAATGTTGATAAACTCAAAGAATAAAGGATGCTCAAAAATTGGAAGCAGTTTTGCATCGTTTTCTCTTTATTTGCAATAGCTTTCCACTCTCCTGAATAAATCTGTATAATCTTTGCATAGTGTATTTCTCATTGGAATTTGCGCTTCTGTGGAAGAACACTCCGTGTTCCACATTTTTTTTTAATTTTTGAACCAAATATTAAGATTTTCCGGTAAAAAAATTTCAATCAGTGCTTACATTTAATTTTTCTAGTAGCACTTCTAGATTACTACAGTAGGGCTTGCCTGTGCGAAACTCCCGATCAAATGTGAAAAGTAGGTGAACGTAAAGCCGTGTGTAGTGTTTCTATTCTATCGGTACGCTTCTATTATACAATTAAAATTTGAGGAAGTGCTAAATTTTTTATTGTAGTTCTGAAAATGGTTTAAGGTTTTTATTAAACACTACACACGTTGAATAATTCCCGAAAAAGTTTACTTTAGCTTTGTTTTCCGTACCTAAAGTAATAATAAAAATGTGTGACCGAAGGGGGGGATTGATCCCCTTGATCCCCCCCTTATCTACGCCACTGAGGTTACTACTATTGCATTCAAACAAAAAGTAACAAGTACAATAATTATAATAAAGTTGTATATCTAACACCCTTTCTTAACTTTATATAAGATATAAACTAGGGATGTCAAAAACCGGACGGTTAGTCCGAAAACCGATATTTTCGTTTTTTTTTCTCCTCCGGTTTTATCCAAAAAAAAAATTCTTTCAAATTCATACAATTTTTCATATTTTCTTGTTTTTTTTTCAGTCAGCAATTCTATTAGTTGTCCCCTATAAGAAATAGCGTTTTCAAATTTCTGCCCTTAAACGTATTTTCGAACACTCTCCTTATAGGGGGCGCCAGAGAAATTTACTTATTTGAAGGGTCAATAAAAACAAACGCAGGTACTTCATAGTTATTGTTTTAATTCCTTCTATTTGAGAATACAATATTTCAAGTTTTTTTTTCATACAGTCATGAAAATGACATCGGTTAAATGGCGATCCCCTTTGTACATACACTGCTATGTCGATTTTTGAAGTTCGTCTCCACTCTTTGCAGCATATCAATAGGTATGTTAATTGTGTCGCGAATGAAAGGTTTTTAGGTGAGCTATGGTCCGCGGTCGATCGACATAAGCCAGGGATTTCAAATAAGCACATACAAAAAAATCGCATGAGGCAAATCTCTAGAACGTGCCGGTCATGGGAAATCACCTCTCTGAGAGATGAGGTGGTCGAGGAAGAGTTGTCGCAACAAATTTATTCAGCTTCATGCTGTGTTTGCTATGGCTCCATCTACGACTGAAACTACACATCCCTAACTTTCGTTTAAAAAAATCCGCGATCATGTCCCTAGTGAGCGACATTTAGAAAAGAAGCTCTCGACGGCGATAGCCCGCTGCTCTCTACACCAGAGCATGATGGCGACTGACTAGAATGGGAAACAAACTTGGGAGCTTCCCCCTCCAGATGCGCCTCCTATCACCCATCTACCCGCCCAACTCACCGCTCAGAAGTTTTTTTTTTTTCAAATAAGTAAGTTTCTCTGGCGCACCCTGTGCATGCATTTTGATTTGATTTTGCAACACCACCATTACGAGTGTGTTTTTACTACAATTCGAAGCAAATCAATGAAAAGAATCGGTTAACCGAAAAACCGGTACTACGAGCCCGGTTAAAACCGGACGGTCTAACCGGCTTTGCAGAAAACCGAGAAAAACCGAAAACCGGGTTATGGCCCGGTTTTTGACATCCCTAATATAAACTCCTTTGCTATACATATAATTAGTAAATGCAGCTTTGATTGTCTTCGGATACTTTAATATGTGTTTCTATTTGTTGATTGCAGTCTTTTAGCAATTTGATTTATTATCCACATCAATTCTCGAGAAGTCACGCTCAATTTGAATGCTTAAGGTTTGTGTTCGTAGAGACGACTCATGGGATCATCGCTCAGCGATCGCAGTTTTGCATCCAATTTGGAGCCGTATTTAAATATTTTTTTAATGGTTCTATTTTCCTAGTATCGACTATGGACTAAAGGAACATGTCTGTATAGAAAATATACCCATATAGTGCTCAAAACCGGTGGTTTCACTTCGATCGCTGAGCGATGATCCCATGAGTCGTCTCTACGAACACAAACCTTTAGTAGCAACTTTGCACATGAAGCTCCAACGGTCCCAAACTGTGAAAAACGTTGCTGCAAATCGGGCAAATGTAATTGTTCATTGGTCAAGAGTGGGGTATAACCGGCTCAATCCTGGCCTTGGAAAGATAACTTAAACTTGAGGGCGTTAGTGTTTTCATCTTTTCATTCTCCTACAATAAGCTGACCAGACGTACAGCATTTTACTGTACAGTACAGCATTTTGACCTGTCGTACAGCATTGAGAAGTGTACAGCAAAATGTACAGCATTCCCCATGCCACACAATGAAACCCAATCCACTACATATAATAAGCTCTCAATGAGGCATGCAATCATACATGCCAGCTTTTAAGGTGCGTAAAGTTTGTCCCATGTTCACTGTGCAATCGATATTAGGTTAGCGAGATAATCGCACATTTATGTGTGACAATCTTTCATTTTCTATAATTCGGGAACACTTCTCTGAAATGGTGCTCTTATTGGTGCTCATATTTCCTCCAAATTTCACGGTCCACTTATCCGCGTTCAGAAGCTACAGCTGCCCAAATCGCACTTCTGTATTTTTTATAAAAGCAAATCGTCCACTAGCTGCCAAGACTCAAAGTTACAGCCGTCAAAAGACTTTATTTTATGACAAAACCATGGAAAAATCAGCAACTGTACTCCGATTCCTTTATCAGCCTACTGGGCGCAGGCCAGTTAAGTGACGACATATTGGCTTCATTCAAGAACTGCCGAGTGAGGCGCGACGCATGACACCGGGCCTCTTTATGAAAATGCATACTAAAGAAAGGACACGGCATGGAGTTTAAAGAAAAATTCCCACATTTCCCAAGAATCCATTTAAAACGGTTTTAAGAGCCCAAGAGACCGGTATGGCATCAACAATGTATGTAACCATGGAGAAATGCATACTCTGCTCCTGAAATATTGCACCCTGGTTTAGATAAGATTTTTAGACCTCTGGCTCGTCTTTAGTTTTTTTTTTTTATTAATTTTGCGCCTCGCTCCGATCAAACCTCGCACTGTCTCTCGCGCATTAGAAAATTCGCCAACATTTTTGCGACGCAGTGCTGCTGTGAAATAGGATAAGGCGAAGTGCAAGCGCAACAAGCGGTGAACCAATGAAAGGCAATTCGTAAAATTTAGATCTTTGGCTTGTCCATACATTTACTCAGTGCCTGTGGCGCGCCTTTGGTTTTGCGCGAACTTCTCGTCTGTCGTGCTTTTCATAATTCGCCAACATCCTTGCGACTAGCACTGGTAACAAATGAATAATTGAAGTACGATCGTAGCAAGCGGTGAGCCAATTGAAGGCAATTGGTAAGATTTAGACCTTTCGCTCGTCCTTAGGATTATTGTACCTCACCCTTCGCTCACCTCAAACCTCGCTTTGTCTGTCACGCTAGACAGTATTCGCCAATATTTTTGCGACGTAGTGCTGTTGCGGAATAAGACAAGGCGAAGTGCGAGTCCAGTGAACGGTGAGCCAATGAAAGGCAATTGGTAAGATTTAAACCTCTGGCTCGTCCTTAGGTTTACTTAAATTTTGTGCCTCGCCTTTTGCATCCTCTAGATCTAGACCTCTCTCGCCATGAATTTCGCGCTTTTCAGAATCCGACAACATTTTTGCGACTCAGTGCTGGTGAGAAGAATGATAAGGCAATGTGCAAGTGAAGCTAGCGGTGAGCTAATGGACGGTAAATCGTCAAATTTAGACCTATGACTCGTCCGTATGATTGCTTAGATCCTGTAGATCGCGCTTCGCTGCACTCAAACCTCTCTCTGTCAAGCATTACTACACATTTTTGTCACATAGACCTGGAACCTGGAAGTATGGCTAAGCATTTGCTTGAAGCCCGAATTCCCCAAGTATGTGTACAGCATTGGGCTTTTGGGAGTCTGGTCACCTTATCCTACAACAATTGTTGATTCCTACGCTGCAATACTTTCAGGTGGGTCAATTGTTGATGCTTTTCACCAGCCAATTGCTCTCGGGCACTTTCCATTGCTGCTTGAACACCACCAAACTCTGCCTTAATTCACGGTTTTCGGTTTCACGAGTAATTTGCTCCGTCTTCTCAATATCTGTCTGAGCTTGTTTCAATAGCTCTTCGGTTTGATTATTTTGCATAGTTCTGCCATATTTTGCATGGTTACGCCGCAAAATAAACAAAAATTCAACTCAATGGCTTCATTCAAATTGTAAGAAAACGACCGGACGGGTAAACTTGGACGATAAGAACCATCGTATGATCATTTCACACTATCCGATCAAAACACGGACCGGCGAACAATAATCACACAGCAAGTATGTATAAATGTTGCCATGCACGCTCCAAAGTTAGTGTACAATGAAGTGACGAGTCGACAAGATTAAAATGCAAGTAAAACACGCGCTAATTGTCTTTGCAGAACGCCTGAACTATTGGTAGATGCAATCGTCTTATCGATCGTACGATTCCTACGAAAGAAAAACAATCGTGTCACGATTTTTTTCTTTCGTAAGACTCGTTCTTACAATTTGAAATGAACAATGCTTGTCTGCTGGCCACTACAAAAGCTCTCTTGTCTTGCAAGTTTACCCGTCCGGTTTCGTCTTATAGTCTGAAATCAGCCAATATAATGATGTAAAAGCTTTCTGAAAATAGTGTGCGTCTTGTCTATACGATAAGACTAACAAGCTGAAAGGTACTAGGTAACAGATATGAGAAATCGGCCCCCAATGTTTCCAATACATATAAAATAAGCATCAGGTGCCAGTACATATATCATCGTCGCCTGAACCATTTGGGTAATCGAGCGTAGTAGGAAGCATGATTCCATTTTCCGAAAATTATGCAATAAAATGAAATTTAAATTATAATTTCACCATTCCTTGCAATTAATTAAATTTAAAATAATTTTTTTCTTTCATTTTCAGACTTTGTCAATAAGAGTCAATTAAAGACGCAAACATTTTAAATGGATCAGTTTTGTGAATCAGAGTTCTGGGTTTGTATCTGGACATTACTCTTCATTTTTGATGCAAAATGATTAAACATTTCTCTTAATAGAACATTAACATAACATGGAATACCGATGATCCAGATTTTACGCCATGCTTCGAGCAAACAATTTTGGTATGGACACCATGCCTATTCCTCTGGACGTTTGCACTTCTCGATGTGTACTTTATACGAAGCAGCTTGAACCGGAACATTCCATGGAATCTCTTTAATTTAAGTAAATTAGCGCTGAATATCTTTCTTATACTGATCTGTACGATTGATCTGATATGTGCACTATCGGGCGGAGTATGGATAAGATCCTATGATTTGTATACACCACTAATTAAAGCAGCTAGTTTGGTAAGTTTTAAATTTATAAGATCAAACTTGCCTTATTTGTTTAGTCCGGCATGAGAATGTGTGTTTTTCATTCTTTAGCCACAAGTCCTCATTATGGACTTGCATGAATGCAGAATTTCATGTAAAAACTTGAAGCTGCAAAGCTACATGCTCACGCTCGTCCACAGTCAATTATTGTTTAATTTCAACTATATTCTGTACTGTGACAAGGACGATCGCAATCGCTATGATAAGCGCGAGTTCATACATAACCATAGGCCATAGCTATAAAACTTGAAAGCTTCATGGTTTCCAATTTTAATGCACCTTTTCGATCTATTGGATATTGAACCATTTTTTCTGTTTCTCAGACACTGGCGGCTGTTTTAACATTTTATAATGTTAAGAATGGAGTTCGATCTTCAGGACTCTTATTTTTATTCTGGCTCCTGCTGACTGTACTTAGTATTCCAAGATGTCGTACTGAAGTGAAAATAAGGAATATTCGTAGCGAAATTGGGATCGAAGATCCCTGGAACGAGTATAAATATATCAGTTTCATGATATCATTTGCAGTGTCATGTGTTTTAACCGTACTTAATTGTTTCGTCGATCAACGACCCAAACATATGAAATACAATGAGACTGAGGTAAGTATTCTCCTGAATAATATATTTTCGATACAACTAACATTAGGTGCTAAAATAATATTCAAATTTATTTTTATTTTATTTGCAGCGTGAATGTCCTGAAACCAGAGCAAGCTTTCTTTCAAAAATCACCTACTTCTGGTTTGATCATTTAGTTTGGAAAGGATATCGAAAACCTCTGGAAGTTGAGGACCTATGGAATCTGAATCCAGAGAACTCCTCTAAAGAAGTTATGATACCGTTCCTACATCACTGGAATAACTCACTACAAAAATCTCCAAAACCAAATAGTCAAAAAGCTGAATTCACCAACGGATCTGCCCGAGTTGAATTCTCAAAACCAGCACCAACTAAATCACGACGAACCATTTCCGTACTTCCTGCACTAATTAAATCATTTGGAGCAGCATTTTTGCTTGGATCATTCCTAAAACTGATTCAAGACATTCTAACATTTGCTTCGCCAAAAATCTTGGGTCTTATCATTGGCTACGTTGAAAACCTAAGCACTGATCCTGAACCGGAATGGCGTGGCATATTGTATGCTCTTCTGCTATTCGCCGTGGCATCGCTTCAAACGATTCTTCTCGGCCAATACAATCAACGAATGATATTTGTCGGACTCCGGATCAGAACGGCTCTGACCAGTGCTATTTATCGCAAGGCGCTGGTTATGTCGAATGCAGCGCGCAAAGAATCAACCGTCGGCGAGATTGTCAATTTAATGGCGGTCGATGCACAACGATTTATGGATGTTACAGCAATTTTGAATTTAATTTGGTCAGCCCCGTTGCAAATTATAATTGCACTTGTCTTTTTATGGAATCTACTGGGAGTGGCTGTAGCGGCCGGACTGACCGTTATGATAATTGTTATTCCGATTAATGGTTTCATTGCAAATCGAATGAAAAAACTGAAGGTTCAACAAATGAAGTACAAAGATGAACGGGTTAAGCAAATGAACGAGGTTTTGAATGGGATTAAGGTAAAATTTGTCAATTAATTCATAATAAGTTCCTAGGATACAATGAAATATTTTCACGAAATATTTAGGTACTTAAATTATACGCCTGGGAGCCGAGTTTTGAAAAGCAAATTTTGGATGTTCGTAATAAGGAAATTAACATTCTCAGAAAAGTTGCATATTATGATGCAACAACTAATTTTATATGGGCTCTGGCACCTTATTTGGTAAGCTATGATTTAATGATGAATTTGTCAGTTTGTTCATCTATGTAGTTTGATTGTTTTTTTCCTATTGCAGGTTTCATTGACCACTTTTGGTACTTATGTTCTAATTGACGAGAAAAATGTGCTGGATGCTACAACTGCATTCGTTGCACTTTCGTATTTCAACATTTTGAATTTCCCACTCACAATGCTACCGGTCTTGATTAGTGAAATGATCAACGTAAGTTATTATGCATTATTATTCTATATTAAGTTTTTATGACTCAAACTATTTACATTTCTTTTTAAAATATGATTGTGCTCATTTAAGTCAGTTTCTTCCTTAGTATGTATAAAAAGGAAACCGAACCGAACCGAACCGAAATTCTAAATGGTATCCCCCTATTATCATCTTAGTCCCTCCCGATATTAGTTTTGAAGTGGCTTTTCAGCTTGGTCAAAATAATAAGTACACCATCGGTTTTTTTTAATTTTTTGACAACAAGCTGCTATTTTCCGTAAGGATTTGTTTTTTTTTCATTGGTGTATGCAAGAAGCGTTAAATTAAAAACAAACAAAAATACTTAAGGGGCGAAAAACGCATGGTTAGGTACGAAAAAAGAAGTTTAAGTTTGAAACTTTGAAATATCGGACAAATTATTCTCTCAATAACGAAATAACCCAGCTAAACATTGTATTTACTGCGTAATTCATTAAAAAATGAATAAAAGCAGTTTCTAATACCGTTAAGTCCATGTAAGGGCCTAAAGGACAACTGTCGGTCTCATTATCACTATGGCGAGAAAAGTTATCTTGATATGACTGATGATTTTCGCGGCAAATATTGAAAATTTAGAATTCCTTTAAAAAGTTAATCGAAGAATACGAGAAGTAAAGCAGTTTTGACAAAAAGTTTAGAACTTTCCATGGCGACGTTAAAAAGTGTTGACGGTTCAAGAAAATTTGGGAGGGATAGTTCTTTTTGTTCCAGACCGAACAATGGAAACTCACAGAATATTCTGTTTTATTTCTGAGATCGCAATAAATTTGATCGAAACTAATCTTATCGTAATATTTTTTATTCCGAAAAAAATAATTTGATATACGCTACATCAACTGACTAGTTCCCATGGAGGCGAAAAAACATGGTCTATGGTTTAATTTTCATAGTTTGGTTTCGTTCAAATATACTTAATAACCGTTACTTTGAGACAATTTCCATATAATAAATGTTAGTTGAGAGTCCTAGAATATTTCACTGATGAACCCATACACTTCAAATGAGGATTTCAGCAAGATATTAACCCTAATCATACCTCACAAACTGGTCAAGGATCCGCTTCAACCAAATCGGGTGGCTTTTCACGTTGTTACTAGAGTTAAATTAAATCCGGAATGTTTAGAGAGAGTTGAATCAATGAACCAGAAACACACTTTTCACAAAACGAACCAATTACGGAATTTCCTGGAAGTAACTGGATGAATGGGAACATGCCATAAGAATTATCCAACAAAAACCTTTTTTTCTTTCAAAATAATGGACCATTTACTTTTAAATAATAAAATAAATTAAATTCTTGTCGAATCAGAAATTAATATTTTAATTAAAACAAGTTTTAATCAAATTAACTGACATGTACTTATTATTTTGTCCTGCCTATTTTAATCAGTTCGTACTTTTTCAAGTTAAATGAAAGCTGTTATTTATTATAATATGCTAATTTACATTATTATTTGATTCCTCACCAATTAAGTAATTAAATCTTTCCATGTGGTTTTATTTCCTCAAATAACTACTTTGCTACAGGGTGATAAGAAAAATTCGTATGGGTGTACTTATTTTTTCGGCCATATGTGTATTTTTGCATACTTAAATAGCCACCTAATATTTTTGTTTTGGGATCCTGATGTCCCAGTGTTCCAATTTCCTAATGTCCGACTGTGCAAATATCACAGTTTCCCAATAGCCTAATGTCCGAATGTCCCAATGTCCTAATATCCCGATGTTCCAGTGGCCCAATGTCCCCACGTCGCAGTTTTCCCAGTATACCTAATGTCCCAATATCCGAAAGTCCTAATGTGCTAATGTCCCAATGTCCTAATGACCCTAATGTCCCAATGTCCTAATATCCCAGTGCCCCAATGTTCCAATATCATGATGTCCCAATGTCACAATATCCCGATGTCTCAGTGGCCCAATGTTCCTATGTACCAGTTTCCCAATGTCCGATTGTCCTATCGTCCCAAGGTCATAATAATGTCCCAATATCCTAAAATCCCTGAGCCCCAATGTCCCAATATCCCGATGTCCCAATGCCCCAATATCCCGATGTCCCCACGTCCCAGTTTCCCCAGTGTGCCTAATGCCCCAATGCCTTAATGTCCTAATGTCCCAAGACCCTAATATCCCACTGCCCCAAGATCCTAGTCTCCTAGTGTCCCAATATCCTAATGTCCCCGTGTCCCAATGTCGCAGTGTGTTTTAAAAAATTGTCAATGCGATGAGCCGAAAGACGCAATTGTTGGAAATCTTTTGTTAACTTGACCTATTATTTTACCGTTATTCCATCCACTTATCTAAATGGAAGACCTTGATTCTTTAGAAGGACCACCAGAGGATCATTCATTCCAAATTTCATAAAAATCCCATCACGGGGAGAGACAGTAGAAGCAAGTCTTTCTGCAACTGTAGACTCCAGTCTGAAATTGGGCTACTCGCTTAAGTGTGTGAGGGTGAAAATTTCACCGTTTATTGTATATATCTTACCCGTTATTGTGCCGTGTTAGGGTGTTTTGATGACTTGATAGAATAATGCTTGAAAGAGAACAAGATAACAGCGGGCGAAAGCAGCACAATGCATTTTACAAAGTAGACGTCAAGCCATCCATTTAAACAACGCTGCTTTCTTCCGCTGTTTTGCTGCTTTTGTGCCTCACTCGAAATGCATTGTTACATGGAATGGATGACGTATCTTTCAAAAAAAAAAAACTGCAAATGTGAAGAACTAAATTCGGCCAGTGGTGCAAACACGGAAGGAGATTAGGGAGCCAAAGCAAGTCTCTTTGCAAAATTTCTGTTGGCCTATCCTGCTAACCCTGTGACGTGGGTCAAGAATAGTGCCTCCGTCTTTCCCGACGTGTCGTAAGAGGCGAATAGAAGGACAGGATAGAATAAAACTCTCCTGAGTTTTGAACATATCTCTACAATTGTGCGCGCAGCGACTCTGTTTTGTGCGCTCAAGGGTTCAGATATGTATGTACGAAACTTTACCAAAAAAATGACCCCTGTGGATTTTGGGGTAAGAATTATGCCACAGCGTTCCCGGCTTGTCGTAAAAGGCGACTTGAGGGATAGGGTACGTAGGCTTGTAACCCGCGTACTTGAAATCTTCTTTAGACTCGAAACATTAATAGAGCCTCGGATACCTCGGACTGACTCACCGGCAACGACTTTTGGCTATAAACAACGGACTACGATTGGGTTTTGGGACGTTCGAACGATGCGGAGCGAGTACAACAACATGAGGCTCACTGAAGTTGAACGGGAAATGACCGCGTATAATATCACTTTATTAGGACTGAGCGAAACAATATGGCTCGGATCAGGAGCGACTCTATCACCAAGCTCTAATACTGTTTTATTGTACTCTGGAAATGATGACCAAAATGCTGCTCGGCAGGCAGGAGTCATCCCTAGTCAAGAGGAGTCTTGACTAGGGATGCACGTCGATCCCTTATCGATTGGAAACCAGTTTCCGACCGTATTATCACCGCCCAATTCAAATCCAGAGTACGAAATATCATGATAATTCAGTGTTACGCACCGACCGAACCAGCTGATCAAGATGACAAAGACGTTTTCTACCAAAGATTTGGCGACACCTTTGATAGGGCTCCCAGAGGTTACTTTAAAATCATAATGGGGGATCTCAACTCTAAAGTCGGGACAAATAACCAAGGATTGGAACACCTTATGGGAAATCATGGGTTAGGCGACAGAAACCAGAATAGCGAGATATTTATAGAGTTTGCTCTCGTCAGCTCATCATTGGTGGAACTCTGTTTAAACACAAAGATTGCCACTTATCAACCTGGACCTCTCCGAATGGCAGAACTGAGAACCAGATTGACCATATTGCTGTTTCCAAAACTTGGAGAAACTGTGACTTAGACGTTAGGGCGAAACGTGGTGCTGATATTGGCAGTGAACACCATCTTGTCATCGCAAAAATGCGCTTACGAACGGCAGCATAATATTTGCCCTCGATATAATGAGCACAAGCTCAAATTTCCGTCAATTAAGCGTGCATTCGCCACCGCTTTGCGTGAAAAAGCTAATACACCACCACCAAATGAGAATCCGACAATTGAAGACAGATGGAAAGTCGCTAAGGATTTATTTATTTCGTGTGGCGAAGAAATTGATTGGATCGCGGTAGGAGACCATTTATTAGCGACTATACTTGGTCTCTTATCTCAGCATGCAAGAGAGTTAAAGATCATATTAACTCAGCTGCTGACGGCTCAACTAAGGAACGATACAAAGCTGAATACCGTTCGCTCCAAAAAGGCGTTCAAAGGAGTGTAAGGCGTGATAAGCACAATAATATCAACGCGCTTGCGAAGGAGGCAGAGAATGCGGCTCTCCGCGGTGACAGCGGAACACTCTTCAAGCTTATCAAGCCATTAACTGAGGTCTTTAATAACACCTTCGGGCGTGCAACTTCATTGCCAGCAGAAGACGTCTCTCGAATAGACGGCATTAGTTCCGGTCCACCATCAAAAAAGAAACTAATAGACGCCGGTAAAGCCCCTGGGATTGATGGAACTCCGTCTGAATTCTTGAAAGCGGATATTGTCGCTTCAGCGGATATTCTCCTTCCCCTAATCCAAGGGTGTTAGGAAACTGAAACTCTTCCCAGTGAGTGGAAAAAGGGCGTAATTATTAAGATTCCGAAGAAAGGTGACCTGAAAAATTGCAATAATTGGCGTGGGATCTGTCTACTTCCTGCTGTTTCCAAGCTGATGGCTAAGGACGAATCAAGGACAAGATCGATGACACATTGAATGATGAACAGGCTGGCTTTCGCGAAGGGTTTTCCTCTAGCGACCACATTAACACCCTCCGTATTATCATCGAGCAATCCGCGGAGTGGAGATCCCCATTACATCTCATGTTCATCGATTTTGAGAACGCTTTCGATAGCGTTGATCGTCTCTATATCTGGGATGCCTTACGGAGACGAAATATTCCAGATAAGCTAATCTCCATCATCAAGGAATCCTACAATGGAGCCCAATGTCACGTCCAGCATAACGGCAAGCTTTCAGATCCTTTTGAGGTGCACATTGCAGTGAGGCAAGGCTGCATTTTGTCACCTATTCTCTTCCTTGTTGCCATTAGTGATGTACTCGGCTCCGCACTCCAATTACATCGTAACAATGGTATTAGATGGAAATTGTTCAATCAGCTTCAACATCTTGAATACGCTGACGACATTTGCCTTCTATCAACAAACACGGATGATGTCGCTCAAATGACAGAAGTTCTAAATTGCGCGAGTCGTAATGCGGGGCTGAAAATCAATGCTGCCAAGACCAAGTTCTTGAGCACATTTCCAGGTGGGCAAAGCGAAATTTGTATTTCGGAACAGGCAGTCGAAAAAGTTGATGAATTTTGCTATCTCGGAAGTGTAGTTACAGCAGATGGTGGAGCGGATGCAGATGTAAAATCATGGGTAAACAAGGCTAGGACGGATTTCTTCAATTTGACTCCTTTCTGGCTAAACAACAATATTTCCAGACGCACCAAACTACGTGTCTTCAATTCTAATGTGAAATCCATTCTGCTATATGGCTGTTCAACCTATGGAAGGTGACTAAAGGGATCACTGATAAGTTGCAAACTTTTGTTAATCAGTGTCTACGGCGTATCCTAAATATTCGTTGGCCGGAGATCATTTCGAACGAGGATCTGCTTACTATAACTGGCCAGGAAAGGATAGGCACTTCGATCAAAAGACTTAAGTGGCAATGGATAGGTCACACCTTCCGAAGAGGGCCCAAAAACATTGTTGGGCGGCCAAGTAACACATGGAGAAGATCGGTAACTATAGCGAAGCGAAAACTCTAAATCTTACTTGATCGCCGTTGGCGCAAAACAGAACGAGGTGGAGAGTAGGCGTAGTTTACGCCCTATGCCCCTCAAGGGGTTGACAGGAACTAGAGATATCCTGCTTTCCCTAACTAATGTTACTTGTAATTTGTGTACGTAATGAAAAGGGCATGTACGACATTTAGTAAACATATTTTAATTGTTGAACAAATGTTTCCTAGTAAAAAAAAGTAAACTGGATTTAAGTGTTGTATCCTTTGATGCTTTAATGTAACACAACGAGCCACGCAGCAATTAACATACGAAATCATCTACTTTATTGCTAGATAGAGTTCTGTAAGTGATTATACCGTCTGTACCTGAGGAGATAACGACCCCTGGAGCCATTTGTAAAATATTTGTAACGCATTGACCATATAAAATATGTATATATGTATATGATCAGCCTAGGGGTCGATGGATGGCTGCATTAGGCACTATAATTGGTTGGGCTGGTTACGCCCAATACTGCAGCCTGTTGGCTTATTGTATTCCCCATTAGAACAAAAGAGTTTCAGGTTATCAGCTCTGTCCTTCCTAAAAGGCTTAGAAGAAAGTTAAGCCAAGTGTTCTTTGGGTACGCCCATTCTAATAGTCTGAGCTCCAACGAAGGTCTGTCTCCAGCTCATACGAGCAAAGCACTCGAAAATAACTGATTCCTCGTTTTCGTTACAGATGCGTCATAGTGGGTCTTGTGTGTAGATTCCGATTATATGCAGGTGTTTTCGCAGGGTGCAGTGACCGGTTATGAGGCCTGTCACTGCCCTGAGGTTCTTTTTGCTGAGGCTTAGGACTTCCGCACTGTGGTTCCCAGTATACGCTTGCTGTGTCTGAGCCCTTCAGCAAGTCTTCATCGATTTTGGAATTTCTCTTCAGTACACTGTTTGGCAATAGTCTTAGGTTCAAAACCCTCTCTTGCAAGGTTTCGTCCGCTTTCTCGTTGCCTTCGATCTCATTTTACCCATTTCAAGGATACGTTGTCTATGGCATCCATGCGATGGAGACGAGTACCAAAACCGAAAACGTATTTTGGTAATACTGAGAAGTTATATAAAATATTTTCATTTGGTGCAGCAAGATGGAAAATTCTTAATGAAACGGGAAATATATCTCTCTCCACGCAATATCTACGACAAGGTGGAGTGCAAGAATTGAAGCGGTTCGTCCGTTAGTTAAAAACTATTGCGGTGTAATCAAATCGCGAATTCGCCGTTGAAATCCATTTGCCATCAGACTTCCAAGCAGAGATTTCCTCAATACTCAAGTGGCTTCAATCTTTCGATTCTATCCTTCTGGCTATATGGAGTAAACTGCTACAATCTTGGGATGATACAAACAACATTTTACATAACCCAAAATTGACAATAGAAATAGGTTCTCGCAGTGTATACTACTGGCAGATATCCATCGTTTAAGAGATTCGTAGTCATCTCTTTTAGTAAAAGCTAAGTTGATTGGGTCGAACTTGGAAATGAAGTAACTGAAAAAACGAGACCGAGTCTAATTTCGGGCGCAGCCGAAATTTGGATACGGTTCACTCTTCTTTGGCTAAAAGTTTTGTCGGGCGTACCTATGACTTGTCTTTAATCCTCCCCCTCCATTCTTTTCATTCTGTTTTTAGGGTTTTTTAGATTTTTCAAAAAACCCTTATGAAATCGATTTTGTTCATCCGTCTGTCCGTCCGTCTGTTCACTCTCGCACTCGCGAACGG
Source organism: Microchrysa polita (assembly GCA_949715475.1). Taxonomy (NCBI): domain Eukaryota; kingdom Metazoa; phylum Arthropoda; class Insecta; order Diptera; family Stratiomyidae; genus Microchrysa; species Microchrysa polita. Next base: position 44,537,224 of record OX454415.1, on the reverse strand, counting down.
CTTAACCGAGCGTCATGAAATTTGGTTGGAATATGTTGAATGGTAACAGTCTTTGGCACGAAATACTTAAAAGTTGGTAGGGCAAAGATAACAGGGTGTCCCGGGCATTTGAAAATTTGTTCACTAAATAACTCGCGAACGGCTTAACGGATCGTCCTGAAATTTGGTAGGAATGTGTAGAATGGTAACAGTCTTTGGTACGCAATACTTAGAAGTTGGTAGGGCAAAGATAACAGGGTGTCCCGGAGATTTGAAATATAGACTTTTTTAGTTTTTATCGTATGAATACTCAAATCAAAGAACTCGATGGGTACATTTCATATCAGTTGCTTTTTCCAGTTTGGAGTAATGGTAACGGAGTTACAGCTAATAAATTCAGTTAATATGTGTAGCTATGATACATAGTAAATCTATTTTTGGATTCGTCTAATTAAAAGTGTTTATTTAGACCAATCCAAAAATAGATTTACAAGCAGCATTTCATTAATATTGTGCATAATTCTTATTTATTACCTATAATATTTACGTACAAAATTATTCACTATGTATGTATCCAAAATCTAAAAAACCCTCGTATTGCGGGCGCAGCCCTCTGTACGCCGGTATTTTTACATAAGTCACAGAAGTTTCGTCGCGTCGATAAAACAATATTTGAGTGAGGTTTGCTTGGAATAGTTGGACAAAAAAATCTCTTAGCAAACTTTATTGGGCGGAAACGGGGAACATAGTCTCATAGTACAATTCCATTTGTTTTACTTTTTTTTTTTCGATAAAGACACATTAATAAAAGGTTTGGTGAAATTGGTGTGGCAAAAATGTTTCTTAGGAGAACCTAATTTGGGAAGTTGGGTTTGTATGGCAGCCCCATGACCCAATGCTCGGATTCCATTTGTTTTTCATATTTTTTGTGACATCAATAGAGATTCATTTATATTAAGTTTGGTTAAGATTGGTTCATAAACAAAAAAGAAGAACTTAAATTGGGGGGGATGCAGCCCCATGACCCAGCTATCCAATTTCGGTTAGGTTGCTAGCTTCAATACCCGCCGAGTAAAACGCGTCGCAACATGGTTTATCCTGTTGACATCTGGTTTATGCATATAGTGCACTATACTCTGGAAGTGTTTAATCCATGGATCCACCAGATTGATGTTAGGCTAGCTTACGGTTTTCCTTACAAACTACATAGACTATCAGACTGTTCAGCGCCAAAAGTTTAGGAGACCTGATTTGCCTCAAACTAAACTGTCGCCTATTGTGTAGAGACAGTTCTAAGGAGAAAGCAAAGAGTTTGCACGACAATTTCGGATAGTAAAATTATATGGGAGAAGGTATTGGAGATCCATGCTTAAGCGTGCATGATTTTTAATTCAGTTTTCACAATGTATGTAAATAAATATGAAAAATCGTCGTTTGGGACAGCTCTACCATATCTTAATGAACTGCCTCCTAAAATATCGACTATAATCGTAATTCAGCTGCTAATGTCTGTTGCGCTCGGATTTAATAGCTTGAGGAGGAGGAGTTAAACATCGCGACAACCAAAAATTTATAATAATTTTATTTTTAATAAAAATTTCAATTATTTTATAGGCACGCGTATCTGTCGATCGAATTAACAAGTTTATGAACAGTGAAGAACTTGACCCCAATCATGTCTATCATGAATCCAATACAGGTAATTACATACATATTATAGTAAATAATTTTACACTCATTATTTAATTAAAATGATAATACCTTCCTTAATACCCTTCCACATCACCCCAGAACATCCCATCGAAATTACCAACGGAACCTTCTCCTGGGGTGGCGACGAAATCTGCTTGCACAGCATCAACATGAAAGTGGCTCAAAACCAACTCATCGCGCTTGTGGGTGCAGTTGGTTCCGGCAAAAGTTCAGTAATTTCCGCCTTATTGGGCGAAATGGAAAAACTCACTGGTCGTGTGAATATAGACGGCAAAATTGCCTACGTTCCACAAATAGCATGGATACAGAATGCCACCTTACGCGATAATATCCTTTTCGGTCGGCCATACGATAAGAGGCGTTACAACCGAGTAATCGAGGTATGTGCTCTGAAACCGGATCTGGAAATATTACCAGCCGGGGATGGTACAGAAATCGGCGAAAAAGGGATCAATTTATCAGGTGGACAAAAACAACGTGTGTCCTTGGCACGTGCTGTGTATAGCGATGCTGATATCTATTTGTTGGATGATCCATTGAGTGCTGTCGATTCGCATGTTGGAAAGCATATTTTTGAGGAAGTGCTTGGGGAGAATGGTATATTGGCAAAGAAAACGTGTATTCTGGTCACGCATGGAATAACGTATTTGCCGAAAGTGGATAATATTTTTGTGATGAAAGATGGTAGGGTGAGTGAAAACGGGACGTATCAGGAACTGCTGAACAACAAAGGATCGTTTGCTGATTTCCTAATTGAGCATATTCAAGAAATTAATGATGATGAGGATGGTATGTGTTTAATATAGAAAATGTGAACGAAAAAGTTAAATTGATTCATTTTGTTTAGATCTTGATGAAATTGCTAATCAGATCAAATCTGTAGTACCGGACAACGAGCTTCTTGGAAAATTACAAAGAGCAATAAGTCGACAGAAGAGCACAGATTCCCAGTCACAAAAGTAAGACAATATTTTCCATAAATAAACTAAAAGGCGCAAAACCTATGTTGATTATAATATCTCGAATCCTTTTCACACTATGGTCGTAGTCTTGTTCCACGGCTTGGCAGTACAGTAAAGTCCGTCTAAATTACCACTCTGACATTTTGTTGCACGACTAAACGCTTTTTTATATTACTTGGTTGCAACAAGAAGTAGAATATAACTTTAAAAATCTATGACAATGATTTATGTTCGTCAAATCACGTTTTTGTACACAGAATCGTGGACAGAGCGTAATATGGGTTAGACGGTCTCTACTGTAGTCTTAACATTATTGTCAAAGGCGGAGTTCACAACTCTTTACCACGATTTTGTAGAGATTTTGTTTGAGATTTTGTTTAAGATCTCGTTGCAAAATCTATGAAAATGTATGGGAAATCTTGAAAATTTTATTCTAGACTTTGTAACATCTGAAGATTTTGCCAGTTTGTAGAGAGCTTAACCCTCGGAGAAACTAATGGGTCTGGCCAGACCCCACTGTATTTGTGAGCATTTATCTAAATGTCCTTCTACAATTGTTGTTTTGTTTTTGTTGTTATCTCATGTTAACGTAATATTTGTAAATTTAAATTAACAGACATACATGCGCACTAGGAATCAATCGAATGTGAATTTCAGCAAATGAGAGGGAATTCGTTTTTGAATGAACAATATACGCAAGTGCATGTGCACATTTCCACAGATGATCATGCTGTCACTTATTTTATCTCCAACGACTTTCGACAAATAATGCATATCACATTACAAGCAAAAATTAAAGAAGAAACTGTACTCAACTATCTAGTTTCCAAAGAAAAGATGGGACATTTATTTAACTTGGACAGATTTCGGTCGAAAAAATCTATATGTAACAATGTGATGTACTGACCAAAAAGTCCTTATAACTACTCTTGCAGGATATTTGTTCCAAATATTTTTGGGGTTATGAAAAGCTGACAAATTTTTAGGAAAAGTCACGAAACATTGTGGTGGTGGCTAAAACCGTTTACATTTTACAGCAACTTAGAAATGGAAAAGGTCTGGCCAGACCCATTAGTACAACCGAGGGTTAAGAAGGATAACAAATTAATACCATAATTTTACGTTCAGGTCCCTCTCCGAATCATATAGCAGTCTGGCATCATCGGATCAAGTATTGAAAAAACGCCGAACAATGGAACGATCCGTTTCGGTTAAGTCGAATGCTTCAGAAAAGATTGCAGAGAATAAGGCTGACGGGACGAAGCTTATTGAAAAGGAAAAGTCGGAAACTGGAAATGTAAGTAATACTAAACTACTCCAAGCATTATGCTGTATGTGTAGTCTGGTTGGTGTAGAGGTTAGCTAGCACGCTCGCCTTTGAGGCACAGAGTCGTAGGTTCGAATTCACTGTAGGTGGGTACAGTTTATGATAGTTTTTGAATCCACTATCAAGAAGGACTGTGGCCTGATTCAGAGGATAAATAAGTTTATGGGGATAAATAACTCCTCAGAACGTAACAAATTTGTTTTCTCCATTTCAGGTGAAATTCGATGTGTATAAGCACTACCTTTCACGAATCGGCTGGAAAACGGCCGTTGCCACACTGGCTATTAATTGTATGTTCCAAATGTTTTCAATGGGTTCAAATTTTTGGCTAAGTCAATGGTCGAATGATAAAAATGCCGGAAATGATACGGCTCGACGGGATATGTATTTGGGGGTTTATGGTGCACTCGGTATTGGACAAGGTAAATTTTATGGAATTTTCATAAATCACGCACAGCCCTTAATTGAATTTTTTTTTTAGCATTTGCATTCCTCAGCGATTTGGTTCCTTGGCTGGGATGTTTGAAAGCAGCCGCCGTATTACACGCTCTCATGCTCAGCAATATCTCCCGTTCCCCACTGTCGTTCTTTGATACGACACCAACTGGTCGAATTATTTCGCGATTTGCCAAAGATGTTGATGCAACCGATCATACATTGCCGCGATGCTTGTGTAATAGCATGTTCTTTATTTTTGAGGTGAGGTGCCCTCTCGTTTTTAAGTTAGTGCAAATTTTACAGCCATTATATATGAAATTGCGCAGGTTTTCGCGACCCTTATTGTGATTAGCATATCATCGCCAATTTTCATTGCGGTCATCATCCCCATTGCAATCTTCTATTATTTTGCACAAAGGTTGTTCGTAGCCACGGCACGACAGCTCATGCGATTGGAGTCAGTCTCACGGTCACCAATATTTTCGCATTTCGGGGAAACCATTACAGGCACGTCCAGTATTCGAGCTTACCATGCTCAAGACAGGTAATTTTTCCTCCGTTAAAGTTTTCTCCATTTATTAAGCTCCCAAATTTTCAGATTTGTCGAAGAATCGGACACAAAAGTTGACGCCAATCAAATGTGCAAATACCCTAGCGTGATTGCCAACCGATGGATTGCCGTGCGTTTGGAAACTATTGGTAATCTCATCATTCTATTTGCCGCCTTATTCGCTGTGCTCGGGGGTCAAACGAATCCCGGTCTGGTCGGGTTGTCCATATCCTATGCGCTTAAAATCACACAAATTCTAAATTGGATCGTACGTATGATGTCAGCAATCGAAACCAATATTGTCTCAGTGGAACGTATAAAAGAATACAGCGAAACCAAGCAAGAAGCTGCATGGGAGTTGGATAATTCCCCGGTGAATAAATATTGGCCCGAAACGGGAACGGTTGAATTCCGTCAATTCCATGTTCGATACAGGGAAGGCTTGGATCTGGTTTTGAAAGGCATCACATTCCATGTTGCGGGCGGAGAAAAAGTGGGCATTGTTGGAAGAACTGGTGCCGGGAAATCTAGTTTGACTTTGTCGTTGTTCAGGTAAGTCTTCTTTCATTATGAAAAGCTTGTTCTAACAGCACTATGTTTTTTTCAGAATCATTGAAGCTGCTGGCGGCCAAATTATAATTGACGGAATCGATATATCCAAACTAGGACTCCACACACTGCGATCCCATTTGACAATTATTCCTCAAGATCCGGTACTATTTTCTGGGTCACTTCGTATCAATTTGGATCCGTTCAATAGTTGTACCGATGATGAATTATGGCGTGCTCTGGAACATGCTCATTTGAAGCCGTTCGTTAAAGGACTTACGGCCGGACTGAATCACGAGATTTCAGAGGGTGGAGAGAATTTATCAGTTGGTCAACGACAACTTGTCTGTTTGGCCCGAGCACTGTTGAGGAAAACAAAAGTTTTGGTTTTGGATGAAGCAACGGCTGCTGTCGATCTGGAAACAGATAATTTAATTCAAGTAAGGAGAAAGTCGAGCTTATGTTTGTGAAAATTTTAGCATTTTATATAAAAAAAAACATATATCATCGTGAGGATGAACCCTCGCTTGTAATGTGCTGGTTCATCACTGGTGTCTATGTACCTCATCAGGTGTCTCCACACAGTAGCATCTAGCCTCACCAGGGAAGAGTCCGCGTCCAGTGCGAATATCATCAAAACGATGTTTCTCAATTTAATATTTTTACTAATTTTTGTACCGTCCTTCGATTGTCAAATTTGGGACAGATTCAATATGATATCAAATTCGACTTTATCACTTCGTTGCGATTTAATTTTTTATTCTTTTTCTTTACAGAAAACCATCCGCACGGAATTCAAATCTTGCACAGTTCTAACAATCGCTCATCGTCTAAACACAATCATGGATTCGGATAAGGTTTTAGTACTTGACAAAGGTGAAATTTCGGAATTTGATTCGCCCGAAAAACTTCTTCAGAATAAGGAATCGGCGTTTTATAGTATGGCAAAAGATGCCGGCCTAGTGTAAGTAGCTGAATTGATTTTTGATACTTGAAAGTGGATGACAATAAACGGCAACAAAATAAAAAGAGTTCCTTATACAGCAAAAATGAAGTGTTCAGGCTGTTATATTGTGCATTTAATTATGATTATTATTGATTGTATAGTCAGTATTATAGTATGAAAGTTACCTCATTTTCTACTCGTATTTTTATAGATTAAGTGATAAAATGTGCATATATCCCAGTGTTAGTTTTAATAAATGCAAAATTAAAAGCGCAATAAATTTTTTTAACCTTGTTTCATACTCCGTTTCGAAATCTAGGAACAAACCAAACCGATTCCGGAAACCAGTTAATTTCAAAGCAGATCAATTATTAGACTCTATTCCATTTAAAAATTGTCGAGATATGATAAACGGCAAATTGCTAACCTACAATGTAGAAAAGGAAGGAGTCGTGTGCAAAGGGGATCCTATGTGAAAACATTTTAGCAAAGCAATTAAACCAGTTAGCAACCATATGTGATTACTGGAATATACTGTAAAGGTCTAGTTACTGGCGGATCCAGATCACCTGTATTATAATCTCCTGCTAGTGGCTACAGCTGCTGGTAATACTAGTGTGTTACGCTTGCAAGATAAACTTTTGCGAATACAATTTTGAATTGTGAAAAAAAACTGGTAAACATGACTCATGTTCAGAAAAATAGCACATATCGAATTTGATCCCAGACCTCTCTTTTACCATATGAGCATACTTGTCCTGTACTCCTATGAAAATTGATTTGCTTGTACGCTAATTTAATCTATCGTGAAGAAAAATCGGACAGAGCGAAGCAATCAATAACCTCAAGTTCGATTATGGTGTTTTGGTAGCGTGTTGATGATTTTTCAAAATTTTATGATTGTTTTGAATTCGTAATCTGAAACGGTTTCCTAAGAAAAGACAGGAGGTTTCCTAAAAAAACACTGATTTCCATCACAGAGGGACCAAAGGAGACACTGAACGACTGTAAAGGTCCATCTAGATTAGTCGCCAAATGGCTGCGCGTCCAAAGACTGGCTTCGCTTACAGCCATTTGGATGCTACCTAGCATCCACACTATAGCAGCCAAATGGGATAGAAAACGGCATAACCAAAATTTCATTTTGGTGATTTTTTTCGATTTAATTATCAAAATCAGACTCTGCGCGTTTGAATTATTACACGGCCATTCAAGAATTATTCAATTTCATACAAAAGAACGAACAAAAATTGCAAAATTGTCACTTTGAATTTGACAAGCGGGTGTCAAAGCGGTTGGTTGAGCTGCCATATTGAATATCAAAATTGGCCGCACAGCCAAATGGCGACTAGTTTGGATGGAATGACAACAGCAATTTGGCTGCACGTGACGCCATTTGGCGACTAATCTAGATGGACCTTTACAGTTTCATTTAAACATGCGTTTAGCACATTCAGAAATAACCAGTGTTTAGCAGTTCGTCTATCCATGTCAACGCTGTTAGCCTAAGGACTGCCTTTCAAGGGGGCGTCTTCTACCGCTTTGGTTTATTACGCTATCCCTTTTCATGAGCACAACTTTTGTTTCCGATATTTTCCGCTTAATGGTACACAAAAAAATAAACGAGTGGTTATACCAAATGTCGTATGGTGACCTGAAAATCGGACGATTAATCAACCATAAAGAAATGTAACAAATTGCACCGCTTGCATGAACATAGGATTACAACCTTCTCGGGCCTCGCTCGGCAGTGACAGGCTGCAGAGTCGCATGGGTTCATGGATATTTATCTGGGCCGCGCTATGATGATGGTTTTAAAAACATATACAGGGTGGGCCAATTACAAGTTTGTTTTTAAAAATGCAATAAAATGAACAAAATTAAATTTTTTTTTAATATATAGCTTATAGCTTTATTATTAGTAAGCTCCCATTAATGATGGAACACAACTTCATTCAAGTGGCTGCCCCGGCTCGCGTCGTAGTAGCGCATTCTGTCACCAATTTTCCAAGACCCTGTTGATGGTTTCAGGCTGTAGCTCACGGAATGCTTGAATGATATTGGCCTTAAGTGCTTGAATCGTTTCTGGATTGTTGGCATAACATCGGTCCTTCACGGTTCCCCACAAAAAAAAAGTCCAAACGGATCAAATCGCAGCTCCGAGGCGGCCAATTGACATCGCCAAGACGGCTGATAACACGATTTGGGAATTTGGTGCGTAAAAGATCGATTGTGACATGGGCCGTGTGGCATGGCGCGCCATCCTGCATGAACCAGAGGTCGTCCAAATCCATGGCTTCAATTTCAGTAAAAGAAAGTCGGATAACATGGCTCGGTAACGCGCTTCGTTGACCGAAACGTTGTTACCAGCCTCATTTTGGAAAAAAATGGTCCAATGATGCCACCACTCCACAATCCGCACCAAACTGTCACTCTCGACAACAACGTGCGGGTTTTACGAGCGCCAATTTTGTTTATTAACGTAGCCGCCGAGATGAAAATGCGCCTCATCAGAAATGATAATTTTTCGCCCAGAATGAAAAATCAAGTAAATCCCATTCGATCATAGGAAATACATGTAAATCAACGTAACCATTTTCAACATATTATCTGCAAATTGTAGGACCGATGAGGCATATTCTGTCTAAATTCTCATGTTTGAGTAATCGGTTAGAGAGAGATATTTTGTGACCTCGAAAACTCCCGGCGACCCCGAAGGGCCATCGCTACTTTCAATGAAGAATAACCGCTACAGCCACAACATGAAGCATGGTCCCTGATTTTTGTGAAAATCAACAACTGACAACAAATTATTGTCAATCAATCATATGACAAATTGTACGAAAATTGTATGGCAATATCTTCCAATACATCAGAGCGATTATTTCTTATTCTCATAAGATCTCAAAACACATTATCAACAAACGGGACACGCACGGTTTCAGCGGCTACCTGGGTCACCTTGCATGTTTTTTTCTATATGCAGTTTTTTTTTAGACGCAGATACCGCGTACCGCCACTTCATTGCATTTGCATAAGCCAATGCACGCACGACATCCTGATTCGGAGCGGCCTCAGCGGCTGTCTGCGTCTTGTTCCATGTTTTTTTCTATATTAAGTTTTCGCAAGCGCATCTACCGCATGGATAGATTTGCATAAGCCCCGGTATTACATGTCTTGGCTCATGGGTCTGCTGAGAAAGATGCACTAATGGGCCTGTCTACACGCGAAACAAGAACAAGATGAAAACCGTTTTTTTAGAAGAGATTCGTGAGGAGCAAGGCAAGGGAAGATTCAATTTTCATATAAAAACAGGTTTTGTTCTCGCGATGTTGTTCCCGTGTAGCTACACGCAATGAGCTCAAAACATCCCAGTCGGAAAATAAGCGCTCTAGAAGGCCTTTGCAGGTCCGCAGAGGTAAGCGCTTCTCAAGCGGTATACATGTTTTTCTCAACGGAACTGCTTCCCAAGAAGCGCAATCGAATGAAGACACTTCCCTATAAGCGTCATTGCAAATTAGAAGGAAGCAAAGCTGATCCAGTGGGAGCGCTTCCCCAGAAGTACAATTATGAATGAAGAGAAAGCGCTGCAAAGCTGTTTCTGGTGGAAGTGCTTGCAATTTTTCCGATTGGGAGGTACGTAAATTTGAATTTCAAATTGAATCCCCGCCCCCGCCAAACATTCACCATTAAAAGATTATATGGCACCGGAAGATGTCAGGGTAGATGGTGGATTGAGTATTTGGATTAGAAATAAAGTGGAACGTATCTTTGCCGAAGAGCTTTGAAAGAGACTTTGGTTTGAATCACGAAATATCCAATATTGTATACTTCGCGGTATGCGTCCGGGGTGAATATTTTGCATGGCGTCAGAGATATGGTAGTTATTAATATTTATGTGGTAATACGTTCTTCAAGTGGAGTAATGGCCACAGGACCCATTCGGCCGAAGAAACAGGACACCATTTGCCTCGCAGTGCTTCGTGCGCGAACAAATTTTCTTGGATTGGGCTCGTCTTGGAACACCCACTCGGTCGACTGCTGTTTAGTTTCCGGCTCATAGGCAAAGATCCATGATTCGTCGACCAATCGACACGAGCCTTTTTTGTGCTACAAATTATGCGGGATCCAACGGGAACAAACCTTTTTTTACGGCCAAGTGTCCACGCAGACATGCATCTATCTCACGGTATGTCACCTGCCGGTCTTGCCTAATTATTTCACGCACGGCATCCACGTTTTCCGACACAATGGCTGTTTTGGACGACCTTCACGAAACTCGTCCTTGAGTCAGTTACGCCCACGTTTGAACTCGTTAAACCAGTTATAAATTGTCGGACGAGATGGTGCTTCATCCCCAAATGCTAAATGAAGCCGATTGAAACACTGTTGTTGTGATAATCCAACGAAAATCATTGCACGAAAATTTTCACGTGTTAATTCCATTTTTTTTTTACTTTTTCAACTAACTGTAACTTACACGTGTATCACTTGTAATCAAAGAGTTCTGAGCAGGCATATGATAAAAAAGGTCAAACTTTCTGATGGAAATAACATATTTGACGAAAACGTACTAGAACATGCCTATTCTAAAAACTTTCGTAGTAGCCTACGTATTATTGCGGAGTAGTTTGTTTTTAACAGCAAACGAAAATGGCTGGTATCCTTACTATTAACAATGCAAGTAGAACTGACATGAGGTTGCATGTGGGCCACCTTCGTGCACCCGTGCTTGTCAATCTTTGTCAATCTTTTTCTACTATTTTCAGAGCGTCTCTGGAAACATTGCATTTTGTCAATTAGGCTCCGACATATTATCTACTAATTACCTACTAATGGGGTTTTACTTCTGAGGAAATCTTTTCGATAAAGCATCCTTCCTTCTGCTCACCAGATGCCGGGGCGGCCGAGGCACGCGATACTCTACATGGACATAATGCGGGTATGTCCCATAATTGCCATTGGGACGGGTATAGGTTCTTCTCGGATTTTACGGGAAGATGCCTAGATTGCCTATTTTCTACTGTGTAGCCGCAGCGGGTCACCAAGGTGTATTGGGAAAAGAAGTCTCAAATGAACTGGCCAGAGTAGGCTCTTTCTCATCATTTCGACAAAAGCCCTGATATAAGAATGGGTCACTATCAAAGGTATACAAGAAAAATTTATATAGCTCGCAAGGTGCACCAGTTTAAGAAACTCAGGGTGAACATTTCTAAGTAAGCTTCTCCTGCTTTGAATTCGAAATTCTTGGAAAGCTGCAAAGAAAGGACAATGTCCTCTTATAACCCCCACCGAATATGTTTCGTATCCAGTGACAGTAGAATGGTGGAACGGACAATGTCTACTTTTCGACATATCATCTTTATTGGATCACCTTTCGGAGCCATATGACCATCTTGCGTTGGTACTGCGCACTGCAGTGGTTTCAGTAATTAACACAAGCGTCAAGCGGTCGCATTTGATACTATAGCTATCGCATCATGCATAAGACGGCCGGGCCCCAACTATAAATCCGCTTTGATCAACATAGTGCAATTTTCGAAAACAAAAAGAAACGATTCCTCTAAGTTGCTACTGAGTGGTATTTCTCAACAGTTCTTAATGTGGTACATTCTAACTCATCTGATCAAAGTTTACGATTTTCCAGCGTTCCATAGGGTTCAGGTTCTCATGATTTTATTTTTATTTTTGAGAGCATCTTACTTTAGTTTTTGTCCCATCATACATACCTCGAATTATCTTGATATTTTTTTAAACCAATATTGTTTTTCGGAAACGTTATTGTTAATTCCAAATAAATAAACTGAAACACGCTGGATTCGTTTCTTGTACAGTTTTATAATTATTTTAAATATTTCTCTTCCATAAAATAATTCATGCTTCAATGTAATCACTCACTTAATTCTAAGCGCCAGGTACAATTGGCATTCGGATGCTCAGCATCTGAAAAAAGAGAAATTTTATATGCTTATTTACATTAAATGTAAAAAAAATGAACGTACTTTTGTTGCCTTATTGAATTTGGATACAACATTATCTTGATCAATCTTATAGTCCACAAATTTATCAAAGAGGTACCCATGTTTCATCGATTCAAGCAAAACACGATCTTCTCCGATATCCAATATAATTTCACTGCCAGATATCTGCAAAATAATTGTAAAATAAGTTTGACTCGCCTTCAGAATTAAGTAAATATATTAATAATGCTCCCTTTCATAAATAAAATTAGTTGAGATTGACGGACCATTTGAGCATCATTAACATTGATGCTACTCGTATTATTTCCCCCTCTCGTATAACGTAATCAGGTGTTAATTTGCATATTATGTAAACAAAGTGTACTTACACATTTTGGCAAGAAAAACTCCGCTAAAATCTCCGTCACCTTGCCCTCCTTCAACATTCCAATAAACTTAAATTTCGGCACAATCGATCCGGCCAATGCAATTGATTGTTTAATTTCTTCCGGCGTACGTGGCGATTCGGGATGTTGTTTCTTTTGCTCTTTCAATGCCTTCAATTGTTTCGGATTGATTTCCTCAATCAATCGCTTATTGGCTCCCACATTCAGCTCGGCCATGGCTTTCTTTTGAGCCACATTCGGATTCTTATATGTGCTATAGACATTCTTGACATCACGATTTTGTACACGATGCGATACCAGTTGTCCCATACATTTACGATTTTTCAGTACAATCCAATTATCCGGCTTGACTTGTATGTTGTACTTCTCGCTTAATCCTTCTTGAATGACGGCCACTAGGAAGTCGCGAAAATATAAGTGACGTTCACATTTCTTCAAAAAGTCCGGATTAATTGCAATATCACATGCTTCCGTGGCATTTCCTGATTTATCGGAAGTTGTGCGTGGTTCACTGATGCTCATGGGAATACGATATGAGCTTGGTTCGTCCGAGTTCAGTATTTTGATGAGATCATCCTCGGAAATGTCTTCGGGTGATGGTATTGCATCCGTTTGGCAAATGTTGATGAAGAATTTTTCATTGGTGTTGACTCTGAAGCATTTAATGCAGATTCCTGGAATTGTGAAAACATAATTTTTTACTGTATAATATTAATAAATTTGCGTTTAAGTTTTTTTTTTTGTGAACAACACAAATATATATTTAGTTTCCACCAACTAATATGTCAATTAATTTTCAAAAAAATTGAGTTATAGCTATTAAAGAGTTGACACTCAATCTAATTAACGGCTGCTTGTACAACATGCTAACACCAACCACTAAATTAGCTAAAAGATCCAAGGTAAACTAGAGGCAGCAACTATGCAGATAATTGTCTGCTACTTTTTGTATCTTTATAATGCTTAATGTTTTGGTGAACCTGTGAAAATTTAATTTTATGAAACCATGTAAACAGAATTAATCAATTATGTACTCGTGCTATAAATTAGAAGGCACACAAGCACGATACAGCTTTCAGTAGATTGAGGCTTCTTGTGTTTGGTGCGCAGTTATAGCAATAGTTTCCATAACGGAAAGACGAATAATAATTACTTTTTCAATGTGTACAAAAAAATATTATATTTTAGAAACGATACCTTAGAGCACAATAGTGCTAAGTCTATTTCTAAGTATTTGGGAAAACCCAAAAATAAAGTTTTAAACCTTGTTCCTTCTTTTAGCGGTACAGAAAAATGTGAGCCGCTGTGCATCTATATGAATTCGATTTATGGTTCGTCATCGTTCTATTCCGTGGTATCCAGGGACAGGAACGTAGTTGCTGCGATAGGGTTTTCCCACAGTGACAAAGGGGTAAGATCAGTGGGCGCAGCTGGGCAATGAAATAAATGACCCATTTCATGAGGCACGCCAGCGCAATTAGGACATATGTTTTGTATGCTCAGGTCTACTTATACCAGATAAATACGAATAAGGCCTGACCGAAGTTGGGCTAAAGTCACTCTGGTGGCTCTCGGGATCCCGTTTGTATCCCTGGACCTCTCTCTCAAGGTCTCGTAGACCACGTTTGATATGACGTGGCGGAGGAATTCGGTCCATGAGATCACGATTGGGATGACCCCCTCGATAGCAACCAACAAGATACTGTTTTGAAAGTAGTAATCGTGGTCACGTATTGGCGTCAAATGTGTCTCCCGATGTACGTGATCCTGGGCAGACATCAGAAGGCACCCTGTGACTGTGCGTAGAGCAGCATTTTAGCAAACTTGGATTTTACTCCAGTTTGTGTTACATAAACTATGCGACTAAACTGGAGCAGCAAAATCAGCCGGTGCTCAACCCACCGCTTTATAAGTGGTTACCATGGTTTCTTTAGATTTGCTCCCAGGTGCTACCGGCTAGTGCTTTACCCATTAGTGTCCAGAGCTTTTTTTTGTTGCGAATTTCAACTTGAAATTTTCAATATATGGCTTTTGAGAGAGAGAGAACTTCAGTTGCCAGTGGGCACTTGCCTCTACGAAATTTCACACAAATAATTCTAATTTTACGTTCTTTTATTGCTCGCTAATTTACGAAACGAATTGTAAATTTGAAAGATACTAAACTCGATATTCAAAGATGAAGGAGGTGTAGACCAATCCGCTGGAATCAGTTGACTGAAATCTGGCAATTCGTTCAAGGAATACAGAAAGAAATATACGTAAAACAATTCTTTTTAATTTTCCTCATTATAAATTATTTCGCGTGTTTCAATGTTATTCTGATATTCAGGAGAGAACCAATTCAGCAGGAAAATTTTTCAAAAATCCGCAAAGACGTTCAAGAATTAGAAACAAAAATATGGGAAAAAACTCATTGTGAATTGTTGCTCATTGTGAATTTTCTGCTTATTTCAATGGTTATACTGCCATTCCGGTCAGAGCCTTGTGTAGACCCATAAGGTGGGGTAAACTTACTGAAATCCTGTAATTCGCTCAAGAAAGACAGAAAGAATTATAAAAAAAGAATTGTCTTCATAATTGCGCCCATTGTGAATTTTTCATATGTCTCGATAGTTGACCTGTTACTTTGGGTAGAGACCAATCCTGTGGAATAAATTTACTGAAATCCGCTCATATGTTAAAGAAATACACGCAGAAATAGGTGAAAAAGAACCCATTGGGAATTTTAGCTCATTCTCATTGTGAATTTTTCGCATGTTTCAATAGCTATTATACTATTCTGGCCAGAGCCTAATCCAACAAATCCAAAATCATGAAAATCTGTCCAGCTGTTCTCGAGTTATAAATGGTGTAACTAATACAACCTTTTTATATATACATATATAGATTTGTCAGAATGCAAATGGAAGCTTTAGGGGACCAATTGCATGGCAACTGTCATTGGCCTTCTTTGGCGACACGCAGACATGGAAAAATGTTTTTTCTTTTCTAAATGTAACCCAAGAAATTCTTTTATCCTATCTGCTGCCTTTTAAAATCATAACTACCGCTGGAAACGTCGGTCTTTACCCTTTACCCATGAAAGGAATAACCTCTATTTTTAAATTATAATTGGTCATTATCATACAAAGGAAGCAAAGGAATTGCACCATAAAACTGAATACAACAGATTTATCATAATTCCCAATATCCATATTTTTTGTTTTGGAATAATAAAAAGTGAAGTACGAGCTTCAACAGCAAAACACTAGTTTTACGAAAATACCATCGAATCGCTAAAAATTATCAAGAACAATAGGAAAACCAATAAGAACATATGTACGTGCACGATATGTGCCCACTGGTAACTAAAGTAGCCACTGAAATTTCCAACCCTCTAGCCGAAGCTCAAAATACATTTTTCAAAGTTTTAATATAAGGACGCACAACTACACTTCTTTTCATACGAAAACACTAGAATAAATGTTAAAAGCTACAAACAAGCTTTGGAGACTTAGACTTTTTTGAAGCTAACTCAGATGACAATCGTTTTAAAAATATACCCCAAATATAAATGTCTCCCTAACCCGCACGAAGTACGAGTATACAGGGTTATTGCTTAAGTCGACCTATTCCCTGCAACACGTTATAATAGGGTCAAAATGCAACAAAATGAGGCCATAAATGTTAGGCCGATTTTCAATGGTCACTGAGATATGCATTTTTAGGTTTTTTTGAAATAACCTAGAATTTTTCCATTTAAAGTAAGAATTAAAAAAAAACTACTAAGGTAATGGGCTTAAACTTATTTTTGGATTTTAGTCAACACTATAGCAGACATTTCTTAATTATTTAAAATTTCAAAAACCCATCACAATAAAGCAGTACCTTAGATAAAACATAGTAACGTATGCCATGCGTTAGTCCAGAGTGGCTATGTGATCACACAACCCATATGTGTTTGACTCCAAATTTATTACACTACACTCCACGAAATAATTGAAATGTCAAAATATTGTCGATGCAATTATTAACCCTTCTGACGCCGCCTACGAGCTATTATGCCTAAGGTGTAGCTGAATATTCTGTGAAATCAATCTTATTTTTTGAAGAGGTCTAATTTTGGTTCTAGAAACAGTTTACATACTATGTCTTACGATGATGCGCCGTTTTTTCGAATCTTTAGACATAGTTTACATTTCGCCGAACGTTTGATCGCATTTGTGGCCGTCGGTTCCTCTGAAATTTATATGGAAAGGGGTGGAAAATATTATTGAAAGATTTTTTTCATCAAGATATAGTACCAATGGTCTGTTTAGGTCTATGTGCCTATGTGCCAAGAGAAGGGTTAATTATCAAGTCGGCATTTTAAGAGAATAATAAATATTACGCGGATTTTATATTCTCAATTGTAAACAAAAAAATTGACATTTGAATAAAATGTTCACGCATACTATGAACTGCAATAGTGTGAGAATGGTGCCATTTTTATTTTCTGATGCCCACTCTGGACTAACGCATGGCATACGTTACTATGTTTTCTCTAAGAGCAGTACATTATTCGTACTCGTACGATGCATTTTGAATTTAATGACATTTACTTCAATTTTTATCAAAGGAAATTATGGTCCCCGAACAAGTTGCAGCTAGCTGTTTCAATTACAGTGAAAGCTCCCGTAGGCGGACACTGACGGTTCCATTAATTTTGTCCGGCTACGGGAGATGTCCGCTTGCGGGAGAGGCTGAGTATAGCGAACACCAAAATTATTTAAATTTATTTACCTTTCAGACCCCTTTAAATTCAACATAATTAAAAATGGAATATCGGTGTCGGAAATTATTGATATTTTTCAAGATTTTCTACAATTATTCTCAAAATTTCCTCTGCACAAGCGGACGGACATCAGGAGAGACTAAAACTTCAAACTTAAAACCCTTTGTTTGTCTACAAAAATCAGAAAAGTACTTCAGCAAGTTGTTTTGTAGTCATTTCTACCATTAAATCTCTCAAAATGTCGTTGATGAGTAGTCCTAGAATTTACTTTTTGTCCGTTTACGGGAGAGTCGACCTAAAAAAATGTACTAGATATTAGTGTCCGCGTCCGGCCAGGGGAGCGTCCGGCTACGGGAACGTATTTTGTTCGAAAATTGTATTGAAAAGCTTGGGACCGAGAAATTTGTCCGGCTACGGGAGGTGTCCGCTTACGGGAGCTGTCCGCGAACGGAGCTTTCACTGTATTTCAAATATTTTTATTGACATTAAGCTCTTAAGCTCTTCACTGCATATCTTTTACTTGATGAAACAATGAACATGAAATTTGGTGGAAATGCATAGAATGGTAATAGTGTTTGCATAAATATTTTTGAAGTTTGAAGAACCAAGATACAGGGTGTCCATGAATAGCTGCAAAAGAATACTTGTTCAATACTCATAGGAAAGCTTCCGTGGGCTCTTATGTCAGGGGACACAATGGAATCATTTCATATAAGATGCTTTTCCTTGATTAAAAAAACAGTAACAGTAGATTTACAGCTAATAATTCAGTTCATATATAAAGCCAAGCCATCCTTACGTTTGCCTTAGTTTCTTTTTGCTCAAAGGCCATCAGAAATCTTAAATCGAAAAATGCCTGTAGATTTGCCTTGGAGTACTTTTATATCAACTGGGTAAATATTAAATCTATTTTTGGATTGGTCTAATTAAAGGTGGAACAGAATGAAAGGCGCTAGCTATTGCTTATAAAAAAAATATATACAAAAAATATTCACTATGCATCAAAATTCTAAAAAACCCTCGTATTGCGGGCGCAGTCCTCTGTACGCCGGTATTTTTACATATGTTTTGTGTTATCAATAGAAACACATTTGTGTGAAATTTGGTTGAAATTGGTGCACAAATAAAAAAGTTTTTCTTAGAAGAACTTAATTTGGGGAGTTGGGTTTGTAAGGCAGCCCCATGACCCCATTGGCCGATTTTACCGATTCAAACATACAAACTGCCTGCAGCAAAAAGAACCATTTGTGCAAAATTTCAGCTTCATAGCTTTTATATTGCCCGAGTAAAACACGTCGCAACAGACACGTACACAAATCGGATCGGCTTTCAAGCATATACCAGCGAAACGTTTTCTGCCTTACCAATTCCCACCGACGTACGTACCGCTGAAAAAAATCTGAGATGGATTATCGTAGATGCTGCTAATAGATACATTCCTTCCGGCCGCATACCAATCTTGATACCACATTTTCCATCAAGTGCCGTAGAATTGGCAAAAATGGGGGATGAATTCATAGCAATAGACCCCAGTGATCCTCGTATCAGCGACCTAAATAATGTGATAACCCAGCAAGTAAACGACCACAGAAGACAACAATAGAACAAGCATTTAAAATCCTGCCACATAAAATCCGGTGTAAGCAACCTTTGGAAAACGGTACGTGCGTTATCTAACCCCACAAAACCCAAAGGTAAGGTAGCCATTAAGTTCGGTGATAAGTCCTACAATAACGACGACAAATGCGCACACAAATTTAATCAACAATTCGTCGAACATCCTGAAAAAGATAGGGTCAAGCGCACTATCACAAGAGCTATCCGCAACAGCACCACCGATCAACACCTTCAGGTGACCTCAAACCAAGTAAGACTTGCAATTAAAAATGCCAACAATTCCAAAGCGTTCGGCCCTGACGGCATTGCTATGATCATGCTGAAACATCTAGATTCGCCGGCCATTGATTATATCACTTTCTTCTTCTTCCTTGCCTCGTTCTTTATACCGCTCCATGGTTCCGCGTTGCTCGACCTGCGGTGTAGGCACATCGCCCGTTTTGGCGATAATTTCTCAGCATATTTCTACAGGCAGCTCTATCTTGGATCGTGTCATCGCCGAGACCAATGCGTTGTTGTTGCTTTTCATTTGACACATCCAGGTGTTCTTCGGTCTGCCTCTGGCCTTGGGTCCATCAAGTGGAACTTCCATTGATATCGCTCTCTTTGCGGGGTTCTCAGGCGGACGCCTTTGAACATGGCAATACCAATCCATTCGTCGGTCTTCGAGCTTTTCGGTGATTGGTTGGTCTATGGACAAGCTGCCTCGGATGTAGCTACTCTTGATGTGGTCCCTTTTGGTTACACCAACTGACATGCGTAACATTTTCATTTCAGTCGCTGTCATTTCTTTCGCGTAACCTTCATACATGGTCCAGCATTCTGATCCATACATGAGTGCGGGACGTACAACCGTTTTGTACAACTTGCCCTTTAGCTTCAGTGGCATTTTCTTATCGCAGAAAACTCCAGAGTTTTCTCGCCACCTCATCCACCCAACCTTTGTGCGATGTTTGATGTCATCATCGCATGTAGCTCCGCTGTTCACCATCGAGCCAAGGTACTTGAACTTGGTACAAGACTTAAGCTGCTCTCCTTTGACGTACATTTCTGGTATCGGTGCATTTGGGTCTGAGAATTGGCAGCATAAGAACTCAGTCTTTGTTATACTTACCCTCAGTCCATGCTCCTCCAGAATGTCACACCATTTTGTAAGCGCAGCTTGCAAGGCAACGATGTTTGGGCTACTATATCACTGCCACGATGAATCTATCGTTAAAATCATTCATCATTCCTGAGTTATGGAAGAAAGGCCGCATAAACCCAATACCCAAACCAGGTAAAGACCATACTCTAGCAGAATCATACCGTCCAATAACGCTCCTGTCTCCTGTGGCCAAAATACTGGAAGCACTTGCATTGGCGAAACTTTTAGAGCACATACAGCTTGCAAATCATCAACATGGTTTTCGTAGAATGCATAGCACCACCACCGCTCTCGATACGATCACGTCCAACATATTTAATGGACTCAACCAACCGAAACCATGCAAGCGTACCGCCCTGGTTGCTCTCGATCTGTCAAAAGCATTTGACACTGTCAACCACACTCTATTGCTAACAGATCTCGGCAATACTACACCACCGTACATCCATAAATGGATCGCTAACTACCTTTCCGGTCAATCCTGTACAGAGTTTAGAAACGGGAAGTCTAAACTCAGGAAAATCAAACAAGGCGTTACCCAGAGTGGAGTCTTATCCCCCACTCTCTTCAACCTCCACATGGCAGGATTAACCACACATTACAAATCATCTCATACGCAGACGACTGCACCATCATGGCAACTGGTAACGACATTCCCGAAATGTGCGATCTAATCAATGAATACCTGCAGGTTCTCAACGCTTTCTTCGTCAGTAAAAATCTGAAGCTATCTGCGCCCAAGTCCTCCGCCACATTATTCACAAGCTTCAACCAAGAGTACAACACACAACTGCCCATCTACGTTGACACCCACATCATCCCATCAACCAGGACCCCCAAAATCCTTGGTGTCACGCTCGACAACTCCGGCAAATTCAACACCCACGCCGAAAATATATGTTCCAAACTCAGGAGCAGGAATAAAATATTAAAAGCACTTGCCGGAAGTACATGGGGTACAGACAAAGAAACCCTCTTGGCTACGTATAAAGCGATCGGTCGCCCCCTAGTCAATTACGCAGCACCAACGTGGACAAATGGTATCTGCAACACCAACTGGAGCCACATTCAAACCTGCCAAAACACAGCACTACGCACCATCACCGGCAGTGTTAAGATGTCTTAACAAGATCATCTACACCAGGAAACAAAAATAATGACTTTGAGGAGCCATAATGAACTTCTCACTAAGCAATATTTAGTCGGATGTTATCGAACAAACCACCCGAACAACCTACTCATGGACAAAACACCACCGCCACGTCGAATCAGACGTTCAATCAGGGACAAAGAGCGTGAAGTCCAGCGTTACAAAAAAGTTCCTTTCGATGACTCCGACTACAAGGCGGCCATTGCAGACTTACACACATCCGAAGTTCATAAAGCTACTCAAAGTCTCACGAACAACCGTGTACTTGGCATTAAACCTCCTGTCATATCTCCAGATAAAGAATCACTACCAAGAGCAACTCGTACCACCCTAGCTCAACTTCGATCCGGCTGGTGCCCGCGACTAAACTCCTATTTGTCACGAATAAATAATGAAGTCGCCAACACCTGCCCAGCCTGCGGAACCAGTCAACATGACGTGGACCATATTTTCGATTGTTCAGCTGCTCCTTCGCATCTCACACCACTTGCGTTATGGACACAACCCATCGAAGCAGCTTTTTTCCTAAATCTTGACCTCGAGGATGGAATGCCCACCATCTTCGAATGACAATGTGCAACTTAGACTGAATGTTTCCCCATTTGTGCCGATACTACAACAACAACAACAACCAGAACAAGTGTGCACAGTGCTAGCGTCAGGACTTTCCTGAGCAAAAAAGCTGAAATGGCCGACCGCATCTAGGAACAATTATCTGGCAAAGTGGTCAACTCAACCAAAACAGACGCACACGCTGGAATAGCCAACGACATCCGCATCATTACGCACGGAAATGCAAACAATGCGTGCACAAGTTCAGAAAATACTGCACCAACTACATAATGGCACCCATCGTTCGCGCTCAAGTTCCAGAGACAGAATCAGTGTTCGGCGGAAATGTAGCCCAGTAACTATAGCTATAACACCAACGTTTTTATCTACCGAATACATAATGGGGTATGGCGGTGTTTGTTAACAGAAGAACACTGAAAAATTTAATTTTTACAGAAAAATGATACGATGAAAAAAATTCCTTCACCACTGAAATGTACACAACCTCCCCTTTGATACGCGATGACATTGATTTTTTTTGGAGGAAGCAAAATGCCTCCTATGTGTTGACCTGAAAGAGGAAAATGGAGAAAAATAGCAACAATAACATGTCCAACTACTGAACTTTGTTGCACACCCTGAAAACAGTTCAATCTACGCTCTTACATGAGATAATTTGTGTATGGACACTTGAAAATTAGCGTTTAAAACTTGATTGTTCCCTGTTGGAGGTCACATAATGTTGATTTAAAAAAATAAGTAGCCAAGGAGTCAGCGAGTTAAAACCTGAATAGTAACCATCGTTTGAAGAACCAGGACTGAGACGAAATAAGCGTTATAGTCGGTATAAGTGTAAGCGAAAGCGTTATAGCGAACATTGCATTTACTGTATCTTCAAACGAAAAATGCAAAAGTTTTTTCTAATTCTATATTTTAATAAAAATGTTTTTTAAACGACTAAAGATAAAGTTAATCTTACAGGAGGCTTAGTCTAGCTAGGCTAACATTTTTAAATGTAATATTAGTATCTTAATAGCTATTTATATATTATTATTTGTAGACATTAAATTTTATGTGATCAACGAATCAACTACCCAAAAATGGAATGCCTTTAACCCGAACTGGAAGCCGAAAAACTTCAAACCTGAGAAAGTATTAAATTTTAATGGCGATCGCCTGCCATTTGTCGTCATTCGAATAATTTCGCCCTTCTCTCGACCACTTCCAACTCCAAAAGTTCATTTTTGAGCTTTAACTGTTTAATTTCAAGCTCTTGTCTTTCCATTTCAATTTTATGTTTAGCCTCCGCTCTAAGATTTTCATCACGATAGAAAACTTGCTGATATTTCAGTAGTATCCTTTTCTCATCCTCCATGGTTCGTCGCGTTTTTCTTCGGTTTGATTTAGGCCACACATTTGATGTTTGTGGCGATTCTGCGCTAGGTTCTGGGTCTTCATTCAACTCTATATTCACTTCGCAGCACTCAATCGCTTCGTCGGACTCAATTTCCTTGAAATAAATTGTTGTTAGAAACAAGCAAACAAACAGCAATAAAATTCTCTTACTTCTTTAATATCAGGTAGTTGTTGTTCTTGTGATTGCAGCGATGCAGAAAGGCGTGAACCGTTGACATCAGCTTCTGATGCGCTTGCCTCTTTTTTAATACGTTCTGTTACACTGTTTACCCAATCGCTGGAAACGTTCGCCGCGTTTGGTTGATATTGACTAATGTCCCCATCGTTTGAAAAACTTTCTATGAAGACGTTAGCCCAATCACGGAATTCGTTTGTCTCATTTGGTTGAGATTGGCTGAGGTTTCTATTCATTGCCGAATGTTCTGCGGCAATGTTAGCCTGATCGCTTGATACGTTTATTTCGTTCGGTTGAGATTGGTTGACGTTTGCATTAGGCAGTGTTGAATGTGGTTGACTGGTGCCTGCTGCGTTGAGAAAAAAACTTGATATTACTGCTATTATAGGATCCATTTTGTAATCATCTTTTTCATAATTGGGCGTACAACTTAAATCTTTCGTAAATAAAAACGTATTTAAATAATTCCGCCTCTACCTACCATCACTATCTTGTGCTACCCACGAGTGGTTTGATTCCGTATTAGTCGAGCGCCGAAGTTGCCTTCGCATGACATCATATTTCATTCTAAGGCCTTTCCACGTTCTACCCGTTATCCCTGTCCGTCTTTCCAATTCTTGTAAAATTTCGATCCAACACTGTTTTTTCTGTTGCCAAATATCGGCACTGCTTTCCTTATTGAGCAAAATATGTTTTAGTGGTTCAATTAAGTCGAGTAAAAGACATTGTTCATCGTATGTGAAATTCTGACGTCTACTTCGTATTAATACATCACGTTCTGATGTTGTCACTGCTGAAAAAGCACATGTTACATGTCTGGTTATTAGTTGAGTGTGTTGCGTTGAAAATGATTGTTTGAAAAGAGAAGTTGGAAGCAGACCAGGTTGTCATCGCGTATAGCTTCCACACGTACATCAGTAAGAATCAAGCCAGTAAAAACGATATTCCGATGGAAAAACAGAGGTCCGATGGACAAATTCCCGTCATAATGATGACGGGAACAATGTTCCATCAATACCCAGCCAGTTTGAACTTCGATGTTCACTGGAAGTTTCTCTGACTTGAATGGGCTTTCAGTTTTTGCTCATACATGCATGTCTCATATCATTCTGATATACGCCTAAGGACTTGATTGTTTCATCGAAATACGTTGTCATAGTTGCTTCTGTACCTACCATCACTATCAGCGGTTGTTAGCCACATCTGGCTTGACTCAACGCCACCTTCTGCTTCCGACTCTGTCTCTGCTGTCTGCTGACCCTGCCTTGCTAGTCGCCTTTCAGTCTTTAGTATATCATCATATTTCATTCTAAGGCCTTTCCAAGTCCTACCAATAGTTCCCGTCAGTCTGTTAAATTCATTCAAAATGTCGATCCAACATTGTTTTTTCATTTCCCAAATATGTGCGCTGCTTCGCTTATTACGCAAAATATATTTTCGTGGGGCAATTAAGTTGAGCAATATAGTTTGTTCGGCATCGGTAAAATTTTGACTTCTAATTCGTTTTTTTCGATACCGTTCGGATGTTGTTACTGCTGAAAAAGGACATTTTACATACATATCTGGTTACTACTTGTGTGTGGTGCGTTGAAAATAATTCGATTGTTTTGAAAATAAATATCACATAATAAAACGCAATGATTAAGTTGCGATAATGCACTTTTCGCGATTCGATCGAGTAAGAGATAGTAAACTACCAGCGACTGTATGTGATTCGGTCCTAAATAGACGGCGGCATTGAGGACAATTTTCATCAAAAACGCTCAACAGCAAATTGACGCCTGCGTTAAAACTCAAGCAGCAAAAAAAAAAAACTCGCGTTCAGCTTCAGAGTTTGTCTTGAGTTCCGCAACAGCTTAGAGTGCTACACTTATCTCTTTCGCAGATCGAGAGAGCTGACTTCTACTTGACTTTGACGTGGTTTGCCAGTTGGGCCAGACGTGCGTGCCGAGACCATAGCAACAAAGGGCGATTTGTCATACTGCTTCCTTTTTTTTTTAACACAGAACAGCATTTCATGACATGACCGAAGATTCAAAGATTCAAGCGTAATAAGAAAATTTAGAAGAGCCATTGATGAAATGCTCCAATCTGAGGAAAAAACAAAACA
Source organism: Microchrysa polita (assembly GCA_949715475.1). NCBI lineage: Eukaryota > Metazoa > Arthropoda > Insecta > Diptera > Stratiomyidae > Microchrysa > Microchrysa polita. The sequence continues at coordinate 44,511,473 of OX454415.1, read as the reverse complement.
CTAATAGAAAACATGCAAAGCTAAACACATCCCTTCCTGCATTAATCCTCCATGGTTCCTGGACTTGCTTCAAGACTGCTTCATCAAAGGTCCTGCCGAACAAAGATCAGTATAGCAGGTGGGCCAATTACAAGTTCGTTTTTCGCTCGAAATCTGGATAGAAAGTCAGTATCATACCTCCGCGGAACGAAATGAGTCGCTTTACGCTTGAACAACGTTGGGAAATATTGAAAACTTATTTTCAAAGTGAGTGCTGCTGTGAGTGCCCAAACAGTGCGTTTATTGAAAGAAGTTTTGGCCGAAATTGTGAGACTCTATCCACGAACATCAACACGCCATCGATCTCAAAAGTTAAACATTGCACGTACTAGCCTGAGAAGAATTCTGCACAAAGATCTCGGATTATTCCTTTACAAGATCCAATTGACTCAGCAATTAAAGTCGCACGACCATCCACTTCGTTATCGCTTCGCAGTTTGGGCCTTAGAGCAGCTTGAATTGGACAACGATTTTGGGCGAAAAATTATCTTTTCTGATGGCGCATTTTCATCTCGGCGGCTACGTTAATAAACAAAATTGCCGCATCTGGGGCTCTTTCCGAGCGTTGTTGTCGAGAAGCCAATGCATCCACAGAGAGTGACAGTTTGGTGCGGATTGTGGAGTGGTGGCATCATTGAACCTTTTTTTTTTCAAAATGAGGCTGGTAACAACGTTTCGGTCAACGGTGCGCTTTACCGAGCCATGTTATCCGACTTTTTTTATTGAAATTGAAGACATGGATTTGGACGACCTCTGGTTCATACAGGATGGCGCGCCATGCCACACAGCCCATGCCACAATCGATCTTTTACGCACCAAATTCCCAAATCATGTTATCAGCCGTCTTGGCGATGTCAATTGGCCGCCTCGGAGCTGCGATTTGAACCCTTTGGACTTTTTTTTTGTGGGGAACCGTGATTGATTATGCCAACAATCTAGAAACGATTCAAGCACTTAAGGCCAATATCATCCAAGCAATCCGTGAGCTACAGCCTGAAACCATCAACAGGGTCATGGAAAATTGGTGTGACAGAATGCGCTACTGCGACGCCAGCCGGGGCAGCCACTTGAATGAAGTTGTGTTCTATCATTAATGGGAGCTTACTTACGTTCTAATAAAGCCATAAGACATGGAAAAAAGATAATTTTGTATATTTTATTGCATTTTTAAAAACAAACTTGTAATTGACCCACCCTGTAGATTTAAAAGCATTTTAAACCGAATTGCAACACATTTATATGTATCGTGAAGGAGATGGCAAATCAAAGCATTGACACAATGAGTTTCTTTAGAGGACAATCATTTGGACGAAGGTGCAAACTAACAGAGGAAATGATGGTTCATGTAGAGGAATTGAATATTATACTCCTAGAGACAAACGGGGAAATTATGTAAAAATTATTTAAAAAAATGATTTTAATTGCTAATGAAAGGGAAATTGCCTGTGAAGGAAAGGTAAAAAAATTGTTTTTTTAGAACCCGGATGTTTTTTCGCATAAGACAACTAAATTCTGAAATTATTAATAACAAATTTTCAACAAAAAAAATACATAAAACTGTATTATAAAATATACAAACAATATATGTTTTATGTGAAAGGTCTTTTTTATCATGTTCGTTTATATTTGCACAATACATAAATGTACATAAGATATGTATTTCCTTCCGCCATATTGGGTGGCCAATTATAGAGACTCTACTGAACATTTTTTTAAATAAAACGAATACTTTGATTCGCCTTTAATACGATGGCGTTGCTATGCAAAATATGGCGTAACTACGGAAAATAAACAAACATTTTCTATTACACCAAATTCAATCCGGTGACACGCCAACTACGTAGTCGTTGTGCACAGTGTTGTGCCTAGTAAGAGCGTTAAGAGAAATGACGTCACAGGAAAGAATACGTCATTCGTTTCTCTGACTCTCCCACTTGTCGCTATCTTATATTCTTTATATCGTGGGGGCAACCTACACTCGAAAAAAAATTACTCCAATAATAGGAGGACACTTTTTTTCCTTCTATTTATAGTAGTAAATTTACACCACGATATGAAGGAGAGTAATTTTACGCTCTACGGTGTAAATATTTACTACAAAATTGGTGTAAATCTACAAATGGCAATAAGTGAATTTGCACACATACATAAATAAGTTAACTTGCTCTTAGACTTATGTAAATTTAAATCAAAAATAAGCAAATTTGCACTGGAAAAAATGTAAATTTACACCGGCTAATATGTAAATTTACATCAGGGTTTATAGTAATATTCTTCGATATAAATCGTCCTGGAGCTACCCGTTATTCCAACGGCAAAGAGCTGCTACACCCCCTTCGGTTCAAGAGCAAGAAAGCGCTAGAACAATAACATGATGCTCACACGAACGCACTTCGGACGGAACAGACTCAGCACACAGAACAAGCCACTTGTGGGATATAGTCCAGTACAATAGGTTCAAAATAGCCCCAAACCCAAACATCCAAAAAGAAAAGAAATTTTTGATGCCAAATTGTTGAATACACTGCCCAATATATGCAGAAGAAAGTTACACTAATTTGCGCCATGGGTTAAGGGGGGAGGGGGTGGCAAAGGGGAGAAAATTCAGCTTTTTGCAAATATCTGGAAAACTCGGAATCTGACCTTAAAGTGTCCTGAGAACGAAACAAACTACACAAAATTACCTTTGTAATGATATATAACAGTCTAGACGTTTTCTCGGAAAATTATACCCTAGACCCAAAAGTATATAGAGAATTTCCATTTTTTTAGTTTTACATTTCACACTGTAACTCTTGATAGAATAGACCTAGGGTGACAGGATCTTGTTCATTGTAATACCAACAAAATTTACTTGATTTGAACCAAAAATTAGAGTGCTCCGACCATTGACGCCCCTCTCCCTCCTCCTAACATTTTTCAAAAAAGCATGCCCGTAGCTTCTTTTGAAATTGAGCCAACCAGATCAAATTTGGTGGGATGCCTATTCTAAGCCCCATTATGCTCCTTACCAAAAATTATTACCATCTGATCAAAACTAAGGGTACCCCCCATACAAACTGAACCAAAATTCTAACAAATTTTACATTTTTTCACTTCTAAATTCTATCTAAAATGGAAAAATAAAATTTATCTCTTAGAACGTCATTATAACAGTTAATTGTAGTCTTCTGAATGTATGTTCAAAAGTTTGCATCAAAGCGTACACTACAAGTATCAACAAATTGGGTTTGAAGGTCATTGGTACTAGTTCTAAGGCTATTTCCGAATATATCGAGTAACGTGTACTAGCAACCTTCAAACCCGATTTTTCGTACTTGTAAGGCACGCTCTAGTACAAACTTTTGAATATACATTTAGAAGACTACAATTAACTGTTATAATGACGTTCTAAGAGATAAATGTTATTTTTCCATTTTAGATAGAATTTAGAAGTGAAAAAATGTGAAATTTGTGAGAATTTTGTTTTACTTTGTATGGGGGGTACCCTTAGTTTTGATCGGATGGTAATAATTTTTGGTAAGGAGCATAATGGGGCTGAGACTAGGCACCCCACCAAATTTGATCTGGTTGGCTCAATTTGAAAAGAAGCTACGGGCATGCTTTTTTGAAAAATGTTAGGAGGAGTGAGGGGGCGTCAATGGTCGGAGCACTTCAATTTTTGGTACAAACCAAATAAATTTTGTAAGTAATATAATGAACAAGATCCTGTCACCCTAGGTCTATTCCATCAAAAGTTACAGTGCGAAATGTAAAACTCAAAAAATGGAAATTCTCTATATACTTTTGGGTCTAGGGTATAATTTTCCGAGAAAACGTCTAGAGTGCTATATATCATTACAAAGGTAATTTTGTGTAGTTTGTTTCGTTCTCAGGACATTTTAAGGTCAGATTCATAGTTTTCCAGATATTTGCAAAAAACTGGATTTTCTCCCCTTTGCAACCCCCTCCCCCCTTAACCCATGGCGCAAATTAGTGTAACTTTCTTCTGTATATATTGGGCAGTGTATTCAACAATTTGGCATCAAAAATTTCTTTTCTTTTTGGATGTTTGGGTTTTGAGCTATCTGTACTAGACTAATACAGGAAAATGCAATAATGCACAAAAGTATTGTAACACACTCAGTTTTACACAAATGTAGGTGTAATTTTTTACACCAAAATCGTAATATATGAAAATATACACTGAAAATGTAAAGTTCACAGAAATAAAGTAATGACACATCTTCACACCAAATGTGGTGTAAAATTACACCTAAATAGAGTAATATTAAAGAATCAGTGTAATATTACACTATTTTGTGGGTTTACTAGAAATTTTGTTTAAAAATAAACGTTTACTGTAATTTTGCGAGAAAAAAGGTGTAAAATTCAACGAGTTTTCGATGTAAAATTCAACCTTGTTTTACAGTGTAGCCAAATCCCGATATTATCATGTCTGAAAAAAGATTAGAGAGGACGGCTATTGCGGCTCTGGCAATATGTACTGTGGTTCAATTCCTCGTCTTGCTGAACTCCCAACGAACTTGTTCGAAGTGTCCCCACTCAATGCTAGATAAATCAATGAATCCATCCTCAAGTAGATCGATTGAAGTTAAATTGCTGCCAAACGTGGATGGAAGTCTTTTAAAATGACTGGAAAAATTTGGTGAGGATAGTGTCTTTGGGAAAGAAATTTCCGGCACGAGGTTTTTAGGTTATAACGCCTTGATGTGCTGTGTGTTCCCATTACATATGATTTCTCCGGGGGTTCAATATTTATTTAGTGAACTCCTACTATTAAACAGACTAAACAAAAATATTAATCCTAAACCACACTGATCGGGGTTTGAAAAACAGCGCACAGAAGATCAAAGTTGTGGACAACACACGCCTAGAAGGGACAGAGGTGATGGGGAATTCAATTTCGTAATTTGTTCGGTATTCGGTCAACTGCTCGCAGTGTGGTTAGGGGAATCCAAGGTGCCAATCTTGGACCGATCTTTGAAACATTACGCTATTATATTCCTCGTATCAATTGTAGGCTATTCAAAGCCTAGCCAAGATTTTGCTTCTTTAGTGCAAAACTATACAGTTGATAAATTAAAAAATTGAAGCGTTTTCTACATAAGCAATTGATGTGTCTCTTTACTTAAACAAAACCTTATTCCATTTTTTATTTCGCCTTTTTATGGTTTCGTTTCTACTAAATTAAAGCTTATATTGAATTTTTCTTTTGGCTTTTTCCATTTTTTTTTGTCGAGTTTAGCCGAAAAGCCGCCCCTAAAATTTGACGCCCCGGGCGACCGCCCGGCTTGCCCCCCCCCCCCCCCCCTTAGAGCGGGCGCTGGTCACTGCTACAATATATCGGTTCAGTTCTGTTCCCTTAGCACGACTACCAGACTATTGACCAGGGTCTGTCAGAGTAGGTGACAGAAGACGAAGAACGAATACTGGGGTTCCATTCCCGCTCTGGAAGTGATGTATGTATACCACGAGCTACATATCAACGGCCCAACGATAATTCGACTATTAGACGTCGTAACAAGCTTGTATCGATGTTTGCTTATTTGTCTCCTTCCCTTCAACTTGTACATTTCATATTGTTCTGGATCATTTTAAGTAATATGGTGAAGAGAAGAAGACGAAAACTTGGTTCTTCAGGTTCTTGGTGACCTTGCCTTTATAAAAATAACAGGCGCGAAAGTCCAACCTTGGACTAAGGCCGCAGATGTGTTTAGTGACATCCAATTTCCAAGATCTTAACTACTCTTCTGTTGAGGTGTTGAGATCAACAGCACGCTCAGTAGTGTAGTGTTGGCACGCGTTTAACATCTGAGTGAGATCATAGTCCGTCACATGGGTTATGAGTTCGAAAAACACCATATACTGAATTCGTTCACGGTGAGTCTCGAACCCATGACCCTGTGCACCGAATGTGCGCGCAGTACACCACTACACCAGCCAGACTAATACTTGTTGTTGTTGTTGTAGCGATTCAAGAGATTTTTTTTTCTCTTGAATCGAAGGGGGTCTTGGCAGCTCTTGGCCGTTTTTAGCAACGGGTAGCTCCGGGACGATTTACATCGAAGAACCGGCTGCCGTAGGAGCATTCAGACTAATACTTCGTTACTTATACTTCCATACAAAAGCACAGATAGTATAACGGAGCGAGCCTAATGCAACATGGTGCAAATGATGGGTCACTGTTCTGCCAAATTATGGACATCATTCAGTAAGGACAGTCAGCCAATTTGAGACGACTTTTGGCCAAGAATCAGTACCGCCACTTGAGGCAACGCGTAGACAAGGCGCTGTCCAGGGACGTAGCCAGAGGAGGAGTTAATTGGGTCCGCACCCCTCCCGAAATGTTTTCACTGGACTTTAAAATGTCAGTGATAATAACATCAAAGCTGTACAAAAGTTCAGTTATTTCATTTATTAAAACAAAATGTGAAAATAGGTTTGGTAAAATGTGTGAAGGTTAGTAAAATGTGATTGCACTAAAAAGTCTCCGTACAAGTAAACAATTGAAAGCAAAATGTTATCATAGATTTGACGGTTATTTTTTTCTTTCCACGGAAACACACTTCGCACGATATCAGGGGTCTCTTCGGTTATGCCATTATGGTTGTTTACATATACTCGTGACTGCAAGAACCTCCAGAGCAATAAATCGAAGCAGTGTACGTTGTGACCCCATGTTGTCGATACCATAGATTCCGAAGCACACATTTTGGTGTTTGATGACTCATTCTCTATATTTCGAACCGAAAACGGCATAAATCTAGAAATAAAGTCCTTCCCTCTCACTAGCCCGTTTGATTTTTGTACCGATTGGCATGTGCAAAATTGTTTTTCTAATTTGCAAATTCTTATGATATCAATCTGGAGCTCCACCACTTGACCCCACATCGTTGTCGCCTTCGGTCACTAACGTGATGCTTTTTAGTAGTCAGTAGCAGGATGTCAATTTTAATTTTGAGAAGTTTACATCGAAATTCGGAAAGAAAGGGGGGATCATTCCCCTCACGGGGGATATCAATAATAGTTGATTCCACGACAGTGGAACAACCACTTTTTCTATTTTAATCTCATCTTAACCAAACTTTACCGAAATGTGTTCCTAGTAAAACCTAAAAAAATATCCAGAAACGGATGAAATCGGAACACTTCGTCATAGGGCTGTCATACAAACCAATCCCTGGAAACTAGTTTCTTCTAAGAAACACTTTTTTCTTTATGAGCCAATCTTAACTAAACCTTACCCAAATGTGTTCCTAGTAAAGCCTCAAAACATATCTAGGAATGGATGGAATCGGAACATTATGTCATAGGGCTGTCATACAAACCAACCAATAAATATTAGGTTCTTGTAAGAAAAACTTTTTTTCTTTTTGAATCTTAACCAAAATTCATCCAACTGTGTTCCTGGATTAGCCTCAACGCATCCAGGAACAGATGGAATCGGAACACATCATAGGTCTGCGGTAGAAATAGTCAATGCAAAAGAAGCTAAAGTTTCGTTCAAATGTGACGGGAATTCAAATTTCGGCCGCGCCCGAAATTAGCCTCGGTCTCGTTTTAACGGTGGCTGCGACCAAAAACAATGTTCATTTATTATACCCTTTACCCATAGAGGTAATAGGGTATATTGTTTTTGTTACGCCGATTTATGTAACACCTAAAAGGAGGTATGGCAATATTTACATAGAAATGATCATAATCGGTTGCTGATGCGTATAAGCCATGTCCGTCCATTCGCACGATAACTCCCGAAATTATGAAGCTAGCGTTTTGAGATTTTGCTTTGATAAAACGGCGGACGGTATTGAAAATGGGCCAAATCGGACCAAGGGTTCCCCTAGCTACCATACAAATTACCCCTTCATGATGTTTTAATTCAGCCATAACTTTCGACAGAATTACGCTAGTGACCTGAAATGTTGATCAATGCTTAATTATGACATATACTCTGAGTTGATAGAAAGTTGGGTAGGTCTGAGGTCTGACTACCCTTACCCCTACCTCCCTTACAAAGCTATATTCAGCCACATCTTCTGATAAAAGGGCCCGAAAAAATTGCAAATTTGTGTCAGATGGGAGCTCTTGAATGAGCTTATAAAATGTTAAAGGTGTGTCATATCCGACCCATCGAAGAAAAATTATATTGAATATGTTTGGGCTTTGTGTGCTTTGTAGGTCTGTATATGGGTATACACTCATCGTGCTATTCGCACCATTATAACTCGGTCTCGTTATGATATGCATTGGCTTTCAGCCAAAACTAGTTGGATGAATGGCGGGTCAGTAGATGCCAAGTGGCTGTCTCACACTTAAATATGATTCGTAGACATCTGATTTCCACTAATATACTAGGGTAGTCTGATAAGTACCCAGCCTCCCCGCCTGATGGTGTCAGTATCGCATGAACAATTTACTATCGTGTAATACATTCTTCTAGACGGCAACTGTCCAAATTTCAGCCGGATCAGACTCGTAGTTTAGCTTGGGCCGCGTGTTAAAGCTAGAGTGTCCGCCGATTTTAGAAAAATGGAAAAAGAGCAATATCGGTCGGTGATTCGATTCTTGTTTTTGGAACGGAAATCGCGCAGCGAAATCAAAGAGCGTTTGGATGCTGTGTACGGTGACTTTTCTCCTTCGATGGCGACCGTCGGTTTTTGATGAGCCACGTCCAGGTGCCCTGAAAACGGTTAGCACGCAGGATAACGTGACAAAAATCCACGATCTCGTATTGGCAAACTGCCTATTGAAGGTGCAAAAGATAGCTGGGACAGTAGGCACTTCAAAAGATCGCGTGGGTCATATCCTGCATGAAATTTTGGGCATGAGGTTTGGGATGGGTGCCGCGTTTGCTCACTCTGGACAACAAGCGCAACCGTGAGACCACTTCAAAGCAGTGTTTGACGCTGTTGAAGCGCAATCCGAAGGAGTTTCTGCGTCGTTTCGTGACAATCGACAAAACTTGGATACACTGTTACACACCAGAGACCAAGAAACAGTCGAATCAGTGGACTTCACTCGGCGAACGTGCTCCGCAGAAGGCGAAGACTGTCCCATCGACCGGAAAGGTTATGGCCAGCGTTTTCTGGGATTCACAAGGTGTGATCCTCATCGGCTACCTGCAGAAGGGCAACACGATCACAGGGCTGTACTATACCGAATTATTGGTCCGATTCGACGCCGAATTGAAGAAAAAACCGCCCCACTTGGCAAAGAAAAAAGTGCTCTTCCAGGATGATAACGCACCGGCTCACACCTGCGCCCGCCAACACCAAACTGGTCGAATTGGGCTACGAGCTACTGCCCCATCCACCGTATTCTCCAGATTTGGCCCCCCGTGTTCTTTTTGTTTCCAAACTTGAAAAGGTCACTCGTCGGGCAGTAATTTAGGTCGAATGAGGAGGTCATCGCCGCCACTTTGCAGGCCTCAAAAAAACCTATTATTCAGACGGATTAAAGAAGTTGGAGCATCGCTGGATCGGGTGTATCAAGCTAAAAGGAGACTATATTGAGAAATAAATCGCAACTTTTCCAAAAAAATTTTGTTTTTCTTTTGTAGGCTAGGTACTTATCAGACAACTCTCGTATAAGCACAAATCAACATTCCCGGTCATGCCGTCCCCGGCAGTGCATGGGGTAGTACAAAGCGACGGCATTTCGAGATGTACCTGTCGGTACATCAACCTTTTTTGATATCCCCCGTGAGGAGATCACTTATGACAATGGACCAAATCTGGTCTAAGTGCGCTGGGTGCAAATTTGGCGGCCCCTGTACCTAACCTGAGATCACTTATTCCAACAAAAATGTTGTTTATTTCCAAAACCCTCGAAATATAAGTCAGAGCAGAGCTGGTTAAATTTGTGGGACGGCACCAAATTTGGATATGATCCTGCCTGACAGGAAGAAATTCGAGCTCCATTGAAGCTCTGGCAGAGTGAAGTGATACAACCTAGAAGACATTTTTGACATTAAATTTTCAAATTAAAAAACTCTTAAAATTATAAAAATTAAACCGTCAGGTGCCACCTTGTGTAAAACAGCAAATGAAACAAATAGTAAAACTTGTGCTCATTTATTCCACCGCGCTCATTCAGAGCTCTGCGTTATTTTACACTTTCGGCAAAAGGTCGTGATTATTATTTTTATTTCTAGAAAGAAATTCTGGCTAATAAAAATTGTTTCAATGTGCGAGTCATTGAAGAGCCGCACTTCGTCGTCTCATGGTCTAGATCAGTGGTTCCCAACTCAGAAACGTCTGCGGCCCACTTAGCCTGAAAATGGATATCGACGGACTAGCATTCAATCATAGTAAAACCAATTAAAGTTTCCTTTTTTGTCGAGGTATGGGCATGGTAATGGCATTATTTGCGACCAAAACCAAAACTTGGGGAGTCACGAATCGAATCGCAGACGCAAGGACAATCTAGCCGTAATCTGTACTTGCTGAGACTTTACCGTCCGACAAGGAACTCTAGGGGCTTAAGTGTTGAAAAAGGTTTACATTATCACCTGCCATGCTAAAAATACAATAGAATTAAGTCCGAATTCGATATAAGCACAAATTTTCAAAACGTTGAGTGCAGGCGTGTCCAACATACATTTTGGTAGCTTCCGTTGAATTGCCGAAGGTCCCTCTGTAACCATAATATTTTTGTGCTGTCTTTCGAAAATAGTGGTTGCTATGAAAATCAATAGTTTAAAATTAATTAATTAATTTGCGAAGGTTAATGAATTCGAAAATTTACACTTACGTGGCTAAATGGGGCAATACATGCTGTTTAATAGAAGTGTAATAAAAAAGACAAAAGAATGTAAGAATGTCCTTAATAAAAATGTTTGGCTCGCCATTGCTTTCGAAACCCATACGTGGCCCGCGTAAAAATTATTTTGGACACCCCCTGTTCTGCATGCATGCTACGTAGGTATACACACAATCCCATGAGAATTATTTCAGGGAGCCTTAACACGTTAACTGTCTGACCCGTTTTCACCGACACTACCACCACGTCTGGAATCCGAAAACCCATTTATTTATGAGTCGCATGGGACTCATAGACCTGAATGAGGAGGAATGCTGTGTGCACATGTGACTCAAAGATAGTGTAGATGTTAAAACGAAATATAGAAATACACGTGTCGTTTAACCCCATATTTCGGTTTCTTAAAAGTATTGACTTTTAGAAACCGAAATTTGGGGTTCATCGTAATTTTTCAATGGGCGACTGTCCTAATGTGGGATGTCACTGAACATTACACATAAAGTGATCATCATAACTTGAACATGTCGATCCCTGGCAAGATCTGCTCATTAGTTGGTTGGCTAGATATTGCGCTCGATAGTCCAGTTAGTCTGTTTTCTTCGCGTCAACACTTGCCTCACTAGCTGAGATTTCTTTTGCACATGAATAGGTGTCTTCTGGTCCCGAAGCGCTAGGTTCGATTAAAAGTTAGGTATCCAGTAAACGGTATAGGTCCGTCTTTAGACTTACTTACTTTAGATTTGTAACAATGTTCAGCGCGAAAAACCTTCTGAATTTTTGCAAGCGAATTCGAATTTTTGTAATTAGAATAATTTCGGAATTGAGCTATAGGCAACGAGCCTCAGCAACCAATTGCCTTCCCATAACCACAGACCTAGTAGCAAAGTATTTACTGGATAATCTGTTACATGATAATGAGAGCGCGTGTTTGGCATGCGACTTTAATTTCTTCTTCCTTGCCTCGTTCTTTATACCGCTCCATGGTTTCGCGTTGCTCGACCTGCAGTGTAGGCACATCGCCCGTTTTGGCGATAATATCTCAGCATGGCATGCGACTTTAATTAATCACAAGAAAATATAACTTTGTTGTAAGAAGTATTTAGAGTCCTCGCGGACCACCTACGGGTATCTAACGGACCGCTCCCGGTCCGCGGACCACCTGTTGGGAAACAGTGGTCTAGATAGATCAAGACGATGGTATTGTGGACACGATTATTTCTTATCGACTGGCTATGTCTCACGAATTTCGAAATACACCCTGCGGTCTTGTTTGACCAGAGGCAACCTTTCAGACTAATACGTCCGATAGTAGAGCTGATGTTACCCGTGGCGTCCCACGTCAATTACAATAGTGACTTGAGTCGTGTGGACATGATACCACAAACTAGCTAGAAACCGATATTCAGCCTAACTAGCCCCTTCGGACGGATTCATAATACTTTCGGGGGAACACTTCGAAATATATTTGGCTCGTTATCATTCGAGTTATTAAAGCTTTATTGATGCATATCAATTGTGATACAGCCATCGAACAATGTGTATGGCGCACATGGATCTGCGAAAGTTAGTAGGTCAGCAAACCGCGCTAATGGATGATGAGAAGGCTGTGCGGCAGGGTCATACGATATCGAAAAATATCTTCAGATTTAGTCAGGATTTCACTTGATCTGTTCATAACCGGGAGCGACCGATATGACACTCTATCCCCATCCGGGACTAAAATGAGTATTTAACTGAAATTTGTCTAGTTCGTTTCGTCACATCATCCGCATAGAGAGCAGCGTGAAATTTTATTTAAATATAGTGTGCCAAGCTCCGAAACAAACAGTGGATTTACACTATTACTAGACAACTTACCTGATATCTGGGACATCGTTGCTTATGTTTTTTTAAATATCAACCGAAAATAATTTAAACTTTGGAAGGTCTGGACATACGAAAATAACTTCCAATTGAGAGATAGATCTTATCCTAATTTTGTAAGGTAACTAAAACTGTATGCGGACGTTCTGCCTTTGAACACTAGACTTCACTAACAGCTCTACCACACTTAGTGTAAGCTCTGAAAAAATATAAACCATAACTTTCTCTTTACTTCAATTTCATTGAAATAGTAATTTTAAATCTCTTAGCATACTGCTTAGTTGGAAAAAAGCCGGCTAAGAGAAACATCTAGAAACCACCAAAACACGAGAAACCTTTACAATGCGTACAAGCGTCGGTACTATACATTTCGCCAAATTATTCAATACAAAAATGATATTGCATTTTATACTCCAGAAGAGCAACGCTAGCTAGTACCTAGAGTATAGATAGTTCTACCTTGATTGTACGATTCCGGCTATCTTCACAAACTCAGATTCAGATAATACATAATGTACGTATACATCGCCTAAGAGACTGGGACTGGACAATTGTGTGTTCAGTTCGGCGGTGGAGCTTGCTTGTAGCGGTCGTTTTCGAACTGGAGTCGGGCAACTTTGCTTCTTTGGATGGAGAATTTTGTGATTCCACTGCTGTGTTTTAGTGTGCACTTAGCAAATTTAGTCTGATTTAAATGAATTGTGACCCTATAAATAGATTCCCGAAAATCAGATTTTTTGCAAAAATAATTCAGGTGTTGAAGTGTTAAGAATAATCTCCAGAAGAAGTGAAATTTGTGTCTACTATGAAGTTTTGATCAAGTGAACTGAAAAACAAGGATAAATTGAATTCATCAGTCTTTGGATAATCACAGGCACAGGAATTTTAGGTAAAAAAAACTGAAACTGGAATTATCTCAATTAAATTAAAATTGTCTTGTTGGCACGGCACGTAAGCGTTATTATCTCGCAATTATGTATGTTTTATAGGATAGATACAAAAATCTGACTAGCTAACTGACTGACGCAAAAAATGAGTTGGCCCTCGTGAATTTTAATTAATAAAATTATCGGGTACCAGTATAATCTGAATCGCAGGCCAGGCTGAATGAATTCGATTGGAGGTGTTTTTCGGGCTACAAGAGGCCTTCAGAAAGAGAGCACCCGAAAATGCATAATCATTTCCAATTGAAGAGAATTTGGTTTCCCCTATGTCAGACGTGTCAAACTCGCGGCCCGCGGGCCGCATGCGGCCCTCGTCGCAGTTCTGTGCGGCCCGCGGCCATGTCGAAGCAGCACAATTTGTATCAACACAAAAATGGTGAATTTGGTGAACAAATTCAGAAGTTGAACTCAGGTCTACAAAAATTACTAAAACTCGTCATTGGCTTATGCAAGATTATTTTAGGTTACTACCAACAATTTGAGGCTGGTTATTCGATTTTATAAGACAGCTCATCTTTTTTGTACAGGACAATACTAAGTCTCTTCATGAAACTGTTCTGCCCCAAAATTCAATTAATCAAAAAATTGTTTGCTTTACCAAACATGAATAGAGATTTATTTGGAAAGATGACAAAGCTTTAAAAACTACGGAAATCTTGGAATTTGTGACTAAATCACCTGGATGTGAAATTCCAAAATAATAATTAGAGCCAAAGTGCCTGATTTTTAGACATATACTTTTCAAGCAGTATTGGTTCATGAGTTTGTTTAAAACCATCACAAACAACTTTTTGTCTCTTTTAGCCACATTTCTGCTGAAATTATTGTATTCTGACTATTTTGCCTCCCAATATTATTTTGGGCGACCTAGGATGACTGGTGCTAAACTTTTTTTATCATCTGTCCAAAATTTGGCGCAAATCATGTAATTGTGGTTACTTGATCATCAACTTTCGTAATACGATTACATAAAAGTCTGTGGTTACTTGATCATCAACTTTCGTAATACGATTACATCAAAGTTTTTGAAATTTTCCTCCTGCGGCCCACCTAAACCTGAAAAGAGTCTTATTTGGCCCGCGCTAGGTTTTGAGTTTGACACCCCTGCCCTATGTGATAAGATAAGGCCCCAATTTTTCGAGGTCACGCCGATTGCGCTCACTATACGCTCTAGGTTCTCTACGCATGTGTTCACATTGAGGGTGACTACCATAATTTTATTGTTATCGCCCACTCTTGACTATTATCTTCCTACTACTATTGTTTGAATGTATTTTCATATTATTCGACAATGACACATCAGTTTTTTCTGCAATTAAAAACATCTCTGTACTGATGACGTGTGTTATGCTGATAATTGTGATGAGATTGATAAGTACAATGACATCAATTTTTATTCACCTTTCACGGCGGAACTACTCATACGAACGTACATTTCGTACAACAGTTAAAAGTTAGAAAGTTTTGTAATAAAATAGGCCCTGGGGCTTTGGAGCATGCTAAAAACGATTTAGTAGTTCTAAGAATCAAACTGGTTTAGCAAGCAAGCAAGGTGTCTGTATGTCAAGGTAGATAGATACTCGTAGATGGATAAAGGTTTGTGTTCGTAGAGACGACTCATGGGATGATCGCTCAGCGACCGAAGTTAAGCATCCAATTCCCAGCCCTATTTGAATATTTGTTGAATGTGGCTACATTCCTTGTCTCGGCTGTGACCTAAAGGAGCATGTCTGTATAATACATATATGTATGCATATAGTGCTCACAAATGGTAGTTTTACTGCGATCGCTGAGCGATCATCCCATGAATCGTCTCTAAGAACACAAACCTTAAAGGTTTGTGTTCGTAGAGACGACCTTAAAGGTTTGTGTTCGTAGAGACGACTCATGGGATCAAACCACGACTCAAGTTAAACCACCGGTTTTGAGCACTATATGGGTATATTTTCTATACAGACATGTTCCTTTAGTCCATAGTCGATACTAGGAAAGTAGAACCATTCAAAAAATATTTGAATACGGCTCGAAATCGGATGCAAAACTACGATCGCTGAGCGATCATCACATGAATTGTCTCTACGAACACGTACCTTAAGATAGTCAGAAGGTGAGGCTTGGAATCAGCAAAAGTAGGTAAGAAGCTAAGAAGTTTTGCAATGCGATTCGGGGAACTACATGTGTGTTTATAAAGACACGCTCTGGCGGCTCGGATGTATTTTTTGCCGGCTATCTATGCAATGCATTATCGTGTAGTTGATCTATGTTTACTCAATAGCGCGAAACTTTATATGCTGAATCATGGCAGATTTAATGTAAATTGAGATTTGCAATGCATGTTTGAATGCAAACTGTGATTTGATATAAATGTGGAAATACGTATGTAAATGGACTAAGCAAATATGCACTATATGCAATCTAACATAATCATAAGTGCAAATTAGTGTCGTTGTGATAACTATGATAAGTATGTAACTTAACTAAATACGTGCTCTCAAGTTTGGTGAAAATAATTTCTGCAACATTGTTTCTAAAAATGAAGCAAAAAGTGCATCTTAGGCTTTTGTCTCATTAACTGATATTAGCCTCAGAGAATTGAATATTTCGGGACTGGTTCAAAGTAATCCTCGGATTCTATATAGGGCACAACATGAATATTTGAAAAGTAGTGATCAGCTTTTTTTTTTAAGAGGTAGGGAAATCTTTCATCGATACTAGACCACCTCTCGCCATATTGGAACCCGTGGAACCACCTTTCAGTATTACTTCGAGGGGGCGGGCAATGGCTAGTTAGCCTTCAAACCGATTTGCAGACTTCCGTCTGGCTTTTTCCCTCTGCAGGTCTTTGTGGATGCTGCACACCCACTCATTCACTGCTTCCCAATGGCGTTGTTTCTCCAGCATACATACGACCACATTTTCTGGACTTAATTGGACTGTTGAAAATCTTGGACAGTCGAAAAATACGTGCCTTGCGTCTTCTGGAACTCCCTTGCAGCTAGGGCAATGGGCCGAGTTATCCAACTTGAAGCGATACATACAAGTATTGTCGGTATCCTCCGTGACCCGTCGCGAATTGAGTCAAGAAATGGTTCACCTCTCCATGTTTGCGCCGAACCCACTTTGCAATATCAGGGATGAGATAGTGTGTCCACCTGCCGGTTGAGGCTTCGTCCCATCGCCGTTGCCACTGTCTCATGCTTTCCTCTCTTTGCAAACTTTTCCGAATTTCTAACTCTGCAGGGCTTTCGTTACGACGATCATAGTAGAGTCTGCTTGTTTCCTCGACCAGAATTCCCATTAACATCATTCCAGCAACGACGTATGCTGCTTCATGCGAGGTTATTCTGTATGAAGAGCACACTCTCAATGCGCACCTACGGTTAGCCGAATTCAGTTTCTTGGTGTTCCCAGAGGTGTCGAGTAAATTACCCAGACCGGTGAGGCGTATAGCAGTATGGATGTAGCGACCCTAGCCAGCAGCTGTCTTCTGCTAGATCTTGGGCCACCTACACTAGTCGGCATATGTATTTTGACATATCATACTCTCGAACCCCGACACGGGTTTTGTTTAACTGAAGCAAATAACGGTAAATTTATTTTATCGAAGTTAAAGTACATATCGACAGCAATAAATATGCTCAATATTTTTCCTGTCTTCTTTCGGACTCTCATGCTATAGAAAACAGAAAAGATGGGGGCGTAATTCTGGTGCGGCATAAGTATATTGACAATAATTAACTCTCGGATTTAACCCATTTTTTCCCAAGGATTGATGCACAAAACATATTCTTATTAACTTTTGAGTTCCCCATATTAATTTTCAAATAAAAAATAACACCAGTGGCTCCAAACATAAACAAAAATCAGAATTTATAAGATTGGTTTGAGCATCGATTGATGCTAGCCTTAGTCCTGGTTTACACGTTGAATACGCTACTATTGAATTATATTTTAAGGCCTGAAAAGACCTCGGGCGGAATGAAATTGGAATTTTTGTCCGCTGCGATTTTCTCAATGAAAATGCATGCTTACTGTCGTGGAACATGTCGGTAATGATGGGGAATTCCATAAGCTACAATCCGAATATGGTTCCAAAATTTTTCTCGGCCATTTTATGTATTATTTTTCGATTCCCCCGTCATTAGATATTTTCCACGGTGAAATGACCGGGGAATCGAAAAATAATACATAAAATGGCCGAGAAAAATTTTCGAACCATATTCGGATTGTAGCTTATGGAATTCCCCATCATTACCGACATGTTCCACGACAGTAAGCATGCATTTTCATTGAGAAAATCGCAGCGGACAAAAATTTCATTTTCATTCCGCCCGAGGTCTATACTGCGCTTTATACGGTAAAATGTTTATTACTAAACAAAAAACTGTTTCAAAACAAAATAAAAACAAATCTTGGCGCTCTCTGAAAGAAAGCGAATGTGAACCCCGAGTGATGAGTGAGCCACGATGAAGAACTCTAAGAAAGAAGTGAAATTTAAACCAAACTGTGCCGAAAAAAAAAACGAATATAACTTCCGACGATTCAATGACGACCAAAGGAAGCTTTGGCCATGGAAATATTGATTTGAACTTAAGCAGCTTAGGCCATTGTAAGCATCCCTGCATCATGAGAGAGCCTCCACTGTGGTATTCATTTTGATAACCAGGTATCCGTTTTTCCACTTGAACTGGGTATTTTCTTTAAATATTGATTTTTTTTTTTGTAAAAATGTAATAAAATACCGAAAAAAACTTTTTCCGAAAGTTGCAGTAGCTTGAAATTTTTCCTTAGTAACAGAGGTTGCTTTTGGTATGGTTTTTAAAGCTTTCTTTGGTTTCACTTTATCTGCGTATCCATGCAATTTGCCTTTTTAGTTTTAGGCCGAAGGTGGTCGTTATTATCTCTGCCTCCGATGGCACATTCTTCATATTCATAATATCCTTTGGTTCAATTAGGACATTTTCCATAAATATTTGGAAGATTTTTCGGTAATTATTCGATATACACATCCCATTTCTGTGATGCATGGAATAGTTTTCTATTTCTTTTCTCTTATTCAATTTTGGTGTTTAATAATGAACAGTCTACCTTATGAAATTAAATTCAATTGCAGCGTCTGCAACCTTTAAACCAGGGTTGAAGTTTGCCTCTACGGAGGCTTAATCAAATATTTAAATATTGTCAAAATAGTTATGTCCCACCAGAATTTCGCACCAATCTGTTCTCTTCTTTATAGCAAGAGAGTGCGAAAACGGACAGGAAAAATATTGAGCATATTTATTGCTGTTGATATGTACTTTGATTTCCATATAAAAAATTTACCGTTATTCGCTATAGTTAAACAAAATCAGTATCTGGGCTCGAGAGTACCAGATGTCAAAATACATATGCCGGCTAGTGTATATTGGGCATACTTAATGTGCTCTGCAAATGTTAGCTTCGAGTCGATCATAATCCCCAAATACCTAACAGCCGCTTTTGAGGTTATGATATTCCTTCCAACTCGAATGTTCAGCGAGCACCATTTTCTGCGATTGCTGATCAAAACGGCCTCTGTTTTTTTCTCAGCAACCTCTAGGCCGACTGTTAGTAACCACAGCTTTATGGTCGTAATGGCCTCGCACGCGTAAACCTCAATGCACTCTGGCTTCTTTGCTACACCAACTACTGCGATGCAGACCCCACTACAGTCACTTCTCTAGGCATTGGTTGTTCCAGGATGGCATTGTACATAATGCAGAGGGCCGAGAACTGACCCCTGCGGAACTCCTGTTGTATCCTTATACTCCCGGGGTCCATCATCCGTATAGTATTGGAGGACGCGGTTGGTCAGGTAACTCCTGATTATAGATGCAAGATAGTCCGGTACATCTATTCATTGCAAGGCCGCGTGAATGGAGGCACAGTTTGCGGGGTTAAAAGCGTTCATAGCATCTAACGTCACCACCAAGCAACAAGTACCATTTTGAATCGTTTTCTTTGCCATGTTGGTAACCATCCCAATTAGGCCTGTTCCAAAAACCGGGATCCCGGTACAAAACCGGTGTTCACTTGGTACCGGACCCGATATTCTAAAGTACCGATATCCCGGTTTTTCGGTACCGAGTTAAAAAAAACCGACCGACGAGTCAGTTTTTTGGTACCGAGTTAAAAAGAACGATTCATTTCAACCATGAGCCGTTTTTTTTCAGGTTTTTTGGTACCGGTTTTTAACCCGGTACTCAAAAAAACCGGCTTATGGTTAAAAAAAACCGTCGGTACTGAAAAAAAAACCTGAGTCGGTTTTTAACCCGGTACTCAAAAAACCGGCTTATGGTTAAAAAAAACCGTCGGTAGTGAAAAAAAAACCTGAGTCAGGGAAACCGCTTGTGGTACCGGGTATTGAAAAAAACCCAAACCTGGTACTGAAATCTCGGTACCGAACAGGTCTAATCGCAATTGCGTCCGCCGTGGAACGCGCCCGTCTGAAGCCATATTGTCTGTCCAACAAGCCCCCTTTCTCTTCTACTACTGATAGGAGTCTGTTGAAAATGATCCGTTCAAATAATAATTTTCCTAACGAGTCGAGTAGGCAAATTGGCCGATATGAGCTTGGCTCTCCAGCCGGCTTATTCGGCTATGGAAGGAGCACCAACTTTTGCCGCTTCCATATCCTTGGAAACGATAAACTTTCGAGGAATCGCACGGATGGCTGCTTTCAGCACCCCATTTGGGACTCCATCCGGCCCTGGAGCCTCCAGTCTTGAGACCGCTTGCCAAAGTTCATCCTCTGTTATAGCAGGGATGTTAACCGCCTGCTCTGAAAAACGTCGACCTATGGGTTGCAGCTCGTGCTGAGGAAACAGAACCGGTACATTTCTTTGTCATCACCCTATATGCCATTCCCCACGAATTTATGTCTGCATCGTCACGACATATTTTTTTGCTTCTTCTGATCGCTAGCTTTAATGCTCATCGAGCATTTTTATAGGATTCTAGGAGGACATTGCGAGTAATACTTTGAGTCACTCGCTGGCATTGACGTTGCGCCTTTAAACACTTTCGTCTGAGACCCGCTATTTCTACGGACCACCAGTAATTTTCATTCTTTTGTCTAGATGAACGTTTTCGGGGCATAGAGACGTCGCAAGCCGCCGTCAACTGTTCTGTGATCTGAGCTAATCTTTGTTTCGCATGACCTTCAATAGGGTCACTTTGAAGGAAGATTTCTTCGAAAACTGTCTCGTTAAACCTCTTTGTAGACCACCCAACAGAGCGGGTATTGCTCCTCGGTCGATACACTCTGCAACCTGCCGCGAACAAAATTTCCTGGTGGTTACTATGAGTATAAAACTCACTAACTTGCCACTCCAATGAGCTGCTGACAAATGTAGAACAAAGTAGAGATCAGCTGCAATATTTGCTTCTTGGTCACATGGGGTGACCAACGGATGCCAGTCTACATCATGCAGAATCGGCCTTCGCGTGTTTGGGTTCATTCAAACGACGAGCCGTACGGCTCGCAAGCGCCAGCCATACAAATGCATTGGATTATATGGGAAGCTCACGACTAGCGAGAGCCATGCCGCTGTCAAAACACGACTAGCGAGACGTGTTTTTACATATGGTGCACCACAACCCGCAAATTCGCGACTCGCGAGCCATGTTTTGACAGCGGCACGGCTCTCGTTCGTCGTGAGCTTCCAATATAACCCAATGTATTTGTATGCCTCGAGCTTGCGAGCCGTTTTCGCCTCGTTTGAATGAAGCCTTACAGTTTGGGCGAATCAGCACTGCCCAAATTGTTCACCCGCACGGACGCGATTCTATGCATCTTCTGTTACTGTAGGGTTGCATTCTGTTTATTTTGAGACACAAATTCCGACGATTTTGAAAAAAAATATGTGACGCTTTCTTGTCGGTCATTCTGGGCAGGTCATTGTGTCTTCATGCTCACTGACAGTTATACTGAGATCACACCTCAAGTTATAGCACACTTGTAAGTTAAACCAGTGGTCCCCAAACGGAATTCCGCAGAACACTAGGATCCACGAAAATTGAAAAAAATAGGAAATAATGTCCAACGTGTTCTTCACGGAAAAAAGACAGCAATCCATACGAAAAAATTTGTAAGTTTTAAAATTCTTAAAAAACACCGGTGACTACCGAAAATGAACATAATAAAACTAAAGTTTAAAATCGCTGACTTTGGATTTTAAACTTTAGTTCTGTTATGTTCATTTTCGGTAGTCACCGGTGTTTCTTAAGAATTATACAACAAGACACATGATTTATCGAGTATGAGTGAAAAGCAGTGAAAGAGGCTACAAAATTGAAAAATTGTGGGAACATCTTACTATTTAAAAGTAGATTTTCATATCCAAGGCTCTAATCCAGTGGTCGGCAAGGTGCGGCTTGCGAGCCACATGTGGCTATTTAGCTGCTTTTGTGCAGATCTTCAATGGCTTAAAAGTATATTCAAAATATGACACAATTTTGGGGGCGGAGAGACAGAGGCCGAAGCTAATTTTTTGGCTAATATTTATCTCGGGTGTCCCTATGATTTGTGTTCCAATTCGGTCCGATCCTATACATAATACATAATTCTTGTAAATTGGTTTTCGGGTTCGCCCTGAATGAGCCCGGAGCTATAATTGACAATGTCTAAGTTTTACTTTTTGTTTAGCTGTTTATTGTGATATTTGGAGCATCATGAAATTATTGCAATTACTATTATTCAGCGCAGGTTCCGTTTTCAAAAATAATTTTTAACGTTTTTTTTTTTGCCCCGTCTGTCACAGTCACATATTTAATTTAAAATATATGACCTCCTAAATTTTACCATGCCTTTCGTATAGTCCCGAAAGGTTCCTACAAGCAGCACTTCTCTATACGGTACGTCAGAATACTGCTGCAGAGGATCTTATGACCTCCATTTGTTCAGATTTTAATGTTTTATTCAAGCACTGTATCGACTTTTTGGTGATCAATGTCCTGGTACCACCAAAAAGATTCCTCCACGTTAATGTGAAGTTCTAGCCAGCTCAACAGGTTTGTTTCCGACAACACCATTTTCATTTGAGGCACTTTTGTGCCCTAATTGCTATATGTTTTGACTATCCGTACAGATGACAATGTGAGCAGTAAGTGCCTCTTACTTGGCGCATACCTCGGTGGAAGAGATCTCGGCTTGAAAGATTCGGGGCCAAGATACCATGGCCATTGAAATCCAAATTCTGGATTAAAAAATTGCAGCTCCCGCCCCATGCTTCTATTTGGATCCATAAATGTACTCCTATGGGCACCATGCACAGATTACGATGCTTCCATTTCGTACGTCCAGGGAAGAGGACCAAGAACGTCCTAACTGAAGGTTAGTAACTAGGCCTGTTCGGTACCGAGATTTCGGTACCGCATACCGGTTTTCTTCAACACCCGGTGCACCGGCAGCCGCAGATTTTTCCAACAACCCGCTTTTCATCGCAGTGCCGGTTTCTCAAACACAGTTTTTTTAGCCCCTGCTCAGTACCGTTTTTTTTTCAGGTTTTTTATAACCTGTTCAGAACGGGTAATTTTCAGGTTTTTTTAGCACCTGTTCAGTATCGGATTTTGTGCATGCTTTTTTAGCACCTTTTTTTCAGGTTTTATAAAGGGCTGCCAAGTTATCGAAAATTACCGATGGAGAAACACAAAGATTATTTCTCGTATTATTGTACGTAGAGGGGTCAAACTTTACATATTTTTTCTGGTTTTTGGTCGGCTCTAACTTATGAATGCGAATAGCTAGGGCCTTGAAAGTTTAATTTAGCTGCTTCGATGCCATTTGTTTACCTTAGTCGAAAAATCACTTTTAAACAATCACTGAACCTTTGGATACTGTAGAAGTAGAGCGATGGCCCACTGAATATGCGCCTCCACACAACCCCATCGATAGATCCATTGTGTGGTCTAGTGACCATATGACAAAATCGTGTTTGTAGTCAATTTAGGTTTATGTTAATTAACTTCGCAAAAATAAATAATAATGCAAAAATTGATTATTATGGATGCATTTATAGGGTAATAGGTGACGATTTTATATGAGTGTGTCGCTACTCTTAAATGCAACGAAATTTGACTGTTAGCATAAGTAAGAGTGTTAAGAGTATGTACTGTATTTCGCTACAATAACGAGGCGATAATAAATTTAACGAACTTTAATTGATGAGGTGCATGATGAGTTCATCAGGCGTTATCACTTTCCTTTATCTTTGACTCTGCGACACGAATAAACATTCAGCTTTATTGAGATTCGGATAATTTTTTGTTGTTGTGCTGACAAAGATTAATTTTTTATTGTAAATCCGTTGAAGGGCATGTGAGCTAGGGCCGACAACAAAGAAATGTGATGATACGCAGGATCCTTAACAACAGCGGTGTGTTTTCCGCAATAATTCAATAAATGCAGGGCAGAAGTATGACCATGCCCCTCCACGAATCGTTATCGTTAAAGGCATTTGGCAGCTCATAGATGATTCAGAATTTAGGAGTCCGTTTCCGAAAACGGAAGTCAGTTGAAATATTTCTTGAACAGAGACTGTGAAACACGAACATTCAAAACAGATACTGACAGCTAAATGCAAATTATGTGTGAACGCGCTTAGAAACGTAAATTTAAGCACGGGATTGGAAAATGTGGAAATATAGACAATGTCCCCCAAACTTTTGTTCGGGATATCCGAGCGAAAGATTCTTCGACGGATTTGTAACGACTGCAAGAGAAACAGAATGTTGAAGGTGATGAACGCCCAACGATGCCTGGACGCGTATTTAGGAACCCTAGTTCAGTTCGTCCCCAAGCAGGTGACGAAATCTGTTAGCTTTTCTAGTGGCTAAGTACCAAAAAACCCTCGTTCAACTCGTCCCCACACAAGGGGACGAACTCGCATAGGGTTTCGAGTACATTTTGCGTCCAAAACAGCCAAAAACCCTCGTTCAACTCGTCCCCACACAAGGGGACGAAATCGATTAGCTTTTCTATTGCCTAAACCGCCCAAAACCCTATTTTTACTCGTCTCTTTTTCTGTGGATGAGCACGCATAGGGTTTTTAGTAGATTTTTCGCATAAAACAGCAATAAAAACTTTGCGAGTAACAAGAGAGTTCCAAATCCTGAAAACATGGTTTTTCGAAAGTGTTTTTTTTTTATACAGATTTGATTCTGCTTGGCAAAGCTGCAAGTCTTTATATGAATATGTACATACTTTAGGACAAATTTACTTGAAAAATAAAAAGGTTTTGTTAAGAAAATTGCAAGGTGGGGATAATGCTTTTTTAAATTGTGTTGATGCTTCTGTTTTTCTTGTCATTCAATGTATTCAGTAAAATAAGAAATCTTTACCGCTTATCTGACTGGGACTAAATCAAAAGCATTTCCGCTTTACATATTGCAAATTTTAGGTTTGAGCTCCGGAAAGTATGCTGTTCAGATAAAGTTGTTACTAGTAGCAGTGAGAGAAAATAAAATAAAATGAAAATTCAATAATTCAAAATTTTCGTTTTTCTACTTTGATTTTTATACATGTTTAATCTCCATTTAAAAAATTCATAAGTTACACAAAACAAAAAATCTTAGTGTTTTTTTCGGTGGTGGTTCGTTGTCTTCATAGACCAAGCAATGAAAGCCTAAAAAGGGGGTGTAGAGAACATCGAAGGGGGTGACGATTTTTTTCTTCGGTATTTTATCAGGAGTAGTTAGGAGGTAAAGGTACTAATTTTACTCGGAGCTGAGGGGTGCGCTAACGCGGGGAGAAGGGGTTAAAGGTGCAATTTTGTGCAAATTTTGGTGTTTTGGGCTATATCTCGAAAACGGTGAGTCGCACAGAAAAAAGTTGTGAGTAAGCATTAAAGCTTTCTAAATATCCTATTTATTTGCCCATACTTACATATGCAAAACTCCTAACGGTTCTTCCGATATTGTTCAATAAAAGTAAAAAAAAAAATTGTTTGCATTCTATTGACTCTGGTGTCTATCCGATTTGTTTTTCAAAAAACTTTGTAGGGTAAAGTTAGTAAGTGGTAAATTTTCCTTAATTTGATATACTTCTTCTTGGATTGTCTCCTATCATTCGAGAGTTAAGAGAGTCTCAACGAAGTAATATTCTATACTCATCAGAATGAAGACAACCATTGTGAAAAAACGGCAGTGGGGGGACGGTTTTTTATTTCATGGATCCATAATGGGCTGTTCGGATTAAGACATACTACAAGCTCGCGGTCATGAGGTGTGCGCTAACGTGGGGAGGGGGGGCTAAAGGATTTATTTTTGCAGGTTGTCGACTTAATCTTGGAAATATCTCGGAAGCGGTGAGTCGTCCTGAGAGTATTTGTATGGCAGTACTAAAGCCCATTAAATTTCCAAAAACTTATTTGAACACTCAAATGCCGAACTCCTAACGGTTCCCCCGATACAGGTGATTGAAACCCGAAAATTGTTAAAAAATCGATATTTTGTTTATTTTTTTGGCTCTGGTGTCTCTCGCGATTGTTTTTCGGAAAACTGTTTCACGACCGATTTGTACGATGTTTAATTGGCTTTCATTTGATGTGCTCCCCGTTGTCCTGTCTTCAATCAGTCAAAAGCTTAGGAGTTAAAACCGAGCTTCCGAATTCAATTTTCTCTATTTTCAAGGATAAAGACAAACATTGTGAAAAAACGGCAAGGGGGGACGGTTTTTTATTTCATGGATCCATAATGGGCGGTTCGGAGTAAGACATACTACAAGCACGCGGTCATGGGGAGTGCGCTAACGTTGGGAGAGCGGGTTCAAATATCTCATTTTTGTGCTTATTAGCTCTATCCCCGCTATATCTCCGAAACCGCGAACTCTACGAAAAAAATGTCTGAACAAGAATGAAAGCTTACACAATTTCCTATAAAGTTCATCTTACATGCAAAGGTCGAATTCCTAACATTTATCCAGATATAGCTAATTTAAAAATCAGAAATTTCACATAGAAAACATCCACACAACATAATTGGTATACATGTATCTATAGATTGGCTATATGCATGTAGGCTGTGTTGATGTTTTCTATGTGAAATTTCTGATTTTTAAATTAGCTATATCTGGATAAATGTTAGGAATTCGACCTTTGCATGTAAGATGAACTTTATAGGAAATTGTGTAAGCTTTCATTCTTGTTCAGACATTTTTTTCGTAGAGTTCGCGGTTTCGGAGATATAGCGGGGATAGAGCTAATAAGCACAAAAATGAGATATTTGAACCCGCTCTCCCAACGTTAGCGCACTCCCCATGACCGCGTGCTTGTAGTATGTCTTACTCCGAACCGCCCATTATGGATCCATGAAATAAAAAACCGTCCCCCCCTTGCCGTTTTTTCACAATGTTTGTCTTTATCCTTGAAAATAGAGAAAATTGAATTCGGAAGCTCGGTTTTAACTCCTAAGCTTTTGACTGATTGAAGACAGGACAACGGGGAGCACATCAAATGAAAGCCAATTAAACATCGTACAAATCGGTCGTGAAACAGTTTTCCGAAAAACAATCGCGAGAGACACCAGAGCCAAAAAAATAAACAAAATAACGATTTTTTAACAATTTTCGGGTTTCAATCACCTGTATCGGGGGAACCGTTAGGAATTCGGCATTTGAGTGTTCAAATAAGTTTTTGGAAATTTAATGGGCTTTAGTACTGCCA
The DNA here is from genome assembly GCA_949715475.1 of Microchrysa polita. Lineage (NCBI taxonomy): Eukaryota > Metazoa > Arthropoda > Insecta > Diptera > Stratiomyidae > Microchrysa > Microchrysa polita. The sequence goes on along the minus strand of OX454415.1, from coordinate 44,484,184 downwards.
TACAAATACTCTCAGGACGACTCACCGCTTCCGAGATATTTCCAAGATTAAGTCGACAACCTGCAAAAATAAATCCTTTAGCCCCCCCTCCCCACGTTAGCGCACACCTCATGACCGGGAGCTTGTAGTATGTCTTACTCCGAACCGCCCATTATGGATCCATGAAATAAAAAACCGTCCCCCCCTTGCCGTTTTTTCACAATGTTTGTCTTTATCCTTGAAAATAGAGAAAATTGAATTCGGAAGCTCGGTTTTAACTCCTAAGCTTTTGACTGATTGAAGACAGGACAACGGGGAGCACATCAAATGAAAGCCAATTAAACATCGTACAAATCGGTCGTGAAACAGTTTTCCGAAAAACAATCGCGAGAGACACCAGAGCCAAAAAAATAAACAAAATATCGATTTTTTAACAATTTTCGGGTTTCAATCACCTGTATCGGGGGAACCGTTAGGAGTTCGGCATTTGAGTGTTCAAATAAGTTTTTGGAAATTTAATGGGCTTTAGTACTGCCATACAAATACTCTCAGGACGACTCACCGCTTCCGAGATATTTCCAAGATTAAGTCGACAACCTGCAAAAATAAATCCTTTAGCCCCCCCTCCCCACGTTAGCGCACACCTCATGACCGCGAGCTTGTAGTATGTCTTAATCCGAACCGCCCATTATGGATCCATGAAATAAAAAACCGTCCCCCCACTGCCGTTTTTTCACAATGGTTGTCTTCATTCTGATGAGTATAGAATATTACTTCGTTGAGACTCTCTTAACTCTCGAATGATAGGAGACAATCCAAGAAGAAGTATATCAAATTAAGGAAAATTTACCACTTACTAACTTTACCCTACAGAAGTTTTTTGAAAAACAAATCGGATAGACACCAGAGTCAATAGAATGCAAAAAAAAAATTTTTTTTACTTTTATTGAACAATATCGGAAGAACCGTTAGGAGTTTTGCATATGTAAGTATGGGCAAATAAATAGGATATTTAGAAAGCTTTAATGATTACTCACAACTTTTTTCTGTGCGACTCACCGTTTTCGAGATATAGCCCAAAACACCGAAAATTGCACAAAATTGCACCTTTAACCCCCTCTCCCCGCGTTAGCGCACCTCTCAGCTCCGAGTAAAATTAGTACCTTTACCTCCTAACTACTCCTGACAAAATACCGAAGAAAAAAATCGTCACCCCCTTCGATGTTCTCTATAATGTCTTGTTTGATTGGCCTATCAATGTTCTTGGATAAATTATGTAAACGTTTTTATGTTTTTTTTTTTTATTATGATTTTTAGTTGGTCGGCCAGATGGAATCCTGCTGCTTGAACCGTTTCTGGTTTTGCGTCGACTATAAGTAGTAGGTTGTACCCTTATTTTGCGAGTTCGTTTTTGAGCAGTTTTCGATGTCATAAATGAAATTATTTGTGACGGTGTTTGCAAGTTTTCGAGAACTGTAACGAATTTCACGACTTGCTTTGTCGCCGTAATGTCAAAGTTATGCTCAAGAACAGTTCCTAAACGCGAAACTTCGTTTTTAATTTTTATTATGTTATCAGTTAATTCGGTTCGATCTTTGGGATCAATATGGCAATTAAATTGATTCCAGACATTTTCACAAGGGATATTTCTAGTTTGGCTAGAGCTCGATTTGCCTTCTTCCTCTACCTCGAACTCCGTAGTAATATCCTTTAAAAAACATTGGGAACATTGAGCGGTAAATGGTTAAATAGAGATTAAACATGTAAAAAAAATTAAATTAGAAAAACGAAAATTTTGATTTATTGACTTTTCATTTTATTCTATTTTCTCTCACTGCTACTAGTAACAACTTTATCTGAATAGCATACTTTCCGGAGCTCAAACCTAAAATTTGCAATATGTAAAAGCGGAAACGCTTTTGATTTAGTCAAAGTCAGATAAGCGGAAAAATCTCTTATTTTACTGAATACATTGAATGACAAGAGAAACAGAAGCACCAACACAATCTAAAAAAGCATTATCCCCACCTTGCAATTTTCTTAACAAAACATTTTTATTTTTCAAGTAAATTTGTCATAAAGTATGTATTCATATAAAGGCTTGCAGCTTTGCCAAGCAGAATCAAATCTGTATAAAAAAAAAACACTTTCGAAAAACCATGTTTTCAGGCAGTGGCGGAACAACTTCACTCGGGGCCCTCCCGCAAACTTCTTGAGTGGGCCCCCCTACACTGAGAAAAAAGCAGAGTGAAATCAATCGAAAACACTCCACACTTTTGAATCATCAGTCACAGTAATTTTCCATACAAGTTGACAGATTGTCAGATAATTGATTGATATTTGTATGGGAAATGACTGTGACTGATTACTAAAAAGTGTGAATCCACCTTATAGCAACTCTTTTGAAACACGATTTTGACGTTATAGTGTTTCTACTAAAATTAAAAACGCCGGCCGTACTTAAAATAACTTTGCTAAGAGCTACTTTGACTCTTTGCATTCTTATATTGAGAATAGCATTCTTGATTTAACGTTTTTTTAAATTAATGATTTCATCAATCGGTTTTTTTGCAGCGCAGAATTGACCTCTATAGGTGTTGGTGATATTGAGGTAATAAATTACCTGCGCCTACAATGGGACTCAATCTCGCGAACCTTTGATTTGAAGACGAGAACCCTATCTGCTATCTACCATAATGCCGCACACACACGATCAATCCGAATCCATTTTTTTTTAATTTTCTATCTGTTAAAATCGAAGAAAATGGATGAATTTGTTAGAACGAAGAATCCAAAAAATCGATTTGGACGCTCGTGTGTGGGCAGCCTAAGTTTGTAACTTGCTATAGACAATTGATAAAAGTGACACGTTATTAATTCAACTCTGTTCCTTGTTTCAGCTATAAATTTAAGTGTGATTTAAATCCCTCAACGTTTGCACTTAATATTAAATACAATACAGTAATCTTGGCAAGACTCCTTTCAAACCACATGTGACCTCTGGACCACAGCCCTAATGACCGTATATATACCGCAAGCAAGATAAACTATTTTAGTCTTCAACGACATATACAGGCCGTACTAACTAGTTTGAACTAAGTTTAGTACCACTCTCAAGCTATTTTGTTCGTGTTTGACAGATCATGTTCAGTTCACTTTGGATAGGAATTTAGTCCGCAAGTTTAGAAAAAGGACTATCACCAAAAATGTTTTAAGATAGTTTATTTTCAGAAGGACCTAAACAATCTTTTTGCTCATATGGTACTTGGCAAGGAAAAGGATTACAAACCGCGGCTACATTTAGAGCAGATATCGCACCCATGCCAGGAGCATTTTTTATGTGAAAATTTTAGGATCCAGATTGTGTCATGACTCATGAACTTTCAAAGATTGTAGGACAATATTAAATTTATTTATCTAAGGGACCTGGTGAAAGAGGAACAAAAAATTTAGCATTTCATTTCGAAAAGTATTATCTCGTCTTGTCTACAAAAAATATCTAAGTCGGAGTGTTATTTTCGCAGTCTTGCTGCGGTTATGGTTCGAGAAATCTTTCACGTGGCTTTTGGGCTCCCAAATCTCGTGGGCCGCCCCTGTTTTCAGGATTTGGAACTCTCTTGTTACTCACAAAGTTTTTATTGCTGTTTTATGCGAAAAATCTACTAAAAACCCTATGAGTGCTCATCCACAGAAAAAGAGACGAGTAAAGATAGGGTTTTGGGCGGTTTAGGCAATAAAAAAGCTAATCGATTTCGTCCCCTTGTGTGGGGACGAGTTGAACGAGGGTTTTTGGCTGTTTTGGACGCAAAATGTACTCGAAACCCTATGCGAGTTCGACCCCTTGTGTGGGGACGAGTTGAACGAGGGTTTTGGCTGTTTTCAACGCAAAATGTACTCGAAACCCTATGCGAGTTCGTCCCCGTGTGTGGGGACGAGTTGAACGAGGGTTTTTGGCTGTTTTCGACGCAAAATGTACTCGAAACCCTATGCGAGTTCGTCTACTTTTAGGAGACGAAATCGAATAGGGTTTTTGCTTGTTTTCGCACAAGAAAAGCTAACCGATTTCGTCCCCAAGCAGGTGACGAACTGAGCTAGGGTTCCTAAATACGCTGCCTGGACGACCGAGAGCTCGCTGGAAGTAGTCCAGTAGGTGAGGGCGCCCACCAGAAAAATCGAAAAATAACGAGTCTCATTTTCAAAACTGAGAAAACGAAATAGGGTTAAATTTATTTTTGTCACTTTAAAATTTCGTAAAGTGCGAAACAAAACGCTTCCGTTACGTTACGTTCCGAATAGCTCTAGTACAATGTTGCTTCTGTGCCGTGCAGTTACATACATATAAGCTTTATTGGACTAACTTTGAAAGTTGTTGAACGGCATTTATTCAGACGAGGCGTAATGTAGAGTGAGGTAACGTAAACTACATGGTTCGCCCTTAACGCCTGAAAGGAGATATGGCAATATCAAGGTCAGAGAAAACAGTACTTCTCTTAAAAAATTGCCAGTAATATTTTTTTTTTTCATTTTTAGATTGTAGAAAGTATTCTCCTCTATTTATTGTCATTGTTAGTCCAGTTCACAGTTATATGTCGATTGACGGTAATAATTGTACGGAGGCCACTATAGATAAGTTTCATCAATAGTCATATTCTAGTACGTTTTTGCACCTTTCGGTGTGATTTTCTATCGAGATTTCGAGAAGAAATTATTATTTTGCGGCGATTATTTTAGTAACTGTAGAAGATACGTTTCAATGTCAAAACCCATCACATCATTCCCAACAAATAATCTTAAAATGTTGCTAACGAAAATTTGTTTCTAAAATAAAAGGCAAATCATCAACTAATAAACTTTTCCAGCTTTATCATATAAAACGAACAATACTATAACAATTGTCATTGAACGTTAAACTATGTGGGAAATCAGTCAACCGTGAAATTGATTAGATATGTAATAATCAACAAATGTAATGAGATAAACCATTCATATGCGAACTACTCCACTACTGAAAATTTACATAATATGTAACTACACTTACGGTCAAAAGTATCGACTCAACCTAAAAGCGCGTGTATTTGTACGTGTTTTTCGAAAAGTATAGCAGTTATCCATAAAAACCGTATGTCATTGAAAAGCTTAAGGCCTCAGCTTTACGTTGGTACCATTTTAACCAATATTTGGTGAGCACTTTTAAAATTGATGCTCTTTGAACGAAAACGTAGCGAAAATGAGCAAATATGAAAATGGATTTTGGTTAGGTTTTTTGCAAATAAAACAAAAACTGTTGGAAAATAAGTTAAGTATTTATTATTTTAGTATTTGGTATTTCCTCCTCTTGCTCTAATGACAGCTTCCAGTCGATTCTGCATTGATTTGATCAAGTTGCTGATGGTATCTTGAGGAATACCGTTCCACTCCTCTAATAGGGCTGCCTTCAATTCTTCAGTGGACGAAGGGACTGGATTTCTGGCTCGGACTCTTCTCTTGAGTTCGTCCCATAAGTGTTCAATGGGATTGATGTCGGGACTGCGCGCAGGCCAGTTAAGTGACGACATATTGGCTTCATTCAAGAACTGCCGAGTGAGGCGCGACGCATGACACCGGGCATTGTCGTGCATCAAAGTAAAGTTCTCGACAATAAATGCTGCATAGGGCACAACGTGGACACGGAGAACATCGGTAATGTATCGCTCAGCTGTCAGCCCTCCTCCTCGGCCTCCTGCGGGCACGAATACGAGATCCGTTTTTCCCTCCAATGAAATGCCAGCCCACATCATACAGGAACCGCCGCCGTATGCAACCGTTTCAGTGAAACAGCACTGCGCAAATCGCTCAGTTGGACGCCTGTAGACTCGACATCTTCTGTCACTGCCATGCAGACACATTCTCGACTCGTCAGTGAACAATACTTAGCTCCATTCCGTATCGCTCCAAGTAAGATGATTACGAGCAAATAAGAGGCGCGCTTGTCGGTGTCGTGCAGTCAATTTGGGGCCCCTGGCAGGCCGTCTTGGAGTGATATTCGCTTCCCTTAATCGTCTCCTTACCGTCACTGACAGCTACTCCGCGAACACGCCTCAGGTTCCGCTGCGCAGCAACACCCGTGAGGAAACGATTTCGTAACGTACTTGTTACAATGAAACGGTCGTCTCTCTCTGAAGTGGATCGAGGGCGGCCCGTTCTTGGTTTCGAATTAAAGCTACCAGTCTCTCGAAATCTCCTGCTAACTCTCGAGACAGCAGACTGACTCATTCCAAGACGGCGAGCGACGGTTCGCTGACTATGATTTTCCGACAATAGGGCTACAACTTGTGCCGCCTGTTCTGGCGTCGTATCCATTGATGACCAAACAGTGACTGAAATTACTTCAGATGTAAGTTACCTAACTTTCCTGATGCAACTGATAATGAGAAACCGATTACGGGCGCTTTTATAGGGGTAGTTTACCTGACCTGACCTTTACCTGAAACTTCAATTTTTCTGGTTTTTTTGTTACAAGTGGCAATAATTTAAAAAGTGCAAAGCAAATGTTGATAAAAAGGGTACCAACAGGTAGCTAAGGGTTCGAACTTTTAAACGACATACGACTTTTATGAATAACTATCATACTTTCAAAAAAACACGTACAAATACACGCGCTATTACGTTGAGTCGATACTTTTGACCGTAAGTGTATATGAAATTCTCTTTATATTTCTGTAAAAGAATTTATTGCATAACCAAAGTCACAGTGATTTTCCCGTATTGCATATTATTATTATGTCTATACGTACTAAAACGGAAACCAGTCTAACTCTTTCCAGTAAACCAGCAAAAAGATAAACAAAAAAATAAATACAAATGATCGTAATGTCGTCAAACTAGTAGTTTTGACTGTGAACTTGAAACTCACTGTATGGAGAATCAGAAGAGGCCATAATAACGATTTTTGTGCATTAATTATAATTTGAGATAATAACGCAAATTAGTGGAAGCACATAAGGTTTTGTCTTAACGAATTAGATAGAACTAAAGAGTGAAGGTGTTAGATTTTTTTCTTATTTAGCGGGCGGCCAAGTCGAAATTTAAGGAAAACTTGTTTGGGATAATGATGATGACCACATCAAGTTCAAAAATAACTTTTTTTTTGGTTACAAGAAGTCAAGAAGATGCTTGACCGGTTCTCTTCTTTTTCATATTTAGATACAAAATAATATCAGTCAAGGTGTCATCGATATATGTACCTTTGTGTTGATGTCTCTATGTTGATTCTATTAGCCCAATGATGCTATGTGCTAGATCTTGGAATTAGACGATACCATCTACCCACATTTATTAAGTTTTCCATCCGGATATTTGGGTTTTTCTATTTGCAAAGAAGTGTTAATTTTTTTTATGATGTTAATAACATGTATAAATTTATTTTGTCTATGTCAAAAGGAATATTGCCGAAAAGTTGTTATGTCAGATGAATTGATAGAATAACTAGACCCTGACCAAACGTTTGTTTTATAAAATTGTACGTACATATATGGAATTTAAGATTCATGGGCTTGGTAACAACTACATATATAAGCTGTAGGGTTTCATAGAAGGGCAAAGACGTACATTTATTATAATTTATAAACAATCATAATTTCAACGATGCTAATTATAAGCATGATCAAAGAAGTAGGGGGAACGTAAAACGATTTGTTAAATTAGTTTAATTATTAATAGATTAAATTCACAAACGAAATACACACTCTTCCCTACGCAACAACGTGTATCGGAAGTAGTGTGTGTAAGTGAGCAACACAAACAGGGACGTAGTCAGTATTTTGTTTCGGGAGGGGTCCACCATCGAAGAAATATGATCGTGCTTTTCAATTGTTAGTTTAGATTAACATCTTTTACTATGGATTCTTCCGCAAAACCCCAAAAACCTTTAAAGAAAATTGGAGAAGACCGAGCTACAGTAAACCCATCTTGAAGTTACACCAAGATATTCAAGACGTCGTCAGGTGTCTGTACAAATAGCAACAGTCGTTCTTTAAAACTCCTATATAGTTTGGGCACTGTTTTGCTTCGTTAAAACTCGAGCGGGTTGTCATAAGCAGGCAGCAGAAGGCCACACCCTTATACTCCCATAAGGTCACCCCTTTTGATGCGCTTTTCATAGATAATAATTTGAATTCTTAAATTGCCAAAATCAGGTTTACAAAAGATTTAACCATGTACATAACAATTATTTTCACGGCACATCAAAACGGGTGAATATCTATTCTCTCTCTTCATTCTTAATATACAAGTTTTGTGGAATTAGCTTCGCGATTAATTCAGAAAATACCTAAGTGGTACATTACGCTTTCAGGTCCCCAAGGGAAATTTTTGATGTTTCCGATATTTTCGGCCATAAAGCGGACACATAGCTTTATGGCGGACGGTGTCGCTAGTGTCGATAAGAAGAACAAGAAAAATTTCCCTTGGGGACCTAAAAGCGTAATATACCATAATTTCTCGTTTGGTTTGAGATGAATAATCAATGAACTGTTCTTAATGTAATCTAATCCTCTGGCTAGATACACGTTGTCTTTGGCCCTGAAAAGGTCGATGTTAGCATGGAGACATTTTTTCTTCCGAGAGTTGGTATAGTCTTCATGAATACGATTGATATTTCTCAAAAATTCCAAAGATTTTCTTTGCTTCAAAAAAAAGCTCTGTTAAAAGAATAATTAATCGCAATTTCGATTTTTGCTCAAGATCTGCGCAGCGGAAAGAGCGAAGTTTAAAGCTCCAAGGTCACATGAAAATATGCATATTCGAGGCGAGAGGGAGTTCGCAAATATTTCCAATGTTTAAAATGGGAGTGTATCGTAATTTTCAACGCAAAACATTCCGCAGGTTTTCGCATAGATTCAGCGCAATTTTTATTGAATGGTTGTCTTCAGGAGAATTGTGTGTATCGAAACAAAAAAAAACCTTTCTTAAACTAATTGTCATTTAGAATATTTTTATAATATCCAGTCACACAGTCTACAGAAAAATATGGGAATTAGTAAATGTTTTGCTATTTTATACTGTAATCACTAAAATTCCGGCGATTATTGAAAACATTTCCGAAGGCGTCTGGACCTTATGAACCCCTCACCTGGCTACATCCCTGAACACAAACCTTAAGGCCGCCGTTGCAAAAATTGATCAAAAAAAGTATGGACCGAAACTTGCGATGTGTGACACATCGCAAGTGGTTACGGTAACCATACACTCAGAAAAATAAACGTACAATCATGTAGATTGTATTTATTTAGCCTAAGAAAATTTAGCCAAAATATGGCAATCGAACGGTAAAACCCTACATCGCTGATTTTTTGCATGATGGTTGGGGATAGCCCCCAGATTATGGGGGAAAAAGTACCAACCGATTGGGGGTCCGGAACCTTAAAAAAGGGGGGGAGTTTTTTTTGCGATTATTTAAAAAAAAAGACAAAAGATACAGACAAATGGTCTGAGAACGAAAAAAACTAAATAAAATTTCAATTTAAATGATATATAACATAATATAATTTTATTGTAAAATTTGGCGCTAGACTAAGCTGACCAGACGAACAGCATTTTGCTGTACAGTACAGCATTTTGACCTGTCGTACAGCATTAGTAAATTAATAGCAAAATGTACACCATTCCCAATGCCACACAAAGAAACCTAGTTAGCTCTTCGGTAAGGTCTGTGATTACTCTTGTCTGTTTTAAAGGTGTTTCTAGCGAGATAATCACACTTTCATTAGGCAACGTTCACTTTCAATAACTCGGGTGGTCGATCTGAAATTTAACGCACTTTTAGAGCTACTTGCCGCTCACATTTCCTCCATATTTTAAAGCCGAAAGCGAATAGGTAGCGCTTTCGACAAAATCGCATTTTTGTCTTTTCTAATCGAAAATTGTCCAAAAAAAAAACAAAATTGCAGCAGAAAGCTGAATTTTGGTTGATTGCGATTGGAGGGCATAATCCCACCCACCAAAAATCAGCTCAATCGGATAAAAACTAAGCGTACATCCCAGACAAAGTGAACCAAGACAACTTTGTTCTATACAGTTTATAAAATGAGAAGTGCATAGATCCCCCCACCTTTTTAAGGTTCCGGACCCCCAATTGGTTGGGACTTTTTTCCCATAATTTGGGGGCCATCACCAACCATCCTACAAAAATCCCGCGATGTAGGCTTAACACAATATTAATATATAATCTCTTATGTAATGTGCATTCACATTTAATTGCCTCCAGTTAATATAAAACGCAGTTTCAGTTGGTCCATTTACATAATGCTCTGTGGCTTAGACGGTTGAGTAGCCACTCTATGATGTTTGCAATAGAAACGCGAGATCGAATCTCGGCGTGTTGTGATTAGGTTGAACCTAAAGCGTAAAGTGACGTAAAGTACGGTGTTCCATGTGTTCAATGGAGCCCTGGCTCCTCCGAGTCTCAGGGGCCCTATACGACCAAGGCCTTTGTCGGTTTTTTCCCTAGACTCAGGCACACTTACACAGAGTTCCGATTTTCGGACTCTGAACGAAAATTACCTTTTTGTAAGTTTTCGAGTCCTTGGAACTTTACATTTCAGGCTATTGAACAAGTTAGGAGGATCTCGTGCAAAACGTTTGGCGTTGTCCGTTTATTTAAATAATAAAACAATTAGATGCTGATTGCCGATTGTTGCCCTTTTTCATGACTTAAGAGCCTTTTGGTGAAATTTTAGCCTCAGGGAAATATATTAAAAACAATGCAACAATTTTTGAAACTTCAATAAAGTGAAACGACGAAATGGCTTATAAAAGGTTCTCATACGAAATTTAAAATCCAAAAAGAGAAAAGCCTGATGATAAAAATCCACATGGTCAATTAATAATCTAGTCGAAGCATTTAGCTAAAGCGAAAGTCAACTTTGAAGAGAAAATGGCTTCTCTGCTTTAGTAGAAGAAAAGGATTTGTACATAACCATTTGCAATAAGAGGGGATTTCTAACTTATCAAAATTGATCATGGGCGTAACCAAGGAGGCAGGGTGGGACGTTTGCTACTCCCTCGCCAATGTTCAGGATCCAAAAATCTTACTGCTGTACTATACCAACTCTATAAAAAATGGCTGCTCTTTAAAATAAAAATACGGGTCTTGACATTTTTTCAGATTTTGTGATCTTGAAACTGTAGTCTCGAAGACTCAAATATTCGTAGTTTTCATGCGTTGGATTTGCGGGTCCGAGAACTTACGTGTGAATATAATTAATCGATAATATTATCCAATCCGGCAAGTGCTGCAGGTGTCATTTATCGTTAAAAGACGAGCAAGGTGATTCTCAATGGTATTTGATGCACAATTTTCCTAACAATATTTTTGCGACCGACAATCTAAACCGACGGAAAAATGTTAATTGCTCTTGTAGACTTAAATTGCATGCATCGACTCCCCGAAAATCATGATGTGGAAAAAACTTTAGACCGGCCCCCCTGACAGCGTATTAATCAAACATTACGCTGGGGTACGTTTGCATCCTAAACAGTAAAGTCGGGTTGAGCTTCTTTTATGCTAATAATTTCTATCCTACGATCAAGGAAATATAAGGACAGAGCCATAGACAAAAAAATGTGTAACCATTTGCTATCTCATTCATAATAGCAGTGGCGTAGACATTTTTGTATAGGGATCAGCGTAATTTAGTATTAATGTTTTAAATCGCTTTATTAGCACGTGGCAGTCATAAAACTTATGTTCTTTTGAGAAAAAAAAAATGATTTTACGCAATCCTTGTTGTGAATTTACGATTCAATGTTCATCATGTCATACAAAAGAGCCCCTTCAATCATAATTTTACCCTACTCCCTTGTGCGGAACTAAAATGCAACACAACCAATGTACTGGGATGACAACCAGACTAGAAAAATATGTTCAAATAAAAAGAGAAGAAGAATCGAGAGAGCTTCACTTTACGATAGTCCATTTGTACGGTAGTATCACCACTTGGTCTAGTTCTAGTATAAAAAGTCTTTCAACATATGACAAGTTGAAGGAAAAGGTGTGCGCCATGGAATAGACAGCTAAACGGAAAGGAAAATCCGCTGTCATCCCATACAAACTGCTTGGTCCGGTTTGAAACACAACAAAAAAAAACATTCCACTTAAATGCGTTCCCTTTCTGTCAACGCTTGTCAGCTGTTACAGGCCAAATACACCTGCAACTTGGTTGCTAACCTAGGTTGCAGGTACGTTACTACACACTTGCAACATTCCGGCAACCACGCCATTCACGTTCTTGCAACCTGGTACTGCAACCTGCAACATGCCTACAAACCACTTAATTTCCGGTTTTTTTGCGTGTTGCCAACTTAGGTTGGCAACCAAGTTGCAGGTGTATAAGGGCTGTTACACGTTCTGCAAATTCTCAAGAACATACTTGTCGCGTCGCGCGTTTATTTTTTGTGAAAACGTATTTCTTATATCATTTCAGTGTTTTTTAAGTGAAATCCAGTTACTGAGTGTGAGTTTGTGAAGTGAATTTCGCGCCTACATTTCAATGTTCCCTTTGTGTCAAATACATGGCCATTAGTGTCATTTCAAAAACTGAACCATTTGAGTTTGATTCGGGCCTATCCTTTAGTTCTTTAATCAATGGTGTGCGCACATAAGTCGGCCGACAAGTTGCTGTGTATGGACGCACGATTATACCACCAGCATCAAATGCTGTAGAATAGATTATAAACGTTGGAAGTACATAATTACATTTAAAATCGCTTAAGACCTCTTCTAGCCATATTTCTGAATTATGTAGGTCAACACACGTTCCGTAAAACAAAACCTACAAGATGTATACGTAGGAGATGCTTTTTTATATAAATTTATCTCTACAACTTAAAATTATTTATAAATGCAAATTCATTCATTTTCAACTATGACTATATAAGCAATTAGATTCCGTTGTAACTTTTTTTATTGCCATGAAATAAATCCCGCCAAAACAACAAGAGCACAGATAGTAATGTATCTTAGCTTTTGTAAATAGTGGAATTAAGACTCGAGTGCTTTGAATTGAGACATGACCTAGCCAACATCAAACTTGTTAGGCAAAATCGTGCACTACACTCGGTTTTGAGATCAATAAAAGTTGGTAGTGTGCTGCTTTATTAGTTTTTAGAAACCATGACAAATCAATAAGATTTGTAGGCAGATACATGATTCTTCATCGTTTTGATTATATTGGTGCCTTTAAAACTATACTCGTGTAGTAGATACGAGTACGGCCAGTCTTATGTTTGTCTATATAGCATCTATGGGGCTATGAAACTAAAAGAGCGTTAGATTCATGCATTCATAAATTAGTTTGACACACTTCTTCAATATATGTACATTTTTGGAGATCTTCTTGTCATTGTAATGATGCATCGACTACGATTAAGCGCGCTGAATGAAAATGAAAAAGTAGGTTGATTCAGAACATACGGGTGTAGGCGAATAATCCACAATCATAAAATAATAGCTGGGCGTTAGGTCCTGTACAGCAAAACGAATCTTGTCCAGAATAAATTTATCAATGACACCAAGCGATCTAATTTGTATAAAAAGTTAGGATATGCTGCCCTGCTCTGAAGCAGAAGAAACGCAGCTAATAATACATATTTGGTTCAAAAGCTTTTAAGTACTTATACTAACGCAGAAGAGTCGTTTTATGTCATGTCATTCTTCAACTTCAATTTGTATAAAACCGTCTCCAATGCGTGTATTCACGTCCACTCCGCTAAGTACATTTCGCTGAAAAAAATATAGCGATTTTTGGTTACATTACTCGTCACCAGAGGGCATTCAGTATTTATGATACGTAGCGCCATGTTACATATCTATTTATTCACACACACCTTTTGTCGCTCACTTTCGTGTGCCTTCTGGTGGAGGAAAACAAAAGTAGAATTCGCTGCAAAATTGGGGCCCGCTCGTTTGTGCGTGAATGCACTCATTATTTTAACTTCCAATTGTTTCTTTATTCGATTTCCAGCTGTTTTACATACATATTTACATTTAATTAGGTATAGTATACTATAATGAATACGAATACATATGTACACACACAAAGCCATAGATGATAGATGATGACGTGTTTGTGTGTTTTAATTGATTTTAATTGTTATTGAACAAATAACGGATTTGTGACGATTAACAATTGAGATGAAAATATAAATATGTATTCGTAGATCCGATAATAATAAGAGATTCGTTTGTCTGTTAATTTGTTGTCGTCTAGCAAGCACACGTTGAATTTCATCAAAACATTTAATTTTCTGTACACACATAATACATAATTAATTTTATTGATACAGATAAGATTACATCAATTCTTTAGCTCCGAATATTTTTCTTTTTAAGTTTTGAATTTTATGAAATAAAATAAAAATTGGACCAGTGACTTAAAAACAACTCCCGACAAGCGATTAAACATTGTACAAAAAATATAGGCTTCTTCTTATTCAATGAATAGGTTAAGGTTAAAGTAAATTGGTGAATTCGCAAATCGGTTTTGCTTTGCGAAGACAATGGTTCTATCTCTCTCTGCTTTTAATTATAGTAACCCGTTTAGGGACTGTCAACGTTCGTGTCGATATAAGGTAAATGTTGGGATTATAAAATCTAACACCTTGTTATGCAGTCAGTATTGCTGTAATTATTTTAAGCTATAATTGGAATCACAAGCCATGCACAATCGCTTACAGTTAACAAAATGTGCGTACTGTCGAATTGTACTCCACACTACGACTCCTGATTATTTTGCCTTAATCCCTGGCTACTTGCCATTGTAGGCGGCCACGCATTACTTTTCAAATTGCTACAAGAGCGCAAACAACCGGTCGTTCATGGAATATCAACACACCAGACAATGAAGAACTTGGCTGCCATGATAACAATTTTCCACTATGATTCGGAAAATAATCCAATCTTCGAAACATGGTACAGCCGCCACCAAATAATCTTCACAACACAAATTCGATTCTAAAAAAAAAAATTCGGACACGGACTACCAACGTTTGACACGCTCTGTAACTTACTTGGTTGAGTCGCACTCTACGATGCTAGTAATCTAGAGATCCGGAGATCGAATATCGGCGTGGTCCAAAATTTCCATACATGTGCGGATAGGAAATATATAGTGCTTGCTACATTATATACACTCCGAAGTTATATGCAATGTAACGTTGACTCGAAATTGCCTTTAAACGGCCAAGTGAACGCACCAGGCCCCTCAAGGGGTTACGGTACAGAGAGAGAGTTCAGTCTTTAATGGGGAATTGGTGGTGTTCTTACCACAGTTTGATGTGAATCAATAGCATTGCACCGAAAATAACATTTTAAATTTAATTGGCCTCGCTGTCTAGCAAATTTTACAATTCAATGGCATCGAACACTTTCCCCAACGTGTTAAGCGGAAATATCCCCCTTTTCTTATTAAATTACTTAACCGGCTTCATAGAAAAGTCAAACTATGACATTGAATGTCTGGAGAACCGTTACGATTTCGCAAAAAAGAATTGCGGATTCGATCGTTTCAGGCCAATGTTACTGAAATGCCATCGTCAAAATTTTGCGCCACAGATATTAAAATCTCCCCCACGTTCGAATTGGCGCAAAGTTGGCGAGCCTAAATTGAAATCTACAACTCTTCAGGCCCGCATTGCATCGAATGATATTATTCCGTTGCACGGATATTTCGAATGCACCATGAAAGTTAACGGAGTCGTAAGTAGCGGCCCCTGCTATGTATCAGCCCGTATCGATTTGCTAGGAAACGATTGGATGACGAAGCTTCATCTAAGGGACGTTCCACTATCAGTAGTATTCAATAGCGTCACAACACACACACCCACACCTGTCAAGTTAAATACTCGCAAAGTTCCCATTACTGCTTTCCGATGATCTGCACTAAAACAAAAATCTCGCTTACCATTAAACCAAATGCAAAACCTGTTTCCCGTAGTTCAGTTCAGTTCCATTTGCGGCAGCACCAGTTATCGAAGAGGAACTTTTGCGACTCTGGCAATTGACCTATCAAACGCGTTTGATAAGGTCAATCACTCAATGCTTTTGGCAAAACTACTTAGCATGCGCATTCCTACACAAGAGATTCGATGGATTGCCAACTATCTAGCTGGTACGCAATCCTTCACTGAGTTTCGGGGCAGTCGTTCCAAGCTTAGAAAAATCAAATTAGGTGTTCCACAGGGTGGGGTTCTCTCTCACACTCTGGTTAATATCTACATGGCAGGTCTTCCAACACCACCGGAAGGCATTGGAGTGATTTCCTATACTGATGACTGCACTGTTCTCGCCACGGGAGCGGATAGGGATGACATGGCCTCCTTATCAATCGATATCTAGCGAGACTAGAAGCTTTTCTCCAAAGTAGAAATTTAACTATCTCAGCGTCAAAATCTTCTGCGAATTTCCTCACCGCCTGGTCAGGTGATTGTAGGTGGCCGATTGAGGTACGTACTGGCAAAAAACCAGTTCCTACTGTAGCAAATCCTAACATTCTTGGGCTTCACCTTGAGAAAATGATGACTTCAGCTCATCACGCGAAAGCGGTTTGTGAAAAAATTCGCAGTAGGATCAAAATTATTAAAGCAGGCTGGTAACACCTGGGGCAATGACAAAGAAACAATGCTAGCTGCTTACAAAGCGATGGGTCTCCAGTTTGGTCGCAAAGTCTTTGTAACACATAAATAAATAATATCCAAGTCTGCCAAAATAGTGCTCTACTCACAGCCACAGGGTGCCTTCTGATATCTGCCTAGGATCACCTACATCAGGAGACACATTTGATACCAATACGTGACCACAATCGACTACTCTCAAAACAATATCTAGTAGGTTGTTATCGAGAGGGGCATCCCAATCGTGACCTGATGGACCGAATTCCCCACCACGCCACATCAAACGTGGCCTTCGAGACCTTGAGAGAGAGGTCCAGGGTTACAAACCCTTTCGATAAAGATTCATTCCGGGCCGTCATTGTAATGATTCACACTGATGAAGTAAGTCGCTCTATTACGAGTTTAGGTACGGACAGAGTCCTCTCAGCGCTTCCACCTATTTCGCCTGAGGAGATTATGCTCCCGAGAGCCACCAGAGTGACTCTAGTCCAACTCCGATCAGGCTTCTGCTCACGCCTCAATTCGTATCTATCTCGTATAGACCCGAGCACACAAATTGTGCTGGTACGCCTCATAACGTGGGTGATTTTTTTCAATGCCCAGCTGTGCCCACTGATCTTGCCCCCCTGTTACTGTGGGGAAAACCCCATTGCAGCTGCAACGTTCACACCTTCTGTACCGCTAAAAGAAGAAGAAGAACTTTTCCGACTTCAACATCTGCGAGTCACGGCTACAATTGGGGCCGCAAAATCGATTATGTGGCCCCAATTGTAGCCGTCAAGAAGAGCAACGGTAAAACTAGAATCTGTGGTGACTACTCGACTGGGCTAAATGACGTTTTAGAGCCAGATTTTTGCAAGTTTGGCTGCGAAGAAGATATTCAGTCATATCGATCTGTCAGGTGCATTTTTTCAAATCGAGCTCGACGATGAATCGAAAAAGTTTACTCATTGCGGTCGACTTCAGCCAGGCATAAAAACCGCCCCAGGAAAATTTCAGGAGCTCGTCTCAAAAATGATAAGTCGGTTATGTGGTACCCAAGGATTTCTTAACGACTTCATCGTAAGCTTCAGAGGTAAAGTTTTGTGGCCATATAATCAATGCTGACAGAATACATACAGACCCTTCGAAGATTATACTAATCAAAGACTTACCATCGCAATCGAATATATCTAAACTGCGAGCTGTGTTGGTTGTGTAGTAATTGCTTATATTACAATAAGTGTGAGTGCCTTGCAGTTGATACGGCACACAATTTACCTATTAATTCCGTCGATATCAAAAAGGCAACGATGGCCTGTACCGCTTCAGAAGGCGTCACAATTTATTTTAACAGGCTGGCCACAACATAAAAAAAACGTCAGTGACAGTGCGGTGAAAGATTTCTTTGATCGACGTAGCGGAAAAAATTGCATTTTCTATGAAGATCGCATCGAAGGCTGAAAGATTTTTCGATCTTCTCAAAGTAGGGCTAAAGAAATCAATCGGTGACACAGATCAAAAGCTACGAAACTTCCTGGCATGCTTTCGCTACACGCCTTCATACTCCCTCGGAATGAATGAAGAATGAATGAAAACAACGTTGGATTTGATGAAACCTTCTCCTGATCGCCAATCAAACGCAACAAAGTAATGGAGTCGGTCGCCATTATGGGTTAAGGTGGAAAGAGTTCCAACCAAATGACAAAATCTATTTCACAACACACAACAAATACAAATTGTTCATGAGTCGAGGCAACAGTAATCGAGAGTGAACTACCGTATCAAGACAATTGCAGACAGAGTCATCAAGGCGCATGCCAACCAAATAAAATACCGACACGCGGGCAACGAGTTCATGGACTCATAGATGTTTCAGGCAATGAAGTCGAACCGTTAATCGTACCTCAACAAATGAGAGATGAGCCGAATAACAACTTCAAAAAAGATGATCCAATCAAAGAACAAGTTGATGGAAATGCAATGTCACAGCCGCCTAGACGTACACCTCGTGTAAATGTTGGCGTACCTCCTAATCGGTATGGGAGTGGTGAACTTCATTGTGACCTCCTATTGTTCCACGATCTCGTTCTGTACGAATATTCAATTCTTAGTTCTTAAGCTAATAAATATAATATATGTAATTGTCTGGAAACCGACTTTACAACAGGGTCCTCCTCAAAACCAATAGTCAAGATCAGCAAAAAAGGGTTTTCCTCAGGACCAATATTCGAGATCAGCCATAAAGGTTCTTCCCCAAGGCTAATAGGCAAAATCAGCCAAAAGAGTCTTCATCAGGACCAATAGTGGGAAATTCGGTCGTCCATGCACTGAACACGGAAAGTAGGCGTAGTTGATACCCTATGCCCCACAAGAAATTAACAGGAACCAGAAATGCCCGCGAATGAACGCGAAGCACAACATTACACACATGTGACAAATATTCAGTGAACGTGTTAAATTATCAGATTTCCAGATTTCCAAACAAAATTTCAAACGAACAGATTATACAGGAAAGTAGCCGTATTACAAATAAGTTGCTACTCTAGCTCCAAAACCGATATCCTGAAATTCCACAGCGATGCGTGCGGTCCAGAGAGAGCTACGAACACATTATTGGCTCTTGCCAGTGCATATCACCCTATATGCAACTCTTGCCCGTTTTTGAGAAAAACGCATGTTATCCACTACACAGAGGCTGATTGCCCTAAAGGAAATTGTTTCAAGTGGGACCATCGCAGAGCTACGGTAGAAGAGATCGACGATGAAACTTAAAACACAGCGGTCACCCCTTTTCGTACCGCTACAACAACAGCAAGGCGTTACGAGGGTCGAAACATTACAATAAAGACTTTTTCGGGGAACGTTTTGGCAACACTTCCTCTCCAATCGCAATTGCTTGTAAGGAAGAGCTTCTACCCGCTCTGTGGCTTACTTGGTTGAGTCGCAATCTACTTCTTCTTCTTCCTTGCCTCGTTCTTTATACCGCTCCATAGTTTCGCGTTGCTCGACCTGCGGTGTAGGCACATCGCCCGTTTTGGCGGTAATATCTCAGCATATTTCTACAGGCAGCTCTATCTTGGATCGTGTCATCGCTGAGAGCAAAGCGTTGCTGTTGCTTTTTCATTTCACATATCCAGGTGTTCTTCGGTCTGCCTCTGGCCTTGGGTCCATCAAGTGGAACTTCCATTGATATCGCTTTCTTTGCGGGGTTCTCAGGCGGACGCCTTTGAACATGGCAATTCCAATCCACTTGTCGGTCTTCGAGCTTTTCGGTGATTGGTTGGTCTATGGACAAGCTGCCTCGGATGTAGTTACTCTTGATGTGGTCCCTTTTGGTTACACCAACTGACATGCGTAACATTTTCATTTCACTCGCTGTCATTTGTTTCGCGTAACCTTCATACATGGTCCAGCATTCTGATCCATACATAAGAGCGGGACGTACAACCGTTTTGTACAACTTTCCCTTTAGCTTCAGTGGCATTTTCATCCACCCAACCTTTGTGCGATGTTTGATGTCATCATCGCATGTAGCTCCGTTGTTCACCATCGAGCCAAGGTACTTGAACTTGGTACAAGACTTAAGCTGCTCTCCTTTCACGTACATATCTGGTATCGGTGCATCTGGGTCTGAGAATGGGCAGCATAAGAACTCAGTCTTTGTTATATTTACCCTCAGTCCATGCTCTTCCAGAATGTCACACCATTTTGTAAGTGCAGCTTGCAAGGCAACGATGTTTGGGCTACTGAGGACTATATCATCGGCAAAAAGAAGAGATATTTCTAGGCCGTCAGAGATACGTGTTAATAAGTAGCACATGATGATGTTGAAGAGTAACGGACTCAATACACTGCCCTGGTGTACTCCGACATTGACCGGAAATTCTTCTGATTCACCGGCTGTGCATCTAACCTTAGTCGTAGCTCCATTATACATGTCTCGTATCATCCTGACGTATGCCTCAGGGACATTAAGTGCTCTCAAGGCCAACCATATCAGATCACGAGGTTTCTCAATCGGTTGCAGACAACTCGCTCGTAGATCTTCAGTGTATGAGTGTTAACTTTACAGCCCTATAGTTGTTGAGTGAGTCTCCCTTATTCTTATAGAAAGGAAGAAGAAAACTTTCCCTGAAAGCATCAGGCATCGGTTGCCCACCTTTGATTTTGTTGAAGAGAACTGTGAGCCAACTAAGCCCGACATTTTATATTTTCAACCGAAATTCCGCGGGGATTTTGTCCGGTCCGACTGCCTTTTCGCGTGATGCATTGCCTCCATCACCTCTTCCTCTGAGATATCTTCAATATTTCTGGTATTCGGCTCAACATCTTGAAAAGCTGCTCGAGGAAATTCTTCATTTAGAAGTTCGTCAAAATACTCTCGCATCCTGCTACAAATTGCCGTATCGTCAATCAGCAACATTCCTTGCGAGTCCTCCACGTACTTTGGCGCCTGTATTTCCCGAGCGTTTCTTCTCCTTTGGGCTGCGACCCTAAATATCCTAAGCTGTATCTACATTGACTGCAAAATGGCAGCTCGTAAAAAACAGGCATCGCGAGCTACTTTTTGGCAGCTACTTAGCATCTAAACTAGCTACCAAATGGAGACTGAAAATGACATAACCAAACTTTCATTTTAGAGATTTTTTAAATTTAATTATCAAAATCGGACGTTCAAATTATTATTCGGCCATTTATGAACTATTAAATTTTACCCAAAAAACGAACAAAAGTTGCAAAATTGTCACTTTGAATTCGACAAGCGGTTGAAAAAGCGTCAGCTGTCATATGATTCAGTTGCCATATTGAATATTAAAATTGGACGGCCAACCAAATGGCAGTCAATGTAGGCGCGATGACAACTGCCAGTTGGCATCGCGAGCTGCCATTTGGCAGCCAGTCTAGATACAGTTTAAGGAACAGTTCCGTTGAGAAAAACTTTCAAAATTTTCAAAAGGAAATGAAGCAGAATGTAAGATGGAAGCGCGTTAGTACTTTTATTGGAACGCTTCTGATGGCACTTCTTTCTTATTGGGTTTTGGCACTTTTGTACGATTTCGTTCTCGTAGTGGGGAGCGACGAGCGTGAACTTCTTTCGTACGCGTAAGAGCGGCTAAGTAGCTCGTACTCCTTTTTCAGAGGGCAGGAGCAGCTGCATAACTTCAACTCTTTTTCAAGGGATGTGGAGCAGCTATAGAGATTGGACTCCAAATAGGTCGGCGATAAGGAGCAGGTGAGCAGCATAAACTCCTTGATTGAAGGCAGAAGAGCAGGTAATAAGCTTGGACTCCGTAATTTGACGAGCAGGAGCAGCTAGGCAGATTCAATTCCTAATGACGCGGATCCTACGGAAACTGCCTCTACGGGGCGGACTGCACCCATTTTCTACATAGAAACGGCCAAAAGTTTCCAATATACCTCCCTGGCAAGAGCCCTGAAGGTTCGATGCCGGAAGGTTGTGTTTGCCTGTGTATATGTGTGGGTACGATATATCTATGTGTTTTTTCGTCATATTGGGAGCAATACATCTCGGCGCGGCTGCTCTCAATTTTATTAATTCGTGCCGGAATTGAAACAAATCCAGGCCCAGAGGTATGGTTTTGTAGTGTTTGCGGCCAACGAATTGGTACGAATGCCAGGTCAGTGCAGTGTAATTGCTGCTTGGAATGAGTACATCTCAGGTGTTCTGGCTTGAGAAGGGTTGGTCAGCACTCCACATCATATGTTGCACCGGGATGCATAAACACAGGGCGACCACGGGCTGCTCCTAGCCCTCCACCTCCTCCTCAGCCCCCAGCACCCCCAAACAATATGATCAGGAATGCTAGGCCTAGTTTAACCCCTGCTCCTCCTCCAGCGGTTTTCACTCCACTGTCCTTATTGCAGTTTAACTGCATTCACCAAAAAATCACCGAGATCACTCACTTCATGAGTGTAAACCGAATTCTGATTTCTGCCATCCAGGAGACTTTGCTCCATTCGAACTCGTCTCTATGCTAGTCACATACAAAGCGGTGGGTCGAGCAGCTGCTGATTATGCAGCCCCAGTTTGGTCACATAGTTTATGTGATACAAACTGGACCAAAATTCAGGTCTGCCAAAATGCTGCTCTACGCACAGCCACAGGTTGCCTCTTGATGTCTGCCCAGGATCACTTACATCAAGAGACAAAATTGATGCCAATACGTGACCACAATCTCCTACTGTCCAAACAATATCTTGTTGGTTGCTACCGTGAGAATCATCCCAACAACAGTCTCATGGACCGAATTCCTCCACCACGACATGTCAGGCGTGATTTGCGAGACCTAGAGAGAGAGGTCCAGGGATACAAGAGGGACCCTTACGACGATGATGCATACCGAGCTGCCATCGCTGAGATTCACACTGCAGAAGTGAGTCGGTCTATTGCGAGATTAGGTGCGAATAGAGTCCTCTCAGTGCGCCCTCCACCCATTTCGCCTGAGGAGATTAGGCTCCCGAGAGCCACCAGAGTGACATTAGCTCAACTTCGGTCGGGCTTTTGTTCACGCCTCAATTCGTACCTTTCTCGCATTAACCCGGACATTCAAAACATCTGTCCAAACTGCGCTGGCGCTCCACACGATGTGGGTCACTTGTTTCAATGCCCAGCTGCGCCCACTGACTTAACCCCTATCTCACTGTGGGAAAACCCTATCGCAGCAGCTATGTTTTTGTCCCTTGACATAACGGACGAAAGCATCGACGAACCATAACTCGAATCCACATAGATGCACAGCGGTTGCACACCTTTCTGCACCGCTAAAAGAAGAAGAAGAACTCGTCTCTTAGCGTCCATGGCAATTACGTTATACTGCGCAAAGATAGACCAGCCGCCAGGAATGATTCTCACCCTGGAGGTGGACTTGCCTTCCTAATACACATGTCCGTACATTACTGTGTATTAGATGTAGTTGCTGACGGTACGGCGGATATTCAAGCCATCTCAGTTCCATCAGGGAGTACTAATATCGAAATTTTTAATATATGTATATGTACCACCTCATTCAAGTTGCCCTTCAGGCTACCGTTTCGATATTGGTCCTCTCCTTTCCGGAGAGCACAGGGTCATCCTTGGCGACTTTAATGCGCACCATAAGCTCTGGCATTCGGACCTCAACAACAATGCCAGGGGTATAACTATTGCCGAATCTCTAGACGCCTCAGATTTCTGTCCACTCAATGAAGACTCGCCGACCCGAGTCACAGGCACTTGCAGTAGCTCTCCTGACTTAACTATTGTAAGTGCCAGCCTAATCAGTGCTACTCGATGGGAGACGCACACTGCTCTCTCGTCCGATCACCTCCCAATCATAATAAGAGTTGACAAACCAGCAAACCTGACTAAGTCTGAGAAGCGAACGTTTGTCAATCACAAGAAAGCCGATTGGGAGGGTTTCAAAGCATACTCGTCGGCGAAGTTCATCGAGCTACCCACACCAACTAACGTTCATAAGGCCGAAAGAAATATTAGGAACGTCATTGCCAAAGCAGCGGCACGTTTTATTCCTGCTGGACGTATCCCGAAAGTTCGACCTAATTTCCCTACCAGTGCCGCCAGATTAGCCGATGAACGAGATAACATCAGACGCGCTCACCCAGGTGATCCCAGAGCACCTCAATGACTGCAACCTCAATGAAGGTGTCAGTAAACTATGGTCTACTGTCCGCGCCCTATCCAATCCTAGGAAAGGAAAGGGCAATAATGCCATCAAATTTGGCCATAAGAGCACCAGCGATCCCCTTCAGTGCGCAAGCCTGTTCAATAAGCAATTTTTTGAACATCCCAAGTCCGATGGCTTAAAGCGTAAAATTAGAAGACGGATTCGCAGTAGAAATGTTGGCACTATACCATCGTATACTGCGGACCAGGTTAAAAAAGTCATTGAGAATGCTAAAAACTCAAAGACCCTCGGACCCGATGGCATTTCGATGGCCATGTTGAAACATCTCGACCTTCCAGCCATTTAGTATCTCACGGCAGCCTTTAACTTGTCGATCTCTAAGCTTGCCATCCCTGAAATCTGGAAAACAGGACGGATTGTCCCCTGTCTCAAACCGGGAAAGAGCGCTGGTCTCGGTAAATCCTACCGACCCATAACAATACTGTCACCTGTCGCAAAGACGCTAGAGGCCCTTATTCACCCCACTCTTGTTAAGCATGCTAAGCTAGAACCTCACCAGCATGGCTTCAGGAAAATGCTAAGTACCACCACTGTCCTCGATGCGATCACTGCACGCATCCGTAATGGGCTAAACCACAGACGTCCTTGCCACAGATCGATTCTTGTGGCAATTGACCTAACGAATGCATTTGACAATGTCAATCACTCGATGCTTCTCGCGAACTTACTGAATATGCATATCCCTGCTCAAGAGATCCGTTGGATTGCCAACTATCTACCTGGTCGGCATTCCTTCACTGAGTTTCGTGGCAAACGTTCTAAGCTGAGGAAAACCAAATTAGGAGTTCCACAGGGTGGGGTACTCTCCCCCACTCTGTTCAACATCTACATGTCCGGCCTTCCTACACCACCGGAAGGAATCGAGGTGATTTCCTACGCAGACGATTGCACCGTGCTCGCCACAGGGGAGGATAAGGATGAAATGCGCCTCCAAATTAATCGCTATTTCGGACGATTACATGCTTCCTTCCAAAGCCGAAACCTCACCGCGTCTAAATCTTCTGCGAAATTTCTTACCACCTGGTCGGGGGATTGTCGGTGGGAGGTTGATGTACATATTGGCAACAATCCAATTCCTACTGTTGCGAATCCTAAAATTCTCGGGCTCCATTTAGAGAGCATGATGACGTCAGCTCAGCACGCAGCTTCCGTTTGCGAAAAGATGCGCAGTAGGAATAAAATTCTAAAAGCACTGGCTGGTAGCACCTGGGGCAAGGATAAAGAAACCATGCTAGTCACATACAAAGCGGTGGGTCGAGCAGCTGCTGACTATGCAGCCCCAGTTTGGTCACATAGTCTATGTAATACAAACTGGACTAAAATTCAGGTCTGCCAAAATGCTGCTCTACGCACAGCCACAGGTTGCCTCTTGATGTCTGCCCAGGATCACTTACATCAAGAGACAAAATTGATGCCAATACGTGACCACAATCTCCTACTGTCCAAACAATATCTTGTTGGTTGCTACCGTGAGAATCATCCCAACAACAGTCTCATTGACCGAATTCCTCCCCCACGACATGTCAGGCGTGATTTGCGAGACCTAGAGAGAGAGGTCCAGGGATACGACGATGATGCATACCGAGCTGCCATCGCTGAGATTCATACTGCAGAAGTGAGTCGGTCTATTGCGAGATTAGATGCGAATAGAGTCCTCTCAGTGCGCCCTCCACCCATTTCGCCTGAGGAGATTAGGCTCCCGAGAGCCACCAGAGTCACATTAGCTCAACTTCGGTCGGGCTTTTGTTCACGCCTTATTCCTTCCTTTCTCGCATTAACCTGGACATTCAAAACATCTGTCCAAACTGCGCTGGCGCTCCACACGATGTGGGTCACTTGTTTCAATGCCCAGCTGCGCCCACTGACTTAACCCCTATCTCACTGTGGGAAAACCCTATCGCAGCAGCTATGTTTTTGTCCCTTGACATAACGGACGAAAGCATCGACGAACCATAACTCGAATCCACATAGATGCACAGCGGTTTCACACCTTTCTGCACCGCTAAAAGAAGAAGAACTATCACGGCCACAGAGCGCTGCAAAAGCCTGCTTTGAGCGCTTCTTTTTCTATTGGGCGGCATCTAGGTATTTTTGGAATCTCATTTAGAAGGAAGGCTAATGAAAAAATGCAGCAAATTCAGACCGAGGCACATCAGTCTAGCGCACACCTGCACGACAAAAAGAGGAACACAGTTTTGGAATGTTCTCCAAATATTAATTTTTCCAACATCTGCACCATTACTATCTAACGATAGCTTCCTGCTGTAGAAATATCTCAAGTCAAACGCGTATGTAGGCATGCGACAATACCTTTCATAGTAACGTCCCTGCCCCCTAAAAACGAAAAATGTCTATCCACTTACCTTCTTTCGGCATAACAACTTTTGATTCAGGTTCAACGACTCTTTGATTTTTCGATCCAACTCCAAACAAATTGTCCAGCTCCTCCTCGACTTCATTCTACAAAGAAAACATTATCAAAGTGTAAATAGTCGCAAGTCACCACCATGTGCCCATCTCTCATCTCCAGTTAATTTCAATCTTACCTTCACAAAACGCAGATTATTCTCCATTAGTGTTGGATCAGCATCCAAAAAACTATTATTTTTCGACATTTTTATCACAAACGAATACGCGGGGATAATGTAAAATTAAAAAATACGCAACGCGCACCAGCCGTTCACCAAAAATCGTCTGTTGTGTTTTGCACAAATGTCAAATCACCACATGAACTGCACTATCGATCGCTAGTAGTTAGTATGAATTGTACCAGATTTATGCGTTCCGAATACGATTTCACAAACATACGGAACTTTTTTTCAATGGTCCGGCGTTCGGCTGTCACCACTTGTAGGCACAATTTTGTATAGTTTGCGGTTGAATACACATCATTTCGTCCGCTCGCTCTGAAATTAGGTGATGGAAGGAGATTTTATCAATAGACAACCATTTGCAATACGTTTAATTTCAATTCTTTCTGATTTCAGGCAGTGACGTAATTAGATACGATCGTCCGTCGGCATGGGCAACGGTTCGATGGAGGAGTTTTGCGGCTCCGAATTTTGGGTAAATTTGATTACGATGCCCGATTCTGCGATGACCTATTTACAATAAATTTGTGTGTGTATCAAATTTCAGAATGTTAACTACACATGGAATACATATGATCCGGATTTGTTTCCGTGCTTTCAACAAACCGTGTTGGTATGGGCACCGTGCGCCTTCTTGTGGCTGTTCGCTTTGCTGGATGTCTTCTATATTCGCAACAGCTTGAATCGAAATATTCCGTGGAATGCACTGAATGTCACGAAATTGGCACTGACCGGACTCCTGATAGTCGTCAGCGTGACCGATCTAATTGCGGCCTTGGCATGGGCCGGCGATAGTGTGATACAGCAAGTGGACTACTATACGCCATTGATCAAGGCCTTGAGTTTTGTAAGTGAATTTGGATAATTGATTGGGTCTATTCGAGGGTGGATGGAGGAATATTAATTGTTTTGATTACTTGCAGGCTCTGGTGGCGGTTCTGTCGTTCTACAACGTCAAGTATGGAGTGCGAACGTCCGGGCTGATTTTCTTGTTCTGGTTCCTGTTCACCGTCCTCAGTATTCCGCGATGTCGTACGGAAGTGCGTATGAAGCATGTTCGCATGGATAACGGAATTCATGACTCGTGGGCGGATTACAAGTATGTGAGCTTCATGGTGTCATTTACGGCGTCGTGCATCCTCGTCATTCTTAATTGCTTTGGCGACAAGAAGCCGAAGCAAATGAAGTATGAATCAACGGAGGTGAGTGAAATTTTTACTTACGATTGGTATTTGTTGATTTATAGGTGGAAGGACATGACACATTGAATGTGCCTGTGAGCAATTTATTTTCGTCGTTTCTAAGGACATAAACGGAATGACAGAAACAGGGTATGAGATCAAGTACCAGAATGTTTACAAAGATCAGAGAATAATATAAGAGTTTTGTGTACTATACACAGTCAATAGTATTTCGCTACCGCTCCTGGATATACGCTAATATTGAAACGAATGAAATAAATTTCGAACTAAGTACCCCGAAAAAATACCATGTGCCTGCCATAGAGTATTTAGTAAGACCCTTGACTAGCCTTTTATGGGTTAGAGGCTCTTTTCTAGAAGCATCCTTGCAACAGGCGACTCTTCCACAAAGGTATTACCGAATGAAATCAATCACTGAAAAGGTGAGTGAAGGACTTCGTGTCCTCCAAACATCGCGACTGAATGCACAGACCCAATTTGCTGAGGTGAGGTCCCGAAAGGTATCCTACAAGCAACATTGGATCTATTCTGTAAATCTGCACGGCGAAATGAGCCCGGTTCGCAAAACTGCGTGGTCTAGCCAGCTCATCCGCAGTTTCAATTCCAGTAAGAACTTTGTGTCCGGATATCCAGCAGAAGGTAACTATTTTTGCCAATGGCAATGTGCTACAAGCATAGCCGAGGGTATTTTGCACGTGAAAAGTTCCTGTTCTAGGCTCCCCGGCTCAAGACGTAAGGTTTGCCATTTTCCCATTCCGTAGAAGCATTGATTAGAACCATGAACTTCCTTCAATAATTTTTATCATGTAATCTAATGCTGCAGGCATGCCTGCTACCACTGTCGCGGTAGTCCCTTCATCATCATCATTGATGTTGCACTATAGCCCGACGTCGGGCTTTGGCCACCTAAATCGTTGACCTCCAATTGTCACGGTTACGTGACCTTGTCCTCCAGTTTTGGTGGACGTCTTCACCTACTGATTTCTCCCAGCGAGCTCTCGGTCGTCCACGCAACCACGCTCCGTCAATTCGTTATGCGTTCATCACCTTCTTTGGCATGCGATTATCGTCCATTCGTTGTACAGCGCCCGCCCATTGCAAACGTTGAAGCTTCACGATTTTTGATTCTTCCAGCTCATCGTACAATTGATACAACTCATGGTTGTACCGGATAGGCCATTGCTCTCGCTCGCGAACGGCCCTAAAAAATTCACCCTTTCGTTTGAATCTGTCCACGAAAATTTCGGAGGCTTCAGTGAGAGTCTATGTTTGGCAGCCATGATCATTTTATACACGCGGAGCTTCGTGTTCCTATGCGCATGCTTCGAATTGATAATTGTATCCGTCGCTTAATTTCTTCGGTTTCGTTGGCGTCCTTTGATAAGTTACAACCCAAGTAGTTGAAGTTGTCTACATACTCGATATTGAGGCCCCCCACTGTGATGCTTGGGGTAGTCCCTTGATATATCAATAATAATTAATCATGGTGCAAGTGCACTTGTAGCATCTTAATGGTACTCTCTTTTGATGACGGAACTACCGGTCGACAGTACTTTTCCGAATGCCTCGATTGAACTTGCCGATTTGACTCGCTTCGGATTGGTTTCAAGCCCATCGTGCTTTCATTAGGTGCCTTGTATAGTATGCTTGCTCCATTGCTTGGGATATTTTAAGTTGTCCTCACACAAGGTTACTTATGACTCGGCGACGAGACGACTTACATGGTATAGTGACACTCACACGGGTCGGAGTACTTGAGTGGAAAGGTGTGTGATTTCTTTCCGGTAGTCCACCATAATTGTCAACCTCAGACGCAAACCACCACTTCCGACATTCGAAAACTCATTCATTTGTGAGACACATGAGATTCATAGACGTGAAACGTCCGTTACCATTCAGTTTCCGACACAAAAATCACCCAAGTCATGTAACCATGACCACTATTTGTCACTTTGGAAAATCCATAAATTTATGAGAAACATGTAAACGTCTATGAGTCACATGTGTCTCATTAATATATAGATTGCCCCTTTGCATCTGAGGTTGACAATAACGGCGGACTAACAGAAACAATCATTCCTTTCCATTAACTAAGCCCAGCCGTAGAGCAAGATGAAGATGTCAAGATGTGTCTTGGTGTCGATATTAAGCTTCAGCGATGAGCCTGTAGTTTCACATGATACCCATAGGCAATGGACACCATAATTTTAATGAAGACTGCTTGGATCTTAGAAAGGCAAGCAAATTAGTTGTCCCAGACTTGGTTTTGCGTACAGTACCCCCGACTTCCTCTGACCTATGTCTTGCTACTACGTGTGGGTTGCTGCGTGAAGCTGAGCGATTTGCCTTTGCTGTCAAAGAGATTTCGGGCAGCAGAAACATTGTTTGACTGTGCAAAGCAGCTGGTTGTAGAAAGCATCGTTTTGTTTTGGGACTCATGCGGGCGAGTCCGAAGAGTTCCAAAGTTTCCGTTAGGCAACGGCCCCGCTCTTGGCTTTTGGAAAGTGTACCGTGGGCTAAAGCATCTACCAGCTACCACGCCCATTTGAATAAAAATGAAAGCTCAAATTTTTCAGAATTTTATTGGGTATTTGGGCCCAGAGTTTTACATTCATGCCTACTACGGTGGGCTTTAACGAACGGTTATCAAAAGGAGAATTGATTATTATCAACAAAGTGCACAGTGGAAATAACGTCCTTAAGGCACAGCAAGCAAGGAGGATGGGGCAAGGATAAATAAATTATACTGGAGACTTATAGATCGATAGGTCGAGCTATCCCTGAATATGCACCACCGGCGCATGATCACAGGCCGTATGTGACACAATGGAATAAGATCCGAGCATGTCGCTTCAGAATCACTTACATCAGAAAACTAGCATGTGACCAGTGCGAGATTAACACGTCCACTCTCTATGAGTCACATGTGCACACGTCGTTCCTCTCCGTTCACGTCTATGAGTAACATGTGATAAAATGTAAATGTATGGATTTTCACATGCCAGACAGTGAACGTGTTAAAAACTTGTCCTGTCACAACAATATCTGGTCGGTTGTTATCGGGAGGATCATCCAAACCAACATCTCATGGACATATAGCAGAGATCTTGAGAGATAAATCCAGATATACAAATGGGTAACTCCCAATAGTTTTGATGACACGGCATATCACCCGCCCATCGCAGATATTATCACAACCGTTGTGAATTAGTCAATAGTGAAACAAGGTAGAAATAAATTCTTGCCAGAGCCCCATATCGCCTGAGGAGACAAGGCTCCCAAGAGCCACAAGAGCGACACTGACGCAGCTTAGGTCCGGCTGGTGTTCACGCCTAAATTCCTAACAACAACACTGCGAGGGAATTATGGGGCAACCCGAATGCAGCTGCTACGTTCTTGTAGCTTCAGACAATAGGCGAAAACAACGATGAAACACATCCACAGGCATGCATAACGATTCACGCCTTTCTGCACCGCTACAACACTGCATGCGGTGTCGCACTTTTCTGCACCGCTAAAAAAGAAGAAGAATTTGCCTGCACTTTTTTATCTTTTAAAAATGACGGTGGAATACCGGGAGCCAATCACCACTTTCCACTGCCTGAGCTTAACCATCATAGAGCAATTGTCTACTGACACATGATTCTTTGTGTCGGAACTACTAAATATACCGATGGATAGACTGATGTTGTAGTGATTCAAGAGTTTCTTTTTCTCTTGAATCGAGAGAGCTTGGTAGCTCTTGGCCGTAATAGTAACAACGAGTAGCTCCGGAACGAGTTTATCGTAGAACTGGCTGCCAAATACTCTTCATAGCACCCTCTTTGGCGTAGGGTTTCATGAAGACGATCTCACTAAGTTCCTTTCTAGGGTTATCGTTGTAGCGGGGCCTTAATAATTTAATTAAAAGAATTAGGAACACTGAACCTTTATAAAAAGGATTGTGATTTGGTAGCAATGGATGGTGGAGTTTGTTGACTGGGTGTTGATGCAGAACCGCATCAGCTCTTTGACTCCCACGAGTATGTGGAGTAAAAAGGTCAAGGTCGACACATTGAAAACGTGGATAGATACATGATCTTTGTAACTGGTCTTCCAAATCTTTTACCACTTTTTCCCAAATCAATTTGAATAGAAGAACCTTATATTGGAGGGTAAAGAACTTTGTGTTGAATGGCAACCACACCAAAACCACGAAAAACTAGACGTTACATCATGAAAAAAAAACGAATCGAACACATTTCAAGACAAACAAAACCATGTTTCCTGTTTCCTTACTATTTTTGTATTGCAAATCAAAAATTCCATTGACCAGTCGGTTTCGATTAAGTCTGCGACCGCATTGCATCTCTTGAGGTGTTGGACCACGCTCGCATCATGCGAAGAAGCACGGCAAGATGACCAAGTGAATGGTATAGTTTGACTTCGATGTAGGTTGCTACTAAATCTATTGTCGTTGGTTGAAACTTACTAGGAACATGAGACGACGACGATGCTTAAAACGAATGAACAATGCCCAAATGTTAAGTAATTAGTTTTTCTTGTTCATGAGTCATATATGCCTCATAAAACTTCAATTCAAAAGAGTGAATAGCTAATTGTTGACTTGCCAGGCAGTATTCGGTTTAAGCACAAGATGGGAGAGTCGAGGATTTTGTAAACCTGTCGGCAATTAATAGAGCGCTCTTAACTAGAGGCAAGTTGAGCAAATATTTTGTTGGTCCACTTCTTCTTCCTTGCCTCGTTCTTTATACCGCTCCATGGTTCCGCGTTGCTCGACCTGCGGTGTAGGCACATCGCCCGTTTTGGCGATAATTTCTCAGCATATTTCTACAGGCAGCTCTATCTTGGATCGTGTCATCGCCGAGACCAATGCGTTGTTGTTGCTTTTTCATTTGACACATCCAGGTGTTCTTCGGTCTGCCTCTGGCCTTGGGTCCATCAAGTGGAACTTCCATTGATATCGCTTTCTTTGCTGGGTTCTCAGGTGGACGCCGTTGAACATGGCAATACCAATCCATTTGTCGGTCTTCGAGCTTTTCGGTGATTGGTTGGTCTATGGACAAGCTGCCTCGGATGTAGCTACTCTTGATGTGGTCCCTTTTCGTTACACCAACTGACATGCGTAACATTTTCATTTCAGTCGCTGTCATTTGTTTCGCGTAACCTTCATACATGGTCCAGCATTCTGATCCATACATGAGTGCGGGACGTACAACCGTTTTGTACAACTTGCCCTTTAGCTTCAGTGGCATTTTCTTATCGCAGAAAACTCCAGAGTTTTCTCGCCACCTCATCCACCCAACCTTTGTGCGATGTTTGATGTCATCATCGCATGTAGCTCCGCTGTTCACCATCGAGCCAAGGTACTTGA
This sequence comes from Microchrysa polita, assembly GCA_949715475.1. Lineage (NCBI taxonomy): Eukaryota > Metazoa > Arthropoda > Insecta > Diptera > Stratiomyidae > Microchrysa > Microchrysa polita. Next base: position 44,450,703 of record OX454415.1, on the reverse strand, counting down.
ACTTGGTACAAGACTTAAGCTGCTCTCCTTTGACGTACATTTCTGGTATCGGTGCATCTGGGTCTGAGAATGGGCAGCATAAGAACTCAGTCTTTGTTATACTTACCCTCAGTCCATGCTCCTCCAGAATGTCACACCATTTTGTAAGCGCAGCTTGCAAGGCAACGATGTTTGGGCTACTGAGGACTATATCATCGGCAAAAAGAAGAGATATTTCTAGGCCGTCGGAGACACGTGTCAATAAGTAGCACATGATGATGTTGAAGAGCAACGGACTCAATACACTGCCCTGGTGTACTCCGACATTCACCGGAAATTCTTCTGATTCACCGGCTGTGCATCTAACCTTAGTCGTAGCTCCATCATACATGTCTCGTATCATCCTGACGTATGCCTCAGGGACATTAAGTGCTCTCAAGGCCAACCATATCAGATCACGAGGTACTCTATCGAATGCCTTCTCCAAATCGATGAACACAAAGTACAAGTCCTTTCGTGCTGCTCTATACTTTTCCATCGCAATACGAATGCACTGAATCGCATCGACTGTAGATCGACCTTCAACAAAGCCGCATTGATTGTCATTCAACCGCACAATCTTTCTCAATCGGTTGCAGACAACTCGCTCGTAGATCTTCAGTGTATGAGGTGTTAACTTTATAGCCCTATAGTTGTTGAGTTTGCGTGAGTCTCCCTTGTTCTTATAGAAAGGAAGAAGAAAACTTTCCCTGAAAGCATCAGGCATCGGTTGCCCACCTTTGATTTTGTTGAAGAGAACTGTGAGCCAACTAAGCCCGACATTTTCCATTTTCAACCAAAATTCCGCGGGGATTTTGTCCGGGCCGACTGCCTTTCCGCGTTTCATCTGATGCATTGCCTCCATCACCTCTTCCTCTGAGATATCTTCAATATTTGTGGTATTCGGCTCAACATCTTGAAAAGCTGCTCGAGGAAACTCTTCATTTAGAAGTTCGTCAAAATACTCTCGCATCCTGCTACAAATTGCCGTATCGTCAATCAGCAACATTCCTTGCGAGTCCTCCACGTACTTTGGCGCCTGTATTTCCCGAGCGTTCCTTCTCCTTTGGGCTGCGACCCTAAATATCCTGGCGTCGTGCTTAGGTCTCTCGCGCAAAGACGGTCCTTCGGTCGCAGTCTGCGTTTCTAATTCTTGGTAGAATTTCTCAGCTGCCTTCGCCTTTGCTTGAGCTACCAAGCGCTTTACTTTCTTCCGGCATTGCATATAATTTTCGCGAAGTTGAACCCGTTCGGTTTCACTGCTTGACTCACATTTCGTCCATGCCTTAAATGCGTTCGATTTGGCTTGCACTGCTTCCTTAGTTTCGGTGTTCCACCACCATGTTTCTTTCTTCGTGTGGAGTGGACCTTTCGAAACTCCAAGTGCCTTTTCCGCCTCACCTACTGACATTTCAGCGAAACTATTCCACATTTGTGTTGGACTGTGCTCGGTGCAGTTTATGTTGTTTTGAAACCACTCCGTCATTTTATCAATGAATGGAGTTACTACAGGTTCAAAGTTGTCGTTTGTGAGATTGTGCCACTTGATTTTTTCGACAGGCTTGGGAGTTCTTCTATTTCTTGCTCCTCCTGCTCTCAAAATAAATTCTGACAGGAGCAAACGATGTTGGCTGACGACAGATTCACCCAAGATCACCTTGCAGTCTCTTACCCACCTTCTCATAAAATCGAAACAGAGGTGGTAATCGATCTGCGTTTCGTGTTTCCTATCTCCGTGTCCACTACTGTAGGTGATTAGGTGTCTCTCGTTTTTCACAAACCATGTATTTAGGATGACCAAACCATGCGATCTGCACATGGTCAGAATAGCTTCACCTTCGTCATTTCTGATCGTTGAAGGGCTACCCTTTCCACCATGGCAATCCTCGTAATCATAATTTGATTCACCCACATGGCCATTTAAATCTCCTCCCAAGAACACCAATTCGGTATCTGGAATGGTCTGAATTAGGGTGTCAACGTCGTTCCAAAATGCCTCTTTTTCTTCCTGTGGCAGTCCCACTTGGGGAGCGTAGGCACTTATTACGTTCCACACCCTTCCGCAGATAACCAATTTGATGCTGATCAAGCGGTCACTTCTTTTCGCGACACTTATTATACTGCCAAGTAAAGACGACGCCAGAATAATGCCAACTCCGTTTCTTTGGTTTGTAATTCCATAGTAGTACAATTTGTACTTCATGGAATTCGTAAGAAACCGGGCTCTGTCGATATGGGTATTTCGCCACTTTGTCTCTTGCACGCACATAATGTCTATCCCTCTCCGCTTCATGATATCCTCAATCTCCTCGCTCTTTGACGTCATGGAACCGACATTCCAGCTTGCAACCCTCAGCTTCTCCACAATGTAATTGGACTGCCTTATATTGCTCGCCCCCGGAAACCGTCGAGCTCTGGCGCGAACTAGGTTCGCCCCGGGATCACTCAACCGCATAGCAGAAGTAGTGCCCGGCGGGGTAGTGCTTGTATTTGCGTGAATTTCCATAAGGCCTTCCATTCTTTTACACCTTTTGGAGAAAGGTTGTGTTTTTGGCACTAGTGTGTGGAAATAAGTAAATTTATGGACTTTCCTTTTACGTCCGCCGGCTATCTCCAGACGCGGCAACCCATACACACACACACTAACCTATGGGAGGTCTTGTTGATGTTAAAACGTGCCTCAGGCTTCAGATGTCATGGTTGCCTGCGACCTTCGCATACTAGCGGCCAAGCACCCTCTTGACCATGCATCCCTCGGCGCATGCTGATCCACCTTGGATTAGGTCCCTTTTTAGTCGCCTTCTACGACACGCCGGGAAAGGCGGTGGCATTATTCGCGACCCATGCCACAGGGCATTTTGTTGGTCCACATGTACTACTAAAATCTTGATCGCTCTTGACGCCGCAGTCTGCCAATATCTAACAGAAAAATAATCATGGCGTTGCTGTACATATTTCGGAGAGTGTGTAACATTTACATTTCGAGAGACGATCTCCAGATTTCTAGTGTAGTGTATACCTTATAGTAAAGTAATATACCAAAGCGCATACCACATAGCATATATGTATACATAGCATATAGTAATGACAGAAATAGCCCGCGCCAAGCAACAACATAATCTCATGATAGGAAGAATAACAAACAGACGAGAATAGTCAATATAATCCTATCTGTTTGTTATTACTCGTATATGCGCACATAGTAAACAAGTGCAATTCATTCATTTCGTATTGCAACCCGATATGCAGCCTGTATGTCTGGGAATATGCATACGACTTGAGTGCACGCGTTTAGAACTTTTCCCATGGGAATTATGATGTTTTTGCTTGAGGCGCACTTTTCGTAGATTTTAAGTAAATTAGGTTTAAGGTAAAATTTGTATAAATAATGTAAGTTCATATGAATAAACAGATCAGTCTAAGTAAACACCTTGCGTTACACTCTGCTTGAAGCTACAGCGCTCCCGCTGCTTCAGCTTGAAAAGATTCTCCAGAAGTTATAGCTCTCGGAGCTGCTTCGGAGGTCTTACCACACTTTGTTACACCAACTACACGCCCTTGCTTGGATTCAGAATTGAACCCTCGCCGCTGCTTGAAGCTACAGCGCTCCCGCTGCTTCAGCTTGAAAAGACTCTCCAGAAGCTATAGCTCTCGAAGCTGCTTCGGAGGTCCTACCACTCTTTGTTACACCATCTACACGCCCTTGCATGGACTCAGAATTAAACACCACACTAGCATCGTTAACATCTTCACGATAGTACCATTTAGGCTCGCTCGGCCTGCGGTGTAGGCCCATCGCCCGTTCTGTCGGTAATGTCTCAGCCTATTTCTACATCTATTCCTCTATCTTGGATCGTGTCATCGCCGAGATCAATGTGTTGTTGATGTTTTTTCATTTGACACATCCAGATGTTCTTCGGTCTATTTTTGGCCTTGGGTACATCAAGTACATTCTCAGGCGGATGCCTTTGAACATGGTCTTCGAGCTTTTGCGATGCTTGGCTTTATCTTTGTACAGCTGCCTCGAAAGTAGCTACTTTTGATGTGGTCCCTTTTGGTTACAACAACTGACATGCGTAACATTTTCATTTCGGTCGTCGTCATTTCTTTCGCGTAACCTTCATACATGGTCCAAAATTCAAATCCATATATGAGTGCAGTAAAGATACGCTGAGACGTTACATCAAGGGATAGACGAAATACATAGACTTCTTTGAAATGTCGTTAAGCGTTGCTTTTATTGATTGGGTGTATTGTAGTATGTGGTCTGGTTTGTGTACTCGCCTTCGAAGCACAGAGTCGTGGGTTCGAATCGCACGAACGGATTTACTTTATGATGATTTCACGACCTACGTGGACTATGATCTCACCAACATGCTAAATAACTTTGCAGAGTGTGCTGTTAGTCAACCTTTACAAGTAAGCAGTTTAAATGTTGGAAATTGGATGTAACTACATACACCACAGATCTCCAGCCTAGGTTAAATATGTCTCGCCAGATACTGATTTTATTATGAAAAAAAAAATAAAATAAACAAGCCGGGCAACACACTAAGTAAATGCTTCTGGATGGGACTCAAACACTAGTCATAGTCAGCTCGATATCATACTATGATCAAAACATTTTTTTTTTTGCGAATAAACGTCTTGTGTCCTTGAAACATCTCGTCACAAGCCACTAACTTTTTTCAACACAGAAATTAGGGACAGTGATTTGTCATTTTGCCCGGAGCAGCGTTAGCGCTAGAGGGGGCGGAATAGTGTCTTTGAATGGTAAATTTATTTTATGTATAATCGAATAGAATGTATGTTACATAACATTCCAACCAGATTTAATAACTTTTTTGAAGTCAATAATTTCCTCTCTCATTACAGAAAGAATGTCCCGAACTCAGTGCCAGCTTTCTCTCAAAAATCACCTACAAATGGTTCGACAGTTTGGCATGGTCCGGTTTCCGCAAACCACTTGAAGCTGACGATCTGTGGGAACTAAAACCCGAAGACAGTTCCAAAGAAGTTATGCCCATCTTTGCCAAACACTGGAACAGTACAGTACAAAAACTCGGCCTGGCAGCTCCACCACCCGCCGACCATAATGCTAAATTCTCCAAAAACTCGGCCAGCGTTAACTTTTCAAATCCCAGATCAAATAAGCTCACGAAAAAAGCATCAATTCTACCACCAATTGTAAAATCATTTGGTGGCGTTTTTCTTCTTGGATCTCTTCTGAAACTTATTCAGGATATTTTGACTTTCGTGTCGCCACAAATTCTTCGTCTTATTATCAACTATGTGGATAAATTGAGCACCGATCCCGAGCCGGAATGGCGTGGTATATTTTATGCTGTCTTGATGTTTGCTGTAACGTCGGTACAAACTTTGGTTTTGGGACAGTATTTTCATCGTATGTTCACGGTGGGATTGCGAATTCGAACGGCATTGATTAGTGCGATTTATCGTAAGGCGTTGGTTATTTCCAATAATGCCCGAAAGGAGTCGACTGTTGGTGAAATTGTCAATTTGATGGCGGTCGATGCTCAACGTTTCATGGACTTGACAACGTATTTGAATATGATTTGGTCGGCACCGTTGCAAATTGGATTTGCATTGTATTTCCTATGGGAAATTTTGGGTCCATCCGTTTTTGCCGGATTGGCTGTTATGATTATTTTGATTCCTATCAATGGTTTTATTGCGAATAAGATCAAAGTTTTGCAAGTTAAGCAAATGAAGAATAAGGACGACCGTGTCAAGTTGATGAATGAAGTTTTGAGTGGCATGAAGGTAAGTGTTGTGTGCCTGAAGGTTGAGTCATACAATGCATCCATACAGACACAGAACACTCCTTTCAAAAGTATATGGCGGTGTCTACACTTCACCGAACACAGTGTCAAACGCAATATTCGTCCCTACCGATATTTTCTCTGTGACTGTACGACTGCATTGTGTAAATCAACTAATGGGGATTAAGGCCGATCTATAAATTTGCGAACTTTCCACAGGTGCTTAAATTATATGCCTGGGAGCCCAGTTTTGAAAGACAAGTTTTGGATATTCGTGATAAGGAAATCGATGTACTTAAAAGCACTGCCTACTTAAATGCCGGAACGTCTTTCTTATGGTCATGTGCGCCGTTTTTGGTAAGTCGAACTCCATCCCCGTGTACATAGTTTTGAATTAAATTTTCAGTCTTATAATGTGCAGAGACGTATTTAGGTACCCCTGCCAAACGGATCCACGGACTCAAAACTCAACCGGACAAAACAACATTTTAAACATATTTTAAAATTTATTTTATTTAGGAAATCGTTAATAAATTTAATTTAAAATAATTTACCAAGGTATCGCTTGTCACGTTTACAACATACGTATACACGGGCGACGATCACGTTCTGACGCCTGAAAAGGCATTCGTCAGCTTAGCTCTGTTCGATATTATGAAATATCCGTTGGCTGTGTTGCCGCTTCTGATTGTTTACATCGTCGAGGTAAATTGTGAAGTCATAGCAGACCGTTAATTGGTGAAAGGCTCCAATAAATAATTCGTAGCCATTCTTAATCTACATTCAACCATTCGGCGATATCGACATATAATTCTTCATCGAAATTTTTTACTTTTAGTATTTGCATGATTTAGATTATAAGTTAAGGACAATCATAATTAAGCATAAGTTTTTCTTAAATAATAATAATTTATTGCATATAACTTTAACGACAACATTTTGGCATAATACTTCTATACTTCGATTTTACACATCCTAGGTGTCATTGGTTACTTTTGGTACTTACGTATTAGTAGATGAAAACAACGTACTTGACGCGACAACTGCTTTTGTTTCTCTTTCTCTTTTCAACATATTGCGTTTTCCACTCTCTATGTTGCCAATGCTCATCACTAATATGGTTCAAGTAAGTTTCTATTCAGCCAAAAACAAATAAATTTCAAGAAGGTAGAATCAAGACCATGCATAATAAGTGGAAATAATTAGTAATCATTATAAAGAACAAAATTTCATATTTATCAATTTACAATCATCCAAACATATTTAAAGGATTCATTGGACGAAAAATTTTACAAATCATAATAAGACTTATCATGCATATCTTTCGCTTACTCTTACCTAATTTTTTATTATTAAATTGGAGCAAGACTATTCAATTCTATTTTAAGAACAGGTAACAATTTTATTATTTTGATTGTGCTTCCTAATATAATGACAACTATTATATTATCCTATTCTAGCATCCGCCAATTGTTGACAAGTCTTGCTCCTTTTTATTTTATACAATATATAATGCAGCAAAAGAGTTTCATTCAATTATGTACTTCTGGTATTTACGATGAAGGCTAAATCGCCACAGACATTTAAAGACTAAAAATTTTTCCTTAGGCCAACAACACCCCAATATCTCCAAAGTCGCACTAAAATCCGACGAGCGGTTTCGTTTTTTACTGATCTTCAAAGTAATTTGTATTACCTCCAAACAATTTTCTCGGACTTCTAGGACTCGTTTGCAGACTCTCGTACTACTGATATTGTCAATGCATGCAAGATAACCTTCTCCTCTGCAAATGAGGCGCGCCTCATTCCTGAATGAGGCGAACTATAGTGCGGCCCTTCAACTTATTCACTACTGCTCTTCCATATTAGCAATGCGATATTCGCTTTCCGTTGAAAAAAAAAATGGCTCTTGAAAAGAAAACCTTCACATTTAAAATTTTAGTAAAATAAGCTACCCGACCACTGTTCTAATGCTTTGGTTCCCAACGGCGAACAAATGGATATCTCTTAATTCCTATTATTTTTAAATTTTAAAGAACTACTCCTAAAATGGCATGCTTGCACATTTGTTCCAATCATATTGCCATAAACACAGCAGTTCCATTTGCCTAGATTTGATTCGATACCGGCACGTAGTATTAGATTTTCGACCAGTTGAGCCGACCAGAAGGAGCTCCCCGAGGATAAAAACCTTAAGCAGAATGAAGATTGGCACGTGTACTTCTTTTCCCTTCTTGTGTCGAAAGGGTTTGTACCGACTGTTGGCCATGCTGTTTTAATTTAGTTAGGCCCCAATGAAACCGCAAGCCGAAAATCCACAACAAATATTTGGATTGGTATCGCCCAAAATTTTGGCAACTACTTATTCATCCAGAAATGGGGCTGATCGCTGTAGATTTTTTTGATGAAACTTTCTGTCTATTTTTAACTGCTCCAGAGCCCATTAAGCGAACACTCGTCTTTTATCTTCAACTCCTGGGTAAGTTAAATTTTGCGCGCGTACAGGCTAAAGTCACGACACAAAATTCGCCAAGCTGTGGTCTGCGGAAGGCCTAGTTTTGGTAAGCAACGCGAAATCAACTGTCTCGCGTTCCCCTGGGCACTCTCACGGACATTGCCGATGTTTTGTTGTTGTTCTTGTAGCAGTGCTGAGAGGCGTGAACCGCTGTGCATGTCTGTTGATGTGCTCTAAATTTCGTCGTCGTTCTCGCCTATTGTCTCAAGCGACAAGAACGTTACAACTGCAATAGGGTTGTCCCATAACGCTCTCGGAGAGAAGTTAGTAGGCGAAGCGGGGCATCAGAACAGGTGGTCCACATCATGAGGCGCACCACCGCAGCTCGGACAAATGCTCTGGATTGGTAAGAATTGAGGTGCGAACACCAGCCTGACATAAGCTGGGCTAGTATCACTCTTGTGGCTCTCGGGAGCCTAGTCTCCCCAGGCGAATTAGTGCTGAGTGGATTATATTCCTACCTAATCTCCCTATTGACCGATTCACAACGGTTGTGTGAATATCTGCGATGGCCACTTGGTATGTTGTGTCATCAAATATACCGGGAGGTACCCGTTTGTATCTCTGGACATCTCTCTCGAGATCTCTGACTTAACTCCTGACATGTCGGGAAGGGATTGTATTGTCCATGAGATGATGGTTTGGGTGATCCTCTCGACCAGATATTCAAGAGACAGGAGAAGATTATGATCACGCATAATCATGATTATGATCACGTGTTGGAAGGCTCACCAGGTAGATGTTGAACAATGTAGGAGAGAGTACGCTACCTTGTGGGACTCCTTGCTTAATTTTCCTATGCTTTGAACAACTGCGTGTTGTTGTTGTTGTTGTAGCGATTCAAGAGATTTTTTTCTCTTGAATCGAAGGGCAGCTCTTGACCGTTTTTTAACAACGGGTAGCTCCGGGACGATTTACATCGAAGAACCGGCTGCCGTAGGAGCATTTTATGGACAACACAAACATCCATGGGCCACAGTGCGATTCGAACCTACGCACCGGCAACTCAGAGATAGAGATAGAGTGACATCTCTGCCACTGAGCCACCGAATGCTGCGTCGAAACTCTGTATAGCATTGCCTCCCAGTTAGGTAGTTCGCAATCCATCTTACCTCTTGTGCAGGAATATGCGTATTGAGGAGATCGGTCAACAGCGCAGAGTGAATGACCGTGTCGAAGGTTTTCGACAGGTCAAGAGCCACTAGACGGTTCTGTCACAGGACTTTTTCTGGTTGAGGCCATTGTGGATGTCGAAATGCCACTGAAGCTAAAGGGCAAGTTGTACAAATCGGTTGTACGTCCCGCACTCATGTATGGATCAGAATGCTGGACCATGTATGAAGGTTACGCGAAAGAAATGACAGCGACTGAAATGAAAATGTTACGCATGTCAGTTGGTGTATCCAAAAGGGACCACATTAAGAGTAGCTACATTCGAGGCAGCTTGTCCATAGACCAACCAATCACCAAGAAGCTCGAAGACCGACAAATGAATTGGTATTGCCATGTTCAAAGGCATCCGCCTGAGAACCCCGCAAAGAAAGCGATATCAATGGAAGTTCCACTTGATGGACCCAAGGCAGACCGAAGAACACCTGGGTGTATCAAATGAAAAAGCAACAACAACGCATTGGTCTCGGCGATGACACGATCCAAGATAGAGCAGCCGTTAGAAATATGCTGAGATATTACCGCCAAACCGGGCGATGTGCCTACACCGCAGGTCGAGCAACGCAAAACCATGAAGCGGTATAAAGAACGAGGCAAGGAAGAAGACGAAGCCATTGTGGATGTGATGGGTGATCAGATCCAGAGCTGTTGTAGTACTATGCATCTTCCTGAAGCCATGCTGGTGAGAAGCTAGCTCAGCATGTGATACAAGGGTGGGGTGGATGAGTGCTGACACCTTTCGAGAGGTCGCAGCTTTCAAGATGCTCGTTCCATTTCTCTTTCTTGTAGGGGTTGACTTGTCGATTTATTTCGGAGTTTAGCTCCTGAATTCTGGGGTCTGCCGGATTTGCGCGTCTTAAGTTGTCCCGGTCGTCGGCTAACCTTGCGGCAGTAGTTGGGAAATATGGCCGAACTTTGGGGATGCGTCCTGCCGGAATGAAACGAGCTGCCGCTTATATTCTTTTCGGCTTCCCTGGTGTTTGTTGGAATAGGTAGCGCGGCGAATTTCGTCGTAGTGAACGTAGCGAAACCCTCCCAATTTGCCTTTTTGTGATCAGCTGGTTTATCAATATTGTTAAGTATGGGAAGGTGATCGGATTGGAGGGAGATAGTTGTCTCCCAGCGGGTTTCACTTATCAAACTGACGCTTACAATAGTTATGTCAGGAGAAATGTGGCAGGCACCAGCGACGCGTGTAGACGAAATTCCATTAAGTGCGCAGAAGTCTGATGGGTCTAATTTGGTCGCGATATCTATACCTCTGGCATCATTACCGAGGAGATGGGCGTGATGGGCTTTAAAGTCACCAAATAGGATCCTATGCTGTCCTGTGAGGAGTGGACCAATATCGAACTTATAACCAGACCCACAGCTGGATGCTGTTGGAACATAAATGTTTATAAGTTCGATATTGGTATGCCGGATTTAACGGCAAAGCTTGCATTTCCGCCGTGCCGTCGTTGAAACGAAGATCTAATACACTGTATTGCACGGTTCTGTGTATTAGGAATGCAAGCCCTCCTCCTGGATTAGGACCCTGCCTGCCGGCTCTCTCGCGCTTTAAAAGTATTTAATTACCGCGGATGTCGATTGCGGATGTTGTAGGTTGGAGCTTTGTCTCCTGAAATGCCGCTATCAGAATTCTGAAACTCATGAAATAGACGATCTCACCGATCTTCTGACGAATGCCATTGCAATATGGAGAGGGGGGGTTAAACTACTGCAGGGGGTGCAGGTGTTAGACTGGAAACAGTATGTCTTGTTGTATTGTTGACTGCGGGTGGCGGTGGTGGAGGATTGATTTGAGAGTTGGGGCCAGGAATGACCGGAGATGGTTATGTAAAACCTTGGGTGGCTGGGGCCGACCCGCGTGAAGACACCCTGGAGCAACAAAGGACAACTCGTCATAATGTCTCATTTTTCTTAGGCCTGAGCAGTAGAAATGACACCATTCTCTCTTCAAGGACCTGGTATTCCCGAAGATACGTCGGTTGCATACACAGCAGATGTAGGTTTCGGGACCTGCATTAGTCTCGATGCCGGCGCAAATTAAGAGAATTGAGAGCAACCGCGCTGAGATAAAATGCTCCCCATTTGACGAAAAAACACATAGAACACATCCACACACATACACAATCGGGAATGGTCGCCAGTAGGACAACTTGCGATTTTAGTAATTGGTTTAGCCTCTGCTCGACAATTTTTAAAATTTGAGGGAGAATGGGAGCGCTTTCACTTACTACGGGTACGATATTTGCAAGTCTCCCCTCGTCACTGTTTTCCCAGTTGAATTATATATCCAGGAATTGAAGTCCTTCACTATTCCTGGGGAGTATATTTCAAAGTAAAATTATAAACTGATTTATTGAAACATCATTTATCGTAAACACCGCTATAAATTGAACGAACTCAATTGCTTGCACAATCTTCATCACGATTCAATACCGATTAAGTCTAATACAATTATTTATATTTTAATTAGACGCAAGTTTCTGTGACGCGTATAAACAAATTCATGAACAGCGAAGAATTAGACCCTAACAATGTCCACCATCAACCAAATGAAGGTACATACATAAGTTAAATGAAACCATCGAAAATATCATTTTAAATTTAATGTCCATTGAAACAATTTTATAGAACATCCACTTGTTATCGAAAACGGAACATTCTCATGGGGCGGCGAAGATGTCTGTTTGCGCGAAATCGACATTAAAATTGCCAAAAATCAACTTGTCGCCCTGGTCGGCACAGTCGGTTCAGGCAAAAGCTCCATCGTCTCAGCGCTGCTCGGTGAAATGGAAAAGATTTCCGGTCACGTTAATACTCACGGTCGCATCGCATTCGTTCCACAACAAGCCTGGATTCAAAATGCCACACTGCGTGATAATATCCTCTTCGGAAAACCATATGACAAGAAACGGTATGATCGTGTTATTGAAGCCTGTGCGCTAAAGCCCGATATTGAAATGCTATCGGCTGGTGATGAAACGGAAATTGGTGAAAAGGGTATCAACTTGTCGGGCGGACAGAAACAACGTGTTTCCCTGGCTCGAGCTGTCTATAATGATGCTGATATTTATCTTTTGGATGATCCTTTGAGTGCTGTCGATTCACATGTTGGCAAGCATATTTTCGAAGAAGTTATTGGACCAAGTGGATTGTTGGCGAAGAAAACGAGAGTTTTGGTTACGCATGGCATCACGTATTTGCCGAATGTTGATAATATTTTTGTGATGAAAGATGGAGAGGTTACGGAACGTGGAACTTACGAAGAGTTGCTTAATAGGAAAGGATCATTTGCTGATTTCCTGATTCAACATTTGCAAGAAATCAATCCGGAAGAAGAAGGTATACAGTGAAAGGTAGCTTTGATATTTTTGGTACTAATATTTGTTCAATTTTTGCAGATCTCGATGAAATTAAACAGCAATTAGAATCGAGTGTTCCAAGCTCAGAATTACTTGGTCAATTGGAACGTGTAATAAGCCGACAACGCAGTACAGATAGTACATCTGATTCGGGGTAAATTTTACATTATTTTCTTAAGGCTTTGGTTTCAAATTAAAATTTTATACACTTTTATTACTGTGACTTACAAGCTAACAGAGAGGGGTTTTGTCTGGCTTTTCCAGCTAGAAATGATTTCATATATACCAAATTCTTAATTAGACAAACCAACTGCAGTACTTGGTAGTCTCCAATTTCAAACCATATTTCGTTATTGCAATTGGGAAGGAAAAAATTGTTTTTGTTGTACCAGTACGCGAGTCGTTATTATTTTAACGGAGCGGCAACAGCAACTATGCTGTTGTAGTTGCGGCAGTTCAGTGGTTTTAGTGGTAGTCTTCCTTTTAGTGGCAGACCACATCTAAATTTTATTTAAAAAAAAAACTGCCGATAATTGCTTTCCTGGCAAGAGTTTTGTTTTTTTTTTTTTTGTGTATTTCCACGTGTGTGCCCCTTCTATATGGGTATGGTTGCAAGCTAGTGAAAGCTAGATAGGTTTGCTAATAGTAATTTCGGACGGGCAGAATCTTCTATGCACGGGCTTGGTGACAGGCTCGTGAATAGTGGAGCGTCGCTCGCTCTGCTTCAAGAGCCGTACATTCTTGGGGCCGTCCTGTTGGACTGCCCGGGGAAATGAGAACGTTCCTTTGTGGTGGGGAGGGTATTTTGAGGGCGGATGTGGTCATTTGTTACCCGGCGCTTGATTGTGGGGCCGTCAACGCTATGACGGACGAGCACGGGGTGTGGGTCAGTGTCACCGGTCCATTCGGAGTTGAAAAACCGCGCGGATGGTAATTCTGCGGAAAGGCCCTGATAAGGTTCGATCTGACCCTTCGTCCTATCGAGGCATCAGTCTCCTCCCAGTACTTCGCAAAGTGCTGGAAAGGATACTGGTGAGTAGGATGGAGTCTCACAGATTGGAGATCGGGTGTCTGTTGTCTGACATACAGTACGGATTCCGCAAGGGAAGATCTGTTGATGATGCGCTTCTGTTCGTCCAAGGAGTATTCAAGACCAGTGGTGCCGGCCGGGTCCTTGAAATTATAGATTTCAAGGGAGCGTTCGACAACCTGCTGTAGAGTGCCGTCTTGCACAAGCTCGAGGCAGCTGACTGTCTGGAAGAGCTATTTCCGTGACAGAGAGTGTGTGGGCAAAAATGACGTTGTCATGCAAATTTCAATGCGGGAATGCCCGCAAGGCTCCATTATAGGCCCGTTTGTGTGGAGCTATATGATGGACGACTTGTTGATATCTCTAGCCGGGTCAAGTGTTGTGCTTACGCCGACGACCTCCTCTTCCTGGTAGAGGGAAATTCGCGGCGTAAGCTTGAGGGGAAGGGTTCCCAAATCATGGACATTGTCCATGCGTGTGGTATCCGGGCGTTGAAGTCTCAACCCGAAAATCGGCGACAATGATGCTTAAAAGCTCGTTCTCGTCTAGGCGGCCCCCGATTGTTCGGTTGGGTAGAGCCGCTCTCAAATATGTGATGCAAGTCAGATCTGGTAGTGAGATACGTCGAACGGTTGAGTCTGCAACCCCACTACCTGTGTATGTCGTACAGTCTCCACTGACGCCATGCAGGTATTGATGGGGGTCCCTCCGTTCGATATCTAGGTAGTCCGACGTGGGACTACCTTCCATATCAGGAGGGTTTTGTCGTTCCCGCAGTCTGCGTTGATGGCAAGGGAAAGTGTGTCTGGGAGACCTCAGAGACTTGTCTCTAGGCTCCTGGATGACTGTGATGGGACCAGTCCATCTGCGGTAGAGTTACATTCAAGTACCTTAGGGATGTTCGTATTTTAATCTTAAGCCTTGGTTTCCTGATAACTGGACATGGTTCTCTAAAACAGAAGCTACGCCAGTTCAATCTGGTGAACGATCCATCGTGTCCATGTTCTGGCGCGGCTTCTGAGTACTGGATCCATGTCCTGGGTATCTGCCCGAGATACTCAGATGTATGAGAGGTTGACCTCCTTGGAGTTCTCCTAAACAATTGAGTCGCAGATATCGTAATGTCGTTATGGTGACCGGTCCATTGTAGGTTGTAGGACGAACAGGGAGGACCTCCACTGGCTCAAAGACATTGCGTCGATTCCAGTGGGAGCTTCGGGAAATGACTATTCCGCTCTACCCGAATAGTTAGGCGACCTGTCCTACGTGGGTGTGCAAGACGCCCACACTGCAGCAGTGGCCGTCCGGAGCCGAGGTCCCATATCTGTTAGCAAGGGGTGTCGAGACAAGGGGCACCGATGGGCGGCAATTCCCCTATCTGCCACAAGAGGTAGACCCCCGTCAGAGGAGTGTGGGCTGTGGTTTTACAACGGCGGGCGTGGAATTGCGCTACAACCGGTTGCCGGGACCCATAGAACGGTAGAGGTAGTAGAAAAGCCTCGCATCTAGCAGTATGTAAACGCCAAGTCTTAACACTTGGTATGACAAACTGGAACCTTCTAGGAGCGCTGATTGACGCTACAAAAATCAATCCGTTTGCCTATTCGAGGCCGTCTGATAAACCTTCACGGTAGGCACAGACGTAAAATACCCTTCGGACATCTGTGTATTTCCACGGAATAGTACGACTATTCCAGTAGACGTTCCTACTGCGACCGGGTCTACGAACCGGAACGACCCATGCTTCGGCATGGCCAAGAGTCGCAACGACCCCCTTCGACGCAAGAAGGGGATGGAAACTACGTGCCATTCATTCAACACCATTTTTTCCCTTAGGGAGCAGTGCTGGCCGGCCCAGCTGCTCCGCACACTACTAATACGTGCCGGCATTGAATCAAATCCAGGTCCATGGATGTGCTCTGTGTGCGGTAACAGGATTTGGACCAATGTTCAAACGTCGGTCGAATGTACATGCTGTGGAGAATGGGTTCACCTAAAGAACTGGTCAGGACTTACCCATTACAATCAACGAGGTCCAACCTACACAGCGAGTCGATGCAGAAATCGAGGGCGACGCTCTTCATCCAACCAGCAGCCGCCCTACCAAGGTTCCCAACTATCAACACCTTCCACACCGGCAAACCCTGTACGCACAGTTCAACCTACACCTAATTTGACCCCAGCTCCCCGTACCATCGATGTTAACTACACCAACACTAAAATCGTCCAACTAAACTGTAATGGACTCCAACATAAAATCGTCGAACTTACTGATTTCATGGACAGACACCATATACAGATTGCAGCGGTACAAGAAACCAAACTAAACTCCAACCATTCGCTCAGCTCTTACGGGAACTATAACGTCATCAGACAAGACCAAGAAAGCAATGCTGGAGGAGGTTTGGCTTTCCTCATTCACAACAATCTACCGTACAGCATCGTTGACATCACTTCCGCCGACAACACCATTGAACAACAAGCGATAACCGTCAAATCGGGCAATATTGACTTTGAAATCTTCAACATTTACATTCCACCCGTCTCCAGCTGTCCCGCCAATTACAAAGCCAATATTAACCCTCTACTAAACGGCCAGTATCGTCTTCTGCTTGGTGATTTCAACGCACATCACAGTCTTTGGCACTCTAACCTCCACAACGACACCAGAGGTAACATCATCGCCGATCAGCTGGACGCATCAGATTTCTGTCCAATAAACGACGACAAACCGACTCGCATCGCTGGACCTTGCACAAGCTCACCAGATATTTCCATCGCTAGCCCTGGACTTATCAACGACATCACATGGGAGGCAATTCTCACGGTGTACTCTGATCACCTTCCAATCATACTAACGCTAGATATGCCGCCGAAACTCGTCCATCCGGACAAGAAAACGTACACAAACTTTAAAAAAGCTAACTGGGATGTCTTTAAAAGGTACACAAGCGAAGCTTTTGCTAGTCTTACCCCCCCCCCAAGTAATGTACGTATGGCCGAAAAACAACTCAGACGGATAATTCTCACTGCAGCTAAGAGATTCATTCCAGCCGGCCGCATTCCCAGCCTAAAACCTACTTTTCCAACATCCGCGGCTAAATTAGCTAAAACGAGGGATCAGCTAAGAAGTGCAGACCCCAGTGATCCACGCATTGGTGACATTAACGATATCATCGTCAAACAGGTCAATGACCACAGCAGAAATATATGGCACTCACACCTTCGAAACCTGAATACCACCACAGGTGTGAGCAAACTATGGAGCGCCGTAAGAAAATTATCTGATCCCACCAAAACTCAAGGGAGGGTCGCTATCAAGTTTGGCAATTCTACCGTGAGCGACGACAAAAAATGCGCCAATCTGTTTAAGAAACAGTTCGTCAAACACCCACCCAAGGATAGACTCAAGCGCAAAATTACACGAGCCATCCGTAACACCAAGGTAGACGAATATCTTCAAACCACCACCACTGAAGTAGCCAATGCCATAAAAAACGCCAAAAACTCAAAGGCGCTTGGACCGGACGGTGTAGCAATGATAATGCTCAAACACCTCGACACACCGGCCCTAGAGTATATCACTGCTAAGATGAACCTTTCACTTAGAACATTCATCATACCAAAGATTTGGAAGAGAGGCCGCATTATTCCTATACCCAAACCTGGCAAACAACACTCCTTAGGAGAATCCTACCGCCCGATCACGCTTTTATCTCCTGTGGCAAAAATACTAGAAGCGTTGATACACAAAACTCTTGCGACGCACATACAACTCGCCAGTTATCAACACGGCTTTAGGAAAATGCACAGCACCACCACTGCATTAGACCGAATCATGTCTAAGGTCTTGAATGGAATGAACCAACCAAAGCCGTTTAAGCGCACCATCCTAGTGGCTTTGGATCTGTCGAAAGCGTTTGATATGGTGAATCACTCGCTCCTACTGACAGACCTCCATAACTCATCCACACCGTCGTATGTAGTTAAATGGATCGCAAACTACCTTGCCGGACGTCAATCCAGCACTGAGTTTAGAAATGGGAAATCTAAA
The DNA here is from genome assembly GCA_949715475.1 of Microchrysa polita. NCBI lineage: Eukaryota > Metazoa > Arthropoda > Insecta > Diptera > Stratiomyidae > Microchrysa > Microchrysa polita. The sequence goes on along the minus strand of OX454415.1, from coordinate 44,432,762 downwards.
CTAAGAAGGATCAAACAGGGAGTACCACAAGGCGGAGTTCTTTTCCCCACTTTGTTCAACCTCTACATGTCAGGGCTTCCCCCCACCTGAAGGAATCGACATAATATCCTACGCTGACGATTGTACCATCCTGACATCCGGCAACGATATTTCAGACATGTGCGACCGTATCAACGTCTACTTAGAAGAGCTCAACACCTTCGTCATTAGCAAGAACCTGAAGTTATCAGCACCCAAATCCTCGGCCACCCTCTTTACCACGTACAACCAGGAATACAACCTACGGCTAGACATTAGTGTAAACAACACCGAAGTCCCCACTGTCCGTCACCCCAAAATCCTCGGCGTCACAATTGACAATCACGGCATTTTCAATAGCCACGCCGACAATATATGTGACAAATTGAAGAGTAGGAACAAGATCCTAAAATATCTCGCTGGCAGCAAATGGGGAACTGATAAAGAGACATTACTCACCACTTACAAAGCCATCGGTCGTTCAGTGGTAAACTACGCCGCACCCATATGGACAAACAATCTCTGCAACACTCGATGGAAACGGATTCAAACGTGCCAGAATGCAGCTATGCGTACAATCACTGGATGTGTACGCATGACATCACAAGATCACCTCCATCAAGAAACTAAGCTGTTTAATCTGGAAACTCATAATGAGCTACTCGCAAAGCAATATCTTGTTGGTTGCTATCGTAGTCAACAACCGAATTTCGATCTTATGGACAAAACCCCACCTCCACGTCATGTTAGACGTACATTAAGGGACAAGGAAAGGGAAGTCCAGAGATTCAAAAGAGTTCCCCTCGATAACACCAACAACTACAAGGCGCTTCTAAAGCAGTTGCATACTAGCGAGGTAACAATAGCCACGAATGATCTGTCATTAAACCGTGTCCTTCGAGCTCGACCACCAGATATCTCCAATGACGAACTACAGCTACCTAGAGCCACACGTACCACCTTGGCTCAGCTTCGCTTTGGATGGTGCTCCAGACTCAATTCATATTGGTCCCGTATCGACAACGCCATTGCAGACATTTGTCCAGCATGTGGAGCCAGCCCGCACAACGTGGACCACCTTTTCAATTGTACTGCCGCACCAACGCATCTAACACCCATTGCGCTTTGGGAAAACCCCATTGAGGTGGCAACCTTCTTAGGCCTCGAACTTGATGAGAGGATGCCAACCATTTACGAATGACACTAGTTTCCCCTCCCCCTTACTTGCGCCGCTACAACAACAACAACTATTACAGTAGAAAGTGGGCCAGTAGGACCATTGTTTATTGCATTATTTTGCAGTTGCAATACGCCTCTTCGGGGCGGACCACACCCGTTTGCTACAACAAACGGCCAAGAGTTGCCAAAACGCCTCCCTGGCAAGAGCCTCGAAGGTCTCGATGCAGGAAGGTTGTGTATGTCTGTGTCTCGTTATATATGTTTTTTCGTCATATTGGGAGCATCACATCTCGGCGCGGCTGCTCTCAATTCTCCTCTTACGCGCCGGGATTGAAGCAAATCCAGGCCCTGTCTTGGTATGGATGTGTAGTGTCTGCAACCGACGTATCGGTTCTAATGCCAGGTCACTTCAGTGTAGTTGCTGTTCGGAGTGGGTGCATTTCAGATGCTCCGGTTTGAGAAGGATGGGTCATTACATAGAAGGTACATTTGTTGCTCCAGGCTGTAGGAATACTGGGCAGCCTCGGGTAATACCAGGCCCCTCCCCTCCACCAACGCCCCCTACTCCCCCCAATAATGTTGCCTTGAACGTAAGACACAGCCTAACTCCCGACCCTCCGCCAGCAATTTTTACACCGGTGTCCATATTGCAGTTCAACTGTAATGGCATCCTAGGGAAATTTCCTGAAATCACAAGCTTCTTGAGAAAGTACAGAATCCTGATTGCAGCCATCCAAGAGACGAAACTCCACGCGAATTCACCATTCAACGCTGAAGGTGAATATATCATCATACGCAAGGACAGAGAAGGCGCCACGAATGATTCTCACCCTGGAGGTAGACTTGCCTTCCTAATACACAGGTCCGTACATTACCGTGTATTAGATGTAGTTTCAGACGGTACGACGGAATTGCAAGCCATCTCAGTTTCATCAGGGAGCACCAATATTGAAATTTTTAATATCTACATACCACCACATTCTAGCTGTACAAACTACCATTTCGATATTGGTCCTCTTCTTAATGGAGAGCACAGGATCATTCTTGGTGACTTCAATGCCCATCATGAACTCTGGCATTCCGCGCTTCACAACGATGCCAGGGGTCAAGCTATCGACGAATCTCTGGACGCATCAGGTTTCTGTACCCTCAATGAAAACTCTCCAACCCGTGATGCAAACAATTGTATTAGCTCACGAGACATTACAATTGTCAGCGCTAGTCTAATTAGTGAGACCTCCTGGGAAACACTTACTGGTCTTCCCTCTGATCACCTCCCAATCATAGTCAGAATTGACAAACCAGCTGACCTGACCAAGTCAGAGAAGCGAACTTTTGTCAATCACAAAAAAGCTGATTGGGAAGGTTTTAAAACATTCACGTCATCGAAGTTCTTCGCGCTTCCCCCTCCCACCAATATACATAAGGCCGAACGGAACATTAGGAGCGTCATTGCCAAAGCTGCGGCACGGTTCATCCCTGCAGGTTCGTCCAAACTTCCCAACAAGTGCCGCAAGGTTAGCTGATGAACGTGACAACATTAGGCGCGCTAACCCTGGTGACTCCAGAATTTGGGAGCTCAATATCCAAATACAGCGACAAGTTAAAGACTACAAGAAGGCCAAATGGAACGAGCACCTCAATGACTGTAACCTTAATGAAGGTGCCAGTAAGTTATGGTCCACTGTCCGTGCCCTTTCGAACCCCACAAAAGATAAGGGCAATATAGCCATAACCTTCGGCAAAAAAGAAACAAGCAATCCTCTTCAGTGTGCGAGCCAGTTCAATAAACAATTTATTGAACATCCCAAGTCCGATGGCCTCAAGCGCAAAATTAGAAGACGGATTCGCAGCCGAATTGTTGACTCCGTACCAATTTATACTCCGGACCAGGTTAAAACAGTCATTGAGAATGCAAAAAATTCTAAGGCCCTTGGACCAGATGGCATTTCAATGGCCATCCTCAAACATCTTGATCTTCCTGCCATTGAGTATCTCACGGCAGTCTTTAACTTGTCAATGTCTACGCTCGCCATCCCCGACATCTGGAAACAAGGTCGTATAGTCCCATGCCTTAAACCAGGGAAAAGTGCCAAACTAGGAACTTCCTACAGACCGATTACGATCCTGTCACCTGTAGCAAAGACGCTGGAAGCCCTCATCCACCCCACACTCGTTTCACATGCAAAGCTAGATCCCCATCAGCACGGATTCAGACGCATGCATAGTACAACCACCGCTCTGGACGCGATCACTACACGTGTAAGAGACGGATTAAACCACAGTACACCTTGCCATAGAACCATCATGATGGCGATTGACCTATCAAATGCGTTTGATAAGGTTAATCACTCCATGCTTCTGGCAAACCTCCTCAATATGCATGTTCCGACTCAAGAGATAAGATGGATTGCCAACTATCTAGCTGGTAGGCAATCCTTCACGAGCCAGTCGTTCCAAACTTAGAAAAATCAAATTAGGTGTTCCTCAGGGTGGGGTTCTCTCTCCCACCTTGTTTAACATCTACATGGCCGGTCTCCCAACACCTCCGGAAGGCATTGAAGTTATTTCTTATGCCGATGACTGCACTGTACTCGCCACGGGAGCGGATAGGGATGTCATGCGTGAAGATATCAATAGATATTTAGCGCGACTAGAAGCCTTTTTCCATAGCAGAAACCTAACCATCTCAGCGTCCAAATCGTCTGCGACCTTCCTTACCACCTGGTCAGGTGATTGTAAGTGGCCGGTTGGGGTACGTATTGGCAACAAACCAGTTCCTGCTGTTGCAAATCCAAAAATGCTCGGGCTTCACTTTGAGAAAATGATGACTTCAGCTCATCACGCGGAAGCGGTATGTGAAAAGATGCGCAGTAGGAACAAAATTCTTAAAGCACTGGCTGGTAGCACCTGGGGCAAAGATAAAGAGACAATGCTAGCCACTTACAAAGCGGTGGGTCGAGCAGCGGCTGATTTTGCGGCGCCAGTTTGGTCGCAAGGTCTCTGTAACACAAGCTGGAACAAAATCCAAGTCTGCCAAAATGCTGCTCTACGCACAGCTACAGGATGCCTTCTGATGTCTGCCCAGGACCACCTACATCAGGAGACACATTTGATGCCAATACGTCACCACAATCGACTACTTACAAAACAATATTTAGTAGGTTGTTATCGAGAGGATCATCCTAATCGTAACCTCATGGACAAAATTCCCCCTCCACGCAACATCAAACGAGGCCCTCGTGACCTTGAGAGAGAAGTCCAGGTTTACAAAAGGGATCCTTTCGATGAAGATTCATACCGGGCTGCCATTGCAATGATTCACACTGAGGAAGTGAGTAGGTCTATTGCGAGTTTAGGTACGAACAGAGTCCTCTCAGCGCTCCCACCACCTATTTCGCCTGAGGAGATTAGGCTCCCGAGAGCCACCAGAGTGACTTTAGCCCAACTTCGATCAGGCTTCTGCTCACGCCTCAATTCGTATCTATCTCGCATAGACCCAAATATACTAAACGTATGCCCTAACTGCGCTGGCACGCCACACGATGTAGCCCATTTGTTTCAATGCCCAGCTGCACCCACTAATCTCACCCCCCTCTCACTATAGGAAAACCCCATTGCAGCTGCCACGTTTTTGTCCCTGGAGATTGCGGACGAAAACGATAACGAACTATAAAACGAGTCCATATAGATACACAGCGGTTCACACCTTTCTGTACCGCTAAAAGAAGAAGATTACAGTAGAAAAAGAAGTGTATAGGGAAGAGGTCATTGCAGCAATAGAGATGTGATTGATAATTTTCTCTGATACCTATTAACACTTTCTGATGAATGCATTAATTTGAGATGAGAAATGTGTAAGCCTAATTTCACTAAAATTACAATATTAAAAATTACCATTTCAGATCTGTTTCCGGATCTAGAGGTAACCTCGAGGCTGGCGATGGTGTACGAAAACGTCGTTCAACTGAACGATCCAATTCACTGAAAGGAGATACACCGGAAAAGACGATAGAAAAGAAACAAGACAATGCTAAGCTTATTGAAAAGGAAAAGACCGAAACAGGAGGCGTAAGTGATAAGTGACGATCATCTATTCAGAAACGATTTCCTAATGCCCGTTTCAATCATCAGGTTAAATTCGAAGTGTACAAACATTACCTCAAGAGTATCGGCTGGAAAATAAGCATAGCAACTGTCATTCTCAATATTGTTTTCCAAGGATTCTCAATTGGTTCGAATTTATGGCTCAGTCAATGGTCCGGTGATAAGAATGCCGCGAATGATACGTCTGTAAGAGATATGTATTTGGGCGTTTACGGTGCCTTTGGAGTTGGTCAAGGTAATGTAGAAATTTTCCATTTGTTTAAAGTTTTGGTCACACATATACGAAACATTAAATACATACACACTCCAACATTATTCTCTAAACATTAATTGGACATTCAAAATTAGAAGAAAATTATTTTTTACATTTTCAGCTCTTTTGATAAAAATTTAAAATTATATTTGGGAAAAGCATATACGTTTTCAGAGAAATCAGCTACTAATATTTTTATTATGTAAACATGGACGTTCATATTATTCCTTGTTTACTCAACAAGGAGATAGATAATAAATATGAATTATTATTTATTTAGAATAGAATGACTCTTAATGTTGAGCAAGTATTTCAATGGTTCTTCGTATTCTAAATATTGCTTTCGTTATAATATTTCTCTGTAGTTCGGATGGCTTAGTCCTTAGTGGGTAACACACTGGCCTTCGGCGCACAGGGTCACGGATTCGAATCCCACTGTAGGCGAATTCCGCTTATGATGGTTTTCGAACTCACAACCCATGTGACGGACTATGATCTCACTCATATGTTAAAGGAGTAACCCATTCATGGGGATAAGTAACCCGGCAGAGCGTGCTATTGACCGCAACACCTCTACCAAAAACAGCCGTAAAAGATCAAGTAAATGGGATGTTGCTACCACATCCCGCTGCCTAGGTTCATTGGTGGACTGTCGCGCTAGTTATCTATCTTTCTTCTAATATATAAAATTCTCCTCAAAAAGTTTGTTGCCAAACTCCTCCGAAACGGCTGGACCGATTTTTATGAATTTTTTGTGTATTCTCGCTAGGTATGCGAATCGGTCGTAAACTATATTTCATGTCCCTAAGGGCCAACCTCTATCTTTTAATCGAAATTCCATTTTGTATGAGAATCACCTGTTGCAATCACGTTTTCATCGACAACATTTAAATTTAAAATGGAAATATTTAGTTGTCACTCGATCAAATACATTGTAACTCCGATAAATTATATTCAAGGTGACTACGTTTTTACGTACATACTTACATCCTGGATTATGTCACAGCAATTTTACAATCAACTTCGTACTACTTCGGAAATCCGCCGATATCTCCGCAATCCTTTGGCGGAGCGACACGATTGAGGTGTCTCCAGACTCGCCACAAAATTGTCTAAAGGGTCATTAAATCCTCTTCTCCGATCAATGGACAGAGTGGTCGGAGATAACCGTCAACCTGGATGTTGGCCATCTCCGCAATCCTTTGGTAGAGCGAAATTATTGAGGTATCGGTGGACTCGCCACAAAATTGCCTAAACATATATTAGAGCTTCTTCCCTGATCAGTGCACAGGGTCGTCAGAGGCAAATGTTAAGCTGGATGCAACTTCATACTACTTCGGAAATCCGTCAATATCTCCGCAATCTTTTGGCGGAGCGACATGATTGAGGTGTCGCCGGATTCGCCATAAATTGTCTGAAGGGTCATTGGACCCTCTTCCCCGATCAGAGCACAGGGTGGTCGGAAATCTTTCGATATCTCCGATAAAATGTATTCAAGGTGACTACTTTTTTAGGTACATACATCCTGGATGTTGTCGCATCAATTTCAGAATCAACTTCGTACTACTTCGGAAATCCGTCGATATCTCCGCAATCCTTTGGCGGAGCGACACGATTGAGGTGTCACCGGACTCGCCACAAAATTGTCCAAAGGGTCATTGGATCCTCTTCTCCGATCAATGGACAGGGTGGCCGGAGATAACCGTCAAGCTGGATGTTGGCCATCTCCGCAATCCTTTTACGGAGCGATACGTTGTATTGCTTTGACCCCTTAAGAAGTATTGGCGCGACGTAAATCTATCGTTTTGTTTCCATATCCACTTTAGTTTTACCATCGATACGTCGATCCTAATAAATTATAGTTAGCAGGTTGATTTGCATTCAAAACGCTCATAAAGTCAAATTAGCAGCGCGAGCTAGTATATTATATACAATGTATATAAAAATGAATGTGTATTTGTGTCTGTTGCCAGTAAACGTCTAAACCACTGGACCGATTTGGATGATTCTTTTTTTGTTTTATCCGTCTTACGTTGGAGAAGGTTTATGGACCAAATTTTTTTGAAAATCTCAAAGGAAGTGGTGGTAAATATCGAAATTCCATTTTGTATGACAGTCACCTGTTGTAATCAAGTTTTCATTGACAACATTTAAATTCACTTGGGAATATGTATTTAGTTGTCATTGGATCAACTACACTGTTAATTGTAGTCAAGGTGACTATGTTTTTACGTACACACATCCTAGATATTGGCCAAAGCAATTTCACAATCAACTTCGTATTGCTTCGAAAATCCGTCTATATCTCTGCAATCCTTAGGCGGAGCGACACGATTAAGGTGTCGCCGGAAACGCAACAAAAGTGTCTAAAGGGTCATCGGCCGGATGACCCTTCCCGATCAGTGCACAGGGTAGTCAGAAATAACCATCAAAATAAATGTTGACCACAGGAAGTTTACAATTAACTTAGTAATTCTCGGAAAGTCGGCTATATCTCTGCAATCTTTTATCGGAGCAACACTAATGAGTTGTCGCCGTATTGGCCACAAAATTGCTAAAAGGGTCATCGGGTCACCTTCCCCGATCAGTGCACAATGAAATTCGCGATATCTCTGCAATAAATTAAATAAAATGGACAAAAAACCTGTGAAATTCGCATAATTTTCGATATTTCCCCCATTTTCTTAGCGCTATAACTCTGTAAATTTTGAATGTAGAGTAAAACTTTTTGGATTGAATTTTTAGGAAATTTTGTGCTCTACAAAATACTCTTGAAACATTTTCTGCTCAAATGGACTGTAAATAAGTTACAGGTCAAAAACTGACGAAAGGGCCGATTTTAGATGGTTTTTTCAAGATCAAATAAATTGTATTCAAGGTGACTAAGTTTTTACGTTTGTATGCATATATGATATCACTCTTCCGTTAGCTTTCGTCCAGAATAGACGTGTTTAAGTCCATGTTCTGAAATTGCTGCGCAATAGCCTCCTATTGTTCGCGCACATTAAGCGCAAATACCGTCCTGAGGATTTGTGGCCAAAGTGGCAACACAGTGGAGTGATTGTGGTGTGATTTGACGTGCAGTGGCCCGCGTTCAGGGCGATCGTGAAGGAAGACTCAAAACCAGTAACACTCCAAGGAGTATAAAAGTAATCCTGTCAATACAACTTCCACGAAGTTAGACAACCCAGCTTTTGAATTAAAGCTAAAGGAGAAAGAAGAAGAAGAAGTATGCATATATACATACATACACTGCGCGACAAATGCTTAGGTTCACTCATATTTCCTTCCATGAAGCGGTAAAATAAAACCTTACCAGTTCAAGAAATGTTATTTTTGGAAGTATTAAATATCACAAACAAAATGAATGGACTGAATCCCCACAGGACATTTTCCTTAAATTACAGTAATTGATTTAATTCAAAGAGTCAATTTCCAGTGCGACAATTGCTTAGGTTCAGGGACGATTTTACCGTTTTACATAATGTTTTCGCTGAAAAATATTTCAGAAAAGTATGAAAGAGGATAAATACGAAAAAACAGGAGCATTTTTTTGTAATTTAATAGTGTGTATTTTCGCCATTTTTATTTATAATTTCATAAAGCCTTCGAGGCAGGTAATCGTACAAAGAATGAAGCACAGATATCGGTATTTTAGACCAAGCTGTCTTAATTCCATGAATTAACTCTTCTTTAGAGTCGTATTGTTTACCATACTACTGTAAACCTCCCGAACAAGCCACCTCCAAATGTTTAATGCCAGGGGAGATGGGCACCCAGTCTAACAAAGCCACATTTTTCTCCTCAATAAGTGATTTAACCACCCTCGCTGTATGAATTGGGGCAAGATCATGTTGCAATATCCAAGGATCGCCTCCGTACATGACATTTATCATAGGGATTTCCTCTTCTAAGAGCTGTTTATAAGATGAACTGGTTTGGTAACCTCGTAGAATGACCAAGTCGATAGTTCCATGATATGATATGGCTCCTCATACAATAACGGAACCTATTCGGAAGTGATGGCGTGACAGGTACATAGGGTTCTTCCTATATAATCATGATAGTAGGAGAACCCATCTGGACCGTTCACACAAAGCCGTTTTCCATCCGTAAATATTACCTGCCTCCATTGTGATGTCCAGTTCATGAATCTCGAGGCGAATTCCAGGCGCTGTAGGCGATGTTGCGGGGTTAAGGCTATTTTTTTCTTTAATCGTAAACGTTTTAAGCAAGATGACGATCTAAGAACTCGTTGGATGGTCCTTACACTTGCTGATAACACCAAAATCTCCCCAAGCTTACGCACAGTAAAGGGCGAGTTCGAGGCTTCTCTTAAGAGACTTCGCCTTGATGCACCGGAAATCGCTTTTTTTCTGCCTCCTGCGTATCGTCGGCCATAATTTCCACTATCTCGTATAAAATTATTAACAAGGTTCAAGCTCCGCTGAATCCGTATTGCAATTTGTCGGTTTGAATATCCTTCTTGCTTTAGTATGGAAATTGTCGCCTTTTCCTCGGCAGAAAATTGATTTCCTTTTGACATTATCCACTATACGACTCACAGAGTATAACGCGAAAAAAATGTTTCCACAAACACTTCTCATCAGGACGAGATAACTCTTTAAAGTCAGTGAACCTATACAATTGTCGCAGTGGAAATTGCGATTTTCATTTTAAAAAATTCCGTTAGCTATGCGAGTTGCTTAATAGAAATGTAATATTTATTAAAATAACCGTTAGTTGAGAGAGCATTATTTAAAAATTATTTCCGATCAGAGTACATAGAAATTATATAATTTTAAAGGAAAATATCCATGAACCTAAGCATTTGTCGCGCAGTGTATGTACATCCTGGATATTGGCCACAGCAATTTCACAATAAACTTCGTATTGCTTCGAAAATCCGTCGATATCTCTGCAATCCTTAGGCGGAGCGACACGATTTAGGTGTCGCCGGACTCGCAATCGTCATCCGGCCATTCTTCCCGATCAGTGCACAGGTGGTCAGAAATAACCATCAAAATAAATGTTGGCCACAGGAAGTTTACAATTAACTTCGTATTACTCGGAAAGTCGGCTATATCTCTGCAACTTTTATCGGAGCGACGATAATGAGTTGTCGCCGGATTGGCCACAAAATTGCATAAAGGGTCATCGGGTCCTCTTCCCCGATCAGTGCACAGGGTGGTCAGAAATAACCATCAAAATGAATGTTGGCCACATGACACAATAAACGTACCGCAATCCTTTGGCGGAGCGACACGATTGAGGTGTCGCCGGACTCGCCACAAAATTGCCTAAAGGGTCATCGGACCCTTTTTTCCGATCAGTGCACAGGGTGGCCAGACATAACCATCATCCTGGATGTTGGCCACAACAATTTCAAAATCAACTTCATACTACTTCGGAAATCAGTCGATATCTCCGCAATCCTTTGGCGTGTAAAACGTGATATTGGGCTCCCTGATAGGATTCCTTGGTAATCGAAATGATTTTAGTTGGAATGCCCCTCTTACGAAGGGCTCTCCAAATATACTCCCCGTCAACACTGTCGAACGCCTTTTCAAAAACAATGAACATGAGGTGTAATGGGGATTTCTACTCGGCTTGTTCAATAATAATTCATAGAGTGGAAATCCTGCCTGTTCATCACCTAAAGTGCGATCAACTGCATCCTTGATCCGGTTCAAAACAATTTTAGTCATCAACTTGGAGACAGCGAGAAGTAGGCAAATCCCACGCCAATTATTACAATCCTTAAGGTTGCCCTTTTTCCGAATTTTAATAATCACGCCCTTTTTGCATTCGCCTGGAAGAATTTTGTTCTCAACACTCTCTTATGAGCGGTAGCACAATATCCGCTGTAGCATTTGAATCCGCTTTAAATCATTTAAATAATTCAATTCCATCTATGCATGGGGTCTTACCGCCGTCCATAGATTCGATAACCCGATTTAATTCCATCTTAGATGGAGGTTTGGAATGAATACCGGCTACTGGAGGCACGTCTTCTTCTGTCGATGAAGATGCACTTGCAGGCCCACAGCGGTTGTTTAGGACCTCAAAAAAGTGTTCTTTCCATCTCTGAAGCTGCTGTTCTTCGATAACAATCAGAGACCCTTCTTTATCTTTCACGGGGTGGTCGGTAGTGAACGATTTGCCATTTAGCTGCAGATTGCATTTTATGAATGGGTTTGCCCCGAATGCATGGCTGTGGTACTGTATAATGTTGTACATACCCAAAAGGGTTGTTCATATTACTTCCTACGTAGATGGATTTTTAGGGTAATTGCATACCAGAGTCCATTTGTCCTATGAGGTTCGGGGTCTGGTGGTTCACTTTTCAACTACAAAAGCGGAAATCCACTGAGCTGAACTTTCAAGTTTTATAATGAACAAGCTGGGCTAGTGGCTATCTCTTGATTGCTGTAACGCCTTTTGAGGGATTTCCAATCAATGGTTCTTAATGTACGTGCTCATAGAGACGACTCATGTGGTGATCGCTCAGCGATCGTAGTTTTACATTTCAATTCCGAGCCATATTTGCATATCTTTTGCTACTTTTTTGTGTCAACTATAACCTAAACGAACATTTGTGTATAGAAAGTATACGCATGTAGTGCTCAGAACCGGTGATTTAACAGCGATCGATCATCCCGTCGGCTCTACGAACACAAAACCTTTAGCTTAATTTTGGACTGCGAGTATAAAAGATCAGTAGTAGTTATTTTTCAAGTAACCTCCATGCAAATGTTTCTACAAATTTACATAGTTTTTTTTTATTATTTCAATTTTGAAGCGCTAATGAACGTATATGCTTTTCCCAAAAATTTACCACACTTTTACACTATCTACCAATCATGTGACTAAAACATTTATTTTACTCTATAATAACAAAATACAATAATTCTCCAAACATTTTAAACATTTTTTTTTTAAATAACCAGGTTATTTCGGGCTAAGACAGTGCGGTAGTAACTAAAATTTCCTCTTTTTCTCTCTCCTAACTCTATGTAGTTGTTGTTTATTTTGCCGGTTCTATAACGGTGGCTTTGGGAACTCTATATGCCGCTAGTGAAATGCATCTTCGCATGCTGAGCAACGTTATGAGATGGTCATTGCAGATTTTCGATACGACTCCCATTGGCCGTATTGTCAATCGATTTTCCAAAGACGTTGATGTGGTTGATAACGTTTTGCCAATGGTTATGCGTGCTTGGTTGTTACAGGCTTTAGTGGTAAATTTTTCAGACTTTTTCCAATTTCCTCTTCATTTGGTGATGGTTGTGGCCATTTATTACTTGATTTTCATATCATCAACGGTGATTAGGTTTTTTCCATTACATATATATAAATTCCAAAACCATATTTTCTGGATATTTCCGCAAAAGAAAAATATTTTTCAAATTTCAAAGCTTTTGCCACCTGCAATTAGCCATATTTTCATAGCCTTCACAAGGGAATTTTCTAAGTTATTATTATTCGCCACTGTAAATACATTGCAATTTTAGTGTATTCTTAATGTAAAACACATCTTCCTCTACACTTATCTCTCAGCACTTGTAAAATACAAACACGCCACTTTCTTATACATTTTTTACACGAATAAACTGAAAAAAAATGATTGAAAAACATAAATACACCGAAATAACCAGGTTACACTGAAAAAAATCCAGATAAACATTTTTCAAAACATTTTTCTTGATTTCTTTTGAAAAAAAATAAACATGCAGTCTTCGCGAATTTCTTCGGTTCTTTAATTGTGGCTTTGGGAACATTATATGCGGCGAGTGAAATGCACCTGCGTATGCTCAATAACGTTATGAAATGGCCGCTACAGATTTTCGATACAACACCAATTGGTCGTATTGTCAATCGATTTTCAAAAGACATTGACGTTGTTGATAACGTTTTGCCGCATGTTATGCGCGTCTGGCTTCTTCAAGCATTAGTGGTAAAATATTGCATTATCATTTTCATTAAACAAAAGTAAATTTCTTCGATTCTGTGGTGGTCATCCGAATTATTTTATTATTACTTGATTTAATCGTATTGACATTCACCCATTTCTTCCATAAAAACTCTTTTCCAGCTTATTCATTTGGCATCGAAATTCACTTTTATTCATTAAAAAAAAATTTATTTATAAATATTTTTTGTAAAAATGTATATTTTATGAGTGTGTGTGATTTATAATTCTAATGTAAATATTTGTTGTATTTATTTTTGTTATGTAGCGCTGTTTGTGTTTATGACTGTTATGTGTTTGTATATTGGAGCTTTTCATGCCGCACGAAAATTGCACAATAATTTACTAAGAAATATTATGCGATCGCCGGTTACAACATTTTTCGATGTAACGCCCGTCGGCAGATTATTGAATCGTTTTAGCAAGGATATCGATGAAATTGACGAAGAATTGCCAGCAACCGTGCACGCTTTAACATCGTGTTTGTTTACGGTATTTTGGTGATATGTGCTATGATGCACCAATGTTTATTGTTAACTGGATGCCTACAAATTGGATTGGATTGACTTTGCATGTTAATTTATTTGCTTTGTGGTTTTGGGTCGGTAGAATAAGTCACGGCATTGATAACGATACGACAAAACGCCGTCATTTTACAGATTTGACTTTTATTGAGTGTCACATTTTTTTTTAATATCTAGCTCCATCAATTTTCGTTTTCATCGTGATAATTCATTTTCATTGCGTCTTACTTTCGTAATGTTTTCATTATTGGAAAATCTTTACTCGCTTAGGTTAAAATTTGAGAGATCAACTCATTTTGCATGAATGCGATAGGCTAACATATTTTTACCCATACATAATGGATCATTATCATCTCAATTTCTTAGGTATAATAAGTATAAAACTCCACCTGTTTGACTTTTGATTAATTGCAACTACCTACAAGTGGGGATTCTCACCTGAGGTTCTCAATTCGACCCAGTACGAAATTAAAAACAAAAATGCATTATGAGGTCGTCTTTGCTTCTTGTTGAAGGGCTACAAAAATAACTGCATCAGCTGAGAAACCAGCATAAAAAATTAAGCTGAAATCGAAATAATGAAAACTAAGGATTTTATGCCTTGGGTTACGAAAAGCACTTTTAAGCATGCCCTTAATGTTAACACCAGCGATGGTGTCTTCTTCGTTATCGACAACATGACTCTGGTGAATCTAGAGGACGTCACTTCTTCTTCTTCTTGTAGCGGTGCAGAAAGGTGTGAAAACTCTGTGCATCTATGTGGGTACGGTTTATGGTTCGTCAATGTTTGTGTCCGTGAGGTCTAAGGACAAAAACATAGATGCTGCGATAGGGTTTTCCCACAGCGATATAGGGGTAAGATCAGTGGGCGCAGCGGGGCATTGAAACAAGTGACCCACATCATGAGGAGTACCATTGCAGTTTGGACAGATGTTTTGGATGTCCGGGTTTATGCGAGAAAGGTACGAATTAAGGCGTGAACAAAAGCCCGACCGAAGTTGAGCTAGTGTTACTCTAGTGGCTCTCGGGAGCCTAATCTCCTCAGGCGAAATTGGTGGTGGGCGCTCTGAGAGGACTCTATTCGCACGTAAACTCGCGATAGACCGATTCACTTCTTCAGTGTGGATCGCTGCAATGGCGGCTCGGTATGTAACTTCATCGTAAGGGTCCCGTTTGTATCCCTGAACCTCTCTCTCAAGGTCTCGTAGACCACGCCTGACACGTCGTGGTGGAGGAATTCGGTCCATGAGATAATTATTGGGATGATCCTCACGGTAGCAACCAACAAGATACTGTTTTGAGAGTAGGAGATTATGATCACGTATTGGCATCAATTTTGTCTCCTGATGTAAGTGATCCTGGGCAGACATCAGAAGGCAACCTGTCGCGATGCGTAGAGCGGCATTTTGGCAGACCTGAACTTTGGACCAGTTTGTGTCACATAGACTATGTGTCCAAACTGGGGCTGCATAATCAGCGGCCGCTCGACCCACCGCTTTATAAGTAGCTAGCATGGTTTCTTTATCTTTGCCCCAGGTGCTACCAGCTAGAGCTTTTAGGATGTTGTTCCTACTGCGCATTTTTTCACAGACTGAAGCTGCATGATTCGCAGACGTCATCATTTTCTCTAGGTGAAGCCCGAGAATTTTGGGGTTTTTAACAGTAGGAACAGAATTGTTGCCAATGCGTATATCCATCTCCCATCTGATGTCCTCCCACCAAGTGGTTAGAAAAGGATTTGGACGCAGAGATGGTGAGGTTTCGGCTTTGGAAAAATGCCTGTAATCGTCCTAGATAGCGATTAATTCGGAGGCGCATTTCATCCTTATCATTCCCTGTGGCGAGTACGGTGCAATCGTCAGCATAGGAAATCACTTCGATTCCTTCAGGCGGTGTGGGAAGGCCGGACATGTAGATGTTGAACAGAGTCGGGGAGAGTACCCCTCCCTGTGGAACACCTAATTTGATTTTCCTAAGCTTAGAACGCTTGCCTCGAAACTCGGTGAAGGAGTGCCGACCAGCTAGATAATTGGCAATCCAACGGATCTCTTGTGCAGGAAGATGCATATTCAACAGGTTTGCTAGAAGCATTGAATGATTGCCCTTATCGAATGCGCTTGATAGGTCTATTGCCACCAGAATAGTTCTGTGACAACGACTGCGTTGATTTAGCCCATCACGAATGCGTGTAGTGATCGCATCGAGGGCAGTGGTGGTACTATGCATCTTCCTGAAGCCATGCTGGTGAGGTTCTAGCTTCGCATGTGCAACAAGAGTGGGGTGAATAAGGGCCTCCAACGTCTTTGCGACAGGAGAAAGTATCGTAATGGGGCGGTAGGATTCCCCGAGATTTGCGCTCTTCCCTGGCTTGAGACAGGGAACAATTCGACCTGTTTTCCAGATTTCAGGGATGGCAAGCGTGGACATCGACAAGTTAAAGGCGGCCGTGAGATACTCAATGGCTGGAAGGTCGAGATGTTTCAACATGGTCATCGAAATGCCATCTGGTCCGAGGGCCTTGGAGTTTTTAGCATTCTCGATGACTTTTTTAACCTGGTCCGCTGTAAAAGATGGTATGGTGTCAACATTCCGGCTGCGAATCCGTCTTCTAATTTTGCGCTTGAGGCCGTCAGACTTGGGATGTTCAATAAATTGTTTATTGAATAGGCTAGCACACTAAAGAGGATCGCAGGTTTTTGTGTTGCCAAATTCAATGGCGTTGTTGCCCTTTTCTTTCCGAGGATTGGAAAGGGCGCGGACGGTAGACCATAATTTGCTGACACCTTCGTTGAGGTTACATTCATCGAGGTGCTGATTCCATTTCGCCCTCCTATAGTCTTTAATTTGTCGGTCAATTTCGGAGTTAAGCTCCTGAATTCTGGGATCATCAGGGTGAGCGCTTCTGATCTGATCACGTTCATCGGCTAATCTGGCGGCACTAGTGGGGAAGTTAGGCCGAACTTTCGGGATACGTCCTGCCGGAATAAAACGTGCCGCGGCTGTGGTAATGACGTTCCTAATATTTTTCTCGGCCTCATGAATGGTGATAGGTGATGTTAGCTCGATGAACTTCGCCGACGAGTAAGCTTTGAAACCATCCCAATCGGCTTTCTTGTGATTGACAAACGTTCGCTTCTCAGACTTAGTCATGTTCGCGGGTTTGTCAATTTTTATAATGATTGGGAGGTGATCTGATCTAAGGGTGGTACGTACTTCCCATCGGAAAGCAGCAATTAGGCTGGCACTGACAATAGTTATGTCAGGAGAACTACTGCAAGTGCCCACGACTCTAGTCGGCGAGTCTTCATTAAGTGAACAGAATTCTGAGGCGCCAAGTGATTCGGCGATAGTTATACCCCTGGCATTGTTGTTGAGGTCCGAATGCCAGAGCTCATGGTGCGCATTAAAGTCGCCAAGGATTACCCTGTGCTCTCCGGAAAGGAGAGGACCAATATCGAAACGATAGCCAGAAGGGCAACTTGAATGAGGTGGAACATATATATTAAAAATTTCGATATTAGTACTCCCTGATGGAACTGAGATGGCTTGAATTTCCGCCGTACCGTCAGCAACTACATCTAATACACAGTAATGTACGGACTTGTGTATTAGGAAGGCAAGTCCACCTCCAGGGTGAGAATCATCCGTGACGGTCGGTCTATCTTTCCGCAGTATAACATATTCGCTATGGACGCTTAGAGACGAGTTTGCGTGAAGCAACGTCTCTTGGATGGCGGCGATGAGAATTCTGTTGGAACTCAGGAAGTGTGTGATCTCAGCGATTTTTCGGTGAATGCCATTACAGTTAAACTGTAATATAGATAGTGCAGTAAAAACTGCTGGAGGAGGAGGGCCAGGCGTAAGACTGGGTCTGGCATTCCTTATCATATTGTTTGGCGGTGTAGGGGGCAGTAGTGGGGAAGGTGGGCTGGGAGCAGCCCTGATTTGCCCGGAATTCATACAACCTGGCGCAACATATGCTAAGGAGTGTTGACCTTGTCTTCGTAACCCTGAACACCTAAAGTGAACCCATTCCCTGCAGCAATTACACTGCACTGATCTGGCATTCGAACCGATACGTTGGTTGCAGACACTACAAATCCATACCTCTGGGCCTGGATTTGTTTCAACACCGGCGCGAATTAGTAAAATTGAGAGCAGCCGCGCCGAGATGTAATGCTCCCAATATGACGAAAAAACACATACATATGTATATCGTACCCACACATATACACAGACAAACACAACCTTCCTGCATCGAACCTTCAGGGCTCCTGCCGGGGCTCTTGCTTTCTCTTGCTCGTTGTCTTCTTTGGACCCATCCGATGACATGAGAGGCGGAATAAATCTAGATTTGTTTTGAACTGCTTTAAGAAGACTCCACATTTTTTTGGAACCTTTGTCTTGCTTGGCGAGCAGTGCGTTCCATTTCTTGTTCCTAGCATCATTTAGTGAAGTACAGATTTGTTTGTTTAAGTCGCTGACTGCTTTACGCAGCATAGAAAGATGAGTGCGCTGCCACATGCGACGTATACGGTTGCGCAAGTTTATAAGAATAGCACAAGAGCTATCTATGTTGGTCTTATAAGTAGGGATGAGCATCGAACATCGATGTTTCGAAAACATCGATGTTTTTGGTCCGATGGTCGATGTTTTTACCATCGATGGTTTTGTGTCGATGTTTTTCACCATCGATGTTTTGCGTTTCGATGGTCGATGGTTTTCACCATCGATGGTTCTGAACCATCGATGTTTCTTTCTTCACCATATTTTTTTTTACAACTGAACTTTGTCTTTAACGAGTAAGTGTAGGCGAGTACCGTATAACAGCCCAATCAGAAACAAGAAGTGGAACGTGCAATTCATTTATCGTGAACACTGTACACACAAACATAATGTCTTTGTTTATACTCCCGGTGAGGCACACTTTCCAAATGTGGTTTCGCTCTGAAATACATATAGTCTCAACCTTTCCTCACTGTTAATGCAAAAATTTGAAATTTAAAGAGGTGCGGTAGGTGTGCTACGTATAATTTCGTCGCGCATCTTTTTTTTTTCATGCACCGTAAAGATACAACGGACGGCCGAAGTAAGTCCGATTATAGTCTAAAAAGAATACGATATTTGGTCGGCAAAAATCAAACACCTTTGCATTTTTTGCAGGATGCTTGGGGGTTGCCCTCTAATTATGAAAAAAAAGTCCTCATCGATTTGAGGCATGCAACCTTGAAAAAAAGAGGGGAAAGGGGGCATTTTTTGAGTTTTTAGCGTCTGTCTCTCTTCCCGTTTTGAAATAATCGCTAAAACACTCAAACCCCTTTTCAAGGTTGCGGACCTCCAATCAGTGAACATGTTTTCCCCACAATCAGGGGACCATCCCCAACCATCCTGTAAAAATCCAAAGATGTTTGACTTTTGCCGCTCGATGGTCATATTTTGGGTTATTTTGCTTCGGCTATTGTCGTTTTTTTCTCCCTTAACTATAGAGAAAGGGGAACTGTCATCCCGTCGCGTACTTTTCCAAGCCGTCGTCAGACGGCCATATTCCCGCTTGGTATCGCTGGTTACTCTATGCGGTGGGTTGTGGGTACGATACGAATGCTTATTATGCAAAAAAAAAACCGCAAGGATAAAGAGTTCCATTCTGGTGAGTGGAGGAGGCAATGAATGAAAACCATAACCTAAACCATATATCTATTCAATCAGCTTAATTTTTGCTATTAATGTGATTATTTTTATGAGTACTCAAAAAACCCAAAACATCGATGTTTTTGTTCCGATGTTTTCTTACCATCGATGGTTTCGTCTCGATGTTTTTTCGATGGTAACCATCGATGTTTTTACGATGTTCTTTGTTGTGTTGCCTCTGTAGATCCGCGAAAGTGAAAGTCATTCCTTTTCTTTAGATAGCCAATATATTTCGGGCTAAAAACCCATCATCAGGGTCTTATATCTAAAAGACAATGATTTTTCACAATAAAAAATAAAAATTGAAATAAATTAACAAATATACCTTATAGTAATGAACAAAGACAATATCAAAAATGACAGCAAAACTTCTAAAAAACAGTTGTTTACATAAAAAGTCAGTATTTCAAGCAAAATATCACAGATGTTGTAAATGCTTAAGGCTAGGTACACACTGAGATGTTAAAAATATCACAGATGTTAAATTGCAATAGTTGGATTATAATTATTTTCATCTCATTTTAATTTTCAATGTTAGTCTTAATCAAATTAATATACGTAGTACTATAATGTTTTTTATCGCTTTTTTCGTTGCATACTACATTCTCATACTTTATTATCTGGTTTACTTCGTGGATTTGAAGTTTGCATTTATTTCTCTCATTTTTTAGTATTTGAGTTTTGTTAAAATCGAAAGTATGTTGGTTAATAATGGAGTGTTTTGCAAGGGCAGATATATTATCATTAAGCGATTTTTTAGTGTCATTTTTATGTTGATTTAGACGAGTACCTAGTTTTTGAATCGTTTCGCCGATGTAAGTTTTGTCGCAATCTGCGCAATCCACTTTGTATACAACCCCGGACTTTTTTTGTGGTGGAATTTTGTTCTTCAGGTTTGTAAACATGTTACCATTTTTCAGATGAGGACGCATTGCTACATTTAATTGTGGAACAAAGTATTTACAAGACCTCGATATAGATTCACTTAAACCAGGGATGTATGTTAGTGATGAATATAGTTGAGTGGCTGGTTCAGTAGGTGGTGATGTTTCTGCTGTTGATTGATCGATTGATAAGAACCAGCCACTCAACTATATTCATCACTAACATACATCCCTGGTTTAAGTGAATCTATATCGAGGTCTTGTAAATACTTTGTTCCACAATTAAATGTAGCAATGCGTCCTCATCTGAAAAATTGTAACATGTTTACAAACCTTAAGAACAAAATTCCACCACAAGAAAAGTCCGGGGTTGTATACAAAGTGGATTGCGCAGATTGCGACAAAACTTACATCGGCGAAACGATTCAAAAACTAGGTACTCGTCTAAATCAACATAAAAATGACACTAAAAAATCGCTTAATGATAATATATCTGCCCTTGCAAAACACTCCATTATTAACCAACATACTTTCGATTTTAACAAAACTCAAATTCTAAAAAATGAGAGAAATAAATGCAAACTTCAAATCCACGAAGTAAACCAGATAATAAAGTATGAGAATGTAGTATGCAACGAAAAAAGCGATAAAAAACATTATAGTAGTACGTATATTAATTTGATTAAGACTAACATTGAAAATTAAAATGAGATGAAAATAATTATAATCCAACTATTGCAATTTAACATCTGTGATATTTTTAACATCTCAGTGTGTACCTAGCCTTAAGCATTTACAACATCTGTGATATTTTGCTTGAAATACTGACTTTTTATGTAAACAACTGTTTTTAGAAGTTTTGCTGTCATTTTTGATATTGTCTTTGTTCATTACTATAAGGTATATTTGTTAATTTATTTCAATTTTTATTTTTTATTGTGAAAAATCATTGTCTTTTAGATATAAGACCCTGATGATGGGCTTTTAGCCCGAAATATATTGGCTATCTAAAGAAAAGGAATGACTTTCACTTTCGCGGATCTACAGAGGCAACACAACAAAGAACATCGTATGCAAACTATCGATCCCGGCAACTACAAAAAACATAGGTTATACGTATAGCCTATTTTACAAATCGATGTTTTTCTTTCGATGCTCATCTCTACTTATAAGTACTTCTTGTTGTCAGGTGTGTAGACCTAAGGCGAGCTGTGCGGATTGTTGACAACAAATTTTGAATGAGAGAATCAATTTGTTCTGTACATGTTATCTGCGAAAGGTCATAACAGCGGGGATCATAAATTATTGAACAGAATATTCATCAAAATATTGCTTTGGTTAGGGACATTTTCATCATTTACTAAAACGTCAAAAGTAAATGACGAATTCCAATGACGAAAACATATGTGTCACCTCAATTTCGAACTTCCATTATTATGACGGATTATAGTCATAATGATTTGGATATGTGTCAAGCTTGTAAGGGTCGGAAGTGCTTATAATTTGTTGATTGCACGTTAAAGCGAAAGACGTGAATAAATCATGAAAATTGGGGTCAATTTGTATGGGAGCTAGCCTTTGTTTTGATTTTTGGGAGGGAATAAAATTGAGCTCTTATTTGGCGACCTACCAAAAATTTAGCCGTCTTAGGCTCATTTGCGGAGGTGTTACGCCTATTAGCTTGTCAGGATGGTACGGATCCGAGTGGTCTGAATTTCAATGACTACCGCATAGATCCTGCTGAATTTAAGCGAGGGGTTGGTTGATATTGACTTTAAGGGCATCGGTCGATTGCGGCTTATTATAGCCCTGCGACTTCAAGAAACCCCCAGGAAAAAGTCTAGCGGGGTCAAATCGCACGATCTTGGTGGCCAATTCACGTAAAATAGGCGTAAAGCTGGTAAAATTTGCACTAACGAAAACTCATTTTGATAATAAAGTTTTATCATTTGAACGCGCTAACGCGCTGATCAACCGTGTAACTTGACATGGTGATTTGGCATAAGTGACTGAATAGTAAACAAGAGATTAGACCGACACCACCAAAACAAACAGGCCTCTACAGGCTGCAAACAACTACCCGTACTAATTAAAAGATCCTATAGTTTACTTTGTTCTTAGAACATTTAGCTGTAACTGTTACCGTTCTTGAAATAATCGCAAAAAAACTGAACAAATCCCTTATTATTTCAAGGTTGCGGACCCCTAATCGGTCAGGACTTTTTTCCCATAATCAGGGGGCCGTCCCCAACCATCCTGCAAAAATCCAGAGATGCATTATTTTTGCCGATCAAATATCGTATTATTCTTTGACTAAAAGCGGTTAAAAGGATTAATTTTTTAGAAGCTTGTAACTTCGTTTGTTCGTTGCAATCTTCTTAAAGGGTTTATTAAACATAGTACCTACTAGTTCTATCGTTCTGTCTATAAAGGTTATAGTACTAGTATTCAATAATTTTAGTTTTAAATTCAAATTTGAAATACCAAGGGCCGATTTCTAGTACATCTTATCGGCTGGTTAGTCCTATCGTATAGATAAGACGCCACCAATTTCTGAAAACTTTTGCTTTGTGGACATTTTGGTGGAAAACAAAATATTGAAAAATTGGTTAACGTGTTTTCGTTGGTTTTAAAATTTCATTATTATTTCTTAGTTGTATGGTAAAAAAGACCTATTCTCTAAACTGTCCTACTCGAAATTTTCTAGAGGACAACCCATAATTGCTTGATATCACATTGCACATTCTGGTTGCCAATCACACGCCCTATCGTGATATATAAATTGGCCAAATTTGTCGATGTATGTGACTCTATCGTCAACATACTCGTACTTTTGTGTGATATTCGTTTACAATATTTGGGAGTCTACTTACTCATTCGGAGAATAATCCCTAAACCATCAGGAGCAAAAATTTCACATTAAAAAGCAAAGCATAAAAGTGGATTGACAAATCAAAACAGATCGATTACAAACATTTTATTGTTTAAAAAAATACTAACAAGAGCATGATTAATACTATTTTTAGGCTTTTAGCTTGCATGAATTGAACATAACAACAGTATTTGCTTCTCTAATGCATGACGATTGCGATTGTGCTGTCACGAATATTGTAAAAGATATATTTTCCAAAATAATCTGCTTTTGGCAATTATTGTATTTTGTTAGAAAGATGAATTTGAACAGAAACATTGTCAAAAATTTAATGGTCTAAAGCAATAAATTGACCTTAACGCATCTTACATTTAAAATTATGTTCAAATTCTGCCACATCAATATCATTTCGTCAATTGTGTGGTATATGTTTATTCTCCTTTTAACGAACCTATCAAAATATTCACAATTTCGTATCATGGGTTGTGTTTTTGCAGCATTCACATCATTTTTCTGTGATTTGACACCATGGCTTGGGTGTTTGCATGCAGCCGCCGTGCTTCATGCCATACTCATTACAAATATTTCACGTTCACCATTAACATTTTTCGATACAACGCCAACCGGTCGTATTCTATCGCGTTTCTCCAAAGATATGGAAGCGGTCGATAATTCTTTGCCCCGGTTTCTATCTGATTCTATATACTGTTTATTTGAGGTAAAAGGATTTTTGTTTTGTTTTTATAATCTTCATTTTATATTCAAACTCGTATATTGATTTTATTCTAACTATAGGATTTTAATTTCAATTCAATTTTTATTGGAATCATTTATATTATTGCTTACTCCGCCAAAGCAATGCTTTCATTTTGTTTTAGTTTGCATTTATAAACTCTTTGGAACTGGAGTTGGATCTTACAATTTAAATTATAATTTTTTTAATTTTTTGCTTGCTTCAGATTTTATTTTCTTATGAGGATTATTTGATATTTTTATTGATCTAAATATTGCATGAATTTAGTGGTGTAGACATGAAAAAAAAATGTTCTAATATTTACATTTACAAATAATAACAATTATTGTCTGAAGATCATGCATGCATTAAAATTAATGCTCTAACAAATTCGCATTGGTAACGAACAGGGAATGGACCGAACGATCTTTAGTAATATGTGGCCAGCTTTTTTTTTGAATGAAGCTAAGAGAGTGATTCATCGGTCCTACCGGAACAGGTTGTCGATTTCAAACAAAATTGTTAGGTTAGGTTAGGTAAAGGCGCCGAATCTATAATAACCTATTAAGCTGAGAACCACCCCGTGCTAACAATGAATTTGTTGAGCAGTATTGGGCTCACATCACGAAGATCGTCCGTATCATAAAAACATGGCTTCGTTTCTCGGCCAAAGCAGGACATTGACAAAGTAAGTGGTGTACGCTCTCTTCCTCCTCTTCGTCATCACAGAAGTCATTGTGGGGAAATCGGAGCCTTCTAGCAAGATTTCCAATAGGACAATGCCCCGTTATAACCCCCACTACATTACGAATATGCTTTCTGTCCAAAGACAGTAATATGGTTGATCGACCAAAATCTAGCTTTGGCCATATCATCCTCGTCGTATTGCAAGTACAACCATAGGTCCATCTTGCATTGGCCCTGCGTTCAACAGCGGTTTTTATTGCCATTGCACAAGCAGCAAATGGCGTTTTTATGTTGTAACGATCGCCTTTAGCGGCACTAGCTGACGCATGTCGCGCCAAGTCGTCTGCGCGTCGATTCCCTTCGAAGCCACTATGACCCGGTATCCAGCATAGCGTAATATCGAAGAAACGACCCATCTCTCTAAGTGCTAAGCGGCACTTCTCGATGATCTTTGAAGTGGTTAGCACTGATTCTAGTGATCTAATAGCAGCCTGACTATCGGTAAAGAGTATAACGTTCCTTCCTGTGACGACGTAACTACCCAACCAATTTAGGGCCTCCAAAATCGCTGAGACCTCTGCTTGTAGAACACTACAGAAGTTAGGGAGACTGAGAGACAAGTTATTGTCCAGTTCCTCAGAATATATTCCGATACCTACTCCTGCTTCCGTCTTCGAATCAGTATAAATTGCAATGGATGCACTAGGGAGGGATATGCTATTATCCCACGCTTCCCTTGACGGAATCAGGCTACAATGGTTTCTTCCAAATAGGTATTTGGCAACAGTGTAGTCAGTTCCTGGGGGCAGGTTGAAGTTGCGAAGAATCGTTGAATGCCCATAGTCCAGCGCTCGCCACAGGTCAGTTTCACGAAGACGCAACGCCGTGTATGCCGCCATCCGTTGACCGAAGACGTCCAGTGGCAGTAGTCCCAGGACTATCTGTAATCCCAATGAAGGTGTTGTATGAAAAGCCTCTGCCTTTGAACTTTGACGAGTAAGTCATACTGGGTGGGGGTGCTTAGTGCCGTCCACCACACGCTAACTCCATAAAGGTAGAATAGGCCGCACAATAGATGTGTACATTCAATACACAACTTTTGGTTGCAGACCCCACGTTTTCCCGATTGCTTTCTTGTATGAGTAAGTAGCTTTGTTCATCGTTTCTTCAATATTGGGTTTCCATTTTAGTTACTTGTCTAAAATCAGACCAAGAAATTTGGCCGTGTCGGACAACTCTAGTTGGCATACAACTAGAGTTGTCCTAGTCTAGGCAAGGTAATAGTAGGAATCGTACGCCTCCTAATAAAGAGGACTAATTGTGCTTTAATTATTGCAAAACCAGGAGCTTGTAAAATCCCTTCGAAGCTAGGATAGTTTTTTTTACCTAATACATCAACAACGTTTGAGTTGTTGGTGATAAACACGGATGGCTTCGGTATCTGAGATCGACTCATACTCTTAACTAAATTCTTCCGTGTAGAGTAGACAATTTGAATTTGTCGTGCTCTGTGGCCGTGATCGTTCGGTCGCCACTCTGTGAAATATACACTCATAGAGAAACGAGTTTCCAAACCACGACCCGTCGCAAGTTTATTATTCAGAAGAAGATGATAAGAAATATTCTTATCGTAGAATAATAAAAACTAACAATGCTACTAGGAAGTGGTATGGCTGACAACCGTATCACACTCCGAATTCAGTTGTCTTTGTAACGTTGATGACTACACACGGTAGTCATCAACGCACCATGCTCCACTAGGAGTTACGGTAATGAAGAGAGAGACAATTTGAAGGCCATTTATGTCCGATTGTCCGATTTATAGTTAACCGGATTTAATGATTGTCACTGCGCCTTAATAGATCCGAAAAGGTTTTCGATCAACATATCTACAACACACTGATTGAAAAAAGATGTTTATTCCATTTGGAACTTATATTATATTTCCTTCATCTGCACCTTATGATTTAGAGCTTTCGTCATCAATCATGCTGTTGCTGTATGGAAGCATGATTGGAAATTAAATCATCATACCAAGGATTAGTATTATTACTAGGCAACAAAATAAAATTTGCCTGACCATTTCTTTGATTTTAATGAAAATAAAAGTTATAACATTGTATATAGAAACTGTTTGAAATTAACATTTGAATGAAACTAATTTGTCTTGAATTTGTGTATGTATCTATAATAATAACAGAATGTACAGTTTCACTAAAAACCCTAGCAAATATCTCAAATATTCACAGTATACACCTACTCTTTACTTTTCCTTGAGTTCTTTCTTTTAATTGATTATATTGAAAATGCAAAATTTGTCCATCAACAAATGACTCAAAAACATAGTCGCATTTCTTTAAAAAAAAATAAACATAAAATTACCTCTGTATGTATTTTCAGCTTTGTTCTCATCTTTAAGTAGTGTTCTTCCAAAACTTGGTAGCATAATCGCGGCTGCTTTTTTACACACTGGACTGCTTGGTCGTGTGATTCGAGCACCTTTAGCATTTTTCGAAACAGTTCCAACAGGTCGCATACTATCGCGATTTTCAAAAGATATTGATGTAGTCGATAATGTTTTGCCAAGTATTTTGGGAGGTTTTGCGTACTGTTTATATGAGGTAATACAGATATTCGATGGGTAGCTTTCACAGTTTATATTTTTTAAGTGAATTGTAATATTTTTTATTATTAACTCTTGAAGCAATAGTACTTACTAATATTTATATAGCAAAAATTCGGCAAAATCCTTTTCTTCTAAAGTTGTTTGATCTAGTAGCGAAAAGTAGTTATTCCGTAGACGAATTCAGACGCTGCAATTGATTAAATGCTGCTTGAATAGCTTTTCGGCTTGTTTCGTTAGAATTAACCCCTTCCCTATACCCTATTTAGCATAATCAATATTTTTTTTTCTTTGAATCTAATGTTATACACTTTCGGTGGCTGAGACCATTTATCGACCGATTCATCTCTAAAGGTCTGGATAGACCTCGGGCGGAACGAAAATCAAATTTTTGTCCGCTGCGATTTTCTCAATGAAAATGCATACTTGGTTGAGTCGCACTCTACGATGCTAGTAATCTAGAGGTCGGCGTGGTCCAGGAAATATATAGTGCTTGCAACATTATATACAATCCGAAGCTATATGCAATGTAACGTTGACTCGAAGTAGCCTATAAACGGCTGAGTAAACGCACCATGCCCCACAAGGGGTTACGGTACAGAGAAGTGTCGTGGAACATGTCGCAAATACTGGGGAATTCCATAAACTAAAATCCGTTTTACAACTTGTCTCTGCCATTTTATGTATTATTATACCCTTCGCTTACTAAGCGAAAAGGGTATATAAACTTTGTCATGAAGTTTGTAACGCATTGAAGGAAGCATCTCCGACCATATAAAAAGTATACATATATGATCTGATCAGCATGACTTGGGGAGTCGATTGGGCCATGTCAGTCTGTCCGTCTGTTGCGACGCGTTTTGCTCGGCCAGTTTAAAAGCTATGTAGCTGAAATGCACACATGCTTCTTTTTGTTGCAGGCAGTTTGTATGTTTGAATCGCTAAAATCGGACAATTGGGTCGTGGGGCTGCCATACAAACTTAGCTCCCCAAATTAAGTTCATCTAAGATTTTTTTTATTTATACAGTAATCTTTCGGAAATCCGTCGATATTTCTGCAATCCTTTAACGTGGCGACACGATAGAGGTGTCGTTGGACTCACCACAAAATTGTCTAATGGGTCGACGGATCCTCTTTTTCGGTCAGTGCACAGGGGGGTCAGAAATAACTTTCAAACAGGATATTGGCACACAAAAATTTTACGATCAGCTTCGTACTACTTCCGAAATCCAATGATATCTTTGGAATCCTTGAGCCGATCGATGTCGCTGGACTCGCAAAAAAATTGTCTAAGGGAGCATTTTCTTCGCGCAGCTCACAGGGGTGTCAGGGATAACCGTCAAACTACAATAATTAACAAAACGTATGCTCTTGTCAACCTAGATATTGGTCATAACAATTTTAAGATCGACTTCGTATTCGTGCGGAAATCCCTCGATATCTCTGCAATCCTTTGGGGGAGCGACACGATCGACGTGTTGCCGGACTCGGCACAAAATTGTCTAAAGGGTGTCGAAGCCTGTTTGCCGATTAGTGCACAGGGTGGTAAGGGATAGCCGTCAAACCGAATATTGGCAACAGCAGTTCCACAGTTAACTTCGTACTACTTCGGAGATCCGTCGATATCTCTGCAATGCTTTGGTGGAGCGACACGATCGATATGTCAGCGGATTCCCCACACAACTGCCTAGAGTTGTCGAAGCCTTTTACTTTTTACTGATAGG
This sequence comes from Microchrysa polita, assembly GCA_949715475.1. NCBI lineage: Eukaryota > Metazoa > Arthropoda > Insecta > Diptera > Stratiomyidae > Microchrysa > Microchrysa polita. The sequence goes on along the minus strand of OX454415.1, from coordinate 44,403,497 downwards.
TATTCAACCTGAGACACAGAAAGCTGTTAAAATTCAGATCCATTTTTAAACACGCATCAGTTGCCACTGGAAATTTGAATAAATCAAGTTATACGAATAAGGAAATTCAGTTCAATATTGATTAAAACATTCACGCGGTTTCTTCGCGGGTGAACTCCATCAGTTGTTTCAACGTGTGTTGTTTATTTTCATAAATGCGTAGTTTTAAGAACCCAAAGAAATAAAGTCTGACCTGGTTAATTCGAGCGACCAATTGCCACGCCGAAAAATCTTAATATGATCCTGGCGTGAAGCAATTGGCTTAGGACTAGTATTGAGGCTGTCAGAGTCTGTACTTTGGTCTCATTTTGATAAAACCAGTCTATTCGAAGTTTTTTTTTTCAGTCAATGTATCCCGATAAATACTGAAGGGGTGGTGAAACTCTCACTGTACGCACGGTTATTACCGTTTTCATCATCATATGCATAAACAAGGTGTTCAATCGTCAACTGGTCCATCTTATAGGCCAACATGAATTTTTTGTTGCCAGCTGCGCCGGCTATATTTTCTGGATGACCTTTGTCGACATAGAAAGCAAATAGAAGTGCATCTGCTGGAAATACTTCAGAGCGAATTCCGAAAACGCCTCCAAAGGTTTACTCATTAAAATGGGCATGGGCAATGGCAATGTGTCATCTAAACTCCGCAATTGAGTGTTTTAGTGGTAAACTAAAATTTTAAAGCATAACACTGGGGAACACAATTTTTGTCACACGAACTTTGTGATCATTTTTGTTTAGTTTAGTGTCCCCTCATTACAAAAACAACATTACTTCGTTCCAGTCACGTCCTGATATCTTTTCACCGTTATGTATTAATTTTCCATAATTTACGTGGTTTGGTGTTATTCTTTTAATTTTAAGTGACGTTATTACTATCAAATAAATTATGCAAGGACATCGAAATACTGAAAACATACTGCTGGTGTACCCTGAAGAAGAATTGGACGCAGTTTGTATGAAAAATCCGTCCTTTTAGCGAATTTCACAAGTCCTAATGGACGAAAGTTGTGGTGGTTTTATTCCTTAAATGAAAATTCTCTAAACGGGTATATGTGAAGGATAATAACGAGATATAATGGAGGATGAAAACAGCAACTAAATGATCCTACAGGATCCTTTGGAAAATGTTTGGATAATATTGTTAAAAAAAAAGTTTAGGAAGCAATGGAGCTGAAAATTTCTACCATTTAGAATGAACTTGAACTATACGAAGGTTTTCCCTGCACCAAAATGGAAAATATAGCAAAAGCTCCTAATTTGTTGTAGAAAGCTCTAAAAATGTGAAATTTAACCACTGCATCATACTGCTACGTAACCTATGGTTCCACGGGGGTTTAAAGAGTCCTACGTGCAAGAGAGATAACGGATAACTAACGGAAGCTTGAAAGCTTCCTACAAGAAGCCATATCCCCAAAAAAATCATAACTGCTTACCTACAGTATGAAATAATTTATCTTAGTACCGTCACTTTTGGAACTTATAATTCCAATTTTGGTTAAGCTGTCACAAAGAATCCTGACGTGTCAATTTTTTTTCATTTATGTAGCATTGTTCAGGGGTCACAGTAGGTTCAAAATATGATATAAACTTTTGTGTGACAAAAAAAAGTTTGAAAATTGTAGACCAGTGTAATTTTTCGGTGTTTTAGAAATCGTCAGGTTCCCGTGTGCCACCCTGTATTGTGTATAAATGTGTACGTGACAAATGAACGTTCTGCGTCTTGATAACTAGTGACCACAATTACCATTAAACTCTTTTAACACGAAAAAAAAAATTTAGGGGCGGCAAATTGTTTTTCTAACTCGGGTCAGTGCATCACTGTATGAAAAGTGCGAAGGGCTTTTATTCGGCCTGCGAACTCTGTTCACACGAGTAAGATCAGGATTGGTGGGTCGTGTGTAATACATTTTCGACGTGTACAGAAGTAAACTACACCGCGAATGTGATATACATATGTAGAAATTCTGCTGCCTATACAAACGGCTATTTTCCTTAAATTCCTGATTTGAATCATCGCACATTCTGCATGTAAGGTTCAAACTCTTTCTCTTAATTACCGTAACTCCTAGTGGAGCATGGTGCGTTGATGACTACCGTGTGTAGTCATCAACGTTACAAAGACAACTGAATTCGGAGTGTGATATGGTTGTCAGCCATACCACTTCCTAGTCGCACTGTTAGTTTATTATTCTACGATAAGAATATTTCTTATCATCTTCTTCTGAATAATAAACTTGCGACGAGTCGTGCCGAGTTTGGAAACTCGTTTCTCTATGAGTATCTATTTCACAGAGTGGTGACCGAACGATCACGGCCACAGAGCACGACAGGTTCAAACTAGAACTTGCCAATCCATTGAACTTGACTTGACAGAAAGGCATTTTCTAATCTTGTCCTGATTAGAATAGGCTGCTTGAACGAAATTTCAAAATATTTTGATATGTTCTACTTAAAAATTCGTTAATAAATGCTGTTGGTCAGCTCGTTTTGATCATATGAAATCTAATTTATCATCTAACCAAAAATCCCTGATAAAATCTGCAATCGCGGTATGGTATTGTGGTTGTTGAAGCGACTCAAGAGATATTTTTTCTCTCTTGAATCGAATGGGATTTGGCCAGCTCTTGGCCGTTGTGACAGGGGGTAGCTCTGGGATTTACATCGAAGAACTGGCTACCGTAGGAGAGTTTTGATAGACAACACAAACATCCATGTTCACAGTGGGATTCGAACCCACGCCCCGGCAACTTAGAAATAGAGTGTCATCTCTACCATTGAGCCACCGAATACCCCGCCATATGGTATTCGGACATTTCGACTGAGAGGGCGTACCTCTGTAGATCGACCATCCCGTTAAGATTGATGATTCCGGGTTTAGTATTGAAAAAAAAACTTAATTGATCGAATAAGTGCCTTATTATCCTCGATAAGGGAAAATTCGCGTTGATTATGGCATTATGCATTAACGTTTTACTGACGTAAAGAAATGACATCAAAGCCAGCACAATAAGACCTTAAAACCCCACCATAAAAGCGTCACTACTAAGTAGTAGCAGTATGAACCGATTTGTAGGTTTAACCAGCAAGTTCCTCAGCCATTTATATGGATGGATAGAGGCCTCTAGGAAAAGATCCTGATTCCGTCACTAAAATTTTCCACCGAGGAAAATGCATTATCTCTCGCACAAATCATTATGACATACATAGTACATAATTTTCTTCGCTATGCACACTATTCTCTCTTCTCAATTTATTTCCAAATTTTAATAAATCTGGCCACGGGCATAACCAGGGGGAAAACTTTTTTTGCTGTCAGTTTATTCTCCTAATTCTGCTTCTCATTCCCATTGCAAACTCCACTAAGACATCAAACACAAGGCTCTATCAATCAAAAATATTCCTAGTATGCATCGTTTTTCAAGCCGATAATATGACCCTCTCAATCATGTTGGATAGCCCTGTTAAAAGTACATATTTAAAAAATTTAAGCCTGTTCTGGTGAATTTTCTTCGAAAACCATACTTCAAATCGTGCTTCACATATTGGTTGTTAACAATAAAATGCATTCACGGCGCGATTGGCTCGCGTCAGTTGAAGCAGGTTGTGTACTAGGATGGAGATGCCGATATACCCAAATCTAGTGCAGCTGCCTTACACCACTACTGCCACTTGCCGGCGAAAGTATAAAGAATGACTTCTATTATCATAACTGGAGCCTTTCGTACTACACCTTCAGCTGGACCTGACACTGTGCTCAATCTGCTACCGTTGGCCAACAACTGATTCCGTCGAGGGATCACTGGGATAACAATGAACCCCTGGCTACAGGGTCTTTGGTATTCTACACAGATGGCTCTAGGACAGATGAAAGAGTTGGTATTGGAGTCCACTCGGTTGGACTCTAGACAATGAACCCATGGCTACAGGGTCTTTGGTATTCTACACAGATGCCTCTAAGACGGATCCAGGAGTTGGTATTGGAGTCCACTCAGATGGACTAGACATTAACTTGGCACACTTTTTTAGCTGGCTACTGTAGTGTTATTCAAGCGGAAATTTCTGCAATCATGGAAGCCCTAATCTGGTTGATAAATTATGACACGATGAGGGATGTCATCATATACACTGACAGCCAGGCTGCAATTCGATCTCTGGAATCTGTCCTGACTCCATTAAAAACTGTTGATAGCTGCCGCTCAACTCTAAGAGTGATGGGTCAATCTTTCAACTGTCAATAGATAGGAAACATAGCGGCAAGATGCTCGGGACCATAACGGGGACACTGTCCAATTGACTAGCACGCCAGGAGGCTCAGAATTCCCCATAACAACTTCTGCGATGACGAAGAGAAAAAAGAGTATGTACATCATTTTCTCTGCCATTTTCCAGCCCTGGTCGAGAAGCGGAGACGTTATTTAGTTTATCAGGGTCTTATTTTCACTTATTAATTTATTTATTAATAATTGGCTGTAAAACACAAATTTTATCTAACATTTGTATTTGGAATCTAAATCAAAATACTACGTACAGAACGGAGTTTGTGCCGCTAGCGACGCTGCTAACTTTCTCAGTTCAAATTAAGTGAAAATGTATTGAAATGCTGTGTTGTGTATGACAACTGGTTAATCATTTAGATTTAATCAATTTGAAAAATAGTCCTTCTCGATATACATGCTCCTTGCGGCTCTAGGAAATCAAACGGTACTTAAAAAAAGCATTTCATTAAAATCTCTATAACGGTGTGATTCGCTAAAAAGTGGAATGTATACTCATGCATGACGAACTTGTAGCTCGTGCAAAACCAAAGACAGTATGTATGTGGCGCTTCGAAGGTTCAAACCGAACAAAATAGGGTTCTCCGCAATACCTTTATAACGGTAGGTTAGGTTAGGTAATGGGCCGGCCGGAATTGAGACCAGCGCACTTAGACCAGTAATAGGTCCATTGTGATACCGCCAGTGAAAGCCTTAAAAATTCAAATATTTGTTTGGAACCAGCGTGTGCTGGCAATATATTTATTGATCTGTATTGGGCTCACATCTCTGAGATCATCCAGATCGTAAAAGTACCTACAACCAAGAAACCTTAAACGTTTCTCAGCCAAAGCCGAGCATTCACATAGAAGATGATGTACACTCTCCTCTTCCTTTTCATCCTCACAGCTTCTGCAGTAGTCGTTGTGAGAAATTTTGAGTCTCCTGGCGAGCTCTCCGATAGGACAATGCCCCGTTATAACCCCGACCACACTACGAATATGCATCCGGTCCAGTGACAATAGCATGGTAGAGCGGATAAAGTCTAACTTCGTCCACATCATCTTCGTTGTAGTACAAGTGCTATCATTGATCCATCTTGCGTTGGTTCTGCGCTCAGAATCTGCTGTAATTGCCAATTTGCAGTTGATAATAGGTGGTTTGATGCCCCCGCGGTCGACTTCAACTCTACCAGCTGAAGCACTGGCTAGATGGTCCGCACAGCAGTTGCCTGCAAATCCACAGTGACCCGGTATCCAGCAGAGTGTTATGTTAAAAAAAGCGACCCATCTCTTTAAGAACAAGGCGGCACTTTTCAACAGTTTTTGATGTGATCAGTACCGACTCGAGTGATCGAATTGCAGCCTGACTGTCAGTATACAGAATGACGTCCCTTTCAGTTACGACGTGGCTACCTAACCAAATTAGCGATGCCATAATCGCAGAGACCTCCGCTTGGAGGACAAGACAAACGTATGTCCAGTTGTTCCGAGTAATTTCCAATACCAACACCTGTGTTGGTCTTTGAACCATCAGTGTAAATAGAGATAGCTCCACTTGCCGGGGGCATATTATTATCCCATTGATCTCTCGACGGGATCAAGGTATTGTAGTTCTTACCAAAAGAATACTTGGGGATAGTGTAATCAGTCTCCAAAGGTAGCGTAAAGTTACCCAGTATCGATGAGTGCCCATAATCTAGTGCTCTCCATAGGCCAGTTTCCCGTAAGCGTAGGGCCGTGTTTGCAGCAAGTCGTTATCCAAAGAGGTCCAATGGAAGCAGACCCAGTGCCATATCTAATCCGAAAGGCTCCTGTTATGACAAGAGAAGCCAACCTTTGTACTTTGACAAGCAAATTATAACAGGTGGTTTTGCTAAGTGCTGGCCACCAAACACTAACTCCGTATAGTAAAACTGGCCTGACAATAGTAGTATACAACCAAAACACAACTTTCGGTTGTAAGCCCCAGGTTTTTGCGATAGCCTTCCAGCAAGAGTATAGTACAACGGTGGCCTTGTTCACTCGTTCTTCAATGTTGGGCTTCCATCTTAGATTCTTGTCTAAGCTGATACCAAGAAATTTTGCCTTATCAGCAATCACAAGTTGGGAATCCCCTAGCAAAGGGGGGTTAATAATAGGATTCGCTCGCTTTCTTGTAAATAGGACAACCTCCGTTTTGGCTGGATTGATTCCAACCCCACTGAAACTTGCCCACTCCGCTAAAATAGATAGCGCGTTCTCCAATAACCCACTAAGGGTTTCAGGAAATTTACCTCTAACGTCGATAGCAACATCATCAGCATAGGCAGTGACTTTGCATCCAATCCTTTCTAGATTCAAAAGCAATTGATTAATCGCTGCATTCCAGAGTAAAGGAGATAAAATTCCTCCTTGTGGTGTTCCCCTACATACATACCTAGATACGGACGCAGTACCTAAAGTGCTGCGTATGCGTCTGGAAGTAAGAAGCTTGTTTACGAGGGTACAGATTGGACCCTCAACATGTAAACCCTGAAGAGCATCTGTGATTGCCCTGGGTAAAGTTGAATGCGCCTTCAATATCTAAGAATGCGACCATCGTGTATTCCTTATGATGAAGTGATTTTTCAATATAACTTACCAGCGAATGTAAAGCTGTATCAACTGACCTCCCTTTCCAATATGCATGTTGTGACATAGAAAATAGGTTAGGTGAGATAAACCTTCGTAGATGAGTGTCGATTAGTCGCTCCAGCAATTTCAGCATAGTTGACGAGAGGCTGATGGGCCGCAGGTCTTTAGGACTAGCATGTGAACTTTTGCCAGTTTTCGGAATAAACGTAACTCTCACATCTCTCCAGACACGGGGAATATAAACCAAATTTAGGCAAGCTGTTAGTATGCTCTCTATCCATGGGTAGGTGATGTCTACACAGTGCTGCAGGTCCGCAGGGATGATGCCATCAGGTCCAGCTGATTTGAAGGGCTCAAAGCTAGATATTGCCCAGATAATCTTCTCACGGTCGAGTATAGATTTCGTATCACAAGACTCTGTTCGACCAATCCGGAGGTCAGATGAGTCAATAGCTGAGCTTCCAGGAAAATGCGTTATAACGGTAAATTTTTCATATACCAAAATTGACTCCAAATAACAATTGCCATCAATGCATACTTTCTAAAGGGAGATACATGCGGTTTTTGGAAATTGTTTTATAGCGGTACCCAATAGGGCTAATAAGGTATTTACTTATGTGTCTCTAAACAGAATCGAGTAAATTGTTTCGTAACGTCACAAATTTACAGTTTTTTGTCTTCAAATGAATGATGGGACCTTCGTTCGGCCAAACGTTTATTTTCATATTGGAGCTTTAGCCTGTTCTTGCTCCCAACGTCTCAATAGAGGAAAAGGTGTATTCAGCTATTGCTAGACTGATTGGGGTTTGCCGGTTCGCGCAATACTAAAGGTCAAATTTGTACAAAACACATGCATGGAAGGGAATTGGGAATGTGGGAATTCAACAAACGTTAAATGCCATACAGAACGGGAGGTAACGTAAGCTACCTGGTTCGCTCTTTACTTGATCGTCGAATTCCCCTATCGCGTCTGTCCCTCCCAGGCATGTGTTGTTCACAAATTTGATCTCTTGTACTGCGCGTTTTCTATGATACGATGAGCTCGACAACTTTGTTTTCTCTAGAAATTTGACTTTTTTGTTGCTGTTTAGAAAGTTAAAATAAATTTACATATGCTTCGCTTTATTTGTGCTTTTTTATTAGTTTTTCTTTGCAAGCTTAACAAATTTTCTATACGATTAAACCACAATTTTTAGGACTTAAATAAAAAAAAATTATTCACAGAATAGAGTCAATTAATTTTAACTTAAACATTCAAATACTAGTTGTTAATCCATTCCAGTTCCGATCAAATGCCTTACATTCTATTTAAATAAGGGTTGGAAAAGAGTTTTTTTTTATTCTAACACTCACATTTTTGCGATACTACTAAATAAATTAAATCAAGTAATAAAACCATCCAGCGGAAAAGAAATTTAATCCTATTTATTGCATTCGATATGGAATCCATTTTAATATTTACTTAAATTCAGGTGTTGGCTACGATTGTTGTCATTAGCATATCGACTCCAATTTTCATTGCTGTCGTAGTGCCAATAGCGATTTTCTACTATTTCGCCCAACGTTTCTATGTGGCAACATCGCGACAACTTATGCGTTTGGAATCGGTTTCACGATCACCAATCTATTCGCATTTTGGTGAAACGGTCACGGGTACATCGACAATTCGTGCGTACAGGGTCGAGGAGAGGTAAGTTATACAATTTGAGTTTGATAGGAAATCCACCAGTTGAAAATCACAAATCCACCTATCCATGGAATAACGGGCGTGAACCCATGATCGGGTGAATTCGCAGCACAACAGCAGTTTCTCGGCCTATTATGCTATGAAACAGCAATTCCCTTACCTTAAATTTAAAACTCAATTTTCAACAGATGGAATTTGAAATTGGTAGATTTCGAATGACTGGATTTTTTAGCTGGAATTAGCATCAAACCAATCAAATTCTCGATCTTTTCTTTTACTCTAGATTTATCGACGAATCCGACTTCAAAGTGGATACCAATCAAGTTTGCAAATATCCCAGCATCATCGCCAACCGTTGGCTTGCCATTCGTTTGGAAATGGTTGGTAATTTAATTATCCTGTTCGCGGCTCTTTTCGCTGTTCTCGGCGGTCAAACCAATCCTGGTTTGGTTGGTCTTTCCGTTTCCTACGCCCTTCAAGTTACTCAAACGCTGAACTGGCTTGTACGTATGACCTCCGATATTGAAACAAATATCGTAGCCGTAGAACGTATAAAAGAGTACAGCGAAACGCCACAAGAAGCCGCATGGGAATTGAGCAATTCTCCCGTTGGACCCAATTGGCCCGATAATGGTGCTGTCGAGTTCCGTGACTTTAAAGTACGCTACAGGGAAGGATTGGATTTGGTGTTGAAGGGAATTACATTTAGTGTCAAGGGCGGAGAGAAAGTGGGCATTGTTGGACGAACTGGTGCCGGAAAGTCGAGCTTGACGTTGTCGTTGTTCCGGTAAGAAATTAAATGATTTCTCATTGGCTTGGACATCAATTATTATGTTTGAAATATTTTCTAGTATCATCGAAGCGGCTGGCGGTAAAATCTGCATCGATGGTGTGGATGTTTCGACGCTCGGCTTACATGCATTGCGATCACGTCTGACCATTATTCCTCAAGATCCAGTTCTGTTCTCCGGTTCACTTCGTATCAATTTGGATCCCTTTAATAAATGTACCGACGAGGAGTTGTGGCGTGCTTTGGAGCATGCTCATTTGAAATCATTTGTTAAGGGTCTGACGGCCGGTTTGAATCATGAAATTACCGAGGGTGGAGAGAACTTGTCGGTGGGACAACGACAACTTGTTTGCTTAGCTCGTGCCTTATTGCGTAAAACTAAAGTGTTAGTGTTGGATGAAGCCACTGCTGCTGTAGATTTAGAGACCGATGATCTGATTCAGGTAATAATAATTCTTCACCATAATAATAATAATTCTTCAGACACTACAGTCAACTCACAGTCACCGGCGATTTTCATTGATAATGGGTGGCTCAGTGGTAGAGATGGCACCCTATCTCTGAGTTGCCGGAGCGTGCGTTCGAATCCCACTGTAACCACGGGTGTTTGTGTTGATACAAATCGTCCCGGAGCTACCCGCTGTTACAACAGCCAAGAGCTGCCAAAATACCCTTCGATGCAGGAAGAATAGAATCTCTTGAATCGCTACTACAACAACAATGATAAATGTATTACAGCGGGCGCGGCGCCGCGGTTGAATCAATTTTCCAATGAAAAATTGCAGTGACTATGAATTAACTGTGGTATCTGGATCGACCTTTACTATTCCAATATGCATCTAAACATTCCAATTGCTTTCCTATTACAGAAAACCATTCGAACCGAATTCAAAGATTGCACCGTTCTTACAATCGCTCATCGTCTGAACACAATTCTGGACTCAGACAAAGTTTTAGTCTTAGACAAAGGTGAAGTGTCCGAATTCGATTCGCCTACAAGTTTATTACAAAATAAACGATCAGCCTTCTATAGCATGGCGAAAGATGCAGGTCTCGCTTAATTTTTTAAGCTACTTAATAATTATGTAATATTTAGTTAGATTGTTACCATTTTGTAACGCATACACACTACCACAATCATGTTACTTACTAGCGTAATATAGATCAATTCATTCACAAAGTTGTGTAAGTTGAATACGAAAATTTCAATTGAATTTTACAATTTTTGTGTTTTGTACTTTTTTCAAATTGTATTTTTTGTTTCAAAATAGCGTTAAATACTTAACACAATGTATATGTGTACCTACTTTTCTTTTGAGTTTTTAGTTCAGTATTTTTTGTAATTAGAATTAAATTTATAATTTTATTTTTCGTAGAAAATCATACGAAAGTCAAAATGTTTTGATCGAAAAATCAATAAAAATAATTATGTTAAACACACGAATATAAGTTTATTATTTTTGTGTCACTTAACTAAGAAAAAAATGGGAAATATAAGTAAAAAAAAAATTCTGTGGTGAAAAATAAGTTAGATGCTTTTTACTAGTTTTTTGTTAGATTAACCTTCGATTCTATGTTAATGGAATTTGTTTTAGACCGCAACCACACTGATCGGAGATCGTCGAACCGCCCGGTACAAAAGATCAAAGTTATAGAGAACACACGGCTGGGAGGAACACAGGTGATGGGGGAATTCAACGAACGTTATTTGTTTCCATCGCATGTGTCGCTTTCAGGCGTGTGTGTCCACAACCTGGATCTTTTATCCCGCGCGCTTCGGCGAACCACGATCTGTGTGGGCCCGGCATTTAGTTAATTTACCAGTACCACTTCCATATGTAATATTTTTGCAATATTTTCTTGTTTGTTTTTTCTTTCTAATGAATAGTGTTCGCCTTTTACTTATTTAATGTTATTAGATATTGTTTTGTCTTAATGTAAAAGATTTGTAACTTTCAAGCAATGATCAAAGCTTCTTTTTACTTAATTTATTCCGTACGAATGTACTTATGTTCAAAATATCGAAAGAAATAACTGTCCAAAATGGGAATTTTTAAACTTACAATTATTGTACATATGTACTTGCTAAACTTAATGAAAATAAAAACAATCGGCCTTAATAGAAACTTAATGAAATTTGACACGTTTCCTGTTGCTGTGCATTACATTTTTTAACTAATGTCTTTTGTATATTTTTTATATGTCAATTATAATTATTAGTAAGTAAAAACAAGCATTTATTTAATACCCACTTTGTACACTTCTTCGAAAAAAGACGGAACTATTTTTTACCCATATTATTTTTTATCTAACTAACGCAATATTATGAGACATTTTTCTACCTCAAGATGAAGCAAATAAAGAGATTTTATTTTAAATTACATATTTTGTGTTTCATGTTTAATGTAACATTGGAAAAAATTTCCCCTAATTGAATTATAGCGGATGGCCCTGTTTAAAGTTTGACTAACAAAACTGCTGATATTGGTATTTCCAGGTCCAGAAGAAGAACATTCTTTGGTTGGCCTTTTCGCGGAAAGGGCATTAAAACCTGCATGTAAGACTGTCGCGGAAAATGTGTCCATTCTATTAAATTAAGGTAAATGTCAATTTTTGGTCTGATTTGTTGTCGATGACACTTTTCCACTCCAAATAAAATGGAACCGGTGTCGGTGCGACATTTGTGTGAAATAAGAACCAAAGTTCGAGTTCGGTTTCATTTATCACAAAAATGTACGTCTGTCAAGTTAGCACTACCACTTTAAAATTTCGACAAACGCTATAGTGCATTAAATTTCGCGATTTTGTCGTAATTCAATGGAAAAAGAAAAAAAATTGTCGCGCCCCTCCTTCCCCTTAAAAACTACCCTTAAGTGCATTTGAGCCTCAGTTATCCAAATTCGAGTTCCAAGAATCTCCCCAACGCTAAAGGTGTCCAGTAAGATATAACAGGGGCTGCTTAGAAGATTTCCACCCTGAAAAAATTTGTCGCGCTCCTCCTTCTCTTAAACACTACCCCCGTCAAGTTAGCACTACCCGGTAGCGGCCAATTCACGCATTTCCGTAAAACAAAAACTATCCAATTAATTGTCGCAGGAACCGAAAGGCATATTACACCCTTAAAAAAATTTGTTGCGCCCCTTCTACCCCTTAAAAACTACCCCTAACTGCATTTGAGCCTCAGTTCGCCAAACTCGAGTTTCAAGAACCGCCCCAATACTAAAAGTGTCCAGTAAATTCTCACTACGGCTGGTTAAGAGATTTCCACCCTGAAAAAATTTGTTGCGCCCTTCCTTCCCTTAAAAACTACCCCCTCAAGTTAGCACTACCACCCCGGTAGCGGCCAATCCAAGCATTTCCGTGAAACAAAAAGTATCCAATTAATTGTCGCAGAAACCGAAAGGCATATTGCACCCTTCAAAAAATTTGTCGCGCCCCTTCTAGTTCTTGAAAACTACCCCTAAGTGTATTTCAGCCTCAGTTCGCACAAACTCGAGTTCCAAAAATCGCCCCAATACTAAAAGTGTCGAGTAAATTCTCACAACGGCTTCTTAAGAGATTTCCACCCTGAAAAAAATTGTCGCGCCCCTTCTTCCCTTAAAAACTACCCCCTCAAGTTAGCACTACCACCCCGGTAGCGGCCAATCCAAGCATTTCCGTAAAACAAAAAGTATCCAATTAATTGTCGCAGGAACCGAAAGGCATATTGCACCCTTCAAAAAATTTGTCGCGCCCCTTCTACCCCTTGAAAACTACCCCTAAGTGCATTTCAGCCTCAGTTCGCCAAACTTTGCGCCGCAAAGGAAGTTGGACTACATATCAATGAAAGCAAAACAAAGGCCATGATGCAATAGAAAACAAAAAAATAAATAACAGGCGCGACAATCCAGCATTGAACTAAGGCCGCAGGATGTGTTAGTGACATCCTATTTCCAAGATCTTATCTGCTTTTTGTTGAGGTAATGAGATCAGCATCACGCTCAGCAGTGTTATTTATCCCCATAAATGGGTACTCCTTTAACATCTGAGTGAGATCATAGTCCGTCACAAGCTCGTGAGTTCGAAAAGCACCATGATCCACGGTGAGATTCGAACTCATGACCCTGTGCACCGAAGGTGCGCGCACTAACCGCTAGACCAGCCAGACAAGAAAACAAGGACGCCAGCAAATTCAAGCAACACAGTGGGGGACCTCAATATCGAGTATGTAGACAACTTTAACTATCTGGGTTGTAACTTATCAAAGGACGCCAACGAAACCGACGAAATTGAGCGACGGATACAACTAGCCAATAAGACATATTTCTCGGTCATCCCTATAATTAATTCGAAACTTGCGCACAGGAACACGAAGCTCCGCGTGTACAAAACGATCATCCGACCCGTGCTATGTTATGGCTGCGAAACATGGACCCTCACCCAAGCCTCCGAAATTTTGCTAGACCGATTCGAACGAAAGGTCCTTCGGCGAATTTTCGGGGCCGTTCGCGAGCGAAATCAATGGCGTATCCGATACAACCATGAGTTGTATCAATTGTACGATGAGCTGGAAGTAACGAAAATCGTGAAGCTTCAACGTTTGCAATGGGCGGGGCATGTACAGCGGATGGACGATAATCGCATGCCAAAGAAAGTGATAAACGCACAACGAATTGACGGTGCGAGGTTGCGTGGACGACCGAGAGCTCGCTGGGAGAGCTCCGTAGGTGAAGACGTCCACCAGCTGCTGGGCTTCCGAAACTGGAGGACAAGGTCACGTAACCGCGACAATTGGAGGTCAACGATTCAGGCGGCCAAGGCTATCGTGCCACATTGATGATGATGTGTGCTGTAAGTAACGTGTACATACAGGAAGATATCTTCGTGTATATACACGTTACTTACAGCACGCAGTCAAAGGTAAAATGTTTTCCAGTAGATTTTAATGTTATATGGAGTTCCATCTCTATTCCAATTACTTACTTTATGGTGTAACTCTTGACAGAATACACCTAGAGTCATAAGATCTTGTCCATATATTGCTAATCAAATTTATTAGACATATACCAAAAATTGGAATGTTCTGACCATTGACAAATTGACAACCCCCCCCCCCTCACTCCTTCTAACATTTTTCAAAAATGCATGCCTGGTCCAGGCAGATCAAATTTGGTAGGGTGCCTAGTCTAAGCCCCATTATGCTCCCCACCAAAAGCCAGCCCTATGGGAATTAACTATAGTATACAGACACTGCATTATCCAAACCCAACAAGGATAACGGTAATATAAATATAATCAAATATGGCAGTCAACAAATCAACAAACCACAGCTACGAGTATGTACCAGCCAATAGACAATTTATTCATCATCTAAAACATTATAGGTTTATGTGCAGAATCTGAAAAAAAGTCTGCCGCCGAATTGCTGACATCATACCAACCTATACTACAGGACATTATAGGTTTGCGCAGTAGAAACAAAATTCGAACGGATCTGGCTAACAGTTCCTGAGGGTAAGATAACGAACCTGTGCTGTATGATTATGTTGCACTACGCACAGCTATTTGTGTTACCGATACGCTAAAGTGCTGACCCCTGTGAAAACATGTGACTTACTACGATCCCCGAAACAATTCCGCGGCAAACGTGACGACCGTTACAAATATCCACTAACAATACCAAAAACGGCCTCCACCACAACGTCGGCGAGCGCCTCACAAAACGATGATGAAGCATTGCACGTACAGGCAAGCACTAACGTGGTGTATACTCGATTGCCGATGCCAGTCGTGTGCAGTGAAAACATAGAAGCGTGGTTTCTTTCTTGGTTCGTCGCGCCAGGAATCACGAACGACCGTCAGAAATTTGCGACTATCCTGGCAGTCATCGGGCCAAACATCATCGCTCAACTCAACCTTCTTGGCGAAGAAGCTTCGACCGATTAATACAAATTCATTAAAACGCGAATCATTTCGCAGACAGCGAGCAGCGGAAACTAAATCGCCTCCTGTCGGAAATACCACCCCGCAGGGGGGACGGTGTCCTTGTGACACCAGCCAAGGAAGGCTGGATGTAGTGGGACAAAGATCTTTGGTGAGTTACGACACCACGGACCTAGTAGCGCAAGGGGGCCCCTGGTACAGTTGATACGCCATGGCGAGGATCTGTACAAAGACCATTCGGGCGGTAACGTTCTCGTGCTCCTGAGTTATGTACGGGTGGCTCTTGGCGTGACTTACCTCCTCCCATGACTTACGGGAGGGAAGTCACTAAAGGCCAAGCACGATTATGGTGTCCTCTGGTGGGGGAGTGCATCGTATGGAAATCGTGTGAGCTTCGGAGATGACGGCTTCGCTTGACCCGAGTCCTGAAGGGGCTAGTTAGGGGGAACGGCCTTGGTGGTAAATGCCCACGCGCCTATATCTAACTAGTTTGTGGATTGATGACCACACTGCCCGAGTCGCATTGCTGACTAGTAAACTGAAGGGGCCACCTGGATGTGAAAAGCAGCGCTACGTGTCTACACAGGCTCGTAGTCACAGGTCCAACGAGCCTGGGATGTGCATGTCTGAATTCGACGTGAGGCTTAACCAATAGGGGGCCGAAGGAGGATCACACCTGCTATAGAGAAGTCTATAGCGAATAGTGAACTACGGGGATGGGCGTGCCCAGGGGACCATGGTCCTTACCCATCAAGGCGTTGGCTTCGTAGTGGCTGGAGGTCGTTACCCAAGTCATCCAGCTAGTGATGCAACCCCGGTTGGGTTCCTGATGGTGTGTGCATGCGCCGGATGGAGAAATCCCCATCTGACAATAAGACCTTGTCAGTAAAAAGCCGAAGGTCCAAACATTTAGCGGGACCGGGAGATAAAGGCCGAAAGGCTAGGTGCTCCCCTGACGGTATACCTCGTAGATGGTTTGCTTGTCGGAAATACCACTCCGAGAGAAACGCCCGTCGGACCTTTATCACGAAATGAAACGTGTTGCCGGTTCAGTGGTTGGCGAAAGTGCATTAAAAGGTCTTTGGATTCAGCGACTCCCTGAGGCCGTATCTGAATTTATCAAAATCGCAGACACGACGATGGAGGCAATTAAGCCACGATAGGTCAACGAATCATCAACCACCGAGACCGCAACATGTGAGCTATCTAAACTAAAACAGTTGATAGTTGACATGCGCGAGGAAATAAACAGCCTGCAACGACGATCCACTTCAAACCAACGCTAATCTCGCCGACCGACACCCGCCGACTTGGAAAATCCTCGCAACGAGTGCTCAGCATTTCAGCAACCGAGTTATGCTGGTAGCACGATATGTACGGCCGACTCGCCCGTCTGCACAGACGACCGTCAACTAACTCAACAACCAGTCAACCAACAACATCAGCACAGCACCCAATCGCCCTGAAAAAAAATCGTAGACAGAGTAAATGCCTCAAATCGATGACCAGCAAACGCTCCGAGCCGACAACCAACAACGACTCAACTGCAATCAGCAACCGCCAGCAATTCTGCAATACCAACTCGATGCAACGAATTTTGATCGACACTGGAGCGAACCATTTCAAAACGACGCCGTATCATCAGTATCAGACGCAGTCTAATAGAATCATTGAACGATGGCATTCCTTCTACCTCGCCAGCGCAGCATTCGCTGACCGCTACATCGACGCCGTTTTCCGACGAGATTTTTCCTTCAGCATCACTTGCTACACAAAACGACACATCGATGAAGGCTTCCCGATCCGGACACCGTATCACAATTCCGCGACGCTTTTTTCTAGAGTAGCCATCATCTAGAAGTAGGACACGACAACCCTACCGACGAACGACGCCATTGTTTCTTTATCAAGAGAGACAGGATCGAACGAGTCGCAGTCTTACACGAACATTCGAATCGACGAGTCGCACACGAACACACGGGACAACGCGTCGTTCATAACATGTATCCGACAATAGTCTTATCTTATATATAAAATGCTCCTCAAAAAGTTTGTTTCCAAACTCCTCCGAAACGGCTGGACCGATTTTTATGAAATTTTTTGTGTATTTATATTTAATTCGTGCTTTGAAATGACATCATTCGGAGCAACAGAAATAGTGCTCAGTACTGCAAAAAATGGCCAATATTTTAATTCAACTTTTAAGATCAAAGTGTACCATAAAGTAGGGTCGTTTTTGCCAATGCTAATCGAACCATATAAATTTTTACAAATTTATTTTATGGGTGGCGAAGACACCGTGTGGATATGCGTTGCGGCTATAATGACTTAAATTCGCCCAATTCTAGGCGCATAGTCAGCAACTTGGAAGCCCTTTTGAATGAGCACAATGTACTTTTGCAATTTTTCAAATCGCACATGCATGAATTGAATAGTGACAATCACGCTATTGTCGTCAACACTGATAAAACGCCCGCTGGAGAGCACCTGCGTAGATTAAATGCGCCTGTTGTTGACGATGTGGCTGGAATAATGGTTGGTGACCGTTCATCATCGCGAGAAATTGTTATTCGAAGAAGAAATAATAATATTGGGTTTATCGGCGACACGCATCGTTCTTATGGCGCTCTCCAATATCCGCTAATTTTCTGGAAGGGTCAAGACGGATATTGCATTAATATAAAACAAAGAGATCCTGCTACAGGTAATTACAGGAGTCGTTAAATTACAGTATTATTGTAATAACACCAGACATGTAAATGTTATTGTAATTCGCTTTATCAAAAAAATCGCCTTTTCACGGAATTTACGAAGAATATTTTGTTCGCTTCCTAGGAAATATTGACCCTTTAAGGTACATTTTCCTCGACACAACTGCACGACAGCGACTGGCTCATTCCATATAAAAACTCATTTTTAAAATGAGAGAAAAACGAGTTTTTATATGGAATGAGCGAGTCGCTGTCGTGCGGCCGCGTCTAGCACAACGTACTTTTTGGCAATTTTGTAGCAAGTCCGGCGACATCTCAATCGTGTCGCTCCGCCACAGGATTGCGAAGATGGCCAACAGCCAGGTTGACGGTTATCTCTGACCACCCTGTGCATTGATCGAAGAAGAGGGTGAGATGACCCTTTAGGCAATTTTGTGGCGAGTCCGGTGACACCTCCATCGTGTCACTCCGCCAAAGGACAGTGGCGGACTAAGGGGGGGGCGGCCGTGGCGGTCCGCCCCGGGCCCTCCATTTTAGGGGCGCTGAAACTAGCAATATTTATGAACAAAAAACAAACACTATGTCAAATTCAAATTGTTGTGCAAAAAATTTATCTTCTTTTTTGTACAAAAAGTTGAACAAACTATTGCAAGTGTGAGGGAGGGCAAGAAAGAGTGCCTTCTTACTTATCGAAAGGAATTCAGAACGAGTTTATAGACATTTTGGGAAATTACGTCTTGCAGAATATTATTACAGACATAAAAAGAGCGAAGTATTATGGCATAATGCTCGACAGCACCCCAGACAATAGCCACACAGACCAAATGAGTAAAATAATAAGGTATGTTCATATCGACGGAAAGGTTGTAGATGTACGTGAATCTTTTTTGGGTTTCTTCTCTATGAATGGAAAAACAGCTGCTGATATAACCGAATATATTTTGAAAGAATTGGAGAAAAATGGACTGGACATTCAGTTTTGTATCTCAAGGTTATGATAACAATTTTACCATGTCTGGTCGACATAAAGGCGTTCAAACTAAAATTCGTGAAGTTAACCCTAAAGCACTTTTCACACCATGCGCTAATCATTCCTTAAATCTATGTGGCGTTCATTCGTTCGGCTGTGTTACTACCAGTGTGACGTTCTTTGCGGTTTCCACTCATCGTTGGGAAGTACTTGTCAAAAATGTTGGTTCGACATTGAAAAGATTAACCACAACACGCTGGAGCGCACACTATCATAGTGTGAAAGCAGTAAGGAACAATATTTTAAAATTAATTGAAACACTCGAGACCATGCATGAATCTCCTGGCGAAAATTTAGACACTCGGTCTGCGGCAGGCGTATTGCTCCCTCCAATGTGTAACTACACATTTTTGTGTTTCTTAGAATTTTGGTACTTGGTTTTAGTCGAAGTTGCGCAACTTTATTTACAAGGAAAAGAAATCACTCTTGATATGGGTGTGAAAAAAATGGAAGCTTTGTTACTGTGTCTCGATGAAGAGAGGGATAATTTTATCGGAAGAGCTTTGGCTTTTGGAACTGAAAAATGTCAAGAAATGGGCATCGAAGTTGTAAAACCTCAGAGATACAGAAAAAAAGAAACTTTTACCAGGCGAACTACCTACAGATTCCAAGTTGAGTATGCAGGAAGAACTTCGTAGATCAATGTACGAGTGTTTAGACCGTTTTTCTCAAGAACTGCGAGAACGAACAAGCGCGATGAAAACTATATTCAATACTTTCCAAGTCATTCATTCGAAATTCCTTGTGAAAGCCTCAGATGCTGAAATTCCACCTGCTGTACAGAATTTGAACGTGGTATACACCGACTTTGACGAAGAGCAGATATTTCAAGAAGTAAAAAGGTTACGTAGACATATTCGAGCGACTGATACAACAATTGAAGCAGCCTGTTCATGGTCCGCAAAGGATATGTACCACGCTATGTGTGTCAGTTTCTTCTTACGAAAGAAGCTTTTCAAAATTAAAGTTAATTAAGAATTACTTGCGATCGACGATGAGCGATAAAAGATTAAATAATCTAGCCATTCTGTCAATAGAAAAAAAATTGCGCTTACATTAAATTTTGATGAAGTGATTGACAAATTCAGCGCACTCAAAGCAAGAAAGCACAACTTAAAGATTATTTAATATGTAATGTATTATTTAAACAAAATGTTATGTAATAATGAGTCGGCAACAATAAAATCAAAAGTAAGTATGTTATCGTTTTTGAATAATGGAGGTAGGGGGGGGGGGTCCTGTAGGTAAGAACCGCCCCGGGCCCCCGAGGTACTTAGTCCGCCACTGCCAAAGGATTGTGGAGGTATCGACGGATTTCCGATTGATCGATTGATTGTGAAATTGCTGTGACAGGATTTATGTATGTACGTAAAAACGTAGTCACCTTGAATACAATTTATCGGAGTTAGACTGTATTTGATCCAGTGACAACTAAATATTTTCATAATGTTGTCGATGAAAACGTAGCAAGAATACCTAGCAAGAATACACAAAAAATTTCATAAAAATCGGTCCAGCCGCCTCGGAGGAGTTTGGCAACAAACTTTTTGACGAGAATTTTTTATAAAGTCGGGTATTACTATCACCCATGTGGATGGTCTGCGAGTGTAATTGAACTACCTTATCGCTGGCCTTGACCCTTCTGACGCCTCTTTTCGTCATTGCTGCGAATCTGCAATAAAGCGGCGGGACTTGAGAAATATAAGAAATCTTAAAATTAGTAAAGGCGTTTCACAATGCCAAGGTAGCGTCTATTCCCCTACTCACTGAATTTCTCATTATCGGATGAATCGATCGATATGCAATTTGATAGAAATGCATAAAATGGCATTTGCTATTTGGTACGCATAGTTTTGAAGTATGTATGTAGGGCCAAGTCAACAGGTTAACCCGGAATAGGTGCACTCGACTTTTTGATAGAAAGAGGTGTGGTAATTTATGGAAGCTCTCCACTACAACATAACAACTGTAACATAAGCCGATAAGCCTATCTGAACCTGAAATAGTAGTATACTCCGTCACACGAAAAATTCTTGAGTGTATCGTTGTTCTCCGTATTAGACAACGACTCTGAATTTCAACGACTTTGATTCAGCGATAGCGTCACAAACGACGCTTGGTTAGGTGGTATGTTGAGGAAAATCGAACAGATGTAATCTGTGAATTTAGAGGATGATGCTGGTACGCTTTCTTGGAAAAGGGAAGATCTAAATGTCAGCATCGAATCAGCATCCGACCGGCTGAATAGGGCAGAAGAGAGATGGTGTTCGATACACGCAATACGGATAGCCGCACAACACAACAACGTACTGCTCAATATACCGAAATTGTCAATCGTAATTTCTGCACAACACAGAACAAAAGACGGATTGTAAAAATTAGCAACAATTTATTACACGTAAATGAGTTGGTCACACGACCGATGCTTAACAAATTTGGGAGCGAACTGTATTTCTTAGTCTACCCGGACTGGAAAAGTTACGTTACTTATAATGTATCCAACTTCATGTACTAACTGAATAAAAACTAAAACTGTAAAAATGATAAAAACAACTGATTTCGAATTTCGAATAATGACAGTAGCATGACAGATTGTCATTTGTTTACATAATTAAATTAAATTATTTCATATTATCTTATTTTTATGCTGTACAATAATCTCCTTTGTCTATTACAGATGCGGTGGTGCGAGACTTCAACAGATGGCCAGGGGTTGCGTTACTTGCGATAATTCTGACGATTACAGCGAAAGCGTCAGGTAAGTTGAGCAATTTCATTTAATGCAAAACGAGATTCTTTGTGCTTCCTTTGTATTTGGCAGACGGCATACTGGCAATCGTTAGCTGAGTGCTGAGGCGGCCGTTGCAACGGAGCGATATCCCCAACATACTCCCCCCGCTAAGGCGTCAGACTTAGGACATTCACGTCCAATGGGATCTGCAAGTAGAACTATTAGTATACAAGACGATAATTATTATTATAATGTTTGTTGAAATTTTCATATCGACTTTTATGTATTTGTAGCTGAATATGTAATCACCACGCAATTATCGACGGTATTTCCACCATGTCGACTACATTGTGGCGCAGGAACCGAGGACGTTAAAGCGCGTCCTACTCGCTCGATGCACGTTGATAACAATTCAAATAAAGAGTTCAATTCAGGTATATAAGTCTTTTCGATAATAAAAAATATATAAAAAAAAAACGATTGCAAATTAAATTCAAAGATGCACTTATTGCGGTTCGTTACACGGAATTAGCGCAATTTTGGTTATCTTCTTCTTCCTTGCCTCGTTCTTTATACCGCTCCATGGTTCCGCGTTGCTCGACCTGCGGTGTAGGCACATCGCCCGTTTTGGCGATAATTTCTCAGCATATTTCTACAGGCAGCTCTATCTTGGATCGTGTCATCGCCGAGACCAATGCGTTGTTGTTGCTTTGCAATTTTGGTTATATTCCGTTTCAATTCAACGCCGTTTCTGTGAAGTGTCACGACGCGCACTAGGTTGTCATTTCCCGGGTGTAATGCGCTAATCCTTGCCAAGGGCCACTTATACGACGGAAGTTTTTCATCGAATGGCATATTAGCGTAGGTCAATCGCCCTCCAAGGCGCATGATGCCATCGCCATCTAAAAATGGGTTGAGTTTTATCAATTTACTCTTATTATGCACTGGTCTATTGTCCTTCAGTAGTTGTATTTCTTTTGAGAATTCCTTTGCCTGGGTATACTGAATGACTAGCCTTGTTGCATTATTTAACTGTTGCGCTGTCAAGTATCCAGTGTACGGATTCTGCTTTGAGGCTATTCGAAGAAAACGTTGGCAATAAGCTATGACTCTGATCAGACGGTTGTATTTAGAGAATCTTGTTATAAACGATTCCCAGAATGGCTCAGTCATATATGATAGACAACATACAATTTGTCTCTTTTTTGGCGCTTCAATTCCAGGGTGGTGGGCGTCGAATCACGAGTTCGTGGCCATTGATCAGCGCAGTGATTCAACCACGTTGGACCATTCCACCACAACTCATTGTCCATTAATTTGTTTGCGGTAGACCCACGTGATGCAATGTCTGCGGGGTTGGAGGCCGTAGGTACGTATCTCCAGGGAACAGCTGGTACATTGTCCATAATTTGGCATACTCGGTTGGACACGAAAACTGTCCATCTGCTGGGGTGACCATGAATCCAAGACAACACTATCTCCGAGTCTGTCCATAAATACGTTTTCTCGCTCTCGGTTACTGATGGGACAGTGCACAATGTAGGGCGGATCTGCTTCATTAATTTGGAAAGTAATACCGCACCGCATAATTCCAATCGCGGTATCGTAACCGGTTTTATGGGTGCTACTTTAGTTTTAGCGGCTACTAACCTTGTTTTTGTGGTGGTCACGCCTCGGCATACCAAATAGATTGCTGCTGCATATGCCTCCTGCGACGCGTCCGAGAATCCATGAAGTTCCATGGTGTAGTCTTCGCTTATCGTTACCCATCTTGGAATTCGGATTTGTGTCAGCGCGTTAAAACTACCGCGCAGAACCTTCCACTTATCGACCATATCGTGAGGAAGTTCTTCGTCCCAGCCAAGACCTCGCTTCCATATCTGCTGCATCCAACACTTGGCCCGAATAGTGATGGGTGCTATCCATCCCAACGGGTCATAAATCTTAGCTATGTCAGATAGCACAACCCGCTTCGTACACCGCTGAACCTCCTTCAGCAAACTGCAGCGGAATGATAGGCTATCGGAATTAACCATCCATATAATTCCTAACGATTTGTGTTCTTGTTCGTTCCCAAGCACGAACTCATTGTCGCTCTCCTTGTCGATCGCCGGTATATCGTGTAACACCTTTGCGTTATTAGCTACCCACTTACGAAGGTGAAAACCGCCCGATTTTAAGGATTGCGTCAGTTCATTTACTTTGAGCTTAGCCGTCGCTAAGTCGTTAGCTCCCGATAGCACATCGTCAATATAAAAGTCATCCTGTATAACGGCGGATGCAGTCGGCCATTTCCCCTTATTTTCCTCTGCCAGCTGCTGCAAAGTTCGAATGGCAAGGAACGGTGCACTAGTGACTCCAAATGTGACCGTATTGAACTCGTAGTCCTGAATGGGATCTGAAGGGTCAAATCGCCACACTATGCGCTGATATTTACGGTCATCCTCATGCATCTGAATCTGCAAATACATCTTTGCAATGTCAGCCACGAACGCATACTGATGAAGCTTCCATTTCAACAAAATAGAGCATATATGTCGTTTTGAATAGGTGGTCCAGTACATAGTACATCGTTTAATGATAAACCTGTCGATGATTTCCGGGACGCATCAAAAACAATTCTAGTTTGCGTTGTTGTACTCTCTTTATGAACCGCATGATGGGGTAGGTAAAAACTATTGGTTGAGTCCTTAGGGTTCCTTACTAGGCTTAAATATTCGTGGTCGATATAATCCCGCATACAATCATTGTATTGTTTCTTCCGATTTGAGTCTCGTTGGAGTCGACGTTCCATATTAAGCAGGCACGCCTCCGCCGATCGCCTAGACTCGCCTAATTGTTGCTTCAGCTTATCCGAATTGAATGGTAAACGTACCTCGAATTTTCCGGACTGACCCCTTCTTGTCGTAGTGCGATCAAATTCTTCGCATTGAACATCCTCCGGGTGTGGTTTAAGTGGTGCCGCTCCAACTTCTTCGATTTTCCAAAATCGTTCTAACAATTCGTTTATGGGTTGTTCCTCACTAACTTCCACTTTAAACGAGTGTATTGTATCCTCTGCTTGCTGAGCGGTCCCGGATACAATCCAACCAAGCTTGGTCTCCTGAAGTAGGAGCCCACCGGACAACAACTTGAAGTTGTTTAGTAGCAGCCTCCCGTAGACGTCGGCTCCAATTATCAAATCAATCCTTCCCGGAACATTAAAATTCGGATCGGCTAATGGAACCGTAGTTATCTCGGCATAATTTGGACACTCCATATACCGAGCAGGAAGGGTGTTTGTAAGTTTTGTCAATACAACGGCTTGGAATCTTACCTCCTCCTTGTTTAATGTTAGTATTGTCGTCTCCACGAGTCCCTTGGCTTGCGTCCGGGAAGTCTTTCCGATGCCTATCACGCTAGCTTGATATGGCCTTTTCCTCAGACCCAACATTTGGACTGCTTCCTCGGACAAGAAGGAGGCTTGAGATCCTTGGTCAAATAACGCCCGTAGAGTCATCCTGCCAGTCTCGCTGAGTAGGGTGACCCGCGCGGTTGCAAGCAACACATTAGTTGCAATCACGCTGCTCAACGCGTTTACCTGACTCGGTACAAATGGCTTAGCTGACGTAGATGGAAACGTTTCTGTTGGCGCCGCGCTTGAGGTTGGTGTGTTTGTCTCTCGATGCAGCATTGTGTGGTGTGCACCCTTGCATTTGAAGCACCTTGCCTTACTTAGGCAGTTCATGGCCATATGTCCTGAGCTGAGACAATTCAGGCACAGATGGTGTCGTTTCACCGTAGTAAGGCGCTGTGGTTGTGTGGCGCTCTTGAAAACCGGGCACATGTGCAATTTGTGCGAATGTTTGCAAGCTACACATTCAACTCGAGTTTCAAGGTGGTGAGCATGAATTTTTCTTGTTGCTACCTTGCTGCCGGTGGCCTCAAGCATCCGGAATCGCGCTGTCAAGAACTCCTGCAAATCCTTCAATACAAGTGCCTCCTTGGTGGCAGCTTGATTCTGCACCCACAAGACTCGAGCCGCATGAGGCAATCGTTGAACAGCCAAATATACGATAATTGACTGCCATAGGTTTTTTACGTTCATCTTGTCTAAAATACGGACAGACTCCATCGTTTTATCAAGAAGCAGCTTTAAGGATTCTGCGGAGTCCGAAACGGGATCTGCTGCGGTTACCTGCTTCAAATGAAGATTCAAGAGCACCTTTGGATTGTCATATCGTTCAAGTAGCGTGTTCCACGCCAAATCCAAATTGTCCGCGGTTATGTCGAATGATTTTAGTAGCTCAGCCGGCTCACCGTGTAAACTGCATTTAAGGTAGTGCAACTTTTCGACCTTGCTCAATGAAGGCTTTTCGTACACCATAGATGTGAATAACTCCTTAAAAGAGGTCCACTTAAAATAATCGCCACCAAAGCTAGGCATTTCAATACGCGGCAAGCGAACAGTTTCCTTTGGAGTTGAGCTGGAGTCTTCGGTCGGGCGACTAGTCGTGGTTGTTACGGTGGTAGCAGCCAAGCACTCATCCACTTCTGCCAAAAATTCCAAGACTGTCTCGCTAAACGTTGGTGCCACTGCATCAGCAAAATACGAAACAGTTGCTACGCTGCCAAGATCTTCTAATCCATCGAGAATACGCTTATGGGTGGTAGCAAATCCCTCATCGAGAGCTTCCAATGTTTTGGACAACCTCTGTAGGTAGCTTCCGGTTTTTCGGTCCTTCTTGTAAAAGGTAGATTGGAAGAGTTTCAGCTGACCTAGCCGCTGTTGCTGCTCATAGTACAGCTTCTCCATTGCAAATATAATGTACAAAACAGATACGTACCGAATTTCAAAATGGACGGCAAGTTTCTTACTCGCAGAAATGAACGGGTCGAATGTATGGATTATAAGTCTCAGCGATTAATATAGGTTAACGATGATTATGCACTATAGCCGCGGATTTCAAAATGGACGTCAAGTTTTTTGTTCACAGAAATGAACGGATCGAATTTAATGTAATTCCCAGCAACAAATATAGGTGAACAAATATTATGCACTATGGGCGCGGATTACAAAATGGACGTCAAGTTTTTTACGTAAGAAAAAATGTAAGGAATTGCAATTATGAGCCACAACAGCTAATATTCGCACGAAAAAGCGAAAGGAATTGCACTTATAAGCCACAACAGCTAATATTCCTGAACGACGGGTATGCACTATAGGCTCTATGCACAAGTAGTTTAAGGAACCGCGGATTCGGGATGAATTGAAACGACCGCGGATCCGGCTCGACGGACCAAAAAATGTTCGATACACGCAATACGGATAGCCGCACAACACAACAACGTACTGCTCAATATACCGAAATTGTCAATCGTAATTTCTGCACAACACAGAACAAAAGACGGATTGTAAAAATTAGCAACAATTTATTACACGTAAATGAGTTGGTCACACGACCGATGCTTAACAAATTTGGGAGCGAACTGTATTTCTTAGTCTACCTGGACTGGAAAAGTTACGTTACTTATAATGTATCCAACTTCATGTACTAACTGAATAAAAACTAAAACTGTAAAAATGATAAAAACAACTGATTTCGAATTTCGAATAATGACAGTAGCATGACAGATTGTCATTTGTTTACATAATTACAAAAACTATAGACTACAAGATCACGCGGATAGCTGTACGAAAATTTTTCGTTCTGCGCATCTACGTCACAATAGACCTATAGTATATGGCTAGTATATGAGAATTGTTAAGTTCACGAACAAATTTGTAAAGAAAAGTGGAAATGCCGTTTAGACGGCCGCAAATTTTGTATATTCTGGAGGTGAGGAGTTGTTAAGTTGCTCGGTAGGGGTAAAATGCCAAAGGGAATCCCCGGATTGTTCAGCCGTAATACAAATGATTTTGTCGCATGGAATTTTTTCGATTAAAAAAAAAAAAACTTATAAGAACGGCCAAATTCATCCACAAATTAAACAAAAAGAGCCCTCGCAAGAAACATTCCTTTATCCCTTGTTATACAAGGTGTCCGGAAAGTATCGGATAAGCACAGGAGAAATATTTCCTCATGTTTTCTGGTAACATTATGCAAATATTGCCAAAAAACTCCTCAGTTTTGTTAAGATATGATGCTAAGGCTGTGCGCCAATTTTTAAAATAATCTTACAAGCACCTCACTTTGGTGTGCGTTCCGTGCACCTTTTTTTGGAAACAACATGGGAAATCGATTTCTGGTGCGTTTGTTCGGCTGTTTGCGGACAACCTATGTATATAACATTAATTTTAAAGAAAAAAAATTAAAACATTTCAATACTGGAGCGGTATTTCCTCTCCTTGAGTCTGTAACCCCGCTTTAATGTGATGATTTCCCTGCATCGTTTCTTTTGTGCCCGACGGAGCCGCAAATTCTCCTGCTGTAGCGATTTACTAGGAGTGCACACATGCTTGTAATATTTCGAAATATATAACTGATTGAGTTTTACATTGTTTCAACTTACATATGACTCTTCAAATCCTCCGCTTCATCAAAAAATCGTGGCGTCAAAGAAATTTTGCTTGTAGTCAACTGTGAAAAGTTAACGTTCATATTTGTTACCTCCTGAAAAGGTTGTGATGTATGTTTAATTGGTTCAAAGTTCTCTTTTTCCTTATTCTCCTTGTCGGGGTAATAAAAGACATCACTTGCTTGGCTCTTATGTTGTTGCAGTAGCTCGAAGACTATAGTTTTATTTTTTCTTCGTTCGGCCCGATCACTACGGTCACTATGCGCCGAAAATTCCGCTTTGTAAATTGTGGGCACGGCACCGCGTTTCAGCAATCTTTAACTGGTTAATCCTACGATTTTTTTTATATTTTTAGTAATGTGAAGGCAATTCAAATAAAATTGTATTTACCCATTTCATACTGCATATAATTCTCGAAATTATCTTTTTTTAAATGATCCATATAGACGACACTCGTTTTCATATTAAAATCTTTCCCACGTCGACAGAAACTTTTCCACTTTTTTCCAACAGCGGCACTTGTTGGGAAGGTAAAAAAAAAACTGCACTTTGTATTCTGGTTGGCGTTCTTGCGACTTGCCACTGCACACCTCATTGTTTATAATTTGAATTTGCACGAGATACTTGTAACGACTGCATCGGAATTTTTAATTTTTGGTCTAGTGTGACGTCACATCATTATAGCCGACTGTCAAATTCGTATCAAATGGAATTACTTTCCTGCGCAATGCATGATCTAGTAGTCTATAGTTTTTGACATAATTAAATTAAATTATTTCATATTATCTTATTTTTATGCTGTACAATAATCTCCTTTGTCTATTACAGATGCGGTGGTGCGAGACTTCAACAGATGGCCAGGGGTTGCGTTACTTGCGATAATTCTGACGATTACAGCGAAAGCGTCAGGTAAGTTGAGCAATTTCATTTAATGCAAAACGAGATTCTTTGTGCTTCCTTTGTATTTGGCAGACGGCATACTGGCAATCGTTAGCTGAGTGCTGAGGCGGCAGTTGCAACGGAGCGATATCCCCAACAGATGGAGACGTTTTTCGCCGCTACTCTGGTTTTCAGCATTCTACTATAAAACCTACGAACCGAGAGAATTAATGTTGTTTCGAATGCTTTTGGTATGAAACACAGAAAAATGCGTTTCGGTGAACTAATGTCCACAGACAACGTAACCCTCCTTCATCGAACCTTCAACATATTTGCTTTCTGCTCTTCCCAAAGAGGTAAAGACAGCTCTTGATGGTAGGGTAAGTTCAGCCGCGAAGAGGCAGGCTGCCGTGCATCAGTGTAGGACACTTCCATTAATTAAAAAATAAAACAAATTAATCATTCATTGTCGTTCACTTTAAAATATATTTCCTACGTATGTCTAATAATATTTTGAGACTAATAAAATTTTATGAGTATATTTATTATGTGCACTTGATGTGGTGTTAATATTTTTCTTTTTTTGTTTACTAAATTGCTGCTGTGAAACTTTATTTAGATTTAATAATTATAATAAAATACTACATCGTCTTATCTATACAACTAATTTGAAAAACAATATCAAATTGTGCTTACAAAATACAACAAATATTTCTATATACAAACAATCGTTAACTTATTCAAAACGAATAATAATAAATTTGTATATAATAACAACCATATAGTGTAAACCATTTTCAAGACAAATTCACCTTTTTCTCAGTAGAAATTAACTTTACATCAAATGAAATTAACGGAAATCAACGCTTTAATAATCCAAATTAACGGTTAATTGGTCTTGAGAAACAGGTAAATTTGTCTTGAGAATGGTATAGTGTAAATCGTAGAAAGAATCCACAAAACGTTAACTTATCAATACAAGAAAAGGAAGGAATGGGAAATAGGGCCATTCCACAAAATCAACCTGTTTCCGAAGCGTATTCTTTGAACACAAATTATCTGATACATAAATGGATGAATCTGACATGAAATTAATATTGGAAGTTCACATGTTACGTCTCGACCCCCATTAGCGAGTTTACTGTCTGAAAATTATGTTGGCTTTTTGACGAATTTGCTTATAAAATGCACAGCATATTTTTGTTAAGCTGCCTACGAAATGTTCAGTTTGTAGCGAGTAAACATGTGTATTGTGATCGGGACTGAAAAATCTAACCGACACGTATTATATGTAGTTCAATAACAAGGTCGTAACAATTGAGGCCGAGATTGCAACATGTGGTTGAACATTTTTTTTGTTTCTTATAATTTTTGAGATGCTGAACATGAATCCGAAGCTTGACATTAAAATTTCGTTTCAAAACTGGGTCAGAATCGGAAATCGGAAGTATCGGATTCATGTCCAATACTCAAAAAACCATAAGAAACCAACAAAAAATCTCCACCATATTTTGCAATTTCAAATCACGTACTGCCTGGACTATTATACAAATTCAAAAGTGTGTAAGTTTTCCCTACTTCTATCCATTCTAAAAGAATCCTGTCTAGTACTTTAGTTACAAATTTTCAATTCGAGCTGCAAAAAGGCATAAAGGGTAAATCCTACAAGCTTTGCATGAAATTCGTTGGTGCTCAATTCTAATTTTTTTTTTGATTTACTATTCATATTTCGGTATAAAAATCCGGTCGTCCTAAACTGACTAATTTAAAGGCATTTGGTAAGAGGTATTGCGTATTAAAGCCAATCATACCGCACGTAAAATATTTATAGCATAAATCTACCGTATTCTTATTATGATTGTGCAAACTACTCTCGGATTTCTTAACTTCATTACAATCCACGCCCAATATTGCACAGACAAAGGCATACGAAACGGTTTTCGATATTGCCCGGGTTGCTACAATGCAACACAGTCCCAGCACGGTACGAAGAAGGAGCAAACCAAGCATTTGATATGTGGGCCAAATGACAGGATATGGCGGTTTCATGTCGGTCGGAATCATGTTCCCGAGCTGGTAGTTTAGCCAGGCGCCAATTTGAAGGCCGACCGTTACGGATATGACCATGGTGGAATCACCCCTAGAAAATGATGCAATGTAAATAGATATTTAATGAATAAGGGAGTATTGGAGGAAATTGTGTGTCAATGTTTTACCTTGTTGGCGTCCATTTATCGGATTTTGGATGACAGACGATTAACATAATCGATACAATAACCACAACGATTGGTGAATATAAATTAGTGACGATATGATAGTCCAAAAAGTCGACTAGAGGTATGAGGAATATCATTAGAAATACAGTTAGCAGTATGCCGGCGATGACATCCTGTAAAAAAATAAAATATTCGATTCAATTGAATGGAATTAGGCTCATTATGTATTTGATTCTGAAAATGTTTGCTAAAAATGATTGAAATAGAAATTAAACTCAAGACGAAAACTGAGAAAGTTTTGTCTAAAGAACAAAACTCTTACTTTTCTATATTCCTCTTAAAACATAAAAATATATTCCCGACCTATTTGGTCCATCCATCCTCGCAGCTATGCCAACTAAAGCTCAATGGATATCATATACATAAATTCTATAAATTTTACTGAAGATAATTTATAGAGACAAATTTAAAGTCGTCATAGCTTTTACTTTTTTTTTCCCAAAATTCAATTGCATTTCCCCCATTCATCTTAATGAAGACAATTAAAAAATTGCTACGACCAATTAAAAATTGTTATCAATTTTGATAATAATTATTATCAATCGCACGAAACTCTCACATACGCGTAGTAAAAAAAAATGTGAAATTTGGCAAAGTTCATGACAAATTCATGACTAATATGTAAGATTTTACTACTAGTCGCGATAATGGTTTGATGCTGATAAATAAGTTAGCAAGCACATGCTGCTGGCACGGTCGCGACAATCGTATCGATCGACCCCCCATATGTTTATTTCATGGTCATGATTAATGTGAAATTAGATTGTCAAATTTGTTGGTGATAAAATTGGTAATCGCTAGAATGTATTACGTCGGGTAGCTATAGCTAGAACTAGGCAAAGTGGAAAGTGGTAAACCACATGTTTATCTCAATCAATGATTTAATCTGAGGGCAATACGAACATTTATAATAAGGTATTTTTGGTAATCAAAGTCCAACGATTTATTGTTTTAGTTTTAACTTACCAGAACACTATGCATTCCAAGATAAACGCGACTAACACAGATGACTGAGCACCAAACTGTCGCTGCTAAAATGCCAATCGTGGCAGAATATTGATATCTGAAATTAAATAAGAACTATTATGAACATTAATGAACTATTTGAAATTATGTCTATGATATTGCAATCCATTATTTATTTATTACTCAACTTATTATTTATTTTATTTATATTTATTCTTTTTTACCTCTGTGGTTTTGGGGTTAGAATTATACCACAGCGATCCCGGCTTACCGCTTTGTGGCTCTTTTGGTTGAGTCGCACTCTAGGAAGCTTAGTAATCTAGAGTTCCGGAGTTCTCGGCGTGGTTCAAAATTTCCGTATATGTGCGGATAGGAAATATATAGTGCTTGCAACATTATATACACTCCGAAATGATATGCAATATAACGTTGACTCGAAATTGCCTATAAACGGCTGAGTGAACGCACCATGGCCCCACATGGGGCTATACGGTACTGAGAAGAAGAAGATCCCGGCTTGTCGTAAAGGGCGACTTGAGGGATAGGGTATGAAGGCTTGTATGCCGCGTACCTGAAATTTACTTTACACTCGAAACAATAAACGAGCCTCGGATACCTCGGACTGATTGAACAGGAACGTTTTTTGGCTATAAACAACGGAATACGATCGGTTTTTGGAACGTTCGGGCGATGTGGGGTGAGTGTAATAACAGAAGGCTCAGAGAAGTTGAACAGGAAATGACCGCATACAACATCGCTATACGTAGTAGGACTGAGCGAAACAAGATGGCTCGGATCGGGGGCGACTTTATCACCAAGCTCTCGCACTGTATTGCTCTACTCTGGAAGTGAAGACGATAATTCAC
This sequence comes from Microchrysa polita, assembly GCA_949715475.1. Classification (NCBI taxonomy): domain Eukaryota; kingdom Metazoa; phylum Arthropoda; class Insecta; order Diptera; family Stratiomyidae; genus Microchrysa; species Microchrysa polita. The sequence goes on along the minus strand of OX454415.1, from coordinate 44,370,231 downwards.
CTCGGCAAGCGGGCGTCGGAATCCTGTTGACTAGGAATGCACGCCGCGCCGATCCCTTATCGACTGGAAACCTATCTCCGACTGTATCATCACAGCCAGATTCAAATCGAGAGTACAAAACATTACAATTATTCAGTGCTACGCACCGACTGAACCTGCACACCAATCCGCTAAGGACGTTTTTTTATCAGCGGCTAGGCGACACCTTTGATAGGGCTCCCAGGGGTGACATCAAAATTATAATGGGGGATCTCAACGCCAAAGTCGGTACTGATAACTTAGGCTTGGAACATATTATGGGTAATCACGGGCTTGGCGACAGGACAACAATGGCGAAATGTTCGTGGAGTTCTGTAACTCTCGGCAACTAGTCATTGGCGGAACGTTGTTCAAGCATAAACCCTGCCACCTAACAACTTGGCTTTCTCCTGATGGCAGAACAGAGAACCAAATTGACCATATTGCTGTTTCTAAGACATGGAGAAACTGCCTCTTAGACGTCAGGTCGAAGCGTGGGGCTGATGTTGGCAGCGACCACGATCTTGTTATCGCGAAACTTCGCTTACGAACGGCAGCGATTCAACGATCTCACAACACGCGAATCTTGCCACGATTTAATGTGCAAAAGCTAAAAAATTCCTAAACTAGATGTGCATATTCGACCGCCTTGCATGAAAAAGCTTGTGCAGCAACATCTCTTCAGAATCCTACAATTGAAGATAGATGGAATTTTACAAAGAATTCTTTTATTTCATGTGGCGAAGCGACTGTAGGAAGATTGGATCGAGGTAGGAGACCATTTATCAGTGATGCTACTTGGTCTCTTATCTCAGCACGCAAAAGAGCTAAGGAACAGATTAACTAATTAACTTCGAGCTGAATACCGTTCACTACAAAAAGGCGTGCAGAGAAGTGTGAGGCGTGATAAGCGTATTTACATCAACGCTTTAGCGAAGGAGGCAAATGATGCGGCTTACAGTGGTGAAAGCGGTACCCTATTTAAGCTAATTAAACCACTAATTGGTAAATCATTCACAACGGACCATCCTGTGAAAGATAAAGAAGGGTTACTGCTTGTTACCGAAGAACAGCAACTTCAGAGATGGAAAGAGCACTTTTTTGAGGTCCTTAACAACCATTTTGGGCCTGCAAGTGCATCTTTATCGGGAGAAGTAGACGTCCCTCCAGTAGCTAGTGTTAATTCCAAACCACCATCTAAGACGGAATTAAAACGGGTTATCGAATCTATAGACGCCGGTAAGGCCCCGGGGATAGATGAAATTCCGGTTGAACTATTTAAAGCGGATTTGAATGCTACAGCGGATATTCTGCTTCCCCTCATCAGAGAGTGTTGGGAAACCGAAACTCTTCCAGTAAAATCGAAAAAGGGCGTAATTATTAAAATTCCGAAGAAGGGTAACCTTAAGGATTGTAATAATTGGCGCGGTATTTGCCTACTTCCAGCTGTATCCAAGCTGATGGCTAAAATTATTTTGAACCGGATAAAGGATGAAGTTGATCGCACTTTAAGCAATGAACAGGCTGGCTTTCGTGAGGGTTTTTCATGTAGCGATTGTATAAACACCCTCCGAAATATTATTGAGCAATCCGCCGAATGGAGATCCCCATTACACCTCATGTTCATTGATTTCGAGAAGGCGTTCGATAGTGTTGATCAGGAGTATATTTGGAGAGTTCTTCGTAGGAGGGGCATACCAGATAAAATAATTTCCATCATCAAAAAAATCTTATCAGGGAGCCCAATGTCACGTTTTGCACAAGGGAAAACTTTTAGATCCTTTTGAGGTGCACAGTGGAGTGAGACAAGGTTTCATTTTATCACCTATTCTTTTCCTCATAGCCATTAACGATGTACTAGTGAGCGCGCTTCCAAACCAGAGGAAAGGTATCAGATGGAAAATGTTTGATTTCCTGCAACACCTGGACTATGCTGACGATATTTGTCTGCTTTCAAATAAAAAGGAGGATGTAGCTCAAATGGCCGATGCTCTGCATTGCGAAAGTCGTAATGCTGGACTCAAGAGAAATGCTGCCAAGACCAAGTACTTGAGCTCCGATCCTGGGGGACAAAGCGGAATTTGTGTTTCGGGCCAGGCAGTTGAAAAAGTTGACGAATTCTGCTACCTCGAAAGCATAGTCACAGCAGATGGCAGCGCGGACGCTGATGTACAATCGCGTATCAATAAGGCTAGGGCAGACTTCTTCACTTTGATTCCTTTCTGGCAAAATAACAACATTTCCAGGCGCACCAAAATCCGAATCTTCAATTCTATTGTAATATCTGTACTTCTTTATGGCTTCAACTTGGAAGGTAACCAATGAGATAACAACTAAGCTGCAAACTTTCGTAAACCAGTATCTACGGCGCATCCTACAAATCCGCTGGCCGGAGATTATTTCCAATGATGATCTCCTGAGTATCACAGGCCTGGATTAGATAGGCACTTCTGTCAAAAGGCGAAAGTGGCAATGGATAGGTCATACTCTCCGAAGAGGGCAAACAAATATTGCAAAGCAGGCCCTAGATTGGAACCCTCAAGGAGCAAATGCTAGACGCCGTGTTGGACGACCAAGAAACACGTGGAGAAGATCGGTTAATAGCGAGGCAGCTTCATGAAACAAACAGTGGTAAGACCTAAAGACCATGGCACAGAACAGAACGAGGTGGAAAGTAGGCGTAGTTGATGCCCTATGCCCCACAAGGAACCAGAGAGAGAGAGAGATATTTATTCTTTTTTAAGACACATTTTAATTATTTTTCACAAATGGGTTGTACTACAAAATTTGAAGCTATTTCTTTTTAAAAAGTAAATACTTATATGAAGTTGAATCATAGGCGATCTTATGCTATTGAGCAGTTGCATCATCGATAATCAAGTCAATTGTAACGGCAAATATATTTCCTCCACCAATTTGTAAAAAGTGGAGAAAGAGAGCATTATTCATTTATAACCCCGTCTGCAGAAAGACTGAGATATTACAGCGATATGCCTACACCACAGGCCGAGCGACACGACGCCATGGAGCGTTATAGTTATAAATAACGAGGCAAAAAGTTTAAAGATGCACAATTCCATATCACACTAGCCATAGACCTTCAATATCAGTAAAATAATCAAATAATGATATCGGAAAATCAAGCAGACGAATGATCACGTATTTGTACTGTACAATCTGGCACGGATGTACTTGAACGAGGGTCGCAAGTTATACGCATTCTTTGTGGAATTCAAGTCTGCGTTCGACCCTATCGATCGTCGGTCTCTTTTTTTACAAATTGTATAAGAAAGGAATGTCGGCTAAATGTTGATATGCTCTGAAACAATTTGTATGAGAACACTAAAGCAGTAGTATGGTCTCGAATGTCATCGCCATTTTGTACAAATGCAGGAGTGCGGCAAGGTTTCGCCATTAGTCCGGATGCGTTTTGGACGTACGTAGACGACATACTGGACATACTGGATGGTATGCCTGTGGTGTGAAGGCTTTTGGTATAACGCCTGTATGGAGACGACATAATGTTCTTCGCCAAATCACCAACAGACCTGCAGGGGATGATAAACCACACAGAGGAGTACTGCAATCAATGGAAGCTGACTGTAAACCTTCAGAAATCGAAAGTGATGGCATTTAAGAAGCGTCATATAAAAAATAAATAACAGGCTCGACAATTCAACATTGGACTAAGGCCGCAGGATGTGTTATTGACATCCTATTTCCATGATCTTATCTGCTTTTTTGTTGAGGTAATGAGATCAGCATCACGCTCAGCAGTGTTATTTATCCCCATAAATGGGTACTTGTTCAACATCTGAGTGAGATCATAAGTCCGTCACAAGCTCGTGAGTTCGAAAAACACCGTGGAACACGGTGAGATTCGAACTCATGACCCTGTGCCCTAAAGGTGCGCGCACTAACCGCTAGACCAGCCAGCGTCATATACTAGCGCGAAATGAGAAGTGGACTTTTGCCGGAATTGAAATCGAGACGGTTAAACAGTACACATACTTTCGTGTTATTATTACCAGCAATCTTCACTTGAAGAGGCTAAAAAAGTCAAAATGGGATATGAACTCAATTTAAAAGAACTGTTTTCATAATCCCGACTTATGTCATACGGCGAAGTATGGTGCGCAAATCAAGGGTGGGAACAAAGTACGACGAAATTGAAAAAATACAACGGTACTATCTGAAGCGCACGTTTCATCTTCCAACTAAAACCCCTAATTACGTTGCTTCTACAAAAGACTGGCCTAAAGCCGTTTTTCGTGGAAACTCTACAGATCCATATCAACTACATCATAAGGGCGCGTACACATATAGTGCGACGCCGAGATTTTCCGGGCCGGGCGATGCGATGAGATTTGTTGCGAGACAATGCGATTTGTTTCCACGACAAGAAAACCTGATTTTCAAATGGGATTTTATACCGGCGCTATCTCGTGGAATTTGCTGCTGATACACATAGGTATGATTGGTCTCATTCCAAATGTTGGACGCCGTAGCACAGCCTGAACCCCTAGCAAGACTCCATTCAAACCAAATGTCGCCTCAGCACCACAGCCCTAAGATAAATATTTTAGTCTTCAAGGACATTTACACGTCATACTAATTAGTTTCAGCTAAGTTCAAACGCGAACTATTTTGTTCGTGTTTGGCAGGTTATGACAGAGGACTGGAATTTAGTCCGGAATAAACACCCTATATAGAGAAGGTATTATCTTCAAAAATGTTTTAAGATAGTATATTTGCAGAGAGTCCTAAAGAATCATTTTGGTCGTATGGTACTTGCAAGGAAGAGCGTGGGTTCGATTACAAACCCCAGCTACAGTTACAGCAAATGCCACAGACCATACCAGAATCAAATTTATTCCGTGATGGAGGCTTATAAGGTGTTCATAGAGCCGAAAACCGACTTCTTATTTTAGATAAATTTAGAATAAATTAAGCAGAACGATTTTTAAAGTTTAACTTATCTTAACACAAAATAATGTGCTTTCATTTTATACATTTACTTATGGTATGGAAAATATACTGATTTCGAGCTATTTTCAAGTCAATTATAATATGTTCACAGTGAACGAAATCATGTAATTTGGGGCTATTTTCATGTTTTCGTATGAAAACAGCCCGAAAACATTTCAATTCCCATACAAATTGACACATTGAAAATACGCTATTTTGCGTGTTTTCTATGAAACCTTGATTTTTTTCAAATGAAAACGTGTAAGCACCCAGGTCTCAAACCTAAATTCCCCTATTCAGCACATTTCGGCTCACACCAATATTTTAACTGACACCCGACCAAATTGTTCACTTTCGTGTGTTTGCCAATGTTCTTAATTTCTCCATGATTAGAGAATGGACGGTCAGTTTGAAGTGACGAAATATGTTGTAAATGACTATCGATGACTACACCAGCACATTTTTCAACTTAGAACGATTTTAGGCAAAATATTATTGTCGGTTGTCATATGAAATTACAAACAGTGCACTGTGAACACTTTTCGGTGATTTCTGAAAGCGTACTGCGAAATCAATCCGTTTTCATCCACTCTGATTAGAATATTATGAAAGAAGGCCAAATTTTTCCTACACTATGAATCATTATAAAAATATAAAGAAACTTTTTCAACCCTGGAAGATTTTCTTTGGTGAAAATCTTAGGATCCGGATTGTCTGATGAACTTTCAAAAATGTTAGGACAACACGAAATGTTAATGTAAGGGGCCTATGGTGGAAGAGGAACAATAAATTTAGCATTTGTTTTCACTTCGAAAAGTGTATATCTCTTATTGTCTACAAAAAACATCTTCGTCGGAATATTGTTGTTTGTGCTGTTTATTATGGTTCGAGGAATCTTTCATGTGGCTTTTGGGCCCCTAAATTTCGTGGGCCTCCCCGCCACGCGGGCCCTTATGCGCCGCCCCTATATAGCCAAACTGCGTCAAAAACTCAAAATTCTCGCAAACTCAATGAAGGACCCGCCCGAAAGAACCCAATTCAGGCCTTACATCACAAAAGATCAACTTCGATCCTTCAATCTCCGAAGCCTAGTCGCTATTCAGCCAGCTCTCGGCCGTCCACGCAATTTCGGTTCGTCAACTCGGCATTCGTTTATCACGAGCTTGGACATGCGATTATCGTTCATTCCTCGTCCTTTGTTTTGGTTTCGGTTATTTGTAGTCCCAATTTCTTTCGCCGCGGTATTGGGATTATACAGCAGACTTTCCCAATCTTCGAGACATGATGTTGACATAGCCAGCGTACGCTGCTAGTTGTGTCGACTTAATGAGTAGCGTTTCGCTGCCCATATCCATGGCTGGGATTACGTACTCCAGAGCAAGTTTGAAGAGTTTCGGTGACAGTCCATCGCACTGCCTTAGTCCATTGCGAGTTCGAAATAGATTGGTGAGTCTATTTTGCACTCTAACCTGAGAGACGGAATTAGTCATCGTCAGCATTATGTTATACAGTACACTACAGTCGATAATGTCGTATGCTTGCTTAAAGTCGACAAAATATTGGTACACGTCGATGTTGTATTCCCAGGACTTTTGAGGTAACAGCTTCGTAGAAAAGAGGTAATCGGTTATTGGTCGACCAGGCCTAAACCTGCAAATTTGGCAATGATTTGCGTTGCCTACGGATTAATTCTTTTTATCAGAATTTTAGAAACTAATCAGATGCTTTTGTCATTTTCACATTTCAGCCTTGATTGGACAGATTATGATTTTGCGCCGTGCTTTGGCAGTTCTGCTGGGGATCTCGTCAAACCCCGGGCGCTTTATTACGTTGAAGCGATTGTATGACGAGACTCACATCATCTACTGTTGGAGGTTGAACGGGACGGCTGGCTCCACATGCTGGACAAATATTTCCAATGGTGATGTCGATGCGCCACCAAAACGAGTTTAGTCTGGAGCACCATCCAGAACGAAGCTGAGAAAAGGTGGTACGTGTGGCTCTAGGCAGTTGTTGTTCGTCGGATGAGATGTCGGGTGGTCGAGTGCGAAGGACACGGTTTACGGATAGCCTGTTGGTGGTTTTGGTTACCTCGCTGGTGTGCAGTTGATTAAGGGCCGCCTTGTAAGTGCTGGAGTTATCGAGAGGAACTCGTTTAAACCTTTGGACTTCCCTTTCCATGTCCCTTAACGAACGTCTTACACGACGTGGTGGTGGGGTTTTGTCAATAAGGTCATGATTTGGGTGTTGGCTTCCATAACAACCAACAAGATATTGCTTAGCCAGGAGATCGTTGTGCCTTGAGGGGTAGCAGCTTAGTTTCTTGGTGGAGGTAGTCTTGAGCTGACAAGCATCCAGTAGTAGTACGCATGGCTGCATTCTGGCATGTTTCCAATTGGTTTTGCATAAGTTATTTGTCCATATCGGTGCTGCGTAATTTACCACAGAACGACTGACGGCTTTGTAGGTGGTGAGTAAAGTCTCGTTATATGTGCCCCATTCGCTGCCAGCAAGGGACTTCAGGATCTTGTTTCTACCCTTCATTTTGTCACTAATGTTGTCGGCATGGCTGTTGAATAGGCCGTGGTTATCGATTGTGACGCCAAGGATTTTAGGGTGACGGATAGTGGGAACATCGGTGTCATTTACTCTTATGTTAAGCCGTAGGTTGAATTCTTTGTTGTATGTGGTAAAGAGGGTGACCGAGGATTTGGGCGCTGATAGCATTAGGTTCTTGTGGTTGAAGAAAAGTGTGAGCTCTTCTAAGTAACCATTAATGAGATCGTACATGTCGTTGAAGGTGCAGTTGTCAGTATAGGATACAATGTCGACTCCTTCAGGTGGGGTGGGAAGCCCTGACGTGTATAGGTTGAACAAGGTGGGGGAAAGTACGCTTTGTTTTATCCTTCTTTGTTTAGATTTCCCATTTCTAAACTCGGTGCTAGGTTGACGTCCGGCAAGGTAGTTTGCGATCCATTTGACTATATACGTTGTTGGCTGGGGCTGGTTGATCCCATTGAAGACCTTAGACATGATTCGGTCTAGTGGTGGTGCTGTGCATTTTTCTGAAGCAGTGTTGGTGGTTAGCGAGTTGATTACACAGGTCTACACGGGTTTTGGTGCCGGGGAGATTCAAACTGTTTTTGAGTAGCCTTGCTATACTGATTCTAACGGTATATAAATTTTTTAAATCCTACACGTAGTTTTCGAGATATGATGAAATGATGAAATGTTCCAAAATATGTATGTTGATAACTATTCAGACATGAAGGAAGCTTCTTTTTCGAGATTTCTTGAGATGAGACCTTCCAGGGGACTCACGCATGATACTCCAACAGCAATCTGCCATCATATGTTCATCCCATCGACCTTGATAACGATTTTCCACAATTTTCAGGTCCTGGTGGAATCGTTCGCCTTGTTCCACACTATAAGACCCTAGGTTTACTGGAAATTTATCCAAATGACCATGGAGGTAGTGCATCTTGGTACACATATCACAACCAAGATTTCTAAAATTTTCCAGCATATTTTGCACTAAAATCCGATAATTTTCAGCCTTATGATTGCCGAGAAAGTTTTTCACAACGTCGACGAAAGAAATCCATGCTAATGACTCTAAATCATTCATCGAATGCCCAAAACTGGTATCTTTTATTAAAACTCTTATTTGAGGGCCGTCAAAAATGCCTGCCTTAAGCTTCTCTGTTCTTAACCCAGCTACCACAACTACCATTTTTGTCCAAAGCAAAGCCTTAACAAATTGCTTCATGAGTCCCAATTTGAACTTTTACCTGAAAGTAACGGTAAATCACAACAGAAAAAAATCAGGACTACATCAAAACGTCAAATATTATTTCGTCTGAACATGCCATACTCAAACTGTATATATTTAGCAATTCAAATGATTTTAGATATATTTAGTCGATCTGGGAACGCTCGTGGCTGTCGATTACCATGCAATTTCATTAATTTGCGTAAACTAAAAACTACATGTAGCATTTATGAAAAAATGGCACTGAGAGTATTGACAGGACCGATGCTTTAAAATTATGCTTGAATCGCAGCGGCACCAAATTTTTTTTTTAATTTTGTAGACCTGTGTTATGCGTCGCAAGAGTATTCTGAATAAGCGATTTCAATATTTTTGCCACAGGGGATAGAAGCGTGATTGGTCGGTAGGATTCTACTAAGGAGTATTGCTTACCAGGTTTGGGTAACGGTATGATACGGCCTCTCTTCGAAATTTCTGGTATGATGAATGTTCGTAACGAAAGGTTCATCGTGGCAGTGATATACTCTAAGGCCGGTGTGTCTAGGTGTTTGAGCATGATCATTGCTATACCATCTTCGACGAATTGTTTGTTGAATAGGTTTGCGCATTTCTTGTCGTCGCTCACGGTAGAGTTGCCAAATTTGATAGAAATCGTCCCTTGAGTTTTAGTGGGGTTTGATAGGTTTCTAACAGTGTTCCAAAGTTTGCTCAAAACCAGTGTTGGAATTAAGATTTCTTAGATGTGAGTGCCATATGACTCTTCTGTGGTCGGTGACCTGTTTGGCTATGATGTCATTAAGCTCGTTAATCCATGGGTGACTTGGGTCTGCACTTCTAAGTTGATCCCTTGTTTTTGCCAATTTAGCCGCAGATGTTGGGAAGTTGGGTTTTGGGCTGGGAATGCGGCCTGCTGGAATTTATCTCTTAGGTGCAGTGAGAATAATCCGTCTGAGTTGTTTTTCAGCCATACGTACATCACTTGGGGCGGTGAGACTAGCAAAAGCCTCGCTGGTGAACCTTTAAAGCTGTCCCAGTCAGCTTTGTTGAAGTTGGTGTACGTCTTCTTGTCGGGATGGATGAGTTTCGACGGCATATCCAGAGTGAGTATAATTGGCAGGTGATCAGATGATATTGTGAGGATTGGCTCCCATGAGATGATCATTAATAAATCCAGGGCTGGCGATGGAAATGTCAGGTGAACTTGTGCAGGATCCAGTGATACGGGTTGGTTTGTCGTCATTTAAGGGCAGAAATCCAAATCATCCAGTTGGTCGGCGATGATGTTACCTCTGGTATCGTTTTGGAGGTTGGAATGCCATAATGTGGTGGACGTTGAAATCACCAAGTAGGAGGCGATATTGTCCGTTTAATAGGGGGCTGATATTGACTTTGTAATCGGTGGGACAGCTGGAGACATGTGGAATGTAGATGTTGTAGATTTCAAAGTCAATATTTCCTCATTTAACGATTATCGCTTGTTGCTCATTTAAAGATTATCGCTTGTTGCTCCATGGTGTTATTGGCGGAAGTGGTATCAACGACGCTGTATGGCAAATTGTTTTGGATGAGGAAAGCCAATGATGACGTTGTAGTTCCCATATAACCTGAGTGAGTGACTAGAGTTGAGTTTGGTTTCCTATACTACCGCAATCTAGATGTGGTGTCTGTCCATGAGGGCTGTTAGTTCGGCGATTTTATGCTGGAGTCCATTGCAGTTTAGTTGGACTATCTTCGTGCTGGTGTAATTTGCATCGAGGATACGTGGAGCTGGGGTCAAATTGGGTGGAGCGGGCCGTACAGCATTTGCCGGGGTAGACTATGATATTGGTTGGGCAGCTGGTTACTGGATGAGCTTTGCCCTCTGTTTCTACACCGGATCGCTGTGTATGATAGTGACCATTGATTGGTATTAGTGAGTCCCGAGCAGTTCTTGATGTGAACCCATTCTCCGCAGCATTTGCACTTAACTGACGATTGGACATTGGACCAAATTCTATTGGCGCATACCGAGCACATCCATGGACCTGGATTCGTCTCGATGCCGGCACGTATTGGTAGTATGAGGAGCAGCTGGACCGGCCAGAACTGCTCCCCAAAGGAAAAAAACGGTGAATGATAGGATGATACGAAGTATTCGACCCCTTCTTGCATCGAAGGGAGTCGTTCCGGTACGTAGACCCGGTCGCAGTAGGAACGTTTGTGGTCAAACCAGTATGTTCGTCTACGCCGGGCTTTATACCCCACGACTACGTCTGCAACGCCTTTTATTATGTCTTGGAGCCCCTCCCAGAACACATGAACGCCTAAATTGCTGATGGTATTAAGCGTGGGCAACAGTTTTTCCTCAAGGGTGCAGCGCCGTGGCATCAAATTGTCAACCTCGAAGATCTTGTCAGGGTTGATTCTCGATAGATGTACCGAAGAAATTCTGCACCTGTAGGTCGACTTCACCAATTAGTGATCCGAGTAGCAGTCTGCTCCTCGATAAGATCGACCGTCTAAAGGTACGTTGTGCTCGACACGACTGCATCGGCTCTAGCGACAGCGACTCGCTCATTTCATATAAAAACTCGTTTTTAGAATGAGAGAAAAATAAGTTTTTATATGAAATGAGCGAGTCGCTGTCGCTAGAGCCGATGCAGTCGTGTCGAGCACAACGTACTTTAAGACATTCGAAGCCCATCTCTTGCTAGACGTGGTCGATTTGGTTCACGGTGTATTCATCTGGAGATTTCCAGGTCTCCTTATGGATGCGTCGATAAGGAATACATGTAGAGCTTATGGCCAAATTTCTGCCGCTCGCAAAGTCGATAAGACGCTGACCATTTTTGTTGCCTTCATCGTGGAAGCTGTGACCTCCAGTAGTGTTCTATGCCAACTTCGTTTCCGATTTTTGCGTTAAAATCTCCCAGCAGTAGCATGACGTCGTCTGATAGGCAATACATAATTAAATTTCCAGCCAATATGATACACCCCATTAATCGGCATGCACTGCCTATTTATTAAAATATTTTTATCTGGCAATTTACGACCTTACAACACGGAGTAGACGGTCGTAAAATTGCACGGTGCTTCCAGTTAAAAATGAAACTGATACGAGCCACTACTAGTAGAAAGATTACAAAGCAAATCACGTACCTCTGCAATGTGAAGATTAGCACGGCGAATGGAATTGACACAGCGACCATGGCATGAGTCGAGGGCATCCCATACTCGAGCGCCCACTTGTTCTGCAACCGTATCACGGGCGGTCCGGGTCGTTGCCATCGGATCACATCTTTCAAGCTCTGACCTGAGTGTGCACACATGCGGAAGACAAAAGCAAAGAAAAGGCACGAGACAATATTTACACAACTGACTGACTGCTGATTCTCAAGGTCGTCACTCACCGATATACATGACCAGCGACCATAAGAAGATAACACGTCGCCCGACCGCACTGTCGATATTCCAAAACCAGAACGGTATGAAGGACGCGTAGAAGATCTCATCGCCCAATTCGGTGCCGATCAGAAACAGATAGTACCACCACTTGTTATGGATGCGATATCCTTTTGAGGAGGAGCCGCCGCTCGATGGAGTTGATGCAGTGGGGCTGTTGCTGGTGTTGTGATTCGTGGAATGCAGACTATGACCATTCTGGAGATGTTTTGGACTTTTCTTCGGCGACGACGATGGGGCCCGCGGCCGGATGTATTCAACACCGAAGAATTGCTGGACCTTCACCACCAGTTCGGGACTTTTTAGATATTCCATTGTGGATGACATGTCGCGGATTTGTCTCAGATGTTGCGCGGATGAGTCAATTCATTTTATTCCGGGAAAAGAATAGACAAGAACTTGAGTTGGCCGCGGAGAAATTCAATTTCGCGCGATAAGAAAACAGAAAATGTGCACCCACACCGCAGCTCCAATCACTTGACACTGACAATTTCTTGTGTTGTTATACGAACGAACGAGAGACGAAGAAATACGAAGAAATATTGATAAGTGACAGACGAATGCCAATCGGGTTAGAATTGAATTCTTTTGCATAAACATCTTTCATAATTAAAATTTGCATTCTTTCTATAGTTAATATTAATTTCTAAATCAAATTGATTAATCTAAATATTCAAAATGCCTGAATTCTGGTCATTTCGCCAAATTTTTCAAATAATTTTCCCGCACTCTCGTTTCATTTCGAACCGGTTCCGCGACCGGTGTTTTTTCGTCAGGTTGGCACATCTGAAGCGTCAGCGAATAAAAAATGTTCCGGTTCGCATATTTTTCGCCGCATTCGTTCGCAAAATTCCCCTCTCGTCGCATTTATCTCCGTCGTACGAACACTAGTGCATTTCTGATTCAATTCGCTCAAATGGGGATGGGGAAGTTTTGAATTTCTGGAAATTTATGGAAATCAGGAAGAATTTCGCCGCTAAATGGGTTCGAATGAGACAGAAACGGGACTTTGATGTGTGGGAGTCCTGCTTGGACATATGGGGTGCTTATTTGAAAGGGTGCGGCTGTTGTTCACTCTATAGCTAGTAGAAGAAGGATACGCATGGATGATTTCGGAGTCTGTGTCTTTTAAGGGAATGCAAAAGTTCGGGATAATTATTGGTTGTTGAATGCGTTCCAATATTGGAATGTAACTGAAATTTGGGGGATCTTTTTATTCGAACATTGCAGGAAATTATTACATACGAAGAAATTAAAAACCTACGTCAAATGCTTGAGAAATAAAGGTTAATGGGGTTTATTTGTTAACTGAACACTATAAAAAAAAATCTGAAACAAAAGAATGAGAAGAAATAGCGGAACAAGCCGCCACCGCCACAAATATGGGCTTGCCAAATTTTGTCTAAAACAGCTTGTACACACATATTTTAACGCTAATCGATATCAGCCACTAAGGCTGCCAACGAATTTTTTAAATTTATTTGCGATGTATCAGGACTATTTGTACCGAAACACCAGCAGTTTGTGGATAACAGTTAGCAAGATCATTACAACCTTCTTGAAAACAGCGAAGAAAGAGGCCGGTGACTGGCAATTCTTGTAGCATTTCCAGTGTTTTTTTTTTTCAGGAAATTTCATTCTTTGAAAGGCGCCAACTTCTCTCCATCTGTAAACAATATATTTCAGGACTCCGGAAAGAACTCCAGCTCTGGATTCTCCAAATACACCCCCCCCCCTCCCCTCCCCTCCCCTCATTTCCTATAACCAGTTCGATAGTAACGAAAGCCACCCAACTAACAATTTCGCTCTGATAACACTCTATGTATGAGAAATTACAGGGGATAATCCCGTACACTTCAAAAGAATTAAGCCACAGTATAAAACACTTTATTGATCCAAATTGTGAAATTTAACAAAAGAATGCACGAGCCATATTGTATTTTCTCCGCCCGCCAAGAACCGACGACGACTGACACGAGATGTTGGGTGCGTTCGATAACTCATTCTTCAGTGAATCTCAAACATTCTCCCCGGCTGAAGAGGTATGTTCAGGATGTTCCAATAGTTTGCAAATTTGTTGTACTGGTCGTGTACATTCGCCTGTTGCGTGTCTGATTTTGACGACCCTGACTAGGTCATCCTCGCCACGGTGTAGTTCGATTATTTTGCCTAGCCTCCATTTTGTTGCGGGTAGATTTTCGTTTCGTATGATTACGACGTCGCCTGTCTTCAAGTTGTCGCTCGTCTTGTGCCATTTTGATCGCTGCTGTAAGGTAGCCAAGTATTCGTCATGCCAGCCTTTCCAGAAATGTTGTTGCATCTGCCGCAGTTGTCGCCAATAAGCCAGCCTATTAGTCGGTATGTTGAGTACGGGTCGATCCGGTACTGCGACAATAGAGCGTCCGATTAAGAAATCCGCTGGGGTCAATGCCAATTGTTCGTCCAGTGTATCGTGAAGCGTGATAAGAGGACGCGAATTCAAACAGCCTTCAATATGCACGAGCAGAGTATGCAATTGATCGTAGTAAATCGACTGTGTCCCCAATACACGATATAGATGTCGTTTGGCAGACTTAACTGCCGCCTCCCATATACCTCCATGATGAGGTGCGCCAGGTGGGTTGAAGTGCCAATTCGTGCCTTGATTCGCCAAATGTTGTTGTGAATAGACGCTATGCCATTCCTTGAGGTCGTCTCGCAATATTCGATCGGCTCCCACAAAAGCCGTGCCATTGTCACTGTAGAGATCCAGGCAGGGTCCACGACGATTGACGAATCGTGTGTAAACGTTAATGAAAGCCTCAGCTGACAAGTCTTCAGCCAACTCGATGTGTACTGCCTTGGTAGCCATGCAAATAAATATCGCTGCATAAGTTTTCTTCTGTGTGCGTACAGCCTTAGATCCGATTCGAATGTTGAATGGGCCACAATAATCGACTCCAGATACCAAGAATGGAGGAGTCGGCGAAACTCGAAATCGTGGGAGTGATGCCATGCGTTGATGAGCCATAGTGTGTTGATGCCTTCGACAAGTGGTGCAAGCATGAATACACCGTTTTACAAGAGCGCGTGCGTGAAGAATCCAGTATTTTAGTCTGATCGTTTGTAGCATGAGTTGAATGCCTCCATGTAATGTGTCATGATGAACCTGTTGTACAATCAACGATGCCAAATTGCCTTGTCGTGGTAAGATGATAGGATGCCTTTGTGAATCTCTGATATTAGCGTTTTCTAGCCTGCCTGCTGCCCGTAGGATTCCATCAGTTGAATCCAAGTAAGGATTGAATGCAATGATTTTGCTGGATGCAGCCAATCCCTTGCCAGCTCGAAGTTGGGAAATTTCCTCTTGAAAATGGCTTGCCTGTTCAGCGCGTATATGCCAGTTCAATGCACGGTCCATTTCTTCCGCAGAAATGACAGTCGGTGTTCGACGAATGCCTTGAAGTGCCATCTCCTTCCATCGAAATATATATGCGGTTGTACGCAAAGCCTTTCCAAGAATGTTGAATCGATGAAGTAAATCAGTCGGAATCAACTTGTCGCCTTTTTGATAGTGTGTTGCCATTATCGGTTGTGCGATGCAACGCGAGACCTGTGCTTTAACTGGTCTCATTTCCAATTCTGAGATAGCCTGTTCATCTTCCGTCAACGATTCTGTATTAGAAGATGCTTCGAGTAGGTCCGTAGGGCCTTGCCACCAAAGGGTGTGTTCTATCAGTTCGGTTGGACTGATGCCTCGACTCGCACAGTCCGCAGGATTTAGGTGTGTGCGAATATGCCTCCAATTTCCAATGTCGGAATGTTGCTGAATATAGCTTACTCGATTTGCCACAAACTGTTTTAGCCTTGTTGGAGATTTCTGTAGCCAGCACAGAACGATGCGTGAATCGCTCCACATACTGTATGGAATATCTGTAAATCCCATTGCCTTCTGTGTTTCAATCATTGTGCTGCCTCGAGCTCAAGCCTTGGAATAGTCATTCCGCTTATGTGTGCCACCTTTGTCTTCGCTGCTATGAGCCTTGTGATGCATTCATTTTGTGGTGTACTGGTGGTGATATAGACCACTGCAGCACATGCCTTTGCACTTGCGTCGCAGAAGCCATTGAGTTGAAGCCTGCTGTCAGGAGTAACGCCTAGCCATCGTGGAATCCGAATATCTTCGAGCCTTGCCAAGTTGTGTCGGTAAGTAAGCCATTCGTTGAGTAGTTCGTTTGCAATAGGTGTGTCCAATCCCAAGCCTGCCTTGCATAGTTTCTGGATAAACAGTTTATTTACTACCGTCACGGGTGCCAACATTCCGATTGGGTCATAAATTTTGCAGCCTCACTTAGTATTTGTCGTTTCGTTGTTGGTGGCCTAGCCCTTAAATTAATTTTATAGGATAATTCATCCCTTACCGGATTCCATTGCAAACCAAGAATAGTTGTTTGTGTAATGCGTAGTTCCATGTCGATGTTTGTCGAATCGCCAATTGCCTCGGTTAGAAACTCCTTGTTGTTTGATCGCCATTGCCGTAAATTGAAATGTCCCGTTTTCAATATAGCGCTAACATCCCTTGCCAATTGTATTGCCTGTTGAGAGGTTGGAACACTCCTCAAGTAGTCATCGACGTAGAAGTCTCGCAATATGCTGTCTCTCGCCGCATGGGCTCGTGATTTGTCAATGAGAATGTGACAGTTGTCGTTAGCACATTGCTGCATTGAGCGTATAGCAAGATAAGGGCCACTTGCTGTGCCATATGTGACTGTAGCCAACTGATAGATTTGCAATGGTTCGTCAGGTGAATCTCGCCAGAATATTTGTTGCCATTTTCGATGTCGGTCATCGACGCTAACCATTCTAAACATTTTTTCGATATCTGCAGCCATGGCAATTGCAAAAAGTCGGAAGCGAAAGAGAATATGCAGAAGTGGATCTTGCAATATCGGGCCTGCCATTAGTGTTTCATTCAAAGAAACGCCATTCGAAGATTTCGCTGATGCATTAAATACTGTGCGAAGTTTCGTTGTTTGACTCTTCTCCTTTAGTACAGCATGATGTGGTATAAAGTATGACTGAGAAGAGTCTCCAGGTTGTTCATGTACTTCATGCATGTGGCCTAGGTCACGGTACTCGCGCATAAATTGAGTATACATTTCCTTTAATTCGATGTTTGTTGACAGCCTTCGTTCTAGTTGACAGAATTGTCGCAAAGCCATTTGATGAGAATTACCCAGCCTAGGGGCGTCGATTCGGAACGGATACTGTACACAATATCGTCCATCCTGAGCGCGTCGATGCGTTTTTGCGAAAATGTCTTCGCAAGCCTGTGCCTCCATAATAGCGTTAGTAGTCGTGTCAGCCTCATGAACTTCGAAGAGTTGTCGCAGCAAAACGTCTATACGTTCGTCATCGTTACGAACCGAAAGTGATCGGTTGCGTATGGCCAGGGTGTGTGCGCCATAATCGACCGGTGATTGTGTCTCAGCTGGGCCGAAAACTACCCATCCAAATTGTGTTGATTGTGCGCATGGTTCGTTGTGTTTCCCGCGCACGATGCCATCGGTGAGAATCTGTCCCCATATATCAGAGCCTAGTAGTACATCAATTCTGCCTGTTTTGCCAAATGTTGGGTCTGCCAATGCCAAGTTATTCAAATGTTGCCAGCAAAGATCGCTGATCGGAGTAGCTGGAGTATGAGATGTGATCTCGTTGATAATGTAGAGTTCAACGTTAATGCAGAAATCCGGATTGATTCGTGATGTAAGCTTGACAGTTGTCTTGCCTCGAGTAAATGTGTTTATGGTGTTGCCTATGCCTTCAATTTGTATTTCGCAGCGCTTTTTGCGGAGAGCCAACCGATTGTATAAACGCAAAGTAATAAAACTAACCTGTGAGCCAGGATCACAGAGTAGTCGACATGGGTGCATGTCGCCAAAGCCATCATGTATATAAACAGAAGCAGTTGCTAGTAGAACGATGCGATCCGCAATAATTGTGTAGGTTTGAATGGTCTTGTCTAGTCATAAAAGATTTCGAGGTGGACCATCAAATGTCGCCTTTGCCTGATTCGTTGTGTTCGCAGAAGTTGCAGATGCATTGGTTGTCGGTGTGCGACAAAGCAATGTATGATGTCTTCCATCGCATGTTCGGCAGTTAGAAGACTGACAAGCCTTAGTTGAGTGTCCCGGCCTCAGACAATTGAAGCAGAGATTAGAGCCTTTTAGTTTTGAAAATCGTTCTGCCACGGGTAGTGCCAAAAGCTTTGGGCATCTAGCAATCCGGTGTGTCGGTTCATTGCAAAATACGCAGTTGCCCGGGGATGCTGCAGCCAAATTGCTCTTCACCAGTTGAAGAGAACGTCTCGTCGAATCCATGTTTCGTTTGCTTATCGTAGTCGACGTCTTCGTCTGATTGGGCCATCGCAATGTGCCTGACGTTAGGCTGTGTGCTCGCTTTTCTGTGAATGTAAGTAACTCCTCAAGAGTTGGTATGTCTGTCGTTGTGCGGCTCATACCCCATGCCTGCTGTGTTGGTGTGGGTAATTTTGCTGTCACAATAGGTACCGCCAACGCGTCCCACTGGTCGACCGGCAAGTCCATTACTGCCAACGCGCGAAATGACTCACGGACAGTGTCGACAATGGATAATAACGCGGTCGTAGATTCGGCTTCAATTGGATTTAATCCAATGAATCGAGCCACATGTATTTCAGCCAATTGTTTTGGATTGTCATAACGAGCCTTGATTGCCTGCCAAACCTCGTCGTATCCGCCAGAATAGATACCGCCAACCAAAGAGACGGCGTCGCCTTGTACAGCTTCGCGTAATTTATTTAGTTTATATGCCTCTGGTAGATCGCAATTATGTACGAGGGTTTCAAATGCATCTTTAAACCCAAGCCAATTTTGTAATGTGCCATCAAATTTCGGGATATGTAGCCTTTCCAATTTCAAATCCGATGTGAGTCGCGCCTGTTGCGACTGAGTTGAACATGCGGAGATCTCGTCGTCCGGTTTGGATTGATCCGCTAGTCGTGCCAGTTGTGCCATGCCTCGTTTATACTGAATCTCAGTCGCTGCCAAGAGCTCTGCGTGTGTCTCCAACTCTTCCTTGTCTGCTGAAGCATCGATTAAAGAATCATTTGCCGCCATAAATCGATCATAATGAGATTCCAGCAACCGAATTTCTTGCTGGATCTCGTAAGCGTTTGGTTCATAGCCTTCTGCCAATACGTTGCTGACGATACGGCTGATTGACGTCACCGCTGCCGTTCGTCTGTTAAGTTCAGCCATCTGAAGAACTTACCGCACAAAATGTCCAACAATTCGCCACAAAAATGTCTATTGTTATCACGAAAATGTCTTGCGAGATTCACTTTCACACAATACAGTTCGCATTCAAAAGCACAGTTAAAGTTTACCGTTGCAAAATGTCTTGCCTTTCGCAATACTGTTCAAGTCGCGACGCGCGCACCAAAGCACAATGCCAATTTGTAGTAAGTTTGCGCTCCTCACAGGAGGCACCAAAGAATGTATGAGAAATTACAGGGGATAATCCCGTACACTTCAAAAGAATTAAGCCACAGTATAAAACACTTTATTGATCCAAATTGTGAAATTTAACAAAAGAATGCACGAGCCATATTGTATTTTCTCCGCCCGCCAAGAACCGACGACGACTGACACGAGATGTTGGGTGCGTTCGATAACTCATTCTTCAGTGAATCTCAAACACTCTACAAGAGTCTTACAAGAACAAGCATCAAGACATCAACTCTTGAAATTTAACTCTTAAAGAGTATTTTACTATACTTAAATTCTAATTGCAAGAGGGCGGCTCTTTTTACTAGAATGAAATTCTTATTGCAAGAGGGCGGCTCTTTTTATTAGACCGAAATTCGTATTGCAAGAGAGTGCCTCTTTTTATAATAGCTAAAGTCCCTCTATCAGAGTTTATTTCTCTTTACTAAAGCTTAACTCTTCTGATGGGACTTAAAGACATACAACAAGCGCCTAAGTCTCAGTATAAGCTATCCCTATAATTTGACGTTTGATTATTTCTGTCGTGGTATGATAAAAGTGTATCGCATTTTTATAAATCCAACGGAGAGAGGGTTCGGTGGGTGATTCTTATAGTATTTTTGTGTTTTGTTTGCTAAATGCGCTCATTGTCTGAACCATTTATCTCGATGGTGTTATCTCATTTTCACTAAGGTCAGGGTGAAAACAATTCGAGGTGTCCTGATTTGATTTTTTGTGGTTTATTGAATCAGCTTAGTAATCCTTTTGTGAAGACATCAAGGAATGAGTTTGAAGTGAGAATTCACGTTGCCCATAACAATCCTTAGCCCGGGAGGATCATCACTCTTAAATTCTAGTATAATTTTGTTTAACCTTTCGCCGAAATGCGGACTATCAAAAGACAGACTAGACAGATTATATGGTTAGCTCCTTTGAAATCAATCGTGTACTCACAACACTGTTCTTATATGTGTTTAGTATACCTTTCTTATATAAATATTATAAGAAGTCGTTAAAGACTTAAGTATTTATAAAGCTCTCATCATAAGAGTCGTAATAATAAACTTCTTGAAAGAATATTTTTATAAGAGTTTAAGCCTTAAAGAGTTAAACTCTCACTAAAAAGTCTTTATTAGAGTTCATGACAACAAAATATGCACTTGTAACAGGAATACAACTCTATAAGAGTTATAATCTTATAATAAATGTACTTAAAGAGTTTATTTGAATCTTGCTACTAGAGCTATATTACAAGAGTGGCGAGAGCCTTACTAGAGTCTTATGAGAGCTTTTTCCAGTTCACAAGAGCTAAATTCTCAAGAGTTTGTTAGTTGGGCAATCAGAGTGAGACGCTCGATCGTACTTATTACATTGAGGTCTTATTTAATCCTAAAAGCGGCCGGTGATGTTGGGAATCCCTACCAACCAAACAGAACGAAATTCCCCTCAGAAACGTCTCCCATAAAAAAAAATCAACATAAAAGACACAGAAGACAGACGACAGACAGAGTTCTAGAGGATTGTGTACGTAAAGAAGGTAGACGACCCTAACTGAATAACCAACGATCCCAGCCACTTGGGCGAAATAGATAAATTAGGAATTACCCCTCCGGCGCACCAAGCACCCAGAAGGCGTAAAGGTAGCTCAATTGGGTAGCGTGCATAGCTATGCGTTCTCGCTGTCGAACGAATAGACACCAGGGAGAGCAACAAAAAGTGAACAAAATTGGTATCGCAGCGCCGATCAACCGAAAAGGTAACGCTCACTGGATCTCCAAGCACACAAACAGCGTCGGCGTCAGCTATAGCAAAAAGCAGAACTCGGACGCTACATCCAAGGTGTCTAAAGGCGATCGGCTAAAAAGTTCCTCCGGTTGCATCAACTAATTCTGTTGGACGAGTGGGAGCCACTTCTCAGGCACCAGCCGGAGAAGTCAGGCCTTTCTTACTTGCATTTTGCTTATACCGTCAGAATTACCAGTCTCAGCTGCTGTCACGAACCCAAAACTCGAAAAAACAGTGAGTAGAGGCGAGTTATTCGCGAAATAAAAGAAATAAAGTCTCCATAGACCGGAGTTGATGGAAAATCTGGCCTGACGAAGCTTCAAGCTGTCTTACAAATTTGGCAGGATACGGGTTTAAAGGCATAAAAACAATTCAAATGTGGAGCATTCATCTGAGGTAACCGAGAAGCCGATGGAGCCCCATCCTCATTCCTCTATTAGTATCAGCGCAGTGCATAAGATCAAAGGTGCCTCCTGCGGCTGGGCGAAACCCTTATATAGGAATCGTGGCAGAACAACGGAATAGTAACAACAGCTTCAAATCGATTTTTCTTTCAAAATTTGTACCAAAGGGAATTTAATGGGCGTCGACATAAATAAGGCGAGGGCAACGATTAGGACGACCGCATTGAATTTGTGACGTCAATAATCGCCCCCTCTAAGCAGTGAAAGGGAATCAAGTGAGAATTGAGGCTTTCCTACAACGGGCCTTCGCACAACAATGTGCGCGATAGATCGCACGAACTGAACCTAATTTCTAAAAACTCAGCGTACTAACAACGCTGAACATACATAGCATCAACCACACAGTGGCAACAACGTCTATGAGTTGAGACCCCTTGACCTCAATCTCCGATATTTCCCCTCTACCAGAAGGAGAATATCATCGGCGTAAACTTACCTCCGGTGATACTCCTGAGGCATTTTCAACAAACGATCCTTCAATGGAGACCTGCAGGTATCCCCGCATCGCTCTTTCCCTGATTATGATCTTTATCTCTACCATTGTCCGAGAATTAGCTTGTGCAAAATGGCACTCCACAGCAGGTTGTCAAATGGTCCTTGAAATCCACAAACAGCAAGGGCTCGCTTAAAACTAGGTACCCCTCTTACATAGATCTTCCCTTGTCTGTACGACATCCGATCCTCCACCGGACTCAAGATGTAGAGGCGTTGATATAGTTTTCTGTATTCTTAATAACTGGCATATCTCGCTGAGCACTCCAGACTCGAAATTGATCCCTTGATGAGAATTAAGCTGATGACAAGGTACTCCATATCGACAGACCCAGTTTTTGACGAGCTGTTTGCCACCGTTGTCGCTTCCTGATTGGGTATTCCGGATATGCTAAAATATTTAGCCCATACCAATGTGTATCGGTTTCAACGATAGGTTTCTAGGAATGGTCCCGCAATATCCATAGCAATCCTTTCAAATGGCGCACCGACGACATGTCTTCTTAGCTCCATTTCAGCTTCTTGGCCGGTCCTTTCACAGCTGCACAAATCGAACATCTGCGACACCATTCCTCAACGTAACCCATTGCACTTTGCCGGAGCTTTTTTTAACGCCAAGAAAACCTCCTGTTGTTCTTTCATGTGTTTCCCGCAACACTTCATGCGTCGTGGAAGTACCAGAATCATTATACTCGCGTTCCGTCCGCTGATTCCTATTTCCGTTTCAACATGTCGCCCATAACATGAAAATGAAGAGAATTCCACTGAGCCATTTTTACCTGATTTTAAACCTATCACTGACAGAATATTGTCAGCCTTCGTATATTCTATGCTGTCTTCACTTGCAATATCGACTGCAGTGCTTGAGTCCAAGAGAATTGAGCATAGATGGCATGAGTGTATATTGGAATTACATACTATATGCGCTTTGTCCCTTCAATATATCGAATTCGTATGTCTGCGACTGCACTATCTTTCGATCCATCCGGTAATCTGACCGTCAGGATTTCTTAAAACCCCTCAATCCGTTCGTAGAATAAAGATCAAGTAGTTTATTGTGGAAGCGTCTCGACAACAGCTAACCATAACGCAGCTAATAGCTCATGTCACCCAGTTTTGCTCACTATTCGACAATACGTAACTAGGACACAACTTTCGCTCCACCGTTGCGACAGCAGGTGTTAATCTTTCGGATTTGACCAGTTTCTAACGGCTTCCGTGTTTCATCCACAGAAATAATGTGTTTCAAATAGCACACTTCGTTACTGAAGAATATGTACACTTCTTTGGGCCTCGCTAAAACTTCCTATGCAGGTATTCGTCCAAAATTTCCAGCTAATCCACACAGCACACATTTCATGAAACGCTCAAATAGAGCCAGCGCGTTGCACAATTTAATCGAATTCACTACTCAGACCGGATCCAAATGCCGTTTTTTCTCTGTCGCTCTGTATATACTACTCTGCATGCAACAATTTCATAAATTTATTTTAATTTCTGAGTTTCCTTAATAGTGAACTTCTAGAACATTCCTGACAAAATATAAAGTCCGTAAACATAACGCTCCTTCTTACGTTACATGCCCAAAACCTTTAGTACAATTTTGCTTCCGTCACTTGCCATGTCACCTGTGCAGAATGCAGTCACATACAACATTTCGCGATGCTTATGCTGCTGCTGCGTGATATGTATTTCAAGCATTATATAACATAGCGTGTAATGGAGGCATCATTCTGTTCATTTCCTCCAAGCAGGTAAAGCAGGGCGAACCATAAATGGCTTATCTTTTTGAATCCTCGTTTGGAGCGCTTTCTCTTGAGATCGTTTGCTAATAGTACCCGCCACTGGGAGGGACACTCCAGTGTCCGGAGAGTCCCTTTATTGCTGAATGGTATCACGGCGGCCTTTGTTGGATTGACGCGCAGCCCGTTTGCTGTACACCAATCCTGTACTATGTGCAGAGCACTCTGCAGAACATCCGGTAGGACCTCCTCGAATTTGCCTTTAACCGTGATTACCAGGTCATCCGCATACCCCTGTGTGGAGAACCTAGCTGAGCTAGGTCAACTACCAAAAAAACACCACAGGAGGGGGATAGTAACGAGTAGCTAAAGCAGAGAGGGTAGTATTGCCTATACTGGTAAAAATAATTCTTGACGAAAGCATACGCTGCACCCAGGTAACGATGGTATTGTCGGCTCATTTGGCTCTTAGTGCCGTTCCTATGGATTCGAAGGACGTGTTATCGAAGGCGCCTTCTATGTCAAGGAATGCCCATAGTGCTGTTTCCTTATTGGACATGGCCACCTCGATCTCTTTTACCAAGTTATGTAGTGCCGATTCCGTGGATTTACCCGGTTGGTAGGCGTATTGTTTTGGTCGTGTCTTTAGAAGTGTGCCCCTGATGTGGGCGTCCAGTATCTTTTCCATAGCTTCCATGAGAAAGGATGTAAGGCTGATAGGGCGGTACGACTTAGAGTCGTCCGCCGGTCTTTTACCCACTTTGGGTGTGAAGAGTACCCTAACTGATCTCCAGACTGACGGAATATATCCCAAAGCATAACTACTTCTGTAGATACTAACCATGAATGGGATCAGTACGGCCACTCAACGATACTTCGAAACTTTGACCTCCCCTTGGAGACTGATTATATTAGTCCCAAGTATGCTTTTGGCAAAAACCACGATTGTTTGATTCCGCCAAGGGATCACTGGGATAACAATGCTCCCCTATCTACAGCCGGGTGTTTGGTATTTTATACAGATGGCTCTAAGAGAGATGAAGGAGTTGGTATTGGAATCCACTCGGATGGACTAGACATTAACTTGGCCCACTGTCTACCTGGCCACTGTAGTGTTCTTCAAGCGGAAATTTCTGCAATAATGGAAACTATAACCTGGTTGGGAAATCATGTAGTCACGATGCGGGATGTCATCATATACACTGACAGTCAGGCTGCAATTCGATCTCTCGAATCTGTGCAGATTACATCGAAAACTGTTGATAGCTGTCGCTCAGCGCTTAGAGAAATGGGTCAATATTTTAACATCGTTCTCTGCTGGATACCAAGTCATAGTGGATTTGAAGGAAACTACAATGCGGACCGTCTCGCTCGTAACACATAGTGACCGCGTTACGAGCGACCTTTGAGGCCGAACGCAATAATATAAAATTGCCAATCGCTTCCTGTAAACAGACAATAGAAATAACTGTAATGCACAGGGCTAGTTCAAGGTGGTCTAACGGTACTACATGTGCTACAACAAGATTAATTTGGCCACGACTTGACGTGGCCAGATCAACTAACTTACTGTCAGTAGACAGGAAACATATCGGCAAGGTGGTCGGGATCATAACGGGACACTGTCCTATCGGGGAGCACGCCAGGAGGCTCAGAATTCCCTATAACGATGTGAGCCCGCTATTGCTCAACAAATTTATTGCCAGCACGGGCTGGTTTTCAGATTAGGTGTTAACTTTAAGGTACACTCGGTGGTATCACAATGGACCTACTTTTGGTCTAAGTGCGCTAAGTGTTTTATCACTTGGCGGCCACTATACCTAACCTAACCTATGGGATCAGTTCACTTGGCCTCTTTGTAGGAGCGCCGGAAAGATTCCATCCATGCTGGGCGACTTGAAGGGGTCGAACGTCCCACCTTATCCTGCCATACGTGAAGATACCTTTTGCTGCTGCCCAGGCAGAACTGCTTGCTCTGTTGGGCGGATTCATGCAACTGTGACCATCATTCACGTTATAGTCTAGTCTGCAGCTGGGGAAGTGGGTTGCTAAAAGCAGCATGCCTGTGCTTTCAGTATCCTTCGTTATGTCCCCATTTGCACCCTTCAGAGTGTTAATAGAGATGCAACCATTTTTTGCCATAACTTTGTGCAGTCTAGCTGCTTTGGTGGTATTGTTGACGCTATCGCAGAAGTTAGCCCAACTTCGTCTTTTATCGTCCCTAATCTTTTTGTTGTATTCCGTGAGGGTGGATCGATATAGAGCCCAGTCCCTGTTGCGCTTGACTCTATTGAACAGCTTCCTCAAGCTGTTCAAGACTGAGGTATAATGCCGGCCCCAGACTGTCCGGGGTTTCCCAAACGGCGCAGTACAAAGATCAAAGTTGTAGACAACACATGCTTGGGTGGGACAAAGATGATGGGGGGAATTCTACGAACAAGCAACGTTTGGTGCATTCCCCAATTGCCTCTGCGGTCCTCCCTATGGTGTGTGTTGTCCACAATTTTGATCTTTTGTATCGCGCGGTTTGGCAAACACCGGAAAGTCTGGGGCTAGCATAACATTTCCAAAGGGCTAGGTGCACCTTCTCAATCTCTTAAATTTCACGCGCCTCTTACTGTTGAACTCGTTTTCATCAGAAGCATTTTTGGGGTGAACTTTGCATTTTTAGAAAGAGAAGATTTTTCATACGCCTCTGTAGCTGCTAGTGGAGAATTAGTTGCGTTCTTATGGTGGATTTTTGGGGAGTAATGTCATGGGTGGCTGTAATTAATTCTCCCACAAAAACACTATTTGACTCTAGTTCTTAATTTCACAACTTTATTATTTGCAACAGACCAATGTATAAATTACTGACGGACGGACATGAATGAACACGACGCGACGAAAGATGATGACAGAACGAGCGTGCGGTTGCGCCTCCTGTCGGTCGGCAGGATCGTTCGCATCGAACGCATCCTAAAACACGTTCAGCGGAACTAACCGTTGCTTACGTCTGCTTTGCTGGTGAGCGTTATGTTGCGACGGCGCCACAGCCACTCCCCCTCTGGAGGTTGCCGGAGTTGAAGGCAACCCTGGTGTTGATATCGCTGGTGATTCGTCTGCTGATGGAGTTTGTTGATCGTCGATGAGAGGACATTTAAAACGAACTCTTCGTTGCGCTGACGATGTTGAATTTAATGAATTTGTTGATTGATGATCAGCAATGCAACCTGGTACCAGTAGGTCTGTTGATATGGTGTTTGGTCTCCCGTTGACATCGATGATATATCGCTTCTCATCTAGCCTCTGTATTACTTTATGAGGCCCGGTGTACGGAGGTGTCAGTGGTGGCTTGACACTAGCTATTCGCTTAAAGACATGTGAGCAGGTTCGGAGATTCCCATGTACGAACACTTTGTTGCTTGTGTGATGCGCTGTTTGGCTA
The DNA here is from genome assembly GCA_949715475.1 of Microchrysa polita. Classification (NCBI taxonomy): domain Eukaryota; kingdom Metazoa; phylum Arthropoda; class Insecta; order Diptera; family Stratiomyidae; genus Microchrysa; species Microchrysa polita. The sequence goes on along the minus strand of OX454415.1, from coordinate 44,342,614 downwards.
GGCTGAACAACCCGAAAATGGTTTCGTAGGTTTTCAAGAAAAGACGAAGGTGTCGCTGTTGCTGCTTTCGTCGTGAAGAAGTCGCCTGGAACTCTCACGGTTGTACCCAGAAGAAGTTCGGATGGCGATGATTTGATGTCCTCCTTATACGCGGTTCTCAAACCTAGAAGCACAATTGGTAGTGCCTCAGTCCATGGCGTTTGAGGTCTGCACATGAGGGCGGCTTTCAATGTTCGGTGCCACCTCTCGATAATACCGTTCGACTGAGGGTGGTACGGTGTTGTCCGGATTTTTTCGGCTCCAATCATTTTCGCTAGCTCGGTGAACAATGCTGCTTCAAACTCTGCGCCTTGGTCTGTCGTGATTGTGACTGGAGCGCCGAAGAGAGCGATCCATCCAGAAAAAAATGCTGCTGCTACCGTGTCGGCTTGTTTATTTTTCAATGGTATCGCCTGTGGCCATCTCGAAAATCGATCAATTATCGTCAGACAATATCTGAAATCGTTTATCAATGGCATGACGATTAAGTCTAGATGGACGTGATTAAAGCGAGCTTGTGGCACTTCAATTTTGTTCGGCTGACTTCGGTTGTGCTTGTGGATTTTGGCTCTCTGACAGGGTATACATTCACGAGCCCAGCTTAGTACCTGCTTGCGGATCCCTGGCCAAATGAATTTCGCTCGTAGTTGTCGGCACGTTTCTCTGCCACTGGGGTGAGATGGACTATGAATTACATCAAATGCGATCTTTCGAAGAGACTGCGGAAGGAATGGACGGACAACTCCAGATGAGACATCACAAAGTATGCGGAAACCTTCAATCTGAAGCGGTTGTAACTTGAGTGATGTTGATTCTACTTCTGTTAAGTCTGCATTGGCTTGAGCTTCGCTGATTGTTTTTACGTCAAGTCTAGTTGGCATGTTGATTTCATAAATACGAGAGAGTGCGTCTGCTACTGTATTTTCCTCGCCAGGAATGTGTACGATATTCGTGCTAAATTGACCAATATAGTCGAGTTGTTGCATTTGGCGGGGTGATGCTTTTTCAGGTCGCTGCTGGAATGCTTTTGTCAGTGGCTTGTGGTCTGTGCAAATTACGAAATCGCGGCCTTCAACGATATGTTCGAAATGTTTCAGCGTCGCGAAGATCCCCAGAAGTTCTCTGTCGTAGGGACTGTATTTTCTTTCTGTTGGTGACAGCTTTCTTGAGAAAAAAGCAAGTGGATGGCGCTCGCCGTCAATGACTTGTTCTAACGATCCTCCAATAGCTGTTGACGATGCGTCCGCAGTAAGAACGATTTTGGCTTCTGGGTGTAGAAAACTTGAGGATGTTGCGTTCGCTAAATCGTTTTTTGATGACTCAAAAGCTTCTACGAGCTGTGGAGTCCAATTAATGATGGTTTTATCGCGCTTTTTTGCACCAGCCAGCTGATCATTTAGTAGCGCTTGAGCTCTCGCTGCGTTTGGAATATGCGCCCTGAAATAGTTTACGGCGCCGAGATACCTTTTTAAATCGTGCTTAGTTTCTGGTCTGGGCCAAGACAGAATGGCTTGAACCTTTTCTGGTGGTGGTTTGAAACCAGTTGGATTTACCGTAAATCCCAGAAAAACGAGCTCACTTTTTCCAAATTCACATTTATCCCAATTTATTCGAAGTTTATTTTCTAACAAGATCTCGAAGACTACACGTAGATGCTTTATATGCTCTTCCGTGGACGACGATGCAATTAGAAGGTCATCTAGATATATAGTCAGGAAGTTTAAATGACCGAGGATACTATGCATATATCTTTGGAATGTTTGAGTTGCGTTTTTTAGACCCAGTGGCATGCCAACAAATTCGAAGAGTCCGAAAGGTGTGGCTACTGCGGTTTTTTCGACGTCTTCTTCTGCCACTGGTATCTGGAAATATGCCCTTTTGAGATCTATCTTGGAGAAAACAGTTTTCGAGTGTAACTGTAGCAGCTGATCATATATTCGAGGTATCGGATACCTATCTGGGACCGTTTGAGCATTTAGGTTTCTATAGTCACCTGTTGTGCGAAAATTGCCTGACTTTGTAGTTGCCATATGAAGTGGGCTTGCGTATTGGCTGCTTGACGGTCTGATCACATTCATTTTTAGCAGGGTCTCATATTCAGATTTAGCTGTTTCTAGTTTTTCTCCAAGTAACTTTCGCGGTCTGCAGAAGACTGGTGGGCCAGTAGTCACTATGTGATGGCTTATTTTTGCTGATGGGCCTGTTATCAGTCCTTCATTAGCAATGGCTTGATTGTAGTAGTCTGCCACCAACTTTTCAATTTCAGTGAGTGGTTTATCTGGGGTTGCCTTTATTGGCGAAAGTGCTGATATCCCGTGAACCTGCGTTTCTTTTACCTCTCCAGGAGTGGAAAAGAATGTTGTTTCGTCGATCAATTTTCCTCTCTTTAGATCTGGTAGGAGACCATAATATGATAGAAAATCTGCTCCTATTATCGGGATTTTAATATCGGCCAATATGAATGACCAGGCGAAAGAGCGGCGAAGACCCAGGTCTAGTTCGATGGCCTTTCTGCCAAAAGTTCGTATAGTCGACCCATTTGCGGCTGCTAGCGATGGTTCACTTTGCGTTTTATTGCCTTTCACCATGTGTGGCAATATTGAAACTACAGAGCCACTATCTACCAGGAAACGGACTCCAGTTTTTCGGTCGAAAACGTGTAATCGATTTTCGATCCAAGTGTGGTTGGTTTGGGCGACGGTGTTGACAGGTTTGGGATTGTAGTTTTCGCTACTGCTTGGTTCCCGACCAGGCAGCAGCCTTATCGGTTTCCCGACGACGACGACGACGACTGTTGGAAATTACATGGCGGGCTACACCGCGTTGCCGCTGCTCCAAAGCGATTGTGATAGAAACACATACCATTTGTGTGAGGACGTGGCCTTGAACTGCTGCGTCTCACGCTCTGGTTTCGAACCGGCAGTCTAGATTGACGCTGAGCGGCGTGGGACTCGCCTACCTTGTCCAAAATGTCTCGCGAAATCGATATCAGCTGTGTCAGCAACGATTTTATTTCGCCCATTTCCGCAGAGTGATTTTGTATCGCAAGAATAGAGGGACTTACCTCGAATGCCGATGACGAACCAGGCGAATCTATGATTGCATCTGCTGCATCGAGCAACTCGTCTGTGCTGCCCGCCTTGAATATTTTCAAGATGTGACGGACATTATTGGGGAGCAGAGCCAGCCACTTCACTTTCAGCAGCTCCTGTGAAGCATTCGAGCCTGCCAGCTCGGCCATCTGACGATACAGTTGAGACGGACGCTTATCTCCTAACTCGAGCTTATTGAGCATCGTTTCCAATTTTTTCTCGGATGAATCGCCGAATCGGGCCAGAATACGATCCTTTAACGCCTTAAATTTGTTTGTCTCCGGTGGATTCGACAATATGTCCGAAATTTCTTTAAGCGCCTCTCCTGATAAGGCACCTACTGTGAGATGGTATCGCGTCTCATCTTTTTTAATTCCGTGCACTTGGAGCACAGATTCGATCTGATACAACCATAGTTGTGGCTGATCGCACCAGAACGGGGGCAATTTACACGAAGTGACAGCGCCAGTTTGCACCATGTCGCACTTTTCGGTCGCCATTTTGTCACCACTTGATTCAGACACTGTTTCGGATTTATCAGATTTTTCAGATTTTGGCGTATTTGGTTTCTCGTCGCTTAACGTGACGTTCAGTTTGGCCGTATAATTTTGCTCGTCTCTTTTTACCGGTGTAGAGTAATTTTGCAGAGTGTCGTTGTCCGACATCTCCGGGAAAAACGGCACACCAACGCGGGCACTGTTGTGGCACTTTTTCTGTTTTTCGTTTTTAGAGTCCAATTAATTATTTAGCCACTAGTTTTTATGCGGGGTCACCACTTTGGGGAGTAATGTCATGGGTGGCTGTAATTAATTCTCCCACAAAAACACTATTTGACTCTAGTTCTTAATTTCACAACTTTATTATTTGCAACAGACCAATGTATAAATTACTGACGGACGGACATGAATGAACACGACGCGACGAAAGATGATGACAGAACGAGCGTGCGGTTGCGCCTCCTGTCGGTCGGCAGGATCGTTCGCATCGAACGCATCCTAAAACACGTTCAGCGGAACTAACCGTTGCTTACGTCTGCTTTGCTGGTGAGCGTTATGTTGCGACGGCGCCACAGATTCAAGTCCATGGATTGTCGTTAAGTCAAAAATCCGCTGTAAATGGGTTCATATTGAGGAAACAGAAATCCATTCAAATCCAATAAAGTGAATTCAAGCGAGCGAGCAACATCGACAGCGATTTAATCTTAACTTTTATTGTAAAGTCATAGAAACTTCCAAAAAAATATCCACTCTTCTGGAACACCCTGAACATTATAAATCCAACTGAAATTTCCCTCATTTGTAACGGCTTTTCTAATTTTCTCATTCGAATCGACAAATTTCCCATTTCTCTACTTGCCGGCAACTTCTCCACTTCCAGTATCCACTTGAATGCTCACGATTTGCACTCGCTACACTTGTGTGTGTAGCACCCGGCAACCAACAACAACTATGGTTATCTCGCTCTAACCCATTACTGCCCCCAATTATGCACTTGCCGTCCACGACGTTCTCTTGCACACGTACTCCATCACCTCATCCATTTATGCATGTGTTGGTCAATTCCATTTTTCGCCGTGCCGTTATCGTTCTCCTTCTTGCTTGCAATTGCTGCGAGCCGAACCGATTATCGTCTCCCTGTCCGAAGTGTGTTGCTGCTGCAGCGAAAGATCGTATCGTGTTCGTGTCGTCGTCCGTCGTGTGTGAAACGTTTTTTTCCGCCGAGCGAAATTTTGAAAAAGTGTCCGTTTGTGCGAATCGTGTGTGAAAAATAATTTACGCGAAACTCCCGTTCATTGTGCACTTTGCAATCCGCCGAATATTCATCGAGAAACTTGTCAATTTCACACAATTTTTGTGCGTTTTGTGTCCCAGCGACAAAAGGGACATTTTTGCAGTTTTCCTTTTTTGACGTTGCCGTCGTCGTGTGTGCGAGTGTGTGCAGCAGACGTTCGTTCGTATCGCGGCCGTATAGTTCGCCCGTTTGTTTCCTGTGCGCTTTTTTTTTGAAAAACGAAAAGAAAAGAAACGGAAAAAATTTCATCGAAGCGAAAGCGCTCTAAACTAGTGTGAAAATTTGATTTTGTGTGTTTTCAAACATTTTGTGCCGACCGTAGATTGTGTGCCAACACCGTCGTAGTGATCCCGTCGTCGTCAGCGCGAAAAACAGGTAAGTGAACCAGAGGTCGGGCGTTTGCACGGAATTTTTGCAAAACGTGGACGCACCAGACAATGGGAGCGCCCCCGTGAAGCTCCCAAAGGTTGTGTGTGGGACAAGGCATTTCGCCGTGACTTGAAATTCGCGTGTCCCGGGCATTTGTGGGAACAAAGACATTTTCTGGAGACTCGATCGGGCTTTGTGCGCAGTGGAAATAGCCGTACGAAATGCCCTTTTGCGCTCGACGTGATAGGCGCCGGTGCCCTTAGAGTGGAGTAACATGTGGTCGGACTCATTTGGCATACAGAATGCCCATTCGACTTAGCAGACAGCAGTTTGCACGAAGGAGGCTCTCGGTGCGCCCACGACACTTTCTTGAAACCTTTGCCTGCCTCACGAGAGTTTGTCTTCGACGGGGTGTGTGGGCTGGAGCGCGCCCAACGCTCCAGTTACGAGTCCCGAATGTGCGCACCACGTCCTTCGTCGTGTGTGTATATGGCTTCCCGTTGTCTGCTGCTTCTGTCACTCCTTGCCATGCAGCCCCCGTTTTCGGTCGCCCCGCGGCCATTCGGATAAACCCATGAAGACTCAGGACTTTAATAATAGCAAAGCACGTTCCTAGTCCTAGGCCAGAGCGATTGCAAGGATATTATTGAAAATATTTCGTGTGTCTGTTGTCCGCCCAGCCGTTTCACTTTTTTTTACGGCGTATTCAATTGCCGCAGGTCCGGTGGCCGGAGGGCCACAACAATCTTCAACGTCTTTGGGAGCGAAACGTGTGCGTCGTTTTGTCAGGGATTAAAGTGCTTTGCAAGTCGACTTGTGTGTGTCCCACTCCCCGAGTCAGGCAGGCAGTCAGCAAGTATCTCTCTGGATCTGCTCGGCCCTCCACCCTCGCCTCCTATTCCATTGTGTCGTGTGTTGTGCAAATAAAATCGATTTCGTACTTTGCATGAACCCGGAGGACTTCGGGGACTACGCCACCGCTCCTCGCGCTGCTGACACTGCACCACCCCGTCTTGTTCTGGAAGTTTGGTCATATGGAACAGAGCGAATCGTCGGGCGTAGTGTGTACATGTTCCATGTGCGTGTCATGCAAATTCGGGACGTTTTGTGTAATATTTTTGGCAATTTGCATGCGTTTTTTTTTCACCGGGAACAGATCTTAATGGGGATGGAAGTCGGATGTGTAGACAGGCGTGACGCGTTCTTTATGAGAGCGTGTCACAGTTTGGCTAATTTTAAATTCAGATTTCTGTCTTCATCGACAGGGACCTCTATTTCCGTCTAATACAGATCTCAGACGGTCAATTCAGTTCCTCGAGGAAAAAGTATCACCTGGTCCTCATATGTTGCCATTTAACAGATTAGCTGTATCTAACTCTGGTGATTACTGTCATATTTGCAAGATAGCAATATGAGGAAATGACAGTGACCGTTAAATTTGTGTATTTCTGTACAAGAGGTCAGATGGATAGCCAACTATCTAGCTGAGATGCCATCCTACACGGAGTTCCGAGACAAATGTTCAAAGCTTATGAGAATCAAGCAAGGAGTTCCACATGGTACCGTTATCTCTCCTACCCTGTTAAACATCTAACAATGCGCCTTCCACCATCACTGGCTGGTAGCTTCTGGGGCAAGGATAAAGAAATCATGCTGATTACTTACAAAACGATAGGTCCAACAGTCTATGCATATGCGGCATCGGTGCATGGGTGACAGGAACTGGAATAAGATCCGTACATGTCAAAATTTTGCTCTTTCCACCTCATGTCGTCTCAGGATCATCTTCATCAGAAAAATCAGCATGCTACCAGTGCGTGATCACAATCTTCTCCTGTCTTTCCAATATCTAGTCGGTTGTTATGAGGGGATTATCTAAATCATCATGGAAATGGACAATACTCCTCCTCCACAACATATCAGGAGTGGATTCTTGAGAGAGATGCCCAGCGATAGTTTTGTTGATACAGGAAGCCATCGCAGATATTCATACAAAAGTTGTGAATGGATCAATAGGGAGACAGTTTAGAAATAAGAGCCCGCACAGTGCCCCCACCACCCATCGTCTGAGAAGACTAGGCTAGGCCACAAGAGTGACACTAGTTCAGCTTACGTCAGGCTAGTGTTCGCACCTTAATTCCTATCTATCTCGAATAGGCTTGTGCATCCAGGACTGACTTTGCCCAAGCTGATGGGGTGCGCTTCATGATGTGGACCAGCTGTTTCAATGCCCCGCTGCACCCACTAATCTCACTACGAAGGCGCTATGGGACGAATCGATTGCAGTTGCTACGTTCTTGTCGCTTGAGACAGTAGGCGAGAACGACGACGCGACTTAGAACACAGACACATTCACTCCGGGTCACGACTTTCTGCACCGCTACCTTAACAAAATTTACCAAGTGCCTTCGTCTATAAAAACAACTAAGCATTGCAAAGCACTCGGCGCTAGCGGTATGGATAATGCTCTCAAACACATTGACTCCCATTGAGTAAAAAAGACCAGACCCTAGGAGAAATATATTGTCCAATAACGCTTTTGTCCTCAATCAATCTCGACATGTCAGGACTTTCATCATAACTTACAGGACTCGAAGTAGTAGCGATTCAAGAGATCTAATTCTCATAAACAGAAGAGGGTTTGACTGTTTTTTGCTTTGGAACGACATGTAGTGTTTGGAAAGATTTACATAGTGGAACCGGATTTGGTAGGAACATAGAGGATAGAGTTCCGTCTCTACATCATTCGCACTACTTCCTAAATTTTCACCCGTCCACACGAGACTGGACGAGCTTTTTGGTGGTACACACCTCTACTCGGCACAAAATTGTTAATTGCGTCTAACATTCAAAATTTTTAGGCTTATTCCTTTTTTAGAATTAAGAAATTCTAAATGGGGGTAATAGCATCACGAGATTTATTTTATTTTTATTCAAGGTACCATTGAACAGGAGCAAGTCCTATGAGTACAATAGTTACAGATTAAAAATTAAAATATAAATCATCATTCTTAAAAGAGGCGAGTCAAAAAAAACCTCAAGCTCCGCATAGGGAGGATCGAAAATTAGGACCGAAGGAGTATTATAAGAAGTTTCCCTAAAGACTATATCGCCTGTTAGTGAAGAACGAATATAGCCAAAACATAACTTATACAGAAAACATTCATCTAGATAAATTCTTCTCTTCTCCAGACGTATCAAATATAAGATAATTAAAACGTCCAAGATATGATGATTTAGGAAGATTGAATTTATAAAAAAATGTGGCGGGTAAATCTTCGCTTAACGCCTTCAAGTACAATAGTAGGATTATTAGAGTATGGTGACCATACTATTGACGCGTATTCTGTTCGAAGTTTAAACAGATTGAAAAACCTCGGAGCAACGTAACACGAACCCAGGAAGCTTCGATGCCCTGTTTATGATGTCAGAGTAATTATCGGCAAAGTTAAGTTTCGCATCGAAAGTAACACCTAGATCGCTAATCGTGGAAACATTTTTCAGTTGCGTGCGATTCATTCGTAGCAGTTGACTCCATTTTACAAAAGCCATGTTGACAAGGACTAATGAGGTGACCAAAATTGTCCTCAATGTAGTTAAAAACAATTCGTTCAAGTATTTTAGAACAAGATGAGATTAAAGAAATGGGGCGGTAGCTGGAAGTTATTTTTGAATCCCCTTAGAAATAGGCACAATGTAAGAACGTTTCCACTTGACAGCGAAGATACAGATACACTCCGATATGGTTTTATTAGAAATAATCGCCAGAGAAGTTGAAATAGAGCTATGTGTCTTCTTTAAGAAAAAGTTAGATATACCGTCTAGATACAAACAATTCCCACTCAGACGAATCGAATTATTCCTCCCCTTCTGCCCAGAATCAAGGATTCTAATTTGGGGATGCTGACTTCCCACCGAAATTTGACACTAAAGTCAATTTGAATGACTGGAAAAAAAATAAATTTACTCCATACCTATATGTTCTATAAATATGGCGTTAACGACATTTTTGATGCTGTGCTACCTATTTTCTATAGAAATGTTGCAATTTGGGGCTCGTCTGCCACCCCTTTAAACCCACTGAAATTGTCTGCCATTTTGTTTTCCATGACCATGACCAAGTTCAACGATCGTGCAAAACATGAGCAGAGAGGAAATAGTTGCAACATACTCCAATTTTTAACCACTTTGAGCTCGTCTGCCACCTATTTCGAACCACTGAAATTGTAAGTAATTTTTGACGCAGACCATAATTTTCGTGCATCTAATGAAGTACTTTCCAGTAATACGAATTCCGAATATAAGGGGATACTTGCGAATAACTTGTACTACGGCTCTTAAACTATGAATTCTGGTTCATGGTGAAGGCAGATCGCCATTATACTTTTCTGGGGTAGGGGGATGGGATTTTAGGGGGATTCATTAAGAACATACAGTTCGTTTCATTTCAATAAATTTACGGAATATCAATAATACCATGGTGTGATGCCAGCACCTTCATTTTGAATCCTTGTTTCTGTGGGAGGGGAGAAGCGTAAAAGCTCGTAGAATTCTAAGGTAACTGGCCGAATTCCTCACGAACTCGTGCACCCCTAACGGCTGGCGCTACGTGGATTTAAAAAGTACAAAATCCAGATTTTTAAAAATACCGTTATAACGGTACATACGCTGAAAAATCGACAATGACATATTTTTAGTTCCGGTGGTTCCAAATATAAAGCGTTCGTATAGATGCAGGCTAACGAAGCGAGTGTGAAGAGTTAAACAGTGAGATTAATAGTTATTTTAGTATTATATATATTTATAACGGTAACGCTTATTAGAAACTAAAAAAAATAACAGGCTCGACAATCCAGCATTGGACTTAGGCCGCAGGATGTGTTAGTGACATCCTTTTTCAAGATCTTATCTGCTTTTTGTTGAGGTAATGAGATCATCATCACGCTCAGCAGTGTTGTTTATCCCCATAAATGGGTACTCGTTTAACATCTGAGTGAAATCATAGTCCGTCACAAGCTCGTGAGTTCGAAAAACACCATGATCCACGGTGAGATTCGAACTCATGACCCTGTGCACCGAAGGTGCGCGCACTAACCGCTAGACCAGCCAGACTGTTAGAAACTAGTGCATGATAAATTTGTACTTCGTAAAGCTCTTGAAAACGTATTCGTGATTTCATAACGAACCGAGCTGAGCCACAAGGATTCCCAACATACGATAATTTTTTTTTTAATTTCGTGAATATCTTCATACAATGGTAATCTATAGTCTACAACAAATTAGTATCATCTATGGCTCCCAATAAAAAAAACCCCATCTATGGCCTATGGGCATCCCCAAAACGAAGCTTCGGTCGGTAAAACGTAACATATGAGTTTTTTGGGAACGATTTTTTTAAATCTCTATAACGGTACATTCAACGAGAAAGTGACATGTTACAAATATATAGCTTCAATGGCGGTCAAAAAATGCCAAAAGTCGCCCATCGATGCGTGCTTCCCAAAGAAACCTGGGCTTGATTAAATGTGCAAGTAAACAGGTTTACTGAAATACCTCTATACCGGTACACTTGATGAAAAAGTAGTCTTGCGACTAATTTACATCTGCCCTAAAAAGGAATACACGATAGAAGCGTGAGTGGGATTTACGTTTTAGCATAAGTTGAGCTTCAGTCTCTTGTTCTTGTTGTTCAACTTGTTCAATGGGTTGTCCGCTCTCTGGTGGTATGAAATGAAATGTGTGGACATCTGAAGAGATGCACGCAACACTTGTGCTATGCCTCATTTGAACGAGTCTCATCAATCAATACATCAATACAAAGCTTTGAAAGTGTTTCCCCGAGGAACTCATTGAAGTGAATAAATACAGTGCTGGAAGTCAGTAAGCTAGATTATGTATCATGTCGTAAGTCCTTATACTGCGCGGGAATAGATGCCTTTTAGAATCCAGGGATCTCCCGTAGCGTATCCAATCCAATCCAATAAGTTAAAAATCAAATTCGATTTAGGTTTTTAAAGGATTTTGTATGGAAGGGACCCTCAAGCTAAGCCAATCACAAAATTTCCTTCGTGGAATACTCTTTAAGCCGGGGAGGGTTTTGGCTTAGATGTTTTTTTTTAATAATACGGGGATATCAAAACCACTTTTGTAGTGGTATTAAAATTTTTTATGAAGCTAAGGGGTAAGTTTCCAAAAAAAGGACTTTTTTCCATCCTGAAATGATCCCAGATGTGCCCAAAAATTGCTTAAAAAACTTAATGGAAGTGCCCTAACCACTTTGCACTGCCTCTTTTGTCCGTGTGGCAATTGAGCTCAGAATTTCGTTATGCGAGATTTTATTGCAATCGGGACAAAAATTCGTAATTGTTTCACCTGTTCGTCTCGTATAGATATGACTCTGGACTCTGCATCGACAACACACACTTCAATGACATTATTTGGATTCGAACCTGCTCCTGGAATTTTGAAATAGAGACAACGTATCTATACCCATTGGAACAGAGGAGGCCTAGATCGTTCTAGTGGCAAACTACTCGGTATGCATAACCAGTGGCGTAACCATTGGAGGGGCTAAGGGGAGCTAAATATTTTAAGCCCACATTCGACTCTAAGTGGCCGATAAGAGTCCTGTCAGTGCTCCCATCGCCTATTTGACCTGAGCAGATAAGATTACCTCCAGTAATTAGTACGATATTGGCCCAACTTTGGTCCTGTTTCTATTCGTTTGAAATAGATAGCAATCCACGGCGCGACTGTGTTACTCTTTTTGTATCGGCAACATCATCATGAACTCTACAAATATAAACCGAAATTATAGAAACCTGTCTGCCCTAGCGCCTGACGGTATTCTAAGTAGGCTGCTACAAAAGTTTTTAGATTAGATCGTCTATTGAAAAGTCCCTTTTGATCACATACGGGACTTTGTTTTATAAACTAAGGCCTTTTTTAATTGCGATCCTGAAAAAAGTGACTAAAAATGGGATTTTCATGGAATCAAGTCAAATAATGCGCTGATTATATTAGTCGCTTTTTTATGACGCAAATCTATACAAACAAATTTATTTCGAAAATTAAAAAAAAAACATTAGTTCAAAGAGACCTTCAAACACCACAAAACAGCAGCATTGCTGGAAAGTAGGACTATCTCCCCACTTGAGACTTCCAGTAATATGAACGGACTTAGCCCTCTCCAGAGCAAATACCGTATTTATTCAACAGCTAATCTAACCTGTACTATAATGTGGTAATGCAAACACAAAGTGACATTCAGGTTAGCAATTCGAAACCCAACAGCAATCCATTCAGTTTTAATGAGCTTTTCGAAATTTCGTCTAAATGTATGCAATTCTAAAGACTTCGACTTATTTTTCCAATGGGTGGTTTCACATTGCACGACAAACCGGACGGCTAATAAACGTACGGCGAGAGCTTTTGTAGTGGCCAGCAGACAAGCATTGTGCATTTCACATTGTAAGAACGCGTCTTACGAAAGAAAAAAATCGTGACACGATTGTTTTTCTTTCGTAAGAACCGTACGATCGATTCGTAAGTACGACCGATAGGCTGAATTCAAATTGTAAGACGAAACCGGACGGGTAAACTTGCAAGACAAGAACCATCGTTCTTACAATCTGAATTGCATAATGCTTGTCTGCTGGCCACTACAAAAGCTCTCGCCGTCCGTTTATTAGCACAAACAAACGGACGGCGAGAGCTTTTATAGTGGCCAGCAGACAAGCATTATGCATTTCAGATTGTAAGAACGATGGTTCTTGTCTTGCAAGTTTACCCGTCCGGTTTCGTCTTACAATTTGAATTCACCCATAAGACGATTGCATCTACCGATAGTTCAGGCGTTCTGCGACGACAATTAGCGCGTGTTTTACTTGCATTTTTAATCTTGTCGACTCGTCACTTCATTGTACACTAACTTTGGAGCGTGCATGGCGTGCTGTGTGATTATTTTTCGCCCGTCCGTGTTTTGATCGGATAGTGTGAAATGAAGGTACGTTTGGTTCTTGTCGTGCAAGTTTACCCGTCCGGTTTCGTCTTACAATCTGAAACGCCCCAATGACTAGGTAAAATGAAATTTGGTTTTAAACAAAAATTAGGCTATTTTCATTTTTGACAGGCTAAAATCGTGCTCTCAAAAAATGCAAGTTGAGCCGCGAAGCGTCAGCGAATATTCGCGGCGAATTTTTCCGCGGCGTCGGAATTGTAACACAGTGCATTGTATTCGTCAGTTTTGCAGTATTTTATTCGGTGCGAATATTCGCTAATCAATGTAATTTTATTCAAATAATTTATTTGACAGGTGCAGTGTAGTACAACTCGATGTTTGGCGTACCCGAAAAAAATGTAGATTTGGAATGAGTTGTTTAGGTATTGACCGATTGAGCATTTAAGTTTCGAATGAACTGTTGTATGGTATCAGTGGATAAGTAAAATAAGTAACATTTGTGGAAACCAATGAAGAAGAAAAAGAAGGAAACGAAATATCTGAAAATAAAGGGGACAATTTGATTTTTTTTATAGCTAGCAGTGGCGTTGCAAATTTATTGTTTGGGGCTGTTATGGTTTAATACTTTTTGCTTTTTCATTGGTTAGAGTATTCAACCGCAATGCACTGGAATACACACTATTTATTATTTTGTATTTAAACGAATTTACACCACGCAACGCTTTCTTTCCAATCCCATTTAAATGTACTTTTCGCAATAGTGTAAATTTTGATGCTGTTTGTATACAGTTATGCAACAGGAACGTTGCTGATTAATTAATTTTAAGCATCTAATAATTTGGAAATTTCGGATTCATTGCCCCCATTTTTCCGACGCCCCTACTACGAACTTACAGCATTAAGCTGCGCATGTGCATGACTTTGTTTACAATTAATTTTCCATATAAAATTCAAATGAGAAATGTCATCTTGTAGCTTCGATCAAGTTACCATAAAAAATATTTTGGTCCCGAAAAAAAGTTGCATATCTAGTGTATTTTGCGGTTATTTGCATTTCCTTTTCAGATTTTCTTATTTATTGGTGGAAACATGCATTCCAAGGAAGGAAGGTTTTTACTCGTTGTTTGGACGCAGACAATTGCAGAGATATCGACGATTTTCTAAATTGCATAGTACGAAGTTGATCGTGAAATTGCTGTGACCGACATCTAGGTTGACAACTAACAAAAGCATACGTTTTGGTTATTATTGTACATATCTCGCTTATCTCTGACGCCCTGTGAGCTGCACAGGAAATATGCTCCGACGCTAGCTTAGAGAATTTTGTTTCGAGTCCAGCGACACCTTGATCGCTCTCAAGGATTCCAAAGATATCGATGGATTTCCGAAGTAGTACGAAACTGATTGTGAAATTGCTGTGGCCAACATCCAGGTTAACGGTTATCTCTGACCACCCTGTGCACTGACCGGAAAACTAAAGAGGATCCGATGACCCTTTAGGCAATTTTATGGTGAGTCTAGCGCCACCTTGATCATTCCGCCACACCAAAGGATTGCAGAGATATCGACGGATTTCCGAAAGAATACAAGGTCAATCGTTTCGTTCATGAATAGTATACGATAGGAAATGACGATCCTGGTGGTTCGGTGCTTGCGTTTGTCCCTAAGTAGTTACATATAAGCTTGAATATTCGATTGAATTGAATGTTTACTTTGCATAGTTACGCTATATTTTGGTTGGTTACGCCATCGTATGGAATCACGCAAGAATTCTACTAAAAATTATTACGAAATTTCATACGATGGCGTAACCAAGCAAAATTTGGCGTAACCATGCCAAGTAAACATATACATTTATTCGATTCAAAACAGCCACAAAACAATGTTCAAGCTTTGTGCCTTCTCTATACGATAACACTAACCATTCGACGGGCACAAGATAAGATTTAAGAGTTTTCGGTTATATACGCGATAGTCAATTAAAACCATCAAACCGACCACTACGCAACTTTTTTTTTCAGGGTACGGTATAACAAGGTTGTACTGCACTGCATATTTCCATTAATTTGCGCAAGTCATTGATTTTATTCTTAGAATAAGTATAGACATAGAGAGGTAAAATGTCGAATTCACGTTGATTTCTTCCGCTTACGCTTTTACATAATAAGTAAAGATGCCGCGACATTTTGATATATAGTGCACGAAAATTGCAGCAAGATTATAAATACATATCAAAATATGTAATTGACTATTTACGCTTTGAGCTCTCGCGATAGTATATATTCGGTACATTGGTTTGTATCTTGGCTGATATTATCACATCCATGGAACTTTGACGTAAAAGACGATTAATCTCCTCTTAAAATGAGTTCATACAAGAGCGTCATCACGGTATCAGTCCATTGTCGAGAATCAGCTGACACGGAAGGTGTGGATTTTCACTTAGCCGCGGCTAAGTGAAAATCAACACACACTCATTTTAAGAGGAGCTTAATCGTCCTTTACGTCAAAGTTCCATGGATGTGATAATATCAGCCAAGATACAAACCAATGTACCGAATATGGCCGCCAGGTGGCGGTAGTATCGTTAAGAGAAAATTCGCTCAATAGCGGATCTACGAAAGTCCCACCTTTTCTAAGGCAACAACATGATATCAGCTGTGAGTTGACAGTACCCAGCGAATTATTCGCGCCGCGTCGGCGTGGTTACCAATTTTCCGGCGCGAATTCGCGACGGAAAATTCGTGACGCGTTGGTGTGGGAACGACTTAAAATGGTAGATGTGTTTTGCCGAAAATTGAGTGGCTCCGAACAAAGACGTCCATTGAAAGTTGGCAAAACGGCATGCCGTTTCTCGAGTAGGAGGCTTAATTTTAGTTTATCGCTAAATCAGTTTAGCGCATAATTTTTCAAGAAAAGGTCAAGGTGTAATTTATTTCGTTGTTCGATTTTTTTCTGTAATTTTTACAATTTTTGAAACAATCGTAATATACACCCACTCCCCAAGTTACGAGCGCTCTTTTGGTCAGAACCTTTTTTCTTTTTTATACAATCCCCAGTAATAGGTACATACTGCCAAAATTCAGAGATAAATGATTTTGGCTACTTGGTAATCTTATTACCGTTTATTTTTCTAACGCCGTGATCAATCTTATTGGAGATACAAAAGGATTAAATTGTGGACAACACACGTCTGCGAGGAGGACAAGAGGCGATAAAGGAAATTAATTTTGATATTTTTTTGGTATTCGGCAACTGTTAGCAGTGTGGTTGGGGAATTCAAGGTGCCAATTTTCTGCACTAGGTTTGGCAAACTTCGCGCAGTTAAGAGCTGGCCAGAGAATCCGCCAGCTTCGATAATAATTTCTACTACATAGTTCTGAATTTTTTATTGCATTTGAAATTGTGGAAGATTTTACGCTTCGAAAATGGTGTTTTAAATTTTTTGTAAAAATATGCTAAGTCAAATTGTTGTTAAAAAAATTTCTGAAAAAATTAACTGAAGACAAACATGGTATTGATGGGTATTTTACGAGAAGATCAAAACGGCAAACGAAAGTCTTAGTCGAATTTGTAATAGCGTTTTCGTTTTGGGTTGTATGAGGTCCACCAGGTCCGTTAGAATCACGAACACGACAATGAGTCATTACATAGTACTGGATAATAGCACTATCGCCTAATTTGCGACAGCACCCTCAAATGCCCAGTAATATTGATGGTCCGAGCCACCCCTTGGTTTTCAGTTTCACAGCGAAAGCTAGTTCCTTGCACACTTGTTTGCATGACTTCCTCGTTTCAAGCTCATGACCTGGTTGCATAAGACAGTCCGGTGAATTCGCAACTATATATTCTCAAGGATATTATGGGGCCTGCCATTTTCAAAGAAATACAAAGTAAAGGATAGTAACACCCAAATCAACTACATAAATCATTTGTGTGTTGGTTGGCTACTCAAACATTGGGCACTGTTCTGATCGCACTATCAACCAACTTTTCTTGTATTCCGAACCATTCAATTAGAATTAATTTATGTGGTGTGTCGTTTTTCACTTACAATGGACTCGTAAGGATTTTTTCAATTTATTTATTTTCATCCTAAAGGCCGCGTCGTCAAAATGCTGCCATTTTAACATCTTGAACGGCGCGTCGCTGCCGTCAATAATATCCGATTGATATTTACGCGTCGGGTATTTTTAATATACGCGATACAATCCCAAACCAATACACGTTCCTTTTTCGTTTTTGTGCTTTGCGTATCTTATCTATCGTTCTTGAGTCTCTATAAAAGTTTACTTTTTTTCACCACCCATTTTGCACTTCTTGCAAATAAATTTTAAGTATCGTGGAAACCGCACCACGACGGCCTTTCAATTGCCAGAATGTAGTACATAAGCAAAAGTAAGTCCTCTTTGGATTTAGATAATAATATTGAGTGCGAAAAAATTGAGATACACAATTTTTGCACATTTGGGTTCATTCTAGCCATTCTAGCTTATTGCTTTCTATTAGTATGAAGAAGTAGGTATAGGTCGGTAGGTGGGCCATACGCAAACACGATTTATTTGCTAATCCTGCCTCGTCGTTCTGTTTCTACTTTTTTTTTCTAATTGTGCCATCTAACACGTTTGCAAATAATTACACAAACATTTAATTGGATTTGATTAGAAATAGATTTCAAAAATAGCCGCGCAGCAGACCGCGTTGTGCGTTTGTTTTCGCCATTGGAATTTGCATACGTGCGCGCATTTCGACAGGAAGACGTACACGACAGGGGGTCCCTATGGGCCGCGCAAACACACGCAATATCTTAATTCCAATTTATTTATCACACAACTGGATCACGACTATCAGAAAAATGATGCAAACGTTTTCAAGTTATTTTATACATGAGCATGAGTAACTTATCGGCATATTAGAAAAAAATCGCTGCATCATGATTATGCTGCGTTCGTTGCTCATGGCAACCTAAATTCCCCAATCGACAAAAAAAAAGTTTCACTTTTTATATATATCTCTTTTTCCTTTCGATATAACGGTGCGGTGCGGTGCGATTAAATGAAATCGGCACAATCTGTATCGATTTTATATGTACAGACATTTTAGAGTTTTTTTTGCCCAATAGCCGCGCTACAATAGTTAATTGTGTACTATCGTCAATAATATAGCAATAATTTGTATATGCCTACCTAGTTTATTAAGAAAAGTAGAACAGATTGCATAGTTCGTTATTTTCTTCTTCTCATCTGAAAACGAATTTGGAGAAATCTTCATGAAGCACGAGTACGAGTGCTGGATTTTGGATTCTATACAAAAAGAGTTTTTTTTTACTAGTTGCTGCTTTGGCTTTAATAGTCATTGGCGGTCCGCGGATCGTTTGAATTCTATAGATTCGATTATCTTGTAAATCATTTTCGGAGATCTCGCGTGGAATTAATCTTTTTTGTTATGACCCGAGTATGAAATGTTGCAATGCACATCATGAGTGTACGATTAGTCGCGGTAAAAGTGAGCGTTTTAATTTTTTCCTATATATGTTCCATTTTATGAAAATATGTTTTTATACCCTTCGCTCATAGAGTGAAAGGGTATATTAACTTTGTCATGAAGTTTTATACCCTTCGCTCATAGAGTGAAAGGGTATATTAACTTTGTCATGAAGTTTGTAACGCATTGAAGGAAGCATCTTCGACCATATAAAAAGTATACATATATGATCAGCATGACTTGGGGAGTCGATTGGGCGATGTCCGTCTGTCTGTCTGTTGCGACGCGTTTTACTCGGCCAATTTAACAGGTATGAAGCTGAAATTTTGCACAAATGCTTCTTTTTGCTGCAGGCAGTTTGTATGTTTGTATCGGTAAAATCGGACAATGGGGTCATGGGGCTGCCATACAAACCTAACCCCCCAAATTAGGTTCTTCTAAAAAAGAAAAAGAAAAGGGGGTTAAATACAAGTCGTAGGTACGCCCGAAAAAACTTTAAGCCCGAGGGTAGCGAAGGGTATCCAAATATCGGCCGCGCTCGAAATTAGCCTCGGTCTCGTTTATTTTTTGCATTTTGACTGACCATATTTCTGACCTCTTCGTGTCGTAGAATTTTGTTTTTCTTTTCTTGATGCCGTGTAGATCAGGGGTAAGACTGTGGTGCTCGTACAAGTGTAAAACCGTAGACACAAACCTAAAAGCTTCAACTAGTAAGCGCGCCCTATGTTCATGTAGTAAGAATCATTAAAAGCACTCGCAATCTTTATAGCGAAATGTGTAGTAATTTCAGGGCCGATTTCTCGTACATCTTATCGGCTGGCTGGTTAGTCTTATAGTATAGACAAGACGCACACCATTTTCTGAAAGCTTTTACGATATTATTGAATTTATTGTTGTATTATTTTGCATGCCGCTAAGACTAGATATTTGAGCTTGACATCAGAAAGGCAAAGAAACATTTATATCTCCGGATAGCCGATAGAAACAGTCGAGAACTTTACTTACCTTGGGAGCGTAGTAGCAGCGGATGATGGTGCTGATGTAGAGTCGCGCATAAATAAAGCCCGAGCAGTATTTTTCAGTTTGATTCCTCTCTGGCAAAACAAAAACATCTCCACAAATACCAAACTCCGGATCTTCGAAAGCAATGGAAAATCCGTGCTTTTATATAGGTGTTCCACTTGGAAGGTGACCAGTAATATTACAACCAAACTACAAACTTTCGTGAATCAGAGCCTTCGACGCGTCCTACAAATTCGCTGACCTGAGGTAATCTCTAACGACGACCTCCTCCAAATTACTGGTCAAAATAGGATAGGCATCGACATCAAAAGGCGGAAGTGGCAGTGGATAGGTCACACACTTCGAAAAGAGCCAAAAAAAACATTGCAAGACAGGCTCTAGATTGGAATCCTCAGGGAACCGATGCAAGGCGTTGTGTGGGAAGACCCAAAAATACCTGGAGAGGATCTGTTGAGGCAGAGGGAAAATCTATAGGCAAAAAGTGGGACCAGCTAAAGGCGATGGCTGCTAATATGCAGAGGTGGAAAAGATGCGGAGTCAATGCCCTATGCTCCACTACGGGTTAAAAGGAAGCAGAGAGAGAGAGAGAGATTATTTTGCATAGTATCGCCATATATTGCTTGGTTACGCCATTGTATGCGTAGCAAATTATGGCGTAAATATGCAATGTAAAGAAACCTTAAATTCAATTTAATGTACAAGCTTTCGAAAAGTGGTTTGCGTCTTGTCTATACGATAAGTCTAACCCGCCGATAAGATGTACGAGAAATCAGGCCTCGGACTAATAAACAGTGAGCATTGGAGATTAACTGTTTTGACTTAGGCCACATTCGCTCAAAGTTATTTTGAATAGAAGCAACATTCTAAGTAGCTCTGCTGTTCAAATGCATTTTCTTGAAGTTATTTTCATCATCATAAATTCTCAAGTTATATTATTCTACAATAAAATTTTGATATCACTTTGATTTGTCTAAAGAGCAAATTTATAAGGTCACATTACACCATTGTTTCAACAATTCCATAAGACAGCAACTATATCAACAAGAAGCTCTTCTTTTCCCAAGTGACGCACAAAACATGGTGTGCATGTGCAGTCCTTGCATTCCTTCGCTCAATCGCCAATCGTATCGATTTCAATTCTATTTGTATGCCCACGCCGGCCGCCGCCGACCCATCATAAATTTCTGATGTGTATGATCAATGGCCCGAGGCTCTTGTCAAGGTCTTTGTTATCAACATAATGAACACAACATAGCCCCAACAACAACACATCACAATGAACCTCTTCGCTTTTCTTCCGATTTTATTCAAGAAGCACACAAACTTCTTAAAGTTGCACGCTTCATTTGGATTGAAAACAAAAGTTAAAATAAATATTTACATTAATTTTATTCACGATCAGCTCGAATGATAGGCACTGCTGCTGTTGTCTTATTGCTACTGCGCTGTTTTGATAGCTTCTTGTCGGCGAGTCCCGCAAGCACAGTCAGATCATTGAAGTACATATATGTATGGAAATATTTAGTTGTCAGCAAATCGTCAGATATTTTATCGCGCTATTCTGAAACAACGAGAAAAAATAGAGTCACACACAAAAATCTATTGACACTACACCATCATGAATAAGTCTTGAATCGATGAGCCTGAGCCAACGGAGCAACGGCTGCAGAATTGTATTTATAAATAGCGAGCGAAAAGATGGGCGGTCGATTGATGAATACAAACTAGCGATAAAAAGAATCAATAGTGTGCTTGGTTAGACCGAAAAAGGAAAATGAAGCGAGGAAGCGCTGGAATGTAAACTATTTCTTAAAATACAAATTGATCTTCAACGAATTAGTACTCTGTAGTGCGAACATTTTTGACATGTATAGATGATACGAAGAAAGTTCAATTATCGTTCTCCAAAAAGATACTAATTGATCACATAGTTCTGCAGAGTACACTGATGATGCACATTCCTAGCGTTATATCGCATCTCATTTCTCCGTAATTATTCAATTAAATGCATCTATTTTTCAAAGACTGTTCTAAATCAAGGTAACAAGACTGGTCATTTAGAAATCCATTATGAAGTATGCCAAAGGGCTCGCGGCCTTCCTAGATATAGACGGGGCCTTCGACAACACTTCCTTTGAATCTCTTGTACACGGCGCCATGGAGTTCAAAACACCCTATGTCGGTGGATAAAATCAATGCTTCAAGGACGACAAGTACATGCAAAATTATTCGGTGAAACGATGTATACAGCTGTCCTCAAAGGTTGCCCACAGGGGGGTATCCTTTCACCCCTCCTGTGGAACTTTGTAGTGGACAGCCTACTGGTCCAGCTAAATAATACTGGCTTCTATACCCTAGGATATGCCGATGACATCAGCATCCTTATAAGGGGAAAATATCCAGGAGTTCTTTCTGAACTCTTGCAACAAGCTCTAACCCAAGTGGAGGATGTGTAGGAGGGTAGGACTATCGGTCAATCCCGCCAAAACAACACTAATAACCTTCAGTCGCAAATACAACTTGGAAGGGCTCAACGCTCCAACATTATTCAACCAACAACTGCAGTTTACCACGGAGGTAAAATATCTGGGAGTCACCCTTTTTAACAAACTCACGTGGAACAAGCAGCTGCAAAACACAACTGCAAAAGGCAAACAGACCCTATATGCAACTAAAAGAGCAATAGGGAAAACGTGGGGGTTAAAACCACGAATGATACACTGGATACGAAGCTGTGGTCAAACCCCGTCTGACCTATGGCTCCATAGTCTGGTGGACTAAAATCAAGCAAAAAACAGCAACAGCGAAGTTGGGATCAGTACAGAGACTGGCCTGCGCAAGCATAACCGGCGCCATGCTCAGTGCACCAACTTAACTCTAGAGAAACTACTAGACCTGCCACCACTGGACCTCAAAATCACAGAAGAGGCTAGACTCGCAGCGTACAGACTCCAATCATCGAACATGTGGACACCACAAAGGGTAGGACACTGTACGATCACAGAAAACATTGCAAACCCAATCCTAGATATGGGCAGCGACTATACCCCGGCCATGTACACCTTCGACTCCAACATCCAAACCTCAACGGTTAGGGAAGACTGGAGTAAATGGAACGACAACCATCTATCTAATCACATTGTGTGGTACACTGATGGGTCGAAGACAGACGAAGGAACAGGGGCAGGAGTCTATACTAAAACCAACAACTATAGTATCTCCAAACCCCTAGGTCAATATACAACTGTCTTCCAGGCAGAACTTATAGCCATAAACCTTGCAGCAGGGGAGAGTACTCGAAAGGGATATACCAATAGGACCATATATATTCTCTCCGGCAGTCAAGCTGCTATAAAAGCAATTACAAATCCCAAAACAACCTCTAAATTGGTTTGGGAATGCCAACAAAATCTCAAAAACCTAGCAATCCGAAACAAAGTAACTCTGAAATGGGTGAAAGGACATAAGGGGATCGAAGGAAATGAGAAAGCGGATGCCCTTGCAAGAAAGGGTTCCGAACTACCCTTAACTGGTCCTGAACCTGCAATCGGGATCAGTAAATCTACTGCCAGAACCGTTGCTAGACGATGGACCGAGGATAAATTCCAAGACCGATGGAGACTCGCTGAAGGGCTCAGACATAGCAAGCGCATGCTGGAATCTAACTAGCATACCAGCTGCACCGGAGCTCTCAGTCTTAGTAAAACGAACCTCAGGGCAGTGACAGGCCTTATAACCGGTCATTGCACCCTACGGAACCATCTGCATACAATAGGGATCTACACACAAGACCCACTATGCCGCCTCTGTAACGAAGATGAGGAATCAGCCTCGCACGTTATTTTCGAATGTCCCGCTCTTATGAGCTGGAGACAAAACTTCTTTGGGGCGCTCAAACCACCAGTATGGGTGCACCCAAAGTAAACCTGGTTAACTTTCTTCTAAGCCTGTTACGTAGGACAGAGCTCTTAATCTGAAATTTTCTCGCTTAGATGGGAAATACAATAAGTCAGCAGGCTGCAGTATCGGGCGCAACCAGCCCAACCTATCTCAGCGCCATATCCATCCATCCATCATCCATGCCATAAAAACTGTTATTACATTTATGAGAAAACCTAACATACAGTGGAACCACTTTAATCCGATCCCATCGGCTAATAATGGAATCACATCACTTATTTTCTTAAATTCAGTCATTATACTCTTCTCGGAGTGTCGGTGGATGTAATATCATTATTTCTTTCTCGCAGATTTAATTCTTCTAAATGATACATTTTGAAAAATGTCCAATTCTGTAATCGATAATGAGAATTAAATCAAACCTATGTTCAACGTCAAAAACCTTGTTTCATGAAATACTAGATTCAATCATAAATCAATTCAAACATTTGCTTGCTTAGGTAATACTCGTAAACCATTTTTTTACGTATTATTTGTAACATTGTAAAATAAATTTTGAAAACTGACAACCCCACAAGCGGCACTTGCAGGGCCGGATTTACAGTCTGTAGCGCCCCTGGGCAGTAGTCGAGTTGCCGCCCTTCGTCACTAGTTTAAGCTGAAAATAGATCAGTCGCATTCATGGGAGGTGTACAATTTTGTTTAACGATCGTTTGTTTCCGGCGTTTCTGGAAGTAGCAGAACTTCAGTTAAAATTGCAGATAATTTAATTCTTAGAAAGGTATTTGCATTGAACTTCTAATCAAAGCTAATGTTCAGAAGTATATATACATATGCTCATGGAGGAGCGGATAGTCCTTGGGGTCCGTTCTCCCGCTACAGCCCACTAAATTGATTGTTTTCAGTATGGGGTGACTTTTCGTAATGTTTAGTGAAATTGAAGTCAATCGAAAGGTCTCGACTCCCAAATAATGGATATTAAGTCCTTTTTCTCTTAGTCCCAACCATTCTCCAGCTGCAGCCCCAGAAATGGCCGTTTTGAATACTTAATGAAACCAGCCCGAAATTGCAGGGGTGAAGGAGAAGGAGGTGGGATATGCTGTACTAGGAAAAAGAAAGGGGATCCAGGGAACAGATCCGTTTATTGGTGGTCAAGGTGGTGAAGACCTTTCGTTATAATAGGGATGTTACTTCTCCCACGCTCTGTGGCTCACTTGGTTAAGTCGCACTCTACGATGCTAGTAATCTACAGGTCCGGACATCGAATCTCGGTGTGGTACAGGAAATATATAGTGCTTGCAACATTATGTACACTCCTCTATATGCAAAGTAAAGCCCCTCCCAGACCAAGAAATTATGAAAGGAAAAACTCTAAAATGAAATATGAACCAGGCATTTCGTTGCAGATTTCCAAAAAAAAAATGTGTTCTTGGCTCTTCACCAGTGTTGTCGATGGTCTGTGCCGGTTACAACATCATTACCAGAATTTTAGAAACCTCTCCGTGTACAAACAAGCGCACTGGTTTGAGGTGATTAAAAAAATTGTCGCCGCCTTCTTTTTTAATCATTTTCACCGAGCTCTAAATATTTTTCACCGCAGACATTGCAAAAAAGCAAATCAACTGAAGATTTTAATTTTTCAGTGATATTTAAGTTTTTGAGACTTTGCGCTTCAAAAGAGGGTATAGATATCTAGACGAAAAGTTCATTTTACTTGTTCATAACTAGTAGGTAGCTCGCTGTACGTAATTAAGGTAAAAAGTAGAAGGCATCGGTAAAACATATTTCTGTAGGAAATTTCGCAAAAATACGAGTATATTATCATTGCTGTACAAATATCTTATAGTAAACGAAAATTGAACTAGAAACAAGAGTAACATAAAGAACAGGCATCAGCCCAACTTCGGTTCGATTTTTGTTTGTGCCTATTAATTCAATGTTTATCTCGTGTAGTACCGCGAGCATTCACAAATTCTGCTCTGTTTGCGGTGGCAATTTCTTCCAATACCCTGCTGAACCCCCGGGAATTTACATTTATTCCTGTGCATCACTAGTGATACCCAGAACAATCCTTAGATAATCCAGATTCAAGGTGATTTCACTCGTTCTGCACTGAACTTACCAACCTAGGAAGATCAAAATGGGAAACAAAAATGTAAGCCAAAATTATAGAAAACCATTCGCTCTGACGGTATTCTTCAGAGCGATGATTGTGGAATCGAATGATGGTACTAGGACTTGAAAATCCGCAAAAATCACGAACAAATGTTCAGTAATATGGCTAGCCTTAGCCCCCTCCAGGACAAGATCCTGGTTGCGTACACTGCTCGAACTAGACGAATAAACGGCTGAGTGAACGCACCATGCCCCACAAGGGGTTTCGGTACAAACAAGAAAAAAAAGATAGTGGTGAACTGGCAG
This sequence comes from Microchrysa polita, assembly GCA_949715475.1. Taxonomy (NCBI): domain Eukaryota; kingdom Metazoa; phylum Arthropoda; class Insecta; order Diptera; family Stratiomyidae; genus Microchrysa; species Microchrysa polita. The sequence goes on along the minus strand of OX454415.1, from coordinate 44,316,535 downwards.
GCTGAAGCCTACAGCCCCGTGCACAGATTAAAAAAAATAGTTCAGTGATCAGACTTTATTCCAATTTTAGATGTGTTTGCTTACTTCATTAGCTAGCCTAATTGATACAATTTTTGAGTCGAGGATCAATCGATCAATCGTTGGATTCTAAAAATAAGGGACAAGGTCGGTAGGGCGGCAGAATTCGAAACGCCTACTGACATCAGATATGTTAGTCCGCCATACTGACCAACGGAACGACTTTTGCAGCGTTTTCTTTACTTTTTTCTAATTTATTTAAACTGCCTCCTAAAATATCGAAATGTGTATATTTCACACAATATTAATTCAATGGATGAAAGCTTCAGAAATATGCCGCCTTTAAAATTGGGGGAATATGGGAAATCCGGTCCTGAATGCATGATATCTCATCATAAGATAAGACAAAGTAGTATAGAAATAAAAAAGCCAAATAACATTTTCACTGCCAACTATGATATCTCCAATTCTACACTTTTTTCGAGTTGCTAATATTTCCGCGAGAAAGCAAGTTTCAAAAATTTGCCGCCCCTTAAAATCTTCCGCCCCGGGCAGCTGCCCGGTTTGCCCATATGGGAAATCCGGCCCTGGGCACTTGTGGCGAGCATTATAATTAAAAAGTATGTAGTTTCAAGTTGTTGGCAATGTTGTACGAGAAGTGATCATCACCTTCACTTGAATAGAGACGGCCGCGCAAGACGGACTTAAGATAAGAAAATAAAATTGTTCCGCGTTTCATTTAGAATCTCCACGCTACAAAATCAACAATTTGTGGAGTCTACATGTCGTAGGGATACCGCGTTCGGCTAGAAAGTATAGTCGTGAGTTCAATGTTGGATAATTGCAAGTTTTTTTTTCGCTGATCCCAAAAAAAAAGTTTGATTCAAGTTTTCCCTGAAATGTTGGTACTAAATAGTACATATTTTATTTGGATCAATGTGACCACGTTTCAAATAAATAGAAATACTAATCCTGATGCCGATTATACGAACATTCGATTAGCCAAACCGTTCACTTAGCTTCTTTTCTTGTGAAAGACATCGAATAAAATGAAAAATCAAGGGCCTGAATGAAGAAAACAAGCTCTCATCTGCATCGCTCAATTACCTATTTTTTTTTATTTTTATTCAGTTCTAGTCGTTTTACATACGTTCTCAGTTTGACGCTTAATTTCACAGCTATTGAAGCTCGATTAACCGAACTTTCGTTTATCCGAACCACCCTTGTCGACGTTAGTTCGGATAATCGACACTCTACTGTATTTTTTTACTGTTTCTAGCACACAATTTGGTTCAGTGTATATGTAGAAGCGCGCCCGAGTCCGCAGCAAAAGAATACCAACGTTCCCATTGTCTTCGAGATGGTATTCAGTTTTTAAAGTTTTTGGCAAACAAAACTCCGTTACTGACTACAGTAGGGCACTTTACGCGAAGGAATGGAGCCACGCCAGCAGCCACCAAGCCCTGCAAAAATATCCAAAGGAACCAGGTGCAGTAGCGTATTTAAGGCATCACACATTAAAAAATCAGGCGGAGCGAATCAAAATTTATCCAAATGGGCTTATTTTTTATACATATGGTGTTAACTACAACTATTTAACTCTGTCCACAAGTATACAATTTTTCTTTTATCCATTGGGTTAAAACACTCAAAATAAAATTAATTTGGTTAAATAATAAATTTTATCCGAAATTATATCAGTTTTTGTTTATATGTTGTTAAAATTTACATAAAATGGAGTTAAATTCGCACGATGTGCCAGGTAATAATGGTGTAAAATACAAACGTCGTCACGCATAGTCTGTGTGGTGTAGTAGGTAGGGCGTTAGTCTTCAAATCATACACTGAGAAAAAAAATCATGTAAATTCAAAAATTACGCATATGGGGATTCAAATATGATTTTGCTTCATATTTCCCTTTGAATCATTGTATAATCCCCTTTATTTCAAACGGATTTCCTTTGAACTTATACGATATTCCTTTTGAAAGTCTATCTATAATCACTTTAAATTAAAGTGATGCAGTGTAAATTTAATCAGGTCACAACCATAAATCGAAAGGATTTCCTTTTAATTTAAAAGAATGGACTCTTTGTTTTAAAGGGATATCATTTTATTTAAAATTAAAGGATTTTTCTTATTGTTTATCCAAATGCATGAACTCAAAAGAATACTTTAAATTACACCAAAAGGAGTAATTGAAATGAACTGTACATAAAAACAGGCGAAACAGTACTAGCGAGTTCTGCCTCAGAAGTTTCTCTTTTTACTGTGACTTCTTGAGGGGTCACAGGGGTATGTATTGTGAAAAATATTTCTCGACATTTGAACTCGTAGTATGATTCAGTTGTCAGCCACACTACTTCCTAGTAGATTTTTTTGCTATTTGAATATTCGTTTCATTGTGATTCCCTAGAATTTCTAGTTTAATAAACTTTAACAGCAACAAAATTTTAAAAATTACGTTTTTATGCGAATTTCTGCGAAATTTCTAGTTTTCAAAATTAGTTTATGCGAAATTCCCGTTTTTTATTTGCGAAATTTCCGTACCCCTAATAATAAGTTACCTACCTACAGTGGGATTCGATCACGCGACCCTATGATTTGAAGACTAACGCCCCTACCTACCCCTACCTACTACACCACACAGACTATAATAATTAAATTAAATATATAATTTATACCATACATTGTGACATCGCTCTACCACTTACTGCCGAGCCGACCGACTGCGAGTGTAAACCAAAAAAAAAAAAAAAATGACAATTTTCTATGTAAACAAAGCGATTTCATTTCATTTTAAAAAGATTTCCCATTGAAAATTTGGATTGAAGGGATTTCCCATTAATTTAAAAAGAATGAATTTGAATTAAAGCGATATCTATTTAAAAGGAAAGGATTATATTTAATAGGAATGTAACTCGATTTCAAAGTGATATCGATTGAATTTTAAAGGACGTTATTCTTCTGGGTGTAGGGTCCCGGGATCGAATCCCACAATAGGTAGGTAATTTATTATGCATTTTAGAGCGTAAAGAGGTAAATGAAATGTCGCCAACACCTATAGAGAGGTCAATGCTAGTTATACCAAACTCATTTATGAGTTATATGTTCTTTCCCTGGGAAAATTGTGTTTTGTTTTTATCCCAAAAATATCGATAATTACTCCTTTTGGTGTAATTGGAAGTACTCTTTTGTGTTCATCCATTTGGATAAAAAAATATTTTATCCATTTGGATAAAAAAATATTTTATCCAAACCGAGGGACGTTGTTCGTCCCATTTTGGAGTTAAATTCACAACGGATTTTTTTCTGTACAGACGGCTCCGCTTTGAATTCTTCACATCTTTCCCATTAAAATGTGGTTAGATAGTTTTTGTCCTAAGTGCACTCCACCAAACGAACGACCACGCTATGCATAGGAATGTAAAACGAATAACCGCCAGTGCCACAAATATAGCCCGAGTAATTTTCGCTTCCAACTCCCAGGTTTTCCCAATTGCGTTTGCAAGGATAAAATGCAATCATGCCTTTGTTACCATGTTCTTGAATATTGGGCTTCCATCTATGTACTTTGCTTTCTTTCCAATACTATCTCAAAAAACTTCGTTATGCCTGATGGACCCGCTTAATCCATCTGTTACAGGAGGTGGTACCTCTATTTCTATACTGTCCATACGTTCTAAAGAAGCGGTGAGAGGACACGGTCAATCAGTATCCCGTTCGGTCATTTCTGAATCAAACCATTATCACAGCACTCCGATCTCAAATAATAATTAATTGTGTGGTTCGCTCAAACTTTGACGAGTGGTTGGTAAAAGCTTTGGATAAGGCGAGATAGGCCAAGAGCTCAATTAGCATTAAAAACACCGTTTTGAGACCACAAACTCGGTTAAGCTACTTAAAGGATGGTAAAGGTTTCAGTAAATATAATTTCCAGTGTGGAGACGCATCTAGAACCTTTCAGAGAGATTAGGAAGTTATGCAGCAGCTCCCCTATTTTCACCTCTGACGCATCCTTTAGGCTGCCAAAAGCGCATATCCAAACGGGCGATAGCGTGATCTGGCGAGACCTAGTCATTTGTAGATATTTCATTGGAATTATCGCAACTGCGACATACTGTCGCGTGAGGAAATACGCAGCCTGGTTACATGATCCCCTATGGTCAATGTCCAGTTAGTCTGGCGATATATTTACGAGGTCTGGTTAGAATCTTTCTTGATGCGTGATTCGGCTACATTTTTGGGTGTGGTTTTTCTTTACATTTTTATGCGTTAGAGGTGATTCACACTTCCGACAGGATTTATTAAGTCCTCGATTTGATTAACAATTATACCATATTGTACTGCAATTTGATTAATGTAAGCACTCCCCCGGTCGGAGGAGTGCCTAAGCTTTACGCTCTTACCTTCCGGTCGATCGAATTGTTTGAGCATATTTCATTTTATTGACAGGATCTATTTGTCAAATGGGAATTGCTTCGTCCAGTGCATGCACTCACCTTTGGAACCGCGGCGCCAATCCCCGGGCCGCAACTCCGGTTGGTTCACTTGGTAGCATTCTCCAGCCACCTGGAGTCCAACACCAATGATGGGTAGGGATCATGGCCCCCTTGGAAAATCCACCCTGTGGTACACTATTTGCTAAAGATATCTCAATAGGTTTCTCCTTCGGTCCCCTTAATTCGACTCAATTTTGCTGCTTTCAGTATGGAGCATCATATATTGAATGACTCCGACCAATTTCTGTGTTTCTCTAAGGGACGTTACTATTTCGCATTATTCCAGTAAGGTGAGGGGAGAGAAATGAAAAAGTCGGCTTGTCGTATAAGGCGACTAAAAGGATAGGATGTGTATGTGCAAGCCAGTCCTATAAACAAGATTCACTTTAACTTCTTCTAAAATAAATGCATTAAAATTCCTTTTATTTAATATGGTTTAATCTATATTATATTATGATTGTGACAAACAAATATAATCTCCAAGCTACAGTGTCCCCTTGACCTTCCCCTCCTCTTCGGTGATCGACAGGATCGGCTTTGGTAGTAAAGATTCACTGGGCCATTGACAAAAAACCGGAATCAATGTTCGCAGCTTCCGTAACACGAACGATCAATCTCTTTACATTTTGATTTCCTGAACGCTCATTCCGCATAAAACTTTTCCGAAGACTTGACGAACATCGGTGAAATAAGCTGCACTTGTAACAATTTCCAGCAAGTCATTCTGCCAATTTCTAAAAGTTTTTGACACACTTTCGCCGAATTAACCAATTTTTATACGTCTGCCCGTCTTGCCTCCTATCTTGAAAACCAAAAAGGGATTATCAAGTTCTTTCGAATCCTCGGAAATAGCAACGCTGATCGGCAAAGCGTCAAGATTAAAATTTGCAAAGTGGCATTTTGTTTAGCACCGGAACAGAAGTAACAAACTGTAAAATTTCGTAGATCAGTTTCTACGGTGCGGCCCATTTTACGAATACCTTCGTAAATAATATTCCACGATCATCTCTTTTCGAACCCTGACAAAAAGGATTGGCACCAACATCCAAACACAGCATAATACACTTCTTAAAGGGTTAAAAAATACCGGCGTACAGAGGACTGCGCCCGCAATACGAGGGTTTTTTAGATTTTGGATACATACATAGTGAATAATTTTGCACATAATATTTTATAGGTAATAAATAAGAATTATGCACAATGTTAATGAAATGCTTCTCGTATATCTATTTTTGGATTGGTCTAATTAAAAAGTGTTAGCCTTTCATTCTGAAACGCGTTTTTTTATATGTATCATGGCTCCACATATTAACTGGATTTATTAGCTGTAATGCCGTTACCATTACTCCAAACTGGAAAAAAGCGACTGATATGAAATGTACCCATCGAGTTCTTTGATTTGATAAAAACTAAAAAAGTCGACTTTTTCAAATCTCCGGGACACCCTGTTTTGCTTGTCCTACCAACGTCTAAGTATTTCGTGCTAAAGACTGTTACGATTCTACACATTCCTACCAAATTTCATTACGATCGGTTAGTGAACAAATATCTAAATGTCCGGGACACCCTGTTATCTTGGCCATACCAATTTTTAAGTATTTCATGGCAAAGACTGTTACCATTCTACACATTCCTACCAATTTTCATGACGATCCGTTAAGCCGTTCGCGAGTTATTTAGTGAACAGACGGACGGACAAAATCGATTTCATAAGGGTTTTTTGAAAAATCTAGAAAACCCTAAAAATGTTGAAAAAAACGCTAGCCACCGAATGTTTATTATTCTATGATAAGAAATAAATTTTCTTATCTTCTTCTGAATAGTAAACGTGCGACGGACCATGCCGACTATCGAAACTCGTTTGTATATTAGATAGTGGCGACCGAACAATCACGACAATCATTGTGCTCTAAGAAAATGTAAAAATCGCACGGAAAAAAACATGATTATGTCGATTTTGTTGCTTAAAAGTTCGTAGCAAAAGTGCTTAGGATGTATTTTCTATTATTTTGAAACACTCGTCTTACCTACACAAGTGGCATATCATCAATTAGCTTCATTCAATTTATTAAAACAAAGTTTTCATCGAAAGAGCTCAGGTTGTCCCATATTTTTATATCATTCCCGTTAATATTGAACTGAACATCAGTGGGGGTATGTTTAAAATTTCTCTCATTCCAAAAATTGAATGAGCCAAATTGGACCAAGAGTTCCCCTACCTCCCATTCAAATGATCCCTCTTTGATATTTTAAATCGTCCATAATTTTCGACAAAATATCGCTAGCGACCTGAAATTTTGATCAATTCCTAATTGTGACATATCCTTAAAGTTGATGAAAAGCAGGAGCAGGCGACTACCCCTACCTATATTCAGCCATATTTATACCCTTCACTCGTAGAGTAAAGGGTATATTAACTTTGTCATGAAGTTTGTAACGCATTGAAGGAAGCATCTCCGACCATATAAAATATGTATATATATGATCAGCATGACGAGCTGAGTCGATTGGGCGATGTCCGTCTGTCTGTCTGTCCGTCTGTCCGTCTGTTGCTACGCGTTTTACTCGGCCAGTTTAAAAGCTATCGAGCTGAAATTTTGCACACATGCTTCTTTTTATTGCAGGCAGTTTGTATGTTCGAATCGCTTCAATCGGACCGTAGGGTCATGGGGCTGCCATACAAACCTAACCCCCCCAATTTGGTTTTTCTAAGAAAAACTTTTTCATGCGTGCACCAATTTCAACCAAATTTCACACAAATGTGTTTCTATTGATAAGACAAAACATATGTAAGAATGGATCAAATCGGACTATGGGGTCATGGGGCTGCCATACAAACTTAACTCCCCAAATTAGGTTCTTCTAAGAAAAACTTTTTCATTTGTGCACCAATTTCAACCAAATTTCATACAAATGTGTTTATATTGATGCCACAAAACATATGTAAGAATGGTTGGAAAAGGACTGTGGGGTCATGGGGCTGTCATACAAACCCAACCCCCCAAATTGAGTTTTTCTAAGAAAAACTTTTTGATTTCTGCACCAATTTCAATCAAACCTCATAAAAGTGCATTTCGATTGATGCCACAAAACATATGTGAAAATGAACGGAATCGGACAATGGGGTCATGGGGCTGTCATACAAACCCAACCCCCCAAATTGAGTTCTTCTACGAAAAACTTTTTTATTTGTGCATCACTTTCAACCAAAACTCGTAAAAGTGCATCTCTATTGATGCCATATGACATGTGTAAAACTGAATGGAATCGGTCTATGGAGTCATGGGGCTACCATACAAACCCAACCCCCCACTTTAGATCTTGTAAGAAACATTTTTTCCACACCAATTTCGAAAAAAATTAATGCGTCCTTGTCAAACCAAAAAAAAAAATTAAAAACGAATGGAATCATACTATGGGACCATGCTCCCGCATCCCCCCAATAAAGTTTTCTGACTAAATATTTTTATTTTCCCACTTAACCAAAAACACACAAATGTTGTTTTATCGACGCCACAGAAGGAAAAGAATGGGGAAGGATTGAACACAAGTCATATGTTCGCCCAAAAAAAAACTTTTAGCCCGAGGAGAGTGAAGGGTATTCAAATTTCGGCCGCGCCCGAAATTAGCCTCGGTCTCGTTTTTGATAAAATGTTGCGAAAAACTTCAAATTTGTGTCAAAATTGATCGGGATACTTCTCCAGCTCATAATAAAAGAGCCCAGAAAGGGATATACAAAATAATTGCGTACTTTGATTTTCGTCGATAACATATACCGTTACTTTGTTTATTCACTCGTAATCAACACGATACTCAAAAGTTAGTTTTGCCGAAATGCATATGCCAAAGATTGTTTGCTGAGTGAAGTTAGATTATTTTTCAATCTGCGTGGCAAAAACAATGAACAATCAATGATCAATGACCACTAGATACAGTTAGATGATGTAAGGCCAGCCGCTAATTTGTTGTTGCTTGAAGTTTACAAACCCTTATCGTATCGAATAGTAAGAACAATTAGGCTTTCTCCATTTAATTTCAGAATCCAATCTTGGTTTTTCATGAAGCGGTAATTAAAAGGTTTGAAAATTTTATAAAAGTCACTGGCTTTTCAAGCTCTGCAACTCTCAAATTTTTCGAGCCATCATGCATAGAATAGAAGGTCGAAAGGGGTTGCTTAACAGAAGATTGTTGAATATGGACAAACTCGACCATTTTCATGGAAAATGCGAGGTGATCACTACGTTGTCTTAATTTCAGTATGATGTTGTAATAATAATTTTAAACTGCCCGAATTCCCTCCAACAAATTGAGCACTTTTCACGTTTCGCCACTAATCATGATCTTCAAAGGATTTTGATAGCTCACATCTGGCGAGAGATCGTAGTGCGTACACTGAACAAAATCATTTGCTTAAAACAAGAAAAAATACAATAAAAAACAGCCAAGCAATAATTTTTCCTGATTTAAGATGTATTTTCTTGTTCCAAGAAAAGTTTTTCTGATTTAAGATGTTTTTTCTTGTTCCAAGAAAAGTTTTTGCTTAAAATAATGCTTATTTTTTTAATTTAAGCAAAAATTTTTCTTGGAACAAGAAAAAACATTTTAAATCAGAAAAACTTTTCTTGGAACAAGAAAATACTTCTTAAATCAGGAACAATTTTTTCTTGGCTGTTTTTTATTGTATTTTGTTCTTGTTTTAAGCAAATGTGATTTTTTCAGTGTATGCAAAGCAAACACGCCCTACCATTTTATAAATAATGTTTATTGTAACTCGGTAAATTTCTAAATTTGGTTTTGCAGGCTGAAAAGTTAGCCGATCACTGAGTTAAGATAAATCTAATATTTTCATAGTGGTTCTTTTTTCTAATATTTTTTTTTCTCTTTTATTTCTTTACAGATTGAATTTCATTTATTGGTAAGTACATAAATACTTCTCTTTAGCTTATTAATGTTACTAAACCAATGGTCAGCGGACTGAAAGTGGTCCGTGACTATGTATTTACAAAAATGTAGTGTGTGTCCGCAATGAAATTAATCAATTCAATTCAATTTCAATTTTATTTCAGTTAGAATAATTTCGGTTTACAAAAGCTTAATACAGATTCCGGTTCTGAACCTTAACTCATTAATATGAATAATTTGAACAAGCAATTCAGTTAATTAAGTTTAAAATGCTAATTAGAATAATGTTCAGGAAAAAACAAGAAAACCTGATATAATTTACAAAAAAAAAAAAAATATGTAATAAAATAAAACTTAACCTATAAACTTAACCTATGAAGAATGTAATATGGATTGTGTAATAGTAGTTTACTTAATACATTAGGTAGTAATCATAGATTGAATAATATTATTGTTAATATTGGAGCAATTCGTTATAAATCTAGAACTATTTTTTCGGGCTATTTCATCAATTTTCCTAATTTTTGTTTCGTAATGCAATCTTATTGTAGAATAATAGAACGGTTTATCGTAAATATGTTTGAGGATCTTATTTTGAGTTATCTGCATTTTGTTTTTCGTTGTTTTTGCATAGTTATTCCATAAAGGAGAACCATACATCGCTATTGGCTGAATGACCATTTGGTATATAATGCACTTGTTTTCGAGTGACAGTTGGGACTTCCTATTTAATAGTGGGTAGAGGGACCAAAAAGATTTCCACATTTTTTCGGTGGTTCTTTCGACATGCGCGTGACCAGTTAGTTTCTTATCAAAGACGAAACCAAGATACTCAATTTCATTTTTCCATGGGATGCGGTTTCCAAGAAAATCTAAAGGCGAATTTGGGAAGTTACTTCTTTTTCTTTTATTTGAGAAAAAAGCTGCTTTACTCTTAGACTCATTGAGTTTTATCTTCCATCTGAAGTAATACTGGTACAGACATTCCATTTGGTGTTCGAGCTTTGACGAAATTATAGCCGGGTCGTCCCCATCACAAAATATACAAACGTCATCTGCAAAACAGGCCATTTGACATTTGTTTGATCTAGGTATATCTGAGGTATATATATTAAATAGGACTGGGCTAAGACAAGAGCCCTGAGGAACGCCATATGGTATTCCTTTAACAGATGAGAATGATTCTCCTATTTGGACAGTGAAATATCTATTAAACAGAAACGATTCTATAATTTTAATTAAATAAATAGGTAAACCATACCTTAATAACTTAAATAATAGTCCATTGTGCCAGACAGAATCAAAGGCTCTTTGGATATCCAACGTAACGACACCAACCGATTTTTTGTCCTTAATTGACTTGTCAATATATTTGAACAACCGTAATGCTTGATGGACAGTTGAAAGTTTCTTTTGAAAACCAAACTGAAATTCAGGTATTATTTTTAAGCGTTCGACAACCTCGTTCAGTCGAGACAATAATATTTTCTCCAGGACTTTGCTCATGGAAGGTAAGAGGCTTATTGGTCTGTAACTATTAGCATCTTTAGGGTTTTTGTCCGGCTTAGGAATAGGTATTACTCTGGCGTGTTTCCAGGCGGAAGGGAAATAACATGATTTTAAGCAAGCATTTATTATAAAATTAAGGCTAACTATCGCTTTTAAGATTACCATTTAACAATTTTTTGTACCTACACTGAAAAAATCATTTGCTTAAAACAAGAAAAAAAATACAATAAAAATGTTTTTTCTGATTTAAGATGTATTTTTTTGTTCCAAGGAAAGTTTTTCTAATTTAAGATGTTTTTTCTAGTTCCAAGAAAAGTTTTTGCTTAAAATAAATAAATAAGCATTATTTTAAGCAAAACTTTTCTTAAAACAAGAAAATACATCTTAAATCAGAAAAACTTTTCTTGGAACAAGAAAATACATCTTAAATCAGGAAAAATTATTCCTTGGCTGTTTTTTATTGTATTTTTTCTTGTTTTAAGCAAATGATTTTGTTCAGTGTATATAATATGTATTTAGGGGTAAGCATATTTTCGAAGTGACCTGAAGAATTGCAATAATTGGCGTGGGATCTGCCTACTTCCTGCTGTTTCCAAGCTGATGGCTAAGATTGTTTTAGGACGAATCAAGGACAAAATCGATGACACATTGAATGATGAACAAGCTGGCTTTCGCGAAGGGTTTTCCTGTAGCGACCACATTAACACCCTCCGTATTATCATCGAGCAATCCGCGGAATGGAGATCCCCATTACATCTCATGTTCATTGATTTTGAGAAAGCCTTTGATAGCGTTGATCGTCTCTACATCTGGAATGCCTTACGGAGACGAAATATCCCAGATAAGATAATCTCCATCATCAAGGAATCCTACAATGGAGCCCAATGTCACGTCCTGCATAAGGGCAAGCTTTCAGATCCTTTTGAGGTGCACAGTGGAGTGAGGCAGGGCTGCATTTTGTCACCTATTCTCTTCCTTGTTGCCATTAGTGATGTACTCGGCTCCGCACTCCAATTACATCGTAACAAAGGTATATCAGATGGAAATTGTTCGATCACCTTCAACATCTTGACTATGCTGACGACATTTGCCTTCTATCAACAAACACGGATGATGTCGCTCAAATGACAGAAGCTCTAAATTGCGCGAGTCGTAATGCGGGGCTGAAAATCAATGCTGCCAAGACTAAGTTCTTGAGCACATATCCAGGTGGGCAAAGCGAAATTCGTATTTCAGGACAGGCAGTCGAAAAAGTTGATGAATTTTGCTATCTCGGAAGTGTAGTTACAGCAGATGGTGGAGCGGATGCTGATGTAAAATCACGGGTAAACAAGGCTAGGGCAGCTTTCTTCAATTTGACTCCTTTCTGGCTAAACAACAATATTTCCAGACGCACCAAAATACGTGTCTTTAATTCTAATGTGAAATCCATTCTGCTATATGGCTGTTCAACCTGGAAGGTGACTAAAGAGATCACTGATAAGTTGCAGACTTTTGTTAATCAGTGTCTACGGCGCATCCTAAATATTCGTTGGCCGGAGATCATTTCGAACGAGGATCTCCTTACTATAACTGGCCAGGAAAGGATAGGCGCTTCGATCAAAAGACTTAAGTGGCAATGGATAGGTCACACCTTCCGAAGAGGGCCCAAAAACGTCGCAAAAAAGGCTCTAAACTGGAATCCACAGGACTCCGGAGCAAGACGCCGTGTTGGGCGGCCAAGGAACACATGGAGAAGATCGGTAACTACACCGAAAAAAATGGTTTAGACTTTTTATCTAAAGTGAAGTAGTTGACTTAAATTTAGATAGTTTTACCAAAGAAATAGCTGATTTCTCTAATCTTCGCAGCTGAAAATACTATTAAATTCGTTCATTTAACCACGCAAGATTAGAAGAAAAAGATTAGTCAATTCTTCCACAAAAGTTGTTGATTGTACTATTCAAATATAAAATTTAACTACAAACAATCGTTCTTTTTTCTTCAACACAATTTAGCTATCCAACATTTAACAATTTATAGATAATGAATAGCTGTCTGTACAAATGAATTAATTGAATTTGCAAATATAGTAGATGTTTCAACTAATGACGAATAGAAAAATTACCCATATCTTCGTAGCTGTTTCAACGACATAGAATCATAAGCTGAAAATCAACGCGAACTTTAGATGAATTCGACTATTCCTTTAGATAACCATTCTAATTTTTTTTCTCAGTGTAGCGAAGCGAAAACGCTAAATCTTACATGGTCGCAGCTAGCGCCGTTGGCGCAAAACAGAACGAGGTGGAGAGTAGGCGTGGTTAATGCCCTATGCCCCACAAGGGGTTGACAGGAACTAGAGAGAGATATTTTCGAAGAATTACCACAAACCTAAATGCTTCGGAATTTCAAAAATCTGCAACTGCATTTCCAAGTTTCTGAACCTGGTTTCCAGCTAATGCAACAGCAACTTTGACCACCCAGTACCCACTTACCTAAATTTTTCCGAACAATTTTGGGTACCAATATTCGAAAAATTGTCGCCGTTTGCGCTTAGTCCATTTTTGCGGTTTTGCGTTTTTTTTTTGTTCATGGGTCCTATAAAAATTTGAATCAATTTGACCTTCTCTCTTTCAAAGATTTCGGTCTTTGCAATTTTTTTCTTGGGTAGCATCTTTGTACGGCTGAAACTTCAGAATACTGACAGACAAATTTTATAATTTAGAAAAATTTGACACTACACTACACCTGATAATGTTAAAGTGGCGATATTTGAATGGCTTTTCAATCGGTTGAAATTCTATGTCCTTGTGGTGAAAAGACACAAAAGCGAGTGTTAACAGGAACGCTAGCCACTGTTTTTTTTTTCGATTCATAGTCATCGTGAAACATCTACAACCTTACAACTGCGAACTCGACCAACAGTCGAAACTTTGGAATTTTTGGGCTACGAAGGAATAAAAAGGCATTCCCATCGAGCAGAAAGTATAGTGTTGAGGTGTCAATGCTGCCAAAAATATGTATGGTATAACACGGTTATAACGCTCACGCGATTTCACGGTTGTAGCGCCATTTTTCCTAGTACCCATAATTTAGCCATGCATTAAGTGCAAATATTTCACGGTTATAGCGCTTTTATAACGCTATCACGGTTATATCGCTTCAAATTGTCAGTCCCCAGACATTCATTTGCACTTTTGAAATGCCTTACGAACAAATTTAAAAAAAAATGCCTGGCTAAATACGAAGAGCTAGAAAAGATCCTAATAGAATAATTTCGCCAAATTCGGGCGTCTAATTTGCCGGTCAGTGGTCCAATTTTGATGGAAAATGCTTGCGAAATTGCCGAGACTTTAGAGCTTAACAATTTTGCAGCGAATACAGGATGTATCGAGAGATTTAAAAAACGCCACGGGATATACAAACAAATCAGTGGTGAAACTGTAGATGTCAACGAAGATGTTGTGACTACTTGGACAGGAAGTGTCCTTCCAACCATTGTGAAAGGTTATCATCCTCGAGAAGTATATAATGCGGATGAGCTCGGACTTTTTTTCAACCTCTTGCAAGACAAGTGTTTGTTTTTTAAGGAGGATAATTGTCATGGTGGTAAGCGTGGCAAGGAGAGGTTGACTGTTCTCCTATGCACAAATGCAGATGGAAGTGAGAAGTTGGAACCCCTTGTGATCGGGAAGTCGCAAAAGCCTCGCTGCTTTAAGGGTATTCAGTATTTTCCCTGTGAATACAAAAATCAGAACCGGGCGTGGATGACAAGTGGCTTATTCGTAGAATGGCTGGGTAAGTAAGACTGTAAAATGGCAAAACAAAATCGACATATAGCTCTTTTCATTGATCACTGCCCTGCTCTTCCTTCTGAGCGTTGATTATTTGAGCAACGTTAAAGTGATATTTCTGTCACCGAATTGCACTAGTCGCCTGGAACCCCTTGGCCAAGGGATTATTAAAGTTTTCAAGCAAAACTATCGGCGAAGCATATGTTTCATTCTTAATATTTTTATAGTGCTTTCACGTATATAACGCGCATTTCGGTTGGTCCCTTCAATAGCGTTATAACCGTGTTTTACTGTATTTCACAATTTTCCGAGAATCGTACTATTACAGAACTAACGAGACCGAGGCTAATTTCGGGCGCGGCCGAAATTCGGATACCCTTGGCTCCCCTCGGGCTTAAAGTTTTTTGGGGCGTATCTATGACTTGTATTTAGTCCTCCCCGCTTCCATGCTTTTCCTTATTTTCACATAAGTGCCGTGGCGAAGATTTAATGGGGGAAGCGGGGGATGTGAGTTTCTTAGAAGAACCAAAGGGGGGGGGGGGGGTTGTACGGCAGACCTATGAACGCATGGCCTTTCCATCAATTTTTACGTATGTTTGTGGCATCAATTAAAACAAATTTCTATGAGACTTGGTCGAAATTGGTGAATATATAAAAAAGTTTTTCTTCGAAGAACCTAATTTTGGGGTTGGGTATATGCCAGCCCCACGACCCCATAGTCCGATCTTATTTCTTTCCACGTTTGTTATGTGGCATCAATAGAAATATAATTTTCTGAGGTTTGATTGAAATTTGTGTGCAAATAAAAACGTTTTTTTTTTTTTTAAATTTGATTTGGGGGGCTAGGTTTGTATGGTAGCCCCATGACCACATGGTTCGACTCCATCTATTCATACATATGTTTTGTGTCATCAATAGAAACACATTTGTGTGAAGTTTTGTTGAAATTGGTGTATAAATAAAAAAAAATATCTTAGAACTTAATTTGGGGAGCTAGGTTTGTATGACAGCCCCATGACCCCATGGTCCGATTTGGTCAATTTTTACATACGTTTTCTGATATAACTAGAAACACATTTGTGCGAAATTTGATTGAAATCGATGAGAAAATAAAAAAGTTTTTCTCAGAAGAACCTAATTTGGGGGTCTAGGTTTGTATGGCAGCCCCACGACCCCACTGTCCGATTTGATAGATTTTTACATATATTATGTGTCAGCAATGAAAACACATTTGTGTGAAATTTTATTGAAATTGATGCCTAAATCAAAAAGTTTTTCTAAGAAGAACCTAATTTTGGGGGTTGGGTTTGTATGGCAGCCCCACGACCCCCTTGTCGGATTTCAGCGATTCAAACATACAAACTGCCTGCAACAAAAAGAAGCATGTGTGCAAAGTTTCAGCTCCATAGCTTTTAAACTGGCCGAGCAAAACGCGTCGCAACAGACAGACAGACGGACAGACGGACATCGTCCAATCGACTCAGCTCGTCACGCTGATCATATATATACATATTTTATATGGTCGGAGATGCTTCCTTCAATGCGTTACAAACTTCATGACAAAGTTAATATACCCTTTCACTCTATGAGCGAAGGGTATAAAAATCCTAAAGAAAAGGTTTCCTCTAATGGTAATACCCTTGTACCTCTAATGGTAATACCCTTGTAGGTAAGTGGTCCACTGACATTTTTTGAGTTGGGAACCACTGCTTAAGTTTCATTATTACCGATTAAATCAAATAAGTACAACGTCCCAAACAATTGAAATTTTCAATTGACTTCTTAGAAAATACAATTGTATCATCAAGAATAGTATGCCAATACGCATCTGTTGCGACAATTCCAAACCAATTAGTCACTATGTATTATTACTCCAAGCCAGGCCCAACTGATAAATTCCACTCAGACACATTCGATGCTTGTTGACGAAACTAGTGTTGAAGGATGCTGACTAAGCAATCGCATATCATCGCACCCGTTTTAGTGTGATCTAAATACAAAATGATGTCGCGCTTGCTTATCAATTATCATGTTTATATGGAAATATTTGTGTATTAATTTAAATTTCATCTGCCAACAACACAGATCCCGATCCACAAATAGTCTCTCAAGTGTGAGATTATTTCAACTTCTGGTCTTTTGTTTACAACAGATTTTAGTTCTTAACCATATCATTATCTGTGTTTTCGTATACATACATATAACACAACCTTCTTAATTTGGTCATCTTGAAATGAAAAGTCACAGCAACTAATGACTTTAAGCTGCCTGAATTTCAAACGCATTTAAATACCTAATTTTATTGTCTAATTGTCTTTTTGGTGTGTGTATCTTCAACGGACAGATAGTGTGAAAAACTATCCTACGGTATGAGTAGGTACTACACATTTAGCTAGATTTTATTGAGGGACTTACCAAATGATAAAATAAATTAAAGAGCATCGTTTCGTTTTTTTTTTTACTATGTTCCTGTATTTGCCTAGTATCTTCCGAGATTGCAGCGTGAAGACGACACCAAACACAATCTTTATCTAAGTGTGAAGAAAGCACATCATTTTATAGGCTTTTATTGTTCTCGTCTCCTTCGTACACTTAAAAGTGGGTAGAAAGAATCTTTTCTCTATCTATTAAATTTTAAGTGGTTTTGTATAGCTACGCACTGTGTTGTTCTTTGTATCTTTAAATTTGATGTTTATCTTTTCAAATATAGAAAACAATGAATTCTTTCTGTTTTTTGGTTGTGTCTATCTGTGCTGGACGAAATAGAAAAGAACTTCCGATTTTGATAAAAAGCTAAATAGGGAAAAATGGAAAGAAATTGAAGAGAAAGAAGTGGGCTTTATGAAGTATGTACAGTCTGTGATTTCCTCTGCAGGAAAGATTTTTTCAATTTTGGATTGAAATACAAGCTGGCCTATTTGTTTTCTAAGTACACAGGGTCCTAAGTTTAAATCCATTGATTCTAGTGGATGATGCGAATCGTTTAGTATGCTGCATGAGTCGTTGATTTGAAGATCCACATGTACCAGACACAACAAACACATTTTTAAACGTATTAAACGTTAATAAGTAAAATGCCAATTTTAACCTTCAATTTTTTTTATAAATATTCTGCAGAAAAAAATTCTGTTTTAATAACAATATTGTGTCTTGCACACACTTAAAGCGTGACCCTGCTCGCTTGACTTAATTGCTTTGTATTTTGTAATTACAAAAAATGATGAACATAATTGTTGTGGGAACAACATTTTTTATTCCATCGCGCGCATATACAAAGCGCACAACCCCAGAACAATTTGTATCCAATTCGCATTAACTCCTCTTCCCATCATTCACGGTTATTAAGAATATTCATAATAAAAACAGCTCACCATCATACCATACACTTGACTTAACGACATATTGATGTATCGCGAAATATTATCATTATCGCGCGCGCAAAAAAAAGTTGCATGCACATAAGCTTGAACGCTTCCAAGAAGATTGTGTTGGATTGGATCAATTTTATTTTGACCGCGGTCATAATATGGCGGATAAGTTTCATAAGTTGCGTACGGAAGAGTTATAACCCGTGTAAAGATATAAAGAGTAAACGTACTTCCGTCCTTCAAAAGAAGGAGGTTGTCACTTTTAAGTGCGCAAGGTTGTAATTTCCTAGTTACGATCATGATAATAATCTCAACTGTTGCCGCGGGAAATTGCTTTTTGCAGATGAAGGAAAAAAAAATGAGCCATGATATGGGGAAGTTGATCTTATAAATATGATGGTCATTTTTGTGCTAAATTTACGAGTTGAATGTTGTTTGTTTGGGTGACTGCATGTCTTGTTGTCATATACCTACATAAATTTGATTGGGGTTCGTTTCAGCTGTTTTTCGAATTTTATTGCCAACTAATGATTAATTGATGGATGTTTTGAATAGATGCTATAACACAGCAGAGGTGGCAAGATAACTAGGAAATTATAGTCCAATCAAAACATGTATGTATATCTAAATATTTATTTCGAGCTCAAAATAGAACCCAATTTCAGTCACTTTGAAATATGTATGCGTCAAGGAGTCCAAAAATGCATTTTACCAGGAAAGGTCCTAAAAAGGACACATATTGATCCTCCATTAAATATGGCCATGTGGGGTATCATATCAAAGGGCACATCGTGTACATTCCATTTCTGTATTTTTTTCTTATTACAGGCACTCTTGACTGTCATAAATTCATGGTCTTTATTTTTGCACTGCCATAACATTGCAAAAATTTGAAAATTGAAGCTTTCCCGACTTTTTATAAACTGATAAAATTAGGTTTAGCATCCATTTTGCTATTTACAAATTACAAAGATATTAAATGAGATGTTTTTAAAAAGGACGAATTAGAATTTGTATTTGTATTTTTTGTCCTTTCATATTATAAAACTATTTGTTTTTACAGAAAATTGAATTTGGCACTTCTGAAATTCGAAAAACTCTAAAAAAAACTAGCCTCATATTGATTTTTTATACCCTTCGCTCATAGAGTGAAAGGGTATATTAACTTTGTCATGAAGTTTGTAACGCATTGAAGGAAGCATCTCCGACCATTTAAAAAGTATACATATCAGCATGACGAGCTGAGTCGATTGGACGATGTCCGTCTGTCTGTCTGTTGCAGCGCGTTTTTCTCGGTCACTATAAATGCTACGGAGCTGAAACTTTGCACAAGTACTTATTACTCTTGCAGGCTGTTTAGATGTTTGAATCACCGAAATTGGATCACTGGGTCATGGGGCTGCCATACAAACCTAGCCCCCCTAATTTCCAATTTCAACAAAATTTCACACAAATGTGTTTCTCTTGATGGCACAAAACATATCTAAGAATGGATCAAATCGGATAATGGGGTCATGGGGCTGCCATACAAAACTAACCCCACAAAGTAGGTTCTTCTAAGAAACACTTTTTGATTTGTGCACCTGTTTTGACCAAATTACACACAAACGTGTTTCTCTTGTAGATACAAAACATATCTAAGAATGCCAAATTGTTCTGTGGCCTGACCGCATTACGCAGTAAAAAGTTAGACTTTTTTGCGCGTCACATTTAGGGGGGGGGGGGAGGGGTGGCAAAGGGGTGAAATTATGATTTTTCGCCAATATCTTGTTAACTGTGATAAATGTTCAAGGACGATTTAAACTACACATAATTTCCTTTCTAATGATATATTATATCATATATTTTAGGTCTATAGTATATAATCTGCCAAGAGAAGCAGATTATATACTAGACCTAAAAACATTCGGTGTAATTTCGATTTCTTGATAGTTACATTTGGCGCTCTAGCTCCTGAAGTAATTTAATTAGAGCCATGGTAATTGGGATAACTATTCCTAACAAAATATAGCTGTCCCACACGGAGACTCAAGCTGCCCCGACAAAGCATTCTCCTATATCCCCTATTAACATTTAAAAAAAGACATGCCTGTAACTTATCGCCGAATCACAGCAGGCGGGAAAAATTTTGGTAAACGTTAAGGCTAAGTCCCATTAGACCCTCCACCAAATATTACTTCGATCGGATTAAAACAAAAGGTATCTCCCATACAAATTATTCAAATTCAATGCCACTAGTTTATTGAGAAATAAGGGAACAAGTCAACCAAAATTAAAGTTTTGCTCGTAGGCAATTTTCGGGTCATTTTGTATGGAAGGTACCCTTTGTTTTAATCAGATCAAAGTAATATTTGGTGGAGGGTCTAATGGGACTTAGTCATAACGTTTACGAAAATTTTTCCCGCCTGCTGTAATTCGGCGATAAGTTACAGGCACGTCCTTTTTTTAAATGTTAATAGGGGATATAGGAGAATGCTTTGTCGGGGCAGCCTGAGTCTCCGTGTGGGACAGCTATATATTGTTAGGAATAGTTATCCCAATTACCATGGCTCCAATTAAATTACTTCAGGAGCTAGAGCGCCAAATGTAACTATCAAGAAATCTAAATTACAACGAATGTTTTTAGGTCTAGTATATAATCTGCCAAGAGAAGGTATATGATATAATATATCATTAGAAAGGAAATTGTGTGTAGTTTAAATCGTCCTTAGAACATTTTGCTGTAAATATTACAATTAACAAGATATTGGCGAAAAATCATAATTTCACCCCTTTGCCACAGCCTCCCCCTCAAATGTGACGCGCAAAAAAAGTCTAACTTTTTACTGCGTAATGCGGTCAGGTCACAGAACAATTTGGCATCAAAAGTCACCTCTTTTTTTTGGATGTTTGGGTTTCATCATTTTTTCAGCTAAAATCACTATACTACAACCCCCCATTTTAGTTCTTCTAAGGAAATTTTTTTGCACCATTTTCACAAAACGTTGAATTAATGTGTCTTTACCAAAGCAACAAAAAAGTTAAAAACGAATGGAATCGTACTGTGGGGTCATGCTCCCGCAACCCCAATAAAACTTTCTGAGTAAATATTTTTATTTGCCCACTTATTTCAACCAAGCCCAAAACATTTGTCAAGACGGAAGAAAAAGAATGTGGAGTTGGGTTAATTACAAGTCATAGGTACGCCAGAAAAAAACTTTTAGCCGAAAGAGAGCGAAGGGTATCCAAATTTCGGCCGCGGCTGAAATTAGCTTCGGCTTTATTTTAAATGCAAACGTTTTAGCTGGTTAATTAATTTACCTGTTTAATTTCTAGAATCCCAGGAGCCTTAAACCAGTGGCGCGACCACGGGAGGGGCTCGTAGGTTAAAGCCCCTCCCAGGCCCAGAAATAAGGAAAGGAAAAATTAAATATGAAGCAATGAATTTCGTTGCAGATTTTATAAAAATATGAATCGTGTTCGGGAGGGAATAACTAGTTTCGTTAATCTGTTCAAGTTGTTGACATCCTTACAAGACTAATTGTGAAAATCTTGACTTATCGTTCCATTCTATACACCAACTGCGGTGCATGTCTGTAGTATTTATGGCATGGCAACTTACCAGCTCTATGGGATCTACGCGGAACTTTGTCTGTTTGGAGGAGAAGACCCCCAGTGGGAGAAATATCGAGTTATTCAATTTCGGAAATGTCACATTGGAATTTTTGCATCAGGACCTCTAAGCGTCTATAGGTCAGTTGGTAGAGTTGCTGACCTTGTGACTGAAGGTCGGAGGTTCGAGTCCCGATGGGACAAAACTTTTTTCCATCACTTTCCTCAATTTTTTGGTATTTTTTCCCAAATTTTTGTGGTTTCGTACAGATAGACACACTCATCAGGTCTTGTGTCTGTTTTCTATCTGTGCACAAGACGACCACTTGAATTTTAGCGGGGGAATTATGGAGATTTTTGATTTGCCGTGAAGGCTACGACCATGACGCTCGACCGTGCAGGTCTATACCGGTGTTGAATGCTCACATTGCTTTGGGAGTTGTGATGGTAGACATTTTTTCCCTCTCGAATATACAATTACTGTATTAATTCTGGTTCCCAATTTCGTGGGTGCGAGTTTTAACTAATTGTGAAAATCTTGACTTATCGTTCCATTCTATACACCAACTGCGGTGCATGTCTGTAGTAGACCTGATGAGTGTGTCTATCTGTACGAAACCACAAAACTTCGGGAAAAAATACAAAAAAATTGAGGAAAGTGAGGGAAAAAAGTTTCGTCCCAATCGGGATTCGAACCTCCGACCTTCAGTCACAAGGTCAGCAACTCTACCTACTGAGCTATAGACGCGTAGAGGTCCTGATGCAAAAATTCCACTGTGACATTTCCGAAATTGAATAACTCGCTGGGGCTCTTCTCCTCCAAACAGACAAAGTTCCGGGTAGTTCCCATAGAGCTGGTAAGTTGCCATGCCATAAATACTACAGACATGCACCGCAGTTGGTGTATAGAATGGAACGATAAGTCAAGATTTTCACAATTAGTTAAAACTCGCACCCACGAAATTAGGAACCAGAATTAATACAGTAATTGTAAATCCTTACAAGAATTTGAGGAATATCTTTGTGGAAAAAAAAGAAAACAGAAGACAAACGCACAGGTTTGAGGTGATTTTGGAAAAAAAAATCCGCAAGTTCTGATAATAATTTTTACCGAGCTCCAAATATTTCACTTTTGAAAGATGTATGACGCATATCCACAAAAATTTGAATTTTTCTAATATTCCAACCTTTGTGCGATTTTTTATTTGCACCCATTGTGTTGTCTGGTATAACCCAAATGCTACTGTAATTGTGGTTTGAATATCGGTGTCAATACAAAACGTTTAGAGGGGGTGTCTCTGTTTATGCATCGGCGAAATAGAAGAAGATCAAAATGGCAAACGAAAGGCGCGTTTAGATGGCATCAAACTTGTTTGTATCCAACTTTTCCCTCAAACTTATCCAAGTTGGAAGGCTGTTTACACGTACGATATTCTCTCAAACAAATCCTATCAAACAAATCCTATCCAACTTGTTGGCCGTGTAAACAGTAGTTGAAAGTTGGAGCGGTCGTAAAACGTTATCAGTTTTTGCAATACGTATTAGTTCAGGAAAAATATATTTGCTTTTTCTTTTATTTTTTCGTGAATATTTTAAACATTGAAAGAAACATGCCCGAATGAGTATACAGCGTGCTCCTAAAGTCAACGGAACGCAAGAATTGGATGATAGCGCACATATATTGGTAATCAGGCCCATTAATTCTTTATTATTAGAAAGTATATTTATATTTCGATTGGACTATAATCAATGCATCTCAAACAAGTTGTCCAACTTCTGTTTTCACGGTGGATTTGTTTGAATGCTCGTTCCACTTCAAACTTGTTGTCCAACTTCTGTTTACACGATGGATTTGGTGTCCAACTTGTTTGAATGCTCAAAAGTTGGACGACAAATCCATCGTGAAAACAGCGCTGAAAGTATAATGCCGCACACACACGATCAATCCGAATCGATTTTATTCTATTTTCATTCTGTCTCAATCAGACATTTTGTTGGATTTTGACAGAACGAAAATCAAAACAAATGGATTCTGATTCTCCGTGTGTGTGTGGCATAATGCCGCCCACACATGGAGAATCCATAAATTCTTCGTTGTGCCAAACTCCATATTAAACAATTTTTTTTATATGGAGTTTGACAGAACGAAGAATTTATAGATTCTCCATGTGTGGGCTACCTAAGAAGCCGAAACAATAGAAACAAATCCGGCCTAAAGGTACGTTGTCCTCGACACAACTGCTTCGGCTCTAGCGACAGCGACTCGCTCATTTCATATAAAACCTCATTTTTCTCTCATTCTAAAAACCAGTTTCTGTATGAAATGAGCGAGTCGCTGTCGCTAGAGCCGATGCAGTCTTGTCGAGGACAACGTACCTTAATGGTTATTTACGGAGCGACGGTCACAGAATTGCTTGGAGCGCATAGTGAGTAGGTACTCCCGATACACACGCTTTCGCTTTGGCATTTATTAGGTCCACCAAGTCCGTGTGAATCAGGGACACGACAAAGTGTAATAAAGCGTTGTTACTGGCTAATAGGACTATCGCCAAACTTGCGGCAGCAGCCTCAAGTGCCCATAGTAATATTGATTGTCTCAGCCCCTTCCAGGATACAATTACAATAGCTTCATTTCTTGTGGATTTTAACCAAATTATTGCAGAAATTCCGTTAAGCGCCATCAGTTTTTTTAAGAATCTTTTTTGATTACAAAACCCATCTTCCCTTCCCTTCGTAACAAATCATTCTACCTCTGAACACGGTAACATTCACAACACCTCTATCACAACCTTGATGCATGATGTTTCCTCATTTATAGTATATATTTATATTTCCATTAAAATCTCGGGGAGTTTTTCACGTCGCAATAATAATAAAAATAGTGATCGTACAGTTTCCACCGGATTTTTTCTTTTTATTCTTTTTACTTCTCAATACCTCAACTTAAATCGGATATAGTTACGGTCTATTGTGGTAAAGTGTTGCGGTTACGATAAACGCGTCGTCGTTCGTTGCGATAAATAATATAATAACCCTTTTTGCTCTCCATACTATATACGGCTGATGTAACGCTCGAGATTGAGTCAGAATTGTATAGTATTGAATCCGTGGCCACAAATAAGTAGGTTAGAAGTTGCAAACGAAGGTTAGTACGTGTAATGTGATGTACATAAGTATTGTCGTCGGTTATTAGTCAAGAAATTATTATTGACTGGTTAACGGAATAGAAATAAGTCACGAAATCGATTTGTTTTGAGTAATTTTGAGTTTCTGCTTAGAACAGAAATTTAAAGGCCCTAGTTTTTTAAGGAGCCTACAAAGTTTGTTGGCAACTGAATACAAAAAACTCCTTTACTTTGGACACTAATTTTTCATCACATTATTGCAGAAGCCATGAGCTCAGGACTTGGGGATGATAGTATCGTGTGCCAAATTACATTGTAGGAGCGTAATACTAAATTCTCCACCCCGCACTAACTTAGAGAAATCCGTTTAATTTCATTTGTTAACATGCCATCATCAACTTTCCTATCTGTCAAAGCAAAGGAAAAGAACCGATCCATGTGGAGTCCCTGTAGTAATTTTGTCTAAAATCATACCGCCTGTTTGCATGGTCCATTCTATGGGTATCGAACCAACAAGTTACAGCAGTACGAATATCAATTAGGTTAAGCAGCTAGTTTGGTTGAGTAGTTTCGGTTTTTAGGATAAGCATAGAACTAAGGTTGATAGATAGATTAATAGTTTATTTTTTAAAAATCAGGTCAGGTCGGGTGGCAAAAGCTGTCAATGCCTTTTTTCGAAAATCAGGATCGAGTCTGAAGAATCGTATACGCCCGTATTGGCTAAGCTATCAATTTTGAATTTAGTTCCCAAGGATTCCATTTGCTATTGGCAAAAATGTTCAACAAATTTTATGTATTCCGCTTGTAGCGCTATATGCACACTCCTAAAGTATAGATTTTTTTGTGCGCGTAGTTCAAGCGAATACAATACAATTCAAGCAAAATTTACTGCAAAAATTTGGAAATTTGTCTGGAAATGGAAGAAAAATGAAATTCAGAATAAAGTGCGAAATAAAACGCTTCCGTTATGTTCCGAAGAGTTCTTGTACAATTTTTTTTTTTTTTGTACCGTGCCGAGCCATCTGTGCAGTTACATAAAACTTCATTAGACCAACTTTGACAGGTGTTCGGCACGGCACGGCACGTCTCGGAAGCAGTCTGGCCATTCATTTGGAACGGGACGTAACGTAACGGGAGGTAACGTAAAGTTTGTGTTGCTAGAAACTACTCAACATAGGTCAATAAAAAAGGGAATACAATTCCATTTTATAAAAAATTATATAGTGTTCCAGGTTTTATAATAGAACAGTAGTCGCTAAGCGATCGTCGCATCAGTCGCCCTAAAGGTACGTTGTGCTAGACGCGGCCGCACGACTGCGACTCGCTCATTCCATATAAAAACTCGTTTTTAAAATGAGAGAGAAACGAGTTTTTATATGGAATGAGCGAGTCGCAGTCGTGCGGCCGCGTCTAGCACAACGTACCTTAAAGGTTTGTGTTCGTAGAGACGACTCATGGGATCATCGCTCAGCGATCGAAGTTAAACCACCGGTTTTGAGCACTATATGGCTATATTTTCTATACAGACATGTTCCTTTAGTCCATAGTCGATACTAGGAAAGTAAAACCATTCAAAAAATATTTAAATACGGCTCGAAATTGTATGTAAAACTACGATCGCTGAGCGATCATCACATGAATTGTCTCTACGAACACGTTCCTTAAGTAACACAAACCTTAGCAGCACGCAACAATGTCCTTCTTTTGGCGGACTTCAACAACATAGTGTATAAAAGTAATTTGGTCGTCTATAACCTTACTGAATCAATGCTCTGGATATTCATAAAAAAATGTTATTATAAATTTCCATGTCATTTAAGAGCAGTTCTCATTAAATTCATTCGTAATTTGGTGAGAAATGCCGTTCAAAAACGGGACAAAAGCAGGACTTTCGACGTTTTGGCAGGGTAAGGTCGAGAAAGGAGGACCATTTACCTAAAACAGGCCGGATACACCATTATGCCATTATCAACCGGTTTGAGTAAGGTTTTTTTTTTTCGTAAAAATTAATGCAATGAGTACACATGACGTTTTCAATTTTTCTTCAAATTATGGACCGTGTAGGCTGACAGAAATAGCTGTTTTAAAATTGTCTGAGGAGCAGACAGATGCCCCCTCATAGGAGCAGTGCTACCCTTTCTGTTAAGGAGGCAAGAAATTCAAATCACAGAGTCGCCAACATACTCATCCTCAGTGGCGTAACGTACGGTGTTCCATGTGTTCAGTGGAAGACGGGCCCCAATCAACAGGTGCCCCCAAAGTCGAAAACACAAAAAGTTTTTTAGACAGATCCTTGATTAACTGCTGTAAAAACATTCACTTTTGTTAGTCTACAAGAAAAACGCTAGTGAGCCCCAGTGTCTAAGATAGAGACAAAACATTCTCAAACTACTATTTTTGTGAACGGAGAAGCTTAAAAAGTTTATTACCGGAAAGCCGTAACTTTACAATTGGCTTAGGACCGGTTACTCATACATTTTATCCAATAGATAAGCTTAAAGCATTCTGTAGCCAGTGTAAACGACCATGCTACAAGTTTGCTTTAAGCTTAAATTATGGATAAATGAACGAGTAAACGACACTTAACTTAATCAACTACAAGAAAATCGTCTCTCAAGCTTGTTTAGTGGGGATTTGTGTGAATAAAAGTTTTTTTTTTCTGGGTTTTGGTTACAAGAATATTGAAGATAAGTTGAATCTTTAAACTTGATAGGAGGGGTGCCTCTCTCGAAGGTTCTTGTGTAAAATTGAGCCATCAAGTTCGTTTAGTGTTTGAATCTTGAAGGGAAAGGTGACTGCTGCATCAAGGACAATATGTTCGAAATGTTGACAAAAGGACAACTGTGGATTTATTAACCGAAAGATCCTTCAATTAAGACGAAGTCAGAAAGTTTCTTTTTTAACAAACGAATGTTTGCCAATAAAGCCTTTTGACCAGATAATTAATCAGCAGCATATACCTCTGTATGACCCATTTTTATTTGTTTTTTTTTTTTTTTTTTTTTTTTTGAGATCTACAATGAATTTGATTTCAGTCGATTTAATTCGCATTGGGCATGGATACGCCAACGTGGAGGTAGTTTAGTGGAGACCAGTGTTGTCAAGTAGTCTGGCTGGTCGAGCGGTTAGTGCGCGCACCTTCGGTGCACAGGCTCATGAGTTCGAATCTCACCGTGTTCCATTGTGTTTTTCGAACTCACGAGCTTGTGACAGACTATGATCTCACTCAGATGTTAAACGAGTACCCATTTATGGGGATAAATAACATTGCTAAGCGTGATGCTGATCTCATTACCTCAACAAAAAAAAGCAGATAAGATCTTGGAAATAGGATGTCACTAACACATCCTGCGGCCTTAGTCCAATGCTGGATTGTCGCGCCTGTTATTTATTTAGTGTTGTCAAAGCTCTATATTTGAATTACCTATGATGTGATCCTCAGATCTAGGGTCTAGGATCAATGACTGTAACGAGACAGGCATGTAGGTGCTCTTTTCGGGGCGGTATTTTTCGTCAATTCTTTCCATTTATTAAAACTATTAAAATTTCAATCTGTATCTCAAAAAATTAAAACTTTTTGAACATGTTGATAAATGAGAAGATTTTCTCTGCTCTTACTTATTTGTGTACTGTTCTAAATACGATTCTCATTATTTCCTGGTTAAAAATCCAACCTCAGGGGGCCCCATTCCAATTTCGAACACACGAAATTTGGGTAGCGTTACGCCACTGCTTATCCTTCTCTTATAGCGACATTTTGGACAATACGAGGGTGGTCTGATAAGTACCTAGCCTACAAAAAAAAACAAAAATTTTAGAAAAGGGGCGATTTTTATTTTAATATAGTCTCCTTTTAGCTCGATACACTTGATCCAGCGATGCTCCAACTTCTTTAACCCGTCTGAATAATACGTTTTTTTCGAGGCCTGCAAAGTGGGCCTCCGTGGAGGCGATGACCTCCTCATTCAACTGAAATTTCTGACCGGCGAGTGACTTTTTCAAGTTCGGAAACAAAAAGAAGTCGCACGGTGCCAAATCTGGAGAATACGGTGGATGGGGCAGCAGTTCGTAGCCCAATTCGACCAGTTTGGCGTTGGCGGGCGGAGGTGTGAGCCGGTGCGTTATCATGGTGGAAGAGCATTTTTTTCTTTGTGAAGTGGGGCCGTTTTTTCTTCAATTCGGCGTCGAATCGGCCCATTAATTCGGCATAGGTAGTACAGCCCTTTGACCGTGTTGCCCTTCTGCAGGTAGCGGATGTGGATAACACCTTGTGAATCCCAGAAAACGCTGGCCATCACCTTTCTGGCCGATGGGACAGTGTTCGCCTTTTTCGGAGCACGTTCGCCGGGTCAAGTCCACTGTTTCGACTGTTTTTGGTCTCTGGTGTGTACCAGTGTATCCAAGTTTGTTCGACTGTCACGAGATGATGGCATAGAAAGTCCCACCCGATCGGGGGTCCTTAACCTTAAAAAAGGGGGGAAAGGAGGGCATTTTTTCGTTTTTTTTTTTTGCGATTATTTCAAAAACGGCAAGAGATACACAAAAATGGTCTGAGGACGAAAAAAAACTACATAAAATTACCTTTCCAATGATATAAAACACATTAGAGTTTAAGTAAATATTTCGGCGCTAGCCTAACAAAATAAATAGAATATTTTAATTTTAAACCTTTCTTAAAAGCTCCATAACTTTTGAAAGAATGCTAGTTCAGCCGTAATGTATATGTATAAATATTCACAATAAGTTCAAGATCATTTTAAGGTAAACATTGAGTCGCTCCGGTCAAGGACCCCCCTTATCCCCCCCATTTAAATTTGTCAAAACGGCATGTCCATAACTCCCCCCCCCAATTGGAGCAGAGTGCTAAATTTTGGTTTGTGGCGATTGGAGGTCATAGTCAACCCACCCACCAAAAATCAGCTCATTCGGATAAAAGCTAAGGGTACCTCCCATACCAAGTGACCCAAGACAACTATGCTCTACAGTTTATAAAATAAGTAGTACGTAGAACAAACTCCTGATGGGTCACTTTGTATGGGAGATACCCATAGTTTTTATCCGAATGAGCTGATTTTTGGTGGGCGGGGTCACTATGACCTCCAATCCCAACAAACCAAAATTTAGCACTCTGGTCCAATTTTGGGAGGAGTTATGGATGTGCCGTTTTGACAAGTTTAAATGGGGGGATAATGACTGGGGGTCCTCGAACGGAGCGACTCAATGTTTACCTTAAAATGATCTTGAACTTATTGCGAATACTTATACAAAATTTTACGGCTAAACTAACATTCTTTCAAAAGTTATGGAGCTTTTAAAAAATGTCTAAAATGAAAATATTCTAATTTGTGTTCTAGTTTAACGCCGAAATATTCAATTAAACTCTAATGTGTTATATATCATTGCAAAGATAATTTTATGCAGTTTTTTTCGTCCTCAGACCATTCTTCTGTATCTCTTACCGTTTTTGAAATAATCTCAAAAAAACGAAAAAATGCCCACCTTTCCCCCCTTTTTTAAGGTTGCGGACCCCCGAGCGGTTGGGACTTTTAATGGCATAATCTGGGGACCATTCCCAACCATAATCCAAAAAAATTTCCGATGTAGGATTTTTGTCGACCAAATATGCCATTTTCTTAGACTAAGTGATAAACTTATTTCGCCTAACCATTCCCTTCGACAGATTTTATGGTAAATGGGCAGTTTAATATCGGATTGGAATGCTTATAGCGACAGAAGACACTTCTTGCTATCTTCTTCCGAGCATGTACGAGGGCAGTTCAATAAGTACCAGTGTTTGAAGACATAGGATGGTACTGAGAGAAGTTGGTGTCATCATCGTGTGCTGCCATCTATCAAACGACGCCAAAGCAAATTCCAGACTAATTTATTGGTTAGTTTTGATTTGACAGCCATTCGAGTAACGCGTGTTTCGTAATTTTCGATAAGATGGAAAGAGAGCAGTATGGTTCGGTAATTCGATTTCTGTTTTTGGATCAGAAAAAATGCGAGGAGATAAAAGCGAAGTTGGATGCTATTTATGGGGACACTTCGCCGTCTATGACCACCGTTAGATATTGGTTCAACGGTGAATCTGCTCCAAAGAAGGCCAAAACGGTTCCATCGGCCGGAAATCATGTCATGGCGGTCATGGCGACGATTTTTTGGGATGCGAAGGGATTTTTTAGAAAAAGGAAGAACGATCACTTGACAGTGAATTATTAGACCGCTTCGACAAAAAATTGAAGGAGACACGATCGCATTTGGCGAAAAAGAAAGTGCTGTTTCACCACGATAACGCACCAGCGCATTCATCCGAAGTCTTCGCCGCCAAACTGCATGAATTACGTAATGAATTGCTGCCGCATCCTCCGTATTCACCCGGTTTGGCTTCCTGCGACTCCTTCGTGTTCCCTATCATGAAGAAATGGCTCGCGGGAAAAAAATTTAGCTCAAACGAGGAAGTCATCGCCGTATTTTGGCGAATTCGACAAATCCTATTTTTTGGAGGGGTTAAACAAATAACAGGAACGTTGGGAAAAGTGTATTTTACTAAAAGAGGACTATGTTGAAAAATAAAAATTAGAAAAAAAAATTGTGTTTTCATTTTCAACACGGGTACTTATTGAACCACCCTCGTATACATAAAGGGCGCCACAAACCTGACGATTTATCGGCCGATCGATTGGCCACCATCGATCTGCCGGCCGTACAGCACATACATTAGGCAATTTATCGGGCAATTATCGGGTCCACGAGACACAACACAAAATAGCGAAAATTATACAATTTTTGGCGATAGAAGATGGACATCCATTGCTATTGATGGAGAATAACCGCCACAACCACAGCATGAAGAACGACCACAGGTTTATGTCAAGAAATCAGCTTGATTGTCAACTGAGAACACATGATTGTCATGAAAGCTTGTACGGAAAATTGCACGGCAATACGTGGCACACGTCAAATGAAAAAATTGAATCCGATGGTCCCATACACCTTCAGATTTATATCGCAATCAATAAATCTGCCCGATCGATCGGAGGGTCTGTGGCGCTTCTATGAAGAAAATCTGTCACAAGTCGGGTTACTCTCATAAATTTGACAAACACCAACAATTTTGTTAATTAGGATTCAAATGAACATTCCGTGCGTGTTTGCTAATTGAAGTTTTTCTTAACTTTGTGAGTTTTTGGTAAATGTTACAGAATTCCAGAATTTGTTATCAACAGCGAAATTTTACTTATCTGATCTGAAACTATTATGTATGTATATATGTATTATTAGAAGAAATATCTAGCTATTAACTACTCATTAAAACGTTAAATCTTAGAATAGCATCCGCGGCAAATGCCGGTCAGCAAAAAATCAAAATAAATTACAACATTCATTCTTATCGGTTGAATCATCAAACGCGAGTCACACAAATAGCACAACCACTCAAATAAATTATAATAATAGTGTGAGATAGTAACCTAGTAAACAATCATAATAATCTTCGAAACATTTACGGCTCTTGCCGGACAAACTACTTCCAGTTTTTACACATTTCAATGCATCGGCGAATAAAAAAGAAGATCTTCTTCGTCTTCATAGAGTAAATTCTGCGAATAAATTTCAATCTTGTTTAAGAAAAAAATCATCGAATGAGGAAGAAGACGGCGGCCGGCGTGTTACAAGCCCGGTGTACGAGAAGAAGACTATTATAGAGAGACAAAGAGTGGCGTGCGGCATTTCTTTCAATGGAATTAATTTAAAAGTTAAAGTAGATTTAGTGTCGACACGTTTTATGTCTTACATTCATCATCAACCTCAACTCATGGTTGTGATGGATACTGTCTCCTCTGATGAGACATGTCTAGGGTTGTTGTTAGGATTTATCTATCTCTAGTAGGTATCTAAGGCGTACAACACTTTTGTGTACTAAAACAATGCAAGTCGAGGCGTATAACTCTTTTATGTTGCACTAAACTTTGACCGAGTTTTCTAAAATGCATTTCATATAAAGAAAACGTCCCGTACATCTCAGTACACGCTCTGTTGCGCGTGGTAAAAAGCGAAAATGGAAGAAATCCATTTCTGTTGTACAATATCATGACTTGACTTGGGTACCTACTGTCATGACGAAGACTCTCTTCTTTGAAATTGATAGTGAAACAACAACTTTTGCAAATTGATATGAATTGAAACTCGCGGAAAAGATGGATGAATCATTCATTGCCTGTGTTATGTGTCGCGACGATTTTATTGTTGCCATACTCCACCATGTTGAGCAAAGAGAGGAATTTTATCGATAAAATGAAATAAAAATGCTAATTAGTTCTATTGAAAAACGTGCTATTTTCTATGCGTAAGACAGGTGCGAACGATGAGAGATTGAATTGTCATCAGTTTCGTGGATTAGTCATGCTGGCTTAAATTTATTGCCGAGAATCGTTCGACACCTTGAGATGGATCAATGTGTAAGCAATTCGTTTGATACAGTAGCTTTACGTTCCGGTTCTTTGAAATTGAAATTTCATGAAATTGATAGTTCTTGGTCGATGTTAAGTCGTTTGGTTCATAATTAAATTTTCTTGGAGGATAGATAAATTTAAATTTGATGATCTAAATTTAATCGGAGAAAAGTTGCTGTAGTATTTTGATTATATGCTTCTCTAGGTATTATAGAACGGATCACTTATAAAAAATTGTTAATTTGCACTTATCAAATTTTATTTGTGTACAAGCGCACTAACATTCGCTTTCAAATCGAATAAAATTTAAACACTAAATACGAATTAAAAAAAAAATAGTAGGAGGGCGCCTAACGGAAGGAAATACACTTAATTTCTAGTAAATATTTTGACTGTTAAATAAAAAAAAAATATTGTTGACGATGTGGCTGAAATTATAGCTGCTGATCCGGCGAACTTCGTATCGCCCCACCTTTTAAATATGATCGTTTGCAGGTGGGGCAAAACTGCTGAAATCCGCAAATTTGTTCAAGAGAAGTTTCTCATGCTTGCATGCCTTGTAAGGGAGAGAGCTGTAATGTAATTACATATCAATCCGGTGGAATCTTTTGACTGAAATTTGGTAATTCCTTCAAGGAATACAGAAAGAAATATTCGAAAAGCAAATCTTTATAATTTTGCTCATTGTGATTTTTTTGCATGTTTCAATATTATTTTGATATTCAGGAAAAGGACCAATTCGGTAGGAAAATCTTTCGAAAATCCGCTGAGAAATTCAAGAAATATGAACAAAAATATGTGAAAAAAAAAACTCATTGTGAATTGTTGCTCGTTGTGAATTTTCTGCTTATTTCAATAGCAGTATATTTATTCCGCTCGGACCTTGTGTAAACCCAAAAGGTGGGGCCAACTTACAGAAATCTTGTACATAATTCGTTCAAGAAAGACAGAAAGAAGTATAAGAAAAAAAAATATCTTCATAATTGTGCTCCATTGTGAATTTTGCATATGCCTCGATGGCTGTCCTGTTACTTTGGGTAGACACCAATCCTGTGGAAGATATTAACTGAAATCCGCTCATATGTTAAAGAAATACACGCAGCAATAGGTGAAAAGGAACCCATTGTGAATTTTAGCTCATTGTGAATTTTTGGCATGTTTAAATAGTTATTATGCTATTATGGCCAGAGCCTAATTCAACAACCCCAAAATCATGAAAATCTGTCCAGCCGTTCTCGAGTTATAAGTGGTGTAACTAACACGACTTTCTTTTATACGAGGATTACTAAAAAAGTTTCTAGAAAACAGATGAAAACGATTTTTTTTTATTTTCAAAAATGACTATTGATTTTCAAAATATTCGCCATGAGCATCTTATAACTCTTTCGAAGCATTTTTTCCACTTCGATGGAGACACTTCCAAAAAATGGCGTATGAACGCTTCAACAACAGCTGCTTCGGGCGAAGAAAACCGTTACTACGTAATTTATTTTTAATAAATGGGAACAAAAAAAAATCATTCGGTGCCAAGTCATGGCTGTAAGGCTAATGACCCATCAATTCAATATTTAGACCGGTTAAATAGGCGCTAGCTTTAACTGATGTATAAGAGCTCCCATTGTCATGATGAAGAATGATTCGTCTTCTCATGTTCGTTTTGGCGAATTTCCCCGAAGACTTCGGGGAAGCAAATGGTCGTGTACCACTCGAAATTGACCGTACTACGTTCCTCAAGTGAAACAATGGCCACAGGACCCATTCGGCCAAAGAAACAAGGACACCATTTACCTCGCAGTGCTACTTGCGCGAACTTTTGTTGGATTGGGCTCGTCTTGGAATACCCACACGGTCGACTGCTGTTTAGTTTCCGGCTCATAGGCATAGACCCATGATTCGTCACCGGTGACGATTTTATTCACGTCATTTGATGTACCGTTATTGTATTTTTTTATAATTTTTCTGCACCAATCGACACGAGACTTTTTTTGCTATTGTCAAATTATGCGGGATCCAACGGGAACAAACCTTTTTTACGGCCAAGTGTTCCTGCAGCATCGAATGTACGGCCGGGAGAAAAAGGTCCAAGGATGCCTCTATCTACCGGTATGTCACATGCCGGTCTTGTGTAATCATTTCACGCACGGCATTCATGATTTGCGGCACAACGGCTGTTTTTGGACGACCTTCAGGAAACTCGTCCTTGAACGAATTGCGCCCACGTTTGAACTTGTTAAACCAGCTACGAATTGTCAGACGAGATGTTGCTTCATCCCCAAATGCAAAACGAAGCCGATCGAATCACTGTTCTTGTGATAATCCAACTTTAAAATCGTAGAAAATCGTTGCACGAAAAATTGCACGTGTTAATTCCATTTTTTTTGCTAAAATGACTTGAACTAACTGTATCTTACACGAGTATCACTTGTCATCAAAGTGTTCTGAGCAGGTATATGCTAAAAAGGGTCAAAGTTTCTGAAGGAAATAACATATTTGACGAAAACGTACTAGAACATGCCTAATCTAAAAACTTTATTAGTAGCTTACTTATATACAGGGTGTCCCGCCGCTGGTTAGCCATAGACCTATGGTAGACTCTACAAGATGTCTTAGGAAAAATGTCACCAAAATTATTTCTCTAGCTTTTACCGTTACGGAGTAATCGCATTTTTTGTGATGCTTGTCAAAAACGACGACTTTTTTCGAAAAACTCCTATTTTCCGGCTTTCAGTTTACCCAAATCAATGTTTTTTATATTCTTCTGAAAGTACACAAAATTATCAATAAAAGGACACGAACGATGCGAAGAGTTTCCTATCTTCCGAGATACGATGTTTTGAATTTTTTAGAAATTTCAACTTTTAATGTCAAAACTAAACCCAAATTTTGTAACGGTACATTGGAGTGGCAAATCTGCAAAGTTCACAAAATTTGGCCCATTTCCTAAGCTTTCGAACGGCATATAAGAATAAAGTACAGAGTCATCCAGTTTGTGAACAATATGTGTAAAAGTGAAAAAACCATTTACATACAATTTATCAATATCAATTTCTGATAATTTTTGTTGCAAATTCCAGAATGTTAATTTGGAACAGGGTTGGAACAACTAAACTCGGCGTCAAAAGCATCGGGCCATTCGCAACTTTCAAACTTTACCCCAATTTTCTCAAAAAGTATATGAAACTTACAACTATGAAAGTTATATCTACAGAAAGTGCATTTAATGGCAATTTAAATAACTATCAATTTTATTTAAAATACCGTAAACTTACGTAGCAATCAAACAACAAACACAATGCTAACGATTTGCTATGTTTTGACTAGAGTTGGCCCTTGCCTTTTTAGTACAGTATTTAAAGACACAAAACGGCCGTTTACTTAAAAAAAATACGTAATGGCTGAAATTTGCTGGAGATGTTAGGGGACATGTCTTTTATCTCAAACTGAGTTTTCGTATTCGTGGGGGTGGGGGAAGTTGGAGTATATTGCCTATTTTTAGGCGAATTTTGTATTTTTCGTTAATATCATTCTTACTGTTGACCCCACAGTAAAGTGATGTATAGGAGTTTTGTTTCTAATCAAATTATCTATCCAAAGGTACCTACATGAATTTCATCGGTCAAGTAGTTCCGTTATAATGACCAGTTAAAGGTGAAAATAGTACCAATAATGGGAATATTTGGCTTAAATAAAACATGTAATGACTGAAATTCGGTGGAGTCATTAAGGGATGAATCTATATCTGAAGTTGCGTATATATCAGGGGGGGTGTGTAGTTATAGTAAATTGCCTACTAATAAGCTAAATTTGCGTTTTTGCTTCATATCATTCTTATTGTTGACCCTACAGTAAAATGTGTATATTGTGTATAGATGTATAGATGTTTCATTTCTTATCAAATAATCTATCAAACGGTATCAATCAATGTCAAACGTCAAAGGGGCCAATAAGAACGGGTTTTGTATTTTTTTAATACCAGAAAAGTAGGAGACTATTTTGCAAACTAACTGCATACCTAGGGATACAAAAGTATCTTTCAAATGTTGATCCAACTACCTATAATTGTAATTAATCCCACCCCAAAGTTACTCGAGCAATTCCATGCATGTCATAATTTTCTGACCATTTTCGCCTCTTTGCCACTGGTTTGAAATTTTATTTTAATTGGAAATTATGATAGTTTATATAGTTACGATATTACGATTACGATATACTGAAGATGCCGCCCGCATACATGCGTTCAGAGTGTATCATCAGGTTCAAGAATGGATTGGTAATTACATGGACCCTGAAGACTCGGGTTGGACAAAAACTTCCAATAGGTATGTACCGGCCCATTCCCTGCGAAAAAGAACCAGCCCTGCCAAATTTATTGAAAGTTATTTCGTGTACTTGTAAAACTGGTTTTGGAATAGCATGTGGGTGTAGGAAAGCAGGATTAAAGTGCTCTCCAATTTTTATGGTTTGTTGTGGAAACGCGTGTAGCAACATACCTGACTTTTCTACTCTTACCGAAAACGACGACTTCCTCCATAACGATGGGCTTTTTCCATCGAACCCAAAAGGATACGAAGCTGGTCACAATTGTAGCGCAAGCAATAATGAGTCCGAAAGAGAGGAAGAAAATCAATCTAAGAAACAAAAATTGAGGTAGTGATATATTTTTGTTACATCAATAAAACTCCAGCGACTATGAAAAGAAATTCTTTTTTTTATTTTTTGGAACGCTAATTGACCTAGCTTGATTTTGATCTCGTTAAAGAGATAATAATTCAATCAGCAAGAACACACATTTATACAACTTGACATAGCGAAGTTTTTAGCAATCACTAAATACACATTTAAATAAGCAATTTACACCAACTTCCTCCATCCCAACTGATACGAAAACTCAGCTTTAGACAAAAGATTCGTCTCTTGCTACATCTACATAAATTACGTTTTTTTTTTTTTTTTAAAGCCATTTATTGAACTGTTTTGACCCTTGACCGGTAACTACAACGGGTATACTTGACCCACGATATTGGCTTAGGTACCGTTGAATAGACAATTCGATTAGAAACAAAACTTCTACACATCACTTTACTGTAGGAACATTAGTAAGAATGATATTAAGGAAAAACGCAAAATCCCCCTATAAGTAGGCAAATTACTATAACTTCCCCCACTCCCACAAATACGAAAACTCAGATTTAGACTTAGGGCACGTTGCTTAACATCTCCACCAAATTTCAGCCATTACGTATTTTTTTTAAGTAAAATACACCCGATTACTGTACTATTTTTTCTTCTACAGTGAGGGTATAGGATATTTTTTATAATTTTTTTAGTTGTTATTTATTGCTTTTTTAAACGCGTGTATTTTTGGTGCTTTTGTCACCCAATAATGAATACGACACCGGAGAAAGCAGCTCAAGTTGAAGCACTACTTCAAGCAGGCTTTGCTCAACGCGAGGTCGCTCAGAGACTTCGAATCAGCAGATCATCGGTGTAAAGAGTTCACAGACGATACTTAGAGACTGGAGCATTCGAGCGGCCTCCAGTTACGGTTAGATCTAGGGCTACATCAGCAGCAGATGATCGTTATATCCAACTCAATGTTCTGTGAAATCGCCGCCTCAACGCAGTTTAAGTCCAACAAAAGCTGCGTGACGAGCCCCAAGTGGTTTTAAGTTCTTCTACAGTTAGAACGAGACTTGCTGAGTGGATCTGACTCCAAAGAGAGCTGCAGCAGGTCCAAAATTAACGGCAGCCCACCGTCGAGCACGACTTGAATTCGCTCGAGAGCATAGGGATTGGACGTTAGAAGAGTGGGGTAATCATCTCATCACTGATGAGACCAGGGTGAGTCTATATCAAAGTGATAGACGTCAAAGAGTATATCGTCGCCCTGGAGAACATTATTCTCAGTGTGGCATCGCGGAATCTGTTGCTTTTGGAGGAGGATTTGTAATAGTCTGGGCGACATCTCGCTAACCGGACATACAGCATTAGTTTTCATCGAACCAACTTAAACGTAGGTTGATTTCACAATGCTACATCAATGAAATACTTGCAGTCCATGAAATACCTTACGCAGATTATATCGGGCATAATATCCAGTTGATGCAGGATAATGCATCATCTACAGGACGTCGGCATTCGTCCGATGGACTGCCCAGCTCAAAGCTCGGACTCGAATCCAATAGAACACTTATCGCATAAGCTGAAAGGTCGGATTCGAGCCCGCGTTCCTGCTCCAATAACGCTTCCAGAGCTGCGAATCGCAATTGCAGAGGAGTGGAATGCAATTTCCCAAGACTCCATCATCAGCCTCGTGAGGTCTATGAATACCAGCATGCTAGCAGTTATTCGAGCAAGGGGAGGGAACACCGAATACTGACTAAACACTTTATTTTAGATTTTTACTTTGTTTGCAGCTTAAATTTGAGCTTTTCACTTGGTGATTACAAGACCGGGAAACCACTGGAAACGACTCCTATTTGTAAAATCTTTAATAAACGGTTAATAAATTAATAAATCACAATGTGTTTCCATTCATTTTAATTGTTATAAAATGCACTTCGTGTATAGATATAACTTTCATAAAGGGTCTGCCAATAGGGACGCTCGATCTTTGACAGCTCATGGCGGCCATGTTGTTTGTGGTAGAGTTATCAAACCTACACTCAGAGAAATATTCACTAATATTGAACGAAATATATTTAATTCAAACGATTTCCGCTTTTGATTTGGCTCCACACGCAAATGCGTTTAATTCTAACGAGTGGCGTTTCTTTCAAAAGCATAATGAGTTGTAAAAACGCGTTTGAATCAAAAGAATTTACGTTTACCTGGAAAGAAGGAGCCAGTCGATTTAAACGTATTTTTCATTGAAATAAACACTTATTCTTCTATTGTAAACGCGTAAAATATTTTAAATAAATGAAAGGCAATTGTATCAAACGTCTTCGTTTTTATATTGAACATTTTTGTTATTTAAACTAACCGAAGCATTATTTTTAATGAAACGGTATGTATTTCGAAAGTAACGCATCCCGTTTTCATTTCATAGAAATTGCCCCATTCAAAATAATTGAGTTTTACATGGAATTAAAGGCAAACTCTGCTGAAATAAAAGAATACATTCTGTTTGATTGTCCATTCTCCATTCGATTAGATACTTACTGTTACCTGTGTTGACAAATGAATAAAGAATAAAACTTATGAAAACTTTAGAAAAAAACACTTTATTTTTTATTTAGGTCTAATATTAATACGATTAATACAATACACTTTTATTTTAACACCCGCTAAACTTAAATTGCACGTGTGCAACCGTCCATTCTTCCAGATAAATGCAAAAGTACATTCTCGAAAACACTCTTAACATCGAAGAAGATTCTAATACGCGTTTGTTGTTAGACACTATACACATTTGTTTGGAACGAATATGAACACGTGAGACTCATCGGACCGGCCAGAAGTATTAACTACCTGTTGTGCTACGTTGAAACAAATGATATTTTGGCATCGCGTCCTTTAGGTATGCGTATTTGTTACGTAAAGGAATGTATCCACATTACTATGTAATGCGGAATCTTTTGATTTAAACGACCGTCGTTTGCGGTTTAGCTGCTCTTTTGTTTTAAAAGAAATTCTCTTAGCGTAAATGAGAACTCGTTCAAATCAAACGATATTTTTCAAACGAATACTGCGTTCAATTTAAATGTGGAGCTTTTAATATGAATGTGCGTTTTTTTCTCTGAGTGTAGTTGTTATTATTTATTTAGTGTATCTTCACAAATCACCATCAACCAATTCAGCCGCGAGCAACATGTGCAAATCATTAAAACTTATTACGAAAATCATTCATCGGTTCGATCAACGTTCCGCGCGCTCCGCCAATTTTACGGTGCAATTGGTCGTCCTGCTGAGTCGACTATCCGTCGTTTGATAAACAAATTCGAGGCAACCGGTTCGGTGAACAATCAGCCAACACCGATGCGTCGTCGAAACGTCCGATCTGCCGAGAATGTCGCCGCTGTGCGCGATAGTGTGCGTGAAAATCCGCGACAGTCAATTTCACGTCGCGCACAGGAACTCAGCCTTTCGGAAACATCACTTCGCCGAATCTTGCATCTGGATTTGGGCATGCATCCGTACAAGATCCAGCTGACACAAGAGCTCAAAATAAACGAACATAGACAGCGCCGTATCTTCGCTGATTGGGCTTTAGAGCAGTTGGAAGTCGACCCCGAGTTTGGTCGCAAAATCATCTTCAGCGATGAGGCACATTTTTTGATAAATGGGAATGTCAACAAGCAGAATTCCCGTTACTGGGCGGAGAACAATCCACAGGAGGTCCACTAGGTCGCAATGCACCCAGCAAAGGTAACTGTTTGGTGTGGATTTTGGGCCGGAGGCATCATCGGACCGTATTTTTTCGAGAACGACGCCATCACGGTAAACGGCGAACGATACAGATCCATGATAACGAACTTTTTCTGGCATGAAATCGACAATATGGATGTCGAGGATATGTGGTTTCAGCAGGACGGCGCTACGAGCCACACAGTGCGCGCCACAATGGATCTTCTACACTAGCGCTTCGGAGGAATGGTTATCTCGCGCGGAGTCGACATCAACTGGCCACCGAGATCGTGCGATTTAACCTCACTAGACTATTTCTTGTGGGGTTTTCTTAAATCGCAGGTCTACGCAAACCAACGACAAAACACTGATGACCTCAAAGTCAACATACGCCATCGATGAAATACAGCCCGATTTGTGCGCCAGAGTCATTGAAAATTTGACTTCTCGTATGCGCGCCACCAAGCGAAGCCGAGGTGGCCACTTGAACGATGTTATTTTCCATACATAATGCCTTCGAATACTCTTTCAAACAAAAAATAAATTTCATTTATACCTCTCACACAACTTGCTTTATTTCATTTTAAAGTTCGAGCGCGCTTATTGGCGGACCCTTTAGTTGTAACTTTTATACTTTCTGAGAAAATTGGGTTAGAGGTCGAAAGTTGCGGGTGGTCCGATACTTTTGACGTCGAGTGTATGTATTAATGTTAACTGAGCAAAGCACACAAAACCCAACACGTACCTTCAACGATAAATTTTACGAATTATGTTTCTAATTCTCATCAGCAATATCTTCTATCGAATATCTATGCAACGCAACAGATATTCCGCTCATATTAAATATAACCGTTTTAACGCACAAATCAGTTGTTTTCGGTGAAATTGTATAAACACTACTGTTTTGTACCATTTCGAATATAGGCAACTAACTGCTTAGACATGACTAATGACGACGGGGCATTTCCTCTGAGTTCCAGATCTTCAAGCATCCATCTACCTCAAAAGCTTAATTATAATTTCCCATGTACCATCATCGTGTACCTAACAATTTTCATATGTTCATAACGGACCGCGATCATGATCCCTAGACAACTAAGCACGATAAAGCAACACTAATATACTACATCACTGGTATAATCAATCGTACGTTAGAATTACATAAACTCGGTACATTCAAACAAAAATCTACAAAACTGAAAGTTTTCAAAATGAGAGGTTTTATCCATACGCTTTCGGTATAGTTGATTTTCATCCATTTGTATCTCCTTGCAAAAAATTATATTTAACCCGATGACAGCAATTAATAAAATTGAAAAAGAGCAAAAGCAAAAGATTATTATTAATTTTAAAACGTCTTCAGTTAATAAGCGTGGCGACATGAACCGTTAGTGGTGGAATACGAAGAAGAAGAAAGAGCTCACGCGCGGCAATGTCTCATGCGGTGCATGAAATAAACAATTTGTTCATTTCAACTTTGGCGGTTTCGTGAAATGCATCTCACATCTCAGCAGTTTTTATGAGCATACAGACTAAGTGAACATAGATCTGTTTATCTCCGTTTCGATTAAGATATTTTATAATGAACGTATACAAGTGGATTTTAGATTTTACAGTCGCAGCGATATGTCTATTAAATATTTTTCAATTAACAGAAAATTTTAATTGGACTTGGTTATGGACTAATCACTCATGTTTTGGTAAAAGTTAGAAATGATAAACGAGACTTGGTATTATATGTCCATCGAAAAGTTATAGGATAAGATGTTGAAGACTAAGCTTTTATAAGGCTCTCATTGTAAGACCCATTGTAAGAGTGAAGTTGTTACAACATTCTTATTGGAGTATTTTTCTTCGAGAGTTAAACTCTTATTAAATAGTCTATGAGAGTTCAGGACGACAAAATATGGCCTTTCCAAGCGCAATAATCCCATAATGAATGTGCTATAAGAGTTTATTTAGATCTAAGAGAGTGATGGAGAGTCTTACTAGAGTGTTATGAGGGCCTATTCCGGATCACAAGGTTCAGTGATTGGACTTTCTAGACTACTTGATTTGGCTGAGTAATTTATTTGCCTGGCGTAATTTGGTAAGAAGTTATAGGCATGCTTTTTGCACAATTTTAGAGGATTTAAGAGGACGCCGAACGCGGAACGATAAGGTAAAATTTCCACAATTATAGCTTAAACTCACAATTTGGGATACAAAATAATGATGACAGGTTTTACGTGTGAAATTTCGATCTCAAAAATGCAAATTCCTCATTACACTGATCATTGCCATACTGCAGAAAACTAGGTTTTACCTGAGATCACCTAAATCCAACCCAATGCACGATTTAGTACCCTGTCCACCGATCAGCCTACCGATTGTTCAACACGCCAGTGATAGCAAACCTGAAAAATTTATTAGGACACAATATCGCGGGCCACTTCATTAATCATGAGCATGACCGACCACCATTTTATAACGAAGGAGATGTACGATTTTTTGTCAAGACAATGTATTCCAGAGCTCAGTTTTTTCTCATCTACTCACAATTTTTTTTTTATTTCCTACTTAACAATAAAGTAGAAAACCATCATACAAAAGAT
Source organism: Microchrysa polita (assembly GCA_949715475.1). NCBI lineage: Eukaryota > Metazoa > Arthropoda > Insecta > Diptera > Stratiomyidae > Microchrysa > Microchrysa polita. Next base: position 44,272,348 of record OX454415.1, on the reverse strand, counting down.
AAACATCATGGGCTTATCTCTACCATTAACCGCCTCCGTGCCTGCATGCTGTGGAAAAACAATAACCCACCACACCCGTTCACGTTTTCAACTTCGATCCATCCGGACCCTATAAACAATTTAAAAGCTATCTTTAGAAATGATATTACATAATTGAGTTTGCAAATTAAGTACATAAATGTAGTGGTAGTTGTTTTAAAAAAACAAAGACTAACTTCAGCCGATATCAGTTACTTTTTAGGTAATTGATGTACATAATTTTTTCTCTCAGTGTATTAGACAAAATACCGTTTAAAGGTCGATCCACACTTTAAGTCATTTTACATACAAGCTGATAGATTATCAATTATCAATTGTAACCAGTTTGTTATTGGAATTTAGTTCTTGGTTTCAATACCGTCTTGAATTGGTGTTGACGCAAATCATGACGTAAAAAGCCCGGATGTTACATGTGCGAAATAATGGCAATTTTTGGCACGAAAAGCAATTGCAAATCAAACTCGAACTATAACAATAAGTTTGAGTAATTTCGAAACCTTGTGGAAATTTATACTTATTCATGGTTAAGCGACAGATTTTACTAAATACAAATAGCATAAAACAGCTAATTGAAAAAAAAAACAAATAGTTGCAGAGAGTTATAAAGGTTTGGCGGACCACCTTCGGTCCGCGGACTTCATGTTGGGAAACATGGGTCTAGGGTAAGCTGACCAGACGTACAGCATTTTGACCTGTCGTACAGCATTAGTAAATGTACAGCATTCCCAATGCCACACCAAAACACTTGAATCGGTACATAATAAGCTCTCCTAGTTTAGGCCTCTGGTCAGTCTTGTCTGTTGAAGGTGTTTTTAGTTAGATAATCGCACTTTCATGTGGCAAACGTTCATTTTCGATAATTTAGGAACTCTTTTATGGATCATCGATCGTTCTGAAATTTAACACACTTGTTTATCTACCTTGCGTTTGCATTCCACCATAATTTAGGGTCCTCCCTATCCGCGTTCGACAAAATCAGCTTCCCCAATTGCACTTTTGACTTGTCTAATCGAAAGTTCTCAATAAAATTTGTAAAATAAATTTGAAATTTGGTGAAAAAACAGCTTGCGTACAAGTCCGCAACTCAGTGGGACATTTTCATGTTTTCAACAAATGCTAATGTACAGTACTGATGCAACCTCGAAATGATTTATACAACCTAAGTTGAAAGTTACACTTTTTGGGTCGTTCAACAAAAGTTGAACGTGAGTTGAACCTAAGTTGAAAGTAACACTTTTTGGGTCGTTCATCAAAAGTTGAACGAAAGTTGAACGTGAGTTGAACCTAAGTTGAAAGTTACACTTTTTGGGTCGTTCAACAAAAGTTGAACGAAAGTCGAACGTGAGTTGAACCTAAGTGGAAAGTAACACTTTTTGGGTCGTTCATCAAAAGTTGAACGTGAGTTGAACCTAAGTTGAAAGTTACACTTTTTGGGTCGTTCAACAAAAGTTGAACGAAAGTTGAACGTGAGTTGAACCTAAGTTGAAAGTTACACTTTTTGGGTCGTTCAACAAAAGTTGAACGGGAATTGAACCTAAGTTGAAAGTTACACTTTTTGGGTCGTTCCACAAAAGTTGAACGAAAGTTGAACGTGAGTTGAACCTAAGTTGAAAGTTACACTTTTTGGGTCGTTCAAGAAAAGTTAAACCTAAGTTGAAAGTAACACTTTTTGGGTCGTTCATCAAAAGTTGAACGAAAGTTGAACGTGAGTTGAACCTAAGTTGAAAGTTACACTTTTTGGGTCGTTCAACAAAAGTTGAACGAAAGTCGAACGTGAGTTGAACCTAAGTGGAAAGTAACACTTTTTGGGTCGTTCATCAAAAGTTGAACGTGAGTTGAACCTAAGTTGAAAGTTACACTTTTTGGGTCGTTCAACAAAAGTTGAACGAAAGTTGAACGTGAGTTGAACCTAAGTTGAAAGTTACACTTTTTGGGTCGTTCAACAAAAGTTGAACGGGAATTGAACCTAAGTTGAAAGTTACACTTTTTGGGTCGTTCCACAAAAGTTGAACGAAAGTTGAACGTGAGTTGAACCTAAGTTGAAAGTAACACTTTTTGGGTCGTTCAACAAAAGTTGAACGTGAGTTGAACCTAAGTTGAAAGTTGAGTTCAAGTTGAATTTGAGTTGAATTCGAGTTGAATTCAAGTCGAACCCAAGTTGAAAGTAACACTTTTTGGGTTGTTCAACAAAAGTTGAACGAAAGTTGAACATGAGTTGAACCTTAGTTACACTTTTTGGGTCGTTCAACAAAAGTTGAACGTTGAATTCAAGTTGAATTCGAGTTGAATTCGAATTAAATTCGTGTTGAATTCAAGTTGAACCCAAGTTGAACCCAAGATGAACTCAAGTTGAACGTAAATTGAACCCAAGCCCAACCTCTGTTGAACCTTGAATGGCACTCAACACTCACAGGGTACCCTAGCCCAACTTCCGTTGAACCTTGAATGGCTCCCAAAACTCACCTGTAATGCCAAAAACGTAACGCTTTTTCGTTGCAATTTTCGTGACGATTTTCGATTTATGTGCCAGAGTCAAGACATAAAAATGTCAAAAAGGCGCTAGCTCACACTTGGCGCTCACTTCCAAATTTCAAGGTCCTTCCTATCCACGTTCGGGAGTTCAATCGAATCTTTTGATTGATTCCATTGAACTTCCGAACGCGGATATGTCCATAATTTGGAAATTTTTTAGCAGAAAATTTTGAAATTTGACAGCCATGTATAGAGCATTGCACTGCCCATATCAGGTAGAAATTACAAGCATCTACATCTACAAGCTTCAGAAATAACAGCCGTCTAAAAATGCAATTTTACTTTTTCACAAAACGATGGAAAAATCACTGATGAACTAAAGAACTCTGCAATGATTTCCCCAATATCTCCACCAAATCCAAATAAAATGGCGCTAAATCCGGAGAGGATCGCCATCAACCTAAGAATTCTCTAGACCAACGATTCTTAACCGGTGGTCCGCGGACCACTGGTGGTCCCTGAGGCGACCCTAGGTGGTCCGCGAAGCCTTCGCTCTGGCTCTCACATAATGCGTTAAGGAGAAACTCCGATATTACGCAGCTCAATCCTCCTTTTCTCAAAACAAACTCGAAGGTTAGGAGCAGAGCGGAGTTAGTTTTTGGCAGAGCAAGTTGTTTTAGATCTCATGGCATTCCGCTACTCACAAAACATGGTTATTTTTTATTTTAACCATTATACAAATCGTTTTAGACTGTTTTTATTGAGATTTTTTACGATTATAGTTTTTGAAGAATATATTATTGTGGGGATATGTGCTCTATTGATGGTATAAGGATTTCGGACGATTGATGAAACATCGTCAAAAAAATTTTTGTTGGCATGCTAATCCCCTCAGTAATGCAATTTCCACGGAACTCTGGATGTAAAAAAAACATCTTCCGGCTTGTGCAAAACATCGGAGTTTTCTAGGCTGTAGCACTCCGTAAGCACAGTGGTAAAAGCTTAATAGTTTTAACGAAATAACGCTATAATAGCGTAGTTAATAAAATCAGATAATTGAGCGGACCAACACCCAGAAAAATAACGTCCCTTAAAATTCAATCGATATCACTTTGAAATCGAGTTACATTCCTATAAAATATAATCCTTTCCTTTTAAATATGTATCGCTTTAATTCAAATTCATTCTTTTTAAATTAATGGGAAATCCTTTAAATCCAAATTTTCAATGGGTAATCTTTTTAAAAAGAGTCAATCAATGTATGTTCCAACGCGAAATCGCTTTGTTTACATAGAAAATTATCTTTTTTTTTGGTTTACACTCGCAGTCGGTCGGCAGTAAGTGGTAGAGCGATGTCACAATGTATGGTATAAATTACAAACGTCGCGTCGTCCCGTATAGTCTGTGTGGTGTAGTAGGTAGGGGCTTTAGTCTTCAAATCAAAGGGTCGCGGGATCGAATCCCACTGTAGGTAGGTAATTGATTATGCATTTTAGAGCGTAAAGAGGTAAATGTAATGCATTGAATTTATAGAACATGGAAAACGCTTAGACCAATTAAAAAGGGTCCCAACATCTGGGTAAACTTTTTTGGTCTAAATTCTACAGTGCAATATCCAATCAGTGAAAGTTCAATGAAACTATGTCATTTACTATAGTCTAAATATCCGAGCTTTCAAATTGACAATTCAGGGCTGTCAGTGAAATGTTGGGAATGGTTTTGGTTTTGGACGTAGTCGCGGCTCGCGTTCCGTCGTCGTTCTCGCCTATAAGGGATGGATAGACCTCGCGAGTGAAATTTTTGTCCGCTGCGATTTTCGCAATGAAATTGTATACTTAGTGTCGTGGAATATGTATCAATTGCTGGGAAACTCCATAAGCATCAATTCGGAAAACGGTTGCGTATTTTTTCACAGCCATTTTATATATTAGATTTCGATTACCCGGTCATAAGATATTTTCAACGATGAAGTAAAACGTCTTCGGATGGTAGCTTCTGAAATTCCGATTCCCCAGCATTTGCCACATATTTCACGACAGTAAGTATACATTTTCATTGAGAAAATCGCAGTGGACAAAAATTTCACTCGTGGCACTGCTGAAAACTTTTCGACATGTGTCTTTTTGTTCAACGCGAATATGCAATCCTTATTCTATATTTTTAAGAATTTATCTGTAAAATCATTTTTCTTCCAGTAAGTAACGAAGAGCTTTATCATGTGATAAAATATAATTCAGGCTTAAAAATTATGAGCTATCTCTTGGGGCCGATTTCTCGACATCATATCTAGTGGTTAGTCTTATTGTATAGACAAGACGCTATTTTCTGAAAGCATTTACATTATATTGAATTGAATTTTTGTTCACTTTGCATAGTTATGCCATATTTTGCATGGTCACGTAAAAAGTATAGCAGAATGCTCTTTAACTGAATTAGTTTCATTAGTTTCCCTATCGATATTACCGAGGTGTGCGATCACGATCAGCGCAAGACATGGTATTCGGAACAAGACTTCATGTTTTTAATGGCTCCTTATACATTTTAAATTTGGTGGTCCGCGACAACTAACGAATTTTATCAAATGGTCCCTTGTGTGTAAAACGTTAAGAACCACTGCTCTAGACAATGAGGTATCTGTTGTAATAAACGAAACGAAACTTTTAAATATGTAAGTACAAGGAGGGGTAATTTTCGTACTTCAAATAAACAGCTTCATGATTTTTGTCTCAGGATCACGGATAGTCAGAGACAGGGGAAAGAGCCATCATCCGTGTATTGCTGCTGAGACTGCAGTTTCGAACACTGAAATTCAAAAGTTGAAAAATCACTGAGGCCCGTATTTATGAACATACCTTAACTCAAGGAGACCTTGAGTCAAGGATGCCGAAATTCAATAAATTAAATGTCATTTTCCATACTTTTTCATAGAAATCACTTATATTCACGAGTCAATGCATCCTTGATTTAAGGAGAAACTCAAGGAGACCTTGAAATTTTCTATAGTCAACCTCACTTGAAGTCAACCACCTTCCTTGAAATATAATAATATTTTAAGTCTATTGAAAACTTACGGTCTCCTTCAGTTTCGCCTTAAATCAAGGATGCATTGACTCCTGAATATAAATGATTTCTATGAAAAAGTATGGGAAATGACATTTAATTTATTGAATTTCGGCATCCATGACTCAAGTTCTCCTTAAGGAATGTTCATAAATACGGGCCTAAGTATCGACTGTCTAGAAAGAGGAAATCGTATCCGAATTGGAACAAATTGGATTATGAATTGTCCCTTCTTAAAATATGGTTTTAAAATATCTTAACATATTTTCTAATTTTTGTCGTAGATTTCATTTCAGTTAAATACCTACCCCTAACCCTAAAAAAAATCCGGGCTCATTGTGTTGAAAAAATTGGGTTTGCCCCTTCTAAACGAGATCGTGGCTACGCTACTCCCACGCTTGCTTGTTATAGCTTTGCGTCTTAAAACATACATTTTGCACTTCACATGCTGATGATGTTTTGTCAATGCAAAGATTGCGAAATTGAGGGCTCTTTTCTCGACTCTGTTTAGTATCAACAGAACCCTGCTGTTTACGATGATATCTCTTATGAAAGAAAGGAGAATATGTGGTCGTTCTATGGCATCCGTCATGATGCCTCGTGTCATACAGTCGACGCCGAAATAGTATGATTGAGGGTTTGTCTAAAATCCGAATTCCGCAATGTGTACAGGATTGGGCCTTCGGGAGTCTGGTCACCTCAGCTAGGGTATACTTTTCTAAGAAATAGTGTAGAGTATTTGATGTTATTACAATGTTAATTGAATTGAATGTATTTAGTTTATTTTGCGATCAGACTCATAGTTATCTAGATAAAACTAGAGGCAAAAATTAAAAAAAATTATACTATTTGAGAGGTTTTGTGAATGACTTATCGCATAGTAAACATTTTGAAGTTTCTTTCTACAAAAAATTTCGGACCGATATCTGTCACAGTAAGAAATCAGCGGCTCTCAAAGTGTAGACAATTGATTTTGCAGTTTAAGCACATTTTTCCATAATCAAGTTTCAATGAAAACGCTGACGATAAATTCTCATACAACTTTGCTTTATGATTTTATTTTTAATTTTTAGGTTATAATAAATATGTTAGCATTAAAAAAGTAAAAACAAAAATTTAGAAAACAATAAAATTTAATTTTAATTATTGAAGGTCAAATTGACCCAAACTGGATTTTTCACATTGAGTTTTAACAACTACATCCACGTGCCTGCAAGGGTCTGTTTATGCTACATTATTCCCGAAAGTCTCAAGATTACTAATATGTAAGAATCATAACCCCATAGAACCCCAGGCTACTTTTATAGCCGATTCTGTTATGTCATGTTGGCTGTTTTAGGCACGATTTTTTAATTCTACTATAAAATATGTTGGGTCCCTTTGAACTGGAGATAGCCGTAGTTTTCATCCTATTGAACTAGTTTTTAGTATAGAGTATAAAGAGACTCTGTCTTGGCGTTCAGCCAAAATTTACCCGCTCCCTTCCCCGCGGGAAGGAGCTATGGACGTGTCGGTTTGAAAAGTTATAATAGGCGAATCAGGCGTGTCGTTGGTCGGAGCAACTCAACTTTTGGCAAAAGTCAACTTCATTTTATTAAGAATATTTAAATTTCCTGGCTCGAACTAGCATTTCTTTCAGAGTTACAGTAACAAATGTAAATGTCAAAAAAATGATAATATCCCATTTCATTTTTTGGTCTAGGGTATAATTTATCAAAATAAGTCAATTGTATTATATGTCGTTGCAAAGGTAATTTCGTGTAGTTTTATGTGTGCTCGAACCATTTTGCTGTAACTTTTACAGTTTTTGAAAAAATTAAGAAAAACTGAAAAATGATCCCCCTTAAAATCAAAATAACTTCAAAACGGCTGATCCTATTTGCGTGAAACATATTCCATTCGATTTAGAATGGCCAAATACATTAAAATTGACATGTTTTGTTTCCAAAATTCGGATTTTTCGCCCCACTGTGAGTCGCCGCCCCTTGCCCCCTTAACCCGACGCGCAAGTTAGTGTAAGTTTTTATTGTAGTGCCTTAGAAAAAGCATAGTAACCCATGCCATGCGTTAGTCCAGAATGGCTGTTTGAGATTGGCGAGCTGAAACGACATAAAAAAAGGAATTCACAAAGCATCACCACCTAATGTATGAACAAGGATACTTATCTGATCCGCACCGCCAATATCGCCACTTGCATCACATTCAAGCTCTGCTTCCTTCTGCGTCTTGCTTATCGTCCAAGCATCCTCGAACATCGTCATCCTAAAAAAAAAGAATATTTGAATTTATATTATTGTATAGATTTGATTGAAATTGAAATTTATTGATATTGTTTACTTACCTTGCTTATGACAACTATTCACATTACATACACTAAAACAGCTGATAGATACATAGAGTAAATGGTCGTTTGACCTATATTTGCAATTTGCTGAATACATATTACTTTACATAAATTTGATATAATTGAAGATTCAAACCTTTTAGAACTTCTATTTGAATTTGCTGAATATGTACTAGAATACTACTTTTATCATGTATACACATTGACATTGCCAACATCAACATCGCTGTAGCTTAGTGGTAGAAGTGTGGGCTCTCAGCCCGTAGTCCGTGGTTCGATTCCTCATGTAAGCAAAATTAATTTTTTCTCTTTTTATCCTGTATCCTGATTCATTAGAGGGACTAAAAGTTCTTTGAACCCGTGGTAGCTCGCTAGTTCCTTGAACTCGTGAGCCGTTCGATACGTTATGGGAACCGTATCCAAAAATTACATGTGGAATCGAATCACAGGACAACTCACTTGATTTATCGATCTCAAAGTGTGTATATCGCCTTTATTAAATTCGAATATATGTATATTATCAGTAAATTGGCAAGTTTTTTAGTTTGAAATTGGAAGTTTATCGAACATTTTTTTTGATGGTCCGTCGAGTATTCAGTTGAAATCTTTAGAACAATGGCTATGTGATCACACAACCCATATGTGTTTGACTCCAAATTTATTACACTACACTCCACGAAATAATTCAAACGTCAAAATATTGTCGATGCAATTTATTAACCCATCTGTCGTCGCCTACGAGCTATTATGCCTAAGGTGTAGCTGAATTTTCTGTGAAATCAATCTTAATTTTTGAAGAGGTTTAATTTTGGATCTTGAAACAGTTTACATACTATGTCGTACGATGATGCGCCGTTTTTCGTTTCTTTAGACATAGTTTACATTTCGCCGAACGTTTGATCGCATTTGTGGCCGTCGGTTCCTTTGAAATATATATGGAAAGGGGTGGAAAATATTGTTGAACGATATTTTTCATCAAGATATAGTACCAATGGTATGTCTGGATCTACGCCAACAGAAGGGTTAAATATCACGTTGGCATTTTAAGAGAGTAATAAATATTACGCGGATTTTATATTCTCAATTGTAAACAAAAAAATGACGTTTGAATAAAACTTTCACGCATACTATGAACTGCAATAGTGTGAAAACGGTGCCATTTTTATTTTCTGATGGCCACTCTGGACTAACGCATGGCATGGGTTACTATGCTTTCTCTAAGTGTAGTACAAAGTACTCTCGTATATCTCAAAAAATGATTTTTTTAAGTTTTTATCGAACCGTTTCTACATAATGAACTGTTTAAAACTTTCGAGTATTTATTATTTACTTTCACATTCAATAACAAAATAGTAATGTTTTTTTTTAATTGTTTTTAGGAAAATCGAGTATATTAAAGGTAAGTGATGGCTGATTTATGGTTGACTTTACTCTATAAATGCACCTTTAAGCCATGACAGGGCACAAGCACAGTATTACAACTAAATTCTAATCTTTGCATCGTCCCAAATGGGGATGGGGGACCAACATACCGCTCAAAAGTCGCCAAATACGTCAAAGAGATTAAGCAAATCATTAAAACATGTGTTTTATAGCTGGTTAGTAATTATGTTCAGAGTATAGGTAGAGGTGGAACATTGCCGGCTCCATTCTCATAGAGTGAATTTTCTTTGTCTTCTTATCGACACGAGCGACACTTACTGTACCATCTGCCAGTGGATGTATAGCGGAAAATATCGGAAACACGAAAGTTCTCTCAGTGAAAACGAATCCCGTAATAAGCCGCGAATTTATTAAAATTTTTAAAATTGCGTTTACGGTTAAAAGCTTTTTACAAGCTTAAATGGAATTTCAAGCAGTTTAAGCAATTTGCAACAAATCCTAGCTGCACAAAAAAAAATCAGAAATACTCAGCAAAAAATATAAAATCGTTGCAGCTACTTAAATTGCGTCTATATGAAGAAAACTGAGAAGATGATCACTTTTTCCTCAAGTTCACAACAAATGTCAATTAATAATCTTTTTTCATTCTGTGAATGACCCCCTCACCACACACTGTAGACATTTTAAGGCAACAAATCGAAATGCGGCTGATTAATGCACACATCACCCATCCATCCGCGCAAGGCAAGGCAATGAACACAAAATACAATATACAATACGAACTGAAAAAAAAAACAATTTTTATAAAACACGAATAAAAAAGAGAATTAAACGTTCGATGAAATCCACAGGTCCACCATACATTTATTAGCCGTTTGTACATTACATATTACAATATTGTTGGAAAATGATAAGTCATTTCAAATTATACAAAAAGAATGTGTATTCTACAATACAACAGTACATAGAGATCGCGCGGCCCTATTGTGCTAATGAATTAATCGTTACCAACCCATTGCCCGCCGCGAGTTGAGGACGCCATCGCGAGGACTGATGAAACATTATTGAAGCGCCCAAAGGTTCATTGCACTGCACTATAATATGATGAATCAAACACAAATTCTATTCGACAATAGAAGAGAAGTTTAGAATTATTGTGCTGCCTAGAGAGCATTTTCAATTACATATAAGGTTTGTGGTAGAAATAGGAAAAAATAATAGAAAACGAATTAAAACTAATAACGGGATATTGAAAGTTTTGGCTATGATACTTGATGTTGCGATTTAAAAATGTTGGCGGTTGATGATGGATGGTGGAATTGTTAAAGTTTTGTAGAATCTGATTTTAGAATAAAGATTAAAATTAGAAAAGTTATGTATATGCACATACTATGAACTAGAAACTCTTCTACACCCCGCTTACAAAAATAATCAAATTATGTAAAAATGAAATTTTTGGGCAATTTTTGACTTTCGAGAGTTCTTCGGAATGAAAAAGAAAAGCTTCATTCGAAACGTTAATACCCACCCTGGCATTCCAATTTAACTGGGCAGTCGACCGGCCGGCCAACTCTGTTTAACGGAACCTTTCGTACATTTAGTTAAGATTTATCTAACAGTTTAAACTGAAGATTCCAACTGCCCTAACTAGCGAACCAACTGCTAAGTTAAAACTGTACACTGAGAGAAAAAAAACATTCTGAAATCAAGCATATTTATTCAATATTAGAAAGTTCATATTTAAACTAAAAGCAATTAAAGCTACTCTGATCACTCTTATATTTCAACCACAAAACTATTGCATTCTTGAATGTGTGTCGATTGTTCTTATTTTAAGTACGCACATACCTAGTTCAAAAAAAAATGTATTTTCGGTGTTAATCTAAAAGAGTATTAATTGAAAATGTCCAGGGAGTTGCAACAATAACGCCTTCCTTAATATAAAAATGGCAGGATTAAAAAAAAACTTTTGGAAAAAGTTATTTGAACTTCGACGTTCTTCAATTCAGTAGCTGCACTGTTTGACGCGTAACTGTGGACTATATATGACTACAGGAATATCCCGATTTACGTTAGGGTTACGTTTCAGAAAAAAGCGAATATCCCGATTTTAAACAAAATATAACCCTGTATGCTCCTCCACAAAGCAAAAAGTTTTAAATCATCGTTCTAACATGAAAAAATGTATGAGAAAATTCTTGTTTCCTTCATTTGTTTTTTCTTGCGTGGAACCAATGCTAATGATTTGCATCGTTTTTGGAATATGAATTTGTAATTTATGTTTAAGTCACCTGATTGATACTTCTAGACCGATACATAAGATTTTCACGTTTGCAGGGACGTGCAGTCACTCAATTGCCCATAATCGACTTATTGTCTACACAAATTGGTTGAAGTGCCATACTTAGACTCCCAAAAGCTGGAAATGTGAAATTGAATCAGATTCAATGTGTTTTGAAATACATACATTTGATCTTGAAAATAAGTTTCTGTAGATGTTTTCGAAATTTCAATTCTGCACTCAAACCAGAAGACAGTATACGCATATCACAGGGGAACGGCATTTTTAGATTTTATATTCGTTTCTAGCTAGTTTTTGGTCGTAGAATCCGACAATGATAACCGTTTTTCTGAAATACGTCAAATTTTTGAGCTACAGAGGACTCAAATTTTGGTCCTCATGCAAAATACATTTCAATCATTTTGTGTTAAACGAAACCCGTTATAGGCCAATCAAACAAGACATTATAGAGAACATCGAAGGGGGTGACGATTTTTTTCTTCGGTATTTTGTCAGGAGTAGTTAGGAGGTAAAGGTACTAATTTTACTCGGAGCTGAGGGATGCGCTAACGCGGGGAGAGGGGGTTAAAGGTGCAATTTTGTGCAATTTTTGGTGTTTTGGGCTATATCTCGAAAACGGTGAGTCGCACAGAAAAAAGTTGTGAGTAAGCATTAAAGCTTTCTAAATATCCTATTTATTTGCCCATACTTACATATGCAAAACTCCTAACGGTTCTTCCGATATTGTTCAATAAAAGTAAAAAAAAAAATTTTTTTTGCATTCTATTGACTCTGGTGTCTCTCCGATTTGTTTTTCAAAAAACTTTTGTAGGGTAAAGTTAGTAAGTGGTAAATTTTCCTTAATTTGATATACTTCTTCTTGGCTTGTCTCCTATCATTACATTACTCGATACAGGTGATTGAAATCCGAAAATTGTTAAAAAATCGTTATTTTGTTCATTTTTTTGGCTCTGGTGTCTCTCGCGATTGTTTTTCGGAAAACTGTTTCACGACCGATTTGTACGATGTTTAATTGGCTTTCATTTGATGTGCTCCCCGTTGTCCTGTCTTCAATCAGTCAAAAGCTTAGGAGTTAAAACCGAGCTTCCGAATTCAATGTTCTCTATTTTCAAGGATAAAGACAAACATTGTGAAAAAACGGCAGGGGGGACGGTTTTTTATTTCATGGATCCATAATGGTTGGTTCGGAGGAAAACATACTAAAAGCACGCGGTCATGGGGAGTGCGCTAACGTTGGGAGAGCGGGTTCAAATATCTCATTCTTGTGCTTATTAGCTCTATCCCCGCTATATCTCCGAAACCGCGAACTCTACGAAAAAAATGTCTGAGCAAGAATGAAAGCTTACACAATTTCCTATATAGTTCATCTTAAATGCATAGGTCGAATTCCTAACAGTTATCCAGATATAGCTAATTTAAAAATCAGAAATTTCACATAGAAAACATCAACACAGCCTACATGCATATAGCCAATCTATAGATACATGTATACCAATTATGTTGTGTGGATGTTTTCTATGTGAAATTTCTGATTTTTAAATTAGCTATATCTGGATAACTGTTAGGAATTCGACCTATGCATTTAAGATGAACTTTATAGGAAATTGTGTAAGCTTTCATTCTTGCTCAGACATTTTTTTCGTAGAGTTCGCGGTTTCGGAGATATAGCGGGGATAGAGCTAATAAGCACAAGAATGAGATATTTGAACCCGCTCTCCCAACGTTAGCGCACTCCCCATGACCGCGTGCTTTTAGTATGTTTTCCTCCGAACCAACCATTATAGATCCTTGAAATAAAAAACCGTCCCCCCACTGCCGTTTTTTCACAATGTTTGTCTTTATCCTTGAAAATAGAGAACATTGAATTCGGAAGCTCGGTTTTAACTCCTAAGCTTTTGACTAATTGAAGACAGGACAACGGAGAGCACATCAAATGAAAGCCAATTAAACATCATACAAATCGGTCGTGAAACAGTTTTCCGAAAAACAATCGCGAGAGACACCAGAGCCAAAAAAATAAACAAAATAACGATTTTTTAACAATTTTCGGATTTCAATCACCTGTATCGGGGGAACCGTTAGGAATTCGACATTTGAGTGTTCAAATAAGTTTTTGGAAATTTAATGGGCTTTAGTACTGCTATACAAATACTCTCAGGACGACTCACCGCTTCCGAGATATTTCCAAGATTAAGTCGACAACCTGCAAAAATGAATCCTTTAGCCGCCCTCCCCAAAATAACGATTTTTTAAAAATTTTCGGATTTCAATCACATGTATCGGGGGAACCGTTACGAATTCGGCATTTGAGTGTTAAAATAAGTTTTTGGAAATTTAATGGGCTTTAGTACTGCCATACAAATACTCTCAGGACGACTCACCGCTTTCGAGATATTTCCAAGATTAAGTCGACAACCTGCAAAAATGAATCCTTTAGCACCCCCTCCCCACGTTAGCGCACACCTCATGACCGCGAGCTTGTAGTATGTCTTACTCCGAACCGCTTATTTTGGATCCATGAAATAAAAAACCGTCAACCCCCTGCCGTTTTTTCACAATGGTTGTCTTCATTCTGATGAGTATAGAATATTACTTCGTTGAGACTCTCCTAACTCTCGAATGATAGTAGACAAGCCAAGAAGAAGTATATCAAATTAAGGAAAATTTACCACTTACTAACTTTACCCTACAAGTTTTTTGAAAAACAAATCGGAGAGACACCAGAGTCAATAGAATGCAAAAAATATTTGTTTTTTTACTTTTATTGAATAATATCGGAAGAACCGTTAGGAGTTTTGCATATGTAAATATGGGCAAATAAATAGGATATTTAGAAAGCTTTAATGCTTAGTCACAACTTTTTTCTGTGCGACTCACCGTTTTCGAGATATAGCCCAAAACACCAAAAATTGCACAAAATTGCACCTTTAACCTCTCCCCGCGTTAGCGCACCCCTCAGCTCCGAGTAAAATTAGTACCTTTACCTCCTAACTACTCCTGATAAAATACCGAAGAAAAAAATCGTCACCCCCTTCGGTGTTCTCTACATCCCCTTTTTAGGCTTTCATTGCTTGGTCTATTACGCTTTTTTTTTATTTATAAATATTGATTTTGAATGCTGACAATATTATTTAGTAATTGTACAAAAAAATATGGCAAAAACGGTCATTTATAGCTTTTTTTGTGTACTAAACCTAGGAGCAAGTTCACAAGTCAAGTTGACAGAAAAATGTCGCTAAATCCTAAATTGTTCCCTAAATTATTTTTTGCTAAAAACAAGAAAAAATACAATGAAAAACAGCCAAGAAATATTTTTTCCTGATTTAAGATGTGTTTTCGTGTTCCAAGAAAAGTGTTTCTGTTTTAAGATGTACTTTCTTGTTCCAAGAAAAGTTTTTGCTTAAAATAATGTTTATCTATTTATTTTAAGCAAACACTTTTCTAGGAACAAGAAAATACACCTTAAATCAGAAAAACTTTCCTTGGAACAAGAAAATACCTACATCTTAAATCAGGAAACAATTTTCCTTGGCTGTTTTTTATTGTATTTTCTTCTTGTTTTTAACAAAAGATTTTTTCAGTGCAGGTTTAACGGTTGACACTTCAATTCAAAGGTTTCAAGTGAATAGCCACTATAGCTAGTAGAAAAATACTCCTTTTTAATGTAACCGCTTAATGCGTACACTTTTCGACTAACGACTCGTATCTATCGAAAGGTCCGATTTGTAATGTTATACACAAATTATTTTTCCTACAGATGTGGTTTTTTTTTCACCAAAATATTTTCTATAATGCCAAAGATTTCGTTTTTATAATTTAATAGAAAAATTCACGAGAAATGACGTAAGTGCGAAGCAAAATCGTCGTAAATCAAGCTGTAAGGTGGGAATTTTTCAACGACTTAAGTGCGAAGCGTCGTAAATCGTTGTATTCCTGTATATAAATATGATGTCTCACATGCTTCAAATTTAGTTGCCCTACCATACACGAGAGTACATTTCGTTTCAATTATCTAGACAGTGATTCCACGCCGGTGGAGCGAACCCCCTGAGGGGCGTGAAAATTAGCTAAGGGAGGTAACTATAATTGTGCTGCCCCTAGCGGCTGGAACGATCAATTCAAAAAGGAAATAACTCCCGTCATTTAGTGGCCACCACATTACAAAGTCGTTTAAAAATTTATATTTTTAAAATTTAAATTAACTTAAAAGCATCTAACGCATTACAGTTTCAAATTTCCGAATGATTCATCTATTTGCTGTGTTGTGTTTTCATTTGTGTACTTGGTTCGGAATATATTTATTAATAACCCTTTTTGTTCGGTATTTAGACAATGGAAACAAACAACATTGGGCGATAAGGGGTAGAAACAACTTAGAACAAAAAAATATTTCATTGTTAAGGATGTTTAATCTCTTCATTACCGTAACTCCTAGTGGAGCATGGTGCGTTGATGACTACCGTGTGTAGTCATCAACGTTACAAAGACAACTGAATTCGGAGTGTGATACGGTTGTCAGCCATACCACTTCCTAGTCGCATTGTTAGTTTATTATTCTACGATAAGAATATTTCTTATCATCTTCTTCTGGATAATAAACTAGCGACGAGTCGTGCCGAGTTTGGAAACTCGTTTCTCTATGAGTGTCTATTTCACAGAGTGGCGACCGAACGATCACGGCCACAGAGCACGACAAGGATGTTTAATACTCTTGTAAAAATGTTTTTTTTTTTTTTTTTTGTAATTATAAAGTAGTGTAAAGGGTAAAAACAGGCTGCGAAATGGTAAAGCCGTATGCGGTAGACGGTTTAAAAAGAGTTATTTTAAGCTTGTTTTCGATTGATGACACTCTGTTTTTCTCTCAGTGTATACATATATGCATGTGTAACGTTACTATTTCATTTTAAGTCCCAATAAAATATTGAACAGATAAATTGTCAGAAGGATGCCATTCAGGGCCCCTCTATTCAAAGCCAGAAACTAGAAAACTCTCATAGACTTTGCAAGGCAATGGGCTTGAGAAGATTCCAAATTTACATTACGTTAAAGGGGAAATCGGACGGTGTCGCGACAACCTTTACACGATAAATATTGGTTCCCGGTCGATTTGCGTCGCCAAAAGTTAATATGTTAGGCACCAAAAGATTGTGAGAAGAGTAAAATACAAAAAAAATTGTTTTAGTGGATTTTCACGTGTTTGGAACCCGGACGGGACAATTTTCCCGTACATTTGTACACCATTTTGACGTGTTTAAAAATGCAAACATGTGCTGATTTTCCCAGTTTCTCTCGCTGCTTCTCGGCTTTGTAATTGTGGCTTTGGTTTCGCCTGCGAGTCAATTCGTCAATCGGCGTTTGACCTATGCGGTGACGGAAATCTTCATTGGAAATTTGTTCGGGCTAAATTCCGAAATTCTTAAGATTCGACGAATATATGTACGGAATAAAATTTGCACCTTCTTGGCAACTACAGCGGTAACTTTCCAAGTCCTGCTCGAAAATAACAACACTAAAAGAATGAGGTAGCGGAACAGCCCCGTTTGATTTTAACACAGAGATAACTGCTTTCAGGCAAAGATACATGGAGCACACCACTAAAAGTAATAGACTGACTTCGCTACGAACTTCAACGTCGTCCTAAACCAAATTTTATGGAGTACGCGACAACAACGTATGTTGCCTTAATAAATATGTAGCCACCCTCTTCCGTATGACCACTCAGATACAATCTCGGTTCAAACTGTCGAAGGCCATCTCAAAATTAGCAAAAAGCATGTGTAACCGAAATCTGAGAAGAATTAGAACCAGATCGAAACCCAGCATGCTCTTTTGGCAGTCTTTATTCTCTCTATGATGTTCTCAGCTATTATTTTTACAACTGCGGGAAGTATCCTCTCCACTTATTCCATTCTGTCAGATTGGAAGTTTGAATACCAAACCCTTCTTCCAATTCGTGGGAAAAGAACCCACCCACGCTCTACTAATGAGAGGGTGGCAACTAGGGATGTCAAAAACCGGCCCATAACCCGGTTGTCGGTTTTTTCGGTCTTTTTGCACAGCCGGTTAGACCGTCCGGTTTTAACCGGGCTCCAAGTACCGGTTTGCATTGACTTGCCTAGAATTTTACTAAAAAAATGCTTACACACTCGTATTGATGGTGTTCGTATCGAATGCAAAATCAACTTAAAATGCACGTACATGATGTAGTAAGACAGCTAATTTAAAAGAGAAACATGTTGGACAAAAAAAGACAATCAAATAAAATTGTCAGATGTGATTTCATTATTTTTTTAGATTTTGAAAAAAAAATCCAAACATTTACAACAGGGGCCATTCTAATTTCTCTTGCGGAATACGAAATCTTTTAGCGACACGATGATACGCGAAATGCACTGATATACAGTAGACACTCACTTATATTAACTATATCGTGCAGGAAGGGGGGGGGGGTTGTTAATATGAGTAGAACGTTAATATAAGCGAAGGAACATTTTTCTATTAGTTTTTACAAGTATAAAGGGAATAATTTGAGAATTTGAAAAAAAATTATCCAAAGATTTTTTTTTGTAATGCTGAATAACTGATGATTCTTTCTTAGTTTACAAATATACTTGCACATGTTAGCACGCAGGAACCTCACAATTTTCAAAACGATTTATAAATACTAACTACGCTACAATACTCAGGATAGTTGTGGAATTTAAATAAAATATTTTAAATTCCATGCCAAGGTATGGCGAGTGACCATTTTCATCACTAAACTTTTCGAGTCGTTTAAGTGTAAATTTACTTCAATTTCCATTCGGCAACGAAGAAGTTCATCCAGGAAGAATAGCAGCGCAGTTACCCTTCCTTACCAAATTGGATGAGTAGACGTTAAAGCGTAATTACCTTGTTTAGAGTGAGAGTTTCGTCGACCCTTTAAATATTCTTCAGAACTCATCTGTTCCTTCGCGTAAAACCATATTATGTCATCTATTTTTTTTTGTACAGAGAATAAAACCATTGCCATTTAATTTCGCTCTTTGTTGTTTTTTTTTTAATTAATGGCTAGCGCCTTTCATTCTGTTCCACCTTTAATTAGACCAATCCAAAAATAGATTTACTATTTACTCAGTTTCTATAAAAGTAGGTACTCCAAGGCAAATCTACAGGCATTTTTCAATTTAAGATTTCTGATGGCCTTTGAGCAAAAAGAAACTCAGGCAAACGTAAGGCCGGCTACGGTAACTACTGCTACTCTTTTTTTAATCAAGGAAAAGCAACTTATATGAAATGATTCCATTGTCCCCTGACATAAGAGCCCATGCAAGCTTTCCTATGAGTATTGAACAAGTATACTTTTGCAGCTATTCAGGGACACCCTGTTAACTTGCTCCTACAAACTTCAAAAATATTTGTGGCAAACACTATTACCATTCTATACATATCCACCAAATTTCATGTTCATTGTTTCATCAAGTTAAATTATATGCATTGAAGAAATGCTTAAGAGGCTTCCCTTGCATTGTGAAAGGCCCTTACTAAATACTAACTTGGCTATATTTCCGGTTTGGATACAGATATTCGAATGAAAATTCGTAGACATAGTCCCTATGTAATTTTCTAAAAATCCCTAGCAGAATTTTCATATTTGGAAACCTAAAAGGGGCTACACACGATCAAATTCAAATTTTACAAATTTACTGTTATTTACTTTTCCTTAGCAAAAGTCAACAGTCTTAATATTTAACGTATATAAAGCCATACTGACCAATCTTTGTGCAAAGTTTCATGTCGATCCCTATAACGGTTTAGAAAAACGGAGGTCGAAAAGGAAGTTTAACTTTGAACGCCAATAACTTTTTTACCGTTACTCGAAACTGGAAAATTTTAACTGATGTGAGATGTACTCGTACTAGTTCTTTGCTTTAAATACCCAAATGTCAATCTCCGATAAAAAAAGTAAAAAAGTCGACTTTTTTCAAACGTTCGGGACACCCTGTTATCTTCTTCCTACCAACTTGTAAGGTATATGTGCCAAAGACTGTAACCATTCTACACATTCCTACCAAATTTTATGAAAATCGGTTGAGCCGTTCGCGAGTTATTTAGTGAACAGACGGACGGACAGACAAAATCGATTTCATAAGGGTTTTTTAAAAAGAAATTTTTTTAAAAAACCTAAAAAGGAAATGCAAATAACCGCAAAATACACTGGATATGCGACTTTTTTTCGGGACCAAAATATTTTCTATGGTAACTTGATCGAAGCTACAAGATGACATTTCTCATACGAATTTTATATGGAAAATTAATAAATAAACAAAATCATGCACATGCGCAGCTTAGTGCTGTAACTTCGTAGTAGGGGCGTTGGAAAAATGGGGGCAATGAGTACGAAATTTCAAAATTAATAGATGCTTGAAATTAATTAATCAACAACGTTCCTGTTGCATAACTTTATACCAACAGCATCACAATTTACACTATTGCAAAAAGTACATTTAAATGGGATTGCAAAGCGTTGCGTGGTATAAATTCGTTTAAATACAAAATTTTAAATACTGTGTATTCCAGTGCATTCCGGTTGAATACTCCAACCAATGAAAAAGCCAAAAAGTATTAAACCATACCAGCCCCAAACACTAAATTTCCTACGCGACTGCTAGCTATAAAAAAAATCAAATTGTCCCCTTTATTTTCAGATATTTCGTTTCCTGCTTTTTCTTCTTCATTGGTGACACCATATTTTTCGATAAGAATGAGTAGCTTATATTTCCCAGATTTCATTTTATCCAAGATTTATTTTTTCTCCACAAGTTTTAGGCATAAATAGCTATTCAATTATGTGGTAGTTAATATAAGTGAATGGTCATTTAATATAACAAGGTGCCTAATTTGCAAAGTCCGGCTGTTAATATAAGAGGATGTAAATATAAGTGAGCGTTAATATAAGTATGAGTGTCTACTGTACTATACACAAATATTAATATACACATTCACGTAGTACAACCAAGATACATATGACTGAAAAATCAAGAAAACATAAAAAATTGTATGAATTTTGAAAGAATTTTTTTACGGTTTTAACCGGATGGACCAACAACCGTCCGGGTTAAAACCGGGACGAGGAAAAAACCGAAAAAACCGGTTAACCGTTCAGAAAGTACCGGTTTTCGGACTAACCGTCCGGTTTTTGACATCCCTTGTGGCAACAACTTCGCTGTTAAGTCTGGTGTTACTTAGTAAAGTTTGGCTGGAATACCGTCTAGCAATTGCGTGCTGAATTCCCTGCTTCGTGGGGGGGGGGGGGTTATATTGGTTAATTGTGAATACAGTGAACAAATATTTTTCAGAAATTTTCTGCGTTCCTCCTAGCGGTTCCACGAACCCCCACTTTTTTTCTTGATTGTCGCGGACCCCCCAGTTGTCCTCAGCTATCGATCACCCCAACAAATAAAAGGATTGAAAACCTAAACAGACAACGGTCAAAACAAACTCTAGTATGCAAACATTTGTCGAAAATATGTTAAGTAAGTTTCTATTTGATTTCAAAAAACATTTTTACTCGACAGTCAAATAGAACTGACAGTTAAAACCAGGGGTGTCCAACCCTATATTGAAGTAGTCAATGCGGCCCTGCAATATATTTGCCTTCCATTTAGACTTTTATGTTATGTTTTATGAACATTTTTATATAAGAATGGATACTAATTTGTTAACATGCGGAGCAGATAATAATGCAGTTAGTTCCCAGTACAATAGAACCCCGATAATCCGGACCCCGAAAATACGGAAGTTCGATAATCCGGACTCGGATTTGTGCCAAATTTTGTTTAAATTTTCATAAAATTCGACAATTTCATAAAGTTTGCTCAAGCTTACTGCTATATAAACTTAAGATAAGGCAAATACGAAATTATTATTTATCGTTAGAATGGTTATCTTTTTTTTATTTGAGTATAAATACAGTCCACCAAGGTGTAAATTAGTGCATTTCGAAAATTCGGACAATTCGATAATCCGGATAGGGTCTGGTCCCAAGCAATCCGGAATATCGGGCTCTACATTATCAAGAACAATGGAAGAAGGCGGTGAAATTTTCAAATGAATATAAACACCAGTGGCGCTATCTATCTCGTCCCAAAATGGAAAAATTCTTCAATCTTCAGAAGATGTTTGAAATATCTGCGGTGTCAAAACACTTCAGTTGTCCGGGTATGCCTCTTAGTTAAGGAATATCTGGCAAAATTGACAAGGAATGACTCAAAATTTCGTTCACCTTTAGCAAAAGCTCAAACAGTCAAATTTGTTCTGTGGTGCATTTTTTTTCAATGGCTTCATTCGCTACTACTACATATGTACATATTTGAATATTTCAATTTATTATTATTTTTAGTAACTATCAAATTTTCGAACGTTAACACGCTTTACATTCCTTGAAGATTTTAGGTACTCATTTCTGAAACTCTACTTTGGCCGAAAGTCTGCACGGAATTGTTGTCTTTACGATGGCATAGTTTATATTTTTCGATTTTATTTTGATCGGCTGTGCAAAATGTCAGCAACTAAACATGAGTAACACAACAGTGGTTGATCTTTCAGCGGGGATTGCTGCTCCATCAAACATCTGTAGAACTGGGAATGCGCATATACTTAGAATATGAGTTCAAAAGTTGTCCCCGACATCTGGGTATACTTTTTGAATAGGCCACTTTCTTCTGTCGGTTTTTTTGATATTTCTCATTATAAAACTGTCAGATTTGGCTTAAACAACTGTCAGATTTGACAAGACGAAATATAAATCTGACAAAGTTGACCATTCTAAACGTCAAATGGAACTGCCAAATTTTACGAGTTGGGTAATTAGACGTATGCAAATTACAATTTTGATCAAAAAAGTTGGCCCAGATGTTGGAGCACTATTCAATAGGTATAGGTATATTCCATAACTTTCGATGTGCTGCTCTCGATAATATTAGAAAATCTTATACAAAAACAATGTCCATTCGTTGGGTGGCGTGGTTTAAAAAGACGCTATGATGTGTAGTATAGCCTCAAAACAATTTTATTACTGTGACCGTTGCAAATCGAATAATCTAGATATGAACTTCGACTAGTACCTACACATTTGCTAGTATGTACAGACTAGTCTAGTAGTTACATACGTACAATCACTTTCCCTTCAACAATCCGAATCAATGTTTCCTGCTGGTGGTCAGCTAGTTGTAAGTACCGACTTCAACGAAAAGCGGGTAACCTGAACACAGCGTTTATTCAGCTTGGTTGTGTCATATCAATAAAAATTTTAGATGTGAAACAAAACGAAATCATTAAAGTACCGGTAAATTAAAAAGCAACTTCCTTCCTCTAAACTACGGTACCGTAATACCGCCACAAAGAGATACAATAGCGCAGCGAATATAGATGGAAAATCAAAATGTAATGACCACATGTGTGTCTTGCATATAGAAAATGACTGTGTAATTCCGAGTATCTGCCCAACTGTGAACTCAGCAGATCAGAACCATTTTTTCCTCGTCTATTTTTTTTCACTTCTTTTATTATATATTTCCCATTTACTTTTCATTTAATAATTGAATTTCATTTCTTTGTTTTGTAGCGGTCGTGCAAACATAGCAAATGTCAGTGAAATAAAAAAGCTCGATTGTCGGCAGATTCCAATACGCGATATACACGGAAACCGTACAGTATTGCGAGTCGACCGAGGCTTTTTTTGTTGTACCTTATATCGTTCGGTGTGACAGGGACAAGGGTGTATAGCAGAATACCGCACTTCACATTGGTATCTAGTATCTGATTCGCATTATCTTTCTATAATGTACATATACGACACATACTCGTACGTTACGTAATATATTTCGTGATTTTTTATCACATTAGAGTCCGATTTCACAAATCGCGATACCAGCACCTATTTGCGCATTCAATATGGCCGGAATCAAATAGACAAGAGTTCACGGGCCAAATATGTATAACAAAACCGAAAAAAAGGAGGCAAATCTAGAAGTCATGTCTTGTGTGGTAAACCGACCATACATGACGCGCGCGAAATCAACTGGAGTATGAAAGCGTCACGGCATGGCTAGAGGTACCTACATATAGGCAAGGCATCATAGGGTATGCGCGTTTGATGGCTTTGTTACGATATTGGATCGTTGGTAACATATGGCACATTAAATTGAGTCATATAAAACATGTCAGCAAGAGGAAGGAATTTGATGTAGCAATGACCCTAAAGAATATGTATATGAAAGAATGTCGCTCGATACACAGAGCACTTTTGTCATGGTTCATCATATGACATACATTAACATACATACTCTTTGTATGGCATTCTTGCAAACTATATAATACCCTCATGGGGTCATGTGCCGTCAACGTCGTCAATGATGGATGAGTATGAATGTCGTCGCTGTTTGACGAAAGTGCCGGTCAAGTGAGAGTTGTTGAAACGGAACGGTTGTTAAGAAGGGGTTAATCAGAATGTCTTGATACCATTGGATCGCCAAGAGCTCCCAAGTCGATGTTTCGAAAAACTAATGATCTTCTCGGAGTTTTATTAGGTGATCAATGTCTGAGACGTGTTGAAAATTAAGTCAGTCAGGATCCATGCGGCGGAAACCTCCAAGCTCACATTTATGTATTTCCGAACAAAGGGAACATTTGTATTTTCATATGCATTTCCTGTAAATGAAGGAATTTTGTCTCGAGAATTCATTTTGGATATTATTAATAGTGTCCTGAAAGTTTTCCGCGTGAGCTTTTTGCTTTACATTCCCATCGAGAGGCAGTCTCCTGTCCTATGCCACATTTGGGACCGATGTCTTCAAATTTCGGGTCTATTAAATAAAAAAATACCGGCGTACAGAGGGCTGCGCCCGCAATACGAGGGTTTTTTAGAATTTTAATGCATAGTGAATATTTTTTGTACATATATTTTATAAGCAGTAAATAAGTATTGTGCACAACATTAATGAAATGCTTCCGTAAATCTATTTTTGGATTGGTCTAAATAAACGCGTTCCAGAAAAAATATTCCCTGTCATAAGAGCCAACGCAAGCTTTCCTATGAGTATTGAACAAATATACTTTTGCAGCTATTCAGGGACACCCTGTTAACTTGGTCCTACTAACTTCAAAAATATTTGTGGCAAACACTATTACCATTCTATGCATTTCCACCAAATTTCATGTTCATTGTTTCATCAGGTTAAAAGATATGCATTGAAGAAATGCTTAAGAGGCTTGCATTGTGAAAGGCCCTTACTAAATACTTATTTGGCTATATTTCCGGTTTGGATACAGTTATTCGAATGAAAATTCGTAGACATATTCTATATGTAATTTTCTAAAAACCCTTAGCAGAATTTTCATATTTGGAAACCTAAGAGGAGCTACACACGAACAAATTGAAATTTTACAAATTTACTGTTATTTACTTTTCCTTAGCAAAAGTCAACAGTCTTAATATTTAACGTATATAAGGCCCCACTGACCAATCTTTGTGCAAAGTTTCATATCGATCCCTATAACGGTTTAGCAAAACGGAGCTCGAAAAAGAAGTTAAACTTTAAACGCCAATAACTTTTTCACCGTTACTCGAAACTGTAAAATTTTAACTGATATGAGGTGTACTCGTTTAGATCTTTGATACGTCAATCTCCGATAAAAACTAAAAAAGTCGACTTTTTTCAAACGTTCGGGACACCCTGTTGTTTTCTTCCTACCAACTTCTAAGGTATATGTGATAAAGACTGTAACCATTCTACACATTCCTACCAAATTTCATGACAATCGGTTGAGCCGTTCGCGAGTTATTTAGTGAACAGACGGACGGACGGACAAAATCGATTTCATAAGGGTTTTTTGAAAAAAAAATTCTAAAAAACCCTAACAAGGAGGTTTCGGTCTCGGAGCGGAGACAATAAATTTGCTCAATTAACTCAGTACGTAACCATCTTAAAGTCTGCAAAACCCTCGATAATCTTAGTTCACCAGAAATTCTTAGGTAGCTGACCATTCTTTTATGTTTACGAACATGTATAATAATTGTAATGAAGAGCGTGAGGCATACCGCGTCGATCGTTGGTGCGACAAAGTGTCCTGAATTACTAAGTTCGGAATGTGATACGGTCGGCAGGCATACCATTTCCTAGCCATCATATTTTTATCAAGCGATTCATTTAAACTGCCAGAGTGCAAGCTCAATTTGTTTAATAAAAATTCAAAAATAAAATTTTATTTATCGAAGGGTTACCATTTGATTGGTGCGTGCGGATCTTCTTATATGTTCGTTCGATCCAAGTTCCTGCGCATGTTGATAATGCCAAAAGCCAGCTGCTACAGTCAGTCAACTGAACGTCGTTATTGTCCGAGGAGCACCGTTACAACCGTCAATCAGTGCTTTTCCTCGCGGACCTGATATGATAGCTAAGCTGCACCTGGCTATATACGAGTAGTTGTTCCACTTTCGCTTTTATATTAATAAATCTACTTAGCCCCAAATCTTGAGTGAAGGCAGACCCGTCAAGGGACTCCTCTTGCTGAAGGGAACAAAAAACTAGGGGGCCGAGGCTAATTTCGGACGCGGCCGAAATTTGGATACCCTTCGCTCTCCTTGGGGTAAAAGTTTTTTTCGGGCGTACCTATGACTTGTATTTAATCCCCCTCCTCATTCTTTTTCTTCCGTCTTGACAAAAGTTTTGGGCTTGGTTGAAATAAGTGGGCAAATAAAAATATTTATTCGGAAAATTTTATTGGGGTTGCGGGAGCATGACTCCACAGTACCATTCCATTTCGTTTTTTTGTTGCTTTGGTTAAGACACGTATATCGTTCTGATCGGAACTTTGACCTTCATATGAAGTCTACAGGAGGTGGTGTCCTAATAGCAGTAAGGAATCACATGGAATGCGCACTGGTATCTTCGACTAATAATAATCAGCTTTATGATTGCGTAACCATTAA
The DNA here is from genome assembly GCA_949715475.1 of Microchrysa polita. Lineage (NCBI taxonomy): Eukaryota > Metazoa > Arthropoda > Insecta > Diptera > Stratiomyidae > Microchrysa > Microchrysa polita. The sequence continues at coordinate 44,245,777 of OX454415.1, read as the reverse complement.
AATATCATTATCTTCCAACTTTTCCTTGTTATTATCTTGCATATATGTTCCATGTAATTCAGCTATGTCTATTTACGATTCCCTATTCAATCATCTATCCGATATATGTAACATCTCGCATCCGAGCTCTCCAATAATTATTTGTGGAGACTTTAATATTCTAGGATTAATTTGGCCTAACACCCCCGGCTTTCCGCTTCCCCTTTTATCATCATCAATCAGCTTGCCTATGACTTCTTTTATGAACTTTTGTAATCTGCTACAATTCAATTTTGTTCACAACTTTATGGGAAGAGTTCTTGACCTTGTCCTTAGTAACTTGCCTTTGACTTCTCTGTTGCCCGCATATTCTACCTCAGGATATGTTCCGTGTGATCTGTACCACCCAGCTATACTACATGAAATTAACATCAATATTCCGCATTCTCCGCAAAACTTAAAAGCAAGTCGGCTTAATTTTCGCAAAGCCAATTATGATGCCATAAATCTGAAATTGTCAAGGATTGATTGGAGCCAAACGTTTGATGGCCTTAATTGTGAAGCTTCTGTTGAAAAGTTTTACAATATTTTATACAAAATTATTTTCGACTTTGTTCCTTTTTTCACTTCAAAACCACGAAAAGGTCCTGTATGGTTTACTTCGCTTATCTATAAAACGATTCGGAGAAAAAATCGTGCACGGACTCGGTATAAGCGGTTTAAGCGGTTATCTGATCTTCTATCGTTTCAAAAGCTTAGATCACTGACAAAAGTATCGAGAATAGCATAAACCAAAATGAATTTAAACTATTCTGGTCATATGTTAATAACATGCGCTCTTCCTCGACCCGGCCTTTATCTATGACCTATGAAAGTAGGACCGCAAATACTCCGTCGGAAATCTGCGAGCTCTTTGCTTTGTTCTTTTCTAGATCTTTTCGACAGCCACCTTCATCCGTAGTTTCACTTGATTCCCCACGACATTATAATTCTCAATTACCGGTTCCTCCAATATCCTCATCGAACGTCAATCATTTGATCTCAAGCCTTAAGGTTAGCTCTTCTCCAGGCCCTGATGGTATACCCAACACTTTTCTTAAACATACACACAACTTTATATCTTTTCCTCTTGCGATCATTTTTAATAAAAGTTTACAAGAGGGGGTCTTTCCTTATCAATGGAAAACGTCTTATACCGTTCCCATACCTAAGTCGAAAGATACAAACTTTGTATGCAACTATAGGCCCATATCGCTCCTTTCCGCTTGCTCGAAACTTCTAGAGCGTTTTGTATATAATTATATGTATGATCAACTTGGACATCTCATCTGTTCCAATCAACATGGTTTTTGCAAAAGTAAATCAACGACTACCAACCTAGTGGAGCTTGTTAATTTAATCGCTAAATCCTTTGAAACCCATCATGATGTGCATGTCATCTATACGGATTTTTCTAAAGCCTTTGATTCGGTAAACCACAAGATTTTACTTGATAAGTTCCTCACTCTGGGGTTTCCTCCCCAATTAACCTCTTGGCTATCATCTTACGTTCTCAATCGTTCGTCTTATGTTACCTTCTAAATTGTCTTTCATCTGTTTTTCATCCCTGCTCAGGCGTTCCACAAGGGTCAATTCTCGGGCCTTTACTTTTTTCATATTTAATCAACGATTTACCCTCTATACTCAATTGTCGCTGCATGTTTTATGCAGACGACTGCAAACATATCCTCTATTTCGCATCCATCAGACTCCATATCCCTTCAGTCAGACGTGGATACTTTGTATTCCTGGTGCGGTTTAAACGATCTTCCGCTTAATATATCCAAGTGCTACGCTATGGCTTACTCACTAAAATCTGACCCTGCTTGTTATGTGTATACAATAAATTCTACCCCTATTAAATACGTCGAATCCATCGCAGATCTTGGTGATCTTGATACTAAGTTAAAATTCACTGAGCACTACACGTATATATGTAATAAGGCATCTAAATTAGCTGGTTTTGTTTTGCGCTGCTCTGAGGAATTTAGATCCACTCGAACAGCAATAAATTTGTATATTTCTCTTGTTCGTAGTGTCCTAGAGTATGCATCCGTCGTGTGGTCACCGCATACATTCAACTCTCGTACTCTTTCCCGAGATATTGTGTTTAGACTTTCAGCATATAGTACTCGTAATTCTTTCGTGTTTAATCCTCCGACTGCCCTGCCCTACTGTCTGTTTACAAGAATTCACCCCTGTTGAGAATAATGACTAACTACGACAAACTCGAGATTGGTCCTTTGTCAAGTTCATTTGAATTGTTTAAGAAAGCATTATTACAAAAGTTGTCTACAGCAGAACTTTCGGTCATGTTAAATCTTATTGTTTAAATTTCTTCTTTGTTTTTTAATATCTGTAAATTACTGTAATTTTAGGTTTAAGACCTGTTCAGTGATCAATAAATAAATAATAATAATAATAATAAGACACATTAATTCAAGGTTTTGTGAAATTGGTGCAAAAAATGTTTCTTAGAAGAACCAAAATGGGGGTTGGGTTTGTATGGCCACCCCATGACCCCATGGTCAGATTTGATCAATTCTTAGATATGTTTTGTGTCATCAAGAGAAACACGTTTGTGTGTAATTTTGTTGAAATTGGTGCACAAATAAAAAAGTTTTTCTTAGAAGAACCTAATTTGGGGGGTTGGATTTGTATGGCAGCCCCATGACCCCATGCTCCGATTTTATCCATTCTTACATATGTTTTGTGTCAACAATAGAAATACATTTGTGTGGAATTTAGTTGAAATTGGTGAACAAATAAAAAAGTTTTTCTTAGATGAACCTAATTTGGGGAGCTAGGTTTGTATGGCAGCCCCATGACCCCATTAACCAATTTGATCAATTCTTAGATATGTTTTGTGTCATCAAGAGAAAACCGTTTGTGTGAAATTCGGTTAAAATCGATGCACAAACAAAAAAAGTTTTTCTCAGAAGAACCTAATTTGGGGGGTTGGGTTTGTATGGCAGCCCCATGACCCCATGGTCCGATTTGATCGATTCTCACATATTTTGTGTGTCATCAATAGAAATATATTTGTGTGGAATTTGGTTGAAATCGGTACACAAATCAAAAAGTTTTTCTTAAAAGAACCTAATTTGGGGGGTTAGGTTTGTATGGCAGCCCCATGACCCCATGGTCCGATTTTACCCATTCAAACATACAAACTGCCTGCAGCAAAAAGAAGCATTTGTGCAAAATTTCAGCTTCATAGCTTTTAAATTGGCCGAGTAAAACGCGTAGCAACAGACGGACAGACAGACAGACGGACATCGCCCAATCGACTCCCCATGTTATGCTGATCATATATGTATACTTATTATATGATCGGAGATGCTTCCTTCGATGCGTTACAAACTTCATGACAAAGTTAAAATACCCTTCGTTGACTTTACGAGCGAAGGGTATAAAAACTCGCTAAAATGCGGAGATCCCTCCTCAAACAGCCCACACCCCAAAGGAATGCCTTTCATGAGTTTCCTTGCAAAGGAAACTAGATGGAGGCCGTAACAACCATCGTCCCGTCGCACCACGAAGACCTGCTCGCGCATTAAGAGAGAGGCTTTTGGAGTTTCTGACTATATATCGAATATCGACGAGTGGTAGCGGGCCGAAAAGCAGAAGGATTCAAAGCATAGTTTCTGAATCGGTGAGGGTGCAGATTGAGTTCGCTGTTGTCGACCGAACTGCTGTCCATCGGACCTTTTCGTTAGACAATTGGATTCTTGCTGAAGGAATACTATCGGTCAGCTTCCAGAGTGTCATGTAGGTCTGTCCATCTGGGTCCTCCAGTGTGCGAGAACGGAAGCTGACTTCAAGGCATTAAACTGATGAAGTTCGTCGATTAAAGATCCGCCCCAATGTTTATACTCGTATATGCCATTTGCAAGGCGAAAGAGGGTTAGTCTGGTGCTAAATTGGAAATCGTGACCAAAGGCTTAATTCCACCGGGAAAGGCTTCTTCCAGCTGTGTTCGACAAGGACCCGGATTATGCAGATGATCAGTATATGTATAGTGTAGACATTCCAACTGATTACTGGCGAATTGTCAAGTTGGAGAAGCCGGTGAATAATCGCAGATGTGCGGTTTTACTCGTCAACAAGAAATCACGGCTGTTAGGTTCGGCTATCGAAAAGACTAAGGAAGAGCCGGTGGCACCTGATTGTCTGGCTCTCACCGAGTCAATTTCAACTATCACTGTGACTGAGAGGTTTTCCCATAAATAAATCTTTACCATTCAAAAGGAGCATGAGCATCGAACATTTTATGGGAAATCAGTATTCTGCTTTCAAAAAATATAGTCTCTTGGACATCATGCTTTTAATCAAAGACTGTGGCAGTTCATCGTCAGATCATTCCTTCTCTGATCACCGGTATGTAAAGTTCAGCCTTGCAGAAGGTCTTGATGCGATTTCGCAAATTGTGAATGGCAGAAATCTGGTCTGGATTTCGTAATGCCTTTTCCGAATGGCTGGCATCATTATCTAACTGCCACACAGAAAACATCAGTTGGATAATCTGGTATTGTAAATATGCCTACGGCGTCTATGGGCGCAGCGGTACACCCTCCCACGTCATATGCTGCCAATAGAAACCATCATGCTAGAATCCCATGTTTTCTGAATTGAGAGCTGTGATGACAAAAGGCTAAACCTAAACCTAGATTGGAGTCGAATTGAATCTCATACAAAAAACATCATACTCCTTCAAAAATATAGGTAAGAGCGGTCAAACGCGATGTGTGGCAAAGCTTTTCTGAAATTATCGAAGGGTCATTTAAGATTTCAAGATCTAGGAAAATTATGACATTAAATCCATCCAAGCTCAGTTTTCATCAAAAGGAAGGAGAATCGTGAAGGTATTTGAGCACCTAAACGATTGAGTGTCTTCTTAAATCGCATTTCCCAGGAAAAATCTGTCATCACAATTCCTAGATATATAAAGCGCTTTCAGTAATAATAATAATAAACTAATTGGACTTCACCATAAAGGTAGGCACTGCTACCTAAAAGGTATATTGTGCCATAGTCCTTTAATTTAGAAGGTCATCAACCCGTTTGATAAAGGCTAGAAGATCCTTTAGAGAGGAGCACCTAATCATGCTAGTGCTGAGTAAATCACGTCCAAGGAGTGATCTCCTGGACCTGGCGATCGCTGGACATTCCAGTAATAAATGAATGGAGGTTTCGTCTTCCTCCAGGCAAAGGCGACATTGGGTCTCCCTTGATATACCTATTTTATGAAGATGGTAGCGGAGCCCAAAGTGCCCCATAAGAAAGCCTATTAATAGTCTGAACTCGGTCCTGCGCAGACATTTAATATCGGAGAAGCTGAAGGGGCGCACCAACTCTTTAGTAATTCTTAAGCCAGGGTGCGATGTCCAGTAGTTATGCCTCAGGTCCGAGGACCAGTTACCAATTACGCCTTTAGCAGCTTGCCAGCTTATTCCACAGAAGGGCTCAGGACCGATGAGTGTGGAGGATGAGCCCTCTCTTGCTAATTCGTCCGCGTTTTCATTTCCTTCAACGCCTCTGTGACCCGGAGCCCAATAGATGGAAACACAGTTACGGCTGGAGAGGTTCTGAAGGAGGTCAAAGCAATCGCTGACCATATTCGAGGTAAACTTGTTGTTAGTAAGTTAGCGCCTTAATTGCTGCCTGGCTGTCAGTGCAAATGGCGATGTGTGCGCCACGGAGACCACGACCGAGGATCTCCCTGGCACAGATTTCGATGGCATGAATTTCGCCTTGGAAGACGCTAGGCCATATGCCCATTGCAACCGAGATCCTGGTATTGGGTCCAAAGACTCCAGCACCTACACCGTGATCGGTCTTAGAGCCATCGGTAAACCAAGTGATGCTTCTAGGATCCATACACGTGTTGCTATTAGCCCATTCCGCCCGATCTGGGATGCGAAGGGCGAATTTCCTGCCGAAACGCAGTTCCGTGATCATGTAATCTGAAACCTGGCAGATTGATAGGCCTGGAACTTGTTGCAGGATACGCATGTGTCCCCGATCACTGATACGAGTATCAGTTGATAGGTTGATTTTTAAAGCACTCAATGCTGCAGTTTCCTGTATGAAAATATGCAGTGGCGTCATTCCCCATATAGCTTCCATGACTAGGGTAGATGTAGTGCTAAAAGCACCAGTGATGCCAAGACAGGCAAGTCGTTGGAGCTTATTACAGCTCTTAATTGCGTTGCGTTGCAGTGCTTTAGGCCACCACACTAGAGAAGCATAAGTGATTACAGGTCGTACTAGAGTACTGTATAACCACTCTGTCATTTTGGGCGAAAGACCGTAGCAGTTTCGGCAAGTCCATATGACACGCGTAGCCTTGCTAAGAACGTTTTCCAAGTGGCTATTCCAGTTTATCCTACTACCAAGTGTAATGCCAAGACATTTAACCTCTTTGGAATAGGTAATGAGTACACTCTTAAGTAGATTGGGTCAAGAGGAGGAGCAATTTTCCTCGTGAACTGGACTGTTTTTGTAGATTGATATTGAGCCCAGTTGCTGTGCACCATCTGTTAACCGTCGTTAGGGCTGTAGTCATCAAATCCGTGATAACGGACTCGATTTTTCCCCTGATCACGATAGTGATATCGTCCGCGTAGCCGATGGCGAAAAAAACCCTGCACCTCAAGTAGCGAGAGGAATTAATTCATCAACTACCAAGGACCACAATAGGGGTGATAGTACACCCCCTTGAGGGCATCCCTTGATAGCGTTAATGTTGAAAGTGTGACCGCCGAGGGAGGAATAAATCTCCCTTCCTTTTAGCATGGCGTCAATCCACCTGATGGTGGGCTGTGGCACCCCTCTCTTAACGAGAGCTCGCATCGTAACCAGTATTGTTGAAGGCACCCTCGGTGTCTAGGAAAGCACAAAAAGCGATCTCTTTTTCATCTATAGATTTTTCAATAGTGCTGAGGAGCTTGTGAAGTGCCGTCACCGTCGACTTGCCCTTTACATAGGCAAATTGGCTTTCAGTAATACTAAACCTAGGGCGATAAATGACGCACTTCGCAGTCTTAACGTTGACAAGCCAATCTGCATACTCGTGAATATGCTTCTGACATCTAGACACATCTACTATACGGCACTGGGCCAGCCACCAATAGAGTATGCCTTGTTTTTTTTTTTTAATAAATTTGGCTAACGTCAGTGATATTGGACTGAATCCAGCTGGAACGGAATTGATGTTCCTCAATAGAAGACAAAGGCTCCTTTCTATTGACTACGTGATAGTCCACAGATGGTCAGTTCCTTGGCCTCTTGTTAAACAGGAAGCTTAGCTGGAAGCCTAACTTTCAAGAAAGAGTGCTTAAAGCAATATTTCGCACTTTATTCGTACAGGAAAGCACGTATTACTAGGTGGATGGTACTTAGCAACCTGTTGTACTTTTTCTGCGAAAGGTCGAAGAGTGGCTACTATTGTCATAACTGGACTAACCCCTTGGCCGGACTGGACACTGTGCACGCCTATACATCCACTGGAGTTATTCGGTCAAAAGCTGGCTGCTAACAGGGCTTTACGCTTACGTAAAACTAGTCAGTGGCGAACGATAGATTTGGGGCTTTGACATTATACTAACTAGATTATGCAGGTAATATCCACACAGTTTATTTTCTGATGTTTATTAGGGTAAAACTTCAGGCCCTATTGAAAATGATAAGCAAATCGAATGAAAGGCCCCCCTACTTCCCGTACGAATGACACCCAAAGAAGGGATAGCCCCCTTTTGACAGAATACCGTTATTGTTCTCAAATTTTGGCGAATCACTAATAGTGACATACGTAATATCATTGAATAATTGATAGAAAGTGAAGTAGGTCTGCCGAAAACAACCGCCATATCTCCCCTACAAAGCTGCAATCCCCCTGCTATGCCCTTGTTCTTCACTATTATTTTTGACAGTAACATATCGTGTTTAAAATGGACCAGATTGGTTCCATCAATCTAATAAAAACTGAAATTGATTATTTCGGGTTTAGCGTTTCTTGTAGGTGTTTGCATAGGTAACGGGGAGTATACCATTGGCAAGCCGAAAATTGTTCCAACTTCATGATCGTATGCAGGAATTTTTTAGGAAGTTCAACATTTAAAATCGTCAACAATAATTAAGATTTCTCGCCAGTATTGTTTATTGTCGGCCCTTAAGGTACTGTTAGAAAAGGTGTTAAACATTTTAAAGTCAAATTTTAAGGAAAGCACAATCTAGAACTCCTTTTACTCCTGATTAAATTCAAGTGTACCACCAATGTGAACTTTTTAATTTCAAATATTTTTTAGAAAAGCTGCACCGTTATATTTACAAAAATTAAAAACCAATCTTGCCAGTATTATTGTATCGTGAGCAATTTGATTGTTTCAACTGTAGATACTATTACGCCATGTTCGCCGAGCCATTGCTCGAATATCGACACATCTCTGAACAAGTCAAATAGTTACCAGACTACGTGCGATTGCAATTTCTATATAGTCTTATTCATGGTGGAGGATATTTTAATGGTAGGTAGTGTGGCTCATTGTGGGAAAATTAATGTACAACGGGACCCCTCTATTTTTAACCGTTACATTGTAATAGCATTTTTTTGTAAAATTGCCCGACTTGCCGAACTAAATCAAAATTTGCCACACCACCAAACATTTCATCCAAGATATGACTTTACTTTGTGAAACTACATAAAATTTCCAATAAAACGACATCTCGCCCGTTACGAAGTTGCTCGTATCTTTAGAGATACACGCGTTCAAACTATGAAGAAATTTTAAAATCGGGCTTTCGTCAAAAAATTAAATGATAAAAATTTATGAAAAACCGATTTTGAAATGTATTTTTGAACGGGCGTATCTCGCAAGATACGAGCAACTTCGTAACAGGCGAGGTGTCCTTTTATTGAAATTTTTTTGTAGTTTCAGAAAATGAAGTCATATCTCAGATGAAATCTTTGGTAGTGTGGCAAATTTTGATTTAGTTCGGCAAGTCGGGCAATTTTACAAAAAATGCTGTTACATTGTAACGGTTAAAAATAGAGGGGTCCCGTTGTACATTATTTTTTCCCAAATGATCCACACTACCTACCATTAAAATATTCTCCACCATGAATGGGACACCCTGTGCGTGTATGATTGTGAAGGTTCCGACCATTCATACAGGGTTTCCTATTCATGGTGGAGGATATTTTAATGGTAGGTAGTGTGGCTCATTGTGGGAAAATTAATGTACAACGGGACCCCTCTATTTTTAACCCTTAAAATGTAATAGCTTTTTTTTGTAAATTGTGTCTAAATGGCGGACTAAATCAATATTTTCCGTTACGAAGTTGCTCGTATCTTCCGAGATACACCCGTTCAAATTTTAAAGAAATTTAAAAATCGGTTACGTTCAAAAGTTATCATCATTCGGCTATTAAATGATTGGCAGAATTCAATGTGTGGATTGTTTAGCCGAATTTTTGCGCGTGGTTCGTCGAACCTTGCATATGTTCATGCTAGAGCTAATGCTTGATTTGAAAGATTGGTTTATATAACTCCCGGGACCCCCGGTCACATATTCCTTAACTTCCAATAAGATGTCGGCCAAATTGACTTTGTGGTTTACGTGTGCACAGGAAGACAGAACAAAAACAACCCTTTTACTCCTGTGCTTTCCGAACACATTAATTATTATTGTTGTCTAAAGTCAGCGTTCCTTTTTTCACCATTCTTACGAGTATGTATGCGTAACGATGAGCCATGAGGGTTACGCAGCGCGCCGTGTGTTACCTTTGCTCACTCTCTTCGCTGAATGTACGTATGAACATTTATTGATTTCTTATTAAATTACATAAACTTTAGGTATCTTTAATCAGGTTGCAAAATACATTATACAGACAGCTACACTACCAACACCTTGACGGTATACGCAACGCACATACACTAGGGACTTGGTTCTGCTACCAACCGAGGTTAGTAACAGATGTTGCCAATGCGGTTTTTCTGCTAGATATATGGCGTGTACTGTACAGGAACAGAGTGTTTGTCTCTCTCCTAAATGTATTTCAAGTGGGTCGGGTTGAATGTCGCGACGAACGTTGTCGACGCCTGGATCAGTAATTGCTAGCACTGTTGTGGTGTATGATAATTTTGAAACAAACCTTTCCTAAGCACTTTTAATTAGATACAATTTAAGGACAACGACACACTTTCCGGGACAATTGTATTACACGACAGTAGTTGAGTTAATATTAGAAAAGTGAATGCGAATGAATCATGAAACACCTTTGTCGTCGCCAGAATACAAAGAAAAAAAAGCAAATTGTCGGTTATCGTCCTGTTGCCGCCACATTGACTCGTCATGTGTACCGAGTAAATTGTATATATCCTTCAAATTTATTGTCGAGCCATTCCCACACCAGAGCTTAAGTAATTATTTTCCAAACATTTTTATACTTCGCTCTCACGCTCGGTCGGCTCTGATCGTCGAAGAAAAAACCAAAATTATTCTCCCCAACTATGCGAGTACAGGATTTGCATCATGACGTACATATCCTTATGATATGACCATAACTATACAGAGTCCTCTCGACATAAAAACGATTGCACTTTATCGTACTTTGGCATGGGGCGCGCGGTAATCAAATTGGTCATCAGATAATGAATTGGGGGCGGCGAATGCGAAGGATGCAAACATAACAACATCCTTCAAAATCCCTATAATATCGAGTAGCATTAAAAGTTCAATGAGAAAGTGAGAAGGCGGGAAGCCTGGGTCGCGTAATATTTTATGATGAGTAAGAGTTGCGGAAAGTTGCAATTGTTGGGAGGCCACCGACCGGGGCCAGAGCATAGGTTGAAAGCTAAAGAGGGGGGAGACCGATTGGCTATTACTCATAGGGATTTGAAGGATATGGGTGGTGGTGGTATATCAAGGCCCGCATGGAAAATGATGATGACTCATGGAAATTCAATTCATGTAATTAGGGGGCTTTCCGAGAACGGTGGAATATAGTGATATGAAAAGGGTTTTATGTATTTTCAAGCTTATACGTAGGTTTTTCGTGAATCTAAAGTGAGTTGAATGATTTTTTGTGTCGTATGTAGAACGAAACGACAGCATTTTTATGTTAATGAGAGATCGGGGCGGAATTGCAAATTAAATTTAATGTGATTGTACCGCCATTAAAATAGGGTTACATGTTTCTGTTCAGCATTGATTTTCTGCCAAGAGAACATATGCAAGTAAAACCAAAATGTAAAAATGGAATATGTCTATTAAATTATGTTCTACCTATATACATAGCAATATGCTTTGGTCGATATATTTACCATGAAAAATCACAGATAAAAAGTTTTTTTTTCTATGATAAAGATTGAATAACACTCTAGAAACTCGAAGCGAAAAGCTCAAAGCTTAAAGCTTTAAGTTCACACGTATTCATCTAATGGGGAAAAACCGGAAATTTTAGGAAGAAGTTATAGGGGACTATTTTTATTATGAAAACTTTCGAAGATCTCCGATACATAATATCATTTTATAGAGCTTTGTCGTGCTCTGTGGTCGTGATCGATGTTCATAGAGAAACGTGTTTTCGATGCCCGAAATGGCTCGTCGCACGTTTATTATTCAGACGAAAATAAGAAAGGTTCTTATCAAAGAATAATAAAGAAAAATGCGACTAGGAAGTGGTATGGCTGACAACCAGTGTTGCCAATTTAGCCGTTTTCCGGCCAAATTTAGCCGGAAACCGTGCTGTTTAGCCGGAAGAAATTTCTAATTCCGGCCGGCCGGATTTTTAGCCGAAATTGATTTTCTTCAACCGTTTTTCCGGCTAAAATTATTTTGTGAATTTTTTTTTAACTAGAATCAATTTTTCAATACTCACAAACAAAATAATTAATCGCCGTGAAATTATTTCTACATACACTAAGGCCCGTATATTTATGAACATACCTTGAGTCAAGGATGCCGAAATTCAAAAAAGTAAATGTAATTTCCCATACTTTTTCATAGAAATCATATATATGAAGGAGTCAATGCCTCCTTGATTTAAGGCGAAACTCAAGGAGACCTTAAGTTTTCAATAGACTTGAAATATAATATTTCAAGGTAAGAGGGTAGCTACCTTGACTTCAAGTGAGGTTGATTATAGAAAATTTCAAGGTCTCCTTGAGCTTCTCCTTAAATCAAGGATGCTTTGACTGGTGAATATAAGTGATTTCAATGAAAAAGTATGGAAAATTACATTTAAGTTTTTTGATTTCGGCATCCTTGACTCAAAGTCTCCTTGTCAATTCTTTACCACAGATAACGTAATCATGCCAGATTAAGTGCAAGAGTGAAAACCTTTTAACGCGATTCATAGGTATTGATAATATCGCCGGAACCTTGTAGTTTTCAACACTAACGTTGTACAAGTAGCTTGCCCAGTAAACTGCACAAAAGCTAAGTGCTGAAGAAAGAGGTAAGTTGCCCCCGAAATATATACTCACTTAAATCTAATTTTTGTACTGGTCAAGCTACTTGCACAACGTCTGACGAACATTTTCGTAGATGCATTACATTTTGTTGTGGGGTTTATAGCAACAAATTTATCAAAAATCTATACCATTTTTCGGCCAAGCTCAATTTTGGCACATCAATTTCGTATCTTTGGAGCATCAAATTTGTAATTGCGGAATATCAACAATGGAACATCAATTTCGTAACTATAGAAAAAAAAAAAAAATTTGGAGGGCTCAAATTCAAAAATGAATTACAAGCTTGACACACATATTTTCGAATGACGCAAATTTATCATCATTAGCACGAGTTCCAGATTACGCATTTGGACTATCATTTGGTCAATAATGACTTTGACATTTCTATTCAAATTCTTTAAGAAAAGTGTGTCCTCAAATTATTGAACTGAATACATATTCATCAAAATATCGCAATTGTGAGAGACATTTTACACAAACGTCAAAAGTAAATGACGAATTCTAATGACGAAAGCATATGTATCACCCCAATTTCGAGCTTTCATCATCATGATGACTTGGATATGTGTCCTGGGCCTAACATGGTTAAATTTTAAGCAAAATATGACATTATTCAGGTGCGATGATGGTAAGATATCCAAACATAAATGCGGTTGCCCTTGCCCATAGTTATGCATTGGACGTTCCTTTTACGAATTATGTTTTTTTTTCGTAATGTGACTGTTTTGTATGATTTAGCCGATTTTTTGGCCGTTTTTCTGGCTGAAATTTATTTAGCCGGATTTTTAGCCGTTTTTGAAAATATAGCCGGTTTTCCGGCTAAATTTAGCCGTTTTCTGAATTTCCAATTGGCAACACTGCTGACAACCGTATCACACTCCGAGTTTCAGTTGTCGTTGAAACGTTGACTACACACGGTAGTTGCCAACGCACCATGTTCTAATAGAAGTAAGGGCAAATCAAGAAAAAAATGTATAGAGCGACGCAATTTAATAGCGCTTATGTCCGAAAATTTCAATCCTATTTTACAGTGTGGGGGCAGAATAAACCTCAGTGTTCCTGGCTTGTCGTATAAGGCGACTAAGGGGCAATTCAGACTATCGACAAGATTTACTAAATCCTACATTTAGTTAACGTATCTACCATATTGTACTGCAATTTGAATAATGCAAGTACATTCTACAATGGTTTTTGAATTTAATGACATACGATTTAATCTAGTAGGCGGGTTTCGACTCGATTAATCTAGTGGTTTTAGTAAATCCTGTGTATAGTGTGAACCCCCTCTAAAAGGATAGGATGTGTATGCCAGCAACTTGCGCATCTGAAAATTAATTATGTTAACGAAACGTCTACTAGGCCTCGAATTAGGACTGATTTTTATCGGTTACGACTTTTGGCTTTCGCACAATGACAAAGATTGGATTCTGGAACAATGGTTCAGAGGGCCCACAAAACGCACGATTTCTTCAAATAGAGAGTGAGTTTAGACGATACAAACTCAACATCTTGGGGCTAAGCGAAATTAGATGGTTGAATAGTGGGGAATATTTTTCTCCTACTCGTAGCACGGTATTATTGTATTCCGGAAAAGCTTCTGGCAGTTCTCGGGAATCAGGCGTTGGGCTCTTATTACCCAGAGCAGCTCATAGCAGTCTGATTAGTTGGGAACCAGTTTCTGATAGAATTATGACCGCCAGGCTCCGTACTAAAATGAGAAACATTAAAATAATTCAATGCTACGCTCCAAATGAACCTGATAGCGCCGAAGCGATGGACTCTGAACAACTGAACACCATCCAGTGTAAAACACCTAAGGGCGACATTGTAGTGGTGATAGGAGATTTAAATGCTAAGGTTGGTGTCGACAACGATGGACTGAGACACGGTCTGGGTAACCGGAACGGTAACGGTGAGAGGTTTGTAGAGTTCTGTAACTTCCACCGCCTCGTCATTGGTGGAACTATGTTCGAGCATAAGAATTGTCATAAGATCACCTGGACGTCTGTTGATCGATACCGAACCGAGAATCAAATCGACCATTTTGCCATTTCTAGCAGATTTAGAAGTTGCCTTCTGGATGTCCGTAATAAGAGAGGTGCTGATGTAGGTATGGGAAGAGACCATCTGATGGTTGCAAATGTTCGTTTGCGGATTGCTTCCGTGCAATCTCGGCGAGATACTTCGTCCCGGCACCGTAAGTTCGACACCGCCAAATTAAAACATCCAGCTGTAGCTCAACAGTTTAACGATCACCTTGCTCAGAAAACATCTGTGATTATTAGTCACCCAGTTGATGACTTAAATGCTCACTGGGATTTAATAAAAAATGCGTACCTGGAGAGCGCTGAGACCGTTCTTGGGCCAAATCCGGCCTCCCAGCCAAAGCCTTGGATGTCGGACGCAACATGGCAGCGGATAGTCGAACGGAAAGACCTTAGGGTGGGTCTAGCGTGAGCAAAAGACGAGAATCGTAACAACATTGAGCTCCTGTACCGTTCGAAAGTCCAACGTAGTGTGCGCCGTGATAAAAGAGTATACCAACTATCTTCTTGCTACGGCAGAGAAAGCTGCACGGAATAATGATTTAAATACCGTTTACAATGTCATCAAGCAAGGAGTGTAAAGGTAGCCGTAGCTCCTGTCAACACCCGGTGAAAGATAGTGATGGAAGGCTACTTATCCATACCGGCGATCAGTTGAGGCGATGGAAAGAACACTTCGCTGCAGTTTTAAATCGAGTGACTGATGGCGAAGTCTCCCCTCATATTGATAATTTAGCTTCCCGTCAAAACGCAGGTATACGATCAACTCCCCCAACGAAACAAGATATTGTGGACGCAATTATTGCACTAAAACGTGGCAAGGCTGCTGGGCTCGACGGAATTCCAGCCGAACTTTACCAAGCAACACTTGGCTTAACAGCGGAGTTGTTGATAGAGCGTGGGATATAGAATCTTTTCCCACTGAATGGAAGGATGGTTTGATTGTCAAACTTCCAAAAAAGGGCAGTCTTACAGAATGCAATAATTGGAGGGGTATTTGTGTGCTTCCTGCTATTGCCAAAATAATCGCTAGGATAATCTTGGAGAGAATCAAGCTCCACTTAGAAAGCAAAATTGATGAAGAGCAGGCTGGGTTTCGATCTGGGTTTTCTTGCGTGAACCATATCAACACCTTGCGAAATGTAATTGAGCAATGTGTCGAATATAGATCTCCGTTGCACATGCTCTTCGTTGATTTTGAGAAGGCTTTCGACAGTGTGAACCGAGAATGTATCTGGGCGGCCTTGCGCAAGAAGGGTGTTCCAGAGAAAATAGTGGCTATAATTAGGACAACATACGTCGATGCAAAATGTCGCGTACTCCATAAAGGTAAGGTGTCTGAGGGTTTCGAAGTTCATAGCGGTGTCAGGCAGGGTTGCATCCTATCACCCATCCTGTTTCTTTTGGTTATTGGTGATGTGCTTCATGTAGCTTTGCCAGAAGAACGTACCGTGGCATCCAGTGGACTCTGAAATCCCACCTACAACATTTGGACTATGCTGATGACATTTGTCTACTCTCGCATAAGATCATGGATCTGAGTGAAATGGCTCTGAATCTCGAGAGAAAGGCAAAGGTTGTCGGGCTACAGATTAATACCAGCAAGACCAGAATCCTTAGCCTGACTGGGAATCCCACTCTCCCCATAAGTATCAATGGACCTTGTTGAACAGGTAGACGAATTTGTATATTTAGGTAGCACTGTTTCTATTGATGGTGGCATAGATCAAGACGTCATTCGCCGCATTAACCGTGCCAAGTGTTCCTTGGGCAGGTTGTCCAAACACTGGCAAAGCAGTTATCTCAGTTTTAAAACCAAACTGGGGCTGTTTCGCTCCCTGATACTTTCAGTGCTCCTATACGGGAGCAGCACTTGGAAAGTTTCCGCTGCAGTTACCAAGAAGCTGCAAACTTTTGTTAACACTTGTCTTCGTCGAATCTTAACATTTTTTTGGCCGGAAAGAATTTCAAATGAAGATCTTTTTCGGTGTACGGGTCAAATACCTATCCACGAATTGATTCGCAGACGAAAGTGGCAAGTGGATTGGTCATACGTTGCGGAAGGGTGATAACTGCATTGCTGGTCGCGCTAATCACAACGTGGACGACAAAGGGGTCGCCCTAAAATCAGAATGTGCGTCTTTAAGAAAAAACTGGGGTCAAATACGTTACATGGCCAGAAACCGTACGCGATGGCGAGTAGTAGACGCACTATGCCCCACAAGGGGTTAAGGCAACTTAGTATAGTAGTATGCAACTGATTTCCCTCAATATTTTCTAAATTCTCATCATACGGTTACGTATTTCTTCTAAACTCCAAAGTTCATAGCACCTTGGCCGATTATTCTGCGGTTAGGGCAATGTGTTAAAATCAGCTCTTGTTCGTCTTTTCTTCAAATATACAATGCTGCTAGCTGGCTGGCTGTCTGCATATTGGTACCCACCACTATATTATTTGCATCTTCTTGCTTCCACTACAAATAAGCCCAACGGCAATGTGACACCTTGAACGCAAAATGGCAAAGATTCTGTTGTCGTCGTCGTCTTCCACTACACGAATACATACAGCTGTGTCCTTTATAGTTCATTCTATACAACAAAACACAACAACACCAGCACCACTCTGATATGTGTGCTCTTATAAAATTTATAATTCAATATAAAACCCACAAACGATGCAATTCGGTGGTGTCTTTTGACATAGGCGACATCATCCAGCAATATGGATGGTGTGCGGTAAGGCCAATCTTTGGCTTGGCATTTTCATATGACGACAACGACGCTTCAATAATGTAGTGTTGTCGTACAGATTACGTGCCTTGTTGCTCTCTGGGCTTGGTTCTTCCATACTCTCCTGTTCTTCGTTCGGTTGTCAGGTATTTTCCTTGAGTCTACACAACAAGAACACCTATAAGCCCTCTTGTACTAGTGCTAGTTGTTGGGTTCACCTTCACTCTTCTTCTAGAAGAGTTCTTGCTGTTCTTCAAGAATGTTGTCCTGGGTGATATGAAGCTCCGGAGCCGATTCAAGGCAGCTATATCGTGATTGTATGTGTTTTTGAGGAGTTTATTGTATGTACCGTCATTCATCCGTATGTGAGTGTATAGTATGCAATAATAATGATTATCTTCGATATAAGTACATGATAAAACTTATGGTTTGAGTTTTCGCCTGATTGTGATACATACATATACATATATGATTCACTTTTATAGGTAGAGCATCTTGAGGCTAAGATAGTGTAATTTATCTAGGTTCGAAGATTTGCCTTTTTCTGCAATGTCATTTTAATGCCTCTTATAGATTTTTTTGTAAGCTTTTTTAGACGATTTGATGTGATTAGATACGGAGCAGGTTTATTAGGCTATGCATATATCAACGGAGAAGGATACGTAAATATAAACAAGAGAACCCATACTGTTATGAACAGCAAAAATAAAAATCAAAAGAAATGAACAAAAGAAAAGATTCCGATTATCATACTGCAGCCACAAAAGAAAAAAAAAACATTTGCGGAACCAAGAAACAAACGACCTAAGCCCCATTTTTATACCCTTCGCTCATAGAGTGAAAGGGTATATTAACTTTGTCATGAAGTTTGTAACGCATTGAAGGAAGCATCTCCGACCATATAAAAAGTGTATATAATATATGTAATTGATCAGTATGACTAGGGTAGTCGATTGGGCGATGTCCGTCTGTCTGTCTGTTGCGACGCGTTTTACTCGACCAATTTAAAAGCTATGAAGCTGAAATTTTGCACACATGCTTCTTTTTGCTGCAGGCAGTTTGTATGTTTGAATCGGTCAATGGGGTCATGGGGCTGGCATACAAACCTAAATACCCAAATTAGGTTCTTCTAAGAAAAACTTTTTTATTTGTCCACCAATTTCAACCAAATTTCACACAAATGTGTTTCTATTGATGACACAAAACATATGTAAGAATGGATCAAATGGGACCATGGGGTCATGGGGCTGCCATACAAACCTAACTCCCCAAATGAGGTTCTTCTAAGAATTTTTTTTTTTATTTGCCTTTTTGACTTTCCATCAGCTCAAAGTATATGTCATAATAAGGCATTAATCAAAATTTGAGGTCGCTAGCAATATTTTGTCGAAAGTAATGGCCGAATGAAAATATCAAAGTGTCATTTGTATGGGGGGTAGGGGAACCCTTGATCAGATTTGGCCCCTTTTCAATACCGTTCAAGATTTTATCAAAAGAAACATCTGAACAAAATTTCAAACCGCTAGCTTGATTATTTCGGGAGTTATGGTGCGAACAGACAGACACACGGACAGACAGACAGACATGGTTTATTCGATTCAGGGACCGACCCTGATCATCTATATATATACTTTGCCATACCTCCGGTGGCTCCTTAGAGGTGTTACATAATACCGCGTAACAAAAATAATATACCCTATACCATCTTACGGGTATAGGGTGTACAAATTGTTTTCAAAAAACCCTACATAATGCCGAAAGATAAAGTTGTATGGTCAACCAACATTAGCAAAACAAAAATCAAAAATCTGTAATACTAATTTCAAGCAACCTGTCAATCGTGACCCATCTTGGACAAAACCTGCTTGATGACCAGTGAGAATACCCTGAACTTCCTCGATATCAGGTCTGTTCTTAAGGAACTCAGCAGACCATGCTTCAACATAGATATTTTAAGCACTGCGCAAATGGAGATTTAAAATAGAGCAGTTTTATCATTTTTGCAACAGCGCTACTGTACCGACGAAGGATTTATTAATGAAAGCTTTTGAAAGAACTGGAGCGTAGCTCCCTTAGAAGAATGCATATTAGTCTAAATCCGGCCCCACACCGACGGCAGTGTGGCACACACCGCGCAAAAGATCGGTCCAAGAATGATACCTTGTAGTCGCCCAACCACACTGCTGCTGCACGATTTCTTGTATCAATCTTTTGCGTGGTGTTTGCCACACTCCGGTCAGTGTGGGGCCGGCTTAAGAAAAATACGGTATTTGGTCGGCAAAAATCCTACATCGCGGGATTTTTGCAGGATGGCTCCCAGATTATGGGAAGAAAAGACCCAACCGATTGGGGGTCCGCATTCTTAAAAAAGGGGTTAAGGGGTCGTTTTTTTTGCGATTATTTAAAAAATTTTATGGAGTTTTTTCGTCTTCAGACTATTTTTATGTATTTTTTGCCGTTTTGAAATATTGAAATAATCGGAAAAACCTTTTTTTAAGGTTGCGGACCCCCAATCGGTTGGGACTTTTTTTCCCATAATCTGGATGCCATCGCCAACCATCCTGCAAAAATCCCGCGATGTAGGATTTTTGCCGACCAAATATTTTTTACTTAGTTTATGAAGTGTGTATTATATCATTGTAAGGGTAGCTGTCCTAAATTCTTTGAAAGTTAATGACACAATCCGGATCCTCAAATTTTTACCAAAAAAAATAGCTTTGCATGGCTGCGCTATTTGCTGTAACTGTAGCCGCGGTTTGTAATTCGAACCACTCTTTTCCTTGCCAAGTACCATACGGGCAAAAAGATTCTTTACGTCCCTCTGCAAATAAACCATCTTAAAACAGTTTTGGTGACACATAGTACCTTCTCTAAACTTTCGAACTAAATTCTTCTTCTTCTTCTTTCTCCTTGACTATAACAGTCGGTTGTCTAAGCATGTAAGCTTGTATTGACAGGTAAGATTTGCCATTTGGCGGTGTTCATTTAATTTTTGAAAATATATTTGTTACGACAGATTTATAAGGCGAACTAAATTCCAATCCACTATGTCATGAACTGTCAAACACGAACAAAATAGTTTGAGAGTGGTCAAACTAGTTAGTACGCCCTGTATATGTCGTTGAAGACTAAAAAATGCTATCTTGCTTGCGGTGTATACATGGTCATAAGGTCTGTGCTCTGTGGTTCAGAGACCACATTTGGTTTGAAAGGAGTATTGCCAAGATGGCTGTATTGCATTTATTATTAACTACAAACGTTCTTCAAATTGAAGGATTTAAATTACAGCCCACTTAAATCTAAAGCTGTAACAAGGTATAGAGTTGAATTAATAACTTGCCGATTTTGTCAATTGTTTAGCAATTTACAAACTTACTACGCACACACACCAAGCATCCGAATACATTTATTGTATTATTCGTTCTGCCAAATTCATGCATTTTCTTCGATTTTGACAGATAAAAAATTTTAAAAACAAAAAAAAGGATAAGGATTGACCGTGTGTGTGCCGCTTTAGGGTAGATAGGGTGCTCGTATTCAAATCACAGGTTCGCGGGATCGAATCCCATTGTAGGCGCAGTTAACTTACCATGCTTAAATATCACTAACACCTATAGAGATCAATGCTGCGCTGCATGAGCGTTTTTATTTCAAAAGGCTTGTTATTCTATCCGTTTCATATAAGAACAACTTTTATGTTTCCTATATTTTCCGCTACATGTCGCTAGTTTCGATAAAAAGAAATTCTTCTTTCCAGAGCTGATAGTGTAATGTTCCTACGAATGCAAAGAGTCAAAGTAGCTCTTAGCAAAGTTACTTTAAGTACGACGTTCTTAATTTTAGTAGAAACACAGCAACGTGAAAATCATGTTTCAAACGAGATGGTTTAAGGTCAATTCACATTTTTTACTCATCAGTCAGTGAACAATATGGATCGACTTTCAAGAGTGTTTTCGATTGATTTCAATCTGATTTTTTCTCAGTGTAGGGGGCCTACTCAAGAAGTTGGCGTGAGGGCCCCGAGTGAAGTTGAATTAGAATATTCCGCCACTGCCTATTTGATTCGATTTAGAAAGGACAAATATATAAGATTGATTTGTTTTTATTTTGTTTGACGAAATTCAAGTTTTTTTCGTCATTTTTACGGGAGTCGGCGTAACAAAAAAAAACAATATATAGGCTATGAAATTTTATATGGGTCTTATGGTATAAAAATGTATAGTTTAATTAACGGCAATGAAACCAAACTAAAAACGATGTCCGCTAGAAACAGAAACAGTTTCGAAACTGTTTATAAACATGTTTCTTCAAAGTTTCGAAATATGTTTTACGATTCTTTAGAAACCGTTTTTTTATGTTTAGAAAATACATAACTGCATACATACATTAATAAAATTTCTTTTTGCTTGTCTTTCAGGTTAGTTTGGATAAAAAAAAATTTGATTTTTGCGAATTTCGTAAGTATTCTATTATGTATTTGTTTATAAATAAAATATTGAATCACATTTACAATTAGGGGATGCTAAACTGAATTTAGTGAACTCTTCTCAATGTTTCACAATTGTCGCATTCACGTTGATCTGCAATGTTTAAGGATTTCCTAGATCCCATCACACGCAGGCAGCGCATATCTTCCAGTACCAAAGCAGTCAGTAAATCGTGATATGTGTCATATCATTTAATAAGACTCAACTTGCTGCGTGTATTCGTGTAATTACTGCGTGTAGACCTTGAGTCCGTGCATTAGCGCTCTCCATCATCAGGCTCCATTTGGCCGTATGTTTGTTATTCCCATGATGTGCGCAATAAGAATTTCCTCTTTGCTAAGGTTCGTTCGTTTTCCTCGCACACTTTTTTTTTCTTTTAATTTAATTTGCAGAAGTTCTTATTTCGCGATCCTATGGTTAAATGCACTAACTAAACCATCTGGCCAGCTGTTTCGCCCCGGCTTAAGTGCATATTGCATATGTGTCTGCAATGCAGAAAGATAATCCAAAGAATAATGCACCGTCAGCATACAAGAAGTATCTACTCGCGGTATGTACATACACATTTGCGCCAGGCCACGGCAATTTTGCGTAGGTGATCTTGATTTGATCTGATGCACGGAAAATCCTTTCCAGTCGACCGGCTACACACATACGGTATAAGAATCATCATCATCATAAGCACAGCAATTGCAAACATTCTCTCTTCTATACGCAAAAGAAAGGCTCCTCCGAGTCCCAAGTATCCACCCCAATTGTCAGCTTATTGAGGACATGACCAAAGACAGCTTTCAGCCTTTCGACTCTTATAATGTCTCGAATTGTCGAGCGAGAAAAACTTCTCAATACGCGGATAATGAGCGCCAGTCAACCACAAGTGGCTTTTCATTGAATCCCGGGACGACAAAGACCGCTCAGGCTCAACAATATCAAATTGAAAGTCGTGAAATGATATTGTTTCCAATAAAGAGATTGGGAGACGGGGAGGTTTCATTTTTTCAAATGCTTATTTATGTGATCATATTGATGGCCATTAAAAAATTTTCAATACACCCGCTCCTCATGTCTCATGTTGTGTGCACATAGACACACGATAACTAGTCGTGTACGTATAACGACAGGAAATAAACAATTTAAATGTAAAAAGTGTGAAATCTTATTGTGATCAAGAGCCTGCTTTGTAATCTATTACTATGCATGAAACGTTTTGGTATGAGAATGAATACGATCCGCACAGTCTTGTCTTGCGAGAGTTCCTTGACGCGATTAAAGAAATACATCTAGTGTGGAATTGGGTGGTGTAAGGCAGGCTTATGTTTAAGTCCAGAGGTGTTGGATAGTTTCTTTCCGGTTCGCTTTGGAGCCACAGAGTCCCAATGAAAATGATTTAAAACAAACCCTTTCCTTCCGTTTCATAGAGCCAATAAGTCAGTGACAATGGAATCGTTAATATTAATGGAAATGTTTTGCTCCCGGTGTTTTATAACTTTCTCTTGATTTATTGGAAGTTTGTTTTTCTGTTTATATTACAACCAAATAAATTGTGGGAATAAATGATCGAAAGTGACAGTGGTCGTCGCATTCTAGTAACTTAATTTAAACAAAAAAAAAACATATTTAGGCATTACAATGGGCTCTGCGTCTCTAAAAAAATGGCTCTCCAACATATGACACGCAGGCCCCGGAATTTTTGCCAAGAAAAATCATCGAGTTCCATCAAAATTTGTGTCTATGACGGAAGCTTTATTATTGTTTACTTTCCCCGTACCTCCAGAATATCATCGGGCCAGAATTGGAAAGAGATATAGTTCAAATACATATGGGGGAGTCCAACATCTCTCCGTGGCCAGTACGCATTTTTGAAGTTTTTTTTAATGTGAAATTTGTTCTTAAAATCAAATGACGTGGAGACGTTTAGCTACAGCGAGCACATGTAATCGCTCCGCCTGTAGACTAGCTGCGTCATTTCGAGTCCTCGTCCACACATCGCTATTGGTGCCCAACGTGGAGGCCTTTCTGTAATAAACGTGGGGGTTAAAACCACGAATGATACACTGGATATACGAAGCTGTGGTCAAACCCCGTCTGACCTATGGCTCCATAGTCTGGTGGACTAAAATCAAGCAAAAAACAGCAGCAGCGAAGTTGGGATCAGTACAGAGACTGGCCTGCGCAAGCATAACCGGCGCCATGAGAACTCTAGAGAAACTACTAGACCTGCCACCACTGGACCTCAAAATCACAGAAGAGGCTAGACTCGCAGCGTACAGACTCCAATCATCGAACATGTGGACACCACAAAGGGTAGGACACTGTACGATCACAGAAATCATTGCAAACCCAATCCTAGATATGGGCAGCGACTATACCCCGGCCATGTACACCTTCGACTCCAACATCCAAACCTCAACGGTTAGGGAAGACTGGAGTAAATGGATCGACAACCATCTATCTAATCACATTGTGTGGTACACTGATGGGTCGAAGACAGACGAAGGAACAGGGGCAGGAGTCTATACTAAAACCAACAACTATAGTATCTCCAAACCCCTAGGTCAATATACAACTGTCTTCCAGGCAGAACTTATAGCCATAAACCTTGCAGCAGGGGAGAGTACTCGAAAGGGATATACCAATAAGACCATATATATTCTCTCCGACAGTCAAGCTGCTATAAAAGCAATTGCAAATCCCAAAACAACCTCTAAATTGGTTTGGGAATGCCAACAAAATCTCAAAAACCTAGCAATCCGAAACAAAGTAACTCTGAAATGGGTGAAAGGACATAAGGGGATCGAAGGAAATGAGAAAGCGGATGCCCTTTCAAGAGAGGGTTCCGAACTACCCTTAACTGGTCCTGAACCTGCAATCGGGATCAGTAAATCTACTGCCAGAACCGTTGCTAGACGATGGACCGAGGATAAATTCCAAGACCGATGGAGACTCGCTGAAGGGCTCAGGCATAGCAAGCGCATGCTGGAATCTAACTGGCATACCAGCTGCACCGAAGCCCTCAGTCTTAGTAAAACGAACCTCAGGGCAGTGACAGGCCTTATAACCGGTCATTGCACCCTACGGAAACATCTGCATACAATAGGGATCTACACACCAGACCCACTATGCCGCCTCTGTAGCGAAGATGAGGAATCAGCCTCGCACGTTATTTTCGAATGACCCGCTCTTATGAGCTGGAGACAAAACTTCTTTGGGGCTCAAACTACCAGTATGGGTGCACCCAAAGTAAACCTGGTTAACTTTCTTCCTAGGCTTTTACGCAGGACAGAGCTCATAACCTGAAATTTTCTCGCTTAGATGGGAAATACAATAAGCCAGCAGGCTGCAGTATCGGGCGCAACCAGCCCAACCTATCTCAGCGCCATATCCATCCATCCATCCAAGTATGTATTTTTATTGATAAAATCGCAGCGGGAAGAATTTCACTCTCGATGTCAGTACTAGGCTTTAATTGGAAAAAGGGACGAAAATTACAGAAAGGCCTCCACGTTGGGCACCAATAGCGATATGTGGACGAGGACATTTGATTTCCTATAAGCTTGTCTAACATTTTTTTGGTAGAGTACGCAGTTTCGGAGATATACCGGCGAAAGAGCTGATAAGCACAAAAATTATTTTCTTTAACCCGCTCTCCCCACGTTAGCGCACACCTCATGACGGCCTGCTTTTAGTATGTGTTCCTCGTAACTACGCCTTATAAATCCGTGAAATAAAAAACCGTCACCCCCTCCCAATTTTCCGCAATGTTGGTCTTTATACTTATAAATGGGAAAAATTACGGAGGTTGCCTTTTATATTTCGGGATTGGACAACCCTAGTGTTGCAATCTGGCAACTGAAGGCTCTATCGTAAAGTTTGACATTTTTGAGGTTATACGTACTCAGAAAGTTTTGACATACGAGCGCTATTTGTGTTTTTTACAGTAACTTAAAATAATCATCTCGGCCAAATAATGGAATTAAATCGTGAACATTTTTGTGCGATTATTTTTTTACAAATTTCGACGTGGATTAACTCAGCAACAGTGCATGGATGAACTGAATTCAATTTTTGGCGATGAAGCTTCATCAAGGACCAGTGTTTATCGATGGTATGGTGAATTCAATCGAGGTCGTAGTTCACTCCATGACGAAATAGTTGATCGTAATAACCCATTACATATTTTGTACAAAAAGCATTCGTCTAGAAAGATCCATCTTCTTTCTAGAGATATTAAGTTTAGAAAGAGAGGCGCTCAGGGTACGAAGCATAGGGAATGTTAAATTTAAATAACAGAGAACGTGTAAAGTTGCGCTGAACTCTCTCTAAATCAGTACGAAAGTTGAATGTATGCGGCGACCACACGACGGATGCATACTCTAGGACACTACGAACAAGAGAAATATATAAATTTATTGCTGTTCGAGTGGATCTAAATTCCTCAGAGCAGCGCAAAACAAAACCAGCTAATTTAGATGCCTTATTACATATATACGTGTAGGGCTCAGTGAATTTTAACTTAGTATCAAATTGCACACCAAGATCTGTGATGGATTCGACGTATTTAATAGGGGTAGAATTTATTGTATACACATAACAAGCAGGGTCAGATTTTAGTGAGTAAGCCAGAGCGTAGCACTTGGATATATTAAGCGGAAGATAGTTTAAACCGCACCAGGAATACAAAGTATCCACGTCTGACTGAAGGGATATGAAGTCTGATGGATGCGAAATAGAGGATATAAGTTTGCAGTCGTCTGCATATAACAGGCAGCGACAATTGAGTATAGAGGGTAAATCGTTGATGTAATATGAAAAAAGTAAAGGCCCGAGAATTGACCCTTGTGGAACGCCTGAGCAGGGATGAAAAACAGATGAAAGACAATTTTGGAAGGTAACATAAGACGAACGATTGAGAACGTAAGATGATATCCAAGAGGTTAATTGGGGAGGCAACCTCAGAGTGAGGAACTTATCAAGTAAAATCTTGTGGTTTACCGAATCAAAGGCTTTTGAAAAATCCGTATAGATGACATGCACATCATGATGGGTTTCAAAGGATTTAGCGATTAAATTTACAAGCCCCACTAGGTTGGTAGTCGTTGATTTACTTTTGCAAAAACCATGTTGATTGGAACAGATGAGATGTCCAAGTTGATCATACATATGATTATGTACAAAACGCTCTAGAAGTTTCGAGCAAGCGGAAAGGAGCGATATGGGCCTATAGTTGCATACAAAGTTTGTATCTTTCGACTATAAAAGGCAACCCTCGTAAATTCGGAGGATTGGTTTAATCTATTGAACTATTGACTGATTAAACAGGAAGGAACAGGAAGCATATCAAATGAAAGCAAATTCCATACTGCACAAATTTCTCTTGCAACGTTTTTCTAAAAAACGATCGCGGTAGACACCAGAACCAAACAAATGACAAAAAACGACTTTTTTTTACAGTTTTCGGCTTTGAATAGGATATATCGGGGGAACCGTTGGGAATTCGACACATGTGTATTAAGACAAGTAGGAAATCAAATAGGCTTTAATACCGTTATACAAATAATTTCGGTTGGATCCACCGTTTTCGAGATATTCGCGAAATAAAGGCGAAAACCCCCTAAAGCGAATTCTTTTGCACCACCTCCTCACGTCAGCGCACACCTAATGACCGCGTGCTTTTAACATGTTTTCCTCCTAACCACCCCTTATAAATCCATGAAATAAAAAACCGTTACCCCCCTCCCGATTTTCCACAATGTCTGTCTTCATTCTGATGAATATAAAATTATTTCTTCGTTGAGACTCTTTAACTTTCGAATGATAGGAGACAAGCCAAGGAGTATATCAAATTAAAGCAAATTTAATACTTCATTTGCTAACTTTTCCCTACCAAAGTTTTTTGGATAACAATTGGGAGAGACACCAGAGTCAATAGAATGAAAGAAAAATAATATTTTCGATTTTTATTAAACAATATCGGAAGAACCGTTAGGAGTTTTGCGTATGCACTTATGAACAAATAAATAGGATACCTATTTAGAAAGCTTTAATGCTTACTTGCTATAACTTTTTTCTCTGCGACTCACCGTTTTCGAGATATAGCCCAAAACACCAAAAATTTCACAAAATTACACCTTTAAATAATAAAATACATGTCTTGCGTCTTCTACGACTCCCTGGCAGCTAGGGCACTCTGGCGAGTCATCTAGCTTGAAACGGTGCTAGTATCCATGACCCGTTAGGAATTGAGTTAAAAAGTGGTTCACCTCACCGTGTTTGCCTTTAACCCTTTTTGCAATATGAGGAATGCATCCCATCGTTCTTGCCACTGTTTCATACTTTCCTGTCTTTCCAATTTTTTCCGAGTTTTCAAATTCACAGGCGTTCCTATCGGAATCATTCTCACACTTAACCGAGTTTAATTTCTGGGCGGTCCTAGAAAAATCTAGTGAAGTAGCCCAAACAGGTGATGCAAACAATAGTAAGGATGTAGCAACATTTGTCAACAACAATCTTCTGCTTTATGTTGGATCGTGTGTATTTGGCATAATTCTTGCTAGTGACACGGTGGTGACCACCGCCTTTTCGCATACATACATCAGATGCTCTCCAAAGTTCAGTCTCGAATCAATCATAACAGCGCTCCCCACCCAATATCTAATGGCTTTTTTTGAGGTTATGATAATTCCTTCCTACTTGTATATTTAGAGAGCCTCTTTTTGCGCTTACTGATAAGAACTGCTTCCGTTTTTTCTCAGCAAGTTCTAGGCCAACCGTTAACAGTCAAAGCTTTATAGTAATCGCCTCGTTGACTTAAACTTCGACGCACTCTAGTTTCTTTGCTACAACTGCAACTACAATGTCGTCGGCAAAGTTCCACAGTACCTTCAATTGTATCACTTTGAAGTAGGACTTCCTTGAAGAGTGCCTCGTCAAATCTCTTTGTCATCTCCAATGGTGCGTGATTAAATCTCTGGTAGATTTGATATTGCTACTAAATTGCTCGGTGATTGTGATTGTGCCCCTCAATAAACGGCGCCAACGAACTACTGACAAAAGTGAGATCAATAATGAACCCATTATTACTTTCCTCTCCTAAAGGTATTACTATCCCCTGAATTGATGAGAACAATATCCAGCTGTGAAAACACGTCAAAAAGTACCCTCCCTCGCCTATTTGTCTCTTGGTTGCTTCATTCCGTGGCCCACGTTGAACTCCCCGCATGACTTTTATTACTTGCGTTGTGCACCAGCCCGTCTAGAAATTGTTCGAAATCAACGTTGTTCCATCTTGGTGGGGCGTAACAGCTGTACACATATATGCCGTTAACATTTGCTCTTACAACTCCTCTAAGTTCTCCTGCTGAAAAGGATAGTCTCCGCACGTCCAGATGGTTACTTGATCATCCTTATCTATGACCCAAATTGTTTCTCCCAAGTTCTTATTTATATTGGTCACAGATGAATGCGACGCCGGCCGATAGCCTTCTCCCTCACAGTTTGCAGCAGAAAGTCCTGTGCTGCTTGGTAATGGCTTAGATTCAACTGCAAGAACCTATGGATAGGGGTTTGCTTTAGTGCTTCTCGATGCAGTGGACACTTGACTCCTCCCTTTTGATGGTTCCAGATCTGCTTCCTGGCACAATATACAATGGGGGTTGGAATCACAGAACGCCGCCTTGTGGCCTTCTTTCCCACATTTAAAACCCGTTTTTGACGTATCGTGCTTGCTGCTGCAGTCCTTGGCAAATGCGAAACACTTGTAGCATCTCTTCGAAACCAAAAGAGGTCTTAAGCGACAATTTGTCCATTCCCCTTCAGTTTGCCCCGATCCAGGACATTGTTGGCGTCAGCTGTGGGTATGTTTATTATTGCTATCTGAGTGCGTCCTCAGTGACTTCATCGCCTCAATCTGAAGATTAACCTCCAGTCGTTCTCGGAACGCCCTTTGAGTTATTTCCCAACAAGTTGGTTATGTTGGATTTGCATTCCTCCACCAGGTAACCCCCACGCGTTTTTGTCAGAACTTCCGCGTACGTCATCTCTTCGGCCTGAGATATGACCCACTTGAAATTTTCCCTTTGCGGGCAGTTATCGTTCGCAAAACTAGCCAAGTACCGTTACATTCGCCAATTCCTTATTGACGAAAACGAGGAAGACAGAGGTAATTTTGACTTTTAGGGCGTCTTTTTTGTAACACATAAAATGAGTCGTTGTTTTTATACCCTATACCCATAAGATGGTGTAGGGTATATTGTTTTTGTTACGCCAATATTATGTAACACTTCAAAGGAGCCTCCGGAGGTATGGCAAAGTATATATATAAATGATCAGGGTCGGTCCCTGAATCAGATTCTGTTCTGATCAGAATCTGTCTGTTAGCACGATAACTCCCGAAATAATGCAGCTAGCGGTTTGAAATTTTGGTCAAATGTTTGTTTTGCTAAAATCTTGGACGGTATTGAAAATGAGCCAAATCGGACCACGGGTTCCCCTACCTTCCATACAAACTACCCCTCCTTGATATTTTAACACTTTCCCGGACACAACGTCTATAGACGTCCAATTTTGAGCATTTGACCATACAAATCGTGTCAAATTTTGGCGTTGTGTCCGGCAATGAGTTAATACAGCCATAACTTTCGGTAGAATATCGCTATCCACTTGAAATTTTGTTCAATGTCTTATTCTGACATATACTTTGAGTTGATGGAAAGTGGAGTAGGTCCGACTACCCCTACCTCCCGTACAAAGTTATACTCAGCCATATTTTTTGATAGAATGTCGCGAAAAACTTCAAATTAGTATCAAATGGTAGCCGTTGAATGCTTTGATAAGATAATAAAGATGTGCCAGATCCGACCCATCTACCCCTCCCTCCTCTACAAAAAATATGAAATTGAATATTTTGGGCTTTGCGTGCCTTCTAGGTCTGTACATGGGTATAGCTATAGGGTATACACTCATCGTGCTATTCGCACGATTAGAACTCGGTCTCGTTTTATCTCAGTGTAGTTTTGACGCAAGTTTCTCAACTGTTTCGATTGTTTTTGTAACTAAAACGTGTAAGGGCCGATAATTCGTACATCTTATCTAGTGCCCGTCAGCGGGTTTGTCTTATCCGGATTGAAAAGACACACACCATGATTTTTTCTAGTTTGTATATTTCAGACGTTGACGTAACCAAGCAAAATATGGCGTAACTATGCAAAGCAAAAAAAGAAAACATTTAATTCAATACAATGCACAAGATTTCGGAAAATGGTGTGCGTCTTGTCTAAACGATAAGACTAACCAGCCAGCTAACCAGATGCTCGAGTTATAGGCTCTAACTGTATCACTTAACTGTAAAATTCCAGGAATCTGGTGCGATCTTGAAAATAAACTTGATAAAGGTAGAGGTCCATTCCATAATTATAAACGTTCTCTTCATTCGAATAAAGAGGAGATTTGTCATAGAGAGCCAGATCAGTTATAGGAGGATTGAAAATTTGCTTTTGATCATGTATCACACATGATAGAACTCTATAATTAATTTGATCAACATCAACTTCACGGCAAATCTGGGTAATAGCCCATTGGTCAAGAAAAGTTCTCTGCTTCGCTAGGGAAAGTAGCTAAATGAAATAATTTCTCTGGTTAAGGTAGTTTACATTTGAAAAATAAGTTAATACCCGACTTTCACTTAAAATGGCTGTCAGCAAAAATGACTCATCCACAGGTCTAGTGAGGAAGGGAATTTCCGCCTTGGCAATTAAAACGATGGATTCTATCAGAGTAGTGGATTTCGCTTTTGTGGATTTTGGTAGGTCGATATTGACCCGTGAATTTTGTACTTTCCAAGTGAATTTTTGACTCATGGATGTTGATGACTTAATTGGACCCATCCACGGTACGGTGGTACGGTTAATCTTGTGGTATACGGCACATAATCCACCCAAGTCAAAATCCAACCAAACTAGGTTAGGAAAATTGCGCTCTAACGGTCTAAAGGATGGATTTCATTTGATAGGTGGATTTTAATAGATAAATATTGTCCGATATTTTTCGTACTAGACAAGTGGTGCCATTCACGGTAAAATCCACCATTTTAAATTTACTTTAGTTTGACTGGGGGATTTGTATCGGTTCAAATGGATTTCGATTTGTTAACGGATTTTGTACTAAACCCCCTCTATAGTTCAATATATTTTCAATTTCAGAATATTCTAGCTAAATCCCTCTTGAATTGTAAAATACTACCGCTCTGAATCAAATCTAAAACAAAAATCGAATAAACAGATTCCAATTTGATAACCAACCGATTTATTTTCCACAACATCGACCTTGCGTCTATTTTCATCTTTCGTATACCAAAATGGTATTATTAGCATTTATTTTAAGTCATTTCATCAATATTTACACAATTAAAAATTTAATTTCCTCCCATCTACTGTAGATATATTTCCTAGCACTTCATTTCACTTAAGAATATAATTAGTGTATGTTTTTGCTACAATCACACACCGCACAGCAGGAGCAAAATAACAAACAAAATTTTTGACATTTGTTTATAAATTTTCTCACTTTTTGCCGTTAAAATACTAAAATGATTGCCAGATTCAAAATGTGCTTAGCGTGGAATTTACTACTTTCTTGACCAGGTGTTTATGCTCGTCAAAAGAACAAATGAAGAAATGTGTAGAGAAAAATAACGAAAGGAAACCAGAACTGAAATCATGGACGTGAAAAACGAAGAAGTTGTAAAATAAAAACGAAGAACGAGAATTACGTACAATGTTTCCAGTTACTATACAGCCAAACACACTAGTAAACCCAATATCCATCAACCTATGCGGTCGATTGAACCTAGGCCTGTTCGGTACCGAGATTTCAGTACCGGGTTCCGGTTTTTTTCAATACCCGGTACCACAAGCGGTTTCCCTGACTCAGGTTTTTTTTTCAGTACCGACGGTTTTTTTTAACCATAAGCCGGTTTTTTTGAGTACCGGGTTAAAAACCTACTCAGGTTTTTTTCAGTACCGACGGTTTTTTCAACCACGAGCCGGTTTTTTTGAGTACCGGGTAAAAAACCGGTACCAAAAAACCTGAAAAAAACCGGCTCATGGTTGAAGTGAATCGTTCTTTTTAACTCGGTACCAAAAAACCGACTCGTTGGTCGGTTTTTTAACTCGGTACCAAAAAAACCGGGATATCGGTACTTTAGAATATCGGGTCCGGTACCAAGTGAACACCGGTTTTGTACCGGGATCCCGGTTTTTGGAACAGGCCTAATTGAACCTATACTATAATACACCGTCTTGAGGTTTGAGATTGAGAGAGGTAACCTCGCATGGTCGTTGTTATTCCTTTGGCACCATTCGATTCTTACTGCAAATTCAGTGTTTCGAGAATATATACAGTTTGTGACGGAAATTTGGACAACACGGTTTAGAATTCATAATATTGCTCTGGGTGATGAACGCGCAACGATAGGGTACGGAGCCAGATTGCGTGGACGACAGAGAGCTCGTTTGGGGTTTCGAAAATGCAGGACAAGGTTTGAGGAGATGAATGATTGAGGCGGTCAAGGTCCGACGTCTGGCTATCGTGTCACATTGATGATGATAATATTAAATAAATAACAAGCGCGACAATCCAGCATTGGACTAAGGCCGCAGGATGTGTTAGTGACATCCTATTTCCAAGATCTTATCTGCTTTTTGTTGAGGTAATGAGATCAGCATCACGCTCAGCAGTGTTATTTATCCCCATAAATGGGTACTCGTTTAACATCTGAGTGAGATCATAGTCCGTCACAAGCTCGTGAGTTCGAAAAACACCATGGAACACGGTGAGATTCGAACTCATGAGCCTGTGCACCGAAGGTGCGCGCACTAACCGCTAGACCAGCCAGACTATGATGATAATATTGCTACTGGAAATTTTGAAATAATGTTTGTTGCTTGTGTATTTTTTCACCAAGAAAATACTTTGCTTTAAACAACGTAGTTTTTTGATAGTATTATTGCAAATTATTCAGTATAGAACCATATGCAAGTTCAATATAATTACACCGGCAAGCACGTATTCTAGATATGTATAGATAGGAGGCCACCAAGTACCTATACTTCTTGGTGTATTCACAACGGTTGATTGGTTTGACTCCTTTTCGCGTGTCTTTCCGCACCACGCGTCTTGTTCTTGTACGTATCTTTACGACTACTTCCTCTGCATTCAACATCTGTAGCTAATAGCCGCAGCCAATAACACTGTGACTTCCATGCTAAACAGCTATCTAAAAATAACACACACGCTAACAAAGCAGGGCTAAAAAGAAAACTATGGCGATTTAAGCCTGCGAGGAGAGAGGCCTCACCGCTCGTCGCCTCCCAACGGCTATAAGCTAAAACAACTTAACTCTGATGATCCACAATAATTTTGGATTTTTTTTATTTTTTTTACCTTGTGCTTCTTGTATGTACATATCTCTAAGATTTGCGAGTATTTTTGCTTGTTCTGTTCGCGCTACATATACACAAATCCTCGAATCTTAAAGTGTGTAGATCTGGACTGGTTACCAATGCCTCTGGAAAACCAGTTTCACAAATGTGCATCGAAAAGGTGTACGAATCTAATGGAATTGCGCCTGCATGAAAGTTTTGTGTGCCGTGGTTTTGGAGTAGGACATTTTAATGGAATCTACACTATCTGCCTAATACAGCGAACTTTTATTCTTAATGTTATATGGGTATGTGTAAACAGGGTGTCCGGAAACTGCCGCATAAACGCACCGGATTATGATTCCTCAGATGATTTCCAGCAAAAAAGTTGTACGGAACATACCCACTCAGCTTAACCCTTTAACTGCCACAGGCATTTAAAGATTTTTGAAAAAATCATTTTCTTGCACGACTTAAAGCCTAATATCTCCAAAGCTAGACCAGCTAGAATAGTGAAATAAAATCATTATTACAGCCAACAAATTTACCTATAAATAAAACTAACCACACTAAAATCGGATAAGAGGTTTGGTTTTTACAGAGCTTCAAAGTCAAATTTGGGTGATTTGACCCAAAAACAATCTTTTTTCCCATCTCAATTTTGTCCCACTTCTGTCAAGGTAAGGTGCTTGTACGATTCTTTTAAAAATTGGCGCATGGTCTTACGATCATATCTTTCTTACGCAATTTTACTCTAGCTCCATTATTTCTAACAGTTTTAGTACCTTAAGTGCAGAAAACTAGGGTTAATTTTGGCTCGATTTCGACATACTTTGAATAGATTTTACACCAATTGCAGATCTTTAGGGGCAGTGTGAATTGAATTGTATTGAATTCGAGCTAAAATTTACCCTAGTTTTCTACACTTAACGTATAAAAACTGTTAGAAGTAATGAAGCTAGATTAAAATGATGTAAGAAAGATATGATTGTAAGACTATGCGCCAATTTTTAAAAGAATCGTACAAGCACCTCACCTTGGCAGATGGGAAAAAAGATTGTTTTTGGGTCAAATCACGCAAATTTGACTTTGAAGCTCTGTAAAAACCAAACCTCTTATCCGATTTTAGTGTGGTTAGTTTTATTTTATAGGTAAATTTGTTGGCTGTAATAATCATTTTATTTCACTATTCTCGCTGGTCTAGCTTTAGAGATATTAGGCTTTAAGTCGTGCAAGAAAATGATTTTTTCAAAAATCTTAAAATGCCTGTGGCAGCTAAAGGGTTAAGCTGAGGGGGTATGTTCCGTACAACTTTTTTGCTGGAAATCACATGAGGAATCACAATCCGGTGCGTTTATGCGGCAGTTTCCGGACACCCTGTATAGTGTACCGAAATGAAAAAAAATGATGATGTGTTGTTAGTCATGGTTTCATAATGTTTTATAAAACTCTTTATAACGGTAAAGTTTACTAAAAAGTTGTTTATGCGTTGAATTTGTACCCATTGAATTCTAAAGAAACAATTCAAAACATGTCCGTGCTATAACGGTAATGTGCACTGAGAGGTAAAGTGCGCCTGTGACAAATTCTGAGCTTCTGCGGCTCTTAATATAGTGTCAAACGTTTCCATTGATGCCTGCTCCAAAAGGGAGCAATGTGCAATTTAACTGCTAGATCGTAATCAGGATTCTGAGAAAGTTTTTTTGGAAATATCTCTATAACGGTATACATTCAGTCCAACATTGAATGGAACCTAGGCTACAAAATATGTTTTTGACATCACATTCAAATGTTTTGACGGTTTTTTTAAGCAGAGTTTTTCCTATTAGGCAAAACGTCAGAATTAGTAAAAAATTTACCGTTATCGTTTCATCGTATTTTTTATGGAAATCAACAAAAATCACTTGTCCTCTTAAATTAGCCACATCGCTTATTAATATATAGAGTGTCCCGCAACCGGTTCGCCATAGACCCATTATCGATTCTACAGTTTGTTATTAGGAAAATGCTACTCAAATTTTGCCTCTAACTTTTACCGTTACGTTAATCTTGTTAAAAACCATGACATCCTCTGTAAAACTTTGATTTTCTAGCTGTGGGCTCTCTAAAACCAAAAAATATTTTGAAACTACATAAAATGTCCAATAAAATGAAACCTCAAACGCTTCGAAGTTCCTACGTCCTCTGACGAGGGCAGTTCAAATATGATGGGGATATTTTACGTTCGTGCTACGACCATGAATGAACATCAAATGCTGACCGCCATTGCGCAACGTATTGTCATTCGTTTTTTTTTAGTGAGAGAAGGCGTAAAGAATACGGACATTTTGCTGCGTTTGCAAAATCAATTCGGCAGTAGGGCTGCTGTATTTAAATGTGCCAAAGCAGTCAAGGATGGTCGTGATACCGTCAAGAATGAGCCGCATGATTGTCAACCGCAAACCACCATCACACCAGACAGCATTCGCCGCGTAGAACAACTCATTTTGGAGGACCGTCTCACGCTCGATACAATATCGGAATTGGGGTGGGAAGTCGGCGGAGCACTCCCCCTACAGTCCGGATTTATTACCCTGCGATTACCATTTGTTGGGACCACTGAAAGAAGCCCTCGGAGGTCAAAAATTCAACACCGACGATGAGGAAGAGGAGTTTGTGCGCACATGGATGTCCGAGTTGCCCAAGGAATTTTTCGATACCGGCATCAACAAGCTTCCGGAGTGGTGGGAAATATGTGTAACTACTGAGGGGGAGTACCTAGAAAAACTGTAAATTTTTGCAATTTTGTTCTATAATGTTTATTGTGTCAGAGCATTTGTCTCGATCATATCTGAACTGCCCTTGTACAATCGCTTGTATTGTCAAAATCAATACCAAAATAAAGCCGATATTATGTCATAAAGTAAGAAATTGGAATAGAGATGGAACTCCATATAACATTAAAACCTACTGAACAACATTTTACCTTTGAATGTGTGCTGTATGTAACGTGTACATACAGGAAGATATCTTCTTATCTCTACACGTTACTTACAGCACACACTCAAAGGTAAAATGTTGTTCAGTAGGTTTTAATGTTATATGGAGTTCCATCTCTATTCCAATTTCTTACTTTATGATTATGTAACGGTAAATTATATAGACAAACCTGAAAAGCTGACAAAAGGTGAACTTTAAGCTTTCGAGCCACATATAAAAAGTTTAACCAGAGCCAATAAATTTGTACTATTTACGTGTTAAAAGAGAATGAAAGTAATTTTGAATAGGGATCAAAGTGTTTTAAGCTTTGACCATGAAAATGAAATTGATATTCACTTGCTTACCTACATGAAGCAGTTTAATTTGAGGATAATTGACTTTCACATTATCAATTTTCAAAATTATGACATTGAAAACGGTAAATGTGGTGGACGCTTAAATTAGCCCCTTTTAAGCAAGTTTTCTCTCTCCCCGGTGCAACTAGTAGAAAATATCGAAAATGAAAGAATGTTCTCGATGTCTTCTTTGATGTGATACCCAACATAAAAATAACAGGCGCGAATAAATAAATAAATAAATCCAACATTGGACTAAGGCCGCAGGATGTGTTAGTGACATCCTATTTTCAAGATCCTATCTGCTTTTTTGTTGAGGTAATGAGATCAGCATCACGCTCAGCAGCGTTATTTATCCCCATAAATGGGTACTCGTTTAACATCTGAGTGAGATCATAGTCCGTCCCAAGCTCGTGAGTTCGAAGAACACCATGATCCACGGTGAGATTCGAACACATGACCTTGTGCACCGAAGGTGCGCGCACTAACCGCTAGACCAGCCAGACTACCCAACATGGTTATGCTAAATTCATGTCCCTTTTTTGTCGTTTTTTTAAGCTTTCCACTATTTTTTTTTTTTTTATTTCCGAAATAGTTTTTGGACTTTGCCCTACTGATCCAAAAATAAAAAATATTCGCCGTTTTGACGGTAATATCTCAGTATAATTTCTACAAGCAGCTCTATCTTGGATCGTGTCATCGCCGAGACCAACACGTTGTTGTTGCTTTTTCATTTGACACATCCAGGTGTTCTTCCTCTGGCCTTGGGTCCATCAAGTGAAATTTCCATTGATATCCATTCCATTCCATTGATGCTCTTAACTTCTTTAACCCGTCTGAAAAATACTTTTTCTCGAGGTCTGCAAAGTAAGCCTCCGTGGCGGCGATGTCCTCCTCATTCGACTAAAATTTATGCCCGGCGAGTGACTTTTTCAAGCTTGGAAACAAAAAGAAGTCGCACGGGGCCAAATCTGGAGAATACGGTGGATGGGGCAGCAGTTCGTCGTCCAATTCAACCAATTTGGCGTTGGCGAGGGCAGAGGTGTGAGCCGGTGCCTTATGATGGTGGAAGAGCACTTTTTTCTTTGCCAAGTGGGCCCACTTGGCTTCTTCTTCAATTCAGCGTCGAATCGGCCCAATAATTCGGCATAGTACAGCCCTGTGACCTGTTTGTTTTGTGGGCGTCGGTCTAATCTGTTGTTTACTATTCAGTCACTCATGCCAAATAATCATGTCAAGTTACACGGTTGAGCAGCGCGTTCAAATTATAAAACTTTATTATCAAAATGAGTGTTCGTTCGTGTAAACTTCGCGAGCTTTACGCCAGACGCGGTTGTCCTTGACAGTCGATTCTTCAGCGTTAGATGGACAAATTTTGAGACGACAGGTTCGGTAAACAATCAGCCATACGCCAGATCAGCCGAGAACATCGCCGACGTCCGCGAAAGTGTGCAGAAGAACTCGAGGCGGTCAATTCCTCGTCGTGTTCAAGAACTCAGCATTTCGCAGACTTTAACTTTGGCCCATGGACCTAGACGACATGATCGTGGTTTCAGCAGGACGGCGCTAAGTGCCACACAGCCGATGCGACGATGTACATTCTGCATGAGCGATTTGACGATAAGGTTATTTCTCGCAGAGGTGACGTGA
Source organism: Microchrysa polita (assembly GCA_949715475.1). Lineage (NCBI taxonomy): Eukaryota > Metazoa > Arthropoda > Insecta > Diptera > Stratiomyidae > Microchrysa > Microchrysa polita. The sequence goes on along the minus strand of OX454415.1, from coordinate 44,206,638 downwards.
ATTGGCCACCAAGATCGTGTGACTTGACCTCACGCTAGACTTTTTCCTGTGGGGTTTCCTGAAGTCGAAGTTCTATACCAATAAGCCGCAATCGACCGATGCACTTAAAGTCAATATATTAGCTCCAAATTTAGCAGGATCTATGCGACAGAATCATTGAAAATTGGACCACTCGGATCCGTGACTAATTTATTCGCATAACTTGTAATCTTAGATAGCTAGCTTAGGTGTAGGACGTAGGACTACGAAACGATAGGTCCCCGGTTCAATTCCCAGTAGAAGCAAATTGTAAAAAGGTAACGTTAAAATAGGGAAAAATAAGTTGAGGAAATAGAAGTAAAAAAAAAACCTAAAAATAAAAAGATCACTTTTTGTATTTATTTCTATTTTATTATCGCCAAATTATATTCCTTGCAAATTTTATTACCAACCAATTGTTAATTTTGTTACAGCGCAATGACATCAATTGCAATAGGGTCAAAAATCATTACAAATGCAATAGTTTTTATTACAGTTTTAATACCTTTCACTACATTTTTTCTCTCCGTGTGGCATATAAAATAACGGGTGGTCCAACTAGAATGCACGATGTTAATTGAGTGTCACATCTTAACGGTAAGTTTCTCGCTCAACTTTATTAGACATTTTTTTGCTTCAGTGTTTGGGAAATTCAACCATAGAGAAGTACACAACTGAGCAGCGTGTTAAGGTCGTTGAAGCCTTTTACGAAAATGGACGTTCAAATCAAAATGCTTTTCGTGAACTTCGTATTTTTTTTTGGAAATTTAGATAATTCTCTAAAAACTTTTTGTTTTATTAACAACAAGCTGTGAGACCATCTTGAGCTAGCTCCACTCGCAAATTCCCTTACAAAACGAATATTAGAAATACACTAAATATATATATTGAATTGGCGTTCATGTGTCCCTACGGGTCGTTTATCTGCTCTGATCACAACTTTGTAATCATCACTTGTTATACGATCCAATGCAGTTTTGAACAACTGAACCAATGCATGATTTTCATGAAGCAGTTGCTGTAGATCTTGAAGAATCGACCTCCTTATGCCACAATTAATTGTTTGAGGCCGATCAAGCTGCTCTTCCATATTCCCCATGAAGTATATTTGAAGAAACTTATGCTGTGCATCTTCAAGTGGCTGTAATGATCCGATTCGATGGTGAATTTGTCCCTGAATCTGTAAAGTCGGAGGCAAAGTCAAAATTACTTATTTGTTTCTGACCACCAAACGAAAATAAATGATCAGAAATAACCTTGAATGTCGGATTGAATCCTCGCTCTTCAATGATATCTGCCCCAAATGAAGTCATTTGGAAATACATAATATACCTTGCAATGCTTGCAAATAAATGTCGAGATTGTGTTGTCTCCCCACGAAGTAATGAATTCAAAGGCTCAGGTGGTGAAGACAAAAGTGGCAATTTCACCTTACCGCTGACACAACACAATCCCGGCGTTTCTCCAGCGAATTTTAACGCACTGCAATAATCGCACACAACCTCCATTGGGCCAATTTGAATTAAGGGATTAGAGCTATAGTCCAATGTGCAATTGTATTGAAATGCTACTCGATTCAAATCAATACTTGCAGGACTCCTTCGTTCACGGCGTTGATTAGCACGATGTTGATCCACATGATTAGCTCGTCGGTTTCTCATTGCCAATCGAGCCGCTTGACGTGCCTCTTCTCTCTGATGTTCGGTTTGCGAAGCACGAACCCGGGCCATACAAACGCGTCGCTGTTCCCGTGCGAATTGTCGATCATCTTCTGCACTGGATTGATTTGCAATATTTCGAAGCCTAATTGCGTTGCGACTTTTTGGAGAAAGATTTGATTTCCTCTTTCGCAGCATTCCAAATGATATTTCAAAATTAATCACTTAAATTAACTATTGACGCACTCGCAATGAAAAATGTATGTATAAGCTTCACACAGCAAACATGCTTACGAGTACTTCTATTAATTTTATTTTATAATATGGTGGATCGAATTCATTGAAATCAGCTAATTCTTTTACGTGATCCCATGTTTCAATAGTTATTATGCTATCCTGGCCACAGCGTAATCCAACAAAACCAAAATCATGAAAATCTGTCCAGCCGTTCTCGAGCTATAAATGGTGTAACTAACACAACTTTCTTTTATATATATATATAGATTAATAGATTAACTTCGTTCATTCACGTTGGACCACCCTTTAAAATAAAAAAAAATCGTTTATACCTCACACAAAGCTTGTTTTATTCCATTTCAACATCTACCCGCTCTAGTTGGAATACCCTATAGAATCAAATGTTGTACCACTTATGGGCCACTGTTCAGAACATGTTTCTATGAAAACCTCTATTTGAGGATGAATTTTTGAAGTACATATTTAGCAGGAAAAACGTTTTTCATGGTTGGTGGCGAATTCAAAGAATGTGATTGCGATTCAGTCAGATTACCGGTAGAGTCGGTCTACAGAGCGTCGGATTAGCGAGGTTCTACTGTGTAAATGCAAAAATAAGAATGACGTATTTTTTTTATAGTTCAGCAACAACGTTTGCAACATCTTATGCTTATGAGGCACATATGACTCATGGTGTATTTATTCACGAGGCATATATGCTTCATACGATGTTTTCGGAAAAGAACAATGTAAGATTGTAGTTTTGTCATACAGTGATATGTATAGTTTGAAGTCAATAAATACGATAATACATTTGGTATTCCTATGATAATCGTCCTGTACGAATAGAAACCCTGACGGATATATGTATCTCCGTCTGGGCCAAAAGGATTATTTCTCTGCAAAGTTGCTCTTTTGACAGCATGTTACCAATAACTAGGAAAATAGGTAAAAGAACAGTCCCCTACCTCGAAGTGTTTTAAATCAGCATTAATAAATGTGCCGTGTATTTATCAGATAAATTTGCATGTTAAAATGCTAGTGACGTATTTTGTCAAAATCCTGGAAAGGAAACCAGAAAAAAAATAAACCAACATCGGAACAAGTTTGAATCATAGTTTTAAACCAATAAAATAAATCTCTACAATCCAATTACAAAAAATTTGTGAATCATTCGTTCTCCGCATCATCATCAACCACCAAAATTATCACCGCAGTCACAGTCACCATTGATTCAATCAATGAATCAAAAGACACCTGGGAACCAAAACTACACAAAAGAATTAATTAAAAAAACATCCGTTCATCAGTTTACAAAAAACAAAAATCATCAATTGAAGCTATTTTGAATATGTATTGAAATAAAAGTTTTTTTTTTGTAATTTTCCTGCATCTTTTCGCAAACTTTAAATCGATTATCGTCTAAACTAGATAGGATGTGAAGATATAGAAAAGAAGATAAATAAAAAATAAAAGAACATGAAAAACCCGTTCCCGTCGCATCGATTAATGACCCATAATAACAATTTATCGGATGGAACTTGGAACTTGATCATCCGGCTCTTGGGATCTCTTTTGCTTGCGCTCTTGTTTAGCATTGGCAGCAACAGAATTATAGCAATAGGAATATGTATCATTCTATTAATGTTCAGGCCATTGATCGGAATAGGATAGGATACGGCCGTAGATTGACTTGGCCTCCTATATGTATATTAACTGCCGCAGATATAAAAAGAACAAATCGGAAATTAACATATAAAGAAAATCACCTAGATGGCAGCATGTATGTTATGCTATTGTAGAAAATACAACCCTTTTGCCGGTTTACGGCCGTTTATCATGCTCTCGCTTTTGCGAAAAAATGCGAGCGCGAGAAAAACCAGAAAAATGGATTATTAGAAGAAAACCGCGACGCCGACCAAGCATCGCGCAGACAGACAGCTATATGATGTTGTTATAAAAAGAGCTCTGGGTCTTGTTATCGTGCGGGGACATGCGAGACCTCCACATCATTTGATTAATATCAATTCGCATAATTTAACACGTTCGGGAGGAGGCTCAATGATTTACGATACCGAGCGAAAAATAAACGCGTCAAGTGATATGGGAAATCGTAAATCGATGTGCAATCCGATTCGATGATAAATTACATTTGATAAAGATATGTATCGGTGGCGTCAATAAAGAGAATTGATAATGGCCATGAAGGGATGATACAGTTTTCATATGATTTTTTATGTGGGAAAGATTGAATTCCATTCAACTGAAAAATGAGCTTTTATGAATACATTTACAAATTTATTTATTGACTGGTTAAGATATGTAAGAACCTGTATTGGTTCTTAGTTCGACTAAACAGTCCTCCAATTTTTGCATTTGCTGAGTTTTGTATTTATTATTACTTAGTCTACAAATTGAAACTCGATCGTGCTGAAAATATGTTCGTATATCTACATTCTCGGGAATTCAATACAAAATTCAAACAATCATTAATATGAAATCCAAGAGCATCATACAATAATTGCAAAAAAAAAAACACAAATATTTGTAAGAATCTGACGATCCACCAAAAAAAATCATAGTGCAGTCATATTAGCATTTCAAATAGAAAAAAAATAGAGTAAAGCTAATTCTTGTGGTTTTTGAATCAATGGGCTCCCAGGAATCTAAAACTCATTTTGCCCAAGAAGGACAAAATGGATACTCTTTAATTTTTGACCGGAGGTCGGCATGTGGGGTATCAAATCAAAGGAGACGTCAAGTACATTACATATCCGGTGTTTGTTCCATGTTTCAAGGACTCTCAACGGAATAAATCGAGATTAAATGGAGAATTATTGTGTTTCCCGTGTATCTTTCCAAAGCCATAATTACGAGAAACATTCAAATTTTCACTACGTTTCTCACTTTTCCGAATCTATAATAGCTGGAGATTCTACCATTAAATTTGCTAAGAAAAAAAATGATCGGAAAGCTCTGAAAAAGGACATAAAAGGACACTAATTACAAACCTTGATCGAACGTGGGCATGCGGGGTGTCATATCAAAGAGGACGTCGAGTACATTCCATATCCGGCGTTTATTACTTGTTTCAAGGACCCTCACAGGAGAAAATTGGGATTCAATGGAAAATTTTCGTGTTTCTCGTATATGTATTTTTCCAAAGCCGTAATTTTTCGTTTAAGCCCGAATTATTCCATTTAGATAGATAGATAATTCATTTATTAATTCAAAAAATAGTTTACAAAAATAAATTAATGCAGATTTCATTTCAAGGCTAAATAATATACATAATACTAAGTAACTAAGTTATTCGTAAATGAAAGTTAAGCATGAGTAAATTACTCGTCTGCAGAAGAAGGAATATATGAATTTACATAATATTTACAATAGATTTATATAAAATCGGCTCTATACCTAAGTGCGTGTTTACAATATTGATAGAGACTATCCCAACTAATTCCATTTAATTCGCATATTGCCTGTTCTAACGTTAAAGTTGCTCTTTTCAAATATAACAATCTAATCTCTTTCAAAATGGGGCATACGGCCAAAAAATGAAAAGAATCTTCTCGCTGTCCCATGTTGCAAAGCTGACAGACAGACGTTGTTCGCACATACGGAATGTAATTAAGTCGCAGTAGGTCTCCCCTGACCTTAAAGATTGTCGATATTTCATGCACAGAATGCAAATCTCTAAAATAGTTTCGTTCTCGAAGATCATATGCTAACTTAGGGTAAACAGATCTAGATTCACTGTACAAAGCTTCCTCGATGAATTTCGTTCGTTGCGCTTCATCAACGTGTTGTACTATGGAGTATATAACGAACTGCGAGTGATATCCGAATGAGACGTGATTTGTAGTGCTACATCTTCAGCATTATTCTTGATCGCCTCCCACCAATCCACATCGTCACTCATTGAAATGAGCGTTAAACGCTTAACCAATCGACCTTGAGGCATTTTCATGATGTTTAACAGAAAATCGTAGTGCATTTTTAAGGTGCTGATATGCATTGTCGGAAGTCCTGTTTCTATTGCCAGCATGTAATTCGGTGTGTTCTTTGGTAATCGAAACGTTTTCTTTAAGTAAAACCTCAGCAATTTCTCTACCTCTTCATATTCGCGAAAGCCCCAGACTTGAGCTCCATAAAACATGATCGACCTTGCCACAGAAATAAAAACTTTGTATTTTATATTGTGTGCTATATGCATATTTCCAAATATTTTCTTCCACGTGTAATTGATGGCACACATTGGTGACTTCAGTTTATCTTTCAAATATTGGGACAAGCTTAGATTTGGCACGAGTGTTACTCCCAAGTACTGATAATTTTTAGTTACTTCAACTCTTTCCCCATTCAGGAACCATCTCTCACCATATGCAACACGTCCTGGTTGATTTTCAAAGACCATTACTTTTGTTTTGCTTAGATTGATTGTAAGGCACCATTGTTCACAATATTCCTCTAATTTGGTGAGCATAGACTGTAGTCCGTCGTGCGAATCACTAAGTAGGATGATGTCATCAGCATACATGAAAATTTTTACTTCGATTCCACCGAACATCAATCCATCGGGTAAATATTCAACAATGTCATTTATGAAGAGGGCAAAGAGCAGCGGACTAAGCACTTCACCCTGTGGGACACCCGTGTTTGAAGTAAACCATGCTGACAGTGATGTACCATCCCAAATAGAAACTTGATTCTCCGAATAAAATTTCGACAAAAAGTTCAGGAACTTCGTTGAAAGACCGTAACAGCTGAGTTTATATATGAGTGCCTGTCGATTAATTTTATCAAAAGCGGATCGAAAGTCAATAAATGCAGTGTATACGTTCATATTTCTTTTACGGAAATACTTGACTATGTTAAAAAGGCTGAAAATGTGATGTACCGTAGAAAATCCTGGACGAAAACCAGCTTGACATTCCGATAAAATCGCCTTTTCCTTGCAAAACAGTTCGAGACGCTGCAACAAGACCCCAGTCAGGAGTTTCGCTATTATGTTGACAAAACTTATACCTCTGTAATTCTCCGCCACTCGAGCATCTCCCTTTTTCAACAATGGGAATAATATGGCTTTCTTAAAAGCACTTGGAATATTTCCATCATTCAAAATTGTGTTGAAAAACTCCGCTAAAATATTCGTTAATTTGTCTGTTCCGTATTTCCAAAATTCGTTAGGGATTCTGTCCACTCCAGGCGCTTTATTATTTTTAGCTTTGACCAAAACTGTAATGATTTCATCTGTCGATATTGGCATATCTAACATGTCCACAGTAACATTATTCAAAGCGTAGCTATAGGTCAAAGCAACATCAGGCGAGACAAGGTATCTAAAGAAATGTGCATACAAATCGTTCATATCTGCCTTACAGGTGACTTCCGTTCGTCGACTATTTATCTCTTTGGCACGTCTCCAAAACTCCTTACTATCAGAAACATGACCAAGTGAAAGCGCCTTCTGCTGCCAGTATGTCCTAGATTTGATGTTACACAATTGCTTATATTTTCGGTTTGATAGCACATACGAATCTTTAAAAAACGGTAAATTGAATTTTCTAAAATTATTTAAGCATGCCATTGATTTAAGCATCGCTCGTGAGCACTCTTGGTCGAACCATGGTTGTTTCCGTGCGATGGTTTCCGAGTTTTGCATAAATCCGCCAGCGCCTTTTACAATTTCAGATAATTTTTCATATGCGTCGTTGACATTAGCAGTTATAGATCTTGTTACTCCATCTACTGTTTCCCATGTGTCTAATAAAACATCTACTTTTTCAGCGTATAGAGCAATCCCATTATTAGACCAGCGTAGCTTTCGCAAGAACCTAGATAATTGTGATTCGCTTGTGCGCTTACATTGTATATCAACTTTCAACGGAAGATGCTCCGAGTATTGTTTTGATATAACGCTAAAATTAGACAAATATTTCATCCAGGCACCAGCTGCTGCAGCAAAGTCAATAACAGAGGAGCCTTGGTGTCCGACATACGTAAACTCCCCAAGAGCGTCTGCTTGAGAGCATCCATTCAAAATTAACCAATCCATTTTCTAAGCACATTTCAATCAGCTTCTTTCCTTGCACATTGAGTTTGTTATCCTTTGACAGGCGATTAACGGAGAAATAATCATTACACAAGTGCTCGTCTCCTGGTTGCGTTAACGCAATTCGAGCATTAAAATCGCCCATTAATAAAATATTTTCATCTTTCTCGGAAATCGTTTCAAGCAAATTAGTCAATTCATCGTAATCCCTTTGCCAGTGATTGCAGTTAAGATAGACTGGTAAAATATATAAATCCTCACCCTGCTCAGGTTGAAATTTTACAACGATATTCGAATTTACATTAGTAAATGATATGTGCTCACTGCCTTTTTTTATTCCTAGGAGATTGCCACCAGAAGCTCTACCGCGATTATTTACTCGAAGCGCAGGGATCCAGGAAAGGGAATGATTCGGGAAATACTTTTCATAACTCGAAGACTGGGATTCCATAATAAACGTCTCAATTAAAATAAAAAGTTCATATTCGTTTAAAAAATTGAAAAAATCTGGATACAATAGACTGAAATCGTGTTTCTGACCCTTGTATTGGTGGCGAAATCCCCGGACATAGACCTTGTAGAATTTGCGATGCGTCTTCACCGTTGCAACATAACTTGTCGTCTTCAACTTCGAATACACGTCCCATGTAAAGTAAACGTTGACCGCTGACCTTGACATCTGCCGACGGGCATATACTTCGAATTGCCTTATTCCAATAGGATACAATTTTACGTTGCAGCCTCACTGAGCGTGGTAGATCTCGATGCAGCCTAATACCAGAGTTATTCATTATTTTCGCGGCATTAAGCATTTTTGTCGCTTGCTCTTTTGACATAAACACTATTCTGAACATATGCGCTTTTGTTGTTTCATTAATTAGAACAGGCGTAACCAATATCTCTTTACCAATGACCGACTCGACAATTTGTTTGGCTTTTGACAACGGCGACGTCGATGGCCCCTTCTCGAGGGTCTTCTCTGCTTTCGGGATATGCATGATGACATTCCTTTCCAGTGCTCGGGACTCCATATTCCATTTAGTGTCCTTGAAACAGAAAACAAACACCGGATATGCAATGCACTCGACGTCCTCTTTGATATGACACCCCGCATGCTCACGTTCGATCAATGTTTGTAACTAGTGTCCTTTAATGTCCTTTTTCAGAGCTTTCCGATCATTTTTTTTCTTAGCAAATTTAATGGTAGAATCTTAAGCTATTATAGATTCGGAAAAGTGAGAAACGTAGTGACAACTTTAATTATTCTCGTAGTTATAGCTTTGGAAAAATACACGGAAAACATAATTTTCCATTTAATCTCGATTTATTCCGTTGAGGGTCCTTGAAACAGCAAACAAACACCGGATATGGAATGTACACGACGTCCTCTTTGATATGACACCCCGCATGCCCACGTTCGATCAAGGTTTGTAATTAGTGTCCTTATATGTCCTTTTTCAGAGCTTTCCGATCATTTTTTAATGTACTCGACGTCTCCTTTAATTTGATACCCCACATGCTGACCTCCGGTCAAGGATTAAAGAGTATCCTTTTTGCGACCTTTCCGATCGAATTTTTTTTTAGAAAATGAGTTTTAGATTCCTGGGAGCTCACTGATTTAAAAACCACAAAAAATAGCCTTACTCTATTTTTTTCTATTTGGAGGCCTGAAATGGGATATTTTGACTGCACTATCAGACTTCAAAATCAGACAGATCAGATACATTGTATTAATTAATTATTACTTCACAGTGAAAGTATATCAACAATCTCAAACATTTCACTTTTCTTCGGGGCAACGCGCTAATCCAAGGAAACCTCGCAAAGATAAGAACTTTTGTCTATATACAACGGAGGAAGACATTACTGCCACTTTGTATTCATATTGTTGATGCTATTAACGATGACTCTCGTTAGCAAGCCCCGCTGCTGGTCTTGTGATTGCACTAAGAAAATACATAATATTTAAATTTTGTATTTTTTAATTATGAATTGGATTCAGATGAACGATAAAAAAAAGTTGAACGGCTTAATAGCCATACTGCGTTCTAGTTTAAATATTTCAGCGCAAAAGCAAGCGAAAAGAATTGTAATATACTCGCGTACTCGTATCTCATTGCTTTTATGACCTGTTTTTCAACAGTTTGGAGGAAAAAGAAGAAAAAACTTCTTAATTTCAAGGTGAATTTAGTGAATGAAATGAAAATAAGATTCATATGTATACATTTTCTTAATCGAAAACGGTAAAAGTATGTATGAAAATTTAAATTTCATCTAGGAGGCGAAAGTGTACGAATTTAAAGAGGTAAATTAATAATAATAATAAATTTATTGATTGACTGATGATAAATGGTTGATTGATCTGAAGGGGGCCAATTTGAGTATTGCTGAGAATGATCAGCTAGATTGGGTTATTGTCACAGTTGTCAGGCTGCGGTTAGGATCTTTTGCGAATTGTTTAAACTGCTTGAAATAGCGTTTAAGCTTACAGGGCTCGTAGCTTTCTAGTTGCATGGCCGGCAGTTGTTTAAAAAATGTTGATACACCGAATGGAAAACTTTTTGTTGAATATACCTACATATTACTTTATTTTTGGAAGGTAAATTGGGTGATTGTCGTCAAAAAAATGTCAGAGAATGAACACGTGTCGTTCTCCTATGAGTAGATTAGCCACTTTTATCGATTTATTCTGAAATTGCTGTGTGCATCGCATCAAGTGCTTCCTTCATTGTCATCAGAAGAGGCACAACCGCAATCGAATGATCAAGTCAATGATATAGCTTGATACATATAGAGATTAAGTCCTAACATTGATTGAGCGTTCTTTTCGATGGCGAAAACTCTGTCCAACTCTATTCTTAAGTTGTATGAATATTGATGCGTACTGACCAACCTAAACCCTTTGTCTGGGTGCAAATGGTCCAAATGAGTATCATCACCAGTGGTGTTACATACGTTGTTCCATTCAACGGAATACGGGGCCCCTGTCTTATAGGTAAAAGCACATTTTCTTTTTGATACATCCTTGGGCACCTGCCCATCTAAAGAAATTAATTTATAATAATGTGCGACACGTAAACAGCTCTAAAATTTGAAATAGTGACAATAGTTATAGTTCTTTTAGCTTTATATCCAAACAAAAAGACGAAAGTTTCGATGCCAAATTCTTGCACACCCTCCCCTCTATACGCACTAAAAGTTACACTAACTTGGGTGTCACATTAAGGGGGATTAAGGGGGTAACGAAGAGGGGAAATTTAAGTTTTTCGAAAATAACTGGAAAACTATTCGTCCTATCTCAAAATGTCCTAATGACGAAATAAACTACATTTAATTTCCTTTGCAATGATATATAATACCCTAGACAATTTCTTGGAAAATTATTGATAAGATTAAATTGATTAGATTAAGAAATATTATGTAGAATTCACATTTTTTGATATTTACATTTCTCTAGGTCCGAACTGCCTATACCCTATAGGACAACGATTACTAAGTAGTGTAGTTGTAACTTATCAAAGGACGCCAACGAAACCGACGAAATTAAGCGACGGATACAACTAGCCAATAAGACATATTTCTCGGTCCTCCCTATAATTAATTCGAAACTTGCGCACAGGAACACGAAGCTCCGCGTGTACAAAACGATCATCCGACCCGTGCTATGTTATGGCTGCGAAACATGGACCCTTACCCAAGCCTCCGAAATTTTGCTAGACCGATTCGAACGAAAGGTCCTTCGGCGAATTTTCGGGGCCGTTCGCGAGCGAGACCAATGGCGTATCCGATACAACCATGAGTTGTATCAATTGTACGATGAGCTGGAAGTATCGAAAATCGTGAAGCTTCAACGTCTGCAATGGGCGGGGCATGTACAACGGATGGACGATAATCGCATGCCAAAGAAAGTTATGAACGCACAACGAATTGACGGAGCGAGGTTGTGTGGACGACCGAGAGCTCGCTGGGAGAACTCCGTAGGTGAACACGCCCACCAGCTGCTGGGCTTCCGAAACTGGAGGACAAGGTCACGTAACCGCGACAATTGGAGGTCAACGATTCAGGCGGCCAAGGCCCGACGTCGGGCTATCGTGCCACATTGATGATGATGATGATGATGTAGTCATTATACGTGATTTCAGATTGCAAAATGTGGAGGAGGGTTTTTTTTGTTTCTTTCTTGTTTTTTGAGGTGGTGAGCTCGAATCCGGAGCCTCGCACCAATATTTATTTGCGAAACAGGGCCAAAACCGCAAGAAAATCACAAAATTTTCGGAGTTTTTCTGTTTTGTGGCTAATAACTCCGAAATTTCACACTTCTGCGAAAACCTGTCCATGACCATGTCGGAGAAAACATGATTGCGGGTCCAATGCGTCATTAATCTTCAAAATACTTTAAGCGGTATCGCTACAATTGATGTTTTTTTATTTTGACTATTTTTTTCGATTTTGACCCTGTTTTGCAACGAAATTTTGGTGGGAAGCTACGAAGGTCGAAGACTTTTGTCAGATAAAAGTCAGAAGATCGATCTTTCATAGGTTTCGTCTTCCTCCAAGCAAAAGCGACACACCCTAGGTAGACAAATCTTATTATGGTGGTAGCGGACCTCAAAATGCTCCGAAATAAAGTCGACATATTGTCTTTATTCTGTCCTTTTCTCAGTACCGTATAGCCCCATGTGGGGCCATAGTGCGTTAACTCAGCCGTTTATAGGCAATTTCGTGTCAACGTTACATTGCATATCATTTCGGAGTGTATATAATGTTGCAAGCACTATATTATATCCTATCCGCACAAGTACGGAAATTTCGGATCACGCCGAGATTCGATCTCCTGGTGCGTAAATATTTAATATTGGAATATTTTCAGGGGCAAGGCAGCTGTTTGACCAGGGTCCTCAACCCCTGGGTGTTTTAGCTTAGTCCACAGAAAGGCTCAGAACCGATGAGTAGAGATCTTGCTTGTTCCTCGGCAACTTCATGTCTTTTAACATCTGTGTGACCAAGTATCCAATGGATGAATATCACGAGACGCGAGAGCGTATCGCCCGCCAAAGGAAAAAAAACGAAAGCGAACAAGTTCAAGAGACGCGAGAGCGTATCGCCCGCCAAAGGAAAAAAAAACGAAAGCAAATAAGTCTATGATTACCGGAGACAACTTGCTTTTTTGTTTGACAGGGCTACAGCCTTCCAGGCAACATCCCCCAAAATTTTTTTTTTACCAAAATATTCCACTTATCCTGTTCTAGTGCCTTTTCAAAAAAAATCTTCGATCGGCACAATAACGGGTAAGATGTATGCAATAAACCGTGAAATTTTCACCCTCACAGACTTAAGCGCGTAACCAAATTTCAGACTGGAGTCTACAGTTGCAGAAAGACTCGCTTCTACTGTCTCTCCCCGTGATAGGATTTTTATGAAATTTGGAATGAATGATCCTCTGGTGGTCCTTCTACAGAATCAATGTCTTCCATTTAGATAAGTGGGGAATAAGTGGAATAACGGTAAAATAATAGGTAAAGTTAACAAAAGATTTCCAACCATTGCGTCTTTCGGCTCATCGCATCGACAATTTTTTAAAACACACTGCGAAATTGGGACACGGGGACATTGGGACACTAGGATATTGGAACACTGGGAGACTAGGATCCTGGGGCAGTGGAATATTAGGAAATTGGGGCATTAGGGTCTTGGGATATTAAGACATTGGGACATTAGGCACACTGGGGAAACTGGGACGTGGGGACATCGGGATATTGGGGCATTGGGACATCGGGATATTGGGGAATTGGGATATTGGGACAATGGGATATTGGGATATTGGGACATTGGGATATTGGGACATTAGGACACTGGGAGACTGGGACATTGGGGCACTGGAATATTAGGATATTAGGACATTATTATGACCTTGGGACAATAGGACCATCGGACATTGGGAAACTGCTACATAGGAACATTGCGCCACTGAGACATCGGGATATTGTGACATTGGGACATCATGATATTGGGACATTGGGGCACTGGGATATTAGGACATTGGGACATTAGCACATTAGGACTTTCGGATATTGGGACATAAGGTACGCTGGGGAAACTGCGACGTAGGGACATTGGGCCACTGGAACATCGCGATAGTGGGACATCGAGATATAAGGATATTGGGAAATTGGAACATTGGGATATTGGAATATTGTGACATTGGAATATTGGGACATTAGGACACTGGGAAACTGGTACATGGGGGCACTGGGATATTAGGACATTGGGACATTATGACTGGGACAATCGGGCATTGGGACGCAGGCACATAGGGACATTGGGCTACAGAGACATCGGGATATTGGGACACCGGGATATTGAAACATTAGGGCACTGCGATATTAGGACATTGGAACATTGGGATATTGGAACATTGAAACATTGAGAAATTGGGACAATGAGACATTCTTCCATTTGGACATTAGGATATTAGGCACACTGAGGAAACTGGGACGTGGGGACATTGGGCCACTGGGACATCGGGATATTGGGACATTGGGATATCAGGATATTAGGACATTGGAACATTGGGACATGGGAACATTTAGATATTTGGGACATTAGGACACTGGGAGACTGCGACGTTGGGGCATTGGGATACTGGGACATTGGACCTTGGGACAATAGGACAATCGGACATTGGGACACTGGTACATAGGGGCATTGGGCCACTGAGATATCAGGCTATTGGGACATTGGGACATCGGAATATTGGGTCATTTGGACATTGGGACACTGCGATATTAGGACATTGGAACATTGGAATATTGGGATATTGGAATATTGGGACATAGGGACATTGGGACATTAGGATATTGAGACACTGGAACATTAGGACATTTTGACGCTGGGACATTTGGATACTGGGACGTTAGGTACACTGGAAAATTGGGACATGGGGACAGTGGTACATTCGGATAAGATTTGGCTATTGGGACACTTGGTATACTGCGACATTGGGACATCGGGATATTGGGATATTGAGACATTTGTACATTGGGACACTGGTACATTGGGCCATTGGGATATTATCACATTAGGATACTGGGACATTGGGAACTGGGATATTAGAAAATTGGGACATTAGGACCTTGGGACAGTAGGACAATTGGACATTGTTATATTAGGACATTAGGTGGGAGACTGGGACACAGGGAGACTAACACATTGGGATATTGCGATACTGGGACATTAGACACTAGGGTAGTGGGACATTCGGGCACATTTGGACACTGTGGTATTTGCACATTCGGACATTCGGACATTGGGACATAAGGACATTAGGAAATTGGAACACTGGGACATCAGGATCCCAAAACAAATATATTAGGTGACTATTTAAGTATGCAAAAATATATGATATCTGACCAAAAACAACAAAGTTGTAAAAGTTACGTCGCCAAAGAAAAATTCATCTGCCGCAAATAGTAGTAGTAGTTTTATTTTAGGTGTAAATGCTGGATGTAATTTTGTTTTAGGTGTAAATGCTGGAGAAGTTTAAATGTACAGGACTACTTTTCAAAGTACATCAGGATCCCAAAACAAGTTGAGGCTCCCACCAAATTACTTTAGGAAGTAGTCCTGTACATTTAAACTTCTCCAGCATTTACACCTAAATCAAAATTACATCCAGCATTTACACATAAAATAAAACTACATATGAGCGGCGGATTGTAGTGATATGTATTCTTTTTGCGGCAGATGAATTTTTCTTTGGCGGGGTAACTTTTACAACTTTGTTGTTTTTGGTCAGATAAAGATTACAGATGGAGAGGGGCTGAAGAAGCTCAAAGCACTCGATGACAAATTTCAATGAAAATTTGTGCGAAGACTGCGCCTTGATTGCAGCCTGACTGTTTGTGCAAATAGCGATCCCGCCATAGGATCTCCCTGGCGCAGATTGGTGGGCATCTCCTTGGAAAATATTAGGCCATGAACCCATTGCAAGCAAAAGTCAGGTAAGGGCCTAGCAGCTACACTAAGTGAACTTCTCGCCGAAGTGTTATACTGCGATCTTATTATCTGATACCAAGCAGATTGCATAGGCCAAAAATCTCTTGCAGAACGCGAAAATATGTAGGGCTAGGGTTGAGGACTAATTAGTAATGACTTGACTCAAATTTGCCCCTGACCACAATAGTGACGTCGTCTGCGTACCCAATGGCAAAGAACTCCTACGCTTCAAGTAGCGAGAATAATTATTGATCTATACTTCCAGAGATGACAGGTGAGAACACACCGTTTTCCTTATGCGGGTAGTCCTTGATGGCATTGATGTTGAGGGTGTGATCCTAGAGCAGGATTGTTCAACATACGTCCCACGGGCCACAATCCGGTCTGCAAAGAGTTTTATGTGACCCGTGAGTACCTTCGGCTTCAAACTTCGCTGCTAAATCGTCAATTGAGTACACCCTTGCGATAGGTTTACTATTGTGATGTAAGGAAAAGACAAGGGAGAAGCCTTCAGAGAAAATATCATATAGAAACATTTGACAAGTTTAGCCGCGGACCGTTATCCAGACACCAGGAAGGGAGTGTGTTTAATGCAGATTGTAAACAATCAGGGACGGACGATATCGAAAGATATCACTTTAAGTCATCAGCAAAGAGCAAACTACGGCAATCGAGGATCTGCGGAAGGTCATTAATCAAAAATGTGAATAGCAGTGGCCCCAGAATGTGATCCGGTTGTGGATAAGCACTTGATATGTACGGTCGGTAAAATGTGAATCGAGCCATTTTATAAGTGATATGGGAATACCGAAAGTTATAAATTTTGGACAGAAGTTTCTGAAAACTCACCAAATCAAAAGCTTTCCAAAAGTCCGTATAAACAACATGTTCGTCTTGGTGAAGATCAAACTTTTTTGTACTAAATTACGTGATCTCCAGCAAGTTAGTCGTGTGTGAGTACTTTATGTCCGTTCAATATGGAGTTTATTTAATAACTGATTTTGTAGCGTTATAATAAGGACATAGTTTACACTAATACATTCAAGTTATATAATTCAAATAGTGTATGTATGAGTTTGACATTATTTACATAGTATATGCATATCATCTCTCGCCCACTTGTTTTATTCGCCAGAACCGTAGCGCTGCGGTGGCTTCCTAATGCGCGTAGAACGACGCAAGGCTTCGTCGCCTGGTGGAGCACCCTGTATTGATGTAGGATTGGAATCCATTCTTGGTGCATCAGACATCGCTCTAGCCTCCAATTGCTGTTTCTCGCTGTTGTCCTGACCTGTTGGATGAAGTACACTGTTTGTTAGTGGAATCGACAAGTTGTTACCTTGATGTTGCTCATTGTTATATGGGATCTGAACTGAATCACCCACTTTACGAAGTTGATCTACATGTCGTTTCCAAGTTCGTTGATCATCCAGAAGAATATTGTAGTGTAGGTCGCCTAGCTGATCGATTACTCTACCGAATTGCCATTTGTTTTTCCCAAAATAGTCACGAGCTGCTACTCTCTCTCCGGTAGTGTAAGATGTTGTTGGTTGATCTTGTTCGAAAAATCCTTTTTCGTTTTGTGGTAACATCAGTTCCAAACGTGATGCTATCTGTCGCCCAAGCATTAACATGGATGGTGAGTTGCCGGTTGCTGGATGTATAGCTCTCCGATATGCCATTAGTATCTTGGGAAGATGTAATGCTATGTCAGTGCCGGAGCATTTTAGTGCCAATAATTTGTTTTTAAACGTTTGAATAAACCTTTCTGCCTGACCATTGGTGGCGGGATGATACGGTGCGCCCTGTTTATGCAATATTCCGTTACTTCTCAGAAAGTTTTGAAATTGTTCCGCCATAAATTGTGTTCCATGATCGCTGACTAGTATATTCGGAATGCCAAAATTTGCGAATATTTCTCTGCACTTTTCAATGGTTGTTTGAGTTGTCATGTTTGGTACTATATGTACTTCTGGCCACTTGCTATAAGCGTCGATCATTACGAAGAAATACTTGCCCAAAAATGGTCCAGCGTAGTCAACATGAACTCTCTCAAACGGACGCTTTGCCAATTTCCAAGTTTGAGTCGATGATTTCTTCGGATTAGGACGCGTCATCTGACATGAGCTACAGTTTAATATCATATCCTCGATATCTTTATCCATTAGATGCCACCAACAATATGCTCTTGCTAAAGTTTGTGTGTGACATAACGGTGTTTTTGAACGCCATGTTGACTACACGGAGAGATAAATGTGCAATGAATTCAACAAAATCATACAATGAAATTCACAACATATAATTTCACTAAATTTGTAGTAAAAGTTATTAAAATGTAGTGAAATTGATTACAATTCAGTTGTTTTTACTGGTGCTGGCCTATTGTAAAAATGATTGCAGTGTAATGACAAAAATCATTGCATGATATTTGTATGGATAGTAACATTTATTGTGTTTATGGTAATTTTCACCACTGTCTGTAATAATAATTATTGCATGGTGTACATGAAATTAACAAGAGCGCGTAATAATTATGAAACTGTCAAAAAATAAGACGACTAATTTATTCGCATGCATTGTAATCTTAGATAGCTTAGGTGTAGGACGTGGGACTACGAAACGATAGGTCCCCGGTTCAATTCCCAGTAGAATTGTAAAAAGGTAAAGTTAAAATAGGGGAAAAGAAGTTAAGGATGAAATAGAAGTAGAAAATTAAAAAAAAGGTAAAAATAAAAAAAGGAAAAAATAAAAAAATCACTTTTTGAATTTTTTTCTATTATCGCCCAATTATCTTCCTGGCAAATTTTATTACCAATCAATTGTTAATTTTATTACAGCGCAATGACATTTTTCATTACAGATTTAATAACTTTTACATCAGTTGCAATAGGGTCAAAAATCATTACAAATGCAATAGTTTTTATTACAGTTTTAATGCCTTACACTACATTTTTTCTCTCCGTGTATTGGTTATGAAATGTCCGAAATTAGCTATCATAAAGTAATTTACGATTTTTTCAAAACGTTTGCACAATACGGTAAAAGCGAAATGGGCCTAGTTTGAAGCGAAAAAAATGATCATCAGTTCCTGTAGGAATAAGTAATACTAAAGCCTTTTTCCAAGCAAATGGAAAGGTGTCCGCCTGCAGGCTTTTATTGTATAAAATCGAGAACGGCAACGATAGAGTTTTGCTAGTTTTTATACGGAGGTAAAATATGTGGCAAATAATTCACAGATAGATTGAGGTTCGGTGGCAGTTTTGTTGAGGTAACATATCTTAGAAGGTAAACAAGAGGCAAACTTTCATAATTGGGTTCTTAGTGTACGCAATCTTAAAGGTGTTAAGGTTAGAGTACGTAATCTTAAAAGGGCAACAGATTTTTGGTTAAAAAATTTCATGACAAGTTTCTGCATGTAGTTTCGCTAATCTGAAGGGTCAGTGGTCAGAATATTTCAAAGCAGAAGAGCTTCACTTCTCTGAAGTGGATGAATACGAAATCGCAGTCGAGGCTTCCACAATTTCCGTAAGCAACAGTTTTTCAAAGTCACTTTTATAAAGCTACAAGCTGGCTCGGCGAACTTCGTATCGCCCCAAACTTCTAAATGTACCAATTCGTTGGTGACGGAAAACTACCGCGATCAAAAAATATGTCCTCGTAATTTTTCTCCTGAAAATTTTTCCGAGTTCCTGCAATATTGATATTGTGCTATTCCTGGCAGTGTCTTTAACGGCGTGGAAATGGAAATTGGCAAAGTGTGTTTAATACATTCAAATAGGGTAGTCCCTTCAAGAAATAGTATAGAAAAAAGTGAAGATTGAACTGCATTTATAATTTCTTTATTGAGCTGGCCCGGCGAACTTTGCATCACCCCAACTTTAGATATTATCGATTGGCGGGTACAAAACTACTGAGGTCCTCAAATTTATTTGGGTGTTCAAAAGCAAAAGAAAGTGAGGAAATGAGCAGACTCTCTTAGGTTTTTTTCTCCTGCATATTTTTTCTGATTCGGCAATAGCAATTTTTTTATCGTGGAAATAAGTCATTTAGTGGCAATAGATATGGCAGAAGCAATTCAGTTACTGCAGGTTGGAGTTTTTCTGTTGCATGTGGGTGCGACGAAATTACTGATCTCCGCGAATGTGTTGAGGAGATACAGACAAAAGCATCAGAAAATGAGAGGCAGCAAGGCATTGCTAATTTTTCTTGATCGATTTTCCAGATGTGTCTCCTACTGAGGATAGAACTTATTCAGATGTTTGTTTAGGGGAATACTGAAAAATCCGCTAATCCGCGAAAAGGAGGAGGAACATCATTTTGACATTGACACTTTTCTTTTCTTGGGCAGTTTTGCAGTTATTTTAGTAGGAATAGGCGGCTCTAGCGCTGAAGGCGACGGAATTACTGAGATCCGCTAATTCGTTCATGGAAACAATTTCCCAGATATCAAGTGTTATTGGGTTATTGGGGTTGTAAGCCATTGAAAGGGGTTTCTGAAATCCGTTCCAGGAATATTAGCCATGGACCGTGAAATAAGTATAAATTTCTGAAATACGGTTATCCGATCAAGAAGTATAGGCAAACTTATGGACAAATTACTGCCTTCATAATTGTCCAGATGTTCCATAAGCCTTGCTGCTATTTGGGTTGGCTTTGGCTTTCAATTCAAGAAAAGGAATCACAGAAATTGGAAAATTCATTCAAGAGATACCTACCTATAGAATAAAGCTAGAAAAATAATTTTGTATTGGCAAATTTGTAAATTTGTTGGCAGAAATTCTGCTTATAAATTAGCTGGGAGAGATATAGGGTGGAATTTTTCGAAATCGGCTAATAGTCCAGTACAATTGGTTCAAAATAGCCCCAAACCTAAACATCCAAAAAGAAAAGAAATTTTTGATGCCAAATTGTTGAATACACTGCCTAATATACGCGGTAAAAAGTTACACTAATTTGCGCCATGGGTTAAGGGGGGAGGGGGTGGCAAAGGGGTGAAAATTCAGTTTCTTGCAAATATCTGGAAAACTATGAGTCTGACCTTAAAATGTCCTGAGAACGAAATAAACTACATAAAATTACCTTTGCAATGATATATAACAGTCTATAGATTTTCTCAGAAAATTATACCCTAGACCCAAAAGTATTATAGTGAATTTACATTTTTTTAGTTTTACATTTTGCATTGTAACTCTTGATCAAATAGATTTAGCATCATAAGATCTTGCCCATATATTGTTAACAAAACTTGCTTGATTTGCACCAAAAATTGAAGTGCGCCGCCCATTGACGCCCCCCTCACTCCTCCTAGCATTTTTCAAAAGGCATGCCTGTAGCTCCATTTCAAATTAAGCAAGGCAGATCAAATTTGGTGGGGTGCCTAGTCTAAGCCCCATTATGCTCCTTACTAAAAATTATTAGCATCCGATCAAAACTAAGGGTACCCCCCATACAAAGTGACCCAAATTTCTAACAAATTTTACATTTTTTCACTTCTAAATTCTACCTAAAATAGAAAAAAAAATGTTATCTCTTAGAACGTCCTAATAACAGTTAATTGTAGTCTTCTGAATGTATATCCGAAAGTTTGTACCAGAGCGTGCCTTAGAAGTACAAAAAATCGAGTTTGAAGGTTGCTAGTACACGTTACTCGAAATATTCGCAAATAGTCTTAGAACTGGTATCACTGACCTTCAAACCCAAGTTTTTGATACTTGTAGCGTACGCCTTGGTACAACCTTTTGAATATACATTCACAAGACTACAATCAACTGTTATAATGACGTTCTAAGAGATAAACTTTTTTCTTGTATTTTACATAGAATTTAGAAGTGGAAAAACGTGAAATTTCTTAGGATTTTCTTTCACTTTGTATGGGGGGTACCCTTAGTTTTGATCCGATGGTAATAATTTTTGGTGGAGAGGATAATGGAGCTTAGAATAGGCACCCCATCAAATTTGATCTGCCTGGCTCAATTTACAAAGAAGCTACAGGCATGCCTTTTTGAAAAATGTTAGGAGGAGTGAGGGGGGCGTTAATGATTGGAGCACTCCAATTTTTGGTACAAATCAAATACATTTTGTTATCAATATATGGACAAGATCTTATGACGGTAGGTATATTCTATCAAGAGTTACAGTGCGAAATGTAAAACTCAAAAAATGTAAATTCACTATAATACTTTTGGGTCTAAGGTATAATTTTCTGAGAAAATCTCTAGACTGTTGTATATCATTACAAAGGTAATTTTATGTAGTTTATTTCGTCCTCAGGATATTTTAAGGTCAGACTCATAGTTTTCCAGATATTTGCAAGAAACTGAATTTTCACCCCTTTGCCACCCCCTCCCCCCTTAACCCATGGCGCAAATTAGTGTAACTTTTTACCGCGTATATTAGGCAGTGTATTCAACAATTTGGCATCAAAAATTTCTTTTCCTTTTGGATGTTTAGGTTTTGAGCAATCTGTACTAGACTATAATCCGTTCAGTAGAAATAGGCAAAAGAATGTAAGAAAGAGTTTTCGTCATAATTTTGCTCATTATGAACTTTCTACATGTTGAAATTCGATAGTTCGTTCAGCTAAAGTTGGAGATCAATCTGGAGGGGCAAATTCACGAAACTGCACTCATTGTGAATGTTTTGCTATTCAGGGTGTATTTTAATCATTTGGCCAGGCGAATTTCGTATCGCCTCACCTTTGGATGGTGTCACCCGCCAGGGTGGTGCAAAACTACTGAGGTCCTCAAATTTGTTTGTATGTTAAAAATCATAAGAAAGACTCTTTTAGTATTTTTCTCCTGTCTAGTTTTACTGATTCGGTAGTAACAATTATTTTATCGTGAAAATAAACCATAGTGTTCAAATTTCTGCTTCGGAGGTTGACGATTATGAGAACAAACAACAGGTAGGTTTTCAGCTATTCTAAGCGAAAACCATTAAGGGGTCCAATTTACCGAGCCACGTAAATCCGTTCAAGAGATATTGACAAAAGTAGGCGCAAATGAATTATGCCATTGAGGATCAAGGTCATTAAGCACATAAAAATTCGGAGTGGAGTGTATGAAAGAAAATGGTCAGCCATTTACTTTTCAACAGTTTAGGATGAGGAGGCGGTTCGGGGTATATATATATCCGATGAGACTTTTCTTACTAAAATCCACATATCTGTTTAGAAACGGACTAAGGTATGAAAAGGAATTATTTTCCCAATTTTGGTTAGTAATCGTAATTTCTACCACGTTTCAATTGATAGGTGTTAGGTAGTATGGGTAGCAACATACCCTTTTCCAGTACCAGTCTTTTTAATTTTTTCGAAGCATCTAAGTCTCCAAATACGGTGAATCAAATTTCCTGAAATTTCCTAATCCGTTCAAAGTGGATAAAGAACTGTTTTAAGCATTTTTCTCGTCCGTTTAGGTTTAGGAGATTCAGCATGTTTCAGTGGTTTTTCGGGTTTCGGAGGTAGAATAACCAAATTGTACAGATTAGCAATGTGAATTTTATGCATATTTCAATAGCTGATGTTTTGGATCCTATCCAGTGGAGGAGATACATATAGCCAAAGGTGCAAATGTCCAAATAAGATGTCTTCAAAATTGACTCCTTTAATATTTTTGTTGCAAATTTACGTAGCTATTCAACTATTTGGTGTAGGCTCCAATATGGTGGTGTAACTTGAAAAGCAGCTGTCTTGAATATTTTTTCCATTGTGAATTTTTTTTATTCTGTTGTTTCGAGTAGAGACAGATTCGACGTTGCAAATTTACCGAAATGCGCTTATCTGTTCAGAGAATAAAGGCTAAATTATGTGAAAACGGGCTGTTTTTAGAATTCTGTTTATTGTGAATTTGCTTTAATCTTACAGTTTGCTCAGGATATATAGACAAAAGTATTTAAAAAAGATTTGTTTTCATAATTGTGAATTTTTCGCATGTTTCATTAGTATAATATGGGTGTTGGCCAATCCGGTGGAATCAATTTATTAAAATCCAGTAATTCAATTATGAACTGTACAAAAAGGAACTGTTTTTATAATTTGGCCATTGTGAATATTTTTCGTGTTTCAATAATTACTCCGCTATTCGGTTGGAACTCTGTTCGCTAAACGATCGAAAAATAAAGACAAAACTATACAAAAAAATAATTGTGAATTGTTGCCCATTGTGAATTTTCTGAATATACATATAATGCTGCTATTTGGACTGGAATCTCGCGTAGACCATGTTGATGTAGTAAACTTACTAAAAATCCGAAATTCGCTCAAGAAATATAGAAAAAGGTATGTTTGTCTTCAAACTTCCGCTCATTGTGAATTTCTCATATGCATCGACAGTTGTTCCTTCAATTGGAGTAAACACGAATCCTGTGGAGACAATTTTCTGAAATCCACTGATACCATCAAAAAATACAGGCAGAAATTGCCAAAAAGGAAACCCATTGTGAATGTTGGCTCATTGTGAATTTTTTAACTAACACGACTTTTTTTATATATATATGTAGATTTGCAAACAAAACTGTGAGGTTTGAAATTGGGAAAATTTGCGAAAGTCTGCTGGGTGGGTCGCATATGGCCCGCGGGCTCCGAGTTTGACATACCTGCTCTGAGGAGAAGCTGATTCGCTATCACTGCGACGGTTATGCGCTCCCAGTGAGCTCGCCCTCACCAGTTTAAAAGTACATTTTTCTCGACACGACTGCACACAGCGACTCGCTCATTCCATATAAAAACTCGTTTTTAAAATGAGAGAAAAACGAGTTTTTATATGGAATGAGCGAGTCGCTGTCGTGCGGCCGCTTCGAGGACAACGTACCTTAAGGGGCATCGTGAACAAGAGTTGATGCGTAGTGAAAAGTTGTCGTTGGACTCTATACAGGAAAAAGGATAGATAAATGAGAATACCATAATAGTGGAAATTTACAAAAATTAAAATAATGTGGGACCGAAAATGAATTGAATTCCATGAGTTATGAATGTGAGCTATAATTTCCATCAAAGAAATGATGGCTTCATGGGCATAGGAAATTTTCTGATTTTGCTCCATAATGTACCCGCAGAATTAAAGTGCCTATAGACTGATTGTTCAACAATCACTTAAATTCATCATAACGCGATTGAACCAATATATCAATTAACTACTGATAATTTTATTACACATTTGCATTGATTCGTTTTTTCTTCAGATTTTTCAATAACTGAATAAGAATCAAATTTCCAGTGAAGTCATGAACTCTCATCCATTCACCCGTATAATACAAATTTGTAGACTCATTTTTGTATTAAATTACACGACATCACACATTTTTTCAATTACTCAATTATCATGTTCACGATGCATTACTAGTATGTATTCGATTACTTCGTTTGCCAGTGTTCTCACGAGCTTGACCCCTACACCGCGCTTTGGTCATTATTTGGTCGCGGCGAATCAACAAAAGCCCTGCGTCTACTGTCCAGTCCACCAATGTCATTTGAAGGCACACACAAAAGTGACAATAATCTCATTAGGTTCCATTCTAATCGAATTATGGTCGTAACTCAGCTATTTGTTATTAATTGCCTAATTTACAATGTGCGTAGAGTCACGGCACGAAATGACACGAGAAATATAGGAGCGGCCCGTGTGTATTGGATGACATTCATTTGCCCATCCGCAGCCATCGCACCGCGTTCTCCATACCATACCATGATGAGGAGGCAACCTTAAAGCATAAGATGCAGTTAACAGAAGCCCATATATAAAAATAGTAATATAAATAATCGTGCGTCTACCCTCTGATCATGTTCTTTATTCGACTTTTTCACTTTATTGAAAAATACTCGTACAAAGATGTTTATCGTCTCGATGGGATCAAATCCATGAGCCCAGGCGGAGGAGATACTCTTCTTGATGCTGCGTTGACCCTGTACTCACTTAATATGGTTTTGAATTACCCAAGAAATCAAGGTCTCAATAAAATATGCTTGAGCGCTGCATCGGCGGCCGGCGGGTCCTAACCAATACTACACAAGAACTTGCATGGTGTTTTTGATGATGCCTCTTCTGATGCTGGTGCTGCTGCTTCGGCAGCCGTTGTTGTTGCTGATGCCGCTGGACCGATGATGGTTCTTCGCCGATTGAAAGAGAATCTGGTTGTCACCAGCTCGATGAAAAACGAAGAAAATGGTAAAATAAAAATTGAAGAATTGCCTTTTGGTAGTCGAAGAATTTCACTGGTTTATGCGCCGCATATCGCCAATGCATTCTTCAGTCGTGTTATATTTTGATAACACGCCCGAAATGAATGATGGTGGTCATATGTGGCGTAAAGTTGGTGGCTACCGGAGTTACTTGCTTCTTCGGCTAAAAATATAAAATTTTTGTAGGGTTTGAGGAAAACTTGGTAAGTGTGTTTTTTAATATGTGAACCTAAGGTAGTGTCTTAATAAGGAACTGGATGATTTAAAAATAAAGCTAAATTGTTTATTTTAATAGGACATTTGCTTACCAAATTATCATCCACTTTGGTTTTTGTTGTTTTTTTTTTTTTCAATTCTTTCGAGCCGCATTTAAAGCTCATTGCTTGTCAGATTAGTAAACAGAAGGCCTTCCGCAGAGCTACCATAGAAGCACACCAGCGCTTCCATCTTTCCGGATAATTTCTCGTTTAACGTTTGACTGATTTTTACCGACATTACCACCACGTCTCGCATCCAAAAATCCATACATTTATGAGTCACATGTGATGTGACTCATAGACGTGAACGGGGTTCCGCTGTGTGCGAATGTGATTCATAGACAGTGAACGTGTTAAAAATACTCGCAGCGGTGATCGTAAGTTGTAGTGCTTCCAATTTTTCCTATTGGATCAAATCTCGCTGCTCCATTCTTGAAGGCGAATATGAAGTCAGTTTTTTGTTGGTCTTGACAAGTTTCTGCTAAAACATTTCAACGTTTACAAAATTTAATAAAAAACGTGCTTATTCTGCTGTGGCTGAAATTTGGATACCTTTCGCTTTCTTGAGTGTCAAGTGACAATTTTTATACTCGTATAATACATAATCGTAAACGAATGTCTAAAGGTATCATTAACTTTCTCCAAAATATGCATCTCCGCTGCCCTTTCCCCATGTTTCCATTCCGTTGAAAGTATGACTGACTTGCTTTACGAAAGTACCTGGGAAACAAAGATCTATCGTACGCATCCATGTAAACAGTGGTTCCCAACTCAGAGATGCCTGCGGACCACTTAGCATGAAAATGGATCTCCACGGACCACCATTCGATAATAATGAAACGAATTAAGGTCTCAGAAGCTCACGATCTATCTCCCATTAGAAATGCCCCCATTTATTTTTTGTTTATTTCCTACTTAAAAATAAGTAGAAAAATCCTTCGCATAGCACATACATACGTTACCTTGGTGCTTTAGTCTGAGGAAGATGATTTATTGGAAATTAGGTTAGGCTTCCATTTCTTCGAAAGCGCAGTCCAGAAACTCCCGACGCAATCGATTGTTATTGGGCTCGAATTTTCATACTAACACTATCTTGTAGGATTCAAAAATTTGCCATGTTTGCCGGGTTGAGAGAAGAGAGAAAAACTGCTTTGTTCGCGTCAACACTTGCCGGACCAGCACAGGAATAGGCGTCATCTGATCTAGAATTTCGATTAAAAGTTATCGAGTAAGCGGTATAGCTGGGTCTTTAGACTCGTGTTTGTGACAATGCTTAGCACGAAAAACTTTTCAAGTTTCGCATTCGAATTTTGGTAATTAGCTTGAATCATTTCGAAATTGAGGTATAAGCGACAAACCTAAGCAACCCACCGCCTTCCCATTATAACTGACCTAGTAGCAAATTATTTACTGGATATTATGTTACATAATAATCAGAGTGTGTGTTTGGCATGTAACTATAATTAGTCACTAGAAAATATAATTTTTTGTAAGAAGTCTCCAGAGTCTCCCCGCGGCCCACCTACGGGTCTCTCACGGACCACCCCCGGTCCGCGGATCACCTGTTGGGAAACAGTGATGTAAAGGGTGGGCTTAAAGTCCCTTGGAAAAATGTAGATACTATCTATACATTTTGGTTTTATTTTAACATTTGAATTGGCAAATTTCATCCGCTTAGCCAAGCGCTGGTACATGTCCAACATGATTTTTACGCGGGCCACATTGTTGGGTTGAAAAACGATGGCAGGCAAAGTATTTTTATTGATGTGCTCCGATCGGAGCACCGTAACCTTGAAAAAAGGTAGTTTTTTTAAGGTTTTTTTTTTTTAAACGGCAAGATATACCGAAATGAGTACGAAAGAAACTAACATAAAATTTCCTTTGCATAATGATACATATACTCCAATCAATAGAGACGAAATAATAGGGGTTAGCGTGCAAAAATTGGGGATGTCTCAAATTTTTGATATGTTATAAAGACAGGTGGGGTAAGTTAAACTCCCCCCTGTGCTCCCGCCGCTATCTTGAAAAAAAAACATCTAAAATCGGCTCTTTCATCAGTTTTTGGCCTGTAACTTCTTTATAGTCCATTTGAGCACAAAATCCATCCAGACAATTTTGCAGAAGACAAAATTTCCTAAAAAAAATTAATCTAAGATGTTGTACTCTACAATCAAAATTAACAGAGTTATAGCGCCAAGAAAATGGAGAAAATATAAAAAACCATGCCAATTTCAAATTCACAAAAACGCATTGTATACCAATAACTCATATCTGCATTTAAGTATACAGTTATCCAAGTATGTTTTGAAATTTGTTGGTAATGATTTTTGGAATTTTTAGCATATTCTTTGCGCTATAACTCTGCCAATTTTGATTGTAAAGTAAAACTTGTCAGATGAAATTCATAGGAAATTTTGTGCTCTACAAGATTGTCTCGGCACTTTTCGTGCTTAAATGGACTGGGAAGGAGTTATAGACCACAAACTGATAAAAGAGCCGATTTTAGATGTTTTTTCAAGATAGCGGCGGGAGCACAGGGGGGAAAGTGACGCGAACTTGGATTTTAACTTACCCCACCTGTCTTTATAACATATCAAAAATTTGAGACATCCTCAATTTTTGCAAGGTAAAATCTCCCCGTTGATTGGAGTAATAATACATACGTTAAAATTTCATTGAAAAATTCGGCGCTAGATTAAAAAATAAATTAGAATATTTTCATTTTAGACATTTTTAAAAAGCTCCTGAAAAAGATCATGTTCAGCCATATAATTTTGTGTGAGTATTCACATTAAGTTGAAAATTATTTTTGTTGAAAATTAAGTTGCTGCGATAAAAGACCCCCATTTAAATTTGGCAAAATAGCATGCCCAAACCCCATTTGTTCACCAAAAATCATCTTGAACTTATTGTGAATACTCACATAAAATTTCACGACAGACCTTACATTTTCTCAAGAGTTATAGAGCTTTTTTAAAAGGTGCACAGTGAAAATATTCTAATATTCCATCTGTTTTCAAAGGTTGCGGACCCTCCATCGGTGGGGACTTTTTTTCTATAATCAGGGGGCCATTTCCAACCATCCTGTAAAAATCCAGAGATGTTTGATTTTTCCAGGTCGATGGCCATATTTTGGGCTATTTTTCTTCGGCTAAAATTGATTTGATGGATTTATAAAACTGGTACATATTTACGTGTGTGAACTGCCATGAAGGTAAGTAGCTGCTCTGGCAGGATGCTGGGCTGGCTAGCGTTTTTCGCAATAGCTGGATTACAGTTGTCGACGAGAATGGACGAAAACCTTTGCTAGGAGTGTTTTTAGTTCGGGAAGTATTTTGCTGAACGCAGCTTTCTGACAATTTTAACTGATGATAAATATGAAGGACCTCCTGTTAGAATGAATATGAATTTCGGGTGGCGCTGATTATGGTTTTCCAGCCAGGAGCCATGTCGAGTAATTTTTACAGAGGTATTAGGAAGGCCGGCGAGCATAATCTCGTCCTTCAGAGCTATCCATATAATTAGCCTGTTTCGCTTATTTAGCTATAGAAATTTAATGAAATTGAATGGAATTATCGACCGAAGGGGTCAGCCAATGGAAGTCGTATGCCAGACTTTGTAGGCGCTTTGTAAGGGGCCTATTATACCAAGATATAATAGCTGCATAGTAGTCTAGTTGATGTTGTAGTTAGTGCGCACACCTTCGGTGCACAGGGTCGTGGGTTCGAGTCTCATCGTGAACCATGGTGTTTTCAGAGCTCACGACCCATGTGATAGACTATGATCTCACTCAGATGTTAAACGAGTAAATATGGGGATAAATACCACTGCTGAGCGTGATCTCAATACCTCAATAAAAAAAGCGGATCTTGAAAAAAATTAATATTATCCATTTGAACCATTTTTGTGAAACATTAAATATTTTAAAACAATTTTTCTGTGCAATACCTCTGATTTGTGCAAAGTCTTGTTATATCCTATACCCATCTTCTTTTCCTTGCCTCGTTCTTTATACCGCTCCATGGTTTCCCGTTGCCCGACCTGCGGTGTAGGCACATCGCCCGTTTTGGCGGTAATATCTCAGCATATACCCATAAGATGGTATATTGTTTTTGTTACGCCGTAACACCTCAAAGGAGCCACCGGAGGTATGGCAAATATATATATAAATGATCAGAGTCGGTCCCTGAATCGAATAAGCCATGTCTGTCTGTCTGTGTCTGTCTGCTCGCACGATAACTCCCGAAATAATGAAGCTAGCGGTTTGAAAATTTGGTTAAATGTTTCTTTTGCTAAAATCTTGGACGGTATTGAAAATGAGCCCAATCGGACCACGGGTTCCCCTACCTCCCATACAAACTACTCCTCCTTGATATTTTAATTCGGCCATAATTTTCGGTAGAATATCGCTATCGACTTGAAATTTTGATCAATGTCTCATTCTGACATATACTTTGAGTTGATGGAAGTTGTTGAGTAGGTTCGACTACCCCTACCCCTACCTCCCCTACAAAGTTATATCATATCTTTTGATAGAATGTCGCGAAAAACTTCAAATTAGTATCAAATGGTAGCCGTTGGATGCCTTGATAAGATATGTGCCAGGTCCGACCCATCTACCCCTCTCTCCCCTACAAAAATATGAAATTTAATATTTTGGGTTTTGCGTGCCATCTATATCACTGAGAAAAAAAATCCCATTAAACCAATAGGAATTGGCCATTTTATCCCATTAGATTTAGTCAATGGGAAAATCCCATTATTGGGTTAATAGGATACCATTAATTCAATGGGATGGAACATCATTAAAATAATTAGATCGAACTATTAAATCAATGTGATATTATACTATTAATGTTATACGATATCCTATTAATGCAATCACGCTATCCTATTGCCTCAATAAAAGGGCATCCCATTAAATTAATATGATTTTCCCATTGAAATTATAGTTTATCCTATATTAATAATGGGGCATCCTATTAAAACAATAATTTTTTCTTATTGGGACAATAGTTATTTCCTATAAATTTTATAGGATGTCCCTTTCAAAATACCGTTACCTTAATAACAAGACATATTTCTTTCCATCACTGTACATATAAAATTGTATATAAATACACGGGAGTATGAATATGAAAATCATAATTAAGTCCCGAATTCGGATCTATTTCAAATTTACGAAATAGTTGCGAATTTCAGCGAAAATTGCTGTTTTAAAAAATAAATGCGAAATCCACCCATTTGTACTTTTTCCACGAAAAAGCTAATTTTTTTTTTCAACAAATCAGTTAAGACTGATAAGAGAAAATAAATTCCATCTCAGATTGATTTTTGCATTATTTTTGCAAAATTTCCAATATTCAGAAATTTTTTATTAGAAATTTCATTATTTTGCGAATTATCCGTACCTCTAATCAGAATGCATAAGCATGCGTTTTAAAATATTGGCAACTAACAATGTAAATCTGAATCAATCTTATTAGATAATCCCATTAGTCTAAAATGTACGTCCTATTAGAAATTCAATGGTTTTTAATCTCATTAAACTAATAGGATAAAACTATTAACTTGTTTAAAATAGCCGAGGCGAAAAGTTAATAGGAGTCCCATTAACAGGTTATGGGATGTTTTTCTCTGGGTGAGGTCTGTATTCGCACGATTCGAACTCGGTCTCGTTTTCTTCTTTTTTTATCCAAAAAGCAAAAATTGTTAAAATGCACGCAGCTTCCAGGCTCTTTTTTAAATTTTTGTCACTTTATGAAATATTCTCTTTAATTTGTTCCCTATCGATTGTATTTGGCCACCATTGCCCGTATAATTGAAGCCTGTTGAAGCCTTACGAACACCATAAACTATTTGTGATCGGCCATTTTCAAAGAAAAATGCCACTATTTTGATTTACTGTGGTATGATATACACGTCAAAACCTTACATATAAATCAAACAAAAAGGTTACATATGTATACACTAGCTTTTCAAATCAGTAAGACGCTTTTCACCCACCCTGTATTTGAAATTTCCTCAATGAGTTATGGTGTCACGAATTAACAAAAATATTTTGCGGTATGCGCAACACATTTGGTAGCAGTATTCATTTAAATCTATTTATTACATATATGTAGTTTGGATTGTGGAAGAATTATCTACCATAAGACTGAAATATACACTGAAAAAAATATGATTATGCCGATTCATCACTATGTATAGGGTGTTTTTTTTTAGAATTGTGGTTTTCAATCTGGCATAACTTTATTCGGAGTTGGTTTTTTTTGACAGCTGTCACTTGATTTATGCTCAGTTTAGTTTGCAATTTCATAATAAATAGACTTACTCCGGAACAACGTTTGCAAATCGTGCCCAAAACGAAAGGACCACCGATCCCCATTTTCACAAGAAAATTTTGTTTAGCGATGAAGGTCACTTTTGGTCTAATGGGTATGTTAATAAACAAAATTGTCGCGTTTGGAGTGATGATAATCCACAAGCCATTGTTGAGACGCCGTTACATCCTCAAAAAGTCACTGTTTGGTGTGCTCTATGTGCAAAGGGATACATTGGTCCATATTTCTTCAAAAATTAAACCGGCCATAATGTTACAGTCAATGGGGAACGCTATAGAGCCATGGTTAATGACTTTTTCGTGCCTGATTTGGAGGATGTTGATGTAGATGACCTTTGGTTCCAACAAAACCGCGCTGCATGCCATACAGCCAATGAAATAATCAATTTATTGAAGGAAACTTTTGTTGAGCGCATTATCTCGCGTCGTGGGCCTGTGGCATGCTCTCCAAGATCGTGCGATCTAAAGGTTTGTGTTCGTAGAGACGACTCATGGGATCATCGCTCAGCGATCGTAATTCTACATCCAATTTCGAGCCGTATTTAAATATTTTTTGAATGGTTCTCCTTTCCTAGTATCGACTATGGACTAAAGTAACATGTCTGTATAGAAAATATACCCATATAGTGCTTAAAACCGGTGGTTTCACTTCGATCGCTGAGCGATGATACCATGAGTCGTCTCTACGAACACAAACCTTAACACCGCTGGACTATTTTTTATGAGTTTATGTGAAGTCGCTTTTCTACGCAGATAAGCCCGAAACGATTGATGCCTTGGAAGAGAACATTCGGCGCGCTATAGCTGACATACGGCCCTAATTGCTGCAAAAAGTGGTCGAAAATTGGGCCTCTCGGCTGGAATTTATTCGAGCCAGCCGCGGTGGCAACTTGCCCGAAATCATTTTAAAAACATAATTGCAAACCCTTATCTATATAATAAAGCTAAATTCTTGGCCATATCATTAAATTATATGCGTTTTATTTCTTCTTGAAAACCACAAGTCTAAAAAAAAACACCCTATATTACATGGCGCGCTGCAATTCTCATCAGATGCCTCTACGTATGCAGCGCGTCATGTAATACCAGGAGAGGCATTACCGGACTCAACCAGGCAGTATGCCGATTCATTACTTCACTCTATAGGGTGTTTTTTTTTAGACGTGGTTTTCAATCTGGCAATACTTTTTCGGAGTTGGTCTTTTTGACAGCTGTCACTTGATTTATGCTCGAGTTTGGTTTGCCATTTCATAATGAATAGAATTAGGTACTCCGGAGTCCGGAAGAACGTTTGAAATCGTGCCCACAACGAGATGGCCACCGATCCCGATTTTCACAAGAAAATTTTGTTCAGCGATGAAGCTCACTTTTAGTTGAATGGGTACTTTCGTACGTTAATAAACAAAATAGTCGCGTTTGGAGTGATGATAATCCACAAGCCATCATTGAGACGTTACATCCTCAAAAAATCACTGTTTGGTGTTCTCTATGGGCAGAGGGAATTATTGGTAAATATTTTTTTCAAAAATGAAGCCGTCCTTAGTGTTACAGTCAATGGGGAACGCTATAGAGCCATTATTAATGACTTTTTCGTGCCTGAATTGGATGATGTTGATGTGGACGACCTTCGGTTTCAACAAGACGGCACTACATGCCATACAGCCAACGAAACAATCAATTTATTGAAGGAAACTTTTGGTGAGCGCATTGTCTCGCGTCGTGGGTCTGTGATGTGGCCTCCAAAATCGTGCGACACGGCTGGCCTATTTTTATGGGGCTATGTCAAATCGCTTATCTACGCAGATAAACCCGAGAGCCGAGACGATTGACGCCAATATTTGGCGCGTTATTGCTGGCATATCCCCAATTGCTGCAAAGAGTGGTCGAAAATTGGCTGGAATTTATTCGAGCCAGCCGCGGCGGCGACTTGCTCGAAATCATTTTTAAAACATAATAGCAAACCCTTATCTTTATAATAAAGCTAAGTTCTTGGTCATAACATTAAAGTATATACGTTTTATTTCTTCTTGAAAACCACACGTCTCTAAAAAAAAACACCCTATAATATGCAAAATTTTTTTATCAGTGTAAATTAATGAGGACACATATTGATAGGAAATTGGCTATTAAAAGGAGAGCTTTTTCGTCATTTTTACGTACGACGATAAGAATGAAAGGGAATGTCTCAGTTCACCTTTTCGGATATTATCGACAAAATAAACTGTGTATCAGATCATCAAACTCGCATAAAATACACACCCCAATTTATCTAAAATATGACCCAATAAGGGCAGAACGAAATAACAAAATAAATAACCCAAAGCAACTGTTCTATGTGACAATTATTGCTGGCAACAACATAAACACTTCTTATCAACGAGTCCTATCAACAAATTGTTGGGATAGCGTTCCCTCAAAAATATACCCTAGTAACCTTCTTCGTCGATCAAACGAAAAAAAAGACAATGGTCATCCCAATTGCTATATCAACATCATCCGGCTACTGGTCATTGTTTTTCCAAAATGTTAACACATGGCCTCCTCACGAATCCGTTCCCCCGTCCTTTCAAACTCAAATTCACCCGCGAAATGTTGAATGTATAAAGGAAGGACCCTCCCGTTGTAAAACTTCCTATTTGTATTAATCCTACACTATACACTGTAGAGCAGACGTATTTCATCTGTATATGAATATGTACGCGTATTTCCCAAGCATTCAACACTCTACTCTACTGCGCTTATAAATAACCGCGCAACCGCGACTACATAAAACCTCAGGATTAGGAGGATAAGTGTCGATTTTTCGGTTCACATCCCTCCCGACATTCCTTTCGATTTTAAAACTGAACCATTGAGATCGGTCTTTTGCCTTCTCAAGTGTCGCAAGGCGCGCTCTTGTGTTTTTCTTATTTATTTGATCTTTTTTTCTGATATTGTTTTTAAATCAACTGGCACTGCACGTACCGAAATAAAATACTTTTCAGCTATTTAGATACATTTATCATTCCATATTAGTAGTAAACAAATCGTTAAGACAATCTAGCATGAAGGAATTCATAAACTATGATCGGTTTTAAGTCTTAAAAAAAATTTGAAAATGAATGTTTACGCATTTGGAAAATGTGACGCACAGACAATCGAACATACAGAGTGATACGTGCTTCATCCAACGCATAGCGATGCCACGCTCAAAAAAATGCCAACATTGATGACGGATACAATTTATATCTTCTACCAAAAAAATTACTTTAAAATACATTCCATTGATAAGAAGAGGAGAAAAAAGATGAATAACATTTTCTGGATTTTTATTATGATTCAATGCGTCGCACTCATAGTCAGTCAAAGTCAAAGATAATAAAATATTTTTAAGCTAAAAAAGATACGTACGAGTACTACACCCACAATCAATTGTGCACACGCGGTATGTGTGTAATGTTCCAATAAAAGTGAAAGGTCCACACACAAGAGCGGAAAAGGACTGTGCTGAATAGCCCTGCCATTGCATCCGAAGCCACAATGCATTGTATTGTGTGCAATTATCAAATTGGGACTTGGGCAATAAATATTTAAGTTAATTTTTCTCAATTGTATTTCCTTTTGATTTTTTGAATCATTTCATGAGATTGGAGATTGTGGATAACTTGCAGTCACTGTACCGACCGGGGCGAATGCATCATACATATCGTGTCTACATGTTTTCCGGAACCCACACACGAAATATAAAGAAGGAAAAAAAAAACAGTCAAAACCCCCTCGTTAAAGGGACTGCGTTTTTGTGGAAATTTTCCTAAGCCGTTTCATATAGGTTTTAATACTACTTGAAGACTTGTTTCTTCTAATGAGCGATGCATTTTGAGTCTTGAGCTCAACTGTCGCTTGGCGGAGTTTACGCGCCGAAGCACATGCCATGTAATTTTTGTCGTCAAGAGATTATGAGCCATTTATGTACCCTGGGCTGATCCCTGTGTACACTCATATTTTTGTAGTTATATAAATATAGTTTTTATAGTAAACAGAATTTTTGGTTCGACATTTTGAGTGGATATTGATTGACATTTAAAGCCGTTTCGTATATGTCCTGAACCCGAAATAATTTGAGGTCTGACAAAATTCTGATCCTGGTCATATTAAAGCATGGTATAGCTAAAAATAGACATACGTGTTGGTTTAATCTTTAAGGAAATACGCAACACTTAGAGGCAATTTATGAGTTGCGCAGGAGTCTTGTGTTGGTTTGTGATTAGATGATACCAGTTCGGGCTACTACAACTGGAGTGGGCGTATACGAGCACTGTACACATAAATCTCTTACGTGTCTTTGCATTAATAGTACCTCGTTTAAATTAAGGGCCAATTTAAAGATTTTCCATACAAATGTTCAAAACTGTCAGTTCGTATGGACAATGCCGCTGACGCTGTGGCCTCTCGTGTGTAAATGGAACTTGAAATCAAGTAAACGCTTTCTTTCAGCCGAACAAAAGTATGTAAACCAAAATATAACCATCCAGCGGTAGAAATTCTCCAGATTTTTGCAGGGTCCTTTTTTCCCTTGCTTCTTATATCGCACCATGGCGCACAGTGGGGCGAAAAACCCGAATTTTGGAAACAATTATAAAAACAGGTAAATCTTAATGTATTTGGTCATTCTCAATCGAATGGAATTGGTTTCATGCAGATAGGATCAGCCGTTTTGAAGTTTTTCGATTTTAAGGGGGGAGAGGGGATCATTTTTCAGTTTTCCCTAATTATTTGAAAAACTATAAAAGTTACAGCAAAATGGTTCGAGGACACATGAAACTACTCAAAATTACCTTTGCAATGACATATAATACAATTGACTTATTCTGATAAATTATACCCTAGACCAAAAAATAAAATTGGATATTATCATTTTTTGAAATTTACATTTTTTATTGTAACTCTGCAAGAAATGCTAGGTGAGCCAGCATAATTTAGGGAAATATTCTTAATAAAATGAAGTTGATGTTTGCCAAAAATTGAGTTGCTCCGACCAAGCACACGCCTGATTCGCCTACTAGAACTTGTTCAAGTCATAACGTCCATAGCTCCTCTCCAGGGGGAAGGGAGGTGGTAAATTTTGGCTGAACGTCAAGACAGAGTCCCTTTATACTCTCCACCAAAAATTAGTTCAATAGGATGAAAACTACGGTTATCTCCGGTTCAAAGGACCCAACATATTTTACAGGAGATATTCAAAAATTGTGTATAAAACAGCCAACATGACATAACACAATGGGTTATAAAAGTAGCCTGGGGTTCTACTTTTTTTATGCTAACATATTAATTATAACCTAAATATTGAAAATGAAATCATAAAACAAAGTTTTATCTGAATTTATATTCAGGGTTTTCATTGAAACTTGATTATGGAAAAATGTGCAAAAACTGCGAAATCAATTCTGTACACTTTGAGAGCCGCCGATTTCTTACTGTAACAGATATCGGTCCGAAATTTTTTGTAGAAAGAAACTTCAAAATGTTCACTATGCGATGAATCATTCACAAATGCTCTCCAATAGTATACATTTTTTGAATTTTTGCCTCTACCGCCCCACTGTGTGGCGTCACGTTGCTCGGCATACTGAGGCACTGGGGACAGTCTCCTGATTAGAAGGGGGTGTTTTCTGTTTTTTTCTTGCAATTATTTAAAAAAAAGATACAAATAACTAAGATCAAGAAAATATAAGGATCGAGTCATACATTAAAAAAAAGTATCCATTTGCCATCTCATTCATAATGGCAGTGGCGTGCCATTTTTATATTATATTTTATATCTAATTAGTGACGCGCATGAATGGATTAACGAGATTCCCTCTGTCCCTATCTACTTTCTAGCGAAACCACAGCCAGGGGAACGGGCTTGGAAAAATTAGCGGGGAAAGAAGACCCTGTTGAGCTTGACATTAGATTAGATTAGGGTAATTATACCCTATACCCATAAGATGGTATAGGGTATATTGTTTTTGTTACGGCGATTTATGTAACACCTCAAAGGAGCCACCGGAGGTATGACAAAGTATATATATACATGATCAGGGTCGGTCCCTGATTCGAATAAGCCATGTCCGTCTGTCTGTCTGTCTGTCTGTCTGTCTGTCTGTCCGTCCGTGTGTCTGTCAGTTCGCACGATAACTCCCGAAATAATGAAGCTAGCGTTTTGAAATTTAGGTCAGATGATTGCTTTGATAAAAGCTTGGATGGTATTGAAAATGGGCCAAATCGGACCAAGGGTTCCTCTACCTCCCATACAAATGACCTTTCCATGATAGTTTAATTCGCCCATATTTTTCAACAGAATATCGCTAGCGACCTGAAATTTTCATGAATGCCTAATTGTGACATATGCTTGAAGTTAGTGGAAAGTGGAGAACGACCGACTACCCCTACCCCTACCTCCCCTACAAAGTTATATTCAGCCATATCTTTTGCTAGAATGTCGCGAAAAACTTCTAATAAGTATCAAACGGTAGCTGTTGGATGCCTTCATATAATATTAAATATGTGCCAGGTCCGAACCATCTACCCCTCCCTCCCCTACAAAAAGGATGAAATGGAATTTTTGGGTTTTGCGTGCCTACTAGGTCTGTACATGGGTATAGGGTATACACTCATCGTGCTATTCGCACGATTAGAACTCGGTCTCGTTTAGTATTGTCTCTCTCTCTGTACCGTAACCCCTTGTGGGGCATGGTGCGTTCACTCAGCCGTTTAAAGGCTACTTCGAGTCAATGTTACATTGCATATAGAGTTTCGGAGTGTATATAATGTTGCAAGCACTATACAGGGTGTCCCGCAACTGGTTAGCCATAGGCCAATGGTAGGCTCTACAGGATGTTTTAGGGAAAATGTCGCCAAAATTATTTCTCTAGCTTTTACCGTTAGGGAGTAATTGCCTTTCTTGTGATTCTTGTAAAAAAAACACGTCTTTTTTCGATAAACTCCTATTTTCTAGCTTTCACTTTAGCCAAATCAAAGTTTTTTAAATTCTTCTGAAAGTACACAAAAATTCCAATAAGAGGACATATCGAACGTTTCGAACGGTTTCGTATCTTCCGAGATACGACATTTTGAATTTTGCAGAAATGTCAATTTCAACTTTTAATGTCAAAATTAAACCCGAATTTCGTAACGATACATTGAAGTGGCAAATCTGCAAAGTTCACAAAAGTTGGCCCAATTCCTAAGCTTTCGAACGGCATACAAGAATAAAGCACAGAATCATCCAGTTTGTGAATAATATGTGTAAAACGGAAAAAACATACTCCGTAAGTGGAAGAATTCTTGCTTTTACCTGGAAATAGTTCAGTCATATAAGCATTTCCAATAGAAAAAAATACAGTAAGGCTATTTTTTTCTTGGTCCCAGGAGTCTAAAACTCATTTTTCTAATATAAATTTGATCGGAAAGTTCCCAAAAAGGAGAAAAAAGGACACTATTTAATCCTTGACTGGAGGTCGGCATGCGGGGACGCCGAGTACATTACATATACGGTGTTTGATTCCTATTTCAAGGACTCTCAACGGAATAAATTGCGTTTGAATGGAAAATTTTCGTGTTTCCCTTAACTTATCATCTGCATCTTTCCAAAGCCATAACAACGCGAATAATTCAAGTTGCCACTTCGTTTCTAATTTTTTAGAATAAGATTCTATAATTATATTTTCTAAGGAAAAAAATTGGATCGGAAAACTCTGAAAAAGGACATAAAAGGACACTAATTAATACCTGACAAATTAAAATGTTTATCCTTTTTTAGACGATGAAAATGAAAAATACTCTCACAAAATTAATGTGTACACAGCGAACCTTCGTACAAATAATTCATAAAACAAATTTGTTTATACTTACCGTTATAATTAGTAAAGAAGCATCTACAAAAGTAGCGAAAAGTATTTGCTTTATGTAAAAATTTTACCTCCTTTTCAAGATTGAAGTCGGTTTGATACATTTGCAGACTATGGTTTTTATTTCATTTATACGTATTATTCAGAAACTGGATGACTCTGTGCTTTATTCTTATATGCCGTTCGAAACCTAAGATACTACGCCAACTTTTGTCAACTTTGCAAATTTGCCACTACAATCTACCGTTACGAAATTCGGGTTTCATTTTGACATTAAAAATTGAAAGTGACATTTCTGCAAAATTCAAAACGTCGTATCTCGGAAGATACGAAACCGTTCGAAACCTTCGATATGTCCTTCTATTGGAAATTTTGTGTACTTTCAGAAGAAAGTGAAAAAAATTAATAATAGGAGTTTTTCGAAAAAAGTCGTGTTTTTTTACAAGAATCACAAAAAAGGCAATTAGTCCTTAACGGTAAAAGCTAGAGAAATAATTTTGGCGACATTTTTCCTAAAACATCCTGTAGAGTCTACCATTGGTCTATGGCTAACCAGTTGCGGGACACCCTGTATATTTCCTGGACCACGCCGAGATTCGATCTCCGGACCTCTAGATTACTAGCATCGTAGAGTGCGACTCAACCAAGTGAGCCACAGAGCGGGTAAATGTAGTATTAATTAGTATTTAAAGTTATGTAGTCTGGCATAGGGTCATGAGTTCGAATCTCACCGTGAGCCATGGTGTTTTTCGAACTCACGAGCTTGTGACGGACTATGATCTCACTCAGATGTTAAACGAGTACCCATTTATGGGGATAAATAACACTGCTGAGCGTGATGCTGATCTCATTACCTCAACAAAAAGCAGATAAGATCTTGGAAATAGGATTTCACTAAACTAACACATCCTGCGGCCTTAAAACCAATGTTGGATTGTCGCGCCAGTTATTTTTAGTATTTATATTTAAAATCGCTAGTACGTGACAGTCATGTACCCATATTTTATTGCTTTTACGCAATCTTTGTACTGAACTAACGATTTCATGTTCATAAATTCATACAAATGATGAGCCCCTTCAATCATACTTTTACCCTACTCCTTTGTGCGAGACTAAAAGCAAGACAACCTATGTACTGGGATGACAACCAGACTAGAAAACATATGTTCGGAAATAAAGAGAAGGAGAACTAACAAAAGGTTACCTTTTCGATAGTCCATTTGAACGGTAGTATCACCATACATGCTCTATCCTGGTTATTTCTTCACCTTAGACTAGATCTGAGAACAAAACACATTTTTGTTGTTAATAATTTCTACCGCAGCCATATGACGTGTTCCGATTCCATCTGTTCCTGAATGTGTTGAAGCTAAACTAGGAACATGCTTGGATAAAGT
Source organism: Microchrysa polita (assembly GCA_949715475.1). Taxonomy (NCBI): domain Eukaryota; kingdom Metazoa; phylum Arthropoda; class Insecta; order Diptera; family Stratiomyidae; genus Microchrysa; species Microchrysa polita. Next base: position 44,164,633 of record OX454415.1, on the reverse strand, counting down.
TTGGTTAAGATCGGTTCGTAAGGAAAAAAAAATGTTTTTCTGTGATGAACCTAATTTTCGGGGGTTGGTTTGTATGGCAGCCCTATGACGTAGTGTTTCGATTCCATTCGTTCCTGCATATATTTTGAGGCTTTACACTTCGTTGACGTTTCGTAAAAGAATTGTTCATAAAGGAGAAAGTTTTTTCTTAGAACAACCTGATTTTGGGCTGGTTTCTATGGCAGTCGAACTATACGTCATGGTCCGATTCCATGCGTTCCATGTACTTGTAAACAAAATTTCAGCTCGATTGTTTGAAAACTGACGAACGAGTTTGAATATAGAAACAGTCGGAGAGACGGACATAGCTCAATCGATTTCTCGCATCATATTGATCAATAAGATAATATTTAGCATTTCTCGGTTAAATAAATTGCTCTACGAGTGAAATAGATTAATTTTCAAAACGATTGAATGCAATGGAATTGGAAAGAACTTGCCCGATTCACGATGTTCACATAGTGACCACTAAAATTCAGTTTGCTGTCGAATTTTACCCCTAAATCATCAAATGAATCCACCCTTCTAATAGGCACATTATTAACAGTGTAGGGGAAAAACAAAGGAGAAGGCTTAACAGAAGATGGTGGCAACAGGACGAAAGTGAATTAAGTGCAGATTGTAGTTGTAGACAGTCAGTAAAAAATGATCATCAGTAAAAAGCAGGCTACGGCAATCTAGGATTCGAGGCAGGCCATTTATAAAAAAAAGTAAAGAGCAGAGGATCTAAAATGGATCCTTGAGGGATACCGGATGCTGGAATGAAGCGAGTGGATATGCAACTATGAAAACTAACTTGTCCGGGCAGCCTGTAAGGTAAGAATCAATCTACGGCAATCTAGGATTCGAGGCAGGCCATTTATAAAGAAAGTAAAGAGCAGAGGACGTAAAATGGATCCTTAAGGGATACCGGATGCTGGAATGAAGGGATTAATCAATTTAACCAGTGCAATAGGAATGTCTAAAGTTATGACTTTAGTCAGAAGTCTGTGAAAACATTTAGTGTCAAATGCCTTCGAGAAATCTGTATAAACTACGTGAACATCTTGGTGGCGATCTTACATTTTGGCAACAAATTGTGTGATTTCGACTAAGCTCTTCATGGTCGAGCAGTGTTTTTGGAAACTATGTGATATTAAATGCCTAAAATGTAGTATCAAAAAGTCAAGGACGATTTTTTCAAAGACTTTAGCACAAGACGGAAGCAATGCAAGGAGGTCTATAATTTGTTGCAGAAGAAAGATCGTCGGTTCCTTGAGGAATAGGTAGAATTAAAGCTTTTTTTCCAGACAGGATGTTAAATAAACGGAGAGAGCGGTAACGATAAGGTTTTCCGAAAAATATTCGGTATACCGTCGGCTCCCGCTCCGGGTTTTAGTTTACTGAGGAGTATGTTAACTCGGTTAGGGGAAATGGGAGGAAATGAAAAATGGAAGATCATTGAGAAATGAGAAGGGTTCGGAAGAGGAAGGGGGAGTATACGGAGGAAAAGTAAATAGCAAATCGGTTGAGGGTCTGTGGCAGTTGTGTTAAGGTAGGCAATTTTGGAGGGCGGAGTCTCGGATGAGCAAAGATTCCGCACCTATGACTAAAACCGCTTACTTTCGTTGCGTTGGATGGACTCTTCAATTCTGATCAAGTATGCAGTTCTAGCTTCTGTGATAAGCTTTTTGGCTTCCGTACGGAATTTTCGAAACAGGATAGGGTAACCTGATTTTCGAAACGGTTCTTTTGGAAACTTTACGAAGAACATTGAAGATTACGCCGGACGTGAACCAACCTGGGCCTTTGTGGGACCTATAGGAATGGAAAAGAGATCAAATGCAGAAATGAGATCGGATAAAATTTTGTAAAAAGTTGTCATAGCTGAGTCACATTCAAGATGCTCTAGTTAATTGCCGAGAGCCTAGTGTTAAGAGTACTATAGTCCGCTTTATAGAAGTTGAACTTACCTTGCTTGAGAGGCAGGATACGAGCACTCGATGTTGTGATAGACAATTCAAAAAGTAACGGTAATGATGGCAATCGATTCCAACATAAGGAGAGGGTTCGGATAGAATCGATCAATATTGGTAAAAATGAGATCTAAAAGACGATTCGAAACGTTTCGAATTGTATTAATTTTTGATACGGAGCCAAAGATGCATGAATGAAGTTAATCTTAAAAGTTGCGACGCAGAAAAGGAAGAGACCGGGAAGTGTGAATCGGGACATCGTTGAATGTGAGGGAGATTGAGGTCACCCACCACAGATAACAATGGATGAAAAGTTATATCACTATTCAAAATACGAACAACAGTCGAGTACCACGATTCATAAGTAGATAAACTGGAGTTGGTAGGCATATAAACGCAAGTTGTAAGGATTGTAGCAATTATGTCCAAAAGCAATCGCACACGGGAAAGTCGATACTTTGTTAAATTTCACAAGTATTATTTATGTAGCTCCCGTTAACTTAACCTATATTTGCGCACATAATTTCTTCGTTTGGAATTGTAATTTTCTTATTTTCTTCTGAATAATAAACGCGCGACGAGCCTTGCCGAGTCTTAAAAACTCGTTTCTCTATGAATATCAAGACACGCGAGAGCGTATCGCACGCCAAAGGAAATAAAAATGAAAGCGAACAAGTCTATGATTACCGGCCACAACTTGTTTTTTTTTTCATTGACAGGGCTACAGCCTTCCAGGCAACATCCCCCTAACAATTTTTTTTCCCAAAATATTCCACATATCCTGTTCTAGTGCCTTTCCAAAAAAATCTTCGATCGGCACAATAACGGGTAAGATTTAAGCAATAAACGGTGAAATTTTCACCCTGACATACTTAAGCGAGTAACCCAATTTCAGACTGGAGTCTACAGTTGCAGAAAGACTTTCTTGTACTGTCTCTCTCCGTCATGGGATTTTTATGAAATTTGGAATGAATGATCCCCTGGTGGTCCTTCTAAAGAATCAATGTCTTCCATTTAGATAAGTGGATGGAATGACGGTAAATTAATAGGTAAAGTTAACAAAAGATTTCCAACAATTGCGTCTTTCCGCTCATCGTAATTACAATTTTTTTAAAACACACTGCGACATTGGGACATTAGGATATTGGGACACTGGGAGAGTAGGATCTTGGGGCAGTGGGATATTAGGAAATTGGGACATTAGGGTCTTAGGACATTAAAACATTGGGGCATTAGGCACACTGGGAAAACAAGGACGTGGGGACATCGGGATATTGGGGCATTGGGACATCGGGATATTGGGACAATGGGATATTGGGACAATGGGATATTGGGACATTAGGATATTAGGACATTGGGATATTGGGACATGGGAACATTGGGATATTGGGACACTGAGATATTAGGACACTGGGACAATGGACATTGGGACATTGGGACACTGGGTCAGTGGGGCATAAAGACAGATCAGTAACGGAACGTTAACAAAGCAACAACTGAGCGTTAGCAGATCGTTAACAGAGTGTTAACAGAACATTAACAGAGCGGTAACAGAGGATTAACAGAACGTTAACAGAGCATTAACGAAAAGGTAATAGAGTGTTAAGAGAACGGTAATAGAGCATTAACAGAGTTAACAAAAAATTAACAGATTACTAACAGAATGTTAGCAGAGCCATAACACAAAGATAACAGAAATCTATAGAAGATTTACTGGAAACTAACAGAACATTAACAGAATGTTAAAAAGAACGTTAACTGAGCTAACAGAATGTTAGCATTGCATTAACTGAATCCTTACAGATTCATAATAAAGTTTACGGAATGTTAGCAGAGCATTACAATATCGCTAGTAGGAAAGAGGACATTAACAGAATTAACGAAGAGCTTCAGCAGAATTTTCCCAAAACAAAAATATTAGTTGGCTATTTAAGTATGCAAAAATATATGATATCTGACCAAAAACAACAAAGTTGTAAAAGTTACCCCGCCAAAATTTCATCTGCCGCAAAAAGAATACATATCAATATCACTCCAATCCGCCGCTCATCTGTAATTTTTTTGTTTTAGGTGTAAATGCTGGATGTAATTTTTATTTATTTATTTATTACATAACACTGAACAGGTCTTAGACCCAAATTACAGTAATATACAATTAATACAAAACAAAAGAGAAAAAAAAAATTTAACAGTATGGAGGATTCTGTTGTAGATAATTTTTGCAGTAAGGTTTTCTTAAAAAATTCAAGAGAAGATGGTAAAGGACCAAGCTCGAGTTTGTCGTAATTACTCATCATTCTGAGAAGTGGTGAATCCTTACATATATACACACAATTGGGCAGTTGGAGGATCAAAAACGGAGGAATTACGAGTATTATATGCGTTAGATCTAAACACAATATCCCCTGAAACGGTTGATCGTAGTAGACCATTGCATAATTTGTACAGAAAACATTCATCAAGAAAGATACGCCTTTTTTCAAGAGATATTAAGTTTAGTAGAGAAAGACGCTCGGGGTACGAATCATATGGAATTTTAAATTTATATAATAATAGCGTGAAAATTTACATTGAACTTTCTCTAAGTCGGTACGAGAGTTATAAGTACGCGGGGACCATACCACAGACGCATACTCGAGGGTACTTCGAACCAAAGAAATATACAGATTCACTGCTGTTCTAATACATAGTTCGAAATTCCTCAGAGCAACGCAGAACAAAACCTGTTAATTTAGAGGCCTTGTTACAGAGATAAGTGTAATGTTCCGTGAATTTTAATTTTTCATCAAATTTAACACCTAGATCCATGGTAGATGTAACTCTATTGAGAGGAGTGGAATTAATCTTGTATGGAAAACGAATAGGATCAGTTGTAAGTGAATAAGTCATAACGGAACACTTAGATATATTTAACGGAAGATCATTTGAACAGCACCACGAATACAATATATTCACATCCGATTGAAGGGCTAGGCAATCTAAAGGATCTGATATAGAAGATATAAGTTTACAGTCATCTGCATATAAAAGGCAACAGCAATTGAGTAAAGAGGGAAGATCGTTTATGTAGAAACAGAATAGTAAGGGTCCGAGAATTGATCCTTGTGGTACGCCTGAGAAGGGATGATAAACAGACGAAACACAGTTTTGGAATACAACATTGGATGAGCGATGGAGAATATAAGACGAGAACCAGGAGATCAGATGCCGAGGAAAGTTGAGAGCGATTAGATTTTCGAGCAAAATTTTGTGGTTAACGGAATCAAAAGCCTTCGAAAAGTCAGTGTAAATGACATGGACATCAAGGTGAGTTTTAAAGGATCTGGCGATAAAATTGACTAATTCAATTAGGTTGGTGACAGTGGATTTCTTTTTGCAAAAGCCGTGTTGATATTGGTGTGAGCATTAACATTTTATTTAGTGCCTCTTTGACGGCTCCCACCAAATTATTTTAAGAAATATTCCTTTAAACTTCTCCAGCATTTACACCTAAAACAAAATTACATCCAGCATTTACACCTGAAACAAAAGAATTACAGATGAGCGGCGGATTGGAGTGATATGTATTCTTTTTGCGGCAGATGCATTTTTCTTTGGCGGGGTAGCCTTTAAAACTTTGTTGTTTTTGGTCAGATCTATATCACAGAGTGGCGATTGAACGATCAGGCCACAGAGCACGCATTTTTACGGTAGTTATTACAGCATTTATGCCATCATCTCGGTATCGACGGTATCGGTAGCATGAACAACATAAATTACATTCGCGAAACTATTCAAAAGTTATTGATCGATGATAATAATATTTTTCTTTGACACCCTCCACAGATATACCTATAGAATCCGTAAATCCCAATATCCTTCCTTGAGCGGTTGGATGTTTTTTCGGAAGTCAATTTTTACTACATATTTGTATAGGTAGCTCACGGAAAAAGGACCGGTTACTGAGAACTCTTATTCAGTACTTGTCGGCTAGTTAGTCTTATCGCATAGAGAAACACACACAATATTCAGAAAGCTTTTCCATTGTATTGATTGAATGGAATTTTTGTTTATTTTGCATTGTTACGCCATATTTTGCTTGGTTACGCCATCATCTAAGATTGAAAAAATCATTCGCAATTTCATACAACAGCGTAAATGAGCAAAAGATAACATAACTATGCGAATCAAACAAAAATTCCATTCAATATAATGGAAAAGCTTTCTGAAAATTGTGTGTGTCTTCTCTATGCGATAAGACTAACCATTCGATAAGAGTTTTGAAAGAATGGGCCAAAGTGGTCCAAAATTAGAATACCCTTATTTATGTTTTAGGCCAATTAAACTAATTTTCTGCGATCAGGTTATGTAAAAATAGAACGTGACAGAAACAGAGAGAGTGAATCTCTTATCTTAAATTATTGTAAACAACCTATTTGCCTTATAACATTAATCTGAAACTACTATATGCCTATGAATCTTAACAAATTTTCTCTTCTTTTTCAGGGTACGTTTCCAGTATACACAGTACAATATTACTAACACATTCTTGAGATTCTGAATAATAAACTCGTAAGTATGTGTAGGGATGAATGGCAACCTTATTTGCTTATATCACATGCTCATACAGTGGAACCGGCAGTATAAAAATGCAATACATACATATTTGAACGCCATTGTTGTAGCCTCCTTAAATTTATTTGTCACTAGGTTGGTAGTGATTTAAGTTCCAATTCTAGTTCTTAAAAAAATCGTTAACTGAAAAATGTGCCTATCAAATAGCCTCACCTGCTTTGTATATGTTCTTGAGATTATTATCATATATCATTATTGCATTTCTGCAAAATTGTTGCACATCACCACACCCTTAGATTATGTTATCGGTTATCATACGTATCAATTATAACTATATTTTCAAATTTCCTTTCGTAAACATCCTAACAAAAAAGCCTTTCGGCCGTATCTCATCCAAAAACAGACGGACATTGTGATATTGTGTACCTTATCTATCATGTTGACATTGAAATTGAATTGAGAGGCAAGACTCCTTTTTGAGTTATGATAAAATGCGTTGTCGTCGGAAGTTAACATATCCATTCACGAAACCATAAAGCAATAAAAACAAGTACCTGCCATGTTTTTGTCACTTGCAAATTTTTATCTCGGCTCATAACAGACTTGTCATTAGGTTCTGTTTTGCCTTTTCTTATCTTTGGGTTGGGTTATCAATCACTTATCGCCGTTGTACATTAATTAGCTACAACATACGCAGAAATTTTGGAAATTGTTCAAAAAACCAGTAGCAGTATTATTATCTGATAGGCGACAAGGATATATGAACCGGGTGCATATGAGTAATCCCTTTCAGGTATATGTTGCACGAGTCCTTTTAGAGTGCATAATGTGTCGCAATCTTTTAACTATCTACTATGTAGTATTAGGACGAGATTTTTGCATTATGTTGTTTTCAGTTTCACTAATGATTTCTTCAATTACCTCCTTGTCGTCAGATATCCTTACTTATCAGTTTGAAAAAAAAATGCTTCCTTGGTTATGTTCTCTTTTGACGATTATAACCATTTTCGTTAGATAAGAAATTGCATCAACCTAAAAAGATAAGAAATGCAAATTTATTTAGTTTTGTTTCAATGAACGTCAGCGAGAAAAAGCATGGCTGAAAAAATTATTTTTCCTTCATTTCCGCTCTTTTTGCAGATTTAAATATCGGTTCGATTAGGCCCTTTCCGGGTAGTTTCAATTTGTAGTATCGTTTTGTTTCAAGGAAATACGAGTACAGTAGGCACCGGATATTAGAATCACATCGGTTCTTCAAACTTTGATTCCATTAAGCGGCGATTCGATTAAACGAATCAGAAATTTGCACTTTTCGAAATTGTTAATTATATTACGCCACGAAATTTGAACGAAAATTTGGCCAAACTTTGGAAAAATTAGGGGAAAGCTGGATTTTTGCATGAGCCTTCCTTTCGAGGTCCTAAACAAGACCCTAAAAGTCCACGTCTCTACGAGTGCCGCTAGCGGTGCTACAGAGGGTGAAAGACCCTCGAAAACAGGTTTTTCTGAATATCTTGATAACGGTAGCATATACAAAAAAGTGGTGTATGGCAGATTTGAAGCTTTTGTGCTTTTTCAATAAACTATGGGAATACCGAATACGTTCGGGCACTCCTAGCTGTGACAGGAGGTATAACGGTATTTTAAACATATTTCACGAAAATCTCTATAACGGTAACTCGTACTAAAAACTTTTGTATGGAAAATTTGTAGTCTATGTAGTTTTGAATAAAGCGGCCAAATTTCATATCAATACACCCAGCCTCAAGAGCGCTATGGGGGTTCAAACCTTAAAAAAAGGTGTTTTTTTTTTGGGGTTTTTCGTGAATGGCGCTAATAAGGGGGAGTGTGCTCTATGGTCTTCCAAGAGAAATTTGTAGCTTCTGTGGCTGTCAGCCCCGCTTACGAAGCTATAAGGGTCCAAACATTCAATTAAGCAGTTTTTGGGGAATATCTCTATAACGGTAACGTGTACTGAATACTGTTATATAGCGAATTTGTAGCTTATACAACGCTTAACTAAATATCCAAATTTCAGATCGATGCGTGCAATTCTAAGGGCGCTATGAGGGCCCGAATCGTACTATAACGGTACTTTTCGATTTTTCGTGAAATTCTTCAAAACGGGAACTTAGTAGGGAAGCCTGTAACAATTTGTTGCTTCTATAACCTCAACTTAAAATGCCAAAACGGCTCATCTATACGGGGACTCCCACGGAAGCTATGAGGGGTCAAAATTAAACAAAAAACCGCTTCTCGGACATTTTTGAATAACGGCAACCTCTTGAGAGAACCAATCTGAGATACATTTGTAGCTCCTGTGGCTGTTAGTCAGGGGCCAAAAGTCCCCACCGATGGAAGCCTCCCTAGGAAAGTTATGAGGGTTCAAACATATAAAAATGCAGTTTTTTGGGAATATCTCTATAACGGTAATGTGCACCGAAAACTGTTATATGGCGAATTAGTAGCTTATACAACGTTATTATTCGGGGGCTCCCATCTTTGGGGACTTTCGGCGTTTTACTGACAGCCACAGAAGCTGCAAATTTTTCTTAGAATACCATAGAGCACACTCCCCAGTCTTAGCGCCATTCACGAAAAACCCCAAAAAACACCTTTTTTTAAGGTTTGAACCCCCATAGCGCTTTTGGGGCTGCGTGTATTAATATAAAATTTAGTCGCTTTCTTCAAAACTCCATAGGCTACAAAAGTTTGTAGTACGAGTTACCGTTATAGAGATTTTCGCGAAATATATTAAAAATACCGTTAGACCTCCTGGCACCGTTAGGAGTGCCCAAACGTATTCGGTATTTCCATAGTTTATTGAAAAAACACAAGAGCTTCAAATCTTCAATACACCACTTTTTTGTATATGCTACCGTTATCGAGATATTCAGAAAAACCTGTTTTCGAGGGTCTTTGACCCTCTGTAGCACCGCTAGCGGCACTCGTAGAGACGGGAACTTTTAGGGTCTTGTTTAGGACCTCGAAAGGAAGGCTGCAAAAATCCAGCTTTCCCCTAATTTTTCCGAAGTGAAATGCCAATTTTCCTGGGATATATGACCGGCATCTCCGTCTCATACACGATACTCTTCTTTTGAGAATCGATATGTTTTCAATTACACCACATATTTTCAGAAAATTTGAATTAGTGTAACTAAATTATTCAGACTACGTTTAGGACAACATGGTAAAATAATCATTCAATCAGAAAACCATTTACGTGATTTTGTTTCACATTACTGAAACGTAAACTAAAAGTCGTTTACATATTCATCAAAATGATTTAAAATTCGGAACATTAATAAAGTTGCAGAACATTTTTGTCCTCTATTGCAAAACGGCTGCGTGCTTATTTGATTTATTGTAATGGATGTTAGGCAGACATGTCGTATGTATATAGTATTAGGAAGAAATTGCATAAATAAATTATTAGGGTAAACATATTCAAAGAGTATCTACGGGCAATTGTTTTCAGAAATTTTACAACAAGTTTAGTCTTTATAGTCTTTATTCGTGGAAGCTGCTAAAGCCATTTATACATCATAGCCCTTAATCATCATTAATGTGGCACGATAGCCTGAATCGTTGACCTTCAATTGTCGCAGTCACGCGACCTTGTCCTCCATTTTCGGAAGTCCAGCAGCTGGTGGTCGTCCGCACCTACTGAGTAGGTACTCCCAGTGAGCTCTCGGTCGTCGACGCAATCTCGCTTGCTAGTTGAAAATATGGTATGAATAAAACGATACTATACTCAGGTCGGTTTTAGAAATGCATGCTCAATTGTTTGACTCGCGTTCTCCCGCTGCATGCAGCCCTCCGAATTGGTCGTTTTCAGTAGGTACTAGATGGAGACTCGACCGACATTACATCCAGCAACGTTGGCGCCCAAAGTGTAAAGTTAGTTCCTTTCCATTAATAGCTACAAATACAATTACATATATGGTGGTTTGAATTTTAACATGCGGAGATCCTTGAGAATTGCTCTCGAAGCGGAGCGATCGGCCAAGGCATCGTTCGTGCAACCGCAATATCCTTTTACGTTTGAACAAGATACAGACGCATTAAACACAAAATTAGAGGAGATTAGGTTGTTAATAGAAAATTTTGATGGCAGTTCCGAATAAAGCGAAAATGAAGCCACTCTTCTTTTCCCTAAGCACCATTCAACGCCACTGGTCCCCCAAAAAAATTTAGATTTATCGAATTTGGGATTAAAATTTAGCGGCCACGTTCCGTATTCAATTAACAGTTTTTTGGAAAGAGCCCAAGAACTACGGATATCAAGAGGCTTGTCAAAAGTTACCGGTTTTGCGTAGACTTTCGCAAACTAAATCAGCGTTCAGAAAAGGATGCTTAATCATACGCCATTCTGTGTCAGACACACTTGACAAGCTGAGGGATGCAGTGTATTAAACTTCCCTAGACATTGAGGCAGCTTATTGGCAGGCTCGTATGGCAGAGGATTCTCTTAAAATACGCGGCATTTACAGTCCCAAGCAGAGGACTTTTCGAGTTTACTCGCATATCATTTGAGCTGCAAAATGCGCCGGCGACATGGCAAAGGTTGATCGACTAAATGCCGGGTCCAGAACGTGAGCCATCCATATCTGGATGACATCATAATTGTCACACAGACATTTGAAAACATCCAGATTTTGCAGGATGTTTTGTGAGGGCTTCTAAAATTAAAATAAAAAAGGGACAAGAAAGATGTGAGTTTTGCCAAGAGAAATTAAAGTATCTTTAATACATTATAAACATCAAAGAGCTTAAGGTATAGGGTGACCCTAATAAGTTGAAAGGTGTACGCAAGGTATCGCGTTCTATTAATGTGAAGGGAAAGGGAGTGAGTTAATTTTTCAAAATAGTATCTTGGTACCGACGCTTCATTTACGACTTTTAAACTTTAGTGTCCCCAATGATTGCTCTATTGAAGAAGAAGAAAGGCTTTTGTACTGACAAAAGGAAAACTGATGCGGGCACCGATTTTTAATTGACCGATTTTTGTGACAAACTAATGCGTCAGATTTCGGCCTAGGGGCGTACTCTGCCAGGACTCGGACGATGGGGACAAAGTTATTTGTTGCTTAAGTAAGCAAGAGAGTAAGTATTCAACAACAGAGAAAGAGTGCTTTGCTGTTCTTTGGGCTGTCGAAAAGTTAAGTTCTTACTTGGAAGGAACGTATCACGGATCAAAAATTCCTTCAAGTGGCTTAACAATTTAAAAGACCCGAGAGGAGGATAAGGGCTGTACGACTGCAGCAGTATGAATTCGAGGTGATACATCGTAAGGGCAAGGAGCACATAGTACCCGATGCCTTGTCCCCGATCTGTCCCAATTTTGAGAGACTGATATACAGATCCATGATATGAGAACCTGTAAAAAAAGATTGGTAAGAATCCAAACAAATTTCCGGTATTCCTCATCAACAATGGAGCGCTGTGGAACCATGCAAAACTTTTCAAATTTCATTAATGGTAGGGTCTGGAAGGAGGTAGTGCCGAAAGGTTCGCGAGAACAAGTAAACCATGACGTATGGGATTCAAACGCACTTTGGACAGTAGTAGTTGTAGCTGTATCTGCAATAGCTAGAAATGAACCTCCACGCAGTTTTCACTGATTTTCAGTTGGCTTCCGTAATTGGTCTTTGTCTCTTTCGCATATTATTCTTTGTGTTTCTGCAAGTAATCCATCATTGTCTTCCTCAATAAATGAAAACCAAGTGGCAGTGGCATTTTGGTTCTTTCAGTTTTCAGGAACGTGCTCAGCAATTTGTTTCTATGGTGGCTCCAGTGGCGTAGATAAGGGGGGATCAAGGCGATCAATCCCACCCCCCTTCGGTCACACATTTTTATTATTACTTTAGGTACGTAAAACAAAGCAAAAGTAAATTTTTCTGGAATTATTTAACGTGTGTAGTGTTTAATAAAAACATTAAAGCATTTTCAGAACTGCAATAAAAAATTTAGCACTTCCTCAAATTTAAATTGTATAATAGAAGCTTACCGATAGAATAGAAACACTATAGAACAGGGCTTTACGTTCACCTACTTTTTCCTATAGTGTAGTTCCGAGGTGATTTCAGATTGCAAAGTGTGGTGGAGACAATTTTTTTTGTTTCTTATGTTTTTTGGGGTGCTGAGCTCGAATCCGGAGCATCCCACCAACATTTCGTTGCGGAACAGGGTCAAAACCGCGAAAAAACCCTAAACTTTCGGAGTTTTCCCGTTTTTTTGTTTATAACTCCGAAAGTGTACATTTCTCCGAAAACCTGTCCATGAAAATATTAGAGAAAACATAACTGCGGGTCCAACGCGCCATTAATCATTAAAATGTGTTAAGCGGTATTGCTACAATTGATAGTCATTTTTTGGCGTTTTCTGCAATTTTGACCCTGTTTTGGAACGGTGTTTTTGGTGGGAAATTACAGATTCAGGTTCTGCACTCCAAAATACTTAATGTACAAGAAAAATTCAACTTTTTTTTTATTTATGTCTCTTTGGACGCGCAATTATGCGCTCTCTAAAATATTTATGGAGAGCTTTTCGCAGAAAAAAACAGTTTCAGAATTAGGGGCCAAATAACGGAAAAACAGCAAAAATTTAACGGTTTTTCGCGATTTTGACCCTGTTCCGCAACGAAATTTTGGTGGGAAGCTCCGGATTCGTGCTCAGTACCCCAAAAAACATAAGAAACAAAAAAAAATTTGTCTCCATCACATTTTGCAATCTGATGTACTAGGTTTATTACGTAGTAACTACACTACTACTGTAGTAATCTAGAAGTGCTACTAGAAAAATTAAATGCAAGCATTGATTGAAAATTGTTTACCGGAAAATCTTAATGTTTGTTTCAAAAATTTAAAAATAATGTGCGCAACTTCCAATGGGGAAATATACAATGCAAAGATTATACAGATTTATTCAGGAGAGTGGAAAGCTAAAGCAAATAAAGAGAAAACGATGCAAAACTGCTTCCTATTTTTGATCATGCTTTATTGTTTGAGTTTATCAACATTCTATTTTCTGTTTTTCTTATGTTAAAATTTTACGAAAGTTTTATCGTATATAGCAGGGCAACGCAAGCCTTGACTTTCTCTAGTTGTTCGCAATTTTATTGAATTTAATAGGAAGAACTCTCAAAGCTATAACCAGAATTATCTATTTTAACAAAATTTTCAATAAAAAAAATTCTAGAATTTTCCAAAATTGAAAGATATGTAGTCTCATGCAGGCAGTAATTCGAAAGCAAATTAACAAACAAACGAAGTTCCGCGGTACTCTAGGGTACCCTGAAGATCTCTCAGGGATTTCGCGAAAATATCCAAAAAATAGGAAAAATGTAGAGCTTTTGACAAACAAAAAAGGGAACAATACATACGAAAAAATGTTTGTAAGTTTTAAAATTCCGAAGTCTGCTACACTGTACCGGAAATTAACTTAACTGTAAAATACTTGACCAGCATCAGAGACTCGACGTCGACCGATTTTATTTTACAACTTTCTACTATATGATATGGAAAAGGAAGTAGTGTGTACCAGAAAATAAAGCATGTCCACAGTGTTTGACGAGGTTTTTGGGATTTAAATCAAGGCTAAATTAGGGGATTAGTATTGTGTTAATTAACAAAATTTCTACGATTTTTTTAAACGAATGTTTAAAATTCCAAATTTTAAGTTCTAATCGTATTTTTAATATCCTTTTCAAACAATTGACTGATAGTTAGGGACTTGAAATTTATAACAAATAAATAGCTGCTACGGTGTCCTACAAGTTTGAAAATTTTAGAAATATCTACTCACGAATTTCTGAGTTATCGCAAAATTTCAATTTAAAAACACAAAAGCTGTACTTTGTCCACATATACTAGGCATTCCCAGCAAGCTCTCGTCTTAACAATTTCTCTCTTCTAGACATATAACTATATGATTTATTTAAATCCCTGTTTTGAGGTGTTCCGGGCAGAAAAGTGATGCTAGGTGTTGCATGACTCCGAAAAGTTTAGGAACCACTCTTCTTACCGAATATATACCAGCTCTGACACTCAAATCACTGTAGCGACAATTTGTACGCAAATTGGAATACTGTGAATTCACTCACCGTAGTTAAAAAGTCAAAACTATTGATGCAATATTTTCAGGGCTTAGTTTTTTTCGTAAAAATTTTTATCTATTTTGTACCAACATTCTCTAAAAAAAACTGCTAATTTGACATGTAATTAATACAGAAATTGTTATTCTGAAATTCAACATTTAATAACCATAAAAGTATAAGTTATCTTGCAAAATGATCCCCCTCCTCGCAGAAAAGCTATCTACGCCACTGGGTGGCTCTATGCATGAAATTGAAGCACCGAACTTATAGCACAAATTATGCTACCACAGTGTATAAAAATGTTGTTTCTACGCAATCATAGCAATGTTTTCATCTGATACCCATATTGCACACAAGTCAAAACCCATTCGTTTAACCCGGGAACACTAACCTTAATTCCAGGCGCTTGTTACTAACCATGAGTCGTTTTGACTCACTATTGAAATTGCTGTATTTAAAGTGCAAGAGTATAAAACTTGTGCCAGAATTCTTTGGAATACTTATTTTATACAAGCTATATTAAGAGTTTGTGCATTAAATCCGAATAAACTGTAGAAACAACCAAGAAACCAAATATGCCAACTAGAGAATGTAGACGGTTGTTACTAACGTGAGTCATTTTGACTCACAAGAAACGTTCGTTTAGTACTAACCCCGTCACAGAAAAACACAAATAGCTACTTACCATAAAATCGGAAACGTTTGTTTACTCGGACATTCATTAGAAAACATATTTCTTAAAGAATACATGGGTAGCGGAACCCAATGGGCCAACCGCCCTTTCTACGAAAAATGGAAATATGTGGAATATGCGTCAAAATGACTCACATTAGTGTTCCCGGGTTAAATGATTTTGAAATGTTATTCTGTTAATTTTTTTGTTAAAGAGGAATCGTACAAAATTGTGGGGATTTTCTACGACAGTTCGGTTATTATCCTGTCCTGCGGCCAGAGTCCATTTTCGCTTTAGTTGTTCAAATCGTTTAATTCGCGAGAAGTGAATATTTAACTCAACCCCTTTGGGAAATATCCCCTTGTTGTCTCCCTGTAGAATGGATAACAATGCCCGATGCTAAATTCGTTTCTTGGTTCAACCTAAAATCCTTTCTTTTAGCGTTTTTTTTAAGATCTCTCTCAATTTATTCAATAAACCATGTCTAAGTGGATAAATCACTCTTTTCATCCCGAAAAATGGACTTGAACTTGCCCAAATTCTCCAACAATTACAGGCACCCACTTTCCACTTGGCCTGTTGTGCTGTGTACGTACGTAATGTTCCTTTTTCACCCCCGAATTGTTGTGGGGTGGAATGTGTTGTTCTGTGCTGTACAGTGCATCCGCCCAGGCTTATCCATCCATTACCAACAGCCAGGCCAGGCCACCTCGCGACGCAAGACCGTCTTTCACTTCGTCATCTCTTCTTCGCCAAGTCATTGTGGTTTGGTTGTTGCGTTGTGTGTATAGCGTGTACGAAAATTCTATCCGTACATATCCATATAGCGTGTGCATTTAAGAATAAAATGTAAAAAAGTGTGTACTGTACAGATACACTCCATCGCAATCGTAACAACACGGTCGACGCGCGGCCATACAACACTCCCCGCGTACATATAAGTCATTTGGCGTGAACAAAGAAGATACGGGTCCCGGGTTTCGACTCTTGAGTCGTCTCCCGAAAAAAAGCAAAAGCCAAGCCATATCAGAGATCAGAGCTACTAAGCAGCCTAATAAAGCCGGTTCGCAAACGTCCGATCTGCCGATAGTATACGTACTGTATGCTGTATATGCACTAACTACAACAGCCAGGGGTGTCCAACATACGGCCCGCGGGCCACACGAAGGGTTTTTATCTGGCCTGCAAGTGACTTCAAAAAAAGGATCACTTAGCAAAATTTTGAACATTTTGCAATTTTCCGTATACAAGCCACGTCCATGTTATTTTTTGCAAAGAAATTTGTCTTTAAAAATATTAAATGTTTCGCAAAGATTGTTCGCCTGTTTGGATAATTGTTTTCGCCGGGATTTCAATGTGGCAGTTCCTTTTTCCTACAATTCAGTTGTTTTTGGTACTTACACCAAGACAGCTGATTTTTGAATAGATTTTTTTTTAATGAAGCAGAATCTTTCAAAGCAGAATATCTTTTCCGCTAAGTGGTTGAAAACGATACGCTCAATAGAAATGTTTTCTAAAATCGTTCAGTTAGGAGCACACGCATTATTTCGTCATCGTAACCCTGTTATTATGCCTGTTAAGTTAGAATTGTAGTTCAGAGCAGAATTATTTATTATGGATATGCCGGTAGACTTGCTATTGTAATATTTGCGTATTTTATTTTTGTGAATAACATGTCTAAGTGTACTTCTAAGTACTTCAAATGAAAAAGCAACAACAACGCATTGGTCTCGGCGATCACACGATCCAAGATAGAGCTGCCTGTAGAAATATGCTGAGAAATTATCGCCAAAACGGGCGATGTGCCTACACCGCAGGTCGAGCAACGCGGAACCATGGAGCGGTATAAAGAACGAGGCAAGGAAGAAGAAGAAGATTTTTGTGAATAACATGAATATCCATAGCTACATCCATAGCTACATCCGAGGCAGCTTGTCCATAGACCAACCAATCACCGAAAAGCTCGAAGACCGACGAATGGATTGGTATTGCCATGTTCAAAAGCGTCCGCCTGAGAACCCCGCAAAGAGAGCGATATCAATGGAAGTTCCACTTGATGGACCCAAGGCCAGAGGCAGACCGAAGAACACCTGGATGTGTCAAATGAAAAAGCAACAACAACGCATTGGTCTCGGCGATGACACAATCCAAGATAGAGCTGCCTGTAGAAATATGCTGAGAAATTATCGCCAAAACGGGCGATGTGCCTACACCGCAGGTCGAGCAACGCGGAACCATGGAGCGGTATAAAGAACGAGGCAAGGAAGAAGAACATGAATATCCATAGATATTTTTCGTTAGCTAACTGAAAATTTATTTGAAAAAGAGTTAGAACACACCTACCTCAGCCTTCAGTATATATATGATTTCGTCAATTTCGTTCATTTTGTTAATCGATTAATGATAATCACTTTTCTTTGGTTGTATCGTCAAATGTTGACAAAAAAAAATAAACGTGGAACACTAGACTTTCATTGTTGTTGCATGACGGTTTGACGCAGTTTTCTAAAAAAATTGTTATCATTTCGTGATACCCCTATCAAAATTCCAAAGCAGAACAAAAACACGATATTCTGTTGGCAGGTTAAGGTGTAAAATGCAGGACTGTCCTAACAAATACATTATGGATACGACCATTAATTCATGCAAACGATTTCTATCGTGCCTTCCCAGCTGACCTTAATGGAAACTTCTCTGGGCTCGCTAGCCAAAAATCGTCCTCTCGTAGATATTAATAATTAATAATGTTCTTTATGTTGTTCTCCAGGCACAACTGGCAAATCTGTTCCATTTCGCACTGTCGCGCACAGAGAGTGAGGCAAAAGGATCAATTGCGTCGGGCAGACAGTGATCTTGTAGTGCACATACCAAATCTGCCCAATTAATATAATGCCAATTTTACATCCCTATTTGTTTTGTGTGGCATTGTTCAGAACATTTCTGGGCCCTTAGAAGTGTGCGTTTCTTTAGCTAGTTTGTCAATCATCATTCTAGCTAAATCTGGGGATTAGGAAAAGCTTCTCAGGTTGGCTATTTGACTAAGGGCCTGAACTCTGAAAATCCAGACAAATGAGAACGTAAAATAAATGGTAATTGGCATTGACCTTGATCGGGCTTAACAGCAAGTGTTGTGATCAACAGCACACTCTTCACAGGTTTATCCAATTAATATGGGTATTCTATATGTACTATTTGAGTGGGATAAGAGTCAGGCAAATGGGTTCCATTCTTTAATAAAAAACTAAACTAAAAAACTATGAGTTTCATAGGAAAAGCGCTAATCAAAACAGGCTATAAAGAAGATTCTAATAGCAAGCAAATTTTATTTTTTTGTCCGTCCAAAGAAGGGCAAGCGTGAATTATTTGACATTATTTTAGTGATAAAAGAAACGATGAGCTAGTCAACAATCTTCCAGCCTCCTTCACTCTAATTTTGAAGCTTTCTTTAATATCGCTATGAGGAAAAGAGTAGGCAATAAAATGCATCGTGTAGCTTTACGATCTGATATTTAACTGAATTGTAAAACGTGTTATTGGACTCAAGGTCTTGAAGGTCTCCTCGATGATGAGACTTTTTCTCTGGATTGCCTCTTTTCCAGAAAGCTCTAACCACTGTGGAGCACTTTATCGATATCAATAATATTGGGTGATTCATCGGGAGTTTTTTAACGTTTTTTTTTTCTTTTTAGTAGAAGGGGCTTGACTTCCGATATGCTTTAAACTAATTTATATTCAGTACACTTTGACAATTCATCATGGAAAGACTCACGCCGCAACAACGTTTACAAATCATTTAGTTGTACATCATATGGTGCCCTTCCGTGGCGACCACTATTGCCAAAATAATACGCAAATTTGATTATCAAGATTTTCCACAATGATCTTTCTTGGCTCATAGCATACAAAGCACACAAAATTCAATTTGTTTAGCAATTTAAGCCGCCAGATTTAAATTTACGCTTTAACTCCAGCCGTTGGGTTCTGGAACGGCTAAGTGAATATCAACGCCTTTCACACCAGACTTTGTTCAGTCACGAAGCACATTTCTGGCCCAACGGATGTGTTAATAAACAGAATTGCAGCATTTGAACACATTTCTACCCCGGCCATATTATTGAGCAACCCCTTCATCCCCAAAAATGCAGGTTTGGTGGGGTTTATGGGTTGTTTGGATAATTTGTCCATATTTTTTCAAAAACGAGACCGGACAAAACACAACTGTGATTTGGGAGCGTTACCGTACCTTGATAACTATGGTTAAAATAATGCCCGTAATAATAATATGGTTTCAGCAGAACGCACATACAGCGCGCGAAAGAATGGATTTGTTGAGAAATCATTAAATTATGAAATTAATTTTAGGTTTTGGACCCGTCAATTGCCCCCTAAATCGTCTGAAGTGAAAAGTCTTCGCCGACAAACCATCTACGATTGAGGACTTGGAAAGGAAACCAACATTAATTCCGTAATTCGGCAGATTCCAGTTGCAATGCTGGAAAGAGTGATGCGATATTGGATCCTCGGAATGGACAACCAGTATTTGGATCAAGTTATCTTTCAAAAGTAAATGTCAGACTCTGCTCTTTCGGATAATAGCAAACATGCAAGTTCCTCCCTCCAATTCTTTTTAATCCGTTTTATTTAAGATTAAAAAAAACCCTCCCGATGGGATCACCCTATCTATCTATCCAATAAAAATCTCCCTCATCACCTTGTTTATCAACATATTTGCCCCTGGCCCCCAAAATCCTCTGTGTGCATCTGATTCCGCAAGAATCTCGCTAAAAACGCTAGTCAGCATCCTCCTATCATAAAAAAAATGAATTAAATGCTTTCTCCAATAAAAATATTTGGCCCACCGCCATCGCTTTTCAAACAAACAATATGGCCCGCGAAAAATTTGTTAGACACCCCTGAACTACACTAACGAATCGCATTTTAAACGCATCGTATACCCAATACACGTAGCTTGTAGTACTCAACCCGCGTAGAGTGTATGTATTCTCTGTCCTCCGTCCGTAGTCGTCCGTCGTTTATCGCACGTACGTCTCTACAGTCTACACTAACAGCCAGACCCAAACCAAACCAACCGAACCTCTCCACAATCTGCCCAAGAAGTATCTTTTTATTAAAGTTCGGATCACTCAAGGGTGCGGACTGTTTCTCTGCTCTGTGAGTCGTTGTTGTCTTCTTCGCGTGTTACGCTACAAAGTTACGGGGTGTCTCTCTACTGTGTTCTGTCTGCCTCTGTGTATATCGTTTCTTGAGTCTCTGTTGAAGAATCTTTTTTCTTTAAAGTCTCATTCCGCAAAGAATGTTAAAGAAGGAAGCATACAGAAAGAGACGAGGCGAAGGATTATTCTGAAAACAAAAAATTGTATAAAAAGGAGGCACTGGCGCTGTTCTGTGTGTCTGTAACCCAAAAAGAAGGAATAAAGGTGCGCGGTGTTGTACATCTTTCCAGTGTGTGAAAAAGAAGCGCGAGTGTGCAAGAAAAGGAGTTTGAAAAAAAAACATCCCGTCAACGAGACGATTGCATTAAAGGTAACAAAAAAGGAATCGTGTGGTGTGTGTGGTTAGTTTTATCGACTTCGTCACATAAAATATTGGATAATTTGAAGAAAAAAAACGGCAGACAAGAGAAGGTCCTTCTTCCGGCTTAATTGCCATATGGGATAATAAATTACCACCGAGTGTGTGTGTGTGCAATTGCAGTTTATCGGAAATAATTGAGAAAAGCGGAAAATCGTTAAGTTCTTAATTTTTTCCTCCCGTTTGCACGGTTTGTTTGAACCTGAGCTAGTATAGTAGCTAACAACAAAGAAAGTGTGTGTGTCTGTTTGTTTTTCAAGTTGATGAAACAGAAAAAAAATTGTTTTTGTTCAAAAACCAACTTCAGAGTGTGTTCTAGTGTGAATAAATTGTGTTAATTCGTTTCAGGATTTAAATTGGAGTTGTGAGTGTGGTGCAGTTGCAGTTAATAAGTGTGGATTAATTAATTAGCAAAATAAAAACAGATAAAAGGTATTTAATTTCTTTTATATACTTTTTTACATAAAACTTGGTAATTGAGCCCAGGACATTCTGTCCGTGTAATCTAATCCTAGACAATATCATCCAATCGGCGTGCAACAAGTCATCTACACAGAGTCTACCAATTTCAAGTGTCAGTGAAAGTGATGTCTACATCCTGTCCATTAAAAAAGGGGTGGGGAACAATCTGAAATAATACAATACTCGGGGATGTACTCTCGTATTCGTTACGAAAAAGGATGAATTCATGATTTATTTATTTCGAAAAAGACATTAATCTTTTTTTGTTTGTGTCATGTCCCAAGTTGGTTGTACATTTTAGTGTGTGGAGGATATATGGCGTGTGTAACGAAAGGAGGGGAATTACTCGTACATATATGAAACAATGCAAACAATGTTGATGACTCATCGGTTAAATATGCATGTCCCTTGGAGCGCGTGCTGTACAATGAGTATTGCTCTTTTATTGCATGAGCAATTTTCTCGCAGTTTTTCGCACAAGAATATTGGCGAATGGGGTTTTCTTTTTAGAATTTTTGAAATGACACAAAGTCGTATTGAAGAAGCAGAAAATTTGTGTCTCCATGGTTTGATGAATTTATCTTGCTTCGTGAAGCTGTTCGGTTGTTTCATTCTTGTTGGTGAAAGATTATTATTTTTCTCTGGACTGAATGTCTGTATGACCATGTTTTTGTGGCACACAAGGACAATTTAGTGTATTATTCACACTATGAATCAGTTTAAGCACTAGTGCAATCAAATATTCCATGAAGGATGGGAGAAATTAAAAAAAAAAAAAAACGAGACCAAGGCTAATTTCGAGCGCGGCGGAAATGTGAATACCCGTCACATTTGAATGAAACTTAGCTTCTTTTGGGTTAATAATTTCTACCGCAGCCCTATGACGTGTTTCGATTCCATCTGTTCCTGGATGCGTTGAGGCTATGCCAGGAACTCACTTAGCTTAATTGTGGTTAAGACTCAAAAAGGAAAAAGTTTTTCTTACAAGAAGCATATACATATTTGTGAGTTGATTTGTATGACAGCCCTATGACGTAATATTCTGGTTCCGTCCGTTCGTGGATATGTTTAGAAACTTTACTATGAACACACTTGGGTGAAGTTTGGCTAAGATTGGTTCCTAAAGAAAACAGTTTTTCTTATAAGAACCTAATTTTCTGGGATTGGTTTCTAGGGTAGCCCCATGACGCCATGGTCCGATTCCATTCGTTCCGACATATATACAGCATACACTAAAAAGAAACTTGCATACAGAATTTCAGCGCGATAGCCTTAAAACTGAGGGACTATGTAGTTTGCGTTGCAACAGACAGACATTGCTCAATCCATTTCTCGCGTCACACTGATCAATAATATACATAATGTATATACATATACTTAATACAGTTGGAGGTACTTCCTTCTCTGCGTTGCAAACTTCATGACAAAGTAAATAGACCCTTTCACATTCTGGGGGGTATAAAAATTTACTAAGACTAGAAAAACAATTATAGAAAAGACACACAATTCTAACTCTCTTATAGCCAGAACCACTGCTAGAATAACGGTAAATTTTACTGTACTATAAGTGTAAAGTCTTGCTTAAAGTGATCCTTTTGGCTTTCCTCAGTTTTGGTCTCAATTCTGGTATACCTTTGCTAGGATGCACAATTTTACCGAGATAATTTGATATTTAAACAGTTTTTTAAGGAATTAGAATGCACAAATATAACGGTTAATTCTAGAGTAAGTTAAAGGAAATGAAAAAAAATTGAAAGTAAATTCCAAAAGTGGCCTTTTTTTAAGAGTTATGAGGGAATAGTTTTGCCCGCCGTTCCGCAACTCTTTAATATTTAATATACCGTTATATCAGAATACAGGCTTTTCGCGAAATAACTGAGCATAAAGTTTTTATGGAAAATGGTCATTGTGATTAAAAGAAATCTTCAATCGTGGGGGTTTAAGTTGAAATAGATTGATTGTCACAATCGCCCTAATTGATGTTTGATTTTTTAACTGGTGAAGCCTTAATCTTCTTCCTTGCCTCGTTCTTTATGCCGCTCCATGGTTTCGCGTTGCTCGACCCGCGGTGTAGGCACATCGCCCGTTTTGGCGGTAATATCTCAGCAAATTTCTACGGGCAATTCTATCTTGGATCGTGTCATCGCCGAGACCAATGCGTTGGTGAAGCCCGAATATAACGGTAAATTAGATATATGCATACGCATACCCTTCACGATTATAATCTTGTAAATTGAGATAAACCACATGAAATATGTCGTTGATTTTGGTGTATGAACCTTACATTGTCATGTTACATGTTACATTTAAACCCGTTCAGTAAGTTTGTGCATGCAGACGGCTATAATGTGCAGTAATGGCTAAAGAACGCCTCTTTGTGTCAAAGTGATTTTGACAGCTTTGGACGTGAAGATTGAAACACGTTCACCATAATTAATAAAAAGCTTAACTCAATTTAAATGCATTTTGAACTTGTCATACAAATGATCGCTGTAGTAATCTAATTGTTTGGAGTATGCCGGCAATTTAGCTGAGATTGAGATTTTGAATTACGTTTTTAATTGCTTCTGTTGTTTCAGAATTTTATTCCTTTTTTAGAATTCTAGGACGCTTTGGACGGAATTTTTGAATATTAGAAAATACGTGTCATTTTAGTTTTCAGAACTAACAGCATAACGGTAAATTTGCATTAGTTACTAACTCTTCGGTTAATCTAATCCGGATGCGCATATTGTCATTAATATTTTCCAGTTATTCAAATTCAGATCAGTAGTTACAAGGGCTGTCCGCAAAGTTTTCGTTGTAACCATGATATAGGGCGCGTCCATCGCAAAATGGTATTGATATGGCTGGTAACAGCTCATTTGAGGTTCTGTGCAGATTTATCTGGAAACACCACTGTTTCTATTTCTTCTTGGTGTCTTGTGCAAAGTAGTGAATCCATGCTTCTTTTATGAACATTATCATAAATCGATGAAAACAAATCACCTCAACATGGCCGAACACTTACTCGAAGTCATCACACAATTTTGTTGTTCACTATTAGCAAACGGTGCGTCCTTCGTGCGAACAGCTGTTTTTCTCATTTGCCAATAGTCGAGCCCGATGTTTCGCACATTTTCATTGTGACATGCCCTTGACCTATTCTTGTCGAACTGACTGACTGCATACGTTGATCAGTTATCAGATCACTAGGTCTGGGACTGTGTCGATCATTTCCTCATTTCGAACTGTTCTGGACTTCTCTGTGGGGTTAGCTTTTGGGCTTACATTCGTCGACATTTGAAATGGTTCATCCAGAAACTCATAATCGAAAACAAAGTTTTGGGTTTGTCTCTGCAAATGTCATGGATTCTTATCGCGGTTTTAAGTGGACAAAATACGATTTTTTCATGATTGTAAAATTCCCTGACTTGCTTCACAAAAGTGCCGGTTTGCCTATTTCAGCAGCTTTCCGGAATGAGTTGGTTTATCAAATATCGAAACTATTTTGCAATGGGCACGCTCTATCATGGTCAGAACAAACAACAAAAACATCGGATCACTCTCGTAATCGTTTGTGCATGCCTTAAACATTTCCCATTAGCAAGGTAATTTTAGGTACATTAGGTACAAAGTTTTCCACACACGAGGAGACTAAAAGACCTAAGGGCAGGTGCTTCGTCGTGGATATTTTGTTTTCTCGTATAAATTGTGGCTAAGGATGAGTGCTAAACGGAACTTGAGAGGTTCAAATCATTCATTCCTATCCGTTTTTCTTGGACACCCCAGTAAAGGCATTCATATGGAAGTTCCATACATCACGAACAACTGGTCTCTAAAAAACCGCCATCTTAATAAAAAAGTGAATGATGGAAGTATTTAATTATTTCAGGAGCAAAAGGATAACGGTAAATCTTACTGTTCTCATTTGATTTTATCGGTATGGTTTTTTTTTTCAAGAATTTACGTTTTCATACCATTCCGAAAGCAAATAGCAAGTAGCGTCCTTGATAGTAAAAATTCGATGGCTTCGTGATTTCCACACATGGTTGGTTGCTACAGATATTTTTTTTTTAGTCCAGATATGGGCTTTGTATCGAAAAACGAAGAGCTTACAGTCCTGTCGCAAGTCTCTACAATTAAAAGCAAACGGGCCCGAAATTGTCACAAATTGCACTATTTCACGCAAAGACATTTTATCCGATCCGCGTAAGGAAAAATTGTTAACAGTTCAAAGTATAAATTTAAAAAGATTCAAATTGTTGAACCCGTAATGTTGCGACATTAAATTTACGTATACAAATTTCAGAGTTTTACGAGAGAACACAACGAAAAATACGATTAATATGCTTGGCTATCCCAGTTCAATTAAAAAGTAAGTGTAGTTTGGTTGGTGTAGTGGTTAGTGCGGACACCTTCGGTGCACAGGGTCGTGGGTTCAAGTCTCACCACGAACGAATTCAGTCCTACATCAAAATAAAAACCTAGACGTTATCACGTTTTTCGATGCTACATCAATAAAACTGCGCATTCCCTAAGATTTTGACATATCGTACTTTTTTATCCCCGGCACTGATTTTGTTTAGATAGAGTAAATAACGGTAAATTTCTGATGAAAAAATCCAAGAACACATCAACAGCAATGAATCTGTTCTCTTTTTTATATCGTGACACAGAAAATATACCTTTTCACCGAAATTCGCATCCATTTCGTAAAAACGAAATTTCCGCAAATTAAGTTCGGCAATAGATAGTCTTGTCCTAAGCAAAATCTTTAGGTCAATTGAATAGGATTTTCATGAAATAAAGAAATGTGTAAGAAGAAGTACATATTTTATTTATGTCTCATTTAATTTATATCTGAAGTTAAATTGGTATACGTATGCGCCCACCATGCTTTAATTATATGTATTTATACTGCGTTCTATTTTTCATTCTTGTAAACATTGATAAGAAATTGTGACTACAACATTTATGTATCGTACTATTACTAACTGATTAGCAATGCATTTTTCCGCGCATTAAGAACAGTTCTATAAATATAATTTTTGATAACATATGCGTTTATTGGGTGGAATGTTTTTTTTAATACGAAAATTCTATGCAATCTATTGTGGCTTATTAGTAAACGGGGTGTCCGAAAACTACGGCATAGACGCACCGGAAAATATTTCTACATCAGCAAAAAAAAAGAGTACATGACAAACCATCAATTCTTAACCCTTTAGCTGACACAGTCATTTGAAGATTTTTTTAAAGTCATTTTCTTACACGCCCTAAACTTTAATATCTTCAACGCTAGGCTAGCTAGAGAAGAGAAACATTATTATGATAATTATCACAGTCAACAAATTTTCCTCCGGTAGTTTCCGGCCAGTCTGTATGAATGTAAGGGGCGATTCAGACTATCGACAAGATTTACTAAATCCGAGATTTAGTTAACAATTGTACCATATTGTGCTGCAATTTAAATAAGGCAAGTACATTCTAGTACCATGCATTTTGAATTTAATGACATACAATTTAATCTAGTAGGCGGGTTTCTTCGACTCGATTAATAAATCCTGTCCATAGTGTGAATCCCATCTAAGGAAATGATTTTCTTTTTTTCTTTTATGCATTTAAAGCTTTTGAAAACAACATTTTATTCTTATCTTGTTGAAATTTGATGGATTTTTATTATATATTAATTCTGGGTATATTTACAACACCAACTGTGAAAAATATAGAATCTAACAGCTCTAGAAAGTTGTATTTAAATAGGTAGGAAAAAAAATATTTATGAATGTTAATCCTTTGATCCTTAAATTCAACGAATACGTATTCAGGTAATGTTATGTCACGCATAAAAAAACGATAAACATTCACAATTGGTTAAGTTATAGTAAAAAATCTTCGCG
The DNA here is from genome assembly GCA_949715475.1 of Microchrysa polita. Taxonomy (NCBI): domain Eukaryota; kingdom Metazoa; phylum Arthropoda; class Insecta; order Diptera; family Stratiomyidae; genus Microchrysa; species Microchrysa polita. The sequence continues at coordinate 44,137,378 of OX454415.1, read as the reverse complement.
ACCCAAAGAAGTAAATGTTTGTATTGATAGAGACGACGATTGCTCAGCGATCGCAGTTAAACCAGTAGTTCTGAGCACTATATGCGAATATTTTCTATACAGACATGTTGCTTTGGGTGTCATAGTCGAGACAACGAATGTAGACATAAACAGATTAAAAGAAATATGCAAATATTAAGCGTGTTTTTTTGTAAAAAAGGTGCAGGTTGGGGTATATAAGCACAAAAAAACGATTTGGGTTAAAAGCTGTTTAGATCTATTGCACCAACCATGAACTTTGTAAAAGGCCGAGTTTCAAAGTTGTGATAAATAAATAACCAGTAAATTAACATGTCTTACAAAAACAACAATGAGCATTGCGGTCGGTTTATCGCAACATTCAACCTCCCACCCGTAACATTTAACCAATGGTTTTGGTATTAGCTCATGCTTTTTCGTGTTCGAGCGCCTCTGGTTGTCACATCTGTAACAATTCTTCCGGGTTAACTTTGGTCAGAGTACGTACCCCCGATACATCACTGGGTTTATCTGGGTTATGTTGTTATTGTAACCCCATGTAGTTACCCTAAACTAACCTACACCCGAGCACAATAAAACACGCCTATTGTTCGGAATTGGATGCTACACTACGATCGCTGAGTGATCATCACACGAGTCGTCTCTACGAACACAATGCACAAACCTTTATAGTCTAGTATAGATATCTCAAAACCAAAACATAAAAAAAAAAGAAATTGTTGATGTCAAATTGTTGAATACACTGCCCAATATACGCAGTAAAAAGTTACACTAATTTGGGCCATGGGTTAAGGAGGGAGGGGGTGGCAAAGGGGTAAAAATTCAAATATCTATGGAAAACTATGAATCTGGCCTTAAAATCTTCTGAGGACGAAACAAACTACACAAAATTGCCTTTATAATGATATAAATTCTAGATCTAGACGTTTTCTCGGAAAGTTATACCCTAGACCCAAAAGTATTGTAGTGAATTTACATTTTTTTGAGTTTTACATTTCGCACTGTAACTCTTGATAGAAAGAACCTAGAGTGACAAGATCTTGTTTATTATATTACCAACAAAATTTATTTGGTTTGTACCAAAAATTGAAATGCTCCGACCATTGACGCCCCCCCTCACTCCTACTAACATTTTTAAAAAAGGCATGCCTGTAGCTTCTTTTCAAATTGAGCCAGGCAGATCAAATTTAGTGGGGTGCCTAGTCTAAGCCCCATTATGCTCCTTACCAAAAATTATTACCATCCGATCAAAACTAAGGGTACCCCCCATACAAAATGAACCAAAATTCTAACAAATTTCACATTTTTTCACTTCTAAATTCTATCTAAAATGGAAAAATAAAATTTACCTGTTAGAATGTCATTATAACAGTTAATTGTAGTCTTCTGAATGTATGTATATTCACAATTTGTACCAGAGCGTACCTTACAAGTACGAAAAATCGGGTTTGAAGGTCGCTAGTACACGTTACCCGATATATTCGCAAATAGCTTTAGAACTGGTACCAATGACCTTCAAACTCAATTTGTTGATACTTGTAGCTTACGCTTTGGTGCAAACTTTTGAACATACATTCAGAAGACTACAATTAACTGTTATAATGACGTTCTAACAGATAAATTTTATTTTTCAATTTTATATAGAGTTTAGCAGTGAAATTTGTTAGAATTTTGGTTCACTTTGTATGGGGGTACCATACCCTTAGTTTTGATCGGATGGTAACAATTTTTGGTAAGGGGCATAATGGGGCTTAGACTAGGCACTCCACCAAATTTGATCGGCCTGGCCTTATTTGAAAAGAAGCTACAGGCATGCCTTTTTGAAAAATGTTATGAGGAGTGAGGAGGGTGTCAATGGGCGGAGCACTTCAATTTTTGGTACAAATCAAATAAATTTTGTTAGCAATATATGGACAAGATCTTCTGATCCTAAGTCTATTTTATCAAGAGTTACAGTGCAAAATGTAAAACTCAAAAAATGTAAATTCACTATAATACCTTTGGGTCTAGAGTATAATTTTCTGAAAAAATGTCTATAGACTGTTATATATCATTACAAAGGTAATTTTATGTAGTTTGTTTCGTCCTCAGGTAATTAATTTATAATTAAGGTCAGACTCATAGTTTTCCAGATATTTGCAAAAAAACTAAATTTTCGCCCCTTTGCCACCCCCTCCCCCCTTAACCCATGGCGCAAATTTTTTTATTTGGCATCAAAAATTTCTTTTTTTTATGTTTGGGGCTATTTTAAACCAATTGTACTATACTATTAGGTGACAGTTTTTTTTTTAGAATCCGGTCGCGCTGATTTAATTTTACTCGTGTGAGGAACCTTACTGATAAATGTATAGTACAGATGTTGTCAATTACTCGCTAATTGTCTGCATCTCAACTCTCAAGAAAACATCAATCATTCTGCTATTTCCCAATACATAGTGAACAAATATAAGAAATTTGAATTTCTTCAATGAAAATTCAAATATCAAAAAGACCCGACATCCAACTCTAACGAAACAAATTTGAAATTCATATTTAATATTGCGCCTCCTCCTACAAATGTTAACGAGAATTTCAATAAACCTCATTCATGCATATGTTTAATAATTTATAAGAAGGTTATGTTATTTATAATATACGTAGCGTGATATATTTTTCTATATCTTCACATCTGTTTGATAAAAATCACTTATCTTTCATATATTTATGAACATGTATTTATCTAGATACTCACACTTCCTAAGTATCTGCCACTTTTCTTTTCACGTTATCTTGTCAGTTATGCAAATAATTGAATTTATATGTACTTACAAATTGTTACACTAATTGCAATGTGTGGAATTCTTCGGCGGGGTTTTGGTATGGTCGGCTCGATTGCATTACATACTCATACAATATGCTTTTGCATTGTTAACAACAATTTGTTGGCAGACTATAAAGAAAAAGAGTGTCTGATATGTTGAGTTGTGAGTGAGTTGCATATATCTCATGATGCTGCGGCAGGGTGCATGCGAAAAAATTTTTTATGTAGTGTGAATTGTGTGCATACAAGTGTTAAAGAGATGTTAACAATTTCAAGAATTCCATAACACCAAGGGTAGGGTGGCTATGGCCATAGGCGATCATGACATGTGATGTTATGATTGTAAGGAAAGGAAAGAGTTTAATGTAATTGCCTTTTGGAAGCCGATTTTTTTTTATATTTCATCTGTTCAGAATTCGTTTCTGTGAAGTTGTATAAGAAATTTTTTCCCATGTATACGTTACATATGTGCATATATCAATAAAATGTAACGATTGCATGGGAAATTTCAATGATTTGGATATAATGGAATGGGGCAATCCGTATACATGTGCATATACAAATATCGGGAATGCTTCGAGGAATATATGGCGGACAAATAAAATTGGCATAATAATAGGCGTTTGTGACAGGCGATGGAAAAGTGACAGGATGGTGTAAAAAGAGTGAGATTACTGTGAAAAATGTTTAAAATAGGCCTTTTGGCATCAACGAATTGGTTTTGATAAGGGAGAATTATACGTCTATGTTTTCTTTTTTGACATCTTAAAGGTGTGACGTGGTGGCTACTATTCCATAGTCTCGTTGACTGCTATTCAAAGAAAGAACGTACATATACGACAATTTCACTGTATAACTATCTATAGACGGGCATATTTTCATCCCATGCATACGACTATGTACATATATACATTTACGCAGTGGTTATCAATCCACGTTCAAGATTGCGAGTGAGTGATTTCCTAATGGAATTTAAGTCACACGCAATCTTTAGCCTCAGGACGCAGCTAATAACTTTTTCAAATTGGCCTTAATTGCTTAAACTGCGTGAAATAGCATTTAAGCTTTTTGAAAGCTATTAAGCATTAAATGCATTTTAAGCAATTCGCCACTCGCTATTCGCTAAAGCTCCCAATCGCAGCTTTTGATATCGACGAATTGCTGTGTCAGAAAATTGTATTTACATATCTTATTTCCACCGAGCCCTACTTATTTATAAGTTGAACTAACAATTTTCTTTAGGAAAACATTCGCAAATATTTCAACACTTTATACATACCAGTGGCGTAGATAGCTTTTCGGAGAGGAGGGGGATCATTTTGCAAGATTGCTTATACTTTTACAGTTATCAAATGTTGTATTTCAGAATAAAAATTTCTATATTTATTACACTTCAAATTAGCCGTTTCTTCAGCAAATTTTGGTGCAGAATAGATGGCAATTTTATCATACATATACGAAAAAACTGTGTCCTGAAATAATTTTGGCTTTTTTACTACGGTGAGTATTCCAACTTTCTTACAAATTTTCGCTACTATGATTAGAGTACCAGACCTTTATATTGGGTTAGATCAGTGGCTCCCAAACTTTTCGAAGTCATAGAACACCTAGCATCGCCGCTTTTCTAGCGGGAACACCTCAAAACAGTTATATGTCCAGAAAAGGGAAATTATGAAAACGATAAAGTAATTCGTGAGTATATATTTCTAAAATTTACAAACTTGTAGGACACCGTAGCTGCTAGCTATATTTGCTATAAATTTCGAGGCCATGCATAAATTTTACGTCTGTGATGTTAGCACCCGCCCTAATTTCAAAAATCAAATGTGCTAACTAGGTCATTCTTCAAAAAAGATACTAATTGGAGAATTACTCCTCTCCGCCTCTCCTTTTCACCAGAACTAAGGACATTGCATGATCCCTATTTTTTGCCAAAGAGAGGGCTACCCAATTCTCAAATAGAGGACGAAGCATGCATTTTTTTGTTTCATTTATATGCGATATGCCGAAAGATTTCCGGAAGATGCGATCTAAAGTTTTTGTTTAGGTCTGATGAGTGACAGGAGAGCAGGTCCACTGAATAAATATTGAAATCCCGAGGAAATTCATATGAAATGAGAAATAGGGAGTCGCATAAGCGCTGACCGCATAACGGCATTTAAAACAGACTCTTTTGTGAGAAATCTTATGTCCAAAGGCATTATTTTCATCATTATTTCTTTTGGAGTCGTTTTCCATAATTTTCATGGAACTTCAATTCGCCAAACCTTAGCGTGGATTTCTTCAGTTGGTTCCGATTGCATTGATTCATCTAGTATTGGAGGGAAAACTACGAACAAGGTGTTTTGGATTTCAGCAATATGAGGGATCGAACCACATAACACATTGCCAGAGCTCCCTCCCTCGGAAATACTAATATTGGAATTTGGCTAGGTTCCGCAGATTTAACTAGCTTTGCCCTTATTCTCTATAAAAACTCTCGAGATAGTGCATTCATAAAAATAAGCCATGCACGTTGAAAACCCTGAAGAAAACCGTCTAATTTAAGTTTTGCGGCTGCCTAGTTTTTCAAGGATTTTTTTTTTATGAAAACAACTGCAGGAGGTTGAGAGTTTTCTAAAATGTGTTTAATGTTTTAGTGACAAACAAAGTTTCGCATTAATTTACGATTTCTTACATAAAGCTTTAAATTTAAAATTCCAAACAAACTCTTGTGGTGCGCTTACGACTATGAATGATAGCTGAATGTTCGTTTGAATCCCATTGTGAGCATGCATTTTTGTGCTGTCTCTACATCAGCTGCTTCCACTATATAAATCGTTTCGGAGCAACGATCATGAGGGACCCCTGGATTCACTCGATTTATGAGGAAAAAATTCTTTGAATCGATTTTACAACAAAGACGTCCATCGATAGTATGAGGAAGTGTTAAATTTTCTATTGCTGTTCTGAAAATGGTTTCACGTTTTTATGAAACACTACACACGTTTGCTTTGTTTTATGTACCTGAAGTAATAATAAGAAATGTGCGACGGAGGGGGGGGGGATTGATCCCCTTGACCCCCCCCCCCCCTATCTACGCCACTGAAACATACATACATATATTTCAGTCGATCGTTGACCTGACATCAAAACAATAACTTCCGCATTTTCAATGAAAAACTAGTGCATCCCCTGGTAAACCTCGGAATTTATCGAAATATTGTCACAGCAAATTGAACAGAAAAATGCAAAAGACGCATACGAGTACACATTTTTCTCGAAATTGTTTGAAATGATGTCGGTCATTGGTGTCTATTATGAATTTTGATTGACAGTTTTCTAATTTCGTTGACAGGCCAATATAGGGATACGAACGTGCATAATATATTGAAATGCATAAAGTCTGTTTACATACCATGACGCAGCCGTTTAGTGTCATTAATATATTTTTTTCTTTTGTGTCAAAAAAATCAGTGACTAATTTCAGACAATTTTTTTGTAAGAATATTTGGCAATTTGTATGGGTTCGGACAGTGCAATTAGAACTGTGTGCCGAGAAGTTAATTTTCCATTGTTGGACTTATGCTGTAGGTATGCATTTATAAAGTGCGTTCAGACACACTTTATTATCACTATTAAAGGGATTGCAGTGGGGCAGAACGATTGACTTACACAAAAGCGAACGTATCCAGGTTTAAATTTCTTTAAGGTTTGTTGTCCTCGGCACGATCCCAATGTCTCTAGCGACAGTGACTCGCTCATTCCATATAAAAACTCGTACTAATAATAATGCTAAGCGTTTCTAAAACGAGTTTTAATATGGAATGAGCGAGTCGCTGTCTCTGGAGATGCTGGGATCGTGCCGGGGACAACATACCTTTAAGCCAACACAATTTTGAATCGTTGACCCGAGGTTGATTGTCGTCCCTGAGTCAAGTGGTCCGCCAGGCATTTGATCCTTGATTTTGTGGTCTTCACATAATTATATATAAAGATTTTCGAGCTGAAACTTTACCTTATTTCTTAGAATTTAAAAAAAATCGATGGGCACTGCTATCTAAAAGGTATATTGAACCAGAATCCTCTAATTTAGAAGGTCATCTAGCCTCATACATGGTGTGGAGGTCCCTCCTGGGGGAACTTCTGATAATCGTGGAGTTTAGTGGATCACGACCAACAGCGCCGGTCCTAGGTATTATGGCGCCCTGAGCATATACTAAAAAGTCGCCCTTCTATACACAGTGTCCGGAAACTGCTGCTTAAACGCACCGGATTGTGATGCCTCATGTGATTTCCAGCAAAAAAGTTTTACTGAACATACCCCCAATTCTTAACCCTTTAGCTGCCACAGGCATTTGAAGATTTTTGAAAAAATCATTTTCTTGTACGACTAAAACCTCAATATCTCAAAAGCTAGACTAGCTAAAATAGAAAAATAAAATAATTATTACAGCCAACAAAATTACCTAAAAAATAAAACTAACCGCACTCAAATCGGATACTCAAAACTCTTGGATTTGAGCCGAAAACAATCTATTTTTCCATCTCAATTTTTTTCAACTTCTGCCAAGGTGAAGTGCTCGTACGATTCTTTTAAAAATTGGCGCATAGTCTAACGACCATTTTCTTTCTTGCATCATTTTATTCTAGCTTGGTTATTTCTAACAGTTTTAATGCTTTAAGTGCAGAATACTAGGGTTAATTCTAGCTCGATTTCAATTCGATTCAAACTGCACCTAAAGATCTGCAATTTGGTAAAATTTATTCAAATTATGTATATCAAAGTCGATCCAAAATTAACCCTAGTTTTTTGCAGTTAAGGCATTAAAACTGTTAGAAAGAATTGTAGAATTGGGTATGTTCCGTACAACTTTGCGGAAAAGTTTGAAGATGTGTCTTTCAATGTTTCACGAGTCGGGACTGCGTCGATGGGTCGCTCAAATGGAAAAGAATTCGATTAGCAATGCGAATTGAGTTTGGCTATGTAATTTCTTGAGTCGCGATAGCAGCGGATCTTTGGAAAAACACACCCGTAGATAATAATTGAATCAGTTCTATTTCGTGTTGTGAATTTGGCCCCTCTTTCGGTTGGCGCCCTGTTCAAGTGCACAGTCTCCTCATATAGTAGAGCCGGCTCTGACGACCAAGGATTAATCTCCTGGACCTGGCAATATAGCTGGTCATTCGCACAGCAAGTGAACAGATATTTCGTCTTCCTTCAAGCAAAGCGACGCACGGTCTCCCTTCATAATAATCCAATCTCATATATAGATCATATCGAAAGAAAGCAAGCATGTGTTCTTTATTTTGTTATTGTGCACAATCTTGGAATGTTTGAGTAACTGAAGGTGATGGATGATCAGCCCTTTCGCAATTCGTAGATCTGGGCGGTCGCTCCAGTATAGCTAATGCTGAGATTCGAAGATAATTTAAAAATCAAGCTCTTGGCAGATTTCCAGTTACGGACACTGAAAGGCTCATGGCCGATCAGCAGAACGGAAGAGCCCACCCTCTAGCACTAGCTCATCAGCTTTTTCGTTTCCATCGACACCCAAATGACCACGTACCCAATGGATCAGTGGTTCTGGACCTTTTTTAAACAAAAGGACCACTTGATAAAACTCGTTAATTATCGTGGACCACAAAATTTTTCTTTTCTGCTGGGACTCATATTTAACGCAAACAATAAACATGTTCATGATTTCATGTATATGAGACACGTGTTTCTCCGGTTCCTCATCATTCATGTCTAAGAGTCACATGTGTCTCACAAATTTATAGATTTTGTTATGTGAGAGCTGTAGATAGTGAGGGCAACATAAACCTTAAGTCAGCGACGAAGATGTCATTTAACTCCATTTTACATTATATGTATCATAAAAGATAATAAAAGAACTTAAACCAGACAATGGACGTCTATACGGACAGTTGGACATGTTAAACTATCACATGGGACTGAGAAGGTTGAAGGACCTTGCTAAACAAAATAGAGAGCTGTCCGAGCAAATAAAAAAGCTACAAGTGCCCTGTGACCAGCGGAAGCTTGTTCCGAAACCTACGTCAGCCCACCTGCAGTGGCACCTAAGCCATCTGCACTCTCCCACTTCCATCCAGGCGAAAGCCAACAACGGACCCGCTAACCAGACCCAAGCACCAGCTCTCGAAAGGCCAGTACTCGTCATTTTAAGAGAGCCAGATAAGTGGACTACGGACAGCCACCTTTTAAAGCAGCAAGGCATCCAGTACGAAATTGCAAAACGGGTGTACTTGGGCATCCAAATTATACCGAAAAAATAAACGATTATCGGAAACTGACGAAGATTCTGACTTACCGAAAATTCCAATTCTATACGTTTCTCTTACCGGAAGAGAAACACCATATTATAATCCGCGGTTTGGAGTAGATCTCTCCAGAAGAAATTAAAGCGGATCTGGTAGCACAGGGCTTCCTACCAATAGAGTGCTTCCACTTAAAATGAAAAACTTCTCGAGACAAAAACAAAAACTATTGAAGGTCCTTCTCCCGAGGAGCGAAACGGGCATTTTTGGGCTTTCAGCCCTTAAAATTGAAGCCCAAAAGGGCAAGAGGTGGACAATCCCAATGTCACAATTGCCAACAATTCGGACATGCTGCTAACAAGTGTCATGCCCAGCCAAGGTGCGCGAAGTGTCATGGCCTCCACCACTTCAGTAATTGCACCAAGAAACCTGAAGAAAAAGTGAAATGCGCCAACTGTGGGGGCGCGCACCCAGCCAGCTATGCAGTCTGTCCCAAAACTCCAGCAAATATCAGAAAGTCGTTTGCACAATATATCAGTTCCATCCTGGAAATTAGGGAAAAAGGAAGAGTTTTGCAATTTCTACCAGACCAAACACTCCGGGACTAAAAAATGGATTGTTACATGTTTGATATCTGGGGGGCGGGGGGTCTCACTGTAATAACTATGACTAGTTGAGAATCTCTTGTCAATTCATCAGAATACAAACGGGCTCCGCATGGACTCTATCGATAGCAATCATTGCAAACTCATCTGCCCGATCATTGCCAAAAATGTTCCGATTACCCGGAGCCCATAGAAGAGTAATGCTCAGTCGACTTTATTGCCTGACTGTCAGATCCTCTTCCTTGCCTCGTTCTTTATACCGCTCCACGGTTTCGCGTTGCTCGACCTGCGGTGTAGGCACATCGCCCGTTTTGGCGATAATTTCTCAGCATATTTCTACAGGCAGCTCTATCTTGGATCGTGTCATCGCCGAGACCAATGCGTTGTTGTTGCTTTTTCATTTGACATATCCAGGTGTTCTTCGGTCTGCCTCTGGCCTTGGGTCCATCAAGTGGAACTTCCATTGATATCGCTCTCTTTGCGGGGTTCTCAGGCGGACGCCTTTGAACATGGCAATACCAATCCATTTGTCGGTCTTCGAGCTTTTCGGTGATTGGTTGGTCTAGGGACAAGCTGCCTCGGATGTAGCTACTCTTGATGTGGTCCCTTTTGGTTACACCAACTGACATGCGTAACATTTTCATTTCAGTCGCTGTCATTTCTTTCGCGTAACCTTCATACATGGTCCAGCATTCTGATCCATACATGAGTGCGGGACGTACAACCGTTTTGTACAACTTGCCGTTTAGCTTCAGTGGCATTTTCTTATCGCAGAAAACTCCTGAGTTTTCTCGCCACGTCATCCACCCAACCTTTGTGCGGTGTTTGATGTCATCATCGCATGTAGCTCCGCTGTTCACCATCGAGCCAAGGTACTTGAACTTGGTACAAGACTTAAGCTGCTCTCCTTTGACGTACATATCTGGTATCGGTGCATCTGGGTCTGAGAATGGGCAGCATAAGAACTCAGTCTTTGTTATACTTACCCTCAGTCCATGCTCCTCCAGAATGTCACACCATTTTGTAAGTGCAGCTTGCAAGGCAACGATGTTTGGGCTACTGAGGACTATATCATCGGCAAAAAGAAGAGGCCTGACTGTCAGATCATACTGTAATATTGCGATCTTCTATTTACTTTCAGGAGATAGACACCACTTCCGCTTGAAATATGCTAGCGTGATCTCGTAGGCGACAGCGCTTCGAAATATTAGAGATATCGGAAAAAATACCCCTGATGGGTCTTCGGCCCACTGAAGATAGTGTGAAAATGAAAGCTAAGGCTGTTTCAGAGACCATTAGTTGTCCGTGGACCACCGGTTAAGAACCGTTGCAATAGATGAACACAGAGTTATTGGAAGAAAAGTTCTGCGCAGACAAATTTCAATGGGAAATGAAATGGAAATGGAAAAGAAAACTGTTAAGGAGGCGGAGCCAGTAAACACTTAACTTACGCCGTGCCGCCCGTCCGCAAAGATAAACCAACATCGTTCAGGGATTTTTACAATCTCATCAAAATCGTTTCAGACTTAGCCAACTATAAATGTGGGACTGCCTGTACAAGGCGATTGCGGTCACCAATAACCTTGGGGTTATTTCTACCCGTAACCTAATTGACCATATTCCCACAAACACAAACTGACAGAACTGCGTCACGTTGTACTCAGAATTATTAATTGAATAAACTTTATGAGTTGGGATAAGTTTCCCCCATTGACAAAAAGAGGCGATATTCGGTACAAAATCCATGACTTCGAAGAATTTCATTTTGGTGGTCGGCGACGGCGACAATTAACCGAGTTTTATCCAGTTGTCCCCCATGTACAAAAAGTATCACTGCTTAGTAGCCGTTCTTAATTGTGCGAAGGTATATGTACAACCCTTTCCGATCTAGAATATTATCCGTATTGAATTTTGCACTTAGGGATTAATATGGAGATTCCACTTTTGTGGTTTTATGTATCTGGGGATTTTGTGTTTTGGTGATTTTTATGTTGGTTACTTTTTTATTTTAGGGATTTAGTTCTTGGGGATTTAATTTTTAGGGATTTTTTTTGGCGACTATGCGCCTGGCGGTTTTTATTTTGCGATTTATGGTTTTGGGAGATTTTAGTTTTGGGGATTTTTATTTTTGGGAATAATGTACCTAGAGATTTCGTGATTCCGGGTTTTTATTATGAAGATTGTTGACCACAAGAGGCGATATTAGGTACACAACGTATATGACTTACCCGCAGATTTTCAATTCAGTGACAATAAAACGAGTTTTATCGAGTTGTGTCCCATGTACAAAGTGTTAAGAACCACTGCTTTAAACGCAGTTCTTAATTGTCCGAAGTGACGGCACTCACCGAACTAGAATATTATCCGTATTGATTTTTGCATTTAGGGATTTTTATTATGCAGATTTATTTTTTCAGGATTACTCGTATGTATCTGGAGATTTTTAATGTAGCAAATTTTAAAATTTGGTGATTTAGTTCTTGGAATTTTATTATGGGGATGAGGATCATGGAAATTTAATTTTTAGTGATTTTTTTTTGGGGATAATGATTATGATTTTGGAGATAATATTTATTGGGTTTTTATTTTTTGGACTATATACCTAGAGATCTCGTGATTTGGGGGTTTTAGTTATAGGGGATTGACCTGTCAACAATAGGTAATATTCGGTAAAAAACGTATGACTTTCAGCAGATTTTCAATTTAGTGACAATTAAATTAAATTAGGGATTTTTATTATGGCGGTTCTATTTTCGGGGATAAAGTATCTCGTATTTTTGTAGTTTGGGAATTTGTATTATAGTTACTTTTTTATTTTGGGCATTCAGCTCTTGGAGATTTATTATGGGGATTAGGATAATGAGGATTTAAGTCTTAGGGATTTTTTGGGGGATTATGAACTTTATGGATTATATTCACGGAAATTTATTATGAGGTTTACGATTATAGGGATTTTATTTTTATTTTGGGGCTTTTAGAGATTTATTATGGGGGTTGTTGGAGATTTATTTAAGGGGATCGCAAATATCGAGATTTAATTTTTTTTTGTTGAGATATTATTTCTGGATTTTTTTTTATGTATTTGGATATTTCGTGGTTTGGGTTATTATGATTTAAAGAGCTTTTTAGGGATATTTTTTACTGGAGGTTTAATATTTCAGGAAAAAATAATTAGGTTTATATGTTTGCTTTACACACCCTCTTATATGAAAAACTGTATTTAGTACCACCGCAACGACAATTCATACTCTTTAATTTCGATTTTAGTCTAGTATACAATTTCCACTGTTGTTTCCATTATAATGACTTTCAAGTCATTATGCATTACAAACATATGTTTATGCAATTTGCAAAACTATAAATTTGGGATTTGCTTGACAGCGGGCAAAAAAAATCTTTCCCAAATTACAAATCACTAGTTCGCATCTCCTGTGCGTAAGCACACTTTCCACATAACCCCCAATTTTCGATTGTCGAAACAAACACAAGAAAAAAAAATAGAAGACAACAAACAGTTAGGAAAATTACCTATCTGTCGCCCCCATTATCATCGTCATCATCATCATCTTCATCTTCACAAACTCATTACCATTAAGCATTACAAAAATGATGGTAATCCTCAACAGTACTATGTACTACCTACCGCCTATATTCTTCCTCTGCTTCTTCTTCTTCTTCTTGTATTCGTTGATTTTTTTTGCAACTTTCTCAAATTCAACGTGTCGATTATAAGTAGAAGTAGCATTTCAAACAATTCATCTTTAATGTGAATCTCTTTATATCGGGGGGGATTGCCTTCGGGACTGGGTCTGGGTTACATTACACTAACCAAAATGAAAGATTACGGCAACAACACGATTAAAAAAAAATAAATAAAAGAAAATAGTTATATGTTGGAACAACAAAAAAAAAGGCTGAAAAAGATTTTATTTTCAAAATGGATTTGCTCACGATTTTTGTTGCCATATCTGATGGATTCACGTTACATCTAGGTCACATCGTTGTCGAGCGGTGCCTGTTCTATGGTGTCCCTTATTATTTTATCTTTTGCATCAAAATTTTTCGTTGTTATGTTTTGTGCTTCGTCTTCTTATGGGCCACAGTCCATTTCTTCCGTACTTCAATTATGATATTGCAGGCAAAGGCAGTACCACAACAGCTGGATTTGTGCTATCTTTTGTTGGGCGCATGTTATTGTACGTATAGCTGGCTCGCCTTGCCTCCTATTAGGCTACATCTTCATTATAAAATGTGTAACGTAAGACTACCACGTTCATCAACAGATTTCATAGAAGGCTTAAGTAGAAATGGCTAAACGATTGGATCGTATTTTCTCCTTTTATTAAATACGATGGCAGATTAACTCGTAAGACGACGACGTGCACACAACACTCTTTGCACATATGAATGCAATCCATTAGCAATGAAGCTGTGCAAAAGAAAGATCTTTAAAACTTGAAAATTTTCTAATTTTAATTTCACGCTCGACTAACGCGCAACAACACCATTACAATCCCCTGAAGAGAATATGCCAAAAGAAATTAGTCTTGAAGCGCTCCTATAGTCAGCTTGTGGCAATAAAATGTGTCGATGAAGATTCGAATAGACTTGATGCAATCTAGCGCACGGATCATCAGCCTCTGCAACGTATCGTATCCATCTTGGCCTGTCTATTCATCTCTAGTTCTAGTCTAGATGAATTGGATGGATATAGGAATAGGTAAAAAAAAAGAAGAAGATTGAACAGATTCATTCGATCAATCGATACGGTCGTATCTCTTAAGTGTGTGCAAAGACACAAAGAGACAGTGATGAAATGAAACGATGAGGAAAAGGTTAATAGAATCTTCATTACCTTCTGATAGTTCTGATTAATGCCAAATCCATCATCATGCTGGGACGAGCTCTCTAGAGATAGTTTCTACCGGCATTTTGTACTCATTTCTGTTTTTTTTTCCTGCGGTCAATTGTTACTTCACTTCGTGTTTTTTTTGCGGGTTGCGAAACAATAAAGTCGTGAATGCAGGCAGTCAGTCATTGCCGCCTTGAGGTGAGCTGTTCTTACAGCTGCTGCCTGATGGTAAAAAGCTGGTTTTCCAATCGTGTATAGTACGCGGGTTCAGCGAATATCCCAACTAACAAACTCTTGAGAATTTAGCTCTTGTGAACTGGAAAAAGCTCTCATAAGACTCTAGTAAGGCTCTCGCCACTCTTGTAATATAGCTCTAGTAGCAAGATTCAAATAAACTCTTTTAGTACATTTATTATAAGATTATTACTCTTGTAGAGTTGTATTCCTGTTACAAGTTCATATTTTGTTGTCATGAACTCTAATAAAGACTTTTTAGTGGGAGTTTAACTCTTTAAGGCTTAAACTCTTATAAAAATATTCTTTCAAGAAGTTTATTATTACGACTCTTATGATGAGAGCTTTATAAATACTTAAGTCTTTAACGACTTCTTATAATATTTATATAAGAAAGGTATACTAAACACATATAAGAACAGTGTTGTGAGTACACGATTGATTTCAAAGGAGCTAACCATATAATCTGTCAAGTCTGTCTTTTGAATCGTCTTTTGATCGTCCGCATTTCGGCGAAAGGTTAAACAAAATTATACTAGAATTTAAGAGTGATGATCCTCCCGGGCTAAGGATTGTTATGGGCAACGTGAATTCTCACTTCAAACTCATTCCTTGATGTCTTCACAAAAGGATTACCAAGCTGATTCAATAAACCACAAAAAATCAAATCAGGACACCTCGAATTGTTTTCACCCTGATCTTAGTGAAAATGAGATAACACCATCGAGATAAATGGTTCAGACAATGAGCGCATTTAGCAAACAAAACACAAAAATACTATGAATCACCCACCGAACCCTTTCTCCGTTGGATTTATAAAAATGCGATACACTTTTTATCATACCACGACAGAAATAATCAAACGTCAAATTATAGGGATAGCTTATACTGAGACTTAGGCGCTTGTTGTATGTCTTTAAGTCCCATCAGAAGAGTTAAGCTTTAGTAAAGAGAAATAAACTCTGATAGAGGGACTTTAGCTATTATAAAAAGAGTCACTCTCTTGCAATAAGAATTTCGGTCTAATAAAAAGAGCCGCCCTCTTGCAATAAGAATTTCATTCTAGTAAAAAGAGCCGCCCTCTTGCAATTAGAATTTAAGTATAGTAAAAAGAGCCGCCCTCTTGTTATTAGAATTTTAGCTTTGTATGAAGATTTCATCAATGGCTGCCATATTTTTCATACTAGGCTGTGGTTTTGAGGAAAATAACAATTTGAATTAAAGAGTTATTATGTGTATGTCTATGACAAAATTTAAATTATAGTCATTGTTGAAGTTGAAAAAAAATTATTCAATGAAGTTTTATACTAGTAATCAACAGTAGAAAAATATTATGTTTCCTCCAAAATTAAAAAAGTAGATTATTTTTAGGGGGCTTTGCTATTTTTCGAAGCAAAATAGCCATATTCAACGATAAAATTTTAATCGCATTAAAATGTCGACCCATATTTCTAGAAAAAACTAAGTTTTGCGAAGCAATTATCAGCGTGAAAAATTTTCATTTTAGCTGAGGTCGAAATAATAACACATGACATTAATAGTCGTTCTCGTAATATCTACTTATGTTTGACAAAAAAGGATAGCGAATGTGGCAATATCATGCGCACTCTTTTTCGCTACACCTATTAGAAGAGCTTGCGTCTCATAACAAGTGTATAGTATTTTTTTGAGACTCTTACAAGAATAAATTTCCACTCTAATAAGAAGCCTAAAAGCCTTCTAATAAGACGTGTGTATCTCCTATAATGAGATTTTAACTCTTGCTACAAGATCAAAATAACTCTTGGAAAGTGTGTCATTTAATACTTATAAGATTTTTATAAGGATCTTATAGTACTCTTTAAGAGTTAAATTTCAAGAGTTGATGTCTTGATGCTTGTTCTTGTAAGACTCTTGTAGAGTGTTATCAGAGCGAAATTGTTAGTTGGGTATGCTATTTAGCTCACGACTACAACACACAACACTAGCAAAAATGATTTGTATACGATAGTTCAACCGAAAGGCGTACTCTGGTATAAGGTGTTATTTGCGAAACAAATGATTGGGAAGGGGGCGGTTTTTTTTACTATAGGCATATACAACAGTATTCGCTATTTTCATCTTGACACAAAAACGTGTAAATGGCAATAGTACATTATGCCCCATGCAAAATTTTCGACCACCCCAGAGAATAAATTTTTGCTATTTCAAATCCATAACGGCAAACCTGTATTGATACTTTTGAGTATGTACTTAAATGATTAAAAAAGATTATATAAAATCGGCAAGATATTTTAGAACCGGAAAAAAAAAAACTCTTCATCCCCTTGGGGGCAATTAAAACGAGAACATTTTCGGCTTTTTTTGCATCTTCAATATTCAAACTTAACCGTCACATTTGAATCTTGCGCGCACAACTAACTCTTATGAGATTTATGATAAATCCTTGACACATACTAATAGAACAGGTTTTCTCCACGAGCAAATTTCAAGAATGTTGTTCCGCTTTTTTGTTACGAGTCAGGATACGAGTCGTACAATCTATCTTGCACACGTTACTATACGTTCCCCTCCGGGGAAGGCTTCAAAACAAAATGTATGAAACCATTAATTTTTGCCCAAATTGGCATACCGATTTTGGCAATTTGTTTGTCATTATCTTTAGATTTGCATGGATTATCGCATACATGTACGGACGAGGTTCGTGCTTCTGGGCCAACACAAAAAAGAAGTCGCACAGTTTGAAACACGCTAGTTATAGTCGTTAATTGTCCAGAAACTTGAGACAATACAATATGAATAAAATCAACGAAAGAAAACAAAATCGCAACAAGTTTATGTGGCGAATTTCGTTTTGACTTTGATTTGAGGTGAATCGGTGGCTTTTGTCCTTTAGGCGGTTATGGTCCAGTGGGGTTAACGGGTTGAGGTCGCGGTTATGCATGTGAATTCTTTGGTGATTGAGGGTGCTCAATTACACGTTGAGGTCATGTGTAACGTAACGCTGGCTGCAAATTGTTTTGAGCTCACCAAATTGATCCAACGGGAATGTATATCAGTCTGAGTTCTCAAATCGGCGCGTGATGTGAAATGTATTATTAATTGAGAAACCCAGCATGCGAAGACAATAGCAATTTTCGTCTCTATGTACGTTCAAAATACGGTTCTTGAATTATCTAAACGTGAAAATCTTGACATATCGTTCCATTCTATACATTACACCAACTGCGGTGCATACTGTAGTATGTTATGGCATAATTTACCAGCTCTATTGGAACTACTCGGAACTTTGTTTGCTCCCAGCGGGGGAGGAATGTCAAGTTCAATTTAGGAATAGAAATATTTGCATTGGCGTTGAGAGATATATAGCTCAGTAGGTAATGTGCTGACTCTGTGACAGGAAGGTCGAAGGTTCGGGTCCCGATTGCGACGAAACTTTTTTTCCCTTAATTTCTTCAATTTTAGCCTTTTCCCCAATAGACATACTCATCAGGTCTTGTGTATGTTGTCTGTCTATCTGTGCACAAAACAACCACTTGAATTTAGCGGGAGGATTCTATCATATCATGAAGTTGGAATTGTGAATTATATCTTAAAGGTTGTTAAATAAAAAAATATTTTGTGCACTACAAAAATATAAGGTAGAAATTGGATTGCTTCTAAGAACTGCTTAGAGCAGCTAACTTAATAAATCTATTCACAAAAAGAAGTCCCTCGCAGGGAAGTCGATTGACAGTTGGTTTCATAAATTTTTCGCTGCCATAATTTTAGGTATGTATACTAGGTGGGCCAAAAATAATCACTCTATTGGAAATCGCTGTAACTTTTTTCCTTGTTTTTTTCTTTCATTTTTCCTAATTTCTGAAGTAAGCAAATGTAGAATACGAACTGTCAAGCCATGAATCGGTTTACTCCTAAGGAACGCGGGCATTCTCTGAAGGAAACATTTCCGGGTCTGATTTGCACTGGCCGGCCAGATCACCCGATAGCGCCCTTAGGGTTGTACGTATCAATCAGAAATTGGTATTCATTTAGGCGTTGTACAAGCTACCAATTCGTCATATAACACTTTTTAGTGCACATTACCGTTATAAAGATATTCCCCAAAAACCTTAAATTCTGACTTCCTTGGGTGCCCATCGATGGGGACTTTTGGCATTTTGTTTGCAGCCGCAGAAGCTACAAATTTGTCATAGACGACTTTACAGCATATACCCTCGTTACAGAAATATTCACGAAAAACCCAAAAATTCTCGTTTTTTCTAAAGTTTAAGCCCCCGTAGCACCGTTGTAGAGATTTTCCTGAAGGCTTGATAAAAATAATGTTTGACCTCGTGGCACCGTTGGGAATGCTCAAATCAAAATCGACTTTTGACATTTTATTCAGGTTTCACGAGAGCTACAATTTTGCCATACACCACTTTTCAGCACATATTACCGTTATCTAGATATTAAAAAAAAACTGTTTTACAGAGCCTTTGACCCTCTGTAGCACCGCTAGTGACACTCGTACACACGGGGACTTTCGGGGTCTTGTGTAGGACCTCGAAAGGAAGGCTCATGCAACAATTCAGCTTTCCCCTAATTTTTTCGAAGTTTGCCCATAAACCTATGGTAGAATTTCATTGGGTAAGTAATACATATTTCTCTTAGATAAATCATCTAAATTTGTACTTAGAATTATTTTGTCCAGCGATTCTTAACTACAGTGCGCCCTCTCTCTTGCCATTACGGGCGCGGCTTTCTTTTGATAGGAGTCCGCAAACGTGCATGTCGTCCTATAAACTCAAAATATTTTTCCAGATCATCCCCTCCTCTCACTTCTGTAGATTTTTACGAATTTTAATAGTTTTTAGACTCGGTCTCACTTTACGGAAAAAATAGAGATAACTAAATTTGAGAGACCGCTTGCTGCTTTTTTCGAAATTCTGACATTTTTTAAAAATACAAATTTTGTCTTAAAATGATCGTTTTGAGAAATATTTAATACACTGAGAGAAATTTACGCAAATAATAAAAAAATACGTTCTATTCGAACTATTTAACCTTTGCTTTTATAAGGATTTTTTTCTACGCGGATTCATAGCATCTAGCTGGGTAGATAAAAATATTTCATCATATTTTCACATCCAGCCCCATTCTGGTGAGATATTGGAAATTTCAATTTACTGCTACAGGGTTATTATCGATGACATCGATTACTTTTTATGTGAAGTATCGATAGTGTAGGGATGTTCAAATTTTTTAGTAAATCTTTGAATACATATTTTGTTAGTTTTCTTTTTAATTTAAAGCAATGGAGCGAGTGTTTTGTTAATATTTATTGGTTTTCATTTATAGTTAGTTTTTTTCTACTTTAAGGCTATAGTTTCCGTTTACGTCAGCCAAACAAAGTTCGGTTTTATAGGTCAATTTCCACCAGCAATACAATATTTTCTCTAAAATGCGAAATCCATTCTTTGTAAATAAACAACATTTCATTCAGTACTGGTGAGACCAGACCTATTTTTCAATTTCCGTGACAACAAGTGACTGTAAGGTGAATCGAAAGGTTTTGACCTCGAATGACCGCTTGGATTTTACCATTCTTATTGATATCAATTTCAGTTGGGGTTACGGAATCTGCAATTCCGATTCGACCCCATTCAACTAAATGTCCGCTAACTAGTCGACAAGTTATTATTGTAACACGGTTTCCACTTTATTAAAATAGTGAAGTCGGCAAAATAGATTTTAGACAGCATGTTCGATTTTCGTCCCAAAAAACAAGAACGTTTCTAATTTTTAAGCACACATGTAATGTGCACCACGGCGCTTTTGGAATTTACATATATGTACAGGGTTTCCTGCAAACCATTTCGCCATACGCCTATGGTAGAATGTAGAGTTTGTTATCGGAAAAATATCGCCCAAATTATTTCTTTTTAGAAGTTCATAAAATTTCCAATAAAATGTCTCCTTGGACGTATTTGAATATTTAAATACACTTGTTAGAATGTTGTAAAAATGTTGGCATCACTTTTCCGGGAACACATCCTAGAATCTACCATAGGTTTATGGCGAACCGGTAGCGGGACACCCGACACCCTGTATAGCATATCGACCAATAGCCTACCATTTCTCGTCAAATCAATTTTTGGAGAACATACATTCAGAGACCAAACAGCAAAAATCAATGTATGTAATTGTGGATTTTTTACCATATAAAGTGTCCACATTGAGTTACCCATCCCTAAAACAACTGCAATTCCCACATTTGAATATTTTCTTTTGGCCTAAAAAAGTTTACTAATTTAATTTAGAAATAATCGAATGCTGATTTTGCAAAGTTATTTAAAAAATGTGAAAAGAAAGGTGTTTGGGTAGAAAATTTAATATATCTACCCTGGTAGATAGATGCATGAATATCGACAAAACTCAAAATAAAATATGAAAACATCCTAAAATTTTAACTTTTTTCATTTTATTTTTATCCTATTAATAATAACTGAGTCGTCGGTTGCTTTTACATTTTTGGTGAAAACTACACTGAAAAAAAAATCATAATATTAATGAACTAGGAGTATAGACTTTTTTTCATTACCATGATGAATTAGTTCATAGCTTAGAGAAAGGATAGCAACCCATGCCATGCGTTAGTCCAGAGTGGCTATGCGATCACACAACCCATATGTTTTTGACTCCAAATTTATTACACTACACTCCACGAAATAATTCAAACGTCAAAATATTGTCGATGCAATTATTAACCCTTCTGTCGCCGCCTACGAGCTATTATGCCTAAGGTGTAGCTGAATTTTCTGTGAAATCAATCTTATTTTTCGAAGAGGTCTAATTTTGGTTCTAGAAACAAATTACATACTATGTCTTACGATGATACGCCGTTTTTTCGTTTCTTTAGACATAGTTTATATTTTCCCGAACGTTTGATCGCATTTGTGGCCGTCAGTTCCTTTAAAATATATATGGAAAGGGGTGGAGAATATTGTTGAACGTAAGTAGTAAGTAAATAAAACAAAATTTGATGTTATTGTTCATTAATTACATGACATCGTTCATAGTAGTACATATTGATGTCACAATCGCTTTAAGCGTATTTTATAAACCTTCGTAACGTATAGTCTGGTTGGTGTAGGTAGGCAGGGCGCATGTTTTCAAATCATAGGGTTGGATCGATTCCCACTGTAGGTAGGCAGGTAATTTTTGATGACTTTTCGGAGCAGAGGTAAAATAAATGTCGTCAACATTTATGAAGCTGGATGCCGGCCTGCGCCAGTTTTTTTTTAAGATTGATTTACTCAGTAATTATATCAATGAATAAGTTGTTAATTTTATGAATTTGTTCATAATTTTAAAGAAATTTTTGTTCGTTGTTTTGATAAAATCAGATTCATTAGACTGATGAAAGCCGTCTTCGGTGGGATATCGGTGTAAATATTCATTACTTTAATGAAAAATTTCATTGCTTCAGGGCACCTTTTTCTTTCAGTGTAGCATTTAAATATCTACCCGGGTAGATACTATCAAAGCGAAGATTAAATAAAACCCACGTTTCCATACTCAAAATCGCTCTCTGTGTTCCGTAATCCGGAAAACCACTTGGCATGATGCGTTGATTGTGAACATGTTCTTATATTCCTTATCCGAGTTGCTTTCTTTTGAACGAATACAGGAAATACAAGCGGTCAAGTCGTTAGATCAGATCAGTCAGATGCTATTTTTTTTTAACGTAGAATTGTGTTTAACCCATTTTCTGCCATTGGTTCGTTCACGAACCATTAATGTTTTAATTTTTATAACTGCAAAAGTAATTT
Organism: Microchrysa polita; assembly: GCA_949715475.1. Lineage (NCBI taxonomy): Eukaryota > Metazoa > Arthropoda > Insecta > Diptera > Stratiomyidae > Microchrysa > Microchrysa polita. The sequence continues at coordinate 44,114,815 of OX454415.1, read as the reverse complement.
TTTTGTTAAGAATGAATTTAACTGATGTTTTCTATAGAAGAATTGATATTGTAAATTAAAATTTTTTTAAATTTTAAAATTCGGTATTTTGCGTCAAAAATAACGGTAAATTTGGCTAATTTTTGTCCCCGTGACCCTTGTAGGGATGGTCTCCGATTTGGCCTTTATCCGAAAAAATTTTTTAAACAATATTTTTAATAAATGAAGCTGAACTGATTGTGAATGACGAATATTACATACAAACTTATAATTTTTGTTTAAAAGGATAATAAATTCGACTCTAAACTTAATGGTTCGTTGACGAACCATTGGCGGGAAACGATATCTTGTGTCTATTTATAAAAGACTCGACATTTTCTATGCAGGCTTGTCAATTGTTGAAGAAAATTGCATTCCATACTTGCATAAATTTTAATTTAAGGATAGGAAAGGAGTTTATTCTAATCAAAATTAATGTACAGTAAACCCCCGATTTTCTGGACCCCTAAAATCCGATCCCGATATGGACTTATGTATGTCCAATTTTGTTTTATTTGTGATAAAATTTTGAGCTTTTCTATAGATAATTATTGTATGCTGCTCTATAAACTTGATGGAATGTATATTTCGAATACAAGATTATTAGAAGTTAAAATGGTTAATTTTTCAATGATTTCATTATCACCAGGGTGACAGTGCATTTCGAAAATTCAAACAACTCGTTAATCCGAATTGGGTCCGGTCCGAACCATTTCAGAATATCGAGGGTATAATGTAGTTACTATACTGATAGCTTTATTAGTTTGGAGCTCATCAGGAAAACCTTGAGAACCCTTGTCTCCTAGGACAAGTTCTGGACTGGTTGTCCCAGTTCTGGACTGGAGAATTTGGCGCTTATGTCTCGTTGTTCTTCAAAAATATATTTAGGGGAAAGTAAATGTTCTTCTTTATTTTTTTTTCTCAATTAGTAGTGACACAAACCGACAGTTCAGGTCTGGGATAACCCAATCTCTAAGGTTTCACCACGATTCTCCTCAATTTGGGGGGACCACTCTGGATTCCACGGGCGAATTATGCGTCACCTAAGTTCACTGATTGTTAATTACCCTATCAAACCAAATGCTTCCGTTTTTCATGGTCGATTCATACATTTCAATCATCGGATTTTCGATATCAATTTACAAAAGGTCAGTCATACAGTCAAGAAATGTGTATGCAAAATCACATAGACTGTGACTGTAACGTGTGAATCGACTTTAAGAATGTCCTTTTTTAACAAATAAACACGATCATACAGATAGTGTTGTTAATTTACCCAAATACTACAATACAGTATGACCAGCCAAAGTAAATTGACGAAAAATATTTTATATCGTTTTCCGCCATTGGTTCGTCAGCGAACCATTTTTTTCCTGGTAATCCGCGAAACCCAAAAAAATCAAAACACATTTTTTCTCTAAATCTAAGCTCAAACATCAAGAATATACAAGAAAATTATATAAAAACAATCTGCGTCGAGGTGCGGCAGGAAATGGGTTAAATTTATCTCTCATTAACTCATTGCCGGACACAACGCTAAAATTTGACACGATTTGTATGTCAAATGCTCAAAATTGGACGTCTATAGGCGTTCTGTCCGGGAAAGGGTTAAGTCACTTCTTTCAATTCAAGCATTTGTTTGCTTCATTGTATAGTTTTTTGTCATTTCAATGAAAAATCAGTGTGGACTATTTTTATTGCAAAAGGACAGTTATGTCCTCAGTAGTCGTGTAGTATCTAGTCTATAGTGAACTGCGCGTTCGCCTGGTAGACCTAGGGCCGCGACTTCAATGTTGCATTGCTACGAGTGGTTTTTTGTTTTACTATTAAAACGGTAACCACTTGCTTGGAATGTTTGCTTGATTGAAGGTTATAGTGTAATGGACCAATTCAGACAAATAAGTGTAAATTTTTGAATTCGGTTGATTTTTGCAAATGTCTTTGATTTGATCTATGTATTTCGGATCATTGACATTTGTAAAAATCCCGCTCAAATTAAAAAATCGCCATTTATGAGTGTGAATTGATCGTAAAGCACCAGCTGTTTTGGTGTGGACTGCCACATTGAAAAATGAGCAATTATGCCATTTTTTAATTGGCGGCCATTTAAAAAAAATGGAGATTGGTGACAGAGGTCAGTGGTGACAACTGTCACCGTGAGGACAGTTAGCTTGTGGCGGGAAGTTAAGGTGGTTGGTTGGCGAAACGTGAAGTTCAGGACAGTTCGAGTTTTTGCGGAAAAATTTAAAGAAAAGGAATGATCTGGGTTCAGTGTTATAATCAATTACTTAAATATTATCTGAATTTTGAATTTATTCATTATCCAGGGCGTATAGTAGACCAAGCAATGAAAGCCTAAAAAGGGGGTGACGATTTTTTTCTTCGGTATTTTATCAGGAGTAGTTAGGAGGTAAAGGTACTAATTTTACTCGGAGCTGAGGGGTGCGCTAACGCGGGGAGAGGGGGTTAAAGGTGCAATTTTTGGTGTTTTGGACTATATCTCGAAAACGGTGAGTCGCACAGGAAAAAGTTGTGAGTAAGCATTAAAGCTTTCTAAATATCCTAGTTATTTGCCCATACTTACATATGCAAAACTCCTAACGGTTCTTCCGATATTGTTCAATAAAAGTAAAAAAAAAAAAATTGTTTGCATTCTATTGACTCTGGTGTCTATCCGATTTGTTTTTCAAAAAACTTTTGTAGGGTAAAGTTAGTAAGTGGTAAATTTTCCTTAATTTGATATACTTCTTCTTGGCTTGTCTCCTATCATTCGAGAGTTAAGAGAGTCTCAACGAAGTAATATTCTATACTCATCAGAATGAAGACAACCATTGTGAAAAAACGGCAGGGGGACGGTTTTTTATTTCATGGATCCATAATGGGCGGTTCGGATTAAGACATACTACAAGCTCGCGGTCATGAGGTGTGCGCTAACGTGGGGAGGGGGGCTAAAGGATTCATTTTTGCAGGTTGTCGACTTAATCTTGGAAATATCTCGGAAGCGGTGAGTCGTCCTGAGAGTATTTGTATGGCAGTACTAAAGCCCATTAAATTTCCAAAAACTTATTTGAACACTCAAATGCCGAATTCCTAACGGTTCCCCCGATACAGGTGATTGAAACCCGAAAATTGTTAAAAAATCGTTATTTTGTTTATTTTTTTGGCTCTGGTGTCTCTCGCGATTGTTTTTCGGAAAACTGTTTCACGACCGATTTGTACGATGTTTAATTGGCTTTCATTTGATGTGCTCCCCGTTGTCCTGTCTTCAATCAGTCAAAAGCTTAGGAGTTAAAACCGAACTTCCGAATTCAATTTTCTCTATTTTCAAGGATAAAGACAAACATTGTGAAAAACCGGCAAGGGGGGGACGGTTTTTTATTTCATGGATCCATAATGCGCGGTTCGGAGGAAAACATACTAAAAGCACGCGGTCATGGGGAGTGCGCTAACGTTGGGAGAGCGGGTTCAAATATCTCATTCTTGTGCTTATTAGCTCTATTCCCGCTATATCTCCGAAACCGCGAACTCTACGAAAATAATGTCTGAACAAGAATGAAAGCTTACACAATTTCCTATAAAGTTCATCTGACATGCATAGGTCGAATTCCTAACAGTTATCCATATATAGCTAATTTAAAAATCAGAAATTTCACATAGAAAACATCAATACAGCCTACATGCATATAGCCAATCTATAGATACATGTATACCAATTATGTTGTGTGGATGTTTCCTATGTGAAATTTCTGATTTTTAAATTAGCTATATCTGGATAAATGTTAGGAATTCGACCTATGCATGTAAGATGAACTTTATAGGAAATTGTGTAAGCTTTCATTCTTGTTCAGACATTATTTTCGTAGAGTTCGCGGTTTCGGAGATATAGCGGGAATAGAGCTAATAAGCACAAGAATGAGATATTTGAACCCGCTCTCCCAACGTTAGCGCACTCCCCATGACCGCGTGCTTTTAGTATGTTTTCCTCCGAACCGCCCATTATGGATCCATGAAATAAAAAACCGTCCCCCCCTTGCCGTTTTTTCACAATGTTTGTCTTTATCCTTGAAAATAGAGAAAATTGAATTCGGAAGCTCGGTTTTAACTCCTAAGCTTTTGACTGATTGAAGACAGGACAACGGGGAGCACATCAAATGAAAGCCAATTAAACATCGTACAAATCGGTCGTGAAACAGTTTTCCGAAAAACAATCGCGAGAGACACCAGAGCCAAAAAAATAAACAAAATAACGATTTTTTAACAATTTTCGGGTTTCAATCACCCGTATCGGGGGAACCGTTAGGAATTCGGCATTTGAGTGTTCAAACAAGTTTTTGGAAATTTAATGGGCTTTAGTACTGCCATACAAATACTCTCAGGACGACTCACCGCTTCCGAGATATTTCCAAGATTAAGTCGACAACCTGCAAAAATGAATCCCTTAGCCCCCCTCCCCACGTTAGCGCACACCTCATGACCGCGAGCTTGTAGTATGTCTTACTCCGAACCGCCCATTATGGATCCATGAAATAAAAAACCGTCCCCCCCTTGCCGGTTTTTCAAAATGTTTGTCTTTATCCTTGAAAATAGAGAAAATTGAATTCGGAAGCTCGGTTTTAACTCCTAAGCTTTTGACTGATTGAAGACAGGACAACGGGGAGCACATCAAATGAAAGCCAATTAAACAGCGTACAAATCGGTTGTGAAACAGTTTTCCGAAAAACAATCGCGAGAGACACCAGAGCCAAAAAAATAAACAAAATAACGATTTTTTAACAATTTTCGGGTTTCAATCACCTGTATCGGGGGAACCGTTAGGAATTCGGCATTTGAGTGTTCAAATAAGTTTTTGGAAATTTAATGGGCTTTAGTACTGCCATACAAATACTCTCAGGACGACTCACCGCTTCCGAGATATTTCCAAGATTAAGTCGACAACCTGCAAAAATGAATCCTTTAGCCCCCCCTCCCCACGTTAGCGCACACCTCATGACCGCGAGCTTGTAGTATGTCTTACTCCAAACCGCTTATTATGGATCTATGAAATAAAAAACCGTCAACCCCCTGCCGTTTTTTTCACAATGGTTGTCTTCATTCTGATGAGTATAGAATATTACTTCGTTGAGACTCTCCTAACTCTCGAATGATAGTAGACAAGCCAAGAAGAAGTATATCAAATTAAGGAAAATTTACCACTTACTAACTTTACCCTACAAAAGTTTTTTGAAAAACAAATCGGATAGACACCAGAGTCAATAGAATGCAAAAAAATTTTTTTTTTTTACTTTTATTGAACAATTTCGGAAGAACCGTTAGGAGTTTTGCATATGGAAGTAGGGGCTAATAAATAGGATATTTAGAAAGCTTTAATGCTTACTCACAACTTTTTTCTGTGCGACTCACCGTTTTCGAGATATAGCCCAAAACACCGAAAATTGCACAAAATTGCACTTTTAACACCCTCTCCCCGCGTTAGCGCACCTATCAGCTCCGAGTAAAATTAGTACCTTTACCTCCTAACTACTCCTGATAAAATACCGAAGAAAAAAATCGTCACCCCCTTCGATGTTCTCTATAATGTCTTGTTTGATTGGCCTATAGGTATACTTGCTTTTTTTATTGTGTATTAAACATTTTGAATTTATTACTAAAGGTTTTTTTCTCTCTTTCCAGGTAAGCGTGATTTCCTGAGACTCCTATTGGTAAGATTTAAGAACTTATTTAAAAAAATTTGCAATGAAACAATGAAGAAGAAAAAGAAAGAAACGAAATATCTGAAAATAAAGGGGAGAATTTGATTTTTTTTATAACTAGCAGTGGCGTAGGAAATTTAGTGTTTGGGGCTGGTATGGTTTAATACTTTTTGGGTTTTTCATTTGTTGGAGCAGCATTAAGCTGCGCATGTGCATTATTTTGTTTACAATTAATTTTCCATGTCAAATTCATATGAGAAAATGTCATCGAAGCTACAAAATCAAGTCACCATAGAAAATATTTGGGTCCCGAAAAAAAGTCGCATATCTAGTGTATTATGCGGTTATTTGCATTTCCTTTTTAGTTTTTCTTATTCATTAAAAATGAATGTTCAAAGGCGTCCGCCTGAGAACCCCGCAAAGAAAGCGATATCAATGGAAGTTCCACTTGATGGTCCCAAGGCCAGAGGCAGACCGAAGAACACCTGGATGTGTCAAATGAAAAACCAACAACAACGCATTGGTCTCGGCGATGACACCAAGATCCAAGATAGAGCTGCCTGTAGAAATATGCTGAGATAGTACCGCCAAAACGGGCGATGTGCCTACACCGCAGGTCGAGCAACGCGAAACCACAGAGCGGTATAAAGAACGTGGCAAGGAAGAAGAAGAAGAAGATTGAAAATGAAATGAACAATTCTTGCAGGAGTAGGTAAATGTTCATTGTCCTCCCGATTAGTTATCGTGCTATACTATCTTTTAGAACTAGAAGAATCTGCATCTTCACGGTGTTATTGTCGGGAAGAGTGTGCATATCAGCACGATCAGCCGACTTCCTATACTCACTAATAAACAATAATAAATATGCATTCTAGACGTATTGCATTCCACAATTCGTTCATTGGTTTTAATATGGGAAAGGGTCATAAATTATATATTATGCCAAATCAAAGGGTAAACAACATCTAGAGGTGAGAGATAGGGGTTGAAATATGAATCTTTCATTTTTTTTTTGCACAAAAGGAAATTACATACATAATTAGTCATTTTTCCTTATTTAATCGGCTATTTTTTGTTTAATGTAGAATTAAATAGAACATGGCAAGAAATAAAATCCAATTTCGTGTCTGTGAAATCCCTGAAATCAATATTAAATAAAATAGTGCAGTCAAAATATCCCATTTCAGGCCTCCAAATAGAAAAAAATAGAGTAAGGCTATTTTTTGTGTTTTTTGAATCAGCGGGCTCCCAGGAATCTAAGACTCATTTTGCTAAAAAAAAAATTTGATCGGAAAGGTCCCAAAAAGGACAAAAAAGGATACTCTTTAATTCTTGACCGTAGGTCAGCATGCGGGCTTTCAAATTAAAGGGGACGTTGAGTATATTACATATCCGGTGTTTGTTTCCTGTTTCAAGGACCCTCAACGGAATAAATCGAGATTAAATGAAAAATTATTGTGTTTCCCGTGTATCTTTCCAAAGCCATAAATACGATAATAATTGAAGTTGTCACTACGTTTCTCACTTTTCCGAATCTATATTCATTATTCAATTTGCTAAGAAAAAAATTATCGGAAAGCTCTGAAAAGGACATTAAAGGACACCAATTACCAACCTTGATTGAACGTGAGCATTCGGGATGTCATATCAAAGAGGACGTCGAGTGCATTGCATATCCGGTGTTTGTTTCCCGTTTCAAGGACACTAAATGGAATAATTCGGGCTTAAACGAAAAATTACGGCTTTAAAAAAATACATATACGAGAAACACGAAAATTTTCCATTGGATCCCAATTTTCTCTTGTGAGGGCCCTTGAAACAAGTAATAAACTCCGGATATGGAATGTACTCGACGTCCTCTTTGATATGACACCCCGCATGCCCACGTTCGTTCGAGGTTTATAATTAGTGTCCTTTTATGTCCTTTTTGAGAGCTTTCCGATCATTTTTTTTCTTAGCAAATTTAATGGTAAAATCTGTAGGTATTATAGATTCGGAAAAGTGAGAAACGTAGTGACAATTTAAATTACTCTCGTAATTATGGCTTTGGGAAGATACACGGGAAACACAGTAATTCTCCATTTAATCTCGATTTATTCCTTTGAGGGTCCTTGAAACATAGAACAAACACCGGATATGTAATGTACTTGACGTCCCCTTTGATCTGATACCCCACATGCCGACCTCCGGTCAAGGATTAAAGAGTATCCTTTCTTGTCCTTTTTGGGACCTTTCCGATCAACATTTTTTTAGCAAAATGAGTTTTAGATTCCTGGGAGCCCACTGATTCAAGAACCACAAGAATTAGCCTTACTCAATTTTTTTCTATTTGAAATGCTAATATGACTGCACTAAAAAGCAATATTGTCATTATGTTATTACTAGTCATTTTCACGCTATATCAACAGACCCCCCATAATGACACTATCGAATTTCAACTTTGCCACCAACATACGCGAGCAAAACGCAAATATGTATGTACATGTTCGTACATTTTCCAATAACAGTTGAATGTCATCATGTCTTTGCATTTATAGTTGTCATGCTATCAACAAGCAGCCAACGACCCGAATGCAATGAGACATAAGGTAAGCTTAAATAAAGTGCTGCAGAATTGATTTGTGTATGACGAACAACCGAGTTCATTATTTAAGCCTCGTTCACACCATACGAGCTTACTCGCTGCGAGTGGCGAGTGCTAGCTGTATAGCAGAATTGATTTGTGAGAATCCAGGGCATTTATTGCCTAAGACTCGGCCACACCATACAAATTGATATGATACTTTGGTGGCGAATTTTCATAGTAACAACAACTAGACACATCGAGCGAGTAATTGCTAGTAAGAATTTACTCGCTGCGAGTTGAAGTTGCGATTGCAGGTTGTTGTCTTTTGTCATTGGGCGAAATAATGTTTCTAATTCAAATAACTTGAAATACAGTTCGTCTAATATTTTATGCTTAATTTTAAACATAATAATTGCTTGGGCAGAGTTTGCGCTAAAAAGTTTGTCTCTCATTTTATGGATATAGAACACAACTCGCAAAAATCAACCAACTTTAGCAAAAAAATGTGTGGTGTGACTGTGGCTTTAACATAAGCGGTCGATATAAGTCAGTGACCGTCATGTAAATATCTGATATTCTGAAATTCTTTAATTACAAAAACACATGAATACAATACACTTCGAATTGAAATATGTCTGGCAAATTTAGGTATAATTACTCTGTTTGCTGCCAACTGTTCCAATTGCAAATGATTTTATTTGTGTACTTGTTCGTATTAATTGATATCGAGAAAAATTATTACAAAAACATAGTTCGATGAAAATTTATATCAATTTTCCAAGTATGCATAAATTTGTACGAGAACCGTGTATTGGGTGTCAGCATTTATTGTCAGCTTCTGTGCAGAGCATAAACAGCGAAATTTGAATTTTGTGTGGGATGATGTTATGGCTTCTGAAAAATTAGAGACAAAACAGTTTTTCATCAGTTTGAAGTAAATTGATAGTCATTAGGACAGCAATTTTCATCAAACTTGATAAACAAATCCTAATATTGGATCATAGGAGGCAGCTACAATTTTAAGGACATGACATTATGCTTAACAAAAACGCCAACAAACACAGTATTTTTAAATAAATATTATTGTTGTTATACCCTTTCAGATAGATTTAATGGTTAATGATTTGTTAAAAATTCGAACGATACACTTTTAAAGTTTATTACCCAATCGACTGTGCTCCGATTCCATTAAATTTTCCCAAGTAATGTGAAAATTTCCATGAAAACTCTACAATTAAAAAAAAAACTCGAGTCTCACCCTAAGTTTACCCTAGCCAATATATAGCTTGATCTCAAGTGATTGTCAATCACAGTCGCTCGCATCCATACGCAACATCACCACATATTCCACCGCCCTCATCAAATTTCAAGTGTTACAAATTCCAACGACCAACTAACAACACTGTAAACATTTTTCAAGTAATCTTGAAAATTTCCCTGCGAGAGAATGTGAACGATATGAATTGATACGACCAATCTGGAAAGGAAGGAGAAAGGCAAGTAAACGCATGAATCTTGTACAGCAAAAAGAAAAACTGGAAAATATACTTGACCCCATTATTTCTCAGGCCGCATGATGTATAGTATTCCATTCTTCTCACCAATGGCTCGTAACTAATTCGTCCTAGTACAATCATACTTGTCACTTCTGCCGTCAAAGTCTACTTCCTCCCCCAATACAATTCGTGTTTCACCCATATAATCTTTTATTTTAGACACTGCAGACCTATGACGATGTATTATATTATGCGGCAACAGTATTCTCGTACATTTTGGCCTTGCAGAACGATAGGATATCTGCTATTCTCTATTCGGTTCGTTTTACTACGCGATATGAACGATATAGCCTTGACTATGTATTATAGAGTATCCGTGCGGTCGTAAAAACTTCTAGGCCTCGGAAATAAAATTTCAAGTTGTCGGATATGTGGCGCCAACAAGTAGTGTCTTATTATTACCCTCCTTTCGTTCGACGCGTGTTTTTATCCCTTTCAATCATATACGCCCTGGGATTTTAAGGATCCTTTGTTCCCATCATACTACTACTTACACAGCTGAACATTGAATTGTAATCAATTGTGTATAGTGGAGCGAGGAGCTGTGGCGGTGGAATGCGGGCGCGAGGAGAAGGATAGAGGCTCGAAATAATATGTGAAAGGTTTCAATGGTGTGTCACATTCCGTGCGAATGAGGTGACGCCATCATAATAGGTTTTGGTGGCGTTCTCTCTCCGACTTTTGTACGGAGAATAATGTATGCGATCCTGATACTGATGGTTCCACGTGGAAGCAAAGAAGCGTGTGATTATTTTATTAGATATTATGTATATAGTTTTCTGGGTGTGATTTTCGACAATAAGCCTCTGTCAATGCTGATAAAGAGAGATATGACATTTTTGTGATGTGTTTAACACGTTAAGCTTATTTTCGAATTTGGTTCGTAATGAGAACTGTTGGAACGAATTTATAGGTTAATGACTCTTTTTTATGAAATTGCTTACACGCACTTTGGTAATAAACCAATCAAGGCAAGCTTGTTTTCATGTATTGGAAGTTTTTTTCCGGTTGGACCGGGGCTGTGAAATCTTGGAAAGAAGTGAGCAGGCCCGTTCCATGTGGTTCCTTCCCAACAAGATTCGCCCGACTTGGGACTCTCATACGTACTAAAACACAGCCCAAGACCACGTTCGAGCTATAGTAGGCGGACCACGCGGTACGGGCACTCAGGCTACTGACTTGATCATTGTACCCTACCTGTTTTGTCTGCGATTGATGCAGGATTCCGCGAATCGTAGCACATTCCCAAGAGGTAGTGAGAACACCTCGCTCTCGTCGATGAAGTAATCACCAAGATACCTCATCCTTGACATTGAAAGGCATGCTGTGTTTTCCTCTTCCTCACATTGGCTCCACATAGCCGATAGTGCCATTTTAATTTTGTTTAGGTGGTAATTTAGAGAGCAAGCAATGACCTGTCACTAGATCTGTGAGGGTCTTTATGCCCCCATTCCTGAGATTGAAGAACGCCACGTGTCGCATGGGTGTGGCGATGAAGGCCTTAGTCTGTCGGCAGGAATCTATGTTTTCCCAGACTCTGGCATGGATCGCAGTCGACTCCTTTTTTAGGGTAAGCTTAGTCACGGATGATGGTATGCCAAAAGCTGGCTCCGGATCTATCATGTGGGAGCTAGAGCCTTGTGGGGCGAGTTCATCTGCCACCTCGTTCCCATAGTGAGTGTCCGGGCACCCACACCAGCTGTAGCCCGTTTAGTCTAACCAGCCTTAGAAGCGCTTGATGGCAATTCCATACAAGCTGGCTTGATATTTCTGAAGTCTAGCGCCTTTAAGGAAGCTTGGCTGTCAGCATATTCTAATGTTGCGGCCGCGCAACATAATTAGTGTAGCTAATTATGTCATCTCCAACGAAGTCAGACCATTCTTCTCTGTCAGTGGGGATTACTTGGTACGACTTATCGAGACGTATTTTCAAATTATCCTGTCCGAAGGATGTTTTTGAAGTGATTTCATTATTGACGCATGACCGTGGAATATTGTTATATTCCAGGTGCCCATGTTTACAAGACGGTAAGCGTCGACCAGTGCCCTCCTCTTCACTTCTACATCAAGAGGTGGTAAGTTTAGGAGGGCCTCCAGTTCCGCAAACGGCGCGGTTTTTATTGCCCCAGTGATGCTTAGGTAGCACAGTCTCTGCACATGCGTCAGCAGCTTCTTGCTGACGCCAACTCTGACTCAAGGTCACCAAACAATGCAAGGAATGGTTAGAGTTAGAGGGGATAGTCCGCTGGGTGTGAGTGTGTTTTCGGTATATATCAAACTCAAATCCGCCATTTTTTCTGATGATTTTTACGTCCAGGAATGGCAGCTCATCATTGTCCTCTGATTCTATTGTGAACTGGATGTTCTGGTGAGCCTTGTTCAGATTGCTCAAGATCGTCTCGCCCTCTTTCTTATTGATAATCGCTAGCACGTCGTCCACATATCTTACCCAGAATCTCGGAAATGCTCCCTTGTCTTCCAGTTCTCCCGCGATATGTTCATGAATTACTCACTTATGAAGGGAGAGAGTGGATTTCGCATGGCTACCTCTCTAGTGCCCTTGTAGAATCTGCCCCTGAAGGTGAAATAGTTCTCTGTCATGCACACCTTTGCTAGTCTCATGAGCAGATTGACTTCCCTCTTCCAGGGAGGCGGTGCAGGACCCTTCGATAGAAGCCACTCTTCCACGTCCTCTGCAAATGTGATGCTCTGGCCCGACGCCGCTGGAGATAATTCGGAGTGGCCTATCCAGACACGGACGACATAGCTTCTGTCAATTAGCAACCTCGATTGATTTCTTAGCACAATCAACCTTGATCGTCAGGTATAGTCCTGCCCATAGGTGACTACGGCGATAGTACAATAGTGCTGCCAACCCTCCTTCGGGTTCACGTCTCTCCCCCCCCCCCCCCATTCCCACAATCTAATCTAATCTAATGTGGAGTGCAGCTTCCATTACCGAGCTGGGGAAGAGTGCCTTGACTTCAAACGATACCAGCCGCTCGTCTGGTGAAATTGAGCCCACGTTGTTCAATTTTGCGATGAGATCCTCCCTGTTCGTCAAACTCCTTGTAGATCTGCTTCCACCTAGACCAGTGATTCCCAAACTAGGGGGCGCGCCCCCCTAGGGAGGCATAGCGATCAGGGAACGGGGGCGCGAGCACAACTCTAATATTGATTCAAATACTAAATTATAGTTTGCTTCCCATTAATGAATTACACCAGAGCTAATCTGCTATTGCAAAGCGTTGCAAAATGACAAAAATTATATTTTCGTCGATTAATTCGCTGCTACTAGCCATTTAATGAATACCACTGAGAATATTAGGTCGAAAATCACTTGATATGGCTGATATGTACTGCCAGCTATAGTCTTTGCATGATTTTTTATAAAAAAAAATACGGATTTTGGTCGCTCCAGTAATATTGATATCAATTTTGCTGCTCGACGTACGTATCACTAAAGCCATAATGACGGCCGAACTGACGACGAAATTCAGGATGTGGAAAGCATGAAAGTTAAATAATGCTTTCTAAAAATTCCAGTATGTAGTTTCAAAATATGGGCTGCACTAAACAAACAAATGTTCAATTTCAAACAATTTAAATTGCGACTTATGTCCAAAATTAAAAGCATTGCCCATGGCAATTTCGGTTTTGGCCAACATTTTCTCGGGGGGCGTCAGGATCAGCAGATCTCGCAAGGGGGGCGCAAGCTGAAAAAGATTGGGAACCACTGACCTAGACTATTGAACCTCTGGAGTTGTCATTTTGCGATGTTCTTGCGTCGGGAAGTTGGTAGCTGCCACGATTTGCCTGAACTCGTTTCCTTTTTTTTCGTCATGGTGTATGTGAAGTTATACAGCCGAATTTTTAGTATGCGTTACCGTTATATAGATATTTACAAACATCTAAAAACAAAACGTTAAATCGTGCTATTCAATTCCTCGTAACGCCCTTCGATTCGCACGCTTGAATAATAACTTTGGTCAATTTAACTTTTCATCATCAATGTCGTGCTCTGCCGCCGTGATCGTTCGGTCGCCACTCTATGATATAGAGGTTCATAGAGAAACGAGTTTCCAAACTCGGCATGACTCGTTGCAAGTTTTTCATTCAGAAGAAGATGATAAGAAATATTCGTATCGTAGAATAATAAACTAACAATGCGACTAGGAAGTGGTACGACTGACAGTATCACACTCCGAATTTAGTTGTCGTTGAAACGTTGACAACTACACACGGTATTCGTCAACGCACCATACTCCACTAGGAGTTAGGGCAAATCATCACCATCATCAATTTGGCATAATAGCCCGACGTCGGGCTTTGGCTGCCTGTAAGGTCTTAGAACACTCTAATTCATCCCCGATGACTATCTCATTAAGGATACCGTTATATAAAAATCAAGAATTCAAATATATTCCGAAAAACTGTTCATTTCAAAGTTTGATCCGAAGTAGCTCCTCGAAGAAAACGTATTGTTGGGCCTTTCGGCATTCTGTTTTTGAGCCTCGGCAGATTCAATTTTAATATTCTTTCAGTAAATGTTACCGTTATAGAGATATTTACAAAAAGTTGTGAATATGCATTGTATTGTTGCAATTGGAATTTTTTTTAAAGAAATTTGGATTTTTTATGAAGAGCTTTACGGCGTTGCCGCTATGGATATCTATTCCTGTAAAACTGTCCAATTAATCTTTCGATAGAAAACGTAAAAACTACGAGATTAATGTAAATTAACTTTCGGTATACCTTACCGTTATCCTTCTGTATATAAAAATGCTGATTGGCTTTGATGAATCCCGAATGTACGTACAAGTTGTCGGTAAGTTAAAGTATAACATACGAGAACGAAAAACAGTCCGTCAGTGCTGCCTGCTGCGAGCGCGCAGAGGGAGCATGTCCGCTCAGAGCGTGGAGCAGGCGTTTCCTGGTGGCATTGGCAGGGGGGAGGGTGTGGGCAGGGCCGGGGGGATTGAGTAAATCCTGTTCATAGTGTGGGTCCTCTATAGGACAAAGAGCTCTAGAAAATTGTGAGATAGTAAGGCATGAGGCGAATAGATTGTTTATTACGGTTCCTCGCTTAAGTATTTTGAATCTTCTATCTTCTTCTTCTATATACGAGGGTGGTCTGAAAAGTTTCCGACCTCAACTCAAAGATGGCGCCACTCGTCAATAAAAGCTAGTGAATGTAGTTGTGCATCTTTTAACAGTTACTCACCAAAGTTTCGGCCATTTTGGACGCGCAGTTTTTAGTTGACAGTCGTTTGAGTGAGGCCTGCAAAGTGGGCCTCCGTGGCGGCGATGACCTCCTCATTCGACTGAAATTTCTGCCCGGCTAGTGACTTTTCCAAGTTTGGAAACAAAAGAAGTCACTCGGGGCGAAATCTGGAGAATACGGTGGATGGGGCAGCAGTTCGTAGCCCAATTCGACCAGTTTGGCGTTGGCGGGCGGAGGTGTGATCCGGTGCGTTATCATGGTGGAAGAGAATTTTTTTCTTTGCCAAGTGGGGCCGTTTTTTCCTCAATTCGGCGTCGAATCGGCCCAATAATTCGGTATAGTACAGCCCTGTGACCGTGTTGCCCTTCTGCAGGTAGCCGATGTAGATCACACCTTGTGAATCCCAGAAACCGCTGGCCATCACCTTTCCGGCCGATGGAGCAGTCTTCGTCTTCTTCGGAGCACGTTCGCCGGCTGAACCCAGCCAGCATTTAATACATTTGTAATCATTATTTCATGCAACACGCGTAAGCACATATTGCTTATTCATTCATCACGTTTTCATACAAGCAGTATATGACGATGTCCCCCTATTTCATGTAAATACGCATTTGCGCCTTATTACGGATAATCATTATAAAATCGTTATTCGTAAGCATTATGTAATAGTTAGGTATCATATATATTCAATGCATCAAAGAATAATTAAAAAAAAACACGGGCGATGGAGAGTCTCGAACTCATAACCCTATGCACCCAAGGTGCGCGCCCTAACCACTGCTCTAGCCAGACTATATGTCATCATGTTTTATTCGTGAATCTAATCACCCCAGCAACAAAAATCACACTTGAGGAGAAAACCATTATGTTTCCTATATGCATGATCCGTCGACATTCCTTCAGCTGACCAACATGTATCTAACTCCTAATGCGTCCTATCGATACATAATGCCGATTGGTGATTCATGAAGTAAAGCTTATTTGTGGCAATGTTCACGGTATATGACGCCGATGCTGGCTGGGAAGTCCACTGTTTCGACTGTTCCTTGGTTTCTGGTATGTACCAGTGTATTCAAGTTTCGTCGACTGTCACGAAACGACGCAGAAACTCCTTCGGATTGCGCTTAAATAGCGTCAAACACTGCTTTGAAGTGGTCTCACCGTTGCGCTTGTTGTCCGGAGTAAGCAAACGCGGAACACATCGCGCCGACAGCTTTCTCATGCCCAAAATTTAATGCAGGATATGACCCACGCGATCTTTTAAAGTGCGTAATGTCTCAGCTATCTCTCGCACCTTCAATCGGCGGTCTGTCAATACGAGATCGTGGATTTTTGTCACGTTATCCTGCGTGCTAACCGTTTTCGGGGCACCTGGACGTGGCTCATCAAAAACCGACGTGCGACCACGTTGAAACTCGTTAAACCAATTTTTGACGGTCGCCATCGAAGGAGAATAGTCACCGTACACAGCATCCAAACGCTCTTTGATTTCGCTGCGCTCCAAAAAACAAGAATCGAATCACCAGCCGATATTGCTCTTTTTCCATTTTTCTAAAATCGGCGGACACTCCAGCTTTCACACGTGGCCAAAGCAAAACTGCGCGTCCAAAATGGCCGAAACTTTGGTGAGTAACTGTTAAAAGATGCACAACTACATTCACTAGCTTTTATTGACGAGTGGCGCCATCTTTGAGTTGAGGTCGGAAACTTTTCAGACCACCCTCGTATATAAAAGAAAGCCGTTTTAGTTACACTATTTATAACTCGAGAACGGCTGGATAGATTTTCATGATTTTGGATTTGTTGGATTAGGCTCTGGCCAGAATAGCATAAAAATTTTAAAACATCCAAAAAATTCACAATGAGCTAAAATTCACAATGGGTTCTTTTTCACCTATTTCTGCGTGTATTTCTTAAACATATGAGCGAATTTCAGTAAATTTCTTCCACAGGATTGGTCTCTACCCAAAGTAACAGGACAACTATCGAGACATATGAAAAATTCACAATGGGGCACAATTATGAAGATAATTGTTTTTCTTATACTTTTTTCTGTCTTTCTTGAGCGAATTACAGGATTTCAGTAAGTTGACCCCACCTTATGGGTCTACACAAGGCTCCGACCAGGATAACCATTGAAATAAGCAGAAAATTCACAATGAGCAACAATTCACAATGAGTTGTTTTTTCGCATATTTTTGTTTTCATTTCTTGAACTTCTTTGCGGATTTTTAGAAAATTTGTCTACCGAATGGGTCCTATCACTGAATATCAGAATATGTAACATTGAAACACGCGAAAAAATTTTTAATGAGCAAAATTATAAAGATTTCCTGGCAGAAGAACTTTGATATGTTTTCAAAAATTAAAAGGCGACGAAATTGCTTCAAAATACATATGACCAAGTCTGATCTGACAACTCCGTGCATTCACCATTATAAAATTGTAAACAGAAATAATTATAATACAAAAATTAATACCAACTTTTTTGTATTCAATTGCAATTTCCTTCCAATAACACATCAAAACTAATAACCCAAATTATCAAAAAATGTACATAGTCCTTACTTTATCAGAAAGCGAGCAATTATTATGTCTATAATTACAATTTCTTCAACCACTTCAATTAGTGCATCTATGCTTGTCTAGAGAACATTTGAAATTTTCTATTGCGGTCGCGCTAACAGTCGATAAATCAATGTCAGGGTTAAGTGGAAAAAGCCGGCTGGGTGCACACAGTCACATACACAGCATTCATAATTTGAAAAATCCCAGCAATAAGCGCGGTTATGAATGCATGATGCGGGTCAATGCGCTTCACGACATTACCCACGTTTGAACGATCGTCTTCGGCGTAAGACACTCCATACACCGCGAGTTTTTCAAACAATTTGCTGTCTTCTGTATGAATATACGAGCACGACCAAAAGGCTTGACTATTATGAAAGAGGGAAGCATATTTTTTATTTCATATTCAATTGAGCCGAACCGAGGGGAGTGATGATGAAAAAAGTGTGTTTCTTTAAATGTAAGCAAGTATCTTACGCGCGTAACTATACCAGAACAGAACCATCATTTAGTAGAGCCGAATCAAGTGCTTGCTGTGAATTTCCTCCTCGAAGAAAAAGAACGGTCGAATTTTTTTTTTCAAAGAAACTGTATCCAACCGGACAAGAACAATATCTAATGATTAACATTAAACAGAGATACCCGGGCATAGATATCATTATGAATTCCCAATAGACCGCTCGCAATCAACATATACCGCGCGTATAGAGGAAATGTCATTACCCAAAATGATAGGATGGAAGCACTCCGGAAGCCGAAGAAGACCTTTCTTTCCATCATATCACCACCATGCATGCATATATAAGGAGAGAGCAAAGTGTGTGCACGATGGCGGGAAAAACAAATGGTCAGCAAATAAATTTCTTTTCTTTTTGTTTTAATTAAATGAGCCGGATGTACTATCAAACATAACTTTTGATATTGTACAATGTACGTACAAGAATGATAGTATAGTGTACAGCCGGTTGTATGACACACCGTAGACGGTTCGTCCATTTCCATAAAATTCTTTAGGTTGTTGAATGTGACGTTTTCATGAGGGGAGAAGGCAGAATGGATGGATTATGGATACCTATGGGTTACATGTTATTACTTAAGACCTTACACGACCGGTGCACACACTTTCATGACTCATAAAATTCATCGCCACATCGTAAAATCCGACCGCACAAAATCATTTTAATGATCCCCGAGGATGATCAGGGCTTGGTGGTTTGGTGCATATGAAGATGCGGAAGAGGTTCTGCGGAAAGTTACCGGTTAGCATTTTCTGACTGTTTGTATTATTAAGGAGCTTTCGGTGGTTTTTCTTAACCGTTTTACATTTTTACGTTACTGCGGTTGAGAGCATATAGAAGAATGCAAATTATGCACCTGGTTAACATGTATGCTTTTTTGTTTTTAATTGAGAATGAAGAATTTGACTGGGGAATTAATTTTATGAGGCTGTAATTATGGTGTCCAAATTTGACATGAAAAATTGCATAAAGATCTTAGAAATACTCATTATCCTTGACTTGATTTTCGCCATATTTGTTAAAGTCAGGGTCGGTATCAATTTTATGGAAATGTTTTTATCTCAATAATCAAACCATGCTGTAAATTTGGGCGTTAGTGTTGACTCATTAACACATTCTCACTGTCTTATGAGCCATACGTGTCCATGACGTTCCTTCCGTTTCAAGTCTATGAGTCACATGTGACTCATATATGTATGTATTTGTATCAGTCTGTATTTTCGAATGGCAGACAATGTAAGTGGGGTAATGTAGGGGAAAACTATGGTCAGCAGTGAACATGTCACCCAAGAACTTTCATTAACAGTCGTGTCAATGAAAGTTCTTTTTGGTTTGCCGATTGTTTGCACCAGTGGCGTGCATCTCTTTAGGCGTCTTCTTGTACTTGATCGAATGACCGATCTGATGATCTAGACATCTAGCGTAATAATTATGACCAGGAATTGTTCTAATTTTTTTTAACTCGATAACTAGTCAAATTTTTCATTTTGAGAATTGGTGTAAGCTCTGCAATTGGGCAGATTTGATTATGTGAAATCATAAACAATTTGTATGAGTAGGTCTCTTATGAATCAATCTCTGAATCTCAGTGGAATTTAAAAAAATACAGCAGAACATCCATAAGCTGACTTTCAACACGTTCACTGTCTATACCGCACATGTGTATACAGCGTTCCTCTCCATTCACGTCTATGAGTCATATTTGTCTCATGAAACGAGGGAAGAACTAAAGATTTTCGGGAGGCAGACGTGGGGTGGTAATGTCGACGAAAAAGGGTCAGACAATGAACGCGTTAATCTAACTCCATATCTTGACCAGCCTCTTGCGGCCCTCGATTAGAAAACACATTAAATAAGAGTTTTCTTATATTATAGTTGCTCATCCTTCTATCTCGAGGAAATTTTGCCTGCCCTTTGGGTGCATGCATTCCTCACTGCACGTGAATTAATCTTCAGTTAACTCTTTAAGTATTATTACAGCTTAGCAGTGCCTTTCCTCTGGGCTTTTTCTATGACTGCAGATATATGACCTCTGTTAGTGACTGGCAGAAAGACCGCTTCTACCTGGTGGCCTAACTTATCGGGGAGAGTCATTTTCCGAAGGTCCCACTGAAATTGACGTTTTTGAATGTCTTTAAGCCCGTGCCAGTGGTTGTCTCGGTGTGAAGTCGAGGCTAAACTCAGACAATTAGTCCGATGCTATACAACCACAGCGCCAGAGAAACCAGAGCTGAACCGTTATACATCCTCACCTTCTATGTGCCCACAACGGCGACTAAACCCTTCATTAGCGAAAGCATTTAGAGCCAGGAAGTATTTGCGTCTGAAGAGGCAGTGAGAGGCATTCAGAGTTAGAGGGTCAAAATCTCAAGATGTCCGAATGCGCTGCGTAACGGCAAAGTAACGTTTCGTATAAAGTCTTGCGTTAGCGATTCATGACCTGAGATGAGGAAACCCAAAACCTAAATTGAAGTCCAGGACACCAGTTACTACCATATCGCGAACCTGCCTAAAATTAATGGTAGTGGCTTTCACGTGAAACGCTCTTTCCCATTTAAGACAAGGAACACCTACTTGATTCGCCAAATTTATCAATAAATAGCTCTGAAGTGAAACCTGATATTCATCCTCTCCACCATAAATATGCCTACGTACTTGACTTGGCCATTCTTGTACTTGATGCTCACAACCCACTGGAAGATGACTGCGATTAAAATTGCCCTTGGGCAAAACATGGTCACAGCCAGAATCCCCTAGGATCTCCAAAAACAGTTCGAAATTTTTCTGTGCTCTTTTTTTACGGGAATATTGTGTCGTGGTCTGTGGCCGTGATCGTTCGGTCGCCACTCTGTGAAATAGACACTCATAGAGAAACGAGTTTCCAAACTCGGCACGACTCGTCGCAAGTTTATTATTCAGAAGAAGATGATAAGAAATATTCTTATCGTAGAATAATAAACTAACAATGCGACTAGGAAGTGGTATGGCTGACAACCGTATCACACTCCGAATTCAATTGTCTTTGTAACGTTGATGGACTACACACGGTAGTCATCAACGCACCATGCTCCACTAGGAGTTACGGTAATCGAGAGAGAGAGCTCTGCAAATATTCTTGAATTTTATTTGTAGAGGGAAAGGAACCTTACAATTCATTTCTTTTTAAACCTAATATTTTCAGCCTTCAAGACTCGTTGTCCCTACCGATATTGACAGGGATCAGTTCTTAAATTTGATTATTTTTACAATCCAACGATCTTGTCTTAGTTTCGTTTCGTTGTAACATTAGTACCAGGTTGTATGCCTATGCCTATTTTCAACGGCACAACTATAAGCTTTGTAGCTCGCCTTTTTTTTCACATATGTACATAAAACAGTGAATGCAGTACGGTGGGAATTTTCCTTAATAGTATCAATGATACGTGTAGACAATAAATTGTACGGATTACATACGTCAAACATTTTAAATTTACCCATTTTACCTAAATACATGTAAACTTCGAGCTTTCAGCTTCGCCGCTCCTGAGCAAATATACTATGCATTAATTCGTTGATTGAAGCGTCAGCTTAAAGAGATGTGAGGTGTTTGCTTTTTGAATTATAGCGTTTAAGCTATTAGATCAGAGGTGTGTTTCCTGTCACCTTACATAATTATGATGTGATTAACCACCACAGTTCCCAATACATATTTATTCCCAGTCTTTAAAGCCTCATAATTGTTTCAGAAACACTTCTTCAGCGTTGTACCCCACGCGTGCTTCATCTCGCATTTAAAAATATATTTGCTGAACTTGCCCCTTTTATGGCAACACTTGTATCGCGGACTGAATAGGTAGTTTGTGAATAAGTATACCTTCAACTCCCTGTTCCGCCATTCGTTGATACGTCAATTAAGTTTTTTTTTCACTCTGTTCGGAGAGTCCGTAGATCTAGCATTACTTTGGTTCGCCCTGTAATCCAAAGAATATTGTAAGGCCTGTTCTCTCAAAACTCTTATCGAATGGTTAGTCTTATCGCATAGAGAAGACACACACAATTTTCAGAAAGCTTTTCCATTATATTGAATTGAATTTTGCTTATTTACGCTGTTGTATGAAACTGCGTAGTCTGGCTGGTCTAGCGGTTAGTGCGCGCATCTTCGGTGCACAGGGTCATGAGTTCGAATCTCACCGTGTTCCATGGTGTTTTTCGAACTCACGAGCTTGTGACGGACTATGATCTCACTCAGATGTTAAACGAGTACCCATTTATGGGGATAAATAACACTGCTGAGCGTGATGCTGATCTCATTACCTCAACAAAAAAGCAGATAAGATCTTGGAAATAGGATGTCACTAACACATCCTGCGGTCTTAGTTCAATGTTGGATTGTCGCGCCTGATATTTTTTTTTATGAAACTGCGCATTAATTTTTTTCAATCTAAGATGATGGCGTAACCAAGCAAAATATGGCGTAACTACACTCAGAAAAATGGACCCCGTAAACTTAAAAGTTTTTGTACCATTATTTTAATTAGACGGCAATTTACTAGATTTCTTCACAAAAGTAAACAGATGCAATAATTAATATAACTGGAAGAATCCTATTGAGATATTTTGTATGAAATTAAATGTGTCCCATAAATCCAATGGGACATCAGATTACATTTTAATCAGTTTGTCCCATTAAATTAACAAGATCTGATATGATTAACTAATAAATAGGATGGATCCCATTTGTTTTATATAACGTCCTATTTCATTAATGGGATATGCCTTTTAATTGAATTTCAAGCATACAGACGTATTTTCCAAGAGACCCAACATCATGCTCCCTAGCAGAGATCGTTCGGTTGCCTCCCCGTGACTTGGTAAGTTCTAAAGAGTACTAGCCGATCGGATGTTCAATACTCGGCCTGGCCCAAATATCTGATTCTTAACAAAATCCACAATGACGTAGCGAGGATGGTATAATAATATGGGACTTATAAAAAAATATGCTTCGATGAGATTACGAGTGAAACGATTTTTTTTATTACATAGGATTGATCCTATTAATTCAATAAGATATGTCCTATTGGCAAATAACTAGACCATGTGTTTGTTTTTAAAGGAGTCAACTATTAAAACAAACGGATATTTATCGAGTGAAAGTAATGGTTCCAATATTTTTAAAGTAATCAGATTTTTCCTATTGACTAAAAATAATGGGACAAAATTATTGGTTTAATGAGATTTCCCATTGAAATTTTTCTGAGTGTATGCAAAATAAAAAAAAATTCCATTCTATACAATGGAAAATCTTTCCGAATATTGTGTGTGTCTTCTCTATGCGATAAGACTAACCAGCCAATAGGTACACTGAAAAAAATGGTTTAGACTTTTTATCTAAAGTTAACTTAAATTTAGGTAGTTTTACCAAAGAAATAGCTGATTTCTCTAATCTTCGCAGCTGAAAATACTATTAAATTCGTTCATTTAACCACGCAAGATTAGAAGAAAAAGTTAAGTCAATTCTTCCACAATAGTTGTTGATTGTACTATTCAAATATAAAATTTAACTACAAACAATCGTTAATTTTTCTTCAACACAATTTAGCTATCCAACATTTAACAATTTATAGATAACGAATAGCTGTCTTTAGAAATGAAATGATTGAATTTACAAATACATATAGTAGATGTTTCAACTAATGACGAATAGAAAAATTATCCATATCTTCGTAGCTGTTTCAACTACAAAGAATCATAAGCTGAAAATCAACGCGAACTTCAGATAAATTCGTCTATTTCTTTAGATAACCATTCTAATTTTTTTTCTCAGTGTACTGAATAAGAGTTATCAGAAACCGGGCCTAAAACATCTGCGTTCTGCACGGATTAGGTGTTTGCATAGTTTTTGAATTCTTATAATTTTCTGTAGTCTGGTTGGTTCTGTGGGTAGTGCGCACACCTTCGGTGTACAGGGTCGTGGGTTCGGGTCTCACCGTGAACCAATTCAGTTTATAGTGTTTTTCGAACTCACGACCCATGTGACGGACTATGATCTCACTCAGATGTGAAACGAGTACCCATTTATGGGGATAAATAACACTGCTTAGCGTGCTGTTGATCTCAACACCTCAAAGCAGTTAACATCTTGGAAATTGGATGTCACTAACACATCTGCGACCTTAGTCCAATGTTGGATTGTCGTGTCTGTTATTTTAAGTTGCCTTAAATTATAATTTTAGCGCATTTTGTCTAGCATTACTTTGCAGAATACATATTACAAAGTTGGAAATTCGCCTCATCCTCAATAATTGTGGTGCACCAGCTTTCGACGATTTTAACAAAATTGCGGAAAACGTATGCTCCTTTAAGCATCCTATTATAAAATTAATATATACCACTCTCCGATGCTTGCAGACATTTAATGTTTTCTTATACATTTCTACTATTCCGTTATTTGTTGAATTTTTCCATACCTTTGTCAAGGTGTTTTCTCTTTACACACAATTATCTATTTGAAGGCATCACACCTCCTCTGGCGATATGATGTGCCACATCGTGTACGTTCCTCTCTATTTCCTTCCAGGTGTGTTTTTCACCCCGCCTGACACCTACTTATACATTTAATATGATTCCACTGGGTAAACATTACCATGATGGTAGTATGTATATCTATCTTTTGTACGGCACAATGTGTTGTGTATTATGGAAAAGATGAAAAGTTTATTGTAAATATGAACTCTAGGAATGCTTTGCTTGTTTCAGACAATAATGAAGTCGCGAGCGCGTTGTCGCGGCTTGTTTGTGTACAAGATGCACTTAAAAGTCAGTCATCTTCAGACTTTTAGAATTTTTCTTTCAGCAATTTATGGATACATTATGTAGGAAGTAGCCAGTTGAAGCTAGAGTGCACTATCGTGCAAGTAAAATGCCGACATATGTATGCCAAATCTAAAAAAAAAATCTTTAAAAGTACAAAGGATCAATCCAAATCCAATCCGAATCCTTAGTACTATGAACTTTGGTATTAAGTTGCCGCAATTAAATTCTTTCCAATACATGTACATACTTCAAACCGTAAGCAGCCTAAGGTCGCTTGCAGACGGCCGGCATCCACCCGGTATGTAATAGGTGTCCATACACGGAAACTCTTTCCGACCATGAATCATCCAGTAAATCGTGTCATTCGGATAATCGTTTGTGATTTGTGTGTGTGGATGCTGTAAGATTGGGGGTCCTTGGACCTATTTCCCATTTTAGGAATGAAGACTACACTCCCAAGTCTCATTGAGCGCGGAATGTAGCCCAGCGCAAAGCTGCTTCAGAAGATACTCAGGAGGTATGGAGCTAGAAGCTCGCCATCGTCAAGGCGTCAGTCGTGTGGCGCCCATCAAGATGCTTTATGGTGGTTATGTGTTCCTCAGTGTCCTTAACTCGATGGAGTCTAGCAGCAGTGTTAGTGCATTCAACACCTTCACAGAATTTGTCCCACGAGTTCAATTAGACAGTCCGGATTTTCCTGTTGTATTCATTAAGTTGGAAGCGATACGTGTCCCACTCCCCTGTCCTTTTTGCTCTGTTAAACAGCCGTCTTGTAAGCCTCATTAATCTCGATAGCAGTGGTGTCCAGCAGGGTACTCCTGTGTTGTCCTTCGTTCTTCTGAAGGGGCAGTTTCCCTCAAAAGAGGTCAGAATGGCCCTGGTGACGTTGGATACCAAGCTGTCTAGACTTTGCCAGCTGGAGGCAGTCCTGTTGATGGTGGATAACCTCTCTCGTAGAGAGATTTTGTAGTTGTCCCACTCAATTAGCTGTGGTATGCGCCTTTCTCACTTGGTGTGCTCACTGTAAACTGAAACGTGATATATAAAGTTTATGCTGTTTCTAATTAGTATTCATGCTCGAGGTCTCCTCGTTGTCGTTGTAATATGCGTGCCCTCAATCCCGTTTTGTAAGGCTGAGTGTCTCACGCCGTTCCTGAAATATGTAATAATGTCAGCGTCTGACATATTATTCCTTCGTCCTGTTGCGTTTAATCTGGGGAAATAGACTTCCACAGACTCGCCGTTTCGCCGTATTAATTTACCCATGAGCAGATGAGTTGATGCGCTGCTATCGTCGGTCGGAAAGCCTTGGACTAGGCGATCCGCAAAATCCACGAAGCGCGTATATGTGACATCGACGCCGTCAGGCCAGACTTTCGCGTTCCCTTGCATGTTCGCCCAGATGGAACACATCAAAATTTGCTCACTCTAGGAATACGTTTCCCAGAGTTGCTTTACCCTGGATATGAATTGCTTCGCCGTTAAACTAGATTCCGAGGATGGATCGAACTTAGGCAGTATAGCGAGGCGAACCTGCATGAAATTTGATGCATCACTCCGTTGACCTGATGTTTCCTATTGTGTTGCTGTCATATGCCCAGAGTCTTGAGACGTTGTCGTTGGCTCCCGACGTGGAGCGACCATGGCATTCGTTAATGACTCGCTAGGTCTCGTTAATGTCTCGGTGTGTCCGTGATATCGAGCCCTTGTGTGCAAGCAAGTTGCCGTGTGCCCGTTATCCATCGCTGGCTCTCTGTGCCCGCAGTATTGAGCCGTTTTTTACTTGTCTCGAACACTAGCCGAGTGTTCACAGTGTAGAGCCGTTGCCAGTGTGTGTGAGTTGTCAATACCAAGAACCGTGTGCTCCCAGCGAGCAGTCGTTGTTGCCTGCGTATGTGAATTGTTGGCAGCGAAAACCGTTTTCCCGCAATGGGGAGGCGTTGTTGACTGGGTGTTCGAATTGTCGGCATCGGCAATCATGTGCTCGCACCGAGGAGCCGTTGCTGAGAGGGTGTTCGGATTGGAATCGCTTGGTCGTCTCGTCGATGCCTTCCTATCGTTGTCCATGCGTTACGTTAACTCAGCAACTGATGCGGCAAGGGTTTCGACTGTTTGCCTCAAGCTCCGTATAGCTCCCTGAATCGTCGTCGGCGTCGGTTCCCTTTTCGCTTTTGATGTCGATGACATCCGTCTGGAGTGATTCTATCCCACTTCTGACTTTGTAATGGAACCTGAAACGTTTGGAAAGGGGAGCTTGCTCTTTGTAATGAGATTTAAAGGGAGTTTGCTCTTTGAAACTTCGGGGAGGGGGGAAGGTGAAAGACTCGCTCTCCAGTTAGTTCTTTATTCGTTTACTTCTGATCAACGACTGCCTTATACAAGGGCTTTTTACATATATAATGTATGTTGGTTGTGTTTGTGTGTATGTGTGACACATATATATGACTGAAGACTCGCTTACCTTGAGTCCTTTTATTTCACGGCGTACTTGCCAGAGCTCCTGAATGAGAGCTAGTCCCAGGCCCTCCCTGGCGAATCTGACCACTACCGTATCTGAGGCTGTGATGGCGTGATGCAGGTTACCTTCCAGCACGCCCAGGGATACATTAGTCGTCGGCCTAATCGGTGTCGTCCACGGGCTCGATGTGTCCCTCTTACTTGGTTGAATCTCCTTCGTCAGTCTCCATATGGATTACGCCTTCTGAGAGAGAGGATTGGACATCATCGTCCAGCTGTGTCGCGCTTCCAGGTCTTAGGGTGGAGGGTGACCCTGCTGAACTTGTAGTTGAGGCCATATTCAGCTTTGATAATTGCCCCGAAGGAGTTCGGGTTTATCGAGAGCGTAGCTGAGATGCCTTTGCCCTCGCGTTTTTCGCCAAGCAACCTTCAGTCCTCGATGTGAAGCCCATCGTTCTGGTTCTATTTGAGCTCTTTCTCCGCATTGCACTCCGTGGTGCGCGGGAAGCAAACGTTCACTATCTGATTGCGCGTAATTTTGCTGCTCAGTACTGTCTTGAGCGATGCTCCCGGCCATGGTTCCATTCCACCCGCTAGCATAATGAGCCACTCCAATGTAGCTCCATTTTCGCACTCAAATAGGATGTGGCTCGGCTTTACCTGCTAAGCGGTCTCAGAGAGAATCTCCGCCAGCAGCACGTTCTAGATCTTTGCCTTTTTCTCTGACGTGAGCAGTTCAGTCAGTTTGGTGGAGATGATGGCCACACTGCTGTTGTAAGCCACTTTAGCATAGGGAGCCTTCCCTTTGCCTCCAGTGGGGGCGGAAAAGCGGCTTTTTTTTTTGCCGTACCTGTCGTCGCCTTGCTCATCGAGGGTAACGCGTCTTTCCTCTCGCCTCCTATTTTGCCTACAATCGGGATAGCGCTACATGGGTCTTGGGCCACCCGTTGCCTCTTACTGTCTGTCTGTCGTATGGGGAGGTGAGACCTCGTCCGTGAAGCGTTGTCGCTTTGCTTGAGGTGCAATCTGGGGGGAGTTACAAGTTTACCATCTACGGGTATACCGTCAGGGGAGCATCTAACCTTTCGCCCTTATCTCCCCGCCCTTCGGGCGGTTTGGACCTTCGACGTTTTTTACAAGGTCTTATTGTCAAATGGGGATTTCTTCATCCAGTGGATGCACTCACCTTCAGAAACCCAACCCCTGAGCTGCATCACCAGCTCAATGACTTGCTTGACAACCTCTAGCCACCTCGAGGCCAAAACCTTGTTGGTCTCCTGGGCACACCCATCCCCGAGGTACACTATTCGCTATAGACTCTATTGCAGGTGTGATCCTCCTTCGGCCCCCTATTGATTAAGCCTCACCCAGAATTCAGATGTGCACATCCCAGGCTCGTTGGACCTGTGACTACACGTCTGCTTAAAGCAGACTCCTATTAAAAATTATGGGAGGAGGTCAGTCATGCCAAGAGCTACCCGTAGATAACTAGGGAGCTCGGGAACGTTATCGAATGAATAGCCTTTGTACAGATCCACGCCATGACGTATCAATCATACCAGGGGCGTCCCTGCGCTGCTCAGGTACGTGGTGGCGCAACTCACCAAAAATCTGTGTCCCACTACACAGCCGCGCTGTGTCACAGGGACCCAGACCCCCTGCGGGGCTGGGAGTTACATGCGGGTTTCGCCGCTAGCTCTCTTGCATTTGCTCATGTCCCTGTGCCAGGAACTTGAGTTAGCGCTTACATTCCGCGCCGCGCCGCTGAGTCCTTTTCTCAGGGGATCTTTGACGCCTCCTGGCTCAAAGAGTTTGAAATTCTTTCTCCTGATGTTCGATGGGCCTGGTCTGGGCTCGTCAATGTCCGAAAGGTAGAGCTCTTCTGAGACGCTACGTTGGATGGCTTGATCGTTGCCATCCCGTAGCTGTTCAGAAGTGCTAGCCTTATCTAACATATCATCAGCATATCTAACACCATGGACATCATCAGAGACAGTATGATTACAGAACCTGAGAACATTTGGTGTATGAGTGATTTTGAGATCTCGATTCGCCGGCTCAGTATGCACCTGAATACATACACAATTGCACACTGAATCTTGTCTAAAAAGAGATCCTACGACCAGCGGCCCCCACAGTTCGGCCTCCACAAGAGTGAAGTTACTAGCGGCCACCACAAAGAGGTACTGTGAGCCCTTCCCGTGATGATGGCACCTACCATCTAACGAACTAACTACCTCACGATCATGCATATCTTTCCCACTTAAAATACATCATTTATCAATCCGATCATTTTGGTTTATTCTTCCAAAAGAATTTTGGTTTATTACAGCTTTTATTTGCATTCTCTTTTGCTAGTAATTTATTCCTCTAAGGTCAGTTCTTAGAATCGACTACACTTTCCACACACAAAATAATCAATCGTGTTGCAAGACACAAGTGTGCAACGAACGAACGACCAAATTAATCTTTTCTTGTCCAATCTACCCGCGCGTCCTAAGACCCAAACGAATAGAATAATTACTTCTCCCATTGAATTAAATTCTGCGGCATTTAATTTTCTAGATGCTATTCAAAAATTGTCTTGTCTTCTGATTTATGTTTGAACTTTTCATACACATGTCAGACTGTGTCGTACGTCAACTGCTATAACAAGGGGTCCAATTTCTGCAAATCTATTGCTAAATTGACCCATTTCCTATTGGAACAAATTATGGAATCTGTTTAGAAATCAGGGACAATATATTTATTTATGAATTTATACAAAAACTACTCAATTGGAACAATCTATTCCTGGCACCGCATCGCCATCCCATCATCATGACCGCGACCATCAACGATGCGGAATCCGAGAAAGAAAGGCCAAGTTCATAGCCAATTCACATAAATATGTGCCGCGAGATAGCAGAGCCGTAGTGCAAGTATGTTCCGCATTAGATTCATGCAACACGGGCAATGAAACATTAATATTATTTTTAATGTGTGTTGTCTTGTATTATATGGGCAAAAGCATGTACTACCTGTTAAACTTCTTCTGCGGGCATTAGACTCGTATTTATCTGTGCAATCACACTATGGACTGTTTAAAGTCGGCGTAAGTAGCTCTTTTCCTTTGGCTGCTATAGCATCTGCCAAAGATCTTCTACACAGAAAAAGTATAGGCTATTATACCAATCCTCTTCTAGTTCACCTCTTGTGTACGAGTATATTTATAAATACCCAGCGCAGAAAGCTTGAATGATAATGCCCATATAGATAAAAACTGCACAGCGCGAGATTGAATCTAACAACTATACTCGCCAGTCGCCACTTCAGGCTTATTTGGATGGAGAGCTGTGGTGTGACTATGTGGTCTGGTCCATGCTGGTGTGTCTTCAACTTCAATTGATCTGAAATACTTTGAATAGTTTACAGATCACTGCACCTTTACTTGCTATAGTCGAACATGAAAAATATATATATTTAGATTAATCAATTTTTTGTGTTCATTGCAATTTACTTCTGTGCTAACTGGCGCAGAATAACAACAGACAAAAAAGCCCCAACAAACACACAAATTGCGAATTGTATCTGCTCTGAACAATCTAGATTTTTGTTTAGAAGGCAACACAACTGCACTGACGGTATGTCAAGCGACCAACGGGACGACGGTATTTAAGACGACACAGCGACAGCAGCGCAGTAACGAGATTTATTAGGAGTCAATTGATACTAATAAGCAGAATAATTACTGCGAGTGACCATATAGTCGAATCGTGTTAATTGACCAAGTGATTTGCTATGTAAACATGTTGATTTCTCTATTTTTGTGCCTGGACAGATGCGAAAAGGAATTTGCATATTTTGTTTATTTGCGGCTTAGTGCCGTCGCCTTTGATATGTTGATAAGTCAATTATGTATGTACATTTTGTATATTTAAGTCTAGCATACCTAACTCAAATTTGCCGTTTTTTGAGTTGTGACATTGTTCTTCTAGGTGTGCGATATGCTCAGTAAATATATTATAAAATCCAAAAAGGACCTCCAGAATAAAAATTATATATTGTCCTAAATACGAGGGCGGTTCAAATATGGTCGAGACAAATGCTTTGACACGTTTATTTATTATAGAAAAAAATTACAAAAATTTACAGTTTTTCTAGGTACTCCCCCTCACTAGTTACACATATTTTCCAACCTCTCCGGAAGCTTTTTGATGCCGTTATCGAAAATTTCCTTGGACAACTCGGACATCCGTGTGCGCATAAACTCCTCTGCCTCATCGTCGGTGTTGAATTTTTTGACCTCCGAGGGCTTCTTTCAGATATCCAAACATATGGTTATCGCTGGGTAATAAATCCGAACTGTAGGGGGAGTGCTCCAGTAACCTCCCACCCCAATTCCGATATTGTACCGAGCGTAAGACGCGCGGGTATGAGGACGCGCGTAATCCTGGAAAAGTTCAACAGTTTGAGAATCCATCGCACCGTTATTTTGCGATATTGAAAGTTTTCGTGGATAAGAGACTCTACACTACCAATGATAGAGCCGAGTTCAGCCGAATTGTCTCGAACATTCATGCTACGGTCCTCCGAAATGAGTGGTTTCTACGCGGCGAATGTTGTCTGGTGTGATGCTGGTTGGCGGTCGACAATCATGCGGCTCATTCTCAACGGTTTCACGGCCATCCTTGACAGCTTCGGCCCATTTAAACACAGCAGTTCTGCTCAGGCACTCACTACCGAACGGATTGTGCGAACGCAGAAAAATTTCAGTATTCTTAACGCCTTCCCTCACTAAAAAACGAATGTCAATACGTTGCGCAATGGCGGCCGGCACTTGATGTTCACGCATGGTCGTAGCACGAGCGTAAAATATCTCTTCGCGACGAAAACTATGCCATTCTGTTTGTAAGGGACCCAGCTATCAAATACTCAAGCCACGACCTTCAAAACATACAAACGCCATCTACAGCGTTTGTCTCGATCATATTTGAACCACCCTCGTATTAACCAACGGTATCTAACTGTTAGGATAATAAATTAGGATATTTGATTTCAGACAAATGCTGCAGATTATGTTTAATAAAGGTTATAGAGATGTATATTCAAATGGGCCAAATTCTTAAAAAAATTATAAAATACATTTTCCCAAGCATCCCCTTTCATCACCCACCCCATTGTAGGATTCCATTTGGCTTTACATATTTTTTTATGGATGGTTGCTCATTAAGTTAATATACCCTTTCACCCTTTGATAAAAAAGCGGTACAGTAGAACCTTGTTTTTTGGAATCTTTTTGAAATTGTTTTCTATCTACACTCGAAAAAATTTTACTCCAATAATAGGAGGCAACTTTTTTTCCTTCTATTATAGTAGTATAAATTTATATCACGATATGAAGGAGAGTAATTTTAAGCTTCACTGTGTAAATATTTACTAAAAATTTGTGTAAATCTATGTACAAACGGTAATAAGTAAATTTGCGCACATAAATAAGTAAACTTGTTCTTAGACTTATGTAACTTTAAATCAAAAATAAGCAAATTTGCACTGGAAAAAATGTAAATTTACACCGGCTAATATGTAAATTTACATCTGGGTTTATAATAATATTCTTCGATGTAAATCGTCCTGGAGCTACCCGTTATTCCAACGGCAAAGAGCTGCTACACCCCTTTCGGTTCAAGAGCAAGAAAGCGCTACAACAATAACAATAATATGATGCTCGCACGAACGCACTTCGGACGGAACAGACTCTGCACACAGAACAAGCCACTTGTGAGATACAGGAAAATGCAATAATGCACAAAAGTATTGTAACACACTCAGTTTTACACAAATTTAGGTGTAATTTTTTACACCAAAATCGTAATATTACATGAAAATATACACTGAAAATGTAAAGTTACACAGAAATAAAGTAATGACACATCTTCACACCAAATGTGGTGTAAAATTACACCAAAATAGAGCAATATTAAAAAATCAGTGTAATATTACACTATTTTGTGGGTTTACTAGAAATTGTGTTTAAAAATAAACGTTTACTATAATTTTGCGAGAAAAAAGGTGTAAAATTCAACGAGTTTTCGATGTAAAATTCAACCTTTTTTTTACAGTGCAGTTCAATAGCTATTATATAAAATTTAAAGATTTATTTTCAAGTATGTAATCCTATTTCACAATTTTGCATAATATGCGCTGCAGTTAAGTCACACCTCTACTGTTTGCTAGTGCAAATGCTATGGTCCTTATTCCGTTTAAGATTTGATTTTTCGCAAATATCTTGTTAACTGTAATAGTTACTCCAAAATGTTCTGGGAACAATTTAAACTACATAAAATTCCCTTTCTAATGATATATAATACCGACCTAAAACATCCGATGTAATTCCGATTTTTTGATAGTTGCATTTGCCTCTCGAGCTCCTGAAGTAATTTAATTAGAGCCATGGTCATTGGGATAACTATTCCTATCAATATATAGCTGGCCCAGACGGAGACTCAGGCTGCTCGGACAAAGCATACCCATATTTCCCCTATTAACATTTTTCAAAAACACATGCCTGTAACTTATCTCCAAATCACAGCAGACTGGAAAAAATTTGGCAAACGTTAAGGCTAAGTCCCATTAGATTAGACCTTCTACCAAATATTACTTCGATCTAATTAAAACAAAGGGTACCTTCCATACAAAATGACCCGAAAATTGCCTACGAGCAAAAATTTAATTTTGGTTGACTTGTTCCCTTATTTCTTAATAAACTAGTGGCATTGAATTTGAATAATTTGTATGGGAGGTGCCCTTTGTTTTAATCCGATCGAAGTAATATTTTATCGTCGTGGCCCAGCCCATACATGGATAAGGTCCCTGTGATTTGTGGACATGAACCATAGGAACGGTTTTCTATCTAATAGAAAGTAAACGTGTTGAAATCCATTTTATCCCAATAAGTAAAATTTATTCTGCACATCGGCCAATGTTCTTTGTTGTTATTTCTAGGGCGTACGCACTGATGAGACATAAACGAACATTTAAAAGCAGCAGATCTGTTTTTCTCGAAGAGGTTGATTAATTGGTGAAAGGGGCGAAAGGCGAGTTTTCAGACCACAAACTCCGTTACGCTGTTTTAAGGATGGAAGCTACGGGAAATACAAGTAAAGCACCCAACTCTATTTTCGTCTCCGACGCATCCTCTAGGCTACCAAAAACGCACATCACATTTTTTTTATTTTTCTATAGAGTACATACATTGTTTTGTTGTATTGTTTCATTCATCTTATGACAAGCGATCCTGTTCTGGCTAATGACTTCGACATCAAGCCAACAAGATAGAAACAAAGTAGCGTTTGGCAAAAATGTCGCTAAATGAAGCATATTTATTTATTTACTGAACAGAAATAATCCAATTACATCAGTAACATTAGATATTAATACAGGAGTTCAAAAAGGGAAAAAATCAATTTGAAAGGAGAAGCAAAGAATATTACAAAAATCAAAAATCATTATGCAAAATATTAAAAAAAATTAAACAAACGAGCGAAAGTATGATGAATGAGTTATTAGTTAGAAATTTTTGACGAAATAATACATTTAAATGATGCAAGAGAAGAGGGTAGAGGTCCAATTTCCATAGAATCATATGTTCTCATCATTCGAATCAAAGGAGGATTGGTATATAGAGCTAGATCAGTTATAGGAGGGTTAAAGATGGCATTAGATCGAGCGTTATATAATGGAACTCTATAATCAATTTTGTCCGCTAAACTTGAGTGTATAAATTCTCGGAAAATGTTGTATAAAAAACATTGTTCAAGGAAAGTTCTTCGCTTCTCTAGGGAAAGGAGTTTAAGGAAATCAAGTCTTTCTGGGTAAGGAAGATCATCATCAATGTGGCACGATAGCCCGACGTCGGGCCTTGGCCGCCTGAATCGTTGACCTCCAATTGTCGCGGTTACGTGACCTCGTCCTCCAGTTTCGGAAGCCCAGCAACTGGTGGGCGTCTTCACCTACGGAGTTCTCCCAGCGAGCTCTCGGTCGTCCACGCAACCTCGCTCCGTCAATTCGTTGTGCGTTCATCACTTTCTTTGGCATGCGATTATCGTCCATCCGTTGTACATGCCCCGCCCATTGCAAACGTTGAAGCTTCACGATTTTCGATACTTCCAGCTCATCGTACAATTGATACAACTCATGGTTGTACCGGATGCGCCATTGGTCTCGCTCGCGAACGGCCCCGAAAATTCGCCGAAGGACCTTTCGTTCGAATCGGTCTAGCAAAATTTCGGAGGCTTGGGTGAGGGTCCATGTTTCGCAACCATAACATAGCACGGGTCGGATGATCGTTTTGTACACGCGGAGCTTCGTGTTCCTGTGCGCAAGTTTCGAATTAATTATAGGGAGGACCGAGAAATATGTCTTATTGGCTAGTTGTATCCGTCGCTTAATTTCGTCGGTTTCGTTGGCGTCCTTTGATAAGTTACAACCCAGATAGTTGAAGTTGTCTACATACTCGATATAAGGGTCCCCCACTGTGATGCTTGAATTTGCTGGCGTCCTTGTTTTCGATTGCATCATGGCCTTTGTTTTGCTTTCGTTGATATGTAGTCCAACTTCCTTTGCGGCGTTATTGAGGTTATGCATAAGGCTTTCTGCATCACCCAACCTTCGAGACATGATGTTGATATCGTCGGCGTACGCTACTAATTGAGTCGACTTGATGAGTAGCGTTCCGCTGCTGTCCATATTCATGGCTCGAATTACATACTCCCAAGCAAGGTTGAAGAGCATCGGCGCCAGCCCGTCGCCCTGCTTGAGTCCAGTACGAGTTTCAAATAGGTCAGTGAGTCGATTCTGCACTCTGACCTGCGAGACGGTATTAGTCATCGTCATCCTTGTGAGTCGCACTAACTTTGCCGGTATACCAAAATTCAGCATAATATTGTACAGTACACTTCGATCGATACTGTCGTATGCCTGCTTGAAGTCGACAAAGATTTGGTATACGTCGATGTTATATTCCCAGCACTTTTGGAGTAGTAGCTTCACTGTGAAAAGCTGATCGGTCGTTGATAGACCAGGTCTGAAGCCGCCTTGATACTCGCCAATGATTCGTTCTGCGTACGGATTAATTCTCTTTTCAAGAATTTTAGATAATATCTTATAGGCTGTACAAACTAATGATATGCCCCTGTAATTCTCACACTTCAGCTTGTCACCCTTTTTGTGGATTGGGCAGATTATGCTTTTGCGCCAATCTTCGGGGATTTCCTCGTCGTTCCATATTTTCAGCAGTAGCACATGTATAGCGTTGGTCAGGCACGTTCCACCATGCTTCAGCAGTTCTGCTGGGATCTCGTCAGCGCCGGGCGCTTTATTATTTTGAAGCGACTGTATGGCAAGACTCACCTCCTCTACTGTTGGGGGTAGAACGGGAGGGCCTGGTTCGGCTAACTGCTCAAGAGCTGGCTCCACGGGGGATGTTGATGGTGCATTGAGGAGCTCTTCAAAATGCGAGGCCCATCGTTTGTTGACGCTTTCGATGTCGCTGATGATGTTACCATCCTTGTCCTTACATAGGCTTGTCCTGGGTTGATATCCGTTCTTAACATTATTTATAAGTTTGTACGCCTGTCTAATGTTCTTACTGGCTAATGAAGATACGGAAGTTTAAATTTGAAAAATAGTGATTTGGCAAATCTTCGCTGAATCCGCTCTATGGCATCAGTAGACACGTCAGTAGTCGGGGACCAAACCACTGAAGCATACTCCAAAATGCTACGTACAAGGGAGTTAAATAATCTCACAGCACTGATTTCAGCACGAAAATCACTAGTGCAGCGGAGAACGAAGCCCGCTAGCCTCGAGCCCCTTTTAACTATACTTTCATAGTGATCAGTACATCGGATTTTTGAATCAAAGATGATTTCCAGGTCTGTGACTGTGTCCACATGTTTTAAAGGCAGCATTCTGACGGAATACGAGAAGAGTGAAGGGAAAAGCTTCAGTGAGTAGATCATTACCGAATACTTCGATACGTTAAGAAGTAGATCATTGGTGAGGCACCAGGACGACAATAAGTCCAGACCAGCTTGCAACGAAAGACAATCTTCTATAGAAGATGCCTATAGGCATGAAACAGAGGTAAACATCCTGCAATCATCAGCGTCCAAAAGACATCGGTTTTATTGATCGGTTTCACCGCTGTTTGTAGCTTATTTTTAATTTGTCACTCGCACTGAAGAAGAATGCAAGTTGCATTCGAAATATATATTTGCAAAAAGAAAAATAAATTGTAGTAAGAAAAAAGTGTTTTTGATTAATACAAAAAAAAAAAAAGACATCGGTTGCTTAGAATAGAAGGAAGGTCATTCACAAAGAATGAAAAAAGATGAGGCCCTAAAATCGATCCTTGTGGTACCCCTGATGTTGGTGTAAATTCCGATGAAATGCTGTTATTAAAAATGCCAGAAACAAAAACCACACGGTAGAGACTTGTAACAAAGATCCCGACTGCATGGTATGCCGGCCAGGAGACGTTTTTTCGAAAACGTATTCCTTTAGGTAGTCTATACAAATAATGTAGCCACATTAAAAAAATACGCAAATTCGCGCTCGGAATCGTTAAACTACGATCGTTGAGCGAACATCCGATTAGTCGTCTCTGCGAACACAAACCTTTAGATACTTTTCATATATCGGCAACAGAACAACAATGGCCATGGACGTTAGTCGGATATGAATCCACGCTTTGATAAATCAGAGATTGATACATTGTTCTATGTACTTACTCATCTACCGAACTTCCTCTACACTGCTAAACCTAAACCACTGCTAGGCAGCGGTGAATCTTCTGTCGTAGAGTGTGACGCAGAAAGTTTTAGACGTCACGTCGTACTCCGTTTGTGATCAGTATAAGAAAATAACAGGACAAATGTATAAAGATACCGAATGCGATTCAATAGGTCACTCATCAAAGAAGTGTTGATTTGAAGCTGCTGCACTGAAGGTTGGCAAAACAGAAGAAAATGCAAATTGTTCTAAGGAATCTAATGTCTCTAATCCACAAAAAAAAAAACGGGAAAATCAAATTTTTGTTGTATTGGCGGACTGACGACATCGCATAATTAGGAAGCAGCAGAGCCTTGTCTTTGCCGAAGATCGAAACAGAGAGGGGCGTGCAATGACTGGAGTCATATAATGCCACTCCGAAATCACTAATACTTACTATTAAAACCAGTTAAATCCGTTTTGAAAGCTTTGCATCGAAGCAAGAAGAAATAAAAACACCCCTCCAAAATGTTGTTTCGGTTCTGTTTACGCAACGCGAACTGAACCAAGGGTATCAAATCACAGCGCTACTTTAACTAATGTTAACAATACACTTTGAAAATACACCTCCAGATTGATGGTAATGCACCGCGATCAAATAAATGGTGTTGCTAGAGGCGACTCATATGATGATCGCTCAGCGATCGTAGTTAAGTAACAAACTCTGAGCACTATTTGCTTATTTTTTTAATGTGTCTACATTCCTAGCACCAACTATCACTCAAAAAACATGTCTGTATTGAAAATATATCCATATAGTGATCAGAACCGGTTGTCTAACTTCGGCCGCTGAACGATCACATGAGTCTTCTCTACGAACACAAACCTTAAGAGCTTTGTGCGATTATTGCTTCTGGAGCGTCTTGGAGCGGTATTCACATACATTTAGTATACAGCTTTGTTCCTTGTGTCGACTGTACCTTGACGCTTATATAAAAATATATATATGTACATAAATTATACTCAGAATAGGTCAGGGCAATATTGCTTCAAGCGATGATCGCCAAGCGAATATTTTCCTTTTCATGTAGCATTCATAACACATATTTTCGTTCCTAATATCAAAAAAAAAACTAGAAAGAATACAGCACCATGAAAAAATACATAAGTCGTCTCTACGAACACAAACCTTTAATAATCGCTCAGCGATCAACGCAATAGTCGGGCCTTACACCACAATCCTTTAGAAGTCGAGAAAGGAGGATTCACCTCACCAACATCATTAGCCTCGTCTGTGGCATGTGTATCCATTTAAGATCAAGCACACTAACTTATGTTTTAAATTACACATATTCGCGAACGTAAATTTTGCCATTATTAATAATGCCTCTTATGTTTGTTCATTTTCAGATAAAAATGGGTAAAGCACAAAGTAAGCGATCGGTTGATATAACCACAGAAGTGAAGAAAGATGATGTCCCAGAGGAGGGTACCGGCAAAATGGGCAAAATTGAAGATGTCGATCAGCTAAAGCCACAAGTCAATGGCGATACACATCACAATGATGCTGAAAATGGGGTAAGTAGTTAAATATCTGCCTAAATTGAAAAAAAAAACAACAACAATGGAACATGGTTGCGATGGAGTCTGGTACGAAATCCATCTGGCCTAAAATCCAGCCGCTCGAAATCCACCTTTTTAAAAAACTATTTACGGAGTAATCCGATTTTTTACTTGAAAAGCACTTTTCCGCTTTAGTAAGTGCGGATGAAATTTCGAATTTCAAATGGGTACAATTTGATTGGATATACAGGGTGTCCCGCAACCGGTGGTACATAGGATAATGGGAGATAGTACAGCTCATTTGAGGACAATAAATGTTCTACACGACCCCTCTATCTTTAACCGTTAGAAAGTTATAGCATTTTTTGATAAAAGTGTCAGAAACCCCGACTTGCCGAGCAAAATCACTATTTGCCACGCTCCCAAATATTGGATCCGAAATTTGACTTCACTTTCTGAAACTGCACAAAATTCTACATAAAATAACGGTTTTGCCAATTAAATTATTTAAAAACCTACCCAGATACAACCACTCAAACTTTAAAGAAATTTGGAAATTGATATTTTCTTGTAAATTCAAATTGCAAAATCGTAACGGTACTTTGAACTGACAAATGTGCAAAGTTTACAAAAGTTGCATCATTATGTCAGCTTTCGAACGACATATAAAAAATAGGGTCTTAAGGACTGAAAAATTGAAAATATTACGTGTTTAACAGAAAAAAACATGGTCTCAAGAGAAATTCAAAGTATACATTTTATTAAGTTAACAATATTTTTTTTATAAAAACTAAAAAGAAAGATTATTGAGAATAGGAACTTTTATATTATAAATGCTGTTCAAAGTGTCCTCCTCCATATCGGACACAAATTCGGCACCTTCTACCAACAGAAGAGACCGCCTTAAGCATCTCTTCCCTTTTTTCGCGCAAATTATTGCAAGCCATTTTAATTTTTTGCAAAAGATGTTCCCGGGACACTATTGGCTCATCGTAAACTTCATTTTTGAGTCTACCCCATACATGGAAATCAAGCGGCGTTAAGTCGGGACTTCTAGGAGGCCAAGCGACAGGCCCGTATCGTCCAATCCATTTTTCATGGAACTCACTATTCAAAAATTCCGTAACAATTCTTCCGCTGTGAGCCGGACATCCGTCCATTTGCCACCATATTTCTGATAATCTAGCTAATGGAATTTCATCTACGACCTTCGGCACGACTTCTGTTTCGAGAATCTGGTGGAACGCGGATGAATTGAGTCTTTGAGGAAGAATAATTTCAGGTAGTAGTTCATCTCCAAGAACACCGATCCAGATATTTGCACTAAACTCGTGCTGGTATCTCGAAGTACGAGTTTCGCGGGGGTTCTGATGAGACCAGAAATGGGTGTTGCGGGTATTGAATACACCACTCCGAGTAAAAGTAGCCTCATCTGTCCATATTATTTTTCTTTGGAAGTGCCGATCCGCTGCCAATCTTTGTATGAACCAACTACAGAAAGTCCTTCTTCTTTCAAAGTCGGAAGGCAGTAGATCTTGCACTTCCGTTAAATGATATGGATATTGACTATCCTCTTGTAGTGTTCGGTGAATTGTCATACGAGGCACACCCATTTGAATAGCCGCCCTTCTCGTGCTTGAATCCGAGTTCGTCCTGAAGTGACGAAGAATTTCTTCTTGCAGCCGTGCCGTAGTACGTTGACTTCGCTCTAACGTGTAATGGTTCGGTGTTCTACCAGTTTGTCGCAGTGTGTTAAACGCCCTAACAAACGTTCGGCTGTCCGGAACCTGTCTTTGGGGGAAGCGACGACCATACTCGCGAACTGCTTCGCGTCCGTTACATCCAGCTATACCATACACCAACACCATATCAGCGTACTCGATATCCGAATATTTTGTCGCCATCTAATAAAACATCACACTAATAACGATTTTAATAAATACTACTAATAATAATACCTGTTTTAATATTAACGTTCTAGCAACAGATCAATTGTGTGATAATCAATGCTAATCAGTTGAATTAAACTGGTGGAATAACGAACTGAAGCAAATGACTTTAAAATAACAAGGATTAACCGTTAATATTACCGTTTTCTCAACAAGTACATTTTCACATTTTTCCAGAATGAAACATCTTCAAGGCAAAGTTCGTTGACACCTTAATTTCACTATTTTTTGAAAACCATTAATAATAATTGAAGTATGTATGTATTTTAATTAGATTTGTTCTGCTTTAGTTTCGCGTTTTTTTTTCTTTTACACGTAATATTTTCAATTTTTCAGTCCTTAAGACCCTATTTTTTATATGTCGTTCGAAAGCTGACATAATGATGCAACTTTTGTAAACTTTGCACATTTGTCAGTTCAAAGTACCGTTACGATTTTGCAATTTGAATTTACAAGAAAATATCAATTTCCAAATTTCTTTAAAGTTTGAGTGGTTGTATCTGGGTAGGTTTTTAAATAAATTTAATTGGCAAAACCGTTATTTTATGTAGAATTTTGTGCAGTTTCAGAAAGTGAAGTCAAATTTCGGATCCAATATTTGGGAGCGTGGCAAATAGTGATTTTGCTCGGCAAGTCGGGGTTTCTCACACTTTTATCAAAAAATGCTATAACTTTCTAACGGTTAAAGATAGAGGGGTCGTGTAGAACATTTATTGTCCTCAAATGAGCTGTACTATCTCCCATTATCCTATGTACCACCGGTTGCGGGACACCCTGTATATGTACATATATACATATTTTGATTGGGTGGATTTTGCTCGGATGGATTTTTGCTTAGGTGGTTTTTGTATGGATGAATTTTTCTATGTTTGGATTTTTATCAGAAGCCTTGTTGGTGTAGTTTGTTCCGGATAATTTTTTCCTTTGGTGGATATTGATCGGATGGTATTTAAATAGATTTTGATTGGATGGTATTTTTTGGTAGATTTTTAACGGATTTTTTCTTTGAGTGGATTTGATTCGGATGACTTCAGGGTTTCAATCGGATGACTTCGGAATTTTAATGAGATAGTATTTTTGATGGATTACAATCTATAATTTCGGTACTGCATATATATCCTTAGGATAACAATTTTTTTATAGAAGAATTTACATAATTCTCAATAAACTTTTTTTTTTTGACCTGGTCATGAACTCTATTTGTGTATCCCATTTATCTCAAGGTCTAGCATTCATCATTTCAGCCACCTCGTTCAACTTATTCAATAAATTATCCTATTAAAACTCATCTCATCTCCCGGTATCATCCAATCTGTTCAAATCTCGCCAACAAATCGACATATCAAATGATTTATTGTCGCGCTACAATATGCGTCAATTGTGTGACCATCAGTTTCATTTACACCGTGCATACAATAGATTCATCTTGGCCGATGTAGATTTATTCAAATTCAATTATAGTTAGATTCTCGTCACTCCTGGCCGAGAATTGATGAAATACTATTTTCATCATTTTTCAAATTGATTCTTTTCGTATCTGATTAAGAGAGAAGATTCTTGAATTATAATAATAAATTCGTTTTAATACCCAGACCATATTATGGTGTATATGGGTTTAGATTAAATCTTTAACATTTGTACGTACGTACGTATAAACATGAATTTTCGTATTGTATGCATTCAGTTATTCAATCAATTGTATCAAGTGATACCACAATCGCCGGAGAGCTTGAGTCTCGGGTACTACATGATATGATGACCCTCGTGAAAAAATGAAAGAATTTCGTATATACATATTAAATTGATGATGGTCGGATGAGTTTTGACCATGGTTCCTTGTTCCATGTTGCATTCAACGCCACAACTCGCTCTCTCCGCCATCCTAGTTGAATGTTCAATAAGATTATAATCAAAGTCATGAGGGCTTCCCGACTGTGTGTGACTCTGTACTGTACTTTATGTTTTTGTATACATATTTTTGATTGGTGCACAATGGCATTAAGATGAATACACCCTGAATTAGGTACACACTTGTTCGTTCCACATGCATGGAGTTGAAAAAATGTTTAAAAAAATGTGCCGTGAATGGACCCAAAAAGAAGCAAGCACGCGAGTCAGTCAGTTGGTTACGAATTGAACGACGACATTTTTGTATGGGTGCACAAAGCATGAGGTCTTTTTTAAGGATACCTCCACTTGACCTCTTTATGGTTTGGTGGATGTTTCCAA
Source organism: Microchrysa polita (assembly GCA_949715475.1). Taxonomy (NCBI): domain Eukaryota; kingdom Metazoa; phylum Arthropoda; class Insecta; order Diptera; family Stratiomyidae; genus Microchrysa; species Microchrysa polita. Next base: position 44,070,933 of record OX454415.1, on the reverse strand, counting down.
TTAGGTTTGTGTGCTCTTTTGAAAATTGGATAAGTCGGTGCAATCTTCTTTTTGGATTTTTTGTTGATGGCAAACATAATGCGGAGATTTGAGAGATGTTTGCAGATTTGAATAAATTCAGATTAGTGTTTTCTTTGGCGATGTGCGCTTTATTTTGTTAAGAATGCGTTTGCAAGTATTTTAAGAAATTTTGAATTTTCTGCAAATACTGTGGCGTTTTGTAGTTTTCCTTCCACTACACTACACTATTGGTATCAGACTTTCACTAGAAACTTATTGCAGTGGGTGCTTTTTCATAGTTCATTATTCGGAGGGCCATTAACTTGTATACATATATGCTTCAAATGAAACAATTTGTCAACTTTGCTTTAACGCGCTACTTTGACATTCTAGAAACGAAATTGCCCTTAAAGGATGTTTGTACAGTTTAAGTATCCTTTGAGATTTTTTTTTGAATAAACGGGAATAATGAAAATACAAACGAAGTTCAGCAAGATAAATTTTCCCTCCTAAATGATTCAAAAACCAAACATCTCCCACCTACATATTCCATAATAATATCACACTTAACAAAAACGTTTTTTTTTCACATTATTTTCCCTTATCATTTTAGGACAAAGAAAAATCAGCCGATACCGAAGGTACAGAAAATGAAAAAGATTTATCGACAGAAAAGGAACAAAAGCCCGAAGCAGAAGCGACAAAAGGTGACGCTTCCGCCGCCGCCACTGCCGATGAAGTCAAACCAAATGCCGAAGGTGGTGGTGATGCTGATGCAGCGGCCGCTACATCACCGACAGGCGATAAACCTGCCGAAAATGGCAATGACGAGACGTTGAATGAAAGCAAAACGGCCGACGCAACCACGGAAAATGGTGATAGCAGTAAAAAACAGAAAAAAGAGAAAGGTGTCAAGAAGAAATGGTCATTGCGTAGCATTTCGTTTGGCAAAAAGGACAAACAGAAACCATCGAAAAAAGAGGAGGCGGCTACCACGAATGGCGAATGCGAAAAAGTTCCCGAAGAGGTAAATATAGAAATTCAGTTGTTTTGTTATTTATTTTAGTGGATGGGGTTAGTTTTGATTTGTTTGTCCGTAGTATTATGTATTTTGGCTATCGAGATTGTGATGATTTCTCCCTTCTGAAATTTCAATAGAGAAATGATTGACACTGTCGGGCTTTTTCAACTTCTCGTTGCGTGTTCTAGCCGAAATTGGCTAATAATTTCTTGCGTTCATGTTTCACTACCACGATAAGTACATCAATTTCATGTCAGCCAGTCTGAACCTAACGCTGTTCGAATTAAATTTATATTGTCGTGATTTTTTGTCTTGTGCCAAGGCTGGTTAACGCTTCCTCACATACTTCAACAACCTTTGAGGTCGTCTTCACTGATTGCAATGCCATGATAGCAGCCTGACTATCTGAGCAAATGGCGATACTCTGGTTATTTTGTATGTTCCTGAGAGCTTGATTGCAAGCGTTTCGGCTTGAAAAATGCTGGCATGATCAGGAAAACGGTAACATTCATAGGAACTTAGTGATCCGCAGATGATTCTGGCACCCACGCCACAATCCATTTTAGACCATCGGTGAAAAATCCGATTTCAAAATCCTTGACCACCTCACTCTGTTTTCACTCAATTTGGGAATTTGGCAACAAAGTTCTTCCCAAAGCTTAGTTTGGACACTATGAAATCCGTTACAACGTTGCGTACGTCTTGTGAGAGCTGGTTTAGAGTATTGCTGTGGCCGTATGACCTATCACTCCAGCAGCTTAAATCTTTGAGCCTGACTGCACTACATGCTGCAGTTGGTTGATAAAAAGATCGGTGGGGAAGATGCAGGGTTACATTCAGCGCATCCCTCGGGCATATTCGCATGACCCCTCTGATGCTAAGGCAAGCTGACCAAACCAAGGGCTCTATGATCTGACTGATCACGAAGAGACACATTCCTGATACTACAATCGCTACATCATCCGCATATGCGATCACCTTAATCCTCTCTCCGTCAAGCCTAGCTAGGATTTTGTTAATTACTACTAGCCACAGTAGTGGAGAGATGACACCACCCTGACGTATTCCTCTGCACACGAATTTAGTCAGATGACTGCTTCCTAAGTCACCATGGACTACTCTGGTTGCTAGTAGTGTCACTATCCCTGGCTCAACTCCCTAAGTCTGAGAGGGCCTCATGAATACATAGATTCAATGCGAATATTATTGAATGCCCCCTCTATGTTGAGGAAAGCGGATAACGTGTATTGTTTGTATGCAAGGCTGTGTTCGATGATACGAACCACCTCGTGCAGAGCTGTTTCTGTGGACTTTCCGTTCACGTATAAGTGCTGTGAGTTCTCAAAACTTTGTCGGATGTGTAAAATTATTAGGTGCTTTAAAGTTTTGAGTACGAAGGAGGATAAACTTCGTGGTCTCATGCCCTCGTTTTCCTTTGGTATGAAAACGACTCGAATCCGACGACTGGGATACGTGGTTGAGTAGCAGAAGGCTTCTTAAAAGGGAAAAAGCTGTTGATTGCCCAGGTAATCTTCTCCTCAGTAATGATGGAGAAAACGAAGTCACTCTGCCGTTCCCCTCCATTATGCATCGTGGGCTCTGCGTGCAAGTGCTCTTGCGCCCAGGGAAAATACGTATTCATCAGAAGAATTTTCTTACTCCTTTTCACTGGACACGAACCCTTGAACGCTACTTCCAAGATTTTTCCAATGACTTTACGTCCTTGTTCAGCTCCTCCACGGAGCTGATCGAGGGATTTGGCGCAGTTGAGAGTTTTGCTTTAAACATCTGCTTGAACTTCTTCCAGTTTGTCGCCTTGGGTTTCTATAAGGTTGCGGCATCTCCCTGGAGACATTAATGTTAAAGACTATCCAGTTATGGTCCGAGAAGGATCTCAGCTGTGATACTCTCTACTTAGGCCAGTCAATTACCGATTTTAGGTCGCAAAAAATTGCTGGGGTCTCGTTTTTTGGGATATTGTTAGGATAGATACCAGAAGTGTACCACTAAGTTTGCAACTTCGAAAAACCTGTGCTAACCCCGTGACCCTCAAAAAATCTCAAAATTTTCGGACTTTTTTCATATTTTTGTTTGTAATTTCTAAAAGGTGCTTTCTACAAGTAAGTCGTCCACTGCACTTTTAAAGCTAAGAAAATCTTCTTTAATTTGAGTGTAACTCCAGCTTTGTAGGTGCAAAGGATCGCAAGATACAGCACTTTAAAAAATGTGCTTTTTTGTAAAAAAGTCCGAAATTGTATTTTCGGAGGTTTGTATGACAGCCCTATGACGTAATGTTCCGATTCCATCCATTCCTAGATATGTTTTGAGGCTTTACTAGGAACACATTTGGGTGAGGTTTGGTTAAGATTCGTTCATAAAGAAAAAAGTTTTTCTTAGAAGAACCTGATTATCAGGGGTTGGTTTGTATGACAGCCCTATGACCTAGTGTTCCGATTTCATCCGTTTCTAGATATGTTTTGAAACTTTACTAAAAAAACACATTTGGGGGAAGGGTGGTTAAGATTGGTCCATAAAGAAAAAAGTTTTTCTTAGAAGAACCTAATTTCCAGAGGTTGGTTTGTATGACAGCCCTTTAACGTAGGGTTCCGATTTCATCCGTTCCTATATATTTTTTTAGGCTTAACCAGCAACATACTTGGGTGAAGTTTGGTTAATATTGGTACATCAAGAAAAAAGTTTTTCTTAGAAGAACCTAATTTTCAGGGGCAGCGCTATGACCCCATGGTCTGATTCCATTCGTTCCGACATATATACAGCTAATGAGCTGGTTTATAACTTCATGTCACATGACTTTCTCTGTAAAATGCGCATTTAAGCCGATATTCAGCGCGGAACATGACTGAAATTACAATTTCGAACTTTTTTTCAAAAAACAATGTTTAAAGTGCTGTATCTTGGGATCCTTTGCGCCTACAAAGCTGGGGTTACACTCAAATTGAAGAAGATTTTCTTAGCTTTAACAGTGCAGTGGACAACTTACTTGTAAGAAGCACCTTTTAGAAATTACAAACAAAAATATGAAAAAAGTCCGAAAATTTTGAGGTTTTTTGAGGGTCATGGGGTTAGCACAGGGTTTTCGAAGTTGCAAACTTGGTGGTACACTTCTGGTATCTATCCTAACAATATCCCAAAAAACCAGAGCCGAGCAATTTTTTGCGACTTAACGCCTTATTTTTCGGTTTATTGACTGGCCTAACTGTATTATCTTAAATTTGTCGTTGTCTGACAGGAGCGTTAGATCCAGGACCTCTTCCCATCCCGCGTAATTATCCAACTTCGGAGAAAATGAAGGTGGGCTTGGATGTTCTGGAAGATACCAGCAGCTCCAGCTCTTCCGGTGGTGCTGGCCTTCCATGGGCCATATAGGCCCAAGTCTTGAACCTCCATTCTAACAATTGTCAGATCGGAAGTACTAAAGACGGGGGACAGAGAAAGGCGTTAATATATTTCTTGGCTAAAATGGAGGTTATTGGCTTACCTTGGTCTAGGCTGCTAACATTATAGAATAGATTTCATTGCTTATCCATAGATTCATCGTGAATGCAAGGCTCCTGAACAAGCCCGATGTCAATGTCTTGCTCCCTTAGGAAAACGTGTGCAGATTATCCAAGGCGCTTAGAATGCTGGAGATTAATCTGCACTATCTTCATTGTCGTCATGGGTTTCAGCTGCTTCGATGCACATATCCTCCAGAAAGAAGTCGGTTCCGTCCACCGAATCCTGCTTGTCACTGTAGCTTGACTGAAACACCTTTATCTTGGCATTGCGTATGCCAAATCGTAACTGTAAGTCCGCCTCTTCAAGTGCTGGCACTTGGTAGTAACTCATCATTTATGGGAAGCATATAAGACTGACTTTGCTATTGCGGTTCCTCCTCCATCGGCATCCATCGTGTTTTCAAGTCGCAGGGCTAGGAGGAGCTACAGCCCCTCTCATTTGCGTAATGATCTGAACCCAGACGTCGGTCCCGATCTTCCCACTGGAAGGACAATCTGTAGGACAATCCCGGGTTGCTGCCACAGCTGACACATGGCTTGTTCGCCTTTGAGGCATGGGTAGCTTGACCGGCACGGCGGCGACTTTAATTTTGGCGGCTGGGGAACCGTGGTCCTGGGATATGTTCCCCTTCGAGCGGTTTTCCGTATTACCGGCAAGGCTCTGATGGCAGTCATTAACAACCGCCTGATATTTCTCCTCGTCCTGCATTCTTGGTGCAGATTACCGGTCTGTTCATTCTTAGCAATCTTGTTAAGGATGAACAAGACTTTTTTGTACTACGACTTCAGCAATACTCCGGAAAGCTTGTCCTTTTTTACTGGGGCTGGTTGGGCATTATGTGTGATGCATTTTGCCGCAATCTTGGATGTTGTCCAAAACAATGCTACTAACGCCGTGTTTGGTTGTAGCTTTCAAATGAGTGTTTTGAAAAATTAATGAAAAACTTATGAGACTTCATCAGAGCTAAACACATTAAATCTTGTTTCATCAGCTAAAGGTGTTTAAAAATGCAAAATTACCTTATACACGCTTTTCTAATTCTTTCACGGGAGATGGCTTTTAATTTCCGAGTGGAATGGAATGGACTGGCCCCACCCAGGCCTCTATTCTATGGGCTTTCCCTGTATTGTGTTGCTGTGAACAGTAGAGTACATCATATATTGATTGAACTGAGACTCAGACCCGCAGATTCTAATCACACACGTTGCACTCCTCCAACTTTGCCCGCAGTGAAGCTCAGGGCCGACGAGTAACGAATAAAAAAATAATCCTGCAAGTTCGTTTACCTTACCCTTTACACTTGGCAATCTTTTGCTGGATCGCCTTCTGGGATAGGATATAGGTTGTATTAAAAACACCTGGGATTCCAGACAGGCAAGTTCAGAGTTTATTACAACTCTTTACGGCGCTGCAGTGTTTTTTAGGTCACCACGCAAGGGATGCAATAGAAATTGCGACAGGGCCACTAGACTCGCGTTGCCTTATTTAAAACAGCTTTTAATTGGTTATTCCAATTAATTCTACCGCCTCATGCCTCGGTTCTTATAGTAAGTGACCAAGACAAAGGTCCAATGTATCCTTCCACCTTCCTCGTACCTCGGGAATTTAATTGAGATCTAAATTATGATGAATTATATTTCATATTTCTTCTGATGAAGTTTACTGATTGTCACTGAATTTCATGATAATTTTGTACTGTAGAAATCGACAGTCATTATGATAATGTTAAATTCATTTTCAATGACTACAAGAAATATACAAAGAATGCAAAGAATGTAATCCAACTGGAATGGCATATGCATTGAGATTGTTGCTAGTCAAAGTAATCGTCAACATTATTTGCTACTCATATTGATAACGTTTCACACAACCTTCTGATGCAATATTGACTACAGATTTCTTGCTTTAGATATCATCGAGTATATATTTCGGTAATGCGGTTTTTGGAGTGATTTTATAGTGAATCTGTAAACTATCAGTCTGGACAATAGTACAATGTTCGATATCCGATAGTATCTCATTTCAGTCCAACTCAGAATTAGTATGGGTAGCCAAAGGCCACCCTTGTCGGAATCTACAGTAAATATCTACCGCATTTGGTCCTTACAGTACATTTTTAAAATTTGTCATTTAAATCTTCATATTCTTCTCCAAATACGCGTATACTTGCCCCCGCAAATAACGAACACACAACTCATTAAATTTTGACCACACCCTTTTTTACTTTTTAACAAATTTCACATTTTCCTCCCTTTTTCCCGTCCTTTCTTTATTACAACTTTAATAAAGCAATGTCATCATATTTACTGTGCGAGCCTATAACTTTTTTTTAAATCAAGCCCAAAGTATCACTTAACATAAAATGCATTCGCTTGTCGAACTCTTCTTTTTCTTCTTGGCAAAGAAGACATACAAATTTTTAGGAGACACGGCTAAACCCTTTTGTGGTTCCTTTTTTTTTGTTTTGAATTTTTGGTCCAACAAACTTATTTTGTTCGTTATATAAAAAACGGATTGAATTACCGAAAAAAAAGAAGTTGAGACGAAAGTGTGTGGTAAAGCATAAACATGAAAAGAAAAAAACAAGAGCGTTTGGTTTGGTAATTTTTTCTTTGTATTGTCTTATTTTTGTGTTGGTTGAACAACGGATATTCTTGTTTAAATATGAGAGGGGCACCAAACAACATTAAAGTGTTGTCAGTTTGAGGCTTTCTGTACGAAAACAAAAATATGTACTAAGAATAAGGCTACCCGCACACAAGGGATATTCATAATTCGCAACTCAAATCGTTGAGCACAGACTGAGAGTAAGGGTACACAACTGTACCATGAGCTAGAAGTGTAGAAACTCTTAAAATTATAATGATTGCAATGGGCGTGACTTTTACAAAGGATGAACGACAATCGCTAGAAGGTGGTGGACGCGCACCGAGTGTACGTACGATGCCAGATTGCGTAGACGACCGAGAGCTCGATGCGAGCATTCGGTAGGGGGAGGACGCCCACCAGTTGCTAGGTATCTCGAACTGAAGAACAAGGACAAGTAACCGCGATAATTGGAGGTCAAGGTTAAAGGCCGCAAAATCCCCACATCAATTTAACAAGCCATAATTATGAATCCAGTGTCTCCTCACAGGGGAATACCTAGCTCTGGGCGACCCAAGAGACAGGCAATAAAGACGTAGACTTTAGTATCCCCGTGTGAGTTGTACCTTTGCCTTGAACTTGAAACCGTTGTCAAACTGATTATAAATCGGTTCAATTGCTAGAACCACGCAGTGTCACTGCTCTAAAGGTAAAGTGCGTAGTATGTTCGCTCAGTAAATGGATTTTTATGTAAAAAGTATGTACACACAGACAGAACACAATATTCTTCTTTCTCGTGTCCTATTCTTCTGGGAATGAACTCACATCTTACTCCAGAGTGTTTACGCTTAATATCGTCGAATGACAAGATATCTTCTTTTGTTGCGCGTTGCGTATGTAATCCGAGAGAGAATGGCATTGTCAGGTTAGGTGAAATTTCAAAATGACAAAATTGAACAAAACATACTCTCATGGGCCTCTAGGACTTTGAAAGGTAATCTCGAAGACGAAAGTCATGGTTCATAGCTCGCAAATGTCAGGATGAAAAGAAGGAAAATACAGATATGTATCTCGTTTAACACTACGAATGCTTTTGAATTGATTTCAACTCTGATATTTAAGAGGGAAAATAAAATGGCTTGTGAAATTGGATTTTATCCTGGAAAAGATATTGTAAGAATTCTGTTGGTTTTCTGATTGACAATTCGTAATATTTGTAGCTCTGCTTGGATTGTGGTTTCGGTGATTGCGAAATTAAATATGGAATTTGTATGTAGCTAGAGTTGCATATAGCTTCGGGAAAATCTTTGTAAAATAGTTCAAAATTAATGCAAAACTGGGAAGGCATTATTCGACAGTCACTTTAATTTTTTTATATCGTATAACACATGAAGTGAATTTGAAATTAATACCTACCGTGTTAGATCAACACCCTTGGCGGTGCAAAGCAAATTCAAGTCCATTATTTTGTAAGATTCAGCGTTAGACGACACCAAACTAATATAAGTGATTGTCGCCTAACGCCTTACAGAATGCAAGCTCTGCTCATTTAACTCATTTTCTTGTACAGGGGTGTCTAACTTAATTTTTACGCGGGCCATATTAGTGGTTAGAAAAGCGATGGCGAGCCAACTATTTTTATTTATTTTTTAATATCTGTTTATAAAGCAAACAAATATCTTTGATATGATTCATTTCAAACTTTTTATGGGTGGCGGCCACACTCAAAAAATTATTCTGTTACAGTAACAAAAAACGCTAATTATTTTAACAGATTATTCTTTTGATTTCGAGCCTATAGAATATTCTGTTAGTTTAACTAAACCAATTATGTTACCAATACAGAAAAGTGATTTGTATTTGTAACGGAATTGTCTGTATTTTTAACATATCACTTTGTTTACTTAACAGAATGTGACTCCCTAATTTTTGGAATATCAACATTATTTCCCATTTGAATAAAAAAAAAAAAAAAATTTTCACAAGTAAAGGAACATTTAAGTCATAAATGAGTTTTGTATAACTAGCATTGACCTTTCTATTGGTGTTGGCAGCATTTAATTTACCTCTTAACGGTCTAAAATGCATAATAAATTACCTGCCTACATCGGGATTCGATCCCGTGGCCCTATGATTTGTAGAAGAACGCCCTGCCTACTAGACTAACCAGACTATATAAGTGTGTTATTCAAATAGAGTATGTTAATGCTGCCCTAGTTCTGTGATTTCAACAGAATCGTATGTTAAAGAAATTTGGAAAATACAAAACAATTCTGTTCGGCTAACAGAACAATATAATTTTTCTCGGTAATTTCAATGTTAATAAAAATTTATGTTAAAGCAACAGAATTTACGTTAAAACTCTTAAGAAGACGTTTAATCAAATTTCCACCGGTCAATTAACAGAAATTCTGTTGATTGGAAAATTAAGTTACACTTGAATAATCTAATTTGACTGTTGAACTAATAAATATTTTGTTACTACAACAGATTTCCCGGTTATTTTTTTAACAGAAAGATTATGTTAGTTCAACCACAAAAAATTCTCTCAGTGCAATTTTCCCAACTGGTGCTTTTGAAGGGACTTGTTGGATAAGACAAAGAGAAAACTTTTGCGGAATTGATAACGGAACAGTTTTGGTCTGAGAATAACATGAAGGACCCTCATCTTAAAATAAGAATTCGAGTTTTGGCATTAACACAAGAGGCCACTGGTTGCCCAAGTAATTGCCGATTTTCCCCGCCATGAGCGCTCCGTGTGAGGAACCTGACATTTGGAAAAGTCCCCAATTTAATTCAATAATCTGCGTCTGTCAAAGCTATCAGTATTGTTTCACCTGTCCTACTAAGTTTTTTTTTCAAACCGGTTCGAATATAACATTTTTACGTCGTTCGTTTCGCGAACACCGAATGTCTCCTTCACGAAAACAAGCTGGGCATGGAATTGACCGATTAGCTGACCGGAACCGGCCATCCTTTGGATGGAGTTCCCACGCCATTTTGTTCTTCTTCTTATGCCTGCCTACTTCACGCGAAGCTGCTGAAGGCCTCGTTGTTATTTTGTAATGTTGGGATATGTTTATTACAACCCCAAAATGTTTTTTGTCTTGCCGGAATCGATGATGTTACCTCGTTGTTATGTTCTTACCGCCACTTATTCACACTCAGATTTCCCAATTTTAATCTTCTCATTCCTATTCGCTTACACGGCTATGCGTTCATAAACGGATATCACAACCCCAGGCTAACACCGCCTCTATCATTTTGCTGAACTAGTCAGCTGGTACTGGTACGTCGATAGAAAAACTGGCATCGTGTCCTAATCTGTGAGTCTTATCGAAGGCTCGTTAAACTGATAGGTAAGAAAAACTCAAACTCATAATTCAGGAAAAAATTGTATTTCAATATTTAGAAGTAATTTTCTGGGGCGTTTGTGTTCGCGAATTTATCGTATCCTGCTGCAAAATTTTGCTCAACTAGGGCACCTTTGACCAGTTCTTTCGAAGTCGTTGGCGGGCCAGATAAAAACCCCTTCGCAGCCACCAGTGGCGCAACCACCGGAAGAGCTAAGGGGGCTAAAGGCCCTCCCAGACCCAGAAATTGGGAAACGGAAAAAATTGAAATTTGACGAATTTTATTTCGTTGCAGATTTTGCAGATATCAATTCTTGTTCTTGGAGCATATAGCGCACCAGAAGAATACACAACTGTCATAACTTCCAAAACTCGATTTACACATTTTGAATAAATTTGATGTAGTTTTCTAAGATCTACTCAATGGAGAAATTTTTAAACAACCTACACCCGCTTTACACTAAACCCCCAAATGATACTCATTTGAAGAATACGGATAAATATCGTCGTAAGTTACTTGTTTTGTCGAAAATACAACGACAAGTGTCGCAAAATACGAGTAGTCAAATATACGGTATTTGATCGGCAAACATATCATGTATTTCGGAATTTTTCCTTTTAATCAGGATATTGTCCCCAGCAACCCTGGCAATAGGGAAAACGAGTTCTAATCGTGCGAATATGGACCTACTTTTGGTCTAAGTGTGCTAAGTGTTTGATCACTTAGCGACCCCTTTACCTAACCTAATCGTGCGAATAGCACGATGAGTGTATACCCTATATGTACTAAGGTGACCAAACTCCCAAACGCCCAGTACTGTACACGTACTTGCGGAATTCGATTCTCAAGCAAATCCAGAGCCATACATCCAGGTTCCAGGTCCGAGGTCTATGCCGCAAACATTCTGCCTGATTCTGTAATGCACGACAGACAGAGAGAGGTTTGAGCGCAGAAAATTGCGAGCTACAGGATCTATCATACGGACGTGTCATAGGATTAAATTTCACGAAGTGGCATCAATTGGCTTACCGATCGCATCACTCGCACCTCGCCTTATCATTCTTAGCACTAGCACTGCGTCGTAGGCGAATTGTTGAAAAGCGCAACATACATCGTGAGGTCTGGTGAAAGCGAAGGGCAAGGATTTAGTAAAATTAGGACGAACCAGAGGTCTAAATTGCACGAATTGCCATCCATTGGCTCACCGCTCGCTGGACTCTCCCCTCACCTTATCCTGTTCTGCAACCGCACTACGTCGAAAACCTGTTGGCGAATACTGAATAGCGCGATAAAAAGAGCGAGGTATGAGCGGAGTGAAGGCCGAGGTACAGGGTCTGAGTATACGTATGGACGAGTCAGAGTTCTAAATCCTACGAATTGCCTAAGGAGGTTTTTACACTTACTGCCAGATTACGTAATCTGTGAAAATTACTTAATTTGAGCTGTCGAATTCCATATACTTTTAAATTTACCACACCGCAGATTACGTCATCTGGCCAGATTAAGCAGAAGTGTGAAAACCTTCTTACATTGACTCACCGCTCGCTGCGCTCGCCTCACTCTATTTCACAGCAGCGCTACGTATAAAATTTTTGGCGAATTGTGAAAAGGGCGACAGACAGCGAAATCTGAGCGGAGCGAAGGGCGAGCTATAGGATCTGAGTAATCCTAAGGACAAGCCACAAGTTATATTTTAGCAATTGCCTTTTATTGGCTCACCATATGCTGCGATTGCACCTCGCCTTCTACTTCCTACCAGCGCTGGTCGCAAGGATGTTGGAGAAATATGAAAACTGTGATAGACAGAGTGAGTTCTGAGCGAAGCTAAGACAGGATTTGAGCAAATGTATGGACGAGACGAAAATCTAAATCCAACGAATTGCCTTCCATTAGCTCACCGCTCGCGACTTTAAGGCGACTTTTTTAGCTGGAAAATATTAAGTTCCTTTGTGAAATTGTTTTGTCCCGAAATTCGGTTCAAAAAAAAGTTGTTGGCTTTGCCGAAGGTTATAGTTATTTGTCACGGTTAAATTAAATTTCGTGTTCGCATCTTTCAGGTAATGGAACAAGAACATCTTGGAACATCTTGGCAAAATTTCAATTTGCGCTTCGTCTTATGCTATTTCGCAACAGCACTGCGTAGCAAAAATGTTAGCGAAGGGTGAGCCACCGAATTAAAGCAAACCAAAGGACGAGCCAGAGATCTAAATCATATCTAAGCCTATTTGCAATATTTCTCGAGGAGAGTACCTATGCATTTCTCCATGGTTACGTTAGTGATGCTGTGCAGTTCGCATGGGCTTTTAGCGCCGTTTTAAATGGATTCTAATGAAATTTGGGAAAAACATTATCTAAAAACCGTGCTGAGTCTTTTGTTTAGTATGCATTTTCCCATAGAGGTTGATAGTGGAATCTGATGGAGTACAATGGTTGATTTTTCCATCTTAAAATCTCATCTTTTGACGGCTAGAGCCTTGAAATGTTCACCAAATATTGGCAGTGTGGTGCCCTACAAGCTTGCCAAATCTCAAAATTCCGCCCAATTCGCAAGTTATGGGCAATTTTTGCCTTAGGTAGTTGATTGATCGGTAGAAGGAACAGCAAAATTGTCTAAGAACCAAATAAACTGAAATTGCAATTCTTTGCACTTATGTATATTAAATTATAACTTAGGGTATTCTTATTTTGGAGTGTTTTAAAACGTGCCATAACTCTCGCGAAAATGCAAGCAAAGCCATTAAATGCAGTGGTAGTTAAGTTGTAGATAATTGTCGGAAATGGAGTTTCTCTAAAACAAAAACCGCCATTATCCCCCTCATAACTCCCCCCGAAGTTAAGAGTCAGAGCCTAATTTTAAGTATATCGCCCTCCAAGGACGTGGTTGCAATGGACACTCAAAACACCACCGCATTGTGTCATTATTGAAAAATAGTACCCAACTTGTCGAGGCAAATATCTAATAATATGGCCATCTATTTTAGCCCTCTCCTGGGCAAGATCCTGGTTGCGCCACTGGCGGCCACAATCCGGCCCGCGTTTTTTATGTTGACCAACCCTGTTCTAGTATCATAATTTTCATTATGAGTAGGAAATGTTATTCTTGTTACCTTTTACATACATATTTACAAGAGTGCCTCGTAATTTCGAAAATCTTTGGGTAGTGTCACGGATTAAATAAATATAAAATGTTTTGGGTAGTCACGAACAATTTTAATAAGCTGCACATAACACTCACATGTGTTGAAACGGCGTTTTATTTGCATTTTGATAGCTAAGGTGTGGTAAATTAAGTCTCTTCCGTCAAATGACGATAAACACACCTGTTGCTTAGAATGAAGAAGGTTGCGTGCTAATTATTGTTCAGTAGTGCACAGTCATCCGCAATAAAATTAAGGATTTCGTTAGGAGATTATTTGACTCCTGTCTCACAGTGATGTATTGAACGTCGATATTCATTTTCATATATTTTGGTAGACTCTCAAATCGATTATCGAATTTCTACTACATACAGTAGAAAATGTTTAAGTCTGGGTCATAACCCTCTTTAATTTTTTTAGCCATTCTACATTCAATATTACGTACGGTGCGAGTCCCCATAATTTGACCACCATCTCTATCTTGGGCGAAAATTGTTCGCCCTTAGGTGGTCAACCAATGGAGATTCCACTGTATTTTTTGTTCCAGTTCTGAAAGATTCACTGATGTTCTATTTTTAGCCATTCTTTGTTCCAAATGTAGTTGAATGATACTCGTACACGTTTTTCCTATTCTAGTCATTTGGCTAATGCGAAATTCCCATAGTAGTGCCCCAGTGCATCATTTTTATCAATGCAAAAGACAGGTGTTTTCCATTTGGCACTAAAACAAGGCGCCACGTTTTAGCACACCCCCATCGTGACATTCCCACTAAATATTCTTTGTGTTTTTGTTCCTAAACAACATCATAATTTACTTACAGTACATACATACTTGAAATTGAAATGCACATGCCATCAATAAATATACAAAACCGCGACTTATTCATGCACTTTCCTTTGTCTGGCGGAAACTTTCTCAAATAGCGCTTTGTCATCATCCCACTTTCCACATGTCATCAAGTTTGTTTGAAAAAGCAATATCGAAAGTAAATACCATAATTTCACAGTCATAACAAACAAACAAAATAGAAAAAAACAATCCTTTTTCTATATAAAATAAGTGCGATACTTATTGCGCCATGCCATCCCGACATTTTTTGGCAATTAATTCATTCTAATTTGTTAACATGCAATTCTTGTTAGAAAAGTGTCTCATTGCGGTGTTTGTCATACCTGTGCCATGTTGAATCATACGAAATCAATTTACACACGTTTAAGTGTCGATGAGCAAATGAATTACACAGTACACACTTATTTTGTGTTGCCAATTTACGTGAGCCGCGCATTGCGAAAAAATGCATCGCGAAGCTATAGCAATGAATCGATGAATTTGCCAATAAATCAAAATGAATGATTTGTGTTGCGCACTACAAGACACATGAGTTGGTGTCATTTCCTGTAAAAAAAGTACTGAAACTGAATGTTTGATGGTGTTTTGTCAAGATTTTGAAGATTATGAGTATTAATAGATGGTAAATGAGGCAAGCCGTTGATTGGGATGAGTCGATATGGGAAATGTAGTGGAGAATTAATAAAATTTATTTTTATATGAATAGAAAGTTGCATGTGAAGGACAGCAGCATACTAAGTTGGATATTTGAAATTTCCATAAAAGTTAAGTAGTGTGAACTTACTGCTTTATGTAAAAGAAGATTGGCCAGTGTCAAACTCAAACGAAGAAATGGGTCACAATACAACATCTTTAAGTTTGTGCGTGCCGCAGAATAAATATTTCACAAAAAAAAATATTTTTTTTTGTATATTTTCCCGCCTGCGTCCTAATCTACTTAACCGATTTGACTGCAATATTGTGTAAATGGGTGTCCAACCTTTTTGCTCCTCAGGGCCACAGTGGCAGATGGCCGAGTGGTTCCGGGCCGAATGGAATTAATACATATCTAAAATCGGATATACCCTGCTTTAAAACTCCCCGCTTACGTTCCAAAGGTTAATTTTAATTTTTGTAATATTAAGAAATTAAAATAGTAGTAAAGTGAATGAACGAATTCGACAATTATATTTTATGTGTGAAAGAAATTTGGAGATTCATACTGGTCATACCTTGTAAATTTTGAAACGTTTTCTATGCTGACAATAGAAACGTCTTGACATCACAGGTATATTGGTTCTAACAGGATTACTCAATATTTGAAAGACCAAAAATTGTGCGAATATTAAGATGTAGTTGCAAGTCATCCATTTTAAATTGCTATCGGATATGAACCAAAAATATTGTTCTCTGTACGGTAACCGCTTGGTGCGTTTACTCAGCCGTTTATAGGTTACTTCGAGTCAACGTTACTTTGCATATAGAGGAGTGTATATAATGTTGCAAGCACTATATATTTCCTGGACCACGAGATCCGATCTCCGGACATCTAGATAACTAGCATCGTAGAGTGCGACTCAACCAAGTGAGCCACAGAGCGTGTGTGAACCAAAAATATACTCAGATACATACTACTGTTTCATATTGGGCATTCGGTGGCTCAGTGGCAGAGATGTCCATCTCTCTATCTCTGAGTTGCCGGTGCATGGGTTCGAATCCCACTGTGGCCCATGGATGTTTGTGTTGTCCATAAAATGCCCCTACGGCAGCCGGTTCTTCGATGTAAATCGTCCCGGAGCTACCCATTGTTAAAACGGCCAAGAGCTGCCAAGACCCCCTTCGATTCAAGAGAAAAAAAAATCTCTTGAATCGCTACAACAACAACAACAACTGTTTCATATTAGAGAATAGTGTTTTGAGACTTCTGAAAACCTTTTTATCGTCGAATTTGTTGGATTAAAATCCAAATTCGCGACTTGATTTGATTTGAACGAAAATGTAATAAAAATCCTGGGATTTTAATCCATGAGTGCACAGCCGAAGTGTGAGTGTGCAGCCGAAGAGTTTTTCCGCCGCGCCGGACAGGATAGATTGCTCCAATGCTGTCTATGCTGATCTGGAAATTTTACCTATCTCTTCCAGTATTCTCGATAATACTTGAAACTTGAAGTAGTTAATTATTTTGAAAATTAATTTCTTTTTTTATATTAAAAAAAATAGTTTTCATTCTCATATTAAAAATGTTCTTGCCTGTTTCTACGAGACATAAAACTCATTTGGCCTAATGTAATGCAAATATCTTGTCGGGCCGCATGAGGCCCGCGTGCCGCGGGTTGGACAGCCATTTACACTGTAAATGATCCCTGATATTGCTAGACAGTTTAAAGTCGTGCTATGGA
Organism: Microchrysa polita; assembly: GCA_949715475.1. NCBI lineage: Eukaryota > Metazoa > Arthropoda > Insecta > Diptera > Stratiomyidae > Microchrysa > Microchrysa polita. Next base: position 44,054,088 of record OX454415.1, on the reverse strand, counting down.
AACCAAACCTCCAAAAGTAGGGTTTTCTTAAAAAAAATGTTTTACATATTTATGAACCAATATTGACCAAACCTCAAATCATCACTGTATCCTGAAGTCGCATTGTATATGTAGAAATTGACGTAATTGGACCATGGCGCAGTTGGCTACCATAGAAATGCCATTCACAAAATCAAAAAAAAAACATCTCTTTGCTGACTACGGAAAAGCGGAACGCCGAAAACGTCAGTCGTGAATATGTTAATACTCGATATTCGAAGACTTTTTTTATTTCATATTCTTTTTAAAGAAGTGCATATTTGAAGCAGTTGAAATTTGAACTCCAACCGACAGCGCAACCAACCCCCTTAGCGTCTTCTCTGGTTGCGCCACTGCCCAACGAAAATAAGTCAGATAATCTCAAGGAGCAACTGCCACTTCAATTTGAAACCTAGTGGGGACGCTTCAAAAATTAAAGAGATAAATTTCAAAAATTAAAAAATGCTTACTTTTACCTGTCGCACACGAATCATTTAAATATATCTGTGGTCATTATGAAAAACACCTTAAGTCGACTTAAGACAAAATTGAGTTAAAGTGTTCACTGGATTCGCCGTATTCGACTCCACCTCCAAACAAAATTTGGTTAATTTCGGATTATTTTTGAGCGAGCTACAGCGATTGGTTTTTCCGCCTATCTCAAGTAGACCCTCACCGACATAAGGAAAAGCGACTTAACTTAACATATTTCTTACTAAAATATATATATATTTTTGAAAATTGGCTTAAATTAACTTAAGTTACTTTTCCAAATATGAAATTAACTCAAATGACTCTTTTACCACTGAATTTCGAAACAGCCTAAATCGACATAAGCGTTTTTTCCTTAAGTCCAAAACAAATTCAGTCTTCCTCATCGTGAGTTAAGTTCTTATTCCAAATGATTTTCTTTCCGTAGAGAGCTCTTATATGGCTTTAGCGTTTATTCCTTATCAGATTTACGGAAAGTCCTGTTACAATGTCTATGTAAGCGGTTGTTTCGCATGCATTTATGGTGAAATTGAGTAGATAAGTCACTGTTAAATGAGTTGTTGTTCAATCAAATTGCAATTTCGTGAACGTGAAGTTGACTATTGAGGGTATGTAGGCTTGTATCCTGCGCACCTGAATTTTACTTTACACTCGAAACATTAAACGAGCCTCGGAAACCTGCGAATGATTCAACGGCAACGACTTTTGGCTATAAACAACGGACTAAGATAGGTTTTTTGGAACGTTCGGACTATGTGGGGGAGTGTAATAAAACAAGGCTCACAGAAGTCGAACAGGAAATTACCGCATACAACATCGCTGTACTAGGACTGAGCGAAACACGATGGCTCGGATCGGGGGCGACTTTATCACCAAGCTCTCCTACTGTATTGCTCTACTCCGGAAATGAAGACGATAATACACCTCGGCAACCAGGCGTCGGAATACTGCTGAGTAGGAATGCACGCCGATCCCTAATCGACTGGAAACCTATTTCGGATCGTATAATCACAATCAGATTCAAATCCAGAGTACGAAACATTACAATTATTCAGTGCTACGCACCGACTGAAACTGCAGATCAATCAGCAAAGGACGTTTTTCATCAGCGACTAGGCGACACCTTTGATAGGGCTCCCAGGGTTGACATCAAAATCGTTATGGGGGATCTCAATGCCAAAGTCGGTACTGATAACTTAGGCTTGGAACACCTTATGGGCAATCACGGGCTTGGCGACAGGAACAACAATGGCGAAATGTTCGTCGAGTTCTGTAACTCTCGACAACTAGTCACTGACGGAACCTTGTTCAAGTATAAACCCTGACACCTAACACCTTGGGTTTCTCCTGATGGCAGATTATAAAACCAAACAAATTGACCATATCGTTGTTTCAAAGACTTGGAGAAACTGCCTCTTGGACATCAGGTCGAAGCGTGGGGCTGATATTGGCACCGACCATCATCTTGTTATCGCGAAATTTGGTTTACGAACGGCAGCGATCCAACGATCTACTAACGCACGAATTGTGCCACGTTTTAATGTGCAAAAACTAAAAAATCCATCAATTAAACGCGCATATTCTACCGCTATGCACGAAAAAGCTAGTGCAGCACTCTTGAGTATCCTACAATTGAAGATAGATGGAATTTTACAAAGGATTCTTTCATTTCGTGTGGCGAAGCGAACTCCGGTGCTGATAATTCAGCCAAAAGTCAACTCCGAGCTGAATACCGTTCACTACAAAAAGGCGTGCAGAGAAGTGTCAGGCGTGATAAGCGTAACTACATCAGCGCTTTAGCGAAGGAGGCAAATGATGCGGCTTACCGTGGTGAAAGTGGTACCCTTTTCAAGCTTATTAAGCCACTAATTGGCAAATCGTTCACTACTGACCATCCTGTGAAAGATAAAGAAGGGTTACTGCTTGTTACTGAAGAACAGCAGCTTCAGAGATGGAAAAATCACCTTTTTGAGGTCTTTAACAACAAGTAAGACAGTGTCTATTTATCGAACATAAATTTCTAACTGTAGGTCATTCCCACATGGAGTGTGATGCGGATTACGCCTTAATAGAGAGAAAGAAAAAGGTAACGAACACAAAAATTCATCCTCGTGATTGGTTCGATTTTGTACGAACTATTGGTGTCAAAAACCAATTTCATGTAATCGAAATAGATTCCACGGATTTCCCGGATTTCTTTTCTTATTCAAAAACAAAATTTATGTGGAGAAGCCGGGATGCAAATTCTGAAAACTTTCATTGGAAAAATGTTAAATGGTTAAGATACACAAAAAATGATTTTGGAAAAGTTCATTTCAAAACAACCCTAAATGTAGAACATCCATTTAAAGTATTAAACATACAAAAAAGAGGTATAAATTCAGGAAGTATATCTGAAATTTCTAAGCTACCAGAGGAAGCACGTATATCTGTAAAAAAGAATAAGGATCGATTGGATCTTCTTCCTATGATTGATCCTTTCTTTCACGACTTTTACAAAAGTCTTCCCTCTGATGAAATTTCGGATATACACCTCGACCTAGTTGAAGAAGACAGCAATCAAAATCATGTCTGTGAAGTCGTTTTTTCTGCATTCATTCTTTCGAAGAGGCTTTATATTATTTGTTTATTATAATAATTACTTTTCCTTTCATTTTTTTATGAATAATTCCGTAAAATAAAAAGAAATTAAAAATTTATTAAAAAGGAGTTTAGATTTAAGATTCATCAACTGTATAATGGTAATATGGAAAAAGAACCTATGTCCTCTTAAGATAATAGTTTAAGCACAATATAATTGAGAATAAACACTTAAGTGGAATTAAGTTTTGTCAACCCCTATTGCTTCATACGGAAAAAACTCTTATTTTGTTTTTTATCGTATTACAGTTAAACTGCTTTATTTTTGGAATAAAGTTATAGTAGGATACATTGCTCACATGATAATCTACAAAAATGTATTAGTCTTTGGATTTGAAAACTGTATAGATTTTTCACAAGTCGTTTTAAAGTTTAAAATCGCTCTACTGAAAAACTATGAAAACCGACTTAAGCGATTATTCATAATCACCACAGATATAAAAAGATATAAATAAATGAGGAAAATTGGTATCAGTATCAAAGGCTACGCAAACTTCTACTGTAATTTGCGCCATATTACTAGAAGCCTAAGTATTCCGGATATAGTCTGGCTGGTCTAGCGGTTAGTGCGCGCACCTTCGGTGCACAGGGTCATGTGCTCGAATCTCACCGTGGATCATGGTGTTTTTCTAGCTCACGAGCTTGTGACGGACTATGATCTCACTCAGATGTTAAACGAGTACCCATTTATGGGGATAAATACCACTGCTGAGCGTGATGCTGATCTCATTACCACAACAAAAAGCAGATAAGATCTTGGAAATAGGATGTCACTAACACATCCTGCGGCCTTAGTCCAATGTTGGATTGTCGCGCCTGTTATTTGTTTCAGTTTTCCGGATGCCCGAAAAAAACTGTTAGGGAAACACAACACATAAATTTGTGTTGCTTGTGTGGCGCCAAACACCATTTGCGTAAAAACGTTTTCCCTGAAGGCTACAGTTTTTTTCGTTCATATTTTATATCTATAGACTACGAGCAAAGTTCACTTTTCAGCGGTTACTATGGCTGGCGTAAGTACTTCTTAATTTTTTGAGTTCGCACACATTGAATCCTAAAAAATGTCCAGGTGAGCCGCGAGTTTGGCACTTCTGGACAAAGGGCTATTTTCACATGGAAATTAAGCTTAATCTTCAGATATATACGTGGGCTACTAAAACAGTTTTGAGATTGGGCATGTTCTAGTACGTTTTCGTCAAATATGTTATTTCCATCAGAAAGTTTGACCTTTTTTAGCATAAACCTGCTCAGAACACTTTGATGACAAGTGATACTTGTGTAAGTTACAGTTAGTTAAAAAAGTCAATTTAGAAAAAAAATGGAATTTAGACGTGGACATTTTCATGCAATGATTTTCTACGATTTTACAGTTGGATTATCACAAAAACAGTGATTCGATCGGCTTCATTTTGCATTTGGGGATAAAGCACCATCTCGTCCGTTCAAACGTGGGCGTAATTCGTTCGAGGACGAGTGTCCTGAAGGTCGTCCAAAAGCAGCCATTGTGTCGCAAAACGGCATATGACATACCGTAAGGCATCCTTGGGCATTTATCCCCCGGCCATACATTCGATGCTGACCGTAAAAAAGGTTTATTCCCGTATAATTTGACAATAGCTAAAAAAAAGGCTCTTGTCGATTGGTGCAGACAAATGATAAAAAAATAGCATAACGGTGCATCAAATGACTCGAATAAAAATGTCACCGGTGACGAATTATGGAAACTAAACAGCAGTCGCCCGTGTGGGTGTTCCAAGATGAGCCCAATCCAACAAAAGTTGTTCGCGCACGAAGTACTGCGAAGGGCAAATGGTGTCCTGTTTCTTCGGCCGAATGCCTGTGGCCGTTTTTCCGCTTGAAGAACGTAGTACGGTCGATTCTGAGTGGTACACCACCATTTGCTTCTCCGAAGTCTTCGGGGAAATTCGCAAAACGAACACGAGAAGACGAATCATTCTTCACCATGACAATGCGAGCTCTCACACATCAGTTCAAACTAGCGCCTATTTAACCGGTCAAAACATTGAATTGACGGGTCATCCGCCTTACAGCCATGACTTGACACCGAATGATTTTTTTGTTCCCTTTTATTATATATATTAAATATTGTTTATGATAATTGGCCCAAAGGGGCAACATCCAATATGCTATGGTATTCGAAGTCGAAATGGGAGCCACGTACAGCAACATTTTAGCGCTATCATTGTGCGAATATAATAATTCATAACCTAATTCATCAGATGGCGATGCCTGAAGAAAATTTTTTTCCACGATATGCGGTCCGCTTTAAAAATTTAACTCCATCGATCGAAAAAACCCATCCCAGAGCTACATTTTTCCTATTGAATTCTCTCTGACTCGCTAGTGTCACAGGTCACAACCTTCGTTAAGCCCTGTAGATCATGTTCCACGAATCCAAAGCATCCTTTACACGCTCGCTTAGCTGTGCGATAACCGATGAATTGTTATGCCCAAAACGCATCAGTTCTATAGCGTGGGCCCTTGTAGGTGGCGCTGGCGACCCCATGATTATTATGAGTGCAAATTTCCTGTATGCCCCAAGGTACTAATTGGACTTTGACTCTGGGTTTTTTTTTGTATTTTCTCTCTAACTTTACCAGGGAGTCGTCTTTAAAAGATCAAAACCTCTTTTGGCTCGTAACAAACCGCCAAATGTTCTCGTCAATACGTCCCTGTATACAGGGTGTCCGGAAACTGCCGCATAAACGCAGCGGATTATGATTCCTCAGTTGATTTCCAGCAAAAAAGTTGTACGGAACATACCCCCTCAGCTTAACCCTTTAGCTGCCACAGGCATTTAAAGATTTTTGAAAAAATCATTTTCTTGCACGACTTAAAGCCTAATATTTCCAAAGCTAGATCAGCTAGAATAGGGAAATAAAATGATTATTACAGCCAACAAATTTACCTATAAAATAAAACTAACCAGACTAAAATCGGAGAAAAGGTTTGGTATTTACAGAGCTTCAAAGTCAAATTTGTGTGATTTTACCCAAAAACAATCTTTTTTTCCATCTCAATTTTCTCCAACTTCTCCCAAGGTGAGGTGCTTGTACGATTCTTTTAAAAATTAGCGCATAATCTTACGATCATATCCTTCTTACATCATTTTATTCTAGCTCCATTATTTCTAACAGTTTTAGTACGTTAAGTGTAGAAAACCAGGGTTAATTTTAGCTCGAATTCAATACAATTCAATTCACACTGCCCCTATAGATCTGCAATTGATAAAATCTATTCAAAGTATATGTCGAAATCGAAATCGAAATTTATTTTACTATTCTAGCTGATCTAGCTTTGGAGATATTAGGCTTTAAGTCGTCCAAGAAAATGATTTTTTCAAAAATCTTTAAATGCCAGTGGCAGCTAAAGGGTTAAGCTGAGGGGGTATGTTCGTACAACTTTTTTGCTGGAAATCAACTGAGGAATCATAATCCGGTGCGTTTATGCGGCAGTTTCCGGACACCCTGTATAATGTATATAATTTTATGAATATTTCGATACCCATAATACCGTCTGCATACATTGGGACTTCAGCACGAGTTACCGCTATAGAGATGTTAAAAATCTCTTAATTTAATCGAATGTTTGGAATCCTCATAATGCCCTTAGAAGCGCACGCATTGCAGTTGACTTGTAATTCGCTATATTCTTAAGGTTATCGTCATAGAAACGAAACAAAAAATATTTTTCGAAAAGCACGTGCACCTAAAATTCCATTATTGGGATCTTTTCAGTAAACGGTACCGTTATTGAGATATTTGAAACTTTATCAAAATGCCTTCATTGAAAAGTTTGAGTCAGTGATATAGCATATAGTTTTTGGGGCCAGAATATTTACTCATTTGTCACAAATTCGTTGATGTTTCGCGTAATATTTTGAGTCAAAGAAACTGCGTTTCTGTTTTTTTACTGCGTTTCTGTTTTTTTTAGTATACGGTACCGTTAAAGCAATATTCAGGAAAATTCCAAAAATGCCGTTTTGACCATTTGAACTGACGTGATGCACGTATACGTTAGAAATTTGGCAAATTTCCTTATAAAGCTATAAGGGCTTCAAATTTGCCATAAATATATACAAAATATATTTTTGTGAACTGAAGAGATATAAAACCTTGCGGTATTCACAAGGCCGAATTTATTCTCTATAGCAGCGCCCCTGAGCTGGGCGTTTTTTTTCTGGGGTATTTTGTAGGAAATACACGATATTTTATCGGAAAAGTCGAGTACCTTCGAAATTAAGCAGGATAACAGGATGATCTCATAACTATGGGAAAAAAAATCCCGACAGATAGAGGGTTCAAAAGTATAATATTTCAAAAACTGTAAAAGTTACAGTGAAATGCTTAAGCAAGCAATAAGGTACATCAAATTTGCCTACATTAATGGAAAGTCGAGCTGAACCCGTTGGGAAATCCGGCTCTCTGTTTTCAACATTTGACTCTCTCGTACCGTTAGGAGAGCGCGAATTGATAGGGGCTTTTCGAGACTTTTCTCAAATCACAAGCGCTGTTAACATAAATTTCTTTTTGCCAGTGTTATGGCCTCGAGAATGCCTCTAGCGGCACACCAATAGATGAGGACTTTTGGGATCTTGACTAGAACCTCCAAATTAAATGCGAAATACAGCTTTCCTCTACTGATTTGATCAAATTTATGTCTAAATTTTATATTATGTACCTTGTAATGTTTCTGTTTGGCCAGCAATCGAAATCGAGGGTTGTGGAAAACTTAATCAATGATCATCGGCGCCGTGGAGGTATTGTTTGATTTGTCGGATTGCGTTTTGGATAACCCATTTCTACGCTTTTATTGTTTTTTAACCACCAGTTAAGACTCCCTATAGTTAAATAATAGCTAAATACTAGTTAAATTTCATAGGATCTCCTAGCTGGGGTAGCCTTTATTAATTTTGTATCCTATCAATGTCATATTTAAAAAGCACATTCATCACAACCAATATGACAATTTCAAAAAATTATTTCTTTTTATTATTTATTTTCATTTCGTTTATAAGGTCAAACCTCGTGCTGTGTCTATTGAAATCCACATACATACATAATTCATCGGGATTTCCTTGTTTTTTGGTTATAAATATTTCTTCTGAAATTACGTCGAAGACAGTCAACTGTCAGTCGAGAAAAGAAATGATCCAATAAAAAAACATAAACAAATAATAAAAAATAAAATGATGAAAAATAAAATAAATTAATTAAAGAAGGAAAAAGATATCGTCATACGCACAATGTCAATTTATATTTAGAAATTTTGAATGATTGCATTTAGTGATATTTTCAAGATTTTTTTTTATTTATCCACTAAGCAAAAAACATTTCCTGGTGATGTTAATTTATTTATATGAATCAATAAAGTTGGAAAAGTAGGATGGGGGTGGTGAGTGCAGCTTTCGAGAGTCAAATAAAATAAAACAAAAAATATTTAAGTTGTTATTGGATGAAAATATCAACCAACGTTGTTGTTTTGCCGGAATCGCTGCTCACTCACAACGCATAAAATAAATATGTAAATAACTTGCGTGAAAGTCCAATATTGAACCGTAGATGTGATAACAAAATTCTGTTTGCATGATATTGACAGTTTTTTTTTTAGATGTGCAGAGATTTACTGCACGCTCTGCCGATTTTTTTTTCCATAAATGGATCCTCATTTAACATCTGAGTTAGATCATAATTCGTCACATGTGTGCCTTAAGAACCGTTCGAAGCGAGATATGCGCCTACAGTGGGATTCAAACTCACGGCTCTGTGCTTAGAAGGCGAGCGTGCTGACTACTGTACTCGAAAAGTTTATTTTTCGGAAATATGTACACAAATTTGGAAAAATCATGGGGAAAGTTGATAGATTCTTTTGAAATGCTTAAAACCTACTAAAGGTGTCATAAAACAATTCGTAGGTTATCATAATTTTTGAAGTTTTTTTTTATATTAATGTAATTCAAGCAAACAAAAATGTACCATCAACGAAATTGTTTAGGTTCTAGTACTACTTGTCTGATGAAAACACTTCTTTTTCATTACCAAAACCATATAAATTTTGCGATTCCCAACATTCGTACTCGCTGCTTCCGCTATTTGTTTGTAAACATTTTGAAAACCGCCAACACATGTATATTTCTAATGCTTGATAATTCCCACCATTTATTTGCAATTTTCAAATAGTCCGCGTGCATTCAATTACTCACAAAATATTTATATTATTGCATACCATATTATGGACGCGAAAACTAAATTTCAAAGTCTATTAATAATAAAAATGCCGTGCGCATTTCGTATATACATAATTCAGAATCTCTGCGGTTATCATCCATCGTTCATTGAGAAGCATTCGTGCGACTATTTGTTGCTGTGCATGTGTCGCGAATTTTTTCTTAAAAGAATTTTATACGACGACGTTTCAGCTCAGCCATGTGCTATGGTGTCGCGTCTTTTGCGCGATACACTTCCCGTTTTAATTTTCAAAATATAAAATATCGCATGCATAGTTGATCTGTGAATCTCTGTGACTGTGACCACAAGCTTATTTGGCTGATGATCAGAATTATTGGGTGTGTGGATGTCGCATCGCAATGGCCAAACTATGGGAGCAGGATCGTGTGGTGGCTCTATATCAAATTGGCGATGATGCGATACAAGACGATTGAGACGTACATTAATGTTTTTGACACAAATTCTGACCTTGTCAACATTGGTGTCTTACGGCCATGAATATGATCGATTGACGAGATATGGGTAGGAGAGTTGATTAGCTACATATTAAAGATGAGCGAACGAGTCCTTGCAGATGGGGTTTTATATCTAAAAAATCACTTAAATCTACTAATCCATTTAGGAGATGTACACAACAAGTATGTCTGCTATTCGAGATAGCGGTAAATCCTGTGGGGAAAATTTCCAAAGAACCTGCCAATTTATTATTGTCAGTCGAGCTAGGATCGGTATCGTGGTTAGATTTTTTTGGAGGACTTGAACGTGAGGCCACAAACACGTTCTATTTGCTTCTTTACAATACTATTTCGACTCATACTCCGGTTTATCCTTATAACGAAACAGGCAGCTAGGTAGGACTACCACAATGGGCAGTGTTAAATTAGCCAATTTTAACAATCAAACGGAGTGCTTTTGGTTGCATGTTCGTTCCGTGAAGTCTTTCCCTAACTGATCCAATGAAGTGCGACTGGATGATACAGGTTTTTTTTTACCTTTTTGTGAAATTCTTTTTTTCCATTTTCACTCCTTCATCAGTTCTTCATGCTTCCGTCTTAAATTTCGAAGTGTCCCTGGATACGTTACACTCGATATCTACCACACCTTTCGATGTACATATTTGAAATCATCGACCCTTTGAATGATAATAAAAGTTGTGGATGAACTTCGTTAGTTTTTTTGTTTATGACTTCACTGCCTGTCCCTTATTCGTCGGCATTACCACGACGTCGGCTTTTCGATAATCCTTTGCTTCTATTTGTTTCATGAGTCACATGTGACTCATAGACGTAAGCGAGGAGCAACGCTTTGTAAACATGTGACTCATAGACAGTCAACGTGTTACATCTTTTTAATCCTTTGTTAATTTGAGCCTTGCTACAGGATGCTTCGCATTCGCGTGGGAAGTTACCAACGTTTTACCTATCCCAAAATCCTCGAAGCTCTCATCCGTAACGAACTGTCGTCCAATATTCTTATTGTCCTGTTTTCCTAAGATACTTTAGTGTCTCATTGATACATTCTTGTACCCTCCTCTATCCTCCATGTTTTCTAATGGTTAGCATGGTTTTGTCGAAGGTCGTTCTATAATAAAAAAAAAAACTGGCAGAATTTCAACACACGGTTGCGAAAGTCTTGGAAAACCATGAGCAAATTAACGCTGTCTACACGGATTTCTCCAAGGCCTTTGACTCCGTTCAATCATCAAATCCTGTTCCGCAAACTCCAGGCAAATGAAGTCTTCGGTTTCTTGCTATCTTGGTTTTCCTCCTACCTATACTAAAGTAAATGTCGTGTTATTTTTAACAATTGTGTCTCGTTTCCATTTTGTTTCTATTTGTGCTATTTTAGGCCCCCTTTCCACCTCTCTGCCGATTTTTCCTATTTTTTTCTTTTATATGCTGACGATCCGAAGCTATTCAGAGGAATTCATTCTCCTGATCACTGTCTTTGTTTTCAGTCTGAGCTAATTGCGCTGAATAGCTGGTGTTCCTCCCAATATCCTCCAACTTGCTGTTAGCAAATGTCCTTTTCCCTTAAACTTATTCCTCTTTCCTTTGGACAACTTTTCTTGTGTGTTGTGTCTGATTCAAAATTAAAATTTGACAGGCATATTTTTGAAATATCTGCGAAAGCATCGCGTCTGATCAGTTTTGTTCTGCGGTACTCTAAATCAGTGGTTCCCAACTTGCAAATAACTGCGCATATGTTGCGCAGGTTGTATAAATTCAGGGCAACCCAGGGCTGCTCCCAGCCCACCTTCCCCACCACTGCCCCCTACACCGCCAAACAATATGATAAGGAATGCCAGACCCAGTCTTACGCCTGGCCCTCCTCCTCCAGCAGTTTTCACTGCACTATCTATATTACAGTTTAACTGTAATGGCATTCACCGAAAAATCGCTGAGATCACACACTTCTTGAGTTCCAACAGAATTCTCATCGCCGCCATCCAAGAGACGTTGCTTCACACAAACTCGTCTCTAAGCGTCCATAGCGAATATGTTATACTGCGGAAAGATCGACCGGCCGCCACGGATGATTCTCACCCTGGAGGTGGACTTGCCTTCCTAATACACAAGTCCGTACATTACTGTGTATTAGATGTAGTTGCTGACGGTACGGCGGAAATTCAAGCCATCTCAGTTCCATCAGGGAGTACTAATATCGAAATTTTTAATATATATGTACCACCTCACTCTAGTTGCCGTTCTGGCTATTGTTTCGATATTGGTCCTCTCCTTTCCGGAGAGCACAGGGTCATCCTTGGCGACTTTAATGCGCACCATGAGCTCTGGCATTCGGACCTCAACAACAATGCCAGGGGTATAACTATCGCCGAATCACTTGACGCCTCAGAATTCTGTTCACTTAATGAAGACTCGCCGACTAGAGTCGTGGGCACTTGCAGTAGTTCTCCTGACATAACTATTGTCAGTGCCAGCCTAATTGCTGCTTCCCGATGGGAAGTACGTACCACCCTTAAATCAGATCACCTCCCAATCATTATAAAGATTGACAAACCAGTGAACATGACTAAGTCAGAGAAGCGAACGTTTGTCAATCACAAGAAAGCCGATTGGGATGGTTTCAAAGCTTACTCGTCGGCGAAGTTCACCGAGCTAACATCACCTATCACCATTCATGAGGCCGAAAAAAATATTAGGAACGTCATTACCACAGCCGCGGCACGTTTTATTCCGGCAGGACGTATCCCGAAAGTTCGGCCTAACTTTCCCACTAGTGCCGCCAGATTAGCCGATGAACGTGATCAGATCAGAAGCGCTCACCCTGATGATCCCAGAATTCAGGAGCCTAACTCCGAAATTGACCGACAAGTTAACACTAGAAAGGCCAGCAGTTGCAGCATACCTACAAAGGCCGGTGCCGTCAATTTGACGGCTAGCCGTTTGTCGGCTTGCTAAAGTGTAAAAATGCAAAATGAAATATTAAATCTGAGTTGAAATTGATTCTCAATATATTTTTAAGTTATTCCGATTTACATTGATTACAAAATATATTTTTTGTAACATTTGTATTACATTTTCCGGAAACAGGTATTTTACAATATGTGCAAATCACACGTACGATTCTTCTTGCAATTAGTCTGTACAGGTATCCCTCGACTTAGGACGCTTCGACTTAGGACATTTCGACTTACAACGCGTGAACAATTTAGACCACGACTCGAGTTACAACAGTTTTTGTTTCGACTTACAACGCGATTTGAAAAAAAAAAAAGATTCGTATAAAAACACACGTGAGAGTATTAATACAGAATTTTCTCTTCTGTTTTTACTCAGTTTCTTTCCTGGTGCATACAGATTCTAATTTATTTCTTGAGCTGATATTTGAAGAAGGAATTTTTGTTTTGGTAAAGTTGATTCGTTGAGGACCTTTCAAAGAATTAATTTTCAACGCTAGTGTACATGATTAGGCCAGCATAAGTCTATCAAAAAATTCTGCGGCGGCGTCAAACAGTTCCTGATCAATCATTAAAACTTAAGAATTAAACATTTTTGAAATACAATGGACAATGGAGCATACATTTAATGCCGGCCGCACACTGTCCAGGGTTTGCCAAACCGTGCGATCCAAAAGATCAAAGTTGTGGACAACACACGATTGGAAGAGACAGAGGAGTATGTTGTCTACAACGTTGATCTTTTCTACCGCGCGGTTTGGCAAACCCCGGACAGTGTGGTTGTAGTCTAAAGTCAACAATATCCTAAATAACAATCAAAAGATATTAGCTAGGCAAAATATAACCTCGTAAGTATGTATAAAGTGCTTCAGTCTTTCGAATGTTACCTAAAATTGAATTGATACCGAAAATAGAAGAAATCAGCAAAATCCTTTATTTGTACCACGCAACACGCACTTTAGATTTAACTTAACTTTTGTACTGATCTTTTAATTTAATTTATTTTGAACTCCTTTTATATTTTCGAGATTGATAAGTTACTGTAAGCTGCCTGATTTTCTTTTAACTAGCTGGGGCTTAATCCTTTACAATGGTGTTGACTTTTACCTTGAGCTCGAACTAAACTGCTAATTGCACAATTTTGCATCCATATTTTAAGCCATGGTGATGAGAATGAGATTTTTTCTTTAAATATAAAACGATCACCTCAACAAATGATAAGAAGTTTTCTATACCAATGTTTTGTAAACTAAATTGTTAGAATGGAAAGAGAATTCTGCCTAAATACTTATGTCACAACAAAAATTGGCCCAACGTCTTCGCCAGTTCACATTCACAATAAGAGAGCCAAAGAAAGGATATGGAAAATATTAGGCAAATAAGTGAATATTGATGTGTACTTGTACATTCTTATTAATTTTGTTTGTTCCTTTTTCTTATAAAACTCTATCATTAACTAAAAAGTGCCGAAGTTTGAGTTGTGACCGTGTTCTTGCCTACGTGGAATATATTCGTTATTCGACTTACAACGTTTTCGACTTAGGACGCATTTTCCTGGAACCAATTAGCGTCCTAAGTCGAGGTATGCCTGTACTTAGCATTGTTTTTTCTGTGATTCTTTTCAGCTTGTTGTGAAAATGTCTATTTTTTGTCTGGTGGACGATCCTCCCCTCTTCCGTAGGTATTCTTCGAAAATTTCGCGTATTCTTCACGTAGTTCAATTACTTTGCCGTCAAAATGACGGCTTGGCCTTTATAGGTAGAACAGGTCATATCTCCAATATAATAATATTATTTCGAAATTTGAAATCATATATACGCTAAGATGCTCATTTTAGGAAAAGTCAATGAATATCACAACTCAAGAGTAGATAGATTCGAAAATATGCGCTATCAAAGTCCCAAAACCGTCAAATTGACGGCTTTGGCCGTTCTAGTGTTAAAGACTATAGGAGGGCGAAATGGAATCAGCACCTCGATGAATGTAACCTCAATGAAGGTGTCAGCAAATTATGGTCTACCGTCCGCGCCCTTTCCAATCCTCGGAAAGAAAAGGGCAACAACGCTATTGAATTTGGCAACACTAAAACCTGCGATCCTCTTCAGTGTGCTAGCCTGTTCAATAAACAATTTATTGAACATCCCAAGTCTGACGGCCTCAAGCGCAAAATTAGAAGACGGATTCGCAGCCGGATTGTTGACACCATACCATCTTTTACAGCGGACCAGGTTAAAAAAGTCATCGAGAATGCTAAAAACTCCAAGGCCCTCGGACCAGATGGCATTTCGATGACCATGTTGAAACATCTCGACCTTCCAGCCATTGAGTATCTCACGGCCGCCTTTAACTTGTCGATGTCCACGCTTGCCATCCCTGAAATCTGGAAAACAGGTCGAATTGTTCCCTGTCTCAAGCCAGGGAAGAGCGCAAATCTCGGGGAATCCTACCGCCCCATTACGATACTTTCTCCTGTCGCAAAGACGCTGGAGGCCCTTATTCACCCCACTCTTGTTGCACATGCGAAGCTAGAACCTCCCAGCATGGCTTCAGGAAGATGCATAGTACCACCACTGCCCTCGATGCGATCACTACACGCATTCGTGATGGGCTAAATCAACGCAGTCGTTGTCACAGAACTATTCTGGTGGCAATAGACCTATCAAGTGCATTCGATAAGGTCAATCATTCAATGCTCCTAGCAAACCTGTTGAATATGCATCTTCCTGCACAAGAGATCCGTTGGATTGCCAATTATCTAGCTGGTCGGCACTCCTTCAGCGAGTTTCGAGGCAAACGTTCTAAGCTTAGGAAAATCAAATTAGGTGTTCCACAGGGAGGGGTACTCTCCCCCACTCTGTTCAACATCTACATGTCCGGCCTTCCCACACCACCTGAAGGAATCGAGGTGATTTCCTATGCTGACGATTGCACCGTACTCGCCACAGGGAATGATAAGGATGAAATGCGCCTCCGAATTAATCGCTATCTAGGACGATTACAGGCATTTTTCCAAAGCCGAAACCTCACCATCTCTGCGTCCAAATCTTCTGCGACTTTTCTAACCACTTGGTGGGAGGACATCAGATGGGAGATGGATATACGTATTGGCAACAATTCTGTTCCTACTGTTAAAAACCCCAAAATTCTCGGGCTTCACCTAGAGAACATGATGACGTCTGCGAATCATGCAGCTTCAGTATGTGAAAAAATGCGCAGTAGGAACAACATCCTAAAAGCTCTAGCTGGTAGCACCTGGGGCAAAGATAAAGAAACCATGCTAGCTACTTATAAAGCGGTGGGTCGAGCGGCCGCTGATTATGCAGCCCCAGTTTGGACACATAGTCTATGTGACACAAACTGGTCCAAAGTTCAGGTCTGCCAAAATGCCGCTCTACGCATCGCGACAGGTTGCCTTCTGATGTCTGCCCAGGATCACTTACATCAGGAGACAAAATTGATGCCAATACGTGATCACAATCTCCTACTCTCTAAACAGTATCTTGTTGGTTGCTACCGTGAGGATCATCCCAATAATCATCTCATGGACCGAATTCCTCCACCACGACATGTCAGGCGTGGTTTACGAGACCTTGAGAGAGAGGTTCAGGGATACAAACGGGACCCTTACGATGAAGTTACATACGGAGCCGCCATTGCAGCGATCCACACTGAAGAAGTGAATCGGTCTATCGCGAGTTTAGGTGCGAATAGAGTCCTCTCAGAGCGCCCACCACCAATTTCGCCTGAGGAGATTAGGCTCCCGAGAGCCACCAGAGTAACACTAGCTCAACTTCGGTCGGGCTTTTGTTCACGCCTTAATTCGTACCTTTCTCGCATAAACCCGGACATCCAAAACATCTGTCCAAACTGCAATGGTACTCCTCATGATGTGGGCCATTTGTTTCAATGCCCCGCTGCGCCCACTGATCTTACCCCTATATCACTGTGGGAAAACCCTATCGCAGCAGCTATGTTTTTGTCCTTAGACCTCACGGACACAAACATTGACGAACCATAAATCGTACCCACATAGATGCACAGAGGTTACACACCTTTCTGCACCGCTACAAGAAGAAGAAGACACCTTGTGACAAAAGTGGTTGTAATAGTTTGTTAATATATTAATAAATAACACAGTTTATACAGGTTCAGGCTAAATGGTTGTTTATTGTGCACGTCTTTACACCTCCGTGGTTGATGCATTTTTTTTTTTTTTTTTTTTTGTTAGTTACAAATTATTTCTTTAGTTCTTAGGCTTAATTTCTAACAAATTTATAAAATCTTTATTTTACAAACTTAACTTATGACTTAAGATAATTGGATTTGGTTAACACAAACCATATCGTTGTGGTGGCTTAATTGGGCGGCCAAACCGAGACCGCGGAAACTCATCCCTAACTTCAGATCCGTCAGAATCACTGCTACTGGCTGTATTGTATTCGTCAGGTGAAAATGAACTGTCACTAGAATTAGCCGGGAGCATTGATTCATCATCAATAACTACTGCGTCTGGCAAAATTATACGAATTTCTTTCATGTCATCATTACAACTACCTAAATCATTCCGAACATTATTTTCATACATTAAATCGCTAGCATTAAAATCATTATTTATTGTTTTGGCAATGAATCGCCGATTTCTCCTAAAGTAATTATCAAAACTATCCTTAATTATGTATGATCTGCTATTTACATTTCTAACGATGGTACCATAGTACCAATCTTTAGCATTCTTTTTAAAAATTACTTTATCACCAATATTCAAGACTGACAAGGACTTTGCGCTTCGATCATAATAATATCTTTGTTTTTTTCTTTTTTCTTCCAATCTTTCGCGAACAACATCCTCACTCAAGGCGTTTCTCATTAGGAGCGACTCCGATACAGGGATCTTGGTTTTTATTAGTCTTCCGAAAAATAACTGACAAGGAGCCAATTGCATGCTTGCGACGGGAGTAGCGTTGTATTCAAGAATTCGATATTGGTACTGTGCTGCCTCATTTGACTCATAGCAACGTTTAAGGATGCCTTTTGCTATCGCAACTCCCTTCTCCGCCAGTCCGTTGCTTTGCGGGTATCGGGGGCTAGAATATTGAACGACGATGTTACATTCATCAAGAAATTTATCAAATGCATCACTGTTAAAGGGGCAGTTATCACATCTGAGCCTGGTTGGGTACCCAATTTCATTAAATCGTGATCGAAGTTTTGAAATAATATGCGTGACTGATTTGTTGGTGAAGTTTTCCACAACAATAAACCCAGAATATGCGTCCATAATAGACAGGAAACTTGTCCCAGCATATTCAAAAATATCCATACCCGCTATGTGAAATGGATAACGGGGAGTTTCATCCTGAGTTAGTGGTTCTTTTTGATTGTTGCGTTTGAATTTTTCACAAATATCGCAGGTCGATACCAGATCTTTAATATGTTTTGTCATGTTTGGCCAGTAGTAGTGAACTCTCGCACGATTAAGCGTTTTTTCGATTCCGAGGTGTGGCGCATGTAACCACTTTGCAATCCGATCTTGCAACTCTGATGGAATCACTAAGCGGTGGTTACGAAAAAGTAATCCATTCTCGAAATGTAATTCATGTTTAAATTTATGGAACATTTGTCCCAGGCTATCAATTTGATGATAAGATGGCCAACCATTCTCCACATAGTTACAAATGCGCAAATACAACTCATCATGCTCAATTATTGAGCGATACAGATCATAATTACCTTTTGAGAGACAGGCTGACTTGGTAAGTGAATGTACAACACACGATAGCTCAGGATTTTCTGTATTGTCGGGTAACTGTGCCCGCGACAAACAATCTGCAACAAGCATTTCCTTCCCCGGTTTGTAAACAAGTGTCATTTCAGGGTATTTTAACAAAAACATCAACATTCTCTGCAAACGAGCAGTCACATCATCAATATCCCTTTTTATTAATGTCTCTAAAGGCTTGTGGTCACTCTCTACCGTGAACTCGCGTCCGTACAAAAAATAATGGAATCTTTCGCATGCAAATACTACCGCTAGTAGCTCCTTTTCAATCTGAGCCCACTTCTGCTCAGCCTTGCTTAAGGTGCGAGATGCATAGGCCACCGGGCGTCCGTTCTGCATTAACACACAGCCAAGCCCGTCTTTGGAGGCGTCCGTTTGTACTATCGCAGGTTCATCTTTGTTATAAATGGCCAAAACCGGATCAGCGGTAATAACGTCTAACAAGTTGCGAAATTCCGATTCGTGTACCTCACTCCACTCAAACTTGACATCATTTCGAGATAGGTTTCGTAGCGCAGCCGATTGCTTCGATAAGTTAGGTATGAATCTGGCAAGATATTTGAAAAGTCCTAGCATACGTAAAACCTCTCGCTTATTTTGAGGCTTTTTTATATTCAAAATGGCATCGCGATATTTAACCCTTGGTTTTACTTGGTTGAAAGATAAAATATGACCCATAAATTCCACCTGTTCTTTCCGATATTGTATCTTAGTTGGGTTAAACTTAACGCCATTTAACCGAGCCCGTTCTAAGACCAAAGACAATATATCGTCGTGTTCCCTTTCATCTGATCCCATAATTGCAATATCATCGAAATACACAATGACGCCAGGTATGTCCCCAAAAAGTTGCACCATATTTCTTTGGAACATTTCCGGTGCACAATTTATTCCGAAAGGAACACGATTGAATTTAAAACGTCCGAATGGCGTCATGAACGTCGTGAGATCAGCACTTCGTTCATCCAGCTCCATTTGCCAGAATCCACTCGCTAAGTCAAGAACTGAAAAAACTCTTTTGTTGACCATTTGGCTGGTGAAATCATCTATAGTTGGAATAAGGAAATGTTCCCGCTTAATAGCGCGATTTAATGGCTTAGGATCCAAACAGATTCTCAGCATACCGTTTGGCTTTTCAACAATTTGTAAATTATTTACCCAATCAGTCGGATAAGCCACAGGAGAAATGATGCCCCCATCCACAAGTTCCTCCAATTGTCTTTTCAAACGTTCGATCAAACTATGTGGTATACGCTTTTTATAATGCAATGTAGGTTCCACTCCTTCTCGCAAAACAATCGTCTGTTTTCCAGGAAACTTACCAATGCCGTTGAAAACATCCTGAAATTTTTCCACAAACTCTCCACATTCGCTGGGTAAGCAAGCAATTGAGTCAATGTCCAACCTGCTGATTAGGTTAAAATCTAGGCATGTATTCAATCCCAATATCGGTTCGCGGTTATCATCTACAACAAGAAATTCAGCCCCATGAGCATGCTTACTTTTAAGATCAACACAGTTCAAAGTTACAGTTCCAAAAGTATTTATTCGATTTTCATTGTAATCATACACCGGGTATTTTTTATTTTGATTTTCAATTTTAGCTCCACATTGCTGAACTGTT
Source organism: Microchrysa polita (assembly GCA_949715475.1). Lineage (NCBI taxonomy): Eukaryota > Metazoa > Arthropoda > Insecta > Diptera > Stratiomyidae > Microchrysa > Microchrysa polita. The sequence goes on along the minus strand of OX454415.1, from coordinate 44,033,866 downwards.
TTCTTTGGAATGCAATTAACGTCAGCGCCCGTGTCAATCTTGAATTTAATTGGTTCGCCATCCACAAGATACGTTTTCATCCACTTTCTATTTGACCCGCAATTGTTGGAATTCACTCTGTAAATCGAGTTAAATTTACTAATATAACTAATGCCTACGTTACCACAGTTACCTGTATCATTCCAATTGATAGTTTTAGCTTCTTTCTTCAAATCCACTCTATTTCCTTGCTTTTCTTCTTTCGCCAATTTCCCATCTACTTTGATTCCGCTCTTCATCTCACGCTTTGGTTGTTTGCACCATCTCGCAAAATGTCCGACGCGTGAACACACATTGCACGTAATATTACGAGCCCGACATTCCTTTAGATGACCTGGTCCAAATACACCTCCACAATTATAGCAACGACGTGTCATTGCATCTACTGAGTACGATTTTTGCTGGTCCGCTGTTGAATATGCGTTTCGTTGATCCACTGCATGTACACTTTGTTGAGTTCCTCGATCCAATAACAGTTTATTGTGATTTGCCGCTTCGAATGCCTTACACTTGTCGATGATATCTGACAGCGACTCATCTCTAGCATCCAGCAGCTTTAATTGCAATTTTTTATCTGTGACGCCTATAATAATACGATCCGACAGCATGCGATCTTCATATGAAACACCACACTGACATTTAAATTCGCAGTACTGAACTTGTTGACGTAGCTCAGTTTCAAAGTCAGCGAACGACTGTTTTTCCTTTTGTACAATATTGTTGAATTTGAAGGACTCCATAGTTATATTTTTCCGGGGTATACAGTACTCTCCAAACGCATCCAATACTTGCTTCAATGTGCGCACATCTCCTGTTACTTTACTGTCCTTCTGTTGGTTTCCCACAAGTCCAGATGGTGTTCCGTCACTTGGAAACAGCGTTTTGTAGATTTCCATCCCACGTATTCCAATGAGCCATAGAAATGTTGCAATTTTTTTCGGTTCGGGGCCAACGTCTCTTGCTGATGCCATCAAATACATTTCGAAAGAGCTCCTCCAGTTTGGCCATTCACGCGCTAAATTGTGACAATCAAGCTCGGGTGGCAAGCGATCGCCTGTTGCCATGCTGGATGCACAATTTTCACAACAGTTATTTTAACAACAGTTATTGTCACAATTCGAAATTGTAAATCAGCGATTATATCCACGATTACTTTATCCACGATTCTTTAATTTCACTTAGAAATACACTTCTGACACCATGTAATAGTTTGTTAATATATTAATAAATAACACAGTTTATACAGGTTCAGGCTAAATGGTTGTTTATTGTGCACGTCTTTACACCTCCGTGGTTGATGCACGACTGCTATACTATTACAGTGGTTGGGACCATCAGAAGAAAACACCACATTCCTCCTCTGTGACCGCCTCGTATTGAAATAATTTTAAACGGACTGTCCATAGGGTTTGTTGAAACATGCAGTCGAAGCTCAGTCGAACCACGCTCAAGAGATCAACGAATCGTCAGCGGGTTGAATTCACTGAACCACGCAAATTACGATAAAATTCGATTTCTCTGTTTTTCTTTTGTGTGGTACGGTGAACACCGCGCTAAGTTGGTTGCGGCTTTTGAAAAACTTAAAACCTGCAATGTAACTTTTCATCGAGTAACTTAGTACCGACTTTTGTCCATTTTTATGAACACTCTTATAAGTATAGACACAGGCAGTAACATCGGCAGTTCTTTAGTATTTTCAAAACAGGACAGACACACCTAACTTTGAGCGTTAAAAGCGTCTAATGTCCAGATCACGTAGGTATGTAACGTCCCTATGAAGAACCTGCCGAGTCACAACCGATATCTTAGAATTCCTTACAATTACCACTGTCAAAGTCAAGTACAAGCATTAAGAATTTGGTGAGAAGAGGTTACGAGTAAAAATGCGATAACTATTCTCTCTTGACTCCTCCTGATGACTTTAAGCGCTAAGTGAACATTAATATAGAACAGAATTTCACGGGGTTTGTGGTATCAAAACGACTACGTCTTTACTGTTGACTTTAAGGTCTTGTTACCAATTAAGCAACCAGCTGACGGCATTAAAGGCGCATTGCTGAATTAAGATATGTAGGTTCTAGTTAGCGTAGCATTCACCTTGTACCTAGTCTGCTCACATTCGCCGATTTATTCGAGAACGTAAACTAACAAGATTGCATTACGTTGTATTCAAATTATTAATTGAATGAACTATTAGTTGTGATAAGTTTCCCCATTGACAGCAAGATGTGATATTCGGTACAAATCTTAATGAGTTTTATGGCTTTCCGCATATTATCCTATCTGGTCGCCACATTACGTTTATCTTGCATCTCATATTGAGTCCATCCCACGGAAGTTTACGCGTATTCTTTTTCACAACAGCCCCTACTGCCATTGTCCTGAGCGACTTGTCTGCCTTAATATTCCCTGGCTTAAACTACGTAGATAAAGTTTACCTGGATAAGTGTTTCCTCTTCAGTATTTATCAAGGAGTCCTTCCTTCATACGAGGGTGGTCCGATAAGTACTTAGCCTACAAAAGAAAAACCAACATTTTAGAAAAGTGGCGATTCATTCAGCTCGATACATTTGATCCAGCGATGTTCCAACTTCTTTAACCCGTCTGCAAAATACGTTTTCTCGAGGTCTGCAGAGTAGGCCTCCGTGGCGGCGATGAACTCCTCATTAGACTGAAATTTCTTCCCGGCGAGTGACTTTTGCAAGTTTGGAAACAAAAAGAAGTCGCACAGGGCCAAATCTGGAGAATACGATGGAGCAGCAGTTCGTAGCCCAATTTGGCGTTGGCGGAGGTGTGGGCGAAGAGCACTTTTTTCTTTGCTAATTCAATTCGGCGTCAAAACGGCCCAATAATTTGGCATAGTACCCTGTGACCGTTTTGCCCTTCTGCAGGTAGTCGATGTGGATTACATCTTGTGAATCCCAGAAAATGCTGGCTGGCCACCTTTCCGGCCGATGGGACAGTCTTCGCCTTCTTCAGAGCACGTTCGCCGGGTGAAGTCCACTGTTTCGGGTGTTCCTTGGTCTCTGGTGTGTAGCAGTGTATCCAGTGTATCACGGTCTTGCTTGTTGTCCGGACTGACAAACGCGGCACCCATTGCGCCAACTGCTTTCTCATGCCCAACATTTCATGCAGGATACATAGGGTGCCTTTTATATTTCGGGATGGGACAACTAGTGTAGCAGATCTGGGAATATTTTGAAAAACAATAAAGCGATTTTCGATGATTCTCTAATCCCGAAATATAAAAGGCACCCCTCGTATGACCCACGCGATCTTTTGAAATGCCTACTGTCTCAGCTATCACTCGCACCTTCAATCGGCGGTCTGCCAATACGAGATGGTGGATTTTTGTCACGTTTTCCTGCGTGCTAACCGTTTTTGGGGCACCTGGACGTAGCTTATCAAAAACCGACGTGCGACCACGTTGAAACTCGTTAAACCAATTTTTGACGGTCGCTATGGAAGCAGAAGAGTCACCGTACACAGCATTCAAATGCTCTTTGATTTCGCTCCGCGATTTCCCTTCCAAAAACAAGAATCGAATCACCGATCGATATTGCTCTTTTTCCATTTTTCTAAAATCCGCGGATACTCCCGCTTTTACACGCGGCCAAATCAAACTACGAGTCCGATCCGGCTGAAATTTCGACAGTAGCCGTCTACGAGAATGTACTACACGATAGTAAATTGCTCTTGCGATACTGATGCCATTGGGTGAATTCAAGTTGTAAGACGAAACCGGACGGGTAAACTTGCAAGACAAGAACCATCGTTCTTACAATCTGAAACGCATAATGCTTGTCTGCTGGCCACTACAAAAGCTCTCGCCGTCCGTTTGTTTGTGCTAATAAACGGACGGCGAGAGCTTTTGTAGTGGCCAGCAGACAAGCATTATGCAATTCAGATTGTAAGAACGATAGTTCTTGTCTTGCAAGTTTACCCGTCCGGTTTTGTCTTTCAATTTGAATTCAGCCATTAGGCGGTGAGGCTAAGTACTTATCGGACTAGCTCCGTATTTGTCTGCGGAGATTCCTGTTCCGAACCAGTTAATCCAGAACTGGTTTTTCTCTATTCAATTTGCAAGGGCTGAATTCTCCTTTAGTTCGGCATCCGCGGAAACATGACTTCCTTCAGCTCGGGCCTTTTTCGCAATAGTTGCCAATTTTGCCAAGCAAACTGCCAAACGGATTCTTACTGAAATCCGCCTATCCGTTTAGAAATCTAGACAAATGTATGTGCAAAAATAGCTCCCTTCCATATTTTGCTCATTGTGAGTTTTATACATGTTTCAATAGTTATTTTCTTATAGAGGCCAATCTGGGGGAGGATTTCCGATAATACGTTGAAGAAATGCAGACAGGAGTATGGAAAAGATCACCTTTTGTGAATTTTCGACCATTGTGAATTTGTGCTTATTGTGAACTATTTTATATCTATTGTGAATGTTCATTGTAAATTTTTCTTAAATTCTAATACCTATTCTGCTATTCAGCTGAGGCTAATCCACAAAGAACCTAAAATCATGGAAATCAGTTCAGCCCTTCCTGACTTATAAACATTGTAACGAACACGACCATCTTTTATTTTATGCTCTAAGAACTATGAATATTAAAAACAACTTTCAGTCCATATCGGGTTTGAACACTCGTCTCACTATGAATCTCTTGAATTTTCATAGTCATATAATGGTGACCGAAAGTGAACACCGACTCTAGTCTACACTTACCTTAAATATGTATTCTAAATCCTATGACATGATGATAAATCTTAGGCGCCTTCCCACAAAGAAATATACCGAGTATCACAACAAATAGCGTGAATGAACCACATTGCTATTTTTTATATTCAATGCCAGAACTGACCTTCGAAAATTTATTTAATATTATTTGTGCGATGAATATCGCAAATATTTAAAATTTTTCTTTTGTAAATAATATTCATCGAAGAAAAAATATAATAATATTTTTGTTTTTAAATAAATCTGTTGAGGATCATTATCGAGGATTCATAATACATTTTTTAGGGCTCGGTTTTTGGTCTGTCTGATTCCAAAAATGATAAGTTACTCAACAATATTCTCTTGAGTATTTATTGTACAATTTATTCAATGGCATTGTTTCAATTACGTACACACAAGTATTTTGGAAATCGTTGTCTGTTATGAGATAATAATTTCTGCGCTTTTATAATCGATTTTAATTGGCTGTATCATTACAACTTCAACGCATTGAATTCTCTGCGATTTTTAATTGATTTTGATGATTCTTACAACACACGACAAGTTTTCAATTTTCCGGATTTTTTACGATTTTCTTGAGTACGCGATTTTGCAGGCAAAGCCACCAACTCTTCAAGGGAAGAACTGTCCAAATATTATTCTCAAAATTTTGAATTATATAGAAACGAAATTGGTCTGATGGCCTTCCTCTAGAGAGCAGTCTTGTCTGCATCTGTATAAGTGGATTTCCGTTTTTATTCTGATTCTGATTTAAAAAATACGTACAAAAAAAATTATTGTCGGGCTGGCTCTTTGCATTTATTCGACCATTGGTCAAACTTTAAAATTTGCGTTGTTCAATGTGTTTTGCTGTTTTGTGCCATTCCCATTAATATATTAAGTCGTCACAAGCATCATGTTTACAGCAGGGATGGTGATTTCTGATCTGATCCGATCTCGGTGGGGTGGAATTGGATTTTTCTTTTGCTCGTTCGTTTCTTTTTTGAAAATGTGTTGGTATGATGCGCTGTGTCGTCGTCTATAAAATCGAAATTGTGAATTCATGCAAAAATGTTGTGTATTAGTTTTTTGAGAATTTTTCTTTTATACATTTGATGCAATCTACGACGAAGGAAGGGATGATGATGATGACGCTCTCCTGATTCTGGTGTATGTATGGTGGATGTACGGCCGGGAAGGTGGTGTTGCAGCCAGGTGGCATATGTGTATTGCATGCATGTATCGATGTGTTTTCTGGCCAGTTCCAATATAAATTGCCAATGAAAAGGATACATATTTTCAGTTGTTGCGCGAATATCATACGGAATTAAAGCATTGAATAGGAAACGTTCTGATTACGCTGACGGATTATTTTTGCGACTTTTCTTTTGTGGAGAAAAGAAGATTTAAAAATCTTTTGACGATAGTAAAGAAAATAAAATTTAATTCATTTCCTACTTTAAAGGAACAATAATGGCGACTGTGGATCCTGTAGTGCCTGTGGTATGTGATTTCAATCATTTTTTTTTTAAGACTTCCTAGTGCAAGCACTTTGTGGTGGAGCCTGGCGTAGCCTAGGCAATTTGTGAAGTATAATTCAAAATATTATCGGGATATCAGCACTTTGGCAGAATGTTTTCTTAGATACGAGTTCTTACATTATTTTGTGATTTTACTTGAAAAAGCCGTTGGATCTGCCCTTGAACCTTCAGCATTGAAATATGATTAGTCATATCCTCTTTTTCATATAAAGATGTGCCATTATCCCGGAGATAATCTAATCGTCAAGAACGCCTAGGTGGAACCATTATTCGCTGTGTAGATTTGCCTAGTTATTTTTTTTGAGAGTGATTCCGTTCGACATGCCAAGGAAACACCCGTTCGGTATCCTGTAAAAAATACGAGTTTAAAGTGTTGCATGCTGTGAAGACTGCCTCGTTCCCTTTTGAAATTTTTTTCTTGTTATTGATTCTCCCAATGCAACAAAATCTACAAAATGCCTTGGCTAAAGCCCATATCTACTAAACCGAGTGTTTTCTAGCTTTGCCATAGTGGGGTTAGTGCGCTCGCCTTCGAAGCACATAGTCGTGGGTTCGAATCCTACCATGATCGAATTCTGTTTATGATATTTTTCGAATTCACGACCCATATGGACTATGGTCACTAACACATCTGCAGCCTATAGATTCAATGTTGCACTGTCGCGTCAGTTATTTATATTTTATTGCCAGTCTTAACGATAGGTACTGATTAACTTTTAACACTCGAGACCCTTCGTTTTTTTTTTTGTGAAAAGTTCTTGTGGTGCTTCACACTTTGCACGACAGCATGAACTAAAGATAACCGACTGGTGTCTTTTGACTTTGCTTAGGAGGCGGCGAGACCTCCATACACCTAATGTGCGACTGCCCTGAACATCTCTGCAGTTGTTTTAGGAAGCATTTGAATAGATTATGTTTTTACGTAATCTTTCCAAGCTGCGGCACCTCGCCTAGTTTGGCTGGAAATACTTTGCCCTATTTTTGATGCCTCTCCTACTTGATCAGGACTTGGGATTGACAACATACAGCTTCAACGGTGATCAGATCAATATTTTGAGTAATCTGTGAACTCTACCTTTTGTTGACTTAAACCAGCTCATGTTGGCATTCGACGGTGACAGCGTTATCGCATTTTACCAACGGATGAGCCCAAACTTTGGCCTGATTGCGCGGGACTAAATATTGTGTAATGCTAAATCATTGTATCCTACAAGCTGGACATGCGGTCTGATGTGAGGAAGTTTAACACGTTCACTGTCTATGTGCACACAGTATTCCTCCCTGTCCATGTCTATGAGTCACATGTGATTCATAAATGTATAGATTTTCGGATGCCAGCATTGGTGGTAATGTCGTTGAAAACCGGCTAGACAGTGAATGTGTTAAGGTCAGAATGGAGAATTTAACGGAAGATGCATCCTGCGAGTTAGAAGCTCCTGATTTTTCCGATTGATACCAGAGCGAGTGGCTGCAGTCTAGTTCCGCAGAACTTTCTTATGTCACCGTTGGTATTCTTCAGTCGCTTGATCGCAAGCAAGCGCCCGGGACACTTTAGGTGTACATTTCTCTCGTCCTCTGGCTCTTGTTGCTTAAAGCCAATATTATGAGCTGTCTTTATTTAAAAGTTGCTCTTCAGTGGGAGTGAGTTGCTTTGCTGATTGAGAGCAATTTCTTTTGCTTTTTTGGGGTTATCTATCTGAACCAAGTAGAGCCAGTAAAGGGAGCAACAGAAGCGACCGCTGAGGAAAAATCCTTAGGGCGAACATTTCGGTAAGAGTTCAGTGGGGCAAGATATTGGTGATATTTGCATTATACGAGGCGTGGTCAAAAGTAACGGTAATTGGGGAGGATGGGGAGGGAGAGTGCAGTTCGGCCAGGTTTCCGTTAGGGAATCGTCTGATGGTGTTCAAATTTGTTTCGCTGCGTATACATCGTAACAATAATAATTCACAGCCGCGCGCTGCTCTCGACAATCAACCGTCTCGTTTTCGGCGAAATGGTAAAAGTTTCTTTACTAAAAAAAAGGGTAATGTGCAAACCGACGAACATCTAGTCGAAAAGGCGTTCCCTCAATCACCCTCTCCACCACAGCTCAATTACCTTTACTTTCGGGCTTCCCTCGTATATTACAGATATCGCTTACATGTTGACCCATTGAGTCCTTCCCTAAAAGTTCCTTCTAAAGATTTTGTATATTGGAGAGGGGAAATTTTCCCCTCTTTGCCTTAGCGGCCACGTTCGTTGTTAATTTTTCGACTTACACGATGGCATACATTACTCGCTCTTCTACATTGACTGTAAGTCTGACTAGTATAGCACCTCCCAAACTCTGACTTTACTTATCGCTGCTTCATTCGCCTGCGGTCGTTATCAGAATTGTGTGGAATGTCCATTTCCCATTCTTCTCCTTCCTTGCCTCCTAAACCGCTCAGCTTGCGGTGTAGGCACATCGCTCGTTCTGGCGGTAATGTCTCTGAAACTGCTGTAGGAGCTGTTTTTTTTTTATAAAGACAACACTCATGGTGACAGTGGAATTCGAACCCAGGCTCCAGCAATTCATAGGTCCAATATTTTATCTATCCACTAAGCTCATGTGATCTCGGATCAAAGCCTAGAGAGTATGATTCGTGGTCGTCATCGTACGGTTAGCACTGTTACTCTGGAAATACTGGAGATTATCAGTAAAAAGAGTGTTGAAACTCCGCGCGTGTATACTTTTCACACAAAAAAAAAAGAATGCGGCGAGAAAGTGGTGTGCTTGACAACCAAGAAGTGACTTGGCTGAACTTTTAACGCATGTAGTTCCTTCGCCTTCGGTCGGTAAATTTTGATCTGCATGGCCTTTTCGCAAATTCACACGAGAAATGCGATAGACGTACATCCTTTGAATTATCGGCTAAGGTACTGTCGAGCTGAATTATCTTAGTGTCTAGGGCTAGTGTCTCAATCCACTAAATTATACCTTTTTCTAATAGAAGTATGCGTAGTCGTCCTACTATTTTATAGGGTCAAGGGTTAGAATGTTTCTGCTGACTTGGGAGTTATCCCACAATGCTCTTGTAGTAGCCTCGATAAAGGCAGGTGTATGGTGTCTCTGAGGTATCTGGTAGATCGTGCCCGCTAAGAGTTAAACTTAACCAGGAAATCTAATCACCGGTGCTCGACTGATCACAATTAATATTCAGGGAATCATCTCTAAATGCTAAAATTACTCGAATATGACATTCTTCTCATTGAACTATATTGGGTTTCGCCAATATTAACTTATCTCCATTTTTTCTATTTCTCACCAGGCTACCGAAGAGGCCACCAAAAATGGAGATGCTACCGCCGAAGAAAAGACAACTGTTGCCGCCCCCGATGCTGCTGCTTCCACTGAAAAGTCTCCCGCTGATGCTGCACCCGCTACTGATGCTACCGAAACAAAAGAAGTTACTACACCTGCAACTGAAAAGGCTGCGGCTCCGGCTGCTGAACCGGTCGTCGTGAATGGTTCATCAGAGCCCGCCAAAGATGAAAAACCCGTTGCCGAAGTAGCACCAACTGTTGTTGCCGAAGAGAAACCAGCCGCCGAAATTGTCGCCCCCACCACTGAAGCTCCGGCAAAAGAAGAAGTTGTCGCACCGGCTGTCGTCGCTGAAGTGGTCGAAAGCAGCACACCCGCCGCCGCCGTCGTCGAAACAGCTAAAGCCGAAGAAACTCCAGTTCCAGCCAAAATTGAGGTAAACGCTGAAACTAAACAAGATGATGCAAATGCAACAAACAAGTCGGAGGCATCGCCTTCGGCTACTACTACTGTTGATACACCACCACCACAACCAGACACTACTGTTGTAAATGATGACAAACAAATTGACGAAGAGAAAAATGTAAAAAATATTGATGGTGATAGTGAAAGTGCACAGAACCTTCCCCCACCTCCTCTCCCTTGCACCCTTCCTCCTTCACAGGTGTCGGTATTTGCATTAAGTGATGATGCTAAGGAAAATGTCGAAAATCAGCCGGCCGCCGTGGTTGAACCGGAAATTGTTGCTACAAAGACTGAAGAGGTTGCTGCTGCTCCGGCTCCGCCAGCTGTTGAGACTCCACCACAAACTGAACAGAAGCAAGAGGTACAGGAAGCTGAAAAGCCCGTCGAAGCTCCGGTTCCAGTTCCGGTTGCTGAACCTGCACCGTCCGCTGCAGAACCTGTTGCCGAACCTACACCAATAACTGAACCAAAAGAGACACAAGAAACTGAAAAGGTTGCAGAAACTCCAGCACCAATCGTAGAACCAGCAGCAGTCGAAGCTGTTGTCGAACCAGTTGCTGCTGAATCCCCTGCACCCGCCAAAGAAGAGACTGAACCATCCGCTGATGTCGTAAAGGCTGATCCAATTGTTGAACAAGAAATCATTCCACAGGAGCCAGCTCCTCCTGCGGATATTGTCGAACAAACAGAATCAAGCCCAACTCTTGAAGACTTACCGCCTCCACCACCAACACCACCACAAGCTGAAGAGCAGAGTCCAATCAATCCAGAGAAAATTGCCGAAACAATTGCACTTATTGATGAAGTAACACAAGAAGCCGTAAAGACAGTATCAAGTCAATTAGATGCATCCAGTCCGATTACGGACGATGCTAAAGTCGCTGCTGCACCCTCTTCTGATCCTTCACATCCCGCCGAACAAGAATCCACGGTTCCTGAGCAAACCTCCACCTCTTCCACAACAACCGTAGATGTAGTTGATCCGAGTCCACCCACAGAATCATCCGAAACCGTTCAGGTACAGCCATCAGTAGAGACAGTTCAAAGTGATGTTGCAGCGGTCGTGCCACAACCTGAGGCACCAGCCGCTAATGATGTGCCAGCAGATGAAACACCCAAAACAGTCGAAGCAACCACACCACCAACAACAACCGAAGAGACTGTTCCCGTTGCTCCGGCTCCAGTTGCCGCCGAATCGAAGGTGAATAGTTAGGCCACAAAATGATCTTATTGGACATGAATGAATTGAACATGAAAATGACACAAAAAAAAAAGAATTTAGAGAATAAAGAAAAATATTGGTTGAAGTTTTTCATAATGTGAACATGTAAAACCCGCTTGTTGTGTGTATGTTTTTACAGTATATGGACCGCTAAGTACCTTTCGAGTATAAAAAAAAAACAATTATCACGAAATTCCGACCGAAAATATCCCTTCGCATCGAGTAAATTAGTTTCAAGATAAAGGAACACAATTTTTCTTCCCGGCAATTTACATTTATTATTTTTTTGTAACCATGTATTGCAAATTATAGTTTTTACGGATATTGCTGTCCTTCATAACGATGAAAACAAGAGTGTATCGTGTTTTTGTTATCGTCCTTATCGATCGCTAATTTTGACGTCGAAAATCCAACACCATGAAATTCTTCATCCAACAATTTTTAACTTTAGGTATTTTTTGTATTCATCCATCACATCCCCCCTGATAAATCCTTTCTCTCATATCGCACACATTTCTAGTTGCATTAGAATGGAATATAGAATTCATATAGAGCGAGGCATTTGATAACAGGTGATGAACGCTATCAACGGTGTAAATTGTTTTTGTCGTCTCCTATAGATTAATAATAAATTTTATTTTTATGTACGATGACGGTGATGAAAAATTATTACTATTTATAAGTTGGTTGAGGTGGGGGTAAGATTAAGACAATATTTTTTTTAATGGTAAGTTCAACTGGTGTAACATTTATTAGAACAGCAATTGCGGTATCTCTTTTGTATGGTACACAAGCTGCAAATTTGTCGTAGACGACCTTACAGCATACAGCAATATTTTCGAAAAAACCCAAAAAATCTAAGGTTTGAATTCCCGTAACGCCCTTAAGGGTACACGTATTGATGAGAAATTTGGCTACTTTCTTCAGAACCGCTTGGGCTACAAATGTGAAGTCCAAGATTTATTAACTAGAGTTACCGTTATAGAGATTGAAACCTTCTGGTACCGTTAGGCGTGTACAAATTATAATAGAGTTTTGACAGTTTATTCAGAAATCGCAAGACAGCGACTGAAATGAAAATGTTACGCATGTCAGTTGGTGTAACCAAAAGGGACCACATCAAGAGTAGCTACATCCGAGGCAGCTTGTCCATAGACCAACCACCAACCAATCACCGAAAAGCTCGAAGACCGACAAATGGATTGGTATTGCCATGTTCAAAGGCGTCCGCCTGAGAACCCCGCAAAGAAAGCGATATCAATGGAAGTTCCACTTGATGGACCCAAAGCCAGAGGCAGACCGAAGAACACCTGGATATGTCAAATGAAAAAGCAACAACAACGCATTGGTCTCGGCGATGACACGATCCAAGATAGAGCTGCCTGTAGAAATATGCTGAGAAATTATCGCCAAAACGGGCGATGTGCCTACACCGCAGGTCGAGCAACGCGAAACCGTGGAGCGGTATAAAGAACGAGGCAAGGAAGAAGAAGATTCAGAAATCGCAAGAACTAACAATTTCACCACATGTTATCGAAATATTCAGAAAAACCTGTTTTTGAGGGTATTTGACCCTCTGTAGCATCGGTAGCGACACTCGTACAGAGGGGCCTTTTTGAGTGCTTGTTTAGTATCTCGAAAGGAAGGCTCATGCAATAATCCAGCTGTCTCCAAATTTTTCTGAAGGTAAATGCTAAATTTTCCTGGAGTATATGCCAATTGAGTTAGCTAGCTTCGCACAGTAAAAGTCGTAAGGATCAAAATTCAAGACATGTCGATAGTGTTTTGCTGCCTGGTTGACATAGTAACAACAGACGATTGATCTGTAGCTTATGTATGGTTGGGTATAAACATTTCTTGAGGAACACATTACATCTCTATTGTGATACCGTCAATGAGAGCCTTAAAAATTCAAATATTTGTTTGGAACCAGTGTGTGCTGGCAATATATTTATTGATCTGTATTGGGCTCACATCTCTGAGATCATCCAGATCGTAAAAGTACCTACAACCAAGAAACCTTGAACGTTTCTCGGCCAAAGCCGAGCAATCACAGATAAGATGATGTACACTCTCCTCTTCTGCTTAGTCTCCTGGCGAGCTCCCTGATAGGACAATGCCGCGTTATAACCCCGACCACACTGCGAATATGCATCCGGTTCAATGACAATAGCATGGTAGAGCGGATAAAATCTAATTTTGTCCAGATCATCTTCGTTGTAGTACAAGTGCTACCATTGATCCATCTTGCATTGGTTCTACGCTCAGAATCTGCTGAAGTTGCCAATTTGCAGTCGATAATTGATGGTTTAATACTTCCGCGGTCGACTTCAACTCTACCAGCTAGTGAATCACTAGCTAGATGCTCCGTAGAGCAGTTGCCTACAAACCCACAGTGACCCGGTATCCAGCATAGTGTTACGAGTATGTTAAAAAAGCGACACATCTCTTTAAGAATAAGGCGGCACTTTTCAACAGTTCTTGATGTGATCAGCATCGACTCGAGTGATCGAATTGCAGCCTGATCATCAGTATACAGAGTGACGTCCCTTTCAGTTACGACGTGACTACCCAACCAAATTAGCTATTCCATAATCTCAGAGACCTCCGCTTGGAGGACACTACAGAAATCACGAAGAGACAAACGTATGTACAGTTGTTCCGAGTAAATTCCAATACCAACTCCTGCGTCGGTCTTTGAACCATCAGTGTAAATAGAGATAGCTCCACTTGCCGGGTCATATTATTACCCCATTGATATCTCGACGGAATCAAGGCCCATAATCTAGTGCTCTCCATAGGCCAGTTTCCCGTAAGCGTGTACTTTGACAAGCAAATTATAATAGGTGGTTTATCGGAGGTAAAAATGATAAAGTTGCGCTTTACTTCCAACTCTCTTCCGGGGTTGACATTGCCAATTCGCTGCGCTACTAACAACAATTGCTCTGGAGTTAGCAGGCCGTCTGAGTTGCATGACGCCATTATTGCGACCCTCAAAGATGATACCACCTGTGAGTAAGTACCCCTTTTCCTGCTGGTTGATGCCAGAGGGGTGACAGCTGGCCTAGAAGGGCCTGCCGGTACGATTAGAATTAATCGCAAGTGCGAGGAAACGTGCGTACCTCTTACAGGCGGCCCCTCCGAATCCTCTACGAAGAGGATCCCAAAGGCTTCCCGGTGAATATTTGGGTGGATGGCCAGCTTTCTGCTTCCCCTCTTTTGCGGTACGCTTGCTATAGCCCGCTACGGCTTCCGTGCAGGAAGTATTCCGCGTTGGTCGGTGAGGCTCGTCTACATCCGACAAATAACATTCCGCTGGAACAAAATCTGAAGCTAGGGCCTCTAGATTCGAGTCTGAGACGGCCTCAGTCGGATCGAAATTGGGGTTTTTGTTTTGTTATTGGTTTTTCTTGCTCATGTAATTCCCACCAGTAGCTAGGGAAAGGAGAGTCCGTCACATCAGAGCCCCGCTTGATGTGGTAAGGGTCGATAGCACCGGAGGTCGCCTGGTATCAAGCTGCTCCGTTGGACATCTTCCCTCAATGGGCACGGGTCGCTTAACACCCAGGGGATTTAGGACGAGTCTTAACATCTTGGAGCCAAGTCTAAAGTCATATAATAGATGTGGTTAGTCATTGGCACGAATGTGTGGCAGTTGTTACGAGGTTTTAGATTCCCCGGCTCTGGATTGAGCCTTGTCTGAATGAAGAACTCCAGAACAACCGGCCTTCACAGTTTAGCCTTCACAGAAGTGAAGTTACTAGCGGCCACTGCGGAGAAGTACTGTAAGGACGTGATAATGGCACCTTCATCCTGCCATCTAACGAACTGACGACTACATATTTTTCCGATATCAGTGACAAAACTTATCACCGTGTTTAAATTTTGACTAATTTCCAAGAGACTTGAAGCATGCTGCTATAGGAGTACAACATTTATTAAGAAGACTTGCAATATGGAGCAATATTTTTGCTTCCTTTATTTGCTTTTTAAACATCAAATTTAGATAATTAAAAATATAAGCTATCAGTTCAGAATACGTAATGAAATGACTTGGCCATCCGAAGATGCCAAGGGGATGAAGCCAATGGCTCTATAACCGTACAGGTTTGGCACGAAGATAGGTCTTCTCAACGAGCGAGTAGCGGCATGCACTTGCTGTAGGTCAGTGCGGGAGTGACGGGTAGGGTTTTCCTTCTACAATTGAAAGGAATGCCGCATACCTACTGGATTACAAAACAATACGAGGGTTAAAAATAGGGAGAAAACCGTAATGAATAAACCAACGCGCACAGGTGCTATCTCATTACGCTCCCTGGATCCGAATGGCGGCGGATCCCAAAAAAAGAACCGACCTGAGGTGCCCGTGGCCGAATACAAAATTATAGGGTGCCTCCCTTTGAGAACTGGGGGTGATATTTTTACTTCACCCCAAAATGTAAAATCAATATTCGCTCCTGAAAGGATGGGGGTGGTTTTTTTAGCACAAGTTTCTCGGCCAGGCGGTCGGCAAAGTAATGAATTTGATCGCTTGTTGTGTGAGACAGTACAACACAATACATACACCAACAACATAATCACAAAACACGGACACTTAGCTGCGATTGAGTGTATCATAACCCATCGGCAGCACCCAGAACCGCAAAAAAATGGCATCTCTAAAAAAAAAATCGAGTCCCGTGATCCTCGCGTCTTCGATAACACCAATTTTCGGACCAGCTGTGCCGAGTGCTCAGTAATTCGGACACATAGATGTCCATTTTTAAATCTGGCGGGATTTTCCAAAATATTCTTCCGACGCAAGGAAGGTTTGCGTTCGTAGAGACTACTCATACGATCATCACTGAGCTATTGTAGCTAGACGATGCTAGCTATGTGTCTATCGCCTACGAGCGACTATAGCGACCAAGACCTTGACTTAGGTATTCCATTGTTATCTTTCTCCCGCTCCCTGAAAACCATTCCAAATAACACACCGGCCGGTCACCACTCAGCCAATCAGCATGTGCACGGATTATTTTTACATACAGACACGCTCGCCACTCAACCGATTGTATACGAAACGAATACGACCATTGCACGACTTTTAAGGTACGTTGTCCTCGACGCGGCCGCAGCGACTCAAGCTACTCCAGCGGCTCTAGAGCAAATTCCATACCCCAAGCAGCCGTCGCCCGAAGCCTACAAACAAGCGAGTGCACCACGTTTACCACTCATACGGGCATTATATACAACAAGAGCCGCGCGGTTCATTCGTCGATAATTTTCATTGTGGAGCTATGTCAAGCGATTATTATCAACTAAAAACGAGTTTTTATATGCAATAGGCGAGCCGCAGTCTCTAGGGCCGCTGGGGTCGTGCCGAGGAAAACGTACCTTATACAATGTACGTAGCACTCCAAACAGAGGCTCCCCGAAGCCCACACACAAGTGGCTTGCACCACGGTCATTACACAGAGAAGCAGCATGCACAACAATAATCGCGCGACTGCTTTCATTGCTGGGTTTAAGGTACGTTGTCCTTGACGCGGCCGCAGCGACTCCAGTAGCTCTGGAGCAAGTTCCCTACCCCAAGCAGCCGCCGCCAGGAGCCAACAAACAAGCAAGTGCACCACGTTCACCATTCGTGCATGCATTATGTACAACAAGAGTCCCGCGACTACTTTCTATATACAGACAGATTCGTGTATCAGCCGAACCAGGACGACTATTGTGCGAAACAACTACCCTACCCCAAGCAGCCGTCCCCCGAAGCCAACAAACAAGAAGTGCACCACATTCACCATTCGTGCATGCATTATGTACAACAAGAGCCGCGCGGTTCATTCGAGGATAATTTTCATTGTGGAGCTATGCCAAGCGATTATCAACTAAAAACGAGTTTTTATATGCAATGGGTGAGTCGCAGTCGCTAGAGCCGCTGGGGCCGTGCCGAGGAAAACGTACCTTTACCGCAACTCTGCCGGACCGCCCTTAACAAGCAATTGCATTTCCATTTTAAAACTCAAACTTCTATTCCTCCTGGCAAGACAGTACATTATCGTCTCGTCATAAATTTGTTGTCTCTTCCATGAATTGATCCTTTGGATACCTTGTTTAGAAAAGCGGCCGGCGTGGCTTTCACATACAGGGACGGGCACAGAAAAAAGTGTTGGGCTAGGGTTTAAAATAGAACATGGTACTGTTTCTGGAAACACTAACTCCAGTGCTATAGAATTTGAATGACATTGGCCGGGTTTCTGATAGCTCTTATTCAGTACCTGTCGGCTGATTAGTCTTATCGCGTAGAGAAGACACACACCATATTTAGAAAGCTTTCCATTGTATTGAATGGAATTTTTGTTTATTTTGCATAGCTACGCCATATTTTGCTTGTTTAAGCCATCATCTAAAGATTGAGAAAATCATTGCGCACTTTCATCCAACAGCGTAAATAAGCAAAAGATAACATAACTATGCAAAATTAACAAAAAATCAATTCAATATAATGGAGAAGCTTTTTGAATATTGTGTGTGTCTTCTCTGGGCGATAAGACTAACCATTCTATAAGATCTACGAGAGAATGGGCCCTTGTGTTTTTGGCTCAACGTTTATCAAGGCATCGAGTTATGTGTGACTCTAGATACTTTGTGTAGTAGATAGTCCCCCGGGGCAGACATTGCTATGTGTACGACGAATAGTCTTCACATAGGCTTAATTCAAAATTTGCGATGTGGTTGAAACGAAAAGAGGCAATATATAAACTCGCCACGTAGAATATCTCTGTAAGTTTTGATTCGACTAAATCTTTATAAGAGCCCAAACTCTGTCTGCCCTAAAAACAATAATTATTATGGATTCGTCTAAAATTAATGTTACAGCTGTTCTATCGTGATGGATAACATTCGGCACTGGTAAACCAAAATGCTGATGAGGGTTTTTTGGTCGACTTTAGATTGCTTCTGGGTTGCATGATGGACCAATATTAGGTGAGATGTCAAAGGACAGGTCTGTTTAAAGGTACTTGTTCCTGGAGCAGGTCATTCTTTGAGAAGTCACTAAAAATGATTTGAAGGCTTTCATATGAAAAGTGATCCTCCAACGCGGATGGGTTGATGTTGATAGTGAAATCCTTCCTCCAAAATTAGGTCCTAAACGTGGTCAAGGTGGTAACCCTCGGAAAAGCGCATTGACTGCCATACAATTTTCATAGCATAATTTAGATTGAATTACATTTCCTATCAGCACCGCTCTGTTTTTGCGAGTGCGAAAGTTCTAAGCATACTAAAATTTTTATAAATGTTAGCAGTCGTTGACTTACATGAAATTTACATGACGCCGTCACCTCTCTTGCACTTTGAAAACATCTAACATGTTTTGCGTTGCTTCCTTCCGTTGAGAGGTTCTACAATGCACCGTTAATGACTGGATGTCGTGTAGTTTCCTTCGGTTGATGGTCCAAAAATGCAAAGTTTTTGACTGGATGGCGCGACGCCCCGTATAATCTCATTGGATCACCCTATAATTGAACGTCACGTCATCCATAATGGGTCTGTCATGCGTCATGTCCTTCGTGGATGGTGTGTCGTACAATGAGAGGGTATCGTCATTGAAAAAGTACATAATTTTTGTATTTTTGGAGTTAATGGACTTTTGCAATAAAGTGACGTTCGACAATGGGGAAGGATTTATCGCATATCTCTCTTAAAAACACGAAAGTTTACTAATATCGCGTCCATTTTTTTTTCATTCCAACTTATCTTAGTTTCTCTCGAACTTCAAATTGGTTAAACATCAATAATTTGTCTTAACTCTCGTTTACATGCAACGATAAATGTGGCAAACTAGTTTGATTGCTCAAAAGTTGGCCAACTTGTCGTTTAATGAAAACGCCTCTTAACGTATACCATCAAAATTGATCCTTCTTCTTCTTTTGATTGATTACATTGTCAATTGGTAATCTTGGGACTTTACTCAAAATTACTACTGTTTGTAAAGAACTTATATTCATAATTTTTCATCACCGTTATTGTTTTTTTTATTTTAAGTATTTTTGGAAGCGTCATCACTATTATAGAACATATATCTCTATATTATATATTCCATTCATCAGCTCTCTCTATCCCTCTATCATCTCTGTGTTCCCACAATCAAATTGCACGAAAAATAAAAAAAAAAAAATGATTAACTCTTTGTTATTAACCAGAAATGTTTGTTGCAACAAAAATCGTCAATAATAATAATAAAACCACAAAAAGTATTGTACTCGTAATTGATATATACATATAATTTAGAAGGCTTATTTGGTGACTAATACCGTTTGCTGCTATATGTTCGTATGATAATATATTTTTTAAGACTCTTATTTTAACTTTTTATTTTCTTTTAACCGTAGTTTTAGGTTAAGAAAAACAAAATTAATATGGTAATTTTAAGCTACTAAGACTAAGGTAGACTAAATGACTGATTTGATTTTACTTTTTGTCTTTTTGGATTCTTTTTGTTTCGGGATATGTGTTGCTTGTGTTGTCATCGTGTGTACTATGAACTGTGGAGTGTTCAGAACGAAAAGAAACTTGTGTTTGCATAATGGTGTGTGTTTTGCTTTGATAATTTCAAATTTTCGTCTTTAGATTTCTAAGAGTTTTCTGGTACATATTACTATCAACTCTGTGGGCATATCAAAATTTTTACAAGCAGAACAGTTCGCAGCTGCACTTTTAATCATTTAAAAAGGATTGACGTTTTAGTCCTCCGCCACAGCAAATGTGTGAACTCTTCTTAATCATGCGAAATCTCTATTTCATATCGACACAAACCTACAAAAACCTAATTTTGTGATTAAAATTGCTGTCCTACCCTAAAAGGAACATTTTATGATATCTAACAATAATTTAGTAAATTGACATACCAACGAGCAAAACATATTTCTTTAGAATAACACAAGTAAGGGTTGATGAAGATGACAATTAGCCTCTTAGTTTAGTGATTTATGTTGATTTGTAACTGCTTTCTTTGATACTACCTAAAAACACAGAATGTGAATTGTTGTTTTAACGGTTTCAGTATTAAATTGATAACATGCAATGGAAGATAAATTTTAACACTTTATAATAATTTTTGCATATTTGTATTCTATTTTTTAGGAAAATGGCTTTGGTGAAAATGGACATGCAGCTGAAAATTCGGCGACTGAAAGCTTAAATGGACATGATCACAAAACGATTGAGGTAAGATTAATGTTTGTTTCTGGAATTTAACTATAACTAACTATAAGTCATTTGAAGTGACTATTGAAAACTCTTGAATCGCTACTACAAAAACTACAATAGCATCGTAGAACCGTTAGTCGTATAAGCATAATTTCTTCAATACGAGACATCCATGGTCACGGCAATTCAATGATTTAGTGCGGTAGCTCACTGGGTAGAAATATAAACGAGCTATTGAATGTCTATTGGGCTTTGTGAGTGTCCATATCTCACAACAACTGTTGCTGCTAAGGAATGACACCTTTAAATGGCCTGCGCCATGTTCCAAGTTTCTTTGTGCGCGAGGTACATAAATCTTCGCGTATCAGATTCTGACCTATTGGTGTTCTTAAATATGTATGAAAAATTAATTTTAGCCCTTGGCCGTTGTATGACCGGCTTCCCTACAATTACTATAGTCAGCCAAGTGGACCAGATCGGATCCATCTACCCCTAAAAAAAATTGAAATTTATCATTTAGGGTTTTGTGTGCCTTTTAGGTCTGTGCATGGTTGCATGGTGCTATTCGATTAGAAATTGGTCTCGTTGTGTTCTGAAACATGTTTGGTTTTGTGATAGTCTGTTTTCAGAAAACATTGAGAAACAAGTTGGGCATGCGGGAGACTTTGTTGTATCTTCACTTTACTAAAACCAAAGAAAACTCTAGGTTGTTCAAATCAAAGTTTTGTTTTATCGTCCGCTGCCCTATCTTACTCACTGAAATAAAAAGCAATAAAGAATGGAGTTCTGCCAGTCGCTACCCATCATTCACAACACGATAGCTTTCCCGGTTTCTGAAAATTATAATAAAACTTCGGGTTATCTTTATACCATCTTTTTCGCAAAAGCCCCTGCTAAGAATCCAGCAGCAATAATATGAACGATGTAACGGTGCCATTTATGAGTGTACTGGTGATCATACTTACTCCATCCTGCACAGCATCTCTGCCCACAGTAATAGTTAGTAGTGGGGCAGTATAATATCTTATTGCACCGTCTGCCTCCTCGTGAATCACCGGACCCACCTCACTCAATTTAGTGGGAAAACCTGGTCAAATACCGTGAAATAAAAGATACATTCATGTAGGTATTATATTAGGCTGTGCTGCCAACTCTCACAATACTGGATACGCAAAAGTCAGAAGTGATAGACATTGTTCTGAGCTCCCAATTGAGCTATACTGAGTTCACAAATGGAGTGTAGTTAACAGACTACCCTGGTGGCGAAGTGGATTGAAGCCTATGAAGAAAGAGAACTCTTGAGAAACTATATAAGGACTGAAAGAGGGATAAAAAGGGATCCGTAGAGGGAATGTTAGTGAAGTGTGAGGGATAGATCCAAGGTATGTAGATTACAGAAGAAAAACAGCGTTTCCAGAATGTGTTGGTTGGCCCAACACAACGCTAATGTATATCTGAGTAGATGCTAACATACTTACAGAACATGTAGATATACAGAGACCAATCTGCATGAATTAGTGCTGCTAGGAGGAAGGGGGATTTACAACAGTGATATCTCTAAAATACGATCATACCTATATATAGTAAACTATGAAATGCCCTGGCTGACAGGCAGGTTGAGCCAAGTGATAATGATGGATCATGGATCGAGTCGATGCTTAGTGGAAGGGCAGTCAATATTAGAAATGCGCAGAGTAGTAATTTGCTTTCATGGCCAGTGGTAAATTCATGGACACTACTTAGAAAATGGTGTAATGGACAGGAGTTAACCGTAAATGCTAGCAACTTGATGCCGGCCCACACTGTCCGGGGTTTGCCAAACCGTGCGGTACAAAAGATCAAAGTTGTGAACAACACACGCTTTCTATACATACAATGATGGGTAGACCTATTCTATCCTATGCAGCAGTGATGCAGTTGTCCAAGGGTCCCCAGGAAACCACTAGACTAGATGTAGTGTTCGACAGACACACGTTATTCGAGCATTGCAACGTCTACCGCCGATGAATTTTTTATAAAGAAAACTATAACACTGACAGAGGATCCTGGACATTGTCACGGAGACTTGAAGGCCTTTAGATTAGTGGTTCCTAACCCTTTGTATATGAAGAATTACTTCACAATTACGACCAGGAAGTGTGTCACTGGTTCCAGGAATCTATTGAGTGGAATAGCACCTTGACCAGGGTATAATGCGACGTCCGTGCTGTCGAGATTTCTTGTTGTTCTAAGGTCCTAAATACGATCTACTTGAGTTTATGTGATGAAATTACGATGAGCTTGATAAATTCATGGTTCTTGGTAGATTTTGGTATGAAGAAAGGTGATCTTAGATGAACCAACTTTTGGAAATTGAGTTTCAATGGCAGCACCATGACCTACATACATGTTATGACCCCGATCTCCTTTATTATGATTGGTCCCTAAAAAAGGGTTTCATTGAGAATTACTTACTTTTTGGAGCAAGTTTTACCTTAACCCACACCAAAAACAGCAGCCAAAATAATAGAATTGCTAGGTGAAATCGCGTGCTCAGAAAATGGAATGAATCACATTGTGCCACATTCATTCTTTGCTTTAAAATTTGTCGTATTTAAGTGTAGTAAAATACTTTGCAGTTACGCCTCGACCCGTTCATCTTGACCCACTTCGATTTAAATTGCTGACTTTGGCCATCAGATTTTTGCAGTCTCTCCAAGAGTCCGAAATTGCTTTGGGTATGATTAGAGGCCGAATATGTAGCTGGATGGACTATACACATTCCATACATCAGCAGTACAGCAGCAAGAGTTGCAACTGTAGGCTGACTCGCAACACAAATACCACTAGGTCCACTAACTTGAAAAACCAAAAAGGCTTTCTGTTATACACGGATTACCCTAAGTACCATAACTCCCTTAGCTACAGGGCGGCATGGTAATTTTGAAGCGCATTTTACTAAAATGTAAATCACAGAGGATGATGTATACTGTATATTGGTTGGTGTAGTGCACCACAGGGTCGTGGGTTCCAGTCTTACCGTGAACGAATTCAGTTTATGGTGTTTTTCGAACTCACGACCCATGTGACGGACTATGATCTCACTCAGATTTTGACGAGTACCCATTTATGGGAATAAATATCACTGCTGAGGGTGCTGTTGATCTCATCACCTCAACATAAAATCAGTTAAGGTTATGGAAATTGGATGTCACTAAGACATCTTGAGCCTTTAGTCCAATGTCGTATTTATTTATGATGGATGCAGACTATGTTTGGATGAGGCTGAGACGGCGGCACACACTGTGGGTGAGGGTCCTAGATAAATCTGCAAAAAGTGTGGAAGCCATTTAAAGATATGCTGCAAATCACGCGGGACTGAGTGATGAATACCATGAATTATGAATCGATTTCTAGATATCGCTGAAGACGGTAAGGGGCCCAAAAGTTGGGATTAGCAAACCAACAAACCCGAAAAACTACGATTCCGCGCTAGGGTAGTTGATGCGCTATCCCTCGTACTCAATTAAATAGTATAATGGACGTAGCAAACTGTAAAAACGTATGTAAATGTATGTATTTACATTCGCGTTTACAACTGAAGCCAACATGGCCTTGAACTTCACACAGGTTTGTTGTTTGTTCACCTACAAGTCCATGTCGAATCGGAGGTACACGGTAGTGTATTTCGTCTTTCATTGGAGGCAACACTGCCCTTAACTCCACACAGTTGCATGCGTGGCCCTACGCCTTCGCGAGACAGGCCATTGAAAGATACTTAGCAGTGTCCACTCTATAGTTCTAAGTAACCAGTTTATCTCACCATGGACGGATTATACTACTTCGAGATTTTTGTTTGGCAGGAACTTCAAAACCTTAATACCATCTCGAACGCAATGGAACTATGGCCTTCCTTTGGCTCCGAGCTCGGCGCTTTTCTATACGAATAGTTCCAAGACTGATTCTGGCGTAGGAGCTGACGGGACTTGCCTTAACCTTTCAATTCGATTACCTTCTCACTGTAGTGCTCTTCAGGCGGAACTCGTTGCGATCCAGGAACTATTAATCTGGCTGCAACAGCACGTTTTGACGGCAAGAAATGTCTTTACTTTCAAGAACAGTCAGGCGGCGATAAACTCCATTGAGTTCGTACTCTCAACTTCAACAATGGTACTGGATTATAATGCCGCACTTCTGGGAATGGGAATTATTTTGACGTTAGTATGTGCTGTGTTCCAGCGCAAAGCGGATATCCAGGAAATCGTAAAGTGGTCCTACGGCAACTGCCTCTACGGGGCGGACCGCACCCGTTTTTTGCAAAACGGCCAAAAGCTTGCCTTCTTGCAAAGAGCCCCGGCAGGAGCCCTGAAGGTTCGATGCAGGAAGGTTGTGTTGTCTGTGTATATGTGTGGGTACGATATATGTTTTTTTCGTCATATTCGGAGCATTACATCTCAACGCGGCTGCTCTCAATCCTATTAATTCGCGCCGGTGTTGAAACATAACCAGGCCCAAGGGTATGGATTTGTAGTGTCTGCAACCAACGAATCGGTTCGAATGCCAGATCAGTGCAGTGTAATTGCTGTTTGGAATGGGTTCATTTTAGGTGTTTGGGGTTACGAAGACAGGGTCAACACTCCTTAGCATATGTTGCGGCAGGTTGTATAAATTCCGGGCAGCCTAGGGCTGCTCCCACTGCCCCCTACACCGCCCAACAATATGATAAGGAATGCCAGACCCAGTCTTACGCCTTGCTCTCCTCCTCCAGCGGTTTTCACTCCACTATCCAGTTTACCTGTAATGGCATTCACCGAAAAATCGCTGAGATCACACACTTCTTGAGTTCCAACAGAATTCTCATCGCCGCCATCCAAGAGACGCTGCTTCATGCAAACTCGTCTCTAAGCGTCCATTACGAATATGTTATACTGCCGAAAGATCGACCGGCCGCCACGGATGATTCTCACTCTGGAGGTGGACTTGCTTTCGTAATACACAAGTCCATACATTACTGTGTATTAGATGTAGTTGCTGACGGTACGGCGGAAATACAAGCCATCTCAGTTCCATCAGGGAGTACTAATATCGAAATTAACTAAGGGTATAACTATCGCCGAATCACTTGACGCCTCAGATTTCTGTTCACTCAACGAAGACTCGCTGACTAGAGTCGTGGGCACTTCCAGTAGTTCTCCTGACATAACTATTGTAAGTGCCAGCCTAATCGCTGCTACTCGATGGGAAATACGTACTACCCCCAAATCTGATCACCTCCCAATCTTAAAAATTGACAAACCAGCGAACCTGACGTAAGTCTGAGAAGCGAACGTTTGTCAATCACAAGGAAGCCGATTGGGATGGTTTCAAAACATACTCGTCGGCGAAGTTCATCGAGCTATCATCACCTACCAACGTACATAAGGCCGAGAAAAATATTAGGAACGTCATTACTACAGCTGCGGCAGGTTTTATTCCTGCAGGACGTATCCCGAAAGTTCGGCCTAACTTCCCCACTAGTGCCGTTAGATTAGCCGATGAAGGTGATAATATCAGAAGCGCTCACCCTGATGATCCCAGAATTCAGGAGCTTAACTCCGAAATCGACGGACAAGTTAACGACTATAGGAAGGCGAAATGGAATCAGCACCTCCATGACTGTAACCTTAATTAAGGTGTCAGCAAATTATGATCTACTGTCCGCGCCCTTTCCAATCCTAGGAAAGAAAAGGGCAATAACGCCATTGAATTTGGCAACATAAAAACCTGCGATCCTCTTCAGTGCGCGAGCCTGTTCAATAAACAATTTATTGAACATCCCAAGTCTGACGGCCTTAAGCGCAAAATTAGAAGACGGATTCGCAGCCGGAATGTTGACACCATACCATCATTTACCGCGGACCAGGTTAAAAGTCATCGCAAATGTTAAAAACTCCAAGGCCCTCGGACCAGATGGCATTTCGATGACCATGTTGAAACATCTCGACCTTCCAGCCATTGAGTATCTCACGGCCGCCTTTAACTTGTCCACGCTTGCCATCCCTGAAATCTGGAAAACAGGTCGAATTGTACCCTGTCTCAAGCCAGGGAAGAGCGCAAATCTCGGGGAGTTTTCAGAAAATGCGCAGTAGGAATAAAATCCTAAAAGCTCTAGCTGGTAGCACCTGGGGCAAATATAAAGAAACCATACTAGCTACTTATAAAGCGGCGGGTCAAGCAGCCGCTGATTATGCAGCCCCAGTTTTGACACATAGTTTATGTGACAAAAACTGGTCCAAAATTCAGATCTGCCAAAATGCCGCTCTACGCATCGCGACAGGTTGCCTTCTGATGTCTGCCCGGAATCACTTACATCAGGAGACAAAATTGATGTCAATACGTGACCACAATTTCCTAATATCAAAACAGTATTTTATTGCTATCGTGAGGCTCCTCCCAACAATTATCTCATGAACCGAATTCCTCCACCACGACATGTCAGGCGTGGTTTACGAGACCTTGAGAGAGAGGTTCAGGGATACAAACGGTACCCCTAAGATGAAGTTACATACCGAGCCGCCATCGCAGCGATCCACACTGAAGAAGTGAATCGGTCTATTGCGAGCGTAGGTGCGAATAGAGTCCTCTCAGAGCGCCCACAACCAATTTCGCCTGAGGAGATTAGGCTCCCGAGAGCCACTAGAGTAACACTAGCTCAACTTCGGTCGGGCTTTTGTTCACGCCTTAATTTGTACCTTTCTCGCATAAACCCGGACATCCAAAACATTTGTCCAAACTGCTATGGTACTCCTCATGATGTGGGTCATTTGTTTCAATGCCCCGCTGCGCCCACTGATCTTACCCCTATGAGGCATTCGGTGGCTCAATGGCAGAGATGTCACTCTATCTCTGAGTTGCCGGTGCGTGGGTTCGAATCCCACTGTGGCCCATGGATGTTTGTGTTGTCCATAAAATGCTCCTACGGCAGCCGGTTCTTCGATGTAAATCGTCCCGGAGCTACCCGTTGTTAAAAAAAACCGGCCAAGAGCTGCCAAGACCCTCTTCGATTCAAGAGAAAAAAAATCTCTTGAATCGCTACAACAACAACAACATCTTACCCCTATATCGCTGTGGGAAAACCCTATCGCAGCAGCTATGTTTTTGTCCTTAGACCTCACGGACACAAACATTGACGAACCATAAATCGTACCCACATAGATGCACAGACGTTTCACACCTTTCTGCACCGCTAAATGAAGAAGAGGGATATCATAAAACGGATGAAGTAGCGCGATGGGGCATATAGCATGAACTGCACCAGAAAACCAACGACATATTGGTATGCCCATGGATTCATGCAAACATACCATCAAGCAGGCCGCCGTAAGCAAGGCGAACTTAAGATGCATTAATGGAAGCACGGGTTCCAGGACAAAGATGTTGTGGCCTAATCTGGATCTTTATCGTTCCTATAAATTATTAAAACTGAAAAGGCAAGTTATTGGAGCTGTCGTTGGAGTTGTCACGTGACACTGTCCTATCGGGAAGCACGCCAGGAGGTGTATAATCTTCCGTATAACGATATCTGTAGAAGCTGCGGGTTGCCCATGGTTATCAGAAAGAAGAAGATCGATTCTGGGTGCATACTACTTTGCCGATTTGGATGACATGGAGAAGTCGATATTGGTCAACTTCAACGCTCAGGCTGGTTTCAGGCTCTGATCACCTTCCAATCATACTAACGCTGGATATGCCGTCGAAACTCGTCCATCCCGACAAGAAAACGTACACAAACTTTAAAAAAGCTAACTGGGATGGCTTTAAAAGGTACACAAGCGAAGGTTTGCTAGTCTTACCTACCGTGAGCGACGACCAAAAATGTGCCAATCTGTTTAACAAACAGTTCGTCGAACACCCAACCAAGGACTCAAGCGCAAAATTACACGAGCCATCCGTAACACCAAGGTAGATGAATATCTTCAAACCACCACCACTGAAGTAGCCAATGCCATAAAAAACGCCAAAAACTCAAAGGCGCTTGGACCGGACGGTATAGCAATGATAATGCTCAAACACCTCGACACACCGGCCCTAGAATATATCACTGCCACGATGAACCTTTCACTTAGAACATTCATCATACCAGAGATTTGGAAGAGAGGCCGCATTATTCCTATACCCAAACCTGGCAAACAACACTCAGGAGAATCCTACCGCCCGATCACGCTTTTATCTCCTGTGGCAAAAATACTTGAAGCGTTGATACACAAAACTCTTGCGACGCACATACAACTCGCCAATCATCAACACGGCTTTAGGAAAATGCACAGCACCACCACTGCATTAGACCGAATCATGTCTAAGGTCTTGAATGGAATGAACCAACCAAAGCCGTTTAAGCGCACCATCCTAGTGGCTTTGGATCTGTCGAAAGCGTTTGATATGGTGAATCACTCGCTCCTACTGACAGACCTCCAAAACTTATCCACACCGTCGTATGTAGTTAAATGGATCGCAAACTACTTTGCCGGACGTCAATCCAGCACTGAGTTTAGAAATGGGAAATCTAAACTAAGAAGGATCAAACAGGGAGTACCACAAGGCGGAGTTCTTTCCCCCACTTTGTTCAACCTCTACATGTCGGGGCTTCCCACTCCACCTGAAGGAATCGACATAATATCCTACGGTGATGATTGTACCATCCTGACATCCGGCAACGATATTTCAGACATGTGCGACCGTATCAACGGCTACTTAGAAGAGCTCAACACCTTCTTCATTAGCAAGAACCTGAAGTTATCAGCACCCAAATCCACGGCCACCCTCTTTACCACGTACAACCAGGAATACAACCTACGGCTAGACATTAGTGTAAACAACACCGAAGTCCCCACTGTCCGTCACCCCAAAATCCTCGGCGTCACAATTGACAATCACGGCATTTTCAATAGCCACGCCGACAATATATGTGACAAATTGAAGAGTAGGAACAAGATCCTAAAATCTCTCGCTGCCAGCAAATGGGGAACTGATAAAGAGACATTACTCACCACTTACAAAGCCATCGGTCGTTCAGTGGTAAACTACGCCGCACCCATATGGACAAACAATCTCTGCAACACTCGATGGAAACGGATTCAAACGTGCCAGAATGCAGCTATGCGTACAATCACTGGATGTGTACGCATGACATCACAAGATCACCTCCACCAAGAAACTAAGCTTAATCTAAAAACTCATAATGAGCTACTCGCAAAGCAATATCTTGTTGGTTGCTATCGTAGTCAACACCCGAATTTCGATCTTATGGACAAAACCCCACCTCCACGTCATGTTAGTCGTACATTAAGGGACAAGGAAAGGGAAGTCCAGAGATTCCCCTCGATAACACCAACAACTACAAGGCGGCTCTAAAGCAGTTGCATACTAGCGAGGTAACAATAGCCACGAATGATCTGTCATTAAACCGTGTCCTTGGAGCTCGACCACCAGATATCTCCAATGACGAACTACAGCTATCTAGAGCCACACGTACCACCTTGGCTCAGCTTCGATCTGGATGGTGCTCCAGACTAAATTCATATTGGTCCCGTATCGACAGCACCATTGCAGACACTTTGCAGCATGTGGAGCCAGCCCGCACAACGTGGACCTTGTAATTGTAATGCCGCACCAACGCATCTAACACCCATTGCGCTTTGGGAAAAACCCATTGAGGTGGCAACCTTCTTAGGCCTCGAACTTGAGGAGAGTGCCAACCATTTACGAATGACACTAGTTCCCCCCCCCCCCCCCTCCCTTACTTGCGCCGCTACAACAACAACAACAGGCTTAGTGTGGTAGGGATGTCTTCCTCGTGTGGTATCACAAAGGTCCAAGATGCGGTCTAAGTGTGTCATGGCTACCATGACAGCCCCTATAATCTAACCTTACCGGAATGAAGGCAATGATGCTTGTATGTGTATACATATACGTATACGGGAAGGTAAATACGTCACTAGGGCTGTCCTGGTTTATTTAGAGTCAAAGCGAAATAAGTATTTGTACTGTGCGCACAAGTTCTCCTCCTTATTGGTAGCAATTTACAATATAACATAAGCTGCAGCTGTTGATTACACGATTTTTACTCTACTTAAAAATCACTTCCATGTTTATCTGGAAAATAGCTGGTCCTATCGTTTCTAGAAACTTTCTAACATTTAACTTTTTCTCCTCGGAAACCAATTTAAAGGAAAATTATTGGTTATCAAGCTCAAATTCAGCCGGATTTTATATTGTCTGAATCTTTAATTAATATTGGTATAGTCATATAGCATTTGTACATTCGCCAATCCTGAAGTCAACAGAAAACTAACAATTTTATTAAAGAAAGTTCAATTATCAATTAATTTTATTTCATTTCTCTCCTTTTGCAGGAAATCAAATCTGATTGCTCAGAAAAATTGCTAGGTGAACCAACGACGGAATTAGCCACCGGCACAGTTGCAGTTGCAGAATAAGCAAGCGCGCATCACATACATCACACACACACCCCCTACACACACACACATTGGATCTTTATTATAAAAGAAAGAGTTAATATAATAATCATATATATGAATAATGAGTAAATAGCTATTACATAAATTTATTTCCAAATGATATCAAAAAAAAAAAAGAAAACAAGAAATTCATTCATCCAAAACTCAGAAAATTATATATCTAGATAAAAAACGACGCTAAGACGACATTTGGAAAACACAACATACAACCCAGAATAAATTTACAAAATATAAAAAAAAACATAATTTTATTATGGATTTTGATATAATAAATCTATATATACATAGACACACACACAGGAACGTAATAAAAACAAAAAATTAAAATTAATAAAACATCCAGAAGTAAAGCAAAAAAACTAATATTAAACACAGTAGTACACAAGACATTCGAAATTTGTAATCAACAATTTTTTTTCATGTAATTTTCTATTTTGATCTATCTTTATATATATATAATATGTGTAGTTTCTTTTATTTTATAAAAACAATGACGAACGAAATTATAATAATAATAAAAAAACAAAAAAACGAGATGATTCAACGACGTGAAAGATAATTATCAAATCATTTTGAATATAATATATTTCAAAATAAAATATTATTATTGTAAAAGAGAAAAAGAAAGAAAATAAAACAAAAAAGCGTATGTGTATTTTGATTATATAATATGTTCATAAGGAAATGTAGAAGTAAAACAAAACAACAAAAACAAAAAAAGAAACACGAATGAAAAACAGAAAAAAATTGAAAAAATTGTTATTGGTTGCACAAATATGGACGAAAAACGAAAAAAGGAAAAGAAACAATTTATATGAATAAGGGAAGCAAAATTTCAGTTTTAATTCTCACGTATTATTTTATTATATAAATTTATGCAACTTATTATATATGTATATGTATTAAGGATCAAAGAAAAAAATTTCTTTTTTTTTACTCTTCCTCACCACCTCACCCCCATACATACATAAATACGATCTTCAAAATCACACCACAACTCGAACACATTCATCATTCATTCATGACTGGAGAGTTTTGATCACTGCGCTTTGATACATTCTGTGTGTGTACGCGCGATGCTGCTCTACGGTCAACGCATTCTTCATTTTTTCTGGTCATTCAAAACGATCCTGTTTTTTTATGCATTTGAATTTTATGTTCTTGTACATCATAAGTCACACATTCTCATTGAAATTCTCATTCAACACCATTTTCATCGCATTAGATGACAAGCAACAACCAATCAAAGAAAAATGCGCTACACACACGATAGAAAAAAAAAATATATTTGACTCGATTTTACCAATTTTCGAATGACAATTTACAATTATCCAATTTGTAAACTAAACAACAACAACAACAAAAAGAGGAAAATTTAAGAGACTAAATGAGAAACAACACATTTTTGATATAGAATTTTACAATATATTACCTACCGCGTACATACAAACATACACACAGGTCGAAGATATATGATTCATTTTTTTATTGTATACACATATATAGTTACACAATTGTACGATTTTTTCTTGGCTGTGTTTACAGCAGAATACATATATAAATATAGGCGTCAAAAATACAAACAATTTTCTATTTATCAAAAACGTGAGTGTATAATGCTTCAGTGATTTTTTATACAGAATTAAAACTAAACAAAAAAGTAATATCGTATTCGTATTTAGCACTGTGTAGTTTTTACAGCATCAAAAAAAATTTAAGATAAACCGACAAACAGAAACATTAGATCAACGAACTTTAAACTCTATTTGACAAGACAAAAAATTTACTAAAAAAAGTCTTTAAACAAAAATTTAGCTTAACCATAAAAAACACTCTGGCGTATCAACGATTTACCGGAAAGAATGAAAATGAAAACAAAACAAAAAAAACGGAAAAAAGAAGAAACGTATTTGCTAAATCAAAATTTGTACATTATTCTTTGTGTTTATTCATTTATATATACATACACATATATTTAGGGCGAGATAGATGTGCAGAAATAGATGAAAACCACCAGCAACGACACACACACCACTTCTTAAATGAGTGTTTGTGTGTGCGTGCGCATGTGTGATTTCTTTATATAATAATAATTTCCTTATTTTTATTACGTAATTTTATTTTATTGAAATAAAAAAACTTTTTAGTGATTTTATAATAAAGACACAAAAGTTTGTTGTTTTATTTATCAATTTTTCTTTTTTCCGCCCAGCAACTCTTTCCCTTCTTTTCTTCATTTAATTTTTGTCTATTATATACATATTTAGTTGCGCGCGATGGTGTGTGAATGACTATGTCAAATAATAATAATAATTAAATGGCTTTTACTATATTAGCATGTTGCGATTCGGTATGTGATTTATCTTGTATGTATTTGATTGACTATTCGAAAACTATACAAAAAGCGAACGAGAGAGAGTGAATTTTTTCTCTCGAAATAAGTCAAATATGTAATACATATATGTGTATGCGCACTGCCGAAAGGATGACACAGTGAAAAATTAAACAATGTTTAAGAGATCTAAGGCCAATAAACGAAAAATGTTTTTAAACAATTTACATTCATACAATAAGATCGATTCTCAAATATAACTCGAAAGAAAAAAAAATTAAACAATGAAAATGATTATTTATTCACTCAAATTTGATTTGAAAATACATAATGATTAAAATAATTTTTGAGTAGTTTTCTTTAATGGTTTTCATACTTTGGAAAGCATACAATTTTCACACTTGTAGAAACTTTTGGCGCTCATATTTTTCACAAGTTTGAAGGTCCTACCTATCAGTTACAGCCGCCCAAACCTAAATCTCCTCCGGGGTGTTATGCGACTATCACTAACGGAGCTACCAGGTATCAGGCTGCCGGTTATATCTAATCTTGCTGCAACATGCAGGGCTCTGGTATAGTGGACCTTTGTTTCCCTAGCTACTCGCGGGAAACCAATGAGCAAGCAAATTAAAACAAGCACACATCTGAGGACATATCCGCCCACACTCGGATGTAGGTACTCTAAGGTGGTGGTGGGTAAGCCCCTTTTAAGAAAAGCTCAACGACCTCAATTCCTTGTTATAAAAAGCCTCGCGACGGGAGAGACACGCATGTTCGCTAAACTGGGCGAACCGATTATCGACGTAATGCAATTCGTAGAGTAGAAACCTATTATACATGGCGAAGTAAAGGAGAAGCTCAGGAATGTATGCGCCAGGTACACGCATGTCAGTTGGTGTAACTAAGAGTCTGCCTGTAGAAGTAGGCTGAGACATTACCGATAGAATGAGCGAAGTGGCTACAGCGCAGGTCGAGCAAAGCGACGCCATGGAGCAGTATAAAAGTTTGTTGTCCTCGACGCGATTCCAACGTCTCTAGCGACAGCGACTCGCTCATTCCATAAAAAAAACTCGTTTTAATAATAATGCTAAGCGCTTCTAAAACGAGTTTTTGTATGGAATGAGCGAATGAGCTATCGCTAGAGACGCTGGGATCGTGCCGAGGACAACCTACCCTAAATAACGAGGCAAGGAAGAAGAAGAATGCATCATCTACAATGAAGCCAAAGAGCAGATATACAGTAAAAAAAAAAAACAAAAAACAAAAAAGCTCCACAAAAACAATGAAGCTCAGACTTCAACAAAAGTTCCTTATTTTTTTTAGCGTTGCTGAAAGGTGTGGAGCCGCTGTGCATTTGTGTGGGTTCGAATTATGGTTCGTCACGTGCATCAAGTTAGCGGAACAACTTTTGAAAATCGACTCGGCGACTTTACAGTAATTTGCCGCTAATTTGTTGTGAATTAGTTGTGGAAAAATTAATTTTGTCGCTCTTCATTTTCACTGAGAAAATGGGTGTTCCGCTAACTTGACGTCGAGTTAGCGGAACAACTTTCAAGGATCAAGTCGGGACTTGTACCGTTCTCTTCCGCTATTTTGTTGTGAATTAGTTGTGAAAGAAAAAAATTTGTCGCTCTTCACCATCAGCGGGAAATTGTAGTTTCCTGTTTGTGACGTCACGATGGAACAGCCCCACTTTACCCGCTCGAATCAAGTCGCGGAGTATGTCATAATTTGCTGCAAGGATAATACGAATGAGATGTTAAAAAAACGATTTTGTCGCTCCTCGCCATTAACGGTAAAATGCACTTTTCCATATTACGTTGACGTCACTATCTCAAACAACCTACTTTTCCTGATCGCACCGTGTCGGGGAATATGTCAAAATTTGTCTCTTGGCTAATTACAATTAGTTGTGAAAAGAATGATTTTGTCGCTCTCTTTTATACGCGGGAAAACGCGGTATTCCAAATTATGACGTCACTATGGGAGAAAACCCACTTTTCTTGATCGGATCGACTTGGTGAGTATGGCATAATTTGCCGCTTGGCTAATACGAATTAGTTGGGAAAAGAATGATTTTGTCGCTCTTCGCTATCGGTGAGAAAACGCGGTTTTCTATTTTATGACGTCACTATGGGAGAAAACCCACTTTTCCTGATCGGATCGAGATGGCCAGTATAGTCGATCCGATAAGGAAAAGTGGGTTTTTTCTCATAGTGACGTCATAATAGGGAAAACCGCGTTTTTCCGCGTTTTTACGCGGAGGGAGCGATAAAATCATTCTTTTCACAACTAATTCGTATTAGCCAAGCGGCAAATTATGCCATACTCACCAAGTCGATCCGATCAGGAAAAGTGGGTTTTCTCCCATCGTGTCGTCATAATAGGGAAAACCGCGTTTTTCCGCGGATAGAAGGGAGCGACAAAATCATTCTTTTCACAACTAATTCAAGAGACAAATTTTGACATATTCCCCGACACGGTGCGATCAGGAAAAGTAGGTTGTTTGAGATAGTGACGTCACCATAATATGGAAAAGTGCATTTTACCGTTATTGGCGAGGAGTGACAAAATCGTTATTTTAACATCTCATTCGTATTATCCTTGCAGCAAATTATGCCATACTCCGCGACTTGATTCGAGCGGGTAAAGTGGGGCTGTTCCATCGTGACGTCACAAACAGGAAACTACAATTTCCCGCTGATGGTGAAGAGCGACAAATTTTTTTCTTTCACAACTAATTCACAACAAAATAGCGGAAGGGAACGGTATAAGTTCCGACTTGATCCGTGAAAGTTGTTGGAACACCCATTTTCTCAGTGAAAATGAAGAGCGACAAAATTTTTTTTTCACAACTAATTCACAAATATCGGAAGAGAACGGTACAAGTCCCGACTTGATCCTTGAAAGTTGTTCCGCTAACTCGACGTCAAGTTAGCGGAACACCCATTTTCTCAGTGAAAATGAAGAGCGACAAAATTAATTTTTCCACAACTAATTCACAACAAATTAGCGGCAAATTACTGTAAAGTCGCCGAGTCGATTTTCAAAAGTTGTTCCGCTAACTTGATGCACGTATCTTTTAACTTGATGAAACAATGAACATGAAATTTGGTGGAAATGCATAGAATGGTAATAGTGTTTGCCACAAAAATTTTCGAAGTTAGTAGAACCAAGTTAACAGGGTGTCCCTGAATAGCTGCAAAAGTATAATTGTTCAATACTCATAGGAAAGCTTGCGTTGGCTCTTATGACAGGGAACACAATGAAATCATTTTATATAACGTTGATTTTCCTTGATTAAAAAACAGTAACAGTAGATTTATAGCTAATAATTCAGTTCATATATAAAGCCAAGCCATCCTTACGTTTGCCTGAGTTTCTTTTTGGTCAAAGGCCATCAGAAATCTTAAATCGAAAAATGCCTTTAGATTTGCCTTGGAGTACTTTTATACAAACTGGGTAAATAGTAAATCTAAAACGCGTTCCATTAATTAGACCAATCCAAAAATAGATTTACAGGAAGCATTTCATTAATGTTGTGCACAATACTTATTTATTGCTTATAAAATATATGTACAAAAAATATTCACTATGCATTAAAATTCTAAAAAACCCTCGTATTGCGGGCGCAGCCCTCTGTACGCCGGTATTTTTTTTATTTTCAAAAATTGCTTTATTGTTTTTCAAAATATTCGCCATGATCATCTATACACTTTAGTATGCGCTCAAAACAATTTTCGAAGCATTTTTTCCACTTCGATGGAGACACCTCCAAAACATGGCTTCTGAACGCTTCAACAGCTGCTTCGGGCAAAGAAAACCGTTCACCACGTAATTTATCTATTTTGAATGACTCTTTTTTTGTTTTATCCGTCATACGTTGGAGAAAGTTTATGGACCAAACATTTTTTGAAAATCTCAAAGGAAGCAATCCTTTGGCAAAGCGACACTATTGAGGTGTTGCCGGACTCGCCATAAAATGTCCACAAGGGTCATTGGATCCTCTTCCCAATTAGAGCACAGGGTGGTCGGAAATCCATCGATGTCTCCGATAAATTGCTTTCAAGGTGACTAACGTCATGTATACGTACATACATCCTGGATGTTGTCACAGCAATTTTACAATCAACTTCGTATTACATACTTCGAAAATCCGTCGATATCTCCGCAATCCTTTGGTGGAGTGACACGATTGAGGTGTCGCCGGACTCGCCACAAAATTGCTTAAAGGGTCATCGGACCCTGTTCTCCGATAAGTGCACAGGGTGGTCAGAGATAACCCCATCAACCTGGATGTTGGCTATCTCCGCAAACCTTTGGCGGAGTGACACTATTGAGGTATCACTGGACTCGCAACAAAATTGCCTAAAGGTCATTGGGCCCTTATCCCCAATCAGAGCACAGGGTGGTCGGAAATCCGATGTCTCCGATAAATTGCATTCAAGGTGACTACGTTTTTACGTACATACATCCTGGATGTTGTCACAGAAATTTCACAATCAACTTCGTACTACTTTGGAAATCTTCGGAACAAAAAAAAAATCATTCCGTGCCAAGTCATGACTGTAAGGCGGATGCCCCGTCAATTCAATGTTTTGACCGGTTAAATAGGTTCTAGTTTGAAATGATGTGTGAGAGCTCGCATTGTCATGATGAAGAATGCTTGTCTTCTCGTGGTCGTTTTGCGAATTTTCCCGAAGACTTCGGGGAAGCAAATGGTCATAGAAACAGTTGAGGTCGAAATACCAACAAACCAACCAACAAGCTGTGGTTGGAAACCATGTCACTAGAACTCGCTGATCAGAAAACTCAAGCAGTTCCGATTAGCAAGCGCAGAAAAAGTGTTCCCACAAAATCACAGTCGGGAAGTGTAAATGTAAGCCGTCAGGTACGTGGGGGTGATGATTGACTCGAGACTGGACTTTGGAGAGCCCTTAAAGTATGTAGGTGATAAGGCGTGGACCGCCACGGGAGCTCTTGCAAAAATTATGCAAAACATAGATTGTCCGAGAACAAGTCGGAGGCCGGGTAGTAACATTAATTACAATATTTATGCTTCAACAGTTTGGGCCAGTGCACTTCGGCTCCTTTGTAACGCAAAACGCTGTCTATCGTAGGTGGCAGCAGGAATGATGCCTTTACATATCCTATTGGCCGAGATCAACAGGCCGCCAAAGCGTAACACTGGAGAGGGTGGAGTCAATAAGAAGATAGTGGAATACCCGATAAGATGAGGCCGATTGAGACATACTCTCATCCAACACATACGTATCCAAAATTGTTGAGAAAACACACTTCCAGTTATCCGATTGAATTCATTTAAGTTTTATTTTTCAATGTAACTCCCCGTTACTTCAATACAACGATGAGATCGTTTAATAAGATCCTGCATCCCTTTCAAAAAGTAGTCCGCGGGTTTGTCTTGAAAATGGTCCAAAACAGCATCTTTCAGTTCCTTCTCAGTCTCAAATTTTCGTCATCGGAGGTCCTTTTTTTTGGGAACAGGAAGTAATCACTTGGGGCCAGGTCTGGGCTGTAAGCCGCATTTGACCACAGCAGCTTTGGCCACCGCGGCGGTGTGAACTGGTGCATTGTCGTGAAGAAGCAGCACCGCTTTCGCCAGTTTTCCATACCGTTTATTCACGATGTTGGCCCTCAATTGGGTCAAAAGATCTGCATAATATTTCCCTGTTACTGATGTGCCCTCTTCCTTGAAGTCAATATGTAATTCCCTTGGAATGCTAGAAGATGGTGGCCATAATCTTTTTCAAGCTCTGCTGCACCTTCGCCTTCTTGGGGCGCTCCTCATAAGGCCTCCTCCATTCCATAGACTCCCTTTTGGTCGTGGGATCATAGTAAAGGACCATAGTTTCGTCTTCTGTCACAATTCTGTTGATAATTGCATGCGAGTCGGCGCGACACAGCTGCAAAAAGTCTTTCGAACATTTCATCCGCTGCTTCATCTGATCTGCTGAGAGGAGTTTCGGGATCCATCTTGCCGAGATCTTCCTCATCCCCAAATGGTCGGTAATAATTCTTTCGACGGTGGTTTTTGATAGAATTGTCCTTTCTGCAATCTCTGATAACTTTAGCCGCCGATCACTCAATACAACTTCCTCGACTAATTGGACGTTTTCTTCGGTGGTCTCCGTTATTGGGCGTCCTTCGTCCTTCCTCGCTTGAATTCGAAAATCCACCGGTAAATAGTCGCCTGGGATAGTGAAGAGTTGCCGTACACGGATATGAGTTCATCTCGAATCTGGGACGCTGTGTATCCTTTCAAAAAAAGGAATTCAATGACCGCGCGGTACTTGATCTGCTCCATTTCAAATAAGAAATCAGAATGCGACACAAATAATTACCTAGCCGGGCCCTTGATTGCACAATTGAACTCATGTTTAGTCCTGTTATGACCGAAGAGTTGTTCTATCGAATAGCGGTAAAATGAATTCAATCGGATAACTGTAAGTGTATTTTTCTCAACAATTTTGGATTCTACAACTACATATGTAGTTTGGCCGAAAACACGGGGATGTAAATGTCTATATGTCCCAGTTCTTAAAAGGTCACGGTACCAGCAATATTTCCATCGATTTAGGCTAGATGACTTGTCGGAATGTCCAAAATGCAAGGGAGTTACGGAGGATGGTAAACATGTCTTGTTTGATTACCCCAGATTTGAGGATACCCGCCATCTTTCGGAAGTTACAGCCATCCAAAGGTGCGATTTGATGTGCCAAGTTTAACATATCTACGATAATCGCAATGTTATGCAATATTCGATTATCAAAACTCGGGAACCCATTGGATGATCTTGCCGAAATTCGGCACACTTCTAAAACATTTTGGCGCCCACATTTGCTGTAAATTTTAAGGTATGCTGATAGGTAGCGGCATTCGGAAGTTACGTCTGTCCAAAGGTGCGGTTTGGCTACTCTACGATAGAGAGATAATCGTACTTTTATGTTACGCAATATTTGACAGTTGCTAGAGCATTGAACCCACGAAAGTGGAACATTTATGAATTCAGTCTACAGAAATACATGGCCCCTGGAATATGTGTTGTATGTTGTATAACTTACCTTTTGAGTTCTAAATTCACTAAAAGAGAGAGAGAGAGAGAAAAAAACGATTTGTTGAGTAATAACACATTTATTTACAAAATTAATTAAAATCTAATCAATTTAAACACTAATTAAAAATTTACAGCTTTAGTATTTATTGCAGATCAAACGGATAGATTCGAAATTAAGATCTTATCAGAATATGTAAATTCAAATCTACTTCTTAATACTACTACTAAAATATGTATTGTGATTAGAAGCTTGCAAGTGATAGCTATCATTCAAATCCTTAATATAACTGAAAGTCTTATTAAATACAATATTGTTTCAAAGTAAAATGCACATCCGAGAAATTTACTCCTGAATTACAAATTTCTAAAATTATATTTTTTTTATCTATTAAAAAATGAAACTTATTAAAATTTGGATATTGAAAGATACAAAAATTAATGTTACATTTAAGCTTGAGAATATTCTTAAACCAAGAAAGCTGTTTTTATCTTATTTTATTATTTTTACGAATATAAGTCAAATACAATTATATTGCTTCGAAAAGTTTTCTTATCCAATTTTATTTGATTTAAATTTATATTCAGTTAAGAGAACGAAGTATGAATAGTTGTTGTTGACATGTGGAGGGAAAAATGAGACCAGTCATATCGTCAGGTAAAAAAATAAATAAATAAAAGTTAAAAAAACGCTTGATAAATCGTACATAATAAATTTGGGAAGAGCATATGCTGCTTCTTTTTGTAGCAAAGTTCTTATGCTAAACTGACAAATGAACAATCAAAATTATATCGAAAATATATCGTGCATTAGAGCGCAAGCAGTTAGGATAATGATGCCTACTATTAGTCCAATCACTTTAGCTCTGTATCCATGATCGTCCGGTCGGCACTCCGTGATATATAGAGATTCATAAATAATCAATAAATATTATTCAGAAGAAGACAAGAAATATTCTTTAAAAATAGAATAATAAGCAAAAAATGCGACTCAGTTTGTCGTTGAAACGTTTGCGGCTACACACGGTAGTCGTCAAAGCACCATGCTCCTCAAGGAGTTAGGGCAAAACAAGAAGTGTCTTACTATCACTACTATGTATTTTTTATTTAAACCATGAACTAGAGAGAAACTTCTGTTAGTTTTTGATATGGAACATACGAAAATGTCAGGCAAGTATTCAAAACAAAAAACGATGTACCAAGTGCCTTCTCTTAAGCATTTTGCTCTTGGGACGTGGCTTTCTCATAGAAGTTTTTCCGTGAATGAATACGAAATGCTCAAAAAACCAATGGATATCGAGTCAGGGACGTAGCCATGATTTTGTTTCGGGAGGGGTCCAACGCAAGATTTCAGAGATTCCGGTAAATATTATCAGAAATTAGAATTTTGTTGTTGATTAGTATTTCTACCATAAATATCCGATGGTACAAGACAGCCAGAGCCGTGCGAAGAGGTTGGTACCTTGGGCCAAAGCATGCAGAAACGCCCCCTTTATTAGACCCTATACCCATAATATGGTATAGGGTATATTGTTTTTGTTACGCCGATATTATGTAACACCTCAAAGGAGCCACCGGAGGTATGGCAAAGTATATATATAAATGATCAGGGTCGGTCCCTGAATCGAATAAGCCATGTCTGTCTGTCTGTCTGTCCGTGTGTCTTTCTGTTAGCACGATAACTCCCGAAATAATGAAGCTAGCGGTTTGAAATTTTGGTCAAATGTTTGCTTTGCTAAAATCTTGGACGGTATTGAAAATGGGCCATC
This sequence comes from Microchrysa polita, assembly GCA_949715475.1. Lineage (NCBI taxonomy): Eukaryota > Metazoa > Arthropoda > Insecta > Diptera > Stratiomyidae > Microchrysa > Microchrysa polita. The sequence continues at coordinate 43,991,729 of OX454415.1, read as the reverse complement.
GGACCACGGGTTCCCCTACCTCCCATACAAACTACCCCTCCTTCATATTTTAATTCGGCCATAACTTTCGGTAGAATATCTCTATCGACTTGAAATTTTGATCAATGTCTCATTCTGACATATACTTTGAGTTGATGGTGTAATCGTGCGATTTCCTACGCCATAGTTGCTGCTGCTCTGCGGCTTTGAACGCGCCCATAATGATGGTTCAGAATGTCAAGTGACAGCCTGACCCATAGGCGCCCGCAGGGGGGGGCAAGGGAGGGCACTTGCCCTCCCCTGGATTTTGCAAGATTTTTTTTTAATTTTTCGGACACTCGGAAAATAATTCAAGATTTACATCCGCAAGCCGATCTTTTTCACTGCAGCTCCCACATATTAAATTTGGTAATCAATGATCTCAATGATGTCTGTGAGATTAGAAATTCCATCGGAATTATAAAAGAAGTCATCGCCTTTTTTAGAGATAGTCCATTAAGAAGGAAAAATATTCCAAATATTCCTCTATTTTTTTTTTCTGTTGCTAATACTCTTCTTCGAGGTGTTAACCAGAGTCTTAAAGATCTTTTGACAAATATCCTGGATTTATTTAAACAACATCGGGATATGGCTGACGTTAATTTTAATACACTTTGGGAAAACATTAAAATATGTTCAGTCGAGGTAGACATTCAGCTAAAGAAACCTAGAGTTATTAATCAACAGAAACACCGGTCGAATATTCCTTCCGATTCTGATGAATGTTATTATAAAAGAGCTATATTTATTCCCTATTTGGATTCGTTAATAGCTTCAATGGAAGAACGATTTCCAGAGGAGAACGAGGCATCGTTTCTTCTCTGTCAATTAACTCCACAACAGATAAAAAATCTCGATCAGGAAGAATATTCAACAATAATTAATAAAATTCAGGCAAAATACGGGTCATACCTCGACAATTTCCAAGCAGAGTCCATGATCTGGTACAATGCATGTAAGAAACTGCATGCAAATGAACCGATTTTAAGCACCTTCCACGCGAGCAAACAGAGAATTTTTATCCATCTATATTTGCAGCTCTTTCGATAATGGTTACCATACCAGCCACCACTTGCACTGCTGAGCGGTCTTTTAGTACCTTACGCAAAGTAAAAACCTGGTTGCAATAAACGGTGATCAATGACCGACACAAGGCTCGATGCTTTATGTATGATGGATATCCATCGTAATTTAGTCAAAGATTTGGTAAAATATAATTTTTATTCAGATGTTATAAATCGATTTGGCCAGGATAAAAGGCGGTTACAGTTCCTATTTGCACCAAATTGAGATTTATATATACATATTCTTTTACAAAGTAATGTTATGTCCAGCTATTCTAGTCTTTTTATTATTATGAAAAAGTAAAAGAAAAAATCTTTGGGGCAAAAACGGTTAAGTTTGAAATTTCAAAATAAACGAGCGAACATATATTTTTCAAAATTAGAGTTTTCAACTATGTATTTTCAAAAATTTTTATTTTTGTTTAGTGTGGTGCCGTCTTCATACGTCTTCCAGTGTAATTAATTAATGAATGGACAAGAATAAAGCTACTCCCTTCTTGGGACAATTGTGTTGTTAAAATGAAATTCAATATTTTGAAACAAACTACTTGTACAATTAATTCACATTTCATTATTCACTCTTAGTACGTATAATTTTTTGTATGAACTCTTTTTAAAACAAAAACAAAAAAATAAAAAAAAATAAAAAAAAGTGTTCGAGGTTGCCCTCCCCTGGAAATATTACTGCGGGCGCCTATGGCCTGACCGGAAACGTCATTCTGACACGACCACGAGACAAAGAGGCACGCGGAGCAGCAGCAGGCAGCATATTTAAGCGAGGATCAAAATCGGGGGTAAGCTTCCATTTTATGGTATTAAAACCCAGAAATGAAAAACATGTATGTATTTTGTTAACAGCGGAGCAGCCGCATCATATTAGGACGAGGATAAAAATCGGTGCGGGCAGCGAAACAAGACACCGCCAATTACCATCGCTGGGGGCTCGTGACGACGAGGCAGGCGCTCCTGACTGCAAGAGGAAAATACAAAAAAAAAATAAAGGTATTTATTAGTAAATCAGCGGGATACTCGGCGCCCAGCCGATTACTCCCCAATAACGGAGCGGATGTCTCGTCGTCACGAGCATCCAGCACATAACCAAAAACGAAGCGAAAAAAATAATTTGTTTGACCATAAAGAAAGCCGTGAGACCAAGGGCCCCTGTCGCCGAGCCCAATGAGTGCAGGTGGTTGCCCGCGCGCGGATTAAAATTGAACTGGCGCCGTCGCGAACTTCGGAAAATTTGCTTATAAACAAGAAATCAAGAGTCTGAAAAAAAAAACAAAGAACTCTATGTTCAAAAGAAGAAAAAAAAAACAAATTGTGTTCTATACCACGGCGTTGTCCGAACCTTTATTATTATCTGTAATATTTCTTTGTAAAGTTGATGTTGATATACATAGTCAAAACGAAATAAGATGAAAACAATTCATGAAAAGTATAATATGTAAATGACAATTACATTCGATGTAACCCGCTTGACCGAAGTCTATATTTTTTTAGAAAAATAGTATATATTGTAGTAGGTAACGTTCGGCCAAATTTAAATTTGAATTATTATCCGTTACATGTAAGCATGGCAGTACATAAGTAAGCATGGCACTACATCGGGAATAGGCGGTGTGGATGGTAATGCTGTTATGGAATGCTGTGGGAAACTTCGGTTGGAGCGACGAACGAGATTGGAGCATTGGAGGTGAAAGTGTTGAATAAACTTCTTTCGATTATATTATTTAGAATCTTTCATTTCAACGTGCATGACGGTCGCTACAGCTTTCTGCGGACAGCATCCGAATAGTTTTCGCGATTTAAAGTCTCGTTTTGAAGATTGTTTTATGTGCGCGTGTATACATACAGATATACATACGAATTCCGTTGTCCGTGCCGCGTCTGGTCTGTTCGTGTTTGATTTCGCTCCGTTCCGTTATATTGTGTGTCTCATTGTCTCGACGCGGCGTCTAGACATACATAAATTCCGTTATTGTTGTTCCGATTTCGTTTTGTGTTACGATTCAGTGACATTGAGGAAATAGCAATGGAGAATCTAATGAAGAAGAACGAATTAATCGCGGCATTGTCTGAAAGGGAGATTGAATTTCCTGCGAATGCTACGGTAGCAGATTTAAGAAGGATTTATGCGGAAGGGGTGCGTCGGCAAAGTGTGGACACAATACAGCCGCCGAGCGAGAGTGGCAGTGACAGAGTGATTGAAGTAGAAACTGGAAAAGTTGATTTTGATTATTGTGTATCGGCTTTAGTGGTTGACGATAAGTGCGATGTACATTCCGAAACTGATCATTCCGTTCCGGGCGATAAAAAACCGAGTGAGCAACCAATTCCGATTTCCGATGCGGAAGCGCCTCCGTGAATTACGGGCTCAGGAAGAACTACTTGATGTTCAATTACGTATAGCCGAAAAAAAGTGTAGACTTTTGGAGTTAGAAAGAATTAACCAAGGGGCATTGTCAACGGTTTCCGCAGCTCCATTAACATATGGTGACATTAGATATTTGGTGTCTCCGTTTAGTGGCCCAGATGATTATGACGCGTACAAATGGTTGGGTGACTATGAGCGGGCGTGTGACTCGATAAACGCCGATGAGTTTACGAGATTGAAATTCTTCCGACAATCGATGAAGGCCGATACGGAGGCAGAATTGTTCTTAACCCTTAATTTGCATGGTGAGTCCCAGGGACTCCTCCTCAGATTACTTTTATCAATAACTTTTATAATAAGGCAAATACGTTTCAGTGCGTTTTAGTACCTTCCTCCAATAGCGCGGTGGACTTGGACAGAAGACGACGTGTGCTTGCGATATTTGCTTCGGTGAGTAATAACGGTAGGAGTCCGTGGGACTCCACCATGCACTTTATGTTATGCAATGAGAGCAATTGTCGATTTTTGTATTGTGCTTTATCAAGCTTTTTTAATGTAATAAGCTATTTTCATGGCTTCCAACCGATGAAATATTACCCATATCATTGTTTTGAAATAAAATCCTGCTAGTGTTCCGACACAATGGTTGGAAGAAGTCATTATTTGGATAGCACACTGGTTAGTTATGTTTCCGAATAGAGAAAGGCTGTCTTTTTTTTGTTCTTTGGTACACCATGACCACACTTTTGTTTCTGAGACAAATTAACCAGAAATTATAATTATGTATATTATAATTACACCAAGGGTGAAGTAGATGCAATCGAAATGTATGTACACTGTTTTTTCATGCAGCTACTACTCTTCGATGACCTATAGTAGTTATGTTTCTTATTTTCGACATTTGTGGAATCAATGCCTATGTCTTCAATTAATTTTAAAATGTATGCCCAAAACTAAAAAGACTTTAGTTCCTGACACAATTAATTACACAACTGAAAAAAGCTATCCTCACTTCACGTATGTACAATACATACAATGCTGCCCAGAACAACATGTGACCCTGTTGCCATTAGAAACCCTAAAGGTAAACCTTCTAACTGATGAAATTGATAATAGAGCTGTGATAAATTCCTCGGAATCAGATAATATACTGTTTCTCATGCTGAAACAAATAATGGAGGAAGAAAATTTATATTCGCAACTCTTATTACAAACCAATATTCCCGTCATGATAAAAAAAGTATGAAGAAAATTAGATGCTATTTGAGAAGATTTATGTTTATTTTATAATTGGATATGGTTATCTATTCAAAACTAGTAAAAGAAGGGAAATTTTTTTTATTGAAATTTTAAATTTTACTATTTTTAAGGAGTGAGCATTCTTTTATGCGATTTTTGAGACTGTAAATTTAACTGCAAGTTCTAGAAAATAAACTCATTAAAAGTTCCTAATGTAAGTTAAAATCTATTGGTGGTGGACAATATTAACTATATTTATAGATAATTTTACGAAAACAACATTGGTTTTGCTTTTATTAAGATTTAAGTAAGGAGTCCCTGGGACTCCACAATACACTTTAAGGTAGTTTTCACCACCATGCAAACCAAGGGTTAAGAACGGATCATTCAGTGTGTTATGCGGATATCAGACGGAATTTTTTGTTGGAGCGACGAACGATATTGGACGTGAAAGTGTTGAATAAACTTCTTTCGATTATATTATTTAGAATCTTTCATTTCAACGTGCATGACGGTCGCTACAATATATATAAGTAGAGTCATGTGGGGTAACCGTACGCAGCGGGTAAGTATACGCAGGGAATTCCCTAAAACTCTCATTGCTGTCAACTGATCGAAATGTTGTTTATTTGGCTCGCATAGCAGCAGCAAGCATGCACACCGCGTCAGTTGTTGCTCGGGTGGCGTTGTGGGAAGTTACTAGACATTTTCGTTTTTGTAGCATTTACTATTTTTTCCTGTTACATTCCGGTACGTGGTATAGGCGACAAGGCTGGGCGAGGCAAAAAAATGATTGTGGATCAGTGAAACATATGAGTGCCCTCTATATTGGAATCTTCGTGTTTTGTTTAAGGTAATGAATATTAGTACTTTTTTTGTTTTTACTTACTATATAGGATTGGGGAAAGTGTACACGGGGTAAGTGCCAGTATTATTATGCGTACGCAAAGTTAATCACAATGTATTATATACTTGCGTACTGTATTGTGTACTGTCTTTCAGATTGAGAATGCCTCGTAAGTATATCAGGAAATGTCCCGATCGCAAAGTCTGCACCCAGGAGCAGATTGACGCAGCCAAGAAATTGATGGAAGAAGGAAAATCGAAACGAGCTGCAGCTACAATAATTGGAATTGATGAAAGCACTTTGAGAAAGCGTCATAAATTAAATTCCACTACAACCTCGATGGGTCGATTTAAGACTACATTTACGCGTGAACAAGGAGTATGTAATTATTAACTGCTTTTCAAAATTAAAAAATATTTTCATCTATTTTTTATTTGGCCTTCAGGATGAAATTTACAACTATTGCAAAGGTTTTATGGTCTGACTATGAATGCTCTCAGAAAATTGCCGAAGTTAATAAAATAAAACACAGATTTGACCAAACAACCAAAATGGCTGGAAAAGACTGGGTCTATGAGTTTTTGAAACGACGCCCTGAATTAGCTTTGCGACAAATAACACCCACGAGCATTGCAAGAGCTATTGGATTTAACAAAGCTCAAGTAGATCGATTTTCAATTCAATTTCAATTCAATTTATTCAACCATTAATTAATTAATTTACAATAATTCAATTTTGTTTTGTTTAGTGATTGAGCATTTGCTCTTACAACTTTAAATTGTGTGAAGTAGTGATATCCAAACAAATTTTATTAATTAAAAGTAGAAGACAAACAATATCATGTGAGGAGGAAAACTGGGGTAAAAAACCATAGATCGATTTAATGGAAATTTGAAAGAGTGCCAAGAGAAATATAACTTTCCTCCAGGTCGCATGTACAATATGGATGAAACTGGTATCAGCACAGTCCATAAAAAGACACCAAAAGGTTTCTCTCTAAAAGGAAAAAAGAACGTTAACAAAATCGTTTCCGGAGAGCGTGGTCAAACTATGACTGTTGTCTGTTGCGTTAGTGCAACTGGAAATTACGTACCGCCTGCATTTATTTTCCCTCGCAAAAGGATGAAGGGTGTACTTATGGATAGAGCTCCGACCGGAAGCATTGGCATGACCTCTGATTCAGGTTTCATTAATACAGATTTATATTTGCAGTGGTTGCACCATTTTAAGGACTGTGTTTCTCCAACTCCCGAAAGTCCGGTGTTGTTGATAATTGACAATCATTCAAGCCACATTTGTTTGCCAGCTATCTTATTTTGCCGAAAACATAACATTGTCGTACTTACACTACCGCCCCACAGCAGTCACAAATTACAACCCTTAGACAGAGCAATTTATAGTCCCCTGAAAAATCAGTACGCGATAGAAGCTGATAGGTGGATGGCACAGCATCCTGGAAGATCTATAAATCAATACCAAATCACTTCAATTTTTGATAACGCTTTTAAAAAAATTGCTACTGTAGGCAATGCAGCTTCAGCATTTAAAGTTACAGGAATATATCCCTTCGATAACAATCTGTTCACAGAAGTGGATTTTGCACCATCCTCTGTTACTGATATGTTTTGCCCGTCAGCTCACGTTGCTTGTCATAATTCACATCCTTCAACTACAGGTGAAGCAGTGGAAATTCAAAACCATCAAATCGAGAGAGAGAATTATCAATCAGTTGCACTTGAAAAGAAGCAGTGATTTTGCCTACCACTGCGTCTGAATCAATGGAAGCTACGACAGAAAACCCTCAAGAAAAACGCACTGCTTTGTCTTCTGTTTTCAGTAATATTTTAAACACTAATGGAAGTTATATTCCTTTAATTAAAATAAGCTCATTACCGAAGGCAACACATGAGCAAAAGCGACGCAAAAATGCATGTAAATCAGAAATAATAACTAAAACACCATTTAAAAATATGTTAGAAGAAAAACAAAGAAAAATAGACCGAAAATCTAAAAAGATTCCAAAATTAAATATGGAAGTAGAAACCAGAACTATAAATGAAACGAAAGTAAGAAAAGATAAAACTAGAGAAAATGAGGGGAAAAAATCTTCAAAACAAGAGTTCTATTGCCCGTTATGCCAAGAAAAATATCAAGATCCTCCTATTGAAGAGTGGATCGAGTGTAATATATGCAAGACTTGGTGGCACGAAAACTGCACTAGCTACGAGAATGAGGTTTTTACTTCTGACCTGTGTTTGGAAGATTAAATTTTAAGTGTGCGTATACTTTTCATAGGTACGTACACTTAACCGAAGGCATGCGGACTTCGAGGCGGGTAAGGGTCCGCATTTTACTTAGTCTCTAAGAAGTGAAATAAAAATGTAAACTTGAATTAGAATTAAAACTTTTTGTTTTTTTTTGTGATTCACAAATGTCTTATAAATACGAATAAATGTTTTTGTTGTTCTTAATATATAAGAGTTTGCTTACATCATTGTTTAGCTGAAAACTGCGTACAGTTGCCCCACTTTACTCTATAATATAAACAGTGTGTTTGAACAAATACAACAATAGTATATTCCTTTTTGGCCTCAGGGGTGCAAACAGCTAAGAAAGAAACTTGTGACATAAATTTCATTCCGATAATGCTGAGCCACTAGCCCCACTCTGGATAGGTCAAACTCATCAAACTTCAGTTTAAATTCAGAAATTCAATCAATTTGGCAGAAACCGCTTCTAATCCATGCACTCTAAGATGCTTCTCATGGATTTTAGCGAAGGTTTAACTTAACCCTCTTGCGATTATTATCAATCAGCAAATTTTTCCGTAACCTCTATCTTACGTTTACCGAAAATTACTAGTCAATATGAGCTGGTGAGACTGTGGGTCGAATTAATTTTGAAAGAACTTCAAGGCAGAGCGCATCAGTGTGGGCAAATTCCTAAAAGCTGCCGGTGGCCGATATTGAAAGGGTTATCGTTCAGGTGATTAAGATGAAGAGGGCCATAACATTTCCTTAACCCTTTCGCGGACAGAGCGGCAAATGCCCACAAAATCGCGGCCATGTGCAGGGACACGACGGAATATGCCGTCCAGCCATGTCTCGTCTCCTGGGACAGTCAGGCATATGCCGTCAAGTTTTCCATAAAGTTTAGGTATATTTCAGTATTAAGTGTCCCATCAGAAATTTGTTTTCCATTTAAAAAAAATTTCTTAACATTGAATTTCTGTGGATATTAACGGCATCTAAAGCGCATTAGTTGTGAATTCGGTGTCCCACGAATAGGACTCTTGTTGTTATTAGCATTGCATTTAATTTCGAAAAGGTAGTTTTATTTTATTTATTTTAATTTTTTTGTAGTTTGATTTTAATTTCGATAATAATAGTAGGAAACTATGGATGCTTACGAGCAATTGCAAGCTCGTATAAGAGAGATGCTAGCCGAGGCTGATGAGGAGGACATGGCAGATGCATCGGATACCGATATCGGTGATGATGTGGATTTTGACGATGACGATGATCCCAATTATAACCCAGATAGCGGCAGTGATACTGACGGAAGTGATGACAAAGAAGAAGGAAGTCAACCACAGAAATCTCAAAGAGTACCAAATTCAGCCACACCAGATGCAGAACGAAATACAGAAAGGACATGGCTGAGTGATACAATACCGATACCCGATTTTAACTTTGATGCAATCAATTGCGGAATAAATAACCAAATCGCCGCTGATTCATCGCCAATGGATATTAGTATAGTGACTTTAGCTCTAGATCCAAACATCCAAAAAAAGAGCTGACTTTTGATGCCAAATTGTTCTATGGCCTGACCGCAATACGCAGTAAAAAGTGAGACTCTTTTGCGCGTCACATTTGGGGGGGGGGGGGGGGGGGGAGGTGGTGGCAAATGGGTTGAAATTATGGTTTTTCGTCAATATCTTGTTAGCTGTAATATGTACAGCAAAATGTTCTGGAGACAACTTAAACTACACAAAATTTCCTTTCTAATGATATATTATATCATATACCTTCTCTTGGCAGATTATATACTAGACCTTAAAACATTTGGTGTAATTTAGATTTTTTGATAGTAACATTTGGCGCTCTAGCTCCTAAAGTAATTTAATTGGAGCCATGGTAATTGGGATAACTATTCCTAGCAATATATAGCTGTCCCACACGGAGACTCAGGCTGTCCCGACAAAGCATTCCCCTATACTCCCTATTAACATTTAAGAAAAAGACATGCCTGTATCTTTTCGCCGAATCACAGCAGGCGGGAAAAATTTTGGCAAACGTTAAGGCTAAGTCCCATTAGACCCTCCACCAAATATTACTTCGATCGGATTAAAACAAAGGGTACCTCCCATACAAATTATTCAAATTCAATGCCACTAGTTTATTAAGAAATAAGGGAACAAGTCAACCAAAATTAAAGTTTTGCTCGTAGGCAATTTTCCGGTCATTTTGTATGGAAGGTACCCTTTGTTTTAATCAGATCGAAGTGATATTTGGTGGAGGGTCTAATGGGACTTAGCCTTAACGTTTACCAAAATTTGTCCCGCCTGCTGTGATTCGGCGAAAAGTTACAAGCATGTCTTTTTTTTAAATGTTAATAGGGAGTATAGGGGAATGCTTTGTCGGGGCAGCCTGAGTCTCCGTGTGGGATAGCTATATATTGTTAGGAATAGTTATCCCAATTACCATGGCTCCAATTAAATTACTTCAGGAGCTAGAGCGCCAAATGTAACTATCAAAAAATCTAAATTACACCGAATGTTTTTAGGTCTAGTATATAATCTGCCAAGAGAAGGTAAATTATATAATATATCATTAGAAAGGAAATTTTGTGTAGTTTAAATCGCCCTCAGAATATTTTGCTGTAAATATTACAGTTAACAAGATATTGGCGAAAAATCATAATTTCACCCCTTTGCCACCCCCTCCCCCCCAAATGTGACGCGCAAAAAAGTCTAACTTTTTACTGCGTAATGCGGTCAGGCCATAGAACAATTTGGCATCAAAAGTCAGCTCTTTTTTTGGATGTTTGGGTTTCATCATTTTTTCAGCTAAAATCACTATACTATATTTGGCATTTATTTTTCCACGACCAAATTTTGGATTTATTAACTCATTGCCGGACACAACGCCAAAATTTGACACGATTTGTATGTCAAATGCTCAAAATTGGACGTCTATAGACGTTCTATCCGGGAAAGGGTTAATAAATTCATCTAATCAATATGGAAAACAATTGAATGAGTCCAAAGGATCCAAAACGCGACATTGCAGGTTCGCATCTTTCAAAGTAATAGACAAAGATGAAATGAGCAAATTTCTAGGTCTATGCATGCTGCAAGGGCAGACTAAGGTTCACTGAAAGAAAAAGCTTGGTAAAACCAACAATTTTTCTTAGTTATTTTTGCGTCAATCACGAGAAATTGTTAAAACAACTTTTTCAAAATTGTTGTCTGCTTTTTAAACAATTAACAATTATTAATAGTTGATTAAACACATTAATTGAAACTTGGAATGAACAACGACTATTTATTGTTTGTCAACAATGATATTATTGTTATATAAATTAACAATTTGCTGATACTGTTTTACTATTATCCACAGTAGTTAAGCAACAATTAAATATTGCTATTGAAACATACTGCATAGTGACTCGAATACCAGCAATTGTAAAAATACTTTTTACAATTGTAAAAATACAATTTCGCAATTGTAAATATACATTTTCAAAATTGCAGCCTTACAAGGCATCATCGTTAGGCCGCCCATTCACGGACGTGGATTTGGACGTTCCACTTAACCAAATTTAATGGATTTTCCTCCTAATCCATTAAATTTGGTTCAGTGGATGGATTTACGTCCAAATCTACGTCCGTGTATGGGCGGCCATATACTGCAACAGCATGGGCCACTTCCTTTTACCAGCGATGATAGCAAGAAATATCAAAACAGAAAAAGAATGTAGTATATCTGAAATTATTGTAATAAATGATTGTAAATAAGTTTGATAGCTTTTTATTTTCACTTAACATAAATAGGAAATTCATCGGAATAACATACATATAGTCTGGCTGGTCTAGCGGTTAGTGCGCGCACCTTCGGTGCACAGGCTCATGAGTTCGAATCTCACCGTGTTCCATGGTGTTTTTCGAACTCACGAGCTTGTGACGGACTATGATCTCACTCAGATGTTAAACGAGTACCCATTTATGGGGATAAATAACACTGCTGAGCGTGATGCTGATCTCATTACCTCAACAAAAAGCAGATAAGATCTTGGAAATAGGATGTCACTAACACATCCTGCGGCCTTAGTCCAATGCTGGATTGTCGCGCCTGTTATTTATTTTTATTTTTAACATACATATATGCATCTTAACCTATGTATGGCTAATTATTATTATTTTCAATTAAGTACTTATATGTACGTGTAGTTTATAGAAGTACAAAATAATAACAACACATCAATTATTTTTCTTATTACTTATTAGAAATATTTCAGTTTGATCATTTTTTTATTTTTTGTAGTAACAAAAATAATTCGTGTAGGTCCATCAAATTCTTCGATATTCATAAGGTAGTACTCATTTCTGCTCCCAATCACTTCAAATGCTTGGTAATGTTCATTAAAGAGGGATATATTAAGTTTTTCGGAAACACATAACACATTTTTTTCAATAACAATGCCTTCTAGGCGATATACTTCTGCAGCACTATCATTCTTAGATTTAATTAAATAGTGATAAATTTTGTATTCTATATTCCTAAATTTTACAGAATCATAATATCTTTGTGTGAATTTTTAGTGTCTTGAGGAGTATTAATCTATTATTCGAAATTGTTGTTACACACTTTTATTATCCTACTTTACAGTTTACACTAGATACACTTTATCACACACTTCAAATATATAAACTCGAAAGAAACGCACGGTCCACTTCGTATGAATATCAGAATCGAATTGATTCGAATGGTTCACACGTGTCGAATTATTAGACGCATTGTTTTTAAGATGCCTACACTACAATGGTAGTCCAACTTATTCGTTGTAAGCTTATCAACAAAGAAATGCTGGCTCGTCAATTTGCAACAATATATCGTTGCATGCCCACATTTTTGTTGATGAACTCTCACCGTTAAATGTACACAAGCAATGCTCTATTAGTGAATTTACAACGAAAAATTGTTGATCATTCATCCTCGCACCGAAACATCGATTTTATACAACGAAAACTTGTATGGTTACAATTTAATGTTGTAGATTTTTTTTGGCGTACATATAATCTTACAATGAACAATTGTTGTCCTAGTATTCTGGGGTTCTTTCACATGCTTCTGTTGTTAATCTCAAACACAGCTCGGTAAAATTACAATATTTAATTGTTGCAGAACACTTTTCGTTCTCGGCTAACCATATTTTGATTGGAAAAGTATTTGAGCGACAATTTATCGTAATAAAGTAAACAAAAAATGGAAGTACGAGCAAAAATATCAAACAACATTTTTTGAATTGTAAATTTGACAATATTGAGATAGTTGATATAATTATTTTGCTTAGTTGGTCTAGCAATTTTTCAAGAATTGTTGTTGTACCTCGCCAGATAGTAAAATTAACAACGGGTTTTTCTTTCAGTGTTCCATCTGTAAGGAAACTTTTTTTCAAATGACCCGCTTAATTATCATCCTATATTTTCCTACGTGATGTCTGGTCGCCGATTCGAGCAGATTTTGACAAGTTTCAACTGCGCTTCCGCTTCTGATGATAGCAGCAAGCTCAAAAAGATTCGCCCCATCATGCAGTTACTCATCTCAAGGCCGCTTACAAACCACCGCAAAACCTTTCGCTGGATGAATCGTTGCTGCTTTTTTAAGGGCCGCCTGTCATTTCGGCAACATATAAAAGGTAAAAGAACAAGATTTGGAATAAAGTTAAATGAGCTGTGTTCTAGTGAGGGCTATGTCCTAAATTTTGAAATATATCAGGGTAAATCTGCAATCTCATCAAAAGTGGACGACATAGTTTTGCGACTATTTCAACCATATCTAAATAAAGGACACCATGTGTTTATGGATAATTTGTATAACAGCTTTTGCCTCTCTAAAAACACACTCTACTGGAACCTTACGTGCAAATCGAAAACAAAATCCCAAGGAAATGATAAACCGAAAACTATCAAAAGGACAACATGTGTGGCAGCAAAACCGGAACATATACGTCTCCAAGTGGAAGGACAATCGCAAGGTCACAGCGATTAGAACATTTGTTCATCCCAAGATGATAAACGTTCAAAATCGATTTGGTGAAGAGAAAAATAAGCCTGCAGAAGTGGCGCTGTATAATGACAATATGGCAGGAATAGATGGAGTCGATCAAATGATATCATACTACTCCTCGCCCAGAAAATCGGTTAGATGGTATGTACAAAAAACTGCTTTTCCACTTTTTGGATTTAGCAACCTGGAATACGTACTTTATATGAAAAACTGAGCCAGAAAACAATGTCCTACATTCAGTTTCGGGAAGCTTTAATTAAAGAGATAATTGCCCTACCAGCCTCGGTGACAACGGGACGTGACATTGTTTTACAGTATCAGCCACGATCCAGGTGTGGCGGCTAGGTTCTTCAATATGGCCATGGATAAAGCCGAAAAAGTTGGAACGGATTTAAAAGTTCCGCGACGAGCCAAATTGCAACAGCATCGTGGAAATTATGAAGGCGAACCAGAAAACATATTTTCGTCGCTCGGTATTTGTTCCATTTCTGGATCACTACTCCAGTCAACTAAAGACTCGTTTCCCTGATCATCGAAATTGACTTACTAAAACTCAAAATCTTCTACCGAAGAAATATGTAAGCCTGGCTGAGGATGAAATTGATGTCACAATCGAAACCTTGGAAGCACAATGGAAAAATGACATTGCCACATCGAGCGAAGATTTCGTAGCCGAATTGAAGCTATGGCGAAGGTGAAAAAAATATAAGTTTTTTGTCTCCTTTCTAATGAATGTTTTAATTACAGAAAATTTTCGGGGAAAACTGAGTTAGCTGGAAATTTCACCGATGCCATCAACATGTGCGATTCTAGATTATTTCCAAGTACACAGCAAAAAAAAAGCCGGGTATTCGAGCAGGAAAATCCCATAGGACAAAAATGCAAACCTATTTCGGAGTAAACATGCTCAAATTAACACCGTTTTCTGGGATTTTATTGAAAAAGAAACAGAATCGGATGAAACTCCTAAATTAAAACCTTTTTCGGATACATTACTAAGAATATCCCATTTGGTATTGAATATTACACCTATCGGATCAATTCCGTAACATGTTCAATCAAGACAGTAACGATGGCTTCTCTTTGTGCTAAGTTCATCCGATTTTTGTATTTTGCAAACACCGATCGGAGTAAATAACACGTGCTATCAGGTTTTCGTTGTTTTCGTTTCGCACCATTCGTTTTCTGTTTGCCGTTGCGAGTGCGTAGTTTTCGGTAGTCGAGACGAACACAATGGATCAAGTAATGCTTAGTATTGTTTACAATGGAGTGCATAAATTTGTTATGGTACCTACTCTAAGTAAAAAAGTGCTCGTTTCCGATATTCTTTTAAATGCAGCGATAAGATTTAATATATCAGAACGACAACTATACCTATGTGATAGCCGTGGCCGTGAAGTGGATGATATAGTGGTTAATATATTAATTAACGACAGTGCGGTTTCATATGAAAATGATTTTGAGCTAAAAATCCTTCAAAACTACGGTAAGTGCCATTATAATTTCTTTTAAAGTAGTGCGATATGTGAATTTACAAACAAATGAAGTGTAAATATGTATGTCGGGATCTTGTGACCTTGAACGGAAAACGTATGTAGGTATAAACGCATATTTATCAGAGTCAATGTTTTGGCAGAGCTGTTTTTACCTCTTCTGGTAGATTTTCAGTGATTTGATATTCCTGCTTTGCTCGAGTTTGAACGAAAAAGAATCAATCGGTCAGAAGAAAAACTAATTTTTGATGCTCACAATTGACGACGATGCATACATACGTACATACATACATCCGTTTTCCGTGAAATTAGTTTTTCATGCAAAAACAATACAAATCCAATTCGCGCAGTGTTTATAATTACAGAATAGCGTCGATTATCCGAACTAATGTTGACAAGCGTTGTTGGGATAAAAGAAAAATTATAAAACATTGTAAATTGTAACATTTGGCGACAAGCGGGAAATGTGTAAAACGACTCGAACCGAACATAAGTAAAAACTCAACGTAATTTAGCGATACAGAGGAGAAGTTGCTTCGATTGGAGCCTTGATTTTCTAATTTATTTCATTTCTTTCGTCAGAAAAGAGAAAAAATGCGGAGTGCCCTGTTCGATTAATCGAGTGTTTGGATAATCGACGCTCTACTGTATGTACCAAATACATACGTGTTTCGTTCAAAATAGTGTGATTTTTGTATTTTTTTTTCGTGTGTAGATCTTACTAGCCATCGACCAAAAAAATTGCCATATTGCTTGAGATCCACATTCACCTGCGTTCAAAATTATTTTTCTGATGTTAAATTAAAAATGTGCACCTGCTTATATGTCCTAAATCAACAAAAACGTGTATAATTGGTCCGGTTCTGAAACGCACCGATCACATGTGTTCCGACAACATATTGCCCAATCTGATCCTATAACTACAGTTTTGCGGATCAGAAATAACCTTTGGTGTTTTCCATATGTATCCCTATGTGGAATATGTAAACGAAGATTTCCGGCGATCATTTCTTATTCGTAAAATCGGGCTTAGAGGATCAGAATGGACAACATTTTGTCGGAACATTTGCGTCCGGTGGGTTTCGGAACTGCACCCAATTTCATTCGTATTTTGAATTCCGATTTTTTATTACAATTATGTCGTGAATGTGGATCTTACTTTTGCAAAAATTATATTCTATGAAAAAAATATATTATACTCGAAATATGTAATATTTATTTTTAGATTTGGTTAGAGATATTGCAACTCAAACTGATCTCGATTGTTTGGATGAATATGCTGCTCCCGCTGGAAGCCAGGACTGCTGCCTCGGTTCATTGCCGAAAAAAATTAAATTAGATTGCGCGCATCTAAAACCTGTAAGTAATGTAACAACACTACTATTTAAAATTTACAAAAAATCGTTGCGAAAATTTATACAACAGTGCCACGCGGCATAAATGAGCAAAAGATATGTATCTCAAGTGTGTAAAATAAACCGAGATTCAATTCAACCTAATGAAAGTTTGTAAGCATTGAAGAAGATATCTGCAACCATTGTAAAAAGTAAACATACATACATATATGATCAGCTTGACGAGCTGAGTCGATTTAGCAATACCCGTCTGTCTGTCTGTCCGTCTGTCGCAGCGCGTCTTCCTCGGCCGGTATAAAAGCTAGCTAAATTTCAAATAGCCTCGAAATTCGGATATTCTTTTGTTTTTTTTACGATGATACTGTCCGAGATCAAAAGTGCTCATCACCATAAGTAAATTTGTGAAAGAATGCAATATTTCCCCGTTTGAGACGACTATGTCAGTTAACTACATATAATTCTACTATATCCCCTAGGAGTTGCTGAAACATATAAGCTCTAAAGAGGAAGGGAGGAAAATCTTGGACATCTACAACAAAAATGAAAATCTGCCGAAAAAGTTCAGGATTCAATTAGTGAACATAATTGTATCCCATTTAATAGAAATTCATGGGACATACCCAAATGCCGAGAATAAAATTTTATGGGCCAAGGCAACGGCCCAACTTTTCCCAAATTTGTGTGAAAATAAAAACCCCGAATGCTTTGTAATTATAAATATCAACAAGTTAAGAGTGGTTTACAAAATATAATCTGTTCCAGGAAATATTTTATAACCCCCGAGATAGAACTGGATTTTTCGCATATAGATTACGAACAATAAACAAATCATTGGGAAATACATCTCGCAAATGTAGCATTGACGAAATTATTGAAATACCAGTATCAGAAAGTCGTGATTACAACTTGGAGGAAAAAGTCAAAGAATTAAAAAAGCTATGCCCCAGAACTCATAAGCAGAAAGTATTTGCATATATGGCAGACACAATTATATTAAGAAGCAGTGCATTCACCTTGGATGAATATCCGAGGTTTTTGGACACACCCGGTTTGGTAACTATTGAAATTCAAATGTTTATTTATTTTCAGAAATCATATAAAAAATTATAATGTGTTCCCAGATTGATCAAGATTTCACGTTAAGATTTCCTCATGCGAAAGCAATTGCCGAAAATTGGACAAATATAAGGGAGAAATTATATCACATTGCTTCCACGGAGAAGATAAACATATATGACGAGTTCACTCTTGAAGAAGAAAGTAATATTCAATAATAAATATATTAACAATTGAAAAATGTTTATTTTAATTTATATTTAATCAGAGTTCGATGACGATATAACGGCCCTGTTAATTTTAACCAAAATTGCAACAACCATCGGAAGGAGGAATAGAAATTCCGAAACAAAATACAACATAATTACATTTCGTAAGGTGCGCGATGTATTAATATCAATTGTCTCGAATTCGTGTCTAATTTATTTTGTTTTATATTTTTATTTTATATTTTTTTAGATAGGGGCACTTGTTCAAGAAGATGCAGTCATAAATCAGCCTCATCTATTATTTCGAGGCTTTTCAAAACAAGAAATATCTTCCTACTGGCTGGCAATAGACGGCCAGGAGATACAGCTCACAAGCAGATCATCCATTCAAGCGTTTGAGTCGTTCTTTAAAAGTTTTTGGGTATTCCACATAGTTTACCCACCGTCGTTATATTCTTTTTTTTTATTTGTCCAAGAAGCAATATTTGAGCTAGGGAAACGTAAATTAAGTGCAAGACTGATTGAAATAAAAAACAAATTAACCAATACATAGACCATCGGATACTGAAAAAAATATCACTATTTTCCGCTTAAAAATTAACTTCTAAAATTTGTTTCGTTACATGAATTTTTTGAATTTTCATTTGATTTGTACACCTGACTGAAGATGTTCCGATGCAATTATTGCCAGTTGTTATTAGAAAATCACCAGAAATATATTAGGCATTTAAGACTTATACATAATTTAAACAGTAGAAATAACATAAAACTTTACTGTGGATATAGTGACTGCCATAGTGTATTTTCTACTTATAGCGGGCTTAGTAAACACATTACCAATAAGCACTCTCAACCAAATATCGTTCCAAATAACCCTATCTGTAATATTAATCCGATTTCTTTGCAATCAGTAGAGATCGTATCGACCAATACGAGTACAATTCCTTGTAATGACGACAATGAACATAAAACCAGGCAAAAACAATTCATTGATAGTGTAACAGCAATAAATATTTCTGATAAAGCACTTAATTCAATCTTAAGTTCAACATCGCAGCTCACACGATCAGTTGCTACAAGTATTAAAACGAAAATGTTAGATTCTGATATGAATACTCATTGTATTGCAAAAGACCTTAATTTCCTTTCAAATCCATTTCATTCGCAATTAAATATGCATAAACGACGAAAAATTATTTTTTCAGAAGTTCCTCAGCCTAAAGAAGTAGCCATAGATGTAAGAAGTGATCGACTCTGGAGAGAAAATCTTGGTGTTTTTGAAAGCGACTGCCCTATAACAAATACATTTTCCTACATATCCATAATTGATACGTTAAAATTTCTTTCCCGTAACCCAAATTTTAGATATTTTATTCAAAATCCATATCAGAGTGATGAAAATAATGAACTGCATTTCACAAAAGCAAACTTTTTCAAAAATAATCCAATTTTATCAACTAATACTGCATTTTTTTGCATTCAACTCTATCTGGATGAGTTCGAAACGGCCAACCCTTTGGGATCCAAAACCGGAGTCCACAAAATAACCGCATTTTACTTTACTGTTCTTAATTTGCCGCCTTATATAAATGCAAAAGTAGAAAATATTCATTTAGTTGCTATCTGCCACTATCACGATATTAGGAAACAAGGCTACGATCATATTCTGGATAATATCTTTGAAGAAATATCTATTTTAGAACGTGAGGGTATCGACATAACTACAGATCAAGGTACAACTATGATAAAAGGAGCATTATTTTCAATTTGCCACGATAATTTAAGCGCCAATTCAGTATATGGATTTAATGAATCTTTCCGATCCAATAATTTCTGCAGATTTTGTACAATTAACAGCGAAGATATTCAGCACTCATTCATTTCCGAGAATTCATCACTCATTCGTAATATTGAAACTCATAGAATACATCAGGAAGAAAACTCTTTTGGCGTTAAATGTGCATTCAAGTTAAATAATCTCGCTTATTATAATTGTTTCATTGCTCCAAGTGTTGACATTGTACATGACATTCTGGAAGGGATTGGTCAATTTGAGTTAAAATTGCTACTGACTTATGTTATAAAAACCAGAAAATTTATATCTGAAGATGATTTTAATAGTAATATGAAAAAATTTAATTTCGGTTTCAATAATAGATCGTCCATCCCCTCTTTTATTTCACTACACTCGAAATCTAAAAATCTTGGGCAAACAGCTGCGCAAGCTTGGTGTCTAATGAGATACCTTCCCCTTTTGTTGATCGATCTAATTGAAAAGAATGATTCCGAGTTTAATCAGAAAATGCATGTTATAACGTTGCTATTGGAAATAACTAATATTGTTTTTTCTCCGATTCTGCGAAGATCGCATATATTAAAATTAAGAACATTAATTTCTGATCATCACTCTGCTTTTAAAGCTCAATTTCCGGAAGAACGGCTTACTCCAAAGCATCATTTGCTCATCCATTATCCTCATGTTTTACATGAAATGGGTACTCTTCGCAATTTATGGACTATGAGATATGAATCTAAACATAAGCAACTAAAGGACTTCATGAGGGTAGCAAAAAATTACAAAAATGTTTGTAAAACAATATCAACTAAACACCAACAAATTAATTACGCATCGTATATGACCAAATCTTTCAGTCTGGAAACTGAATATACTTTCCAGGACATTGGTAGGTCTATAGAGTCCATACTTGGTAACAATATTCCGCAAGATATTTCTGATAAAATTGGCCAATTAGGACGACGATGGAACATAATTAAAACATATAATTATGGTTACACATATAAACCAAATTTTGTGATTCAAAGACCAGATTTAGATCGTACTCTTCCCTCTTTTGGTAAAATAAAATACATTATAGAAAGAAATGGACATATTTTCTTTGTTTACAAATTGCTAGACACAATAAGTTTCAGTAGTCAGTTGAATTCTTATATAATTAAAGAAACACAAGAAATAAATATTATAAATGTTAAGGAAATTGTTAAAGTAGAACCTCTCGAATTAATCACAAATCCACAAAGATCAGATATATCGTATATAGTTCCTAAACATGAATTAATATAAATACTGTATACCTATGTATGTACCATTAAAAACGTCCACTTTTCAGTTGAATTTAATTTTGTTACTGGATAATATTATGAACTAAAAAGTAATAAAAAATAGTTTAAAACCAAGTCAATATATTTTATTACGCTTAATGACATTTCCTTCACTAACTTCTTTTCTGCGTTTACTTGCGTTTCCATTCTGGTAACAAAGAGCTTCCACAGACATACGTACACGAACTTTTAACACAAACCAAGTACAAATGCTAGCATGCTTAAGAGAATGCAGCCACGCACTCTAGTATTAGGTTGGTGTTAAAATTCGTGTTAGTCTGTTCATGGAGACCATTTTTTACCAGAAATAGAAACGAAAGAAAATTCACAGGGGAATGAAAATGAAACACCCAAAAAGGTATGTATACATTACCAATAAAGTATTAAAAATGCATACGAACAAGTATTTCATTAAAATCCAAATAAACAAACATTTTCAATCGAATATTGTATTCGCAAAATTACCGATAATGATTGTTAAATGCATCCGAAAGGAGTAAATTATAAAACGTTGTAGAGTTCAAATTATTACACCTAAAAGATACCACCAGAAAACTTTTTGAAGTAAAACTTCTACACTCGTTCGGTTACTTAATCAATACTTTGATTCGAGTTTTATGTCATTTTCATCCGATTCGGATGGACACTATTCGACACCGATTCGGAGTAAAAATCACTCCGATTTTTTTGCTGTGTATACATCAATTCTTGAGGATCGGAACGACGCTGCCTGTTTCTGTAGCAACCGCCGAAAGATCATTTTCCTCTCTACGGAGACTAAAAACATATTGAACACAATGTCGAAATCGTCGAGAAGAATCGATATAGTTTTGTAAGCGATTAATAAAAATAAATTTAAAATGCATTCCCTTGTTAAGTTTATTTATAAATATTTTGTCCTAACCCCCCCCCCCCTAAAATTGTATCTGGGTTCGTCCCTGTATCTGTGACAAACGAGCCTAATAAAGGATTGCCACGGCGGTTAGAGGATTTTGTCGATTACTATTTTCAGTACAATTGCGGATTTGGAAGGATTCCCCTGAACTGCACGTGGACCTAGGATTTCTGGGCAAAGTGCATCGTTTTTCATAAATCTATTCATCGTTGTGCTTGAACCTGGGATTATTGTTCCTGAAAGTTGGCGATCTCTGAAGTTACGTGTGATAATTTTATATGTAATTAACATTTGAAGTGTGCATTTTTCTAATTTCATTATTTGCAGATAAAATTGTGTAAAAACTTTCTTTTTGCCTGTGACGACGCATGAAACATATCGATTATAATAACTTGGCGCATCTAATTTACGAGTCATTTTACGGATCAAATCCACGAATCAACAAGTAAGGCGTACATATTTATATTCTTTTGATTTTTTTTTTCGTATTTTATTTCGAACTCTTTTGTGCAATACTACTCGTGTTTTATGAAAATAATTAAAATGACCGACACCGAAAATAAGAGTGATATTTGCGTTCAGGGTGGTTCGGTTGACACAGAACAGAACTTTGTGCCTTATGCGTCCACGTTAAAAATACCACAATTTTGGGGCAATAGGCCCGAATTGTGGTTTATTCAAGTGGAGGCCCAATTCCGTGCAAAAGGCATCACAACATCAAATACCAAGTATGATTATTTGGTTGGCGCCTTGCCTTCAGAAATTGTAGAGGTTGTCGCCGACATTCTCATAACCGGACATTCCGATAAATACGATAACTTGAAACGGGTCATTCTCGAATGAAGTAAGGAATCGGAGGAAAAAAGGCTGGACACTTTACTCAATCAAATACAATTAGGCGATTACAATATCGGCGCATGGAATCATTAGCGCGGGGAAATAGCCTAATTAATACGTGTTTGCTTAAAAAGCTCTGGGTTAAAAAACTACCCTCTTCAGTGCAAGCATGTTTAATAGCAATTGAAGACAACCACACTCAGGAGCAAATGTTTTCCATTGCGGATAAAATATTTGACTCCACACGAACAGTTATATCATATCCACCGTCGATTGTAAAAATACACCACCAAACTCATCAAGTGCACTTGACGCGATTGTGAAAGATTTATCCAATCGAATAAAACAGTTGGAAACTCACAATCCTCGAAGCACAAATCGCAATCATTCCAATTATCGCCAAAATTCGAAAAATCGGTCAAGTAAGAATAGAAACAATAAACATATATTTTGTTGATATCATTTCAAATTTGGGGACAAGGCCACGAAATGTGTTAGTCCTTGTAAATTTAATAAGGGTAATAAAAAAAAAACTAATAGCAGAAACCTCTACAGCGGCATCGAAGTTTCACGATATATCACGCCGTTTATTTGTACATGACAAGTAAACAGATACACTGTTTCTCATTGATACAGGAGCCGATATCTCTGTAGCATCAAACAGAGGACTCCCAAACATTATTCCCAATAATGCCTTTAAGTTAATATCCGCAAACGGACCACCTATTAGTTCTTTTGGAATTAAATGTTTAACTTTAAATTTAGGACTTGGGAAGAGCTATAAGCACAACTTCATCATAGCTGCAGTTGATCACAACATTGGTGCTGACTTTTTATGTGCACATAATTTGCTTATCGATTTGCGAGATCGTAAGCTGATACACAAAGAAACACTTTTATCTGTTAACTGCATTATTCGTCATGTAAATGTATGTTCACCAAAATTATCCCCAATTCAAGGTTTCTTACTCAACGAAATCCCATTACTCAAAGCTCCACCTGACTTTAATATGGAGATTAAACATAATGTGGTACACTGTATAAATACCAACGGCCCATTACCTTCTGCCAAACCCAGAAGACTTAACCCTGAAAAGTTTAAAGCAGCTAAAGATGAATTCGACGAAATGGTAAGATTGGGCATATGTCGACCATCGTCCTCGCAAGTCGCTTCACCGCTTCACATGGTCGCCAAAAAGGAACCTGGTCAGTGGCGTCCTTGCGGAGACTATCGGTTACTAAACACAGTAACAGTTTTCGACAAATACCCATTGCCCAATATTCAAGACTGCACCATGCAGTTACACGGATGCCGTTTGGTCTCTACGAGTTTACCCGAATGCCTTTCGGAGTAAAAAATGGAGCTCAAACATTTCAAAGGTTTATAACATCAAGTCCTAAATGAACTTGATTTTATTTTTGTTTACGTGGACGATATTTTAATTTTTAGTAGAAGTCCAGACGAACACAAAAGGCACTTACGATTACTTTTTTCGAGGCTACAGGAATACAACATCAAGGTAAATCCTGAAAAATGTATTTTTGGACAAGCAGAAACACATTTTCTAGGCCACACTATTTCTGCAATTGGCATTGCACCTTGCCAAAATCGCGTACAGGCCATTAATGAATTTCCAACTCCTTCGTCGATCAAAAAATTACAAAGATTTTTGGGTATGGTAAATTTCTACCACCGTTTTCTACCCAATCTTGCCAAGTTAGCTGCACCTTTGTATGATTTGGGGTTTACAGTACAGAGAAAGACAGTACAGTTTCGGGTGTTGAGGAAATTGGTGTCTTTTTGAAATGAACTATTGATTTTACCTTACTTTCTTATTAAATCTACTAGTTATTGTGTCGAAATAACTGACACTATTTGTGGTGTACATTCTATTCTTATTCTTATTATTCTCATTTCAATATAACCATGCTTTATTATTTCTATACAAAAATTAGATAGATTTAAGCCCGTGACAGACGGTAGTCGTTAAACATGTTTAATTCAATTATCATTAAGTCCAAGCATGTTTAACGATGCCTAGTGACACCCACATAATAACGACAATGATGATTTTCATGTACTCGACACTGGATGTTGCGGCAAGTAGTTGTGACAGTCGAGTGACAGATGATAGCATGAGTGAATACATCATCATCACGGAGTTTTGTGTTTTGCTACGGTAATTTTGTGTTGTTTTAAGTAATCAAGCGGACAAAATGAGTAGAATTCGAAGTATAACAATCAATATCATTACGGAATTCGAGGCGTATAGACGGCGTTCGCTTCAACTGAGGCGAACCCTTATTCTAAAGAAGAAACGGATCGAACGAAACATTATGAGACGGCGATTTCTTCTAACATTGGCTATGAAGCAGGTCAAGCAAAGAAATATATGGAAACTCGTAAGATATAAAGCATTATGCCGATGAGTGAATTGCTAAATATTTATTGCTTTCAGAATCGTCGCTCTAGATTTTGGGAAGAAGAAGTTACCACGTATGATGAGAAGTTATTCAAAGCAAACTTCCGAATGACCCGCGAGTCTTTTGCAAAACTTGTGTTCGGATTGCGATGCCTCCAGCGCAGCGATACAGCTATGCGGTTGGCTATTTCATTAGAAAAAAGGATAGCAATTGCATTATATGCAATTTCATCATCAGCAGAATATAGAACTGTCGCCAGTCTATTTGGAATAGGCAGAACTACCGTCGGCGAGATAGTGCTGGAGTTTTGCGAGGCGGTGATTGAACATTTCCAAACCGAATATATGAGTGCATATCCACCAACCCAGGAAAAATTAGAAGAAATAGTTGATGGCTTTACAAAAATGGGATTCATTCAGTGCTACGGAGCAATTGGTTCGTTTGTGTATCGAATAATGTGAGTCGATTTTCAAGAATTTTATTATTACAGATGGAGCTCATATTGAAGTGTGTCCTCCTAAAGAAGATGCCAGCGACTACTATAATTTCAAAGGATGGTACTCAATTATTTTTTTTGCGGCGTTAGATTACCAGTACGTACGATTTACACCACTTTTATTTTATTTCAAAAACATATTACTTCTTTCCAGAGGAAAATTCACATAAACGTAGGTGCTACTGACCGTAACAACGATTCGTACGTTTTTGAAAATTCGAGGTTGAAAAAAATTCACGAAACAGACGATATTTTTCGCTGTAATAGCGTTTTGGTCAACGGGATAAATATTCCAGTTATGCTGATTGGGGATTCAGATTTTCTACTTTCCCACATAGTGATGAAGCCGTTTGTGTGAAATCCCCGTTTGACAAAAAATATTTATGCCAAAGTGATTGATAGTGTCCTCCTAGGAGCCAATCAGCAAAGTCCAGTGTCCGCGAAAGGATTAACGTTTACCGCAAGAACAGGCCTCCGCGTGGTTTCGAAGGAACATATACTACCTAACACTTACGGATATTCGTTTAATTTGTTTTCTTCTTACAATAGCACACAATTCAAATTAACTTTTTTAAAAAATAAGGGTAAGACCAAATAAATTAGCCTTCATCAAAACCGACGGTGTAATGAACACCTGGAGAGTTAGTTAATGCAAGAAATCGTTTCGCTATGTATACACCTCTATGTTCAAAGTTTTTGAATGGAAACTTTGTTCTTTCAAGTACATTCCAAAAACGATATTTTAATTTTCTCCCCTGTAAAAAATAAATAAATTAGGAGTCAAAGTCATGATGATGATGATGATGAAACAAGTGTTTCCTCATCTAATTTGACCATTAAAAGTGGTAACCAATTCATTTCGTGTATGGATAAAATTATTGGAATCGCACGTCTTATATCGGAGTGTCGTCCGATTTCGCATATTGCGATTCAACGATTTAACACGTGGATACGACACATGTGCCCACTGCCAGTGGCGTATTTAGAAAATTCTCAAAGGGGGGGGCACAGAGTACGGGGCTAATTTGTTACATAAAGTTTTGGTGTGGAGATACCCGAGAGCAACTACATAGGAAAAACATTGGCAAGACTGAGGGATCCTTGATCCTTGATTTAAGGCGAAACTCAAGGAGACCTTAAGTTTTCAATAGACTTGAAATATAATATTTCAAGGTAAGTGGGTAGCTACCTTGACTTCAAGTGAGGTTGACTATAGAAAATTTCAAGGTCTCCTTGAGTTTCTCCTTAAATCAAGAATGCATTGACTCAGGAATATAAGTGATTTCTATGAAAAAGTATGGAAAATGACATTTATTTTAATTTCGGCATCCTTGACTCAAGGTCTCCTTGAGTTAAGGTATGTTTATAAATACGGGCCTGAGAGTCCTTTGCATTTCAGGTTTATTACACCGAAAGTTTAGTTTTCCTGACAGATCTTAGAATAACACTCATTAACTGCTTTTTGCTTTTCCTGAACCAAAATACGGAGGGCCTTAAAAAAGTTTGCGTAGTGTAGTTCGAAGGAGCCTGAAGTCGAAAAAGAATTTTACGAATATGTACTTGATTGGCTATGTAATTAATGCAATTACCAAAGAGACTGTTTCCATGTGACAAAACGGATTCCAGACGGAACACTTTTCGTTGGAAGTGAAATTTCATACATCGTCCGAAATTCTGCCAAATTTCGGCCAAATTCCGCCAAAAAGTGGTTCTGCTTATTTTTGAAAGAAACACAGATGAAAAACTGATACAACAAATTTTGGCTGACATTGTGGTCTTGAATTCCATGGCAAGTTTAAGCGAATTTGAATGCAAAATTAGGATTTACTGAAAAAGAGGCCTTCGTATGTTTTGTCCTTAGAGAAAGCATAGTAACACAATCCATGCGTTAGTCCAGAGTGCGGCTATCAGAAAATAAAAATGGCATCGTTTTCACATTATTGCAGTTCATAGTATGCGTGAAAATTTCATTCAAACGTCAATTTGTTAGTTACAATTGAGAATATAAAATCCGCGTAATATTTATTACTCTCTTAAAATGCCAACGTGATATTTAACCCTTCTGTTGGCGTATAGATCCAGACAGAACATTGGTACTATATCCAGTGGCGGCTCGTGCCTATGGAAATAGATGAGGCGAAAAAAGCACAATGAAAGGGAGTTGTTACATTCACAGAGGATAATTTTACGAAATGGTTAAAACAAAAAAAAAATGATAATTCATTTAGGTTATGTGCGACCACATTACACAACTTATTCAACGCATCATAATCCTAAATTAAAATCATTCAAAATCAATTTGAAAAGTTTTGGCGATGTTGAAATCTTGCATAAATGAACATTGACAAAAACAGCAACTATTCTACCCATTTTAAAATCATGTCCAACATCATCTAATATTTTCTTTTCCATTTCAAACAAAATAGCATAGAAAACCGAAACTATGCTCAGTAAGTTCTTATGTCAACTTCATTTTGCAGAACTACATTTCAATACGCAAAGCGAGAACAAATCATCGCACTGTTTCGATTCAGATACACACACTGAGGCGAATTCTGTGTCGCCTCACTGGTGTTTTTCTTCCCATACATTCTGTACAGAATCGGTCGAATGTACTGATACGCGTTGAGTTGTTGTTCGGTATCGTGCGGCGTAAAAATTATCGCCTCACTTGTATGAATTAACGTACAGAAATCATGTTGGGATTTTGCGGTTGTGTAAAGGAATTTCCAAGTGAGTTTAAAGATACCTTTAGGACTTTTTATCATATTTGATGGATCATGTTGTTGTTGTTGAATTATGTTTTGTGATAAATTAAAATATTTAAAATAATTGAACGAAAATGAAGGTGAGGCGCCGCCTCAGTTGCCTCATCTGAGCAGCCGCCACTGACTATATCTTGATGAAAACTATCGTTCAACAATATTTTCCACCCCTTTCCATATATATTTCAAAGGAACCGACGGCCACAAATGCGATCAAACGTTCGGCGAAATGTAAACTATGTCTAAAGAAACGAAAAAACGGCGCATCATCGTAAGACATAGTATGTAAACTGTTTCAAAAGCCAAAATTAGACCTCTTCAAAAATTAAGATTGATTTCACAGGAAATTCAGCTACACCTTAGGCATAATAGCTCGTAGGCGACGACAAAAGGGTTAATAATTGCATCGACAATATTCTGACGTTTGAATTATTTCGTGGAGTGTAGTGTAATAAATTTGGAGCCAAACACATATGGGTTGTGTGATCACATAGCCATTCTGGACTAACGCATGGCATGGGTTACTATGCTTTTTCTAAGGTTTTGTCAAAAATCTAGTAACAGATTTCGTAGAATAGATTTCCGAATAATATTTTACAAGTACTATCCAGAATACTAGGAACTATCCGTGGTATAGAGCCGGGAAGTTATCAATCGATTAATTAAAATGAATCAAGAAAAGTAATGATTGTTTGTTATTTCCATATGTACTACACTAGCTTCAAATCTATAGTATCTGCAATACCTTTTAAAACGAGTCCTAGATGGTAAGCTGAAGCAACATGCTTTAACAAATCAATTGCAAAATAGAAATGAGAAGGAATGGCTACGATGATGTTTACTTCGTGAAAACTGAAGCATTGAAGAAAGTACCCCAGACAGGGCACCACAGACACCGAACCGTAAGAATTCGAAAATGTATGCTAAAAATGCTTTTTCACCAAAACACTTCAATTTTTAGCATTTTAACAGAAAGAGAAGCATCTGGTTTAAAGACATTTACAGCAGCCCAACACGATTTTACGGCCAAATTAAAATACACAAGCCCGATCGGAAAATCAAACCGATTGTTTCAAATATTTATCAATTC
The DNA here is from genome assembly GCA_949715475.1 of Microchrysa polita. Lineage (NCBI taxonomy): Eukaryota > Metazoa > Arthropoda > Insecta > Diptera > Stratiomyidae > Microchrysa > Microchrysa polita. The sequence goes on along the minus strand of OX454415.1, from coordinate 43,962,150 downwards.
AGCGGCTTCCAAGACAATAGCAGTGTTTTTTGTTTCCGAACAGATTAATGTCGAGATTGGGCAACTTTTCATGACCACCTCGTTGCCTCGACATAATCATAGCTTGTACTTATTCTCTGAGAGTTCTTGTTCTTGAAACCACGCGTCTATGAAAATAAACTCAACCCGTTCGAAAAAAGGAAAGGGTTCATTAACGAGGAGATCTGGCGAATTGAGAAGATGATGTGATGATAATGTTTCGGAAAAGATTTACAAAGTTTAGTAATAGAAACTCTCAAAATAAAAAGGGAACATTTGGTACTGCAATTTTTAGTATGATGTGAAAAAAGTTTGATGTGCTCACAGGGGGGGGGGGGGGTGGGCACGTGCCCCCTGTGCCCCCCCCCCTGTAAATACGCCACTGCCCACTGCATCCACATACCATTGGACTGCGCGGGAAGCAGCCTGCATACGCAAGGATTACGGATATTCGGCTGTGACACATTCGTCCTGTTTCATCATTATTGGCCTTGTCACAAGAATCAACTGAGTTGCAAGCATTACAACTCCTCAGGTTGGAAGAAACTTTGTGTGCTGTGTTTCGGTTTCGGTATTACATTTCCTTATACAGTACAATTCTATATTATTCTATTATACAATTCTGCGAGAATAGTGAGTGGAAGTTTGACATATCGCGATTTCGTTACATTTTCATTTTATGGTCGCGAATGAAAATAATTAAAATGGCGGAGCCGGTAAAAAGTGGATCCAACGAAACTGGTCAGGATGATTATTTGAACTATGCAGTAACGTTAAAAATCCCTCCCTTTTGGAGTAACAGGCCGGACTTGTGGTTCACACAAAAGGAAGCTCAATTTAGGGTAAAGAAAATTACAACATTAGATACAAAATGCTTTCTTGATGCTTGTGTGTCGAGTGCTAAGAACGAAGTGAACGAGTCTTGATAAATTGGCGGTATTGATAATTAAGAATAAAATGAAAGTACGAAACGAAAGTCAATGAACTAGAATTCGAATTATGAGTTCTTCAAATATTTAGATTCTTAATGTTTGATTTCTTATTTTATTTATGAATGTTAATTTATATTAACAATTAATTTATAATAAAAATAGTAAATGTAACTGTCACAATGAGGTTCATTGAATGTGGTTGTCTTTTAAAATTTATGAAGTAAAGAATAAAACTTTATAGAGATAAAGTACATATGTACTACATATGTTTCATTTGCCCAAAAATGTAACATATTTTTGTGAACAATGTAAAAACAAAAATTAAGTGAAAAACAATTCTAAAGTAAAAATAAAAAAAACAATTTTAATGTAAAAAGGACAGGAGCGTTTAGAAGAAGACAAAGCCGTTTAGTGAACCTCGATTTGAAATTATTTGATTTGATTGACTTGATTTTTACCTCGCAATTTTCCTCTGAATTTGATTTGATTATACAAATTGAATGTTGTGAAGTTTAAAAGTTGTGTTTGTTATTTGAACATTTCACGGTCCATCGAGTTTTTCGATTTGTCGTTTTTGAAACCCTCTTGAACTCTCAAACATTTTTGTATGTAAAGAGTAAACATTTTTAATACTGAAAAGATAATCTGTGTGAATAAGGCAATATTTTCTTTTAGACTAAAACGTATGCATTTTTTATTTTAACATACGAAAAGTTTTTATTGATATTACGCAGTCATGTGTAATACTGAAATACAAAATATTTCAGTATCGGACTCTACAGTATTTGCCATTCAACCCAATTGATATCTAATCATTTAGAATTGGCTATAGCTATAGAATTGACTATTATAGCTATGTATGTTGAATTTACATGTGCATTGTGTGTTTTTGTCAAATGATTTTCTCAGTTTTCGGTTTGCACGCATTTTTTGGTAACAGTTATCGGAATCAGCTTGGAGAATGGATATCGTCAGTGTTTCTTTGTATTTTTTCCTATATGTATAGTTTTGTGTGATTTTTTTAATTACTATTTTACATCGAATACATCCTTTTATTACAGGAAAAACTAATTCGCGACTGCACATCTTATAGTAAAGGGTGGCCCAATTAAACTGCAACCAAATGTAGGTAACTGTAAATCTGTGACCACTAATGATAGTGGCCTCATATTTTGTTCCACGACAGTTCACCTTGTTGTGTTTAAGCATCCGCAAGCGTTTGCGCCTGGGTGTCGTGAAAAACACTTTATCCGTGATGGAAGTAAAACGTAACAGTGTGATTGGGCTATATTTGGCTGAAAAGCCGCAAGTGGAAATTGTTCGTGCTCTTCAACAACTAAATATCAACAAATCTTTCGTGTCTCGAACCATAGCTCGTTACAATGAAACTGGTAGTGCTGCTAAACGATATGGTGGTGGCCGGAAAAAAACTGTATCAACCCCGGAAATGGTACGGAACATCAAGGCTCGAATTCGCCGAAATTCTCGACGGAGTGGCAGAAAAATTGCTGCTGAGCTGCACATTTCGAAATCGACAATTCAGCGAATATTGAAAAGAGCTCAAAGTTAAGCCTTACAAAATACAAAAAGGACAACATCTAGCCGAAGCCCAAAAAAAAGTTAGATTCGATAGGGCGAAAGAGCTATTGCGATTGCACGAACGTGGGCAGTTACGAAATATCATTTTCTTCGATGAGAAAAATTTCCCTATTGAGCAATTTATAAATAAAGAAAACGATCCTGTTTACCTAACAGAAAGGTCGTCCGAGAATTTCGATATCCGGATGGCCACCAAAACTCAATCCCCACAGTTTGTGATGGTTTGGACAGCCGTGACGGCGAATGGTCGATATCCGCTAATGTTTTTTGATTGTGACATCAAGATGAATGCGAACGTTTACCGAGAAATTGTTTTGGAAGGTGCTTTAAAGCCGTGGGCACGCAGACATTTTACTGAAAGAGAATGGACATTTCACCAAAACTCTGCACCGTCACACAAAGCACGCGCAAACCAAGACTGGTTAAAACACAATGTTCCAAAGTTAATTTCGACCGAACAGTGGACTCCTCATTCACCGGATGCGAATCCGCTGGACTACTCCATATGGGGGATTTTACAGGCCCATGTCAACACAAAAAGATACCAGAGTATTGATGCGCTGAAGGCAGCTCTTCGCCGTGAATGGGCAAAAATGCCAGAGGCTCACATTCGTGCAACGTGCGATTCGTTTGTCAACCGACTCAAAGCCATAGTTCGCGTCACATCGAAAATTTGAATTAAATTTTAAAAATATAATTGTATTTCAATATTTGTTGCTTATCTTCAATAAAATTATGTATTAAATAAATAAAAAAATCAGTTAGCCAAAAGTTGCAGTTCAATTGAGCCACCCTGTACTGTTTCAGCGGGAACCTATGTTACTAATTGGCTCGACTGCTCTTCGACGGCAAATTCGTCGAATAATGAGGACGGGCTTAATTTGTTGTCGTATTCCCCGAACGATATAAAATCAATTTTAGCAAGTATTATAAAATAAAGTAGTCCAGAAAAGGAAAACACTTACTGTAATATTTCGTTGTATTAAATGCTACGCGCCCGTATACTTTTGAATGCGCCCTAATTTTGTAATTTCTTATGTCAAAATATAGAAGAATATATAACCTATAATCCAGTGTTTACATTTCGTGCTGAATACATTGTTGCAGTAGAATCGTGTATCTGAAGTGAAGAGGTGGAGCTGTGACACGATTACCTCTTCACTTGTTAATCATTCTATGGATAGAAGAAATTTTGCTGTGCAAGGGCACAGAATTTGAAGTAGAAAAATTTCGGTTTGTGATATACAAAATCTGTATTTTATGTACATTTTGATTATGGTTCTTTATTGATGATTTATTGAGGAGTTGTTTATTGTTAGAAGCTACTTTTTAATATTTTTAAAATAATAGTATTAGAGGAAATTTTCAATTATATTTTGTAGTGAAGGGGCTCTTCACCTACTTCACCTTAAGAGCCGCCACTGCCTATAATTCGAATCAAGACAAGTGTATTTATTTTTCCTATTCACAATGCATCGAAAAGAAAAGTTACAATAAAGTGGCAACCAGGAGAAAAGGAGCAACCGACGCAATGAGGATCAAACAGCAGCAATAAGGACAAGAAAATTTTGTCGAAATCTGGAAATGAACATCTAACCTCAAAGTACATGAGCTCAATTCCATAAAATACGGGGAAACATGGACGAAAGCCAGTTTAAGGAGTTCATGGCATACCAGCAACAACAACAGATGGAACTAATTCAAGCGCTACTTAAAAAGGCAGGTAACAGTAGCAATGATCAAGTTAAAATAATAAAGCCGAGCCAAGAGGGTAATTATAATTTTGATAAATATGACCCCGACATCGAATCATTTCAACAATACATGCAAAGGCTAGAAGTGTATTTTTCCCCGAGAAACGTAAACGCAAAAGAAATTCGACAAAAAGTTTCATTGAGCAGTATAGGCCCGAAACGGTTTGCCTTATTATAAAATTTGTCCATTTGCCTTATTATCAAATTTGTCTGAGTTATTGCAAACGCACCTACATATGTCCAAAGCCAAATCCAATCGTGGAAAGACACCGGCTGCTTTCACGTACTCAAATGATGGGGCACATTGCATCGCAACGCAAAGAAAACACAACCATTTTGTCAAACTGTTATTATTATCTATATATTATAAAATTGGAAAGTAAAGATATGCTATTTCAAATAAGGAATTGAATTAAAGGTTATGACTGTAATAAAGAGTAGCTATAGCTTATATACTTCAAAGTGGAAGGTCCACAAAATTACTTCAAATGAACAGCACGCAAATTCAATGAAAAGTTTAGTGTTTAAATTTAAAATGGTAAATTTGTTGGCTTGACAAAAAAAAAAATGATTTGCAAATAAGATTACGCCCACTCATTGTAAAATTGTGTCTTTTAAATTGAGTTTGCCACTATTTTAAAAATACATAAATGCAGATCATGCTCATTATCAAATGCAGCTTTTCAATGTGACATTGCAATAATTTTAATTCAAATTGCTAACATTTTGAGAAAACAGTTACAACATGTTCAAATAACATTTTATGCCAATGTAGAAGTAAATATTTTTGCTGTTCCTTGTTCCTGTCTGTTTTTTGCTGGTGATGAGTAATGATGTAATGATGTAATGATCTAATCAGAGAGAGACGCCCGCAAAGGGCGAAACGTTGACTCTTGTAATATCTGAGTAAAGACATATAGCTGGAAAATATTCCGAAAAATATCATCATTAAATATTTTTGCGTCTTACAAATGCAAATTATTTTGTCTAAATTCTATATACTTTTTTTCTCAAAATTACATATAAAAACTGCTAGATTGTAGTTTTTTTCCTGCATGTAAAATAGTTAAAGGTGAATCAGATAATTGAAGATAATTTCTTCCTCAGGCAGTAACCGAGGACACATGAAAGCAGCTGAATATATACACTGCCATGAATGTGATTGCTGAATACTTAACGGATTCCTTTGTAACTTCGTCCCAGAATTAACAGCAAAGCAAGTGTTAAGTAATTTAGACAAAACTTACGAAAGAAAAAGTTTAGCCGAACAGTTGGCAATTCGGAAAAAGCTCTTGTCATTGAAATTAAAAGGAACAGCAACATTGTCCGAACATTTTAGTGGTTATGTGAATGTGACTGAATTGTTGGCTGCCGATGGCAAATTAGATGAGAGGTAACAAAGCAAACCACTTACTGCTTACTCTTCCCAGCAATTATAATGGCGTAATAACTGCCAGCTGTTACGAATGCAGGAAAAAATGGATGCCTGTGCGAAGCAAAACTTGTTAACTTGTGCTGCAGCTAGTGTCTTGTTGGAAGCATTACTTACAAGAAAGGAGACGCCGTTATCGTATGCAATGGGTAGCACCTTGGCTCAAACGACGCAATGATCAAGGAGTTTATGCGCAGCTGATGGTGGAACTGAAAGCAGAACAACCTGAACTTTACAGAAACTTCCTACGGTTGCGACCAAGTGAGTTAAATTATATTGTGGAGAGCGTAACACCGTTGATTAAAAAGCAGGATACACATCTTCGGAAAAGTATAAGCGTAGGCGAACACTGAAAGAAAAAGGCATTGCCAATTCAAACAGATTTCCATTTTATTTACACACACACACATATCCACGTTAGAAGTATGCGAGATCGCAAGTCTCCCCATCATATAAATACGCGACCGACCGTCGAATGAAGTGAGTCGTTTCCTGAATTTATAAATGAATTAACCTAAATAAAAGTAAAAACATTATTCTAGTATTTTGTTTTCCGACCCGTCCTGACATCCTGACAACATCAGAAGTGGGATCCGCGAACAATTGCAGCAATGCCGCTAGTAAGAATCGATTCCCTGACGTGCAGGCAGTTGCGAGCCGAGCTGTAAAAACGTTCCGCCGCGGGATCAAAAGGCGAGTTGATTGCGCGTTTGTCCCAGGGGCTCCACTCTGACGAGGTGGATTTCGACGAGGACACATCCGAAGCACCCGACCCTATTTCACGTGAGGAAATCGATAAGATAAAGGAAGATATGGCTGCCATTACATCGATGTTGAGACAACTTGTTGCCGAGCGTGCCGGTTCAAGTGCGAACAACGAGGATAACACGCAAATGAATTTCTCAACCAACACCACCAAATGAACAATCCGCTTCGCCTCAACAAAAGACAGATATCACCAATACACCAACTACCGCCTCGAACGAAGCCAGATCGACACCATCCACGAATACCATTACATCTTCCGCAACGTTAATCGTACCCGCCGCCGGCCGCTACGCCAAATCCGATACCGCTGAACACAGTGCACGCCACGATGATGCCACAAAACGCACCAGAACTTGTCTTGCCGCCGACATCGACTTCAGTTTTTCCGCCCATCGCAGTCATGCCACATTCTATTAATGAGCCACACCGGGGTAGTTATCGAACTGTCACCGTTCGTGAAGTGTGCGTCATGATGCCGGAATTCGATCCATGTTCCGAGTTATCGCTTACTTCAAGTCAATTTATTCACCGCATCAACATGCTCAGGAATACATTCTCCTTGGATGAGCAACTCGTGCTTCTCGCTGTATCGTCCAGAATAAAAGGAGCCGCTAAGATTTGGTTTGACAGTCATCTGCAACCACATACAACGTGGGAATCGTTGGCAAACGACTTGGAAAGGAACTTTCCGAATGACATGGACGAGAGCGTCGTTCATGAAAAATTAATCTCCTCAACAAGACACTCAGGAGAATCGATAGAAGCATTTTTTCATCGTAAATTTTGAATTCGAGCAAACGTCCGTCGTATTGATTCGATACAGCCGTCATCTGTTCGCGATAAGGAAGTGTTCTTAAATGGGAAACCGGTCAAAGCAGTAATTGACCCAGGTAATAATACAAGAAAGTGTTGCTCGCCGTGACGCCAACATACTAGTGAAGAACAAAATTTTGCCGGTGGGACGTACGAGAGTGACAGTTTTCTTGAAGTGGACTTATGTGTAGACGATGAAAAACTTTCCGTTGAAATGATAGTGATCGAAGACACTTTTCTTTCAACGCATGTGCTGCTCGGGAGTGACATTTTGTGTGATAAAAACAATAAGCTCACAATTGAGTCGGTTGAATTCCGCTTTGAAAAACTTGACCGTAATAAGATTCGTGAGGTTAACGAGTGCGAAAAACAACGTCTCCATAAACTAATTGATGAATTTTCCGATTGTTTTGCTGACAAAACCGCGGAACTAGGCCGCTGCCGCCACGTAGAAATGAAAATCGAACTTAAATCAAGTGAATCAATCAATCACAAACCTTATCGAATCCCCTTCGCGAAACGGGAAGTGGTTTCAAAAATAACAAAAGATCTGCTCATAGACAATATAATCCGAGTGAGTGAATCTAAGTACATCGTCGATAACCTAGTAAAACAAGATCGCTCAACGCGGGAAGTCATAACGGTACACGCAAGCGACAAGATGAAGCCGTGGTGCGATCCGCACCCTGAAATAGATGACACCCTTACCGATGACGATGAAGACGAAAACAATGATCTCGAGACGAGATCAATAGCAGGATAGGCCGAGCTGTCAACATACCCCTACACACACATATCCACGATAGATGTATGCGAGATCGCAAGTCTCCCAATCATATAAATACGAGACCGACCGTCGAATGACGTGAGTCGTTTCCTGAATGTATAAATGAATTAACCTAAATAAAAGTAAAAACATTATTCTAGTATTTTGTTTCCCGAACCGTCCCGACATCCTGACACCTGTTGCCAACTTCAGGTACTTTTGGCTTGGCTGAATTGCGCCTAACTTCGTACCAACGAGAATTAACACTTGTCATTCTTTGTCCGACTCCACGAGGTATAACACCTACATATGTCTCGCCGGAGCGAGTCGTTGTACGGATTTTAATTGGAAAACCCAAGTGGTCGAATAATTATATAAAACACTTATCGCCCTGAAAGTGGTTTGCGTGTTGCTATTATATTAGCCAAATTGATGAGTAGAACGAAAAAAAGAATAATACGTCCCACGACCATTCCCCATCCCTCTACATAGAGCTACCCGACCGTGGGTGCAGGCAGTTGGCCCTTTCCCCTTTTGGGAGAGCCTCGTTACAAATGGTTCTCATTGGCCATCATCATATGATATATTTGGCAGTTCTCTAATTACATGAAAAACATGGACAAGTCAAATGCCGTCGGATGCTGTTTTTCATAAAAATATTGTGAATTTCCTTGTCGTCGCGTGTGAAATCCGAATTGCTCGGGGAGTGTTGCATATTAGTAAAAAAATTGTGTCGAAAAGTTTGTTGTTATGTCCCTTGGTCAGTGAAGAATGTGAGTGTTTTGTATTATGTAGAACAATGCAAGAATTTATAATCCTTCCTGAATATGTCGGGCTATAATTTAGAACATTCCCTGATGATATTCAACGAAATCTCATCTTCAACATGCCGATACATCTCTCAACAATGCGTGGTTTTATTACATATGTTACATTTTCCCTCAAATGGATTGCAAGGTGAAGAATAACGGAAAACCGCTGTCACCTAAAATCTAAAAGTGGCATCGTATTTGGATTTTAAATGTTCTAAAAGAGCTGAGCGACTCCATACGTACACTCAAAAAATATTTTTCTTTCTTGCATTTGTATCAGAAATAATAATATATACTGAAGATATAGTGTTCTATATTATACACCTGCAATGAATAAGAAAACAAGAGGAAGTAGCATTACCATGTATGTGACTGTACATGAAAGTAACCCAAAATTCGTTTTCTTTTTTTACAAGAGAATCAGCTGTTTGTAGTTTCGTGACAGTTCATATTTTCATTGTGTTCCGAAATTTTGTGTTAATTGCTCGTTGATTGCCATTAAAATTATCGGTATGTACTCCAGGTATTGTATTTACATCCATCTAATAGTGAAACAATAGAATATCTTTCACAAAATCTCATTTTGCGTGTTCTTTTACAGTGATGAAGTGTGCGGTGCAAGGCTGTGAAAATAGGAGAAGATCTGCGTTAAAAGGAGTATCGTTTAACAAGCAAGCCTCTTGTATAATAATATTTCGAAAGTGTACTTTCATACAAAATGAACAAATTACTGAAGTGTGCATTTATAAAAGAAATATCAACAGTTTAAATTGTTGTGTCTGTACGCATTGCTAACATTTGCATTGACCTTGAAACAAAAACACAATGACGTTTGGAATTGTATTTAGACGACAGTGGCGTGTCAAGATAACATATAAAATGGGGAGAAATTTATTGGACATTTTGGATTTATACATATTGTGCAGTGTGTATTTAATTTCTAACTAGCCGTGTCTTACCAGTTTTGAGAAATTTTAATACATATTACAAATACAGGGTGTTTCAAAAAAATGTATACACACTTTAAACTATTGTAGTTTTCCCGCTCTACAAGGCTAATGTTATATTTCTTCGCCAGGTGCCAGCATAATCGTCCCTCTATGTTATATTATCAGTTGGAATTTGTAATATCAACATGGGGGACGTACGTTTGAGTTTTGAAGAACGTAAGCAGGTTATTAAGTGGTACTGGAAGTTTGAGAATGTAAATGAAGTTCAAAGACAGTGGAGAAGGGAGTATGATACAGAACCACCTTCAAGATTAACAATTACACGCATACGAGACAAATTCAAAGTTCATGGAACAGTGTGTGATGTGCATAAAGGTCATTCAGGTCGGCCTCGAACAGCTACAAGTGATGAGTCATCAACGGCAGTCTTGGAACTGTTTCAACGCTCTCCTAACTCTCCTAAATCTTCAAGGCAAGGGGCACGTGAAAGTGATGTAAGTGCTAGCAGCGTGCTACGCATTCTGAAGAGACGCAAGTATCGTGTTTACATTCCAAGGCTGGTGCAACAGCTAAATGACGACGATCCAGATCGAAGGTTGCAATTTTGTGAATGGATTCAGGAGATGGTGATACGTGAACCGGGATTTATGGGTAGCATCATTTGGTCGGATGAAGCCCAATTCAAACTTAATGGAACTGTCAATAGGCACAATTGTGTTTACTGGTGTGAAGAAAATCCTCACATTACAATTGAAAAAGCTGTAAATTTGCCTGGTGTAAATGTGTGGTGCGGTTTGTCTTCAAGGGGACTCATTGGACCTTTTCGATTTGAAGGCACTGTAACTGGTATTAATTACCTAACAATGCTTGCTGATTCCATATTTCCTGCCATTCGTGGATCAAAATTTGTCGGGCCGGTGGATAGGACGCAGGGGGCCAATCGAGTTTCCAGCACGCTCTCCAGACCTTACACCACTGGATTTCTTCTTGTGGGGCACAGTAAAAGATGAGGTGTACAAACGTAAACCACGTAACCTAGACATTCTTTGGAATGAGATTCAAGCAGTGTGTAGAGAAATCTCATTGGACGTTTTGATACGATGTACAGAATCTGTGGTGACTCGTACTCAGAATTGTATTGATGCTGCAGGTCACCAATTTGAACAGTATTAACATTTGTTATTAATGTTTCATTTACATTGGACTTTCAGCTTTCTATTTTCCTGAAATTTAACTTTGTAGAACGGTAAATAAATTTTCTATGGAAGTTCAAAGTGTGTATACATTTTTTTGAAGCACCCGGTAAGTATTATTTACTAAAGGTATAATGCTTGTCTTTGTAGGTTTCCGAATGACATATTCTTTCGTGCTGCTTGGATTGATGCAACAGGATGGAGGAATGAGCCGATCACCTCTAATACTTATGTTTGTTTCGACCATTTCGATGAGGACGACATAATAAAACACAGCAAAAGGACAACTTTGTTCGAAGGCGCAATACCAAAGAAAAATTTGACTTTACCGGTAATGATTCTAATGTTGTTCACATTAGTAAATATAATATTTAATTTTCGATTTATGTAGGTGGTATCTGAATGTGTGTCCACATGTGCAATCTTCCCGGAAATGTATTAAATAAAACAGAAAATGTAACACCGGTAGTGTTGAAAGATGCCTTCGGAAATGATCATTCTTCCAGTGATTTGGTAGGTTAAAATATTAGCCCAAAAACTAAAACCAGGAAAATTTTACACATTTGTTGTTTTGATCCCTAAGAGCTACCGTAACTACGCCAAAGCTGGCCCCAAGCCCATCTAGTGCTCATGAAGCCATTGTTGATGATGGTCTCCCACTGTCGAGATTAAAATGCATTCGTATTAAAATTATAATTACAAGCGAAACCCAGTGTTTTTTTATTTTATTAATTTTCGTGGGCGGAATCTTGTTTTTATATTCGATTTTTGCAGTCAATAAGGATTTAATAACAACGTTTGAATTATAACACAATATTCAACTTATGTATATTATGTCAAAATCGTCATCTTAAATAATGAAATATATTGTTTGAATTTGTATTGCCCCTACCGCGAAAATTATGACACGTCACTGGTGGGTTACATTAGTAGTGGTGAAATACACACTAGTAAACAATTGGTTACCATTTCCTTCGTTAATGCTACTTCACCTACTATGGTGAATTGGCTGCGTTCGGTCATGATTGGTTGTATCGCCATCTGCACATGACATCTGTAGTTTGAAATTGAGAGACGGCAACACTAAAGAAGCCAGAAGTGGGATCTAGCTGTCAATCTATAGGAATTATTGATTTTGGTGAGACATTGAATCGACAAGAATTGATAACGGAATTACACGCACGCAACGTGGATGTCCCAATCCCGACTGTGGCTCAACTGCAAATTTTATTGAGCAATGCGCTGAATGCACCAAATCCACCTGATGACCAGCAAAACGAAGTCCCACCACCTGATGTAAATGCTGAAAATGAAGCACTTGATGCCCGACAACCTGATGTCCCCCAACCTGATGACCAACGAGCTCATGTCCGACAACCTGATGGCGATGCCGATCGAGCAGGTAACGACGACCGAAATGGGACGCCCAGCCTACATACATATGTTATTGCTACAACGGGAAATTTATGAATTGCAGAATCTACACGTCGCTCGTCCAGCCGTAGACCGTTGTGTGCAAATCGATTATTCGAACATTGTTAAATCGATTGCTGATTTCACGGGCGATGACAATTATGATGTGGAGAAATACATTCGCGATCAATTGTTAGATGCTCATCAGTGCAATGAAGAAACAAAATATTTGTTGTTGCGCCAAAAATTAAACGGTACAGCTAAATTATGGTTACAATTGATTAATGTGAACAATCTTGCTGAATTGTATGCTGCGATGCAGTCAGAATTTAAAACGAAAAACATTGCACACGTCACGAAGTCCGTTGTCAACTGAACAAACGGCCCCGCAGAAGTGACCGAGTCCCTGAAACGATACCTATTCGAACTACAAACAATCGCCAACCAAGCTGAAATCGAAGAGATCGAGATAATCCTTGCATTCATTCGTGTTTTGCGTGATACGTCGACGGTCGCCACAATTCTTTACGCCACCAACCCTGTTGACGAGTTAAAAGTTTTGTTGGACGAGCAGGTACGCGACATCATCGTTCCAACTAGTGATATGAAGTCCCAGGGCTATAATCCGATCAGAGCCAAAACTGAAGTAAAGCCAGCCGCCGCTAAACCAGCGGCTTTGAAGGATGTAAGATGCTTCAATTGCCAAAAGTTTGGTCATTACAAAAGGAGCCGTATGGAGCCGGTTCGTCCGATCGTTATGCCTACTGCCCAAAGCGAATTCGAGTTAACGTTGGGGCTGTGGGTGGCATGAGCCCCGAGGAAATCCAGCAGTTAGAGGAAACAATTGTAGCAAATGCATTGAATTTCTAGTATACGGAATGCGCATACAATATAAAAATGTCATCAAAAAGTGGCTCCAACATCTGGGTAAACTTTTTAAATATTTAGACCAGATTTTCAAATGTAAACTAGTCAACGAGGTGTTTAATGTCCTATCAGTGCTTAAGTCCTCCGGCACCCATTTCACCACCTAGTCAGGACTATAACAGGCAGGCGTTTTACGAGATTAGGTACGGATAGAGTCCGCTTAGCGCCCCACCACCCCTATCGCCTGAAGAGACCACTAATTTTTGATGTTGTACCGGATAACGAAATGTCGTTACCACTGATTTTAGGCCGCGTTTGCGTTTGCCAAGCGCATAGTGTAAATATGCGCTTAGCAAACGTATTATATATGCAACATATATAATATTTCTACTATACCATAGAATGTATCACTGATACATGTTTTATACAGTTGTCAACATAATTACTAAAGCCTGAAACATGGACTTGATCAGTACGCCAGTCTATATCAATCCCGGTGAAAGTGAAGTGTTTAATTCAGTAATTGTGATTTCTGATAAAATCGTGAAATGTGCAGAGGTAAAATAGTATTATAATCGAGTTATTCCATAAAAAAGTTATGAAATTAACGAATCAGACATTGACACAATACATAAATGGTTTGGATTTGAAAATCGTCGTGAAACGATACGAAAATTGTTGTACATAGTTGGAGCTGAAACTGTAAATGACTCTTGTCACTTTTGATCTATGAATAAATGCCTCTCTTCTGTATTGCACTTCAAACCGAGCGGACGTGTATCTTATTATCTCGTCAAATCCACTGGGCGGTAATATTCTTACAACAGGTTATGAGCTTATAGTTGGATATTGGAGTGCATTTTTCGATTTATCGCGCCGTTTTTAATTTTCTAATAAACGTAGATGCGTGCGCGTAGATAGCGTGATTCGGTTAAATCAGTTTATTGCGGAAAAATGGGCAACGATAAAATTACGAAATTGAAAGGCCGGGACTCGTGGTGGTTCGAGGCAAAATCGTATCTCATGTTGAAAGGCTACTGGAGCTGCATGGATGGATCGAAGTTGGATACAAGGAAGCATCCTTTGGCTATCGAAACGTTGGCGCTGCTTGTTGAACCGAAAAATCACACCTATATACGAAATTGTGAAACTGGCAAAGAAGCGTGGGACGCGCTGAAAAACGCATTCGAAGACAACGGTGTTTTGCGGCGCATGGATTGTGTGTGCTCAAGGAAAGCAGACTAGAGAATCTTTTAAAGAAAATGGACAGTGCGCGACGGAGATTCTACAACTGATCCATACGGATCAGTGGAGCGGATTGGTGGAGCTCGTTATTTGTTGACCTTTGTGGACGATTACACCCGAAAAGTTTTCTTCTATCCAATGAAGCAGAAAAGTGAAGCTTTCCATTGTTTGTGGATTTTAAGCGGATGGTCGGAAATCAACAGAAAACGACAATTAAAACGTTGCGCTCAGATAATGGCAGAGAATTCTGCAACAAGCAGTTCGATTCATTTACTAGAGCTGCAGGAATTTTGCATCCGCGTACAGCGCCGTACACACTAGAGCAAAACGAAATCGAACGCTCATCGAAAAAGTTCGTTGTATGCTCATCGATTCCAATATGCAATTTTGGGCTGAGACAGCAGTGACAGCTGCATATGTAATCAACCGCATTCCATGCCGAGATATGAGCAACACAACACCGGAGGAGATGTGGTCCAAACGTAAACCCGATTTATCAACGCTTCGAGTATTTCGATGTCGAGCGATATTGCATGTTCCAAAGGAGGGCCGTTCGAAATTGGATGCAAAGTCTACGGAGCATCGATTCATCGGATACAGTGAGCAGACAAAAGGCTACAAGTTGTTTAATCCGAGAACGAAAAAGGAGATTTGGATTTCGCGGACAGGAATACTATTGCCAAAAGTATTGTCAAGTATTTGCTGGAAAACAATTACCAAAAAACGTGAGTGAACATTTTATTCAACTTATAAATGAATCTTTGATCATACTTTTTCAATGCATCGCTTGAAAATACATAATATCGGAGTTTGCCAAACCGCGCGATATGACGGATCTGATAATTGTTCGTTATATTCCTACATCTTCTATGTCCTTTCCAAGCGTGTGTTGTCCACAACCTTGATCTTTTGTACCGGTTTGTTTGGTATACTGCGATCAGTCTGGGGTTGGCTTTAAATTAATGCTGCGGTCGCACGGACAACGCCTAAATTAATTGAGATATACTAAATCGCGAATAAAGTATGAAGGAGGACACTTAAGGTATGAAATATACTTTACGACCTATTTCCATACCTAGCAAGTATTCACAAAAAAAAAAAAATCAGTCGAGCTGTTTCGGAGTGGTTTAGTAACAATCATTTTAATGCAACAACTCATATAGTAGATTTTACATTCGATTCTAAATTTTCTGTAGTGTGGATCGGGAGGAATTCATTCAAATCGCAAAGGCAATTGTGCACAAATTCCCCCCAGAAACGGAAGACACTTACTTCATTCCATCGTGTGGGACTGTTCAAGCAAAGGGAAAATTGTACTCTGTTTATAGAAAGTACCGACTATCATTCCAAGAAGTTGGCTTAACCAGCAAGAGGAATAAACTTAAAACTGTGCACCTGGCGATTCCAAGGATATGTGAATGCAAGCTAATTGAATTTACTAATAAAAAAATTAAAATTTTAAACTCTACTGTAGGTAATGATATTGCGATAGATGAAGATGAATCCATCCGCGCCAACGAATTTGTAGAAAAACATACGTTTCCTTTCGAAGAAGTGAAACACACCTGGCGCATTTGTCTACAATACCGATTGGATTTTTGTAAATTCACCAGGTGTCCGAATATTTTGAAAAATATCTTGAGTTAGGCTTGGACAATTGATATGCATTGGTAAGCAAATGTGGCTTTATAAGATTGAATCGATACAAACTGGAGGAGTTGTCACTCAAAATTGTAAACTTGTGCACCCGCAAAAGTAAAGTTAAATCGGTTAGAAGCGTTCAAAGGAATGTGAAGACCATCCGAACGATATTGTTAAGAATATAATTCTAATTGATTTACACTGTAATCATGTTTATTGTTTTTTCAGTTTTGCGACAAATAAATAAATGCCATAAAAATTCTACCGTTTGTAAACTTAGTTTCATAAATCCGATTTTAGTAAATTGTATGTCAAGCACAAAAATTGAAAATGGTAAGGCTGGCAACACTCTATTCCAGGAGGTAATATTTTGCATGCACCTTGTGTCAAATTTTCTCCCTTGTTGAGCGTCATTCATTGTGTAGACCTCAACGTGAGAAGAACTAGGTGGGTAGTGTAGTAGTTTAGTTGTATGTTCGATAGCCTCGTGTGTGTCACGGTCTTGTGTGACTGAGTCCTGAGTGTGTTTCGACACTGGACTTCCGCGTGTGTCGCGTGAAGGGTAGTGGGACCGCTGAACGAATAGTGTAGTGTGTAGGTAGATCATTTGTAGAATTGTCCGTTTTTTATGTGTGTGTGTGTGAGAAAGACCCACTAAGCAAGTGTTGCTTATATTTTCTTTCCATATCTTTACAGACAATTGAAGTGGACAGAGTGTCAAGCAAGCCATCGAGGAAAACAGTGTTACTTGATAGTTTCCATTTTAAAAATAAAATTCAATAAACAATTAATATAAACACAATTTGGTGCTTATTATGTATTATTAATCTTCAGTATATCTGGCAACTCTACCATCATGAATAACGATTGTAAATTATCACATCTGGCAACGCTGTTAAATGTCAGAAAGAAAGAGTTAATAAATTGAACTTAACCAGACCACACGTGCTTCCGCTCAAAAGAAACTAATCTTTTAGTCTTTACAACTTCAGGTGTGGGGTGCAGTATACATATTAACAAATATGAGGTTGCAATGAGCAGACTAAATCGCGCCGAGCTGGTTGCTGCTTTGCAGGAAGCGAATATTGCATTTCCAATTAACGCGACAGTAGTTGAACCTCAGAGCACTGTACCAGAGAGGAGTAGCCGTTCAACGACCCGGCGGCGATCCCGTTGCGGATAACGGACTCCATGACGAGGACAATGATGGACGAGATCATGTGAGCGGTAACCAAAACGACCAGCAACATGTTGCAAATCACCATGATACCTAAGGCAATCAATGGAGCAATTGCAAGCACAATATCAACAGGAGTTGATGAACCTTAGAAGTCAATTGGAGACAGTAAGGCAGGAGCATCGTCCAGTGGAGATGCCATCAGCCCGAATTAGCCTCAGTGATGACCAAATAATTAAAATAAAAAATTGAAAATTAATGTTATAAATAAGATTCAGGAGAATCAAAAATTAAAGGATAGAGGAGTTACATTATCAACAGAAATTCAGAAATAGGATACGACCCTTCCGGTCATATTTATGTATTGATTTCATACCTATTCCTATTCTGTATTGTATCGTACTATGTAGATTTTTCAGCAGTCTTAAGACAGCACTCCAATAAAGAAGCACTAAAGTTTATTCTATCGTGTTTAATTGTAAATCTTTTTTTCAAGAAAATAGATTTCGCGCGAAACCTTACTGCTTTACTAGAAGCGGGTTTCGAACGATTCCCTGGTGTCACCATTGTTGGTGCTGTTACAGACAATGCAACTAATATGCTGGCAACTTGCAATTTATTAAAAATTAAGCACATGCCTTGTAGTGCACCAGCTTGCAACTCTTTTTAAACAAAGCAATCTCGCTAACTCGTTCAAGTTCTACGGAAGATACAGACGTTCAAAGGTATGGAGAATTTTCTTGCCCAAACAAATTTGGATTACATTTACATTGTCTCTTTTTATAGACTATTTGAAGACGATGAGTCAGAAAAGACCTGAACGACACTACACTATATAACCTAATAATGAGCGAAGGGCAGTGGCGGTTCGTCCGTGGAAGCAAGGGAAGCACTGCTTCCCTTGCTGTAATGACTGCTTTTCCAACAAATAAAAAAAAAATCCAAAATATTTTTCTTATTGAATTATGAAAAAAAGAACGAAACAACACTTTCTTTTTAACCTGTACCTACTTTGAAGGACATCCATACATGCATATAATGCTTGGATACGCAACTATTACGTACTATCTCTTCAACAGGTGTAAATTTTTTCCCCCTTCATTTTAGTACATAATATCATATCAAGGCTAAGAATTTGCTTCATCGGACGCTGTAAGATTCTCTGCGTACGCGGCGACAATTCAATTTCATACACTTGAACTTGAATCTCACATGACCATTCGACTTTTCTATGCACTCCTCGCGCACTCTCGTAGAAAGCGAAGAAGCTGGAAAATTTGTAGCGTATGCGAGTAGACGGATCTCACTATACAAATGAATTTCGCCTTTTTTTAGTACTCTTTCATAATGAAAACACAACATGGAAAAGAGATTACTTCGCCGTACGCTGCAAAAATTGTCGCGTCCGCAGCGAATCAACTTACTCCCTATTCTCCATATAAAAATTCCAAATGCTTGTTCGCCGCTTAGTGTGCTCGCACATAAACTAAAGACGCTGGGGAAGTTGTAGCGTTTCAGTAAAGCACAATGTGTCTATGGATCTGTCAAGGTGGTGAAAATGTTCTCTTTGATTTTTGCACAGGCAGTGGCAAATTCTCTTGCTCCATCATTGCAATACTATGAGATTTTCGGGGGGAAATCAAGCAGACGAAGAGAATGATGTAAATTTACTTTGGAAAAAAATGCACTTGTTGTTCGATTTTGTTGAAGAAACAAACGTTGTGTTGTTTTTAAATCTTTCGAATTTTTGAAAATACGTTACGTACGTAGTAATTTACATTTACATCGTGTAATCAAGTGTGAAAGATCGGTGAAGTGCATTTCCTTTGATTATTATTTTGGATTTTGGATTCATCACCTAGGGAAGTACTGTGTCAATTATTATATTCATTATATTCTAAATAATGGCATCGGACAACATGTGCGACTGTATTATCGAAAAATTAAAGCAACAATCCTTTGCTTCGCGAACTTTCGAAGCTAAGAAGGACATAATAGACAACGGTCGACCACTACCATCTTTAGATTTGAGCCAGCCGTCAACCAGCAAAAAATTTGTGAGGCATTTTTCTGATCGCCTGTATCAGGAAAACGAATGGTTAACTGGTTGTGCTTTTTTCCAAAAACTTTTTTGTTTTCCATGTCTACTTTTTTCAACGGAGAAAAATGTTTGGGGTAGCTCTGGATTTAACGACCTGAGTAACCTACACAAGGCAATAAAGCGGCATAAAACTTCGCACGATCATTTGCGTTGTATGCTAGTTTTTAATAAATTTGGCAAACTGCCTAGAATTGAGTTTTCGATTGATAAACAGAAAACCCTGCACATTCAGGCGCATAATGAAACCGTTCGGAAAAACAGGGACATTATGAAGATGCTGATTGATGTGGTGGCTCACCTTGGCTGTCAGGAACTGGCCTTCCGCGGTCATGATGAAAGTGTCCATTCTGATAATAGGGGAAACTACATCGAGACAGTAATGCTTTTGGCAAAATATAATCCTGTATTGAAAAATCACCTTGAAAATGCTAAAACATTCTCAGGGCTATCTAAGGATATCCAAAATGATTTGATAACATCGATTTCAGAGGTGATGACGAATGCTATCAAAAATGAAATAAATAAGGCTTCATTTGTTTCAATCATTTTGGATGAATCTACTGACGTCTCAGTAAAATCGCAGCTTTCCACAATACTCAGATACGTTAGTGAAGACGGTATTGTCCATGAGCGGTTTTTGGGGTTCCGTGACATTTCTTCAGACAGAAGTGCTGCTTTTTTATTTAACCATGTCTGTGAAATTATTGACAAATATGGATGCGAAAGCAAATTAATATCGCAAAGTTATGATGGGGCAGCAGTGATGTCTGGAGAAATTAGTGGATTGCAAAAGCGTGTTAAGGATAAATACAAAAGTGCATTATTTATTCATTGTTTCGCCCACAGGCTTAACTTGATATTATCCAAATCGTGCGATCGAATCAAGGAGTGTAGAATATTTTTCTCAACTCTACAAGCATATTCCACTTTCTTTAGTCATTCGACCAAACGAAGTTCCGCCTTTGATGAGATCGTCGGCAGAAGACTGCCAAAAGTTTCTCCCACCCGTTGGAACAATAATGGTCGTCTGGCAGTAACAGTACGCGACAATAAAAGTGATTTGAAACAATTATTTGAAAGTATTGTTAACAGTGGCTCATGGGACAGCGAAACATGCAATGCAGCAAGGGGTCTCTTAGCGTCACTTGAAGATTTTCAATTCAATTTTCTGTTAAACGTGTTCTCAACCATTTTTCCTTTTACCGATCAGCTTTTTAATATTTTTCAATCAAAACAAAATGACATTTCTTATTGTATTAAGAAAGTCCATGATTTTGAAAAATATTTATGCGAAATGAGATCCCAATTTGAAGTGAATTTTAAAAAACAGAAAGTACTTGTGAGATGCCGCTTGCAAGGAAAAAAGCAAGGCTTTCGATAGATGGGAATGTAAATATAGAGGGTCGCTTCAAGCAACTATACATTGAAGTAATAGATAACTTACTTCAGGAGTCAAAAGTCAGGTTTGATTTTCTTGAGAAGCTCATTTTCCTGGAGCTGTTGAAAACATCAAAATATATGTCGTATACTCAAACATTTCCTGATAAGGCTTTTCGTAATCTGAAAGAAGTATATTCCGATAAATTTGATTTTAGTGCAATGCACACAGAATTTTCTGTACTTTTTGCGGACAATGACTTAAAAGATTTATCTTTCAAGGAGTTGCACTGTTATTTCGTTACTAACAAATTAGAAAACTGCTTTCCGAACGTTTACAAATTAATAATTTTGGTGTTAACAATTCCAGCAACTAGTGCGTCTGCTGAAAGAAGTTTTTCCACCCTAAAAAGAGTGAAAACTTACCTCAGAAATTCAATTACAGAAGAACGTCTAGTTGGCTTGGCTCTTATATCCATTGAAAAAACCCTCTTGAAAAACCTGCTGTCCATAGATGAAAACTACAACCAAATAATTGACAATTTTGCTAAATCGAAGGATAGACGCATTGAATTAATATATAAACAAATTTGAAGAAGATTTTTGGAAATAAGTGGTTCAGTTCAATCCGTCTATTTCTTTTTTTTTATTAGCAACTTTGGTAGTAGTTTTCTTTCAGTTTAGCAATTTTACTTTAAATCTAACTGACAGATATCTGGAACTGATTGATAATTAAAATCAGCCCAACCTGTCTATTTCACTTTACTTCTCTGCTTCCCTACTTCTGATACGCACGAACCGCCACTGGCGAAGGGTATACAAAAGTGTAAACGTGTGACTCAATATTTATTGAAATATTGTTTGAAATTCCCTCCTTCTATTGGTTGGCATTCACGACTCTGTATGGGTAGTGCTTATCCGGCGTTAACATCAAGTGCCAGTTTTGAATCGTTCGGTGAGAAAAATGATGCCGCAGATTTTAAATGTATTAAAACCCTTTTTAGAGGCTACAACTAAACTTAGTGAACAGACATACCCAACAATGTCACTAGTCATTCCTTGGGTAAAATACATCATCCTTCAGCTTGATACAATTTAAGAAGACATCGACGCCCCTGAGGCATTAAAATTGCTGGTTTTTTTTTTTGAAAAGAATAACAAATGAACGACTTATCTTCTATTTCCGCGTAAGTGTCATAAAGAAAAAATTTAACACTAAATTAAACTATAGGTATATTTTGGCACAACTTGTTTTCCTTAAAAGAGAAAAATATTGTAATGAGCGGCTTAGGGAATCTTCCTTGGCGGCGTTCTGGAATTTCTCTCCATCGGATTCTACCGGGAGTCCTGCAGTATCGGATATATTGACTCCAGACAATCCTCAATCTCTTTTCGTGGCCTTGCACCGGTGAACACTATTTTACCATTCACAAAGATGAGCAAAACAACCCGCGGCTTGACCATCTGATATATCAATATCACTATCCAATATCCTTGCTGTTAAATGACGGGAATCGGCAAAGTTTGGCAAGATGCGACCGATTGTTGGGGTCCTCCATGATGTTTACAGAGGATTTACGCGCTTGCAAACAACGAAAAGACCAACTTTTCCGCACCAAGACTGCACCAGAAGTAAACAAGTTGATCGGTTGACCGTGTCAATTCGAGACTGTCAGGCGGCGAAAAATGTCAGCTGACAAAAGAAAACGTTCAATGAGACATTGGGGCAAGACGATCGGTTGTGATCATGAATGAACGGCGGCATGCGCGAGGTCATCAAACCCGAACGCTAAAGAAACTGTCATATTCAAACCGGGAAAAATCGAACAAATGGCAAAACTGTTTATAGAGGATAATCATACGGGATAATCTCTTCTGCAAATTGTCGGCGACACGAGAAAGTGAATATCCCGGTAAGAACAAAGTAGTAAAATAAAACTAATTCCCATTTTCAAATTTCATGGTGGTTGTCGTTCGTGCGGCGACTTCATCTTCTGCAAATTGTCGGCGACACGAGAAGGCGAAGCATAACACGAAGGAGAAGAACAGCGAGAGACGAGAGCTCAAGACGGAGCTAACGACGACGGAAACTTCAGCGGAGAAATTGACTAATTCGACCGACTTCAAAGACGCCCCGAAAGCGATTTGTGTTATTAGAAAGGAAAGTAGAGATTGCCGCCTAGCTAGATTCAATTTAGATACTTTTAGATCTAAAAACCAGACCGAGTTCTAATCGTGCGAATAGCACGATGAGTGTATACCCTATACCCATATACAGATCTAGAACACGCGTAAAACCGAAAATATTCAATTTAATTTTTTTAAGGGGGGAGGGGTAGGTGGGCTGAATTTCTCTCATCTTTAATATCTTATAACGGCATCCAGCAGCTATCATTTGCGATAAATTTCAAGTTTTTCGGGACATTCTATCAGAAGATATGGCGGAATATTGCTTTGTAGGGGATGTAGGGGTAGGGGAAGTCAGACCTTTTTCACTTTCCACTAACTTCAAGCTTATGTCACAATTAGGCATTGATGAAAATTTCAGGTCCCTAGCGACATTCTGTCGAAAAATATGGCCGAATTACACTATCACGGAGGGGTCATTTGTATGGGAGGTAGGGGAACCCTTGGTCCGATTTGGCCCATTTTCAATACCATCCAAGCTTTTATCAAAGCAATCATCTGACCGAAATTTCAAAACGCTAGCTCCATTATTTCGGGAGTTATCGTGCGAACTGACAGACACACGGACGGACAGACAGACAGACAGACAGACGGACATGGCTAGTTCGAATCAGGGACCGACCCTGATCATTTATATATATACTTTGCCATACCTCCGGTGGCTCCTTTGAGGTGTTACATAAATCGTCGTAACAAAAACAATATACCCTATACCATCTTATGGGTATAGGGTATAAAAAGCCATGAGTAATAGATTTTAAGTTTAGTTAAGTGATAGTTTTTATCTTTTTTTTTGAATTCGGTCGAAATAACGTAGATTTAGTTTTAAAGCATATAGTGAATAAAGTGTTAGTATAATAATTTGAATTCGTGATTCTTCCTTCATTTCGCGCTAGAGCATAATTTAGAGCCCAGGAACCGCACGCCACGATGGAGAAGTGTGGTTGAAAATTTGAAGCGCGTGGTGCCCACGGCCCGTTCCGCAGCAAACCGGCATCAACCACACCACGGACGGTTCGAAATCGTACCGTTAACGATCGTAGTAGAAGAAAATCGTAAGAATTCTTTCTAATCAATATTTTATTCTATTCCATTTCTAGATTGAATACAATATTGGACCCTGGCTTCAAGGAGCATGGTTTCATATCGAAAGCTAATTTCCAAAATGCGCTAAAGGAGAAATTAAAGGAGGGGATTAAAAATTCAAGAAACTTGACTCATATTTAAGACACGCCGTCGAATGAAACAGGTAAGATTCCTCCGGCTTGAATACCATCATAACCCCACATTATCATTATTTTTTCTTTCTTTTTCACAGAAACGCATAAGCAATGCGAAGCACAATTTTCAAGAGCTCAGGAATATTTCCACTGGCAATATTCCTTGCATTTCACAAGCAATCGTTCATCTTAACTCTTATTTGGCGGAGCCTTTATTGCCGGAAAATGAAGACCGCATCGAGTACTGGCGAAGTTTATGAGCATGTCCTGAACTTAGGACTATCGCCATGAGCTACTTGATTGTTTCCGCCACGTGGCACAGTGGTTCATTCAAGGAAAAAACTATCAGTATGAGGTTTTGAGACGATCCACAAAGGAAATTGGCTTCAACATTTTCCCATCATATCACAACATTTTGGACGCTAAACAAGAATACTATCCGAGTGGTATTGATATATCTGAAAATTGTGGAAAAGTGAGTCTTCAGGCACTGCTAGACCATACAGCTCAAAGGATATTGAAAGCAAAAACGGATGTAGAAATAAGCGGTATGAGCGAGGAAGTGAAGCTCATTACCAAATGGGGCTGTGATGTATCATCCGGTCACAGCGAATATCAGCAGTTATTCTCCGAAGGCAACATGAGCGACTCGAGTATGTTTCTGACATCAATTGTTCCATTGTCAATGTCAAAAAGAAATGATATATCTGTGGAATACTGGAAGAATTCAAGGCCATAACACGATTCTGCCGGCCGCTGAGATTCAATTTAGCAAAGGAAACTCCCGAAGTCATCAACACTGAAGTGAATCGAATTAAGGAGGAAAAGTTTACTTTACGCGAATCAACATTTAACATTGGCAGTAGGTCAATCAGAGTAAATCGTCAATTATTGCTGACAATGACCGACGGCAAGGTTGCATCTACAGTCACAAACACTTCCTTGATGGCGGTTTGCAGCCTTTTGTAATGAATCGCTCCTTACGATTCAAACCCATTTCATATTTTTGTTGTTGTTCAGGCTATTGTGTCGTCGCCAAATGACTACGATACAGCACGAATGCATTTGCAGCTACGCTTCTGCATACACAGAAAATAAAACTTTAGTCAATTCATCTAATGAGATTTAACAACTAGGGATTAAACAGAATTGTCTAACTATTTTAACAAACTCATACCCAACTTTAACGGGGAAAATAAACAATTTCATTGAATACGAATTGGTTACTTTATACCAAGCATTTCCTAATTATTATCATTTAACCACATTTGGTGAATACATCCAATATAATAAATGATCTAATTCTAAGCCGAAGCATATACGTAATTTTTCTTTTCGTCAAATTTGTTAAGTCAAACCATTTAAACGAATTTGTTGAATGCATATCAAATCCTGCATTATCTAAACCTAATCACAATTCTCATTTTATTGCATTCGGTCGGTATCGATGGTTGATTGATCTTCGCATGTCGTTTTCAGTTCAAATGTGATCTAATTTTCGTTTTCGTTAATTGCAAATTGCAAAGCTCTAAAATCATTTAGTGTCAAGTGCAGTGAGTGAAATAATTTCCGTCGCTGTTATATTGCAACTTAAATAATTTAGTGCAGTGCAGTGAAAATTTCTGCCCCTATGTGTGATTTGCTTACGCAGCGCGCCTGCTTTTTGCATAATGTCATCGGGTCTGTTCTAGCTAGGGTTTTCGTTTCGGTCGCCATTGCGTCTTAACTAATTTAGTACTGTGCAGTGAAACTTTCTGCCACCATTTTGTAATATGCTCACGCAGCGCGCCGGCTTCTTGCATCGTGCCGTCGGGTCGTCGTGTCTGTTCTAGCTAGGGTTTTTGTTTCGGTCGCCGTTGCGACTTAACTAATTTAGTGCAGTGCAGTGAAAATTTCTGCCCCCATGTGTGATATGATTCCGCAGCGCGCCTGCTTCTTGCATCGTGTCGGTTAGAGCTAGTGTTTTCGTTCCGGTCGCCGCTTTATTGCGACTTAACTAATATAGTGAAACTTTTTTGTCCTGCCAATGTTCCCGATTTCCGATACGTCGCCCGTCGCCTGTTGACTGCAACTTACATAACCTCTTGATTTTAGTGGCCAGCCAGTTTTACCTAGGTAAGTCAAAGTTCTTTACATGATAACAAATTAACCCGTACACCAGGGGTGTCAAACTCAAAACCTAGTCTGGGCCAAATATGACTGTCTTCAGGTTTCAGCGGGCCGCAAGGTAAAAAATTCGAAAGCCAATATAATATGACTATCAAATCTGAATCATAACCAACCTCGAGATTATATCCTTTAGAAATACCAACTTTTTAAAATGTTCTTCAAAATAATTTAAAACGCCACAATTTGAGCAACCACGATTTGTCAATTACGTTCCGTCAAATTTTAAATAGCTGATCAGAAAAGCACCGGATCATCCGGAAACATCCAGGTAGCCCAAAACAACTAAAAGAGCCAAAATTGTTAGGTATGAACTAAATTAAGTTCGAAAAAAGGTGGCTAAAAATAGACAAATTTGATGTGTTGTCAAACAAACACATGCACCAGTAAAGCTTAAAGGAATAAGAAAAAAAATCAGGTAAAGTGCTGAAATTGTTACGTTTACGAAATCCCACAATCGGGTGATTTCCTCACCATAAATACAAGATTTGGGGGTTTATAAAGCTTGGCCTTCTTTTCACTTAAATTTCAATCCATGTTCTTGTCCCATAACCTGAAAGATGCGATCGCGAATTAAACTACAACCGTGGCAGAAATCTTATCAGGCAAAACCAAAGGCTTTTTTCTGAACCGAATTAAGAGACAAATCAATTTCACGGGGCCTCATATCTTCCTACTAAAAAAAATTGCCTTAAACAAACCTCAAATGAACGTCAGCACATTGTTTACATAGAGAACATGGAGGAATATTTGTAAAATGCATGATGTAGGCTGGCTTGCATTAGTCAACGTATTCTGTAGTTCTTGATGAGTTATGGTAAGTTTCTAAGACTTGAACAGCCCCATTTTTATGCTACACCTTATGTTTCTTCGATCGTGCCGCGGGCCGCACAAAACAGGGAGGTGGGCCGCGAGTTTGACATGTCTGCCGTACACTATTTAAATATTCATTTCGTTTCTTTTTCCAGCTCGCGTGCATAAACCGGAGTTTTTATGTGCAGCTGTAGCTGTTTTTTGTTTTTTGATTATTGTGATGCGGATAAAAAGAACTTGTCTGTTGAAATAACAATGGATCACATTAAAAATGAGAGTTTCAGAATGTCCGCTACAGAAATGCAATGTTTTGTTTATTATTTACCTCTGTTCATTGGAGGATATGTTTCGAAGAAAGATGGAAATTTTTCAGTTTGTTACAAGAAGTTATAGATTACATTACGAAACCATCCTTTAGAGATTCCGATATCGACTATTTACGCCAGTTAATTAAAAAGCATCATGAAATGTACAAGCGAATTTTTAAATGCAATGTATCACCTAAACAACACTTTATGGTTCACTATCCAAACGTAATATGAAAATTGGGACCATTAAAAGGTTTGTGGTCGATGCGCTTCGAAGCTAAACATAAAGATTTAAAGTCTTATGCAAATGTAATAACATCAAAAAAATATTTCTCTAAGCCTGGCAAAAAAAGAACAGTTTCTTTTTAGTCTAAACATATACATTAAAAGCAAAAATGAAAACGACACATATATTCAAATAAGTAAAACCACTATTATTGATTTATCTAACTTAATCCCACAAAGCTCAATAATTAAACAATATGAATTAAAAAATATCCGAAGCGCCCATAGTATTAAAATAAAAAATATATTATTTAAAGTTAATGAAATATTGACATTTGAGAATAATGGATTGTTCACTTTTATTGAAATTAATTATATACTTCAATCCATGGAAGGTTATTATTTTGCAGGAAGTTTTATTGAAATTAAAAACTATGATTCGCATTTAAGCTGTTATGTGGTCGAAAAAAAAAAATTAATTTGAGCTTATAAAAATAGAAAGACACACAATCAGATTTCCTCCAATTAAAATGTACGATGTGGGTAATATTAAAGTTATAAGAACAAAAAGTGCATTTGAATAATGTTAAGCATTTAAAACTATCAATCTGTCTGTATGTATATTTGTTTTGAAACTTATTTACTTATTCATACATAAATTCAAGAATGTATAAATCGATTATTAATAAAATTTAAGATAATTTCAAATGCATGGTGTTTGGTAAAATTGCTTATATATTAATTGATTCCAGATAATTGTTTTGGGCATGATTGCCTAATATTTCAGGTTAATTCATCTAACTTTTTATCGAATTCAGTTATTTGTCATTGGACGAATGCACTAATGCTTATGGTAAATATGTTTAGTTCAGTTATCAGTCTTAATCATTCATACTAGCCATAAGCGTCGAAAGTAATTAGCTTTTTCAGCTCATTTTTGATTGATTTCACTTACTCGGCGAAGTTTGATTGATAAAAGAAATTGGTAAATTCATCTTATTTTTAATTCGTTTCAATCATTCACTGAGGCTAACATCTATGAAAGAAACTAGTAAATTTGCCGAACATTTTGTTAATTTCAACCTTTTGTCGAAGTTAGAATTGTTGAAAGAAAATAGTAAATTCATTTAATTTTTTATTAATATCAATTATTGACTAAAGCTTGAATTGACGAAAGAACATATTAATTTTGATCTAGTTTTTGAACATATAATGATAAAACATTCATTGGTTTGGCTAATTTTGTGGATGAATTAAAATTGGCGAAATCATTTAATCTGCATTATCTATATCAACTATTCACATTCATTGGCTAAAAATCAATCATTGTGTTTGGTCGATTTTGTCAAATCTTTGGATGAAAATGAGACTTTTTTTTTCTGTGTAGTCACATATCAATTATGATCAGCTGTGCGAGTATCGATATGATCTACTTGTTCTTAGGACTCGCGCAGATCTAACATTTGATCTATTAATAGACTGAGAGTATTGACGTGGGAGTATGCAGAAAGGGATATAGCAGCATATTCGATGCATGCATGCACTTCAATGGATATGCTATGACTGTATATGCAAATTTGATTTGAGTTCCAGGATGACGGGTGGGATGAGAAGATTTTGCTTAACCCTGCATAACCAATGTTAGTCGTTTCGACTACTACTACTTTTTAATTTGGCTGCCACTTGTTAAACTCGCACTCAATAAACCTGTCTTTGCACATCATAACAGCTGCATCAGTTTGCTTATCGATGTAAACAAGAACAGTTCTATTTGCAACTCGTGTGGCGTGGTGGGTATCATTATAAAAAGTACTGTACGTCGAAACGACTAACATTGTGTACTGTGTTACTTTTTTTGTTACAGCGATACTTTGAAATGTCTTCGAAAAAGTTTTTAAGAGTTGACGAAATCGAAAGATTGCTAGCAATTTGCGACGACGATGAATGTGCTTCAACAGGTGATGAATGTGAGGACGAAATTCCGTGTACATCCGATCAAAGCGCGATGGACTTGATTCAATCAAGTGATAATAGTGAAGACAGCGATGAAGACTGCGAACGCGGCGATGAAGGAGACGAAAGCGGCGATGAAGGAGACGAAAGCGGCGATGAGGATAACGACAGCGGAGGTGAGGAAGTTGACGGTAATGATGGCAACGTCGCTCACAGTAAATATATAAAGCATTTTTCGAAAAATATTTTGCGAGGTAGAAATAAACATAAGTGGACGACAAAGAAAGGATTGCGCCATCGTTCTGCTAATAGTATCGTTCACAAGGCAAGAGGTCCAACGAGGCAGGCTAAAGATATAACTGACCCATTGCAAGCCTTCAAACTTTTTATAACAGATGAAATTTTATGCGAAATAGTTCGGTGTACAAATATCGAAATCGATAATAGAAATCAGACGTCTAATTCCAACTCTGCAACTGAAAAGCCAGTTGATAAAAAAGAGCTTGAAGCGCTTATTGGTCTTTTAGTTTTGAGTGCCGTTATGAAAGATAACCATTTGACCACCCATGAGCTATTCAACTCAGAATATTCGGGTAGCAGATATATAACAACTATGAGCCGGTCGCGATTTGTCTTTTTGTTAGGTTGTTTGCGCTTCGACGATAAGTCGCAACGAGTTCACCGGGCGAATGATAGATTAGCCCCCATAAGAGACATTTGGGAAATGTTCACCCTGCAGTGCCGGGAAAATTATAATCCTGGACTCTATCTCACAATCGATGAACAACTTCTGGCTTTTCGCGGTCGATGTCTCTTCAGGATGTATATCCCGAATAAGCCTGCAAATTATGGCATTAAAATTATAATGCTTTGCGATAGCGGAACGTACTATGTCGTAAATGCAATGACTTATTTGGGGAAAGGAACTAACACAGGAAACATGCCTCTAGGTGAGTTCTGTGTTAAAGAATTAACTAAAAGTGTACACGGCTCTAACAGAAACATCACGATGGACAACTGGTTCACCTCAGTTCCGCTCGCGAAATCTTTGCTAAAACAACCTTATAAACTAACTCTTGTCGGTACACTTCGTTCCAATAAAGCAGAAATTCCAATGGAAATGAAGGAGAAAAATGGGAGAAAAATTGGATCATCCGCATTTTGCTATGACAATGAATTAACTTTGTTATCGTTTATGCCGAAGCGAAACAAAATGGTTTATTTATTGTCTTCCTGTGACGAAGCAGGAACAATTAATGAATCAAATCAGAAGCCGCATATGGTGGAATTTTATAATAAAACGAAAGGCGGTGTCGATACACTTGACCAAATGTGTAGTGTTATGTCGTGCTCACGAAAGACAAACAGGTGGCCAGTGTGTAACTTCTATGGTATGCTGAATATCACGTTTGTAAACAGTTATGTGATCTACACGCATAATATGTTGCAACAAAATAAAAAGCCGCTTTCACGCCGTGATTTCATGAAGCAGCTACATACGTCACTGGTTGAACCATTCATGGCAGACCGTTTGAAAGCTCCTACATTAAACTCGACCATACGATCGAATATTCAAAATATATTGCCGCAACCTGTTCCATCAACTAGTGAGAACAACACACCTCAACGAAAGGACAACAAAAGAAAAATTTGTGCATATTGCCCGTATCAAAAACATCGTAT
Source organism: Microchrysa polita (assembly GCA_949715475.1). NCBI lineage: Eukaryota > Metazoa > Arthropoda > Insecta > Diptera > Stratiomyidae > Microchrysa > Microchrysa polita. Next base: position 43,930,737 of record OX454415.1, on the reverse strand, counting down.
GACGAAGACAATGTGCAAAATGTGCAATAAAAATGTATGTGGCGAGCATAAAGTTGAGCTTTGTGTCTCTTGCGCTGAATGCCAAATATAAGTTTATTTTTTTTCTTTAAATACACTTAAACATACTTCAATTTAATAATTCTGGAATTACATTTTATGTTTGTGAATTTGAAGAGCCTTTATTTGCATGTAACATTACATGTGTTGTGATTATATTACATTTAATAAGTGAAATTGTTAACTTTGTTAAAATAAAATTAAAATTAAAAATCCACTGCCTTTTTGTTTCAAATTTAATTAAAATATGATAGTCCTTTCCTTTGCAGCCAATTTTAATAAATTTGCATCCCCACTAGCTTCAAAAAGATAGTTCTATTATAGTGTTAGTCGAATTGACTAACATTGGTCGCAACGTTTGAAAAATAACGTTGGTTATCTAGGGTGTGGGTGTGATTTCTGGGTGGAAAAAAGGGTAACGAACTTTTTTAAATAGGAACAGCTATGGTTCGTTCCACCGCCAGTTTTTATGTTGCTTTGTTCTTCGAGAACGGGGACTTGGATTTTGGATTGTGCCGAGTGCGGTCGGATTGGAGAGTCCGTTTTGAAATTAAAAATTTCATAGTTTAAATTAATTTTAAAGTTTTAAGTTTTTCTTCATCGTGCTTATGCATTCAACCTAAGTTAAATTTATTAATATCGGAAAAGTAATTCCGTGATCCTACTTAGTGTTAGTTCAAGGCGAAAAGCTCCAACAAAATTTAAATTCGTTTACTGTCTGTGCCGACATTTCCCATGCCTCCCCTCGAAATCCGAATTGGCCAATTATCCTGTCTTGAGAAGACCAGTTCGTGTCGGAAGGATCTGTTCCTGAAATTTATTATTCGCCTGTGCATCCATCGTATGTGTATTGCGATCTATGCGCGCCAGCGAAGCCCGAGTCGGCCCATTGTCGTAGAGCGTTTTGAATTGGCTTTCAGTGTAACGTGGCAACGAATTACGCCAATTATGCTATCGTGAATGTCCGATATGTGATTGTGAAATCTGATGAATGATTCGGGTTTGGAGATCCGTCTGCTCAGTTGAATACTGCATCTTGCAATTGTCATAATCTAGATGGTGTTATTTGAAAAGTTCGTGTGCGGTGCAGTTCAATTATAAAAGCATCTTATTTCGTTCGTTTTTGGCTCATCCAGCCGTCGTCGCCTTAAGCGTCTATGCATTTTTCTCGATCAACGTCTTTATGTTTGAATTCGAATCGAGGGTATAAGTTCGTTTTAAGTTGTATAAAAATTTGAAATTATTAAGCTCGTCGCATCTTCTACGGCCGTTGCAGTTGCACGGGTAAGTATACATAAAAAAATTACTATGTTATTTATTTTTCATTGTAACTTCGGGATATGATATTGCTAAGTTGTATTTTTCTTCAATTCGTTTTTTTTGTGAACCTAGTGTGTAGCAGTTAAACAGTGACTGTAGATTTCTTGTTATTTCTGCGCTTCCTCGAATAAACATGTTGTAAATTTGAAATTAAATCTTTTTCTCTAGAACAGTGGTTCCCAACTCCGAAACGTCTGCGGACCACTTAGCCTGAAAATGGATCTCGACGGACCACCATTCAATAATAATGAAACGAATTAAGGCCACGATTTTTTTGCTGAGATATTGTCTTCAGAAGCTCAGGCTTTATCTCCCATCACAAATTGCCCTTATTATTTTTTGTTTGTTATTTACTACTTAAAAATAAAGTATAAAATCACTGATGATTAGAGGTATGGGAATTTGGCAAATAAAAAACAGGGATTTCGAAAAAACGACTTTTGAATATTCGAAATTCGCATAAAAACGTAATTTTGTACATTTTGTTCTTGAAAATTCTAGAAATTCACAGTGAAACAAATGTTCAAAACTCTCGACTGAAGAAAAAACGCGCATTTTCCGATCAATTTAACAATAAATAAGCAAAAAATGAATTAGGAAGTAATGTGACTGTCAACTGAATCACACTTCGGGTCCGAATTCAGCTGTCGAGAAATATTTTTGACAACGCTCTAAGTTCATTGACCGAACATTTTACTAAACACTTTGCTCGATGTTTTGGCATAATTCTATCGTAATTCCACGAACACCTTGCATTTAGAAATGTTTCAATTCTTATTAAAGGGAATCTCCTGAAAAAATCAATCTGAGATGAAAAATGTATTTTCCATAATTGATTTTTTGGAGAAAAATCAATATTTTCGTGAAAAAAAAAAAAAAATTAGAAAATGTTGTATCAATTCGCAAAAATGATAAATATGAGAGAAGGGAGAAAAACTGTTTTGCGCACGTCAACAGTGGCCTCACCAGCTGAGATTTTTCTCGCACAGAAATTGGTGACTTCTGGTCTGGAAGTGCTAACTTCGATTGAAAGTTATTCAGTAAACGGTATAGCTCGGTCCTTAGACTGGGATTTAAATTTGTGCAATCGGGTTCGAATTTTGATAATAAGTTTGAATAGTTTCGGAATTAGGCTATAAGCAACGAACCTAAGCAGCCCATTGACTTCCCATTCACAAGCCTAACTTGCAAAGTATTTACTGGCTAAATATCTTACATGATGATGAGACCGCGTGTTTGGCATGTGACTGAATTAGTCACAAGGAATCAAAACTTTTTTGTAAGAAGTCTCCCCGCGGACCACCCGCGGGTTTCCCACGGACCACCCCCGGTCCGCAGACCACCTGTTGGGAAACAGTGCTCTAGAAGTTCCAACTCTTTCAGAGCCGCGATGTAGGTGCACCCGTGTCGGATATCTTTGTTTTTTTATTTCAGAGAGGTCTCCGAATTTCGGCCCCGGAGATCTGACGGTTTGAGGTGGGAATTTGGCCAGACTCCAACCAGCTGGATTCGAATGTGCAGGACTTCATTGATGGCAATCCTCTACTTTCGTTTTTCATCCTACATTCCCCCCCCCCTTTTTTCAGCTAGCTCCCAGGCAGACAATTTATATGTGATGGATTGGAGGCAATGGACGGCAAGGTCCTACCCCACTATCCGAACAGAGCTGCCTGCACTCGTATGCCGCCGCCGATTCCATTCCTCTCCAGCATCAGCTAGCTTTATTACAATTTGTAAGGCAAAACCGTCGGAAATTAATGACTTGCAAGTGCTCCAAGTAAAACAAATTTCCACTACTGGGTATGAGCCCATTACATGCAAGAATTAAATATGAAGTGTATCCTCCATATTGCGTATAATTTACCTTTCAAATAGTGAAGTGTAAACAGCCCCACGAAAGTTCCGGTAAGAAACAAAAAAGAAAGTCCAGGAGGAGTTCAGAAAAGAGCTAGGTCTGCATGTAGATACAGTGAAGCAAGGAGTCGGCATATTAAACGACGGTAACACATCAAGGCGGTTCTTCCAACACCCTACGGTTACATCGCAAATCACAGGAGTAGATAAGGACCTTATACCTCGATTTTCGATCTTTTTGGAAGCAATCAACTCTGGTGGTGCTATAGATCTGCAAAAATTCGAGACATATTGTACACAAACAGCAGAGCTTTATATTTGTGGTGTTGCATACTGAGGCGAAACATATGTGAATGGATTAAAAATTTTATTTTTGTCACCATAAAAATAAAATAAAAATTTTATTAGACAGTATGTAACACCACTCGGAAATAACCACCAGTCCCGAGACCGAGATGGCGCTGTTCAACGGAGCTGACGTGGAGGTGGAACAGAGTGAAAAACGAGACGCTCCGTTCTTCGCGGCCTCGTGGTCGCCGGAGTGAGTTTCCGGGACGGGAGAGATTTGGTTGGGTTGAGAAGGTGGACGGTCGTGCTGCGGACCGAGTCGCAACGCAAGTTTGTCGGGACGCGAAAAAACGAAAGAAAAACAAAAAAAATATAGTGTAAATAGAATAAACCCAACGTAAGGAGAGGAAATTGCAGGCATATTCGCGAGTGGCCAACAGCGACGGCGTGTATAATACGTTCCGAACGACGTGACAAAGTGTCCATCTTCGCACCCGCGCAACGGAAGTGGAAGAAAAAAGAAAAGAAAAATAAAAACTCCCCCCAAAACTGTCAGTGCGAGTGCAGTGAGAAAAAAAATACTTAAAAGTATCCTAGGGCTCCGCACGTCTATTGAGTCGCTGCGGTGTCGACGGTGCCCCATTCTTCGGCGGAGTCTCGCGAGGTAGCGCTATCCGTGTGAGTGCGCGTGTGCACAAGACCAGGCCATCCGAGAACCTTCGGCAGCCGAAACCGCCCGAAGCCTTTCCCCCGTGTATGGTGATGCTCGTGACAGCAGTCTATATGCGAGAAAGAGGGCGACGGAGAGACCATAGAGCCTGATCTGATCTCTTCTTGTTCCATCCTCTTCGTCAACATATATTTCGACAGTGGAATTATTGGTTGTGTTTGTGTACACTGCTTGTCCACTAGTGTTGGTGAGCGCGACAAAGACGTGGCAACAGTCACTTTTCGATCTTCTCGTTCGGTTAGAAGAGAGGAGGAGAGGAGGAGGAGGAGAGGAAAACGAAGAGCTGGTGTGTGCGTGCGTGCATCTTTAGTGCAAACTCCCGCCTCGCATGATAAAAAAATTGCCGCGCATCATCACAGTGAATTATGCCATGATCGTCACCGGCCATAATAAAAACAAAAAGTAAACACGACACTCAAGTCCATCGCGAACGGAACGAAGAGAAAATCGGGCGCGTAAAGATTGTATGCCTGGTGACATTTTTTTTGTGTTACGTAGACTTCCTCCCTGGTCTGACGTTTACGCTGATTTGTTGCCAGTGATGTTCAAGCGACACAAGCAAAGCACAATTTGTGGATATTTCGCAGTCTGGAGCTGAAATCTAGTCGAGGAGTATCTAAAATCCGGAGAACGCTAAACCTAGGTTGAGTTGCTAAAATTCAAATATCACTCCATTTCCAACAATGAAAGAGTGATCCTATTCGACCTGGTGACGCCCCGTTCCCGTGACTGGTGATCTGGCGTTACTTGATGACGGGGTTTACCCCTGCTGGAAACGTTCGATTCGACGGACATCCCCCGCCTCCAATTTGCGATCAACCAGTTTGAGGTTTGTGATGCGACAACGACGGTTTCTGAAAAGCGCCGCTTAACGTTTGACGTATGATTTGATTTTTACTTGCTCTCATTTCGAATATTTCATTGGGTTATCCAAGAATCCATCACTCCGGTGAGCTATTTGGAATTAATCGACATAGTGACGGTTACTGTCGTTTTAGCACGAGACTAATGATATGCGGTTCTGATCGTGATCCTAAGATTTATTGCTAAAGAGTTATTAAATTAGTACCTGTTTATTATTTTGACTCACATACGGAGCTACCAAATGTTTAATCTACTTTATGAAACTAAACCAAATACAAAATATGTTTAACCCTGACAACCGACCTACACGCCTTCGAGGCGTATACCCGTCATCTTTTCCCCATTCCGCAGCTCTGGTTCAACTGACATGCTCGCACCCCCAGGTATGCTATGGCCACTTAGTCTGCTTGCTGCATCCGTCCAGGGAATGTATGCAATGAGCTATAACTTGTTTTTTAAAAGCCACCACGCCTCTGAAACGTGTCAGTCGGTTGTGATGGAAATTATTTGTTGCTCTTTATACGCTGCACAGATGTATGGATCGGTTCAATGTATAAAATTTGTAGGTGCATTCTATATGCAAATGATATAATCAGTGGCGCAACCACGGGAGGGGCTAAGGGGACTGAAGCCCCTCCCAGACCCAGATATAGGGAACTAAAAAACTGCAAACCGAAATATGAAGCAATGCATTTCAGTGCAAATTTGATAAAAATATGAATTGTTCTTGGAGTATAGGTTATCCATCAGCTTCAATGGTCTGTACAAGATGAAACATCCTTACCAGAATTGTTGAAACATTTTTGTGCAAAAAAAGATGACAAAAGCGGATATCTGATAAGTGATTCTTGCAAAAAATGTCTTTCGAAATACATAGATAATTGCTCCATAAAAACTTCGTTCTTTGCAAGATAAATTCCTGTCAATGCTTCCACCGTCTACTCCACCTGGGAAAATAAGGATCTCTGAGCTATTTGATCATTAGAAAGATATTAGTTAAAGTTAGACCGGGATTCTGTTTGTGCCTGAATTCCTATTTTTCTCATGTAGTGCCGGGTATTCACAATTTATTTTCTAATTACGAAATTTGTTTCACAATACGCAGCTGCCTGGAACTTAGTCGTGAAACGTTGCTTTTCAGTTTTATAGAAAATAGGCGTGAATGCAATGAGAGCTTAGAACACCACCACCGTATGGCTTCGTTCAAATTGTAAGAAAACGACCGGACGGGTAAACTTGGACGATAAGAACCATCGTATGATCATTTCACACTATCCGATCAAAACACGGACCGGCGAACAATAATCACACAGCAAGTATGTATAAATGTTGCCATGCACGCTCCAAAGTTAGTGTACAATGAAGTGACGAGTCGACAAGATTAAAATGCAAGTAAAACACGCGCTAATTGTCTTTGCAGAACGCCTGAACTATTGGTAGATGCAATCGTCTTATCGATCGTAAGAAAGATCTTACGAAAGAAAAACAATCGTGTCACGATTTTTTTCTTTCGTAAGACGCGTTCTTACAATGTGAAATGGACAATGCTTGTCTACTGGCCACTACAAAAGCTCTCTTGTCTTGCAAGTTTACCCGTCCGGTTTCGTCTTACAATCTGAAATCAGCCTATAGCGTCATTACTAGAAAATAGCACCACCACTCAACCTTCTGGAGGCAAATCTAAATGTTTTTTATATACAGGGTGTCCCGCAACTGGTTAGCCATAGACCAATGGTAGACTCTGCAGGATGTTTTAGGAAAAATGTTGCCAACATTATTTTTCTAGCTTTTACCGTTAAGGAGTAATTGCCTTTTTTGTGATTCTCGTCAAAAAGCACGACTTTTTTGTAAAAACTCCTATTTTCTAGCTTCCACTTTAGCCAAATCAATATTTTTCATATTCTTCTGAAAGTACACAAAATTTCCAATAAAAGGACATATCGAACGTTTCGAACGGTTTCGTATCTTCCGAGATACGACGTTTTGAATTTTGCAAAAATGTCAATTTCAATTTTTAATTTCAAAATTAAACCCGAATTTCGTAACGGTACATTGTAGTGGCAAATCTGCAAAGTTGACAAAAGTTGGTGAAGTATCTTAGTTTTCGAACGGCATATAAGAATAAAGCACAGAGTAATCCAGTTTCTGAATAATACGTATAAATAAAAAAAACATAGTCTGCAAATGTACCAAACCGACTTCAATCTTGAAAAGGAAGTAACATTTTTACATCAAGCATAGACTTGGTTGTTATGCATTATGGAAAAATACTTTTCGCTACTGTTGTAGATGCTACTTTACTAATTATAACGGTAAGTATAAAAAAATTGTTTTAGGTGTTGAATTATTTGTACGAAGGTTCGCTGTGTACATATTAATATTGTGAGAGTACCTATTTTTTATTTTCATCGTCCAAGGGATAAACATTTTAATTTGTCAGGTATTAATTAGTGTCCTTTTATGTCCTTTTTCAGAGCTTTCCGATCCAATTTTTCCTTAGCAAAAATTAAAAAGGAAGTGGCAACTTGAATTATTCGCGTAGTTATGGGCTTTGGAAAGATACAGATGATAAGTTACGGGAAACACGAAAATTTTCTATTCAAACGCGATTTATTCCGTTGAGGGTCCTTGAAATAGGAATCAAACACCGGATATGTAATGTACTCGACGTCCCCTTTGATATGATATCCCGAATGCCGACCTCCATTCAAAGATTAAATAGTGTCCTTTTTGGGTCCTTTCCGATCAAATTTATTTTAGCAAAATGTGTTCAAGACTCCTGGGACCCCACTGATTCAAGACCAAGAAAAAAATAATATAAGCTGGAATCATTCCGAATAATTTTACTATAGTACAGTAATCGGGTATATTTTACTTAAAAAAAATACGTAATGGCTGAAATTCAGCGGAGACGTTAAGCAACGTGCCCTAAGTCCATATCTGAGTTTTCGTATCTGTAGGAGTGGAGGAAGTTATAGTAATTTGCCTACTTATAGGGGAATTTTGCGTTTTTTCTTAATATCATTCTTACTGGTGTTCCTACAGTAAAGTGATGTGTAGAAGTTTTGTTTCTAATCGAATTCTCTATTCAACGGTACCTAAGCTAATATCGTAGGCTAAGTAGTTCCGTTATTATGACCGGTTAAAGGGCAAAATAGCACTAATAATGAGAATATTTGGCTTAAGTAAAACACGTAATGGCTGAAATTTTTTTGAGGTGTTAAGTAGCATGCCCTTAGTCTAAATCTGACTTTTCTTATTGGTGGGAGTGGGGGAAGTTATAGTAATTTGCCTATTTATAGGGGCATTTTGCGTTTTTCCTTAATATCATTCTTACTGGTGTTCCTACAGTAAAGTGATGTGTAGAAGTTTCGTTTCTAATCGAATTGTCTATTCAACGGTACCTAAGCCAATATCGTGGGTCAGGTAGACCCGTTACCGGTCAAGGGTCAAAACAGCTCAATAAATGGCTATTTTCTTTAAAAAAAAACGTAATTTATGTAGATGTAGCAAGAGACGAATCTTTTGTCTAAAGCTGAGTTTTTGTATTAGTTGGGATGGAGGAAGTTGGTGTAAATTGCTTATTTAAATGTGTATTTAGTGATTGCTAAAAACTTTGCTATGCCAAGTTGTATAAATGTGTGTTTTTGCTGATTGAATTATTATCTCTTTAACGAGATCAAAATCAAGCTAGGTCAATTTTCGTTCAAAAAAAAAAAAAAGAATTTCTTTACATAGTCGCTGGAGTTTTATTGATGTAACAAAAATATACGACTACTTCATTTTTGGTTTCTTAGATTGATTTTCTTCCTTTCTTTCGGACTCATTATTGCTTGCGCTACAATTGTGATCAGCTTCGTATCTTTCTGGGTTCGATGGGAAAAGCTCATCGTTATGGAGGAAGTCGTCGTTTTCGGTACAGGTATGTTGCTACACGCGTTTCCACAACAAACCATACAAATTGGAGAGCACTTTAATCCTGCTTTCCTACACCCACATGCTGTTCCACAACCAGTTTTACAAGCACACGAAATAACTTTCAATAAATTTGGCGGGGCTGGTTCTTTTTCGCAGGGAATGGGCCGGTACATATTTGAAGTTTTTGTCCAACCCCAGTTTTCAGGGTCCATGTAATTACCAATCCATTCTTGAACCTGATGATACACTCTGAACGCATGTAGGCGGGCGGCATCTTCAGTATATCGTAATCGTAATATCGTAACTATATAAACTATCATAATTTCCAATTAAAATAAAATTTCAAACCAGTGGCAAAGAGGCGAAAATGGTCAGAAAATTATGACATGCATGGAATTGCTCGAGTAACTTTGGGGTGGGATTAATTAGAATTAGAGGTAGTTGGATCAACATTTAAAAGATACTTTTGTATCCCTAGGTATGCATTTAGTTTGCAAAAAAATAGTCTCCTACTTTTCTGGTTTTAAAAAAATACAAAACCCGTTCTTATTGGCCTCTTTGACGTTTGACATTGATTGATACCGTTTGATAGATTATTTGATAAGAAATGAAACATCTATACATCTATACACAATATACACATTTTACTGTAGGGTCAATAATAAGAATGATATAAAGCAAAAACGCAAATTTAGCTTATTAGTAGGCAATTTACTATAACTACACACCCCCCCCCCCCCTGATATATATGCAACTTCAGATATGAATTTATAACGCATCCCTTATTGACTCCACCGAATTTCAGTCATTACATGTTTTATTTAAGCAAAATATTCCCATTATTGGTACTATTTTCACCTTTAACTGGTCATTATAACGGAACTACTTGACCGATGAAACTCGTGTAGGTACCGTTGGATAGATAATTTGATTAGGAACAAAACTCCTATACATCACTTTACTGTAGGGTCAACAGTAAGAATGATATTAACAAAAAATACAAAATTCGCCTATAAATAGGCAATATACTCCAACTTCCCCCACCCCCACGAATACGAAAACTCAGTTTTAGATAAAAGACATGTCCCCTAACATCTCCAGCAAATTTCAGCCATTACGTATTTTTTTAAGTAAACGGCCGTTTTGTGTCTTTAAATACTGTACTAGAAAAAAATAGCCTTACTGTATTTTTTTTCTATTGGAAATGCTTATATGACTGAACTATTTCCACGTAAAAACAAGATTTCTTCCTCTTACGGACTATGTTTTTTCCCCTTTTACACATATTATTCACAAACTGGATGATTCTGTGCTTCATTCTTATATCCTGTTCGAAAGCTTAGGATTTGGGCCAACTTTTGTGAACTTTGCAGAATTGCCACTTCAATGTATCGTTACGAAATTCGGGTTTAATTTTGACATTAAAAGTTGAAATTGATATTTCCGCAAAATTCAAAACGTCGTATCTCGGAAGATACGAAACCGTTCGAAACGTTCGATATGTCCTTTTATTGGAAATTTTGTGTGCTTTCAGAAGAAAATGAAAAATATTGATTTGGCTAAAATGGAAGCTAGAAAATAGGAGTTTTTACAAAAAAGCTAGAAAATAGGAGTTTTACAAAAAAGTTTTGTGACAAGAATCACAAAAAAGGCAATTACTCCTTAACGGTAAAAGCTAGAAAAATAATTTTGGCGACATTTTTCCTAAAACATCCTGTAGAGTCTACCATTTGTCTATGGCTAACCAGTTGCGGGACACCCTGTATATAGATATAAAAAATATTTTTCTGTAATTAAGGTATAATTTAGTTTATCAAATTTTGTACTTTCAAAATGTGAGGATTCCTAATTTAAAATTAAAGGTCATAATTTAATCTGAATGTTTGTTTTTAGTATTTTTTTGTTGATTTTGGCTCGGGGGCGTATGGGTCGGTCAACAAGTCAGTTTCGACAGGGTCGGTTGTCAGGGTTAAAGCAAATTTTTGTTGTGTAAAAACATTTAAAAATAAAGCATAGTCTTTTGGTTCTTTAAATAAAAAAAAAGGTATTAAGATCAAAATTCAAAATTTATATATAGTTCAAAATTTCCTATAAAAAGACAAGGAATAGAAGTAGTGTAAATTTTTTTGGGTTAGTTTATCTGTTTGGACCATATTTATAAGAATATTCACGACTTTGTGTTTCTAAGTTACCAGACAGAATAATAAAGAATGAATTAATTGATTTCAATTAACATGATCGCAGACGTGGTTAATAAGTGTGAGATAAATACACATAATCCTCAATGAATGAATGTTACAAAAAAAAAAAACAAATACCTATAGAAAAAAAAATAGAAACAAAGTTAGAGATCGCAGGTAGTACGTTACAAGTACAAAGCCCCATAATATCTATCATGTTACTCGTATAGTACAGAACCCTAAATTATGTAGATAAGAGACTGCCGGTAGGAGTCAGTTAGTCGTAGTCCAGTCGTAGTCGAATATCGTAGACTGTGTTGCACACGAGCAAGCCCGTGCGCGTTAATGTAGTTATTTAAACAAAAAGATTGTGTTTTATTATTGCACTTGATGCGACTTCTTTATATTCTGACGCGAATACCTATTCTCCCTACAAATCAGAAGTGGGATAAACGTGCGTAATAATAAAAGTGCGTAGAACTCGACATATAAAAAGAATAATGAGTGTTCGTCGGCGGTAGTTTCAAAGGATTGTATTTGACAAGTGTGTCCCGAAAGAGTGTATCGCGGGCCCCAAAAAGAGTGTATCGTGTGCGCCAAAACATTAAAACATTGCGTAACTATGTCCGACGCGGAAAACGTAAAAAAGTTTCACGGTGGCGCAGTTGAAAAACTGTCTGGCCAAAGTGGGTGAAAAAAACAACGGGAAACAAGACCGAACTCGTTTTGCGGCTACAGTCCCAGCGTGAAATGAAAGAGTGGGTACTAATAAAAAGAGAACTCGAATTAATGAAGCGTGAATTGGACATACAAAGGCGCGAAAATGAGTGTCTCAAACGAGAGAACGAACTTATGAAAAAGAGTGTCAGTGATGCTCTGCAGCCTACTAATTTTTCGGTTGTAAAGGGCCTACTGCCTGAATTTAGTGGCAGTGGAGAGAATTTCGAACATTGGTGCCAGCAGTTGTGAAATTTCGCGTCCATATATAAACTGGACGAAAATCACCAGCGCGGGTTACGTCAACAATGACTCCACCACCCAAACATCTACCAGTTAACTGTTTCCTTTAATTATTTTACAAATCCTTTCATAGAATGTCATTTGAAACTTTCAGATACATTTATCCAAATGTACCTTACGTCCACTTTACAAAGACATAAAAATAATAATAATTGCAATTGCAATGTAATAACAGTTACCAATGCATTGCATCTTATCAATGCATTACCGAAGTCTAAAGTAAGAGTAATGAATTAGATTAAGTCAGTCCATGTCAAGTCTTTCAAATTCAATAAACTGTGTTCATTGTGTTTCAAAGCTTATAGTTTCTTATATATTGGATCATATATATTACTCGCGCGGTAATGTCGAGTCGCCTAAAAGGAGAAGCGCTCAAGTGGCTACACAGCAAATCTGATATGGTCACGTCTCCAGTCACCGAGCTCCTTGCGGAGATGGAAACCCTATTCAAAGACCGTGAAACCGTGCTGGTAGCAAAAAGAAACTTCGAGCAGAGGAAGTGGCAGCTAACTGAAAGCTTCCAGGAGTACTATCACGAGAAAATCATAATGGCAAACCGGATCAAAATTGAAGAGGACGAATTGAAGGAGCACATCATTGAGGGGATTACCGATTTGGTATTGCGTCAACAGGCCAGAATGCTTCGAGTGGCCAAGAAGGAGAATTTATTGGAATCGTTTCAAAACGTCCGTCAGCAGAGGAATGAACAACTACCGAGTAGATCGACGACTGCACTTACCACAACCAATTCAGCCGAAAAAGATCCGCCTAAAGGTGTGCGATGTTTTAATTGTAATTCAATGGGGCACATGGGATGTGACAAGGTGATTCAGTCTATTAAGGGTATATTTTGGTTTCCAAAAGTGAGAGGAAAGGTGAAAAAGCACATTGGTAATTGTTTGAAATGTATAGTTTATTTTTCGAAGAGTGGAAAGCATGAAGGGTTATTGAACAATGTTCCAAAAGGAGATATCCCGTTTGAAACGCTTTACATCGACCACCTCGGCCCGTTATCCCTAAAGAGTGCTAAGAAAAAGTACGTTCGTGTAGTAGTGGATGCGTTTACAAAATTTACAAAACTTTATGCGGCTAGAACGACTAATAGATAGATAGATAGATAAGGTTTTATTGATAAATTCATTGTAAATGTACATAAATAGTTGCATATAAAACAAAGGTATGGCATGGCAATAAGCCGTCTGCCCGAACAGATTAACATTTAAGACTCGTTATGTTACATTTAGTTGTATTATTATATTGATAAATTCATGCTTTGCTTCTCTAATTTATTAGTTTTTATTATAAGTTATATTATTGATTACTTTTTTAAAATTAGGACCTGTTGCATTCATTATTAAGTGAATTCATTAAGATGAGCTGAATGCTGGGTGATAAAGTTCACACAACTCTAGAACGACTAATACTAGAGAGGTTATAAGTAGTCTGAAGAGCTATTTTAGTGCGTATAGTCGGCCAACTGCTATAGTATCTGACAGAGGAAGTGCGTTTACTTGAAAGGATTTTAGCTACGGGGTCGCCTCAAGCAAATGGATAGGTAGAGAGGATAAACAGAACTATTTCACCAATGATTGCCAAATTGACGAGTGCAGGAACTAAGTCTTCATTAGATCATGTGTTACCGGATGTGGAATACGCATCAGTGGCGAAGCGCCCATACAAGCTGATTCCCACTGGCTTCCCTTGCCTTGCCTTGCCATCCCACAATGTTAAATACATCTATACAATGCAAAAAGTAACCCGAAATTCTTCGGAATATACTACAAGTCAACGTCTTGTCGCCCATACAGTGGTTCCATTAACAAAACAATATGCAGCCAAAGTATTGGCACGCATCTATTCTCCGCATTCATCCATCCATAATACTGAATATTGAAAATGAGGCGAAGCATTTTATACACACACTATACACAACTCTCTGCCTCTCTCACGACTATACCCAACAAAACAGACAAACAATGTGAGCTTGAATTCGGAATAAGCCGGTCGGTTTCGGCTTGTTGGAAGAATACAGTGGCGTGCATATCTGACATAGTTCCCCTCAAGCAAATTGCAGAAAATCGCCCCGAATGTATATTGAATGCTACTGCCAATGGCTTCGACGTTGTGCAGCGATTTAAGCCGGCTTATTCTGGCTGCAGATTGAATGTTATGAATGATGCATACGGCTCGGCTAAGTTTACACTGTTAATTGGCTCTGTAACTTAATAGAGCATAGTTAAAGCTTATACAGAACGTTGAACGTCTGTACAAATGTGTGTACGGATATTTCATGGCCTTTCATATTGCCGCGCTAGTTGTGACAAGTGAAATTTAATTAAAGATTGATTAGTTTGTCAGTCAATATATGAGATAAGTACAAATCTAGTTGTCGATTATCAGCTGTGGTTTTATCAATTTATCTGTTAGAGATTTTGCTTAATTGTAGTTTCGTGCTGCTAAATTTTGGGGACGCCAAAACGTCAGGTCTCAATATATGTAGCTACATTCTACATATTTGTATTTCGGGGTTTTTGGTGTAAGTGAAATACGTAGAAGTGAATAAATATAACGGTAGAGTTCGGTTGCTGCGTAACAGATTTTTCATTATTTTCTGAAAATAAATTTTCGAAAATGTCTTTCGTTCAAAAAAAGAAGATTATTGAACTAGAACGTGCTCAACCCGAGATGAGTATTGAATATAAGCGGAAGGATGGGTTTACGAAGCACTTCCAAAAATCTAGCTATGAAAAATATTCTTGGCTTACTGGAAGCTGCAAAATTAATGAAATGTACTGCTTTTCTTGCCTTCTATTTTCGACATCCAGTAGCGTTTGGAGTGATACTGGCTTGTCTGATTATTACGTGTAAATTCTAGGGAAAGACACTATATGAGTAAGTAGGTAAGGTTTGTTATTAATTAGGTTCAGGTGGCGGCTAGTTAGTTAGGATATTGCGGCGCGGTAAGTAGGGATTAGATTAGGTAGATTAGGGTTGATTAAATTTGAAAAAGGACATCGATTACCGAACGAGCCGAAGCATAATTCCAGGGTCGCGTGTGGAATATGGAAGGGCGCGACGCCCCGAAGCACATTGGCGACTCGTCGGTGTCAAGTAAGGCATATTTACCCAGCATCCATGTCTTGGATCAGGTCCCGAAAACGAACCAGCTGCAGGCGTGTGGAATCTTTGTAGTTATTACGACCCTGGTCGTCCACTTGCTTATTCTCAACACACTCAACAATAACACTAGGATATTTACGGCTCAGCCATCAAAAGAATGCTGTACTCCCATTTTGGAGTAATAACTGCGTCGAGATTACTGGAAATTTGAAGAAATAAAATCAAATGGTCGTCGGTGTTTTTCCTCGCCGAATGTAAACAAATAAGCCATGAGACGTTCTGTAAAATCGCCAACTGACAGTGGTAATCGAAGTGACGACGAGGTGTGGATTGGGCAGGATCGGCAATGCATTATCGAACCTGTGGTGGATTTGCGATCGGCGGGAACGGACGAAATTATACGGAACTTTTATGCAAAAATCTATAAATAGAGCGAGAAGCCAACGGCTCGATCTTCTTTTTCCCGCCATCGACCACCATCAGGTAATCGCCGACCGCCCAAAAATATATTTAATCTTAGTGATGGATTCTTTTGTCCTTCTTTTTCCCGCCATCGACCACCATCAGGCGCAAGAGATGTTTCTCCACGAAGTAGTCAAGACAGTGAGACGATTTCTCCACGAAATAGCCGAGACAAGCGAGACGTATTTCTCCACGAAATAGCCGAGACAAGCGAGACGTATTTCTCCACGAAATAGCCGAGACAAGCGAGACGTATTTCTCCACGAGTAGCCAAGACATAATCTGCAAGACGCCAAGCAGCGACATCAATAGCTGAACGGCAAGATAATTTCTCCACAAGTTAAGTTAAGTTAAGTTCAGATGAAGTTAATACATAGCCTTTAAAAACAAGACATATTGGTGTTGTGAAGATTTGTGAAAGGTGTGCTCCCCGGGATATTCGCATACATTATTTATTCCCTAATTACGGTGGGGATACGCAACGGAGACAAAGGCAAATATAGGAACGCGTTTCGTACTTCGACGTTCCTACCCTGCCACGGTCGGTTTAATCAAAAGTACGTGGCAACCATTTTGGTCAAATGTTTGTTTTGCTAAAATCTTGGACGGTATTGAAAATGGGCCAAATCGGACCACGGGTTCCCCTACCTGACATATAAACTACCCCTCCTTGATATTTTCATTTGGCCATAACTTTCAGTAGAATATCGCTATCGACTTGAAATTTTAATCAATGTCTCATTCTGACATATACTTTGAGTTGATGGAAAGTGGAGTATGTCCGACCACCCCTACTCCTACTTCCCCTACAAAGTTATATTTAGCCATATCTTTTGATAGAATGTCACGAAAAACTTTAAATTAGTATCAAATGGTAGCCGTTGGATCCCTTGACAAGGTTATAATGATGTGTCAGATCCGACCCATATATCCCTCCCCCACAAAAAATATGAAATTTAATATTTTGGGTTTTGCGTGCCTTCTATTTCTGTACATGGGTATAGGGTATACACTCATCGTGCTATTCGCACGATTAGAACTCGGTCTCGTTTCCCATTATTTTAAGTAAATTTTAGGGTGCCTAATACTTTTGGCTAAGGCTGTATAAAGCATCATCATTCTAACAACGAAAAGATGTACAAAAATGTGATGCAAATTGTCGAACAATCATCCTCAACCTTCCATATTTTTATTTAACAGGATGTATATTATACCAAATGATATATTCGAAAGTTCCATTACGACGGCACCTGACGAGAGCGCCTTGTCATATGCAGTCGATCGAAACCGATACACCCGAAAATCCGGAAATCGCTCGGAGATCAACACTAAAAAAAAATTGTACTTGTTATGATTGTGTACCCGCACTAAATGGGAAACGGGGACGGCAACGGCTGTTTCGTGTGATGCGGAGGCTGCGTCCCAACAATTCATATTTGTTTACATCGTTCTCAGTCGATCACCATACGTCGCCGTTTGCGGACGTGAACGGGCCAGGAAGCCAGGCCGTGGTAAGTATTCTTTGTTTCTGTAAAATACTTTTAATGTTAATTAATCGGTTTCTGATCTTATCCTCTAAACTCTACTCTGCATCGCCCGAAAAAACTTGTTGGAGCCAGTTAAACCTACTACGTTGACGACATCGTATAGTGTTTGAAAATGCGTTTCAAAGCAGCCCGTGACGATAGTCCTTTTCAAAGTTTTGACGAATCAATAACCAAGTTCAAAAGTCGTTCCTGCCTAAAGTAGTATATGCCGTTAAAGCCCACGAAACGGGGCATCAAAATGTGAATGCGATGTGATTCACTTACGGGGTATACTTACGACTTCAATATTTACAGTGGGAAAGAAAAAGGGGTCGCAGTTGAAACTTTAGGTGGAGTTGTCAATACCTTGGCAAGCACAATTGAGAATCCAGACGTGACACTGAGTTTCGATCGCTTTTCCAAACTTGTTCTCTTATTGGAACCGTCGAACTTTGTGTTTGTGGCTCTAGGCATCTGCATGACTAACAAAAAACCTGCCTAGTGTAACACAATAATTGAAAAAGGGAGACGCCGCGTCGTATTCAAAAGCAGCAACTCGGGCCTCATGTAAGTTATGGCGACGCCGCGCCGCCCGTATTCAAAAGCAGCAACTCGGGCCTCATGTAAGTTATGGCAACACCGATTGTACCGACAATTCCCAGAAAATCATCAAGTTCATCTTTCTCCATAGCGCGGCAAAATTCACTTTAATATTATCTGTTCCATTCTTGTAATTGTAGATTTTGTAAATTCATTTTAATATTATCTATTCAATTCATGTAATTGTAGATATTGCTTAGTGAGCAAATATGTACCATGTATCTATGAAATATGAAAAAGATATGCTGGAAGTCATTCTGAAAGCGGCAGTCAAGGTGACATTAGCGCATAGCGCTAAGCTAATTGGAATCGGTTTGAATCTAATATTTAACTTTTGTAAAAGAAATAGCAATAGTATGCGAATAAATATTATAAGGTTTGATGGAAAACTAATTGTTTAACATATGGTTTAACTTGTATTCTAAATGGCAGAATACAAAGGAAGTCGCTTTAGTGAGCAACTGCCACAAAGATTCTATGACAATCGTAGACAAAAAGCAAAAAGAGGGACAAATAATATCAACACCCTGCCCTGCAATTATAAAATTCTGTAACGAAATTATGGGAGACGTTGATAGAGTGGGCCAGATGGATAATCCGAAGCCTCGAAACACCGAATTTCCAGTAATCTGGACCACCTTAGAAATTGTATTGGACACTCTACGAGTATAGTCCGAATTTCCTGAACCTCTCTAATCCGAATTCTAGATTTCTTCATTGGAATTGAGAAATTACGGTAGAGTTCAGTATTTATATGAAAATTAAGCGTGCTTCCAACTCAGAATTATTTTAAATCACTCCAATGAAAATTACGTTTTGTTTTTAATTCGCCTCACTTGAATATTAAATTCAACAATTTTAGCACACCCATGAAACTAGACACTTCAGATTACTAAAAAGCTGGACAATTTACAGAATTTAATATTCTAGTGGGGCTTGTTGAGCTCATAACGTAAAGTTTAATGCATTAAATAATTTCTACCATTACTAAAGCGGAAATACCCTGCCTTTCTAATTAGAGTAGTGAGCTACTCCATAGAAAAGTAAAAACTTTGACTCTAAACAACCATAAAACCGTTACGTTTTGAAAAAAAAATTTAGATTCGTTCGTTTCAGACTAACCTTAGTGAAATGCCGTCATCAAAATTTGGCGCCACAGAAACTGAAATCTCACCCGCGAACGGATCATCCGATCGACATGAAATATGTAGAATAGTAACAGCCTTTGGCGCATATGGATTAATTTCAGGTTACTTTTTTGGAGCGTACTATGGAGTTCATAAAAGATATATTAGAGAAATGAGGGCTATGTTCGTTGCTTCAGAACTTTGTTGGTAAGTAGGACTAAATTACTAAATTATTTTTTTATAATAGGCTTATGGGCCATTTACTCGTACATCTTATCTAGTGGTTAGACTTATATTACATAGACAAGACGCACACTATTTCCAGAAATCTTTTACATCATAACGAATTGAATTTATGTTTATTTCGCATAGTTATGTCATATTTTGCTTGGTTGTAAGCCATCATTTGAAATTTGAAAATCAGTGTGCAGTTTCAAACAAAAATTTAATTCAACATAATGTAAAAACTTTCTGCAAATATTGGAAAACCAATATGGGGCTCGAAATTGAAAAAATAAGGTAAGACAAATTTTTGTTGTTGCGGGAACTGTAGGGTGTCAGTAGACTAAAACTCATTTTGCTCCGAAAAATATTGGTGCAGAAGTTCTAAAAAAGGACACAATTTAAACTTGATCGGAGGCACGCGTGTGGGATGTCACATCAAAGGGAGCATCGAGTACATTCCATATACGTAAATTTTTTTCCCCATTTCAATCACCCAGAGCTGCGAAAATTTGGTAAGGACAGAAAATGTTGTATCTTGAGTGTTTTCTATTTTTGTTTCCAGAAGGAAGCACTTCCGACTATACTACTGTATATATATATAACGAGACAAATCGTTTGAGCGATGTCCGTCTGTTGCAATGCAAACTAGTCCCTCAGTTTTGAAGCCATCGGGCTGAAGTTTTGTACTCAAGTTTCTTTTTAGTTGAGGACCATGGCGTCATGTCATAGAAACCAAACTTTGTGTTTTTCTAAGAAAAAAATTTTTCTTTACGTACAAATCCTAAACAAAATTCATCAAAGTGTGTTCCTAGTAAAGCCTCAAAACATATCTAGAAATCGGAACACTACGTCATACAAACTAAAACCTGAAAATTAGGTTATTCTAAGAAAAACTTTTTTCCTTTTCTAGAACAAGACTTTAATGAATAGTCGTTTCGAGCATTCAACTATGAGGTGCTGAAGGAAGTAATTCCAAAAGCAGGGCCACTCCTTATTTTCTGGCGAAAGTTTAAGCAGGAGTTTAAACTAACGGAGGTAGTTTAATAATTTTTTCAACTATAGGAACACCAAAATCAATTGCATTGCTCTTATTATAGACAGGATCTGTAATATCGAACGCAACAACGGCCAGCAATAGTAGCTTTACAATTTCCGCGGATCTTCCGAACGGTACGATAATAAACGAAAGTTTGAATACGAGTGACTTTTCTCATATAAGTTTGAATAGTATGAGCTTATTTCCGAATTACTAATCAACTTTTTATTGTTAGTTTTTGTCTTTTAACCCTTCGTTAGGCGCGCACCTATTTGTCACGTGGTTAGGCGCGCGGGCTACAAATGTAGCCCAAATAAAAAATACTATAAAAAATATGGATCTATTTCAATTTTTTTTGCCTGCTCGGTCCGCGATCTGGTGATTGTTGTACAGAATAAAAAATATAAAATCCTTAATTTTCCAATAAAATATATATAATAAAAGAGGTAAAAGTGCCAATTAGTCTTATTTTTAGTGTTTTTTCATATTAACTTACTTAGGTGGACAAAATAATTACTTTTTAAAATAAAAAGTACAAAAAAAGTTTATATTCGAAGAATTCAATAAATAATCTTCGAAATGGAACATTGAGCGAGAGAATGCAGTTAAAAATGCCCAGTTTGTGGAATTTCAAACTTAGTATATTTTTTGGTACCTAATATTCACACTTTTTACACTGGGAGTACAGTTTCTTGCTAGAAAGCTAAATATATTGTAAGTCAAACTGATTGAATTTATCCTTACAATATTCAGATTAACTGTTCTCACAATATTTACGCTACAATTGACAAAAATTTCATCCAGAAACTAAGTTATGTTAGCAACATGTAACAGATGCACGCTGTGAGAAATTTTGACTTCGACTCCATCTTTTTCGTGAAAATAGTCATCTATTTTTTTGTACATTTATCTTGAAAGCGTTTTTTTTGTCAAACATTTTACTGTTGCTATTTTCTAGAATGTTTTATAGTAATATTTTAATTTTAATGGATATCTATGAGTACCAAAAAAGTAACATCAATGGGCGCGCGGGCTACACTTGTAGCCCAGTGGACTTTGATCGCAAAAGAATATTAGTTTCTAGGCTAAAAAAAATATTAAAAACATTCCTATTCGGTTAAGAAGCAGCATTTTAACAGCTACTGAGCAGTTCGAATGAATTCGGTTCAAATCCTGAAAATGGTTGCCATTTAAAAAAGTGTGGGCTACAATTGTAGCCCGCGCGCCCACTGAAGGGTTAATACATCTGAAGGGACCTTTACAGATGATTAAATACAACTCGTTCGATAGAAATAATGCTGCTTACCGTCCCGAAAATGTCTTTATAGTCCCACCAGCCAAATCGACAAAGGAAACAATAGAAGATTATTTAAAATGCCCTAATGGGACAATCATAAAAAAAAATTATGAAAAAAAAAATAATTCACTAGATATCACCAGTCGCAACAAGTGGGCTTCCTTGATTGTGCATAAAGAAGTTGGTGATTCGGAAAACCCTAAAATAACCACAGATAGATTTATTGAGTTGTCTAAGGGAATAAATGGAATTTTTCCAAGTGAAAATGTCGCTACATATTATGTGAAATATAACAATATTTCTAAAAGATTAATGTAACATATTGTAATTGTGTGGCAAGTACTCTCTCACTTGCCACCGACCAGTTCAGTCGTGGTAATAAAAAACGTGTTGGACAACGGTTCGTCTTTAATCTTGTGCGATACATATCATATTTTGGCGACGAGAAATTATTTAGAAAAGAACCCAAAGTGATTTAATATACAATTGAATAAATACAGTCGAACTTCCCTTAACGGACACTTCTAACAACCGGACATTTCTCATAAACGGACACTTTTATTTTCCCCAAGGTTTTTTTTTTACATATTTTACTAAGAAAATAACCTCTAATAGCCTGACACTCTTATAACCGGACACGGACACTACTTTTATACTTTTTCTCAATAAATGAGTCTCTAATAGGCGGACAGATCCAACGAATAGAAATCAAAGTTTTTATCGCAGAGAATAATTTTTCGAGGAAAGCATTTTGCAATTTGTAACATACCACATGGCGGCGAGAAAGCGCACGCATTCGGGTGCATGTGGGAACGAATATCTCATATCACAAAATTGTGGCACTGAGAAAGACTCTTTTTGTGTTTGCTAGAATTGTCATTCGGAGCAGTTGAACACAGAGGCACACAGATATTCGTTTCCTCATGCACTCTGGTGCGTGCTCAATACCATTCGACGCTGCATGTATGTGTAATACACGCACACAACGGCAACTATGAGAGTATACGTGAGACTGTGTGTTCCCCACTCACACCACAAGCTGTAGCACACATATACACAACATAGTTGTCACCCATACATTCATACATATATCTGGGTAAAAGTATAAAAAGAGGACAGATCGCTCGATTCGAGGCAGTCGTTTACAGAAGGCAGTCGTTTACAGAAGGCAGTCGTTTACAGAAGGAGTCGTTTACAGAAGGCAGTCGTTTACAGAAGGCAGTCGTTGACAGAAGGCAGTCGTTTCCAGAGGACAACAGGGAGGGTCGCTCGCCTTGTTTTTTTTCAAGGACGCCTGCTTCATTGGTTGTTTCAAGGCGCCCGCACACACGCTCGCTCTGTCGCTCGCTTGGTTTTTCAAGGACGCCTGCTTCATTGGTTGTTTCAAGGCGCCCACACACACGCTCGCTCTGTCGCTCGCTTGGTTTTTCAAGGACGCCTGCTTCATTGGTTGTTTCAAGGCGCTCGCACACACGCTCGCCTTGTTTTTCAAGGACGCCTGCTTCATTGGTTGTTTCAAGGCGCCCGCACACACGCTCGCTCTGACGCTCGCCTTGTTTTTCAAGGACGCCTGCTTCATTGGTTGTTTCAAGGCGCCCGCACAAACTGTCGCTCGCTTGGTTTTTCAAGGACGCCTGCTTCATTGGTTGTTTCAAGGCGCTCGCACACACGCTCGCCTTGTTTTTCAAGGACGCCTGCTTCATTGGTTGTTTCAAGGCGCCCGCACACACGCTCGCTCTGTCGCTCGCTTGGTTTTTCAAGGACGCCTGCTTCATTGGTTGTTTCAAGGCGCTCGCTCTGTCGTTCGCCTGGTTTTTGCAAGGACGCCGGCTTCATTGGGTGTTTTCAAGGCGCCCGCACACACGCTCGCCTTGTTTTTCAAGGACGCCTGCTTCATTGGTTGTTTCAAGGCACCCGCACACACGCTCGCCTTGTTTTTCAAGGACGCCTGCTTCATTGGTTGTTTCAAGGCGCCCGCGCACACGCTCGCTCTGTCGCTCGCCTGGTTTTTGCAAGGACGCCGGCTTCATTGGGTGTTTTCAAGGCGCCCGCACACACGCTCGCTCTACGGGGTGGCCCCCTCGCTCCGCTTGTCTTTTCCGAAGCCGCCCTTCATCGATATCACTCTGTCGGGCGGTAGCTGTT
This sequence comes from Microchrysa polita, assembly GCA_949715475.1. Classification (NCBI taxonomy): domain Eukaryota; kingdom Metazoa; phylum Arthropoda; class Insecta; order Diptera; family Stratiomyidae; genus Microchrysa; species Microchrysa polita. The sequence goes on along the minus strand of OX454415.1, from coordinate 43,906,968 downwards.
GGAGTAAGTTATTTTCTTTCCTATTATATTTTTTTTCGGGAATTAGTCTAAGAATAGTGGATAATTAAAAGTGTCGGTTTCCGTGTGTTAACAAAGATCTTTGATGACTACGGGAGATGTTGATGAATTGCAAATGAAATAAAACCATGTTAGTGTAAAGAGAAAAAAGTGTTTGCTTCTTGACGCCGGAGAAACGTTCTACTTCCCGTTTTAGTTTCAGATTTCTCGCGAGCGGTTCCGTTTCCAATTGTTTTGTGACGACTTGGTTTCTTTCGTTTTTCTATCAGCCCGGGGCTGACGCGTGAATTTCATATATGTGTGACGATTAAGAGGACAAAACGGCAAGTGTAAGGACCCCGACCGAACTACCGGCAGCTGAGTTAGTGGCCAGCACGCGTCAAGTGTCGTTTTGGAGGAGACCATGGTGAATCTTCGTTCCGTGGTCTTCACGGCCAAAGAAAGTCTCCGTCCCTCTTCGAGCGAGGCTCACAGTGAAAAAGCATTAATCGTTACAAATTCCCGGAAAATGGGTATTAAACAAGAACAATCTTCCGGGAATCGTAAAATGCTATCCCCAACTACATTTCTCATTTATCTCTCGGTGTAATTGTTGGCACTTTTTTGAGAAATTGACGAGTTAGCTTGTTTTCTATCGTGGTGTTTATTCGATCAAATTCTAATTCTTCTGCTAGAAGAATCTTTTCACTTAAGGACAAGGTGGAAGCTATTAAAGTTCACGAAAAGGAAAAATTAAGTGTCCGGGCTTTGGCAGTGAAATTTTGTATCGGTAAAACACAAGTCGCTGAAACACTGAAAAAAAGGAAGACATTCTTAAAAAGTGGTCGCAGCATGGGAGCGAAATGACAAAAAAATCATTTGCGAACCCGTCTGGACTCGCAATTGATACCGCGGTTTTCGTGTGGATTTGTAGAGCGCGTTCCATCGGAATTCTTATATCCGGACGCCTTATAAAAAAGAAGTTGAAAAACACAGAATTTAAGGCGAGTGTCGGATGGCTTGACAAATTCAAATCCACGCACGGCATTAGCTATAAAACAGTGAGCGGGGAGGCTACAGCAGCAGATGTCGAAGTAGTAAACGACTGGACATCGAAGTTAGGAAAAATTTGCGACGGATATTCCGAAAATGATATTTATAACTGCGACGAAACCGCCTTATTTTTTAAAGCTCTCCCTAACCGACCGATGGAGTTGAAGGGAGAAACATGTAAAGGAGGCAAGATAGCAAAAGAACGTCTCACCATAATGCTATGTGCCAATATGGCAGGTGACTTCGAAACACCGTTGATCATCGGAAAAGCTTTGAACCCGAGGTGCTTCAAAGAAGTGAACGTACATAATTATGGCATTGAATGGCGAGCCAACCGAAAGGCATGGATGACGCGAGATATCATGACGGATTGGTTAAACAATTTTAACAGAAAAATTTCACGGCAGGGCAGACGCGTTATTCTATTCATGGATAACGCAGCATCTCATCCTAAGATTGAGCTCTCCAATGTTAAAATAATTTTTTTGCCGCCGAATACAACGACACATTGCCAGCCTCTGGATCAAGGCATTATAAAAAACATGAAAGTTCTTTATCGAAAATGGTTTTTGCGTTTACTTTTGGCACGTCATTAAGTGACCTTGCGAAAAGTATCAATGTCTTATATGCCATACAGTGGGTATGCTATGCAATAAAGCATATAAAAATGGAAACCGTGTTAAACTGCTTCAAAAAATCGATTTTCCAATTCAAACAAATTACGATCCGCACGATGAAGACAGGGACAATGAGTTAGCGGATCTCATTTATAAAATAAGCGCGGAACCAGTGGCTACAGATGATTATGTTGACATCGACAGCAACCTCCAAACTGAAGATGTGAATATAGAAATTAAAGAAATTATTTATGGATGTTCAAACAATTCTATGGATATTACGGACGACGAAGAAGGAAATGATGATAATATAGGTATGGTCTTAGTTTTCATTGAAACCTTAAATGATTTAAGGGTTCATAAATTCATTCTAGCTGAAGAGGAACCACCGATTTCCAGCAAATAAGCGCTAATTTGCTTGAGCAAACTGAAGGGTTTCTTTGTAAAAAAAGAGGACATTGACGCTGCCAATACCCTTTCATTAATGCAGATAAACCTGGAGAAGAGTGTTCCTCGAATTCTCGATAGATATTCAAGAGCTAATAAATGAATATTCAACCCATCCTCCTGCCCCTGTATCACAAGTGTCCCCTGCGGTTACGAGAGCCAACGAGCCGCGTGACGAAGTAAATCTGCCGCGCATCACAATTCAAAAATTCTCGTCGAAATACGAAGATTGGACATCGTTTGTTTAATTCGTTGATTCATTCGAAAACCTCGCTTTCGAATGTACAAAAGCTTCATTATTTGAAATGCTCTCTGAGTGGTGAAGCTGAAAGTTTAGTGCGGCATATAAGCGTCACGGACGCAAACTATGAGATCGCGTACAAAATGTTGTGTGAAATGTTGTGTTACGACAATAGACAGATTCTGGTTAGCTCATTATTTAAAAAACTCTTTCCAATCAATAACGCTGTGAAATCCGCGTCCACATTACTTACGGTCGTTATAAGATAAAACGGTGGAGTGCACGCAAGCATTAGAGGCTTTGAACTTGAACAATTTGTGGCAAGCGGCACTTGTTTACCTTACCGCGCAACGGTTACCGATCGAGTCGCGACAGTTGTGGGAATATCATATTTCAGACTCTGACCCACTTTTGATCGCATGAAGGCCTTCCTAGAAAAACGATTTAGATCGCTAGACGCAACTACCTTCGAACGTCCGCGTACGAAAACATATAATCCTACGCGTCACGTTAATCTAACACGGCAAGGAACGTTTACAGCTATTTGCTCCTCATGTAAGGGGAGTCACTTCATTCGTTCGTGCGAGCGTTTTTTGTCAATGGACCACAACGAAAGGTTAAACCTGATCAGAAACAACAGTTTATGTATGCATTGGCTGAGGTTTGGCCACTTTCCGGGCAATTGCTTAAGAAACAAGCGTTGCAGTAGCTGCAGGCAAAAACATGACCCGCTACTGCATAAACATGACCCGCTACTGCTACTGCATAAACCTGACCCGGTTCCTTCGACCTCTTCGCTTAGACCGCATCAGGGTGTACATGCTGCTTCGTCGAACAGTGGAAAGGGTGTACTTTTGGCAACGGCTTTAGAATAGCGGCTCAAGGTTCGCCAACCCAGAGGTTACGAGGTAACTTGCTGGCGTGTAACGTACACTCTCGATTTAGAAAGCCGTTGCAAACCTTGTGTTATAATATATTTGATTGATTTGAGTTTGGCCGTTTTTACCTTTGATTTTCGAACTTTTAAACTTTTTGTATTGGATTGTGTTCGTGTAAATATATACATATATATATATATATTATTTAAAAAAAATTTACGTTTTTAATTTTTCGAACAAACATTTATGTTCTTCATCAATTTTTTTTTCATATTTATACTTTCCTAGACGTTATCGGATTTGCTTAACAGGAAAAAACAGCTTGAAGACGAACTCAGGAGATCTAAACAACAATTTCAACCTGCAGTATTTTTAGTTGGACAAACTTACGGTAAAATATGACTTCAAATTTAGATCAAATTGCCAATTGCCACTATTTCTACTTTCAGATAACATCGAGTCCTCGTATGTCTTCATCAACGATGTATTGTTTAACTTCGATAGCGCCTTAGATGCTGTGGATGCATGTCTCAAAATCACGAATGCTGTTCACGCGAAGTATTCTGAGAATTGCGAACCCGTCTGGTTGTTTCTATAGAAATACGTATACGAGTTTACACACAATATGGGATAAATCCTTTACAAAAGTGAACACATTAATATCTGATTTAAGATAAGTTAAAATGGAAAACATGAAATGTTTTAAATGTTCCTTTACGACTTCTTCTATTAAGAAATATGGATCTCACATTAGCTTTTTTCACAAAGGCGAGAATTCATATGTGTGCGTTTTTTTGTCAACCTAATCGTTTATTTGATATTATTTATTGATATGATATGATTTATTCAAACATTTAAAAGGGCACGAATTTCTGATAAATGAAACAAGAAACGTTGAATTGATTGAAAAACACACGGAACCGATTCATTTTGCAATAAATTCCCCGAAAAGTGAAATGACCGGGGAATCGAAAAAATACATTAAATGTCCGAGAAAAAATATGGAACTATTTTCGGATTATAGCTTATGGGATTCCTCAGCATTCCCTACATATTCCACGACGGTAACAATACATTTTCATTAAAAAAATCGCAGCGGACAAAAATTTCACTCTCGAGGTCAATACTAGGCTTATAGAAGAAATTATTCGAACTGACGATTTGTTTGCGATAAATTATTGGAGCCAATTCTATAAGGTCCGTTGGATACTTTCTCTGCGTATAAATTCGAGAATTATATGAAAAATCCCAATCAAATTTTACAACAAATTTACCTGCGATTGGCAGAAAGAATTGATCTTAAAAATCTTTCAAACACAATAAAAAAACTAGGTAGTTTCTACATTGATTTTAAGAAAGAAAAAGATAGTTATTGCCATATTAAGAACAATGGGCCTTTTAAAGTCATAGACATGCAAAGGAAACAGAACGGAGATGTAGTCTTGGGATACCTTTTCAACAAAATAGAAAATTTTTATAATGAGCCATTAGAATCCGCGAGATCACTAGGGATAGTATGTAGCAATATTCTTCCAGAAGTTAGAAATAAATTCTACCTATTGTCTCTCTCTCTTTATTACCGTAACTCCTAGTGGAGCATAGTGCGTTGCATGACTACCGTGTGTAGTCATCAACGTTACAAAGACAACTTGAATTCGGAGTGTGATACGGTTGTCAGCCATACCACTTCCTAGTCGCATTGTAAGTTTATTATTCTATGATAAGAATATTCTTATCATCTTCTTCTGAATAATAAACTTGCGACGAGTCATGCCGAGTTTGGAAACTCGTTTCTCTATGAGTGTCTATTTCACAGAGTGGCGACCGAACGATCACGGCCACAGAGCACTGTAATGATACACTATTCAATTTCATACACTTTTCAATCATTTTGTTGTCGTTCCTGCCATTGTGTCGTCGTCATTCGTCATTCTGTAAAACTTTCTGCATAGTCATATCAAAGTTATCACGGCCCATTTAGCCATGTAATGACCCCTTTAAACCAATTCATTTAGGTAAATCGAATAGGTATCCGATTTGTTTACACATCATTTTCATTTCATACAATGACCTAAATCGATATTATTATTCTTTGCTTATAAATCATTTTTTATGTTTCTTGCGAAACAGCAATGAACTTTGGTGTTAGGAGAAATGTAATTCGAAATTATCATAATCAGCAAAATTAGTATTTAAGTATCATAGACACGTAAGTTCATTTGTCAGTAGTTTGGGAACAATAAAAGATTAATGAAATTAACTAATATATTTTTTCAATCATACGCGGAACAAATCCATAAGTGGCGCCCGAGCAAAAGTTAAAAACCCGAGCAAAAGTTAGAAACGTGAATACCGAGTTAAAATTAAAAACGTGAAATTTAGAAATAAGTTAAAACGTGAGATCGAGCGAAAGTTGAAACGCGAAACCCGATCAAAAGTTACACGGAAATCGTTAAAATAAAAACCAAATAAATAAATGCATATAGCTGTCGCTGTAAAATTAAAAATTTAAAGAGTGATTTAGGAAGTGACTATCAAGTGGGATCCGACGTGGAAGGAAGACCCCGTCAGTGCAATTTAAGGCAAAGGAACCAAACAAGGCCAGAAGAGGCAACGCAAATTTCATACCCTAGTAGGCCCGTATCAACATATTCATCAGAAAACCTTCAACGGACGGCGCTAAAAAGGAATCTGTGGAGTGCGAATCAAACACATCAATGGCAAGGATCATTCTGTTTATGTAAATCGCTTCAAAGGCATAAAGTGAAGTGCGAAAATACACAAAATACATATTACACGAATCATAATATTGGAGAAAAAGTATCGAGAAATCACGAGATAAATTTAGTTAATATAGTATATAATAGTTAGTGTTGAATTTTTTTACGTCTCTTATTGTGAAGATTATTGAAAACCAGAGTTTGATTTGATCTTTCAAAAGACACAGTTCAATTTATTAAGTGAGTTTAGATTCAGATTGTGTCCAATCTTTTTATTTCCACTCTTTTTGTTATTACATTTTCTGTCACGCGTTAACGACTCCTGAAAAAATTAATTAAAATGGAAGAAGTCCGCAACACCCTAGTACAACTGACCGGGGCCGTAAACGCCCAGATAGAAAGAATAAGAGGTTTGGAAGAAAGATTCAATAGGTTGGATCAAGAAAATTCAAGATCTGATCGATTTGGAAATATAGAGGCACAACTAAACCAATTTAAAACAGCTATGGATGAAAGATTCAAGGCATTGAATTTTGAAGAAAGGATTAACAGATTAGAAAATAAGCAAGATATCATCCAACCTCAGGTACCCTTAGTACGCCCAAGAACAGAGCTTGATCTAGATGCAATTAGGAAGCTCCCCGATTCAGTTAGGGACCTGCAACCCTTTGAGCATATACAAATAATACATATATGTCCAAAGCTCACTCAAAATCGGGTACACATTTTTTTGGCCATGTCGTCCGATCGGCACCCAATGTCACAAATACGACCATACAGATACACGTATACAGGCTATTAAAGCTATTTGCTCTTTTGCTACACAGTTCAAGTTGAAGAGAGTTAAGAGAGTTTAGATACTCTGCCAGAGCAGGTTTTCGTGCATTTGACGACTTCATGAGTGTATCTTCTTCCACTGTCCCATGCCATGGGTCGGGGTGGCTTACGCAAAAGTATCTGCGCCTGCGAAAACTGCGTATTGAAAAAAGATGAAAGATGATTTGATCACAATGCATTTCTTGAGGTTGCGGAACAGGTAGCCATGCGTTCATTGACCTCATTAGTGCATTTCGTAAGTTGCATGCCGCGCTGTTAATGCAATGTGGTGGTAGCATGCGGTAGAGTGAGTGGATTTAGTGCAGGAGAAGGTAACACAACTTCCATACACATTTGAAAAGAGTTATATTTCTATACAGAACATCAACTGAAAATTTGTATGCAGGTTGTTCTGTCTGGTTCTGTACTCGATTCAATTAGAGCAACGGTTCTTAACCGGTGGTCCGCGGACCACTGGTGGTCCCTGAGGCGACCCTAGGTGGTCCGCGAAGCCTTTGCTGTGGTTCCCTCAGAACCCGATACGACAATTCTCGAATTTCACACAGCTCAATCTTAACTTTCTAATAGAAACTTGAACGTTGCAAGCGGATGGAAGTCCGTTTTGACTGAGCCAGGACAGACTGTTTTCATTGCGATTTTGACCGTTGTACACTGTGTAAGATATTAAGTGTAATGCATTGTATTGGTCGCAAAAAGAAATGTGAGTGTGACTTATTACCATGAAATGAAATACCGTCAAAATTTGTTTTATATGCTTCTTTTTTAGGTGACGAACGCAAGATGATTGCAATGTGCAAGAAAACGAAGACGGCCGAGAGCTTGATAGGAATGTTCACTTTATGTGCAGTAGCTACGTGTCTTTATAGACTTGAGGATTGTCATAATTGTAATGTTAACAGTTCAGGTGTTTAATGCGAGGAATATTTTGAAAATCTATTCTTTTTCGGCCAGACCATAATGGTAATTTACATTGCTGAATTAATGTAATTAAGCTATTATTGATCTTCGGTGGCACTCATAAATAGGTTTCTGTTGGTATAACATGCACCAAAAATGCCATATTTATAGGAGTCTATGTACAAATTGTTGTTCTTACAGTAAGAACTGTAAGGAAGGGCTCAATAATCTGATAAACAAACTGGATTTAAAAATTATGAGCCATCTCTGGATGAAACAAACGAGAATTAATGAAGGTTTTGAAATTCGTTCAGACAAAATCACACCCAGAGTCCTTTGCAAGACCATCTCTGTCATTCGACTTTTTCTGGATGCAGCAATATCCGTTTGGCGTTATTTCCACATTTTTCTAATCGAAAACGTCAACTGACAAGACATCAATAAGTTGCGTTCCAAAGGTAAATTGAATTAATTCTATTAGTATCCCTATTGATATTACCAAGCTACAGTACGGTCACCGCAAGAAGTAGTCTTCGGTACAAGATTTCATGATTTGAATTGTTTTTATCACAATTGCAATTTGGTGGTCCGCAACAACTAACGAGTTTGATCAAATGGTCCTTCATGTGCAAAAGGCTAAGAACCACTGAATTAGAGGGATATGAGAAGGAGAATGAGTTGAGTATTGATCAAATAAAAATACGATATTTGATCGGCAAAAATCGTATATCGCTGGATTTTTGCAGGATGGTTGGTGATGCTGATGGCGTCCTGATTATGGAAAAAAACTCCCCAACGATTGGAGGGCTCCAACCTTGGAAAAAGGGGATAGGGGAGTATTTTTTTACTTTTTAGCAAACATTTCAAAACCGACAAAATACATATACAGAAAAATGATCTGAGAACGAAAAAAAAACACATAAAATTACCCTTGCAATTGTATATAATACATTAGGATTTTAGTGAAAAATTTGTCGCTAGACTAAAAAATAAATTAGAATATTTTCATTTTAGACTCTTTTAAAAACCTCCATAGCTCTGAAAACGCAAGTACCCCTCCCTCCTTTTCAAGGCTGCAAACCACTAATCTGTTGGGACTCCCCATAATCAGGAGGCCATCCCCAAAAATCCATCAATGTAAGATTTTTGTCGTTCGACGTCCATATTTTTTTTCTTCGGCTATAATAAGATCATATTGATTAAATTGTTTGAAACAAATCAGAATGCCCACTTTAGTATGAAAGTTTGTTAACGAAATTTGTATCAGAAGTCTGAAAACGCAAAAGTCTCTATTGGAGAGTAAGGAATATATGAGTTTCAATTTTGGATTGATTTTGATATAATTTGAATAAATTTTACCAAATTGCAGATCTTTAGGGGCAGTTTCAATTGAATTGAAATAGAGCTAAAATTAACCCTAGTTTTCTGCACTTAAAGGTCCATCTAGATTAGTCGCCAAATGGCGACACGTACAGCCAAATGGCTGTTGTAATTCCATCCAAACTAGTCGCCATTTGGCTATGCGTCCAGTTTTGATATTCAATATGGCAACTCAACCAACCGCTTGTCAATTTCAAAGTGACAATTTTACAACTTTTGTTCGATCTTTTGTGTGAAATTGAATAATTATTGAATGGCCGTGTAATAATTCAAACGCGCACAGTCCGATTTTGATAATTAAATTTTAAAAAATCACCAAAATGAAATTTTGGTTATGTCATTTCCTGTCTCCATTTGGCTGCTACAGTGTGGCTGCTAAGGAGCAGCCAAATGGCTGCACGCGATGCCAGTTTTTGGACGTGCAGCCATTTGGCTGCTAGTCTTGACGGACCGCAAGGCATTAAAACTGTTAGAAATAACAAAGTTAAAATAAAACGAGACCGAGGCTAATTTCGGGCGCGGCCGAAATTTGAATACCCTTCACTCTCCTCGGGCTAAAAGTTTCTTGGGGCGGACCTATGGCTTGTGTTCAATCCTTCCCCATTCTTGTCCTTCTGTTTTCGTATAATATTTGATATCGATGAATTCTGTCGCGTCGACAAAACAATATTTGTGTGAGGTTTGGTTGGAATAAGAGATAAAATAAAAATATTTACTCAGAAAACTTTATTGGGGGGATGCGGGAGAATGGCCCTATAGTACGATTCCATTCGTTTTACTTTTTTTTGTGTTTTGACAAAGACGCATTAAGTTTTTTCTTGAAATTGGTGTAGAAAAAATGTTTCTTAGAGATACAAAATAGGGGGGTTGGGTTTGTATGGTAGCCCCATAACCCATAGTCCGATTGCATTCATTTTCATATAATGTCTTATGGCATCAATAGAAATGCACTTTTACGAGTTTTGGTTAAAAGTGAAAAAAGTTTTTCGTAGAAGAACTCAATTTGGGGGGTTGGGTTTATATGACAGCCCCATAACCCACTGTCCGATTCCATTAATTTTTACATATGTTTTGTGGTATCAATTGAAATGCACTCTTAAGAGGTTTAATTGAAATTGGTGCACAAATAAAAAAGTTTTTCTCTGAAAAACTCAATTTGGGGGCTGGGTTTGTATGACAGCCCCATGACCCCATAGTCCGATTCCATCGATTCTTACATATGTTTTGTGGCATCAATAGAAACACATTTGTGTGAAATTTCGTTGAAATTGATGCACAAATGAAAAAGTTTTTCTTAGAAGAACCTAATTTGGGGAGTTAGGTTTGTATGGCAGCCCCATGACCCCATAGTCCGATTTGATCTGTTCTTACATATGTTTTGTGTTATCAATAGAAACTCATTTGTGTGAAATTTGGTTGAAATTGGGGCACGCATGAAAAAGTTTTTCTTAGAAAAACCAAATTGGGGGGTTAGCTTTGTATGGCAGCCCCATGACCCCACGGTCCGATTTTAGCGATTCAAACATACAAACTGCCTGCAATAAAAAGAAGCATGTGTGCAAAATTTCAGCTCGATAGCTTTTAAACTGGCCGAGTAAAACGCGTAGCAACAGACGGACAGACGGACAGACGGACAGACGGACAGACGGACAGACAGACAGACGGACATCGCCCAATCGACTCAGCTCGTCATGCTGATCATATATATACATATTTTATATGGTCGGAGATGCTTCCTTCAATGCGTTACAAACTTCATGACAAAGTTAATATACCCTTTACTCTACGAGTGAAGGGTATAATGATGTAAGAAAGAAATGATCTTTAGACTATGCGCCAATTTTTAAAAGAATCGTACAAGCACCTCACCTTGGCAGAAGTTGGAGAAAATTGAGATGTAAATATATTTTGTTATTGGGTCAAATCACAAAAATTTGACTTTGAAGTTCCGTAAAAACCAAACCTCTTATCCAATTTTAGTGCGGTTAGTTTTATTTTTTGGGTAATAATCATCTGTACCTAATAATGCTATGCTTGCTATGCTACCTAGTCTAGCTTTTGAGATAACGACGTTTTAGTCGTAAAAGAAAATTATTTTTTCAAAAATCTTCAAATGCCTGTGGCAGCTAAAGGGTTAAGCTAAGAGGGTATGTTCAGTACAACTTTTTTGCTGGAAATCACAAGAGGAAGCACAATCCGGTTCGTTTATGCGGCAGTTTCCGGGCACCCTGTATATTTTCTTAACTTACAACTAATAAAAAAAAAGCTATCGGAAAATTGGTTTTGATACCGAAATTTATACTTTTAGGCCCGTATTTATAGACATATGTATGTCCCTTAACTCAAGGCGACCTTTAGTCAAGTATGCCAAAATTCAAAAATTAGATGTCATTTCCAGTAGTTTTTCATTGAAATAATTTATATTTAGAAGTTAATGCATCCTTGATTTAAGGCGAAACTCAAGGAGACCTTAAGCTTTTAATACAAGTGTAATATAATAATAACTCAAGGTAGGTAACTAGCTACATTGACTTCAAGTGAGGTTGACTATTGCAAAATTTCAAAGTGTCCTTGAAATCGCCTTAAGTCAAGGATGCATTGTCTCGAGAAAATAAATTATTTCAATGAAAACTACTGGAAATGGCATTTATTTTATCCTCTTAAGACCTAGGGTACACAAATGTGCACCTGCAAGCTTTTCTAAATTTGACATATGGGGCCATCTATTTTGAAATAGTGATAATAAAATATCATTCTAGAGTGATTAACTGTTCATAAAAGCACAGTAGGTGTCATATTGGAGCTGTATCAGACATATAGTACATGTTTACATTTGATGGTCGACAGAATTTTTGTGCAAGTGCTGCCTGCGAACGATTAAAATACGGTAGCCTGTTCCCTTCATTAATTTTTTTAATGATTTTTGTGGTAATCTGCTGTTAATTGTATCTGTTATGATGTGCAATTGTAAAATTATAATTTTTTACATTTTTTCCGGTGTTTGTTTGGTGTAACTTTTATAGTACACGTATGTGTACCTGAGTTCTCTAGTGCAGCTTTTAGACTAAAAAAGTAAAGTTCAATTTGGCTTTCATTTTACAGATAAAATGACCGAAAAACAAATATTGGAGTGGTTGAATGATAGCGAAGGGGACTTTTCCGAAAAAGAGGATACCGATGAGTATTTTCCACCAAGTCTCGGTAGTTTAGAGTCTTTGGGGCCTGATGATGATGAAGCGGATGTTGGAGGCGACTGCGGAAGAAATTGCACCGACGACACAATCACGAATGTTCTGGCGCACTGCAGAAATGCCTCCTCACGGTCCAGATATTGGGGACGACGTATTGGAGGTGGAAGGCACTAGTGCTACAAACGTGTTGTTTTTTGAATATTTGGATCTTGACTTTTGGAAATTGGTGGCCGAACAAAGAAATTTGTACTCCGCGCAAACACGTGATTTGAAATCAGTTAATACTGATTCCAAAGAAATAATTCAGTTTGCTGGAGCACAATCAACGATGGGTACGCTAAGGTACCCACAGGCGAAATTGTATTGGAGCAATGATCTTCGCGTTCCACTTATTAGGGAGACAATGTGTCGTGATCGATTCTTCGAGCTTCGAAGCACATGTCTAATGAACATGATTACCATCTACGAGGTTTACCTTCAGGGGAGCACCTAGCCTTTCGGCCTTTATCTCCCGGTCCTTCGGGCGGTTTGGACCTTCGGCTTTTTACTGACATGGTCTTATTGTCAGATGGGGATTTCTCCATCCGGTGAATGCACTCACCTTCAGAAACCCAACCGGGGTTGCATCACGAGCTCGATGACTCGGATAACAACCTACAGCCACCTCGAGGCCAACACCTTGATGGGCAAGGGCCATGCACACCCATCCCTGAGGTACACTATTCGCTAAAGACTTCTCTATAGCAGGTGTGATTCTCCTTCGGCCCCCTATTGGTTAAGCCTCACGTCAGAATTCAGATGTGCACATCCCAGGCTCGTTGGACCTGTGAGGCTGCTTTTCACATCCGGGCGACCCCTTCAGTATACTAGTCAGCAATGCGATTCGGGCCGTGTGGTAATCAATCCACAAACTAGTTAGATATAGGCGCGTAGGCATCTCCCACCAAGGCCGTTCTCCCTAACTAGCCCCTTCGAGGCTCGGGTTATGCGAAGCCGACAGCTCCGAAGCTCACACGATTAACCGTATGGTGAATCCCCCCCCCCCACCAGGGGACACCGTTTATCGTGCTCGGCCTATGTTCCGTCGAAGCCGAATCCACTTGGATTAAAAAAACTTGTACTAGCCGCAAGGGATGGGCTAGAGGCCCCGACTAGTGCCCTATACCTGAAGTGAGACTAGATGGTGTGGGGCATCTACTACGCTTCAAAGACGACATATTTGCGTCAAAATGTCGCCATCCTACGTGTACATCACGCTGCCGCATAATGTGTGTCAAGTGCAATATTTATTTATGCGTATTGAACAACAATTGCTTCGAAAACTATCACACTTCAAAGAATTTTTAATCTATTGTAAGAACCCAGGTGCACATATGTGTACCATGTTTTTTTCTAATACTACAAAATAAAAATTAATGAAGATACCAATTGTTCGTATTTTATTCTATTCCAACCCCGAAAAACACCCAAAAACACTTAAATGTTGATTTCTTCTAGTCTAGGTCTTAAGAGGTTAAGGTAAGGTATGTTTATAAATACGGGCTTTCGTTTTGGCTAATTCTTGCTATGCTTGTTGCGGCCGGCATATCAAGAAACAATACTATGTATACTATAAATTGAAAAATCTAGAGCTGTCTAGACGGGATCGCATAAATGCAAATTTAGAGAAGGTATTGAATAAAGTGGTCGCAACATGTAGGAACAGCTTCTTCCAAAAATAATATGTGCAAAATTTGAACTTCCTTTATTCTGTCACAAGTTATGGAGTGAGTAAAATGCCCGAAGGGACTAACAAAGAAGGTATTTTTTTCAGAAACTCCATGTCTTTGACCCTAAAACTCACCTACATTTATATTAATTATCGTCTCCAATAGAGACTTTTCATTTTGACATCGGCTCAGATAATCTGAACCTCAAAATATAGATGCACGTGCCACAGACGAATTTTAAATGGTCCACTTATCTTGCGCGCGCCGCGCCGCGGTGCCATACATCGCACACCACACAAGACGCGGGCGGGACGTGGCAGTGAATGAATTTCATAATCAATTCTGTGTTCATAACATAACATATTGTCCGCAACGGTCCACTTGTCATGCGTCACGGAGTACGGAGATATCCATCACACACCACGGAAGTCGCAGGCAATGGCAAGCGATGAGTGATTCTTAAAAGATACTATAAAAAGAGTCTCTTGACTCTCTTGAACTGGAAAACGTTATCTCAAATTCACACGCACACAGGCTCATGCGATTCACTTGAAAGCTCTAGGAAATTTCAGATACATTTTCATAGGAACAACATTTTGTACCAATTTGGACATATATGTATTATTTGTATATGCTTTGAGGGTAATCCAGTGCATTACGTCTCATGGATACACAATGTCGAGACAGTCCTGCAGGATTACAAAATTGTGGAGGATAAGCCCATCTTCAGGGCTATTCTCAGACATATTAGGCAGAAAGTTAGAGGACCTGCTGATGCAGCTCTCGTTTTATACAATATTTTTGATGAGGATTGGTCCAGCATCAAAAAGTGCTTGTCTCTTCACTATGCGGACAAGCGCGATGTTAGAACACTGGAGCATCAACTCCACACTATGTGTCAGAGGAACATGAGCGTGGACGAATTCTATGCTAATGTTAACCACCAACTTTCGCTCCTAATCAACAAAATTAAAACCGAAGATCATTTGCCGGAAACTGTGACGGCCCTTACTGAAAATTATAGGAATAGGGCCCTTGACGTGTTTATTCGAGGTTTGAATGGAGACCTTGCTCGAATGCTTGTCATACAAAAACCTCAAACGTTACCCGAGGCTTACGCATCGTGCCTCGAATTTCAGAACTTAAACTTTCGAAACGCCCCCATCCATTCAAGAAATTTTAGAAATACTGTATCCGCTTCCATAAACCAAATATTTAACTCTCGTCCAAATCAAACCGGAAACCAATATTCAACAAGAGTTCGCCAATCTACGCTTTCCGATCGGATTAGAAATTATAACATACATAAAAACCCACATTCCAATTTCGTTGCATCCTACGACAACCCACCACCTAGACCCGCCCAGCCCAAACCCCCAGTACCAATGGAAGTTGATAGTGTCATCGACACCGGGGCAAACAAAAATTTTATCGCAACAAAGCTATCACAAGGAGCGAAACCTTTATTGAAACCGTTTGAAATTCATTCTGCTGCAGGGAATATTTCAATAAAACTAAAAACAAGAGGAGCCTTCTTTAAAAATTTGGGGAATAACACAATAATGGATTTCTACGTCCTACCAGGACTTACCTGGTTCGATGGGATTATTGGCGACGATACTCTCAAAAATTTGGAGGCAATAATAGATAGAAAACACAACATTCTCAAAATTCATCCCAACATAGAAATTCCTTTAAAGTCTAAGTTGTCTAGGCAGGTGAACGCTATTGACATAAAGTGCGACCACTTAAGTAGCGGTCTTAATGCTAAATTGCACAGCATTTTAAATGAAGTTCCTGAGATTTTTGGTTCTATTAGCGACAATGAAATCATCAACACCAATGTTAGAGCCGATATTAGAACATCCACGTCAGATCCAATGTACACGAAAGCCTATCCCTATCCAGTTAACCTTCGAAGTGAGGTTGAACATCAAATTGGAAAAATGCTTCGGGACGGTATTATCCGCCCCTCAAAAAGCCCGTACAATTCACCCTTGTGGATAGTACCGAAAAAAGCAAATGCAGCTGGGGAAAAACAATACAGATTAGTTGTAGATTTTAAAAGGTTAAATGCTGTAACCATATCCGATACATATCCCATACCGGATATAACCAACACCTTAGCGAGCCTGGGAGACTCTAAATATTTTACTACCATAGACCTCACATCCGGATTCCATCAGATTCGGATGAAAGAGACCGATATAGCAAAGACTGCATTTTCGACGGCGAATGGGAAATATGAATTTACGAGACTCCCATTCGGTCTCAAAAATGCACCAGCCATCTTCCAAAGAATGATCGACGATGTACTAAGGCAGTACATCGGCAAGATCTGTTTTGTTTACATTGATGATATAATCATCCTTGGCAAAACGGAAGATGAGCACCTTCAAAATTTACGAACCATATTCGCACAATTGGAAAAGGCTAATCTTAAAATAAACATGGAAAAGTCCAAATTTCTCAAGACTCAAGTTGACTTTCTGGGGTATATTATTTCACAGGAAGGCATCCTTCCTGACCCAAAGAAAATACTAGCTATTCAGAACATCAAAACACCCAATAATCTCAAAGATTTAAAAGCTTTCCTCGGCCTAGCGTCTTATTACCGGAGATTCGTAAGGGACTTCGCAAAAATCGCGAAGCCTCTAACGCAATTAACGCGAGGCGATAACGCGCGGGTGAAAGCCAACCAATCTAAGAAAGCCAAGATCACAATGGGAGAGCCGGAGAAGAAAGCTTTTGAAGATCTTAAAAAGCAACTTACATCCTCTGAAATTCTAACTTTTCCCGACTTCAATAAACCGTTTATGCTAACAACCGACGCTTCTTACCACGCAATTGGAGCCGTTTTATCGCAAGGGGAAATGGGGAAAGATAGACCAATCGCATATATTTCTAGATCCTTAAATAGAACCGAAGAAAACTACGCCACAGGTGAAAAGGAACTTTTGGCGATTGTTTGGGCTCTAGAAAAATTAAGGGACTACCTCTATGGGGCAAAAAAGGTCAAAATTCTTACAGACCACCAACCGCTTACGTTTGCCTTAGGAAACAGAAATCACAACGCCAAACTGAAAAGATGGAAGTCTCGAATAGAGGAATTCAACTATGAGCTCGTTTACAAGCCCGGCAAGACAAACGTTGTTGCGGACGCACTATCCAGGCTACCTTTGGAAGTCAACGTGTTAACAAGCGACTCTGGAACAGCTCACAGCGCAGATGCGGATAGCAGTGACTTAATTCCTTGTACAGAAGCCCCTATTAACGTATTCAAGAGGCAACTAATTTTTTCCGAGGGTAAAAACGTGATAGGGCATGAGGAACCTCACCCCCACTATCACAGATATTATATTCGATTAGAAAGAATAAACAAGGAAAACCTGACTCAAGCTCTGAGGGAATGCTTAAACCCAAATGTTATTAACGGCTTAAAAATTCCAGAAGCATTCATCCAGCAGCTTCAGGAGATTTATAGGGAACACTTTCAAAATTTCAAAATTCGCATTACGCAGAGGGTCGTTCAGGATATCTCCAACGACGATAATAAGTTCAAAGCTATACAGGATGAGCATCGCAGAGCCCATCGGAACTGGAAAGAAAACAAAGAGCAAATCCTCGAAAGATACTACTTTCCATCCATGAGCAACCTTACCAAGAGGTATGTAGCAACATGTGACATCTGTAACACATGTAAATACGACAGGCACCCCCAAAAACCAGAACTCCAGGAGACACCTATTCCACAGTACCCAACCGAAATACTGCACATGGACATAACAACAATCAATGGGGAGAAATTCTTGACGTGCGTCGACAAATTCAGCAAATTTGTCATATACTTCCGCATTAAAAACCGCTCCGCTCTACACTTGCGGGATAAAATTGCAAGACTCTTGCACTACTTTACCATTCCGAGAATGCTCGTTTCGGACAATGAAGGAAGCTTCATCAGTTCAACAATTCTAAACTTTATAGAAGGTCTAGGGATACTAGTGTACTTGGCACCACCGCAGAAGAGCGAGGTGAACGGCGCCATTGAACGTGCACATTCTACTATCCTAGAAATTATTAGGTGTATTCAAAAGGAAAACCCGAGTTTAACCCTTAAGGAAATAGTTAACATCTCTGTGGATAAATATAACAACAGCATTCACTCAGTCACTAAACGCAAACCTTCAGACATTTTTTTCGGCAGAAGCCAACGCATTAACTATCAAAATCTAACAAACTTTAAAACCAAATTACACGAAGACCTAAAAGCGGAAATTTTACGAAAACAGAAAACTCAATTAGACACGCATAATGTAAAGAGATCCAAGCCCAGACAATATAGTCCTGGAGATGTAGTGTTTAGGAAAAATAAGCAAATAAAGGCAAAAACAAAACCTCTTTTTGATAAGGAAACGGTCACTAAGGACAATCGAGTCACAGTGACAACCGCGACCGGCAAGCGTATACACAAATCCCACCTCAAAAAAATCCCACTCGAACCCGAATAAAATCACGCATCCTAAAAATCAGTTCATTTCAGGTTGACATTATGGACAGCACGTGCAATTGTAAACGTGTACGAATATTCCGGACCTATAGTGACTATACGACAAGGACTTGGTTGAATCATTGACGGCAATTTTAAGATAATTCATACTATCAACATAACGACGTACGAAACCATACTGGACGACGCAAGACTTACAATACGACGCGACGTAAATAGATCTAGCCTCCTGGTCCCACAACTTCTCCATCTATTATCCCAGACAGAAGCATCACTTAATCAGCTCCGCTCAACTAGACCCAAACGATCTATTAATTGGATTGGATCCGCTTGGAAATGGATCGCAGGAAATCCAGATGCTACCGATTGGGATAGTATCCTTAAAAGTCAAAATGACGTAATTAACAACAACAACAAGCAGTTCAAAATTAACGAACATCTAACACACCTATCGACTACGCTAATCGACAACTACAATCGAATTGTACAGGACATCCACAGTCAGAGTAGCGACAAGTACGAGCAATTGCTTTTTAACAAATTGAGCTTTTTGAAGGACGAAATAAGGGAAATAACACTTGCATGTCAGCTTGCTAAACGCGGCATTGTAAATTCAAACTTATTGGATAATTCCGAGATTCGAGCCATAATTTCACGGGTCGATACTCTGCCGTATGATAATGAAATCCAGGCGATCGAATACGCCGAACCTATGGTTCTTGTAACAGAGTCTTTACTCCTTTACGTCATCTGCCTCCCTACGACCGAAACCACGATTTTTAGCAATATCCTAGTCCGCCCTTTTGTGCTTAACAATAAAAGAATTCTCCTTAACTTCTCAAATTTATTCGTAACACAGCAGTTACGATATGGTATAAAAGGTGATTGTGCCATCATGCAAAATATTACAATCTGCAATAGAAATAAAATTCAAAAGTTGGATCCGCACGAATGTGTTTCGCGAATCCTTGATGGAGTAGATGCTGAATGCAGTTACCAATACTTTAACAGACCCGTGGTGGAAACAGTGAATGAAAACACGATATACCTTAGCAACTTCGTCGGAGTACTTCGTCAACAGAACAAAACCCAAATCCTTAACGGAACATTCGTCATTAGTCTTCAAAATGATACAATTCAAATTAATGACGTAACCTACAGCAGCAAGGAAATGCAGACCTCACACATCCTTCCTCCGATACTGCGGGGTAACCTTACTGAAAGGGACGTAACGATCGACCTAGAGTATCTACACAAATTGCACCTAGACAATGTCAAAAAACTTGAAAATTTTTCATCCAATAATATTACATCCATCATATCGGACTCGTTTATAGTAATTTTAATGTTTATCCTTGCTTCAATATCCTATTGGTTGTACTCAAAACGTTTTTCTTCCAAACTTAAGCTAAATGTTGCATACACTTACCCCGATCCAGTAATAGATCCTTTCAGCAAAAAGTAAATCTATGGGACACAGATTTTTTAAGGAGGGAAGAGTTATCACGGCCCATTTAGCCATGTAATGACCCCTTTAAACCAATTCATTTAGGTAAATCGAATAGGTATCCGATTTGTTTACACATCATTTTCATTTCATACAATGACCTAAATCGATATTATTATTCTTTGCTTATAAATCATTTTTTATGTTTCTTGCGAAACAGCAATGAACTTTGGTGTTAGGAGAAATGTAATTCGAAATTATCATAATCAGCAAAATTAGTATTTAAGTATCATAGACACGTAAGTTCATTTGTCAGTAGTTTGGGAACAATAAAAGATTAATGAAATTAACTAATATATTTTTTTCAATCATACGCGGAACAAATCCATAAGTTAAATAGTGTATGGTGCGCTCATGGCGCACTATCTGATTCTTGCTCCAATAATACATAGGAAGCAAATACACGGCTCTGAATCCAAATCGAATTTTGTACTACTGTCTGGAGCAAAGTTTCATTCTTGCACCAAGCAGTGTAGATCATCGCGCATAGTGTCTTATGAAGATGCAAGATGGTACGTTGATGGCACTATGGTACAGAAGAGTACAGAGTCATCTCATATGTATTATTCTTTTGAAAGGGAGTAGTATGGCAAATGTGTGCAACAAAGTATGTGGCGCACCAAGCGATTTATGCGCCAAGCCATGATATGGATGCATACATTTCAGAATTCGCGCGATAAAATATGAGAATAGCTCATATGCATGATAGAAAAATAGCCAAGGTAGCATCTGGCGTGGGTGACTTATTATTTATGGGTATAGGTAAATAGTTCATGTCGCTATCTTCTTTTTCTTTGTTTCCTGATATTATGCACGTTACAGAGCGTTACAAAGAAACACATTCACTTGTTAATCACCACTTGAAGTTGAATATTCTGACAAGTTGGATCCTTCAATAAGCACTCTGTGAATTGTGTGAATTTTGCATAGTGAACTTTTATCAAATATATATAGTGTTTTTGAACTCCTCATAATAGAGAATTCACTTCGTAGGATTTTATTTGTACGGTATTATACTGCAATTTGAATTCAGTGACATACGGTTGAACCAAGTTGGTGCATTTTGAACATATAATTGTTTTAATTGTCAGACACACTTTTTTATTATTCGATATTCCGGTGGTTGTTAAGCAGAGAATTTTCAGCTATGGTGCCCCCAATAGTAAAAAGGAAATTGTCTGGTAATGAATACAGGAAGAAAAAGGCAAAACGGAAAAAAAGTGATTTATTCCAATCACAGTCATTGTGCGACTTTATTATTAAGAAGTCTGTGACAAATGTGACGCCCTCCATATTAGAGAGCGAAAGCGCAAGCGCCGGCAATCTAAATACAACTCCTGAAAATAATAATGCAATAGTATGCAATAGTCAAACGTGTCTTCCCCCTAAATCTATCCCAGATATTGACTTTGAAGACCCGGCTAAGTGGCCTGTTTTAACTGACAACGTTGTTCAGATCATCGTGGATAAGGGTCCTTTTCAAGTAAGCGATATTGATTTTCCTTTAACAAACAAAAGAAAATTTAATGTACAACTATATAAACGAGTTATGAAAAATGGTCAGTTAATTTCACGGCAATGGCTTATTTATTCGAAGTCAACGGATGCTGTATTTTGCTTTTGTTGTTTACTTTTTTCAAGTAAGCGTAATACCCATTCTTTAAGCAGTACTGGTTATAGGGATTGGTCACACTTAAGCCGTTTAATCAAGGAGCATGAGAATAGCTTATCGCATATGAGCAATTTTAAGATTTGGAAAGATTTTGAGCTACGTTTGAAAACACATAATACAATTGATTCGGAAATTCAGAAGGAGATGTCGAAAGAAGTTGAACATTGGCGAAACGTTTTGAAACGCCTCATTGTCTTTGTGAAATTTTTGGGATCTCAATGTTTGGCTTTTAGAGGGGATAGTGATATTCTATATCAAAACAGTAATGGTAATTTCTTGAAATTAGTTGAATTAGTAAGTGAGTTTGACTTAGTATTAGCAGAACATTTACGTCGAATTCAGAATCGAGAAACGAACAATAAGTAGGTATCTAAGTAAGGATATACAAAATGAATTAATTGAACTTCTTTCACATGCTACAATGAAAAGAATATTAGAAAAGATTAAAATCGCGAAATATTATTCAGTAATTGTAGATTGTACTCCAGACGTTAGTAGGACAGAGCAGTTATCACTAGTGATTAGAATAGTCGAAATAGAAGATAATGCGGTAAATACAAAAGAGTATTTTTTAGGTTTTCTGGTTTCTGAAAGTTCGACAGGTTTTAGTTTAACTGAATTGGTATTGAATCAACTCAATAGCTTTACGGAATTGTCGAGGGCAAGGTTATGATAATGGTGCCAATATGAAAGGCAAGCGATCCGGTATGCAGGCGCAAGTTATCTCATGGGATTTGCCTGGTCAAATTCCCATGTCGTAAACCTATTTAAACCATTCCGCATATGGTAATAATAAAATGTAATGATCATTTTCCTAATGACTGGGACTACCACCCTCGCGTAAATGGTTTAGGTAAACATACGAAACATCATAAACAGATATCCAAACAGACTCCTTAATGAGATGTTTATAATGATCTTCTCGGAAGGATCATGGGATATATGTTTATGATGTAGAGATAAATGGTTCATAGGGAATATATGGATTTTCCCTATGATATCATTAGGTTAAGATTCATTATATAAGACAGTAGATCGTAAGGAATAAGCCAGTTGTATTAGTACCCTCGGACTGTATGGTCCGACCCTATACAATAAATAAAGAAAGTAATAGTAATAACCAAACCAGTGTTATATTTTTACTTAACTCGCACATTCGAAATTTAGAACCCAGAGCTTTTTATGTTCCCTGTTCATCGCATTCCCTTAATTTAGTTATCGTAGATGCGGCACATAGTTCTCCAATAGCAGTTGCATTTTTCGATACTGTCGAAGCTCTTTATGTTTTCTTTTCGAGTTCGGTTAATAGATGGCATGTTTTGAAAAAATATTTATCCACTTTGACCCTCAAACCGCTCTGCGAAACAAGGTGGGAGAGTAGAATAAATGCTTTAAGACCATTGGCTTATTATTTGGGAGATGTTTATGAGGCTTTAGTGGAACTTTCACAATCTGAAGACACAAAAACCAAGCACACAGCAGAATGCCTTGGCAATAAAATAACCCAGTTTCAATTTATTTGTTGTGTCTTAATTTGGTATGACATCCTGGAGAAAATTAATATTGCCAGTAAATATCTACAATCCCCTGATGCATGTTTAGAAACCGCAGTAGGAATATTAAATTCCACTAAATCATTTTTAGAGGACTTACGCACCGAAGAGAAGTTTACAGAATTCATAAATAAAGCTAAAAGTATAGCAAGTGGCATGGAAGTTGCTTGTACTTTCCCTGGTTCATCTGCATTACGTTCCAGGCGGAAAAAAACATTCTTTATATACGAAGGATCCGATGAGCCCGTTACTGACCCTGCACAAAAATTCAAGGTAGAGTTCTATTTCAAAGTTTTAGACCAGGCTATTTCTTCCATATCATAACGATTTGAACAGATAAAAGAGCATAATAGTGTTTTTAATTTTTTGTATAAAATTGGTAAATTTAAAATTAATCCGGAGCTAATATCAAAGCAGGACTGCCTAAACTTAGAAAAAAAATTATCATTTAATAACACTTCAGATGTATGTGGCGAAGAGTTATTTGATGAAATCAAAATGTTAGCAACGTTAGTGGAAGCAAATAGTTCTCCAAAAGACATTTTACACATGATATATGAGAGACAACTTGATACCCTTTTTCCAAACGTAGTAATCGCATTTAAAGTTTTGTTAACATAACCAGTATCAGTTGCATCAGGCGAGCGAAGTTTTTCAAAACTAAAAATAATAAAAAATTATTTAAGATCAAGTATGTCACAAGAAAGACTGACGGGGCTAGCAACAATTTCAATAGAAAAATACTTAGTGGAAGAATTAGATTACAACGAATTAATAACTGAATTCGCAAAAGCTAAAGCCCGACGGGTTAATTTTACTGTGTAAAGTTAAGCATACTCTATTGCAGGGGTGTCAAACTCAAAACCTGGCGCGGGCCAAATAAGACTTTATAATATTGCTTTCAGGTTTAGGGGGGCCGCAGGAGGAAAATTTCAAAAACTTTTATGTAATCGTATTACGAAAGTTGATTACAGAATATTACTTTTAAAATATAGCAGAGAGTCTAGATCACACGGGATTATCCGTGAGAACTTCGTCCTTTCCAAAATGTACTACAAGATCATTAAAAAATTAAGGCAAGGAGCAAAAACGTGAAAATATGATTGATCTTCAAGTAACCACAATTACATGATTTGCGCCAAATTTTGAACAGTCATCCGAGGTCGCCCAAAATCACATTGGGAGCCAAAATAGTCAGAATAAATTAACTTCAGCAGAAAGGTGGCAAAAAGAGACAAAAAGTTGTTTGTTTTAAACAAACTCATGCATATATGTAGGTCTAAAAAAGCAGGAACACGGGCTCAAATTATTATGTTGGAATTTCACATCCAGGTGATTTAGTCACCAATTCCAAGATTTCCGTAGTTTTTAAAGCTTTGTAATTTTTCCAAATAATTATCATGTTCGCTAAAGCCAACCAATTTTTTATTAACTGCATTTCGGGGCAGAACAGTTTCATGAAAAGACTTAGTATCGTCCTGTACAAAAAAGATGAGCTGTCTTATAAAATCAAGTAACCAGCCTGAAATTGTTGGTCGTATTTCGAGAAAAAAAAACCTAAAATAATCTTGCATAAGACACTGACGAAATTTAGTAATTTTTGTAGACTTAAGTTCATTTTCTTAATTTGTTCACCTTTCCAATTTCACCATTTTTGTGTTGATACAGATTGTGCTGCTTCGACATGGCCCCGGGCCGCACAGAACTGCGAGGAGGGCCGCATGCGGCCCGCGGGCCGCGAGTTTGACACGTCTGCTCTATTGGATTGGTTTTCATGTGGTGTCATGAGATGTATTTGTCATGATATATCCTATCCGTATAGCTTAGGGATATATGTACATATGTAAATATCAGGTGCCAACTGTTATAGTATTATTAACTGTAATTATATTTTTAGAAAGTACATACCTGCCATTTTGATTATACATACCTATAAGAGGCTGCACTTCAAGTGTTGTAATTATACGAAATTTTAAAATAATCACAATGATTTTCTTTCTTATGCTACGTAAGTAGTTATTTTCATGTCATATCTTGCTTATTAGCTACATTCTACATATTTATGATTATTCAGTTAGTATATATTGCCTTGTAGCTTGATTTTATGTAGAATAGCATTATTGTGGATTAGGCCTAACGGGGAACCACACTAAAAAAAACGCGCTATGAGTTTTACCTCTTGGGTAGTGCGGAAATAAGCTCAATCAGAGCTTTATAAATAATATGACAATTCAAAAGGGGCGCCAAAAAATATGAGTGCTCCGGGCGCCAAAATTTGCTGCGCCCGCCCTAAACCCATCATGCAGTGTCTCGAATCACATTACATAGTCGCAGTCCAGTCGGTGAGTTGCAGTGAGTTCGGACATAACGTGCGTCGTTTATTGTTGTGAATATTTGTAACATTGGACTGCATTTAGTAAAATTATCGAATAAACGATTCTTAAAATATCACATCGCGAAACATCAAATGTCCTAATCTCCTATTTGTATTAACCGTTTTCTCCATACCCTTTTACCATCTTGCTGCTTCAACTTTATGTTTGTTTTTCCATCTCGTTACTTGACTCCCTTCAATGTGTTCCATACATAATTTGTACATTTCACAATAGAAAACCCCTGTGAGTAGGCAATGGCTAGCGGGTACACAAACCCTAACCTTGCATTGCTGAATGCACTGTGGGCGCAGTCGTATGCATACAAATTTACAACCGCCGCCCATATCTAGTGCTTGTATGTAGAACTGAGGGTGTGATACATGACCAGTTTTGCTAGCAATGAAAAGGGTTCTTGGAGGGGATTATATCCAACTTACTTGTATGCGACGACTTTCTAGTTGATAGGATATGGGGGAACATAGCAAATGCTAACGGATGCATTTTTGGCGGGAAAAATGGTAGGCGAGGGGTCCGAGGGAAGACTGTGGAAGGACGGTTGGTAACCGAATCCGTTTTTTCGGAGAGGGAGTCGAAAATAGCTAGGAGTCGAGAAAACACGCAAAAGTCGAGAAGACTCAAATCGGTCGGCGAATTGAATAATTTTATTTAAGGAAGAAAGAAATTCCACGAAGAATTTAAAACAAGTTTTTTAATGAAATTTTAATTCGTGTGAAATATGTACATAACGTAAACCGCTTCGTGATTGTGATTCTCGCAAAGTCATTTCCCCTGAGAAATATTAACATAATTCCCTCACCTGTGAAACAAATAATTCCTCACTTGTGAAACCAAGAAAATTTAGTGTGAAAAAGTGGAAACGATACGTAAAATTCCATTGTCCATTCGGTTGTGCGATATTAATTATCCCCGTTCTGCATAAGACAATTGCTTCGATGAATAGTGTATCGTTCGCAATTAGGGCCATAAAAGTTGCTATAATCATCTCAGCTGCTGCATTATAATGCATATTTTGCGAATTCAATAAGTGCTGGAAGCTTTTCTATATGCCGATATTGTGCCGAAGTGGAAAAGTGCATGAAGCTGTGCGATATCACCGAAATATTGTGCGAATTAAGCTTGTGGATTAAGCTATTTCGAGTGAAGCTTTTCGAGATCCTCATCGACATATTGTGCTATTGTGATCAGCGCTTGCGATTGAGCTTTGGAAGTTAAGCTTCGCAAGATCCGTTTCATCAACGTGTTGTGGAAAAGTGAAACTCGAATTTGAAGAAGGAGCATTCAAAACCAATATTGTCAGACATGAGTCGAGTCATTGGAGGTGTCAATATACCAGCGTTAATTGTCGCGGATTCCGCATTTAGATTTTCTAAAAATCTCATGAAGCCATACCCGTTCACATCGCATAGGACTGTAATTGAAAAAGCATTCAACCTTTATTTGTCAAAAGTAAGAAGAGTTGTAGAAAATGCTTTTGGACATCTTAAAGCAAGATTCAGGAGGGTTGGACGGGGTATTGAAAACACAATCGACAATGCTCCGGTCATAATTAAAACTTGCTGTGTGTTGCACAATTTTCTAATTGACGAAAACGACAAAATAAGTAGTGAATGGCAACAAAAGCAGCGCCATCATGAAGAACAACTTGGAAGAGAACAGCCACACACCGAGACAATTATTAACAGCCACAACCCAGATGCGGAAGCAATAAGAAACGCAATAACGACTTTCATAAATGTAAGGAGAATTTATTAATTACTGTTTATTACGATTTTTATTTTTTAATATGTTGAACATTTCTTTTTGATACATATTATTATCGTCTGCCATTTTTTTTAACACCTCCGTCCTATCCTTTTCGATTTCAGCCAGATTTTCTTCCAAGTTCAAAGTGGCCTTGTCGATTACTTAAGCCTCCGCTAAATAGTTGTCAATAACTTTGGACGATTTACCAACTATTTTTAAAATTTCACTTTGGAAACTTGTCATCTTTTTTTCCTTCATTTTAGATGATGCATTAGAGAATGGTGATGGCGGCATTGAAGACTCAACTGGCGATAATGACGATTCTGAGGATATCGATGTTGATGATGGTCCTGCCCCGGATGATGGTGGAGGCAATGGTGATAATTTAATTTTGCCGATGCAAATTCATCGATTTCGTCAAGGAAAATTATTTGAGTTTCCGTAAAGTTAGGAATATCTGTAACTATACAAATTAAACCGTTGTGTTCCATAAAATAGCTGATGTTTTTACCTTCAATACTGTCGCTAGTTACCCCATCTAGCCGCAGCGTCCCCAAAAAACTGTTGAGTTTCTTAAATAATGGCCACGGCGATGGTGAGCCACCAGACGGCCAATTAAATTTTTCTCTTTTCTGAAAGGTTTGTTATTCATTCAGTTTGTTATATATCGGATTATATTTCCTTGAATCAGTTTTGGAGGTTTTGGATTTTAACAAGGATTTCTTCTGCCGAAAAATTTAAACCCATTTGTTTTATATCCGCTTCCATCTTCTTGTAGATGTGGGAATTCTTTCTCGGCCCACGAAGGTCCGTGATATTGTCCTCCCATAAGGAAATGAGTACCTCCTCTTCTCTTGAATTCCATTTTGCTTTCGGTTTTTTGTTTTTGTACGACATTTTGCAATCTGGAACCTGCAACTACAGAGCACAAACCGCACAAACGTCAAATGCATTCTTCTTCTTATTATTTTTCTTCAATAGAGTATTTTCGCAAAGTGTGGAACCTAAAAATTAGGGTACGCACACGCTGAAAATCATCGATTTGGATTTAGATTTGTAGAAATCAAGCACCAAATCCAGGATTTTGGGACTTAAAAATGTATGGAAAATCAGCGGATTTTGCGGTAGATTTTGCTAAATCCCGAGATTTGTGAAAATCAAGGGTAGTGGACAAAGGGTATTAGATCCTATAAATTATGGAAAATATCCTATAAATACCAGGTAAATAATTACTTCAATAACAATACTTTTCCATACAATCCGTGGGTTATTGATATGGGTATGTTTCTGCCAGAATTAATACTCATCGCGGCTTCTTGCACGCGCATCGCAATTTCTTAATAATCCGGTTCAGCAACGGTACATTTTGTTTGTCTTTCAAAACGACTTAATAGTTTGAACACAATTTCGTTTTTGTGCAGTTGAGTGAGTTATAGTCGAATGGAAAGTGAAACAATCAATTAATAAATCTAGTGTAGAGTGTCAGATAAATCAATAATTTAAAAAATAAGTGTAATAAATTATCTTTTGGATCTTGTAACATAAGCACACTTTCGTGTGCCTTCGCAAGCGTATTTACTACGTAGTGTGTCTTCGTAGAACATTGGTCATGAGCAAGACCGTTTTTCATAAAAAATTCCAAGAGCTCGAACACGTAAAATATTGGTCATGAGAAAGACCGTTTTCGATATCAAATTCGAATCGCTCGAGCGCGGAGCACTAAATCTCCACCATTCATCGAACACACACCTACACAATGAAATACGCTTCTGAAGGCACACGAAATCGTCCTCCATGTTGTGGAAGTGATTTCCCGAACACGCACACGCACACAAAGCATACGCTATGATCTTTGAACATGCCGTTCACATACCCGCATTTGTGGAGTGTGTGTAGTGTACTTTGCACTAACACCACCATGCGCGAATGTCTGTATGTGAACGACGTGGTCGAAGATCAGAACACACACACACCAGCAGAGTGCACGGTCGTCCGCTATATAAGGCGGCTCAAAATGCAGGAAAGGGTCAGTCTTCCACCAGCCGCGACCGGAGTAAATTCTTCTGGCGAAGAGACGTCTTCCAGCCACCGAGGGGAGTTAGGACCAGCCGCCGGGACCTGGAAAAAGGAGTTATCCGCTCCCGTCCCGCTAAGAATCTTCGTTGTTATCCCCGGGAACGCGTAAAGTGCCCTTCCGGGACGGTTCGCGTGATACGTTATATTTTCGGCGTAACCATCGGAGTCGTCGCCGCTTTTTATTCTTCTCAAGCGTGGCGTGCCTTACCCAGGAATTTGCCCACCTCCGTTACGGTAGAGTACTGTCCGAGACGTTGACGATGCAGTGAACTCACGCGCTGTCCCCTTTTGAAAGTGATTGGTGTGGTATCAATACTTACATATGTACAGTGAAGGAGTGACAAACCCCAGAGTCAGTCTTTTATCGCATTGCTGCCGGTGATAGCCGAAATTTCCAGTTTCCCTTTTGTGGCCATATACGGTTTTAAGGTGTTGCGATCGATAACAGTGACCGTATTCGGCGAAAATAAACGGCAATTTTATTGCATTGCTGCCGGTGATAGCGGTAAAGTGCTTCCTCGGCGCGCGTGTATAGCGGAATTGGTGCGAATTGCTCTGCTCCTCTGGCAACCGCACGTTCCATTTGGAACGTTTGGAGCGAATTTAGGTCCTTTTGGTGCGTGTTAGTGCGAGGCGTTAGACTAAGAAAACCCCTGAGCGGGCTCGATATGACACGGTAAGTGCGCAACCACCATTGTATTTACCTGTGCCGAGAGAGAGAGGGATCTCAAACTAGCCATAATACCCACCAAAGCACGGAAACGAAGCCCCTGCCGACGTCGGAATAAAACGCGATACATGCTTTCTTTTGGTTTGAATTTTTATAATTTGGTTGTTAAAAGATACAAATTTTACACTAAAAACAAAAAAAAAATAGTCCAAACAATGATGAGCCGTCAGATGTTACTCGATGTTGGAAACGCTGAATAAAAATAAATTAGATTATAGTGTTAGTTGTGAAGTGAGTCCAAAAAGGGGAACATAGAAAATAAAACAAAAGAAATAAATAAAATATATATATATTTGGAAACTATAGAATGATTAAAAATAATAAACAACAAAAAAGGCATGTGCACATTAGGTTATCTTACAGTGAATTCCGATAAGTGATGAAGATATAATATAATGCAATTCATTGTCCACTTGAAAATAACATGAAGAAAATGTTCTCTATTAACTGTTTGTTAAGATAAGAGAGGCAAATAGAATGTTTCTGATGTCCATAAGAGTTACATTTTTCTATTAAATTTTTCTAAGATAAAAATAAGATTTGAAAGAATTGTTAAGAATATAAAAACGAATTGATTTGCGAAAAATAAAACGGAATTGCAACGACACCGGAATGAAATGGATAAGACATTCTTAAAATCTAACTGAATTTTTGTTCACAAGAGAGCTTTGAAAACAAAGAGTTCTACATTAAATATTATATACTAATTTTATGATGAAGTCGTCAACATTTTCTCGATAAAAAAAAAAAACAATAAATATGAATATGGATTAAACATTAGTTTATTTGCTTCCTCTCCTATACCTTGGCCCGTCCTCGTCCAGTGGTAATATGTTTAAACGGGGGTAACCCCCTTTCTTTTTCAGGTGTGCTCAGTTCGTCGGGTTGTGATTTTTTTTCTTTTTCAGTGCAGGACATGACGCGATTAAGTTTTTTTTTGGCAACACCAGCGAGGTAGTTTGACCACACATCTTTTTGGACCCCCCCTATACTCCCGGTAGCTGAGCTAGGGCACCGGCACGCGTCGTGGTTAGACTGAGGAGGTTTGCGCACGTAGGTGTCTGACCGGCCTTCACGGCAGGGTCACTCCGTCTTCGAAGGATTTTGGGACCAAGCAAAATCCAATAAGTGTTACAATCTTTTGACAGTTAAGTTGATTGTTACAATTTAACAAAAAAAAAGTGTTAAGTGTTTAAAAGGTGTTAAGTTGACAATTTCTTTCTGTCTTTTTTGAATTGTAATTGATACTTAAATTTGAAAGATTCGTGTCTTTATTGAGTTTGTTGATTATTCCAATAACCTGATGCTCCAATGCCATGAAAGTACAAAGCCGCCCTATGCCGCTCCGTCTTTCTATGCGATAGCTCCTGAAAATTTGATATTGATTAACGAGTCGATGACTGTATTTTCAACTATGTGCAGAGTCGCCCTATGCCACTCTAACACAAGAAATTACAACTCCGGTTTTTCTATTTGATTGACTGACACAATGTTCTTTAATGTTCGATAGGTTACAATGGAATGAAAAAATGACAACGGCAAAAATTTAAACAGTACGACCTTCACTGGACTTCAAAGTCAAATTTCAAATTTACGATATTTTCCTGTTCGCTAAATAGTACTGCCAACTTGCAAGCGGAATGATTGTGCTATCCCAAGCAGCTGATCTTGCTGAATCAAGTATGTAATGTACAATTCAAAATTGAGGTTATGGGAAATGTCAAATACAATGTTTACAAACAGATTTCAATCGGATCGGATTTCAATTCAGATAAGTATTTTGATTTTATAATTTTAAAGGATGTAATACTTTGTGGTTTCTCTTCTTTTGCAGGTTCATCAGGAGTGCTGTCCACGGTGTCGGTATCAGGATGCTGGGTAAGTTACAATTCGCATTAAAGTTGTTAATTCAATTTCATTTCAGGTTGCGTTCAATACGATCCGGAACATTCTCCCCCCGCTGGGATGTACATCCCTGAGTAATTCTTCTCGTGGCGTTTGGCGTTGACTTCAGCTTGGACACTGTTGATTGCTCGGTTGATCGTGGCATGGCTGGCAGCTTCGATATCCGATCAGGCTTAGGTAGGACGAAGTTCAAGCAGCTATGCTGCTGGTTCGTCTCTATCTTCACCTTCGCGGAGACGTGTATGCTTTAAATGGTGAGTTAAGGAAAGGGACGTAGGGTATGGGAACATTGTGCGAGAAAGATTAGATTAGCTTAGGATTAGAAGTGAAGGAAGTTGCCATTGTTTTATTGTCTATTAACCGGAAGGAGCGATATTTTAGTTATATTTCGTTTAAAGAGTTTTCCGTTTTGTAATACCGTCACTACGCGCACTAAATTGTCATGACCGGGATGTAATGCCGTAATTTTTGCTAGGGGCCACTTATATGAGGGGTATCTTTCGTCTTGAACTAAACAGATGTCACCAATTCGGGGTTCGGGTTTTTGTGACACCCATTTCGGTCGTTGCTGCAGCCGCGATAGATATTCCTTGGACCAATGATCCCAAAATACTTGCGCAAGTCGCTGTGTGAGCTGCCATCGTGATAAGTAGCTTTCCTTCAAATCGAGTACGTTAGGTTCGGGAGCGTTCAACAAAGTGTCTCCGATCAGGAAATGGGCTGGTGTTAGGGCAAATGCTTCAGAAGATTCATCATAAATTTGGCACAATGGACGCGAATTGAGGCATGCTTCAATCTGAGTGGTGGTGGTAGAGAGCTCTTCGTAAGTGAGAATAGCGTTGCCCAATGTTTTCCTTAAGTGCAGCTTCATCGACTTGACGCCTGCCTCCCAGAGACCGCCAAAGTGAGGAGAGGCTGGAGGGTTGAAGTGCCAGTTGATTCGTTGGTTTTCCGCATATTCCGCCATACGCTGGTTAGCCTTCATGATACGCATCATTTCAGCGTTAGCTCCTACGAAATTCGTTCCCATGTCACTGTACATATCTGTGCAAAGACCGCGTCTCGATACAAAGCGACGAAAACTGCCGAGAAAAGCGTCCGTTGTCAGGTCGTTTACCACTTCGATATGGATGGCTTTTACCGCCAAACATACAAATATGGCGATATATCCCTTATGGATACGAGCTCCTCTGCCCTTTTTATCCTTTATGCTAATTGGGCCACAATAATCCACTCCGACGTGAGTGAATGGACGCGACCTGTTGACCCTTGGAGCTGGCAAGCTTCCCATCAGCTGCGTTGCTGTCTGTGCCTTAGTCTTATAACAGTTTACGCAATTGTGAATGCATTGTTTAACGAGGTTGCGGGCATCCAGAATCCAAAACTTTTTTCGCAACGAAGCGAGCATGAGTTGTATATCGCCATGTATAGTTGTTTTATGCAAATCCTCGATAATTAGCTTGCTGAGGTTGTTATTCTTGGGCAATATTATGGGATATTTTTCGTTGAAGTTCATGTTAGCATGGAATAAACGACCACTTAATCTCAGAATGCCATCACCGTCCAAAAATGGGTGGAGACTGATCAATTTGCTGTCTTTGCTGATGGGTAGATCGCTCTTTAGCAATCGTATTTCTGATCCAAACTCGCAATTTTGGGCAAATACGATTAACATGTTCAATGATGCATCTAGTTCTTGCGCTGTTAGATGTCCTTGATTGATTTCGCACCTTTTTACAGCCTGACAAAAGCGTCGACAATAAGATAGAACTCGGATTAGACGATTAAGTGTTGAGTATTTGCCAAGGAGCTCATTTAATACTGATTCTTTCAAATGCAAATGATGACAAGATACTTCCATGACATTGTTTACTTCTTCCTTTGTAGGTTCGATATCTTCAGTGGATGGCCAATGTTCCTTTGAGCGTCGAAGCCAACCTGGGCCGTTCCACCACAAATCGTTGTTGAGGAGCTGATGAGGCACGACACCACGAGAGACAAGATCTGCCGGATTTGATTTCGTTTGCACGTACCTCCATGGGATATTAGGAACATTTTCGAGTATTTGGCAAGTGCGATTCGATACGAACACATTCCAACGACTTGGATGTGACTGAAGCCAGGATAGGACTATTTTAGAGTCAGTCCACAGGTACAGAGACTTGAAATTTACATGACCATCAAACATTTCTAAGAGTTGCTTTGTAATTTTAGACAACAAGACGGCTCCGCAAAGTTCCAACCGAGGAATAGTGACTGGCTTGATAGGTGCCACTTTAGTTTTAGCCATGATCATTTGTACTTTTGTATCATTCTTTGCTCGACTCACAATATAAAGAGTGGCACCATACGCTTGTTTTGATGCGTCACAAAATCCATGGAGTTCTAGCTCGTCCGCATCCTCTAAAGACACCCACCTAGGGATTTTGATGTTCTCGACTTCATGTAAGCTGTCTCGCAAACTGCACCACTGTTGGTTCATTTCACACGGCAGCTCTTCGTCCCAATTGAGACCACGAATCCAGATTTTCTGCATCCAACATTTTGCAAGTATTGTGACAGGTGCAATCCAACCAAGAGGATCGTATAGCCTGGCAATATCTGAAAGGATACTTCGCTTGGTGAAGACTTTAGCATTTGATGATAACGTGTATCGGTAGGAAAGACAGTCCGACGTTGGATACCACATTATCCCTAACGATTTGTGGCCTGTTTCCATTACGTTAACTTCATTTGTTATCTCTCGGTCTTCCATGGGTATGTCGCATAATAGTGATGGTTCGTTGGATATCCACTTCCTTAAGTGGAATCCTCCCGACTGCAGTAGTTGTGATAGCTCATTCATTTTTAACTTTGCTTCGTCCTTCGTGTTGGCTCCTGACAACACATCGTCCACATAAAAGTCGCATTGAATAGCTTTTGCTGCCCTTGGCCACACCTCCCTGCCTTCTTCAGCCAACTGTTGTAGCGTTCGAATCGCCAGAAACGGTGCGGTGGTAACGCCAAATGTTACCGTGTTGAAGCGATATTCTTGGATGTTTTCTTCAGCTTTAAAGCGCCATAATATCCGCTGATAGTCGCGATCTTCGGGACGGATTTCAATTTGCAAATACATTTTTGCTATGTCTGCAGAAAAGGCATATCGCTGCATTCTCCAACGAGTCAAGACCGCTAGTAGATCGTTTTGAATTGCAGGTCCCGTGTGCAATACGTCATTCAGCGACAATCCGGATGTGGTTTTTCGTGAAGCGTCGAAAACGATTCTGGTGCTTGTGGTTGAGCTGTCCTTTTGCACTGCGTGGTGTGGCAAGTAATACTTTCGGCTACCGTGACTGTCGTTCGTTTGCGTCGACTTCCCCGTGCTTTCCACTGGACTGAGAAAACCTTTGTCGATGTATTCTTGAATGCATTTGGTATACTCGATTTTCAATGTAGGCTCTCGAACAAATTTCCTCTCAAGACTTCTGAAGCTCGTTTCCGCTGCCCATTTAGAGTCTCCTAGTTCATGTTTCAAGCTCTCACTTTTGAATGGGAGCCCAACCATGAATTTGCCTGCTGCAGTACGCGTTGTTGTCTTTCGATAAAACTCCTCACACTCTGCATGCTCTGGTCGAATTATTTTTTGCATTTGCGGCTCTTCCATCTTCCAGAATCGCTCGAGGAGATCCTCTACTCGTGGTTGTTCTTCGACTTCAATGCTGAATGATTGTACTGCATTCTGTGGTTCACGAAGAGCTCCTCCTGATAGTACCCATCCAAGCTTCGTTTGCTGCAGCAGAACTCCGTTGTGATATGCGTTTTGCGACATTAATAGCTTGGCGTACACTTCTGCACCCAAAATCAAGTCGATACGTCCAGGTATGTTGTATTGGGGGTCTGCTAACTCCGATGCTGGTATCCCGAGATGCTGAATAGGTTTCATGTAATGCCCTGGTATAAACTTAGCTAGTTTTGGTAAAACGAAGGCTCGGAACGGAATGAGCTCCTCGTTCGTAGTTACAATCGCTGCATTGACGACTCCTTTCGCTTGATTACAGCCTGTTGAGCCGACACCGGAAACCATAGTATTGCATGGTGATTTGATCAGCTTGAGACGTTGTACGGCGTCCCCTGTGATGAGCGAAGCTTGGGAGCCTTGATCCAACAAGGCTCGCAACGTCACAGTTCCTCTAGGACCGTTTACTTGTACCAAAGCGGTGGCTAAGAGAACTGCTGAGGATGCACATCCATTCAATGCATGTACGCCGACCAATGTTTGTACATTGCTAGGTACAAAAACCTGTGCTGAAGTGGACGGGAAACTGCCTTCTTTCCTTTCCGTATGCGTTTCAGTTTGCTCCTTATGAAGCATAGTGTGGTGAAGCCCTTTGCACTTGAAACATCTGCTGTTGCTCGGGCAGGAAGTTGCCATGTGTCCTTTACCAAGACAATTCAAACAGAAACGATGCTTTCTTGCCATTTCATATCGTTGATTTACACCGGCCTTCAAGAATTGTGGACAAGCCCGAAGTTTGTGCGACTGAGAACATTCAGCACAGACAATTGATGTTTGTACATGGTGTGATTGAATCTTGCGTGGCGATTGACTATACGAAGAAGTGCGATTGTTCGTGGAAGTTGCTTCCAAGGTTCGAAAACGGGTGTGCAAAAATTTACGTAAGTCCTCCCAGGATAGAAGTTCGTTGCTAGTGGCTTGCTGTTGCTCCCACAAGGCTCTCGTAGCCGTGGGCAACCTTTTTACCACCAAGTAGACCACTACCGTATGCCACAAGTTGGTTATATCCATCGCTTCCAATAACTTCACTGCCTCTGTAGTCTTATCGAGCACTCCCTTGATAGCAGACGCGGATTCTGGTATCGAGTCGTGTTGCACGAGCACCCTTAATTGTGCATTAACAATCACATTAGGGTTGTCGTAGCGCTCGACTAGTGTCTTCCACGCCAAGTCTAGATTATTGCTACTGATTGTGTACGCGCTCAACAAGTTTGCTGCTTCTCCTTTTAAGCTGCACTTCAGGTAATGCAGCTTCTCGACGTTGCTGATATGTGTTTTGTTGTATATTAACGAACAAAATAGATCCTTGAAATTTAGCCAGTTTGCATAGTTACCATCAAAAATTGGCAACTCGATGCGAGGTAACCTAATATCGTTGTTGGTGCGCGTTGTATCCTCACTCACGTTAAGAGCCTCACCAGTTTGAGCCTCAACAGTTTTGACAGACGTGTCCTGCTTCATACCTAGTATAAGCTCATCGATTTCACTCTGCAGCTCCATACACATATCCTCGAACTCCATGAAGTGTTCCGCGAAATATGGCTTATCATACTCCGCTTCGTCCTTGATTTCCTCGAGGATTTTTTGGTGGGTAGCCGCGTGTTTTTTTTGTAATTCAAGCACTCTATTGCGAAGGATGGACAGATAACTGTTCGTTTTTCGGACTTGCGAGTCCTTTTTAAAGTTCCTGCGCATTCGAGATAGTTGCTCGAAATTGAGTTTTTGGGTTCGAACTAATCGCTGCATGTTGAGGCTTGACCGAAATTTCGAAACGAATTGTAAAAACCGCGCGATCGTTTTTCGAAACGACTTGTAAGAAACGCGCGATCGTTTTTCGTATGATTAATATTTTCAGAATAACGGTAGTATCGGCAACACAGGATTAAGGATAGAAAATGTAGGAAAAAAAGGACTCACCAGAATTCAGAATTGTGATTCGGCGAATCCGGCTCGACGGACCAAATGTTGATTATTCCAATAACCTGATGCTCCAATGCCATGAAAGTACAAAGCCGCCCTATGCCGCTCCGTCTTTCTATGCGATAGCTCCTGAAAATTTGATATTGATTAACGAGTCGATGACTGTATTTTCAACTATGTGCAGAGTCGCCCTATGCCACTCTAACACAAGAAATTACAACTCCGGTTTTTCTATTTGATTGACTGACACAATGTTCTTTAATGTTCGATAGGTTACAATGGAATGAAAAAATGACAACGGCAAAAATTTAAACAGTACGACCTTCACTGGACTTCAAAGTCAAATTTCAAATTTACGATATTTTCCTGTTCGCTAAATAGTACTGCCAACTTGCAAGCGGAATGATTGTGCTATCCCAAGCAGCTGATCTTGCTGAATCAAGTATGTAATGTACAATTCAAAATTGAGGTTATGGGAAATGTCAAATACAATGTTTACAAACAGATTTCAATCGGATCGGATTTCAATTCAGATAAGTATTTTGATTTTATAATTTTAAAGGATGTAATACTTTGTGGTTTCTCTTCTTTTGCAGGTTCATCAGGAGTGCTGTCCACGGTGTCGGTATCAGGATGCTGGGTAAGTTATAATTCGCATTAAAGTTGTTAATTCAATTTCATTTCAGGTTGCGTTCAATACGATCCGGAACAGAGTTAATTTGATAAAATTAACGACAAAACTTTCAAAAATTTAATGAGCATCCAAAAGGCTGTTTTCAAACAAGACATAGAAAGGTATACTGAGGATTTGGTAGGAAGGACGGTTGCAGTCAATGAGGAGCTGCATGAAACTGTCGAACCTACCGATGTAGTATTAGGCTCTCAACTTAGTTCCGTTATAGATGACGAACTGCTTTCCATCGTGTCGACAAATGCCGGTGATCATTTTGAAAATTCCGAGTTTAAAAGAGAGCAAATAAAAAGATGGGCTATTCAAAACAATATTTCGCAGACGATTTTGAGCGATTTGCTTAAAACTTTAAACACAATTGGTGTGCGAGGTTTGCCATTATCTGCCATAACATTGTATATGAGTGAAAAGTGTGACATTCCCGTTAGGCCAATAGACAAAGGAGAGTTTTTGTATGTCGGCATTCAAAATTATTTTTTGACCAGATCGTTTGAATTTTTAAAAATTTACCTGAAATATCATATGATATTGGTAGATGGTCTTAAAGTATACAATAGCTCGCGAAGAGTGTTTTGGACAATATTAGGTTCGATAGTTGCTTTTCCGAATGAGCCGCCTTTCTTCATTGCATGTTTTTCAGGTTTCGAGAAACCCGAAAATGTCAACGCGTTTTTAAAAGATGTTTGTGAGGAAGTAGCGCTTCTAAAAGAAAACGGCATTCGCATCGGTACAGGAAACAACTTAAAACAGTTTCGAATCCGACTATTCACATGTGATTCGCCAGCTCGAGCTTTTGTTAGTGGGACTCAGTGTCACACTGGGAAAAATAGTTGTCCAAAATGTTGTCAGCCGGGCAAATATTAAGAGTATGCTTTTCACAAACATCGGGAGTGCTTCGTACAGATAATACTTTTGCAAGACGAACTGATAAATTACACCATAGCTTCAATTTTAAAACTGCGGAAGTTATTTTAGAACCTCGGAATATAGGAATGGTTTCTCAGTTCCCTCTTGATCTCATGCACTTGGTTGATTTGGTTGTTGCAAAAAAACTTCTGCAACTTATTATAAAAAAAGAGAATGTGACTAAAATGAATCAAAAATTTGTAGTATAATGAAAATATTAAAATTTGAATTTTATGTGCGCCTCCTGTCGGCATAGAATCTGCGAGGCGATCAGCTGTTCGTTCACAATGCTATTGTGAACGAACAGCTGGGAATGGACATTTTCGGGGATTCTAGTTGTGACAGTGGCAAAAGATAGAAGTGTGCTTCGCATTGTCGCGACAAATCTGTGGAATCATAACAATTTAAGAGAAATAAAAGTGTTTATAACGTACAATATATGAGTCATTACAAATTAAAGATTCTATCCCAGCATATTCCTTCGGAGTGTGGCAGAATTTGTAGAGATTTCAATGATTTGTCCATTTGAAAAGCAACAGAATACAGACGTTTTTTTACTTTATACTGGAATATATATTTTAAAGGACTCTGTAGATGAAGACGTCTATTATCTTTCTTTTCTAGTGCAAAGTAGCATAAGAATGCTATCTTGCGAAGTATCTTGCCAGACGCAAGTTTTTTCAGTGATAGTGCCCTAAATGCACAAAACTTGGGTTTTATATTCCTCTCATTTTTAATATTAATAAAATTAAAATTATGTAAGATGTGATAATAGTAATAAGTATGGTTTTATGTTACTAATACATTTACCCTTGATATAATTTGATTACAGGTAAAAAAAATGAATTCGTAGCCCAATCTAAACAGATTCGCGAAACTATGATCTTAGCTAAACAATCACTCAAGGCGACGAAGCTGTGGACGAATTGGAGATTGAGATTGCATCTCGATTCCCAATTACGTCCATAATGGAACTTAGTGATATCGAAGCGAGAATGGAAGTCGCATAATTCGCTGACTCAATGGTAAACCTATTCAAATTCATCACAACCAATAATGAATATTCAAATGTTTCTAATTCATTTAAGCGGACATATTCAAGAAAAATTCAAGGAGCAGCATCGAGCCCGGAGTTCGTGTTTCGTAAAATATTTGAAGATTTCAATTGGGACGGCAGATGTGCAAAAAGGGCTTCGAAGTCCCTCAAAATTGTGAACAAAACATTATTCGGTAATTTGTGAAGTTTATGGAATTTACTTATTCGTTATGTAATAATTTATTATTATTTATTTAGATATTTTCTTCGCATTGGATCGGCAGGGTTTTTAGGCGCTTATGCGAAAACCTATTGAAAAGGCGCACAATAGATTTAAACAGAACAAACAGAAGGCGATATAAATCCTATTTTTATGTATTAATTTATTTTGAATGAATTGTGTTTTTTTATGTTTTGTGTTTAAGTTTGTTTCACGAAATAAATGAATCATTAAAAATAAACCAAACTAAAAATCTTTTAATTAAAAAAAAAAATTCTGTATCATCCAATGAATACATTGTAGAGAACATTGAAACGGGTGACATTTTATTACCGAATTCGCTGTAAGTTTACATTCTTAATTTTTTTACCGTTTCGGTTTTCTTCTTTCTTGCTCTTTTCATAAAGTTTCTTATACAATCCAAAGAGTCTTTCAAAAATTGTCAACGTTTTGTGAAAAGCAAAGGGACGAAATTCTATTATGCTGCTGAGATTCA
The DNA here is from genome assembly GCA_949715475.1 of Microchrysa polita. Lineage (NCBI taxonomy): Eukaryota > Metazoa > Arthropoda > Insecta > Diptera > Stratiomyidae > Microchrysa > Microchrysa polita. The sequence goes on along the minus strand of OX454415.1, from coordinate 43,865,868 downwards.
TACTGGAAATGCGTGGTTGTCGTTTCATCGAAAAGGAAACAAAACGGATTCTATGTCATTCTTTAATTGATCTCGCACGTACGGAGCCACTCCAAAAACGAGGACATAACGGAATTTCGTTTCAGCCATCGAGTACTTTTTGGCAATAGTGGAATCTGGGAACATTGCCCGAAAAACGACTCCCTTTTCATTATTGGATGTAAAAGAATAATTTATTTTTGCACGATTCTAAGACCCACAAAGCTTCAGCGCGCAACGTTTCTTCTTTGATGAAAACTGTAAGATCGGGCGAGTAGATGACAGTTGCATTTCGCGATTCTCGGATGATCCTTGCATTAAAGTCTGTGATGTTCATGTTCTACCAGATTGGACTTTAAGCAAATTCACGTGTTTTTCCGTTTTCGCATGTTGCCGCACAAGCGATACACCGCCGCCAGATATACTGAAATCGTACATGTCGTTAAAAAAATTTCTCCTGGCACCGTCGAAATCCAAGGAAATTCATTTTTCCAACTTGCACAAAACTTTGTTTTAAATTCCATTTTCTAACGTATAAAGAACACATATGAGATAAACGCGAAAACCACACAATCACTTAATATGTACGTAGAATTCAAAACGAAACAAGCTAAATCTGTAATAACGTAAAACATTCTCATTTTTGCACAAGAAGAGTGTAAGAAGAACTTACGCTCATTTCTCTTTATTACTTTTTTCTTTTAGATCTTGTCAACAAACAAGTTGTATGAATGAATGTAGGGGAGACCGGGACTGGTCCTAACAGGGGCAGGTATTAACAGGCTGATAGACGCCAAACTATCAGACTGAGAATCAAACAAATCATGATTGTCCTGTGTGTACACAATGCTAAACGTTTCGAGACTCGTCAGTTTAATATGCGCCGTCGCGTCGCAGGAACGAGTTGTGTGTGGTGTGCCCATATGAACAGGGAAACGATCTTTTTTGATCTTTTTTTGATCTTATTTTCTTGATTTGCAATCTTAATAGAAATTTCAAAGATGTGATACTTTAACTTATATAAAAAGTGTTTATTCAGCTATAGATGCACTCTTATTTCTTGCTGATAAATTACGTATTTATTATAGTGCAATGTGAGTTCTGAAAAAATGGGCCTTGGGGTTAGTTTTAACAGAACACACGGGGTAAGTTCGAACATGTTAACACTTACCCCAATCGCGAGTTAAGTTCCTGTGTTAGGATATTAAGGCTAGAGTTCCAGTTTTTTTAATTACCTGTAATTTTTTTCAAATATGTTTATTTAATTTTTTGAGTTTAAGAAAACTGCTATAAAAGCCAACGTTTTGTTATTTAATTATCTTTAGCGTTAAAATACTGAACATGATGATACTGATCGTTGTATTCAATTAATATGAGACTGAAAAAAATAAAGGTTGATTTTGTAGATTAACTGGTGTTTAATTATTTGCAAAAAGTTCAAATTCGATGATTACCCTTCCTGTTAAAACTTACCCCAGGGCTGTTAGAACCAACCCCAGGCTGGGGTAAGTTTTAACTTATGAGTTTCTTAGGAAAAAAAACCTTATTATTCAGAATGCAATACGCTTACAATAATTTTGATAATTTCTGTTTAAAGTAAGGTGACCAGATCCTTGAGGGACAAATGCTGTACACAATGTTGACCAAAATACAACTCCTCAACACCCTCATAGGCTTATCCCATTCGTAGTGCCGTACTTACTCTTCATGGCAGTAGTACATATTTATGAAAAAAAAAACCGTTTAATTCTCAAGTGTCAAGCACATTTGTGGCCTTTCGTTGTGTATCGATGTGCATCTTCTTTTAGAAGAAAGCTGTATGTTAGCAAGATTGTCTCCATTGAATGTATTCACGTCCACTCCGCTAAATACTTTTCGCTGAGCAAAATATAGCGATTTCTGGTTATATGTACATATTTCTCTCCACACCAGAAGGCACTCGGTATTTTGTGATGCAAAGCGCAACGTCCTCTATGTAGCGCAAAATTTCTACACTTCTCAACTAAGTAGCCTTATAGCAGAGTAGATGGCGGAAAGAAGGCAGATTACGCTTTGTCGCTCATTTGTGTGCGCCCTTTGAAGTAGAATTCGCTGCGAAATTGGGGCCCGCTCACTTGCTCGTTCATGCACCCCGCAGGGGGGTCGGTGTCCTTGTGACATCAGCCAGAAATGGCTGTATGTAGTGGGACAAAGATCTTTGGTGATTTGCGCCACCACGGACCTAGCAGCGCAAGGGGACCCCTGGTACAGTTGATACGCCATGGCGAGGATCTGTACAAAGACCATTCGGGCGGTAACGTTCCCGAGCTCCTGAGTTATGTACGGGTGGCTCATGGCGTGACCTACCTCCTCCCATGACTTACGGGAGGGAAGTCACTAAAGGCCAAGCACGATTATGGTGTCCTCTGGTGGGGGAGTGCATCGTATTAAATCGTGTGAGCTTCGGAGTTGACGGCTTCGCATGACCCGAGTCCTGAAGGGGCTAGTTAGGGAGAACGGCCTTGGTGGTAAATGCCTACGCGCTTATATCTAACTAGTTGGTGGATTGATGACCACACTGCCTGAGTCGCATTGCTGACTAGTAAACTGAAGGGGCCACCTGGATGTGAAAAGCAGCGCTACGAGTCTGCACAGGCTCGTAGTCACAAGTCCAACGAGCCTGGGATGTGCACATCTGAATTCTCACGTGAGGCTTAACCAATAGGGGGCCGAAGGAGGATCACAGCTGCTATAGAGAAGTCTATAGCGAATAGTGAACTACGGGGATGGGTGTGCCCAGGGGACCATGGTCCTTTCCCATCAAGGAGTTGGCTTCGTAGTGGCTGGAGGTTGTTACCCAAGTCATCCAGCTAGTGATGCAACCCCGGGGTTGGGTTCCTGAAGGTGAGTGCATTCGCCGGATGGAGAAATCCCCGTCTGGCAACAACATCGTGTCAGTAAAAAGCCGAAGGTCCAAACACTTCGAGGGACCGGGAGATAAAGGCCGAAAGGCTAGGTGCTCCCCTGACGGTATACCTGTAGATGGTTAGCTTGTTCGTGCATGCACATTGTACCTTCTAATTTCCCATAAGCGGACAGCATTGCGTATGACATTTTGTCCGCTTGTTGGAAGTGTGTCCTTACGCCGCTAATCCATTCATATTTAGTCTTGTACATTTGATGAAATTGGTAAAAAGTGGGGACACAATCATTCCCATTTTTATATTAGAACCTATCGGTAGGATATGGATGGTACTTTTCCTGCTGGCTAGTTTCGATTTTCGGGGTAAATTTTTTTTGGGTTATGATTAAAGGGAAATTTTTCTAGAAAAAATACAGAGAACAATGATTTAGAATGCATTTCTTACTATCAGTCAATCGTCAAAACAGTACCCCAATATCATATACTATCATTAAAAGTAAAGTATTATTGTCCAATGTTCCTTAATAAAGGGTGTCTTAAAAAGAACGCTTCTTTAAGAAGACAGAAAAGTATATCGACTTCTTTTTCCCAAACTGCTAGCTGCAGACCAATTTAATTACTACGGGCCAGTTATTATTTTTCTGTGAGTAGTGACCAGACTTCTGAGAACCTCACGAATTAGCCCGCAGACTAATCTTTGGGAAACATATATGTTGATGGTGCCGTAGTCGCAGTTTTTACATAGTTTCTAATAGGTAAGATGTCAGGCTTATCATTCATATTTTCCGATCGAAAACAATTTCAACTACTAAGGTACACAATGCTGATTACAGGTCGGGCCGGCAAGAATGCTGTACATTTTGCTGTACGCTTCTCAATGCTGTACGAGAAGTCTAAATGCTGTACTGTACAGCGAAATGCTGTACGTATGGTTTAGCTTAGTTTAAAGTCCTATTAATTACGAATTTTATGGCAGAAAGTCATGCCTCTAACGCAAAAGGCTGGGTAGCTAAGAAGTTTTGTTTAAAATTTGTTAGAACCAGCCCCGGTTTCCTCTACTAGATCCAAAAATACAAAGAATGAAATGTGGGACTGGTGGAGTGAGAGCACTGAGCGAGTCCGCTAGACTTAGATTTAGATTTATTGAGGGCTCAGGCAACAGGAGTTGCCCTAAGCACTGCGACCAGTGGTCTATTGTACCATACCGCTAGACTTACTATTCGTTTCGGTTAGGAAATCAATAAAATACGAGAGCACACAACTGTGTGTGATGAGAGGATGAGACCGAATAAGAATTCTTATTGGGACTGTTTTTTTTATAAGATTTGATATATTAAATACAGTGATGCGAAAATATTCAATAAATGATTGAATTTAGCATTTTTTAGAGAGATCAATGAAAAATATTGAAATATATAGGAATAGGCGCAAAATATATAAATATGGGAAATATAGGAATTAAAGGAGGAGTACGGACCCTGTAAGTATATAAACGAGGCTATATTTGGGGTAAATTGCCTTTACCTTAAACCAAATAATACCAGACATTTCGATCGAAAATTAATCTAAGATTCTTGCAGGTTTGGCGATATAATTCATATACATACGCAATAGCAAATATAAACAGAGAGACAGCCGGACATCCACCCGATACCCCCGCACATTCCATACGATTGGAAACTCATTTGATTTTGACCAGGATTCTCTTAATTTGACAGATTGTTTTGCAGTGGGAAATGGCTGTCAGGTGATCTGATCAACATCAGTTTTCTGAAACCACGACAGCGATCAAGACAAATTGACACCAAGCTTATTGTGTTTTTAAAGACAAAACATTGAAAGTGCTGTACATTTATTATTTATTAAATGAGGTGTTTTGTAAGTGGGCGTAAAAGCGTGTATAATCGCGAAAAAGGAAAAATTTCGTTCTTTCAGTAAGTATATTAGACTCTATCGGTCTAAAAGTGTCTGTTGTAGACGTTTCAGTATCGCGTTAATACATAAGTATTTATATTTAACGGAAAAATCCAATTTTAAAAACGTAAGCATTGCTTATTTATATGGAATCAATATGACAAAATTTGTCTCTTTATTTCAAGCGTTGATCAGTGGCGTATCAAAAATGAGGGATTTATGCATTCTTCTAATTTTTTTAGATTTCCAAAAACCCGAGCTATTAAAGACCAGTGGATTAAAGTGCTCAACGCCAAAAGTGATTCGATGACTGAAAAGAGCTGAGTGTGTTGATTGCATTTCGATGATATGGATATTTTGCAATTAAACAAACGAAAATAGCTTATAGCGACAGCAATTCCGAAATTGAATCTACCGATAACAATGGTAAGTTTTTTTTTTCATTTTAATCGAAATTTGTTTTATAAAAAAATTGCAACGCATTCAATATTTACTCGATCATCCACGAAAAAACTGTGATCGGCAACATTTTTCTCAGTTTTACATGAACTGAACAGATCAACTAGCCAGGCGTTTCCTATTATATTCCTCAATTGCAGGTATGTATTTATCGAAAATAATTTTGAGGCTTCGGGAGATCTAACAGAATCCGAAAAAGTAAGTCTGAAATAATATGTATGTACGAATATAATGCGATGACTCAAATATAATGTTGTCGTGTTTGTTTCCGTATAGACGATAACTTGGAAATTTATTAACTTGAATTAATTCGTGGTCAGTATTATGGTCTATCTAAACCATCGCTTGGAATAAACTTGGTACGTTTTTCATAATGAATATTATTATATTAATAGTTTATATTGTCATAAACATGACAACGAGTCAGCTGATAAAACACGTTCAAACGTATGTATGTACCTATGTAGTTAAGTAATTCTCTCTCTCTCGACAGAATGCCACCTAACGGAAACACTACTAATACAAGTGTCAAACGAGAATTTAAACCATAGTAGAAGTATCTGGATTGAAAAGGGAAAACTTAAGGAATAGACAAGATTAATCTACACAGAACAGAACCGGATAGTACGACTATAAAAGGCCGCTCGGTCGTGTATGAGAGTCAGTCCAGTTTTGGAGCACGATAGTGTAGACAACGAATTGTAAAGACGCGAGTGAAGTTCATGGGCGATAGTACGCGTGATTAATTATTAGTCACGTACACGGAGAGAAAAGATTTAGTCAGGTTAACGAAACGAGTTTCGTTTCATCTTTTTCCGTACACGGAACGAAACGAATAGTTATAACAACTAAACACATAATTTATTTCTTCAATTTTCGTTAGTTATTCTTACGAATCCGTTCAGTAGTTTCTGAATAATTAATTTTACTAAACAGTTAGTTGAAATAAATATTTCATATTTGGTGCTTGCCATTTATTCCAAATAAACATACGGTTAGTACGACCTAACAACCAAATTATATGAAAAGATCGCAATCACGATATATACTTCTTCTGTGCAGTGTAGAAGAAAATATAACTTCACAACTTTACATAGTCCTTTTTCATACATATGTATTAACAAAATGTATGTACATTAAAAAAATGTGAATGTTCCTGAACTCGCGACAATGTGCGTATACATAGTATAGTAGAGTAACTGTGCCTAATATGGAATAGGATCTTAATATGGAATAGCGCATTTTCTCCCAAACTACAAATAAGCCATCTGTTGTTAGATAGAAAATGAGTAAAGCATGTAATGAAAAGTCACTAACTTCACGCATATTCGAAATCACATAATTAGGGGATTCACAAAAAATATAAATGTCAAATCACTTGTTGCCAAAACTTTGATCGTGCCAGGCAAAAGTTGAAAACAAAGTTTGTTTAAAGTAAATTTAAAGTGCAGTTACCATCGAATTTCAGTGATTACATACGGTAGTTGTCAAGTAAGCAATACGTTTGTGGTTAAAATACTTTATTTAAGAAATATTTGCAATTATGTTGGAAAGCAGGAATGTTCGTATTATGGAATACTTTAGTGATCCTAATATGGTATAGTATTCCATATTAAGAATATTCATTTTTCCATGCTTTTGTGGGTAATTCTCTGAAGAAATCATTTGAATAATTCGATATTAATTTACAATTTGTTTAGATATGTCCAAACGCAAGCAGTGGAATACGGTAGATATGGAGAAAGCCATTGATGCCATTAGAAACGGAGAAATGGGTTACCTTAAAGCTGCAAAACGATTTACAGTCCCACGTGGAACACTATTTCGTTTATGTAAGAACAGAGAGAGAACTTCAGCAGAAGCATCAAGAATACCATTAGGCAAAAAGCCTACTTTTACAACTGCAATGGAATTGGAGCTTGTAAGGTACATAAAGGAAATGGAAGGCCGATACTTTGGATTAACGTCGGAAGATGTAAAATCTCTTGCTTTCCAGTTAGCAGTTAAGAACAACATTCCAAATAAATTTTCGGTAACGAACCAATCTGCAGGTAGAAAATGGCTTAAGGGTTTTATTAAACGCCATGCCAAGGAGATTTCTATCCGTCTCCCAACTGGAACCTCATTTTCTAGAGCAAAAGGGTTCACTAAAAGTAACGTGGACAGATTTTTTTCACTTCTCAAAGCTTCTTATGAAAAATACCACTTCCAGCCAGATCGTATTTTTAACGTTGACGAGACAGGAATCTCGATCGTTCAGAGTCGACAGCCCCGAATCCTTGCAACGAAAGGCAAACGACAAATAGGACTCCTGACGTCAGCTGAAAGAGGGTCATTAGTAACAGTAGTTACATGTATGAGTGCTGCTGGCCAATTCATACCACCCATGTTTATTTTTCCTAGGAAAAATGAAAATGTACAGCTGATGAAAAATGCGCCATCAGGTTCAATAGCGGCTTATCATCCATCAGGTTGGATACAAATCCCACTTTTTACGAAATGGTTTGAACATTTGAACCTGTAGTAACTCCATTCATTGATAAAATGACGGAGTGGTTTCAAAACAACATAAACTGCACCGAGCACAGTCCAACACAAATGTGGAATAGTTTCGCTGAAGTGTCAGTAGGTGAGGCGGAAAAGGCACTTGGAGTTTCGAAAGGTCCACTCCACACGAAGAAAGAAACATGGTGGTGGAACACCGAAACTAAGGAAGCAGTGCAAGCCAAATCGAACGCATTTAAGGCATGGACGAAATGTGAGTCAAGCAGTGAAGCCGAACGGGTTCAACTTCGCGAAAATTATATGCAATGCCGGAAGAAAGTAAAGCGCTTGGTAGCTCAAGCAAAGGCGAAGGCAGCTGAGAAGTTCTACCAAGAATTAGAAACTCAGACTGCGACTGAAGGACCGTCTTTGCGCGAGAGACCTAAGCACGACGCCAGGATATTTAGGGTCGCAGCCCAAAGGAGAAGGAACGCTCGGGAAATACAGGCGCCAAAGTACGTCGAGGACTCGCAAGGAATGTTGCTGATTGACGATACGGCAATTTGTAGCAGGATGCGAGAGTATTTTGACGAACTTCTAAATGAAGAATTTCCTCGAGCAGCTTTTCAAGATGTTGAGCCGAATACCACAAACATTGAAGATATCTCAGAGGAAGAGGTGATGGAGGCAATGCATCAGATGAAACGCGGAAAGGCAGTCGGCCCGGACAAAATCCCCGCGGAATTTTGGTTGAAAATGGAAAATGTCGGGCTTAGTTGGCTCACAGTTCTCTTCAACAAAATCAAAGGTGGGCAACCGATGCCTGATGCTTTCAGGGAAAGTTTTCTTCTTCCTTTCTATAAGAACAAGGGAGACTCACGCAAACTCAACAACTATAGGGCTATAAAGTTAACACCTCATACACTGAAGATCTACGAGCGAGTTGTCTGCAACCGATTGAGAAAGATTGTGCGGTTGAATGACAATCAATGCGGCTTTGTTGAAGGTCGATCTACAGTCGATGCGATTCAGTGCATTCGTATTGCAATGGAAAAGTATAGAGCAGCACGAAAGGACTTGTACTTTGTGTTCATCGATTTGGAGAAGGCATTCGATAGAGTACCTCGTGATCTGATATGGTTGGCCTTGAGAGCACTTAATGTCCCCGAGGCATACGTCAGGATGATACGAGACATGTATGATGGAGCTACGACTAAGGTTAGATGCACAGCCGGTGAATCAGAAGAATTTCCGGTGAATGTTGGAGTACACCAGGGCAGTGTATTGAGTCCGTTGCTCTTCAACATCATCATGTGCTACTTATTAACACGTGTCTCCGACGGCCTAGAAATATCTCTTCTTTTTGCTGATGATATAGTCCTCAGTAGCCCAAACATCGTTGCCTTGCAAGCCGCGCTTACAAAATGGTGTGACATTCTGGAGGAGCATGGACTGAGGGTAAGTATAACAAAGACTGAGTTCTTATGCTGCCAATTCTCAGACCCAAATGCACCGATACCAGAAATGTACGTCAAAGGAGAGCAGCTTAAGTCTTGTACCAAGTTCAAGTACCTTGGCTCGATGGTGAACAGCGGAGCTACATGCGATGATGACATCAAACATCGCACAAAGGTTGGGTGGATGAGGTGGCGAGAAAACTCTGGAGTTTTCTGCGATAAGAAAATGCCACTGAAGCTAAAGGGCAAGTTGTACAAAACGGTTGTACGTCCCGCACTCATGTATGGATCAGAATGCTGGACCATGTATGAAGGTTACGCGAAAGAAATGACAGCGACTGAAATGAAAATGTTACGCATGTCAGTTGGTGTAACCAAAAGGGACCACATCAAGAGTAGCTACATCCGAGGCAGCTTGTCCATAGACCAACCAATCACCGAAAAGCTCGAAGACCGACGAATGGATTGGTATTGCCATGTTCAAAGGCGTCCGCCTGAGAACCCCGCAAAGAGAGCGATATCAATGGAAGTTCCACTTGATGGACCCAAGGCCAGAGGCAGACCAAAGAACACCTGGATGTGTCAAATGAAAAAGCAACAACAACGCATTGGTCTCGGCGATGACACGATCCAAGATAGAGCTGCCTGTAGAAATATGCTGAGAAATTATCGCCAAAACGGGCGATGTGCCTACACCGCAGGTCGAGCAACGCGGAACCATGGAGCGGTATAAAGAACGAGGCAAGGAAGAAGAAAGGTTTGAACATTTCGTCAGAAAAACGAGCCCAACCAAGGAGAATCCAGTCTTGTTAATATTAGATGGGCATTACAGCCACACTAGAAACTTAGAAGTTATCGATATGGCAAGAAACCATTTCGTCACAATTATTTCGTTGCCACCTCATTCAACACATAAAATGCAGCCACTTGATCGCTCGTTCATGGGACCACTGAAAACATACTATAGCGAATATATTCGGACTTTCATTCGAGAACATGCACGCCAAGTCACGCTCTACGATTTAGCAGAGCTCTTTGCCAAGGCTTATACCAAATGTCAAACTGCCGAAATATCTTGTAATGGATTTAAATGCACGGGTATCTATCCTTTTGACGATAATGTTTTCACGGATGTGGATTTCCTTGCTGCTAAACAACATGATGATTCAGAGCCGGGTCAGTCACCTAAGCCCACTTTAATGCATCCGTCAGAAATATCAAGCCAGCGAACTCCAGCCAATACTTTAGTTCCAGCAGCAAGTACAAGCTTTGCAGTTTCACCCTGGGAACTTGCTCCAGTTAAATCGCTTGCAACAAAATCAAACAGAGCGGGTGGAAGAAAGACAACGCAGTCTACTGTATTAACCGAAACTCCTTACAAAAAATCTTTAGAAGTATCCCTAGCTTCTGGAAAAAAACGAAATTTATTCCAAAATGAATCAACTGTTTCCAAAGCATCGCAATCCAAACGAGATTTTAAATCATTTCAAGCTTCAGGAACAAAGCAAAATGTATTGAAACGTAAACCGAATGTTTTAAAAGCTCGACACTTAAGGAAAAAGAATCAAGTTGACATCGATAGTACTACCAGTGAATCCTCACTACCCAGCAGCGTAAATGATGATAGTTCAAACGATTTAGAATTTGAATGTGATATGCAGCCACGATTTGATTCTATCTGTGTTGTGTGCGGAGTTGCATATAATGGCGAATCTGATTTCCGACGATGCGTGCAATGTGATTTGTGGGCGCATCGCAGATGTTTCGGAAATGAATTTATTTGTGAGTGTTGTAAAAATCCATTTTCTGTTCACAAAATGAATGAATAATAAAACAATTTCCGTAAGAACCAAAAATGTTCCTAATATGAAATATTCCATATTATGCGTAACTGTCCACAATATGGAATATCCCATATTATGAACCACTTTTTTCATTTCACTAAAAACGCCTTGTGCCAAAGATCTCCTTATATTTAGATAACCATTTACATTTCAGTACTCAGCTTTGCAGCAACGATTCTCAACCGATTTTTAGTTATTTAAAAAAAAAATTATTTAAAAATGATGCTTTTTGTCAATTTTATAGGAGAAATAAAAAGTAGTATTCCATATTAGGCACTGTTACTCTATATTTTACATGTATCGACACGATTGTAAAATTTGTAACAATCCTTTCCTGTTAAGGCAATTTATTTTAGGCAAAATTAGTACTGACAAAAATTTATCAAATCATTCATCGTTAAACACGCCTCACATAAGCAAAACTTTGTAAACAAATTTTTCTTAGAAAATTTCGCGCAAAAATCCCTCTAGATTTGTAAGAATTGTACAAAGTTCCCTCACACCTGCCAATTTTTGTTCAAAATGTACTATTGGAATAAGCTAATGTGATGTCTACCCATCATGAATAAAGCGCGGTTCACACGGGTCGAGTAAATGGTCAAGGAGAGTACTTTCCACTTTACCGAAAAGCTACCACCATGCTAGTTGCTGTAACTCGACTGTTTTCTAGTTGTTAAAAGTTCAACTCTACTGTACTTCAACAATTCTCCTATCGTCACTTCAACATTTCTACTATATTCTACCATGCTGAAACATTGTTGCAATCGGCTTCCGAAAAATTTTTGTGTTAAATTGGATACATGCATTTGCCAAAACTTGTTTTAGAATCAATCAATTGTCGCGTACCGTGTCGTCGTGCCTAGTGCCGGGTGCAGTCATTGTTGTCCGAGTTTTAGTTTGTTCTTGTTTGCATTCGGTCGGTATCGCCCATCGCCTGTTGACTGCAAGCTGCATAGCCCCTTGATTTTAGAGGCCAGCCAGTTTTACCTAGGTAAGTCAAAGTTCTTTACATGATAACAAATTAACCCGTACACTATTTGAATATTCATTTCGTTTCTTTTTCCAGCTCGCGTGCATAAACCAGAGTTTTTTTGTTCAGTCTTAGCTTTTTGATCGTTTTGTTTGGGCTTAGGCTTTATATCCATATATCGATGTCGGTGATTAACAATATTTCGGATCTTTTGGCAACATGGGGATTTTCTAAATATATTGACGATTTTGCTGGTTAGTATATTCAAATCAATTTGCGTTTTTTCTGATATACAGGGTTATTGGTTAAGTCGACCTATTCCCTGCAGCACGTTATAATAGGGGAAAAATGCAACAAAATGAGGCCATAAATGTTAGGCCGATTTTCAACGGTCACTGAGATATTTGAATTTTCAGGTTTTTTTTTAAATAACCTCGAATTTTACCATTTAAAGTAAGAATTAAAAAAAACTACTAAGGTAATGGGTTAAAACTTATTTTTGGATTTTAGTCAACACTATAGCAGACATTTCTTAATCATTTAAAATTTCAAAAACCCATCACAATTTCGGAATTTTTAATTTTTAATATAAAAAAATTATCTTAAATTTTTTTAAAGTTGATTTTTAATATAGCATTACTAAAAAAAATTATATGACACGGAGTCTGCAGACCGGTGGAAAAACATACCCGTGTTGTCAGCTTTACAAAAAGGTGTCAATGTCAATATAAATATTTGAATTAATTGAAACAGTTAGCTGCATCTTGTTCGGGGACCATAATTTCGTTTGATAAAAAACGACAAATCCATAAAACAATAAAAACAAGTCTGTCAAGTTAGCACTACCACTTTAAAATTTCGACAAACGCTATAGTGCATTAAATGTCGCAATTTTGTCGTAATTCAATGGAAAAAGAAAAAAAATTGTCGCGCCCCTCCTTCCCCTTAAAAACTACCCTTAAGTGCATTTGAGCCTCAGTTAACCAAATTCGAGTTCCAAGATTCTCCCCAATGCTAAAGGTGTCCAGTAAGATATCACAGGGGCTGCTTAAGAGATTTCCACCCTGAAAAAAAAATGTCGCGCCCCTCCTTCCCTTAAAACCTACCCCCGTCAAGTTAGCACTACCACCCGGTAGCGGCCAATTCAAGCATTTCCGTAAAACAAAAAGTATCCAATTAATAATCGCAGGAACCGAAAGGCATATTGCACGCTTCAAAAAATTTGTCGCGCCCCTTCTACCCCTTAAAAACTACCCCTAATTGCATTTCAGCCTTAGTTCGCCAAACTCGAGTTCCAAGAATCGCCCCAATACTAAAAGTGTCCAGTAAACTCTCACTACGGCTGCTTAAAAGATTTCCACCCTGAAAAAAATTGTCGCGCCCCTCCTTCCCTTAAAAACTACCCCCGTCAAGTTAGCACTACCACCACCCCTTTCGGTTCCTGCGACAATTAATTGGATACTTTTTGTTTTACGGAAATGCTTGAAGTGGCCGCTACCGGGGTGGTAGTGCTAACTTGACGGGGGTAGTTTTTAAGGGAAGGAGGGGCGCGACAAATTTTTTCAGGGTGGAAATCTCTTAAACAGCCCCTGTGATATCTTACTGGACACCTTTAGCATTGGGGAGATTCTTGGAACTCGAATTTGGTTAACTGAGGCTCAAATGCACTTAAGGGTAGTTTTTAAGGGGAAGGAGGGGCGCAACAATTTTTTTTTTCTTTTTCCATGGAATTACGACAAAATCGTGACATTTAATGCACTATAGCGTTTGTCGAAATTTTAAAGTGGTAGTGCTAACTTGACAGACTTGTTTTTATTGTTTTATGGATTTGTCGTTTTTTATCAAACGAAATTATGGTCCCCAAACAAGATGCAGCTAACTGTTTCAATTATTTCAAATATTTTTATTGACATTGACACCTTTTTGGAAAGCTGACAACACGAGTATGTTTTTCCAGCGGTCTGCAGACTCCGTGTCATATAATTTTTTTTAGTAATGCTATATTAAAAATCAACTTTAAAAAAATTTAAGATAATTTTTTTATATTAAAAATTAAAAATTCCGAAATTGTGATGGGTTTTTGAAATTTTAAATGATTAAGAAATGTCTGCTATAGTGTTGACTAAAATCCAAAAATAAGTTTTAACCCATTAACTTAGTAGTTTTTTTTAATTCTTACTTTAAATGGTAAAATTCGAGGTTATTTAAAAAAAACCTGAAAATTCAAATATCTCAGTGACCGTTGAAAATCGGCCTAACATTTATGGCCTCATTTTGTTGCATTTTTCCCCTATTATAACGTGCTGCAGGGAATAGGTCGACTTAACCAATAACCCTGTATATATATTTATTATATATTCATTCATTAAATTAGATTTTTATTAAGACGATTGTTTTAATATTGCAGCTAATGGAGTGAATTTAGAGGCCTTAATGCTCCTTAATAACGAAAATTCAAGAGAGCTTGTACCTGTACTTGGCGAGCGGCTTCTCCTACTCAAAAAAATTCAGGAGTTGAGAGACTCGGTAAGATTGAAATATGCAAATAATCTTAAAGGGTCTTTTTAAAAATATTATTAAAATCTAGGAGGTGCAAGTCGATGTAAACGAAGAGCTAGTGGTCCTACGGAAACTGCCTCTACGGGGCGGACTATACCCGTTTTCTACATGGAAACGGCCAAAAGTTTCCAATATACCTCCCTGGCAAGAGCCCTGAAGGTTCGATGCAGGAAGGTTGTGTTTGTCTGTGTATATGTGTGGATTCGAGTTATGTGTTTTTTCGTCATATTGGGAGCATTACATCTCGGCGCGGCTGCTCTCAATTTTATTAATTCGCGCCGGCATTGAAACAAATCCAGGCCCAGAGGTATGGTTTTGTAGTGTTTGCGGCCAACGAATCGGTACGAATGCCAGGTCAGTGCAGTGTAATTGTTGCTTGGAATGGGTACATCTCAGGTGTTCTGGCCTGAGAAGGGTTGGTCAGCACTCCACAGCATATGTTGCACCGGGATGCATAAATACAGGGCGACCAAGGGCTGCTCCTAGCCCTCCACCTCCTCCTCAGCCCCCAGCACCCCCAAACAATATGATCAGGAATGCTAGGCCTAGTTTAACCCCTGCTCCTCCTCCAGCGGTTTTCACTCCACTGTCCTTATTGCAGTTTAACTGCAACGGCATTCACCAAAAAATCACCGAGATCACTCACTTCATGAGTGTAAACAGAATTCTGATTTCTGCTATCCAGGAGACTTTGCTCCATTCGAACTCGTCTCTTAGCGTCCATGGCAATTACGTTATACTGCGCAAAGATAGACCAGCCGCCAGGAATGATTCTCACCCTGGAGGTGGACTTGCCTTCCTAATACACAAGTCCGTACATTACTGTGTATTAGATGTAGATGTCGACGGTACGGCGGAAATGCAAGCCATCTCAGTTTCATCAGGGAGTACTAATATCGAAATTTTTAATGTATATGTTCCACCACACTCTAGTTGCCCTTCTGGCTATCGTTTCGATATTGGTCCTCTCCTATCTGGAGAGCACAGGATCATTCTTGGTGACTTTAACGCGCACCATGAGCTCTGGCATTCTGACCTCAACAACGATGCCAGGGGTATAGCTATTGCCGAATCTCTAGACGCCTCAGATTTCTGTCCACTCAATGAAGACTCGCCGACTCGAGTCACAGGCACTTGCAGTAGCTCTCCTGACTTAACTATTGTAAGTGCCAGCCTAATCAGTGCTACTCGATGGGAGACGCACACTGCTCTCTCGTCCGATCACCTCCCAATCATAATAAGAGTTGACAAACCAGCAAACCTGACTAAGTCTGAGAAGCGAACGTTTGTCAATCACAAGAAAGCCGATTGGGAGGGTTTCAAAGCATACTCGTCGGCGAAGTTCATCGAGCTACCCACACCAACTAACGTTTATAAGGCCGAAAGAAATATTAGGAACGTCATTGCCAAAGCAGCGGCACGTTTTATTCCTGCTGGACGTATCCCGAAAGTTCGACCTAATTTCCCTACCAGTGCCGCCAGATTAGCCGATGAACGAGATAACATCCGACGCGCTCACCCAGGTGATCCCAGAATTCAGGAGCTTAACTCCGAAATCAACCGACAAGTAAAAGACTATCGGAAGGCGAAATGGAACGAGCACCTAAATGACTGCAACCTCAATGAAGGTGTCAGTAAACTATGGTCTACTGTCCGCGCCCTATCCAATCCTAGGAAAGGAAAGGGCAATAATGCCATCAAATTTGGCCATAAGAGCACCAGCGAACCCCTTCAGTGCGCAAGCCTGTTCAATAAGCAATTTATTGAACATCCCAAGTCCGATGGCTTAAAGCGTAAAATTAGAAGACGGATTCGCAGCAGAAATGTTGACACTATACCATCGTATACTGCGGACCAGGTTAAAAAAGTCATTGAGAATGCTAAAAATTCAAAGGCCCTCGGACCCGATGGCATTTCGATGGCCATGTTGAAACATCTCGACCTTCCAGCCATTGAGTATCTCACGGCAGCCTTTAACTTGTCGATGTCCACGCTTGCCATCCCTGAAATCTGGAAAACAGGACGGATTGTCCCCTGTCTCAAACCGGGTAAAAGCGCTGGTCTCGGTGAATCCTACCGACCCATAACAATACTTTCACCTGTCGCAAAGACGCTAGAGGCCCTTATTCACCCCACTCTTGTTAAGCATGCTAAGCTAGAACCTCACCAGCACGGCTTCAGGAAAATGCATAGTACCACCACAGCCCTCGATGCGATCACTACACGCATCCGTAATGGGCTAAACCACAGACGTCCTTGCCACAGAACGATTCTTGTGGCAATTGACCTAACGAGTGCTTTTGACAATGTCAATCACTCGATGCTTCTCGCTAACTTACTGAATATGCATATCCCTGCTCAAGAGATCCGTTGGATTGCAAACTATCTAGCTGGTCGGCATTCCTTCACTGAGTTTCGTGGCAAACGTTCTAAGCTTAGGAAAATCAAATTAGGTGTTCCACAGGGAGGGGTACTCTCCCCCACTCTGTTCAACATCTACATGTCCGGCCTTCCTACACCACCGGAAGGAATCGAGGTGATTTCCTACGCAGACGATTGCACCGTACTCGCCACCGGGGAGGATAAGGATGAAATGCGCCTCCAAATTAATCGCTATCTCGGACGATTACAGGCTTTCTTCCAAAGCCGAAACCTCACCATCTCCGCGTCTAAATCTTCTGCGACATTTCTTACCACCTGGTCGGTGGATTGTCGGTGGGAGGTTGATGTACGTATTGGCAACAATCCAATTCCTACTGTTACAAATCCTAAAATTCTCGGGCTCCATTTAGAGAACATGATGACGTCAGCTCATCACGCAGCATCCGTTTGTGAAAAGATGCGCAGTAGGAATAAAATCCTAAAAGCACTAGCTGGTAGCACCTGGGGCAAGGATAAAGAAACCATGCTAGTCACATACAAAGCGGTGGGTCGAGCAGTTGCTGATTATGCAGCCCCAGTTTGGTCACATAGTTTATGTGAAACAAACTGGACCAAAATTCAGGTCTGCCAAAATGCTGCTCTACGCACAGCCACAGGTTGCCTCTTGATGTCTGCCCAGGATCACTTACATCAAGAGACAAAATTGATGCCAATACGTGACCACAATCTCCTACTGTCCAAACAATATCTTGTTGGTTGCTACCGTGAGAATCATCCCAACAACAGTCTCATGGACCGAATTCCTCCACCACGACATGTCAGGCGTGATTTGCGAGACCTAGAGAGAGAGGTCCAGGGATACAAGAGGGACCCTTACGACGATGATGCATACCGAGCTGCCATCGCTGAGATTCACACTGCAGAAGTGAGTCGGTCTATTGCGAGATTAGGTGCGAACAGAGTCCTCTCAGTGCGCCCTCCACCCATTTCGCCTGAGGAGATTAGGCTCCCGAGAGCCACCAGAGTGACATTAGCTCAACTTCGGTCGGGCTTTTGTTCACGCCTCAATTCGTACCTCTCTCGCATTAACCCGGACATTCAAAACATCTGTCCAAACTGCGCTGGCGCTCCACACGATGTGGGTCACTTGTTTCAATGCCCAGCTGCGCCCACTGACTTAACCCCTATCTCACTGTGGGAAAACCCTATCGCAGCAGCTATGTTTTTGTCCCTTGACATAACGGACGAAAGCATCGACGAACCATAACTCGAATCCACATAGATGCACAGCGGTTGCACACCTTTCTGCACCGCTAAAAGAAGAAGAAGAAGAAGAGCTTGAAGTATGTTCCAATAGTTCCGATGCTGCAAGTTCATCAAATACTACCATAAATTGTTCTAATGAAAAGAGTCCCCCGAAAAGGCGACGAGTTGCGGTAAGTCGAGTCGATCATGAATATTAATATTGTTTGTTGTGTAGCCTGTTTTATAGATGTCTGGTGCGCGAGTTATTCTTTAGACAATTTGTTTACATATCAGCAAGTTTCGTGACAATTGCTTTATTAAATTTTTTAGGGAACTGTTAGAGAATACCTTGACTGTCCAATTGGACAAATAATAAAAACTAATTACACTGGTCCACCGAATAAGCCGAAGAAGATTCCGTTTTTAGACACGAAGTTCCAGAATAAACTAACGGAACGGATTATCCATAAAGAGGTAACCAATACGAATGCAACGTGAGTAATTACCAGGGAAAATTTCTCCTCCATAATTATTTATCACTACTTATCGTTATTTATCACCAGGCTTTCAGCTGATCGATTAAATCAACTAGCAGAGGAAATTGTTGAAATTTTTGCAAATGAAGTCAAGGTAATAATAATGATATTATTCAAGTATGTTTGAAAAATATATATGTTTGGTAATCGTTACAGGGTACGTATTTCATTCCCTATGCCACAGTGAAAATTGACGGAAAAATCGTCGAGAAAAAGGCTGCGAAAGGAAAATTATGGAACAAATATAACAACCAATGCAAAGCACTGTTGACTAGCGGAACTCGCCGATATCGACGTGAGGCTGGAAACCAAGTTGAAAATACTTTGTACCAAGGTAAATCAATTGCATTATGTACAACATAAACTCAACAATGATAATTATTACACCGATTATATTAAACTGAATCCTCATTTTCGGACAAACACAATTTTATTTTATTTATTTTTACAAAAGAAAACATTTTGAATTTTTTTCAGATCAAGTTTATGATTCTGAAGGAAGACTTGACTGGCTTCAAAGCCAAAATGATATTACCGACCGTGTCAAGGAATATTGGCGCGAAACATGCTTACAAACGATCGATCTCTTAAAAAAAACAAAAGGGCCAATGCGGGCATTTTATTAGACGTTCTGGCAAATGTCATGTGGATTCATATATGACTCGGTTCCCTTTTTTGCGTCAACCATACGGATATACTTTGGTAAGTTTATTGACGTGATAGTAATTATGAATCTATATGTAAATTTATCACAGTTGGATGAGGATTTCGAAAGCTTGTTCCCGGGTAAATTTAATATATTTTTCCAAAACTGGCCAGTCTTTGAAAAAAAGATTAAATTTATTACTGGAGACGAGACAGGTAATATTTTTTGCATAATAATTTCATTTGAAAATACAATATAATTTCTTTGTGTTTTCAGAGCGTAGCGAAGCAAGAATCCTTTTTGATTTTTGCTCTATCCTAACGAAAAACCAGCCTAGCAAAAGGGTGACAAAATCTTGGGTCGCCAATAAACAGGAAATTCAAGAAGGATTTATTTTGCATGTTAAAGTACGTTGCTAAGATTCTTCTAGATTGTTTCACCTTTTTTTTAACTTTTATTTCTTTTTTTTTTGCATTTTTTCAGACGATCGATTCATTACTAACTGAAATCGATAGGATTTGCTCCCGCGCAAAAAATAATAAATTGCACGTTTCACCGTTTGCTGTGGTTGTGGGAAATGATTTAGAGAACATAACCGATTCGTACCTATACATCGATGGAGTCCAATTTCGAGCTGCTTCTCCCAAACACGCAGTGGATCATTGCATGAAGTCAGTCCACGCTCTTCATGCTGTCTTTCAGGAGCAAAGTGATTCGGTTTGGCTGCTATTGCAACGAATAGCTTATGAAATTAAAACACCTTGGGACAACGTAACACCCATCATTGAGCGACTTGAAAAGCAGTTCCGTGACCTCGATTCCGACCAGACGGAGTAAGGTGAAAAGGGAATGACATATAAAAATGACTGCCAACCGATCCTGCGATTCGAAAAAACTCGATTTAGCTATAGTGAGTACAAAAAAGTTAGTTTCTTGTGTTTTTTGTAAAACTAAAGTTCCCTCAATTGTCGCATTGTCGATGCATATTAAAATTTACCACGATGACCGCGAGCCCATACATAAATGTAAAGAAGTCAATTGTTCTAGATCTTTTGATACATGGAGAAAATTTAGAAGGCATCTCCTCGAATTCCACAATTTTCCTTCACGTAGTTTAACTAACCAAAATAAATTAAATAAAGTAGACGTTAGCAATATTAAAAATCAAAACATCGAATCGGATGTCCCACGCGACAGTACAGAAATATTTCAAACTGAAACTGATACAGGCAATTTTTCTGTTGATGACATTGACGAATGTCGAAAACGCATACATAAAATAGCTTTGTCTCTCATTGGCAAATTATATGCAAATCCAAGTTTACCTAGAAGTCACGTTCAAGAGGTCGTTGATTCTTTTTCGGACTTACTTGAGAACATTTTTGGCATCATAAAACCATTAATTGAAAACTATACTAAAGGTTCGGATTTGAGTTTGGAAAAATTTTTTGATATAGCAGCTCTTCCGTTCCGTTTAACTTTATCTACAGAGTATCGCAGACTTAAGAATCTTGAAGAAACGGGATGTTTTATAAAAGGTAGAGACTATATTATCGGGGATAGATTAGAGAATGTTTTATATGAAGGTCGTATTATTCAAGATAGAGCATCAGTTAAGGCGCAGTTGGTCCCGATGAGAGAAACATTAAAACATTTTTTCTCGTTAGATGGCGTACTCCAGAAAACATTAGATTATTTAAAAATGTTGGATATTCAAAAAAAGAGTGGAATTATTTCCAATTTTGTTCAAGCCAAAACATGGGAGCAGAAAGTTAAACAATTTGAAGGCAAGTTAGTCTTGCCTTTAGTTATTTATTACGACGACTTTGAGGTTAACAATCCTCTTGGATCTCATGCTGGTGTTAATAAATTGGGCGGTGTATATTTTTCAATTCCTTGCCTGCCTGCTGAATTCCGATCGACTGTAAAAAATATATTTTTAGCCATTTTATTCAATTCGACAGATAGAAAGTCTTTAGACGATGGAAATGATGCCATCTTCCGTATTCTCGTGGAAGAACTAAATTTCTTGATGACGAAAGGGGTTGAAATCGTTTTCAACGGGAAATCCATGACAATTTACTATGCACTATGTTATCTAGCAGGTGATAATGAGGGCTTGAACAGTATGATGGGCTTTTCTGAAGGTTTCAATGCAAATCATTACTGTCGATTTTGTCACGTCCATAGATCCGATGCACAAAAGAATAACCCGCTTCAAATGGAGTTACGAAGGACACAAAAAAAATATTTAGATCAAGGATTCTCGCAACCAAAATCAACTGGAGTTAAAGAAGCCTCGATTTGGAACGAGGTTATGTTTTTCCATGTTGTGGATAACTACTTTGTGGATATTATGCATGACTTACTCGAAGGTGTTTGTAGATACGATATGAATCATATTTTGTATGAACTCATTTGTCGACATTTGATTAGTATTGAAGAAATAAATAACAGATTAAAATCGTTTAATTACACAATTAATGGATTACAAAATCGGCCTCCGCTATTAAAGCTTGAAGATGTAAATCAAAAAAAAATTTCAATGTCTGCAAACGAAATGCTTGTTTTCATAACTATCCTTCCTATGCTAATTGCTGATTCATTGGTGTTGGATGTGGAAAATGAAATTTGGCAATTTTTTTCTCATTTTAAGGGAAATAATTAGTATTTGCTTTGCGAAGTCGTTCCAAATAGAATTAATGGAAGTTTTAGACTCGTTGATATCCAAGCATAATTTTTTGTATATTCATTTATTCAAAGACACATTAAAACCGAAGCACCACTTGATGAAACACTACCTTGAAGTGATGAAAATGTCAGGGCCATTATCCCATTTAGCTGTTACTCGTTTTGAGTCAAAACATAAGGAGTTAAAAATGATAGCAAAATCGACAACTTCAAGGCTGAACATAACAAAAACTATTACCACCAAAGAGCAATTGCGGGTTTGTTTTCGTTTTATATCAGGTGTAGGTTTTGAAAGTACTTTTGATTTCGGCTCTGCCAAACGAATTGAATCTTTATTTTTATTGAAAAAGTCAACCATTCAAAATAATGTTCCGCAGAGTTTTTTTTTCTTGTGTAAACGTTTCCTGGATCAATTGGAAGGGCATTACATATAGGGTGGGGTCGTATGTTCCCATAAGTCTTAACCCTGAAGAATATGTAAATTTTGGAAAAATTCTAGAAATTTATATAAACGAGTATCAACAAGTTTGCTTTCTGTGTCAAAAAATGAAAACCCAATGTTTTTCGGAAATATTGTTCGCGTAGGAAATTACAGAGAGCGAAAAACTTCTTTACATGGAAATCGATAAATTGGTTGATCCATTTATCTCAATTTGCCATAAATTGAAATGTGGAAAAGTTATTATTAGTCCTAAGCAATTGGTATAATACTTTTTCTTAACCATTAAAATCAATGTATTTGTAAATGTAGATATTTAAGTAACGATCAGTAAATAGCATATTGCTATGTATATATGTATATAAGGAGTTGTTTTTTATACTGTTTGGTCAGCAATGCAATTTTGGCGAATGAAGAAGTTACAGTTATGTTTTAAAAATTGTTTTAAAAAATGTAGTTGACCACGAAAATTAATAAGTGTAATAAAATTGGAAATCGATAAATTGGTTGATCCATTTATCTCAATTTGCCATCAATTGAAATGTGGAAAAGTTATTATTAGTCCTAAGCAATTGGTATAATACTTTTTCTTAACCATTAAAATCAATGTATTTGTAAATGTAGATATTTAAGTAACGATCAGTAAATAGCATATTGCTATGTATATATGTATATAAGGAGTTGTTTTTTATACTGTTTGGTCAGCAATGCAATTTTGGCGAATGAAGAAGTTACAGTTATGTTTTAAAAATTGTTTTAAAAAATGTAGTTGACCACGAAAATTAATAAGTGTAATAAAATTGGAAATCGATAAATTGGTTGATCCATTTATCTCAATTTGCCATCAATTGAAATGTGGAAAAGTTATTATTAGTCCTAAGCAATTGGTATAATACTTTTTCTTAACCATTAAAATCAATGTATTTGTAAATGTAGATATTTAAGTAACGATCAGTAAATAGCATATTGCTATATATGTATATATATATAAGGAGTTGTTTTTTATACTCTTTGGCCAGCAATGCAATTTTGGCGAATGAAGAAGTTACAGTTATGTTTTAACAAATGTAGTTGACCACGAAAATTAATAAGTGTAATAAAATGTAATATATCAAAATAAAACAAAAATTTTTTACTCAAATAAAACAAAAGATTCATATGATTCGAATGACTGGATATACCAAATTGGTAAGTAAACCACATCTTAGTGATCAAGTAACGCGGATAAAACTTCGCGTAGTGTACGTTATTATGCAAACGAGTAAATATTACTAATCGCCTTTACTAATATCAACTATCGACACACAGTAAATGATACTCAATCATTAGTCATTTTAACGAAACGTTATATACATTTTTACGAATCTAGTAAGTACACCGGAACCAAATGATCAAGTATAGCGGATTAAACGTCGCGTAGTATTGGTTATTAAATAAGCGAGTACATATTACTAATCATCTCTAGTAACACAAACTATAGTGAGACAGTAAATTATACTCAATTATTGGTCATTGTAACGAAACGTTTAGTATATGCGGAGTCGTTTAGTCCCTCGTGCTAACTTATATAAAGTAATCTTTACCATTAGCTCTGTTGTCTTTATAATGAGTGCAGTAAACCGCACGATTCATTCAGTTAATTTTACTAAACGGAGTTTGTTGAGTATTGCGAAATGCTTGTTGAGTTGATTCAACTACTAGTTGAGTCCGTTCATATTTCACTATACTATCTAGTATGCAGGACTAATACATTGGCTCTACTCACTATTCTTTTTTCCGTGTATAAAATAAAATAAAGTGTGTAATTAAAATTGAAATTCGTTTTAACTGATCTACGAGTCCTAGCCTATTTCAATATCTATTTGGCAGTATTTATAATTTGCACATTTTATACGGTTCTTCGTCGAGGTCGAGCACTGATACATGTATTCTCACAATAGGACACGAAGAGGCCATAGTTGTATCTTCAACTTATAAAAACATGGGACTTAACGTACCATGCTACTCCTACTCCATCATCAACGTTATCGTCTCGAAGCTACGGATCAGCTAGGATTCCATTTCGCAAACCAATAGGCCTACCTTGTAAACGGCCACGGGTAGGTTTAGTGGTTCAAACTTTGGATGTATTACTAAATAATTTCATTTCCTTTAGGAACCAACGCTTCAGAAGGCTATGGCATCTACAAACACTGCGGAATCTTCAGTCATGACTCCGAAACGCCGGAGATTACAGGAAAAAGTCCGGACACTGCG
The DNA here is from genome assembly GCA_949715475.1 of Microchrysa polita. Lineage (NCBI taxonomy): Eukaryota > Metazoa > Arthropoda > Insecta > Diptera > Stratiomyidae > Microchrysa > Microchrysa polita. Next base: position 43,841,066 of record OX454415.1, on the reverse strand, counting down.
AAAGTTTATGAAAAAAAGAGAGATACGCAATTGGCACGTATCGGTCAAAGATTAAGAAGAAAATCAAGATGAACAGCGGATTTAAGCGAAATATTGAAAGAATCGGTAAGTGAGAATAATTTGCTACAATCTGCTTTTGATATTTTGGAACAGTTGACGGATACACAGCGGGAGTTGATAGGATAATTTTAAAAACGAAGGCTAAATCCTTGGGAAAATACTCGCGTATACTTAGGCAATCTGCACTAAATTTAAACTTTTTCCCCCCAAAGCGTACGAAAACTTTTGATTGCGCGTTACCTCATTCGGGAACACTATCGAACTGGTACGCTACTGTTGATTGTCGACCAGTCGTTTAAAGCTATTCGTTTAGCTGCTAACCAAGCAAAAGTCTGAAGGGCAACAACTATATGTAAACATGGGGATTAAGGGGATAACCCCCCCCCCAGACATTTTTTAATTGTATTTGAAAGTTAAGTTTAAAAAAGTGCATACAACCTATAAATATCAATATTGTTCACATAAAGTCATCTGTCAAGTGAAAGAGAGTGATAGTTACAATTAGCTCCTGCAATTTTGTATTCGTATAAATCGTTTCAAATTCAGTTAGAAGCTAATACGATATATCAGCGTTAATAGTAAGATTGTCGATAAAAAGTTTCCGCAGTTTATCACATATAAATCGAAATTTCTTACATTTTCACTTGGGTTGCTACCATAACCTACAATGTCCGCGGTGATTTTGTCGGATTGCTCAATTTGCAAGAAGGATATCACCATACCAGGAGACTGCGGCGACGAGTTTAGCTGTGGATTGTGTAATCGTCCTCAGCACTCATTATGCGCGAGACTCTCGAGAACTGCAATACAATCGTTGAAATCGACGACTAAAAAATCGATGTTCATTTGTACATTTTGCACCAACAAAAATGAGCAAATCGATTCCTTGAAGATACTGGTTACATCCCTGATGGAAGTGTGCAGACTAGAATTAAAACTCGGAAGAATAATTTTATAACTCTATTCATTAAAATGTACAACATTTACATATTCAAAACAGACAGTTCGTAACCGGCAAATCAAAGAAATTTCAAAAGTACGTTGCGCGGGTCGTGATCAAAATATATGTTACAATTGGAAAGATAGCGAAAAAGTAAAGCAAATTGAACTACGTAGTTTGCGAGTTAAAGGTTGACTGCCAAGCTCTAATGAACCTTTGGTCCCTTTTTGACTCGCGTTAACTGTATGCCTCGATGAGTGCAGCTAACACTACTCAAGTCGTACAGTTCATCGACTTTCTCTATACAAAAAAAAAATGCTCCATAGCCAAAAGTGCATTAAACTCACTCTCCAATACATGTTTAAAAAAAACTCGCCTTCTACATTATTTAATATCCAAATTTACCATTATAATGGTGTACTGACTAATATCCACGAACTTGACGAAATATCTAAAATGACCAATTTAACGAAATGGTTCGCGTTTATGATAAATGTAGGTCAGTTTATATACATAACATCAGCTGATTATTGACAAAAGAAATGTAAACATACAGAATGGAAAAGGTAAGTAAATTTAGAGTTAATTATTTCAATTCAAATTATTATTAATCATCTACTATTGTATCGTACAGAGTACTACGGTTAAGGTTTAGTACTAGTCTTTTGAATATTGTTATACCGTCGAGCGAGAAGCTCGTCAGTCGTGTTATGACAGAGCAAGGTGCAAGGCGCAAGTAGTGCAACAGACCAGAGCAAGGGCAAGTAGTTCGAATAAAAGTTGGGTTTTTTATGAATTTTTCCCAACTATAAAAATTTCCTTTTTTTGAGTAATTATTTTCAGTGCAAGCGAGCTAATAACTGGTAAGTCGACGAAACAACTATTATGTGATATTTCAGATGAAATCGGATGTGGCTGATGATGCCAAGGATCGGCGATGACGATGTCCTAGGACGATGATGCTGACGACGATAATAGGTGGATCAAAAAGGAGGCGAACGTAATCCTCAGATAAGTATTCGGTTATATAATTCAGATTGTACGTGATACTTTGTGTTTTCGGTTTTTACTTTTCAGGAACGTTCGTAACGAAATGGCAAGGACGAACAAGGTGATCGCGACGATGATCTTTGTCGGGACACATTTGGAGATCACGATGGTGTGTTGGCAGTGTACTGGCAGTAGAGAGCGATGTGATGCATAATTCTGGACAATAGCGGCATATGATAGACGGAAGGACATCATCAGATAAGTTTTGTTGATTTCCAATTCAAAGTGAATGTGATGCTTTGTGAATTCCTTTCTAATTGCAGGTCGATATGATGTGGCCACTAGCGACGACTTGATACCGCCAAACATCGTTTCGGGACGGTTCGAAACAGGAAGAAGTCAAATCGTTGAAGGAAGAGGTAATACGTTTGAAATCGGTTAAACATTCTTTATCTGACATGGAGGATTTTGCTTTCGAGTTGGAGGAGCGACGCAAAAGATCGACTAACCTCATTCTCCGAGTCCGATTCTGTCGACGATTCGACTAAAGTATTCAACATTCTTCAAAACATCTTGAAGCAACGCGATAAACCGTACAATCTATCTGCTTCTGATATGAGAGTTTCCCGTATTGGACGACTTATTACTGACAAAATCAGGCTGGTCAAGGTTTCACTACCGCACGTATCATTAGTGCTTGACATCCTCAAAACTAAAAAAGATTCCAAGGTAAGGGGTTGTTTCAAGCAACAAAACGTTAAAATATTTTCGGATTTATCTTTGCGTCAACAACAATATCTAAAACATCTTCGCGTTCAGCTTGAAGACGTTAAAAAAACTGATCCCCATTCGGTAAGATAAAGACAATAAAGGTTTAAACTAGGATTGTTACAAAAATATTGTCCAAATCTAGGAGGTTGAAATCGACCAAGGAGATACTTCAAACGATACTACTTTAGTTTCATCAAACACTGTGCTTAAATCTGAAGAGTCCTCCGAAAAGGCGACGATTATTTATTTGATACGTAACATACATATTTGAATTGTGAAAAGAATGTTTTTCGCATCATTAATATTCGTTACGATTAGGTACCTTATTTAATTTTAAATTTTTAGGGCACTGTTTTAGAATACCTTGATTGCCCAATAGGACAAATGATAAAAACTAAATACACTAGTCCACCAAACAAGTTGAAAAAGATTCCATTTTTGGGCACAAAGAATCAGAATGAACTGACTGAACGAATTATCCATAAAGAAGTAACCAATACCAATGCGACGTAAGTAATTGCCAGCGACTATTTTTGCTTCTACGAGTATCATTATTTATCATAATTTGTCACTAGGCTCTCGATTGATCGACTGAACCAATTAGCAGAAGAAATCGACGTGAAGTTGGGAATCAAGTCGAAGATTTGCGACTCTGAAGGAAGATTTGAATGGTTGCAAAGCCAAAATGAGATTACCGATCGTGTTAAAGAATATTGGTACGAAACGGCTTCATACAGGATCGACCTATTAAAAAACCAAAAAGGCCTATGCGGACATGTTATTCGGAAAATGCCATGTTGATTCTTACATGACTCGTTTTTCTTTTTTGCGTCTCTACTCTATGGATATCACCGGTGATATTCACGAAGATAAATGGTGAGTAATTTCACACAAGATAAATTATGCGTACAGTTTTATTTACTGCTCTTTTACAGTGGCTTGCAACTCAAGTACTTGGACCCGGAATGCATTTCCATTGCGCGAAAAGATGGAATCCCATCGATCCCCGCTGATGATTAGGTTGATAAATCAGACAAAATAAATAACGAGAGTTGGTAAACCATTCCAAGCATTTGATACGTTACAAAAATAAAATGAGCGTTCGTCTTGGTGTTCCAAGTTTTTGGCAATTCTCCAAAAATCGTGAAAAAGTATCAATGATGCTTTCGACATTCTTAATGTGAGAAATCGATATGGGAAAGGGATTCAAAAGCAACCATTTCGAGTTGTCCTAACGAGTGAGACCTGTGACACAACTTCAAGGAAAGGGCAAATGAAATCATTGATTTTATATGCTCTTGAAAATATTGCTCTTTAAAAACGAAAAACGACGACTCAATCCTCACATTTGAAAGAACATGCAATCATATCTCCCATTATAAGCAGATCATTGATATCTGTCAACATCGTAACTGTCATTGTCATCGCCATTGCTGATGTTTACTATCGGCTCGGTAAGTATTTTATTTAATTATGATTGACCGTTCCCATCATCACAAGCAAGTTTATTAGTTTCCGAGATTCCAGGTGAATGTTCCACCACTAACTGTAATCTCATCATCCCTATTCCAGGTGTAATGTTTGTACTTATTTTTCCTCAACAAAACTTTAATTTGTCTAAAAGTGAGAACCCTGATAATCTTCGATCAATCGCTATACACATAGTAGCATGCATACATTCCATCCAACATTCTATCATCTAGCATTGTTCTAGCCGACCAAACTAGTAATTCTAATGTACATTACACTCCCAGTCACTTGAATAGGGACAGCCTTTTCGAGAGTTGTTTACATCAAAATATCCTCTTCCTTGCTGCAGAGAGCATAACTCAGTATTTGTTTACAAAGGCTATTATGTTGCTCATAGTTTGCGAGAAAAAAATGAAACATTTAATAACAACAGTTATGCTTCATCAACATTATGCTGATGCACTAATAAATTCTATGTTCAAAATTGGGTCACTTGAATAGGGACAGTTGCGATTCGGTCGTGCTAGCGTCACATCCTAACTGTTTTTGTTTTAATCCACTCAGATTGTGTTTTGACTTTAATTTTTGTAAGTTTCGGTAATCATGGGTAGAGGAAAAGCCTTGAATACCGTGCAAATGGCTCAAATCGGTGTTTGGGAAATGAACAACACATTTAACGCGAAATTTCGGAAATGGTGAAAAAAAGTAAATCGGTTGTGTTTAACTATTTAAAAAATAAAAGTTGATATGGACGAAACATGAAAGGGCGTAGGCGAGGGGCCCTAATCGCCAAATAGAAACGGGCAATTCTGCGAGCCGCCTCTAATTCTGCACCATCAGCGGCTCGAATTGGAGCTAAAGTCGGCGTTACAGCTAGTGTATCAACAGTGCAACGTGTAATAAGGAATTCCTCACACCTAAAACGGAAGAAAATTCAGAAAAAAACACCGTTAGACGCAAAGATGAAAAGCCATCGTTTGGATTTTGCTCGCCAAAATATGTCATGGCGACAGGAGTGCAACACTCAGAAAAAAAAGCTTTGGTAAATTTAACTAAAACTGATTGTTGGGTCATATTTTGCCTATAATAGTAAAATCAACATAGTTAATTTGATCAACACTAGATTGTACCTACGTAAGTAATCCAAAATTTAAAAATTTTCCTCAAAGAAAGTACCAAAACCACAAAAATTGTCCGCGGATTATAAATATTCTAGGAAAAATTTAGATTTACTACATAACTTGTTAAAATTACAATGAGAATGATAAAATCGTGATAAAAGTATTATGAAATTGTTCAGAAACCACAATTCTAGCAACATACCATAGGTTGCTGTTCATTGTATAAGTTTTTTGGTTCATGTGCAATTTTTGTATTAGATTTGTCGTTCAACAATATTTTATATCGTATCTTTGTCTCGAAAATACTACGTGCATTGTAAATGAACCACAAAAGTTGTCAAACCAATCTTTAAAATCGTTAAACGAGCACAAATTTACTTTTGCAGGTGTCTAGCGATTAATATTCTGGCAGAATGTATTGTTCACGTCGTTTGTGCAGTGAAGTTGTCATAAAGTGCGTTGTGTTTTCATAAAGTGTGTTGTGTTTTCATAATTACCATTAATCATCGGAGATTTGGTTCCAATCTGTAATAAATATTGGGCACTACTATACCTATTAATAGAAATAATAGATGAGTTTGATGAGAACATTTTAGGGTGTTTAAGAAACAAAATCGAGAAGCACCACATCCTTTATAAGCAACTTAATTCTGAGACATTGAAGCCCAGACACATCACTTCTTCGCCCCCTACTCGCTACGCTCTTCAACCCCCACACTTATCTCGTCGCTAATCTCGTCCTTCATCGATGCTGTGGATAATACCGTTTTTGTCTTTCATTTGCTTTGATTCTTTTTTTTTGTGATAATTTAAATTTCATAAATTGATATTTTGCGATTACGTTTGTTTGCTCATTAAATATCTTTATAACATTGCTTCATTGCATCGAATTAGATATTTCTAATACTTAGTAACGCGTAGTGTGAAAGTGCTCTTTATGCAAACGGCCGTTGGGATTATGGTAAGTCACAATCTTTTCTACTATTGGAATTATCTACAGATGCCTTAATATATTAAGGTAATGCACATTTTCGCTTCATTTGTTAAAGTTTTTGTTAGATCTAAGTTTTTCGTCAATAAAAAGTTGATGATGTGTTATTGAAGCTAAAGTGTTTTCTCTGGGGAAGTTCCCCTTCATATTTCTTTTCACAGTGGAATGAAGTGACGCGTTTCAGATAAAATCTTTGGGGGTCCTTAATACATAGTCAGGACAGTTGGATGGTGTTCGGGTATCGATGGCCAAAGTCCCTTCCATCTGGGCTTTAAACGGGGTCAATGGTTAGTGACGTTCGTCGTGCGTTTTTTCTTCTTGCTATCATTTACTTTCGTTCTTGACCGCTAAGTATGCTGTTTTTTATTAGGTACGCAATTGATGGTGATTTTTTTTTTGTAAACAGCCTCGCGCCTCCGAATGGCAGATGAACCACCCCATCGTACCGAACTGGCTACGACAAGCGCGTACCGCCGCCATTCTGTGCGCAAAACTTTTCACACAATTCATCCTGTGCAGCCATTACACAGGTCGGCGTTCAATTATTTGCTTCTTCGTTTTTAATAGGTAAAATTTTTTTTGTATAATAATTCCTGTGTTTCGTAACTCTTTTGCATTTTTCAGGGCCATTATAACTTGGTGCCGGCCATGAAGAGTGACTCGGCAGATGTGTAATTGTCTGCCCCTGCGCCCCGCAAGACGATGGATCTGTTCGTCGACTACAGCACTTGAGCGTCTTCGTGCAAACATCTTTTATTGTATTAGCCTCATTGTTTTTTAGTGTACTAGATGGAAGTTCTGTAATTAAATTTTTTGAAGAGGCATTTGTTTTCCAGTTTTTGTATTTGATTTGATAATATGTACATTGAAGCCCGCTAGATAATTGTTGGTTGCATTGCTCTAAATGTGAGATCCGCGCGACAACATATCCTCGCGATTCATAGTTCAGCTATTCTATCGTATCGGGTGTTGACATTTACCTTTGAAAATGATGATTTTAAATTGAAGTAACTCAGTTTGGAAATAAACCCAGATAGCAATTTGGAACTGATCCCGCGGCATCAAAAAGTCTTCAATAACTTCCCCGCTATTCGATTGATTCTGCAATGGAAATTTAGTGATGTCTACCATCAATAATAATTATGGAACCAAAATTCAATGCAGAATCATTACAAAAACGATACACGTAATCACTAATTCGCCATGAAAAATACGTACTGATGAATTATTATCGAACCTATATGGACGCTGGGTGCTGATTCTGCAGCATCAAAAAATATTCAATAGTTGCTCCTTTTCCCCAATGTTTGAAAATACGAATTTTATTGTTGCCTACCAACGATAATGGTTACCATGGCAATCTTCAGTACAAAAACCCAATTTTTGTCAACATTTCAATTATTTAAAAAATTGGACAAATTGTATTCTTTTGTTGAATTTTTCAATCTTCCATCTGCAATAGTGTATAGTGTAGTGCAGACGTGTCAAACTCGCGGCCCACCTCGTAGCTCGTCACCAATAGTCTTGGTTAAAAAGTCAAACGGAGAAAACCGTCTCTGTGTTGACTATCGCGCGTTGAACTCCATCACAATCAAACAACCGTTTCCGATACATTCCGTAGACGACCAATTAGCGCGTATATCGGGAAATAAATATTTCACGACGTTAGACTTGATGTCCGGTTATTATCAAGTGCCGCTCGAAGAGTCGTCGAAACGATACACCGCCTTCATCACCCACGAAGGACTCTTCGAATTTAACGTGATGCCTTTCGGACTCGTCAACGCACCGTCAGTCTTCCAAAGGGCAATATCGAAAATCGTCAGTCAGCTGAACCCCGGTGAAGCCATTCCGTATGTGGATGAAGTAATCATCCCGAGCATAACCATCGAAGAGGGCATCCAGCGTCTCCGTTCGTTCATCGAAGTACTTCAACGAGCTGGAATGACTCTACGTCTATCGAAGTGTACATTTTTCGCCAAGGAGACATCGTTTCTTGGTCATCAACTCGCCGCAGATTCGCTCAAACCCGGAATCGAGAAAACGTTAGCTATCAGTATGTTCCCCGCACCGACAAACGTCACCGAAGTAAGAAGATTCCTCGGTTTAACAGGATTTTTCCGAAAATTTGTGGAGAACTACGCGATGATAGCCCGACCGCTAACGAATTTGCTCAAAACCAAGGGAGCACCGAACTTCTCATGGGACGAAGAACATGAGAACGCATTTCAACGTCTGAAACAGCTGTTGTGCAATGACCCCGTATTAACATTGTACGACCCATCGAAAAACCACGAGCTTCACACCGACGCCAGTTCCAAAGGTCTTGCAGGCGTACTTATGCAAGAAGCCGAGAACGGGATCTGGAAGCCAGTCTACTTCTTCAGCCGGACATGCAACGAAGCTGAACAGAATTTCCATAGTTACGAATTGGAAGTTCTGGCCGTCGTAGAATCACTCGATCGTTTCCGGATGTACCTATTAGGGAAACATTTCCGCATTATCACCGACTGCTCAGCCGTGAGCACAATCAAAACAACAAAGCCGTTAATTCCTCGCATCGCTAGATGGTTCCTGAGACTGCAGGAATACGACTACGAAATCGTGCACCGAGCAGGCAACACGATGTCTCACGTCGATGCATTAAGTCGTTCGCACGTCGAAAATCCGAGAATCGCGCCCGTTATCACCGAAAACATGTTCATCATCGAATCGAAAACCGAAGACTGGGTTGCTGCGATGCAAACAAGTGACCCAGAGCTACTCGATGTAATCGACATCATCCGAGGTATTCGACGATCTCCTCAGTCGAAACAATTGAAAGCCGAATATCGAATTAAACGAAACCGTTTATACCGAATCGTGGATGGACACGACAAATTTGTTGTGCCTCGTGCAATCCGCTGGAGGATCACAAAACTGTTCCACGACGACATGGGACATTTCGGAGTGGATAAAACCGTTCAACGCATTAGCCAACAATTCTGGTTCGCACGCATGCGAAATTATGTGAAATGGCACATAAACTCCTGCCTCCAGTGTTGTTACAACAAATCCGTCGCCGGAAACATAACATTACATAACAGTCTTCTACTCGCTCTTAACGATGACATGCCGCAAGAGCAAGACGATGGGCTCAGCACGCTAGCCATGAGCCAAAAACGAGACGAAGCCGCCCAGAATATCATGGCCGAACGTAACCGATGGAAGGCCAGGTTCGACGAACGTCATCGTTCGCCCCGAGTGTACCAGCCAGGCGAGCTGGTAGTGGTCGAAAATGCGTTGGCCTCGACAGGAGAATCTCGTAAACTCGAACCTCGTTACCGTGGACCGTACCGAGTTAGCAAAGCCTTACGTTACGATCGATATGTGATCGAGGGTTTGCCCAGTGAGAGTGCAAGCCGTGCATTCTCATCAGTTTTTGCATCCGAGAAGTTAAAACCGTGGTGTCAGCTTCAACCCGAACTTACCGATGAGTACGACGATTCAAGCGAAGATGAGCTCGGGCCGAGCTCAATGTCAGGACCGGCCGAACTGTCACCGACGACAGGCGGTAACCCTGACGAGTCGAGAGGAGACGAGACCCGTCCGCAGGGGAGTCATAACCGGACTGCGGGAGAGAGTAGACGTGGTCGAGCCGACACCATCCGGAATCGTTAATAATCGCTATTATAAGCCGTGTTTTTCATTTCATATATTTTCGGATAATAAAGCGTTGGCCAGCATTACTCGGTCGTGTTTTAACTTTAAAACCGTACCCTATCGTGAGATCCCATCAATCCTGACAACCGAAAGTGGGATCTTTACCGTGCAAAGTGAGGCCCCTACAGAGTCGAAAACGGAGCATTTACACTACCAACAATTTGAGGCTGGTTATTTGATTTTATAAGACAGCTCATCCTTTTGTAGAGGACAATACTAAGTCTCTTCATGAAACTGTTCTGTCTCAAAACTGCAGTTAATAAAAAATTGGTTGGCTATACCGAACATGATTGGAAAAATGGCAAAGCTGTAAAAACTACGGAAATCTTGGAATTGGTGACTAAATCACCTGGATGTGAAATTCCAACATAATAATTACAGCCCAAGTGCCTGATTTTTTTATCTTTACTTATCAAGCTGTAGTGGTGCATGAGTTTGTGTTGGAGATAGCAGCAGCAGCAATCTAATTATACCATAATGATGTTTAATGTATACTTATGAAAATATTATTTGTAATATCTGGCAATATCGGTAGTCACTTGACATTTTACAAATTTGATCAGTTTTTCGCGCGTTTTTGATTGTCATTCGATTGTGTCGTTCTCGTGTATAGAATTGGAGTCAAGTGGCTACTGAGCTAATCAGAATAGAATACGTTCAATATATCGTCAAAACAATCATCAGAGTTATTTATTTCAAATCCGCTCACATTAAATTGGTCCGTCGAGCCGGATTATTTGGTAAGACCAAATTGTCCCATTTTCCCATATCAATCTTTCTTATCCGTCTACCTCCTACTACCTAATCATGTCGGAAGTGTTACTTAAAGAGCAAGAGCAAAATTGTGCGAACTTCAACAACTTCATTCGAAATTTTCGCAAATGTTCAAAGGCAAACTTAACTGTCGGCTATCTCAAGGGTCGTCTAGAGGGCTTGCACAATTGGTGGAAACGAATTCAGGAGGTACACGATAAAATCATACTTCTCGATGAAAAGGAGGTGAGTTCGTCAAAATATATTACGGAGGATAGATACGGCGCACTTGAAGAAACATATTACCAGTACATCGGTGTGATTAATACCAATTTGCAAGATATGGCATGTCCGAAATCAAGCATTTTGGAAAAAGATACTAATTGTCAAAGATCCGAGATTAAATTGCCACCGATTGATATTCCCAAATTCTCTGGTTTATTCGCTGAATGGCGTACATTTCACGATTTATTTGTCGCGTTAGTGGGGAACAATGTTCAATTGGACAACGTTCAGAAAATGTTCTACCTGAAAGCGTCTGTATCGGGTGAGGCAGAGCAACTGTTACGAAGCTACACTATATCGGAGTCTGACTATCCCATGGCATGGAAAGCTTTGTGTTGTCGTTATGATAACAAGCGACTTCTTATCAATGCCCAGTTAGCTTTACTTCTCAACACTAGTGCAATTCACAAAGAGTCTGCTAATGAAATACGCAGTTTACACGACGTTACAGTGGAAAGTACATCATCGTTGACAGCGTTAGGGATCGAAACGAAGTACTGGGATGCAGCCATCATATATATACAAACGCAACGTCTTCCAGCCGAAACACGTCAACTATGGGAGCAACAAGTAAGTTCCAATACTGAATCACCATCTATTAAAGAATATGTAAGCTTTTTAGAATCTCGTTTCCGAACATTGGAGGCTATGTCAACAGCTCCATTAAGGACGACTACGACACGCAAACAAGTATACACTACGTATGCAAATAATGCAACTGAATCTAAATGTATGTGTTGTGATCAGGACCACAATATACGAAAGTGCCAACGTTTTCAATCAATGTCTCTCGACCAAAGACAACAGCTTGTGCGTTCAAAACATTTATGCTTCAACTGCCTATCGCATAACCATTCTTCAAACCAATGTCCCAGCAAAAGAGGATGCTTTCAATGTGGACGTCGACACCACACTTTACTACATTCTAATCATCAAGGCCAAGTTTCTTCAGCGGCACAAATCGGAGATCAAGTGACATCTCTCCACATTACACGCCAACCTAATCAAATTCTGCTGTCCACCGCCATAATAAAGGTAACAGTAAATTCCTTTCAACATACATTGCGAGTGCTCATTGACTCCGGGTCTCAGGCAAGCTTCCTAACCACCTCAGCTATGCAACGACTACGTCTCATACCGACATCTTTCCAAGCGAGTATATGTGGGATCGGTCGTATGTCAAACGGACCCACCCACAAAATGGTACATTTCGAGTTCTCATCACGATTTGATGGTAGTAACAAAGTACCAATAGAGGCTATAGTTCTTCCCACTCTAACTGATTATCTTCCTCAACACCCGGTTTCGACTAATAGTTATCACCATTTAGCAACACTAAATCTAGCGGACCCATCGTTCAATAAGCCTGGCCGAATAGATGGCATTCTCGGAGCTGACGTTTATCCTCACATAATTCTTGATGGAATTAAAATCGGAGAAGCTAAAACACCAATCGCTCAAAATACAATGTTGGGTTGGATTGTTTTGGGACCAACCGCCCCCCACGACACTCATACTATTTACAATTTTCACAATAAGGTTGATATTGAGCAACAGCTAAGACGTTTTTGGGAGACGGAGGAAGTCGAGCAACCAACGCCAATATCCGAGGATGACACCAAGTGCGAAGAGCACTTTAGAGCTACACACACTCGCACAGCTGAGGGGAGATACGTTGTAACTCTTCCATTTAAGGAATCGCCAGATAATCTCGGATCATCATATCATAGAGCCCATTTGCAACTTAATTCCTTAATGCGAAGACTAGACAAGAACACAGAACTAAAACAAGCCTACACTAACTGTATACAGGAATTCATTGATCTCGGCCACATGAAGGAAATAACTGATATCGACTTAAAATGTAATCATTATTATCTTCCTCATCATGGGGTTGAAAAACCGTCAAGTACAACAACGAAACTAAGGATAGTTTTCAATGCGTCCAGCAAAACTAGTTCCGGAAGATCTCTGAATGATTTACTCTACACTGGTCCCAGCCTACAACGTGATATTACATCGGTTATATTGAGAAATAGGATGCATCGTATCGCGGCTGCAGCGGATATGCAAAAAATGTTTCTACAGATTCAAGTAACTGACAACGATACTAATTTTCAACGTATCTTGTGGCAAACTGATCAGAATAGCCCTATCATACACTATTGTCTTCAAACCGTAACATTTGGTGTCGCATCAGCCCCTTTCCTCGCAATGCGTACTATCCAACAATTAGTTGAAGATGATGGTAAAGATTTCAAACGGGCTTCTAAAATATTACGCGATCAACTTTACGTAGACAACATTTTATTTGGTGCGGATGATGTAAAAGAAGTATTGAATGCTCAACATGAACTTATAACCTTACTGCAAGGAGCCGGATTCAAACTTCGTCAATGGGCTTCTAATAATAATGATGTATTAAAACAGGTTTCGGAAGAGGATTTGTTGAATTCTCCCACAGTCGACCTAGACATACATACACCTGCTGTTAATACTTTGGGATTATTGTGGAATCCTACAGTTGATCACTTTACACTCCGAATACAAAATCTTCAAAATTTAAAGGCGAACTCAAAACGAACTGTAGTTTCTGGAGTTTCGAAACTATTTGACCCACTAGGATGGTTCGCGCCTATAATCATTATCGGAAAGTTGCTCATGCAGAAGCTGTGGGTACGAAATTTGGGTTGGGATGAACCACTTCCTCTAGAGGAACAAGAAGCCTGGAATAAATTTCACGCAAATTTACATGGTCTAGAACGTATAACAATACCACGATGGATTCAAACTACGCCCAACTGTTCTATTCAACTGCATGGATTTTGCGACTCATCAGAAAGCGCATACGCTGCCGTTGTTTACATACGGGTACAGCATGATGACAATAGGAATTGTAAGACATCACTCTTGATGGCAAAAACCAAAGTTGCTCCCGTCAAGACCATTTCGCTTCCAAGATTGGAGTTATGTGGAGCGACATTACTTTCGGCGTTAGCGAAAAGAGTTCAAAGGGAGCTCAATTTAGAGGACATCCCCTTATACTGTTGGTGTGACTCTACTATCGTTCTCGCATGGTTGAAACAGTTACCTTGCCGCTGGAAGACTTTTGTAGCCAACCGAGTTTCTACGATTAGAGACAGAATTCCTACAGCACAGTGGTATCATGTACCTACTAAGGAAAATCCAGCCGATGTGGCGACCCGTGGTTCATCGCCTAATGTACTGAAAGACGATTCGCTTTGGTGGAAAGGGCCTAAGTGGCTCGAACATTCTAGTGGACATTGGCCAGAGCAACGAAGCTACTCTACAACGGATGAACAAAAAAGGATCCACGCACTAATAGCTCTCACAGACACTACCGAACCTCTTCTTACACTTACGAACTATTCGTCACTAAATCGTCTTATTCGTGTAACAGCCTACTGTATGCGTTTCATTAATAACGTCAGAAAGGATAAAAGCAATCGAAAAATTGGACAGTTACGCACAGAGGAACTCAACATTGCATTAGATTACTTGATTCATTTGGAGCAGCGAAACCATTTTAGCTATGAAATAAATTCCCTAGTAGGAAACTATCCCCAACGATCACAACGTTCTCTAAACAAGGAGTTTAAACAAACTGCTAGAAATCCTACTATGGTCAAGAAGAAAAACGCCTTTCAGGTCAATGCACTTTCGCCATTTTTAGACAAGAACCAAACGTTACGAGTAGGCGGAAGATTACGCCACTCTGATCTACCCTATAACCAGAAGCACCCTGTTTTACTTCCACACAATAGTCATATAGCCAAACTAATCGTGGCGCAATGTCATGTTAATACCCTACATGGAACAGTTTCATTAATGATGGCAAAAATTCGGCAAACTTACTGGATCACAAAGCTTCGTACGCTAGTAAGACCTTGCATACACAACTGTTTAATTTGCTTGCGCTTAAAAACTGACACCGCGCAGCAACTAATGGGTGATTTGCCAAAAGCTAGAATTACACCAGCTCGACCCTTTTCGTCTACAGGACTAGATTTTGCAGGTCCATTATCATTACGTATGTCAAAGGGTCGAAACTGTAAAACGTATAAAGGCTACATAGCAGTGTTTGTTTGCTTTGCGACTAAGGCTATACACTTAGAGCCCGTGAGTGACTTGACCACTGACGCTTTATTAGCAGCTTTGAGACGATTCTTCGCTCGCAGAGGTCTTTCAAAAAACATATATTCTGACTGCGGAACAAATTTTATTGGAGCAAAAACCGTCTTGGACAGGACTTATATGAACTGCATAAACAAATCAACTCAACACATCGCAGAGCTGCTTGCTAACGACGACGTCCAATGGCACTTTATTCCGCCTGGTTCACCACACTTTGGAGGTATTTGGGAGGCCGGAGTGCGATCAACGAAACATCATTTACGAAGAGTAATGGGCAACAACATATTAAATTTTGAAGAGCTCACAACCGTTCTTTCTCAGATTGAAGCCTGTCTGAACTCCAGGCCACTGTGCGCTTTAACAGATGATCCAAATGATCTCAGCAGTCTCACCCCAGGTCATTTCCTCATCGGCGATGCGTTAAACGCGCCACCCCAAGAAGACCTAACCGATGTACACATTAATAGGCTTAAACGCTGGACGCTACTTCAGAAACTGGTTCAAGATTTTTGGAACAGATGGTCATCAGAATACTTGCATAAATTACAGCAAAGACCAAAGTGGCAAAAAATCTGCGAAAATCCTAAAGTTGGTCAATTGGTTGTTATCAAAGATGAAAGACTCCCGCCCCTCAAATGGAAGCTAGCAAGGATTACTGGTACTCACCCTGGAGCCGATGGCCTCATAAGGGTTGTTGATTTGACAACGAATCAATCTACTTTTAGACGGCCAATACACAAGCTCTGTTTTATTCCGACCACCGAATCATATTGGACAAATAACAGCGATATCCGTACGGATTCCTCTCCTAAATCTAATCCTTCCTAATCCTTTCATTTTGCGATTGGCGAGCCGGGGCGCCATAAAACCCCTTGTTCCTGGATATTGTTGTTGTACGCATGGGGGAAATCCCGTGTACATATGGCAATATCAACCACATATTATTGGCTTTCATTGGTGTTTGAAACGATACGACGTTTCAAGGCGAGGCAGAATGTTGGAGATAGCAGCAGCAGCAATCTAATTATACCATAATGATGTTTAATGTATACTTATGAAAATATTATTTGTAATATCTGGCAATATCGGTAGTCACTTGACATTTTACAAATTTGATCAGTTTTTCGCGCGTTTTTGATTGTCATTCGATTGTGTCGTTCTCGTGTATAGAATTGGAGTCAAGTGGCTACTGAGCTAATCAGAATAGAATACGTTCAATATATCGTCAAAACAATCATCAGAGTTATTTATTTCAAATCCGCTCACAGTTTGTTTAGCCACTTTTCTGCTGAAATTAATTTATTCTGGCTACTTTGCCTCCCAATGTTATTTTGGGCGACCTGGGTGACTGGTGCTAATTTATTTTTGTCATCTGCCCAAAATTTGGCGCAAATAATGTAATTAACAAAAAGTGGTTACTTGAAGATCAATCATATTTTCACGTTTTCGTTTCTTGTTTTAATTTTTAATGTTCTTGAAGTACATTTTTGAAAGGAGGATAATCCCGAAACCGCTATAGTGATCCAGACTCTCTGCCATATTTAAGAAATAATATTCTGTAATCAACTTTCGTAATACGATTACATAAAAGTTTTTGAAATTTTCCTCCTGCGGCCCACCTAAACCTGAGGAGAGTCATATTTGGCCCGCGCCAGGTTTTGAGTTTGACACCCCTGGTGTAGTGTGATGGATCTAACGACTGGTTTGAATACAGAGGTAAATAACGAATTTACATTCTGTAATGTCCAATAATATCGTATTTGCGTCAGGAAAAAAAATACGGAAGTTTCTTTCTGAATTTTGTTATATGTATTTTGGGGCGCTGATTCCGAATATCAACTTTGCACCCTAAAAAAAAGTGCCGCAACATAAAAAAATTAAGCAAATGTTGCCAAATTTCTTGTTTTTTTTTTTTTGCGAATAAAAAGAAAATGGGGCATTTTCCGGAAAAATGATCTAGTGCAAAAATAAAGTAAAGATTATTTCCTACAAAATTGCTATACATTTTTTTTTGTTCGACTTGTAGTTTGGAAGCTAAACAGGCCCAGTAGTTGTTCAAATTGCATGTACTTTTACGAGCTCTAGCTCCCAAACTGAGGGTCTGAGAAAAAAATTATGTTCAGCAATTTTGTAGGAAATGATGTCTACTTTTTTTTTAGTATCTAATTTTTTCGGGAAATGCACCGTTTATTTGTGCATTGATGGACTCCCACTTGCAAAGTCTTCTGGATTATGTCTCTGGCCTATACTGGGTCTAATAGTCAATATCGATGGCGGTAAAGTTTTCATGATTGGCGCTTACACTGGTAGTAAAAAACCCAACAATTCTAATGAATATTTAAATGATTTCATTGTTGAATACCGGAACCTAGAAAAAGAAGGGTTATCAATAGGTGGCAAAATAATTAAAGTGCACATTAATGCAATATGCTGCGATTCACCAGCACGGTCATTCGTGTCTCAAACAAAATCACATACATCTCTTTCTGGATGTACTAAGTGCACACAAAAAGGATATTACAAATACCGAAAAGTTTATTCTGCGATTTGTGGTGAGTTGTATGCTGATGAAGACTACAATAATAAATTAAAAATTGGTGATGCAGAAAATAATTTGTATTCCATCGGAGTTCAAATGGTTACTCAGTTTCCACTGGAACCCATGCACTTGCTTGACCTTGGAATCTGCCGAAAATTGCTAGCCATTATATTTAAAAAAAAAGGTGATCAATGGCGTACGAATAAGCTCAGCCAAGTTAGAAACGGCCTCACACTATTTACTACAAGCAGTAGGATTTATTCCTGACGAATTTTCGAGAAATCCAAGAGATGTCCAGGATTTACATTATTGGAAGTCAACAGAGCTTAGGCAATTCGCTTTATATACGGGAATGATGATTTTGAAAGACATCCTAGATAAAGATTCGTATAATCACTTTCTACTCTTCGTTTGTGCCTATCGCTTACTGGCTGAAAAGTATAGAAAATGCAAATGTCGCTCAAGCGATGCTAAATTCCTTTGTTGCTAAGTTCCACATTACATATGGTGAGGAAAATTTAACTTTTAACGTGCATTCATTGTTGCATATAAGTGATTGTGTGAAAAAATTTGGCTCATTGGACAAATTTTCTGCATACCCATTTGAAAATCATATTGTTACGATTTGGACGAGGAGCCGCGCGTCCTCACTGATGGATGGTATGGTGACCGGCGATATTACAAGTGCAGCGGGTGGACGGGCGACACAGAGCGGAGATGAGAACAGATTCCTACTAACCTTCGAGTCGAGCGGGTGTTATTAGTAGTGCGGATATAATCGTGGTGTGAATTCTATTAATTGGCGAAATAATTGTGACGGGCGAGAAGTAATAATAAAAGGGCGACTGGCGCCCAGTTCTCAGTGTTTTATTTAACTTTGAAGAAATTTCAATTCTTAACAAATTCAGAAGTGGGATTGGACCGACGCGAGTGTGGTGGTTTGGCGAGCTGGGATAACAGTATCTTGTGCGACAAGACCAGACACGATTTTGGTGTGGTGTAAGTGGACTGATAGTCGGGCGACGAGAAAAATCTTGTTCGGTGGTGTAAGTGGACTGATAGTCGGGCGACGAGAAAAATCCTGCTCGGGTGGTGTTTTGTGTGTATGGTGCGTTCTATTGAAACATTGTCGGGTGATAAAAGAGGAGATTGTGGTGTTGCGAAATGGCGGAAGTGCTAGACGAAATGGACTATGATAGTGACGAGACGCTGAAGGGCGATGACGAAGTTGAGGCGGATAATGCACCCCATATGGCGAGTGGTGGTGCGACGGGCGGTAGAGCAAAAGGTTCAAAAGGTGGTGGTGTGGTGACGGACGAGTTGACAGCACGCATGCTGGAAGGCGAATTGGGCGAGCGCATCAAACAATTGGTAAAGGAACAGGCTCAACTCTTACTCGGCGGAGCGACAGGTGGTGATGCCCGTTCTGAGTCGGCGGCATCGAAGCGCTCAATAGGCGCAGGATCGCGAATAACATGGGGCGATGTTATCGATCCATTCGATCCGGATGATCATGAGACCAGCGCCAAGAGGTGGCTAGAGAAAATCGACCAGCTGGCGAACGTATACGGGTGGACGGAGGCGGAGAAAATTTTAATCATGCAGCAGAAGCTGGCGAACGCTGCCAAGAAGTGGTTTAATCGCCTTGACCACTATGACTATTCATGGGCGGAATGGAAGGTCAAACTCACGGGAGCTTTTCCTCCGCGGTTTGATTTTGCGACAGCACTGGAGGATCTGGTAAACAGGCGGAAGGTGACTGGCGAGACAATGACCCACTACTACAGGGCGAAGGTAGAAATGTGCGTCAAGTGTAATATTAGCGGTGCGGAGGCAGTCTCTTGTTTGATTCGCGGGCTGCCGGAAGAATTACGGGCGAATGCGTATTCCGCAAGGTGCAGAACTCCAGACGAGTTGTATAACCGATTTTTGGCGGGACTGGAGACGTATTTGTCGGATACAACGGCGCGACGAGGTGATCGACACAGTGTGGCGAACGTATCCAGAGGCGGTAGGTTGACGGGAGCGAGCAGCGGCGTAAATCTGGGGGCGAATATTCAGCAGCGAGGCGAGCGACAGACTGGTGAGCTGATAGGCGAAGTTAGATGTTATAATTGCCAACGGTATGAAGGGCATATGAGTCGAAACTGTCCATACCCGAAGCAAATACGGTGCATTCGTTGTGGCAAACCTGGGCATTTAGTGGCAGACTGTGCGATCAGGAGAGGAAATTCACAGGCGAGAGGCGATAACAGTCAGGAAGTGTATGTAACGTTGTATGTCTGGAGTTGAGTAGACGATTTGGTTGTAGAAAACATGAAAAACCGGTGACGTTACAAGGATTTGCAGGTGGAATCAGTATATCAAGGGGGTTGGTAAATTTTCAGGTGTCAATTGATAATGTTCTATTAGAAATTGAGGCGGAGGTTACACAGTGTGATTTGGGTGAAATAGAGTTGATTCTTAGTCAGGCGGGCATTAATTCTCCAGATGTTGCGTTGGTGATTAAAGATGAACAGGTGCAATTAATGAAGGCGGAAAATGTGATGATATCCTCTCAGGTTCGGATTGAGCAAGTTGAGGACAGGCGGGTAGAAGTACTTTTGTCCGAAAATATTTCCGTATCAACAGGACAATCGGCGTTGGCGAATCTTACTCTTGTTGGCGGGCGTGAGGGAGAAACTGTGGAAATGGCGGCCAGAATGTTTAACTGTGGGAAAGAGATAGTGGCGATTCCATCAGGAGTTTTCATATGTGGAAGCTCAAACAGTTTGTTAATTTACAACTTATCAAAGGGCGTTATATGTTGGAAGAAAGGGAAACTAATAGGGCGGGCGGAATATTCTTTTACAATGGCGAAGTCAATTATGAATACTAGATTGGGAGAAATTGATATGAGCGACATGGACGACGTACAGAGAGATCGGTTGGAGAAAATACTTACAAGGCGAAAGAGTTGTTTCTCGTCGGGTGATGAAGATTTGGGTGTTACTGATTTATGTCAACTGGAGATAAAGTTAAACTCTAACCAACCTGTGCATTATAGACCGTATCGATTATCGTATAGCGAAAGGGAAGTAGTACGTAGGCGAATTAAAAGTTTGTTAGAAGGTGGAGTAATTCGGGAATCGAATTCGGAGTTTGCGAGTCCGATACTGTTGGTGCCTAAAAAGAATAATGAGGTGAGACTGTGCGTTGATTACAGGGCGTTAAATGCAATAACGGTAAAAGATAGATACCCATTGCCTCTGATTGCGGATCAGATTGATAGGCTGGCGAACAAGAGGCGATTCACTACTATAGATTTGGCGCAAGGGTATCATCAGGTTGTAGTCTGGCTGGTCGAGCGGTTAGTGCGCGCACCTTCGGTGCACAGGCTCATGAGTTCGAATCTCACCGTGTTCCATTGTGTTTTTCGAACTCACGAGCTTGTGACAGACTATGATCTCACTCAGATGTTAAACGAGTACCCATTTAAGGGGATAAATAACACTGCTGAGCGTGATGCTGATCTCATTACCTCATCAAAAAGCAGATAAGATCTTGGAAATAGGATGTCACTAACACATCCTGCGGCCTTAGTCCAATGTTGGATTGTCGCGCCTGTTATTTTTATTTTATCATCAGGTTCCAATGCACCCTGATTCTATTCACAAGACGGCCTTTATCACACCTGATGGGCAGTATGAGTATCTGCGGGTGCCTTTCGGGCTGGCGAACTCTCCGGCGGTATTTCAAAGAATGATTAATACAATGTTGGGTGAATTAAGGTATAGAGACGTGCTGGCATACATGGATGATTTGCTGATTCCATCGGACGATATAGATTCTGGGCTAGAACTATTGGATAAGGTGTTGGCGTTAATCGAAAAAGCGGGACTCAAATTGAAACTGAGTAAATGTTCGTTTCTTAAACAGCAAATTGATTATTTAGGGTATGAAATAGGTGAAAATGGCGTGAGACCGGGGTTAAGAAAAATAGAGGCGGTGGAAAATTTTCCGGTTCCAGTGGATGTACACGGCGTTAGACAGTTCCTCGGATTGGCGAGTTACTTTAGAAAATTCATACGGCAATTCTCAATTTTGGCGAAACCTATTAGCGATCTGACAAAGAAAGGTGTTGATTGGTGTTGGGGCGATAGTCAGCAGAGAGCGTTTGATATATTGAAGGGATTATTGGTGGAACGTCCCGTATTGGCAATTTATGAGGCGGAACTAGAGACTGAAGTGCACACAGATGCTAGTAAATTTGGGTTAGGCGGAATATTATTTCAGAAGCAACGGCCTGGTGAATTGAAGCCGGTGCTATATTTTAGCAGAACAACGACTACTACTGAACAGAATTATCATAGCTATGAGTTGGAGACAATGGCGGTAGTAGAATCAATTAAACATTTTCGAGTTTATCTGGTGGGCGTACATTTTAAGGTGATAACTGATTGTTCGGCGGTGAGGTCTACATTGTTAAAACGAGATTTGGTGCCTCGTGTGGCGAGATGGTGGCTGGCGATCCAAGAGTATGATATGGAGATTGAGTATAGACCAGGTGACAAAATGAAGCATGTGGATGCATTGAGTCGAAATCCTGTTATGATTGTAGGAATAGGTGAGGCAGATTGGTTTTTAACAGTTCAGTTGCAAGATCCATGTACTCAGGAACTTGTGGCCGCGTTAAATACCAAGACGGCGAACTCTGACATTCTTCAGAATTTTCGAATAAAGGACGGGCGATTTAATAGAATAACAATAAATGGCGATAGATTGTATGTTCCAAAAATGGCGAGGTTTAATCTGGTGAGTAAGCATCATGATGAAATAGGGCATCCAGGCGTTGGAAGGTGTTTGGCGAGCGTTTTTGGTTCCCTAAAATGAGGCGTTTCGTGACGAAATATGTTGAGTCATGTCTGAGGTGTGCGTTTGCAAAGGGAAATTATGGAAAAGGCGACGGCGGCTTACACCCAATACGCAGGCGACCTATCCCAATGGATACAATTCATGTGGATCATGTGGGTCCATTTATGAGAACGACGACAGGGTATTCTTATTTACTCATGGTGGTGGATGGATTTACGAAGTTTGTATGGGCGAAACCTACTAAGTCATTGAGGTCTAATGAAACTGTTGATCGACTGAGAGAGATCTTTTCGGAGTTTGCATATCCCCGACACATTGTAAGTGATCGAGGGCTGGCGTTTACAAGTAAATTCTTTCAGGATTTTTTGGCGGAAAAGGCGATTAAGCACTCACTTAACTCTATTGCTACCCCAAGGGCGAATGGACAGGTGGAAAGACAAAACCGGACCATAATTGAGGCGATAACAGCTAGTGCAGTGGATGAGAGTAGGTGGGACAGGTGTTTACCCGAAGTTTTATGGGGAATGAATCATGCGGTGAATGCATCAACTCAATTCTCTCCGTTCGAATTGATGTTTTCTCATAAGGCGGGCGCTTTCGGTGATCTGGTGGAAGATATAGGTGGATTTAATGAACAGGCGGGCGAAGAGGCGAGGCGAAATGATCCAGGCGAGGTGGAATGTCATACCGAACAGGCGAAAAGTGATCACGTGAATAAAAAGGGGATAGGCGATGGGCGACAAGACAGTACTGCTAGGCGTTCGACGAATCATAGCGCTACTGGTGTCGATGCAACTGAGTTGATGGGTGACGATTCATTCAATTCTGGGCACATGACTAGTCCTGGTGTTGTTGCAACTGGGTCACAGTGTGACGATGCTGATGATCTTGGGCACATAGCCAGAGAAATGCGTGAATATGAACAATCAGCTAATAAAAGGCGAGCTGATGGTGATATAGTAAGACAACTTGGCGAAAGGCGAAAAAGGGCGTATGAGAATATTAATAAATCTGCACAACAAATGAAGGCGAGGTATGACAAAAGGCGAAAGGTTGCAACCGAATATAAAATTGGCGATTTGGTGTTATGGCGACATGCGTCTACAAATGTGGTGGATAAGGGTGTTAACAGAAAATTGGCGAATAAATTCAATGGACCGTATCGTGTTAGTCGTAGGTTTGGTAATGATAGGTATCGAATCGAGTCCATTAAAGGCGTAAAGGGGTACAAACGTTTTCAGGCGGTAGTGGCGGTTGATTCATTGAGGCGGTACGTGAGTGTGAATCAAGGTGATGTAGGTAGTGAAAGCGATGAAGATAACGAGGAAATTTCGCGACGAGATTTAGTAGACCTGTTAGAAAGTTGAAGGGCGATTATAGGCGATTAAGATTGAAATGGCGGGCTGGTGTTACTTAATAAGTGGGTTTTGAAAGACTCATGGTTGGGTGAATGGCATTTGGGCGAACAGTAGTTAGATGACTGGTGCATAGGCGAATGATGACTAGGCGAGGCGAATATTGATAGGCGACATTGTGAATATGATGCATTCTAATGAGGACATTGAATTTTTCAGGAAGGCCGAATGTTACGATTTGGACGAGGAGCCGCGCGTCCTCACTGATGGATAGTATGGTGACCGGCGATATTACAAACGCAGCGGGTGGACGGGCGACACAGAGCGGAGATGAGAACAGATTCCTACTAACCTTCGAGTCGAGCGGGTGTTATTAGTAGTGCGGATATAATCGTGGTGTGAATTCTATTAATTGGCGAAATAATTGTGACGGGCGAGAAGTAATAATAAAAGGGCGACTGGCGCCCAGTTCTCAGTGTTTTATTTAACTTTGAAGAAATTTCAGTTTTTAACAATATGCAAGAATTGAAAAAATTAATACGGAAACCGACGCAAATCCTTCAGTAACTTTACAAAAGAGATGCGGAGCGTTCTATACATAATATAAAACGAAAAGTCCCTATCATAGGTCCATTGAAAAGAATTGTGAATGAGTCTTATGAGCAGTACAAAATGTACAGAACCAAGAACTTTTTAATACGTTCGTGCCCTCCAGATAATTACTTTTGCGTCGACACTCAGGAGGGTATTAGGGCTATGAAGGTTAAACGGATAAAACGAGTTAATGGCGAGGCTTTATTTGAAGGAACAATCTTCACCGATATTCAGCCCTATTTCCTGTCTCCGATGAACTCTAAAGAGCTTGGTATAATCACCGGTATTAGCAATAACGACCAGAAAATTATCAGAGTGAAGCTGTCAGAGATTATTTATAAATATATGACTCTACCACTTGATACAAGTAGATTTTTATTAGTACCGCTGCTCAATGTTTTCCAGTGAATCAATGCCTTTAGTATGCGCGCAGCCTTATTGTAGAAGAAACTGGATAAAAAGCAAATTGATGAATGATCCTTTTTCAATCACAAACACTTCAATCAATTTAAAGAACATTATACTTTGTTGGTAGAGTTTATTGTTAACATGCAGTGGCGGTTATGCCATAGGAGCACAAGAGCACGTCCGCCCCTACAGGCTCATCAAAACGAACCAACATTCTAAAAAGCGAATTTTAACTTCCGTGTTGATGAAAGGATACATCAAGAGAACTGTCAACTCAGCTGACAAGTAAACACGCGCAATTCTACGCTCCAAAAATGTTAGTCAATAAAAGTGATTCTCTTAAGTGAAACTATCAACAAATATCATCCATTGTGACAGTGAATGACTACGGTCTCAACGGAAAAACATCTATAAGAACGATCGATTCTCAAACGAAAAGTGTATTGTTTCTTCTTGAGATTTTTTTTTATTTAAACAAAGAGATACCATACACCATCATCCTTTGTTTATGTATGAATGCATGTGTGAATGAAAGAGTGAGTGGAAGAACCTGTCATAAACAAAACTGTGATAACCATTATTTCACCCTGCCATCATTTACCCGGTGATTCTCAAACCTATTAAACAATTTAATTAATTAAAAATTATTAATAATTAACAAAAAATATCATGATGTGATAAATGGTATAATATCGCCTGTGTCAAAGTAACACCGGAAGAATATGAGTACATACAAAAGCTTGGCGATAAAGTTAAATGGTTCTGCTCCCCGTGTGCTGTAGATTTCAACAACAATAAGCAAGACCAAATATTATTCGAAATAGAAAATAATAAGCACCTACTCGAAAATATAAATAAAAAAATATATAAAATGGTCCAACAGAAAAACAATTTCGCGCCATCATTTGCTGATGTAGCAAAAAGGATTAACGTGTATGATACCAAACCCCCTGAAAGCAGTAAAGGTGTCATCGTACGACCAAAGAAAAATCAGCAGTCGTGCCTTGAATTATTTGGTAGTTTTTCAAGTTATAAACGACACATTTTGAGATACCATTCGAAAAATCTTCAGTCAGAAGGGGAAAATTTAGAATTTCAAGAAAAGAATGAACCGAAAGTTAAGAGTTCCAATGCTTTCATACATAATTTGTGTTTTTCGCAGAAAGTAAATGATGACTCATTAGACGATAGTTGTTGCCAAAGTGAATCAAGTAACATAGACCAACTAATTTTAGACTTTTTAAATAATTGTTAAAAAAATTTAATAACTTTACACGGAAATGACAATTTTTCTAGAAAAGACGTATTTGAAATTCAAGAAACTGTTAAATTGCCGCTAGTAAGTCCATTGCTTAAAGTTTTGGAAATTTTCGCTAGAAGTAAATTAGGAAAGGACTTATGTCTTTTAAATGAGATTCTCAGTTTAAGAAGAAAGAAATCAATTCCTTTCTTTTTATACTCAGATGATATAGAAATGAATAACCCACGTGGATCCCACTCTATCACTCATCGCATATGTAATAAAATTCCAAGATATTAGAGAATATGGTAACAGAAAGGGTAATTGACGAATTGATATTCCTTGAAGAAGAAGGGCTCGAAATTCAGATATCTGCCTATAAGTCATGCCGTGTTTATTTTGCAGTGGGATTACTTCCTGGTGACAATTTAGGGTTAAATTCAGTCTTAGCTTTTAGCAATTCGGTTTCTGCAACTTCTTTTTGCCGATTTTGTAAAGTTCTAAAATATGTGCTAGATCATCCCCGCAACCAGGTTCTAGCAATTATGCAACATTGTGCGATATATTAAACACTCATAGTAAGGGCGACTTGATCACCGAGTTTTACGAGAAAAACAAAAAATTTCAAGATGAGCAAAGCAATATGCTGATTAGTATAATAGCTCGTTATTTCAATAAAAATACTCTTTACTTATCGCTGTCAGCAAGTTATAGGATAGAAAATGAAATCCTTGAACGTTTTTCCAAGGAAAAGATAAAAGGGGAAAAATTTACATCAAATCTCCGCAGTGTCCAGAAGAAGAAGACGAACTTTTTGACAACTGTGATTGAAAAAGAAAAGAGAATAGTGTGACTAACGTAGGGTTAGGCAACAAAAAAGGAAAAACAAACAAACAAAGAGAGTGTTATATAGTATCAATATAGAAATGACATTAGTGCCACATTTAAATGTATTGAGTGTAACACATTTTTTTTAAATTCTCTGAATTTAGAACTATTGTGTACAGATTGCAACCAACTTTGTGAAATGTTTGCATTGTATTAAATATTTGTAACAATTACCGAATGTTGCATCGACATTTGTTTCAATGCTTGGAGATCATTCAAAGCAATTGAGTAGTTACGATTCCAATGCTAGCGTTGAAAGTGAATCAGTTAACCGTAGCTTTTATTCGTTCATCTCAGGAATACTTTATAATTTATTCAGCTCTCACTTTCCTTGCACAGAAACTGAACATTATATTCGAAGCAAAATAACTGCCTGTAAGTAAAAATACAGTGAACTGTACGAGTTAACTACCGCCTACATTGCTTGCGTAAAGCATCGAACTCAGCAACAAATAACAAAAACTTAAAAAATTGTGCGGTAATGAATGTAAGAATTTTTTTGGACGAAATTATCTTTGTATAAAAATTGATGTACACCCTGTGCTAAGTCTAAGTCTGGTGTCACTATAGAACCGACACAAGTTCGTCTTACCGCCGCAAAAGAGGGCGAAGAAGTGTACATTAGTCTAGTACACATTTCCGGTTGTCAAATGTTTGACAGGTCACCGAGCAAATTACCATTAGCGGTCATTTGCTTCCTGGCTTGCATACCGTTTGGACCCGGCACCAAGGTAATTTTGGTCAAATTTTATTTTCTCATTCATTTTTATAACTATTTGGTAATTCTGGGGATTATACTGTTTACCCGTTCCAATACTGGAAATAATTAAGACCAATTTGGATTATGTGACTGTATTTTTGCAGTGCATGTGCCGCAATAGTTCAAGTTTTTTTTTGGGTTGCGCATATGACGAATAATTCATGCTGTGCTGAATTTAGAAGGGGGGAATATTTCTATCATACGGTACGATACATGAATGTCTATCTGTTTATAAACGGCATCGATTTTTTTATGGTAAATTATTAGGGTTTCACGTGTGGAATATTTTGTAACGTCCTGGTTAGCAAAAGTAAAAAAAAACTCACGCTCCTTTCCACCGTATCTGAGGTGCTTGCAATCACACGTCGCGTCGTTGGCAGTAAGTTTGCTAACAGTGTTTGGTACGCTCTGAAGACTTTTTAGGTCTCAAAGACACGCCAGACTGGTGTATCGTTACAATTGTTTAGTGACCCCCGTGTAAAAAGCGTGCCATCGTTAACAAAATCAAAGGTGTACTAAAAGCTGACTACTACAGTAAATAGCTCTATACACTAGCAAGCTGGAGGAAACTCGAAAGCGATCTCATGAAGTAATGGCATCGATCTCTCCTGAAGCCAAAAATAACAAAAACATAATGAATCACCTAAACGGTAGAAAGTTAAGAGACATTACAGTATAAGAATATGAAGAAGTGATCACAACGTACAATGCGATATCTATGATACAATCGTAAAGTTGAATCTAGAAGTATCAGCGCTAAAGGAGGAAAATGTTCGCATTGTAAACGAGTTAAACATATGGAAGCAAAAAACCATACTACTAGAAAAAGATTTAGCGCAAGTTGAAAAAAAAACCAAAAACCCGCAAACATAATTTTTAAGGGGATAGAAGACAGTAAGCCGCAAAAAAACAACAGTGGAAGGACTCTGCGCGGAGTCGTTGTGAAGGAGGTGAAAACTCTCCACCAAAGAGATGGAAAAGTGTCACTCGTAGCAGAAGTGAATGACGAGGCTACGGTAAGCATACTCCTCGAGAAATTCAGCCAAATTTAAAAGCTCTAATGTGACAATTGATCGAAACCTACCAGGGGATGCCAGGGAAAAAAATCGGCTATGCTTAAACTGAAGAGGGACCTAACTGGAGTCGACAGAGACAAGAAAATAATCGTGTAAGATGACAGGATGAAAATTGGAAACAGGCGGTTCTACTGGAATGGAAATAAGCTACTGAGGTGTGGCGACGCCACCCTAAGGGAACTGAATTATGGCCTATATTGGGTGCGATTGTTGATAGGTATGATCTTAGATCCTTCGTGATTGATTTTGTTGGTACTAGCAAACCTGCTTGTATAAATAAATACTTGGACAACTTTGCCATTGAGGTGAAAGACATTTAAATTAACCGCATTTGTATGTGATGCACCAGCTCAGGCATTTATGACTACGACAGTTTCACATAACTCTTTCCCTGGATGTCCCTTTCGTGATCAGAGGGGTGTGTGCATAAATAGAAGGACTACTTACAGGGCCGGCTTTAGGTGTAACGGCGCCCGGGGCGAACTTGAAGAAGCGCCCCTTATAGTTTCTAAACACAAACAAATTGCAATATAACTTGAACTTTAACGTTCTTTGGAAATATTTTTCTTTATTGCCTCGCCGCCATTGAAACTATCCACTTTAACTGTTTTTAACTTCACGTTAATTTTCCTTTGTTTCCCAATCAATTGATTGCTTAAAGCGAACAGAAAAGTATGCCTCTATCTGTTCACATTTGTTCATAATTCGTCCTAGAAAATTATTATTTAGTTAATATTATAAAAAAGCGGATTTTGTGTAAGCAAGAGTATATCTATTGCAGGATCTACGGTAGTGTTCATTTTTAAATTTTTAAATCAAACCACAAAATACTTTGCCAGTTTTATAATCGTTCAAAAATAAAAATAGGCAATCTCACGTCGCAGAAACAGGAAAGAACCATACATCTTAGCTCACAAACTTTCATTATGTTGAATGGGAAGATGATAGCAAATCCCACTTAAGTAGGTTGCACTTTACATTCATCTTTTTCGATGTTAAAATTTGTCAAATTAGTAATCATTTTCAAGAGTACACTATATTCTATATTCATTTGCGGAATTGACAAAAAAGACGAAAATTAAGTAAAGATGGACAGTTCCAATGACTACATTCCTGATTAACATACTCTGGTTCCTGCGAAAACGCACTTGCTAATGGCTCTAAATACGGCTGAATTTTATGGTACCGAATTCAGTCAGTATCGATTTAACGTATAGTAGTCCATATTTTTCAAAACATTAATTCATTTCATTTTGTAATTTCGACCGTGGTTAGAAATGGTTTGTTCCGGAAACCTGCCTATCTTGCATTACTACAGGTTGCACTATGTAGGTACCACCGGTTCATTTTTGAATCACCAACATTTAAAAGTTCATTAAGTTAATAATTTTACAAATACGTTTATAAACTTTTATATTTTTTAAGTAGTTTTTTGTAAATTTAATTGAGCGAGAGAAGACAACAATTTTTGCTCTAAAATGCAATACCTACATACATATTAACAAAAATCCAATAACTTTTCTACATACATAAATATCAATAAACGTAAGAGGCACCACAGACCCTCCGATCGATCGGCCAGATTTTTTGATTGCGAGATAAATCGAAAGGTGAATGCCATCTGATTCAATTTTTTGATTTGACGTGTGGAACGTATTGCCAGTGCAAGCTGTTATGACAATTATGTGTTCTCAGTTGCTGATTTTTGGACATAAACCTGTGTTCGTTCTTCATATTGTTGTTGTGGCGGCCATTCTCCATCAAAAGCAATGGATGTCTATCTTCGAGTGGAAAAAATGGTATAATTTTCGCTATTTTGTGTTGTGTCTTGTTGACCGTGAGACTGTCAATTTCAGATTACCCGATAAATTGCCTAATGTAAGTGCTGTACGGGCGGCAGATCGATTGTGGATCCAATCGATCGGCCGAGAAATCGTCAGGTTTGTGGCGCCCTTAAGTTTAATAAAGACAAAAGCATAAACATAATCCAGAATCGCATTTCCTCATATAAAATATTGGTGATGATTGTTCGAAAACGAATGTGCTTATTAGAATTGTGAACTGTTTTTTCTTAATTAAAGGTAACATGTATGTATCTTTGGAAGGCAGTCAATTCCTGAAGTGGGAATCTGATATTATGAGCTCCCAACTAAATTCTTACCTGATTTCTATAAAGATACAGTTGACATTTTATTTATAAGTATATTTTACTGATATAATATTAATTTTTGATAGAAAAAAGTTTTTTATAAATTGTGAAAATCATGACTTATCGTTCCATTCTATACACCAACTGCGGTGCATGTCTGTAGTATTTATGGCATGGCAACTTACCAGCTCTATGGGAACTACGTTAAAACTCGCACCCACAAAATTGGGAACCAGAATTAATACAGTAATTGAGTTTTTAATAGTTTTCGCAACTCGAAAATCTAGGAGCTCACATCTAGTTGCGTTTTACTGTATTCTAGTTGAAAAAATCTTACTGTGTTCATACTTGGATGGTCGTGTACTATAGCCTGCATTAGTATTCTTACATCATACTAATTCAGCAGTTCAAAAAATAAAATTTCTTAAGCAACAAACAAATTTGTAAAAATAAATTAATTTAAAAATACGTGTTTCGGCGCCCCTAAAGCTGGCGCCCGGGGCGACCTACCCGCTCGCCCCACCCTAAAGCCAGCCCTGACTACTTACCCTACAACTGTGGAAGCCTCAAGAACGGACGAAAATTTCATCAATCCGAGGGATATCAAAAATCATGCCGAGAAGTATAGATATAATCCCAATATATTGGAAACTCTGGGAGTTAAAATGGTAACACAAGTTCCTAAGGACTTGCTTCATTTGATTGACCTGGGAGTTGCTGAAAAAATGTTCACGAAAATATTCAAATTTCAAAGGAAAATAAGAAGACCCACTTATCGTTAAAGCTAATTGAATTACTACAAAGTGTTCCAAACGAATTTAGCAGGAAACCTAGATCATTTGATGAGCGATTGAAGTGAGACAGTTAGTCCCTTATACATGAATAGTAATAGCTAAAAATATGATTAATCAATAACTTTATGAAAACATCCTTCTACTACATTGTGCATATAGAATCTGTCTTAGTAAATGTTCATTCGAAGCAAATTCTGAAGTTGTAAACAAGATGTTTCAGCTCTTTGTTTCAGAGTTTTCATCTGCATCTGGTTGAATCAATAAAAAAAATTGGGGTAGCCGATAGCTATAATTTTGAAACCCATTTGCAGACAATTGAAAGAAAAATTAAGAAACCGCATCAAATATTAATGCAATTAAACAATAAACTGAATGATATGCCCGTTCGAATTGAGTTCCATCAGCAACACGATTTAAATTTATATTATGGAAGTTGCAAGAATAAATGGATACGGGAAAAAACCAATTGACAAAATCATTAAAACCAAAGCCAAAAAGCAGTTTAAACAACGTTTATCAACGCTCTTCATGCGAAAGAAACAAATTGAAACGAATGAAAAACGAGTGTTAATAACATTCACCCCAGAAATAACGAATGGGTTGAAAACGGCCGTCCATAGTTTCAAAATGCGAATAGTTCATTCGAATCCGTACAAACTGTGAAACTTCATAGGCAGCTTGAAAGACAAAACGTACCCGATGGACAAACCAAGCCTATACGAAATATCGTGCGGCAGCTGCTAGCAAAAAAAAATTAAGGACAAACAAAACGATTAATCAGAAAACGATTCGAGGAACATAAACAATACGTACTCAACGACGAATCGCGGAAATCAGCTTTCGCAGCGCACATCATAGTGCAACAGCATCAACCAGTGTCAACGACTGAGGTGCGTATGCTCAAATGCATAAACGATGAACGAAAGCTGGATGCATATTAGCTAATCTAAGAAAGTTCTCCGCTGCCGTCGAGGTTAATGGCATGGGAGACGCTCTAATTGAAAAAAAAATTGATTCCATGACCATGCTAAAAATATGGTCAACTAAGAATTTAAATATCTGCTATGAGATAAAGGTATATGTAGTCGAACGCGTTTCAAGAAGGCTGCCCTACATATCTTCCGATGAGCAAAGTATGGAAGGAGCTTGGAAAGTTTGATTTAGCTGATCCATATTATACAAAACCCCAAAATATACAAATGCTTCGAGGTGGTAAGGTATATGCTGAGATTATAAACAGTAAAATTCCACCATTGCATGTGAAAAAACTATTGGTGCAACCATCATTCATCATTCGGGTGGTTGGTTTCGGGCGGGGCTGAGATGAAAACACAATCTGCAGTTTCTTCTTTCGTTACGCAATCGAAGGAAGTAAGGGAAGTTGAGGCTAACTTACGGAAATTTTGGGAGATTCCAGATGATTCTTGCGAGGATGATAGTAAATCGGCAAGGCAGCTATATGAGAAACAATTTTATAGAGATGATATGGGAAGAATGCACGTACCCTACTTATTTAAGAGTGATTACCTAAAACTAGGCAATTCATTCGATAAAGCTGAACAAATACTCTTAGCACAAGAGAAAAGGCTTAAAGCTGATTCAAGTAAAAGTGCACAAGTTGAAAATTATTTTCAAGAGTACGAAGATTTAGGCAATATGAAGTTAGTTGAGGAAGAAGGTAATACTGAAATACGGGATGGATCTGTGTCACTGAGAGGAAAAGCACGTCGTAAATTTTAATACGATCGTATTTAAATTATAGTTGACACTCAATTCGTCTAAATCATTTGTTTTGAAAGGATTTCACCTTTCAATTAAACAATGAACACCTTTAATTTGTCGATTAATAATGTTCAACATTAAATCAATGTTGAATAGCTTTTAACTTTTATAATCAAAGGCGACGTTCTTTAAATTCAATGATTTTTCGATTACAATATATGAAATTACTTAAAATAAACTATTACATATAAAACAAAGTTGAAAAATATTAACGGTTAACATGTATACAATTTATTCAAAGGTGTACGTCTTTAATTCAATGTGCCCGCATTTGGTTTGTACAGTTATTCGTGTCTGCGTTTACTGTGTCTAGTCTGAGTCGAACGAAAGTGCTAACATGGAGCCAGTGGAGAGTTTGCTGGAAGGCCAAGTGTTTAGTTTAATTTTTCAAAACGAAATAGTGGACGAAGATGACGCAAAATTAAAAGAAATTTTGGGAGAATTCGATTTGGAGTGTTTGTTCTGTGTTTTTAAAGGTAATTGTTGTTTTGTGCCTCCGTTTTGCGGGTCGAGTTTGCCGGTCTGGAAAAAGTGTTGTGTAGTGAAAACGATAGTCGAATTATCAAAATGGAGGCGCATTCATTTGTTTTCCTTTTTTAATCTGTAATATTCGACTAAATGAACTTGTGTAATCACCGGTTGCCACAATTGGCAATGTTTTACTGTATTCTATGGTGATAATGACTATTACATGGCCAACTATGGCATTAACCGCTTCAACTAGTCTGGGTGTGAATTTTGCAAATTTTTCATTTTTTGAATTTGTGAGTGCTGCAACAATTGATAGCAATTGTATGTTTTGATCACCAGCATCACCTTGATAAGTAAACGAGTATATTATCGGTGTAGATACTTTTAAGCCATTGCCCCGAGTGCACTGGTGTACTTGATAGATTATGGGAAGTCCTGGCCGATTGGCGAAACAGATGGTAACCTTGTATCTTTTGTCATTTCTTTCAAAAACGGTAATAGATAGTAGAAAGTCATCTGAAAACGGAACAAACTACATAAAATTACATTTACATTGATATAAAATACTTGATGCATTATCTTCGAATATTGTACGCGCGACTGAAAGGTAATATTTTATTGAGAATTATAAGTTGTGGATGACTTTTGCCGAAAATTGTGTCGCTTCGGTCAAGGGCTCATTATCTCTACATTTAAATTTTGCAAATCGACATCGTTTTCGTTTCTCCTTCTAATTACACTACACGGTCAGCTCAATCGGATAAAAATAAGCGTACCTCCCATGCAAAGGTACACAAAACAATTTTGTTCACACTATTCGTCGATTTGGATAACAAGTAGTGACCAATTGGTAGCCAATATTAACCAAAATTAAGCCGCGATTACCGAGCCGATTAACCAAAATTAAACCGCGTAGTGCAAATTTTGGGGGTGATACGGGGATGTTGATTTGCAACATAAATGTGGGGGTACTTGAGTGGAGCAATTCAATTTTCGGCAAAAGTCATTTACAACTTAATACTAATAAATCGTAGGGGAATATTAACCCATTTATGCCCAGTGTTCCAATATCGGAACATTGCACTTTTTACATTATTCAGAGCGTATTACGCAAATTTTTGCAAAGCTACGCATTATATCGCATCTTTTGGTGTTCGAGTGTAGACAAGATAACGGTGATTCGTTCTATTTCGATAAAGTTTTGCGTGCATTGTGCTTTATAATTAGGAAGTCCAATAGTTGAAATGTCTAAAAAAAAAGTATGTAATATTTTTTACCTTTAGCAAAAATTTTATTATTTGTCGCAGTAGAAAATATGTATTGATTGATTATACGTAGTTTTTGACCATAAAAGTTGAAATTTGCATGATAGATTTGGTATGATTAGTAAAAATATGCATGTTCCTTTATTGGAACACTGGGCATAGAAGTACCTAAGGAGAAACAGTTTCTAGGTATTTCACTGGCGCTGAAATTCAAAAACTCATAGACAATGGGGAGTTTTGGAGCGACTTTGAATGCGCTGATGTCTTTATTACACCTCCAGATGATGGTGCCGATACCGAAGGAGATAGTGGGGATGAATTAAATGAGGACATCAATCATTTGAGTGGTCGCCAGTTACGCGCAAATGCTACAGTAACAATTACAACGCAAGACGGGCCACAAGTTTATGGAGAGGAAAGCGGAAACAGGTCGATCTTATCCGCCTATCCGAAATAAGAAGGCGTCTACGAGTGTTGGTTGAACCAGCACAAAGGAACTGGGACCTGGGAGCCACCTTCCCTGAATTCGTTCAATCTGAACCGAACTTTAACATACCCGATAGTCCTATAACTTCCTTTGAACTTTTTTTCGATACTGAGGTTTGCGATTTTTTAGTTGGCATGTTTGTCAAATATGCGAAATCCAAGGGAAATTTTTTTTAAATAGGAATGATCGGAAAGCGTATTTGGCAATATTAATCCTATCAGGCTACCTCGATATTCCAAGGTGGAGAATGTTATGGGAGGTGGATTCGGAGTCCTACTGTGGCAGAATGTATGGCTCGAAATCGTTTCGAAGATATAAAAAGATTTACACATTGTGCCGGTAACGATGATTTGAGCCCGGATGATAAATTCGCAAAACTACGTTCACTGATCGATTTGTTGAATAATCGATATCTAAAGTACTCCAGCTTACCGGAAAGATTCAGTGTCGACGAAAGCATGGTTCCTTACTACGGGAGACATTCCGCAAAACAATGTTGACGAGGAAAGCCGATACGATACGGATATAAAATATTTGGACTCTGCGAGCCATTGGGATATCTAAAACCTACTGTATGCCCAGTGTTCCCATATTGGAACACACCGAAAAACTACTCCAAAAGTCACAAATGTACCAAAATTTTGTTTTTCAAGTTTCCCATTAGTATTTGGTTACAAACAATCACAAAAATGCAAAATATCGAAAATTTAAAATTTGGGCAAAAATGGGTTAATGCACAACGGGACCCCTCTATTTTTAACCGGGTAATAGCATTTTTGGTAAATTGTGTCAAATTGGCCGACTTAATCAAAATTTGCGACACCACCAATCATTTCATCCGAGATATGACTTCACTTTCTGAAAGTACATGAAATTTCCAATAAAACGACACCTCGCCCGTTACGAAGTTGCTCTTATCTTTTGAGATACACCCGTTCAAACTTTAAATAAATTTTTAAATTTCATCGAAAATTCAAGTTCGTAAACGTAACCGATTTTAAAATTACTTTAAAGTTTGAACAGGTTTACCTCGGAAGATACGAGCAACTTCGTAACGGGCGAGGTGTCGCTGTATTAAAAATCTTATGTAGTTTCAGAAAGTGAAGTCATAATCTCGGATGAAATGCTTGGTGGTGTGGCAAATTTTGATTTAGTTCGATAAGTCGGGCATTTTTACAAAAAATGCTATTACATTGTAACGGTTAAAAATAGAGGGGTCTCTTTGTGCATTAAGGTAATTTGATGTAGTGTATTCTGTTTTAAGATAAGTTTTTAGTATATATTACCGTTTTGGAAATCAATGCCAAAAATATAAAGTTATTCCGTGTCCCCCTCCAACTTCGATAGGGGGTCCATCGGTCAGGACTTTTTTTCCCATAATCTAGAGACCGCTCCCAACAAACCTGCAAGAACTCAGAAATACATAAGTTTTGCCGTTCGTTGGCCTTATTTTGGTGTATTTTTTCTAGCCTAAATAACTTAAATACGTGTTTCAGAGAAAAAAGTAACTTTCCGATCTCTGCAATATCTCAATAAAGACGACATAACAGAATGCATCAAGGATATAGGCTTGAGAGCTGAGTTTAGGGAGAAGCTCTTTTTATGAAAAAAAAGGTAACGGCAATTTAAGTTTTACTTTGAATGTATGTATGATCTGAAATTTTATTTTTCAGTTTTCTAAAGAAGACGAGACATTTTCAAATGATTCAGATTTGCAGCAATCTCCATGTTCCAATTGTAAATCCCCCCTTCTTGTGCTAGTGGTTTCAACCAGAAATTTGTAAGAATTTTTTTTATATTTGTATACCTATCGATATAAATGTGAAAGGATATTATTATCAGAAGCCCATGTCATTGGAACATTCGATACAATCTTTATAGAACTTACCAGCGGTATTGCATTGTTCGTCACTCGGACAAAGCATAATCAAACATTATGCTACCACTGAAAGGCTGGAAAACGTCCATCGAGACAAACTAATACAAATTATTGTAGAGGAATTCAATTGTTCCGTAACACAAATTAAACCTGCCGACTATCCAGTTATATTGGACGTAATCGTCTCCGTTTTCCCAAACGAAAAACAAGTTCTGGTAAGTTTTTTATATTTTCGATTCATATATTTTTATCCACAAAACATAGGCGAACAAAAAAAGAAACATGAATAAATAATCTTCACAGTAGCAAGGTTACTAATTACTATTATTTACAATTTCATTGCATCTTATAGGAGTACTATTATATTCCTCGCAAACAAAAACAAAATCCCCGTGGAAAATTATATTCCAAATACTCGAATTCAAGGAATAAACGGAGTAAAGAGGAGTCAATCAATATCGAGGAACAAGTACAAGTTATTCCATCTACTTGTACTTCAGAATTCGATGAATCGGTTGCCGTAGCCTTGAAAGTGTCTCTAAGTCGGGATTGCTCGGACTGGACTGCAGTCATTGACAAATGGGCTAAAACATATTTGCTCGTAGACGAGAACTTCAGTGTTCATCAAACATTTTTTTTATTCAAGGCCCAAACTCACAGACAGCAAAGCGCCTGAATTGGTAAGAGACCCGTTTGTTAAAATAAAATAAAAATGCGTTGTGATATTTAATTTTTTTTATTCTTTTTTTTCTTAGATCAATATTGATTTCAACCTTATGTATCCCGAAAGGGGACACTTACTTTTTAGTAAGTGGGAAAGATTCAAAACTTAAATAAAGGATTACTACGAAATTAATATTCGGAACGAGAATTACAAAAAACTGCTTGCTTTGACGAAAACTCAACTGTCGAAAGGTAAATTAAAATTGTGCACATTTACCATGTTTATATGGTTTGAACTTCATTAACATATATTACAGATTCCGAAGATTTTATCTTGGCAAAACTATTATGCTCCGTATTACCATGCAACGCCCGCTTTAAGGACAAAAGTGGCCATAATAAAAGAAAAATCACTATTTCGGATGCCCAAGCAAGTTATGCGTTTAGACTTATCTCGCTTAACAGTTACCAGGAGAGTATAAACGAATTGGTAAACAAATCCTACAGTTCGGGCCAGACAATTCAACCATTTATAATAGTAATAGGGATTGATGATATTCACCTGGAATCATTTTATGTATATTTTGACAAAACATTATTTAAATTCGATTCTTTCATTGAAAGTCTTGATATATGCTTCAAAGTATTTCAAGTGCTTGCCGTTAATTATCCGACATGTTCCAAGCCATCCTGGG
Source organism: Microchrysa polita (assembly GCA_949715475.1). Classification (NCBI taxonomy): domain Eukaryota; kingdom Metazoa; phylum Arthropoda; class Insecta; order Diptera; family Stratiomyidae; genus Microchrysa; species Microchrysa polita. Next base: position 43,801,929 of record OX454415.1, on the reverse strand, counting down.
TATTTATTCAAAAATATTTTTACGATATAACAACTGAGTATGATTTAAAATCTCCAAATGTAACTACACTTTTGAATGCAATTAATGATAAAATAATATGCTGTAATATTATATTCATTCATACAACTTCTTATCACACACTATTATTACTATTATCCACAAATATGAATTCCTATATTTGCTTTAAATGCTTCAAAAATTACTCAAGTATTGAAATACTTATTGGTCACTTAAAACACGACCATTTAATCTCACAAGGCAATACATTGCAGTGCAAACAAGATGAATATTGTAATCAATTATTTTCAACATATAAGAGTTTCCGCGCTCATTTGCAAAATGTCCACCAAATTTCAGAAGCCACTTGTTACCCGAATGTTACAATTCCAAACACTGATAATATAAAAATCGTTTCTTATCCAAATAATAACGACAAAATTGTTCATTTGAATCAAACAAATAATGATGATATTACAAAAGGAATTGAAGAAATAATAAGCGACCTCCGTAAAGCAGCTATTAATTTGACTCTTAAATTGCTTGCGAAAACTTTTATGCCAAGAAAAGAAGTTTTTGAAATACAAAATATGATAATAAGTTTAATGTCAACGATTTCAATTTCGCTGCAAGCTATTCTGTCGGGAAAATTTAAGGAAGAAATTTCGAGGGAAATAGATTGCGTTCTGAATTTTTGCAAAAATCCTTTTCAGGAGATAAAATCCGAGCATAGAATGTTTAACGTGTTGAAAAAATTAAAATTATTCGAAGCACCTAAAAAAATTACAATTAAAAACGAAATTTCAGAAAAAATTGATAGTGGTAATCCTACTTTGGCATCCAAATCCCATTATATTTATATCATGCCACTTGAATTTCAATTCAAATCTCTTTTTGAAATACCAAATATCCTAGATATTACGTTAGAAAATCAGGAACGTAATTTGGCTCAATCTAAAATTAGCAACTTTGTGAATGGCGATATTTTTAAAATGAAAAAAAAAAGACAATTTAGAACATAGTAGTTCCTTTTAACTTATATTTTGATGATTACCAAATTAATAATCCATTAGGAAGCCACACATCTTCGATATGCGCTTGTTATTACTCATTTCCAACTTTACCTCAACATTTACTAGCAAAATTAGATTTTATATTTCCTGGTGCATTCATTTTATGGAGCGATCTGAAAATCTGTGGAAACGATAAAGCATTTTATCACTTAATAGAAGAACTAAGAAAATTGGAGATGGGAATAGATATTAAGTTGCCAGACCGCACTGTCAAAGTACATTTCATTTTAGGGTTAATAGTGGGTGACAATTTGGGTATCAATGGGGTTTTTGGTTTTGTTCAATCCTTCAATTCTAAGAGTTTCTGTAGGGTTTGCACAAGGTCAAAAGATGAAGTCAAAAGAGACAATCAAGAAAACGCATTTTTCTTAAGAACGAAGGTCAACTACGAACAAGATGCTTTATTGGCAAATTTTTCTAAAACGGGAATTAAAAGTCTTTGTGTTTTTAGGGTTTTTTAGAATTTTTTCAAAAAACCCTTATAAAATCGATTTTGTCCGTCCGTCCGTCCGTCTGTTCACTAAATAACTCGCGAACGGCTGAACCGATTGTCATGAAATTCGGTATGAATGTGTAGAATGGTTACAGTCTTTGGCACAAATACATTAGAAGTTGGTAGGAAGAAGATAACAGGGTGTCCCGAACGTTTGAAAAAAGTGGACTTTTTTAGTTTTTATCGGAGATTAACGTATGGGTATTTAAATCAAAGATCTAGACGAGTACATTTCATATCAGTTACAATTTTCCAGTTTCAAGTAACGGTAAAAAAGTTATTGGCGTTTAAAGTTAAACTTCCTTTTCGAGCTCCGTTTTTCTAAACCGTTATAGGGATCGATAGAAACTTTGCACAAAGATTGGTCAGTATGGCCTTATATACGTTAAATATTAAGACTGTTGACTTTTGCTAAGGAAAAGTAAATAACAGTAAATTTGTAAAATTCAAATTTGTTCGTGTGTAGCCCCTCTTAGGTTTCCAAATATGAAAATTCTGCTAAGGGTTTTTAGAAAATTACACAGGAAATATGTCTAAGGGTGTCCCGGAAAAGCTGCAAAAGTATACTTGCTCAATACTCATAGGAAAGCTTGCGTGGGCTCTTATGTCAGGGGACACAATGGAATCATTTCATATAAGTTGTTTTTTCTTGATTTAAAAAACAGTAACAGTAGATTTAAAGCTAATAATTCAGTTCATATATAATGCCAAGCCTTCCTTACGTTTGCCCGAGTTTGTTTTTGCTCAAAGGCCCTCAGAAATCTGAAATCGAAAATATCCTGTAGATTTGCCTTGGAGTAGTTTTATACAGACTGGGTAATAAACGCGTTCCAGAATGAAAGGCTAGCGCCTTTCATTCTGTTCCACCTTTAATTAGACCAATCCAAAAATAGATTTACAGGAAGCATTTCATTAATGTTGTGCACAATTCTTATCTATTGCTCATAAAATATATGTACAAAAAATATTCACTATGCATCAAAATTCTAAAAAACCCTCGTATTGCGGGCGCAGCCCTCTGTACGCCGGTATTTTTAATAGTTTAAATCATTTCCATGGCATAGAAAATTTCTACTTTGACTTGATGCATGATGTTTTGGAAGGAGTTTGCGTCTACGATGTGTGTAATATACTAATGGGATTAATCAGTGAAAATAATATTTCTCTTGAAGTTTTGAATAACAGGAAACAATTATTTCAATACGGAGAAACAGAAATTGGCAATTCTTCCTTACCTTTGGATATAAACAGACTAAAATCCTGTAATCTAAAAATGACAGCGAGTGAAATATTATGTTTTGTTCATTTCTTGCCCCTAATGATCGGCGATTTGATTGACATAAATAACAAGCATTGGCATTTATTGATTAAGCTTATAGAAATAGTTGATTTTTTATTAGGACCATACTTTTTTGAAAACGATATCAATACTCTAAGGGGGCTTGTCTCAGAACATCATGTATTATATATTCAACTATTTGGCTTCACTTTAAAACCAAAACATCATTTTTTTGTGCACTATCCCACTGCAATACAAAAATGTGGTCCATTAAAATATATTTGGGCTATGCGCTTCGAGGCGAAGCACAAAGAAGGGAAGGCTTATTTTAACACAATTACCTCAAGATTGAATTCACCCTCGCTTTCTATTAAAAGTGCAATCCAATTTTCCTATTTCTTAAACAAGCATGACAACGGTATTGGCAAACAACTTTGTGAAAAAAGTTCAGAAGAAGTTAATTATTACATATATAAAGGAATTAAATATAAAGAAAAAATATTATTTAAGTTCAATGAATACCACTTGTGAGTTATTTAAAATTAACGGCCTTAAATTCGAAAATGAAACATTAATAGTTCTATGCTATCAAATAAACATAAAACAATTTGATAAACATTTTCAAGCTTATGAAGTTGGAGAAAGAATGAATAATATTATCCGAAAAAACATTGAATTATTCACAAGTCCTCCATTGCATCTATATCCATCAAATAATGGCAAAATATATGTTAGAAACAAATATTTGTAAAGGCATGTGAAGATTATCTTCAAAAAAATGTCTGGATAATAATAGTTTAATAAGTTTAATAAGAGTTTTTTGCATGTTCAACATAGTACGACATAGTTTGACATTCCATGTAAAAATTCGCTTGCTTACCGTATACGAAACAGTATATCATAATTTTTCATGTCCCAAGGAGGCATGGGTGTATTTTCGCATAGTTGATGTTCTGCAAACAGTCGAAATTGGCGAAATTATTTGTCGTGATATACACCCATGCCTACTTAGGACGTGCAAAATTATGATATAGTGTTTCGTGTACGGTAAGCAAGCGAAATTTTATATGAAATGTCAAACTATGTCGTACTTTCTTCGACGACTTGCTAAAACTCTCTAATAAGCAATTAAATGTTGTATTATGTATGTCCTTTGAATCAAAAGAAAAATAAATACCTTTTCCGTAACAAAAATGTTTTATTAAATTAAAAAATAATCACATTGGATTTACAAATAAATAAAACTTAAATTAAAGGTGAAATTGAATCAAAATTAATAGCTACTGAGTTTAATTCAAATGAATTATTAGTTTGATTCAAAGTCTTCATATTTTTGATTTGAAGGCGATTCTGACTTGAATCAAATCCGAATTTAAGTTTTTACCATTAAATGCAAACCCGTCGCATATTCGATTTGATGACGTTGGTTCCTTGAATCAAAATTCTACTAAATTGAATCAAATTCGAGTATTATTTGATTTAAAGACAATATTTAATTTAAATGCTTCGCATATTTAATTTGACGATATTGGTTATTTAAATCAAAAATGCTTCAAAATTGATTTAAATCCTAGAAATATTTAATTTAAGGACGAGATTTTTGAAGTGAAAATTTTCGCATTTGAAGCTAAACCATAAAGGAAAATATTTAATTCAAAGGTGTTTTATTTGATTTTACGTTGTTTTTTACCTCAGTGTACTATATCCCATACCATGCTATTTTCAAGGTTGACAAGATTACTACTAAAGTCAGAATAGTTGCTAATGGATCCTTTCCCTCAAGCAATGGATTGTCGTTTAATGATTTGGTTTACACAGGACCGAATTTACTTCCCACTGTTTTCGATTTGATCTTACAATCGCGCCAATTCGAGCGAAGGTCGAGGCAACGAGCAAAAGCCCGAGGAATATCGAGTCAATTTTCTCCTTGTCTTGTATCGAAGAAAGATGAGAAAACGTCCAGTCGTCGTATTTGTTTATTTTCTGAAATGTCATGACAGGTTGGAGCACGGTTGCCAGGAATCGAAAATTGAACGAAGGAGGTGTACAATTCACAATAGCGATCATAGAATCAAGTTCGGGCTATTGAACTGCATCGAAATGTATGTCCGTAGAGGATTAGCGGTGTTTCACCGTTTAACCGAAATGATAAAAAGGCGAAAAATATAACAGGATACCCTCTTTCTATTCGGTCGGTTGGACACAAAGGTGGATATCCTGTACAATTAAAACCTGAGCGACAATATGTTCTAACGCTAAGTTAAGAGCGTAACATTTTTGTGGATAGCTTGATGGAAACGTCGAGAGTTGAGGAGGTCAGCGAGTAAAGAAGTCGACGAGCTAGTTAGCCACGATCAACGAAAACACAGCGACGACGAGAACGATTTTCTGTATGGAAAGACGGCGACGACGAGAACGATTTGTTGTATGAAAAGACGGCGACGACGACGATAAGTAGGACATCGATTAGAGTGGTAGTTTTCAATTGCCGCCCCTCAGGTCAGTTTGTAGTTTTAGTTTATATTTAGTGATAAGGGATAAATGCGCGATAGGTTTTATAAGTGAAGTGATCGATCACATAGTGTAGTAAAATTATTGAAATATCTGAATTAAATGTTTTGAATTGTGAATCCGTCGTGTTCTTCAATCAGTTATCAAAAAGCATAAAGGGGTGATCCAAAACCTTCGCATTCGCGCTTGGCGAAGGACCTCCCAGGATCACGAACGCGGCAGTTAAAATTTTAAGCGCGTGGCGTCCCGCGGCCTTCGCTCCGCAGCGAGCCGGCATCGCCCGTTCCCCCGGTAGACTTGTGCTTTAGCAAAAGAGACTGTTATAAGTGTTATCCACTATTTTCAAAGAGTGGGAACGCTTCAAAGAAGACTCCTACGGGATAAATTGGCTATCGCTAAAAAAGAACATAAAGAGGCTCAGTCAAATGGAATATATCCAAAATGAAACTTTATCTATTTTTATAAACGGACTCCGAGAACGTTTATCGACATATCGCACGTGTCGGCAAGAACACCGTCAAAATTGTAGCTGCGGAGTATTTTTAATCAATTTACGTGAGAATTCAGAAGGAATCATCGCTGGACAACAATCATCATTCAAAGGTAACTAATCAACATTATTACATGCAAAATGCAACGTCTCAACTCAGTTAGCACCTGGACGCTGAGAAGAAAACACGCATCGTGGTAAGTCAATAGTGTTACATTTTGAATTAGAACACTATTCTTGTGGCATATAATTTTGTTGAACAGTATAGATGTTTTTGAGTTGTGACACTATTGATTTAAAAGTTGCTGATCGATGTTAAACAACTTTTGAGTTGAAACACTTTAGCTACTTTGCGTTTAAAATTGGTTGAAAATTGCAGTTGTTCTTTACTTTTTTTTAGCTATATATCTTCTATAAAAAGAAAATTAAGAGAACAGAATTAATACTTAAAATGGCGTTGTCCAGACAAAATACAGTACAAACGGAAAAAATGAAATTTTATTCAATGGAAAGCGAATCCGTCCAGCCATCGATACTTTCCGGTATTGAATTATGGAAGTGGACAAATGATAGAGTTCCACATCAATTTCTTTTTGATTCCGATGATTCTGTGAGAGACCCGGATTTTTGCCTTTCGGATGGTGACGACATGGAAACAAATGATTCGAATTCATCTCCAGAGACGGAAAAATATAAGGGAAAAAAGGAAAGCGTTTCCTGCTGATTGGCGAAAAAATATAGGCGGAATAAAGGACAAAGTTATGTCGCGGCTAACACAAAAATATTGTCGAAAAAAATCCCCTAAGTCAGGCTTTGGTGAATGCAGAACTAAATGTTCACTTAAGTTTTTAGAAGCAGAGCGCCGAATTATATTTGCAAGTTATTGGGAATTAACTGATATTACCCGCAATAGTGAATCATTGTATTAAAATCGTACCAAAATATCGGTTCCCTAAATCCCTAGTTAAGGATAGAAAACCAAACTTTTCTTTTCATTTAAATTTGAACGACTCCATGATAAAAGTGTGTAAAAAAAATTGTTCATAGCGACATTAGACATAAACGACGGCGCGACGTACTTAGAGCCGATCTTCGTGGCAAATACAAGCAAATATTGCTGCTCTTGCTCTACGAATACTAATTCGTTTTTTTTTTTCACATACACTGCGTTTCACTTGAATAGCACATTCCGTTTTTTCATTGTAATTTGCTTACATATCAATATTCTTATGACTTTGCTAGTAGCTTTTTTTTGTCTTGTTTGTGTGGGCTCCCCGAAAGAAAAATTGTCCTCTCGAAATTTACCGTTACCTTTTTTCACCAATTTGATTCAAAAGAGAGCAGATTTTTTGTTTCACTAGAATAGCACATTTGGGTTTAAGCTTGACATACGGGGTGCACGTGGTTACAATATCACAATCTAAAGTCATTTTGAGTATTTTAAATACGATTCGTTGATTTTAAAAAAATTTGGGTAGTGGTAAAGCCTTAACAAGCGAAGAACAAGTTAAAATAAAAACCTACAGGGATTGTGACTTTTCAGTGACTAAAATATCGAAAAAAATTAAAAAAAAACAGAAACTTGATTTCAAATTTTATTAAAAGTGATGAAAACTATGAAAAAATATGAAAGGTCGAGTAAGCAGTGTACTCTCTAATGCAGATAAGCGATCTATTTTGCGTGAAGCATCGAATTCACATGATTCTGTGGACAAAATTCGGTTAAAATGTTGTCTCAGTGCGAGTAAAATAACTGTATCGCGTGCTAATTCAAAAGCTAAACACCTTAAGCGTCTAAAATTAAAAAAAAAAACACCACTTAACCCCGCTCATAAACAAGCTCGGTTGACTTTTTGTCGTACCAACATGTCATGGACCAAAGAGTGGTATGGCGTTGTTTTTTCTAATGAGAAGAAATTTAATTTGGAAGGGCCCGACGGATATAACTGTTATTTTTATGATTTAAGGAAGGAGACTCACCAGTTGGATCTTTTGCACAGTCGAGTTGGCGGCGGCGTTATGGTTTGGGGAGCCAAATCCTACTACGGCACTTGTGAACTCCAATTCTTAGACACCACTATGAATGCTAAGTCGTATCAAGGTGTTTTAGAAAAGGCTTTTCCGACATTCGAAAGTCTCTTTGGACCATTGCCGTGGACTTTCCAACCAGACAATGAACCAATACCGTAAAGTCGTTTATCGAGTCCAAAAATGTTACTCTGTTGAACTGGCCACCATACTCGCCGGATCTAAATATAATAGAAAATGTTTGGGGATGGCTGGTCAGAAAAGTTTATAAGTCTGGTAAACAGTTTTCAACAAAGACTGAACTAATTGAAGCCATTCAGCAATCATGGGCTACAATATCCCTTGCTTACATCAAAATTGTGTACGATTCTTTGCCTAATAGGACCTAGGAGGTTATTTCAAACGGGGGAGGCTCAACCCATTACTAAAATTGCTGATTTTAATTCAAATTGATCTTAACTTGTATTCTGAACAATAATAAGTTATCCTCACTGCATAATAAGTTAATTAAAATAAGTTTTAAAAAAAGTGTGCTATTCAAGTGAAACAGAATTTATGTGTTTTTTCATTGGTGTTTTACATTTTTTTTTTCTCTAAGATTACATGTTGGAAAAATTCAAATTCTTTTTATTTCAAATTAAAGGTAATTAATCAAATGACAAATAAAAAATACAAAATATCTGTTGTCTTCATTTTTTTAAAGATATTAAGAAAATAAATTTAATGTATAGAGTGTGCTATTCAAGTGAAACGCAGTGTACTTGTGTGAAACAGGCTTTTCAGTTTTCGTGTCAATTAAAACTAAACAACGAAATCGTCTTGATGTTGGTAGCGATCTGACAATAGCTGTGGGTAAAACTGATCCGCGCATAGACCAGCTTGTACACAGAGCAAGTCATGTATCGTCTTTCAGAATTTCTAAGACAAATTCAACAGGTAAATGAAAACAGCGCATAGCATGGTGTCAGGTAACTCAAGCCAGACACTACGTTGCATTTTCATTTACCTGTTCAGACATACATTTTCCCACACAGTAAATCTTGCTTACTAAACTATTTTTCTATATAAAAATGAAGACGATACATAGCATAGCCCCCCAGTCGATCATAGTTAGTGTATACTGTCGTAATTGTTAACGAAAAGAGTACCAAAGTGTTGTTTATAAAAAGTGAAATAATTTGCGTTTTTAATAGTGAGAAGATTTATTTATTTTTTTTGTCGCTCCTAGGGCCGCAACTAAACTAGCATGCAATCTGAAGCATCTCATTAACATTGGTATAGTAACACAATGAAAAAGTCAGATTCTAAAAATGTCTCTTAAATATTTTATTTTTATAAATTTACGTTTTTCTCAATTTGAAATATTTTTATACTTTATTATCTTTTTATTCTTATAATAATTTAAATAAAAAAAGAAAATAGGGGGTCATCGGTGAAGGGGTTGCCTCCATGATGGGGGGGGGGGAATCAAAAATCAAAATCAAAACATTCAAGTCGAAAATGATGCTAATGCGACGGTATCCAAAGTGCAAGTACACGTTATATTAAATATAACCTGCCTTGAAGCCTCGTATCGTACGATTCAAACGTTATTCGGGCTCAAGACTAATATTAGTTCAAATACGTGAAATGTATGTGATGTTCATGTGTGTAAATGTTAACGAATATCTACATTGGTTCAAGTTTATAATAATTTTATCCGATATTTCAATATTATGTTGCAGGATTCTAGTGTTCGAACCGATTCGGGCTTACGAGTGGATCAGCTGATAAGCTGTCATATGATAAATGTAAACAAAACAAATGTATGGATCCAATTCATGGTAAGTACATCTTTTTAAGTTGAAACTTTCAACGTATTAATAATATCAATTCAATTTTCAGATTCAGCGATGACATCGACGAAGATGACGGTGATAGCGACATCACATGAATACGGCGACGATGCCGACGACGACAATAGTACAAATATGCGGAAGTTGTCTTAGATAAGTATTCCATTATAAAATTCAAGAAGTGCGTGGCACTTTGTGTTTTCCTTTTGATTTTCAGGAACGCTCGGTCGGAACGATGGGGCGAGGACGATGAAATGGGAGGACGATTATCTCTGCCGTGACACTCGACGTTGGATTGGGTTGCATTGGGCAAATATGCCTCAGATCGATCTTGTGTTGCGTACGTCGTGGAATGCGAAACAGTGTCCATAGACTCATTGTGATAAAAGTCTTCGTTTTTTGTGCACTAAAAGTATCTAAGCCTTACAAAGGGTTTTTTTTATTGTCGAAAAGTCATAATATATAATAATAATAATATTAGAACAAATATCGGAATTGTTTCAGCAAGTAAAGACAAGCTGGACTCTGCGGATCTTGATACTAAATGGTAAACAAACTGTATTAACTCTTACTCAGATTTTTACTTTGAAACATAAATTGTCATTTTACAGATCAACAATATTTTTGCTGCTTGGCGGAAAGATTCATATGGAGTGGCTTTCAACACGAGATTCACCATGGGAAACGATCGAGGTAAAATGGCGTAGTACATCAGCAAGAAGAATTGCGGAGATTAAGACGTATACACATCTACCTTGGAGATATTTGAAAGGCCTTTATTTACAGACGCTTATGGATACCGACTGGTAATATAGAGGTAGGTAAATAAATCAATTAAAATAATTCATTAGAAATTGACTTTGATAAGTCGCATCCGAACAAGTCATCGCTTTTTTAATTAATTAAAATTTCAGATTAAGTTAAGCTCTGAAGACGGAGACCATCGTCTCCGAAACAATTATATGCTCAAAATAAAAAAATATTACAGTATAATTAATAAAATTAGTCAACAGCAATAAATAAAAAAAAATGGACAACCAACCTTACTTGAAAGTCATCGCTCCACACTAAAAAAATCAGGCGGTGTCAATCAAATATTTATTTTTATAGTGCGAGGTATCACGATGTCGCTGTCACGGGTAATGTTCCGTATTGATTAATCGGGTGAGCGCAAATATTGCGTAGTTAAAAGTGTAAGTGTTGCGACAATATTTGCCGAGACTAGAGTGGTGTTTGGCATTGGTCCGGAAAAACATATTTACCTTTGTGATTCACGCGGAACTGTAATTACAGACGTAATCTTAAAGAGTTTGGTGAAAGACTGTGCGTACACCTACGATTTGGATTTACACCTGAAAACGAACCTAAACCAACGATGATAGAAATATACCAAGATCAGGCACTCCTTATAAGTGACTCTATATAGCCCATCTTTCTGAATGTATTGAATTTCTTCTATCCGTGCACATTAAAGCTGTGAGAAATTGCGAAACAGAGACTCATATAGAACCGTTTATATGATGGATGTAAAAATGAAGGAGAAGAAAAACGAAACTGAACGCGAACTGGGTGAAAGAATTCAGTTCAGTGTTCATTTTCCTGTCAATATTGAGTAGGGCAACCCGAAAATTATGCTATTTCTGGATGTTGGCAACCCTAAATTTGCGAAATGTCACACCAATACATCTAAAAAAGCGAGAAAAGGTACCAATACATACCCAAAGATGGGATACTCAGCTGATTTTGCATTAGTTCCGTCCTACTCTGTCTAATGGAATTTTGCATTTAAAATATTTTCCAAATGTGTGCGATTGGAAATCGTGCATCCCTTTCTACAAGAAATTTGTATGAAGGGCCACCCCCGGCCTAAACTATGGTAAGTACATATAAGTATACATATTGATCATAAAATGTACATATAAATATTGCGTATAATTCGTTAGTGAGAAAAATCAGACAGGACATTCCCGTTCATTTGCTGAATAATGTGAGCTAACAAATTCGATAGAAGTAGATAGATAGCTGTGTCGTGACGTTTCGAGTAAAGTCCAGTTATGTGCATACATATGTATGTAACATATAGTTTTGTGAAGTGCTATTTGTCGTGAAATAATTCGGGCCGTCTAATTGATTTGCATGCGTAACGGTACATTGATTTACATTGCACGCGCATTTTTATTATCAAAATTAGAACGAGTATAAATAGAATGAGTATACATTTTGTACTCGCTGAGGATGACATGAAAGTCGAAATGCATCCAAATAAAAATTTATAAGCAAAGTCAATTAAGGTGTTTTGAAATTATTTTAAAATATATAAAAAATCTTGGACTTTGCGGATCATAAGTTTATAGTTTTTTAAACAGTTTTCTTAAAAAATTAGAACCCATATAGGATCTTATTAACCACCGACACGCATCACTTTAGAGAAGTAATTATTTAAGGAGGAAAATTAGTTAGTTACTATTTCTTTCAAAGACATATTTGCATTTCCAATTTTTATTATTGAATTAATTTCAACACTATAATTTGAATTAAAAGTCAACACGGCAACCCTGTTGCAATCAAGTTTAATTGAAATTCTACCTGCGAACTAGAATTGCAACAGGTTATTCGAATATTGTAATGTAAAGTAAATCTCTTCTTCACGAGACTGTTGCACGGGCAACATCAATTGTAAGCAAAGAATAATGCCTATGACAGATATCCAAATCATTATGACGATGATCCGTCATAATGATGAATGTTCGAAATTGAGGTGACACATATGTTTTCATCATTGGGATCATTTACTTTGGACATTTGTGCCGGAAGAAGAAGATTGTCATTTGTGAATTCTGGTGTCAACCGTCTTGATAAATTGAACGCTGTGTAATATCGAATTGTTTCTCGTTCTGTATCATTTCTGGACTTTTGTGTGTTTGCGACCTTGTTTTCTTGACAAAAACTTTGCGAATGTGAAATTTAAATTTGTTTGCCTGTTTCTCAATCATTTGTGCACTTTTGGGTGTTGCGGTCTTGTTAACTATATTGACAAAAATTTTGTGAATGTGAAATCTGAGTTTCCTTGCTTTGTGTGAAATTTTCCAATATAAATTTAATACACTGCGTTTCACTTGAATAGCACATTCCGTTTTTTCATTGTAATTAACATATATATCAATATTCTTATGACTTTGCTAATAGGTTTTTTTTGTCTTCTTTGTGTGGGCTCCCCGAAACAAAAATTTTGCTCTTGAAATTTACCGTTACCTTTTTTTGACCAATTTGCTTCAAAAGAGAGCAGATTTTTTTTTTCACTAGAATAGCACAGTTGGGTTTAAGCTTCACATACGGGGTGCACGTGGTCGCAATATCACAATCTATAGTCGTTTTGAGTATTTTAAATACGATTCATTGATTTTAGAAAAATTTGGGTCGTGGTAAAGCCTTAACAAGCGAAGAACAAGTTAAAATAAAAACCTACAGGGATTGTGACCTTTCAGTGACTAAAATATCGGAAAAAACTGGAAAAAGCAGAAACGTGATTGACAATTTTATTAAAAATGGTGAAAAATATGAAAGGTCGAGTAAGCAGTGTACTCTCTAATGCAGTTAAGCGATCTATTTTGCGTGAAGCATCGAATTCACATGATTCTGTGGACAAACTTCGGTTAAAAGTTGGTCACAGTGCGAGTAAAACAACTGTATGGCGTGCTAATTCAAAAGCTAAACAGCTTAAGCGTCTAAAATTAAAAAAAAAACACCACTTAACCCCGCTCGTAAACAAACTCGGTTGACTTTTTGTCGTACCAACATGTCATGGACCAAAGAGTGGTATCGCGTTGTTTTTTCTGATGAGAAGAAATTTAATTTGGAAGGGCCCAACGGATATAACTGTTATTTTTATGATTTAAGGAAGGAGACTCACCAGTTGGATCGTTTGCACAGTCGAGTTGGCGGCGTTATGGTTTGGGGAGCCATATCCTACTACGGCACTTGTGAGCTCCAATTCTTAGACACCACTATGAATGCTAAGTCGTATTAAGGTGTTTTAGAAAAGGCTTTTGCGACATTCGAAAGTCTCTTTGGACCATTGCCGTGAACTTTCCAACACGAGAATGCACCAATACACACTGCCCGTGCCGTAAAGTAGTTTATCGAGTCCAAAAATGTTACTCTTTTGAACTGGCCACCATACTCGCCGGATCTAAACATAATAGAAAATGTTTGGGGAAGGCTGGTCAGAAAAGTTTATGAGTCTGGTAAACAGTTTTCAACAAAGACTGGACGAATTGAAGCCATTCAGCAATCATGGGCTACAATATCCCTTGCTTACATCCAAATTTTGTACGATTCTTTGCCTAATAGGATCTAGGAGGTTATTTCAAAGGGGGGGAGGCTCAACCCATTACTAAAATTGCTGATTTTAACTCAAATTGATCTCAACTTGTATTCTGAACAATAATAAGTTATCCTCACTGCATAAAAAGTTAATTAAAATAAGTTTTAAAAAAAGTGTGCTATTCAAGTGAAACAGAATTTATGTGTTTTTTCATTGGTGTTTTTCATTTTTTTTTCTCTAAGATTACATGTTGGAAAAATTCGAATTTTTTTTATTTCAAATTAAAGCTAATTAATCAAATGACAAATAAAAAATACAAAATATCTGTTGTCTTCATTTTTTTAAAAAGATATTAAGAAGGTAAATTTAATGTATAGAGTGTGCTATTCAAGTGAAACGCAGTGTATAATATAAAAATTAATTCATATCAACAAAGTATCATTTGAAATTAGTGTCCGCTTTTTTGAAACAGTGAATGTACCTATGTATATGTGAATATATTTTAAAGAAATATCTGAGATGGATCCGGTTCTTTTAATGTTGATAATGGCTTACTTCAACACAGTACACACATGGAGGATGAGGAAAAGAAGGCTTCTCCAAAGAACGAGAGTCCATATGACGAAGGCCATATGGTATCTGAGGAGGAGAAATTTCCTCTATTCAACGCTGGTAAAAAAAGGTTTGAAGAGGCGAATTTGGAAATTGGTAAGTGTATTCGAACTAATAATATTAAATTCTCATGTTTTATGGAATCGAAATAGCACCTTTTGGGAAGAGCGCTTCTCCAATGGTCCGGCAAAGTTTAAGGAGGACTACCGAATGTCACAGAATTCTTTTAAGAAACTTTGCAATAAGATGAAAGGGCTACAAAGACAAAACACAACGTATAGGCCAGCAATTTCCCTTGAAAAAAGGGTGGCTATTGCTTTGTATGCTCTCGGCTCATCTGCAGAGTACCGGAGCATCGCAAATTTATTTGGTGTTGGACGGACGACGGTTGGTGAACTAGTCGTTGAATTTTGCGAGGAAGTGTGGAAAGTGATGGGCCAAGAACACATTTCATTTTACAATCAGCTCGATAATGAAAAACTTTGCGAGTGTGTAAATGGTTTCGAGAAACTGGGGTTTCCTCAATGTTGTGGAGCAATAGGTAAATTATTACATTCAGCACTGTCAGCACGTTTTTCTCACTAATTTGTCTTTAGATGGATGTCATATTGCAGTGTCCCCTCTCACATAAGAAGCATACGATTATTACAATTTCAAAGGTTGGCTTTCTGTTCTTCTTTTGGCCGCTGTGGATTACAGGTGACATTCCACTAACTGTAGCATTTAAATGTGCATTTTCTAATCAATATGTTTGCAGATATCGATTTACATACATTAATATTGGAAAACCAGGCCGAAACAGCGACTCATATGTTTTCGAGACATCGAAGCTGTATGAGTTGCACAATAAGAACCCTGTTTTTCAAAACAACTCAAAGCGATTTGGGCCATGTGATGTGCCAGTAATGTTAATTGGAGATTCTGGCTTCGCGCTAAGCAATATGTTAATGAAACCATATCCGCAATGCAACGAAATGACAGAAAAGCAAAAACAATTTAATTATAAGCTCTCGGCTGCCCGACGAGTAGTGGAGAATGCATTTGGGCAATTGAAAGGCAGATTTAGAAAAGTTGGACGAGGTTTGGAAGTTGACACGAGCAATGTCAACACAATTAGATATAAAGGCTTGCTGTGTCTTACATAATTTTTTAAACTCGGAAAATGATGAGATAAACCAACGATGAATCAATGAGTCTCTGAACTTCGAGAGAAATCAAGGGCGACAACAACCAAATCATTGCAACAATGCAACATCTTCCCAAGGGGTTCAGATAAGAGAAGCTATAGCGGATCATTTGCAAAGAGCTAGACAAAATACCAGTAAGTACATGTGGTTTAAAATAATTTTAAAAGTGTAATTGTATAGAAAACAATGATGCATTGAGACGTTTTTTGTATCTAAAGAAACAAAATTTCCATAAGAGATGCGCCACATAGTAATAATTGTCAGCCTGGCCTACAGTCACTTCAGTCCATAGATACACAGTTTTGCATTTGTCAACATGATCCACAATTCACCTCAAGACTGAAATACTTAGAGAAGTAGGCGAACATATACATACTTCAATTTTACATAAAAACTTACAAGTTGAATCTCTATTTTTGTTGAATACTTTCCCAAGTGCACTGAGAGAATTTTTTGTGGTTGAACTAACATAATCTCTCTGTTAAAAAAAAATAACCGGGAAATCTGTTGTAGTAACAAAATATTTATTAGTTCAACATGCAAATTGGATTATTCAAGTGTAACTTAAATTTCCAATCAACAGAATTTCTGTTAATTGACGGATGGAAATTTGATTAACCGTCTTGTTAAGAGTTTTAACGTAAATTCTGTTGCTTTAATTTACATTTTTATTAAAAAATCGACTCCCGTCAACGGCAACACCGCCTCTATCGTCGGCACCTTCTATCATTCATCGACGACGCCCTACAGTCGACGTCTGATGTGGCGGCCACACCGGCTGGCTAAGCCGACACATGCACCGACGATGAGAGAGGGAGTTGAGTCGTAACCATCACCGCGAGACGTGGTAACAACACCCGGCAGCCGAGTCCGTGCAAGCAGTGTGAATCTAATATACCCCAAACTGTCTTGTACCCTGTGATGTCAAATAATAAGATAATGAATTCAACGTGAAATAAAGTTTTTGAAATGATGTGCGGTGTTTAACTTAAAACCACCCACAAATCTATCATTGGAATATAGTGGCAGCAGCAGCAGCGTCTTTTACAATAGTCTGATCCCAGTTTAACAAAAAAAATGAAATCACAAAGACTGTAACTTTGGCTTAATCAAATGTTCGTTCTCCCGAACGGTTTTGCTGTACATAGTGTTGTTGTGCAAGTGAAGTTTCTTATCAATCCTCAATCCGTGACACGTTAAGAAAAGACAAAGAAACTAAGTCTGTGTATGATTGTATGTGTGATACCATCGTTATTCTCCTTTGTCTGAACAAATAACACACATAAAATAAACCAAAACAGTGATCATTCACAATCAATTACTGAAAATGCGGTTTGTGTTCTGTATTGAACTTTCAATTTCGTATTATTGCATACTTTTTGGCGCCTATAGAATATATTGTGGATTCTGTTCGAAGCTACTTTTTGCTTGTGGTGCAGAGCAGTACTAAACATAAAAATTGTATTTTATCAATTGGGATCTAACCATATTCTGATGCACTGTTCATCGCATCACCGTACTTTTAAGGCAGCCCTAACCTGCCACAACAACGAAATGCGGACAGAGGCGCTACCTACAGTGCTTCTTGGTCTCCGTACAACCATTGTTTCGTAATAAATACTCCACGAACCAATTATGAAATAAAACTTGTGAATATCAATCTAAATCTTCGCTATCGAATGTGGAAAAGCTACATTATTTAAAATGTAGCCTCACGGATGAAGCCAAATCGCTAGTGCGGCATATAAGTGTAACAGACGCAAATTATGAGATCACATATAAAATGCTCTGCAATTGTTACGACAATAGACAAGTCTTGGTCAGTTCGTTGTTCAAAAAACTTTTTACAATCGGTAACGCTGCGGAATCCGCTTTTGCACTTCGATCGCTGTTAGATAAAACGGTAAAGTGTACGCAAGCGTTAGAGGCGTTAAACTTGAACAATTTGTGGCAAGCGGCACTTGTTTATCTTACCGCGTAACGGTTACCCAACGAATCGCGCCAATTGTAAGAGTACCAAATATCGGACAATGACTCATTACCCACTTTTACCGATATAAGGGCTTTTTTGGAAAGGCAAAGAAGAACAATCTCTGTATGAATTGTCTGAGGTTTCGCCACTTCTCGGGCAATTGCACAAGCAACAAGCGTTGCTACATTTGTAAACACGATACTCTGCTCCATAAGCCTGACCGGGTTCCTTCTTCTTCATTAGCATCACAAGAAGGAGTACACACCGAGGCGTCGAAAACAACACGCAATTTCGTGGATGTGTTATCCTTAACGACTGCATGATGAGGGAGG
This sequence comes from Microchrysa polita, assembly GCA_949715475.1. Lineage (NCBI taxonomy): Eukaryota > Metazoa > Arthropoda > Insecta > Diptera > Stratiomyidae > Microchrysa > Microchrysa polita. The sequence goes on along the minus strand of OX454415.1, from coordinate 43,783,796 downwards.
TAATTCCCCTTAATATTTGTGTCCTTAGGGTCAACCAGGCACAAAAATTCCTCATCGATGAATGTGTTTATGGATTTAACGTATTCATCCTACAAAATTGAATCCCTCGCAAACCTCCGTTCAAGACTAGCTTGAGCAATGTGTACTTATAAAGAAACTTATAATGGGGACCGGATAGCATGACCCCCGATCAGCAATTATTCATTCAGACGTCGCCGCAGCCACTGACGCAGACAACACCGCCGCTACCGCTGTCACCCAATACTACATCGATGCAGCCATCGAAGCAGACAGCACGCCGCCGGCATGAGGTATTAAGATTGCCTAACGAAATTGCCCGCATGGAAAGGGGTGAACTCCTACACCCAACCACCGCAAGTAGTGCACATACAACTGCCGTCCCGAGAGACTACCGGGCTCGTACGATAACGTTCCAAGAGATAGAGCACGCGATAATCAAATTTAGTGGTGATGATCACACTTACGATGTCCACGATTCCATTCGGCATCTCGAGCATCAGATATTCGTCCAGGTGAATGCAGATGATTTAACGAAGCTCCTCACCCTCCGCTCCTCGCTCACGGGTTCGGCACGTTTACTGTTGGCGCGAGGCGCCATCACATACGAAGAACTGAAGCAACACTTAGTGAAAGAGTTCGGGCGAGCCATGACCCATGAGTCGCCACGAAATATATCAAGCGCTGCGGCAGAGACACCGAAGACCAAATGAAAGCGTACGCAGATACGTGATGGAAATGGAAGCCATTTTTTACCGCAGCGACCTGACAGAGACGGAGTTGGTCACATTTGTTTTGGAGGGGCTGAGCAGCCGCACACCCGATTATGCGATGTTCAACACCGCTCGAACTCAGGACGAATTAAATAGGGCGATTGATATGCATGAACACCGGCAAGCGCTAAGAGGGATGACGACGAAATCGGAGGCAAGTACATCGAAAGGGGCAAATCCGCCAGACCGAAGCGACACCAGGGGTACCGTATCCGCCGAGACCGACCGCTGCTTCAACTGCTCAAGGATTGGTCACCGAGGTCCGCAGTGCCGGTATGAGGAACGCCCCAGAAATGTATGTTTTCGATGTTGGAAGTCGGGCCACGATAGGAAGCAGTACACGAATCCGAAGTACTTCCAGAAGCTGAAGAGTACAGTTGCTGTCGTCGCTGTCAATGAATACCCCCAGTCCACCGAAGAGAAAGAAGATGCTAGGAGAATAAGTGCTATCAATTTGGTAAGTGTTGTATTCGTCAGTGTTGGAGGAATGTGTAGCCCGAATATAACTCGTATTTCTCTTTTTCATACCGGCAGTCCAATTAATTTGATACAAAGATCCGCAGTTTCTTTCGAAGTTCAGCCGAAGTTGTTTAATACACCCTTTTACGGTATTGCAAAGTCGCCGATACGAACTTATGGTACAATTAAATGTCGCATTACTATCAGAGATCGAACGGAAGAAATCGATTTACTTGTTATTCCGGATGAGTTTATTCCGACGCCTGTTCTTTTGGGACGAAAAGCTTTAGGACAGTTCGGTATAGTATTAAGAATGATAAATCGAAACACATTAAATGTAATACCATTTAGAAATAAACCGAAGGGAACCGCAGAGCATAAAGAAAACGAGTTGTATTTTTGTTCGTTGAACTCCAGCACTGGGGAAAATGTAGCGTTAGCGCATGTGAACGTTTTACCCTCCGCTTTGGCTCCTTCTAAGATGTGCGAAAGAATTATACCGACGAATGAGGCCGACGGGGTTGTGTCAATAGGTCAGAATAGAAAGAAAATGGATTTAGTTAGTAGCAACATAGCAGAAGAGGAATGTATAGACATGACATCAATCATTCGCTTGGGAGAGAGGTTATAGCTCAGATAAAACAATTGATTGCCGATGAATATTTAGATCCTGAAGTTTGCTCGAAGCCGAACGATTTTGAAGTGAAAATTCGATTAGAAACAGATGTACCTTTTCATCATGATCCTAAGAAACTGTCATTCGAAGAACGGAGTGCCTTGAAAGAAATAATAGACGATCTGTTAGAAACACAAATAATTAGACATAGTGAGTCTCCGTTTACGTCCAGTATTGTAATGGTAAAAAAGAAAAATGGAAAATATCGGAAATGCGTGGATTACTGAAGTCTTAATAAAGTAATGGTTAAGGACAATTATCCGCTGCCCATAATGGAATGTGGCGGTTGATAATCATCACATTTTTTTTTTTTTTTTTTTTTTTTTTTTTTTTTTTTTTTGCCTCACAGAAACTTTTGTCCCGGGACTAGGCTTCTCGGCATCACTTTACTTACTATCCGTACGTAAGTGACTAATCAATCAATCGAGTGTAAACTCTAGCAGATCGTAAAAAAAAACTGAAAACAAAATATATTAATAAGGAAATTTATCAAAATAACTTCTTTTAAACATTAGTTTATTAGTACAATTAAAATTAACTAAGTCCTTCAAACTATTATAAAGAATAATTGACCTTGTAATTGGTTCATTAAGCCCATAGTTTACTCTATGATAAGGCTGAACAAGAAGGTTGTTCCGCCGCAAATTGTGAGGAATATTTCTGACTTGAAAGTTATTTAATATATCTTCACAAACAATATGAGAACAAAACAGGTCTCTTATAAACATAGCGTTTAAAAATGTTCTTCTATAATCTAAGGCTTGTAAACCCAATAAGGAACAGCGAGTTTTATAATCTGGCTTGAAACGCCAGCCAATTTGATAAATGGCAAACCGTGTAAAATTGTGTTGAATTCTTTCTATACGCTCGATATGAACCTTATAGAACGGATTCCACACAATAGAACAATACTCCAGGTGCGAACGAACGAAAGCTGCATACAATATTTTTAAAGTAAAAGCATCATTAAATTCGCGCGCATTACGTTTAACAAATCCTAACATACTATTCGCTTTTGAAATAATGTAATCAATGTGTTGTCGAAATGAAAGCTCATGGTCGAAAATTACACCAAGATCTGATATTTCGGCAACCCTTTCAAGAACACTACCTGTTAAGGAGTACTCAAAGAAGACCGGAGTTTTCAATTTATATATGCTAAGTACTTTACATTTACTAACATTTAAATTTAAATTATTATCGCGGCACCAAAATTGCAGCTTTTCTAAATCGGATTGCAACTTAAGGCAATCATCAATGTTGCGTATTTTCATAGCGATTTTCATATCATCGGCATACTGCCATACACGCACGAATTTAAAATTTTGGATGATATCGTTTATGAAAACTAAAAAGAAAAGTGGTCCTAAATGGCTTCCTTGCGGAACCCCTGATGAACACTTTATAACAGAGCGAGATGTACAGCCATTTAACTTCACCAACTGAGTCCTATCCGTTAAATAGGATCTCACCCAGCTTAGAAAAATTGACTGTATTCCTAAATGTTCTAGTTTTTTAAGTAAAATATTATGATCTACTCTATCAAAAGCCTTCGAAAAATCGGTATATACCACATCAACCTGCATTCCCTGCTCAATACCATCAGCAACAAATTTAGTAAATGATACCAAATTTGTTGAAGTTGATTTTCCTTTCAGGAATCCATGTTGACATGGCGATATCAAACGGCTAATTAAAACATCTATTTTATTTTTAATAAGCATTTCAAACAACTTCGGTATTGCAGATATTTTAGCTATGGGTCTATAGTTATCAATAAGATGCTTCGGACCCTTTTTGTGAACAGGCGTTATGTATGAAACTTTCCATTCATCAAGAAAAACACCTGAAGTCAAGGACAAATTAAAAATAAAGGCTAAAGGACGACATAACGATTGCATGCAATTCTTCAAAAATATATTAGGAATGCCATCAGGTCCGGCCTGAATACTAACATCAAGATCACGCATAGCATTCAATAGGTCATCCTCAGAAATCTCAAGAGCACTCGTAAGGTCCTCCTGAGCTATCCGAGGGACCAATGCACTCGGACATCCATTGATGTTAGCATTCATTTCTGATGAAACGGAGTCTGGCACTTTGTAAACTGAACTAAAAAATCTAGCAAATCCGTCACAAACCGATTGAACATCTTTGTAAAAATTGCCATTGAATTCTAAATTTTTTGGAATTCCCGTATTCTTACGCTTGCTGTTTATAAAATTCCAAAATGTCTTACTGTCATTCTTTATATTATTTTCAGCTCTCGCAATATACTGTTTGTAAAGATTTTTATTCATTAATTCATACTCTCTTCTCAATCTAAAGAAATTTTCTTTATTGGCAAGAGAGGATGACTTCTTGTATAATTTATGGGCCTTATTTTTTGCTCTCTTAAGTTTGAACAATTCTTTGGTAGCCCAAGGATTTTTTGCTTTTATTTTGTTCTTTTTTAAAGGAACGTACTTGCGAATAGATTTATTTAAAATTGAATTAAAAATTGTATAACTTTCAATAAGATTACTATTCGATATAACTGGAGCCCAATCCATATTAAAAAATGTTGAATTTAGTTTTTCAAATTGGGCTTTTTGAAAATTTCTAGTAGGAATAACTTCGGGCTCTTCTTCAATGTAATCATAAAAAACAAACTCAAGAAGAAGAGCACTGTGATGGATTGAATTGGGCAAAATTGGTTTATCTACTTTAATTACAGAAGCATTCAAGCAAGTACTAACAAAAATTAGATCTAAAATTCTACCAATCGAATTTTTAACAAGATTCATTTGCATCAAATCCATTGCAAACAAACAATCTGTTAGAACAGATTCACACTCAAGATGTAAATCACGCGGCAGAATTTTTTTCTCGTCGTCGTTCCAGTACCAACTTATATTACCAAGATTGAAATCCCCAACAACGATCAATTTGTCTTTTTCCTCAAAAGATGCAAATAGCTTGGAGATATTATCTACATGTTTGTTATAAACATCAACTGAACTCAAAGGTGGTAAATAGCTATTAAAAATATATACTTTTTCGCTGCGAGAAACATTGATAGAAACACATATCTGTTCTACGTCCTTATGAAAAAGCTCAACTTCATGAGATGGGAATGTTGTTTTGATAGCTACCAAAACACCACCTCCTCTCTTAGTCGAAGCCTCATAACGGTCGCGACGATAGACATCATAGTCTCTTATGAAAAGTTCTTCATTTGAAATGTCTGTGTGAAGCCAAGTCTCGGTTAAGCAAATGGCAGCATAATCTTCTTGTGAAGCTGCAAGGTAAAAGTCATTTGTTCTTGAACGAAGACCGCCAACATTTTGATAATAGACCGAGAAAAATGAATTGGAAATTATGTGTTCTGCTGGACACTGTTTTGGCGTTTGTCGTTTTTTGAAAATTTGAAGGGTGATATGTTGACGCCCTTGGGCCAGAAGTTGGCACAAAACACTTGCTTAGAATATTCATGAGGAAGTTTCAAACCAAAACTGATTGAGACTAATTTGGAAATATCACAATCTTTTTTTATCAGAGGATAAACCGAAAGAAAGCTGTCATCTGTTAAATTAAGCTTTTTCATTACATATTCCTTTAAATCGTCTGCTTTTACCGAAGCATGCAGCTTAGAAACATGGAATACCTTGAAACTGGGGACACTTCGAAGAGAATCATTAGCTTGATCGATACCGAAGATTCTTTTGTGTCGCCTATTATTATTTTCACTCTTTTTGGGAATAGCATCACCAACAGGAGGTTTTTTAATATGTTTCCCTTTCTTACGAACTGTGACAAATTTATCAATCGGAGATTGATTTTTGTCAACGTTGGAAGGAATTGTAGAAGATGAATCTGAAATAACAGTGGAAGTCCCCGCTTCATGGCTAACGAAAGATTGCTCAGAAGATATTGAAATAATATTTTTAGTTTTTTTCTTAGTGTCTTTCCCTATATTACTCTTCTTATTTTTTAAATTTACATTTTTATCTCGCAATGCTTCGGAATTGTTTTCACAACACTTTACAGATTTCATAAGGGATCTCAGCTTGCTAAGTTGGCTCTGCAACGACGAAACGAGCTGAGATAGACCGTCAATTTGGACTTTGTAAAATTGCTCGCAAACACAATTCATTTTAATACAAGAACTAAACTAATAAATTAATAAAAAGAGAAAAAAAGCAAAAAGAAAAAAAAAAATTGCAAAAAGTGGGATTCGAACACAGGACCTCACGGGCGTGAGTCGTACACGCTACCACTGCGCTATATGCTAGTACGAAAATGTATGCCCAGATAACTCAGTTAAGCCGAGTTGAAATGACTACTGGACCAAATGAAAACAAAGAACAAAGACCGTCCGAGCGGCAGGTAAAAAATGCAATTCACTAAACACTTTTCGAACAAATTTATGATTTATCACTACACCAATCCGCGAAACCACTTTTACAGATGAAGTGAACGAGCAAATGAATCATAAAATTATGAATTTAATATTAAATCTTATGAATTTGATAAAAAAATTAGAAATTTAATATTAGCGAAAAATTTTGCGTGTTTGCTATGATAAACGTCAAACGTCAACATTTCATTTATTTTATTCATAATTAAATTGTGAATTTATTTAATTGAATTTCCATTCCTATATTAATTGTTCTTTCTAATTTTATTTTAACAATTAACTTCCGTTCTATTGTGAATTGTTCCTTCGTCAAGTTGTCAATCAGTTCCCACGTTGCCGAGTCACTCGCCCACTCTCAATCAACCCGTAGTACGAGATGGACGTAACCTGCTGGTCGTCCCAACTAAAGAAATTTAATAAGTTGAAATAAGTTAATCAAGTGAAATTATAAGTTAATGTGAATTAAACTAAGTAAAATAAAATAATACATTTTATAACGTCAAACGAGTGTTTATAAAATACATTTTCGTTATTGAAAAAGCTATGGGTGAAAAAGCTTCCGTGTTCCGTACAATCTTGTCTCATCGCAATAGAAGACACGCACACACAAGAACAACTGTTTTCCATCGCGGATAAAATACATGACTCTACGCGTGCATCCGTATCTTCTGTCGAGCACAAAAGTAAACCAACGCCGGCACTCGAAACAATAGTCAGTGAATTATCTAGTCGTATCGAACGACTAGAAACTCGCAACTCCCGTAGGGCAACGAAAAGTTTTTCTCAAAATCGTAGCAGAGATTCTTCTACCAACAGTAAAAAAAATTATGAGCTGTGCTGGTACCATTACAAATTTGGGAGTAGGGTCAATAAATATATAAGTCCATGCAAATTTGTGAAACAAAGTGATAAAAAAACGGAAAGTAGACTCTTCGACCGCGGCATCGGAGCTTCGCGAAATTTCACGCCGCCTATTTGTATCAGATAAACAGACAGGTACACAATTCTTGATTGACACTGGAGCCGATGTCTCTATTGTGTCCAATCGAGGAGTTCAAAACACAGTGCGAAACAAAGCATTTAAATTAGTATCAGCAAATGGATCGCCAATCAATTCATATGGTACTAAGTGTATGTCACTGGATTTAGGATTTGGGAAAAAGTACAAGCATAACTTCGTTGTAGCAGCAGTAGACCACCATATAATTGGAGCGGATTTTCTATATACAAACAACTTGCTTGTGGACTTGAGAGAGCGTAAACTCATTCACAAACCCACACTTCTCTCTATAAGTTGTTTTCTTCGCGAAGTCAAGAGTTGCTCTCCTAAACTAGTGCCAATTCAAGGCGAGTATGGCTCCATACTCAACAATTTTCCCTTGCCTAAGAGTCCTCCAGATTTCAACATGGACATCAAACACAATGTAATGCATTACATTAATACCAATGGTTCACTACCATCCACAAAACCAAGGAGGCTTTATCCTCAAAAGTTTAAAGCTGCAAAATCTGAATTTGAGGAGATGGTTAGACTCGGCATTTGTCGACCATCTTCTTCGCATGTCGCTTCGCCATTACATATGATTTCGAAAAAGAACACGGATCAATGGCGCCCTTGCGGAGATTACCGTTTACTAAACTCCGTGACAATCTTTGACAAATATCCACTACCTAATATCCAGGACTGCACTTTGCAGATACATGGTTCCAAAATTTGTTCAAAAGTTGATTTAATCAGAGCCTATAACCAAATACCGGTAACGCCTGAAGACGTTCATAAGACGGCAGTCACAACTCCCTTCGGCCTATTCGAATTCACCCGAATGCCTTTTGGAGTTAAGAATGGCGCGCAGACATTCCAACGCTTCATTAATCAAATACTCAGCGGACTAGACTTCATTTTTGTGTATGTGGATGATATTCTCATCTTTAGTAAAAGTCCACAAGAACATAAAGAACATCTGCGACTGCTTTTTGCCAGGCTACAAAAATTCAACATTAAAGTTAACCCAGAGAAATGCCTATTTGGTCAAACAGAAATAAATTTTCTAGGCCATTTCATATCAGGAGTTGGCATTGCACCAAGCAAAGACCGTGTGGAGGTCATTAACAACTTTCCAACTCCTCATTCAATCAAACAATTGCAACGATTTTTGGGAATGGTAAATTTTTACCATCGTTTTTTACTCAACATCGCTCAAATAGCTGCATACGACTTTCTAAAAAAATGACTTGTAAAAAAAAGAAGGAGAAAGTTGAATTTCAGTGGCCAGAAGCACACGAAGAAACATTTAACCGCATTAAAAGGTTACTCCAAAGTCAAACTCTTCTGGTGCACCCTAACATCAACGCAAAGATTGGTCTATGGGTAGATGCCTCTAGAGCGATGCTGTGGGCGCAGTGCTCCAACAGTGCACTTCTGGGAAATGGGAACCGCTTTCATTCTTTTCAAGGAGATTGCAGCCAGCTGAGCGAAAATATTCAACATTTGATAGGGAACTCCTGGCAGTATACCTCGCCATAAAAAGGTATAGATATTATGTAGAAGGCAAAGATTTTACAGATCACAAACACTTGACGAAAGCACTTTCATCGAAAACTGTCGCAATTCACGAATGATATTCGATATATTAAGGGTTGTCACAATATCGTTTCAGATACTCTATCAAGATCACACATCGACACTGTGGATCAGATAGATCAATTAAATTTCGAAGTTCTACAAGAAGAACAGACCAAAGATCCTGAACTAAAAAAAATCAACCTAAATCCACTGAATTCATTCAAGCTCGAAAAAATTAACGTTCCATTAGAGGACCATGGGATTTGGTAGAAGCAGACCGTATATTCCGCTATCTCTTCGCCGGGTAGTATTCAACTCAGTAATAGTCTATATGGATGACATCACGTGTCAACACCAAATTGCACAATGGTATGTTTTGCCTAGGACGAATGATTCGTCATTCCTAGAAAACGCGTATGCTCAATGAGAGAAGAGATCAGTTGGTGTTTGATCTTCGTTGAGTATACAAGTGAGTAGAGGATTGTAGTTGTGTAGTTAGGTTATTGTATGAGTTCGTTTGGTGTGCGGTCCCGGCAGCCTCGTGTGGGTCACGGTCTTGTGTAGTCGAGTTTGTCTCGACACTGGACTTCCGCGTATGTCGCGTGAAGGGTAGAGGGACCGCTGAACGAAGAGTGATGTATGAATGTTCTGTAGTTAGTTCGTATATTTGTGTGTGTGTGTGTATATTCCCTTTACTCACTGAGCATTGGACTCATTTTTCCTCTTTAATTTAATTTCAGACAATACCACGCGGACAAGCGCTCAAAAATAATAAAAGTTGAATTTTCTGTGAAATGTGAATTTCCTGGTGTTTTTTCAAATTAAACATTGTTGTCGAAAAATATATGTGTTTTAATACACGATCGCTACAGAGGATTTGGAAACTCATATTACAGTACTTAAAGAGGTCATGCACCGACTAGCTGAATGTGGTCTTAAGGTAAACTTTAACAAGTTTAGATTTGTATATGAAGATGTGCAGAAGAGTCAATACAAAAAGCGCAGGAGATTAACGAAAGTTATTTCGCAGCCAAACATACTGCACCGAAGAGATTTTTACCAGGGGGCTTTGTAGTTATTCGACATATTGACACAACCGCGGGTTCAAACAAAATACTGAATGAGAAATATCGGGGACCTTACATTATTTATAAGGTATTACCCCATGATAGATATGTTGTTAGAGATGTACCTAATTGTCAGATTACTCAATTACCCTACGAAGGAGTGGTTGAATCGTGTCGAATAAGGAAGTGGGTGGAGCGGAGGGTGGAAGGTTCTAGCGTGGTCGATGCAGAACAACACTGACCAGCGAGTGATATGAAAAATTGGTAATTTAAAAAAAAAAGCAGTAAAGCAATCAGAGTCGTCAGGACGGCATAATACTTTATACTTTTAAAGTTGTAATAGTTGTTAGGCTGATTATTAGTTGAGAAGATAGGTGGCGCTGGGGAGGCAAGAGAAGAAGATGTGTAGAGTCTGGCAATGACGTTTGCCAATTCCACCTCGACTCGCTAGAGGCGCGCTGGAGTGTATAGAGATAGACGCCACATAACAGGATATTCATTCTCGTACTTTCGGGCGACGAGTCCAGACGCGTTTCAAAATCGTTTTGTAATGTCGAATAATAAAATCAGTCATTATTGTTAAACCGTGTCTCTTGATTAGTAATTGTGTTGGCAAAAGTGTAGAGATATTACTACGCCACGACGAGCGTTCCTTTGTCATCTCTACAACTTACAGATGTAGTGTCTGGCAATGACAACTGCCAACTGTCACTTTGACTCACTAGAGGCGCACTTGATGTTGGAGAGATAGACGCCGTGCATTCTGATATCACCGAACACTCTTCTTCTAATTGTGGACATGTCGCGACGCGTCTGATAATCGCTTGTATTTGCTATCAAATAAAAGTCGTATTTATTGTAGACCGGGTCCTTTTCATTATCGTAGTGTAGTGACGCGTACGATTTGCTGGAGTTAATATCGCGCCACAACTGGCGCCCCTACAAAGATATTGTGGAACTGTCATAGTGTTGTAAGAAAAACGAGAATATTCATGTAAAAGCCGCCGCGTAGAACGGATTGAAAATATATTTAAACTTTGAAATTTGTAATATTTGCGTATTATTTGGCCATTTCGGGCGACACCACAATATGAAATGAGCGAGTCGCTGTCGCTAGAGTCAATACAGTCGTGTCGAGAAAAATGTACCTTTATTCTCAAAGTTTGTAACTTGGAATTTTGCGGAAATTTGTTTAGTCATCCGAAGATGCGATAATATCTGGTGTCTATTAGCTCACATCATTGGCCTCGATTCTATAGTGTCGAAGTGTATATGTAGGTAATTAACAACCTCTACATTAATTTAGCCGCGAATTGCCCTTTAGTTTAGTAAAAGACGGATCGATCGGGCAATGCGCCAGTTAAAACATTCCCGAAGGAAAGACGTCCATGATGTATGTATAAAGAAAACTTCTGGTATTGATGTCAGATCAATAATTTTAAAAACTCGAAAATGTCCAGTTAACAATATTTTGAATTGTGTGTGAATAGTACCTGTACCTAAAGTGGATTCAATCAATTAAAGTAAACTTAAGCTAAATTTTGGGCCGAACGAGCCGGATTGTGTTTGATTAATTGAATTCACATATGCAGGTGAACTCACGATACACAGTTTTGGTTTGAAACTTCCTTATTAATATTCAAAGCAAGTATTTTGTGCCAACTTCTGGCCCATGGGCGTCAACCTATCACCATTAAATTTCTCATAAAAAACGACAAATGCCAAAACAGCGACAGCAGACCACATAATTTCCAATTCATTTTTCTAAATTCATTGTGAAAATGTTGGTGGTTTTCGTTCAAGAACAAATGACTTTTAACATGCAGTTTCACAAGAAGATTATGCTGCAATTTGCTTCATTGAAACTTGGCTTCACAAGGATATTTCAAATGAAGTTCTTTTCATAAGAAACTATGATGTCTATCGTCGCGACCGTTATGAAGCTTCGACTATGAGAGGACAAAACAACATTCCCATCTCATGAAGTCCAACTTTTTCATAAGGACGTGGAACAGATACCGTGTTTCTATTAACATGTCTCGTAGCGAAAAAGTATATATTTTTAACAGCTATTTACCACCTTTGAGTTCAATTGATGTTTATAAAAAACATGTAGATAATATCTCTAAATTATTTGCATCTTTTGAGCAAAAAGACAGATTGATCATCATTGGGGATTTCAATCTTGGTGATATAAGTTGGTACTGTAACGACGACGAGAAAAAATTTCTGCCGCGTGATTTGTTGGAATAACGATTTCTGAATTCAATGTACTTTACCATTCCACTCCTTACTATTTTACTCTTTGTACTATAGACTATACATTTACTAGTAGTAAGCACCTTTATATGAATAAAACGTTAGTTACCGAAAAGTAGTCTTTGGATTTAGACGTGCTCTGCCCAATAGGTTAAGGGCCCAGGGTGTTGGTGACGGGTCGCAGTATCTTTTATAAAAGTTAAATTCGAAGTTAATTCGGTGTTCGAGTATAATTATGTCACAGTCGCAGGTGATATTTCCTTTTTCGGGCGATAAGCTAGACGGGCCGAACTATAATGTTTGGAAAGTAATGATGGAAGCCTATCTAGACGCGCTTGGGCTACTTGAACATGTGCTCGATACTGCAGTGGCGAAAAAGGGCGAGGAGGAGAGTTTTGGCAAACAGAAAAGATTGGCCAGATCTTTGCTTCTCAACAACATTCACAAATCTGTGATTCCGATGATATTATCGGAAGATTCGCCGTCAAAAATGTGGAAGGCGCTTGAAAACGCATTTCAAGCGAAAACCGGAACCAGCAAGACCACGTTGATTAGGTCGCTACTCAAGACCAAAATGGAGCCGAACGGTCGTGTGACGGAGTACATATCGTCTATTAAATCCATTGCCATCAAGCTGATCGATTTAGGAGTGAAGCTCGACGATTCCATTATCGTATCGTGCATAATCGAAGGTTTGCCCGATACCTACTCTAGTTTCTGTGCGCATTGGTATATGCAGGAGGAATCGCGACAAACCATGGAGATTCTTTGTGAAAAGTTACCTGCCGAAGAAGTGCGCTTGGGAGGTGAAAGCTCTGAATCGGTGTTTCTTGTGAAGCGCAAAGGTAGCAAAAAGGTTCCTGACTCTAAGACTATTCAGTGCTACAAATGTCGGAAAACTGGACATATTGCACGAAATTGTTTCTCGAAACAATCTTCAGCCTCTAAAAAGGACGTATTTGGCGTTTTTCGGGTTCTTGCCTCAACATCGGTTGATGATGACAGTTGGTACTGCGACAGTGGTGCTGCTTTCCACATAACCCCGCACCGGGAGTATTTTTCAGATTTTATTTCTGAAAAGACGCAAATTATTGTCGCAAATGGCGTTGCGGCGAGAGTGGAAGGGCGAGGTACAATTTAGGCGATAGCCATTGTTGAAGGAAAAGAGAGGGAAATAGAGCTGAAAAATGTGCGGTTGGTACCCGAGTCATGTGCAAACCTATTCAGCACAAGTGTTATAGATGCCGCAGGCTATACACTTAAGCAAACGAGTGGCCGGATCGAAATATTTAATAAAATCGCCGGTCGTTTAAATCATGTGAAAATCGAAAAATAGAGCCGGGACAGTTAATACATTGCGATTTGAGTGGAAAAATTGACGCGTCATATGGTGGTTCAAACTATTATCTTTTGCTAAAAGACGGTGCAAGTAATTTCCGTGCAGTTCGTTTTTTAAAATATAAATCAATGGCAGTGAAATATATAAAAGAATTTATTTTACTCGTTGAAAAACACTTTAACAAAAATGTGCTTTATTTCCGTACGGACAACGGTTCCGAATTCATAAACGGTGATCTAAAGAATTTTTTGGACGGTAAACAGATTGAATTTGAAACTAGTGCACCCTATTCGCCGGAACAAAACGGTTTAATAGAACGTGAAATGCGAACAGTGACAGAAAGTGCGCGCGCAATGTTGTTTGCACGTAATATGGATATTCGGTTTTGGTCAGAAGCGGTGAATTATGCGGTCTACTTGTTAAACAGACGTCCGAACTCTGTTCATGACAAAACACCCTACGAACTGTGGTACAATAAAAAACCGGACCTTAGTGTAATTCGTGTATTTGGTTCTAATGCATACAAGTATGAACAAAGACAATTCCGGAGAAAGTTTGACGCGAAGTCTTCGTTACGTGTGTTTGTCGGTTTCGATAAAAACTCAAACAATTATAGACTCTATAATCCGACGTCCGCGAAAATCGAAGTAACATCCTGTGCGAAGTTTGACGAGACATCTGTTAAAAAATTCTCAATTGAAAATGAATCAAGTGCGACAATTGATCAAATTTTGAGAATTCCTCCTCTTCCCGTGAAGGTCATCGAAGATGACGATGTGTTTGAACCGCCGTCGTTGGCGTCGCCGCCGCCACCGCCACCGCCGCCGCCACTACCGCGATCTGACGTGCAAATGAAATCGTTTGATTGTGCAAATGTCGAAAATGTCGATGATCAAGATGCGAACGTGAAGCGTTACGAGCTTAGGCCAAGAGCTCAAAGGTTGATGTCTGAGCCGAAATTGGAGTCTAATAAACCCCCTCATGTACTGCTGGCTCAACAGTTTATTCCACTCACATATGAGGAAGCGCTTAATTGCCCCGAACGCCGCAAGTGGAAAAATGCCATTAATGATGAGATGAATTCGCTCCGAAGAAATCGAACTTGGGACGAATGCAGCAAGTTGCCTAAAGGAAGAAAGCTTGTGGGGTGCAGGTATGTATTTACGAAAAAACATACGCCCCAGTCGAATGAAACAAAATTCAAAGCTCGTCTTGTAGCCCGAGGTTTTTCGCAGACTTATGGTGTTGATTACTTAGACACTTATGCTCCTGTGGTGCGCTTGGACTCGGTTCGAATTTTATTAGCACTAGCAGCTGCCAAGGATTGGGAAATCGCCCAATTCGATATACGAACAGCGTTTTTGTATGGAAAATTAAACCATGAAGTGTATATGGAGTTGCCACCGGAATATCGAAAGTTGAAAGAAGACACAGTTTGCTTGAAGCTTGTCAAAAGTCTTTACGGGCTGAAACAATCACCTCGATGTTGGAATGAGAAATTCCGTTCTTTCCTTTCAAGATTCAATTTGAATCAAAGTAATGTAGATAATTGTGTCTACTACGGTAAACTTCAGGAGGAAGAGATATACATGGTATTATTTGTCGATGATGGTCTAGTCGTAAGCTCATCTACAAAGCTGATTGAATCCTTTTTAACTGCAATGAAAAATGAATTTGAAGTAACCAGAGGGTCCGGGAAATATTTTCTCGGTTTTGAAATCGAAAGAAACCGAGAGTCGAAAATAATTAAAATTTCTCAGTCAACGTATATTGAACGAACTTTAATGAAATATTCATCGTTAGGAGCTGTGCCAACGTATTTACCCTGTACAGCTAACAACGTTCTATCGAATGAAGAAGAAGGGAAAGAAGTTTTAGAAAAACCATACCGTGAATTAATTGGAACATTATTATATATTTCTACTATTTCCAGACCAGACATTTCGTTTGCAGTTAATCACGTCGCTCGATTTGTATCGAATCCAAAAGAGGCTCATTACAAAGCAGCAATCCGTATACTTGGGTATTTGTCAACCAGTGTGAGTCGAGGCATCATATACGATGGTAACCAGAAGTTCGATCCTGTGGGGTTCAGCGATAGCGATTTTGCATCATGTCCAAGCACAAGGCGCTCTACATCAGGCTACATGTTTCTGGCATGTGGTGGTCCCATAATATGGTCAGTAAGGCGTCAAACTCACGTGTTTCTCTCGACGTGTGAAGCAGAGTATGCTGCTCTATGCAATGCAGCTCAGGAGGCGACATGGCTGAAAAATCTTCTCGATGAAGCGTTCCTTGGTGAGTACGCTACACGTTTAACAATTTTCGTTGACAACGAGGCGGCTATTGCTACAGCTAAGAATACGGGTTCCACTAAAAGAATGAAACACATAGATATAAAAATGCATTATGTTCGAAAGAGAATAGAATCAAAACAATTATTTGTTGAATATGTTTCGTCTAAATACGAACTAGCTGATATATTAACTAAAGGTTTGCCTAAGAAAAGATTTGATAACATTTTGAAACTTTGTAACATTAAAAATTGAATTTCAAAGATTTGTTAACATTTTGAAACTTTGTAATATTAAAGATTGAATTTCAAAAATCGAGGAGGAATGTTGGAATAACGATTTCTGAATTCAATGTACTTTACCATTCCACTCCTTACTATTTTACTCTTTGTACTATAGACTATACATTTACTAGTAGTAATTTAGACCTAATTTTTGTTAGTATTGTCTTCATTGCTTCAGTAAGTAAAGTGGATAAACCATTTTTGCCCAATTCAATGCATAATAGTGCTCTTCTTCTTGAGACAGAAGTTACATTTTCCAAAAGATCAATTTGCAAAATTAAAGATTAAAGAAATTATTTTGATAAATTTCCATTTTAATATATTTTGTTGTTAACAATTTTATTTTAAACGTCTGCTACAGTTTATTGATTGATTAGTCACTTAGGCACAGTAAGTAAAGTGATGCCGAAAAGCTAAATCCCGGGCCAAAGTTTCAATGAGGCACCAAAAAAATTAATCATGCAACATTTTGCGGGAGCGCCCGCAACATATTTCATGCTGAACAGGCTTATCGAATTGAGAATTCCACTAAGGACCGCAATAGCTCATATGAATGTCGAGTTTCCAATCATTAGTCCAACAGATTGGAAGATAATGGACGAAGTGGGCAAAATGTTGAGGGCCCTCTACGACGTCACATTAAATTCGAACTCGCAGAAATATCCCACTGCGTCAACATTAATTCCTATAATAAATAGTTTAGCGGATGTTTTTTGGAAATTTTTTTAAAGGACGATGAGTATAAAGTCAGAAAGTTCAAATTTTATTTAACGAAATTAAAAGACCGGAGCGATTTGGGAACGAAGTGCAGCCATGACAGTGCAACATTTCTGGACCCTAGTTTTGTAGAGTAGTGGTTCCCGATCTTTTTAACGACACGGGAATCATCGCAATCTAAAAAAACCGCAGCAGCACTTGGCGAAAAATCATGTTCAAATAAAAATGACAAAACCTCCTGTTTCAAATAAAGGTAAGTTCGTGTGTATTAAGGGCATTTTAATTTAAAGTTCACGATCACGAAAAAATAGCAATGAATTTGTATTCCGGCCCCCACCACCTTGCAGAAAAAAAAATAAAAGTCTCCGGAACTCTCAGTCAGTCCTGGAAGCGCCGGATAAGTTTTTCAGTGCTTGGCCGTTGCTTGAGGAAAATGATGGTCAAGTCCGTCTACCTAGACATGAATTATGTGCGACTGACCTATTCCTCATGCTTAAACTACGACTACGAGCATCAACATACAGCTGGAAAGTTTTCGATGATTTCTCGGACTCCAAGATTGTACTGGCCTGGCTGTCGGATACTCCAAGGAGATGTGTCAGATTTGTTGCAAAAGCGCACTTCAAGCATCATGTCAGTCATACCACCGAAGCGCTGGCATTCATCAATTTACAACCCCGCAGAATCCAAGATATCTTCCTGTATATACACAATACTTACAGCACACACTCAAAGGTAAAATGTTGTTCAGTAGATTTCAATGTTATATGGAGTTCCATCTCTATTCTAATTACTTACTTTATGGTAAAACTTTTCTTGCTCTGCTATGAAAGTGTTTGCTGCTTGGTGGAGGGCAACAACATCGATTTCAGCGGACGGTTTGGTGCGGTTGGCGGGCCTGAGCTTGAGAGAAGTGTCAAGGCAAGTTTCGAGAGTGGTGCGGTTGGCTTTTTCTTTCCGGTCTTTTTCCTTGTGGAGAGCGGGTGTGCAAGTTACAGATATGGAACTTACCCCCCTTCAACATAAATCCCTTCCGGATACTTGTACCACTAAAGATTAATCATACTTTCTATGACCCATATACATTGTATTATCCTGATCAACATCATTTTATAAACAATCATTCTATAAATAGTATATGACTCATTCCACCTGGATATTTACCATTTGATTAAAGTCCTGAATCATTAAATCAAAGTCAACAAGTATGACTCATATCTAATGCGACTGGAATCTTAACAAAGAGAAATGCAGATTGCTGAAGTTGCATTTCTCTAGTATAAAAGGGCAAGCGTCACATAGATGCATCAGTTTAAGTTCGAGCCTAAGTCCAAGTTTTACTAGTGCAGTTTAAGTTCTTGCAACAAGTGTCATTAAATACTTATAAGAAAATTATAAGTCAGAATAAAGTGCTTTTAAAAATATTTGAAGTGTTTATTCAAAAATAGTCTCAACGGATTGGGACTTTAAACTTGTTATTATTTTTGTCTATCGAGTAGACATATAATATAACTTGCACAGGCTGTGGTAAGATCGGGACATTTGTTCGATCGCCATGGCGATTTCTGTGGCTGGAGAGATCAATCGCGAGGACTTAGGCCGCGCATGGAACAACGACGTTAGGATACAAAGAACAATTCAATTGGCGTAGCAACAATTGTGCCGTTATTATGGATGTTGAGTAAGTACGCTTGAAGATGATGGACATAATATCAAGATGAGTGGCACGGTTGACGGAGCTGTGCCGAAGACAGCTAGAGTGAAGCCCAGAATTCGAGACGTACGTTTATGTGGAATCGATCGGTATACTATTAGGGATGTTCGCACAGCTGGAGTCCCATACATCTATGGTACGTTTCAATTTTTTTCGAGTACGGAGGCTTCATCTCTAGGATTTTGAAGGTAAGACATTGTGATGAATTTTCAAAATTTCAGCACTTTATAACATGCAATAGTCCATTCCGTATATCTTCTAATGCTATAGCATGCAAAAGTCCATTCCTTTTATCTTCTAACGCTATAGTATGCAAAAGCCACTCCTTTTTTCTAACCCTATGACAGGCAAAAGTCCGCTCCGTATATTTCAGTGGTGAACTGGCTGTGGTGAGGTGCGCGAGTTACGTTACCAACACCAGACGACAGAGCATAAAAAACATCGTGAGAATTGTGCATACACCGATATCTGATCTGTAGTCTACAATAGCATTATAAAACATTGTATCCAACTCATTTAGAATCTTTGTGCATACATCTCAGATATCCGATCTGTAGTCTACATAAGCATTATAATTCATTTAGAATTTTAGATTTGAAATTGCAATAAATTCTTAAGTCAGTTCTTTGTTAACTTTTGGACAATAAAGTCGTTTATAAGTTTATAAAAAATCTTTACTTCTTTTTTAAAGTTGCGGACCCCCAATCAGTTGGAACTTTTTCTCCCATAATCGGGGACTTATCCCACACCAGCATGCAAAAAAAAAATCCGATGTAGGATTTTGTCGTTCGATGGCCATATTTTGGCTTAATTTTCTCAGACTAATGTACCAACATTCAGTTGGGCTTTACACGGCGGCCAGTTATCTATCGCTGCAGATAGAGAGATATATGTTCATTACGCGACAACTTGCGAACAGTGACTCCATTAGCGGTACTTTTTGTAAATGAAAGACCATTTTACAAAGTTTGGTTTTTTTTTAAAATAGTTTTGTTTGTTTGTTTAGTTTCGCCACGAGTTTTTGTTTGGTTTGTGACGTTGTTGAAGTGAAAAAAAAACGAGGTATCCGTACATTGATTGAGAGATGCATTGAACGTGGTCATAGGGAGCCTGAAGAAATTTTGAGAAATGTGATTAGTGTTCTAATGCATCAATCATGTCGGAAAATGTATGATAAGAACTTATCCGGTGGCGCTCGTCGTCATTGCCAAAATGAAGCGATTGCAGCACAGATGAATAATGATAACTCGAAGGACGTAAGAAGTTTTGATTTTAAAAGGGTTTGTTTTATTTGTACTCGGCGATGTGAAGGTGAAAATAGTAACAACTCCTTCTCGGTATAAAGCTCTTCCGTTAAAAACACTATTCTCTTTGTATTAGAAGAGCGCCATGGAGGCGATCGCCAGTACGATGAATTAAAACATCGGCTAGAAAACGTAACCGATTCGGTAGCATTGGAGGCAAAATATCATAGCCGACGCAAATATAATTTATTTGTGAAAAGAACTGCATCCAAACCTGCTGGATTTGGAAATTATTTTTTACATCAAGTAAATGAATGTATGGAGTTAATTTGTAAATATCTTGAGGGAAACCCCAAGAATGTTTTAGTGTTTAATGTTTTAAGTCGCTTAAAAGTGAAGTATGGTGACAACGTTGTGTTTTTCGATCATCACGAAAAACCGACAATTGTTTGTTTTACAAAGACAAGATACGAGGCTCTCGCTCAATCATTTTACGAGGGAAAACAATCCGGCAAAAAAGCAGAAAGGATGAGAATTGTGCTGGAAGACCGAACCGAAGACATAAAGATTGCTACGAGACATTTAAGATCTTCCAAATTTGGTTCCCCTTCCACAACCAAGTAGATCTGTATATCATATTCAGGATTCTACTGAAGAAGATAGTAAAAAACCACAAATATAAACACTCAGCGAAAATATGCCACGTAAATGTAAATATCATCATATTAAAATGAACGTCTTTTTCTGTTTGTTGTAGCATACTCATACTTAATTTTAACGAAAACCTATTTGATTCAAGTACTGGACAACGCTAAGATAATAAACGCCTTTGGTCTTATATATCACCTTCATTAATTAAAATATGATTCACTTTGATATTTTCAGTTATCGCGAAAGATATCGAAAACAATGTATATCATAGTTGAAAAACGTTTAATTTAAACGTAATATTCAACGACTTTGTTTTTTAAAGAACGGCTTTACTATTAAATAAACATATTGTTAACTCAATTAGCAGAATCATTTGATTCAAAGTTGCGTCTATCACTGTTTAAAAATGTGGATATTAATTTAAAGAGAACGCACATTTTAAATCGAATCGCGATATATTCAATTCAAAGCGGTAGCACTTTAATTTCAGTTTAGAGCTACGTAGATGTGCTAAAAAGTTAACTGCGTATCGTCTCGTTATGCATTTTCCGGTTCTTTCATTTCAGTTCGTTCAGTCATTCCGCGATCGAGTTCTGTGCGTGCATGTCGTGCAATACTGTGTGTGCTGTGTGCAATGGAAATATGCAATATAGAGGATTGTGGTGTGGACTTTGTCGACGCCAGCGGCCAACCCATAGTTTTTCAGAATAACGACGACGATAGCAGCTCGCTGCTGCATCTATTAATTGAATTCAATTTAGAAAATTTGTTCGGTGTATTGCAAGGTAAGTAATTTGTAATTGCGTTCCGATTAAAAGTGCCGGTATTGTTGTTTTTTGTGTCCATCGGATAGTGAGTGCATATTCGTGAAAATTTGATAGCATTCGGGCATGTGCCGGTGTAAAAACGTGGGGTGGTTTGACTGTAGTAAAAAGTGACGCGACTCATACGACGACCACTGAGTGATCGTCGCCTGGCGATTGTGTCTGCATATAGAAAGCAGAAAGCAGTCGCGCGACCAATGTTGTACATGCTGCTTGGATGAGTGGTGACCGTGGTGCAAGCCACTCGTTTGTAGGCTTCGGGGGGCGGCTGCTTGGGGTGCTATGCACGGTGTATATACAAATCGTTCAACGGTCGTACACGATCGTATTGTTGACGACTGTGAATATATATAGAAAGCAGTCGAACCACGCTCGAGCTCGTCGTGATGGTAGATGGTACACATGTGGGTACACATCATTATGATAAAATCGTCTAGAAGAGCAGTCGATTGAATATATTTGGCCTTTTCAATATGAGCTCCCTCATGTTTATCATGGAGAATGATGAGAGGCTCATAGAGGAGGTGGCATGCCATGCTGCTCTATGGAATCCATCTCATGCTCTCTACAAGGACCAGCGAATAAAGGATAATATATTGGCCAATATTAGCGGCATAGTGGGAAAGCCTAGTAAGTATAAGTACATCAGAAAAAACATTACACTTGCGATAAATAGAAACATATGTGTACATTATGTATTGTATATGTACGTAGGTCGTAAATAAAATTTGTAGTTTCATTAAGTCAAATTAATCTTTATTTTTTTGTTTGTTTATATCTACATAATGTATGAATAATAAATGAACATTACTCAAAAAAAAATAAAACGATCGAATACAAACAATTATAAGAAGTATGTAATTAAGATCACTGAATAATATTTAAGGTAAACACGAATGTTTTCAATTTCTCGATATAATTCTCATAAAAAAAAAATACAATTAAAATTCCAAATGTGCCAGTTCAAACAACACTAACTAATATGTATCCACGAACAGTTTTCAAAAACTTTCTGTTCAAAATGTATCTATTGTTCCTGGAAATTATAATAATGTATCAACTTTGTTTAAAAAAAATAACAGCCAAGCCACAAAATTAATTTGGATTTCTGCAACATTTCGTTAAAAATTGATGCCGCATTTCACTTTATTTTCAATTTCTACCCAATTCCATGTTAAACAGTAGACAAACCAACAAAATTTACTGATGAAAATACATCAGACCGACAGAAAATACGACCAAAATGGACTTTATCACAATTTCAATTTTCTAAATAATTTTAAATTTACTACCTAAAACACAACAGTGCGCGGTTGAAGGTTGCAAAAAATAGCAAGTTTTGCCCAACTCCGGGTGTATCATTTCACAGTACACGGAATTTCTAAATTAATAGTCATAAACCAAACGTCTGGCATTGATAAGACAAACCAAAGCATCCATAATGATTCAATATTCTAGTGATAAAGATACATTGATGAATTATCAGTTTGCTTTCTCTTGTGTTATCAATGTTCAAAAGTACTCTTGGTTTAAGATAACTCTATGCAACAAAGTCCATGACGGAAACTAGTATTTAAGATGATTTCAAATTATTGTAGAACGGAGTTGTAATTTGGAATCGGAGAAAGAAAGTTAAAAATAAAATAATCTTTGAAATTAAACAAATCGTCTTTACGTTTTCCTCAGGTTGTTTCGGACATTATATTTTAATAAGTCTTGTGCTGTTCTACTTGTTGTAAATTGTAATAGAATGAAAGAATGAATAGCGAATGAGGTGCTTTTTATGCAATCTCCGAAGGTAAACATTTGTTTGGCGTGGTTTGGCGTTGTCGGTCAGCTGTTTACCTTTGTTTCAGTCGACATTCAGTGGCTTGCACAAACATGGGGGCACAATTTGAAATCTCAAATGAAATAATATGTACATATTTAATTAATTATTTTTTGTATTGCATTTTTTTCAGATTCCCTCAAGATGAATCCCTACAGGCTGTGTGGATATCGGCATCGGGTTGGAGAAAGAAGCCAGCAACGTCAAACACGTTAATCTGCTCGGACCATTTCTTAGAGTCAGATTTAGTAAGGCACCCAAAAAAGACGTTGCTACGCCAGGGATCGTTTCCACAAATTAATTTAAGGAACATGGAAAATCCAACTGCAATCGTATGAGTATTTGATATTGTAATAATAATAATAAATAATAATGTATGCTTTTTCTATTAGACTGAAGGGACTCACGGCTCACCAATTGCAGATGTTACCCAAAGCGAGCACTCTACTCAAATTATGGTAATTTTTGAAATTAACATAAATCCATTTGACTAAAATATTTATATATACAAATATATATATAGAATGAGTCAATAGACGGTGCATCCGCAACAGATACAGGTCTGTTAGGCGACAGTTGGCAGGAGCAGTATTTCACCGGACTGATAAGTTACTAGGACTTTGCGTATCGAACATTTTTCGTTTTATACCTTACCTCATTAATCATGGAAAACCAACCAATCAAAAACGAACCAAAACAACTAGTGCAGGAACTGAAAAAGCTCAAAATTAAAGTGAAGTGTTTGAAATGTGACATTTATTTCATGAAGGAGTGCAAAAAAGAAAAAGTTTACCCTAATTTTATAAAAGTGAAATGCTCAGTATCTAATTCAAGAACTGAAAATGTAATAACTTCGGCAAAAAACATTTGGTTAAATTTAGAACTAAAGTACCTTTATGGAAAGTTAAGCAAAATAGAATTAAACGCGAAATTCGTTCATCTTAAACTAGCGAAAATGATCCATCCTTTAGAATTTGACACGATATTTGCAAATATGCGCGATGAAATACAGAACATTGGCACACTTAAAAAAGATAAACTAAACCGAAAACTTAATAAATTAAAAAATGAAAAATTCATAAAACAAAGAAATCTAAAAGAGAAACTAAAATCAAATATAAATAATGAACCGGTTAATTTTGTTACCAACTTGTCCAACGAAACGTTCAACCAGGAGGAAATGAAACTTTTAAACAAAGGTTTACGATTCACACCGAAACCAACGAAGCCACCAATGATCGATTTTGTCGCCGACGTTGAAACAGCTATAAAATTCTCTTCTGAACCAGTGAAGCACGACATCCATAGTACAACTATAGCAGCGATTCGCAACCAACATCCAAATACTTCAACGAGTAAGTACAACAAAACAATCCAATCCCTAAGGAAAAAAGGAAGTAATGTATGTTACATGAAGTCGGACAAGGGTAGAGATATCGTTGTAATGGACAAAACCGAATATAAAACAAAAGTTCTCGAAACGATCAATGCGGGAAGCTTCAGTTTAATACCTAAAAACCCACTTCCATCGATGATAACGAACACAAATAAAGCGCTAAAAGAGGTCGAAAAAGTTTTCGATCTGAAAACCAAATGGAATTTATTAGTTTCAAACCCGATGGTCCCGAAATTATACTGTCTGCCAAAAACCCATAAAGATGTCACAAATCTTAAAATGAGACCGATAGTTACAAATTGCAACGCACCAACAGAAAAAATTGCTAAATGGCTAGTTAAAATATTCAACGAATATCCAAAACCAGAAGGTCTATCGATTAACAACAGCTATGAACTTTGTGACAAATTAACAAAAGAAATTATTAAAAACAACGAAATTTTAGTATCTTTTGATGTAGAGTCATTGTTTCCCAGCGTTCCAATACCGGAAACATTAAAAATTCTCGAAGAATGGCTTACTTTACATGAACCTCAACAAATTAAAAGAAACCTGTATATAAAACTTACAGAAATTTGTATGAACCAAAATATCTGCCAATTCGATGGCAAATATTACCGCATCACCAAAGGCACATGTATGGGTAATGCACTTTCACCTTTTCTGGCAAATGCTTTCATGAACCATTTCGAAATGAAATTGAAAGAAAATAACATCATTCCACGAATTTGGTTTAGGTATGTAGATGACGTATTAGCTGTTGTCGATAGAAACAAATCCGAAGATATCTTGAATGAATTAAACAACCAATATCCAACAATTAATTTCACGATGGAAAAGGAACAAAATTCTTCGCTACCGTTCCTAGATCTACACTTGAAAAAGAAAAATGATGGCCGCATTGAGTTTTCAGTGTACAGAAAACCATCAAGTACACCAAACTATATTCCACAAGATTCTCATTGCCCAGTTTCGCACAAAAAAGCAGCCTTCCATAGTATGGTGTTCCGACTATGTAGATTGCCTCTAAACATTGAAAACTATATGGAGGAATTGAATTACATAAAATACATTGCAGTCATAAATGGCTATTCGGAACAAATGATAGAAAACCTAGTCAACTTACACTCGGGGAAAATTGCAAAAAAGGAAAAGACAAAACTTCTTCCCGAAAAATCAACACGAAAGCGAGTGTCATTACCATACATTCCCCAAATAACCAATAAAATCAAATCTGTGTTCAAGAAACATAATATGGACATCGTACATACTAGCAATGGCAAACTGCAAAACCAGATATCCAATATTAAGGACAAAACCGAAAACATATACAAGGCGGGTATATACGAAATTAAATGCAACGATTGTCAACAAAAATACATAGGGCAAACAAAACGCAACATCATTACTCGTTTCAAAGAACATCAAGCACATATAACCAAAAATCAAGCCACTAAGTCAGCTGTCGCATTACATGCATTGGAAAACGAGCATATGAATTGGACCCACGACAACATTAGCCTGAAAAAACAAGTGATACATCCCGCAAAACTAGATGCGTATGAAAGCATTTACATGTACCTGAATAAAGATACAACTATGAATACACTCGATGCACCCATCAGATCCACATTATTCAAATATATATAGAATAACTGAATTTTATCAATTACGACTAATTAGTTTAAAATTTCATGTACAAATCAATTTTAGTAATGCATATGTTTTGGAATAACATTGTTAAAGTAACGTACATAATACCGTTTTCTTTTTTATATTTTAACATCTCGTTTTTGCTTTGAGTTAGTTCAGATCTTGTACTCGCTGAGGATGATTATTTAGTAATCGAAATGCATCCAATAAATTGTTAAAAAGCAAAGTCAATAAGGTGGTGTTTTTTATTATCAACTTAATAATTTACGGACTTTGCGTATCGAACATTTTTCGTTTTATACCTTACCTCATTAAGTTGTTGCATATTCAGACATATTTTAAAACCGACTCAATTTACATACCAATTATATTGTTAGCAAATACGCGGGGCACGATGCGCCGTCACTAGTTCCCACTGGTAGTTGGCGGACAGGCGAAGGGCGACACGATGGGCGACACGGAATGCGAAGATGAGTAGGTTCAGGCGGGCGTCATCATTCTAATTTGGTACTCGGTCACTGGCGGACGTGTGAATTTTAACAAGTGTACATATAGGCGAAAATAAATGGGCGATAGGCGCCCAACTCTTGTGTTTCATTTAACAAAGGATACTTTCAGGATTAACAGTGTCATTTTGTAACAAATCAGAAGTGGGATCGACCTAACGCGGATGTTTTTGGTGTTTTTCTTTATGAATTTCGGTTGACGGGCGGAACAATCTTGGCGTGTGTGAAAAAGTACAGTTTAGTGGCGACGTGAACGATCCTGTTCATTTTGGTGTTGTTAGTGTGTCTGGCGAGTGGCGTTGTGAACAAAACATACTGTGTAGCGACAAGAAAGATCTTTTTCGGGTGGATTGGTGAAATATTTAATCGGGCGTATTGTGTTAAAAGAAAAATAGTGGAGTATGGCGGACAATGAGGATGTTGTTAGAATGGACGTGTCGGGCGAGGATTTAGAAATGGCGGGTGATATTGCGAGTGGCGTTGTAAGAGATATCGTAGACAGGGTGAGTGGCAGTGGTGCTTTGGCGGGTGTCGAGTCGGGTGGTTTGGCGTCTGAGGCGGTGAGAACTAGGGCGAGTGCGAGTGTGGACACACTGTTGAATGAGTTGATGGAGGGCGGTTTGGAGGCGAAAATCCGGGACGTTATTAAAAAGCAATCAGAGTTGCTTCGCGGAGATGTGGCGGGTGGTTCGACGAATGTTGGCGTGGCGGGGCGAGTGGCGGATATTAAGACGCGATATATGGCGAGTGGTGACATCATAGATCGTTTTGATCCGGACGATCCAGAAAACAATGTTGAACGATGGATCATTAAAATTGATCAGCTGGCGAGGGTACATTGTTGGTCGGGCGAAGAACGGAGCATCATCAAGCAACAGAAATTGGCGGGCGCGGCAAAAAAATGGTTTAATCGCCTCGATAATTATGATTTAACGTGGGACGAGTGGCGAACCGCACTAAAGACGGCGTTTCCGATTAGGCGTGATTTTGCTACGAGTTTGGAAGAGTTAGTTAGACGCACGCCACTTTCCGAAAGCATGTACATTATACAGGGTGTGGTAAGGCGAAATAAAAACCCAGGTGAGACGATTACTCAGTACTATCGGGCGAAACTAGAGTTGTGCGAGCGATGTGGGGTGAAAGGCGAGAATGCAGTCTCCTGCATCATTAAGGGGCTGCCGGACGAGCTAAAGGCGAACGCTCACGCAGCAAAATGCTATTCGCCAGAAGACTTGTACAACAGATTCCTGGCGAGTATGGAGACGTTTGCGACGGAGAGGGGAAGGGCGACAATGGCGGAGGGAAGGCGAATGGCGACAGGCGGATCAGCGACCCATGTTGGATCAAGAACCAGGCGGCAGGAGTCGGTTACTCCAGTACAACCGATTCGGCGTGATGAGAGTCAATCAACGACAGTGTTCAGGTGCTACAATTGTCAGCGCTACGAAGGCCACATGAGCCGTAATTGTCCGTATCCACGAAGAGACAGGTGTATTCGATGCGGACAAACTGGACATGATATTTCCAACTGTCCGCTGTTACGGAGATCCTCGCAGGCGACAAGACAGGATCAAGGCGAAAGGCGTCAGGAAGCGTATGTAATATTGCATGCCTAGAATTGAGTAGGAGATGCAGTATCATAAAACATGACAAGCCAGTAATCTTACAAGGGTTCGCCGGTGGGGTTAGTATGTCAATGGGCGTGGTGAAGTTGCGGGTGTCCGTAGATAGTATTCTACTAGATATTGAGGCGGAAGTCACCCAGTACGATTTGGGCGATATACATTTGATTTTGGGTCAGGCGGGTATTAATTCTCCAGGTGTTGCACTTATAGTTAAAGAAAAACAGGTGCATTTAGTAAATGCGGATCAGGTGATGTTGTCATCCCAATGCCGAATCGAAGACATTAAAGACAGGCGGGTACAAGTGTTTTTAGGTGAAAATATTTCTATACCAGCTGGACAATCAGTGTTGGCGAATCTTTCTATTGTAGGCGGGCGTGTGGGAGAGACTGTAGAAATGGCGGCTAAGATGATTAACTTTGGAAAAGAAATAGTGGCGATTCCATCAGGAGTTTTTATATGTGGAGGTTCGAATGGCGTGTTGATTTACAATCTATCAAAGGGCGTTATAGATTGGAAGAAAGGGAAGTTAATAGGGCGGGCGGATTACTCTTCTAAAATGATGAAAACAATTATGACTACGACAATGGGAGAAATTGATATAGGCGATATGGGCGAACTGCAGAGACATCGATTGGAAGAAATATTACTAAGGCGGACTAATTGTTTCTCGAAGGGAGATGAAGACTTGGGGGTTACCGATTTGTGTCAAATGGAAATTAAGTTGAATTCGAATCAACCTGTGTATTACAGGCCATATCGGTTATCGTACAGTGAGAGAGAAGTGGTGCGAAGGCGAATTAACAGCTTGTTAGAAGGCGGAATTATTAGAGAATCGAATTCGGAGTTCGCTAGTCCAATACTGTTGGTGCCTAAAAAGAACAACGAGGTGAGACTGTGTGTTGACTATAGGGCGTTGAATGCGATGACGGTAAAAGACAGATATCCATTACCTCTGATAGCAGATCAGATTGACAGATTGGCGAATAAGAGGCGATTTACAACTATAGATTTGGCGCAAGGATATCATCAGGTTCCAATGCATCCTGATTCTGTGCACAAGACAGCGTTTATCACACCTGGTGGGCAATATGAGTATCTGCGGGTGCCTTTTGGTTTGGCGAATTCTCCGGCGGTATTCCAGAGAATGATTAATGCAATGTTGGGCGAATTGAGACATAGGGACGTGTTGGCGTATATGGATGACTTGTTGATTCCATCGGATGATGTAGATTCCGGGTTGGAACTTTTGGATAAGGTATTGGCGTTAATTGAGAAGGCGGGACTCAAATTGAAATTGAGTTCATTTCTGAAAAAGCAAATTGATTACTTAGGCTATGAGATAGATGAGAATGGCGTGCGACCAGGGTCAAGGAAAATCGAGGCGGTCCAAAACTTTCCGGTTCCGGTGGATGTACATGGCGTTCGACAGTTTTTGGGATTGGCGAGTTATTTTAGAAAATTCATTCGGCAATTATCAATTTTGGCGAAACCCATGAGTGACTTAACAAGAAAAGGCGTTGATTGGCATTGGGGCGATGATCAGCAGAAAGCGTTTAATACGTTGAAGGGACTATTGGCGGAACGTCCGATATTGGCGATTTATGAGGCGGAACTGGAGACAGAGTTGCATACAGATGCTAGTAAATTTGGGTTAGGCGGGATCTTATTTCAGAAGCAACGGTCTGGTGAAATGAAACCGGTATCATATTTTAGCAGAACCACGACGGCTCCTGAGCAAAATTACCATAGCTATGAGTTGGAGACAATGGCGGTCGTAGAATCAATTAAGCACTTCCGGGTTTATTTGGCGGGCATACATTTTAAGGTGATCACTGACTGTTCGGCGGTAAGGTCTACATTGCTCAAACGAGATTTGGTGCCTCGTGTGGCGAGATGGTGGCTGGCGATCCAGGAGTATGATATGACTATTGAGTATAGGCCAGGCGATAAAATGAGACATGTTGATGCATTGAGTAGGAATCCCGTTATGATTGTTGGAATGGGCGTCGCCGATTGGTTTTTAACAGTTCAGTTGCAAGATCCAGGTACTCAGGAGCTTGTGACCGCGTTAAAGACTAGGACAGCAAACTTAGACACTCGTAAGAGTTTTCGACTAAAAGATGGGCGTTTGTATAGAATTACAACCAATGGCGACAGATGGTATGTTCCTAAAATGGCGAGATTTAATGTGGTGAGGAAGCATCATGACGAAGTAGGGCATCCTGGGGTTGAAAGGTGTTTGGCGTTAATTGGCGAGTGTTTTTGGTTCCCTAAAATGAGGCGTTTTGTGACAAAATATGTAAAGTCATGCATGAGGTGTGCGTTCGCAAAGGCAAATTACGGCAAAGGCGAAGGCGGTTTACATCCAATAGGAAGGCGACCTATCCCAATGGATACAATTCATGTGGATCATGTGGGTCCATTTATGAGAACAA
Source organism: Microchrysa polita (assembly GCA_949715475.1). NCBI lineage: Eukaryota > Metazoa > Arthropoda > Insecta > Diptera > Stratiomyidae > Microchrysa > Microchrysa polita. The sequence continues at coordinate 43,753,071 of OX454415.1, read as the reverse complement.
CAACAGGGTATTCCTATTTACTTATGGTAGTGGATGGATTCACGAAGTTTGTATGGGCGAAACCCACTAAGTCATTGAGATCGAATGAAACTGTTGATCGACTTAGAGAAATTTTCTCTGAGTTTGGATATCCCCGACACATTGTAAGTGATCGAGGACTGGCGTTTACAAGTAAGTTCTTTCAGGAGTTTTTGGCGGAGAAGGCGATTAGACATTCACTTAACTCTATTGCTACCCCAAGGGCGAATGGACAGGTAGAAAGACAAAATCGTACCATCATTGAGGCGATAACAGCTAGTGCAGTGGATGAGAGTAGATGGGACAGGTGTTTACTTGAAGTTTTATGGGGAATGAATCATACGGTGAATGCGTCAACTCAATTCTCTCTGTTTGAATTGATGTTTTCTCATAAGGCGGGCGCTTTTGCAGATTTGGTGGAAAATTCGGGTGGATCAGATGGTCCAGGCGAGGCGGGTGAAGAGGCGAGGCGAGATGGTCCAGGCGAGGTGAGGCGAGATGGTCTAGGCGAGGCGGAATGTCATATCGAACAGGCGAGAAGTGATCACTCTAATAAAAAGGCGATAGGCGTAAAGACAGTACTGCATTAAGGCGTTTGGCGAATATTGGGGATACTAGTGTCGATGCAACTGAATTGGTGAGTGACGATTCATTCAATTCTGGGCACATGACTAGTTCTGGTGTTGCTGCAACTGGGTCTCAGTGTGACGATGCTGACGATCTTGGGCACATAGCCAGAGAGATGCGCGAATATGAACAGCAATCAGTTAATGAAAGGCGAACTGATGGCGACAGGGTAGAACAAATGGGCGTATGGCCACATAAACAAAACTGCACAGCAGATGAAGGCGAGATATGACAAAAGGCGAAAGGTTGCAACCGAATATAAAATAGGCGATTTGGTGTTATGGCGGCATGCATCTACAAATGTGGCGGACAAGGGCGTTAATAGAAAATTGGCGAATAAATTTGATGGACCATATCGTGTTAGTCGTAGGTTTAATAATGATAGGTATCGAATCGAGTCTATTAAAGGCGTAAGGGGGTACAAACGTTTTCAGGCGATAGTGGCGGTTGATTCATTGCGGCGATATGTGAGCGTAAATCAAGGCGTTGAGGGGAGTGAAAGTGACGAAGACAATGAGGAAATTTCGCGAAGGGATCTCGAGGATCTATTAGGAGGGGCGATTATAGGCGACTGAAGGCGTAATCGATGACAATGTGAAAAGGTGTTACTACTAGGCGGGTTGGTAGGAATGAGGTGGTGAATTATTGGTGTTCTAGGCGATTGAGAAAGGCGTTAGTTGAATGGCGAATAGGCGAGGCGATTACTTATAGGCGCTATTGTAAATATGAAGCATTCTAATGAGGACATTGAATTTTTCAGGAAGGCCGAGTGTTAGCAAATACGCGGGGCACGATGCGCCATCACTAGTTCCCACTGGTAGTTGGCGGACAGGCGAAGGGCGACACGATGGGCGACACGGAATGCGAAGATGAGTAGGTTCAGGCGGGCGTCATCATTCTAATTTGGTACTCGGTCACTGGCGGACGTGTGAATTTTAACAAGTGTACATATAGGCGAAAATAAATGGGCGATAGGCGCCCAACTCTTGTGTTTCATTTAACAAAGGATACTTTCAGGATTAACAGTGTCATTTTGTAACAATATAGAATGTAGTTGTGTTACATATTTATTCGCAGATGTTTTCGAATGATACTCGCATGCCCATCGTTCCGACATCCCATATGATTGCAGATGCTGCCGAAAACATGCATTCATCTCGAATGATGGTAATCCCTTAAACTAAATTTGCATCCGTTTGAACATAATACCTATTCACTATTTTCTATAAAGTGAATCACATGGTCCGTCGAGCCGGATTCGACCGCGAGTGATTCTGAACTTGAAGCAGTGATTGAAATCGGACGACATACAACTGAGTAAGTCCCTTTGTTTACCTTATATATTCCCGTGCGGTGGTTGCTTATAGTCATTGAGAATTTGATTGAATCTAATTTGAAACATAATGGATCAATTGATTGCGAAACAACGCGTGCTGTTGAATCAATTGAAGCAAGGCTTTGTTAATTACAAAAAGGATTCGCCCGCAAAACATTCAATTATTTAAACAAGTTGCGAGAACGTATTGAAACGGTAAATCAATTGTTTACCGCCAATCATAACGCAATTCTGACGTTATTAACGGGAGAGGCAAAGGCACTCTCATTCCGAAAGCCGTTTTGAACGTTAGATTTGATTTTGATTTGATTTTGATTTTTGATATAGACCGCCTTCTCTCTGCTAACGATTTTGATTTCTGAACTTGTGAACGTTGTATTTGAATTTGTAATATATTGTAAAATTGATTGCCGAGTGTTTTAACTTTGAAAAAGGTCCGTCGAGTAATTTTTGAACCCTTTCGAACATTTTGTTGAACTCTTTCGAACATTTTTTGGATATATGTCAAAGTTGTCAAAATCATAACAACGACAAGTTTTCCGCCTGAAAAGTATTTTTGGAAATAATAGAGTTTTATACGTTTGTAAAAACATCATATCCTGGCTTAAAATTAATAACTCCCCATGGGAGGAAGTCCAAAAAAATGAAAGCAATCATTTCCGGCTCGTCGCAGGTTTATTTTAGATGAAAATGCCGCTTCTGTTTGGGAACAGTGGCCTCTCCTGAAACATTCGCAGGGATTTAATTTGGTAATTTAAACAAAACTACGAACTTTTGCAGAAGATAAATCCCATTGATGCCGAAAATAGTGGTAACAGATACACCAACCAAATTGCAGTATGTGCCTAATATTGCCGTAATCTTTTAAATTCCAGTCGCTGCTGACGCAATTATCGGGTTGCTGCTACATGCGCTATTGCCACCCAACATTAGCCATCACGTCCGCGACAACGGAAAGAGAATTGTGTTCAAATCCACAATTAAGGATTCGCAAAATTCTTTTATTACCCACGCGGTAACCCATAATGATGTCGATAAGAAAATCGCCGATTTAGTGGCATTTTCAAAAGCAAGAGGTGACCAGCTTCAACCAGTTATTATTGCAGTTGGAAACGAGTTTTTTTGCAGTGCTGAATTTTTCGTAATTTATGACAATGTGAAATACAAATTTACAAACTTTTTGGCAGCCTTCGATTGCTGTTTTAAGGTATTTCATATATTAAATTTAAAATATCCAAAACCGTGCGAAAATATGTTACTCCAACCCACTAAGCTGTTGAATTAAATAAGCAAATGGAATTTTGTAATAAAAATGGAATGGTCGTATATATACATATATTGTAAACATTATGATAAACGGGCATCCCAACGCTACGGCCACTGCCTACAATCGATCAAGTGTCATAAGCGAAGACACAAACTGCGCACCAAGCGACAGCAACGCCAACGATCACAACAAGAATTACTGGCCACTTTAGTTTGGATAATGGCCGTCCAGGTTGTTTTGTGGCGCGGCCACAGAGTATAAATAGGAAGTCAACGCACGATGCGGTCTCTTTGATCTGATCTTCCACAGGGCGAACACGTCAGCCGTCAACAGGTAAGCAGCAACTCGGAACAACCACGGACCTGGGAAGTCCGGTGAACACGAGGACGTTATCGGGCTAGGGCGACCCGCTAACCGCGCATTTCCGAACGCCATCTTCAGCCGTGTGAGGTTACCGCATCACGGACCTGGGAGGTCCGGTGCACACGAGGACGTTATCTCGCCAGGACGACCCGCTAACCGCGCATTTCCGAACGTCATCTTGTGCCGGTGCGAGGCCATCGCGCCACTCATCAAGTGTCATCATCGGCATCAGCTTGTGGCCGTGTGAGGCCGCCGCGCACACCGAGTGTCCTCTTGCGCCCGTGCGAGGCCATCGCGCGTTGCCGAGCATTTCCATCAGCCGTGCAAGACCGTCGCACGTACCGAGAGTCATCAGTAGCCCATGCGAGGCCATCGCACACACCGAGTGTCATCAACAGCCGGACGAGGCCACCGCGCATCGGCGAGTGTCATCATCGTCAGCCGTGGTGGATGTCGCGTGATACGATATTCAGTACTTATCAATTGAGAGAGTATGTATAATTTGTCTACTCATCCAGAAAATGAACAAAAAAAAATAGCCAATTTCGTATTTGTGAAGCACGGTGGGTGTCGGATGGTGCCCCTTCCCCTCGCGCGTTGGCGGTTGCTTGGTGTCGTGATTGTGTGGTGAAGTGTTGGATTGGGGCGTCGGCGAGTTCGCCGGACCACTTCGCGTTTCGGGTCCGTCGAACAGGGACGTTCGAAACGCGTGGCGCCCACGCCCGTCTTGCTGAGACGTAGCCAGTCAGTTAATCCCGCCGCGACGCGCCCCGATTCAACCGGGTGGCACAAGAAGTTGAGGCCGAGCAGAACGAAAAGTCGTAACAATATTATTAAATCAAAATTTAGAGAATATGGAACGTATTTCAAATAGTACCAAAATCGAAAATATAATAAATGGAGATTTGTGGTTGAACAAAATAAAGAAATTGAACGGCAAAATTGTTATTTCATATATTCTTTACTTTCATGACTTTGAAATTGATAATGTGTTAGGCTCACATGCCGGACTACAATCTCTAGCTGCATTTTACTACTCTTTCTCAACCCTTCCCCAACATTGTTTATCGTCGTTTAAAAATATTTTCACAGCTTTGTTATTCAAATCAAGTGATAAAATGTATGGGAACGATTTATCTCTTCGAACATTAGTTGAGGAAATTAACTTCATTGAAAAAAATGGTATTTCTATAAAAACCGTAAATGGAAGCACTCAAATTTACATACATAAAACCAGTGCTATATCTATATAATTTGTTAAGTTACGGAAAATTTGTCATTGAACATTTTAGTTGTAAAGCTTACCAATTTCAGTTAGCTAATAATTAAGGTTGTCAATTTAACAATACTTTCGTTCGATTTACAACAATTTTGTTTAATTCAACTAAAAACTAGTTGACAAAAAATCAACAATTTTTTTTAGTTTAAATTTACAAATTTCCTTGATAGGCTCATTTTCATAGGGGAAAATTGGTTGTTTTACCAAGTTTTTTCTCTGAGTGTACTTTAATACTTTTAAATCTGATCGTTTAGGTGGCAGCTGACTTCGAAAGCTTGCATCTCGGAAAGGACGTGTGTTTGTTTGCGAAGTGGTAGACCTTCGTCTCAAAAATCAACAGTATTTACGAGAAGGAATTAACCGACATCAATTCTAAGAAATTGTTGGCCAAGCTACCAGTATCGGTAATTAATATTTATATCATGACATCCTTATACTACAAATATTCAATTGAATCATTATAATGTGTCACAATTGAACACTTGCATAACGGAGATAATTAAATACTATTGTAAATTACAAACATATTTATTTCAGATGTTCGCCACTACATGAGTTTGAGTCTGTTGCCAGCGGTTCTTCTGTCCACGGTCATTCATCGAAAGGTCGACGTTAAGACATCGGTCTGGAAACCATCCATTTTGGAAGCACAGTCTTCATTTACTCTACGTACATATAAACTCCGAAAACGATTTTGTTAACGTGATTAGGAAACACCGCGAAGGGCTTCTTTCCAAGGGTTTATCGAACCAACCATAATAATTATTGTAGTTGGCAATTTAGACAACGAATTTTCGAGTATTTATGTAGAATATAATACAACACTATATAAAACAGATAGCTATCTGAAAGCAATATCCTTAGCATTCAAAATATTTTACGTTTTTCATCTCGAATATCCCAAAATTTGCAAAACTCAGTGGGAATTCTTGCAAACATACATTTACGAGTTGTATTCTTTAAACGAAATATCTCAAACAATTATCTGAAACGGGATCATTCGGCAGGCCAAAAAGCTTTGAGTAAGACAAGAAATCAGGACAAAGACACCGGTAAAACATTATGGTATATTTTTTAATGATTGAATATTTTGGTAATCAATTTACATTGTAGCCTTATTGAAAGAAAAGTTGCTCATTTTGAAAAGCGAGCATCTTTCGGGAGAAAGGCTAATTAAATTATGGAGGGAAACCACCAATTAACGGAAGAACCTATTTAAAAACTCATCCGATAAAGGAATTGGAAATTTCCTACAGGATTGGCCTCATTTCAACCATTACTACGAAAAAAACGGGTATATATTTTCTTCCTACATATACTGAAAATAATTACAATATAAACCATTCAATAGATTGAAATTGGATTCAATGTTTCCGACGAAGGGGAGTTTATTGGTCGACAACTTTGATGTTTTCACCCAAAAAAGTTTGCTTTTCTATGAAACTAAAACATAAAACAGAACATTGTTCAAAAAATGAAAAGAAAACGAAGATCTGCATCCAGGTATTACCTAATTTTCATTCATTTGTTTTACTTCAAACTTTTGTTTCACAGATACCAGGGACTTATACATCATGAAGTTACTGTTTTGCAATTTCCCAACCTAAAAGGCTCAGCCAGCAGAAGCATCAAACCAACTATTTTCGATGGCCAGGAGGACTTCGTTTTGCACCTTGTTCAATGTGAACATAATCAGCACGCCGGTCAACGGTCACATTGCAATTTTGCAGTACATGCAACAACGGACCAACGACCCAATATATTTTTTAGTCTAGCGCCTAATTTTCCCAAGAGAGGTCTATGGTATTATATATTGTTTCGAAGGAAATTTTATGGAGTTTTTGTTTTTACTATTTTTTTTTTGTTTCTTTATTATCACTAAAAACTCAAAAGTAGCCCCTTTTCAACTTTTTCAATGTTGCAGACCCTCAATCGGTCAGGACTTTTTTTCCCCCCATAATCCGGGACTAGTCGCCAACTATCCTGCAAAAATCAAGTGATGCATTATTTTTGCCGACCATATATCGTATTTCCATTGACTATAGTGTTCGGTTTATTCATCAGCCGTTACATCAATTTCTTATGCTTTCGTACAGAACTCAATTTCAACTAAATTTGGGATCTACTGATGTATAAACAGCCAGTTTCTTTAGGAATTAGCCAAAGGAAAAGAAAGTATAAATACACAGCTGAAGATGTAACCATTCATGCCCAAAGCATTTTCTGAATTTGTTAATTTAAATCTTCAGATTTCTAAAAAGATGCAGCTGCCTTGTGTTCATTGCCATGTCCTCATATCTGTTGAAACATGTAATGATTGGTATTGCAAATATTTGCCTAATGAATGCTTAATTAAGCATTCATTAGGCAAATATCCGATCTAGAGGTAGATACCGATGCGCACGAGAAGGTAAGCGAAATGGGATTTAGCACTTCTTTGTGGACAGTTCAATATGTACTTTCCACATAGATTTTCAGTTATGAATGACTGATCCTTAAGTTCTTAAGGAAAGGATTTTTCTAAGAAAATTTGTCGCAATGTTGGTTTTTGACGGTTTGATGTACCCATGTTTTGATATGGAAAACAGAGATTGTTTACACTTCGTGTAGTACTTTGTAGGAGTTGAAATTTGAAATTAATTTAACGGTCAAAATTTGAATTTGAAAAATTGTGTTCACGTAACATCATATCATGTTTAGTTAGTCCGGAACGATTTCATTTGTTAGAATGTAAGAAGAAGAAGATTGAGTATGAATAAAGAATTACACTTGTTGGCTTGCTGTGAATTGAGTCGGACGTGTTTCATTTTCGTTACGAGATTTCTTCGCCGACAGCGCCCCTACAACTTATCTTTTTGAATATTTTTAAGAAATTGTTCGAACAATTTTTTGGAAAAATTTTCAGTGCGATTTTTGAATGACCAATGCCAAATTTTCTGTGCGAAATTTGTGATATAGTGCGACGTTCATAACGAAATTTGTGATACAGTGCGACGCCCTGTATTGTGAGTGGGACACCAGAATACTAGACTGAACTTTACGTTTCTTCGATTTAATTAAAAGTTAATTTATTAACTTTGTGTAGAATAACCGACGATTGGACGATTTTTTTGATATAGTGCATCGCGTAAGTGAAGATCAGTGTATCTGAACGAGGAGCTGTGGCAAGTGAATCACAGACATTGACATTGTCTTCATTGTACGTAAGTTTTTTTGTAACTTTTTAAAACTTTGATATTTTATCAATTTTTTTCGGTATAATATATATATATATATATTACCACTACCTGCATTTTTGTATAGTTTGTAGTATTTACACAACACCTCTTTTGCGGTGTAATACATCGGTCTTATCATTACATTAAATTTGCGTTCCATTGATTTTTTGTCACCACCCCTTCTGCGGTGTACTATCAGGTGTTAAAGTTGTATTGAACTTGCGTTCCGTTTTATTTTTCATTTCCAATGCCTCGCAAACCTCAAATCGAACCAAATCTATTGGTGGATGCATTAAAATTGCATGTAATCTTCGATTGAAATTATAAATTAAAGCCACGATCCGATGTGGTGTGGAAGAATGTTTCCAAATTATTTTATAGGCCGATTTCCACCGAAACCCTTAATTCATATGTAAGGAGTAATCGTTGGAATTTAACAATTTCAAGTTTCTTTTTTAATATTCCTGTCTAAAATGATCCTATACCGATTCCACTTCAAGTTCACCTCCAGCCTCGGAGTATTTCCCATTTGACAGTTCGGATAAAAAAGATAGGAAATGTCCTACTCTATTTACCAACTTAGTATTGTCGGAACAAGTCTGGGAAAGTATTTCCCCAACGCCCCAAATATATCCGAATAAAATAGGAAACTTAAAAGTGAATGAAGAGACATTTTTGCCAGGGATTTTTTTTTTTGAAAATTAAAATCCCTTGTGCTTTTATTTTCGAATATGCAAAAGCATCCAGATTTCCAGAGGCTAAAGCTTTTTTAAAGATCCGTGGCATTTGTAAGGTATGTGGGGCTATGTTTAATGCTCGCTGCATTCACCAACCAATTTCCGGTGATGGAATAACTCTTAATATTCAAACCGTAGTTACAACGGAGATTCCACACAAGGAAAAGCGTCCTGTAAAAGGCGAAACACGTAAGGATATAGGTGTTAAAAATGAATATTCATGCACTTCATGCACACATACATAAACTGAATTCCATACTTTGAATTGTTAGCTCTTCATATTCTTATATTACATACATTATATTTTGTTACACACACATTTAATTGTTGCAATAAAAGTCAGTCGTTAACCAGATCTCAGGTGTGATACACGCGCGTTATTATTTCTCGCCGAAATTATTTAACAATAGATGAAGGATCTTGAGCCCCCCTATTTGCCACGCAAGGCAGCTATTCAAAAAATGAGGCAAGAGGCGGTAAATGTAGATCTGGACATTGATCCTAACCTTAATGCAATCGAATCATTATCCAAAATGAAATACATATAAGGACAAATATTCAGGCTACATAAAAGAGATCGGGTACGATAAGTTTTACTGTTTTTATTGGTCTAAAATACAAATTCATATATACAAGGAGTTGATAAGAAAATACCACAAAATTGAGATTGATGCCGCAGGAGGGCTTGTCAAATCAATATCTCTTAAAAAGGAAGAAAAAGGTTCACTTTGTTGTACCAAATAGTTATCCCAACAGATAATGGGCATCAACCGCTCTTTTCGATGCTCTCTCAGAAGCATATGACACCAATTTTATTACGTACTGGCTTCGAGAAATTTTGCGGGATGGTGTTACTTGTCCACCAGAAGTTGCATGTGATTATTCTATGGCACTTCACAATGCAACATCTCTTGGTTTCAACAAAATGAGGCTGTCTACATATATTTTGCATCGCTTTAAATTTGTGGCAGCCCTGTCACACTTCATATGACAGTTCACCCACTTTTGTGACAACCCTAAACGCAACATTGGCATCACCACGTGAGAGAGAGACAACGAGAGTGACGGGCATCTAGCTGTCAGTTAGCGTTTTTTCAACCAACCGGCTCGGTCTAACTTTTTCGTACGACGCAGACGAAACAAACGAATGTGTAGAATTTGAATTTAATTTATAGTTTGTGTTTGTTACTTATTAGACATCAAATAAAGTTTGTGATCATTGTTGATTGTGCCTCGTAGTGTTTATTATTTATAGTGCTCAGCACATAGCTTGGGTAGCTATAGCTGGTGACCCCGGTTAACGGTGAACACGTCGCGACATGTTGTGCATATTCACGAACAAATCTATAGTGGACGAGTGAATTTTTTTTGGAACAAAGGCGTCTCGACGTGAACAGTCGTGCACACTTACGGACAACCCCTTAGTGAAAAGTGCAATTGTGAACAAACAAAACAGTTTTATACTGCATTAATAAACAGTTTTACACTGCAATAATAAACAGTTTTACACTGCATTAACAAACAGTTTTACACTGTATTGCACCTTATTTCGCCTGCATTTCAACTTGAAAACGAGTAAGTACATTTTACTTTATCATGTCTATTTTCAACACGCCGAAGACAAGCGACGTTCGTCAGCTCATGAGCGATACAAACAGCGAACAGCACGGGGGTGCTGACAAAAACACAAACACTCTGTTGGACACGGCGAATGGTGGGGTGTCAGACGTGCCGCAGACTCCGCGACTGGTGGCCCCAAATAACTCAGCCGCGCCTTGTGATGTTGAGGCGACGATGGCAGCAGTGCAACCGATCAAACTGCCGCCGTTCTGGCAAAACGACCCGGAACTGTGGTTCCACCACGCAGAGGCCCAATTCAACTCTCAGCGGATTACCAACGACAGTACGAAATATTTCGTAACAATTTTGGCCCTCAGTTCCGATACACTGCAACAGCTATCGGATATTGTTCGTGTCCCTCCAAAAAGCGACAAATACGGACACTTAAAGAATGCAATCATCCAGCGTTTCGCCATGTCCAAAGAAGATAAAGTCAGGCGTCTGCTTGGCGGGTTGGATATGGAGGACAAACGTCCTTCACGAGAAATGCAGGCTCTCGCTCCCGACGGCTTGTCGGATGACTTCGTGAAAACTATCGGGTTGGGCCGTTTACCGACAAACATTCGGGCCATTCTTTCGGCTAGCTTGAATGTGTCTGCATACGAGTTGGCGAACATCGCTGACAAAATCGCAGACACTTATCAGTCACACCACATGTGTTGGCCACAAATGTGACTTTTGCGGATACGGCACTGGAAACTCGCATCAAGTTGATCGAAGGCCAGTTGGGGCAATTGACGGAGTTAGTTAAGGAATTGCACGTTGAATTAGCACATAGCAAGCCGACACCATCGCCATCATCGACCAAAGTTTGTTTTTATCACAACAAATTTGGTGAAAATGCAAAACGATGCGTACCGCCTTGTGCTTTCGGCAACACACGCAACTCAAAAAACTAACCGCCTCGTCGTCCGGAATCGCACACCTGGACGGCAACCAATTGTGCGAAAAACGCAGCGTCGAATATCGCCTTCATGTTTATGATAAAACCACCGGACTGAAATTTCTAATTGATTAGGGATCGATCGTCTCTGTTATTCCGGTTTCTCACACCTGTCGACCGTCCACAAAAGGAAATATTACTCTATATGCTGCCAACAACACACCGATTAAAACTTATGGACAGCTATTATCGAATTAGACCTTGGGCTAGGGGAAAAATTTACATGCTCGGGATGCTACTTTCATGAGAGATCTCCAGCAGAAATCACTTCATCCATGGGACGTTATTTTCTATGGGGATCTGTACCAGCATGCATACGGATGGAGCATTAAATCATCATCACCATGACTACGGACAAATACCAGCCTTGTCACTAGGAGGGGGGTACTGTGGCAGCCCTGCCACACTTCATATGGCAGTCCATCCACTTTTGTGACAATCCTAAACGCAACCATGGCATCACCACGTGAGAGAGAGACAACGAGAGTGACGGGCATCTAGCTGTCAGTTAGCGTTTTTTCAACCAACCGGCTCGGTCTAACTTTTTCGTACGACGCAGACGAAACAAACGAATGTGCAGAATTTGAATTTAATTTATAGTTTGTGTTTGTTACTTATTAGACATCAAATAAAGTTTGTGATCATTGTTGATTGTGCCTCGCAGTGTTTATTATTTATAGTGCTCAGCACATAGCTTGGGTAGCTATAAATTGTTAAGACACAGAAGTTCACAGATTTTGGAATGAGCGCGTGCAGCCAACCAGTCGCCCCATATGCCAATGTAAGCGTCGGTCGACCCATAAGTGGATGTAAGCATATGGGTCAATTTACATTTATTAATACACTCAATATTTAGCAAGTAAGCAATAAAATTGTTTACTCGTATATTTAAGCCAATAGTAATAAAAGAAAGCAGTACCAGTACGACGCTTGTATTCGTTACTTTACTTTCCATTTCAGCCAATTAACATTGGTCGGACAACGTAACCAGCCCTAAAAGGATCGCTCACTTTATCGAGAGGACTTAGCCATGGCCAGCCTATAGGAGGAAACTTAAAAATAACAAGAGCTAGGAGAGGACATATCCCGACTCGTAATACGGATGAAGGAGGACCCAGCGGCAAAAAAAGACCACGAAGTACCTGGACGAAAAATCAGAGGCGGAAGCAATGGACGCAGTTTGTTCAATAAATTCGCGACACAAATTATGTTTTTAAAACAGTATATTATAAAATATGTTATTAATGACAATATTCACAGATTTTCGAATAAATATTAATGCAAAACGACAAGTAGCAAACGAATAAGTCAAAGACCGAAAAAAATAACAAAGTTCGACAACAAAGACGACAACGGATTCAAGCATTCAAACGGATCGGATCTAAATCCTGGAGGCTGCCAATGCATCAACCAGCACTAGGAGCGAAAAAGAAAAGGTTCCTCCTAATACATCGGCGACACGAGTTTCTACGGAGGAGCTGTTGGTATGCGGCGCCGCGCCGCCAACAAATCAAGATAGCATCTCTACAGTGGGGAATTGAGAATCTGAAGACCTGAATGGCGTAGGATCGTAAGAAATCCCGAAACTAACGCTTCGTGAGCAGATGACGAGGAAATACTAATACTGGCGGATGAGTGTATCAGGGAGTACATTGCGTGCGCGAAGTTCGAGCAATTTGAAGCCGCAGTGGAAGACGTGATGACTACCTTGCACGGAGACGAGGCCTGGCCGAAGATTTAACGATAATCGCTCCCAACATTTGAGGGAAACTTCAACAATTGCACAGAGTTGAGTCGTGACGTTTTTGTGAATACTATAAAACAATCTTCAGATAAGTATTCATTATATAATTCCAAAGTGTACGACAAGTGTACTTTGTGTTTCCGTTTGTGTGTTGCAGGAACTATGTTGCGAAGACGAAACGAAAGGACTTGGATGCGAAGACGATTATCGAATGATCAATTGCGATTCAAAGACGCGAGGAGAAGTCCAAACAAGCCCTAACAAGAGCAAACGCTTTCACGCCAGTTACTTTTGCGAATTCTTTAACGAACGAAAACATAAATTCCAACGTTTCTGTTAAAGCATCGGATGACCAGACATCATTCGACACTCATAAAATCTTGTTATTTTAAACTTCATATCATATTTCACATTTCTTGGGAATTGCATAATTGCAATTCTCACGAAAAAATGCAATGGCAAGTGAGGACAAGCCAAGTGTAGTAAGTGTCAGTCTGTTTTTGGTCGCCGTGTTTGCTAGTTGCTTCCCGCCATTTACGAATTGTAATTAATTGGATTGGATTTCTGTATGAAACATCAAACGTAAAAGTTCCGAACGCTCTGTGCTCCACTTTCAAATCCGATATTCATATTAATACGATATCGTTATTTTTTTCGCGCGTGACGTATCGCTGTGTGTTCATCTTGACTCACTCCCCTTACATTTGTATTTCTTCATACGCGCTGTCTCTGAGAAACGCTTCTTATCTTCGTTAGATTTGCTTACTTGCTTACGAAGATGTCTTGTTTCTCTTTGTTTACTTCAAACAGTTATACAGTGAAAGCTTTTCTGAAGTGTTGAGTGCTGAATATCCCAGACACCTGGAATTTTAGTGAAGTGTTCGAAAAGACAGAAGTGTGCGACTTTAACACCCATCACATGAACCCGATCGTTCACAATTTGTACTATTAGAATTGTGGTTTGTGTCTTTGCTCTGAACTTTGACCAGTGGCCTACTCTTTTTTTCCTTCACGGTGCAGTGAAGGTCATTAGCATATATAACATTAAACTTTGATCTTCTGTGACGTCTGATATTCTTACTATGGCGGACTGTTCGTCGTCATCATGTCTGGGTAAGGCCACCAGGTCGCCCTTTATTGTGTGTGCTGGATTTTGTGGCAAATTCTACCACAGCAAGTGCGTTGGTATTAACGCCCCCGTTTCCGACATTATTCTGCAAGCGGACTCAGGCCTATATTGGTTTTTGTCCGAAGTTTCGGTCGATCACGGTGCCCATTTATGTATCTAAAATTCTGGCCGCCAATAACATTATCCGGACGCTTTCTACGGAGCACCACAACGCTCAGACCAAGCTGCAATCGATTCCTATACCGCCGTTAGAAGTGCTTGTGCCGGCGGCCGCTCCCAACTACAACGTGTTGCGATCTGGAGAGCGTCAACAACTTGATACGCTCCTTTGTCCTCGGCTTACGATTCCTGCCGATCCTAGCATGGCAAAGTCGAGGCTCGTCTGTGTCATCTCGTCAACAACAGCAGTCTCGTTTATTCACGACTTTCAACTGGCGCTGAACGATCTTCAAACTAAACTCGATATGTTTGCTAGTGGGCATCATCCCAGTATTAATGTCAACCCTAGCGAGTCCGTTCCTGCTGCGTCGTCTTCTTATTCTCGTCACAGCTCAACTTCTAACGGCATCATAACAAGGGCAAAAGCTAAGTCTAGAACTGAAGGAGTTACTATTATTGTTGTTATATTGTATAAAAGTAATAGAAATAGACATATGGCAATACTTATTATAACCTGTAACTGTACAACTATTAAACGTCAAATAAAAATGTTCTCTTCCCATCGAACCGGCGCGGCGTGTCGTATACATCAAAATTGGCGACGAGGAATTTTAAAAGTTGATTTTTAACAAAATTATAAGTATCTTTTGATAAACTTTATCAAAATAATTCGTGCCATTTAGTTTTGTGTTATAAAGTGAAAGTTTTTCACAATAAAATAAACTGATTTTGTCCATTTTTAGTGATATAAAAATATCATATTCAACGTGATCAGAATGCCGGGAAACTCCACGAGTGAAATATCGCAAACCTTCTTTGCGAATCACATGCCTGAATTCATTCCTGATAAGGATAATTGGGCGCTATATGGCATGAAAGGCTGGAAGTGCATTTCCAAGAAATCGATTGCGATGATTCGAATATACAAAAGGCAATTCTGCTGAAATCAATCGGATCGGAAGCGTATTCGGTTTTAAGAAGTCTTTGTGACCCCGTGATTCCTGCGAAAGTGGAGTATAAAGTTTTGGTGGATCATTTATCGAATCATTATACACCGCCTGTGATAGTGTTCTGAGAGCGCAAACAGTTTTTTGCGGCAGAAAAAAGTTACCGGGAAAGTGTCGCTTCGTGGCTGGCCCGTCTGAAGAAACTTGCGCTTAACTATAAATTCGGTGCGGATCTCGATTCATTCGTGCTTAACAAATTTATTTGTGGAACATCAGGGAAAGCTTTTGAGAGGTTATGTGAAGAAGAGCAAACGATCAAGCTGTCAGATGCATTTCGCAAAGCAGTCATTGTTGAATCGAAACTTGCGAATTCATCGAAATGTGACATCAATTTTGTGAAGAGTCAGAACAACAAATGTGTAACTAAGCAAGCATGCATACATTGCGGCTGGAAAAATCATCCTTCGAAACAGTGCAAATTCAGGAAAGCAACATGCAATTTTTGCAAGAAAACTGGACATCAATATGCAAAAACAAAAATATGTCATCAAGAAAAGTAAATTCAAGTAATACTTCTGTGAATAAATTAGATTCAGTTTTTGATACACATTTTCAATATGATTTTAGGTCGATGTACAGTGTTGCTGCGTCAAACGTGTTATCAGTCAGTGAAGACTTAAGCAAATTTTCAAACGTATACATTGTCGATGTGATTATTGACGGAATGAAGCTGGAGGTAACATGTGACACGGGAGCCTCATTGTCGTTGTTGTCAATCGGTCATTATAACAAGTTTTATCGACAATCATCATCACTAAGACCTTGTAGCATTGCGTTCACTAATTACGGAGGAGACCGAATCAACGTAGTGGGTGAGTTTGATGCAAATGAAATTTATAAAGGCCAACAACATATTATCACGTTTGTTGTGCCAAACACTAATAGCCCTCCATTATTGGGTAGAAATTTCCTTCGAAAATTCAATTTTGAATTAGTTCAGATCGAGAATAATAGGGTAAATTCGATCAACTCATTAGATATTGTGGTTGGTGAATTAAAAAAAGAGTTTAATGAAATTTTTAGCAGTGACAATTCGTCTGATTCCAACCTGAGTTCGGGGAATTCAGCCTCTGGTACTACATCTCCATATACATCTAGATTGACGCGCCTCTTCAAATTTCCGATACTACCGCTCATCGTTCCTTCCGAAACGGACATGAAACGTTATATTGTCGACAAACTTGGTTTTGAGCCGTTGCTTCTAGCCTGCAAAAAACTTACTAAGGAAAATATTCCTGATAAAATTGTATCGTCTTTCAAGGTCACCGTACCTATGAACTGAAACAACCACTTCAAAAATCATTCTGGCCTACTGGCATTCTATTAAAAGAATTTGAGATTCGAAATTTTCAACGGCCAAAATGATTAAAACCAACAAGATTAATAATAAAAAAGTGAATAAAGTGTAATGATAAAAATATATTTCTTTCAACAAATTTTATTTTTTTTATCAAACGGAAATCAGAACTTATATAAGTCGCAACACCCGTAGAATGTAAGTTGTGCAACATTAAATTCACAATTGCGCCAAATTCAAGGAAAATACCCCACTAGTGACCGTTGGAAGTTCGTGAAAGATAACAAACTTTCTCTGAATTGCTTGAGCCACAAAGAAGATGTAAAGTGACATAGCCAACAAAGATGCTTCACTTGCAAGAAATTGCACAACAAGCTCAAATGGGAATAAAACAATCAAAAGAAGACAACGCTTAACACAGGAGACCAACACGAAGCTACAACAAACTCGGTTGCGAATTACAATATATGTATACACTGCGCGACAAATGCTTAGGTTCATGGATATTTTCCTTTAAAATTATATAATTTCTATGTACTCTGATCAGAAATAATTTTTAAATAATGCTCTCTCAATTAACGGCTATTTTAATAAATATTGCAACTCTATCAAGCAACTCGCATAGCTAACGGAATTTTTTAAAATGAATATCGCAATTTCCACTGCGACAATTGTATAGGTTCACTTACTTTAAAGAGTTATCTCGTCCTGGTGAGAAGTGTTTCTGTAAACATTTTTTTTCGCGTTATACTCTGTGAGTCGTATAGTGGATAATGTCAAAAGGAAAGCAACTTTCTGCCGAGGAAAAGGCGACAATTTCCATACTAAAGCAAGGATATTCAAACGGACAAATGGCAATATGGATTCAGCGGAGCTCGAACGTTGCAAGTAATTTTATACGAGATAGTGAAAATTATGGCCGACGATACGCAGGAGGCAGAAAAAAAGCGATTTCCGGTGCATTACGGCGACGTCTCTTAAGATAAGCCTCGAATTCGTCCCTTACTGAGCGTATTGTTCTCCCTGCCATCAATCCACCAGCGACATCTTGAGTCGAGACGACGAGAAAACGAAGGAGAAAAATTCGAGAGGAGAAGACGGCAACGACAACGACGACGACGAAGACAAAGACAACAACAGCGAGAGCGAAGAAGTATAGGGTATAGGGTAGAGTCGCCACAGTAGAGTAAGTTATTTTTAAAATTATTATTACATATTAGATATTAGATTAAGGACATCGAGGAATTAGTGAAATCAAAGAATAATATATGTATATAATCGAAGTGTACGGTGTCCTTTTATGGTACGGGTTCTGTTGAGAAGTTCAAAAGGGAACGGTTCGTTTAACGTTCGGTACGGGACAAAGCTAGAAATTTCGTACTTGCATTCTGCTGCGGTCGGAGATCTAAGTAAAGTACGTGGCGCCCACGACCCATCTCCTGAGCAAGGCTGGCCGACCATTGTCCTTGTACCCTCCACGTTTAAACGTAATAATTGGGGAGAATTTGGGGTTATCAACAATTGTGAGGACCATCCAACGAGTTCTTAGATCTTCTTCTTGTTTGAAACGTTTATGGTTAAAGAAAAAATCAGCCTTAACCCCGCAGCATCGCCTACAGCGCCTGGAATTCGCCTCAAGATTCATGAACTGGACATCGCAATGGAGAGGTAATATTTACGGATTAAAAACGGTTTTGTGTGGACGGTCCAGATGGGTTCTCTTACTATTATCATGATATTAGGAAGGAACCTATGTACCTGTCACGCCATCACTCCCGAATAGGTTCCGTTATGGTATGGGGAGCCATATCATATCATGGAACTATCGTCTTGGTCATCCTACGAGGTCGCCAAACGAGTTCATCTTATAAACCGCTCTTAGAAGAGGATATCCCTAAGATAAATGTCATGGATGAAGGCGACCCTTGGATATTGCAACATGATCTTGCCCCAATTCATACAGCGAGGGTAGTTAAATCGTTTATTTTGGAGGAAAATGTGACTTTGTTAGACCGGGTGCCCAACTCCCCTGACATTAACACATTAGAAAACATTTTGGGGGTGGCTTGTTTGGGAGGTTTACAGTAGTGGTAAACAGTAAAACCCTAAAGAAGAGTTAATTCATGGAATTAAGACAGCTCGGTCTAATTCAATTAATACAATTCCCTACCTTGAAGGCTTTATAAAATTATAAATAAAAATGGCGGAGATACACACTATTAAAACAAAAACTTCTCTTGTTTTTTTTTTGTATTTCTCCTGCTTGACACTTTTCTGAAATATTTTTCAGCGAAAACATTAAGTATAACGGTAAAATCGTCCCTGAACCTAAGCAATTGTCGCAGTGGAAAAATACTGTTTGAATGAAATCAATTACTGTAATTTAAGGAGAATGTCCTGTAGAGCCTCAGTCCATCCATTTTATTTGTGATATTTAATAGTTTCGAAAATAACATTTCTGGAACCGGTACACTTTTTTTTTATCGTTTCCTGGAAGGAAATATGTGTGAACCTAAGCATTTGTCGCGCAGTGTATATATATATAAACAGTACTATTAGCAACAACGCTCGTAAAGGTGCACATCGTATTTGGGACATGTAACCTACTGAGAGCACTCATCGACCCTGGATCCCAGACATCGTTCATTACGAAAAGTGCAGACCGATTACTTGGAGTACCCAGAACAAAAATAGATGTGGAAGTCACTGGAGTAGGCAACACCGACACTTTGCGATCAAAAAGTCAAGTGACCATAAACATCAAACCGAGGTTCCCGTCAGAATTCAGCATCTCCGTGGAAGCATTAGTTCTGACATCCTGTGTTGTGAATTGCAAATTGTTGGCGACTTCAAAACATCGTGGCGAAAGGGAGGATATAGAGTGCTCCGTATTGAAATCACCGAAGGCGCGAATATGCTCGCGAAAGTGCAACAAATGAAGTGCGGTCAATCCAATGTAACGCCCGGTGTCAGTTGCGGCAAAAAGACACATGAATGGTGTAATGTCTCACCTACAGTAGAAACTCAAGGCTGAAGGAAACTAGATTTTATTTCGACTTATGGAGCTTTTGAGTTATCGAGTTTTCGAGCTAACGAGTTTAATTTTCACTGTTTTTTTTTCAAAAGAGTTGAGGATCTCTATTTTCTTCGACTTAATGTGTTTTTCGAGTTAAACGGGTTTCAAGTTATCGAGTTTTGACTGTTATTCTATCGTTATGTACTAACATCACAATACACCTAACCTAATTATAATCATATTTCCAGTTTTCACTCATTCAATTTTGCTTTACATTTACTTTGCGTTGATGAAGTGAGAACCCTGATTTCTATCGTCCAACTTGTACTGACCACTGGCCGTATTAGAACTAGCATACTTGTATTGTTTATGTGCGTGCATAGATGCACTGGGCCGGCGGCGGCGATGGCAAATTGTCGTTGCGCTTACATACACACATTTTTTTTTTGTTCTATGGGCCGTGTGCGCATGGGCGTAGCCAGGATTTCGGTCAGGGGGGGGGGGGGGGGCAAGCCCAAAATTTTTTCAAAATCATGATTTTCCTAGGAGTTGAAATTTTTGGTCGCAGAAATATTGTTATCAAATTTTAGAGTAGCCTGGCTTGTGGTTGGATTGGTGCACAGGGTCATGGATTCCAGACTCACCGTGAACGAATTCATTTTATGGTGTTTTTCGAACTCACGACTTACGTGACGTGAAACAAGTATCCATTTATGGGGATAAATAACATTGCTAGGCTGTTGATCTCAACACCTCAACAAACAGAAGTTCAACCCTTTCGCTCCCAATGACGCCATATGGCATCATGAAATTTAATGATTTTTCATAGAAAATGTAAGAAATAAATTTTAAATTTTTGTGTGATATTACTTTTCCAATAGTGTGATTTTTTCCATCGTGAAATTTTTGATTTTGGGATGTTTTTTTTAATGAAATTTTAGAAAAGGTTTGAAACTTGTCGTAAAGCCGAAAAACTGATTTATTCGTCCAACATCTGTTGGATGTTGGACGGATCACAGTAATAGTAAGTTGCTATTCGACTAAAATGTGATCCGTAGCAACGAATGATTTTTGTTGGTTTATATACGGCTGAGTAACAGCTTGCCGGTGCATTCCTGGTCGTGCCGTCCTCGAATGCATATGACACAGCACTAGCGACGGCACCTGATGAGAGTGCTGTGTCATATGCATTCGATCGAAACCGGTCGAATGTCATTTTTTGCACTCTCCGAGTCGATATGCCTGTAAATCAGGAAATCGCTCGGAGAGCTTCATTCTGAAAAATATTGTACGTATGTACTGATTTATTCATTTCCCTATATTTCCTGATAATAATCATTTTATGCAAATCATTTTAATGGTTTTATTTTGTAAAGAGGTTGTTGTAAGAAAAAATCTAAAGATTTTTCGATTTTTGTTCTAGGAAAACCCTATAAAGTGGTTGGCATGAGCATGATGCCATATGGCATTATTGGGCGTGAAAGGTAAATCAGCAAGTCCCCTTTCAAGAGTTATGGGGCTTTTAAAAAAGGTTAAAAATAAAAAAGTTCTAATTTATTTTCAAGCTAGCGCCGAATCATTGAATAGATCTCTAATGTGTCATATATCATTGCAAAGATAATTTTTTTTTTTTGGTTCTCAGACTTTTTTTCTATATCTTTTGTCGTTTTTGAAATTCTCGCAAAAAAAACGAAAAATGACCCCCTTTTCCCCTTCCCACCTTTTTTAAGGTTGCGGACCCCCAATCGGTTGGACTATTTTTTCCCATAATCTGGGGGTCGTCACAAACCATTCTGCAAAAAAATTTCCGATGTAGGATTTTTGCCGACCAAATATCTCATTTTTCACACGGAACTTGCTAAGTGCCCTTTCAGTCCCAATGATGCCATATGGCATCATGCTCTAATTTGTTAACTATAAAAAAATAATAAATAACAGGCGCGACAATCCAGCATTGGACTAAGGCCGCAGGATGTGTTAGTGACATCCTATTTCCAAGATCTTATCTGCTTTTTGTTGAGGTAATGAGATCAGCATTACGCTCAGCAGTGTTATTTATCCCCATAAATGGGTACTCGTTTAACATCTGAGTGAGATCATAGTCCGTCACAAGCTCGTGAGTTCGAAAAACACCATGGAACACGGTGAGATTCGAACTCATGAGCCTGTGCACCGAAGGTGCGCGTACTAACCGCTAGACCAGCCAGACTACTACTAATTTGTTAACTATAGCGCTTAACATTTTTTTTTAAAGGAAATATCATGAAAGATGCCTACTGAACGACATAATGTTGTTAGAAAAATTCTCCGCTTAAAATCCATAATTTGGGCATGAAAGGATTAAATCTTGGAAATTGGATGTCACTCACACATCTGCGGCCCTAGTTTACTGGTGGATTGCCACGCATGTTATTTATTTTTTCTTTTGCTAATTTTAGCGTCAAATTTTTAAAATTGAGATGAGAATATGATTTCTTCTGCATTCTCATTACATTCAATTGGCCTCCAATATCTGGATTTTAGAGCGTAGTTTGTCTATTTTCAGTGCATTTCTTGCTCCTCGGACTGCATATTCCACATGCGAAATCAGTTTGTTTCGTCTGTCACTTTCATCTTAGCAAAGTAGCATCGTCAGAATATTTATAAATTCTTTATTGATTGAAATATGGTTAACGGTTTTAAAAAGATTTCCTCTAAATTTATCAAAGTATTAACAGTGGCTAAATTTTATTGCTGTTTTGATTAGAAAATCAATGTTGATTTAATAACTTGAAAGACCCGCTCTGTGGCTCACTTGGTTGAGTCGCACTCTACGATGCTAGGAATCTAGAGGTCCGGAGATCGAATCTCGAAGTGGACCACTTTCTCACCTTTCTCAAAATATTTATAAAATTTTACAGATTTTCAATCGTTAGTTTATTTAGAATGGAAAAACATCGATTTTGGAGCCGATTTTTATGAGTTCGAAATGCAATCTTCCTAGAATGAGGAAGAATTTTGAGCCATTTTTCTGATTTGTCATATTTTTGTTCTAGTAAATATTTTTTCCATAATTTTTGAAAAAATAGGTTCCACATTTCAAAAATAAACATATTTGTTATGAGCTAGTTGTATGGGCACAGACTTATCGTCGAATCGACAACCAGCCATAAAAAATACTGGAGTTCTAAAAGTTACACAAAGTTCATTCTTCGTCGTTTCGACGACGCCAATTTCCAAAAATCCAATTTACCCTGCTTACTTCGTCTTGCCGCAATGTACCCGGCAAATACATCGGCACGGTAAGTGCTGTACGAAAACTTAGCTCTAAATAATGAGAACTGACACGAAAAATGGGATAAATTTTATGATAGTCGATTCGACGAAGCATGACCTTCCAGGGCTAACAAAGCAAAGCTGTATACCATTTGTCAACCTTTCAGATGAAAATAAGTTGAATTTCACTAACTTCCCTAAGGGACCTAACGGTTGAAATTGTGTACTCAAAAGCCATGAAATGAAACAGGAAATATGGGATCCACGCAAGCACAGTAGCACACTCACAAGTGAAATATGTGTGCTGGTACGCAGCCTCCGTCAGTTACGAGAGGCCACTCGCTGTCGTCTATTTGCATGCGCCTCCTGACTGCAAACTGTCTCGAGCATGGCTTCTCCGGCGGCACAGTGGTGCAGCAGAAAATTTTTGAAAATGTTGTATAGTGCAGCGATTTTTTTACTACATCCATAAGGATTTTTTTTACCATCTTCATCGACCAGGGGGGGGGGCCGCCCCTCCCTGCCCCCCTGGCTACGCCCATGCGTGTGCGGTACATTTGATGCGAGCGGTAGTATAGGCGCAAACAATTGCGAAGTATACTAACACTTTTGTGACCCACTGTTCTAGTTGTCAGAACTTGTTCTAAATTACTGTAAACTCGATGTACTATAGCAGTAAGTTCCATTTAATCGTTCTTCTGAATCTAGCACTTGAATCGAACAGACGCTTCTTTTTGTGATCTCGGTATACTTTTTCGAATTACGGCCTACAGTAGTATGATGCTATTATATAGGTTAAAATGTATGGATGGATGTAATTTAATTTGAATGTCCGAGCGGATTTAGAAAGTGGCGTGATCCTCAAAGAGGAATTAAGGTAGGTGATACAGGTTTTTGGCTTATGGTATTGGTGCAAAAAGTTGATTTTGGCGGGAACAGTTCCGAAGGGAGAGGGTGGCAAGGACGAGGAGGTGGAAGTCCGATATTGGGAAGTGGTGGTGGACATCGTCCGATTTTTGCGGCCGGTTGCATTTGGACCGCGTGCGAGATCAGACGATCTGTTCTGTTTCCTGAGGAAACGATAAATTTAAATTCGTATTTAAAATTAAATTAGTATTTGAAATTAAATAAGAAAAAAAAGAAAAAAAGTGTTTTTTTTTTAATAGTTCGGAGTGCCACTGTAATAAAGGATAGTTTATTATCTATCAACGTCAGTTTCGACTTAGTGCCGCGAATATTCCTTTTTTTTGTGTGTGGCTACCATAATTCGACCAACCAATAAAAAAAATATATATATATCAAAACGAAGGATCTTCCTTAAGAAGAAAAGAAGTGCCATAAAACGAAAAATTACGCAAGGTCATAAAACGGAACAAATTATATCGAAATATTGCGGGCATAAGGCTAAGTACCGGAGGGTACAGCTACGATTTCATCGTGCCCACAATCCTCGCGCGAGTTACGGACATCGGATCCCCATAAGCCATCAAGTCATCGGATGCCCCATAGACCACGATCCCACGGTCTCACGGTCAGCAAGGTCAATACGCACATTCACACGGTCATCGGACACATGCCGCCCTATATTTCTATTCTTTTCACTAAATTCATATGCTGATGCTACTTTGTAATACAGTGGAACCTCTCAAGTTGACCACCTCTCTAACATGACCGCCTCTTTAAGGTGACCACTTTTTTTCCACCCTTGCACCTTTAACATTATTTTCAAAGAAATAAACCTCTATATATTGACCACCTCCTTATTCTGTAAGTTGACCACTTTTTATAAAACGAAAGAATATTTTCAACCTCTTTAAGTTGACCAGTCGCCAGATGTACATATTGTTTTTTTATATACTCATTCGTGTCATGTTAAAACAGGTCAGTCTGAATGCTAGCCTTGCAAATAAGTGCAAATTTAGTCGTGTAAGTTGTCTAGACGCAGTGAACAAGTAATAAAGGAAAGATTAGGAAAATTAATAATAATTTCTGTTATTTGTTGGGCAGTTTTATAGATAAACTTCACATTTACGTGGTGTGTGAATTGTATCAGCATTTTGTACAAAAATTTGCATTTTTACGTGATTTTGTGAAAAGAAACTCCTTTACGAAAACTTCTGAAATGCTTCTATAACTTTCGCTCTCATTATTTAGACCGGGTGAAACATCATACATATCCTTCCTTCATATGTTTTAATTGATAAAAAAAGAGATCAAAAATTATGGAAGCAGTAAGCAGTCGAGTAAGCTTAATAATACATGAAGAGTCTAATAAACATGCTTTCTGATCTTTAAATGTTAGGGAAAAAATATTTTCCTTGTAAGCGAGTACTTTTTGTTCGTAAAAAATGCGACAATCCTTAGTATAATTTTTTTTACGGAAATAAGAAGCAAATTTTTTTTAAGAAAAATTAGCATTTAAATTTGTTTAAAATTTAAAAAATGCATTTTGTACAAGATGTTGGTAATGTAAGTTTTTAAGAGCCGTTTGGTGAATGTTTTTGTTTTTGTTGTGGTTATAAACAATGGCTTCAAAAAAGCAAAGTACTGAAATCTGCATGCAAAAAAATCGAAGTGTTGAAGTTCTTAGAACATTCTTCCGAAAGGAAAGCTGCTGAAAAGTTTGGTGTCAGCAAGACAACAATAATATCAAAAAAAGAAAGGACGAATACTACAACTTGAATTTCGGCAATAAAAATTTATCTAGAGTTGTCAAGAGTTCAAAGGCCCATGAGGTGAATGAAGCGTGACAGATCTAAAGCCTCAAGTGGTTGGCTTGAAAAATTCACAAACAGGCATGAGATATCACAAAAATTTCTTTGTGGAGACTCGAATGAAGTTTCGCCAGAAACTGTGAAACTGTGACTGATTTTCACAAAAAATGTAAGATCCTTGTCGAAGGATACAGTTTAAAGGATGTTTTTAATGCAGACGAGTGTGGCTTTTTTTACAGAACATTATCAAATCGTAGTTTAGTGGCAAAGGGCGATGCGTGTAAAAGCAGAAAACTTTCAAAAGAAAGATTGACCGTATTGCTAGCTGCTAGTGCAAGCGGTGAAAAACTGGCCCCACTGGTAATATCTAAATCGCCAAGAGCCTTCAAATCCATTCAACTTGATGGAGCCATTCCTCGAAAAATTCGCCAGTCATCCTGGCCTTTTTTCCTATTACCAGTGGATCCAGTTTTTCACCGCTGGCACTAGCAGCTAGCAATACGGTCAATCTTTCTTTTGAAAGTTTTCCGCTTTTATACACATCGCCCTTTGCCACTAAACTTAGATTTGGTAATGTTCTGTAAAAAAAGCCACACTCGTGTGCATTAAAAACATCGTTTAAACTGTATCCTTCGACAAGGATTTTAAAATTTTTGTGAAAATCAGTCACACTTTCTGGCAAAACTTCATTCGAGTCTCCACAAAGAACTTTTTGTGATATCTCATGACTGTTTTTGAATTCTTCAAGCCAACCACATGAGGCTTTAGATCTGTCACGTTTTATTTCGCAGCAAATTGAAGGGCTGCTTCCTGCAACAGTGGCCCTGAAATTCTAGCATTAATAGAACGCATTCTTTTAAACCAAATGAATGTGGCTTCATTCACTTCATGGGCCTTTGAACTCTTGACAACTCTAGATTAATTTTTATTGCCGAAATTTAAGTTGTAGTACACAAGCGAAACTTTTTATTGTTTGTTGATAATAATTGCCCGGCACACCCGCATGTAAAAGGGCTCTCAAATGTCACGTCTAACCTTCAACCACTTGACCAAGGCGTGATAAAACTGTTTAAAACCTTCTATCATAAGACATTATTGGAAGCATTCATATTAAAAAATGTTGAAGCCCAAGATCCTAACAAAATGTCTATCAACGTTTTGGATGCTGTATTATGGATCAGTTCTGCTTGGAAAAAGGTGCGTGAGATTTCCATCCAACAATGTTTCAGAAAAGCAGGATTTGTTTTGGACGCAGACACAACAAAAATTTACGAAAACGACGAAGATGCCTCAGATGTTGTGCTTCCTGGCCTCCCTAATAATACTTATAACATGGCCACTTTTATCGAATTTATTGTTTGAATGTATTTTTATGTTGATAGGAATTATGCACGAGAAAATATATATGTCACTTGATTTTTTCATACATAGTATGTTTTGTTTACCCAAAATGTCTATTCCAAACAAAACTCCTTAAGTTGACCACCTCTCTATCTTGACCAAAATTTTTCCGCCCTAGGGTGGTCAACTTAGGGAGGTTCCACTGTATTGAAACGTTGCATCAGCTTTTCTACATTATAAAAGAGTGCAACCTGAGCGGCCGCGGCGGCGCATTCGTTATTTTCCCATCTTAGCATTGTGTTAATTAGCTTAATCATACAAATAAATATATTTTTTTGATAACACGAATTTAAATATTCTTAACTCGCGTTAAGCTTACGATTACTGGGTAAATTGCAATTTTTGGAATTCCCTTCTGTTTGGAGCGCCAACGTCGTTGTTTAATACAAGTATCTTCGCTGTAGCTTTAACACTTTCAAAGTCGCGTTTTAAAATCGTTATAAATTATATTTCACGGAGGTATATTTCACAGGTTTAATTCGAAGAGAGTTAGAAATTCGATTCGATTCCACACGCAAGCTCGGGATACGGTTCCCTTAACGGATGGATTAACCAGTATATCGTTTGAGTTCAAGGAACTCTTAGCATATTGAATTAAATAAAATTGAGAAAAAAGAATCTTTGCTTGCGCGAGGAATCGAACCGCGGTATGCTGGCTGAAGGCCATGCATTCTCACCACTAAGCCATGATTGCATTCTGACAATCTACTAAAATTTATGGAATTCAAATAATGTTCGTTTTTCTTGCAATTGTGAATTTACATATTCACCACAGTCTGTATATGATAATATGATCGAGAATTGACAGATCGCGAATGAAAAGGTAAACATACAACAACGATATTCAATGTAAGTACAAATTTTCAATTTACAATTTTAAATAATTAATAATTTATGATTTTCACAGATGATGGCGATGCGGACGATAACGATGATGACCACGACGATGATGACGACGATGAAGATGACCACGAAAGAGACATCAGCAAAACCTCAGATAAGTTTTTACAATTTCAATCCAAGTCGCGATTCTTTGTGTTTCGTTTTTTCCTTTCAGGTATGAAATAGTTGATTGAGAGGAGCAATTCCGAACAGTCGTCGACCAATTCGTTTAATTTGTATAATTTCAATTCGCTTCTTAGCTAATTTTATTACTTAATTTATGTTTTTGAAACTATCCCGGTAGCCATTTATGCACGTAAAAAAAGAAAAAAAGTAAAAATCCAACTAGACGAAATCCAATGATTTTTTCCACTGATAAATCAGAAAAAAAATTAAATTTTCACTTAGATTCTACTAAAAAAAACTAGATTTCTAGTTTACACTTGAAATCTAGAGAAAAAACACTAGAAAATCGACTAAATTTGCTTCGCCACTGCTTTTCCAGTCCGAACCTGGTCTGGGATTCTAGTGAAAAGCTAAGATAACTAGATATCCAGTAAAACTGTTTAGAAATGCAGTGAACTAAAAGTATAATCTAGCGAAATCCCAAAAAAAAACCTGACTTTCAGTTATTTTCACTAGACTTTCAATTCAACATCTTAGAGTAATGAAATATATTTATGGAGGCTATGCTACTCCCTTTGTAGTTCCCAACATCCTCAAAATCTAGTGAAAACAATTCATTTCAGTTTAAAAAACGAAATATAACTTAATTTCTAGTGATTTTCACTAGATTATCAATTCTTAAAATGTATCGTTGGTTTGTTCAACTTCGTGCACGGTCTTGTATCGCATTCGCAGTTTAGCCGTCACCGTGCGTGTAAGTTTCACACATTAGTGTACGTGTGTGTTTCGCTCGCGTTCAAAAAATTCGTGTAAATTTTTGAATTTTCGCCATATTGGCGGTGAACATTGTGCGCAACATTTCTTCCCTGTTCGCGTTCGGTAGAGTGCTCAAGTGGTGTCGCCATCGCCAATTTGCCATTGGACGGTCCGTGCAGCAAGCGGTAAGAGGTTTGTGTACATCGTCTAGATTTGACAGCCCAGGAAATCAACGAACTTAATAGAATAGTTGTCGATGATTTAGTGCAGATATGTGGCTAGGGAGTCACGCAAATTTGGTATTGATGTATCTTGGATTAATCATGATTTTTTTTTCAGTTATCCGTCAATATTGGATAAAGAGAATCTATGTAGTTAGAGCGATCGTGCGCCAGTTTCCACAATTAGGACAATTTGTATGTCCTGACCTGCCCCCACATGTAAGAGAAAAATATTTCATAATTAAAAATATGTATATTATTTGTTTAACTTTGAACTTCTACAGGCACTCTGGTTCGATCCAAAAGGATCAAGGAATGGAAAAAAAAGCGGCGGGGAGAATTGAGTATCGGCTCGAACATATACGCTTAAAGATTTCGCCATCAAAAAAGAAAAATCGCCCTTCGATAAAAAAGAATCCTCCTGCTCAATTTGAAGCAAGCGAGTGCGAATCGAAGGTAAAAATTAACCAAGTGTAATTTTACTGTTCTTATTTAATTTCTTAATGTAGATCACACAACTACAGAGCCTTTTGCCCAACGAAGGCAATTTTGAAGAGATCAAAAGTATAATGGACATAACATTTCCTAGGCGACGTGCAGAAATTTTGCGCAATAGCACAACTATTCTGTCGCAATATCATCATCTTTTGGAATATGAAGGACAATTGGTAACTTATCTTTTATCTTTGATTATGATGCATAATTATCGAATTATTACCCTCAGATTTTGAACGATTTTTCGCTTTTGGGAAATAGCTCCGGATCTATCGAGGAGTTGCTGAAGTATAATTTCGCTGGATTCTTTAATACAAACACTTGGTTCGTGTATTATGAATCAGTGTGAATAATACTGTCACGCACAGTTTGAGAAGCCGACGTTTTGGCAAGCGCTGTGTGACGACGTACAACGAGTTAGTCCATGTATACTCACTGCTGTGTGCAGACGTGTTTGTTTAAAGACGTTAATAAAGAGTTTATCCACTAAACGTTGTGTCTTAATCATTTTTCCACTCTGATCCAGCGCGAGAATAAACCATCCTTGACAGTCAGAAGTGGGATCGAGTGGAAAAATCGGGATTCGGGCGGTAAACTTTGCGAAAAACGTCGCGCGACGAAACTGAAAACAAAAACGCGTTGTAACCTGTGTGGACGAACTTTGTGATCTGTGTGATCCGCGAAAGACTCCGTGAACATGCCGCTCGTCGAAATAAACTCGTTAACGGTCAAGGCATTGAAACGATTACTCAGTGCGCGAAACTTGGATACAAACGGTGGAAAAAACCAACTCGTCATACGGCTACGTGAAGCCATCGAATCCGACCAAATCGAGGTCGAGGATGACGACGAAAAAACGATTGCGAGACTCGCCGACGAGGTACGTGGGCTCCGTGCGCTGGTGGAGTCTCTCGCAGTGACGGTTCAAGCGATGAACGAACGTGCGACGACATGCACGACGAATTCTCCTGTGTGTGAGACGATAGACGAACGCGCGACGACGAATACAAATTCTCCTGTGTGTGAGACGGTCGACGAACGTGCAACGACATGCACGACGACTCCGGTGTGCGGAACGAGCATTGAACGTGCGACGACAGGCACGACGACTCCGGCATGCGGAACGAGCATAGAACGTGCAACGACGAGCACGACGAATTCTCCTGTGTGTGAGACGGTAGACGGACGTGCAACGACAGGCACGACGATCGCTGTGTGCGAGACGATGAGCCCGACGGAACGAAATTCACCGACGACAAGAGGTGACTTGCGGTGCGACTTCATACCCGCGACGAGGAATATTGGGACGACGTATAGTGTGCGGGACATAATCGACGTTCTACCCGATTTCGATCCCTCGTCGCCGACATCTCTCTCTCCCGCCCAGTTCGTCGGAAAAGTACGTCGACTGTGGGACGTATACGGCTGGGAGGAGAAGACGCTAATGTGCGCGGTGCAAGCGAAAATGAAGGGCCATGCGAGAATTTGGCTAGACGGCATCGAGAACGTGCACTACGGATGGGAGTCGTTTGCTCGTCAATTATTGCACGACTTCCCATCATCGGAAACAGGCGCTGACATACACCTTCGGATGGTGGAGCATTTCAGCAGAGCATCGGAAGTTTGGTGTTTCACACGACGACTGATTTTTGACGGCTATTAAACAATTCAGTGCCGGTGTTGCCGTAACTCCATTAGCGCGAACTCCTGCTTCGACAGTGGTGCAGCCGACAACAACATACCACAAGGACAACCCGGCGCAACGTAATCGGAACGACAATCGCTCATGTTTCAATTGTCGACAACCAGGGCACTTAGCACGGGAATGCCCGCGACCACCGCGACGTGACAGGTGTCAGAAATGTCAGCGTACATCACATTCGACAGCGCAATGTCGAGTGACGTTTGATCGTGTCAACCAAATTGGGACGAGTGCCTCGCGAATTGCACGTATTCAAGTGTGGATAGACGGACGAGCGTTTATGGCAATTGTCGATACAGCGAGCGATAAATCGCTAATTGCCGAGTCCGTTGTTCGTAAACTCGACATCAAAACACAACCTGCGTGGAACGTGCTGACGGGATTTGCCGGAGGACGAATTGGCAGTAGCGCGAAAATAGTTACTACCATATGTGTGGACAAGCTCGACGTTGAAGCAGAGCTATACTTGGTCGAAGACGAGCATCTGGATGCTGACGTTTTATTGGGCATCGATGTACTAGGCCGAGACGAGGTACGTTTAACCATCGAGGGCGGAAGTTGCTCTATCGAATCAAATTTGCGGAAATGTCAACATGGTGACATTGACGACGGTGTTAAGAGCCAACTTCATCGAATTCTGGAGCAGTATCATCGCTGTTTCAGTGACGACCTGTCCCAACTTGGACGGTACAGGTACACGGAAATGGAAATAGTGCTTAACAGGAGCAAAGTGGTATGCCAACGACCTTATCGCATACCATTTGCGAAGCTAGCTGTCGTGGATAAGCACGTCGGAGAGCTCTTAGAGCACGGAATTATAAGCGAGAGTCAGTCTGAATTCGCATCGCCGACGATATTGGTGAAAAAGGCAGACGGTAGCGATCGTTTGTGCATCGACTTTCGAGCATTGAACGCGATCACTCGAAAGGAAGTTTTTCCAATGCCAACAGTGGAAGAACAACTTGCACGACTGACTGGTAAGACTTGGTTCACCACAATCGATTTAATGTGTGGTTATTACCAGATACCGATAAAGGAGGAATGCAGACGATACACAGCATTCTGCACGACAACGGGACAGTACGAGTTTAACTGTATGCCGTTTGGGCTCGTTAATGCCCCGGCAGTGTTTCAACGAGTAATGAGTACACTGCTTAGCAAATACATCATACTGAAGGCTGTGCGAAGCACCAAGACTCAGCCGGTTATACAATTGATGAACGAACTATCATCATATTTCGAATCGTGACGGACAGGGGAACAGCGTTTACGTCGAGAGTGTTCGAAGGGTACTAATGGTATCCAACACACGAAAATTGCTGTACGGTCTCCCCGAGCGAATGGTTCGATCGAGAGGGCGAATCACACGATATTACAGTATCTGCGGACGGCAGACAGCGACAGACGACACTGGGACGCGAACTTGCACGTTATGCAATTCAATCTCAACAACCAGCAACATAGCACGACGAAGTTTACGCCGAACGAGATCATATTCGATTTTAAATTGCGGGACGAGGTATCGAATCGAATTGTGCAGGCGTTAACCGACGATCCAGACACGAGTGACGACGACATCCACGAGAAAGGGAGATTGGCGCTCGAGAATATCTCCCGTGAACGTTCTAAGTGGAAGGCGAGGTTTGACGCGAAACATCGAACCCCAACAACGTACGAGGAAGGAGATTTGGTAGTTGTTCGAAACACCCCATCCGCAACTGGTGAATCGAAGAAGTTAGAGCCGACGTACAAAGGGCCGTATCAAGTAACGAGGGTTCTTCGACACGATCGCTATGTGGTCGAGGACATTCGACGAGACACGAATTCCAAGAGGACGTACGCTACGGTGTTTGCGACGGAGAACATGAAGCCGTGGTGCTCCTTGGCTCCGGGTATCAGTCCGTTTACTGACGACGACGGCAGCGACGACGAAGCTGACGAGAGTGAACTCGGGCCGAGTTCTACAGTGAACTAATGGCCGAGCTGTCACGCACAGTTTGAGAAGCCGACGTTTTGGCAAGCGCTATGTGACGACGTACAACGAGTTAGTCTATGTATACTCACTGCTGTGTGCAGACGTGTTTGTTTAAAGACGTTAATAAAGAGTTTATCCACTAAACGTTGTGTCTTAATCATTTTTCCACTCTGATCCAGCGCGAGAATAAACCATCCTTGACAATACTAACAATTTTACGCTGCCATCAAAAGGGCTTAAAAGACCGCATGCCAGTTCAAAAACGACTAACTATTGGGATGAATTTAGCGTCGAAAATGATCTACAACCACTTATTCAATGGATTTCGGTAAGTTTCTTTTTATTTTCCAACTTTCAAAGCCGTATGCATCAATATCTTCCATTGTATACCTATAGCTATGCTAATAAACAGTCGATTAAATGTCAAATTAAATAATTTCAATTCAAATTTGCATAAGAGTTGTGCTGTTCTCTCATGCTCAATAAAACGAACCTATTAAATTCTTACAATAGAATTTTTGCATTCTCATTTCAGATTAATACCAGGTTTGGACGATTATTTGACATCGCTTAATACAAGGCAGCCTTTAATAGTTTGTAGGAGTTCAGACAAATTTAAATCCGATTCCGACAGTTACTTCGTAATTGTAGATCGTAAGATTATCATTGTGAAAAACGATTTTTTATATGCATTCGACATACTTTTTAAGGTTCACTATGTTCTAAATTTAAAATTCGATAATGCTCTTGGGAAATTTTATAATTACATGGAATGTTTCGTATACAAAATTAAAAATGTAAAGCCCACTATGACAGTTACTAATTTTCAAAGAAAATTGATATCATGAATCAGTCCTTTTTTGGCTTGATTTCAATTTCGTAATTATTAATGACAGCTTTTTAAAACAATTTACAGAATTTCTTTGCAACTTTTTAATAGTGAAAACCATTGACTTTTACTGAACTAAATTTTTATTTTGGTTGCGTTTCGATTTCAATGCCATATTTAAAATATTAGCAAAACACAAAAAAAGAAGTTAAAAATTGCGGTTAAATTTTTGTTAATTTTTGTTCATCTATGCTGCTTATTCAAACCGCTGATACGTATGAAATATATGTAATTAAAACATTTTTCTATGTTATTTTATAAGTAAAATAAAAAAAGCAAATACTTTATAAGTAAAACACTAAAAAATATTTTATAAGCAAAACACAAAAAAAAAAGAAATTAAAATTTTCGTTTATTTTTGTTCATTTATACTGCTTTGACTTTGAGGCTTCTTTCTCTAAAATTCCAGTGTGTTTTCCCTGCTTATTTCATTTATTTTACTAGAATATTGTTTCTAATTAGGGAGATTCTAGCGATTTTTCAGTTTCATTCACTGGAATATTGGTGTTTAAACTCCTTATTTTCTAGTTTATCTCACTGAATTTATGCGGAAGACCTACTGTTTATTCCGTTCACTTTACTAGATTTCGCTTTACAATAAATCTTCTATTCTAGCAAACTCAACTAGAATCTCTATAAAATTTTACTAGAAAACCGTGAAAAAACAACACAGAATTCTAGCAAATTCAACCAGAATCTCGTGAAAAAACAACACAGAATTCCAGCAAACCTAACTAGAATCTCAATATAATTTCACTAGAAAACCGTGAAAAAACAACACAGAATTCTAGCGAATTTAACTAGAATCTCGTGAAAAACCAACACAGAATTCTAGCAAACTTAACTAGAATCTCAATACAATTTTACTAGAAAATCGTGAAAAAAACAACACTGTATTTCTAGTTGAACGTTTTTCACTAGAAATTCTAGCGGTCATTTTCTAGTGACCTTTTACTAGAATCTAATTGAAAAAAATTTAGTATGTAACATACCTACCTATTCTTCGATATTTTTCATGGCTTATTTTGTTGTTATTTTTTTTACGGGATATTAACGTAACGTAAAGTGCAAAAAGAAAAGTTCAATTGTTACATATATCTTAATCCTGAATAAAAACGAACACATTATGTATCATCTTTGAATCAAACGTCTTTCTTTTGATGGAATACCTACATCCTTTCATTTCCAGAACATGCTGTTGTAAAGACGCGTAAAATAATTTAGTATGTTGGGGGTCCTTAACATCAGGCCAGGACCATAGGTTGTCGGTTGGGTACAGATGGCCAAAGTCACGTACATCTTGACTCAAAAATAAAGAAAGAATGAGTGGATTGCTAAATTTTTAATCTTGTGTCATTACAATGTTGGGTGCAATGCCAAAGATTCGAAAAGTGGCATCATTACAATTGTGTTGGCGTTGACGAATCAATTAGAAACACCAAATGGAGCTGTGGTAGATGTGTCGACAACGAACAGGGGGCTCCATCTTCAGCGAGCGACAATAGCATGGTACAGAT
Source organism: Microchrysa polita (assembly GCA_949715475.1). NCBI lineage: Eukaryota > Metazoa > Arthropoda > Insecta > Diptera > Stratiomyidae > Microchrysa > Microchrysa polita. The sequence goes on along the minus strand of OX454415.1, from coordinate 43,717,378 downwards.
GGGCGATTTGCGGAAACAGTTTCTCGACATGGTGCAAACGGAACGCGAATCAGTCAAGGCAGGTGAGGTACAGAGGCAGTTTCTGGAAATGGTGCCGACTGAACGTAAGGCAGTGCAAGCGCACCCTGAACTTCAACGACAACAACTCGAAATTCAGAAGCAGCAGACGGTTCTACAGACAATGCAGCTGGAGGATCAACGCGCTCAAATGGAGAAACTGTTGTTATGCCGAAAGGCATTTCGGTTTAAAACGTTTAAATAAACAAATCATTCATCTTCCATAGGTCATATTACCATCCGCTGCATGGTTCCAAATCTGTGCATACACGTCCATGCATCCTTGTATGCTCGCATATGCACGGATTGTTTATATAAACAAAATATACTTTTTGACCATGTCGCGTATCTAAATTATGTGTAAAGTAATAAGATGTGTTCGGTATTATAAGATAAACGTAATTGGACACCAAGGTGTTTGCTATTAAGGTAAAGTTATGATTTGCTTGCAATCCGAGGTATAGTTTAAGAATTTGTTAGTTACGGAGGACACTCGTCTTCCAGCCATTGTATCATTCAGATCGTCCTTTTTTAAATATATCTTTATATAAAATTCATACTTGTTCAGTTCACTTTTCTTTTCATTTAAGTGCAGCCCGAGGGCATAACACTGCTCAAAATGTTAGTTCAGTCACGCGAAAGTGCCAGTTGTGACAAATAAATTGTACGTCAGTCTTTTTTGGTCGATCGACGAATAAAGTCGTCTCATTCGTCCATCCGTGACATTATCAGAAGTGGGATCCGTCTGATCACCGTCGAGAATCAGTTCAAATTCGTTTTGATTGTGAACCTGTTTGCGCGCGACATGAGTTATCGCGATAGTACGGTTGTCGAGTTACTGAAAAGTAAAGGCCTGTCGGTGTCTGTCTGTTCCTGCAAAGTCGGAATCGCAAGTACAGTTGCAGTCATGGGCGAACGAGTCTGCGCATGCCGGAACGAGTTTGTTTGTTCCTGCACAGTCGTCACAACATGCGATGTTGCCGTCGTCGTCGTTTGTCGTCGAGCGAGATGGGTCGAGTGGGGTACCATCAGACACAAGTCGAGCCGTCTACAACAACCACGGTGTGTTCGTCGTCATCGTGCTGTGTGAGATTGCCGGGCTTAGTCGAGCCATCGGAAACTTTGGCGTCGGCTGTACACTCGGCGATGACAACTACGACCGCGTCGACAAGTACACATCAACCGTCCAAGTTACAGATAAGGAACTTACCCCCCTTCAACATAAATCCCTTCCGGATACTTGTAACACTAAATCCCTTCAGGATGGTTACATAACTTCCCAGTTTACATAGAAAGATTAATAATACTTTCTATGACCCATATACATTGTATTATCCTGATCAACATCATTTTATAAACAATCATTCTATAAATAGTATATGACTCATTCCACCTGGATATTTACCATTTGATTAAAGTCCTGAATCATTAAATCAAAGTCAACAAGTATGACTCATATCTAATGCGACTGGAATCTTAACAAAGAGAAATGCAGATTGCTGAAGTTGCATTTCTCTAGTATAAAAGGGCAAGCGTCACAAAGATGCATCAGTTTAAGTTCGAGCCTAAGTCCAAGTTTTACTTGTGCAGTTTAAGTTCTTGCAACAAGTGTCATTAAATACTTATAAGAAAATTATAAGTCAGAATAAAGTGCTTTTAAAAATATTTGAAGTGTTTTATTCAAAAATAGTCTCAACGGATTGGGACTTTAAACTTGTTATTATTTTTGTCTATCGAGTAGACATATAATATAACTTACATGCGAAAAATCAACAGCAAACCACAACAACAGCAGACGGTGGAAGTAATAAACAACGTTCAACAAGAGCAGACACTTAATCTATCCAAAGACCACATTTCCACTAAATTAAAAGAAATAGAAGTATTAATAGACAATTTATTCAAAAATACAGACAAATCAGACATTGAGGAAATTATTACAAAATCGACATCTTGAGTCCGTAAAATTAAAGGGTATTTAATAAAAACACCAAACATGTTCGACTTTAGGATTGAAACTGTAATGAAGGTGGTGCCTGAATTCAACGGTCACCATACAGAATTAGAACCATTTTTAAAAATTTTGGAAATAATATATAACGATACTAAACCTGAACATAGAGTAATGCTGTTAAAATTCGTTTCCAATGGAAAATTATAGGCAAAAGTTAGAACAGCTCTAAGTTCTTGTCTCATAACTACTTTCAATTGTTTAAAAAAAGAACTGTTTCGGCCGTTACGCAAGTTCATTCGTGCTTTTGTGTCTTCTCGCAAATTATTCCAGATTATAATGCCCAGACCGTGAGTGTTGTTTTATTCCTTATCATGTGTTACTAGAGTACGAGGTGTAATTGTTCGAGAGTTCAAAAGGTTCGAAAACGAAAAAAACCAAAATACTCGACGGACCGTACAAATGTTTAAAACAACAAAACACAACTATTAAACTTTCAACAAGATACAAATTAATTCCGGCAAAAAATCAAATCATAAAATCAAATCAAAGTCCATAAAAATCGCGGAGTCAAATCGCGAGGTTCAATCAACGGCTTTCGTAACGAGAGTGATCCGTTTACTCTACGTTACATTCCTCGTAAACTTCGGGTGGGTGAACTAACCGATACGTTACCCGCAGCTTAAGGCCAATGTACAAGATATAAGTTACACCATAAACCATTGACCTGGCTGGCGACAACACGCGCACCATACCAATGACCTAGCTGCTGACGAATATGCTGATACGAAACTGCCGACCTGACTGACGACTGCAAGCACATCAATTTATTGTTTAGCATAGGTATAATGATTGGAATTAGTTGTAATCGATTCATTCTTGTAAAACCGTGTAAACAGAAAAGAAGCGTTACAAAACGCCAACAAATATATTTTTTTAAAATAAAAGTAAAAGATTTTCTTAACTTATACATATGTAATGTTGTGTGTAATACTCGTATACTAACAAATTCTAATGTTTCTATGTTTCAGGTTTATGTACTTGATAAATCTATTACTGATAAAATTGTACTAGCTGTATTCAAATGTGGGTCAATGCAAAAAACAGCTGATTGGTTGACAGTATTAGCATAAACATTCAAATCGAATTCAAAGGTAAGTTCGTATATAATTCAAATTTTAATTTAATGCAAGTTTTAATTGTATTCCTTTTTCCTTTTTCAGATTTACAATATTTGATGAGCTGATGACGACGATGAGGGCGAACCAGATAACATCATAACATCAGATAAGTATTTGAATATGAATATGTAAATAAGTTCCGATGCTTTGTGATTATTTTTTTGTGTTGTGTTTACAGGTCAAGTATGGCGAGGCCGAGGAAGCGCCGGCAATGGCCGAATGATCAATTGGGGCGATCTCAAACAGTAATACAAATACATTTTTTTTCAAAAATAGTACATATCGTGGGCAGGATAATGGTAAAAATGTAAGGTGTCACCTATAGGTGACACTGGGCAATATTACAAGAACGCTCGTGTTAGCTTCATCATTTTTAGTGATGCAATCTTATCGGTTATTTACGACTTACAGGTTGAATTTGGCTGAAATTTGTTACCCAACCCACTACGCAATAGGCATTTGTTTTTGACTTCTATTAATTGTAAATCAAAAAGTAACGTTAATAACGCGCATCCACTGGATGCCTCAAATATATCGACACCAGCAACATAGCAAATACACCAACCACTCAACAAGTGACAGCAACCACCGCATAGTTCTGATACTTGCCGATAGGCTTTATGATGGCGTCCGACATCACTATAAAAGCGAATGTCAACGCAAGCCGGGCCCTTTTTTCTTCTTCTGAGTTTTCAGGTGGTGGTAGCGGTAAGTCTAGTCGCAGCGGATATGGGAGGTCCAGTGGAGCTTATGGGGTCACGTGTGTCAACCAGTCGTCGTTGTGCACGAGTGAGTATTGCAAGTGATAACCAGCCCGCGCAAGGGCGAGTCGTCGTGGTACAGTTAGTGCCGTCGCAAGTGGTAGCCAGCCCGCGCAAGGGCGAGTCGTCGTCATCGTCGTCGTGGTTTTTCAAAAGAGCAGGATCTTCGCACATTTCTATCGACGAAACAATAGTTCTCTACTATGGAAGGCATGGTATATACTGAAAGAGTAGTAAGTATAAAAAATGCCCAGTGCCACCTACAGGTGACGGCCGGTTTTTATAAGAAGTACTAAAGTCTTAAACAAAAAAAAATTGTCTTTCTAGTCTATTAATATGTTTTCCAAAATGAAATGCAGATTTCAATAATATATCACAGCGTAGCAATGGGAATTAAAGAGTTAACGATCTGCTAGAGTTTACGCTCGATTGATCGATTAGTCACTTACACACAGTAAGATGCCGAGAATCCAAGTCCAGTGGCCGGATTCTGCAAGAATGAATTCTGCGATGCACACTCATTTCGGTGTACATTGAAAAATTGTAAAAAAAAGTCGACTTTTTCACCCCTTCGGAGACACCCTGTTAGCTTTGTCTAAGGTATTCGTGTCAAAGACTGTAACCATTCGACACATTTCTACTAAATCTAAAATAAAATGCTCTAGAACGGTTGAGCCGTTCGCGAGCTATTTAGTGAACAGACGGACGGATAGACGGGCACAAATCTATTTTATAAGAATTTTTAAACAAAACAAATTCTATACAGAGCGAAAAAATGCAAAGTAAAATCAAGAAGAATGCCCTATTGAGGCAATTTACTACGAATTCTTATTAGTCACGGCTAACAATGTGGTTTTTCCATAAAGAAAACTTATTGAAATAATACTCGTATGATAAATCTTATTATTTTGTTTCAAATGTTTTCATATTGTTTTAATATGTAAGTTAACAACATAGACACTCATTCCTCGAAATGAGGTCATCCACCAGCATACCAGACGACATCCGACACCTGTCGCACTATTCCCATCATCATGCGACAACTAGGCGGCACATGACACCTATTCGCACGTTCCCAGGCTTGCCGGTCACGTTGTGCCCCATCAGCAACCGAGTTGACGATAGGGTTAAGATTATAATTGTCAATTAGAGTAAGTTAGGGAATAAACTTTTTAAACCGGGAATAAAGTTTTTTTTATAAAAACCGCGACTTAATTCTCTTAACTTGTACTATCTCATTAATGTGGACACTTAATAAGGCTTCCACATTGTTTGATATCTTTAAAGAGAAAGTTGCATATATTCCTCTACATGCAATATTGCAGCAGAAAGAAAATCTTATTGAATTACGAAGTATTCCCTTAATTTCTACAAGTTTATCTTATAAACAGTTGAATTTTATACGCCACTTCTCTGTGTTCTTAAATATTTGTATAGCTGTAAAAAATACCGTATACAGCAAATAGTTGTCGTGCGACGCAATTCATTTTCATTATTCTTTGCGACTCGAAGCATTACGGAAGTTTTTGTTTTCGTCCGTGCGGTATTGCATTTTATAAACTGTGCTTTAATTGCGTCATCGTCAAAATGGATATCGTAAATAATATAGAAGTAGAAAATAGTGTTGTTTTGAATGTTACTACTCTTGTGTGCGATGAACAAGATGTTAGTGCCGTTCAGTCGATTTTTCGCGAGTTGAATTAAAGTGATGCAGTGTGTTCGTTTTGAGGGCTTACCGGGTAAACTCCATCGAAGTGCTAGACAAAATTGAAAATGAAGTAATCAATAAATTATTTGATAATATCGATAGTTGCGGATATTTCGTCGATCGGTTGAAATTCAAAGCTGGATTAAGACAGTGGAGAAAGAAAAGGGTAAGACACATTTACTATAGTTTTATATGTTTTACTTTAAAGTTGCCCATTTGTTTATTTCAGAACAAACCAATATTGTGCGAATTTTTGAATTTTGAATTTTGAAACTGAAAAAACACTGGTGACAAGCTGGACCGGTTTTCCTAAATACGCAACCGGGAAAAAATCACGTCGAAACTAACTTTCTTGCTGAAGGCTGATTTTCTGAAATGAATTTCGTTTTTTTTTTAGTCCATATGAAAATCAAAATCACAGCGATGACGAGCAGAGCAGCGTTTACGATTCCGGCTACGAGGAGACTTATGACGTCACCGAGAAAGACGAAATACGCCTACGACGAATGCAATTTAACGGCAATTTTGAGAATGGACGCGACCATTACGAAAGCATTGAGATGCCGCCATTTGAAAATTCAATCAGCGAACAGGTGTACGCCAGAGTTATGTCAGCGTTGGCGGTGCTGATCTTCTGTGTCGTGTTTTTGGCGATTATCTATGGAATTTATTACAAGAAATCCCACGACTGGGAAGACAAATATCGGAAATATATGATTTGAAGGGGGATGAGGATTTTTGACGCTGTGTTTTTTGACAAATTTGAAATTTTCTGTATGATGCTTAATTTTGAATTGTACACAACTTTTTATGAAAAACACATATATATTGATCGTTTTGTAATTTATAGTGAATTTGAATAAACTTTTGGCAATTTTGGAAATTGCTGGTGTTTTATTTCAAAGGTTTTCGATGTTGGAATTGCTGCCTTCTACAATTATTTAAGTTTTCCCCAATCGCTCCAAAACAATTTGGCATTCCAGATTCAATTCCTCAGTTAAACCAACGCCTATGCACTCTGCTTCGATTCAAACATTGCTAAAATTCAAAAATTCAGCAGCACATCGCATATGCACTCTGCTTCGATTCAAAAATTGAAAAATTCAAAAACTCAGCAGCAGAACGCCTATGCACTCTGCTTCGATTCAAGAATTGAAAAATTCAAAAACTCAGCAGCAGAACGCCTATGGACTCTGCTTCGATTTAAAAATTTCAAAAATTCAGCAGCAGAACGCCTATGCACTCTGCTTCGATTCAAAGATTGAAAAATTCAAAAACTCAGAAGCAGAACGCCTATGCACTCTGCCTTGATTCAAAAATTGAAAAATTCAAAAACTCTGCAGCAGAACACCAATGCATTCTGCTTCGATTCAAAAATGGGAATATTCAAAAATACGATTAAAAAATTCAAAAAATTCAAAAACTCAGCCGTAGAACGCCTATGCACTCTACTTCGATTCAAAAATTCAAAACGCCTTTGCACTCTGCTTCGATTCAAAAATTGAAAAATTCAAAAACTCAGCAGCAGAACGCCTATGAACTCTGCTTCGATTCAAAAATTGAAAAATTCAAAAACTCAGCAGCAGAACGCCTATGCACTCTGCTTCGATTTAAAAATTTCAAAAATTCAGCAGCAGAACGCCTATGCACTCTGCTTCGATTCAAAGATTGAAAAATTCAAAAACTCAGAAGCAGAACGCCTATGCACTGTGCCTTGATTCAAAAATTGAAAAATTCAAAAACTCAGCAGCAGAACACCAATGCATTCTGCTTCGATTCAAAAATGGGAATATTCAAAAATTCAGCAGCAGAGTGCCTATGCACTCTGCTACGATTAAAAAATTCCAAAAATTCAAAAACTCAGCCGTAGAACGCCTATGCACTCTACTTCGATTCAAAAATTCAAAACGCCTTTGCACTCTGCTTCGATTCAAAAATTGAAAAATTCAAAAACTCAGCAGCAGAACGCCTATGCACTCTGCTTCGATTCAAAAATGGAAAAATTCAAAAATTCAGCAGCATTAACGCCTATGCACTCTGCTTCGATTCAAAAATTCAAAAAATTCAGCAGCAGAACGCCTATGCACTCTGCTTCGATTCAAAAATTGAAAAATTCAAAAACTCAGCAGCAGAACGCCTATGCACTCTGCTCCGATTCAAAAATTGAAACATTCAAAAATTCAGCAGCATTAATGCCTATGCACTCTGCTTCGATTCAAAAATTGAAAAATTCAAAAACTCAGCAGCAGAACGCCTATGCACTCTGCTTCGATTCAAAAATTGAAACATTCAAAAATTCAGCAGCGGAACGCCTATGCACTCTGCTTCGATTAAAAAAAATCCTAAATTTGAAAAATTTAGACTGTATCTGTGAAACGTCGAGAGCCAGGACTTTTTTTTCAGTAAGATGTAGTGGACGACACAAATTCGAAAACTCCAAAATGAAAATTCAGAAATGAATTTTTGAAAATTAATGAAAAACCTGAAAACGTAATCGGTTAGGAAAACTGTTATGTTGAGCAAAACCAAAAGAATCAGTCAATCAGTCACAGACTTTTTATGACATTCCGTTCAAAAACGAACGGTTTGTTGGGTTGGTTGGATTAGGCTAGAATGGGTATTCGAGTTTGGACTTTTTTTTCTATGCTAGAATATGCGTGGAAGTTTATGCAAAAAAAGAAATATGTTTGATTTACCAAGTTTTTGCACTAAATAATTCATGGTTTTTTAAATATATTAAAAAATTGTTCAGGTTGCAATAAGAAATTCCCCGAGGCGCACAATCAACAACCTCCAGAGGCGACTACCCAAGAGCGGGTGTTTTCACCTCCGAACAGGCGCCTCGTCATCTCGCGAATGGTCGCGGCCAATAGTGAACAGAGTCGGCGTGGAGGAATGCTCAGAGGCTATTTTTCGCACTATTTCTCCACAATTTGCCCTCAGCAGGCTGTTTTAATACCGTAAGTGTCACGTGTAATTTAACCATAACATCTCTAATAATAAAATAATAAAATAAATCAATTAATTTGTCCCCGTTTTTTCTGTTTTGAGTTATCGCGAAGAACTGCTGAGCAAGAAGATAGTCAGGTAAGTGCCTTCAATTATTGTAAATTTGGGTCAGTCAATTTTGAAATTTAAACCTTCTTCTTGTCGTCATTACAAATTGACGATTTTCAAAATTGTTATTGACGAGTTTCAATTACAAATAGACGAAATTCCATTTAAATTGGTGAATTGCCAAATTCACCTCTGTTCGCGCAAAAAGTGATTGAATGGCACGAAAACATATCGAATCGTATTACCGCCGGCGCCGTTTCTAAGACGGGGTAGTCATGTTCATCTGAATTGACGAATGCTGTTACTCCGAAACGCGAAACTCTTGAGAATATGTTAAACAATACAATCAAGGGTCAATTGATACTATAACATACTACACAAAAAATCACTGCCTTGATAACAAACGGCAACTCGATTAAACACACGCAATGGTCGATACGTATTTGGAAAAACAGCCAAAATGTCTTATAAAGATATGGGCGACTGGGCGAAGTCTATTGTGGAAACCTTTCCCAGTGAAAAACAGGTTAGAACGCTGTCAGTCTAGTAGGCCTCAATCGAAGAAGGAGTTCTATCAACGTCAGTGGGATCAGCGGTTCGACTTCGTCTGTTAAGGGTGTCACTCGTGTGTGCCTTATCGACCTGGATGAAGAAGAAATCGCATTCGATGCCCTTATCTTGGAACACAATTGATCTGCTGCTTGGTGCGGATATGTATGCTAGGCTAGTTAGAACGGCCGGCGTCCTGAAGCTCACTGAGGGAGCTATTGCTCAGAAAACGGGTCGGTTGGATCTTGAGCGGAGAAATGGAGTACTCCGGAAGATCCATTCAATCCTTCAAGGTGGAAACTTCGGAAGGCTGCGACATGGAATTGAACGAGCTATTGCGAATGTTTTGGGAGATAGCAGAAGGCCCTCGAGTTTCAACGAGGAATGCAGAGGACCAAGGACAGCATCGGTCATACGCGACACATTGTCCAGGCTAGTCTGGAGTCTCTGGAACGGAGATTCGCGAGATATTCGAATTTAAGCAATGAATACGTAAATGCCATGAGGGCGTACAGGATTTTGTGAGTCTAGTCGATCCTAAGGACATGAACATTAAGGGGAATTACCTTCCGCATCATGCCGTTGTTAAAGAGAGCACGTCCACAAAACTACGTGTTGTCTTCGACGCCTCGCGGAAAAGCAGCAGTGGAGTGTCGTTAAACGACGCTTTATTGACCGGTCCTGCGATACAAAACGAGTTGATTGCTGTTCTGATGCGCTTCCGCATGTTTAAGTATGCAATGGTTGCAGACATTAGCAAAATGTTCTGCCAAATTAAGGTGAACGATTCGGATCCGCACTTCCACAGGCTGTTGTGGCGTCTCAATACTTCGCAGTCGGTAAAGGAGACAACTTCAGCCAGGAAAGGAGGATTGTCTGCCTGGCAAATGGAAAGACTTTAAAACTAAAGTTCAAGGCATCTACGAAAATAACATGCACGACAAAAGTATAGTTTTGCTTTTATCTGCTCAAAAATGTTCAAAGGTATTTTTTAATTCGCTTCTATTTAAATGGGCAACATAGTAATATTTTTCTTTACAGATTCAGTCGATTAAAAAAACGCTCCCGCTATGCTCTCTTAAACGAAATCATTAAAATCTTGAGACCGTTTAAGGAAGCCACCAGAGAGATTTCAGGCAGTGAAAACTTGACGGGGAATTTAGTGTTGGTCATGTTGCATTACCTTGATGAGGCATCAAGAGAAATGGGCGAAACTTTGCAAAAATATGCATCAATGATCTTCCATAAAGCTTTGTGTGAGGCACCGAAAAGAAGGAGCCAATAGTTTACGAAAAATACTATACTTTGTCACGCATCGTTGGCTGATCCGAGATTCAAAAAGACATACAGATATGTAGATGGAATCGTCAATGACAGAGGCCACCATCAACAATTTTAGAGCTGAAATTTTCATTTTCTTACATAATATCAAGTACCTATTCCATAACATGAACAGCTGATTTTCTTAAAAATTTGAAGTTTGCCAATTTTCGGCCCCAAAACTTGAACAAGATGTCCAATCATTCAGTACATTCCAAGCGAACTGGACTCTAACGGAATCAAATTTTGGTGCGCTTGTGATGCGTCGACTGGTTATCCGTTGAAAGGCGAAATTTACCAAAGGAAACTACCAGGTGCATCCCGCCAGTTAAACGTAAGAGAAAAAAGTGTAATAAGGCTTGCTAAAAATTATAAAAAGTCAGGTCGTAACGTTACAACTGATTAATTTTTATACTTCTTTGCTACTTCTGGATCCCTTGTCGGCAAATTGCGTAGAAATAAAACTTATCATCTAATGCCATTGTCAGATGATGAAACAGGGAACGCTAAAGATGGATTTAGCAAAGAAGCAACCCTTGTATCCGTTGTTGTCAAGAGAAAACAATATGTTTATTTGTTGAGCAGCATGCATTCGGAAGTCGGCGAGAAAGTGAATGGCAAGGAGGAAATGGTTGATAATTATAATCATACAAAGGGCGGGGGTTTGATATAATGTATGTATGTGTAATGTTCTGCACATTATTATTATTTTTTGCTTGTCTTATCAGCCATCAACAAAGGTGATGCACCACTGCATCTTGCATTTTTCTTGCTGGCTGATAAGACATCTGGAAGCAATTAGTGCAAAAGCTAGCGGGTAGACAGGTTGCTAGAGAGGTAGCCGTTGAGTTTTCGTTTTGCTGGGATTGAGGGGAGTTGTCGGATGCTTTTGATGGCGAGTGGTCAGAATTGTGTGGTGTGCGCGGCTAACGATTTTTTTAGTGATTTTTGGTTGTGAAGAATCTTGGAGAATGCGAGAAAACAGCTCAACAGTAGTAGAGGAGTTCGGTGATTTGGTTGCGTGGAGGAAGGTTCGTGCGAATTAGTTTTTTTGGATTTGTTCCGATTGAGTCCGTACTAGTGCAACACCATCAGTCGGAAGTGCAAATTCGTGTTTCGTGGAATTGTGCAACGGTCCCCGACGCTTCGAACGTGTTCTCCATAAAATAAAAGTGCAACTTGACGAGGGGACGGTGACCGAAACCGGCGAGTGGCTTTGCTTGTGGGCGAATAACGGAAAAGGGAGAGCGTAATCCGCGCAACATACAAATAAATGGGCTAAGTATCCTTGATCGCATCTATGTATTTTTACGACGCATATAACTATTTTTCCCTGCTTGTTGCAACACCTTTTCTGGTACATCTTTCGCTTTGTTATAGAAAAATCAAGGCTATTATTGTAGATATGATATGAATGTTTGGTTTTTGATTTAGGTAGTAGTTTTTCTTTCTCTCGTTCAGAAGTATAAAAAAAAAAAAGTTTAATATAATTTTTGGATTTTTAAAATATGGATTATTTTTCAAAAATATTATTGGATTTATAATGGTACACTAGGTTGCTTTCTTTCGAGTTTAAAGAGCTCTGTTAGAAAATTATGATTTTTGTTCACTTTTTTTTTACCAGCCGCCTGAAATCATAATGCTAGGCTAGGTTCCTTTCCTCTTTCTCCCTCTCTCTTTCTCACTCTAAAAATGTGAATTTTTATTTGGGGGATCATAATAGAAATGGCGACATAGGATCCCAAGGATGGGAGGGTGAAGACCCGCGGGACCACAACACCTGGTGCCCTTATCGAGCCGTTCAACACCTACGGGCTCAAATGACTTGGAGGGAAGAAGAATATGTCCCGATTGGACGGTTTCCCCTTTTTATATATTATACGGTCTTTGTGCCGATTTTTGCGTATTTTGTCTGGCTGATGCAGCCCAAGTCCCTTCACGGGACTTTTGCCTTTTGTTGATTTTTCGGGAATTTGACGCGTAGGCGTCACCATTTCGCATTTTTTTTTTGAGATTTTTGAAGTTTTAAGTAGTTTGGAATTTTCGGGCAGGATGCGTGAATGTTTTTCTATTGTTCATGATGACGGAAGCAGGAAACTTATTCAAAACCCACCCCGTTACTCACAGCAGCTGAGCTGGTCTGCGAGAACGCATCACCGTGGGTTTCTTGAGAGGGTTTTTTGTTTTCACTTTATGTGACTTGGCCTACACGGCTACATCAATCCCTCGTCTTCCAGAGGCTCATCATTACATATGTTACGTAGACACCACCAAACTGAAAACTAATCGCTGGCCACTAACTTTCTTTTTCAACCTGGTTGATGTAACCGGTCTTGCTTCTTCAATAATATTTCAAGAAGTGCACCCAGATTAACCCCGCCGAAGTTTCTTGAAACACCTTTCACATGATTTACCACCTAACACACTCACCATCACCGAACGATCCAAGATTTCACGAGTCATAGCGCATTTTCAAATAACAAATGCAATTGAAATTGTAAGACGTGAGCAAATTGACGTCAATCCTAAGAAAGTGTGTGATAGGGATGACAAAGGACATAAATCCATAAAGGGAAACTGTCAGCTCTGTCTTTTGCAAGGACCTGCACATCAAAGAGTCGAAAAGCGCTGAAGCGATTTGGGATACATTGAAAACCACTTTGGAGGACTCTGGACTTACAAGGAAAGTCGCACTTCTACGTACATTTATTAACACGAAGCTTGAAGAATGCCAGTCAATGGAGGATTGCGTCAATCAAATTGTCACAACTGCATTTAAGCTCAACAGCATTGACATGGATATCAGCGATGAGTGGATCGGGGCATTTCTATTAGCGGGGCGGCAGCATATTAGTTTCCGGGGCCCGGGCAGAAAAAAACACTTTTTTAGGGGGTTTTGAGTTTTGCACAATATTATGACCTTGAAATGGCCAAATTTGCACCCAAAAACGGTAAATTCGCGAAAAAAAGTTTTAATTAATTTTTAGTTTTAATTCACAGTTCTCCGAAAATTCACAATGATGTCACTCTCATAGTTCTTCTTGATTTTCCGGCATGGTAATGCTCTATGAGTTTTGACATTTGGTTCTCCGAAAATAATTATGACATTATCAGCGGCCGCTGAACTGCGGAATTGTCATGTTGACAATTGTCGTTTGCCATTTTGATCATTTTTCTTCTGGGATTTTTCTCATTTGATGCGTTTGTTAGAATCTGTAAGAAAATGTATACAATGTATCATATAAAATGTATCTTATTCATCCTCATGAAATGTATCTCAATTATTTCTGAAGTCACTTTGTAAACATTTCGGGGAATATGTACATTGCATGCACATGCATGCAAGATAAGCATAAGTATCAAATATCATATCCACGCCCAACAGACGATTAGAATAAACATACTATCGAAATTGCTTATCTTGCATGTAGTGTCCATTGCTCTAATGTACATACATATCCACCGTATGTTCGCACATATTTTTTATTTCTTGCAACATTGTACATCTAACACTTTAGTGTGTCAGCATAATTATTATTATAAATACTAGGTTAAGTTTGTGAATAAAGCCTGTTCGAAATCAGAAGCCAAGGAGTTTTCATTTCAATCAGTGTCGCAATATTTGTGTTCACAAACAGTAGCCAAATCACTTATAGCAAAGTATGGATCGAAAGCAAAAACCGTGCTTCTGGCCACGGCCAAAGTCCACGTCAAAGATTCAGCTGGTCAAATAGTTACCTTGAGAGCCCTAATTGATTCAGGATCTCAAAAGAGTTTCATTACGGAGAATGCTGCGCAAATCTTAGGAATAAAACGCACACAATCGAGAATTCAAATCAGTGGTATTGGTTCAAAGCAACCGATACAGACAAAAGGCGCTTTAAACCTCGAAATACAACCGAAATACGGTAAAACCATCAAAATATCTACGTTGATCATACCAAAAATAACAAACATGTGTCCGTCGAACGAAATCAGTATTAATGTAACAATTCGAAAAGAAGACCTAGCAGATCCAGATTTCAATATACCCGGAAACATTGATATGCTGCTTGGAGCAGACGTGTACGGGCTGATACTCCTCTCAGAGATGAAAAAAGGAAATCCATGCGCTGTCAAAACAAAACTCGGATGGGTACTCTTAGGACCAACACAACAAGCAGAATCAAATAACATAATAGCAATGGTAGGCATGAAAGAAATTCATCAAATGTTGAGAGGGCTCTGGGAGCTAGAAGAAATACCGATGGCTAAAGCATTGACAGACGAGGAACAGGCAGTTATTGATAACTACAAAAGAACAACTATAAGAGATCCAATTGGAAGATACGTTGTTAGATTGCCGTTCAAACAAGATACAACCCCAGGGGTAACATTACAAAAATCGCTGGTAGAAGCAGGAATCCAGTTTTCTTCGTTAGAAACACGATTGGCTGGCAACGCGAAACTCAAAGCTCAATATTCCGCTTTTATACATGAATACATAAACTTAGGTCATATGGAAATTGGAAATTCACCCATCGGACATCGATAAGACCGCTGCATATTACCTTCCTCATCATGCAGTGTTTAAGAATTCAAGTTCCACGACGAAACTGAGAGTAGTCTTTAATGCTTCCCAAACAACACCAGGAGGAAAGTCATTAAATGATCTCTTAGAAGTTGGACCTAAAATTCAAAACAATATGATTAACATAATCATGAAATGGAGGAAACATAAGTATGTTATCGGAGCAGATGCAAAGATGATGTACCGCCAAGTGAAGGTGGACGAAAGAGATCGTGACTTCCAAAGGATAATTTGGCGTGACAGCCCTGACGATGACCTCAAGCATTACCGTCTAACTACTGTTACTTATGGTACAGCGTGCGCACCATTTTTGGCCATACACACTTTACATCAATTAGCGGAGGATGAAATGCAATATTATCCCAAGGCGTGCAAGGCAATCAAAGAAGAGTTTTACGTCGACGATGTCTTCACTGGAGCCAATACATTAAAGGAAGCAGCTAAACTTCGCATCGACTTAAGCATAGTCATGGCTAAGGGAGGATTTCATCTTAGAAAATGGATAGCGAATATTAGAGAATATTACACCAGAAGACAGAGAAACGCAGCTGCCTTTTAGTATCGACGTCACCCAAACAGTCAAGGCACTTGGTCTTCAATGGAATCCAGCAACTGATTCATTCTCATTTAAGGTAACACTACCACCACTCCGCAAGAAGGGTATGACTAGGCGACAACTTCTGCCCGAAACGTCCCAACTATTTGATCCCATTGGATGGATGCAGCCATGTGTTATTATTGGGAGAATCTTAGTACAACATTCATGGCTACAAGGACCTGATTGGCATCTACCCGTCAACGAAGCTTCATACCACCAGTGGCTAACACTTCGTAAACAACTTCCAATACTTCAGGAGATAGCCATTCCCAGATGGTTACCTATTGAAGAAGGTGATTCCATTCAACTTCATGGCTTTTGCGATGCCTCAGAGCAAGCCTACGTAGCAGCTGTCTACATTCGAATCGATCATCAAAACGGCAACGCAACAACAAGGCTTCTTACATCGAAAACGAAAGTGGCAGCTGTTCAAATGGAATCGATACCTCACCTTGAATTATGTGGAGCTGTAATGCTGTCACTATTAATGAAAGCAACAATGGAAACATACGATTGGCCAAACGTTAAGCTTTTCTATTGGACGGATTCCAACATAGTGCTTCGATGGCTTCAAGAACATCCCAACAAATGGAAAACCTTCGTAGCAAACCGAGTCAGTCAAATACAGAAAAACTCCGATGTGCACCAATGGAAATATGTTCCAGGAACTTCAAATCCAGCGGACATAGCTACTCGAGGAAAACTACCCGCAGTGCTAAAAGATTCATGTTTGTGGTGGGAAGGTCCAACATGACTTCCACAGAACCCTCTATACTGGCCTAAAACGAGTCCAGCTGTCAACGAAGCATTTATCGCACAAACTCGTAGAAGTAAAAAAATAGTAATTTGTCAAACAGCAACAAACAAAGTTCCAACAAAAAACTTAACGGACAGATTCTCTACTCTGCATACTGCAGAAGATGGCGACATAAACAAAATACACCCTTTTTGAATACAGCCGAACTCAAAGAAGCGGAACTAGCATGTGTGAGAATGGTGCAGATGGAGAGTTATCCAGACGAAATATCAAAACTAGTAAAGAATCAAGCAATCTCCAACGCAAGCGCATTAATTCGATTAACGCCACAATACAAATCAGATCACGTACTTCGAGTGGGAGGACGACTAGAACAAAGCTCAGTTAACGAGGCTACAAAACATTCCATTATAATGCCTAGAGGTCATTTCGCGAATCTTATCATACGACACTATCATCAACTTACACTTCATGGAGGACCACAGCTTGTACTTGCTACGATTCGTCAAAAATATTGGATCATGAATGGATTAACTCCCATAAAAACACTTATCAGAAAATGCCTCACTTGTTTTAGAGCCATAGCGAAACCGCAGGAACAAATAATGGGTCAACTTCCTAGTGCCAGAGTGAATCCTGGAAAACCTTTTGCCCAGTGTAGAATCGATTATGCCGGACCAATTACAATAAAGTGGAACGGTGGCAGAGGGGCCAAGACAACAAAGGCCTATATAGTTGTTTTTGTTTGCCTACCGACCAAGGCGGTACACCTTGAACTAGCAAGTGATCTATCCGCAACGACTTGCATTGCTGCCATTAGACGGTTTATTGCAAGACGAGGATATTGCCATACTATCATGAGCGATAATGGGACCAATTTCGTGGGAGCAGACAGAATGTTGCATGAATATCCGCCAAACATGATAAACGATGTACAAGAAAAACTAGCAAGCAACAACATCACTTGGAAATTCATTCCCCCAGCTAGCCCTCACTTCGGAGGCATTTGGGAATCTGCCGGAAAGTCAATGAAGTGTGACTTATTCAAAGTCATTGGTGATACATTACTCAACGTAGAGGAAATGTATACATTGCTGGCACAAATTGAAGTTTGCATGAACTCTCGTCCCTTAACGCCAATCAGTGACGATGTTAATGATTTAGCAGCACTAACACCAGGTCACTTCTTAACTGGCCAACATTTGTTCGAGTTACCTGAAGGCAGAAGTGAAGACAACGTAACGAAAAAGTGGCAGTCAATACAAAAAATGAAACGGCTATTCTGGCAAAGGTGGAGCTTAGAATACTTGACTCAATTACAGCAGAAGTCCAAATGGTTCACCGAAAAACCGTCGCTAGAGGTAGGCGATCTTGTTTTGATCAAAATGGATAACGCATCTAGTCTCAACTGGCCGATGGGAAGGGTTCTTGAAACGCATCCAGGGAAAGACAACGTCACTCGAGTTGTAACAATAAAAACCGAAAACGGAATCATCAAACGATCCTATGCAAAACTGTGTCCAATTCCAAAAGACGGTCCTGATTCAACGATAATACCACAGGCAGATGAAACTCAACAAGGTACATCAACTAAAGCAACAAGTAGCAACAATCTTGTTCAACCGAGTACATCAACTAAAGCAACAAGTGGCAATAATCTGGTGCAACCGAGCACATCAAGTAAAGCAGCAAATGATAATAGTAAGGCTCAATCAGGTCCATCATCTACAAAAGCATCAAGTTCAAAAATCTCTTCAAAGAAAAAGCGCAAAATCAACAAAACGAAAGGAAGATCAACTGTTAACTCAGTATTAATCACGCTGCTCGCATTGTTGTGTTTTAGTCCTTTTTTGGCGCAGCTTTCACCATCAAACAGCCCAAGAGTGGAATCTATGTAGAACATCTGGGTGAAGTTCAACTTGCCCGTGGATTTCTCCGAGTAAATGCCAACGTAACATCAGAGGAGATGAAGCACGAATTGCAAATTGTCCGACAGCTAAATGCTAGTATAACAGCACTCTGTAACGAAACTGGAAAACTCCACCAAAACATCAACTGCAAGGAACTAGTCATACCATTTAATCACGAAGCCGACTCAACAGCAAATATCATCGAGTCCTTCTTAAGCCCTACGATCTCTAGAAAAAAGCGTGGTATCCTAGGTAACATTTTACAAGGCATTTTTGGCGTTAACGATGAAGTGTATGCGAATTTAGACAAACTAGACGATAATCAGCAAACATCTAATTAACCTAACGAAACATCAAGGGCATCTATTATTGGAAACAAGAGCCGAAATGCATGAGTATCAAAGCAAGATAACGACCAAGCTGAATCATGTCGTTCAAAAAATGAACACCGTCACTAACGCAATCAATGAAATGTCTGGGTGGTACAAGACAGTAGATGGAAATCATTTAGCGGTGCAGTTTTTAGCAGCCTACCAACTAACAAAGGAAGCCCTCGATAGCATAGCAGCACGTTATAAATCTCTACAGAACTCACAGTCAGGATTCGGAAACATAGTAGACATTTGCCCCCACAAATCATTACAACAAACATTAACGACCACTCAACAAAAGCTAGGAAATATCTTCCAAATCGATCAATGACAATCTGGAGCAACAACGTTAAAACTACACTGGGAAAAATAAAATAGTTATCATGTACTATTTTCAGTAGTCACTTTGATATTTGAATTATTATTATTTTATTATTTGAAAACCCGAAACAACTATTTTTCATGGCAAAATAATGAAAAATAGTAAACATTGACCACTTAGATGTTTATAGGGAACAATCCAATTGAAATCGTTTCGAAATTTTTTGTAGTAGTAGGCAAGCCAACTACAGGCAAAGTACGACCAATAAAGGTTATTACTCCAGACTGTAATCTACCATTACTAATTATAAGAAAAAAACGCAATATCGAGATTAGGAATTATCTCCGGGATAAAAATATAACCATAACCCTGGATCAAACTTTGCAGCAACGTCAATATTTGAAATCTATCAGAGCCGAACTGGAATCGATTAAGCAGACTGATCCAAATGCCACCATAAAGTACATCAATACTGTTCCTCGAATTGTTAAAAGTCGTACACCAAAAAACTAAATCTGTCAATCTATTATCAGAACACTCGAGGATTATGTACGAAACTTGATGAGCTTAGAGTATCGTCACAAACTACTAGTTACGATATAATCATTCTTACAGAAACTTGGCTGAAACCTAGCATTCTCTCCACTGAACTCTGCTTTTCCGATTACAAAGTATATCGTCGCGATCGTAATAAATTTACATCTAATAAACGAAAGGGTGGAGGAGTGTTCATTGCAGTCAAGAAAAATTTGAAGTCTACTGAAATCAAATGTTTATTCAACGATGTCGAACAACTCATTGTATGTATTTCGACCGGATCAACTAAAACCATCATCTCAACAGTTTATTTGCCACCGGATTGTCCAGCAGATGCTTATAACAAACATGCCGACGAGATAAGCAACTGTTCAATGCATTATCCAACGGCTAATTTCATCGTCACTGGCGATTTCAATCTACCCTTTATAAACTGGAATCTTCAGACTTGGTCATTAAATGAGAGCAACATCAAAAGCGATATCATAATCGAAGCCTTTTCTTTTTTAAACTTTATTCAATGTAATAACATCTTCAATCATCAAAGTAAATTACTTGATTTAATATTCTCGAACTGTAATCTTATTGTACGACAGTGTCATTCCCCGCTTCTATCTATTGATAGCTTTCATCCTGCACTCGAAACCGAGTTTGTAATTCAATCAGTTAATAGTAATAATAATATATTTCAACGAGTTGAATTCGCTAACTTCAAAAGCGCTAACTATGATATAATTAACGATGATCTGTCGCAAATAAACTGGAATATCTTAAATGATTTAACATTCAATGAAGCGATTGATCAGTTTCATGACATACTCAATGATGTAAGTAATTGCATCAGACGTTCCAAAATTTCAGCAGCATAATAATAAATTTCCAGAGTGGTTTTCTGTTGAATTGATTGAACTCATCCGTAATAAAAAAGAAGCTCATTCCATTTATAAAAATTCAGGTAACATTATTGATTACAACATATTTTATAAATTAAGAACAGATTGTAAAAAACTTTCACGTACCGACTATAAATTGCACATCTGCAAAATCGAAGCTAAAATTCCCAATAACATGAAATTTTTTTGGAGGCATATCAACTCAATGAGGGAAAATAACAACCTGCCTAGTAATATGCACTTAAATGATTCGTGGAGCTCGGATAATAAAGAAATTGCTAATATGTTTGCGGCTAACTTTTCAAAGGTCTATAGTAACGAGATAAACACATACACCCCACCATCGCAAAATATAGAAATAAATGTATCCAGCTTAACCATAAGTTATGAAGCCATTCTTAATAAACTTTTAGCACTAGATGCAACAAAAAGTCCTGGTCCTGATGGCATACCAAACTTGTTTTTAAAAAACTGTGCTTATCGTTTAGTCAGCCCCCTTTTTTTGCTTTATAATCGATCACTTAATCTAGGTTTATTTCCTACCAAGTGGAAATCCAGTTTTGTCATTCCAATTTTCAAAAGTGGCGATAAAGCTGCGATGTTTGCAATTATCGGCCAATATGCATTCTGTCCTCAATCGCCAAAATTTTCGAAAGCCTTGTTACTGAGATAGTATCGCCCTTAATCCGACCTATAATTATTAATAACCAACATGGATTTTGTTCCGGAAAATCTACTGCAACCAATCTTATGGTTTACCATAACTACATATCTAATGCCTTTGCAAATTTCCAACCAGTCCATGCTATTTATACTGATTTTACAAAGGCATTTGATAAAATAAATATTGACCTCCTTATCAAAAAGCTTATTAACATCGGTATTCACGAACCTCTATTGAACTGGCTCTGCACTTACCTAAAAAATCGAGTCCTCATGGTTAAATTTAACAATGTTCTATCGGAAGAGTTCTTCCCTTCATCTGGAGTACCACAAGGCTCTCACATAGGACCATTGCTATTTTTAATATATTTGAATGATATTAATTTAATTTTTGATAGTGTCGAATTCCTTTTATTTGCCGACGATTGTAAGATATATAAATCCATATCATCTAATGAGGATTTTGAAATTTTACAATCGAACTTGAATAATTTTAATATTTACTGCCAGAATAACAGCTTAGTTTTAAATTTGTCAAAGTGCCAGCTTATGGTTTTTAATAGGACAATGAAGAGTTTCCGGAACGACTACTCTATTAGTAACATACCGTTGAATATAGTAAATTCAATATGTGATCTAGGTATAAATTTTGACCCCAAATTGGATTTTACGTCGCACATTTCTATTATCGCTGAACAGGGCAGACGAATGATAGGATTTATTCAAAGAAATACTCAACCTTTTTGTAATATTCATGCATTAAAAACTCTGTATTTCTGCTTGGTAAGAAATAAACTAGAATACACCTCGATCGTTTGGAGTCCGTATTACACAACATATATAGACATGATCGAAAAAGTGCAAAACAAATTCTTGAGATATATTGCATATAAAGCTCACATACCTCGAGAGGATGTTAACTACGCGAATATATTATCAACTTTAAATACTTCAACCTTGGCTACTAGAAGAAAATACTTTGATGCATTATTTTTATTTAATTTATTGAATAATAATATTGATGCTCCTGAAATTTTGGAAAAAATAAGCTTCAGAGTTCCTTCAACCAATACAAGGTCTAATGACTTATTTCATATTTTTACTTGTCGAACAAATTATTTACGTTTCTCGCCTATTGAAAGGATGAAAGATATCGGTAACCATTTATCATATCATATTGATTTTTTCAATGATAATAAGTGTAAACTGAAAATGACATTTTTCAACTTATATTCTAATTAATTCATAGTTTGCTATTTGTTTTATTCGATTTTTATAACTTTTGAATTTGATAAAATCTTTTTGAAATCCATTCTAACTTTAACCTTTAACTTAGTTTTAAGAAAACATAGTATGTATTTATAAAAGGACATTGATGTCCGTTAATTTGAAATAAATAAATAAATAAACATTATATACAAACTGGACTCGTTTATAAATACCTTGGACATTTGCTTCAAAATTCATACGATTTTGAATTTGAAATACGCTCTTGAGAGTCAATTAGTTTGGCAATTCATTGGAGAATATTTTTATAAAATGAAATCTAAAGAAAAGATTTCTATAACTGTATCTTGCATATTGAAAGAATTGGAAAACTAACGCATTCAAAATGTACAAATGTTTTTTATGTTTACAGCACTTGAAGAGTATCGATCTTTTGATTTTTCATTTAAAATATTTACGTAGTTTAAGTCCTACTAGTATTTTTAAGTGTGCTCAACATTCCTGTTCTAATTCATATGCGAGTTTAGATTCGTTTAAAAAGCATTTAAAAAAACAACATTCTCTGGGGAACCCAAAAAAGAATCAAAGTAAAATTCCAGAAAATGTGGATCTGATTAACAATGTGCAATTACGATACGAGCGGAGCGAACAAAGTAGTGATGGCCGGCCACAAAATATTACTCATGTAAGTGTTGACTCCTTAATCCAACAAATACAATCAATTGTTTGAAATTATTAAGTAATTTACATAGCAAAAATTATTTGAATAGAAAATGCATTGCTGAGATAATTAATGAAATTACAATTAATTTGACACACCCTATTTCCGATGGCTTAAAGGTGCTTTTCACTAATTTAGATATTCGCGATGCTGGAGGCTTCCTAGAACTTTTTGAAGCTATCCGTGAACCGTTTCGATCGACTGAATCTGAGTAGGTATAAGTTGATTAAAACCTTAACAAATTCCAATTGTTTTCAAGCACCTAAACAATACATATATTATAAATAAGGAAGTAGATGTCATTATCCGTAGCCACGAACCTATGTTAGACTCCAAAAATTCAACCGGCGTAATTATGCCCATAAAGTTTCAAATAAAGACATTTTTTCGAATTACCAAATATTTTAAGAGATACACTATCGAATATTGAAAGATTAAAAACAGAAAAAAATATAAAGCACTTTATAAATGGAGAAATATGGCTAGAAAAGTCGTTACAATATGAAGATAAAATAATTATTCCATACTTTTTGTATACGGACGATTTTGAGACTTGTAATGCATTAGGATCCCATCGTGGATCGTATAAGATCTGTGCGGTGTACTATTCCTTTCCTATTTTACCCACAGAACACTTATCAAGTTTAGATAATATATTCGTTGCCTTGCTTGTTAAAAGTAAAGACTGCAAAATGTATGGTAATTCGATGTGTTTTTCAATACTGATTGATGAGATTGAAGATATAGGTCAAAATGGAATTCTTCTAAATGTTGAAAATGAATTTATTAGAGTCCATTTTGTGCTAGGGCTAATTTTGGGCGATAATTTGGGATTGAACACTATTCTTGGGTTTTTTACAATCATTTTCTTCCAACTACTACTGTAGATTTTGTAGAAAGCATAAAAACAATCTATGTACAGAAACAGAAGAAGACATTTCGTTCTTACGGAACAAGGGAAATTACCAGGAGGATTTGTCTATAAATAATAAAAAAATTACGGGAGTAAGTGAAGATTCTTGCTTTAATAAATTAAGTAATTTTCATGTTACTAATAACTTTGCTGTTGATCTGATGCACGACTTCCTTGACATCTGGCATCTGTCACTATGTTATGACAAAACTATTATCATATTTTATAGATGAAGTAAAAATATTCTCAATCAAGACACTTAACAGCCGATTACAATCGTTTTCTTACGGTGAAACTGAGATTAAGTACATACATACCTCCTGAAATAACCATGGAACATATTAAAAGCAATCATTTGAAAATGTCTGCTCGTGAAGTGCTTTGCTTTGTTCATCATTTCTCGTTAGTCTTTGGGGACATAATTCCGGAGGATAATGAAGTTTTCAAATTATTTTTGAAAATGCTGAAAGTTATTGACACATTATTGATGCCTGTGTTTTCTCACGACGACTTATCTATGCTTAAAATAATCATTAGTGAGATGAACAGTTCATACAAAAGATTATTTAATGAGAATATTAATCCTAAATTTCATTTTGTTACACATTATCCAACAATTATTAAAAAAAGTGGGCCTGTAAAGTATCTCAGTTGCATGCGATTTGAAGCAAAACACCGATTTCTTAAAATATATGCAAATTCAATAGCAAGCAGAAAGAATGTGTGTTGGTCATTAGCTATAAGGAATCAATTCATTCGCATCGAATTTTAAACAAAAAGGGATTTGAAAATGCAATTGATTTAAAAAAAATGCGAAAAGATTGTTTTAGAGAAAGAACTGTTTTATTCAAATATAATTCATTCTGATTAAGAATTAGCTAATTTTAAGGAAGTTTACACAACTGAAAAAATTGAATTCAAAGGAACTATTTATCAAAAAGGATTTATTTTATGTTCAGGTATTGAAACAATTGAAATTTTCGAAATTGATTTACTATTAGTTACAGAAAATGGTTTCTTCGTACTTTGCAATAAATATGAAAATGAATCATTTGAAAATCATCTAGAATCCTATATTGTGGGAAGTAAGGAGTCAACATTCCATATATTGAAAATTAACAAATTTTTCACACCACCATTGCATTTACATAAATTATGCAATAATAGAAATGCGCTACGTATTAAATACCTATAAAACCTTTAGAGTAATTCGGACTAAAATGCAAATATCACATCATTTATTTTTTGACAATTTATATACTAGAATAAGAAAAATGAATTTTGGAAGACTTTTAGTTTATTATCTATTTTAAGTGGTTATGTAAAATCGAATAAATTTATTTTGATCATTCTCAAAATATTACTTTTTTTCATAAAACATTTTCTATTAAATTTAAATCGAATTTGGTGTCACTCCACTTTTTTAATACAACAAGGAATAATTGCTTCAGGCGCTTCATTGTGAAGTAGTACCAGATTCAATTAAAATGAGTTGAAAGAAAATATTTAGTTCAAAAGTTATATAATATATACCATATTGTGTTCACTTTTAATACGAAGAAATTATTATGTATTCCAACTCGCTTTATCATCTTTCAGAAATTGCAGATTATATTTTAAACCAAACATTCACTTACTCAAGAATTTTAATAACACACGTATTAAATTTGATACATTTTTAAGTACTGATTATTAAAATGTATACCAGACTTGTATTAAATTTCAATGTAATACAGCCGGGTATGCATTCGATAATGAATTCAATTAAAATTAATGAAATGTGTAGTGGTGGCTACTATATGTGTAGCTGGACCCAATACCGCTCTGCTCACCCAGTTGTTTGTCTGCCGCCGACGAGCTCAGTTGAATTTAATAAATAACATCAAAAAACATCACAGTGGCGACGAGCGATAAAAATGGAACAACTAAGCCGGAGCAGGAGCAGGAGCAAGTCGATTTAGTGGATTTAGTGGCAGAAGAAGTTTCCAACGTAAAAATTATGGCTAATGGCTAGCTCGTTGATTGGAACGGTGGAAAGGTTTAATTTTCACCAGAACGATTGGAGTATATTCAAATTCCAATTAGGTCAGTTTTTTGTAGCGAACGATGTCTCGGCGGAAACAAAACAGAAGGCAATTTTGATCAACGCATTGGTGGAGGATTCTTATAAGCTGCTCATTAACTTGCTTCATCCAGTGAAAATCGCGGAAGCAACGTACAAACAGCTAGTGGCGGTGTTAGATAAGCATTTTCAACCAACCGTTTCTGGATTCGCGGAACGTTTCAAATTTTACTCGGCTCAAAAAGAATCACATGAAAGTGTGAAACAATGGGCAGCACGAGTTAGAGCATTAGCGGTACGTTGTGATTTCAAAACGGAGCTCGATACGGTACTTCGCGACAAATTCGTTATGGGCTTGGAACATGGTGCATCGAAAGATAAACTTTTTGCCGAAAGTGTGACAACATTATCATTGGATAAAGCGATTGAGATCGCAGAAGCGGTTGTCTGTGCCAGGCGGCAGTACGATGTTGAAGTTAAACAAGAGGCGAGCACATCTGACGGCATATACAAATTTGGTGATAACAACTCAACAACGGTGAAGAAGAAGGCAGCACCACAGAGGAGTCAGCAACAGCGAAAATGTAAGGTTTGTGGTTCCTCATATCATTCGGGTGAGAATTGTCGTTTCAAAAATTATAAATGCCATGTGTGTAACGATCGTGGCCACCTTAAAAAATTATGTCCTAATAAGTATGCCAGCACAGGTCGTAATGATTTAAAATACATTAATAACAGCGATTTAGCACTGTATAATATTGTTTCGAATTTTGAGCGAAGTGATCCCATTAAAATCAAAGTTTGGATGAATGGTATTCCTATTATAATGGAAATAGATACTGGTGCGTCAATATCCGCGATTTCGGTGAAAACATATCGGGAGTTATTTTCAAGCGAAAAGTTGGAAAAAACAAGTTTAGTTTTCAACAATTATAACGGCACCTTAATTAAACCGGTGGGTGTTTGTGGATTGACCGTGCATTATAAGGGCAAAAAGGAAACAATTGACGTGGTGGTCGTAGATAACGGTGGCCCACCCTTACTAGGTAGAAACTTTTTGAACGCATTTGGCATAAAATTTGAAAATCTGAACTATGTTCAAAATGCTAAACAATCAGATCTAAATTATATTTTCCAGAAATTTAGTAGTCTTTTTGATGGACAATTAGGGAAATTCAACAAATGCACGATTTCTTTGAAGTTGAAAGACGATCACGTACCAAAGTTCTTCAAGCCACGCCCAAATCCGTTCGCATTGAAGGAAAAAGTCAAAAAGGAAATTGATAAGTTAGTAAACTTAGGGGTAATAGAACACGTGGATTATTGTGAGTGGGGAACTCCGATCGTGCCAATTCTTAAAAAATCTGGCGAGGTACGAATTTGTGGAGACTACAAAGTCACAGTCAACCCGCAGTTGAAAATCGTGAAGCATCCACTTCCTCGAGCGGAGGAGATATTTTCTCAGCTTCATGGTGGAGAAGAATTCACGGTTCTGGATCTATCAACAGCATATCAACAACTAGTGTTAGATGAGTCTTCTAAAAATATCACTACTATCTCCACAAACCATGGTCTCTATCGGTATACACGGCTAGTTTACGGGCTGTCTCCGGCGCCAGCTGAGTTTCAAAAAGCTCTTGAGAAACTTTTAATCGGGATAGAGGGAGTAGCCATATTTCTAGACGACATAATACTAACGGCACCTAGTAGGAAGCTACATATCAAAAAGGTACATCAAGTACTTTCCATTTTAAGAGATGCTGGATTAAAATTAAATAAAGAAAAGTGTAGATTTTTTGAAAAATCAGTAATGTACTTGGGACATGTTATTGATAAAGACGGGTTGCGTCCGTGACCAGAGAAGATACAGGCCGTACAAGAAATGCAAGATCCAAAGAATGTGAAAGAAGTTCAATGCTTCTTGGGGGTGGTGAACTTCTATAGGAAGTTTTTACCAGACATAACGAGCTTATGCTCCCCTTGTATGAACTTTTGCGTAAAAATGTTTCATTTCACTGGACGAGCGCCCATTCTAAAGCCGTCGAAGAAATAAAGAAGGGATTAATGTCTGATAGAGCATTAGCTCATTTTGATCCATCCTTACGCGTTAAATTGACAGTTGATGCAATCCCTGTGGGGTTAGGTGCTGTTTTATCACAGGTTTATAAAAATGGAATAGAAAGGCCGATTGAGTTTGCATCGAGGAAATTAACCGAAGCTGAGAGGAAATACTCTCAACTAGATAGAGAAGCTATATCGATTTTGTTTGGCGTAAAAAAATTCCACCAATATCTTTATGGTAGACATTGCACCTTAGTAACAGACAATAGACCCCTCATGCACATATTAGGCTCCAAAAAAGGGATTCCCGTGATGGCGGCCAACCGTCTTCAGCGAATTGCTTTGGTATTGGCGGGATACAATTTTGACATTGAGCATGTGAAGTCCGAAGGTAATGTTGCGGACTATTTTTCTCGATTTCCTTGTGCACATTACCAAGAAGGCAACCAAATATTTCACGATAATTTGTACATTAATTATGTTAAGGAAATAAATAGGTTGCCTGTAACCATAGAAGCAGTGGAAAAGGAGACGAAAAATGATAGTTTGTTGAGCAGCGTCCAAAACTCCATTCAATTGGGTTGGAATCAAAAAATGAGTGATGAACAAATGCGTCCATTTTATTTAAGACGAAATGAGCTCAATATAGAAGCGGGATGTCTGTTTTGGGGTTATCGAATTGTAATCCCAGCTGCCTTACAATCAGTAGTACTAGAAGAATTGCACAAAACACACATGGGTATTGCAAAAATGAAGGCAATGGCCAGGGAGTATTGCTGGTGGCCGAAACTGGACTCGGAGTTGGAAAATGTTGCAAAGGCTTGTGGCGCTTGCTTAGCCACGAGAAATAGTCCACCAAAGGCCAAATTGTTGAATTGGGAATGGCCGGAAGAACCCTGGTTGCGGATTCACGTAGATTTCCTAGGTCCCATTTTCGGGAAGATGTTTATGGTTGTGGTAGACAGTCATAGCAAATGGACCGAATGCATAGATATGGGTAATAACACCACCAGTCAAGCTACAATTGAGCACTTAAGGCCCATTTTTTCGCGGTTTGGTATTCCTAGAACCTTGGTCTCGGACAACGGAACATCTTTTGTTTCACAAGAGTTCGAAAATTTTCTAAAAATAAACGGTATAAAACACATAACAACACCAGTGGGTAATCCCGCAACGAACGGTCAGGCCGAAAATTTTGTAAAGACGGTTAAGAACGCTATGATACGAGCTATAACTGATTCAAACAATGCAAATATTAAGATACAAATAGCATTAAATGCATTTTTATTGGATTATAGGAATACAATTCATTCAAGCACAGGAATATCACCTGCAGAACTAATGATGGGTAGGAAATTAAGAACACGTTTAGATTTACTGAATCCTTATCGAAATAGTATGGTTCAAGTTGATAGCGTTAAGTTTAATGTTAAGAAACAACAAAATAATCAAAAAAGAAACTACAAATCTAGTAATAGAAAACCTTTTGAAGTAAATGAAATATGTATGGTAAAAAACTACGCTAAGCCGAATAAAATATGTTGGTCAAAAGCAAAAATTGTTAGACGTTTGGGAATGCAGACGTATCTAGTTAAACTTACTGAATCAAATAAAATCTGGAAACGGCATGTAAATCAAATAATTAAATGTACAGAAAATAATAATGAGACGTATATTCCTAATCCACAATTTGAGGAAAAATCTAAAGAAGTAGACAATCAAAATATAGTTGAAGAGATTGAACCAAATGTTGAATTACAAAACATACATGAAGAAAATAACCCAGAAGAAACTATTGTAATTAACTCTAATTCTAATCTTAACGATCGTAAATATGAATTAAGACAACGGAAAAAAGTGAATTATAAATTGTAATAACTACAGTAGCCGCTCGGAAATTAGAATGCGCGGAAATTAGAATAGCTTGGAAATTAGAACAAGTGAATTAAATACATGCGACGCTCTAAAATTAGAACAAACTGTTCTAATTTTCAAGCATCAGAAGTTGGTCTTGACATAAGGTTTTAGTCCCTTTTTAAACAGTTAAATACATTCCGTTACATTCTTGTTGTGTAGGTACATAATGTTATCGGAAATATGCTACCGGAAAGGTAAATTTTGGGAAAAATTAATTTGTACATATTAAGTACAGTCAGGGGCGTACGCAAAAATATATTTGGCGAGGGGTTTTCGATTCGAATTTTAAATTTATAGTTCTGATTAGAGACATAATTTTACCCAAGAAAAAGTACAGTACAAGTGAAGTGCTGGTGTTTATCCTGTGTCTACAAAACTGCCCGTAAAATGTCATCCCTACAAAAAAGAAAGAAGACAACGCTTACTTTAGCAACAAAAGCCGAGATTATTGAAAAACTTGAAAAAAGAGTATCGAATAAGAGGCTTTTCCGTGACTATGCAGTGCCGCCATCATTCATTTCGTATTTAATGAAAAATGAAAATCAAATTATGAATAAAATAAAAATTTTCTATTTTCCATTAAGGAAAAAAACATTGCATAATGGAGAATTTCCGCAAATGAAGCAAAAACTAGTCGAGTGGTTTATGAAACACAGAAAAAGGAAGTGCTCCATTGATGGCAATGTTCTAAAAGAAAAGCCCTTCAAATCCTTGAGCAACAAAATCCTGGGACGGCATTTAACGCCACGCTCTGTGGCTCATTTGGTTAAGTCGCACTCTACGATGCTAGTAATCTAGAGGTCCGGAGATCGAATCTCGGCGTGGTTCTTCCGAACATGTGCGGATAGGAAATATATAGTGCTTTCAACATTATATACACTCCGAAATGATATTCAATGTAACGCTGACTCGAAATTGCCTATAAACGGCTGAGTTAACGTACCATGGCCCCACATGGGGCTATACGGTACTGAGAAGAAGACGGTTGGTTGCAAAACTGCAAACGACGATTTGGGTTGCGCAGACTTAAAATTTGCGGAGAGTTGTCTAGCGATGTTACTGCAATATCGCCATTTAAACCACAATTGCAAGCAAAAATTGCGAAAATGGACATTACACTCGATCAAGTGTACAATGCGGATGAATCTGCATTATTTTTCAGAGTCCTTGCCGATAAAACTTTAGTCGCCAGCGACGAATGCTGAGCTCAAGAGCTTAAAACATCAAAGGAACGAGTGACAATTTTATTGTGTTCCAATGCCACTGGAGTACATATGATTAAGCCGCTAGCTATCGGGAAATCGCGAAATCCTCGTTCGTTCAAAGGGTTTAATAATCCGCTAGAGTATGCCTCATCCCGTAATTCTTGGATGACGACGGCTGTTTTCATAAGGTGGTTCCACGAGAGTTTCGTACCCCAAGTATGCGGTAGCTTCAAATTAAAGGCAACATTTATGTTTAATTTCAAGGTGACTGAATTCCTAGAAGAAAACAATCTTTCAAACAAGACATTGCTACTCTTGGATAACACCACATGCCATCCACAGCTTACTAGCCGCGACGAGAATATATTCATTATGTTCTTTCTCCCGAACGTAACTCCAATTCTACAGTCCATGGATCAGAATCCTATAAAGCATACGAACACGAAAAGCTTTGATTTCTATGATTATTGCTGAAGATAATTGTGAGGTATGCATTGGCTTTGTTTACAAAACAACAAACAAGAATCATGTTTATTTATTTCAAAACAATGAAGGTAGCCAGCGCATGAAAAAAGGTAACAATTTGAGAAGCAATTCTGTTTTTAGGGTTTTTTAGATTTTTCAAAAAAAAACCCTTATGAAATCGATTTTGTCCGTCCGTCTGTCCGTCTGTCCGTCCGTCTTTTCACTAAATAACTCGCGAACGGCTTAACCGATCGTCATGAAATTTGGTAGGAATGTGTACAATGGTAACAGCCTTTGGCACGAAATACTTAGAAGTTGGTAGAACAAAAATAACAGGGTGTCCCGGACATTTGAAAATTTGTTCACTAAATAACTCGCGAACGGCTTAACAGATCGTCATGAAATTTGGTAGGAATGTGTAGAATGGTAACAGTCTTTGGCATGAAATACTTAAACATTGGTATGGCAAATATAACAGGGTGTCCCGGACATTTACAAATTTGTTCACTAAATACCTCGCGAACGGCTTAACCAATCGTCATGTATTTTAGTAGGAATGTGTAGAATAGTAACAGTCTTTGGCACGAAATACTTAGAAGCTAGTAGGGCAAAGATAACAGAGTGTCACGGAGATTTAAAAATTTGTTCACTAACTGATCGTTATGAAATTTGGTAGGAATGTGTAGAATCGTATGAGTCTTTAGCACGAAATACTTAGACGTTGGTAGGACAAAGCTAACAGGGTGTCCCGGAGATTTTAAAGAGTCGACTTTTTTAGTTTTTATCGGACATGGACGTATGGGTACTCAAATCAAAGAACTCGATGGGTACATTTCATATCAGTCGCTTTTTTCCAGTTTGGAGTAATGATAACGGAGTTACAGCTAATAAATGCAGTTAATATATGTAACCATGATACATAGTAAATCTATTTTTGGGTTGGTCTAATTAAAAAGTGTTATAGAATGAAAGGTGTTAGCCTTTCATTCTGGAACGCGTTTATTCAGACCAATCCAAAAATAGATTTACGAGAAGCATTTCATTAATATTGTGCATAATTCTTATTTATTACCTATAAAATATATGTGCAAATTTATTCACAATGTGTGTATCCAAAATCTAAAAAACCCTCGTATTGCGGGCGCAGCCCTCTGTACGCCGGTATTTTTTGAAATCAACTTGGGACTCCGTTCCTCAGACAGTATTGCGGCCCAGTTGGAACAAGCTTTTGTCTAATCAATCTGATTCCATCGGTGAGATAAATTAATGCGATTTTGAAGAGGAGGACGATATTCCCCTCGCTAATCTATGGCTTCGGCAGGACACAATAGAGCTATTTCAACGTCTATGACAGGTATAGATGATGGCGAATAAATTACACAATAGACAACATCAATGCTCTTTATAGGAAGTAACTGAATTGGAGGAGTGGAATGAGGACATAATTATTGATGAAAACTCGAATTTATCTAGTAGCTGCGACTCTGACGACGAGGAGCTGATCGGAGATGCTCGGGTTTCCCATGCAGAGGCAATCAACTGTTCAAATTGATTACTTAGTGCGGCTAAGGAAAATCATCAAAGGGCCTCCAGCATTTTTACAATACAAAACATCCGGGTTAAATCCGTAAATTTATAGGCGAATATTTGCAAAAGGCGAATGAAAATAACTGAATTTTTCACCAATTAATTGTTGATACACATTACATTTATACCCTTTTAACTAACTGTTATTAAACGAATTTATATAAAACCTTCAGAATGTGTTTACATTAACTCATGAACCACTTTTTCGACACTATTTGAAAACGCTCGGAAATTAGAAAATCTTGGAAATTAGAATTGACCAAAACTTTTTTTTTCTAATTTTCGAGCGTCTACTGTATATGTAATTGTAATCGGTGAAGGACAAACAATTAAAGGGGGGAAATTGTAGTGGTGGCTACTATATGTGTAGCTGGACCCAATACCGCTCTGCTCACCCAGTTGTTTGTCTGCCGCCGACGAGCTCAGTTGAATTTAATAAATAACATCAAAAAACATCACAAAATGAATTATTGAATACAAAAGAAGATATATTTTAATACCTTTTTTATTGAAGAATGTAAGACAAAAATTATTACTTTCGATATTTTATATATTAAATAGTACGATTTTTTTAGATTATCTTTCTAAACCGTTTGAGTATGATAATTCTAATGCTTACTGCTTAATGATATCTTACATTGATCTCAAGAATTTTCTTATTTTAAAGGTATTTTAATCAGTGTCGTGGGGTATCTGGAAACTTAAAACGCTCAAAACTTCGAAATTTATCATCGCAGATGCACAAAACTTTCAGTACCTTTCAATCAGTCGTGCGTGAATGTGTATTGTGATAATCGACCAGTTTCGTGTAACCTGTGCCTTTTTAGTAAGTAATATATATCCCGTGGGGTATCAGAATACCCCACCACACCGATTAGTCAACTTTTTCTTATCTGCATTTGCAGGAAATATTCCATGGCTAAACAAGTGAAGAAAATCGTCGGAATAACGGATTCTGATTTTTCGTGTGTAGTCAATGAATGGCTACAAGATGAGGAGAATTTCGTACTGAGTGATTTAGAAGATGACCTTGAGACTAAAATAGAAGGTAGTGACCATGATACAAATTCGGAGTTCAGTTTGTTGAGTGACGACGAAAAGTGTGATACATCGGATGACGACAATTCAGAAGAAGAGCCAGACGAGAATTGTGCAGCTTAATACACCATACCTTACGTCGGCAGATATATTGACAACAAGTAAGTACATACATACATTCTTTCTATTGATATATATTTAATGAGTGCTAATTATACTACGCAGTTTGTCGGCAGTTTCAAATCGAGTCGCCCGAAAAAATAACCATAAAAACGAAATACGGTGGTGTGATAGAGGAGCAGGATCTGGTCGAAATTATACTTCAGTTTCGGAATTGTGGAGCATTTATGCTCCAAGTTGAAGAAAGTGAGTGATAGTTGTGTTTGTGTTGCTCGTATAGTGAAAATAATTTTCTTATAGATGTACCTCCTGTGCCGGATACTAAGCCTAAGACGTCTGAAGCGCTGCCATGCCGTCATCGGTGCAGAATTAATTTTAAATTCACATGTAAGTGTAATGTTTTATGTACATATTTTTGTATTTTGTGCATGTACAGAATAGAGTGATATAAGTGTCCCAGACTTGGAAACGAAACATTTAGCGTGATCGACATCCCATCCAGTTTTCTTGGAATAAACTACGATCACCAGCTGTACTTTGAACTGGACCAAAAGGGTTTAGATCAATGTAAAACGGTCTAGCAATTTATGCGATACTGTACCATCAATATATTACATCATGTTAACAATCGACCAAACTGCATTATTGACGAACTCTACAAACGGGTCAACAAATTCTCTTGTCCTGAGGTAACACTGATCGTGAAGACGACACTGTGGAAACATCTATTCCGGCGTAACAACTGGGTTTTCGTGTCACCAGGCGTCAACTCAATATCCGTTATATGCAATAGTCACCGCGAGGATGTGTATATCACCGGAGTCGGAATCATCGAAATTGATCCAAATTGTAACATAGAAACTTCAACCACAACTATTCAGGCAACGACACAGATTGATAACAAAATCGACATACAAGCAACATTCCACAAAACAATGCAACCACCTGACAATAGCAGCAGGAAGTTACCACATTTCGTTCACATCGACAAGGAGCCAATTCTCAAGCAGGACGAATCTTTTACGCATACAGCCCAATCTGAAGACACCCAATTTTCATCCTCATTTGTTTGGCATCATATTAGAACGCACACACAGTTATAATAGGATCAAGTGTTGGTTTCGGGCTATTGATCTTATCACTGGTTGTAATTTTAATATTGTGCAAAACTCGGTGAATTTGGTATCCTAGTAAATCCGATGGGAACAACAACACA
The DNA here is from genome assembly GCA_949715475.1 of Microchrysa polita. NCBI lineage: Eukaryota > Metazoa > Arthropoda > Insecta > Diptera > Stratiomyidae > Microchrysa > Microchrysa polita. Next base: position 43,681,641 of record OX454415.1, on the reverse strand, counting down.
ATCTTCATCGAGCCGACAACGACCAAGTCGAAATGGTACGAGCCATGATCAATTGGATCCTGTTTTATTAAGAACCGATGGTTCTTGGCGGGCAGGATGTTAGAATTTGTAAGAAAATGTATACAATGTATCATATAAAATGTATCTTATTCATCCTCATGAAATGTATCTCAATTATTTCTGAAGTCACTATGTAAACATTTCGAGGAATATGTACATTGCATGCACATGCATGCAAGATAAGCATAAGTATCAAATATCATATCCACGTTCAACAGACGGTTAGAATAAACATACTATCGAAATTGCTTATCCTGCATGTAGTGTCCATTGCTCTAATGTACATACATATCCACCGTATGTTCGCACATATTTTTTATTTCTTGCAACATTGTATGTACATCTAACACTTTAGTGTGTCAGCATAATTATTATTATAAATACTAGGTTAAGTTTGTGAATAAAGCCTGTTCGAAATCAGAAGCCAAGGAGTTTTCATTTCAATCAGTGTCGCAATATTTGTGTTCATGAACAGCGTTTGATTCGCTTTTTACGCGAGGTTTCCCCTGTTATGGTTCATTTGCAGTGGCTCCGTCCCCGTAAGTTGTTTGTGTTGTGTACAAGTGGCCGGCTGCGCTTACGTGGGTGATCGAATTTCGATATACACGGTGAGAACACATCAGCTGAGTACAAAAGAATTTTATTTGGCCCGGAAAAATCGTCACAATGCGAGCTCGCGGCAGGTGATGTGTGTAAAAGTTCTTGAGTGCTTGATTCAGGAGTTCTGTGCGATCACTTATCAACCGAGTCGGCGTGTGAAGAGCATCAAATTCCTGTGACTCGCACAAAAATCGTTTGAACAAAACGACTGTACCTTGGGTCGTCGTCAAATTCTTCCTTATGGCACGATAGTCCAACGTCTGGCCTTGGCCGCCTGAATTAATGACCTCCGATTGTCGTGGTCACGCGACCTTGTCCTCCAGTTGCGAAAGCCCAGCGAAGCGTCCTCACATACTGATTGCTTCCATCGAGTTCATTGTCGTCCAGTCAATCTGGATCCGTTCACTCGTTGCGGGTTCATCACCTTTTTGGGCATGCGATCATGGTACATGTCCCGCCCACTGCAGTTGCTGCAATTTCACGATTTTCGACACATACATCTGATGGAACTCCTGGTTGTATTGGATGCGCCATTCATTAATTCACTCTGAGGGGTTATACTCGTACAAAGAGTCAACTTTGACTGCGAATATCCTGTGAACAAGGACACGGATCGCAAAACGGACTTTGGCGTGAGCATTCTGGGCCAGCCCTTGTTAATTTGGCATCATTCAAAACAGCATCCTTGCAAAATAAAAAATCCACTCTTCCTACTATTTTTACAATGGCTACGACTAGTGCTAGTGTCGGTAGTGAAGAGGACACGCAAACTCCCAAAACAAACCCAGAAGCACGTAGACGGCTTGAAGACTTGTTACTTCCGCGATCCGAATTGCGGGTGGATGCAGTGCGGGACGTGAAATTGCCACCGTTTTGGGCACCACGACCTACCTTGTGGTTCGCACAGGTAGAATCACAATTCACCGCGAATCGTGTTGTGCTTGACAATGCAAAATTCCATGCGGTAGTGTCGTCTTTAGACTTTTCTGTCGTTGAACAAGTAGCAGACATTATTGAAAAGTCGCCAAGTGTGAATAAATACGAAGAACTTAAAAAACAAATAATTTCGCGATACACTAACACTCCGGAAACGAATCTAACAAAAGTGTTAACGGAGCTAGAGCTCGATGACAAAAGGCCGTCGCAATTTTATCGGGAAATGAAATCTCTAGCCGGAGATCAATTGCCCCAGGATGCTCTCCGTGCGTTGTGGCTTTGCCGACTACCACCACGTGTACGTACCATTTTAACCGTCTCAACAGACAGAAAAATTACTGTTTTGAGTGAGATGGTAGACAAAATAGTCGACGAGTTCAGTGCAGCGTCACCGACAATATCTGCTGTCAACACGGAGCAGCCTAACGACAACATTTTGGGCGAAATATTGGAAAGGCTGAAACGACTCGAGACGGGGGCACGACGAGAACGACATCGTTCCAGAAGTCAGCAACGTGCAACAACATCATCAAAACGAAGCCGTTCAAAACAGCGACAGTCCAGTGGTTGGTGTTTTTACCACGCAACTTTTGGTGCGAAGGCGAAGAAGTGCCGCGATCCCTGCACTTTCACCAAGTCAAAAGCGGAAAACTAATTCCGCCACCGTCAGCATGTGCGGTCAGCGGTGGCGAACAAGGTAAGAACCGCCTTCTTATTAATGATGTGTCGTCCTCTTTAACATTTCTTATCGATACCGGGGCCGACATTTCTGTTCTGCCGCACACAAAATCTGAAAATAAAAAAACACCAACGAATTTCCACCTATACGCTGCGAATGGCTCCGCAATCAACACCTACGGCGAAAAAAACCTTACATCTCAATCTTGGCCTTCGGAGAAATTTTCGTTGGACATTCACTGTTGCTGATGTTTCGAGGCCTATACTGGGTGCGGATTTTCTGAAATTCTTTAAGTTGATGGTGGATCTGCGACGAAAACGTCTTGTTGACGCTGAAACGTCACTGGAGGTGATATCGAAAACAGCGTTCGATGCTACGCCAACCGTGTCGACGATTCTCAAGAACAACGAATTCCATGAACTACTATCGAAGTTTCCGTCTATCACGAATCCAAATCTTCGAGGACCGGTGAAAGAGCATCCAGTGAAGCACTTCATTACTACCCGAGGTGCTCCAATAGCTGAACGACCACGACGACTACCACCAGAAAAATATGCAGCAGCGAAAAAAGAATTCGAGCGGATGGTGGAAGAAGGAGTCTGCCGATCATCAAGCAGTCAATGGGCCAGTCCACTTCATCTTGTGCCCAAAAAGTCTCAAGAATGGAGGCCCTGCGGAGACTATCGTCGAGTGAACGCAATGACTATTCCAGACCGGTATCCGATCGCAAATGTTGAAGACTTTACCTACAATCTTTATGGTAAAAATGTTTTCTCTACGATTGATTTGGTTCGAGCGTATTACCAAATTCCGGTTGCGGACGAAGACGTCGCCAAAACAGCAGTAATTACCCCTTGCGGTTTATACGAATTTGTCTGTATGCCGTTTGGACTACGAAACGCCGCCCAAACTTTCCAGCGGTTTATCGACATCGTGTTGAGAGGCTTCGGCTTCTGTTTTGGTTACCTTGACGATATTCTCATCGCATCAAGCAACTTGGAGGAACATAAAAAACATCTCGAGATGCTGTTCGAACGACTCGCCGAGTTCGGTATCAAAATCAACCCAAGTAAGTGCCATTTTGCTACTAATAAAGTGGAATATTTGGGCTATGTAGTGACCGGCGCTGGTATTCAACCCCTACCGTCCAAAATAGATGCGATACGAGATGCGAAAAAGCCTACAACTGTCATGGAGCTACGAAGGTATCTGGGACTTCTCAACTTCTATCGCCGCTTCATGAAGAATGCGGCTAGGATTTTTTTCTAAGAAGCTGAGTAACGCACAGAAAAACTACAACACGTACGACAAAGAGCTACAAGCGGTTTTTTCTGCAGTGAAATATTTCCAAGACCGGCTGGAAGGAAGACATTTTTGCCTTAAGACGGATCACCTTCCTTTAACGCATGCTTTTTCACAAAAGTCATCAAAAGCATCACCACGGCAAGCACGGTAGCTCGCAGTTTACGACCGAAATTATCTATGTTAAAGGAAACTCAAACATAATTCCTGATGCGCTGTAACGACTGGAAGAAGCACATCGCAACTTGGACGAAAACTTGCATCAATTGTCAACGATCGAAAGTGCACCGACACAATGCTCCTGCACCGATGATTTTTCCACCGACGCATAACCGATTCGAACATGTGCATATCGACATTGTTGGACCACTTCCGCCTTCCAAAAACTTTCGATATCTCGTTACAATGATCGACAGATTTTCAAGATGGACCGAAGCTGTTCCTGTGACCGACATTATGACAGATACTATTGCAACGGCGCCGGCGCGGCGTTTTATTCTTCGTGGATTGCTCGATTTGGTTCTCCTCGAATCATCACCAGCGACAAAGGAAGCCAATTCGATTTGTCGATTTTCCGATCTTTGACAAAACTAATTGGTTCGAAAAACATCAAAACCACGGCATATCATCCTACGTCAAATGGCATGATCGAGCGATGGCATCGCACATTAAAGGCCGCTCTCATGTGTCACCAAACGGACGAATGGGTCGACACATTGCCAACTGTGCTGTTGGGTCTGCGTACTGTGTATAAAGAAGAATTAAAAGGTTCGCCAGCTGAAATGGTATACGGTACTTCGTTACGATTGCGTGCAGATTTTTTCGTGGATCGTAGGCAAGGGGAATTCGGAATTCACATCGACCGGTTGTACATAGGGTGCCTTTTATATTTCGGTATGGGACAACTAGTGTAGCAGATCTGAGAATATTTCGAAAAACAATAAAGCGATTTTTGATGATTCTCTAATTCCGAAATATAAAAGGCACCCCTCGTAATATATACGACAGCAATAATCGTTTATGCGCTTCGGCAAAGCTCTTTGATGAACTCTATAAATTGGATCAAGTACATGTCCAAAGTATGTTAGCTAAAACGAACCGCACTATGGAGGTATGGCATCAACGTCTGGCGCATCTTAATTCACAAAACCAAACCGGAGCTAAGATTCAAGTTGTTCGATCAGACAATAGTGGTGAATTTCGCAACGACAAATTTACAAAATATTTCGACTTGCAGGGAATTATTCACCAGACGACAAATCCGTATACCCCCGAGCAGAACGGTTTGGCTGAACGCACTAACCGCACGATTGTCGAAAAAGGCGAAATGTTTGTTGTTTCAAGCGAATCTGGACAAAAGCTATTGAGCTGAGGCGATGAACACGGCAGTATATATCAAGAACAGGTCAGCAACGAATGTATTGAATAGTCGCTGCCCAGAGGAGGTCTGGAAAAGTAAGAAGCCAAATTTAGCTCGTATTAAAATATTTGGTTGTGGTGCGATGGTGAATTATAGTATAGGTCATAAACAAGTGACTCAACACATTATATGATGTTGATTCGTCTTGCATGCATCCGCGTAATGATCCTTTTATGACCCTTTACTGGGTTCAGGTTCATTACGCATATTGTGTGCATATGTTGCAGTCTGTATGGTAATTACCTATTTTATGGCTATACACAAAATTAGGATATTTCCGAGATGTTATTTGTGAATGTTTATTATTGTTTATTCATCCTTTTACCAATAACAAATGTATTAGTTCGTAAGGTATAAATATGATGTTTAGTACGTAAGATCTTCAGTTTATAAGATGTATTCATAATAAATGCATACCAAAACTCTAACACAAAAGTGTTGTCACTTAACTGGCGCAGTCGGGTCGCGGATTTTTTCGATATAGTAAATAAGTGATAGGAAGATCGGACGACAAAGGAACCAAATCTGCTTTTATAAAGGGCAGATTAATCTTTTTTTTCTTCCTTGCAGATGAGTTCAGATTTATGAAAGAATGGACTACAGCGAATTGGCAAGTTTTATTGCATCAGTTCCTGCATTCGATGGAGCCCAGGCCGATATTTATCCGTTCATTTGGGCGATCGATTCCATCAAAGACGATTTGAATACGAATGTTTTCAAGGAGCAACTAATTCAACAAATTCTGTTGAAGATAACACACGGAGAGAATTTTAAGCAATAAATTTTATCATCATAAGCAATAAAACATACTACTTAGATGTTTATTCTCAATTCGCATTGAATCATTACGAAAATAATGAAATTCTTGGATTTTTGCTTGAAGTGTAGTGAACTAACTACTACTAACTACTGTATTGCGTTTTCACTACGACGCAATAAACATTTTCATTGCGAAATGTTTCACAGTATTTTCAACCTTTACTACGGTATAGTGAAAATCACTACAAAGATCAATAAACGAAACAATTTTCTATTGCTCTTGCGATTAAATTTATTACGACGACAGTGAAATTTTTCAAATTGCGCTTTTTTTCACTAGCCTCGTAGTAAAATTCACTACAAGATCAACAAAATTGCAAATTCCGACTTGTCTGGATCATTCAGTCACAGTGCATTCGCGAGTCACTTTGTGTTTCGAGTTATTACCCTGCTAGCCATAATCGGTGAACGATAAATCCAAAGAGACGGGGAATGCAAAAATTGTCGTAGTATTCGTGAACACTCTCTCATCCACACGCGTTGGCTTATGTACTTTGACTGAATATCCACCCGATGACTGTCTCGATGAAGAATCGGTGCCAATTCATCGAGAGACGTTTTCTTGAAATTTCGGTCAGTTTCGCTTCCTTGTCGTTATTTTACGCCGATGGGTAACACTTTTCTTTGTATAGCGGAACCTTTTTCACTATAAAATTGACCTTCGTAGTGTGTGCCTCTGCATCTAGTAGTTTGAATAAATAATGAATAAATTCTTCTTCTCTGTACCGTGACCCCTTGTGGGGCATGGCGCGTTAAGTCAGTCGTTTATAGGCTATTTCGAGTCAACGTTACATTGCATGTAGCTTCGGAGTGATTGTTGCAAGCACTATCCTATCCGCACATGTACGTAAATTTTAGAAAACGCCGAAATTTTATCTCCGAACGTTTAAATTACTAGCGTCGTAGAGTGCGACTCAACTAAGTGTGTCACAGAGCGTGCTAAATGTATAAATTATTGATGAAATAATTAATGAAACTAATCGACTATTTAATACGTTGTTCATATAAAAACGCATGAATGAAATTCGTCGATTATTTCATTAGAGCAAACTTGATGATCTCTTCGGGGAAATTCATTAAATTTGTCATCAGTTCCAGCATGATGAATTCGCCACTGAAACTCATCGTACTTTTCATCAGTTCCTCTCTGATGAATTCATTGATGATCCGCACCGCATCTATCATCAGTACCTCCCTAATGAAATCATGAGGGAAAGTCATGTTTGGGTTCACGTGGTCTTCATGCAGTCGTTCACCATATCTTTGAAAAATATATAAGGGAATTTAGTCCCGCGGCTAGAACAAATGGAATGATTCGGTTCATCCAGAGATTCATGATGCCGGCATCGATGCATTCCTTATGCCATGGCTAGTAGGGAAGTGTCTTGTGTTCTTTTACATAATAAGGTAAATAATAATTATCATTGTTACGCAAAGCGGTATTTTCTTAATTATATCGAAAGAACGATGGAATCAAACATTATCGCTGATGTGGATGGTAACATACCAGCCGGAAGTTTATATTTTGTGCTTGACGATATAATACCGGAAAGTGACGATATATAGCATTTTCAGGTCAAGTAAATAACTTTCCGAGTCAAATAGATAAATGTTCGAAACAAATAGGTAAATTTCCGAATCAACAAAACACGTTTGCAGATCAAATAGATAAATGTCCGAAATAAAAAAATGAATTCCTAAATGAAAAAAATTAATAAACAAATCATAAAAATAAATTTCCAAATCAAAAAAATAAATGTCCAAATCAGAAAAATAAATGTACAATTCAAATAAAAAATTGTCCAAAACATAAAAATAAATTCACAAATCAAAAAAATGATTTTTTCCATCAAAAAACATATTTCACAAATCAAATAAACAATGCTTCGGATGAAGGAAACGATTTAAAAATATAGTACTTTAATATAGTAAATAATGTGCTTTTATATATGAATTTCGTTAAACATTGAAAAAATAATTAATTAATTATATGATATAATAATAATAATAATATTTTGTTTATTCAAAATGACGTAAATAATTGTCAATTGTACTACACACGCTTGGAATAGGACGATATAAATTGTTTTCTTAGACGTTATTTGCCATCTCTAAACTACCATAACTTCCTCATAACTCAAGTCACACCAGCTGAGCTTTCTAAAATTTTTATTTTACATTAGAATCGAAGATAGAGGTGACCTCAGAATGATGGAGGTTCGGGAACATAACGGAATCTATACATTGACAGTGTCTTCGAGTCTGTAAGACCCAATGTCGGTATTTAAAAGTTAAAATTATTAGGTCTCGATTGAATTTGAATAAAAGCTCCAAATTAGAAGTGTTTTTATTTTTTTTTACAAGAAAACTTTTAGCTTTTTATTGGCATGATCAATTAGATTCCGTTTCTTAAAAAATATTTCTATCACAATAGGTGAAGAATTCCAAGGGAGGGTGGTATTTCAAGGGAATAAACCCGAGCAAATAATCAGGGGAAAATGCGGGAGAGTCTGCACCCTAAGCAGACACATTGACACAACTCTTCGTAACGGTGATCCGATTCAGACAGGAATCTGTTGAATTATACGAATTGTAGTGTTCAACTGATGTCGTGTACCTTTACTAATAGAGAGTTTTAGCATGTTGTACTATCGTACACATTTCAACTTTAATCGACAGTCTCCGCTGTTTAATGTACGTAAAAAAAACTTACGCCTACTTGGGACAAGCAAAATTGTGGTATACTGTTTTTTTTGCGCGCTACACAAGCAAATTTTTACTTTAAAATCTCATAGACTTCCACTTCTAACCACCTGCTAGGGTCTCATAAATTTTATATATATTTAATTTTTCATATTAGAAGAACATTATTAACTTTTGAAAAAATATTTATTTGATTTGGAAATGTATTTATTTGATTTACTTTTTTGGCATGTAAATATATTTATTCGATTTGGAAATTCATTTATTTGATTTGTAAATTTATTTTCCTGATTTGGACATTTATTTTTTTGATTTGGAAATTTATTTTTTTGTTTTGGCTATTTATTTTTTTCATTTAGAAGTTCATTTATTTCCTCTGGAAATTTATTTACAGTGCGTACTCGATAATCCGGACCAATGAAAACCAGGGTCGATCCGGACTACAGAGGAATTCGGACTAGTGGAAACCTTTAATTTGCTCTAAATTTCGAGGAAATGAACGAATTTAATCAAATTGTTCGAAGAATCTGATTTCTATTTTGTTGTTTCCAAGAACAAAGAAAAATTTTGTTAATATTTGTTTATTTGTTAATATCACTGTTATGAAAAAAAACAGATCCGGATTAGAGAAGCTCTTGAAATTCGGACTACAGAGTGTACAATGCAATCTTTGAGGTGATCCGGATTACTGGAAATTCGAGGTTTCGAGGCTTCGGATTATCGAGTACGCACTGTATTTGATCTGGAATCGTGTTTTGTTGATTCGGAAATTAATTTTTTTATCCGGAAATGTATTTTGTTGATTCGGAAATTTATCTATTTGTCTCGGAGAGTTATTTACTTGACCTGGAAATGCTATAATACCGGAAAGTGACGATATAATACCAGAAAGTCCCGATATCGGCAACATTATCTCCGAATGGAATTTACCCGAACTGGAGGGAATTTTTAAAGGTTGTCTATCGCAAATTCATATATTATTCAACAGAAACTAATTATTTATCATTAGAGCGCAATATCGACAGGGAGTGTTTAGTCCACATAACAACTTCGGACATAGACGCGCTCATTCCAATTGATCTAATCCAACTGCGTATAAAATTTAAGGCAAAATTGGCTGAATGGCGTCTTTCACAGGTGAATTTACTTGTTTGCATAATAAATAAATTTGGCGGAAGCCACTATAGACATTTTAGGGATACTCCACTGTACCTGTTGCCAAAACATTGTCGATGCATTCAAATGCAAGCCCTGGGATTTTAAATTGGCTCCAGAATAACGGACAATTGTCGATGCCTTCAACGTCTACTTCAGCTTCAAATGATCCACAAATATTGCCTCCAAAAGTTGAGAGTTTGGTAATTGTATTGCAATATATTCAAATGGATAATGTGCTAATATTTATTGTGACAGGATATTGAGAACATCTTAATGACATCTTCACGTGGCAAGATGTTGCTATTAAGTACAAACAAGGATATACCCTTGAGTTCATCTCAATGAAAGGAGCTCATAGCCATAATCACAGAATATTGCATACAAAACGATGCATTGCTTACTACAGACCATTGTGAAAAACTGGCTTGTAAAATTCAAGAGAAATTTCCTTTGGAGCGTAAGGTCCGTTTGTCCTATTATATTGTTGTATAGAAACCTCAAGTCTGTATTTTACTAGGAGAGTTATTTTATCCGGGCTGGTTCGGGAGGAAGAGCTAGAGGTCCTTTATACACAACTTTTAATAACAAAATTAAATACCTGCGAAAAACCGGGATAATTAAATCCAAAACTAAGGGATGCGATTCTCGCACATATAATCCGGAAACGTGGACTGATATCAAAAGGACGATTATTGCACATTTCGATACTGCCGAAACCGAGCTGCAATTACAACAAAGGCTATTCGAGGCTACATTCAATTCGGCCAGTCAACTATATGACGATTTCTGTATGTGGCTTTCCCTTATTAGTAAGAAAATTTTAAATAGTGAACAATATTTTCGAAATCAAAAGCAACATTTAATTAAAAATAGTTATTTGATGGCAAGAAATATATTTATAAACAAAACTCCAGAACCATTAAAAAGTGTTTTGTTAGCCAGAAATCCTTCCGATGGCAGAAATAAGAACTGTTTTATATGAAACCGGATATTTAAATTTCACTAATTCTACAACTAATCAACAATTATGTAAAAAAAAAAATATATAAAACGAATGGAATCGTACTGTGGAGTCATGCTCCCGCAACCCCAATAAAATTTTCCGAGTAAATATTTTTATTTGCCCACTTATTTCAACCAAGCCCAAAACTTTTGTCAAGACGGGAGAAAAAGAATGAGGAGGGGGATTAAATACAAGTCATAGGTACGCCCGAAAAAACTTTTAGCCCAAGGAGAGCGAAGGGTATCCATATTTCGGCCGCGCTCGAAATTAGCCTCGGCCCCCGGGGGTTGGCGAGCGCAGCGAGCAGGGGCCAAGCCCCCTAGTTTTATCGTTACTTTGTTATCGCTCTTTTTGTGAAAGTCATCGAAAATCGTGACATGTCATGCAAAATCACAATTTGCAGTCCTCCTGATGACTTAATCTAAGATTTGATTTCAGTTTCAGAAACTACAAAAAATTTCACAAAAACTGAAGTTTTTCCTGCTACCAACATTATCGCCACTTTCAAGATACAGTTACTCAAACTTAATAGAAATTTTAAAATATATTTTTCATCGAAAATTCAAACAGTAATTTTATGACGGTGCTTTATACGTACAACTCTGCAAAGTTGATAAAAGTTGCTTCAACATGTTGGCTTTCCAGCGGTATATCACTTTTTATATTTACATTGCAGAATTTTAGGGAAACACCATTGAATGGTAAAATTCAAGGCTTCAGTGGAATCGCTACCAATTTTTCCTTTACTCGAAAAAAGACAAACGAAGGCTACTATAATTCGGGATAGAATCTCGCTACATTATTTTAATCAGAACTGTAAGATATTTGAAATTATGTACATCGTTTGGCAAATGCAACGTTACTTATAACAGTTAAAATTTAATATTTGCTATTTATGGCAGATAGACAGGTGCCCCGCTCATAATGCGAGACCTATCAAAGAATGTTTAGAAAACGAATTTCCCGGAAAGTGGATTGGCAGATTTGGGGCAGTTGCGTGGCCTGCGACACGCCCCGACCTTACTCCACTAGATTTTTATTTATGGGGTAACTTAAAAACATTGTCTATTCCCAGCCGATTACCTCTCGGGAACACTTGCTGCAGCAAATTATAGTATAGTGATTTTAGCTGAAAAGATGATGAAACCCAAACATCCAAAAAAAGAGCTGACTTTTGATGCCAAATTGTTCCATGGCCTGACCGCATTACGCTGTAAAAAGTTAGACTTTTTTGCGCGTCACATTTGGGGGGGGGGGGGAGGGGGTGGCAAAGGGGTGATATTATGATTTGTCGCCAATATCCTGTTAACTGTTATATTGGGTGTATTCACGCACAAGTGAGCGGACTAAAATTTGGACACAAATTCTACTTATATTTTCCTCCACCAGAAGGCACACGCAAATGAGCGGTGAATGTAGTGTGTGAATGCAATGTAACACTAATGTCGAGCGCCATTCATTATTATGACAAAAATTATAAAAAATATGTAGATGAGCATAATCTGCGTTATATTATTTCAACAATATATTTCTTCATAATTTTAAAATTTGTTTTCCCGCCATCTACTCCGATATATGGCTACTTCGTTGCGAAGCGTACAAATATTGCGCTAAGTAGAGGACACTGCGCTACGTACCACAAACACTGAGTGCCTTCTGGTGGAGAGTAATGAAAGTAGAATTTAAGTCAAAATTTTAGTCCGCTCACTTGTGCGTGAATACACTCATTTAAAGCTAAATGTTCTGAGGACGATTTAAACTACACAAAATTTCCCTTCTAATGATATATTATATCATGTACCTCCTCTTGGCAGATTATATACTAGACCTTAAAACATTCGGTGTAATTTAGATTTTTTGATAGTTACATTTGGCGCTCTAGCTCCTGAAGTAATTTAATTGGAGCCATGGTAATTGGGATAACTATTCCTAACAATATATAGCTGTCCTACACGGAGACTCAGGCTGCCCCGACAAAGCATTCCCCTATATCCCCTATTAACATTTAAAAAAAAGATGTGCCTGTAACTTATCGCCGAATCACAGCAGGCGGGAAAAATTTTGGAAAACGTTAAGGCTAAGTCCCATTAGACCCTCCACCAAATATTACTTCGATCTGATTAAAATAAAGGGTACCTTCCATACAAAATAACCCAAAAATTGCCTACGAGCAAAACTTTAATTTTGGTTGTCTTGTTCCCTTATTTCTTAATAAACTAGTGGCATTGAAATCCTGAAATCCTTCGGACCGTTTCTTCCATGAGCCGAAGGTGTCGAGTCTGCATACAAAATGGAGGAGGCCAATTCCAGCAGCATTATTCCAATAAAATTTCAGTTTGAATAATCCGATAAGAAAATAATTACCTTGATTTTTACCATTCAATGCGTGTTTCTCTAAAATTCTGCAATGTAAATATGAAAAGTGATATACCGTTGGAAAGCCAACATGTTGAAGCAACTTTTATCAGCTTTGCAGAGTTGTACGTATAAAGCACCGTTATGAAATTACTGCTTGAATTTTCGATGAAAAATCTATTTTAAAATTTCTATTAAGTTTGAGTAACTGTATTTTGAAAGAGGCGATAATGTTGGCAACTGGAAAATCTTCAGTTTTTGTGAAATTTTATGTAGTTTCTGAAACTGAAATCAAATCTTAGATTTAATTATCAGGGGGGCTGCAAATTATAATTTTGCCGGACAAGTCACGATTTTCGATGACTTTCACAAAAAGAGCGATAACAAGGTAACGGTAAAAAACATTCCGATTGTATTGGTAATTTTCTTGCTGAAACAAGTTGCGCTATTAACCCTTACAGTATTGACCACCCAATGCGGGACACCCTGTATAAATAAATGTGTTCATTCTCCGAGAACAAACCTGAAAGTAAGTGTTCTACTATTGAATACATGTGTTATGTGTGTTTTCTAAGAAATATAAAATTTGACTGTTTTATCCCTCTTTTAAATATGAAGTGTAATTAACTTTTTTCTTTTACCCCCAGATGGAGGAAATGTTGCACTGATGTTGGCGCTGCATGTTTTATTTGCGGTCCAACCGGCCAAATTATTAAAAAGGACCATACTGGCAAAAGCCACACTTTAAAGTACACTATTAAAGACTCACAGGACTCAGTCCTATTTGTGGGAAAGAACCAGCATGAAGTAGAAAACCAAATTTTACACATCAAAAAAAACGAAAATGTCCATTTAGCCGTCTATATACTGAATAGGAGACAGACAGTGTCCTCAAAATTCAGGAAATATTTATCCTCTTTGACGATATTGGTTCTATTTTTAAAGATATTATAAGAACCATAGACATATGTTTTAAAATTATTTATGTTTTCAATTTGAAATTCTTCAGTGAGGGAGTAATTTTTTACTCCTTCATTGAAGTATATTTGTATTTAAATTAAATCTAAAATACAAATATTAGATCTATAAATATGATCTTTCAAATGATAAAAAATTATTATTTAAGTAAATATGAACATTGATTCAATAAACGAATTTATTAAACAAGGAAAAAATAATTAAACAATAAGTAAATTTATTAGACAATGAATGATGAATCATTATTTTGATAAACTCCTTTGTTGGAACAAAATCAATGACCAAATTCACCAATTTAATGAACTTTTTCGTTGATATTACGTACTTTTTTGGTGATTCCTTTAAATAACATAGCAGCCAACTTCTCATCCGTCTTTGACTTCCTTCTCTTCGATCCGACCAACCGTCGGAGACGGAAGTATAAAAAGCCACGATCCGAATAAACTATAATGCATCTTAATGTCGTATTATTTTATTAGTAAAGACTTAACAACTGCCAAGGGAAAGTCGATGATAAGATTTGTAATGTTTCATCTATTACTCCTGTTTTGTTTTCAGTGTGTCTTATCGGCCCAGCAGCAACGATAAGGCGCCCCTGCGTTCTTATCAATTTTTGTTGCTACCGGCTGATAAAGCATACCGAGAAACAAGTATGCTCCGTTAGATCGTTGCTGCTCGAGTGCTAGCTCGAGCCGACAACGAGTCTTGGTTGAGATCTGGTAGAGTGCAGACGAGTATAGAAGTGCAGCAAGTCGTATCATTCCGTCGGGTTTAAATACGTTTTTTTGAATATTTGTTGAGAGTTTGCTATTCAAGCATGTTTCAAATTGTTCGCGTGTTATTTAAAGATATCTAGAACCATAACGTGCACCACGAAGTGTTTTTGGGATTTTGCATGCGTTCAACCAGAGTGTTCGCTAAGGCGATGGCGGCGAATATGAATGAATATTTCAGTCCTTTGTAAAAAAAAATATAAAATTAATAATAATGGACAACCAAACAACGATTATCTTCTGATTTCGTTCGGATCAGTGTTAATTTAATAAAACATTGAAAGCGAATCACGGAAATGTGCTGTCAGCCCCGTCCTGTCCGGGTCCACACCATACTGGCCTTGTCGAGCATTCTTGATATGGTCAGCATGAGTCGAAAACAGTCCATCACAATAGTTTTTTTGTTTCACTTTTACTTAATAAACTCAAATAGGAAATTCTCTCTTCATTTTCATATTTTCAGGCATAATATCAACAGCGTCCCATCGTTCGCTTCGTCAACTTTAGCCGAAGAACATTTTGGATCATCTGAGAGAAAGGTAAGGACAACCCAACGAATTAAAAAAACTATATATGTATTCACATGTTTTTTTTTTTTAAATGACATGCGGTTACTTTGGTGATACGACGCATGTATTGAGTCTAGATGCGAATGCTATTGTGGCGGCAACACCGGACGGACAAGACGGCCGCCATCATATTAATCGACTCGACGACACTCGCCGCTCGGCAACCATAAAGACACTTCATCACGAGCCGCCGACCAAGCTAGTCGTCCGTAAACACTAACCCATATAAAACTCTGTGATACTAAGTAATAAAGAAAGGTGAACAAAACATTCATCGACAAGGACGGCAATTCAGTTCAGTGGAAGTATATTGTTGCACTTCAGCAGTTGCAGGAGAATGAAGGGTTCCATTTGGGCAATAAGCTACGGAAAGCGCATATTTACTTCGCCAAACAGAAAATGAACGTTTGGCAGTACAAACGCTGAGTAACTCTGTAGCCGACGCAATCGACTATGGCAGGGAGGTTTTAAAAATTGAAGATTTTGTAGGAAGCGAGCCCACAACAAAATTTATAAGAATCTTCAATGATGCTTTCGACATTTGCAACAGTAGGAAATTATGGACACAGGAAATAACAAAACAGGCACTCTGTGAATGGAATTTTGAAATAATAATGGAAATATCGAGATTATCTATTGTTATATAGATACTCATATACAATGTGTAATTTGTGACATTGCAGTATAACAATTAACTTGTATTACATTTGTAACTAACTTCATATTAATAGAATAAGCGACAATCATAAACCAGAGATCATGTGTATCACTTTTACAGTTAACATGGTGTCAACAGTCGAACAGAATAACAGCGAATGTGGTCAGAAACATCGTTTCAAATGTCCAGCCGCTCAAGTAAGTTGTAAAATTTGCAACAAAATTGATCATTTCGCTAAGTTTGCTTCAAAGCGGATCGTAACGTAAAAGCTAGAAATATACAGTCTCAGAACATGCCAGAAGAAACCTTTTTTATAGGCACTCTAAGTGTTCGTACTTTAAATTATATAAAGAAAACGTGCTGGGATCTTAAAATGTATGTTACTAATAATAAATTTACTTGTGTATTAGATTAAGGCGCGGATACAAATGTTATGTCACTGATTTTATACAAAAAACTGAAATTACCGCAAGAAGATCTACTTGTCTAGTAAAAATAACTGTATTTGGTGGAAAGTCAATTCACATAGTAGGAAGTTGTTCATGAAATTGTAGTTTTAATAATATGACAGAAGTCATACCATTTGTAATAGCTAATATCGAATGTCCAACTGTATTGGGACTACCCACTTGTGAAAAAATTGGCGTGTTAAAAAGAGTATTCTCTGTAGAAAATGATTGTAATGATATTTTAAAACAATATGAGGATATATTCAAAGGGTTAGGGTGTCTTCCTCCTGTTTGCCACCTAAAATTGTCCGCAAATGCAGTACCGAGCGTCGATCCTGCTAGGAAAGTTCCATTCGCTTTACACGATAAATTACACTCTAAAACACGACTGTAATTTTACACTCATTTTGCACATAATAATATAGTAAACTTACGTAATATTTTACTAATAATTATTTCGTTGGCGTATTTATATTTATACCCTTATAGAATATGCAATGTACTATTTTACATACTTCTACGCAAAAATACATAGCCTCTCTTCCAAAACACGTATAACATAATCACATCTTTACATATCAAATGTCCATATTTACACATCGATGTCGCATTTACCAAAATTTACACAGAAATGTGTAATTTTCAGCATTATGCGCATTTGTTGTGCATTTATGTTGCGAAATTCACTCGAATCGTGTAGAACAATTTAGCATCGAATTTCATTCTTTCATTTGTAGTCCGTGTGTGTGCCGTGCAGTTGCAAATTTTCAAACGTGTTTAGTGAGTGTCAATAGTATAGTGTATGTAGTTTTATATTGTGGCACTAAGTTCCGGTGAGGTATTAACTTTTGTTTTTAAAGATAGTAGTAGGTCGGAAATGAACAAATGAACAACAACAAGTGAAGATGATTTGGGCAACATCGAAGTATTACACTCCATATTTATCAATAACGAGTTCAATAAAGCCCTATTTTATGGAATTGTAATTAAAATGTGGTACAATGAATCAAGTCTTCTTTATGAAAGTTACACTCAAAATAAATATTACTCATTGGAAAGTATCGAGAAATGTTTGTCAAGTCAGCCAATACATATTTTTAATTTTAAATCCCAATATTATTTTTCGCCATCTTGTACTTTTATCCCAAAAAATAGATATTAGTTCGAAATATTATACGATTATTTAGATTTAAGACCCATTGGATAAAATGGAAAAAATAGCAGTTCAAATTTGGAGTTCCTGCCGTAAAATAAAAAAAACGTTTATGTCCAATCCCGATATGGAAAATGTAATAAGTAGAAGTAAAATTTTTCTTTGATTAAACTTCATTATTTTGATTGTACATTTTGATTTTGGTATTACAGCAAATCACTTCGGCCTCAAGGGAACAAAACTTGTTTTAGAAAAGGACGGCTCCGAGATATGTGACAACGACGTGCTGGAGTACTACGCTAAAGAGAAATATATCTTCTTGATTTTGGACGAAAAGGAAGAATCGAAGCAAGAAACTGCGAGTATGTTAAACCTGTCGGCGTTGTTTAACGAACATTTGCCAGAATCACCAGGCACAGGATATTTAGAACCTGTAGAACTCTCCACCTCTCCACTTCCTCAACTTCTGTCATCACAGCAACAATCGAAAACTTTGACGACGAAAGATTTGTTTTGAATTCCACTCCATCTACAAGCATGACTACTACCACGGCAGCGTCAACACAAGAAGCTAATAAGCCAAATTGTTCACTTTTATTTGCGAACTTTATAGTAGGTAAAAGATGCCCCCTGACGTACTCAATTTACTTAATACGAGGAAGCCATTGAGCAGAAGAATGAATGCACTAGCTAACATTGTGGTGGATGAATTAAGACAAATTTCCTTGTACATTCCAATGACAATTTTACGAAATGTGGCACATCAAATATCTAGCAAATAACCGGAATCAGTGCTCATTAGAGACAAAGACGGAACCTTTTTAGCTACGACACCGGTGCCTCTAATAACGATCATGAAAAATCGTAATAATTTTCTGAATAGAGCCATAAACAAAAAAAAAAAAGATCCTCTTTCTCCTGATATCCATATTAAAAATAGACGAAGGTCAAACCTTTTAAAAGCTACGTGCATCAATTGGCAACCAACGGGAGATGAGTCTTGTATGCGTTTCAAGCAAAAAGTGTTGCAAGACCTATTTATTAAGTCAAGTGAAGACAATGTTACTGTGGAAACATATATGGAAGACTGTTTCCCATTGCAAAGAACATTTTTTAATTCATTGGATTGAATTCCATCAATTACGGAAATAAAAGAAAAATTGCCATACATTTCCAAAGAAAAATGCTTATATGACCATTTCGAAAAATTAATGGATATTGATCCAGTTAAATTTGAGCTTAATTTTCAACGGAAGCAAAAGCAGTTTTTAATTTTTTCACAAATATAAAAAAAAACGAAATTTGTGGAATCGAACGAAGCGATGAGCAGGTTTTCATTTTAAAGGCTATTGCAACATACTTCAAGGAGAACCCAGATTTTCTGTTCAAAAAATTTGAGGTACCTTTTTTTGATTTGTATATTCGTCTGTAGACATCAAGTTTAATTTCCATTTCTTTACTTGTATAGTTGGGATCGGCCTTTGACGAAATCGTAGAAAATGTACCTACCAACACACCTTGGGTTGCTTTTACACGTATGTTATTTTTATTTGATTAATATATTTATGTTGCAATAAATTAATAAGTATTCAGCTAGTTACCAAAAACGTTCCTTTTCATTTCCTTACATACAGAAATTGATCCGAAAAATGGGTGGCATACTTATTCATCGAGAGGCAGTTGATCGAAAAAACGGATTGCCAGATATTGCAGATAATGACGAAAATTATTTGTTATTTTTATGTGTTCAACCTTTTGTACCCAAAAGAATTGAGCCAGACACTCGAATTCATTGTTCGATACTTTTTAAATTATCAGAACGAAAATGTAAGGGGCAATAAAAAGCACATTAATAGCCTCAATAAAATTTTAACTTTGATTAAAAAATTAAATGAGCTATCATTTGAATAGTAAATATGATGTGTAAATAACGTCCTATAATTATTCCTGTATAACTTCTTTGGTGTACATTTTTGCAGTTAATAATAAGATACCTACATAGATATAGAAAAAAAGTCGCTGAAAAAAAAATTGTTTGTTTATTTTATTTATAGTCTACCTACGTCTCTTACCATATGCATGGGTTTCAAGCAATGTAAATGTACTGACTATGATTAATTGATACCGTAAACTATATTAGTAACGATGTAAAACACAGATGATACTCCTATTTTTTTATTTTTTTTTTTATTTTAAGAAATTTATATAAACATACATCTCGATGTCAAAAACATAAAGATAAGAATGGAATTACTATAAAAAAGACATCTTCAATGTAAATATCGACTTTGCAACAATATAATTATTCAAAACATAGGCCCTTTGTGTAACTGTAAGTATTGCGGGCGTAACATTCAAAATTAATTTAATCATACAATGTATAATTTCCTACGGCCTTAATTATTTAAAACATTAAATTGAAATAAAATTAGATCGTATAAGTTTTGCGCTAAGGATAAAATAACGAGCTACATAATTCCACATTAATAAATGTTAATGCATACTCTATGCCTACGTTTAGCATTCTGCACAATAAAAAAAAAAAACAATGAATTAAAAAGAAAAACTTCAAACTAAAATTGAATTATTACCCAAAATAATTTGACAAATATCGATATAAGAATTTGTTTTATGTCAATAAATATACGTTCCAGTTACTATTGAAAATGCAACTAAATAAACCTTGTTTTCTATTACTTCTGTTTTCATCAACAATAATAATACATAATGTACATAGTTTAAGTTGGATTTTATATCGTTTTATTACCAAAACTCAACACCATTTTCAGCAATATTCAACAAAAAAAATCAGTATCGTATTCTGTTCAATATGCCTAATCCTACCAACTATACTGTTTTTAAAAGGATAGTCCTTTTTTTCATTTCTGATCCTTTTATAAATCTGTACTTTTTTTATACTTTATTTGACCATTTTTTAGAAAAAAAGAAAAAAGTACTTTGAATCTCGCTGAGATGTTGACATAACCGCCTCGATCAACGAGCGTGATAAGAGATATATCCCAAATATTCATTGTCGTACGCGGGGTGACGTTTCTTGAGGCGCAGGTACATGATGCCCCACGTCATTCCTCCGTACTATTTACTTTGAATTGAATGCACATAATAATTTTAGTCGAAACACCGGCATGCATCAAACGCACCCATTGTCTGTATTCCACGACTCACTTCACATTCTTTCTACATTTACACCAGTACTAGTCTATGTATATTCCAGTTTCCGATTCCGTTACTTGAAAATTTGTCTTGCTCTCTGTTTTAATTACATATTGAACGGAAAATGCCATTTCGATCGCGTGGAAAGTGCATATTTAACGCTGACTTAGCAAAAAAATACCCATTTTTAAAAAAAAAGTGATAGGAAAGAGTGACAGTGATGTAGAGTGTAGTATTTGCCGCGGCCAAATTAATATTGCAAATAGTGGAAAGTCCAGCATCGATCAACATCTGAAAATGGATAAACATATTAGAGCGCTTCATCGTAGTAGTGCTTCTTCGTCTGTTAGCAATTTTTTTTCGCCGGCGAAAGATTTGCTAACCCCTGCCTACGAATGTGTCTGGGCATTTCACACAATTAAATCAAATCACAGCTTTGCTTCGACAGAATGTTCTATAAAACTTCTAAGAACCTGCTTTGCACTGAAAAATTGGCACAAGGTGCCAAGCCATAATCAATAATGTCTTAGCTCCGTATGCAATGAGTGTTATTAAAAACGAATTGTCGGAAAGGAATTTTCTTTGTATATCAACCGATGCATCAAATCACGGCAACACTAAATTGATGCCAGTAATAGTCCGGTATTTTATTCCAACAATTGGAATACGTGTGAAAATGTTGGAGCTAAGTTCGGAGAAAGGTGAGACAGCACAGCTCATTTCCGACTTGATAAAGCGTACTGTTGAAAAAATCGGAATCGCCGAAAAAGTTGTTGGCTTCTGTGGTGACAACTGCCCCACAAATTTCGGATCACGCGAGCGAGGTGGAAGCAACAATGTATTTTCTATTTTAAAGCGATGGAAACCAGGAATTGTTGGTGTTGGCTGCGCTGCACATATTGTCCACAACGCACTGAAGTCGGCTTGTGACCGACTGCCGATGGATTTAGAATGCGTGGTCGTAAAAATTTATTCTCATTTTTATATAGACACAATTCGTATTGAAAAACTGAAATCCATTTGTGATTCAGAAAATGTGGAATTTTCGAAACTGCTGGGGTACGCCAAGACCCGTTTTTTGGTACTGGGACCTGCGATAGGATCGATTTTGAAAATTTTCGAACCACTAAAGGACTATTTTTTGGGTCCAAAGATGTGTCCGAAAATAATCGAGGACTTTTTCCATTCGCCTTTTGCTAAACTTTGGCTGCTTTTTGTAAAAGATCAGCTAATAAGCCAAAATAATTATGGAATAGTGTCAGTTTTAATTGATTTGCCTTTCTCCTTATAGGCCAACTACTTCGCAGAAACCGTGCTGAAAATAGAAGGTGACAACGTACCAGCTGTCGATGTTGCCCACTATTTGGAAGTCTTAAAAGGAAATGTGCTGCTTCGAAAACAGGAAAAGTATCTAAATCCTGCGACTGAAACCGAGTACAATCGTCTGACTAAAAATGGATACGCTCACGAACCACTGGAAACTGTATTTGTTCAGTTTTATGGTAATTTAAAAGTTGTTCCTATTGTCGTAATCGTATCTAATTTCATTTTGGTATTTCAGGAGATGTTTTGGATTATATAACTGCATGGACTGAAGAGTACTCTATTTTCTAAGAATTCTCTTGGGTGTCACTACGAAATTTTCCAAACTGGTCGGCGGTAAAAATGTCAATGAGAAAAGTGGCCGCGAAAACTAATTTCAACGAAGAGAAAAATTCATCTAAAGTCTTGGATCAATTCAACTGTGTAGAAAAGTATTGCACCGACGAAAAACTATCCGAGTGGAATTTAATGCAAAAGTGTACCGAGGATCGCTGGGTAGAAATCTTTCAACATTTGCATGCACGGCAAGTGCCATATTTTGAATTGTCGCAAATCGTTGAATATATATTTTGTTTTCCCGGCTCGTCGGCTCCAGTCGAACGTGTCTTCGCAAAATCAAACAAACTTTGGAAACAAGAGTGCTCGGCCCTCCAAGTGTCGACACTTAAATCTATGCTGACGGTGAAGATTAATATGAATTATTCTTGTGTTGAGTTTTTCAATTTCATTAAAACACAACCCGAACTTCTCCGAAAAATTTCCGGCCAGGCGAAATATGATTTTAAGGAGCCAGAATCAAGTACGAGTGTAATGTCAATTGATATTTCCCTTAACGACGAGTCAGACTAAGGCGGGTCTCATTAAAACGATAAGTTGCGACGATCTTAACCATTAAACTGTTTACAAAAATACAAATTTTCCACGTTGTTTTTTGTTTTCAAAAAAAAGACTTACATTAACAAAATTCCTTTATTTTCAATTTTTCGAATTTATTTTATATCATTTATATTATATTACATTTGAATCGGTATCACGAACTTATTAATGGCATAAAATAAACACTGAACTTTACCTTATTACCCATTTTTATTTTATACATAGTGTACTTTTTTGTCCTTTTTTTTGGAAAAGGTCATATCCTTTAAATTCGGAAATACTAGTTGGCAGCATTTCCAAATCAGCAATTTGTTGAAATCTCCGCATTGCATAACCGCAAATTGCTGATTTGGTTAGTTTTCACACTAGTTTTTTTTAATCGTTCTTACTTTAAAAAATCATCGAATATGTATGTACATATTAAAAAAAAAAAATTAGTGCGAATTTAAATTAAATTAATCTTTACGCGTTAAATAGGCGGAAATTTCAACCCGTTATGTGAATTAGTGATAATATTAGTGATATTACAGTGAGTATTAATAAAGCAGTCATCGTGTACAGAACGTTCTTTCAATAATACATTACATGGCGCAGCCGGAAAGTTTAACCATGCGGTCGTGAATAAAAATTAAAGTTAAAAGTTAATGTGATGGGATTAGCTAAAAAAAGCAAAAAGTGTGTAGTTGATCACCAACAAAGTTTCGAAAAGAAGTTACGAGGAAGACCACCTAAAACCCGTATAGTTGAGGTTCACGCAGCAACCATGGATTACTTGAAAAAAGTCGATGAGCTGGACTTAGATGGCAACTTAGCGGAAAACTGGCGAAGTTTCATCGAAAATTTCGAAGTGTTTCAAATAGCGGCCGAGTTATCTAAAAAACCAGCGAATGTACAAGTGGCGATTTTCTTGAACTCGGCGGGAAAAGCAGCGATTGATCTCTTCAAAACTTTTGATTTAGAAGAGGCCGCAAGAAATAATCTACTGTCTGTGAAAAAGGCATTTGAGGCACACTGTGTGGCGAAAAAAAACGAGGTATACGAATCATTTCTGTTTCATTCTAGAAATCAGGCGCCCGGGGAACCGTTCGATTCATTTCTTCTTAGTTTAAAGAAATTAGCCAAAAACTGCGATTTCCAAGATAATGCCCGCATGTTACGGGATCGAGTCGTGCTGGGTGTGAGTGACAAGCATTTGCAAAGAGATCTTCTCAGAGTTGAAGATCTTACAGTGGAGAAAGCAGTTCAAATCGCCAAACAGCATGAAGCGGTAAAGCAACATTTAGAACAGATGGCAGGTGTGAGAGACTCCAATCTGGATGCAGTGCAGCAAAAGACATCATTGAAAGACATGGGAAAGTACAATACAAAAGGTAACTGGTCAAATAAAAACAGTAACGAGCTAATAAGGTGTAAATTTTGCAATACTATGCACAAAAAATATAGAGAAAGTTGTCCAGCTTATGGAAAAAAATGCACTATCTGTGAAAAACCGAATCATTGGGCGGTAGTGTGCAAAAATAAAAAGAAACAAGTTCATAATGTAGAAGTTGATGACAATTTATCGAGTGAGAATGAATTTTTTTTAGATGTAATTGATTATTGTATTGAAAAAAATGAACCGTGGTATATCAGTCTGCAAATTCAATCAAATATGATAAAGTTCAAATTAGATACGGGTGCTGATATTAATGTAATTCCGATTAAATATTTAAAATCGCTTATAATCTTGGTGAAACGAGAAAAAGATACCAAATTAAAGGCATATAATGGATCCGAGATTAGTACGCTGGGTGTGATTGACGTTGAAGTTTTATATAGAAATATCAAAACAAAATTGAATTTCTTTGTTGTTGAAAATGAACGCGCAGTGCCTATTTTAGGATTGAAAGCATGCATAGACTTACATTTAATTAAAAAAGTGGATTCTATCAAAATTGACACAGAGAAACAGTTGTTCGAACAATTTAAAGATGTTTTTGAAGGTGTCGGGTGCTTTTTAAGAAACTTTAAAATTCAGCTAAAAGCTAATGCTATACCTGTAGCGAGACCCGCTCGAAGAGTTCCACAAACTCTTAAAAAACCTCTATATGACGAACTGGAGCGGCTCTGCCAAAACAATATCATTGAGAAAGTAAACGAATCTTCTGACTGGATCTCCAATATAGTAATAGTGGAGAAACCGAATGGGAAGATTCGCGTTTGCTTGGATCCTCAAGACTTAAATAAAAATATAAAAGAAGAATTTTATGAAATACCATCATTTGATGACATCAAACCAAGTTTTTGTCATAAACAAATATTTTCTGTATTTGATTGTAGGGAGGGATTTTTCCAAATTGAGCTATGTGAAGATTCCAGAAAACTATGCACTTTTAGTACTCCATTCGGACTCTTCAGATATAAAAAGATGCCGTTTGGATTGAAAATAGCACCGGAGGTATTCCAAAAAGTTAATGAGGATAATTTCAAGAATATTCCAAATGTTATTATCTACATAGATGACATATGTATTGCAGCTTCAAATAAAGAAGAACATGACAAATCTGTGAATTTACTTATGGAAAGAGCTAGAATGCTAAATGTAAAATTTAATAAGGACAAACTTCAGTTTAGGAAAACTCAAATTGATTTTCTAGGACACACTATAAATTCGAATGGAATATCGTGTGATAGCAGCAGAATGAAGGCGATTGAATTCTTAGAAGCTCCCAAAACTAAAAAAGATCTTCAAAAACTGTTGGGTTTTATAAATTATGTAAGGAGTTATGTGCCAAACTTAGCAGAGATATCAACACCTTTAAGATTGCTTTTAAAAAAAGATTCTGTGTTTAGATGGGGACAAAATGAGTCTAATTGTTTAGATAGAATTAAGAACGTTATTAAAAGTTCGCCGATTCTTGCACATTTTGATGCAGGTGAAACAATCTCCTTACAGACTGATGCGTCAAAAAATGGATTGGGGGCATGCTTAATGCAAAAATATTACAGCGAGTCTTAATAAAGCAGTCATCGTGTACAGAACGTTCTTTCAATAATACATTACAATGTGTAAACAATATATTGAAAAGTACATTTTCTGATCGAATATTGCATGCTTGAAAGTACTATATTCACGACATAATTAGTGTAAAAATACACATTCAAGGCGCAATGGTACATATACTATGTTTAAAATTACATCTTTTCGTAAAAATTTAACTTCATATTCCTCACAAATTTACACAAACTGAAGTTAAAAATTACACAATTACGATGTACTTATTTTACGACAAAAAGGTGTAAAATGCAACGTTCCGCCTGTTGTGTAAATTTAAAGCAACGAAAATAGGAAACTAATTTCCTAGTATAATGTATGTAAAATTCAACTAAATTGTCTTAGAGTGTACCGATTTATTGGTGGAAACCTAATTGGCGAAGAAAGCTGGTCTGGAATTGACGATATTGTGGCGCCAACAAACTTGTCATCCTTAACCAAAGAACCTGTTCTACTTGATGGCTCCAACGCGGAAATCTCACGAATAAGGCAAGCTTTGCAAGCGGAAGCTGATAATAGTAGCGAATCATCAAGCAGTACCTGGATGCAATACGCAATTCCTTTCGGGAATCGCTCTTGCCTTATCTTCGCCATTATCGCGTGTGCAATGCGTACAGTTCGACATCATGACGAAAGTGCATCCAATTTCGTTAGCCACTTACCGCCGGAGACAGAGTGATGGGAACATGGTTCACCTTACAACCCTTAGAGGGATCCGCCACCAGGACAGGTTCCATCGTAAATACTGCTGAACCAACGTAGACCACACTCAACAAATTGCTACAATGAACAAATGATACAAAAAAAAAGCCAAGAAAAACTCTTATGTTCTTATTAAATTTCATACTTAGCTACTTTACTACTATTGCTGTTTTTTGTATGCTTCAAACATTTTCGGTTTAATTTAATGGTTCATTCATAAATAAAAAAAAAATCAAGTAATGTGATATGATGTATTTTATTGTAACAGTTCATGTGTCAATGAAAACAAACAAATTAATATTTCGCACATCTCTTAATATTTGCAGGGGAGTGTGTTTAAAGCATGTACTGGCTAGTACTACCAGTTCTCGGTCTTTCCGCTGTACCGGTACCGGTTTGGGAAAAACTTGCCGGTTTGCTCAACACTGGCGAAGTGTTCGTTCCAAGTAGGAAGATGGAAAGTGACAGCTAAGAAAGAATGAACGAGAATTGGTAAGACAGTTAAGTAGGTACGGTTTTTTTTTGTTGGTGGAAAGGCGGTCGACTAGTGGCGCGGGAAAGAAACGTGGCTGCTTCTGGTTTGGATGCTCGTGCCGGGCGGATGCAGTTGGAGATTGAAAAGTTGTCGATAAGAGGAATATAATGAAGTGTTTTAAGAAAAAAATAAATGTATAGTAGTGATTATTGAAAGTATCGAATAAAAAGTTCATCTTTCACGTGTGCGCGCAACATTAGCCTCGGTATTACGGGAGAAAAAGTGTTCGATTTTCAAAGGGCATTTGTTGTGGGGAGGTGTGTTGGTGGGTTGTGGCTGCATAATGGAAGGTAACGTTATTGAAAATTAACTGCTCGTACTTCAGAAAGAGTGTACTATGCAACAAAATACGATTTAAAGAAATTAAGACAGAAGGTCTCAAATTTGAACGACATGAAACACGTAATTGGTTCAACGAGAATTTGATGGCCAGGCAGCATTGTTTTTAGGTCTCCACGTGTCCTATACCATCAGGAATTTTGGTGTGGCTTCGTTTCTTTTTTTGCAGAGTCAACTCCAGAGCAAAGCGGAATCAAATATTAAAACAATAAATGCCAATCTGCTACGCGAAAGTGGAAAGATACTGGGACATGGGACGGCGCACAAAGGTAAAAGTATCTGTTGCATTGCGCCGCATTGTCAATAGTGCCATTGTTCGGTGGGCCCCCGTAACGGGAATATACTGCTGACAGCAACATTTGAGGATAGCGTGAGTATACAGTTATAGTTGCTGCATGATGCGTTTGCTGAAAAATGGACACGGGCATGGATGAAGTGTGTAATTTCAATTGGCTTGTGTGTGACGCGGCTGCTTGTGAGTAACGGGAGAAAGGCATTTTTGCCGCTAGCGGTATCGAGCTATATCGTGTTGGTAGCATGTGGTAAGTACAACACAGAGCAGATACCGTATTTGTATGGAATTTTATAGAATCGCTAAAAATTTTTTTTTTTAATTTAAAAATATTTGTTGCTTGTTAATTCAGATAGCTAAATCTATGCACAGAGCAAAAAAACTGAATTAACCTATCATTGTTATATTTTTCTTTCATGATGGCATTTACCGGCAGGTCTATCATGCAATGAAGTTTATTTTTCCCTTGAATTTACACAACTGAATTAACTGATCGGGGTTGGGATAGTAACCTAAGCTATAGTTCTAATCACTACTTCTAATAAAAAAATGTAAATATTAAGTAATAAGAATCCATTATCGCAAGGATATTAGGGTAAAACCACGTATATAATATAAACGCCCAATTACGGCCAATACTAGGCTTTTCTGGTTCGTTAGTGTAGGAATATGAGTAACTAAGCCTTTCTTGATTTCACCTCCTTTTTTCTCTGGTCTGATGGAACGTTGCTCCAAACATTCTCCTTTTTTTTCTCTGGTCTGATGGACCGTTGCTTCAATTTTCTTTCACGTTTATAGTTGGCCTGATGCGCAGAGGATTTTGAATTTTCGCGTTTTATCTCTGGTCTGATGGGCCATTAAACTTTGAGTTTTTCGTATTTCGTTGGGGAGTCCGAATAATTATTTTTTGCGCAACGGACTCCATGGTTGGGTAGAGTGAAGAGCGAAGGCCAATACCATCTAGGCTATAGCTCGAGCCGTTCAACACCGTAGGCTCGGCATCGTGTAAGAGAAGAAGAAGCAAGTTCAGTTAGGTAGATTCCCTTTTGTTTTTTTTTGTGATTTTTCACCGCAACTATGAATTATGGCAATAATCTGTTCGCGTTTAGCTTACGTGCTTCCTGATGTGATCCGTTATGGGATTCCTTGACTCCTTAGGGAGTCTTCGCTCGCACAGGCGAGTTTGCACGTGGGTAACTTTGTTGGTTCGGTTTTCTTTTCTTTGGTTTCGTTTTGCTGCCTTGTAAACGGGCTTTACGCACGATATCTTTCTATTGAATGGTCAGGTCACCGCTGCCGCTTTTTTTTTTAAGAACCACCCCATTTCTCACGACAGCTGAGCTGGTCTACAACACTGGAAAAACAAGGTTGAATTTTACATCGAAAACTCGTTGAATTTTACACCTTTTTTCTCGCAAAATTACAGTAAACGTTTATTTTTCAACAAAATTTCTAGTATACCCCCAAAATAGTGTAATATTACACAGATTTTTCAACATTATTCTATCTCAGTGTAATTTTACACTACATTTGGTGTGAAGATGTGTCATTACTTTATTCTTGTGTAACTTCACATTTTCAGTGTATATTTACCAATTTTGGTGTAAAAAATACACCTACATTTGTGTAAAACTGACTTTTGTGCATTATTGCATTTTCCTGTATCTCACAAGTGACTTGTTCTGTGTGCAGTTAGTCTGTTCCGTCCGAAGTGCGTTCGTGTGAGCATCATATTATTGTTGTGTTGTAGCGCTTTTTTGCTCTTGAGCCGAAGGGTGTGTGGCAGCTCTTGGCCGTTGCAATAACGGGTAGCTCCAGGACGATTTACACCGAAGAACGGGCTGCCGCAAATATTATTATAAACCCGGATGTAAATTTACATATTTGCCGGTGTAAATTTACATTTTTTTGTGCAAATTTGCTTATTTCTGATTTAAATTTACTTAAGTCTAAGAGGAAGTTTACTTATTTATGTGTGCAAATTTACACCAATTTTGTAGTAAATATTTACACCGTAAAGCGTAAAATTACTCTCGTTCATATAGTGGTGTAAATTTACTACTATAATAGAAGGAAAAAAAGTTTCCTCCTATTATTGGAGTAAATTTTTTTAGAGTGAAGCGTGCGTACCTGGCAGTCGCGTAAAGAGGGTTTTTCGGGACTTGGTCTCTTTTCTGGTTTCGACCTTTGGCCTTCTCGGCCATAAACACCCTCATCCTGACTGAACCCATTTGGCTTCCCTGTTAAATCCATTACAACACTGCCACGAACATCATCATCAGCGGCATTCTTAACAACGCCAGCAACAGCAACATCAGGGGCATTCCCAACACACCGTCACCATCTCCCGATATCGCATTCGACGACGATCGCCGTCTCAAGGGGGCTGATATGGCGGCAACACCGGACGGACAAGACGGCCACCAGCCCATCACATAAATCGACTCGACGACACTCGCCGCCCGGCAAACATAAAGACAGTTCATCACGCGAGCCGCCGACCAAGCTAGTCGTCAGTAAACACTAACACATATAAAACTCTGTGATACTAAGTAATAAAGAAAAGTGAACAAAACATTCATCGACAAGGACGGCAATTTAGTTCAGTGGAAGTATATTGTTGCACTTCAGCAGTTGCAGGAGAATGAAGGGTTCCATTTGGGCAATAAGCTACGGAAAGCGCATATTTACTTCGCCAAACAGAAAATGAACGTTTGGCAGTACAAACGCTGAGTAACTCTGTAGCCGACGCAATCGACTATGGCAGGGAGGCTTTAAAAATTGAAGATTTTGTAGGAAGCGAGCCCACAACAAAGTTTATAAGAATCTTCAATGATGCTTTCGACAATTGCAACAGTAGGAAATTATGGGCACAGGAAATAACAAAACAGGCACTCTGTGAACGGAATTTTGAAATAATTATGGAAATATCGAGATTATCTATTGTTATATAGATACTCATATACAATGTGTAATTTGTGACATTGCAGTATAACAATTAACTTGTATTACATTTGTAACTAACTTCATATTAATAGAATAAGCGACAATCATAAACCAGAGATCATGTGTTTCACTTGACACTTTTACAGTTAACATGGTGTCCACAGTCGAACAGAACAACAGCGAATGTCGCAAATGTGGTCAGAAACATCGTTTCCAATGTCCAGCCGCTCAAGTAAGTTGTAAAATTTGCAACAAAATTGGCCATTTTGCTAAGTTTTGCTTCAAAGCGGATCGTAAAGTAAAAGTTAGAAATATGTATACAGTCTCAGAACATGCCAGAAGAAACCTTTTCTATAGGCACTCTAAATGTTCGTACTTTAAATGATATAAAGAAAACGTGCTGGGATCTTAAAATGTATGTTACTAATAACAAATTTACGTGTGTATTAGATTCAGGCGCGGATACAAATGTTATGTCATTGAGTTTATACAAAAAACTGAAATTACCCCAAGAAGATCTACTTGTCTAGTAAAAATAACTGGATTTGGTGGAAAGTCAATTCACGTAGTAGGAAGTTGTTCATTAAATTGTAGTTTTAATAATATGACAGAAGTCATACCATTTGTAATACCTAATATCGAATGTCCAACTGTATTGGGACTACCCACTTGTGAAAAAATTGGCGTATTAAAAAGAGTATTCTCTGTAGAAAATGATTGTATTGATATTTTAAAACAATATGAGCATATATTCAAAGGGTTAGGGTGTCTTCCTCCGATTTGCCACCTTAAATTGTCCGCAAATGCAGTACCACGCGTCGATCTTGCTAGGAAAGTCCCATTCGCTTTACACGATAAATTACGTAATGAATTGGATCGCATGGAGAAAATGGAAGTTATAGAAAAACTTACGAAACCTACAGCTTGGGTGAATTCAGTATGGTGTTAACTCTCGAAAAAAAAAACGGGTCAAGTTAGAATTTGAATAACAGCATTATACGAGAACGTTATCCGTTAAAAAAATCCTGATGATAGTCGCTCTAAATTAAAGGGAGCCCCATACTTCTCGCACTTAGATGCATTTTCTGGATTTTGGATGCTTAAATTGGAGGAGGAAAGTTCTGAGCTTTGTACGTTTAAAACAGTCACAAACCAGAGATCATGTGTATCACTTGATACTTTTACGGTTAACCGAAATAATAATGGAAATATCGAGATTAGCTATAACATACATCCAAGAATTAAGGAATTTTGATCGGCCGCTGCTCATAAAGTTGAGGAGAAACGTTGGATTCAATGGATTGATCAAATGCCTCCAAAATATTGAAACCCTGTACAGTAGGTACATTAAAACAGCAGTTTTGCGATTCCTCCCACTCTACAAGCTAGGCCAAGATCACCTTGAGCTTTTTTTCAGCGATATAAGGACAGGATTGGGCTGCAATACGAATCCAACCATATGCCAATTTGCATCTATACATAGATATAACAAACTTATATTCAGAGTACAGTTAAGAGATGGAGTAATGGGCAATTGCGTTCTACTAGAGGAAATCCCTATTCTCCACTTCACATTCAAAAAACCTTTGGATTCGAACAGCACCATCGTTCGAAGAAACCAATGATTAAGGAAATACAAAAGGATAGATCATAATTGTGTATGTCACTGTACGTGTAGGTAACCAACTGTCTTTTTTTTTACAAAACTATCAGCTGGTTCTACCTCAATGACAGTTCGAGTTGTTGTCGCCGCGTTGTGATTACGATCCAATTAGTTTCCGACCGTAATTCAGTGGAAATTATTAGTGAAACAATCGGTAATCCTTAACAAATCAATGTTTGTGTGCTTAAAATAGTATCGCGGAAAGAAATTATAAAATAATTACATTTTGTGCGTGATTTATTGTAGAAATGGAGTGCGCGATGCAAGGCTGCCAAAACAGGAAGGTTTCCCGACGCAAAGGGATATCTTTTTACAGGTAAGCATAATGTATCATGATCATTTAGAACTGTTTTTAGTATACACGCGAGAAATTTTAATGAAGTGCTTATCCTGTAAGTGAAATTTTAGTGATTTAGTTCATTGTGTCCATCACCATTGTGGCTATACGCGTTGACCTTGAATAAAAACATGTGTTCAATTTACATTCTACCCATCGTCCAGTGGCGTATCACCAAACATGAAATACAGGGATAATCATTTTAAAGTAGTGTATTCTTTTGGTGCATTGTTGGGTTTCACATTATGTACTATTAAACACAACAAAACCAGAAGTATTGTAATAATGTATTTGTATTTTTTATTTAAGTATATTAGACAAATAAGATAACATGTTCTTTTTTTTTAGATTTCCAGAAGATGTCTTCCTACGAGCTGCCTGGATTCAGGCAACTGGATGGAGGAATAAACCAATTATCTCGAATACGTATGTCTGTTCTGATCACTTCGAAGAAGATGATATTGTACGACATAAGAACAGAACGAATTTGTTCGAAGGGGCAATACCTATTCAAAATCGTTCTTTACCTGTAGGTATTAGATTTTAGTTACATCAGCAAATATAATGTTTACTAATTGATTAATATAGGCGGTTACGGAAGAAGCCCACACGGTATATGCACCAGATGTTGCTGAATATGGTCATATCTCCAATGTTTTGGTAGGTTTGAAAATAAATTGTAG
Organism: Microchrysa polita; assembly: GCA_949715475.1. NCBI lineage: Eukaryota > Metazoa > Arthropoda > Insecta > Diptera > Stratiomyidae > Microchrysa > Microchrysa polita. Next base: position 43,648,122 of record OX454415.1, on the reverse strand, counting down.
TCAATTTCAATCCAATAATAAATTTGTAATATTTTATAATAGGTCCCACCTTTTGAGGATACAGCTGCGTCAATTGGAAATGAAAATGCTTTCGTAAGGATGATAGTTTTATTCGGTTTTGAATATTGTTGTATTATGATATAATTTTTTCAGATATTTTGTGAAGACCTTTTTGTACCTTCGGTAAAATCAAATATTCTCGATTATGGAAGTTCTTCTCAAATAATGGTAATTTTGATAATAATAATTTATATGGAGTGAAAAAATATTTGCCTTTATAGAATGTTACAGCGACCGGAGTATACTCAACCAACAATGAAGTGTATGATCCAGTTTTGTTCACAAACGAAAGCGTGAGTTTGTTACTATACTATGTGTAATTCATTTTTTAAAAGATTAATAGCACTTTGGATATTTTTTGTTATTTAGGATATACCTGACAGAAGACTTACAAATTCTGCCATGTTGGAAAACGATGATGCTGTAAGTAATCAATTTTATATGTTTATGTACATTTAATTTGAATTAATACCATGATTACGACTTCATTTCATTCTTAAGATTATGCTGACATGCAATAATAGCCTCAACGACTTGGTTGACTTGCAAGATAGTACTTCTATAATACAGATAATAAAAAACAGCTTACAGGCCATGGTAAACTTATAGAAAAGTACAATCATGTAAATATTTACTTTTTACTATGTAACTACAGGATGTGGATACGGTTGCTGAGGGATTCACTGCTGAAAGTAATGGCTGAATTCAAATTGTAAGACAAAACCGGACGGGTAAACTTGCAAGACAAGAACCATCGTTCTTACAATCTGAATTGCACAATGCTTGTCTGCTGGCCACTACAAAAGCTCTCGCCGGGTGTTTGTTTGTGCTAATAAACGGACGGCGAGAGCTTTTGTAGTGACCAGCAGACAAGCATTGTGCAATTCAGATTGTAAGAACGATGGTTCTTGTCTTGCAAGTTTACCCGTCCGGTTTTGTCTTACAATGTGAATTCTCCCAATAGCTTGTCGAATCTAAACACTTCTCCTTAATTGGTATATGTATATGAATGATTAAATGTAAGACCAAGGTTTGTCCTTATTGAATACTGAAGTAGAATCTTTGATGAAATGACCACTGTGTGTAGGACGCTCAGTGTGGTCATCGTAATATAAATAGATCTGCGTTTGTTTATACAACGCATATGTAGAACAAATGTGTCCTTTCTGATATGAATGTTAAGAAGGATACATTTGGGTTAGATCACCGAACTCTATTCAGTCTGGATTTGACTTTAGAGTGCGGTGTTTGTGCTTAGTTGAAGTGAATAAATAAATAGTGTAGTGCCCAATTGCAATAGCGGAATTGGTAAGTAGAATCTCACAAAAACAACTGTGTTGTAAAAGGTGTCCGCCAAAGAAAAAGTCATCAGCCGCAAAAAGGATTGATATAAATACATTCCCGCCAAAATACTCGCATCTTGTCTCAATGATGCTGGTGGAGCAAATTTTTTTCAACGCTTATTGGCGGGGAGCTGAACGCTATGTTCTTTTCTTGATAATTTTGAAGCTTCCAGTCTTATAGAAAATAAAAATGCGTTTTAGAACCTTATTTAGCTTTCTTTCGTATGAAACTCGTTTTTTTTTCTATACGATAAAAGTTCTTTCATAAATTTCTTAACATTGATTTTATTTTGTTATTAACCTTATTCAAGCTCCCCGCCAAATAGCGTTGAAAAAAATTTGCTCCACCAGCATCATTGAGACAAGATGCGAGTGTTTTGGCGGGAATGTATTTATATCAATCCTTTTTGCGGCTGATGACTTTTTCTTTGGCGGACACCTTTTACAACACAGTTGTTTTTGTGAGATATCATATATTTTTGCAGTTTTCGATTTACAAAATTCGTAAATATATTATGAAGACGATATTCATTGCCCTATTGTCACGAATTTGTTTGAGAACAATAATTATAAGAATGATAAACCCTTGCTAACCTTCGTCTCCTTGGTAACCTTGCTCGCCTTGGTAATCTTAGTAACCACAGTACACTTGACTACTTTGGTGATCTTGCAAACCCTTAGTAACCTTGGTAACCCCGATGGCCTTGGTAGCCCTAGTAACCTCGCTAACCTTGGTATCTTTAAACATAACATTAAACTTAATGATAACCCTAACTTTGACCATAACCCTGGCCTATACCTAAACCTCAAACTCAGACTCAACCTTAACCCAAACCCTATCCTTACATTTAACCCTAATATTAACGTTAACTGCGATGTAACAATAACTTTAACCCTATCCGTTACACTAAACTTGATTTTGACTTTAACACCTTAGCCCTAAATTGAGTCTAAACCTTTACTTCATCTCTATCACATTCATCCTAATCTTAAATCTTAATTTTTAATGTAACCATTAAGCCTCACTGGGTACTCAATATGTGATTCAAATAACATCCATATTTCCTAAGTTCCACATTGCGCCTAAGACACATAGAGAAAGACATGTACATGTGAAAATATCCTTTTATCCCTCATCAAAGGTCCCGAAAACCTGTTGAGTCCTGATGAGCATTGCTTTTACAACAATAAAGTGGTTTCATGACCAAGAATCAGGGATAGCTATGAAATTCACTATATAACTATCAGTACCTTTTTGCCTACCACAACAGGATCAAACCGGGTGGAATTACAAGAATAAATCTACATGCCAAATTTTGTTCAAATTAACTCATCAGAATTCCTTGAAAAATCGATTTTCCATATGCCATCATCACGTAACTCTGTTTGAACACAACAGAATACACCTTGACAAAACCGATTTGGTGTCCCAGCGGCATATTTAAGCTTCCACCAAACCAGCGCAGAACGGTAGCGGTACGTGTCAGAATGTATAAAATAGTTTCCGCCGCGGTACACCACGGAGTACTTGTCAATTCTTGTGGTGTATGTGTTGTGTGTACCGCGTACCGCTACCGCGCTGATTTGGTGGAAGCTTTAGGATCATCGGGATGAATGAAACATCCAATATTAAACTAATATGTACGTACTCGTATATATGAGACGAACCAAAACAGGAACTTTGACCCGCCCCCTCTCTTGCAGACGATCTAAAACTGAAAATTTTAGATACAAAAGATTGATCGGTCCTACCAATTATACTATACGATTCTTTTCTAGGCTTTTTTCGGGCCTATCCCCGACTTGAAATGCTTCCTTTAAAACATATAAAAAGATTTAAGCGAGAAACTCGATGTATTTTTTCACATTTTCCGCTGTATCTTTTTTTCTACTTCACGGATCGAAGCAAACGATAGCCTATGCACACCTTCACGACAGACTCTATCAATGGGAAAAGAGACCAAATCCCGAGATGCCCTCTGCAAGGCTGTAGCCCTGTCAATGAACGACAAGAACAACGAGAACAACGAGAACAACGAGAACAACGAGAACAAGATTTTTGAAAAAATGCGATTTTCAAACTCTTATATCTCCGGTGTTTCTTATCGTATCATCTTGAAATTTTCTACACTTCGTAAGACGGCGCGAACGACAACGCTTACCGAATTTGAAGACTCAGGACCAACCAGGGTCCGAGCTACAGAGGTCCGAAAACCCGTACTTGTTCCGTCGTGTAAACATAGTCTTAGTCGCTTCTCACTTTTTATTTGTTCAAATTTCTTCGTTTTTCTTTGGCGTGCGGGACGCTCCCGCGTCCCTAGATTACTGAGTGATTTGGTAGGATTGTTAAATAGTGTAGCTTTGAAGATAATACATACTCGTTATTGGTCGAGCTTTTATTGTGCCCCAGTGACGCCATCACCTCGTGAGGATGTGCCCTTGGCGATGGAGTCATGGGGAGTATTCAAAAGTGCACCAACGATTACCTCATCTCGTGAGGATGTGCCCTTGATGAGGGAATCGTGAGGAAACTGGTTTTGGCAAGTCGATTGTGTCATCATCTGAGGATGTGCCGTTGATGACACGTTGACGTAAATTGCCTTTTACCTGGTTGCAGTGGCGAACCTACGTAGGGGTTTTAGGGGTTCAAAATTAAAACATGCGTGTTTCGAATTTGATACTTTACCGAAGATTTTAAGTAGCAAGTCATTAAATATATTTTGTTCTAGGTTCCCACAAACGATATTTCAATATTTTGTCGCCGTCCACTTCATGATGAAGAGTAATACGCTGTACTGACAAGCCTATGGGAGCCAAGTACAACGTTTAAATTTCCCGTGTCGGATAAAAGAAATTTAAAATTTCAATTGACGTGGATTCGGTATTTTAACTGGCTGGTTTACTCCCAGGGTGAAGGATGCAGCTTATTACCTTCTCTCAAAGTTCCGTTGGTAAAGGAAGTCATGAAGTTCCAAACTTTTTAGTTTTAACGGGACTTCGTGATTGGAAAAGGGCTTTGGAAAAATTTAGAGACCACCAAAGCAAAGTCTACCACAAAAATGCGGAACAAGATGCGCACAATTTCAAATTAATTTTTGAAAATAAAAAAAATAATATATTGTGCGACGTCGATGAATCCCGGAAACAGCAACAGCTACTAAACAGGAAGAAATTGACGCCAATTATTCGTGCGATTGTATTTTGCGGTAGACAAGGAATTGCTTTAAGAGGCCATCGTGCTTTTGGCCAATTTCAACGGGAGCTACCACTAGAAAATGATGGCAATTTTAGGGCTTTGCTTAGGTTTGCCATCGAAAGCGGCGATGAAATGCTTGATTCGCATATAAAAACAGCGGCAGACAATTCGACGTATTTAAGCTGGCGAATACAAAACGAAATAATTGATATTTGTGGGAAACAAATAACAAAAAAAATTGTTAATCGGATCAATAATTCGGGCTGTTTCGCATCTATTGCTGATGAGACACAGGATGTGTCCGGCATTGAACAATTTTCTGTTTGTGTTCGTTTTGTTGACAAAGCAGATGGAAAATACTGCCTTCGCGAGGACTTTTTGTGCTTTGTTCCCGTAAGCGATACTACGGGAAAGGGACTGGCAAGTACGTTATTGTCTACATTGCGAAACATCGGCATCGATATTAACTTGACGAAGTCCCAAGGTAATTATGAAATATTTTATAAAGATCATACATATGTTTTAAATTAATGGCAAAAATATGAATAGGATTTTATTTAAACGAAATTAATAAAAACTGATAATCATATTCTATTCAGGCTACGATGGTGCACGTGCTATGAGCGGACAATATAATGGATGCGCAGCTATAGTTCGTCAAACTTGTCCAGAAGCTGTATACGTTCATTGCTCCAATCATAGTCTGAATCTTGCTATTGCACATTCTTGTGAGATTCCTCAGATAAGAAACACCCTCGGAATAATAAAGGAAGTGGTCAATTTCTTTCGTTTGTCGACCAAAGCTGGGTTCGCATTAAAATCATGCATCGAGAAATCATGTCCAGCAGCAAAGCAAACTCGCTTACTAAAATTTTGCCAAACACGATGGGTTGAGCACTGCAATTCATTGGCTTTATTTTGGGATACGTTCGAGTACATCCACGAGGCTCTCGAAGAATTGAAGGATAATAGGAGTTTTTCGGACATCAGTAAACCGCACTCCCTTCTGTCATCGATATCCACAACTGAGTTTCTTGTCACGTTGGCTGTTTTAAAGCCAATTTTTAGTTTGGCGAAAAATGTGAGTCTACAACTTCAAAAAGAAGACTGCGACTTAGCTCGTTGTGTTGAGTACACTAACAACCTGCACGAGGAAGTGGAAAATATTCGACGAAATGCAGACATAGAATTCCAATTTCTATTCTCTAAGGTTAAGGAAAAGACGGAAAAGATTGGCTTGGACATAAAGGTTCCTCGTCGAGTTGCACACCAAATATATCGAGACAACTACGGGGGCGATCCAGAAACATATTTTCGACGATCAATGTTTATACCGTTTTTGGATCATTATTCCAAGCAACTAGAAGTCCGTTTCCTTGATCACTGTCGACGACACGCGCTCTATTTGGATGTCTTCGACCCTGCACGCGCATCCGCTAAGAAATTCAATATATGCATTAAATTTCGTTCTCAAATTCTATGTGAAAATTGTTATATTGTATAAGCACTTTTAGTTTATAAATTGCATGTCAATAAAAGATACTTTGCCAGTCAATCGTGTTTTTTCTATTACTATTGGCTGTCCGTCGTCGCTTGTATTAGCGACAATTTTTTGGTCCGTCGAGCCGGATTATACGAAACAGCATCCACATCATCCCAATTGTCAGTTGATTCCACCGGTTCAAATAGACTTGGTGGCTCGTCATATTTCTTACTTCCTCCCGGCTTGCTACTCACGTCGAGTGTATGAACGTACAGTTCCATTGTTTTCCGATCCTCGCATACGGCATGATGATGCTTAATTTGCGTTTCCGGCAACATATGCGATGTATTGAAAGTGCACTGAACCATTCGTACGGGTGGTGCGATTCCGGACACTTTTTGGCCATCTTCGCATTTTTTCAAATGAATCGCCAGACGACTCTTCAACATTTGATGAGCCGGATTGTAAGGACATTGTACGAAAGTATCAATGCCACGCTCTTTCATACAGCCGTCGGATTGCATGATTATGAAGCTAGGTTGATGTTGCGATGTCTGAAACTCCCAAACTGCAGAATATATAAATTCTCAACTTTTACACGTTTTTCGTGTACGCTAGAGAATGTTTTAGATCTGTTTTTTAGACAAATGGCGAAATAGCAAGCCTCCAATTTTCTAAGGAGCTTCAGCGAACAAGCAAACTCAACCGTAAACACCACGGCACGGCGACAACTTTTACTTTTGGTAGACCAAGCTTTTGCACGAGCTCTTCTGTAACATAAGAACTTTGCGAGCATTGATCTAACAGTGCCCGACAGCTATATAATTTTTGCTGTTTATTTTCAGCATAGACAATAGCAGTGGGTAATATTACCTGAGTGTTCTGTGTAAACGTATTCATGCTGTTAGTCTGGTCGTTGCCCGACCTTACACAATCTGTTGCTTGCGTGAACACAGCAGCGCGAGGATCAAGTTTCAATGACCGCGGTTCTGAATTCGACTTAGCTTTGCTTTGCACGGGGTTGCTCTTGACCTTATCATCGTGTAATTCCGAGAGGTGATTTTCACCGCAAGTATTACATTTAATTTGATATCCATAATAACATGGCAAGATTTTTCCATTTTTTCTTGCCTTGTAAGAGTGTTTAGCACATTTTAGGCAAATATTATTGTTTTTTAACAAATTTGTTCTCGCCTTAGATTTCAGGAATTGGGAACAATTAAGAATCAAATGATCATTAGATTTGCAAAGTGTGCAATATTTTTTATTCGATTGACTAAAATTTGTGAATGTTTTCACGTTTTTTGCTGGGACTTGGGTAGATTTTACAGTACTCGATAGCTTTAGACTTTCAAACTTCAGAATTCTTGATTCCAGAAAGTTTTCTAGTTCAAGTACTGTGGGAATATTCTTTTTATTTTTTAGCGAATCTTCAAATTCCAATTTGGAACCTGAGTCCAATTTTCTGTAAATTATTGGGAATAGTAATGGATCCCAGTTGGAAATGTCGATCTCAGCCGATTTTAAATTTTGCAAAGTTTCTCGGAGACCGTCCAACATTTTTTTCAAGGAATTTACATCCCTCGGGATGCAATTTGGTAAATCTAGTAACTGAAACACATATGTTTCGACAAGTAATCTTTGATTTAAATAGCGATCATCAAGTAACTTCCAAGCCGCGTTGTAGCTACTTTCATCAAATGATAAGTGGGAGACTAGATCAAGTGCATCCCCCTCCAAATAAGTTCTTAAATGTACAAATTGTTGTACTGGCGAAAGTAACTGGTTATTCAGAATCTGAGTAACCAAGTTTTTAAAGGATTTGTACTTTCCTACATCTCCTCGAAATTTAGTAACGTCGAGGGGTTTAATCTTAATACGTGGCTCCCTGGCCATCTGGTTGGTGCTCAATGCGCTAACCAACTTATTAACTGCCTCTTCAAAAACGGACACTGAGTTAGGAGAGCTAGAACTTTTACTATCATGAGAAGTCTTTCCTTCCTCACTGGCAATTTCTAAATTAAAATCAATAAATTGAAGAGCTTTTGTATACAACGCTTGCGCCTCCTGAAATTTGTCATCAACAAAGTAGGTAATATTTTTGTCCTCAATTTGTTGAAGAAGCGCTTCATTATGGAGGAAAGAAATCCATAAAGTTTGGATATCGACCTTGTAGGCATTTAACCTCGCTTTCGTTCTAAGTGGAATGCCTAATTTCGTGGCATTAGAATAATGGCAATTAATTTTTTCGAAGATCTCCTTTTGAGATTTGATCAATGCCTCTGCCATTGTAATACAAGCCACCCTCGATATCGTATTGTAATAAAAATTTAATTATAATCACACCAGCACACCAGATTAAATATGAATTATATGAAGGATTTGTGCTTAATTAATTTTTTTTTTTTACGATTTAAAATTTAAATTTAGAATCTGGATTTTTTTTTTCAAATTTTACTTATCTTTTACTTTTGTTGTGCTATTGATTTCCACGTCGCTTCAGGATTCACAGGACCTCATCAGGATACAACTGGGATGGGTATTCAAAATTTATGCCGCTTCAGGATTTCAGCACGACACAAATGCAAACGATTTTCCAAATATACGTCGCGCTTCAGGATTTCAGCACGACACAAATGCAAACGACTTTCCAAATATACGCCGCTGAGAAATCGCAGGACCTAATCAGGATACTACTGGGATGGGTATTCAAAATTTATGCCGCTTCAGGATTTCAGCACGACACAAATGCAAACGATTTTCCAAATATACGCCGCTCAGAAATCGCAGGACCTCAGTAGCACACAAAAATTGCGAATACACGCAAAACTATGGTCGGCGAATACACGCACAGTATACGAACAATACACGAAATTTGCGAATACACGCACAATACACCAACAATATATGATATTTGCGAATACACGCAGAGTATACGAACAATACACGAAATTTGCGAATACACGCACAGTATACGAACAATATATGATATTTGCGAATACACGCACAATAACCGAACTCGTCTCGAAGGCTCGACGGACCAAAAAATTATACGAACCCACAACCACTTGTTACCCCCAAAGAACCATGGCAGAAAATCCCAACCAAGATAACCCAATGGAGGTTGTACCAAGTCCCCCTGTGTGCATCAATGACCCCCCCAACACCCATGGGTTTGTATTACAGAGCCCAATCGATTATGACACTCTTTTGAGGTGGGTGGTTGAACATGACGAAAATGACCGATTCGATTATCAAAAGGTTCCAGTAGGATTTATCAACAGACTTGACCCAGATCAGGGTATCTGGAGTGATGCCATCAAGATCGATATCATTACGGATACAGAAACCAGAACGAACTATGTCGTCAAAGAGACCCTTCAAGCTGTTAAGGAAGCTCTAGGCACAACATACGAATTACCGAGGATTGATTGACACAGTCCAATCCTGTGATATTGCACCCATGCCGATCGAAATAATGGCTCTTCAGCCGGGAACTCTCTACCTCCCCGCTACCAGAACTGTTGCAGCATCCATTGTGGCCTCCATCTACAACGGTACCACCGACCCATACGCGAAATACCTTACGATTCAGTCACAAGTTCATAAGTCAGTAACAGAACAAGACTTTATGGCCCTTTACTTTCTGAGCACTTATGTCCTCATATCTGACTTACATTTAATCAAGTTAGGCAAATTAGCCCATGAGTATGGGATTAAAGTCATAATGGTCACTAGTGCTGCAAAAATCATCCCAGAGAGTGCAGTCAACCTCTTGCGCAAGGACATATCAACTCCTGTCCTAATGACTCAAGCTCTAGTTGGTCTATATGCGAAATGTAGAGGAGTGGAGCAAAAGTCCGATTTAGCTGAATGGACTAAGAAGAGACACTCAGCCCTCATGGCTTCCGTGAATCAGCAACCGGAGCCCACCGCCTGGCGTCTAGCTGACAGTGGGAAAAGACTGTTTGGAAAGAAACAAAAGACAGAAAAGTCGTTATTGACTGTGAAGGAACTGAAGGACTCAGAAACTCTTATTTTAAAACTACAACAAAAAATTAGCTTTAGATCAGAGCTTAAATCATTACATCAGGGTGAGCTAGTTAATAAGTCTAGTTCAATATTCAAACTCAACCCCTTTTTAGACAGTTCTGGCTTACTAAGGGTTGGAGGAAGGTTAGAAAATTCGGAATACCTTAGCTATTCGGAGAAATTCCCTGTTATTCTAGAAAGAAACAGCCACCTAACTACCCTTCTTGTTGACTACGCACACAAGCAAACTCTACATGGGGGACACAGCCTAACGTTGAGATTTTTAAGAGTGAACTTTTGGATAATTGGAATTAAATCCTTAATCAAAACAATAATTTTTAATTGTGTTAAATGCAAAAGACTTAAAGCAAAAACGAATACTCCTCAAATGGGACAACTTCCTAAGGAGCGCATTACCCCTGCACCAGTGTTTGGATCGACTGGAGTAGATTTAGCAGGACCATTTCAAATTAAATCGTCAAGATTACGATTTGACAAACCAATTAACTGTTGGATTGTCATTTTCATATGTATGGTCACAAAGGCAGTGCATTTTGAAATATGCACCGAGATCAGTTCAGAGAATTTTATAGCAACTTTGAGAAGGTTTTGTGCTAGAAGGGGTAAGCCATCAATTTTGTTCTCCGATAATGGAACAAATTTTCGAGGAGCATCCAAAATACTGAACATGAATCTTAAAGAATGGAGCAAGGCCAATCTTTGTGTATTAACTAATATGGGAATAGAGTGGAAGTTCAATCCCCCTTATAGTCCTAATTTTGGTGGATTGTGGGAACGAAGTATTCAAACATTTAAGAACGTTTTAAAAAAGGTAACGAATCCTAAATATTTCACTTATGAAGAATTTTACACTCTAGTTTGCAATATTGAAGCGATGCTTAATAGTAAGCCATTACATTCCATTAATGACAACTTTGAAGATTCATTTGTGTTAACACCAGCTCATTTTTTAATACAAAGACAACTTCTATTCCCACCTGAAGACAAGTTACATTCAGCAAATATTCCGCTTAGCAAACGTTGGACTCTAATACAATGGGTGCAACAGCAGTTTTGGAATAGATGGAAGGAAGAGTGTCTCTCGCAAATGCAAAGATTTAATAAGTGGTTGAAGGGATCCCCAAATTTCAAAGTTGGAGATGTTGTTATTCTTAAACAAGAGAACACTCCATGCTGCCAATGGCCGTTGGCCAAGATCATTAAAACGTTCCCAGACAAAAAGGAAATTGTCCGAGTAGTGGAGCTTAAGGTTGGCGACAAAATGTTGATAAGACCGGTGTCGAAATTAGTCGAGATCCTCAGGGAAGAAGATAATAAACCCGCTTATCCAACACGATCAACAACCAATTTAGCAATTTTAACCTTGTTTTCACTTTTGATGTTAGTTCCTGGAACTACCGCCTTCAAAAACCTCCCACTAAATGATAGCTCATGCCACATGCAAAAATTAGGGGAAGTGTTTGTTAAAAGTGATATTTGGACTCTAAACGTAAACACAAATATTAATTTCACAGCCGACATGGTTACCTTGGATACCAAATTAAAATTACTCGAGCACCAATGCAGAGAGATGAGATTCAATGAATGCAAAAATTTCTTCGTCATATTATCAATAGAAGGCCAAAAATTAAAGAATAAATTTTCCAAAAGAAATGCTGGAGGCCTCGCCATGGGTGTCTTATCAATTGCAGGTATTGCATCTGGGGTCGGGTATGGATTGTACCAGCAGGCGGAAATAAATCGATTAAACAGTAAAATTGCATCAATTACCGAGGGAGTGGAAAAACTACACGACATGGTCCTCAAAAATCTGAATAGGGAGTTAGAACTTTCCAAGTATTTAAACAACAACACAATCGCCTTGAATAATCTAAACAATCAGACGTCAATTCTATTTACTATTAATTCAATACAAGATCATTTGATTTACTTAAAACAAAAATTTGAAGAAACTAGTTATATAAATGAAAATATAAGAGAAGAAATTGAACTACAAAAAAGAATATTAGTAAAAACGGAAGAAAGGCTGCCCGATGTTGATGACTCGACATTATTTCACTTTTATGAACCTGTTTTATATGTTTCCAATGATATTCTCATGATTAACTTCACAGTTCCGCTGTTGAAATTGGAAAACTATTTTAAGTACAATATTATTTCAGTCCCAAATGACCACAATCAAATTATAAACTTAAGTCCAGTATTGATTATAGATGACAAAAATTTAACTTATTTTTCGGAAACCAAAAGTGAAAAAATCGAAAAATACAATTTAACAATTTACAATGCGCCCATATTTTTGGAAATTAAAGATAATTTATGTTTGCAAGATATAATAATAAAAAGTAAAATCGAAGTAAATAATTGCGAAATGAAGAATCATGACTCTCCAGCCTTTGTAAGACAAATCACCCCCGATATCTTAGTTTATAAGGGAAATGCAACAGTATTTTGTAACAAGAAGGAACAACCTGTACTATATAATAGGGGAATTCTATTTCTAGATAATAATTGTATTGCCGTTTCGTCTAGTTTTAAATATAAGGTTCCACAAATTTTGAAATCCAACTTGAAAACAAATTTCAATATGATTCAAATCCAGTTTGAAAAATTAGAAAATAAAAATGTACAGCCCTTTGAGCAAGACTTTAATGATCACGTTGTCCTAACATTTGTAAAAGAAAACTCAATTTCAATAACCTCAATAGTAATAATATTAATTATAGCGTTGATTACAATTGGATTCATTTTTCGTTACTTACGAGTCAAGAAGGATATAAGAATCGAAAATAATAATGCAGTAATTTATAATACAGACGATTGGGCATCCCCAAGATCACCATAAATATTTTTTTAATGTTATTTTTTTATACGGTTATTATTCTTAGAAATTATATTACATTTTTTGGCTTGGGAGGATGTCGACGACACGCGCTCTATTTGGATGTCTTCGACCCTGCACGCGCATCCGCTAAGAAATTCAATATATGCATTAAATTTCGTTCTCAAATTCTATGTGAAAATTTTTATATTGTATAAGCACTTTTAGTTTATAAATTGCATGTCAATAAAAGATACTTTGCCAGTCAATCGTGTTTTTTCTATTATTATTGGCTGTCCGTCGTCGCTTGTATTAGCGACAATCACGGAGATCTGCTTTCAAAGATAGAAAATATTTTACCACGAAAATGTGTGTGTATGACCTCGGACGAAATAATTAAAACCGTCAATGTCATGGAGCAGACTTGGCCAAGCTGTATTGACACATCCACGGATGATCTTGTAGCGGAAATTAAGATGTGGCGGAGGTAAGGAAGTTTGGAAACCCGTAATAAAAAATATTTAATTATCTATTCATTTATAGGAAATTTTCCGGATTGTCAGAGATGGAGAAACCGGGGAATTTCATCGAATCATTAAATGAGTGTGACTCAGCGTTATTTCCTTCAGTCCACCGGTTTCTGAAAATTGGAGCGACACTGCCAGTTTCGGTTGCTTCTAGTGAAAGATCCTTTTCTTCATTACGTAGATTAAAAACCTATCTACGTAATAGCACTGGGCAAGATAGATTGAACGGATTGGCTTTACTCAATATTCACAGAGACATAGAAGTCACCCACAACGAAATTTTAAATTCAATGGCGCAATCTTCAAGAAGAATGGACATTACACTGTGAAATATTGATTTATATATTTTCGATAAAGTAGAGTAGACTGCAGTATTTATATAAAAAAATCATTATGAAATCAAAAATAATACGATTCCAATATTTTCAAATATAATTTGGCTCCATGAACATTTAATTCAAAAATGTTTTATTTCGAATCAATAGTGAACATATTAAGGTGACTATGGTACTTTTAATACTGCTGCATGTCAAATCGAAATTGTAATCACTTTATTCTCAAAGTGATCTCAGTTTTTTTTTGAACCGATCTCATTTTATACTCAAAACGTTACCATTTATTTTTAAGAAAAAAAAAATAACTTTTTTAAGACATTTTTAGCTTCATTCATTCATTTTTAGCTTCATTCATTCATTTTTTTGCTTCATTTCTTTCGGAAATCGAACCGGATGGCTATCTAGAAGGAAAATCTGCGGGCTAATGACATACACATCCTTAAAATTGATACTTATAAACAAAACAAAATCAAACCAATTTTTCTGCCAATTTTGAACAGTCGGGGTATGATATCGAGCATCTACATCTACATCTGATCAGCCTAAAAACCCATCCCGCTTGTCTAATGCACTTGAACAACCGACTTTGGATTTATGTGGATCTGCATTTGCTGTCACGGCAAATTTCAGTTATCTATTCTGGTGGTGGCTGCTTAAGTTTGTCCGTATGTAGTAGTTGTTGAGTAGTTTTTTTGAATATTGGCAAAATCCCTGTTAACAATGAAAACTGTAGCTTCATCCAAACATAGAACGTTGTGATATACTGGGTGTTCGGAAACTGAGGCATAAACGCACAGGATTGTGATTCCTCATGTGGATTCCAGCAAAAAAGTTATACGAAACATACTCTAAATTCTTCACCCTTTAGCTGCCACAGGCATTTGAAAATTTTTGAAAAAATATTTTTTTTGAACGACTAAAACCTCAATATATAAAAAGCTAGACTAGCTAGAATATCAAAACATTCCGTACAACTTTTTTGCTGGAAATCACAATCCGGTGCGTTTATGCGGCAGTTTCCGGACACCCTGTATAACTTAAAAAAATGCATTCTAAAATAAAATGAAACGAGAAAAGGGACTATCGACAAGATTTACTAAATCCTAGATTTAGTCAACAGTTGTACCATATTGTACTGTACACAGCAACAAAATCGGAGTGATTTTCACTCCGAATCGGTGTCGAATAGTGTCCATCCGAATCGGATAATATTGGCATAAAACTCGAAGCAAGGAATTGCTAAAGACTCCGAACGAATGTAATGATTTTATCCTTTTAATGTAATAATTTGAACTCAAAAGAATACTTTCATTAACACCAAAAGGAGTGATTCTCGATATTTTTGGAATAAAAAAAAACAATTTTCACGGGAAAGGAACATGTAACGCATAAATGAGATTTGTACAACCCCTCTATAGGTAATCATTTACCTCTTTACGCTCTAAAATGCATAATAAATGTACCTACCTACAGTGGAATTCGATCCCGGGACCTTATGATTTGTAGACGAACGCCCAACCTACTAAGCCAACCAGACTAACTGATGGAGTTTGTAATTTATACAACATGTGGCTTCGATCGACCACCAAATTCACTCCGATCGGTGGATACACAAAATACCAAAATCGGATGAAATTAGCTCCAGCACAATAACTTGATTGAACATGTTACGGAATTGATCCGATAGGTGTAATAATCAATACCAAATGGGATATTTTTTGCAATGTGTCCGAAAAATGTTTCAGTTTAGAAGTTTCGTCCGTTTCGGACTTTTTCCTAATAAAACCCCTGATGGCGGTGTTATTTTGAGTATGTTTACTCCGAAATAATTGTTCTTTTTTATCCTATCGGATTTTCTTGTTCGAATACCCGGCATTTTTTTTGCTGTGAATTTGAATGATACATTCTACCATGCATTTTGAATTGAATGACATACGGTTTAATCTAGTATGGGGGTTCGACTCAATTAATCTAGTGGTTTTAGTCAATACTGTCAGCAGTGTGAGTCCCCTTTTAGATAGATTCGTTTATGATCTTAGTTGCAATAATATTTACATATTTAGATTGTGAGATGTACTACAGTTTAGTTTTAATTTCTTAATAGGATGTTTATATGAAAAAAATTTACGTGCCTATTTTTGAGGTTGTGATGTTTTATCGCAAGGGAACATTTTATGTATTTTATGATATAGTATAAACTTTAAGACTCTACATAGGATAAACAATTAACTTCGGATGCTCCGATTGAGCAACTATCAAAACGAGTTAAAATCCTCGAAAAGAGATTAAACGCGAAAAACAAAATCATTCGGTCTCTTCGGAAAAAATTAAAAAACAAAGTTGCAAAAGAAGCAAGCATGAAAAAACTTTTAAAATCTCTAAAACAAAACAACCTCATATGTGAATCGGTAAAGGAACAGCTCGAACAACTTCCAGGTGCTAGCCAAGCAGTATTTAATAGATTGACTTTAATACAATCCCGCAAAGCCGTACCTCGTCAATATGATCCGGAAATCAAAAAAATCGCACTTAACTTAAACTTTTTGTCACCTAAAGCATATGATTATGTTCGTGATAACTTCCAAGATTGTTTACCGCATGACAAGACCTTACGAAGGTGGTACCAGCGCGTCAATTAACAGCTATAAAAAATGCCGTAGAAATCGATCCAGGCGATATTATTGTAAATCTAGTACTTGATGAAATGCATATCCGGCAGCATTATGTGGATTGGTATGGCCAACAATCTTACGGATTCGTAGAATTTGCCGATGGAGGAACTAGCGATGTAGTTGCGACCCAAATCTTAGTTTTTCTTGTCGTCGCTATAAACAAGTCGTGGAAAATACCACTGGGATATTTTCCTATAGCGAACGTTACGGCCAAGCAAAAGGCAAATCTTGTAACAAATTGCATTAAAAATTTACAAGATGTTGGACCTGTTGTAATTGGTGTCACGTTCGATGGTGCATCTACAAATTTAACAATGGCCAAAATTTTGGGATCAGATGTACGCGACATAAATTCCAATGGGTATATTACAATTCAAGGAGAAAAGGTAGTTCTGCACCCAGATCCCTGCCATATGATTAAGCTGGTACGGAACGCATTTGGAGATAAAGGCGTATTCATCGATATGAACGGCAATGAAATTAAATGGGTGTACCTCGAGGCATTGGTCAAATTACAAGAGAAAGTAGGAATGCACTTGGCCAACAAGTTACGCAAAGCACATATTTACTTTGCTCGGCAACAAATTAAGGTCAGACTCGCTGTACAACTTTTAAGCCGATGTGTTGCGGACGCGCTAGACTTTTGCCGAGAGGTGTTAAAGCTTCCTGAATTCAAAAATAGTGAGGCCACATCTAATTTTATAAAAATTTTCAACGACGTTTTTGACATTTTAAACAGTCGTAATATTTCAGAATACGAATTTAAAAAGAGAGCCTTGAGTAACAGTAATGTTAGCGTTGTCGTGGATTATGCGAAGTTTGCTATTGAATATATTAACGAATTAACGCTATCGGCTTGCGGAACAAAGGTAATTTTAAGCATAAGATAGGTTCCGTTTGTTGGTTTGATCGTATGTCTAAAAAACCTGATTCTCCTTTACGACAACTGTATTAAAAGCGGCCTGCTAAAATTTTTACCAATGTACAAAATGAGCCAAGACCACATTGAATTATTCAATACGATCGGGCTTAGGTTACAACGATAATCCAACTGTGCGGCAATTTATGGCTTGCTATAAAAAACTCTTCCGATGTCAACTTCGTGATGGGGGTCTTGGAAATTGTCTCTCATTGTCAAACATTCCAATACTAAATGCTACTTCACCAACAAAAGAAATAAATAGCTCAACTCCTAGAATTGCATTACACCAAGAAGAAAATGCTAATGACTTCGTTGAACTCGATGAAGATTTCTTTATCAATCATAACTACGCAGTAAATCCAGGGCGATTATCAGAATTCAAAAATAAAATCGTTGAATATATGTCGGGCCATGTCGTTCGAAAAATAGTCGATAGCATAAAATGCCAAGAGTGCATTGCGGCACTCTAAGGTCCTCTTGATCCGATGTCGCTTATTAGCTATAAGACCAGAGGAGGTCTCGTATCGCGAATAAGATCGTTGCAACATTTGCAGGAAGAAACGATATTGAACCAAAAAAGCTTCCAAAAGATAACCAATTGGGTTCAAAATGCTTGCATAGGCAGAAATCTGTTTGAAGAACATTGGGCACATATGACAGAGACTGCTCACTACAGCCACCTGATTAAATTAATTGTAGATCGAATTTAAACTAGTCGTTAAGTTATTTGAATTTGAAATTGATAACCGTCACTCTGTAGTCGAATTTAGTAGTTGGTAGCACTGCCAACAGCTGTTGAATATAAATGTCATGTTGATATTGGACTCTCTCTCTCGCTACGACTGTCAAAGCGACCACATTGAAAAAATAAAGTTAACCTAAAATTTCGAATTACCACGTCTTTTACATCTCAGGTGTGGGGTTAACTCATAAAACCCTCTACAGTTCAATTTGATTCGATTAGTTGTCGAAAATTTTGAAATGCCACGATTAAACCGAGCCGAACTTGTGGTAGCGCTGGAGGAGGCGAACATCAATTTTCCATCAAATGCGACCGTCGCCAATCTTCGAGCATTGTATGAGCGAGAGGTGGTTGGGCAGCTATCCGGGGAAGCCAGCTCAGATGAAGGTGAGGAAAGTGCGCAGCACCCGGCCGAGAAGCGTGTTGAGGAGGAACTTGTTCGAAACCATGATGAAGAACCACGTGCAACCCGCAATGATAACCGCAACAACGACCGTAATATCCGTGAGGAAACCGACAAAGTCCGTGTGGAAACCGACAACGCCCGTGTGGAAACCGACAAGGCCCATGTGGAAACCGATAAGCATGGTAAGGAAACCGATGAGACCCGTAATGCCCTTGATCGGGAACTCGAATTACTTCGGAAAAAACGCGAGTTATTAGCGTTGCGTGCTGAAGTACAAGCTCTTGAGCAAACTCTTAATTTGCCAACAACCACGCAAACCCGACGTGTTGATTTGTATGAGTTGGATGGAATTCCGAGATTTTCGGGAGATAATGCGTACGGAATAAAGAAATGGATGAACGATTTCAACGATGCTGTGAATTTGATGAAGTTGGACGAGACTAGCAAATTATCATGTGCCCGTAGATTACTGGAAGGTTCCGCAAAAGTATTCCTGAGGAGCATTACTGTACGCACGTGGGACGAATTGTGTGCCCACTTACTTGGTGAATTTGGACAGAAAATCTCATGCCGAGAGGATTACGAGAAACTGAGCCGTCGTCGTTTGCAACGCGACGAAACCATCCACCGTTATGTGTTAACTATGCAGGAAATTAGCTGCCAAGCCGATATTGACGAATTGGACGTCGTCCAAGCTATTATCGATGGAATTGATGACCGGTCTAGCCACGTGCAGATGCTATATGGTGCTCGAACTTTACCCCAACTAAAAGAATTGTTACGTCTCTACGAACGCCGTCGAAACCGCCAGATCCCCACGTTAGCTCCTGCACGCCCCCCGATGCAACCCGCCAACCGCTCACTTACGACTCCGTCAACCGTTCCCCGAAAAGCATCCCCGACCGTCATGACCGGAGCCCCGCCACCTCGGTGCTTTAACTGCCGCGCCCACGGACATCATGCATCGCAATGTAGCAAACCCATTAGACCGGACGGGTCTTGTTTTACCTGCCACGAAATGGGTCACTTTCATCAGGATTGCCCCAGGAGACGTCGAGTGGGAGCTATCACTTCTCTCAACCTGCCGATGGAATCGAGCCGTGAAGTACCCGAATTGGGCGAGGGAGGAGCTTCAGCATTAGCCGATAATCTAGCTGCCATACAGATGGTGAGTTTTTCTATTAGTGTTGGTGTAAACAGACTAGTAAAAACTAATGTTCTCGCG
The DNA here is from genome assembly GCA_949715475.1 of Microchrysa polita. Classification (NCBI taxonomy): domain Eukaryota; kingdom Metazoa; phylum Arthropoda; class Insecta; order Diptera; family Stratiomyidae; genus Microchrysa; species Microchrysa polita. The sequence goes on along the minus strand of OX454415.1, from coordinate 43,628,337 downwards.
CTTTTTGACACCGGTAGCCCAACTAGCTTTGTTCATCGATCGAAGTTGCCCGACGCGTGTTTTGTAACCGACCTCAAACCATCTGGATTTTCGAGAGTAGGCGGTAAACAAATATATACCTACGGTACGGTTGTTTTGACTTTGAAATTTCGAAATGTAGAACACGATCTAAATGTCCTTGTTATTCCAGATGATGTCACTCCAACCCCATTGCTTTTGGGGCGCGATTTCCTTCATATTTTTGGTATTGGGCTCTACGTCAAAATTAATATTGCACCTAAGAAAACTGAATTACCACACCGAATTAATGTTATTGAATCAGACCTAATAAATTTCAAATATCATTCTATCATACAAACGCTGTCTGTTTACACTAACCCCTCTCCACTCAAAAATGTAAGTGTCCGTAAGCGAGTAACCGAATGTGGGTCCGATTTCTATTTAGCAAATAAATTTGATATATCCGAGTTGGTTGAGACCTATGCGAGTAACGTACTGGCCATAGGGAAGACTCTTGATCGTGAAAATATTGAAGACGCGGAAGTCGGTTTTGGTTTCGGTGTAGAATACGCAAATCGTTGCCGTACATTGATTGATACTATGTAATTACATTAATGCGACCCGCCCTGACAGTGATTTACCTAAACTTCACATGAAATTGAAACTTATGTCTGATACACCGTTCTCTTGCCCTCCTCGGCGTTTGTCGTATGCTGAACGTGAAGAAGTTGCTAGAAAAGTTTACGAACTGCTAACGAGAAAAATAATACAGCCCAGTAACTCCCCTTATGCATCTCCTATTGTGATGGTTCGTAAGAAATCCGGTGTAAAACGAATGTGTGTTGATTACCGTGGAATCAATAAGTTGACAGCCCGCGACAATTACCCCTTGCCACTCATAGAAGACTGCCTCGAATATCTCGAAGGAAAGAAATGTTTTTCACTACTCGACTTGAGAAATGGGTTTCACCATGTAGAAATGGATCCATAATCCGTGCAGTACACGTCATTTGTAACCCCCTCTGGGCAATATGAATATACTAAGATGCCATTTGGATTGAAGAATGGACCCGCCGTGTTTCAAAGATTCATCTCGTTTATTTTTAATGACTTAATCCGGGCTGGGAAATTAATTATCTACATTGATGATATCCTTATTGCAACCGTCACCCCCGAAGAACACCTCGAAATTTTAACACGTGTGCTTGATTTGCTGATCTTGTATGGATTAGAGTTGAAATTGTCTAAATGCCGTTTTTTACAGTTAGACATCGATTATTTAGGTTACACCGCGACCCAAAATGGAATCCGACCGAACGATACCCATATTGAGGCCATTAGAAAATATCCAATGCCCACTACTCTTCGAGAAACCCAATCTTGTCTTGGACTATTCTCCTATTTCCGTAGATTCGTCCCAAATTTTTCCCGTATTGCTGCCCCGTTACTGGATCAGGCCAAAAAAGACAAAACGTTCTCGTTTGACCAGGAGTGTGTAGATGCTTTCCATAGATTAAGAGACTGTCTTGTAACTGCTCCTGTACTGGCTATTTATAACCCGTCCTATGAAACCGAATTGCATACGGACGCAAGTTCGCAAGGTTTTGGTGCAGTCCTGTTGCAAAGACCACCTGGTGGCAAACTACACCCCGTTTGGCAATACAAATTCGCCCCTTCCGCGAAAATTATGTCATGCCACTGGTGGGTTATATTAGTAGTGGTGAAACGCGCACTAGTAAACGATTGGTTACCATTTCTTTCGGTAATGCTACTTCCTCGACTTCTTATTCATTGGAAAAAACCCTCTGAAAGAGATCAATAATACAGTCAACATGCTTGCTATTTTGACAGTATCTCCCGATGATCTAAGCGTTGATCAAAATACAGATCAGATCACCGGGGAACACAGTTACGTCCTAAATCCCGCAAATATCTCCAATTTTGTCGAGCACGTCGTTGAATATATACACTCCGAAATGATATGCAATGTAACCTTGACTCGAAATTGCCTTAAACTGCTAAGTTAACGCACCATGGCCCCACATGGGGCTATACGGTACTGAGAAGGAGAAGAGTATTGAACATCCGATTTGCTAGTTCTCTTTAAAACTTACGAAGTCATTGGTAGGCAACCGAACGATCTCGGCTACGAAGCATGATGATGGTTATCTTGCAAAATACATCTTTATGCTGAATTTATTTTATGAATTTTAATTAAAAAGCCTAATCCATTTATGCAATAGGATGTTATATAAAACAAATGGGATCCATCCTATAATTAGTTAATCTTATCAGATCTTGTTAATTTAATGGGACTAACTGAATAAAATATAATCTGATGTCCCATTGGATTTACGGGACACATTTCATTCCATACAAAATATCTCAATTTGATTCGTCCAGTTATATTAATTATTGCATCTGTTTACTTTTGTGAACAAATCTGGTAAATTGTCGTCCAATTAAAATAATGGTTCAAAAACTTTTACGGGGTCCATTTTTCTGAGTGTATGATTCAAAAATTTTCAAATATGATTTGGCTCCATATAGCCTTTAAGTAGTGTTTGGCAAGAAAGTTTAATAAGGCACTTAATAGGTAATAAGTGTTATTAGTTCCACTAAAATAACTAAATGAATTTTACAAATTAAAGTGTATGATATTATATGAAATACCAGAATTAATTTGAGGGTAAAAATTTATTAATTTAATAGTCAAGCGAGGATAATTAAAAAAAAAACACAAATTTCCATTAGAATCCAATTGATTTAACATAAGAACTGAGGCGCATAGACATTCGATTCCCGATTAAGCGCTAATATGTCCCACGGAATTGTCTAACATTGACATCATCTCCTCCTATACAAAATTAAAAATTGAATTTATCTGTAATCTTTTTACATAGACATACTTGCTACAGGTTTTTGAAAAGCATTTAACGGAAAACGAATGTGGATATATCTTCGACGAATATGTCGATAATGACCCTCTGTGATACATCTCGTCGAAAAATTGTATCCGAAGCAGTTATTTTATTACGCGAATTATGCGGGAACTACCCAACCAGGGAAGAAAAAATTGCAACGGCCAAAGCGATTACACATCTTTTTCCTGTGTAGGGGGAGACTGATATATTTTACGATGCAAAGACCAGTACCGGTTGCCTTGCTGCAAAACTTAAAAATGTAAATGCGAAAAGAAATAAATTAAAATATAAGCTATTAGGCGAAAATCACAGCCAAAAGTTTCCCCAAGATAATCTGATTAACGAGGAAAATCAAACGCTTAACCCTTTCCGACCCGTGATATACAATTGTGCTATCTCTCTTGAAATGCGCATAATTTTGGCAATTTTGGCATAAAAAATGACAAAGTTGCGGTGGTAAAGTGGTGTGATACTAAATGTGTTACAATCGCATGCACAATCTGCGGAAAACACACAATAAACGAGGTACAAAGGTGGAATCGCTGCCTGAAAAGGCGCGTACCTGTACCTATACCAGCAGCTATAAAGGATTATAATGTCAACATGGGTGGAGTTGACATCGGAGATCAAATGATGGAATATTACCGTATAAAATCGAAAACCCGCAAATGGCCTGTGAAAGTACTTGCACACTTTTTGGACTTAGCTACATACAACAGTTGGAAGGAATACAAAAAAGATGCAGTAGCCATGAAACTTACAAAATCGCAAATTAAAACGTTTCTGGAGTTCAAAGCCGAGATCGCAAAAGTTCTTTGCGCATTCCAAAATGCACCTGCACAAGTGGAACCCTTCGAGTTATCAGATGACTTTCATGGGAACAAATATCGACCACATCAATAACTAACTATGGATGGTCCAGTTAAAAGATGCCGAATGCAAAACTGCCTGAGTCGATGTCGTACGAGGTGCCAAAAGTGCAATGTTTATTTGTGCTTGAACAAAGACATAAACTGCTTTAAACTGTATCACCAAAAATAACAAAAAGGCTGATTTTTCATACTTTAATATGTACGTAATTATAAGCATAATGCGTGTGCCTCACAAGAAAATAAAAAAATTGTTCCAAATAAACAATGTAGTTTTAATATAACAATTGAAACACCTCTTCAATCAGTGACTAAAAGCCCAGCTAGCACAAATGTGCAAGGTCCTTTTTCAATCTAAATTTTCGCAAGGACTCCTTATCTTTGCTTCTCTTTTGGATATTTGTAATAAAAATTATAAGAAATTAGTTTAAATTAATTTCGCGAAATTAAAGAGTTTTTTTTTCGATTGGGTCGGAAAGGGTTAAATAATGAGAAAAGCAATGCTTTCAGTTTTGTGTCTTACCGCAACAGCTGGAAACTCTAAATAGTAGATATAGTACAGATAGCTTAAAACCCAATCATAAAAAAAAGGAATTGTTGTTGCCAAATTGTCGAATACTCTGCCAAGTATACGCAGTAAAAAGTTACACTAAATTGCTTCATGGGTTAAGGGAGAAGGGGGTGGCAAAGAGGTGAAAATTCAGTTTTTTCCAAATATCTGGAAAACTGTGAGTCTGACTGAAAAACGTACGTACGGGAATGCGACAGGCGTACAGCGGCGACAGGCTATTCAAGTGGGCGACAGGCTATTCAAGTGGGCGACAGGCGTTGGTGGCACATCGTGGCGGGCGGCCATCAACAGTAAACAGAGGTGGAAGACTGGCGACCGTAGGCGAGCAGGCAATACGCTGTTTTAATTGCCAAAAATATGAGGGGCATACAAGCAGGAATTGCCCTTATCCGAGGCGTGAGCGTTGCATACGTTGTGGTTCTGGCGGACACATGGTGGCGGACTGTCCCATAACCAGAGGTTACGAACCCAAGCAGACTGGCGGCAACACTCAGGTAAGAGTAGTTAGTGATAATCTTGGCGATACATATATGCAATTGGGTATTTTGGCGGACGGGCGGCATGTTAATGTGTATATCGACACGGGTAGCGCATGTAATATTGTGTGTCAGAAGATTGGCAGGCGATTAGGTTACGAAAAACAAGAGAGTCCAGTGGTTGTTGAGGGCTTTGCGGGCGGAATCAGTTTTTCTTTGGGCGTTGCCAACTTTCAACTGACTATTGATGGCGTGATCCTGTCGATAAAGGCAGAGGTGACTCAATGCGACTTGGGAAGGATTGAGATCATTTTGGGGCAGTCAGGGATTAATTCCCCAGGCGTTGCACTGGTGGTGCAGGGAGGACAGGCGAGACTTGTCAAGACGGACAATGAGATATTGCCAGAAGAATTGATGCTAGAGATAGAGGGGGAAAATAATAGATGTCTGGTGAAATTGTGCGAAGATTTGTCTATACAGGCGGGACAATCGGTGTTGGCGAAAATTGAAATTGTAGGCGGACGTCACGGAGAATGCGTTATCACGTCGGCTAAATTGATTAATGATGGTGTAGGTACAAGTAATCCCGGCAGGCGTGTTCAAATGTGGCGAATCCAATAGTTTGCTAGTATCCAATCTGTCGAGTGGCGTAGTTAATTGGACAAAAGGGAAGCTTTTGGGTCGAGCAGATTATGCAACGAATAAACCAGTGAGACTGGTACAAATTGGCGATGGTCAAGGAATTGATACAGGGGCGCTAAATGGCGACCAAGGGCGGCTACTGAACGAGTTGTTAGTTAGACGGGCGAACTGCTTCTCAACTGGCGATGAGGATTTAGGCGTGACAGACTTGTGTCAAATGAAAATCAAATTGAATTCAAACCGGTCCGTACATTATAGGCCTTATCGGTTGTCTCATGCGGAAAGGGCGGTAGTACGCAAGAGAATCGAAAGCTTACTGGCGGCAGGCGTTATTAGAGAATCAGATTCAGAATTTGCGAGCTGATGCCGATGCCTCTGCCGATGCTGACGCATCCAATCTATTTCAACTACTACTCTGGATTTGCTTGACAACCGAATTCCGCTAGTTTGTGTACAGCATTGGGCTTTTGGGAGTCTGGTCACCTTATTATAGCCTGTATATTTTCAACTTGAAATATACCTTTCAATGAAAAATTTGAATATATAAGTTAAACCCCCCCCCCCCTTGGATGATTCCTGCGCACGGGCCTGGGGACAGGTGTTTGCCTAAAGTGGTGTGGGGCATTAATAACACTGTCAATGCAACTACAAGGTTCTCTCCAGCTCAGTTAATGTTCTCTCACAAAACAGGCGTTGTGAGCGACTTAACTATTGGCGTTAATGAGGCTGAGAGGCAAGTAGAGGCGCAGGCGAGGCGTAATGGTCCATGCGAGGCGTAATGGCCCAGGCGAGGCGGAATGTCATATCAAACAGGCGAGAAGTGATCACTTAATTTCTAATCAAATGGCGTTGGGCGAAGACAGTACTGCAAGGCGATTGGCGAATGAGGGCGATACTATTGTAGATGCAGCTGAGTTGATGAGCGACGGCTTATGCAAACCTGGGCACATGACTAGTTCTGGCGTTGATGCAGCTAGATCTCAGAATGACGATTTTGATGATCTTGGGCACATAGCTAGAGAGTTGCACTCGTTTGAAAGTGGCGTTGAACGGCGTTGTGAGGCGAATGCAACAGTGCAACTGGGCGAACGGCGAAAAACGGCGATGGCGAATATAAATAAAACTGCACAGAAAACAAGGGCGAGATATGACAAAAGGCGAAAGGTTGCAACCGAATATAAGAAAGGCGATTTGGTGTTATGGCGACAGGCGGCTACAAATGTTACTGATAGTGGGGTAAATAGGAAGTTAGGAAATAGATTTGATGGGCCCTTTAGGATTAATAGGAGTTTAGGAAAAGACAGGTATCAGATTGAGGCAATAAAAGGCGTGCGAGGTTATAGGCGATTTAAGGCGGTAGTAGCAGTAGATGCATGCATGCGATATGTGAGTACAAATCCAGGCGATGTGTTTGAGTCTGGCGAAGATGAGGACAATGATGAAATATCCCGACTGGATCTGCTTGATCTGTTGTAAAGTTAGGCGATTGGCGAATCACGTAGGTGAAAGTGACAAGTGGCGTTAATAAGGCGGGCGATTAGCACATGGCGAAGCTATTGGCAAGTAGGCGATTGGCGAATCACGTAGGTGAAAGTGACAAGTGGCGTTAATAAGGCGGGCGATTAGCACATGGCGGAGCTATTGGCAAGTAGGCGATTGGCGAATCACGAAGGCGAAAATGATGATTGGCGTTATTAAGGCGGGCGGTCACCACTTGGCGGAATATTGTGGTTGATGTTTGGCGATGTTGGCGTAGGCGTTACCTTGTTTTGACAAATTGATTAATGCGGACATTAATTTTTCAGGATGGCCGATTGTTACAACCTGGAGGCGGACGAGGAGCGAGGCGGCCACACTAGACACACATCGCATTGCAGGCGAGAGCGATTCGGTGTGTATCGGGCGGGCGATGGCGAGATGGTTGGGAGTTGAGCATATACCACCAATACGACCGGGCGTGTATAATCATAGTGGCGACTTCATTAATCTTTTTGTACGGTAGACTGGCAAATAATTTAATAAAGGCGTAAGTTACGATGTCCATCTACACCATCATCATCTACTTCATCAACCATCAACATAGTGTGGGAACATTATATTCCCACAGTACCAATAAAGTAATTCTATTGAAATTTAAACTAAAGATTGTTTTGAAATAACATATATGTAATTCTAATGCATTCTATTGTTCGATCGTCTTTGCTATCTTTTAAATATTTAAATCATGTAGTATGCAACTTTGCAATTTTATCAATACGAACTTTCTTTGTAACTAACAAATTGTAATTTAGCCAGTCAGATTCTTCCATCGAGACAATAAAGACTTGTAACCGAAAAATTGATTTTTATTATTAAAAGAAGGTACTCGTATCGTAATTCGTATGTTGTTGAAACGCGGTGTGTTTTATTAGTGTGCTCAATTTTAGATCGTAAAAATATTTTAAAAAAGCTCGTACTGAGATTGTACAAGAGATGAATTTATCTTTTCATTCTTTTGGAAATATTAAAATCTAATAGAAGATTGAGAATAGAGAAACTGCGAGTTCAACGAGAAAAGCACTACGTCCGAAAACGAGAAGCAGTTCGCAATTCGCAAAAAAGAGACTAAACGGTAAAACGATGGACGAAACACTTCACTTTACGAGAATTGATAAAAAGCAATTTCAATAAAGATATATAAATTTATCAACGCCACAGGAAAGAAAACTAGTTGCACTGTCCAAAGGAGTGGATATTCATTCATTCGACCCCGCAAAACGCCCTGCGCATCGAAAATGTTTATTTTTCAAAACCGGTGGATGTAACTGTAGTATCTAGCTACCCATGAGTTTGCCGAAATGAAAGCGACAGTTATGCTAGCTACCGACAAATATTTACAGTCACACGGTGTAGGCACGGTCAAATTCAATGCTGAAAATGTAAACATCGAACTTCAAGAAGTTTTATATGTTCCAGCGTTGCACAGGAATTATCTGTCAGTAAGTAAAGCAACGGAGCTCGGGAATTTTACAACTTTTACGAAAAGGGAAGTCCTAATAAAAAAAAATAAGCAAAGTGAAATAATGCTGAAAGCGGTAAATGAAAATCATTTAAAGAAGAATTTAGTTTTTGGCATGGACATGAAAAATTCGGGTTTCCTCGCGGACATTAATTGTGATGCTTGCATCAGGCAAAAATCAAGTGTTTGCGAAGCGATAACGACGCGGAATATGTAAATCAAGAATCAGTCATTTCTTAAACGAGTGCGACATAAAAAGACAGTTACAAATATTCTAGAATGCTTAACGGACAGCTTCCACATTTCGAAGGGTGTACGGTTGACAATTGGTTTCGATGGACACTATGTTTACCTATGTTTACCGCCTCAGCCCATAAAAATTATGGTAAATTCGCGTGAGTCAACATACAATGGCTAAAAGTGGAATTTGACATCGGCGACTCGGGTCACTTGAATTTTAAAGATCTGGAAGTGGCGAAACAAACGAATCGCGTGCCAGGCTTGGAGAAAGTTGTCATTGAAAGTGACCGGAACTGCGATATATGCGTGAAGGAACAAAATACGCGTGCCCCTTTCCGCAAACAGTCACAAAGAATATGGAACGTCCTCGATATAATTCACATGGATTTGTGTAGGCGATGCACGGTATTTCGTTCAATTCATCGATGACAGTACCAGATGGAGCGAAGTTCGATTTTTGAAGTCGAAATCTGACGTTTTCAAGGTGATGAAGCACGTGCTAAATTTTTGCGAAACACAGACTAGAAAGAAGATGAAGTGCGTGCAATCGGACAACGGGCTGTAACGCCATGCACACATTTGCGCGAGTTAAGAGATATCTTTATCTTCTACTCTTTGTACGATTCCATTTTGAAATAATTATGTATGTCGTGCTCTGTGGCCGTGATCGTTCGGTCGCCAAATAGACACTCATAGAGAAACGAGTTTCCAAACTCGGCACGACTCGTCGCAAGTTTATTATTCAGAAGAAGATGATATCAGAGAATAATAAACTAACAATGCGACTAGGAAGTGGTATGGCTGACAATCGTATCACACTCCGAGTTCAGTTGTCTTTGTAACGTTGATGACGGTAGTCATCAACGCACCATGCTCCACTAGGAGTTACGGTAATAGAGAGAGACTAGAGATAAGACAAATCAATGTACCAAATTGTACACTAGAGATAAATACAATGTACAAAATAGTTTCTTAGAGATAAGTCGAATATAAGATACATGTTTAGAGATAAGAATAAAAGTATAAAAGTGGAATGTTAATGTAGATCGGGGTTCAGTGCAGTTACGCTGACCGAAGAAATAAATGTATACATAATATTTATTATATTTTTATTCTCATTCATTAGATCATAGATCTTAATTGGGGGCTCAACCGGGATTCGACGACATCAAGTGGAGAATACTTGCCGGAGTCAATATTCCCAGCCAATTCCTGAAGAAGACGTTGCAAAGGATTCGACAACAATTGGAGTGAAAACCAAGCTGCTAATTTTCTATTCCGAGTCAACTCAACTGCGTCTCACAGGCTGTCAGCAACATATCCTCAGACAGGAAAAAGGAGGATCCATTAAAACCAAGTAAGAATTATATATAAGAAGTGGCAAAAGTGAAAAATTACCCTGGAAGACATAATTAAAAAATTTCGTAAGCTTAAATTATCAAGAAATATTAATAAAATGGAACAAATCGGTGAACTTCGTGCTGCTTGCGAATTATTGAAGAATCAATTAGAGATAATAGTAAATCAAACGCAAATTCAAAATAGTGCATTAACAACCCGAGTTCAGCAATTAGAATCCACAAATCCTGCTCTCTGTATAAATAAACAATTTGAAGACGAAAAGTGTCAATATGCAAGTCCTACAGAGATCAATCTATCTATATTTAAAACTCTGCAACCTTTTTCGGGCAATATTCATGAATACAGACCATGGAGAAAAATGGTTATGATTATGTATGACATGATAAAACCATTCAAACAGGATAATAAATATAGAGAAGCACTCATTTTAATTCGCTCTAAAATCACGGGATCTGCTGCCGAAGTACTTATTAACAATAACACTAAACAGAATTTCGAAGCAATAATAGAGCGATTAGATGCTACCTACGCGGATAAAAGACCATTATATGTCTTAGAGAAAGAATTAGAAATAATTAAACAAAATAATCTGAATCTAGATCAATTTCATGATAGAATAAATCAATGTTTGAATTTACTAATTTCGAAAATCGAAATGTCTCATTCAAATCAATATGCGGTCCAGGCATTAGTAGCAGAAGCTGAATCAAAGGCAATTAGAACTTTTACTTTGGGTTTGAATAGCCAAGCAACAAAAAATATGCTATATGGCCATAATCCCAAAACATTAAGTGAAGCTTATGCATTGGCACAAACTATGTATCATGATGTGCAATATCAAGGGTTAGACCTACCTCATTTTAGACAAAATCCACATAGACTTCCCAATCATAATCAAAATTTTCAGCAACAAAGACTTCCTAATCATAATCGAAATTTTCAAATTGAGTTTCCACAAAGACATTTTTATAATCCACAATTTTATTCTAGTAGACCATCCTTTCAAAATACGAGTAATTTCAGAACTCTTAACAAACCAGAACCAATGGAAATAGGTTCCTCTAATAGATTTAGCAGACAACCACAAAATTCAACATTTACAAAAAGAGATTTCAGAAACTCATCCGCAAGATATAATATACCTCAGAACATACAACACATAAACCAATTAACTGACCTTGATGTTGAATCAACTAACGTAAATATTCCCAATGAACCTCAATACACTGAAACCGACGCATCGGCTTTTTTAGGAATGTGAATGGCTTGCCTTGCATAAACTTAAATACCTCGGATGGCAAGTCCAATGTTAACATACTAATTGATAGTGGTAGTACTAATAATTATATTAACAATGAAAGTAAAATAGGTAGAAACGTCAAACTCATTAAACAATTAACCACTCATACAATGCACGGTCTTTCGATAATTAAGGAAAAACGTATAATAAACATTTTCGGGCACAATTTGACTTTCTTCGTAATAAAAGAACAAAATGATTTCGATGCACTGATAGGTGTCGACGGGCTCAAGACACTTAAGGCATCAATAAATTTTCAGAACAATGAAATAAAATTCAAAATAAAAAAGTTAGAAAGTGATACACAAAGAATAAATTATACAATTGATAATGAGGAATACAAAGAAAGAATCGATAATATTATGAAACGGAATAATGCAAACGACACCCTTCCATTCACAACAACAATTCAGGCAACGATTCGGACGAAAGATAGTTCTCCTATTTGGACTAAACAGTATCCTTATCCGATGTGCGATAACGAATTTGTGAATAATGAAGTAACTGATTTGTTAAGAAAAGGAATAATCAGACCCAGTCGAAGTCCATACAATTCTCCTGTTTGCACCGTACCAAAAAAGGGAACCGATGACAAAAGAAAACCCAAAAGACGATTGGTGATAGATTTCCAAAAATTAAATGCAAACACTATAACAGATCGTTACCCTATTCCTGACATTAATATGACGATACAACATTTAGGAAAAGCAAAGTTCTTTTCAACATTAGATTTAGAGTCTGGATTTCACCAGATACTAATAGAAGAAAGTGATCGTGAAAAAACTGCATTCTCCTTAAATGGAGCAAAATATGAATTTGTTAGAATGCCATTTGGGCTAAAGAATGCCCCTAGTATATTCCAGAGATGTGTAGACGACATATTAAGAGAGTATATTGGAAAGTTTGCATATGTATATATGGATGATGTGTTGATATTTTCTTCATCCGCCGAAGAGCACATAAAACACATCGAAATAGTAACAAATGCACTTCAGAAAGCTAATATGAAACTCTCAGTCGAGAAATCACACTTCTTTAAAACAGAAATAGAGTATTTAGGTCATATAATAAAATATGGAAGAATAACTATAGATCCTAAAAAAATGGAAACAATTATAGTGAATACCCGATTCCCAAAACATTAAAAGAACTCAGATCCTTCCTAGGATTGACATCATATTATAGAAAATTTATAAAAGGATTTGCGACGATAACTAAACCATTAACAGTATATCTTAGAGGCGAAAATGGAAACACAAGTAAAAATCAAAGTAAAAATATCAAAATAACACTGGATGAATATGCAATTAAAGCAATCGACGAATTAAAAGAAAAATTGAAGGAACAAGTAGAGCTTTACCAAACCGACTATTTAAAACCATTTGAATTGACAACGGATGCTAGTAACATTGCAACTGGAGCTGTATTAAGTCAGGAAAGGAAGCCCATAATGTTCATATCAAGAACATTAAATACAACTGAGCAAAACTATTCAACGAATGAAAAAGAACACGGAGAGAAATTTCTGTAATGAATCCAACTAAAATGAATAATAGAATTCACTACAGCCTCAAAAGTTAATTTTCAGTACACAATCAATAAATTATCATCTATTCACTACATAATATGGTGAAATATACATAAATTTGATCGAGCACTTTTTCATTACACTATAATGAACGAATTCATTACATTCCTCGTCAAACCATTTTGCCTATAAAAATCATACTGGTAAATATTACTACCGGTTTAATAGAATCAACAACACTGCAATCGAATGTATATCTATACAAGCCAAACATTTTTAACTGAAATAACGGATTTACTACAAGTTTCGTGAAATTTCATTCCAAGTTTAGTTCAATTCACTACAAATGTAGTGAAAAATACCTGTTTTACAATGCGTTTGTGAAGTTTAATTTTTCATTGTTCAGCAAGTGCTAGTGTAAGCGGGTGTTTTTTTAAGACTGATACAACTTAAAACTGTTAAAAATAATACAAAAAATCAAATTTTAATAAAAAAACTTGTTTTATTCTTTTCAGTATACTCTGGCAAATCATCATGAATAAACTCACTTCTGAACAACGCTACCAAATTGTTGAAATTTACTTCCAAAGTCAGTCGTCGATTCGCGCAACTTATAGACGACTTCGTGATTTTTATGGCGCACATAATCGTCCATCTGAGCAAGCCATCCGTCGAACTGTGGAAAGATTTCGTACCACATACTCTCTACATGATGCAGTAAGACCAACACGTCGAAGGAATGTGCGTACTGAAGACAATATCGCCGCTGTAAACGAAAGTGTGGAAGAAGATCCAAATTTATCGATTCGTCGTCGGTCGCAGGAATTGGGGCTCTGCCCGTCCACTACCTGGAAAATTTTGCGCAAAGATCTTGGCCTACACGCCTATAAGATCCAGCTGGTGCAGCAATTAAAGCCACAAGACCATGATATGCGTCGTTCTTTCGCCGATTGGGCTCTAGAGAAGTTGGAAACTGACCCGTTGTTTTATCGCCGAATTGTGTTCAGCGATGAGGCTCATTTTTGGCTTAACGGGTTTGTTAATAAGCAAAATTGCCGCATATGGAGTGATACCAATCCACAACAGACCCTCCAGACTCCATTACATCCAGAAAAATGCACCGTTTGGTGCGGTTTACACGCTGGTGGCATCATCGGACCTTATTTCTTCAAAAATGAGGCCGGAGCTCGCGTTACGGTCAATGGAGATCGTTACCGGACCATGATCAATGATTTTCTGTTTGAAAATATGGATGAAATTGATCCAGACGACATGTGGTTTCAACAGGATGGCGCTACGTGCCATACGGCGACCGAAACCATCGACTTATTGAAATCGAAATTTGGTGATAAGTTGATTTCGAGAATTGGACCTGTCAATTGGCCTCCAAGGTCGTGCGATTTGACACCTCTCGATTATTTTTTGTGGGGCTACGTGAAGTCACTGGTTTACGCTGATAAACCAGCAACAATTGACACCCTGGAAGCAGTGGCGTATTTAGAAAATTCTCAAAGGGGGGGCACAGAGTACGGGACTAACTTGGTACATAAAGTTTTGGTGTGGGGATATCCGGTAGCATCTACATAGGAAAAACATTGTTGAGATTGAGGGATCGCTGAAGTTTGTGCACCTAAGTCTACCAGATAGCATTTGCACCGTACTGGTTGATAAACTTACTGAAGGGAGGAAATCAAGCAGATCTATACATGGTACGTTGTTGATCATGATGTACCTAGACATGCATGATTTGAAGCCTGCATACAAAGTTTGATTAATATAGAAATTATGGTGTTCAGGGCTGTGTTCTATGAAAGACTGAGAATCCTTTGCATTTCAGGTTAATTCACCAAAAGTTTAGTTTTCCTGATAACATTATTTTTATTATTTATTAAGAGCAAACATAATACAATTATGTAGATCTTAGAATAACACTAGCACTAACTTGCTGAGGGTGGCCAGATGCCCCGTATTTTACGGGTTACCCCGTTTTTCGGGCACCGAAAGTCCAAAAACCCGTAATCCAAAAAATCAAATACGGGGCAAACAATGGATAATTTAAGAAAATGAGGAATTATGAAGAATTTTGTGTAAATTATATAAATATGTACAGGAGATGAAGAGATGCCGATGAAGTGATAAACCCTGACACACGGATAAAATTATTTAAAGCTATCAATAATAGCAGCAAAATATGATTCCATTTGAAACTGGTCTTTTCTATCGTTTAGCGTCTGGACAAACTGAACAAGGGTCAGTTTTTCCAGACGCAGGTGACGAAATCGATCATCTTTTCTAGTGGCTAAGTACCAAAAAACCCTTCTCGATTTCGTTTCCTGAAAGTGGACGAGCTCGCATAGGGTTTCCAGTACATTTTATGTCGAAAACAGGCAAAAACTTTTTTGAGCTGAAAAAGGGGGTTTTTGGTGTTTTTGACGTAGAATGTACTCGACGTACAGAGAACGAAATCGATAAGGGGTTTGGGTAGTTTTGCCACTAGAAAGCTCAACGATTTCGTCCACAAGCAGGTGACGAACTGAACAAGGTTTCCTATAAATACTCGTCTTGGCAATTAATTCACTGGTCGAGAGAATATTCTCGCTTTGCGGTAACGTATGGACAGATAGCCGTAACCGACCAAATATTCACACTGTCAAGGGTGAGCCTAAAATGAAATGCAATTTTCAAATAACATGAAAAAATAACGGCATAACATTTTTTTTTAATTTTTGCCCCGTAAAAAAATTGAAATCCCGTATTTTATGCGCTAGTGACCCGTAAATCGAAGGCAAGCAGGTGGTCACCCTATGGCTGACTGAACTTCGGCTTTTCCTGAATACAAATTACGGAGGGACAACAAAAGTTTGCGTAGTGTAGTTCGACGGAGCCTGAAGCCGAAAAGGAAATTTTACAAATCCTTAATTGGCTGTGAAATTAATGCAATGAACATAGAGACCGTTTCCATATGACATAACGGACTGCAGGCGGAACACTTTTCTTTGGAGGAGAAATTTCATATATCGTCCAAAATTCTGCCATTTTCGACCAATACAGATCGGCAGCTGACATTATCGCCTTGCATAATACAATACGAAACTGCACATCTGGTCTAAATAATTTGGGTTATTCTACCATAAGTTGGGGTCCCATCATCGTCAGAATAATTATTAGAAAACTAGACAGTGAAACTCACCGACTGCTAGAAGAAGGACTTCAAGATCCTAGAGAATTCCCATCAGTGGATAAACTCTGCGACTTTCTTCTCAGAAGGTATCAAATACTTACTACCATTAAATCTCAGCCTTCACCCACTCAGCCTCAAAAGAAAAAGTCTTTCTCTACCACAATAATCAAACCTCAATGCTTGCATTGCAAAGGTTCACATTCCTTGTTTGCTTGTGAAAAATTCAAAATTCTTACCATCGAAGAACGGAACAAGCTTGTAAAAGACTTAAAGATATGTCGAAACTGCTATCACACAGCAATTCCATAAAATAAAAGCATTGAAAACCTAAACAGACAACTGTCTAATCAAACTCATTTACTCATCCTACCCCACAATATCGGAATTCTCTACAACCATTGAGGATTCTGATATTTCCCTAAAGCTTTACTTCGACTGGTGCGGTCGAACTAAAGTTTTTCTCCAGCTAAATTAGCTCAATGGCGTATTGAAAAGGTAGTTATCGTGATATTCGAATAAAAACCGTGTGGTTTAATACATTATTATCTGTAGGGCTATACTTCCGTGGCAGTTGCTGAAACCTTGTCACTAAATTCAAGCTTCAACAACAACAATTCCTTACACGATTGGCTGGGACAAGTGGCGACGCATTCAAATTCAACAGTGTCAAGTATTATCTCGCAGACAGTTGATGATTTGGTACGTCTCAACAAAATATATCTTAAATATTTTTATCAAGATTTTGTAGCCACAGGATATTGGAAACATTTTGCAGCAATATGCGCGGGGCAGAGTATTATTTGCGGAGATCAAAGCCAACGATCGACCATTAACTTCTTCTCAAAGAAAAGAATTATTATTCGAAAACCCATATTAGTCAATGGCCATAAAGTATTCGCGTTTATTGATCCCGGGAGCTCACGATCCCTTGTCCGTCGAACGTGCGCGCAAGCTCTAGGACCAACTATAAGTTGTCACGCTATTCTGAAGGGCTTCGCTGGCGGCCTAACTATCTATAGCGAAAAGGTTGCCGCTTCAACTACAATTGATGGAGTTGACGTCGTCTCCGACTTATTGGTGGTTGACGATGGTTTCCTCACCGATGATATTTTACTGGGTCGTGACATCCTTTGCCGCAAGGGGAATCGAGTCATGATTGAGAACGGCGAATGCAAACTCGAGCATTCGCCGACCGAGCACTGTGACGCGTTGGTGAACCTGTTGTCCGAATATAAAGGATGTATTTCGTCTGGAGCTTACGACCTAGGCAAATATTCGAAAACCAAAATGACAATTACGTTGTCTTCCGAAAAAACGATAAATTTGAGGCCATGTTTGCCTTTTGCGAAACGTCCGATTGTTAGCACCATTATAGCCGAACTTTTACGTACAAATATTATCAGACCATCCGAATCACCGTTTGCTTCGCCTGTTGTGCTGGTCGAGAAGAAAGATGGACAACATCGATTGTGTGGTGATTTTCGTTCATTGAACAAAATCACTGTTTGTCAGCCGTTCCCGATGCCGATACCAGAAGAGCAGTTGGCGAAACTGTCGGGATACAAATACTTTTCCGTTTTGGATCTCCGGATGGGATATCACCAGATAGAACTCGATGAGGCATCTAAACCGTACAATGTCTTTGTAACAACGGATGGACATTTCGAGTATAATCGCATGTCATTTGGGCTGGTAAATGCTCCGAGTGTGGTCCAGAACGTAATGAACAATGTCATCGCTGAATTGGACCCTGACGAAGTTTTTGTATACATCGACGACGTGATAATTCCGAGCGAAACCATTGAGCAAGGGCTGAACCGACTTCGCCATTTCTTCGATGTGCTGCTGGAAAATGGACTCAAGCTGCATGCAGGTAAATGTCAATTTTTGTCAACGGAAATTACATTCCTGGGCCATGTTATTAACGAAGGAGGTGTTACTCTGGGTGACGAGAAACAATCCGCAATAAAGAATTTTCGCGTACCAGAAAACATACATGAAATAAGACGTTTCCTGGGTCTGACATGATTCTTCAGAAAATATGTATTGAATTATGCGCAAATTTCAAGCCGGACTGGCCGGCGTTTTGTTGCAGTCGACTGATAATCAAAACTGGCATCCCGTATTCTATTATAGCCGACACTGCTCAGATGTCGAGAGTCGATACTCAAGTTATGAGTTAGAGTTACTTGCAGTTGTCGAGTCTTTGGACCGGTTCAGGGTATATTTGTTGGGCAAACGTTTCCGGTTCGTTACCGATTGTGCTGCAGTAACCAGTTTGAAGGAGACAACTGAACTTCGATCACGTGTAGCAAGATGGTATATGCGACTATTAGAATACGATTTCGAGTTGATACATCGGCACGGCCAACGAATGGCACATGTTGACGTGTTAAGTAGATCCCCGGATCTGACGAGCAAGCCCATTGATTTGAATGATTTCACGTTCCAAATATCTGCAACCGATGACTCGCTGTTTGCGATGCAGCTGCAAGATGTGAAACTGAAAACCCTCTCCGCCGTGTTAGCTGGTACTTTAGAGTGCCCGCAAGCTAAACAAATTAAGGGTGAATATCGACTCAATAGTCACCGCTTATATCGTATACAAGATGGAAAACTTAAATTTGTAGTACCCAAGGGAGTTAGATGAAGAATTGTTCGTGCGTGTCACGATGACGTCGGAAATTTCGCGGTCGAGAAGACTCTTTCCCGAATTGGAGAAAACTTCTGGTTCCCTCGAGCTCGAAAATACGTGAGGGAGTATATTGCCGCTTGTCCAGAGTGTTGCTTCAATAAAAGTCATGGAGGAAAACCCGAAGGAAGGATTGTACATGGGAGATCTGGAGCCGATACCGTTTAGAAAATTGAATATGGATCATTTGGGTCCGTTTCTGAAAAGTCGTTACGGAAATGTTTACTTGCTGGTAATTTCGGACGCGTTTTCGAAGTACCTTGTCGTGAAGAGTGTGAGAAACACTTGCACCTCTCCCGTACTTCGTCATCTGAACGAGCTTTCTGCATTCTTCGGTCTACCGTCCTGTATTGTGAGCGATCGAGGTACTGCGTTTACCTCGAAGGCATTTGCGACGTATTGCCGAGATAATCACATTCGTCATGTAAAAGATGCTGTTCGCACGCCGAGGGCCAATGGACAGGCCAATATATCGATCCTGGAGTTTTTGCGTTTTCAACTTAGTCCTCATAACCGTTGGGACGAAGGGTATACCCCTAGCGACATTGTTTTCGATTTCTCCCTCAACGACATTTTGCCAAATCGTTTGCTGTCTGCCGTGCAAGAAAATGACATCCACCAGGTTCTAGAACGTCATCAACTTGCACTCGATAATATTAATACCGTGCGGGAAAAATGGAAGCAGCGGTTCGACTCGAAACATTCGGAGCCTTGAACATATTCCGTCAACGATCTGGTGTTGCTCGCGAACCAACCTCCATCTACTGGTGAATCACGGAACCCCACATATACTTCATCACGAAATGCCTTGGGAATGACCGGTATGTCGTTGAATCGATCGAAGGAACCCAGCAGGGCAACCGCCCTATAAAAATAAAATAAAAATAAATCGGCGGGATAATCGGTTCCCCGTAGTAAACCGCTACGACTGATTACTCCCCAGTAGCGGAGCGGATGTCTCGTCGTCCCGAGCATCCAGCACATAACCAAAAAGCAAAACGAAGTATGTAATTTTATTTGACCTGAAAGAATATTTGAAGTGGCGCCCGCCGTGCCGAAATTCGGGAAGTAGCCTCGTTCTTCATTTTTTTATACACCTGATACGTTTCATGTACGTTCCGTGAATTGAATTTGGAGTGCATTTGAATTAACGCCGTGCCGAAATTCGGGAAGTAGCCTCGTTCATTTTTTTTATAAACATGATGCGTCACATGAAAATCATTCAAAAATTAAAAGACGCTATAAAATGTAAATGACAATTACATATGATGTAAGGCGCTTGGCCGAAGTCTAAATTTTTTTGAATAATAGTAAATATATATTTAAGTAAATGAAAACAAATTAAAATATAAGCTGCGTTGATAGGTTAGGACAGGATGTCCGTATAAAATTGGAGTGTTCCGATTATATTATTATTGTATAACCGCATAAACAAAAAAAAAAAAAACAAAGAAAAAGAAAAATTTTTGAAATAGAAAAAAAATGTATTAACGGAGTACACTGTTTGTTCTTACGGAAAGAAAAAAAAACCAATAAAACAAAAAAATGAAGATTGAGTAAAGCGCGATTGCTTCCGGCTTCCTTGCCGGTATCTGCTCCCAGAAAAGAACAGAGACAGAGTTGCGTTTATAGGGGACCAATAAAATATGGCCCGTTGGTCCGCGGTTCGGGGAGGGAGCCAGAGTCCGTACACCTGAGACTCCCTTGTCGGTTGAGAAGATGGCGTCGCGTTTGTGGGTGTTTGCTGGAACTTGAGGGACTGCTCGTTTGTCCCAGGCATTCGGGCCGACTCGCGAGATTTTTTTGTATACGATTAGAGGCAGCAGTGATGTATCTCCTACCCACTCCTCACTACCGGTAGCTGAGCTAGATACCAGGCGCGCGTCAATTTGTCACTGACTGAGGAGGCTTCGACACTTATGTCACTAATCAGTCCTCACGACTGAGTACTAGGCCTCCGTCCTCTTCTGGGCTTCGGTTCAGACACCCAAATCGTTACAGTTTTGCGACGGGAGAGTCGGTCGCGAGTAGTTGTTGAGAGAAGACGTTCCGTTCAATAAAGTTTTGTCAACGTAACCTGACAAGTGTTCTTATTTAATTTATGGAACAGGGACAATATACTTGCGACACATTTGTTATTTTGAAATGTTCTTGCGTTAACTCAAATCATCGAGAGTTATACAACACTTACTGAATTATTTTGAATTTATGTTTATTTTTTATACCCTTCGCTCATTGTATGAAATAAGTACATGTAAACGAACCTTAAACCAACCTTTAAATTTAACGTAGAATTTCAATAGCAACTAACTTCATCTTGTCATTGAGAATTTCCGGTTGGTACGCGCGTGTAAAAAGTTGTGCTCTTAATAAGACGTTTTTAAATTGGAATCCATCCCCGGTGTTTAATTTTTTTCACTCATAGAGTGCGTGAGTGAGTGGGGCTGCAATACAAGCCGAACTCCCCAAATTAGGTTCTTCTAAGAAAAACTTTTTTTATTTGTGTACCAATTTCACACAAATGTGTTTCTATTGATGAGTAGTATGGAATGAAAACTATAAAATACTGTACCAAGCAAAACTGGACGAATGTCTGCATCTAAGTCCGAATATCAATATGGAAGGAATCACGAAGGCAATTAAAACTTGTGCACAAGAACTGAATAAACATGTGAAGCGCTTCAAGAACAAATGGTTTGATAATGAATGCGATAAAGTACGGAAATGTTCATTTGCTTGGCTCCGACTATTCAGAGAACAAAACGATTCGTTTACAAGAAATATGTACTTGCGAATAAACCAACAATTCAAAACATTATGCAGAGAAAAGAAACGAGAATATTACCAAAAACAAGCACAACTTTTGGGGAGCTGCGCGAGTTCGAAAGATTTTTGGAGAATATCGAAGGAAATTAACGGAGTCGATTCTTATTCTATTGGAAATGGGATAAATGTCGAGCAACTGGAGGATTATTTCAGTCGTATCCTTCAGAGCCATGACTGTCAGCATATGATACAGTTTGCTAGGCCTAATTGGAGCAATGTAGGATTTGATGCCATAATAACTAAGGACGAGGTAGTAGCTGCAATTGGAAAATGTAAAGATAAAAAGGCACCAGGAAGCGATCGAGTGCCCGTTGAATTTTTTAAATATGCGACTGAGCAACTTATCGATACACTATGCACCGAATTCAACAGGATATTTGACACGGGCGATATTCCAGGCGTGTTTCGAGAGTCAATAATATTTCCGATTTTCAAAAAGGGCGACGTTAATGATCCTTCCTGTTATCGAGGGATCTCATTCCTAAATGCGTCTGGAAAATTTTTTACATCTATTCTGCAGATGAGATTTTCTAATTGGATTTATGAAAACCAACTTATCGGCGAAAGTCAAGCGGGATTTCGAAAAGGTTACTCTACGCATGACCATATCTTCGTGCTATATAACTGCGCTCGACTTTTTATGAATCACGGAAGAAAACTGTATGTCTTTTTTGTCGATTTTAAGGCCGCTTTCGATACAGTTGATCATCTGTCTGTCGTTATTCCTGAACCTGTACAATGCTGGTATGAGCAGTAAGTTTGGAAGATTACTGGAACAACTATATGAAGATACCAAAGCAATGGTGTGGAATGGGTCACATATTTCGAAATCATTTAACACCACAGTCGGCGTCCGCCAGGGTTGTAAACTTAGCCCGGATATCTTCGCAGTTTTTGTAAATGACATTTTAGATGATTTGCCAGGGGGAGTCGAAGCGTTTGGTACATTGGTAAAAAGTCTTTTATATGCCGATGACATGGTGTTCTTTGCGGAATCGCCCAGCGAACTCCAAAAAATTATCAACCAACTCCAAAACTATTGCTCAACTTGGAAACTGCAAGTGAATCTGGACAAATCAAAGATAATGATTTTCAAAAAGCGTTTTCGGCTAGCTCGAGAAGAAACGTGGTCCTACAAAGGCAATAATATCGAAGTTGTCGCAGAGTACAAGTACCTCGGCATGTTATTTGCTAGTAATTTGTCAATGGAGCGACATCTAGCCGAAAAGTTAAAAGAAGTTTGGAAAAATTGCTTTACTAATGCAGACATTTCACACACAGCTAAGTATCATATTTATGAAGCGGTCGTACGATCAATATTGTTATACGGTTCTCAAGTGTGGGGAGGAAAAAGCTACGATGAGGTCGAGCGCATCCGTGGTTGCAGCTTCAGAAAGTGCCAGATCATCACAGCATCGAGAGATTTATGTACAACTCAATCACGACCTTCAAGCGAACACGTATTTCCGAAATGATTTTGCGGCAAATAAAATATCACTAATATTCAGGGCCAGGGGAGAGTTGCTGCTCCTCAATTATATTCCGCACAGACAAAATCTACCCATACTATGCAGTATATGCAATCTGAGAACGAGGGAGGATACGAGGCACTTTGTAGGTATATGTCCAGTTTTTAGGGAGATTCGAAGATTATGCTTTGGGAAAGATATATTAAGTGAGATGGAACTGAAGACACAACTAAACGGAGGCGATTGGAATAACTTATACAAATACTGTAATGTTGCGATAAAATACCGACGAGCCATCATAAATGAGAGCATGTAAAGTTAAACTTATTAAATCTAATAATTATAACAGAAAGTCGTACTGCCGGGCTCAAGATAAACGCTGCCAAGACCAAGTACTTGAGCTCCCATCCTGGGGGACAAAGCGGAATTTGTGTTTCGGGCCAGGCAGTCGAAAAAGTTGACGAATTCTTCTACCTCGGAAGCATAGTCACAGCAGATGGCGGCGCGGACGCTAATGTACAATCGCGTATCAATAAGGCTAGGGCAGCCTTCTTCACTTTGACTCCTTTCTGGCAAAATAACAACATTTCCAGGCGCACCAAAATCCGGATCTTCAATTCTATTGTAATATCTGTGCTTATTTATGGCTGTTCAACTTGGAAGGTGATAAGAGGTAACAACTAAACTGCAAACTTTCGTAAACCAGTGCCTACGGCGCATCCAACAAATCCGCTGGCCGGAGATTATTCCCAATGATGTTCTCCTGAGTATCACAGGCCTGGATTGGATAGGCATTTCTGTCAAAAGGCGAAAGTGGCAATGGATAGGTCATACTCTCCGAAAAGGGCCAACAAAGGTTTTTGTCAGCGGAAACTACATGGAACCTGCTTGGATGCTCCTCGTGATTGGTTCTCGCCTTATCTAGCAGAACATTTCATCTGCGCTGACTGCCAGAATACAAAAAATATGCTCCGATACATTTTTGAGAAAATTATCGGGCATATCGACAGTCTCAACTCGGACAAAGATAATTTGCTAGCTAAAATTCAGGCACAATCCAAAGCTAGCTCTGATAGCTTTTCGGAAATGGCAAGATGTTTCGACGGATTGTCGAACTCCATCTCTAACTCCGTAGATGTTCGCAACATTGCCAAAGCTATCTCCAGTCTCGAGCAAAAACTGGTAGCGCTCGAAAGTTACTTCAGTCCGACAAACCATCCTTCAATGAACAACAATGCACGTGATCTCGACGAAATTTATGAAAAAGTCGAAAGCATCGAGAGCTGCCTAAGCACTGTTCTCTTGAAGATCAATTGCTTATCCATTGCTGCAGTAATACCAACTACCAAGAGCCAAGCACACATCGAAGTAAATGATCCTGCAGATGTGGATGTAAATCTCAATGTTGAGCCTGCGCCAATCAACTCTTCCTGCGTTATTGAGCCTATTCCTGCGCCAATTAATTCGTCCAGCGATATTCGCCTCTCTTCTACTGCCCCGAAGCCAACCGAAAAGCAGCTATTCTATTTCGGCACTTATTGGTCTCGTGATGAATGGAATAGTCGTCTCGAGAAATTAGGTTCTTCCGAATTTCCTGCCCGTACAGCTCATCATCTCACTCGATCCCAAACCACGACGTTTTTCGTAAAAGGTGTCCCTGGCTACGTAAACGATATCTGGTTGTGCAAAATCTTAGAAGACGAACTGCAGATTAAAGGTTGCACGTGCGAGAGTTATCGTCAGCGTCATCGACGTGCTTCGAGTTCCACAAAATGCTTCAAATTAAGTGTACCTTCACAGTATGCTTGGCTGCTTTGTAATCATGTACCGGATGGAAGCAAGACATACACTTGGAATGGAATGAAATTTTCAATATGGAGGACCAAATCAACTATAGCGCGCGCATCCAGTAAACAACAACCTATTAATAATAAAATATTCAAGCCGCATTTTGTAAGTAACCCCTCACACAATCCCTCTCGTCATTATAGAGCTCCACCTCCGAGTACTATTAACACTCCAGTTACTAGCTCACGTTCTAACATAGGTCATCATCCTAAAAAGGCCATCCCTAACTCATCTAAGAATCATACTGTTATTCCTCCGTCTAAAATGATTTCTAATTCTCGTAACAATAATAATAAAACGCGATCTACTAACATTGTCAACACTACATCGACTATTCTGCCTACTCAGTTGAAGATAAAAGACACCCGCGCGATTACGTCCCCTTCTAAATTAAATATCGTTCCTTCCTCTAGTAACACTAATAACGATAAGACTCCTTCCACTAATTTTGTCAATATGAAATCGACTATTCCGCCTTCGCAATTGACGTTAAATGGACCCATGGCACCCACAAAATACGCTAATTTCATTCCAGGTGCTCCCCAAATTCCATCATCCTCTGGGTCAATTCATGTGCCGAACACTCCAACCAATGTGCCCACTACTTCTAGTAATTTTCTGGATCCACTTGTTCCTCCTGCTGTTAGGCTTACTAAAAACTCCAATGACGACCTTGAATGTAGATATTTGCTTTCAAGATTTAGGGACCATAAGATCTACGACAGTGTCCGCTTATTTCTTTCATATTTGCACGATGCACCAGATACTACATGCGTTGACGGTAAAACTAAAACGAATCTTAAGGTCTTGATACAGCAAGAGGGTCTACCTATTGAGGTGAACTCCTTACGCAAGTTCTTCAACCAATATCACGAAGAACTTGGTATGCCCCTAGAGCAGGTTAAACGCGATCTAGAAACCTATCGCTCCTTCGTTAGTGCGAAATATATTTCCCCTCTTCGCTGACCACTTTCAAAACAGTTTCTGCACACCCCCTACACACTCCAATGCAACCCCATTTGATGATGCCACCCCGATATCTATTATCGACAGTATGATTATCACTCAGGATGAGATATTAATAGCTATTCAGCAGCTAAGCTTAAATAAAGGTCCTGGTCCCGACTTAATTCCCCCATGTTTCCTAACGCAATGTGTAGACCAACTAATTACTCCTCTACACATGATTTTCAACAAATCCCTTGGTTCTGGTATCTTCCCATCTTCTTGGAAACTTTCACATCTAAAACCCATTCACAAAAGCGGTGATAAGCGATCAGTTGAAAACTACCGAGGTATAGCTATCTTATCAATAATCCCCAAACTTTTTGAGAAAATAGTTTGTGATAAACTCACTCCCATTATCGATCCACTTCTAAATGAGCAACAACATGGTTTCCGAAAAGGCAGATCGACTACAACTAACCTCATGATACTAGTTTCAGATGTCCTCTGCAAAATGGAAAAGAGTGTCTAAGTAGATGCTATCTATACAGACTTTAGCAAAGCTTTTGATAGGGTTGATCATTTACTTTTAATTGATAAGCTGTACAGTTTTGGAATTACGGGGTCGTTATTGAATTGGATCTGTTCCTACCTCCATGAACGTATACAGTTCGTCAAATACAAGGGTCTCACATCCAAAAGCGTGTTTGCATCCTCTGGAGTGCCCCAAGGAAGTCATCTTGGACCACTTCTTTTTAACATTTTTATATCCGACTTATCATTTATATTACATGATATTCCTCATCTATTCTATGCTGATGACTTAAAGATATACCACTCCATCCTTACCCATTATGACTCTGCATTCCTTCAATCTAAATTAAAGTCCCTTGAACAGTGGTGTCATCGTAATAATCTACATCTCAACGTTAGTAAATGCAAAGTGATTAGCTTTTCTCGGAAAAATGAAATTATTACTAGTCCATACCTTCTCAACAACGTTGAATTGTGCAGGGTTGATCATATCACTGACCTCGGTGTTATTTTGGACAGAAAAATGCGCTTCAACCTTCAATATGATAGGGTATTATCCTTGGCCACCAAGCAGTTCGGTTTTATTAAAAGACGTTCCAAGGAATTCAAAAATATTTGGGTTACTAAATCCTTATACGTCACTCTGGTCCGTCCCCTTTTGGAATACGCCTGCATAATCTGGAACCCTGTCTTCGGTATACACTCCGATAGACTCGAATCTGTTCAAAAGCAATTCTTACTTTTTGCCCTAAGAGACCTTTATAATCCAGCCGACTATCTAAATCTCCCTTCGTACAATTACAGGCTAAGTCTCTTAAATTTAATGACTCTTTCTGCAAGAAGAACACTCCTTTGTGCCTGTTTCACTTTTGATGTCATTAGCGGCTCAGTAAATGTTGATTTTATCCGTAGAAAAATCGTCTTCAACGATCAAACGAGGCGCACTAGGCACACAACCCTTCTTAAAGAATACCAACACTATACCGTATACGGTTTCAATGAACCTATTAATAGATGCTCCCGCACTTTCAATTCACTCAGTATTCATTATTGTCCGGAAATGTCTAAATCTGTCTTCAAATTAACCTTGACTAATGCTCTCCAATCATCCTAGGATCCAACCTCCTATCCCATACCCTATTATTTATAGCGAATTAAGTTAGTATTAAGTACTTATTGTTAAATGCCTTGTTTTGGTGAATGAATAAAATAAAATAAAATAAAATAAAAATATTGCAAAGCAGGCCCTAGATTGGAACCCTCAGGGAGCCAATGCTAGACTCCGTGTTGGACGACCAAGAAACACGTGGAGAAGATCGGTTAATAGCGAGGCTGCTTCATTAAACAAACAGTGGTCAGACCTAAAGACGATGGCACAGAACAGAACGAGGTGGAAAGTAGGCGTAGTTGATGCCCTATGCCCCACAAGGGGTTAACAGGAACCAGAGAGAGATTATTCCAAACAAACACCACACAAATATTGTTTTGCCGACGTAACGGAACTTTTGTGAAGACTAGAGGAAAAGAATGGGGGAGGAAGGGTATCCAAATTTCAGCCGCGCCCGAAATTAGCATCGGTCTCGTTTTATTTGAAAAAAAATCGTGGATTGTTGGGATATTTTATTTTGGCCTTAATGACCTTTCGGATTTTGATATTTCTAAGGTATTACGCCGTCTTCCGCCGCATTTCTATTGAAAAATAACACGGCACGCCACTGGTTATACTGCACCCAACATTTTATATGGTCAGTGATCGTACCATGGGATGACCAATGACGACCATCAGTGAAGAATGGACTAAAAAGGCCGTTATTTAAATAATAAAATATTTCTAAGTGATTACTATTTGGGACTTGACTTTTTTTCGTTATATTTTTGATATTATTACATTTATCCTTTAACAATTGAGTTCTTTGCTGCAAAAGAGATGTCAATTTTCCTAAGTTTTCTTTTATAAAATTCATATACGAAAATCAAACGTTTTTTCACTGCCCTAATGAATGGCGTTTAAAGTTGATCTACACACACCTGTTTGCACGACCTGCCCGTGTTTTTCTCGTTAACACATGGATTTGGTCCTGCAAGCAAGTGTTCAAACTGTAACGTGTGGAGCGACCTCTTTACATGCAGGCCACATCGAATTTGTTTTGCTAGTTTGGCGAATGTTTTTTTTTTTTCTAAATGATAGAACGATCAATTTGATCGATATTTTATATGAATCGCCTAGCAAAGCAAATACTTTTCAAATTTTATATTTCAATGAGTGAATGAGACGATATGGATGGTCTATAATCAAAATTTTGTGATTTATTGCTTCTAGGGTCAACTATTGGGTTTTTTCTCAACTATTCATACCATTTTCTCTTAACTGTTACAATAATTTGAAAAGGAAATATTTTGGTTTGGTCTTAACAATCTTATCTCTCTACATGGCCTTATAGGCAAATTGCGATTCCATCTTACATACTAAAAACACCTTAAAACAAGACAAATCAAAACAATCCACTTAGCTCCTTCGAACAGTCCGTTCGACTTCAACTCCTCCCCGCTCAATTCGCTCCATCAGTCTCTCCACCACCGGTTGCATCATTATTCGCCGTCAAATCCGCCAACTTGCGCTGGCACGCCTCCAAATCTTTAACCATCTTCTCCAATTGCGGTTGGGTCACTTCAAAATTAACGGCACTCCGTTGTCCGTCCGACTCCAAACAGTTCAACACAATTGTCGCCAATTGCGACCGATACGAGCCCAGGCTACTGTTGCCCATCACAAAACGAACATCCCAGTCCATTGACTCGAACAGCTTGCCGTCACGCGAGTCTTGTTCGCGAACCAAAAACGCGACAATTTCCGATTTACGCGCCGTCACTACGTCCACCACGGATTGTTGCAAGTCCTGGCTCATGTGCGAGAAATGCCCCAAGAGCTCCGGGTCGGACAACTTGTCCTGACAATGCATTCGATAGGCATTGGCAATTATCTTGATGGCCGATTCGAATTCTTCGCTATTGACAAAGCCGTATTTGTGGGCGATCTTATCAAGTGATGCGACATCTTTGGTTAGTGTGCCGATTAGATGGTCGACGGCATGATGGAGAATCTGCAATAAGTAGGGAAACAGGAAATGCGAAAATGGGTTGTCTCCTAAAAATTAATAGCAGAAAGAAAGCACTCACCTCGTTCAGAATCTCCTTGTTGTCGATATTTAGCAAAAAGTCATGCATTCTAGCGTGTTGTGCAGAATTCAGGGCACACAAAACACAAATCACAATGTGCAACGCAATTTCAATTGTAACTTAAACCGGCGTTGTGAGAAATGTCATAACAGTACATTGTTGATAGGTTACCATATGATAAGCATCCGCAGTGGTGAATGTGGTGAGTTTTCAAGATTAGCAATTGAAAGCATAGATGGCAGTAATACCGAATGACGTCATACTAAACTAACGACTTTGAGTTTTCAAATGAAACGATTTTGATAGACAATTGAAAATGCTTTGCTTCAGTTATGAAATTAGAAAATATTTTTTCTGACATATTAGTCCAGTATAATTGGTTCAAAATAGCCCCAAACCTAAACATAAAAAAAAAGAAATTTTTGAGGCCAAATTGATGAAGACACTCCCTAATATACGCAGTAAAAAGTTACAATGGCTTGTTCTGTCGATAAGAAAAATAAGAAAATTCTTCTTACGAGAGCTGATAGCGTAATGTTCCCTCTAGACATTTTCTCAGAAATTATACCCTAGACCCAAAAGTTTTATAGTGAATTTACATTTCTTGAGTTTTACATTTCGCACTGTACTCTTGATAGAATAGACCTTCGGTCATAAACTCTTGTCCATATATTGCTAACAAAATTTACTTAATTTCTACCAAAAATTTGAATGCTTCCACCATTGACGAACCCCCTCCCCTCACTCCTCCTAACATTTTCCAAAAAGGCATGCCATTAGCTTGTTTTTAAATTGAGCCAGGAGGCAGATCAAATTTGGTGGGTTGCCTATTCTAAGCTCCATTATGCTCCCCACCAAAAATTATTACCATACGATCTAAACTAAGGGTACCCCCCCATACAAAGTGACCCAAATTTCTAACAAATTTCACATTTTTTCACTTCTAAATTCTATTTAAAATAGAAAAAAAAATTATTTCTTAGAACGTCATTATAACAGTTAATTGTAGTCTTCTAAATGTATATCCAAAAGCTTGTACCAGAGCGTGCCTTACAAGTACGAAAAATCGGGTTTGAAGGTTGCTAGTACACGTTACTCGAAATATTCGCATATAGCCTTAGAACTGGTATCACTGACCTTCAATCCCAATTTTTTGATACTTGTAGCGTACGCCTTAGTACACACTTTTGAATATACATTCACAAGACTACAATTAACTGTTATAATGACGTTCTAAGAGATTTTTTTTCTATTTTACATAGAATTTAGAAGTAAAAAAATGTGAAATTTGTTAGAATTTTCGTTCACATTGTATGGGAGGTACCCTTAGTTTTGATCGGATGGTAATAATTTTTGGTGGGGAGCATAATGGAGCTTAGACTAGGCACCCCATCAAATTCCATTTGCCTGGCTCAATTTAAAAAGAAGCTACAGACATGCCTTTTTGAAAAATGTTTTGAGGAGTGAGGAGGGTGTCAATGGGCGAAGCACTTCAATTTGTGGTAGAAATTAAATGAATTTCGTTAGCAATATATGGACAAGATGTTATGACCGAAGGTCTATTCTATCAAGAGTTACAGTGCGAAATGTAAATTCACTATAATACTTTTGGGTCTAGGGTATAATTTTCTGAGAAAATGTCTAAAGTGTTACATATCATTACAAAGGTAATTTTATGTAGTTTGTTTTGTCCTAAGGACATTTCAAGCGCCGACTCATAGTTTTCCAGATATTTGCAAAAAAAAATGAATTTTTACCCCTTTGCCACCCCTCCCCCTTAACCCATGGCGAAAATTAGTGTAACTTTTTACTGCGTATATTAGGCAGTGTATTCAACATTTTGGCATCAAAAATTCCTGTTTTTTGGTCGTTTGGGCTTTGAGCTATCTGTACTAGACTATATTTTGAAATATGATGACTCCAACAATCCAACAAAAAAGTGACACTGGACACTGTGACACTGTGTACGCTGGAGCATATTTTTTTTATTTTAGTGGATTCGTGTGATATATGTAATATGCATGTAAAATAAATTGTAAAATATTGACGGTGAGTTTTGTAATTATGTACCTATTGAAAATAATGTTGGAAACACATTAGAGGCGTTGCTGACAAAGAAAGCAGCACAATGCATTTTAAATGGCTGACATGTTTTTTTGCTGTTGAACAGCAGCAACTAAGGGAAACGTGCTGTTGTCGATGAAGCGACTCAAGAGATTTTTTTTTCTTGGCTCGAAGGGAATTTTGGCAGCTCTTAGTCATTGTTACAACGGGTAGCTCCAGGACGATTTATTACATCGAAGAACCGGCTACCGTAGGAGCATTTTCATAGCCAACGCTGTGTGTCATCTCTACCACTGAGCCACCGATGTCATTAAAGGGCATAACGCGAGGTTAGGCTAGAGATGAATTTAAAATGCATTGGGCCGCTGATGCTGGCTGTATCATATCTATTTCCAGGATAATTATAACTTAAACGTACAGAGAACCTCCAAAATGATTGTTTATTTATTACATTTTCAGCATCCATTTAGGAGCTGGGGTAGATACTAAGTAGCTGACAAATTGCAGCTCGCGATACCAGGTTCTGACAAGCTGTACCAATTGGAGTCAGTGTCAAAAACGACATTTATTACAGAGAAAGGTTAAATGATCAAGATGCGTGTCGAAAGGAAAAGGAAGCTGAGAATAGCGCATTTAGTAAGTTCGCTGGTCGCTTCGTAACTATTAATCCTATTATGACACGTTTGAAATTGAGTTGTTTTTAGCATCGTTAGTCTTTGCCTGAAACTAAATTTCTCCGGATTCTGCTCATACCGACATGAAACCGCACAGTGATACTGTAATGTGTCTAGGCTATACGTCAACCCTTAGTTTACACCAGAGGGCGCCTATGGCACTGACAACGTTGACAAGCTTATACAACAACCCAAATTGTATTCCCTACTTGGCACCAGATGGCGTTAGTGGCACTAGCGAGACAACTTACTGGCCGAAGTTTCCAGAACACTAAAAATGGGTATATAAGAGCGTCGACTAGTGTCGACGAGTCAGTCTAGTTTTAGCCGTGAATAATGTCGAGTCAATAATTAGTGAAGTAATTAGTATAAATTGTAAACCGTGTATATCCGTGTGGTTGTAATAAATAATGTTACAGTAAAGCGAGTGTTATTCATTGTCGTGTACGCGAAAATCTATCGAACCCACTGGAACGTCTAGAATAGACGAGAAATATATAACAATACTTAATCTAAGCAATGGCAGCGCCAGCGGCAATGCCAGACAAACCATAGCTGGATTTTTGTACATTTTCTGGATGCAAGCCCATGTAGTATGGCGACTAAATGCCTTCTTAGCGCCGAGGGTACATTACGCTTTCAGGTCCCCAAGGGAAATTTTTGATGTTTCCGATATTTTCCGCTATGTGTCCGCTATATGGCGGACGGTAAGATAAGTGTCACTAGTGTCGATAAGAAGAACAAGAAAAATTTCCCTTGGGGACCTGAAAGCGTAATATACCGGATTTTCTTCCTGTTCAGGAGCCTGGTCCAGAGGTGCATCGCTAAGTGGAGCAGCAGGAAAGGAGCTGTTAAGGAGTACACTCACAGATTCCTTCCAGGATCAATTACGTGTAACATCAACATTGAGGCCGAATTCTTTCCCCAACAGACCCCTATAGGCATTACCCCAAGGGTTTTTGGAAGATGCCCTGACAAGTGCTGCCAATGATCAGTTTTGTCCTTTGCCATTATATCGCGGTATACTCGATGATAGCCCGCCGATTGGCGGCACTATGATCGGACAGATTAATATGATGGCGCGCTCTGGCTCGCTGTGAGCGCATTCGAAGGCGAACTCCCTCACGCTCCTTGACGTGCTGTTGACCCCAAACACCTCGTCATTTACGGCAGCCATAGACTTGACCATGAAATTACATTTAACATTTAGGAGAGCTGATGAGAGCTAAACCAAAGAAAAACGATCGAACGCTTCCTTTATTCGAGATTCATAGACTGCCGAATTACACCCAGTTTGAGACAAAGGCCTAAACAAAAGATTTTCTACCACCATATTTCGCGTAACACCACCAGATCCCCAACTGGCCGTAAGCATCATCAAAGGTCATACGAATTTCATACTGGTTAGGTTCCATTCACATCTTCACCAAGGATAAGAGGTATACTGCTCACCTGTAGCAGACCCTATCCAAGTAGTGCAGATATGCGTCCACAGAGATACGAGACGGACAATACATGCTAACTACGAAGATCTCTCTCAGGGGCCACGTAAGTTTACGCAGACTCCATATTCATCGGTGAGACAAAAGAGGCCCTGGATTGCAAGAGCCGGTTTCCCAGATCATTTACCGCCACTCGAGCACGCGCACAGTTTAGCTGCGCAAATAGCACATACCTGGAATTAGTGTTTGGCATTATACTTGGTAACAATCGCCGCGATACCCACACTATCGAGTTCACCAAGTGGCCGGAACTCAGAATTCGGGCAGTGGATGAGGTTCGTACAGTTCGTCACCACGTGTTCGGTGCCTCAGCACTGGAAACAATTTTGTGTCTTGACCAACCATATGGTCAAAACCAAGGCACCGGCAACAGGAGGGGACAGGCTCCATGCCCCAACCATAACACTAAACCTTTTGCTAACAATCCGCAGGCCCTTATTGAAGGCGGCCTCCTTTAGGTTATTCTCATAGATGGCTTTCATCAAGTCATCGGCGAAAAATCGAGCAGTCTACACTCTAGAGCAGGAGTGTCAAACTCGAAACCTGGCCCGGGCCAAATATCAATGTCTTTAGGCTTAAGCGGGCCGCAGGATAAAAAATGCCTACAGACTATATTTTTTCGAAATTTAATCACAGAAAAATTCTTTTAAAATATGATTGTACATCGGAGTCACTAACCTCGGGATTATATCCGTTAGAAATGCCATCTTAAAAAAATATTTTTCAAACAAATTCAAGAAATGTACACAAGAAGTTAACACGCGAAAGTTTAGTTGATCGACCAGTCAATACTATTTGTGAATTAATTCCCACCAAATTTTGGGCAGCTGATCAGAATCAGAACATACCGCCGGTCGTCTGGGTTGTCCAAACCAACCTGAAACATGCGGACGCGAATCATGATGCAATCGTGGCAGATAGTTATGTTATAAGGTTCGGCAAAGCCAACAACTTTTGAATTGAATTTCGGAACAAATCAAATTCACGAAAGGGTTTAACATTTCCCAGCTCAAAAATTGCCACCTTCCAAATTTGTTAATAGAACAGAGAGGAAGTTTTCAAAAATACATAGTTTACGCTTGCATAAGCCACCGACTTCTTGACGAGTTTTCGTGAATTTATTAGACTTAAGTTTAACACCGCGAATTTTTACACATTGTGCTCCTTCGACCTGGCGCGGGCCGCGAGTTTGACATGTCTGCTCTAGAGACTTGTCTTGTACCGTCACCTCGAGACAGCATTCTTCGAACTTTTTATTTTCGACCAACTTTTGCCTCTCCGACCTCGAGGGATGGCCACATTCCGACTTTTCAAGGGGTCAACCCCATGCACCCTCACGCCCATAGTGGGGCCAAGCTCCTTAACCACCAAATCAGCGACCTGGATGCGCATCCCTCTTTATCAAGGGCATCTCTAGGCGGTTAAGGCTTGACCTAACCGCATCACCATCAGTCGTTTCACCATCACCGTTCAAGAACCGACACCACTCATACACTCGCCGAAATCCATAAAGCTAAATTGAACCTAAATTACAAATTCAGCAGGGCCACCCTTCATCCATCCTCCAACAAACCGGATCTGCAGTGAAACCTTCAGCCGTTGCTGAGAGCTCGCCAAACACTGCCAGTGAGTAGGACAACTTTGTAGCGCAAGCAGACGTACAGATCGACTGCTCATAAAATGACGACGTCCAATCCCCTCTCTCTGAAAACGGCGATACACATGGTAACTGAGGAAGGGGATTCAGGAACACATCAGGGACACAGGGAGCTCGAGGACGACTCTGATGAACCCGATGACTAGTGCTTCCGTGGGCGTGTTGCAAGAAAATCTGAAACGGGCTGAAAACATCATGCCACCACAGCTTCAGATATGTTAGTGGTCAGGTTCGCCAGGGAGAACCTGGGCTTAGCACTGATACAGAAAATTTGGCAAGTACGCGGAGTAATAAAACGACTCAAGGTTAGCGGTCCTAAATCCTATATGATGCAAGATCGAGCAGACCACGAGCATCTTAGTAAAAAACAGCAGAAACTTTCAATATCTTTCAGAGTTAAGCAATAGTGGATCTGATTGCCATATGCATCAGCCTAAACTATGACACCAGCACAAAGTTCGTGGTAGCGTCAGTCTATTCCCCTAAGATGAAGAGGTTCCAGCAACACAGCTAAAAAGATTGGTGTACCACTGTGTTAAGAAAAAGACGCTCCATTCTGGTCGGATGTAATGCTAATGCACATCACATAGTCTGGGGAAGTACGACTATTAACACGAGAGGTGAGTACCATTCTCCAGTTAAGATCTTAACATTTTCAATCGAGGTGACAAGCCTATCTTTGTACCTAGGTCGAGGCGGAAAGTACTCGACCTAACCTTTGGCAACCAACGGGCTGAAAACTAGATCAGAAACTGGCATGTAATATCGTTGTCATTTGACATGCATATCAGATTTGGCCTAGCAGTACCCAGGAGATCCCTGGTGGACCCCTGAGTTATTGCGGTTAAGAAGGCTTACAAGAAGACTCTTCAACAGAGCCAAAGGACCGGAGAGTGGGACGTGTATCGCTTCCAACTTCACGAGTTATGACAGCCTTTTGTGTAATTCATCCTTGACAGTAAACTGCACTGGCATCTGGCACAAGCATGTCGAAGCGGCTGCAGATAAAGCCTCCAGAGCTCTTTGGATATGCAAAAAGTTCGTAGGAAAAACTTGGGGCATGAAACCTCCACCATACTCTGCATATACAAAGCAATAGTAAGACCAACCCTAGACTGTGGTGCTGTGGTATGGTGGAAGAGAGCTCTGACAACGGAAGTCAAATCCGTTTTAGGCAAGGTACAGCGATTAGCGTGTCTCATTACTATCGATGCACTCCGATCTTGTCCAGGTTACATGGGGATCACAGGGAACAATCAAGCTGACGAGCTGGTAGGCATTGTCGCAGCATGCAAGAAGAAGAAGATCAGAACCCTTTTGCAACATCTCTACCTCGATAGTAAAGAGTCAAATCAAAAACCAGGAACGACTCAAGGCATATGAGCACTGAGATAACTTACCTGGGCTCAGGCAATCAAAACTTTTCCTGGTCTAGTATAAACAGACTTCAAACATGCGACAAGTTGAGCGGAAAAATGTGCGCACACAAGGCGGCCAACAAGTTGTTGTGTATGAACGCGGCGATAAGTTACAAAGTTTTCCCATTTGACATTGAAACCTGTTGAAATATTTCTGCCAATTTAGAACAGGTGATTTATGAGCCTAACCTTTGCTGACATAGTTTTTCCTTCTCTTTAAGGGTATGACTTGAACTTGAACAGTACCAAAGCCATCTATATACATAGCCAAGAACCAGGGTTGTGTCATTGGGTGAGGTTATGAAACACACCGTCCCCTACCGGTTCGCGCAACGTTCCCTTTAATTTCAAATCAACCGGCCGTTACGGATCTGAAATTTTCTCTTTATCAAGAGATCCCCTAAGCGCCACCGTGCGGAGTATACCTTGATTCATTGAATGTGCCGTTGAACCGTGCATTTTCGCCCTCGGTTCGGAAAACGCGGCACGGTATGGGAACATTTTGTTTCAGAACCTTACCCATTGTGTGCGTGTTCAACCACCACGCTTTTTTACCATGGGGGAAAAACGAGACCGAGGCTAATTTCGGGCGCAGCCGAAATTTGGATTCTCTTCGCTCTCCTCGGGCTAAAAGTTTTTTCGGGCAGTACCTACGACTTGTATTTAACCCCTCACTCCGTTAATAGCCCTAGACGACCCCGGAGACGAAGTACGAGGACGGGCGAAATCATTGAGCGGGTTGAAGCCAGCGTTGAATCAGATGCAACATCAACTCGAAGAAGGTCGTTTCAATTTAGGCGGGGATATCGCGAACAATTACAGCGTATTTTACATCGATGCAACATGTTTCCTTACAAGACACAATTTGCGCAGCATTTACAATCTCCTGATGACCAACAACGATTAGCGTATGCCATTCAATTCCAGCTATTGCCCAGAGAAGAAGGATTCATTCGTCTTATCATGTCGGATGAGGCACATTTCTTATTGAACAAGCAAAATTTTAGAACGTGGAGCGCAACGGTTTGTGCAAAATGTACTGTGTGGTGCGTTATTACTTCAGAGGAGATCATCGGTCCTGTATTCTTCGTGGACGAGAATGGAGAGGCCCAGACTGTGAACGGACAACGATATCATCGTGAGATGCTCAACAATGTTATTCGCCCCTTTGTCCAAAACCGACCAGATATGTGGTTTCAGCAAGATGGAGCGCCTTGCCATACCGCTGCAGCCACAATGGAGATTTTAACGTACGTTTTCAGCGAAAGAGTAATTTCCAGAGGATCTGCAATTAACTGGCCGGCTAGATCTCCAGACTTAAATCCACTAGATTTTTTTCTGTGGGGATACCTTAAGGAGAGAGTCTACAATAATAAACCAAGGACAATTCAGGAAATGATGCAAAATATTGTAGCGGAGATCTGAGGTTTGCAGCCAGAAATATTGCGAAAGGTGATGGAACATACCGAAGAACAATCCCGTCTTTGCGAAGACGCCCGGGGCGGTCCTCTAAAGGATATCATTTTGCAAACATAGTGTAAACATTTGGCCTAACCCTGACATAAGACACGAATTGGTATGCAATTAATACCCAGTAAATTCTTTGAAAAATTATATTCACACCCCATCAGACACAATTTCAGCAATTAATTGAGCTTATGTATCTCCCAAGTGTCTTATTATTTTATGTGATAATTTCAAAAAAATCGGTTCAGAAATAAAAAAGTTATTCATTACACTAGTTCACTTTAAATGGGCCACCCTGTATACCCAAACAACACATAACCATCTTGCATCAAACCTTTAAGGCTTTTGCTTTGGGCGCTTGTCAGGTCGGTGCGGTCGGTGGGACAGTTCTTGGCCGTTGTTGTCTATTGGGTAGGTTCCGCCCCATAGAGGCAGACTACCTTTTAGTTGCACCAACTGACATCAGAATCCGCTCTCAACTGAGCGGTACCCATCCAAATTACACGGACATCCGAAGGTTCCGGTAGCAATCTTGATGCCATCGTTTTTTGGTCCACGGACCAGTTTTCTTAATTTTCGACGATCCGCTACCAATTTTTGCTTCTTAAGGTCTGGATAGACATCGGGCGGAATGAAAATGAAATTTTTGTCCGCTGCGATTTTCTCCATGAAAATGCATGCTTACTGTCGTGGAACATGTCGGAAATGATGGGGAATTCCATAAGCTACAATCCGAATATGGTTTCACAATTTGTCTCTGCCATTTTAAGCCCTGAATAGACATCGGGCGGAATGAAAATGAAATTTTTGTCCGCGGCGATTTTCTCAATGAAAATGCATACTTACTGTCGTGGAATATGTGGTAAATGATGGGTAATTCCATAAACTAAAATCCGAGAATGGTTTCACAATTTGTCTCTGCCATTTTATGTGTTATTTTTCGATTCCCCGGTCATTAGATAATTTCCGCGATGAACTCGTCGTGGACAGTGAATCGGTTTGACGTTTGCAAAACTCACCACGCCCGACGGAGAATATGCTACAGAGTCGACTCATTTTCACGTTGAAAATGCATTCGGACAAGGGGGAAATTATTTTTTTAGTTATTTTTACGTCCTAAACGTAAAACGCCTTTGCAGCAATTTTCGAAGCTAAGATTTTAAATTCACCACGGTTTTTATGCCGGTTCATTACCGTCACCACGGTTTTTATGCCGGTTCATTACCGTTTCATTTTCATTCCGCTCGAACTCTATCCGGGGCTTTATATATTATTTTTCGATTCCCCGGTCATTAGATAATTTCCACGATGAACTCGTCGTGGACAGTGAATCGGTTTGACGTTTGCAAAATTCACCACGCCCGACGGAGAATATGCTACAGAGTCGACTCATTTTCACGTTGAAAATGCATGCGGACAAGGGGGAAATTATTTTTTTTAGTTATTTTTAAGATGATTTAGGACGTAAAACGCCTTTGTAGCAATTTTCGAAGCTAAAATTTTAAATTCACCACGGTTTTTATGCCGGTTCATTACCGTTTCATTTTCATTCCGCTCGAACTCTATCCGGGGCTATAAATAGGTTCTCATTTAAAGGCCTGAATAGACCTCGGGCGGAATGAAAATGAAATTTTTGTCCGCTGCGATTTTTTCAATGAAAATGCATGCTTACTGTCGTGGAACATGTCGGAAATGATGGGGAATTCCATAAGCTACAATCCGAATATGGTTCCAAAATTTTTGTCGGCCATTTTATGTATTATTTTTCGATTCCCCGGTCATTAGATATTTTCCACGGTGAAATGACCCGGGAATCGAAAAATAATACATAAAATCTCTCTCTCTCGATTACCGTAACTCCTAGTGGAGCATGGTGCGTTGATGACTACCGTGTGTAGTCCATCAACGTTACAAAGAAAATTGAATTCGGAGTGTGATACGGTTGTCAGCCATACCACTTCCTAGTCGCATTGTTAGTTTATTATTCTACGATAAGAATATTTCTTATCATCTTCTTCTGAATAATAAACTTGCGACGAGTCGTGCCGAGTTTGGAAACTCGTTTCTCTATGAGTGTCTATTTCACAGAGTGGCGACCGAACGATCACGGCCACAGAGCACGACAATACATAAAATAGCCGAGAAAAATTTAGGAACCATATTCGGATTGTAGCTTATGGAATTCCCTATCATTTTCGACATGTTCCACGACAGTAAGCATGCATTTTCATTGAGAAAAATGCAGCGGACAAAAATTTCATTTTCATTCCGCCCGATGTCTATCCAGACCTATAATTTCCACGATGAATTCGTCGTGGACAGTGAATCGGTTTGACGTTTGCAAAACTCACCACGCCCGACGGAGAATATGCTACAGAGTCGACTCATTTTCACATTGAAAATGCATTCGGACAAGGGGGAAATTGTTTTTTTTAGTTATTTTAAGATGATTTAGGACGTAGAACGCTTTTGTAGCAATTTTCGAAGCTAAAATTTTAAATTCACCACGGTTTTTATGCCGGTTCATTACCGTTTCATTTTCATTCCGCTTGAACTCTATCCGGGGCTTAAGGTCTTAAGGGCTGGTTAGACCTCCATCGTGAAATTTATTCCGCGGCGATTTTCTCAATGAAAATGTGTACTTTCTGTCGTGGAATATTTCGCAAACGTTGGGGAATTCCATAAGCTACGATCCGAAACCAGTTCCATAATTCTTCTCGCCCATTTTATGTATTATTTTTCGATTCCCCGATCATTAGATAATTTCCACGATGAACTCGTCGTGGACAGTGAATCGGTTTGACGTTTGTGATACTCACCACGCTTGACGGAGAATATGCTATCGAAACGACCCATTTTCATCTTAAAATGCATTCGGACAAGGGGGAAATTATTTTTGTAGTTATTTTTAGGATGATTTAGGACGTAAAACGCCTTTTTAGCAATGGTTGAAGCTAAAATTATAAATTCACCACGGTTTTTATGCCGGTTCATTACCGTTTCATTTTCATTTACGCTCGAGGTCTATCCAGGACTTTAAGCCCTGAATAGACATCGGGCGGAATGAAAATGAAATTTTTGTCCGCGGCGATTTTCTCAATGAAAATGCATACTTACTGTCGTGGAATATGTGGTAAATGATGGGTAATTCCATAAACTAAAATCCGAGAATGGTTTCACAATTTGTCTCTGCCATTTTATGTGTTATTTTTCGATTCCCCGGTCATTAGATAATTTCCGCGATGAACTCGTCGTGGACAGTGAATCGGTTTGACGTTTGCAAAA
This sequence comes from Microchrysa polita, assembly GCA_949715475.1. Taxonomy (NCBI): domain Eukaryota; kingdom Metazoa; phylum Arthropoda; class Insecta; order Diptera; family Stratiomyidae; genus Microchrysa; species Microchrysa polita. The sequence goes on along the minus strand of OX454415.1, from coordinate 43,586,688 downwards.
CTCACCACGCCCGACGGAGAATATGCTACAGAGTCGACTCATTTTCACGTTGAAAATGCATTCGGACAAGGGGGAAATTATTTTCTTAGTTATTTTTAAGATGATTTAGGACGTAAAACGCCTTTGCAGCAATTTTCGAAGCTAAAATTTTAAATTCACCACGGTTTTTATGCCGGTTCATTACCGTTTCATTTTCATTCCGCTCGAAAGCCCCGGATAGAGTTCGAGCGGAATGAAAATGAACCGGCATAAAAACCGTGGTGAATTCAAAATTTTAGCTTCGAAAATTGCTGCAAAGGCGTTTTACGTCCTAAATCATCTTAAAAATAACTAAAAAAATAATTTCCCCCTTGTCCGAATGCAATTTCAACGTGAAAATGAGTCGACTCTGTAGCATATTCTCCGTCGGGCAAACGTCAAACCGATTCACTGTCCACGACGAGTTCATCGCGGAAATTATCTAATGACCGGGGAATCGAAAAATAACACATAAAATGGCAGAGACAAATTGTGAAACCATTCTCGGAATTTAGTTTATGGAATTCCCCATCATTTACCACATATTCCACGACAGTAAGTATGCATTTTCATTGAGAAAATCGCCGCGGACAAAAATTTCATTTTCATTCCGCCCGAGGTCTATTTAGTCCTGAACTCTATCCGGGGCTTTACTATAAAGATTTATTGTTTTGTACATTTATTTAAAAAAAATATGTTTTTTGTACAATAAATATATAAAAAGCACTTCAATTAAGTATTTAGTAAGATTTGATAAGAAATTATCTGCGATGTCTACTGAAAGCAAATGAATTTTGAATGTCATAAAACTTAAATCCTATTGTACACACATGAGCTTTTAGCACTTAACATTTAACAGAGTGCGACTTTATACAGTCGGTTCGTTCACTGCTCCATAGAACAGCGGCAATTTCGTAGCATCGTGCCGAATCAACACCAAAAACGGTGTCTCCACACGAAATACAACATCCGTTCCGGTTCGTGTCAAATACACAGCTGTCGCGGCTCCTCCCTCGGTGCCCTGTTCATTTATGGTCAAATCAATTTTATGCACAATAGCATCAGCAAAAAGTCCCGGATTTTGCACGGACGGCTTATTTCGCACCAAATCCAATTGTTTGAGATCGTACGACGGATCGTAGGCTTCTCGTCGCGTACGCGACAATTTCTTCTCTTTCTTCTCCTTGACAATACGCTTGCCGAGAACAAAGTCCTTGTAGCGCAATGGTGGACTCTCCTTTTTATGTCCGCTTTCGACTTTGTAGGTGACGGCTCGCTTTTTGCGCTCCGAAGTTGTGTTTGTGACTGGCTCATGGGTTGTGGATTGATCCGGTGAATTCGTCTCAACCGTTGTTTCGGTAGCTTCCGGCTGATCTGATTGCATTTCTTTCATTTCATCATCATCCTCGGCACCGAATCGGGAAAAGATCAACTCGTTGTGCAGGCCACTTTGTTGAGGTTGGTAGTAGTCTGGCTGTGCATTGTTGTCAATTGGTGCTTGGAAATTATTACTGGCGACTGGCTGATCCTGGATATAGTTCGGTTGAAAGACGGGAATTTTCGGATTTGTAGTTATGGGAGGACGAGCAAAAGCTTGGGACGATTGTCCCTTTATGTGGTTGAATGTTTGTACCCAACCACTTGATATCAGCGAAAGGTCACTTCGAGCCGGATCGAATAGCGAGCGTAGACCCATATTTGCGAAAGCGTCCTTTAGATCTACGGAATTTTGTATGTGCAATTTGGGGAAGAGGATGACTGCTGTCTTGTAAGTCATTTTGGAAATCATTTCTTCGATCCTGTCCGGTGTGAGGAATGATTGAACTTGGCGAAGTCGGTAGCGGTTGGAATTGTTTGGGAGGATGATGTACATGGTTGTCTTATTGCCGCGATATGGGAACCCAAGGATACGACAGTCTGAAATGGAGATCTAGCGTTAAATAATACAAAAACGAAATTATTGTTTGGCTTTTTCGTACCGTATTCCTTTGCATCGTAGAATGGAAACTCGCCCCCATGTGCCATCATGTCTACCGTGATAGGTGTCCCTTTCAAACCATCCGGAAAGAAATTTTTCCTTAGAATAGAAAAAAAAGTTCGACAGAACAGTCACTAGGCCTTTAGTCGGAGAGGATTTAGTCTCCCGAGTCGAATACTCACTTATTTGTAGCTCCCTCGATAAACGTCTCTTCCCAAAGTGCCTTGAAATACAACGTACTAGCAATCACGAGATTCGTATTAATATCCAATTCTGGTCCAACAATTTGTTGAATTTTTCCATGAGTCTTCTCCTTGACCCAGTCATTCATGAACATTTTCGCTTCATCCAATTTCGTTCGGAAATCCAAAGGTATAATCTCGCTTCGATAGATACCCCTGACAGCCGCCTGATAGTTGTGCCTCAGTCTGAATTCACGTTGAGTAAATAGCGCATTGGCCACAGAAACAACGTGATTCTGGGATGTACTTAACGAATTCCTGAATAATTAGGAAAACATTTTAGTACAGCAAACTTACGCTAAAACGACTCACAACTTACTCATTTCGTCCTCTGAAATCCGATTGTTTCGACATATATTTCCACGGATTCAACTGTCTCGGTCGGGCCGGATTCGGTATATCACTCAACAAGTCCTCAATCAATAGGCCGAATTCTTCGTGAATGCGATATGGGCGCAAAGTCGGGTCCTGATCAAATCCGAAGACGTGGAGGAGCTCTTGAAAGGTTTGTCCGTTGGAGCCGAGTAACAGCAGAGCTAGTGCACCGGCAATACTGACCGGGGCGAGGATGTTATTCTTCACCATTACATCGGGATTTTGCATTGAAATGTTGTGAGCAATTTGAAGGATGTGAGATGAAACAAATTTGGAGACTTGTGGATTATATCGAATGTCGTGCGATACTAGGTCGGCTTCTCTTTGTCGATTCTGCAGGTGGATGTTATGTTGGATTGCAGACTGTTGTGCGTCTGGAGGATTAAATGCGAGTCCGTGATCATGTTTTACTTGACTGAAAAGATAGTTAATTAGTTCGGGTTAGGGAATCATTTTTAAGGTACGTTGTCCTCGACGCGGCCGCAGCGACTCTAGGGACTCCAGCGGCTCTAGAGCAAGTTCCCTACCCCAAGCAGCCGTCGCCCGAAGCCCCACAAACAAGCAAGTGCACCACGTTCACCATTCGTGCATGCACTATGTACAACAAGAGTCCCGCGACTGCTTTCTATATACAGACAGATTCGTGTATCAGCCGAATCAGTACGACTATTGTGCGAAACAACTACCCTACCCCAAACAGCCGTCGCCCGAAGCCTACAAACAAGCAAGTGCACCACGTTCACCATTCGTGCATGCAAAATGTACAACAAGAGCTGCGCGACTGCTTTCTATATACATGCTATTCGTATATCGGCCGAACGAATACGACCGTTGTGCGAAACAACCACCCTACCCCAAGCAGCCGTCGCCCGAAGCCTACAAACAAGCGAGTGCACCACGTTCACCACTCATGCGGGCATTATATACAACAAGAGCCGCGCGGCTCATTCATTGTGGAGCTATGCCAAGCGATTATCAACTAAAAACGAGTTTTTATATGCAATGGCCAATGGGCGAGCCGCAGTCGCTAGAGCCGCTGGGGCCGTGCCGAGGAAAACGTACCTTTAGACTTACCTTATCATCTGTTCTAGCGATTGTGCAGAAGTTTGCACCAGACCGGCAAAAATGCAAAGAATTGTTAAGCGCCATATCCTTGATTTCATGATGAAGTTCTGTGGAGAAATAAAGGTGATTTCTACAATATTCCTGCAGGGTGTTTTCAAAAATCAAATGTCAACCTTGGAACGCATGTGGGCCATTCTGACGAATCAGCATGTGGCATGTAAGAGAATTGTGTTTTCAGAATCTCCCAACCCGGCATAAAAAGGGTTCAACTTGTTCTGGGGATACCTACCTATGTTTGACGTATAACTATACGTATATTCGAAAGCTACATTCACTGCTGCTCCTCGAGTTAATCATAACACCCTAGCTAACTCCGTATCAGAATATTATGAAAGTTCTTCAGACTCTATAGCGGCGAGCTAAAATTCACAGATTGATGTTCGTGATCATCTTGCTGACGTACAATGGATCGTTCACCGGATACATGATATCCCCTAAAAGCAAACCAAATTCTCGATATTTGTGGAACCTCTGCAGTTGTCATTCAGAAGTGCTTCCCAATGCTTTTTGACCTCTCGCCCGAGTTCATCATCATCAATGTGGCACGATAGTCCGACATCGGGCTTTGGCCGCCCGAGTTCACTTACTTTAAAAAAATATTGCTGAAATCCGCTCTCTCAGGCGCCCTGTTCCTTATGGAGCACATGCTTTTGATGGGTAGTGACACCACGGAGCCGAAGGGCACAGAAAGAAGCCCCTGGTATGGTTGGGACACCGTAGCGTGGATCTTCGCAATACCCGAGCATCGAAGGTGCTCGTTTGGGAAATAGCAAATGCCTATACCTATCTAGTTTGTGGATCCGAGTCGCATTGCCGACTAGTAAGCGGAAGGTTCCATCTAGAAGTGAAAAGCAGCGGTATCCGTCAGTTTAAGCCGACACAATAAGCCTTAGGCTTAACCTAAAATTATATAGAAAACAAAACATCGTGGCGATCAAATCACCGTAGGCCCAAAGATTCCGGTATGGTTTTTTTAATGCCACTTTGAGTTCCCCTCCTACTTTTCCGGCCCACTGGAAGAAGACTGCAGAGTTAATCGAAATCCCGATAAGACAAAGCTTTTTAATATTAGGAAATTTTCTCTTTTCGCTCTCTTTTCACTTTTTTCTAAACGTTTCAAGCTGCCAGTTGCCAGCACTTGAGCTTTAGTGAAGGTACGAGTTCGAAATTCTTAAGCTCTCTTATGCGGCATACAGACGGAGAGTCCTAATCCATTTTTTTTTATTATTCGTTCTGTGAAATTCATACATTTTCTTCGATTTTGACAGAATGGAAATATAAAAGAAATGGATTCGGATTGACCGTGTGTGTGCGGCAGAGCATTCACCTATTCTGCCGTTCGTTGGCACTGCTGACAAAGCTTGTTTTTGGAGTTTCGAGCTATAAAGATTTTTAAAAGGATTCGTTCTCGACGAGGTTTCAGCAGCCTCTCCTATGTAACTAGAGCGGCTTTTGCTTCAAATGTCAATTGTGCCACTGCTAAAGCAATGAGGTCCAAGGATATATGGATGCTCACTTACAGAATTACAGGGGTTCTGCACAGTAAATTTGAGTCAGCACACGCACACCTCTACATAAATACGCAGAGCTGAGGCATACTTCCGATTCCATACAAGTGGACATAAAACATATCCCTGAGGGCAACCAACTGGGGTATCCAGTTACGATAAGATGATATCGTACGTGCCAAGTATGGCATCGATCCACATGTCGAAAGTATACAGTAAAACCTGGTTACGCCAACCCAAAAAATCCGATATATGTCAAAATATCGAAATTTCCGTTTGAACTTCGCCCTTCGTAAAACCAAGCTTCCGATTGAGAACAATGCCATCGACGTTAAGGCAGGGATATAATTCGAGGAGGTAAGCACCATCGAGGCCATCCGGAAGTAAGTGGAGCTAGCGGTAGCGACCCAACATCAGGCGAAGATTGTAAAGGAGCTGCGCAAAGATCCTTTTCCTGAGTCAAGAGGGTAGAAAAGGTGTTGAAAGAGAGCTCTTCACACATCGATCAACCCTCCAAACTGCGAATGCCGAACCCTGCTCTGCCGAGGATAAAAGACCAACCCAAAGTGTACAAGCCCGATAACGAGTTCAGGGAAATTGTCGAAGCCACTAACTACCCGACGCAAAACATCGCGAAATGGCTACTCCAGAGGTTCAACAGTCTAGGCGGAAGCGGATCAACAAGAAATCTGTCGAACAGGAAGGATCTCATCGCTAAACTCAACAACGTGGGCCCAATCTCACCAGAAGAGCAGCTGGTATAGTTTGACGTCAAGACGCTCTTTCCCAGCATCCCGTTTATGGACGCTCTGGCCCACCTGGAAGAATGGCTGCTATCGAAGGACCTTCATTGCCAGCCTGAACGGGAGAAGTTAATCTGCTCATGAGACTCGCTAAGGTATGTGCATGACAGAGAATTACGATACGTGGACGACGTGCTGGCGATCATCGACAAATTGGAGGGCGATATGATCCTGACCAACGTGAACATGGTGAGGAAGAACATCCTATTCACGATGGAAATAAAGGACAATGGTGAGCTTCCATTCCTGGACCTTCAAATCATCAGGAATAATGGCAGTATCGAGTTCGACATTTATTGAAAACCAACACACACACACAAGCTAACCATCTACAGGTATACCGTCAGGGGAGCACCTAGCCTTTCGGCCTTTATCTCCCGGTCCCGCTAAAAAGTTTGGACCTTCGGCTTTTTACTGACAAGGTGTTGTTGTCAGACGGAGATTTCTCCATCAGGCGCATGCACACACCATCCGGAATCCAACCCCGGGATTGCATCACTAGCTGGATGACTTGGGTAACAACCTCCAGCCACTACGAGTCCAACACCTTGATGGGCAAGGACCATGGTCCCCTGGGCACACCCATCCCCGTAGTACACTATTCGCTATGGACTTCTCCATAGCAGGTGTGATCCTCCTTCGGCCCCCTATTGGTTAAGCCTTACGTCGAATTCAGGCATGCACACCCCAGGCTCGTTGGACCTGTGACTCCGCGTCTGTGCAGACAACGAAGCGCTGCTTTTCACATCCAGGCGGCCCCTTCAGTTTACTAGTCAGCAATGCGACTCAGGCAGTGTGGTCATCAATCCACAAACTAGCTAGATATAGGCGCGTAGGCATTTTCCACCAAGGCCGTTCTCCCTAGCTAGCCCCTTCTTGACTCGGGTCATGCGGAGCCGTCACCTCCGAAGCTCACACGACTTCCGTATGATGCACCCCCCCACCAGGGGACATCAAAATCGTGCTAGGCCTTTAGTGCTTCCCTCCCGCAAACTATGGGGGGAGGTAGGCACGCCAAGAGCCACCCGTGCATAACTCAGGAGCACGGGACCGTTAACGCCCGAATGGTCTTTGTACAGATCCTCGCCATGGCGTATCAACTGTACCAGGGGCCCCCTTGCGCTACTAGGTCCGTGGTGTCGTAAGTCACCAAAGATCCCTGTCCGACTACAAACAGCCTTCCAAGCTGAGTGTCACACGGACACAGACCCCCCTGCGGGGACACACACACACAGCGGATTATCCCCACTAATTCTAACCATTCCTTTCCACAGAAGATGGCGCCGTTCCACTCCATGATTCGGCTATACACGGCCCCGCTGAGCAAGGAACGATCCGAGAAAGAGCAGGCACATATACTCGAAACCGGCTGCAAAAACGGATATGAAGCACGGGTGATATCGAATCTCATCCGAAAGAAGAAGACCAGGATGGAGGAAGGAGCAATGGCAACGCTATAATGGAACGAAGAGCCGATGAGGAGGAGTGGAATAACGCATTCGCAGATATCAACGCGGCTACGGAAGTCAGTGAAGGGCATAGTTCTGGACATGGTTTTGACGAGCAAACGACATCAACTAGGTAACAAACTAGGTTTGACTAAGGACAAGATTGCCCGGATTGCGAAAAAAACTTACGTTGGACAGACAAAACGACTAGTACTAGTGAGAAGGACCGAACACGCAAGGGAAGCAGATGTCGTCAAAAAGAAAAAGAAGGACCCGGCTCGCTAAAATCAATGGTAGCACGACACATGCTGGAGACAGGACATATAATCCCATGAGAAAACGTAAGTATCATTCATGGAGGAGTCGTCAACCTGCGGAAACTCGATGCATTGGAAAGCCTGGCCACTCTAAAGTAACCGGAACACCGTAGGATGAATCACGACACAGGCAATGGACAATCAAGGTTGCTGAGAAAACTGACCGAGTCAGGTATCCGACCCTCCGTTTGAAAGGATAAGACATGAAATAATAGGATTAAAATATTCAGGAGACAAAAGGAACGGGCGACACTTGTGATTGATTCTTTTTTATTTTTCTTTTAGAGGAACCGGAGGAGTGTTAAATATCCAAATTGCCAAACCGTTTTTGAAACTTTAGCTTGATAAAACCTATTCGCATCCTGATGTCCTCTCTCTCATATCGAGATCGAATCGACGGTCGAGTTTCAGCTATATTGCGCTAATCCAGACCAGATGTTACGCCCTGTGGCATGGGTCAAGAATAATGCCTCTCCGTTTCCTTCGGCGTGTCATAGAAGGCGACTAATGGGGCAGGGAAGAATAAAACTGGGTTTCGTACAAATCACCACAATTGCGCGCGACGTTGTTGTGCTAAATTGTGTGGATATGTACGAAGCTTATAGTCTGGCTGGTCTCGCGGTTAGTGCGCGCATCTTCGGTGCACAGGGTCATGAGTTCGAATCTCACCGTGATCCATGGTGTTTTTCGAACTCACGAGCTTGTGACGGACTATGATCTCACTCAGATGTTAAACGAGTACCCATTTATGGGGATAAATAGCACTGCTGAGCGTGATGCTGATCTCATTACCTCAACAAAAAAGCAGATAAGATCTTGGAAATAGGATGTCACTAACACATCCTGTGGCCTTAGTCCGATGTTGGATTGTCGCGCCTGTTATTTATTTTTAATATAAATTGATCCCTGTGGTGTTGGGGTTAGAATTATGCCACAGCGTTCCCGGCTTGTCGTAGAAGGCGACTTGAGGGATAGGGTGTGTAGGCTTGTAACTTGCATACCTGAAACTAAACTACACTCGAAACATTGAACGAGCCTCGGATACCACGGACTGATTTACCGGCAACGACCTTTGGCTACAAACAACGGACTACGATTGGGTTTTGGAACGTTCGAACGATGTGGGGCGAGTGCAGTAGCACAAGACTCACGGAAGTCGAACGGGAAATTACCGCATTTAGAATTTCGATATTATGACTGAGCGAAACAAGATGGACCGGATCGGGAACGACCTTATCACCTAATTCCCAAACTGTGCTGCTTTACTCTGGTAGTGAACTTGAAGCCACACCCAGAATGGCTGGAGTCGGCATCCTTTTGAACAAGGAAGCTCGCCAATCTCTTATAGATTGGAGGCCTATTTCCGACCGAATAATAACTGCCAGATTCAAGTCCAGAGTAAGAAACATTACTATAATTCAGTGCTACGCCCCGACTGAGTCAGCCGACCAGCATGCTAAGGACGCCTTTTACCACCTGCTTGGCGACACCTTTGACAAGGATCGCAGATGTGACATCAAAATTATTATGGGGGATCTCAATGCTGAAATTGGGTCTGACAATGTTGGATTGGAACATCTAATGGGCAATCACGGTCTGGGTGTCAGGAACGACAATGGTGAGTTGTTCGTAGAGTTCTGTAACTCTCGTCAGCTTGTCATTGGCGGCACGCTGTTCAAACACAAACCTTGCCATTTAGCAACATGGATATCTCCAGATGGCCGAACAGAGAACCAGATTGACCATATAGCCATCTCCAAAACATGGAGGAATTGTCTCATGGACGTCAGGGCTAAGCGTGGTGCTGAAGTAGGCAGCGATCACCAACTTTCGCTTGCGGACCGCTGCTATTCGTCGCACACAAAACGAGCGTATTTTGCCATGATTCAATGTGCAAAAGCCTAAAGAACCATCAACAATACGCGCAGTTTCTAGCGCATTGTGCGAGGTAGCTAATGCACAAACGCCAGGTGCTTCTTCTATTGATGATAGATGGAACATTGTGAAGGAAGCTTTTCTATCGTGTGGCGAAACATTTGTGGGCAGACTACAGCGAACTATTAGTGATGATACATGGTCTCTGATAACTGCACGGAAGAGAATTAAAGACCAAATAGACTCGGCTCCTGACAATTCAGTTAAGCAACAACTGAGGACCGAGTACAGTTCTCTTCAAAAAAGAGTGCAGAGGAACGTTGGACGTGATAAACACAACAACATCAACGCGTTAGCTTTGGAGGCAGAAGATGCGGCTTACCGTGGTGACGTGGAACCCTTTACAAGCTCATAAAGCTACTGACTGGCAAATCTTTTACCAATGAGCATCCTGTAAAAGATAAAGACGGGTCTCTGCTAGTCACAGATGAACAACAACTGCGCCGATGGAGAGCATTTCATGGAGGTTCCGAATTACAACTTTAACCCTTCAAGCCCATCTCCACCGGAGGCAGTAAGTCTTCCGAAAGTGGCCAGAATTAACACCGGCGTACCATCCAAGCTGGAAATACCTAAGGACCTTCAATCATTGGAAGCCGGTAAGGCCCCGGGGCCAGACGGTATCCCGATGGAATTTTTGAAAGCGGACATCAATGCTACAGCGGATATTCTTCTTCCCCTGATCCTAGAGTGTTGGACAACCGAGACTCTCCCTCAAGAATGGAAGAAGGGCGTCATTCTTAAAATCCCCAAAAAAAGAAGTCTCAAGGATTGCAATAATGGGCGTGGAATCTGTCTCCTCCCTGCAGTCTCTAAACTGATGGCCAAAATAATCTTGGACCGGATCAAGAAAACGATCGACCGCACTTTGAACAATTAACAAGCTGGTTTTCGTGAGGGTTTTTCATGTAGCGATCATATCAACACCCTCCGAATTATAATTGAACAATCCGCTGAATGGAGATCCCCGTTACATCTATTGTTCATTGACTTCGAGAAGGCGTTTGACAGCATTGACCGGGCTTATATCTGGACAGCCTTACTTAGGAGAGGCATACCAGAGAAACTTATTGCCATCTTAAAGGAGTCCTATAACGGAGCCCAATGTCACGCCTTGCACAAGGGCGAATTGTCTAGTCCTTTTGAGGCGAATAATGCAGTTAGACAAGGCTGTATTTTATCACCAATTCTGTTCCTCATTACCATCAACGACGTAATCTGCGATTCTCGACGCGACCATAAAAGTAAGGGTATCAGGTGGAAATTATTTGATTACTTTCAGCACCTGGACTATGCCGACGACATTTGCCTTCTTCGAAATACAGCAGATCATCTGTCTCAAATGACGGATGCTTTGCATCGTGAGAGTCGAAGTGCTGCTTTAAAAATTAATGCCGCTAAGACGAAATATCTGAGCTTGACATCAGAAAGGCAAAGAAACATTTCTATCTCCGAACAGCCGATAGAAAAAGTCGAGAACTTTACTTACCTTGGGAGCGTAGTGACAGCGGATGGTGGGGCTGATGCTGATGTAGAGTCGCCCATAAATAAAGCCCGAGCAGTATTTTTCAGTTTGATTCCTCTCTGGCAAAACAAAAACATCTCCAGAAATACCAAACTCCGGATCTTCGAAAGCAATGTAAAGTTCGTGCTTTTATATGGGTGTTCCTTGGAAGGTGACCAGTGATATACAACCAAACTACAAACTTTCGTGAATCAGCGCCTTCGACACATCCTACAAATTCGCTGGCCTGAGGTAATCTCTATAACGACAGCCTTCTCCAAATTACTGGCCAGAATAGGATAGGCATCGACATCAAAAGGCGGAAGTGGCAGTGGATAGGTCACACACTTCGAAAAGAGCCAAAAAACATTGCAATTGGAATCCTCAGGGAACCGATACAAGGCGTGCGTCGTGTGGGAAGACCCAAAAATACACGGAGAAGATCTGTTGAGGCAGAGAGAAAATCTATAGGCACATCGTGGGACCAGCTAAAGGCTGCTAATAGGCAGAGGTGGAAAAGAGGCGTAGTCAATGCCCTATGCCCCACTAGGGGTTAAAAGGAACCAGAGAGAGAATCCGGATGTTTTGTTAGTCCGGACTACCCCTCTTGCAATAATTGATTCGAATTATTTAGTCAAGACTGTATATAAAAAGTTGAAATCTTCAAATCAACCGTTGCTTGAGCTTAGAAACAAGCAAAAATGCTTTTTTTTCAAAGTACCGTTATGAAATAATTGCTTGGATTTTCAATAAAAAAAAAACATTCTTGAAATTTGTCTTAAGTTTTTTTTTGTCTGTCGGATGTCGGATGTCTTGTGATGTTGATATTTGAAACAAGAGAAACTGAAGCTGATGTCAAATTTTGAAATTATACCAATTCTATTGACAAAATTTCTACTCAAAGAAATTATACACTACCGACACTGCCAGTATTCCCCAGTCAAAATTTTGGTAGATTTTGGATATATTTAAAGGGACGCAATCTGAACACAGAGCTTGAAGAGTATCCAAGTTTTGGTTGCTCCCGAAATTGTTCTTGATGCCGTTTGACCAAAGAATTAGTAAATATAAAAGGAACCCGTCATAGACCGAGAAAAGGTAACCATTTTCTATCTCATTCATACTTTAACCCTACTCGTGAGATGACAGCGAGACTAGAATACTTATGTTAAGGATAGAACGAGGAAGGAGAACCAGAAAGTGGTTACCTTTTCGTTGCACGGTAGTATTGCCACATGCTCCTTCCTTCATTATTTACTAATTCTTTGCGTTTGACATTCGAATTGAAAGAAAATGAAAATATTCTAAATTATTTACAACACTTAACTACACCAAGAATGAACTTTTTCACATGCCTACAAATATAGTTTGAGTAAAGTGTACTTTTTCGTTTGTGAAAGCCCAAACCAGATCATCAATAGCATAAAAACGCCGACACGAATTTCTCAATAAAGGTCGATCCACACTTTTTACTCATCAGCCACTGTCATTTTCCGCACACAACGACAGATTGCCAGTTAATTGATTGACTGACAATCTGTTAACTTGTATTGAAAATTACTGTAACTTCGACTGATTACTGAAAAGTGTGAATGGATCTTAAAAAAGGTATGTATTGCAAAAAATCGGTTGCTTATCAAATTGAACACATATACGGTGCCAAAAATGTCTTGAATAATCAGAATTATTACGCAAATCAAAATATGGGATTTCCATTAACGCACTTAAACCATATTGAAGCTGGTCCTTATCAGAACCATTAATGCCAATCAACAAAAATAAAGTAATTGTCAAACATCCAATATACATAATGTACAATTAATAATCTTATATACACACACAAAAATGTAATCCAGTACAGCTTCTACCATTTAGGCCGCGCGCACACTAAAGGCGTATTGGAGCGTAGCGTAGCGTAGCGTAGCGTAAAATCTGTCACCCAATACAAGCGTTGTATTGGGCGACAGGTTTTACGCTACGCTACGCTCCAATACGCCTTTAGTGTGCGCGCGGCCTTAGTAATGAGAAAACCCCAAAACAAATTCTATAAAAAAAGAATATGTATGTACAGAACACAATCATAAATTCTGATTTTAAGCGAAGTACTCAACTTATGCACTCCAGATTTTTTTTTACTTGTTCAACACTTAAAATTTTCGCCGAATCATATTGTTATTATGATCTTCCAATCGTGTAAATTATGGTTAAAATTAAATTTGCCGTCGGTCATAGGGTAGAAAAACTAGTTTAATTTAAGCGATTAACTTTACGCGCTCTGCATGGTCATGCATCCATAGACACTTCACATTATGTTATTATTGGTGATTATTATGAAGCAATTAAATGTTTTTATTCAATTTGAACTTGGACAGAATGAAAAAAAAACTGTCAGATGAAAATGCTAACATTTTCACTCTCATAAAAAATTGACGTTTTATTCAAAGAAACGCACTGAAAGCAATACGTTAGATATACATAGATATAATTACTGTGTAAATTGGAGTGCTCATGTTGACATTTCAATGTGACACGATACATTATTACTGTTATTAGAATGCTGCATTAGAACTTTCGCTTTTAAGGAAAGTACTATGTTTTAGCATTTCGCGTGACATCCAAACAAATATTGTCAAAATGTTGATGATTGTGAAATCGATTTAAAACGTTGTTGGTGAATCCGTTTTTTGTGACATATAGTCCTGACACATCTAAACGAGTTTACGAACGAATGCAGTTTTTGAACCAAAAACGAGTTTAGGACCGGTTTATTTTATAACGAAGTTATATGCCGTTGGGAGTTTATGAACGCTCCCGTAACCTTGTTGTAACCCGAAATTGAATGGAGCTTTTATTTGTAAACCTTCATTATAACCTCCAGAAAGCTCGTTTTGGTTTAATTTTATCGTAGTTGGCGGGGCGTATTTCAAAAATGGTTGGTGCTCATACATGGTCGTGTTTTTTTCAACATTGGACAAAAAAAAACCATCAAGGGTAACATCCAGGTTAAATTTATTTAATTAGGTATACACACATACAAATTTCTGAACAAACATCCCTTTACGCCGTATCTGCTGCGGTATAGATACGCTGAAATTGAAGAAGAGACAATTTTGGATAAGAAGGCCCCTGCGATTCTGAATCTGGCCGAATCGAAGAAAGTAAAACCAACATTGGAAACACTTGTACTTGTGTTTGGTAAAAGTACTTAAACATGATAAGATTATGATGCGGAAAGTGAACTAAAATTATTTAAATTATTTCAATATTTTTATTTGACACTGTATCGAAAGCTCAAACAGTTTGCTTTGACATTCATAGCCCCCATTCAAACCAGCATTCGAGTAGTGTGTCATGCTATTCGAGTTTATGAAGCTCTGGGCTTTTAGCGGTTTATGTAACAAGTTTATCGTCTGGGGTGTCAGGACTATTAGGCAATGCGTTTTTCGATTAAAGTGATGCCCAGACCAACGCGTCACGAATTTTCCGTCGCGAATCCGCGCCGGAAAATTCGTGGCACATTTTTTGGAACCAACACCGGCGCGGCACGAATAATTCGCTGGGTACTATCACTCACAGCTGATATCATGTTGTTGCCTTAGAAAAGGTATTAGATTTATGTAAGGAAGGACGTAGACATGATAGAGAATAACTGCAAGAACTGGCCAATTACAATTATTTTAACATTTATAATTGTTGAGAATGTTCGAGTAGAACTCTACTATCATTACGATTACAATAAACCTGTCTGTTCACTTCAGCCTTTCAACGAGAGCCGTCGCATTTTTCCTTTGTCTCGGTGTAATCGGTTTTCGCTGTTTGTCCGCTTTTACTTTACAGTACTTTGCCCAATTTCAACAGGTTATGGGCCCAGAAATAAGCTCAAGTGCTGCGCGATAAATATCGTATAGAAACTCAAATATATCGTGGAACGTATAGAAACGCAAATATATCATGGAACGAACATTTGTGTGATCGCGATTTTATTGACATTGTAGAAATGGACTCCGAGAGTTTGAAAATCGAAAAGTTGTCGAGTGCCGAACAGTTCACTGCGTGGAAATTCAAAATGGAGCTAATTTTGGATTCAATGGACGTGATGGACATCGTGGATGGTTCGAAACTTAAGCCAACACTCGTCGATGGGAATGCGGCTGCGCAAGAAGCGTGGATTAAGGATGATAAAAGGGCCAGGAAAATAATCGGGACTTCGATAAGTGACGAGCATCTCACACATATGCAGACAGCAACAACATCGAGAGCTATGTGGCAGAAATTGGAAAAAGTTTTTGGACAGCGAAGCGAAGTGATGACGATGGTTATTTACGAAAAAAATTTTGCTTCGAAGAAAGAATCGTCGGAGAGCATGACCGCTTACATAGCTCGAGTGGAGGATATGGCACACAAACTCAAGGCATGTGGAAGTAATTTCCCAAAGGAACTGTTAATGGCGCGAATAATTACAGGGCTGCCTGAGGAGCATGCAGCGTTCGTTTGTGCATGGGAGTCAACACCGAAGGCTGAAAAAACCATCGATAATTTGCGGGCCAGGCTAATCGTTGAAGAAGACCGCCATGCGGCGCGGAGCGGTGAAACGGTTGAGGCATTGCTAGCCAGGCAAAGGATGGCAGTAAAGAGTGCGAAGGCAGGCAAGTCGGAAAATAAAGGCAAAGCGGATTCTCACAAGAAGAAATCGAAAGGCGATTTAAAATGTTTTAGATGCCACAAGATCGGACATTTCAAACGTGATTGTCCCGAAAAAGATAAAGAGCAAAGTCGCTCATCGCAATGGAGTGGTGGAGCTTTTGTGTGCGATGCGGGCGATGGAAAGGCGGACGATTGGCTGTTGGATACAGGTGCGACGGACCACATGAGCAGCAGGCGGGAGCTTTTTATTGAGTTTAAAGAGCTAAATCCGAAATCCGAAATACGAGTTGCGAATGGTGGAACAATGGGAGAGGTTATAAAACACAACGTTCGCGCAACGTTACCTTTAATTTCAAATCAACCGGCCGTTACGGATCAGAAACCTACAAACAGATCCCCTAAGCGCTTAGGGGGAACATTGTGTTTTATAACCTCATCCAATGAAAGTACACGGCCGTGGAGTAATTGAGGTCATGTGACATAATGGCAAAGAGTGGGCGAAGAAACAGTTGCTGGACGTACTTTACGTGCCTGGAATTCGCTGTAACTTATTTTCTGCGATTCGGGCCATGGATAGGGGATTCCGGTTAACCTCAGACAACAATGGATGCAAACTGAGTGACAGAACGGGCATCGCTGCAGTGGGAGTCCGTGAGGGAAATCTTTTTAAGATGCGCTTAAGGAACATCGTGGCCGACGAAAGTAAGGCATATTTATCCACACCGAAGATATCGCTGCGCAAATGGCACGAGCGTTTGAGTCACCAAAATTTACAGCACGTTCGGGAAGTGTTAAAGGCAAATGGTGTCAACTACGCAGAGGATGATTTTACATGCAAAGCTTGTTTGGCTGGCAAACAACACCGTGCCAACTTCAAGAGCAGCAAAGATCGAGCAGTGGGATGTGGCGAAATCGTGCACGCGGACTTGTGTGGACCGATGGAGATAACATCGCTGGGCGGCGCAAGGTTCGTGCTTCTGATTAAGGATGGTTTTTCACGTTTCCGTTTTGTTTATTTTTTGAAAGAGAAATCGCAAGTGGCGAGTCGTCTTCAAGTATTCATCAAGATGGCTGCAAAATCAACAGGCCATCGACTGCAATGTTTCCAAAGTGATAATGGCAAGGAGTTCGTCAATAAAGATGTTATGAAGCTTTTGGAGGCAAACGGAATTCGACATCAACGCACTGTACCCTATACGCCGGAACAGAATGGTGCGGCCGAGCGGGAGAATAGAACGATAATCGAAGCAGCGAGGACTATGATTCATGCGTCAGAGCTAGGACTGAAATTCTGGGCAGAAGCAGTCAGCGCTGCTACTTTCGGAGAAGATGTATATGTGCATATTCTGAAAGAACGTTGACGTAAATTGGATGTAAAAGCCACTAAGTGTATTTTTGTCGGGTATGACGAAAATGTAAAAGGCTACCGCATATGGAACCCGAAGACGAAGAAGGTGGAAGTAGCATGCAACTTGCGATTCGTCGAAGAAGTCAACGTGCCTGGTCCGTCTGAAAACGACACACTTGGCCCGTCTGAAAACGAAATCACCGCACTGAAGTATGCGAACGAAGAGCCGGCGGGGGAAACGTCGGACGAGGCTTCGCATGATGACATTTCCACACATTTGCAGTCGCCTTTAGATGGACCAGGGGCAGAAGACGAAGACACAAGCGATAATGAACACCTGTCACAGCGCGCGAGTAAAGACTGGTGATCGATGACCGAGCAGAATATAATTCAACACCGAACCCGAGGCGAGGGGAGAAAAATAGAGAGTTCTGATAGTCAGCCGGCAGCGTTTGTGGCCATTTATGTGAATGAGCCAAAAACTTTTGAAGAAGCGATGAAATCGCCGGACAAGAAGCAGTGGCAGATGGCGATGCAGGAAGAGTACGAGTCGCTGATGACAAACAACACTTGGTCGCTGGTGAGCGTAAAGGGAACATCGCCGAAGCTTGTGGATAATAAATGGGTGTACAAGGTTAAGTACGCGCTAGATGGAAGCGTGAAGAGATTCAAGGCTCGACTCGTTGCCAGAGGTTTTACACAAGAGTACGGAATAGATTACGAGGAAACATTCAGCGCCGTAGCGAAATACACATCAATTCGACTCATACTTTCTGTGGCGGCAGCGAAGCGGATGCAACTTTGGCAGTTTGACGTTAAGACTGCTTTTCTTAACGGGCTTCTGAACGAGGAAGTACACATGTGTCAACCCACAGGTTTCGATGACAACACGGGAAGAATTTGCAGGCTGAACAAGAGTATATACGGGCTCAAACAAGCATCAAGATGCTGGAATCAGGTGTTCACTGCATTCATTCGAGAGTTTGGCTAAGTGGCAACGCAAGGAGACACATGCATTTTTGTAAAGGGAGAGGCTGGACGAAAAGTCATCTTGGCTATCTATGTGGATGACGGGTTGCTGGCTGCAGATCGCAAGGAAGATATTGAGCTTGTCATCAAACATCTGTGCGAGAAATTTGATGTGAAGGCGACGAAGGCTGATGTATTCTTGGGCTTCGAACTCAACAGACAGAACGGAGGTATGTTGGTTACGCAAGCTGTATATTTAAACAAGGTTCTCAACAGATTCGGCATGATGGAGAGTAAAACGGTTACGACGCCTTTGGACAACAATCAAATGGCGGCGGCATTTGGCGACTCAGAAGGCACTCAAAACTTTCCCTACAGAGAAGCTGTGGGCAGTCTGATGCATCTGGCCATTGGAACTCGACCGGATATCAGATTTGCCGTCGGAGTAGCAAGTCAATTTTTGGAAAAACCTAGGAACGCACATGTCAACATCGTAAAGCGAATCATGAGATACTTGTGAGGAACGATGAATTTTGGTATCTTTTTTGAAGGAGAAAGGAAATACGGCTTAGTTGTGTTCAGCGACGCGAACTACGCGGGAGATCTATCAACAAGAAGATCGACATCGGGTAGCATCTTTCTATTTAACAATGGGCCGGTGAACTGGTTTTCTGAAAGGCAACGTTCGGTGGCACTACCGACGACAGAATCTGAATACATGGCAGCATCCGATGCTGTGAAGGAACTGGTCTGGCTAAGAAAGTTGGTGGACGACTTGGTTAGGGAGACGAGTAAAGTTCAATTCTACATGGACAATCAAAGCGCCATCAGGTTGTTTAAGAACCCAGAATTTTATAAGCGCACCAAACACATCGACGTGCGCTATCACTTCATCAGGGAGAGATATGAAAACGGCGCATTTGATTTTTAGAATATGCCACAAATGAAGAACAATTAGCGGACGTATTTACTAAAACGTTGTTACGCGAGAGATTTGAGCGACTTCGAAGCTTGATTGGAATGGCTACAAAATGAAAAATTTTAACGAAGCGAGTTCTTACTTCAAGATGAAATATTTTTAAAATTTTTATTTCTTTTGAATTGGATTTTGAATTCGCTCATGGAGCATAGAAATGTTAACGTACATTTAGAATCATAAAATGTAATGATATTTTGGATTGATGTTCTATCGAAAGTGGGAGTGTTGAGAATGTTCGTGTAGAACTGTATTATCATTACGATTACAATAAACCTGTCTGTTCACTTCAGCATTTCAACGAGAGCGGTCGCATTTTTCCTTTGTCTCGGTGTAATCGGTTTTCGCTGTTTGTCCGCTTTTACTTTACAGCACTTTGCCCAATTTCAACAATAATCATGCATCTTTACTTATTATGTAAAAGCTTAATCGGAAGAAATCAACGTGAAATTCGACATTTTACCTCTCCATGTCTATACTTATTCTAAGGTTAAAAACATATGCGCAAATTGATGGAAATATGCAGTGCAGTACAACCTTGTTATACCGTACCCTAAAAAAAGTTGCGGCAGTGTTCGATTTGATTGTTTGAATTGACTATCGCGTACCCGAAAACTCTTACATCTTATCTTGTGCCCGTCGAATGGTAAAGGTTTGTGTTCGTAGAGACGACTCATGGGATCATCGCTCAGCGATCGAAGTTAAACCACCGGTTTTGAGCACTATATGGATATATTTTCTATACAGACATGTTCCTTTAGTCCATAGTCGATACTAGGAAAGTAGAACCATTCAAAAAATATTTAAATACGGCTCGAAATTGGATGCAAAACTACGATCGCCGAGCGATCATCACATGAATTGTCTCTACGAACACGTACCTTTAGTCTTATCGTATAGAGAAGACACAAAGCTTGAACATTGTTTTGCGGCTGTTTTGAATTGAATATTATGTACATATGTAATTGTTTACTTAGCATGGTCACGCAAAATGCGTAGTTACATACAAGCTTGAATATTCTATTGAATTGAATGTTTACTTTGCATGGTTACACCATATTTTGCTTGGTTACGCTATCGTATGAAATTGCATAATAACTTTTAGTAGAATCCTTACGTGATTCCTTATGATGGCGTAACCAAGCAAAATATGGCGTAACTATGCAAAGTAAACATTTAATTCAATAGAATATTCAAGCTTGTGTGTAACTACTTACAAACGCGAGCACCGAACCACCAGGATCCTCATTTCCTATCGTATACTATTCATGAATGAAACGATTGACCTTGTATTCTTTCGAAAATCCGTCGATATCTCTGCAATCCTTTGGTGTAGCAGAACGACCGAGGTGGCGCTAGACTCATCATAAAATTTTCGAAAGGGTCATCGGATCCTCTTTTTTTTTTCTGGTCAGTGCACAGGGTGGTCAGAGATAACCGTCAACCTGGATGTTGGCCACAGCAATTTCACAATCAGCTTCGTATACTACTTCGATAATCCGTCGATATCTTTGGAATCCTTGAGTCCAGCTAAGCGATCAAGGTTTCGCCGGACTCGCAACAAAATTCTCTAAGGTGGCGTCGGAGCATCTTTCCTGCGCGGCTCACAAGTGAATAACCGAGATAAGTGCAATAATTCACAATGCTTTTGTTAGTTGTCAACCTAAATGTCGGTCAGAGCAATTTCACGATCAACTTCGCTACTATGCGCTTTAGAAAATCGTCGATATCTCTGGCAATTTATTTGTGTAACAACAACCTTCTTTCCTTGGAATTCAGGTTTCCAGAAATGTTACTTCTTTTACTCATCCACTGATACCAT
The DNA here is from genome assembly GCA_949715475.1 of Microchrysa polita. NCBI lineage: Eukaryota > Metazoa > Arthropoda > Insecta > Diptera > Stratiomyidae > Microchrysa > Microchrysa polita. Next base: position 43,565,676 of record OX454415.1, on the reverse strand, counting down.
AAAACATTCAAAACTTAAATGCTAGGTCAATACCTAAACAACTTATTCCAAATCTACAACTTTTTCGGGCACACCAACATCAAGTTGTACTACACTGCACCTGTCAAATAAATTATTTGAATAAAATGACATTAAGTAGCAAATATTCGAACCGGAAAAAATACTGCAAAACTGGCGAATATTAGCGTTGGTGTGGGCATCTCCATACAACCACAATTGTTACAATTTTGATGCCGCGGAAAAATTCGCCGCGAATATTCCTTGATATATGGGCATCACTTAAAGGAATTTCGAACTATTGAGAATCCACTGTAATAATACAAATTACGTAAATTTAAAGATTTCCATCAAAACATTTGTATGTAAATATTTAAGTATTTTGACTTATCAAATTTACGACTAAAATTTTAAATTCATGTGTAATCGGAATGTCCCATTTTTTCACCAAAAAACCGGCCAAGTTGTATGTGATTATGGAATTACCGCAAGTATACATATACAATGTAAATATTGCTTCCGAAAAATAGTATGCTAATTTATTATTTTTTTTACTCATTTTTATAAGAAAGTGCACTCATCGTTATATACACTCGGCGTCAAAAGTATCAGACCACCCGCAACTTTCGAACTCTAACCTAATTTTTTCAAAAAGTATAAAAGTGACAACTATGAAAGTTATATATAAAGGAAGTGCATTTTATGGCAATTAAAAGGAATAGAAACACATTGGGATTTATTCATTTATTAAGCGTTTATTAAAGGTTTTACAAATAAGAGTCGTTTCGAGTCGTTTGACGAACTTGTAATAACCATGTGAAAAGCTCAAATTTAGGCTGAAAACAAAGTAAAAATTTAAAAAAAACTGTGTTTGGCCAGTATTCAGTGTTCCCTCCCCTTGCTCGAATAACAGCTAGCATCCTTGTATTCATAGACCTCACGAGGCAGATGATGAAGTCTTGGGGAATTGCATTCCACTCCTCTTCAATTGCGATTCGCGGCTCTGGAAGCGTTGTTGGAGCAGGAACGCGGGCTCGAATCTGAGGTTTCAGCTTATCCCATAAGTTTTCTATTGGATTCAAGTCCGGACTTCGAGCTGGCCAGTCCATCGTACGAATGCCGACGTCCTCAAGATAGTGGGTCACCACATGAGCAACATGAGGCCGTGCATTATCCTGGATCAACTGGAAATTATGTCCGATATAATCCGCGTAAGGTACCACATGGACTGCAAGGATTTCATTGATATAGCGGTGTGAAGTCAATGCACGTGTACGGCTCGTCGGTTCGATGAAAACTAGTGTTGTATGTCCGGTTAGCGAGATGCTGGCCCAGACCATTACAGATCCTCCTCCATAAGCAACAGATTCCGTGATACAACACTGAGAATAACGTTCTCCTGGGCGACGGTATATTCTCTGACGTCGGTCATTTTGATAAAGACTCACCCTGGTCTCATCAGTAAAGAGTACATTACCCCACTCTTCTAACGTCCAATCCCTATGCTCCTGAGCGAATTCGAGTCGTGCTCGACGGTGATCTGCCGTTAATTTTTGACCTGTTGCAGCTCGCTTTGGAGTCAGGTTCCGCTCAGCAAGTCTCCTTCTAACGGAAGCACTTATAACCATTTGGCGTTCGTCACGCAGCTGTTGTTGGACTTGAACTGCGTTGAGGCGGCGATTTCTCAGAACATTGAGTTTGATATAACGATCATCTGCTGCTGATTTAGCCCTTGGTCTGCCCGTAACTGGACGCCGATCGAATGCTCCAGTCTCTAAGTATCGTCTGTAAACTCTTTGCACCGATGATCCGCTGATTCGAAGTCTCTGAGCAACCTCACGTTGTGCAAAGCCTGCTTCAAGTAGTGTTACAACTTGAGCTGCTTTCTCGTATGTCGTATTCATCATTGTTTGACAAAAGTAGCAAAAATACACGCGTCTAAACAAGCAATGAACAACAACTTAAGAAATTATAAAAAAATATCCTATACTCTCACTGTAGAAGAAAATAACGGTAAGCGCGAACTATAGTCAAAATATAGCAAATCGTTAGCATTGTGTTTATTGTTTGATTGCTATGTGAGTTTACGGTACTTTAAAATTTACAGTCATTTAAATTACCATTAAATGCACTTTCTGTGAATATAACTTTCATAGTTGTAAGTTTCATACTTTTTGAGAAAATTGGGTTAGAGTTCGAAAGTTGCGGGTGGCCCGAAACTTTTGACGCCGAGTTTAGAAACGTACATTCAACATTGTGAAAAAAATATTTTCTTTGCGGTTTGTCGCCCTATACTACACACGTAACTGAATCCGTGACTCGCAGTACAATTGTCGGTTACTTACACCAGCCACCAGCAGATGCTCATCTTATTTATTTATAGTATTAATAGGTATCCATATTTACAATATGAAGGTACAAAACGAATACGCGGTTAATGAAGCAAAAATATTGACAAGCAGTAGCTGTATACGTTTTATGACATCTTGGCGAAAAACCTGTTGAGAATTTCAATTTATCTGAATAATGGCAAAAAAACATTTAGTATAGTACAGATAGCTGAAAACCCAAACATAAAAGAAAAGAAATATAAATTTTCGATGCCACATTGTTGACTACACTGCACAATATTCGCAGTAAAAAGTTACACTAATTTGCGCCATTCAAACAAACTTTTGTTGAAAGACTACAATTCACTGTTATAATGACGTTCTAAGAGTTTTTATACCCCATACCCATAAGATGGTATAGGGTTTATTGTTTTTGTTACGCCGATATTATGTAACACCTCAAAGGAGCCACCGGAGGTATGGCAAAGTATATAATAAATAATCAGGGTCGGTCCCTGAATCGAATAAGCCATATCTGTCTGTCTGTCTGTTAGCACGATAACTCCCGAAATAATGAAGCTAGCGGTTTGAAATGTTGGTCAAATGTTTTTTTTGTCCAAATCTTGGACGGTATTGAAAATGGGCCAAATGGGACCACGGGTTCCCCTACCTCCCATACAAACTACCCCTCCTTGATATTTTAATTCGGCCATAACTTTCGGTAGAATATCGCTATCGACTTGAAATTTTGATCAATGTCTCATTTTGACATATACTTTGAGTTGATGGAAAGTGGAGTAGGTCCGACTACCCCTACCCCTACTTCCCCTACAAAGTTATATTCAGCCATATCTTCTGATAGAATGTCACGAAAAACTTCAAATTAGTATCAAATGGTAGCCGTTGGATGCCTTGACAAGGTAATAAAGATGTGTCAGGTCCGACCCATCTACCCCTCCCTCCCCCACAAAAAATATGAAATTGAATATTTTGGGTTTTGCGTGCCTTCTAGGTCGGTACATGGGTAGGTATAGGGTATACACTCATCGTGCTATTCGCACGATTAGAACTTGGTCTCGTTTTTTCTATTTTAGATTGAGTTTAGAAGTGAACAAATGTGAAATTTTTTAGAATTTTGGTTCACTTTGTATGGGGGGTACCCTTAGTTTTGATCGGATGATAATAATTTAGACTAGGCACGCCACCAAATTTGATATGACTGGCTCACCCCGCCGAGATTCGATCTCCGGACATCTAGATTACTAGCATCGAAGAGTGCGACTCAAGCAAGTGTGCCACAGACCGTGTCAAATGAGAAAATGTCTATAGCGTGTTATAAATCATTACAAAGTTTATTTCGTGTAGTTTGTTTTGTCCTCAAGACATTTTGCGGTCAGACTCATAGTTTTCCAGATATTTTCAAAAAACCGAATTTTCACCCCTTCCCCCTTAACCCATGGAACAAATTAGTGTAACTTTTTACTGCGTTGGGCAGTGAATTCAACAATTTGACATAATTTTTTTTTTATGTTTGGGTTTTAAGCTATCTGTACTATACTAACTTGTGTTTATCTACTGTACTGTACATCATGGAAAGAAATATGAATATCGAAAAAGGGCGAAGAGGACACATTATCCATGGCCGAGGGCTGGGATAGCCATGTGAAGTACAGTGGAACCTCCCTAAGTTGACCATACTCTGTAACATGACCACCTCTTTGAATTGACCATCTTTTTCCGCCTTTGTACATTCAACATTACGTTACGAGTCTCTGTAAATTGACCACTATCATCTTGACCGAAAATTGTCTGGTCAACTTGTGGAGGTTTTACAATCTTATATCAAAGCGGGACGTCGATGATAATCCGTGTCCGGCTTTATTTCGTTTTTAAAGATAGGATGACATAATTATATCACAAATATAAAGGACATATTTTCTCATCCTATATAAGGCCGCGTACACATACAGAGCGACGCCGAGCTTTTCCGGGCCGGGCGATGCGATGCGACGCGATGCGATGCGATGTGTGCACACTTCTTGCGATGTCGGGCGGGGCGATGCGATGCGATGCGATGAGATTTGTTGCAAGATAATGCGATTTGTTTTCATGGCAAGAAAACCTGATTTTTCAATGGACTTTATATCAGCGCTGCCTCGTGCGGTTTGGCGCTGTTTGATGATGATGCGGTTATGATTTTAGATCAGCCTCGTGAGTTGGCGCTTCAAGTGTAGCATCATGGGTATTTTCTATATACATACATACGTGTCGCTATGTTTATGATAGTGTTGTTGTAATTATGGGTCTCCATGAATGGATTGTTGTAGGTAATAATGAATGGGAGAAAGAGCTAGGCAACCTTTGTAGGAATTTGTAGTGTTAGCTTACGCGCTTCAAAACAATATTCAGGCGGCATTTGGGTATAGTCTTAATTGTTGTTAATGGGTGAAATAGTGCAATGAAACCTAGTTTGTAGTGTTCGCGCTTCCGGCCCCAAAATTACCTCCCTGTTTTCTCGAGGAAATACGCGTTCGATTGGCGTGGCAGAAACACTAAGTATACTTGGGTCGCTGATTTCGAATTTGAGGTCAAAAACAAGAACAAAATTTTAGGGTTGCCCGCCCTAAAATGGCAACCCTGTTTTCTCGGGGAAATACTCGTCGAATCGGTGTGGGAAGAAACACTAAAAGAATTATAGGCCGCTGATTCCGAATTTGAGGTTAAAAACAAGAACAAAATTTTAGGGTTGCCCGATCTAAAATGGCAACCCTGTTTTCTCGGGGAAATACTCGTTCAATCGGTGTGGGAAGAAACACTAAAAGAATTATGGGCCGCTGTTTCCGAATTTGAGGTCAAAAACAAGAACAAAATTTTAGGGTTGCCCGCCCCAAAATGACAACCCTGTTTTCTCGGGGAAATACTCGTTCAATCGGTGTGGGAAGAAACACTAAAAGAAATATGGGCCGCTGATTCCGAATTTGATGTCAAAAACAAGGAAATTTTTTTAGGATTGCCCGCCCCAAAACGGCACCCCTGTTCCCGTCCAATCTGCGTGGGAAGAAACACTAAAAGAATTATGGACCGTTGATTCCAAATTTGAGGTCAAAAACAGAAAATAAAAATTTGGGGTTGCCCGACCCAAAATGGTACCCCGGTTTTCTTGTCACCGTATGTTCCCATAACTCACTTATCTACCACTACTGTTATATGACCGAAAGCCCGGGTCGAAAAATATAACATTGTTGCTAAGTATTGCATTGTAATACTATACTAAGGCGTAAGTCTTCTCGGCGATGTGGTCCGGCATGCCTAGATAGCATGATTTAAATGTTTACACAAGTAGTTTTTATTGTCGTATCCATATGAATATTAGTGCGTTGTGATTTGTATCAAATTAAAACGCATTGATACTTAAGAAAATTATTATTATTATTATTTATTAAGAGCAAGCATAATACAATTATGAAGATCTTAGAAGTATCTTAAGAAAAGAACTGATTGGCTATAGTAAGCAATATTTTGATACGCATATATGGTTTGATACGCATATATGGTTGATCATTAAATTTTTATTAGTAACACTTGTGTAAACACAAAAGACGTCGAAGAACTAGACGTTTGAGTTGGAAAAAAGGGCATACTAGTCTTGACCGGGACAGTGGGCACATCGCCGAGTTGACATCGTGTTCGTTGTATATTAATCAAATTGTTCTCTAATAATTCAGGTGTGGGGTAAAACCAAAAACGCAAGTGTACAAATTAATAAAGTGAAGTGAAAAACTAAGGAGGTTAAACCTAAAAGAAATCGCGAAGTGAAAAACTAAAAACAATAAACGGAACATGAGTGATCAAATTGAGAGTGAGCAGTGTGAGGTGATGGTGAATGAAGACAGGGATCCAGCTGCGAGGAATGAAAATCTTGCCAATTTGACGTCGGCAGACTCCGAAGCTAAAGAGGTGGAGCTACTAAGGTGGGAAAATTCACTATTAAAGCGTGAGCTGGCCATGAGAAGCTCTGCAGCATCAGCAACGTCAACGGAAATTACGACCAACAATGGTAATATAGAAACCCAACATAAGGTAAATAATTCGGAATTATGTATATTAGTACCCGTATTCGATCCTGCCGCGGGCTCACATAGTGCGGCTAAGTGGATCGAAAATTTGGAAAGATTGGCAGAAGTTTTCTTGTGGGATGAGCGCACATTGGTCTTGTACGCAACATTGAGACTTGGTGGCGCTGCGAAATACTGGCACCAATCGCGAACTGACATTGTGTCTTGGATGGAGTTTAAGAAGGAGCTGGTTGGCAGTTTTCCTACTACCAAATATGAATCAGATACTCTAATGCAAATAATGCTGCGTAAAAAGAAAACCGAGGAATGTGTAGAAGAGTACTTTTATCACATTGCCGCTATGGCAAAAAGTATTAATCTACCCGAGAAAGAAACTATGTCATATATAATATCGGGAATGGACGACAAGGGAATGATCAACATGCTCACCGCAGCTAATTGTGAAAATCTTCAACAATTATTAGTTTTCATAAAAAAAGTTAATGCGATGAGACAGCAGGAGAGACATCGTCATCTTTTGCTAAATAGAGATGGTACCTTCTTGAATCGTAATTCTATTCCTACCAAAAGAAGTAGCCTAAAAATCAATGAACCAGTTCTGCCAAAATACAGACGTTTCGACTCTTCACTTCATCGGGAAAAGAGAAAGGAGGAAAATGAAATGAAATGCTTCAAGTGTAACAGAGCGGGACATCGTTACCGAGAGTGTCCGCAACGAAATCTGAATTGTTTTAAGTGCCATAAGCCCGGGCATGTTGCGAAAAATTGTGCTAATAAAGAATAGCAATTAATGAACAATATAGGGTCAGTATTTAATGACGAATATCACCCTATCGTTTTAATTGCCGGAATAGAAGTGAGATGCTTTTTAGACTTAGGTAGTTTCTGCTCCACAGTTCAACATCAAGTAGCCCAAAATTATAAGTGGGAAGCAGTGCCATGTTTTGTGAAATTGTCTGGGTTTGGTGGTACAGTGACGATTGTAAAAGAGAAGACGATACAAAATGTAATTTACCAAAATTTAAATTTCGAAATTGAACTTTTAATTGTGGAGGACACCGCACAGGTGGTTCCAGTAATTCTAGGAAGAAATTTCCTCGATAGACCCGATACATGTCTCTTAAAGACATGGAAATGTTTTCAATTTTCCAAGGTTCCGGAAAACGTTTACCGTATAGATGACGATCATGTAAATGGTATAAGTGAAAAACTCGTGATAAAAAGTGAATTGACAGCAGAGAATAAACAAAAGTTATGTGAATTAGTGGAAGACTATCGAATTTGCTTCGCGACGAAAATGTCAGAGTTAGGTAAAACTAATCTCGTCGAAATGAATATCAAACTTAAAACGCCAGAGGTTGTTAGATACAAACCTTATAAAGTGCCTTATGGGTTACGTGAAGTGTTACGGGAAAAAATAGACGAACTACTTAAATTAGACATTATACAAGAATCTAATTCGGAATATGCAAGTCCGGTTCTGCTCGTGAAAAAACAAGACGGTGATTATCGAATGTGTGTAGACTATCGAAAATTGAACTCTATTACTGTACGTGAGTTTTTTCGCCTTCCGAATATAGAGGAGACATTAAATTTGCTCGCAAACAAGAGATATTTTACTTGCCTCGATTTGATGTCAGGATATCATCAAATTGCTGTTGAAGAAAATAGCCGGAAGTTTACCGCCTTTGTGACACCTGAAGGGCATTATGAGTATAAAAGAGTTCCATTTGGCTTAACAAATTCTCCAGCAGTTTTTCTGAGACTGATGGGTAAAATCATGAGTTCTATTCCATACGGGAAGGTAATCGTCTATATGGATGATATTTTAATTCCAACAGAGACGGTGGAGGAGAATCTTTACATATTAGAATTACTTTTGAAAGAATTGAAGATTGCGGGTGTGACTTTGAAATTGGAAAAGTGCTCATTTGTCAACACCGAACTAAAATTTTTGGGACACGAAATTAGTGCAAACGGTATTCAACCCGGAACAAGTAAAACGACCGCGATAAACGAATATAAAAAACCGTGTTCCGTTAAAGAAGTTCGACAATTCTTAGGGTTATGTAGTTATTTCCGACGGTTCATTAAAGACTTTTCAAAAATTGCGCGACCGTTAAACATGTTGCTGAAAAAAGACATCGAGTTTCACTGGGGCCCAAGGGAACAGGAAGCATTTGAAACGCTGAAGGCAAAATTGATCGAAAGACCCGCATTAGCTATATTCGATTTCAGCAAACAGCATCAAGTACACACTGATGCTAGCTCCTGTGGTATAGCCGGAATATTGATGCAAGTCGAAAGTGATAAGTCAGTGCGACCAGTTTCCTACTTTAGTCGTTCGACCACCGTTGCCGAGTCAAAATATCATAGTTTCGAGCTTGAAACATTAGCCGTTGTCGAATCACTTGAACGATTTAAATATTACCTTATAAATAAAAAATTTATGGTCATTACCGATTGCAATTCGCTAAGAATGACACAAGAGAAAAAGAATCTCAATCCACGTATTGCGAGATGGTGGCTTAAAATAGCTGAGTTTGACTTTGATATCGAGTATAGGGCAGGATGTAAAATGACACATGCCGATGCTTTGAGCAGAAGCCCGGGTGAGGAGGCCATCGAGCCTCAAACAGTTGCGGAACAAGTTCTATCTATTGGTATTGATGCTTTAGATTGGGTGGCCACGTTACAGTTTCAAGACAAACATCTTGCTGCAATCAGAGATTGTTTGCAAAGTGCTGATAAGAAAAACCAGAACTACAAACAGCTAATGCAAAACTTTATCATACGTGGCGGAAAACTCTTCAGGAAAACAGATGTTGGTGAGCGACTCGTAATACCCAATGGATTGCGTTGGCGTGTATTGAAGATGTTTCATGACGATATGGGACATTGTGGTGTTAATAAAACAATGGACAATGTGCAAAGACATTTTTGGTTCAGTAAAATGAAGAAATCAACCAGCAAATATTTGAACTCGTGTGTGGAATGTTTATATAATAAAAGAGGACTCGATGAAACCAAGTACCAAATACATATACCGGAACGACAGCCGATACCATTTTTCACCGTGCACGTAGATCACCTAGGCCCATATCCTCGAAGTAAAGCTGGTAATATGTATCTCGTGGGGGTAATTGATGCGTTCACAAAGTTTATCATCTTACAACCTGTAAAATCTGCGGATGCGAAAGGAGTTATCAAAACTTTCGACAATATGACGCAATTCTTTGGCATGCCAACGAGAGTTGTATCCGATCGAGGGGCAGCATTCACGTCTAACCGTTTTAAGAACTATTGCCAAGAAAATGTTATTCATCATATCTTGAATGCAGTACACACACCCCGAGGCAATGGACAAATCGAGAGATACTTCCGTACCATAAAGGCTGCTATTGCATCCCTGACAAGTGATCCTGATGGATATGATTGGGATGCGAATATTCGTAACATTCAGTGGGCCCTGAACAATATGAAGAATACAACAACAAAGCAGACGCCAAGTGAGTTGCTGATGGCATTCACTCCTCGAAACATCATAGGAAACAAGTTAGTGCTGGCTTTACATGACGGGAAGATTTTTCCACCTAGAGATGATGTAGACGAAGATGAAGAGGACAATATCGTGTTAGCTGATCTTAAGAGAAGATTGAAGGAACGCGCATCTGGTGCTACTGGAATAATGGAAATGCGTGAGAGACGAGAAGATGCCATTACTAGAACAGTTGAAAATCAACGAGAGCAAGCCGAACGATTTAACACTGTCCATAAGGCTCCGAGGACCTATTCAGTTGGAGATTTGGTCTTAATACGTTGTGAGGCGTTGGCCACCGGCGAATCGCGGAAAACGAAACCTCGTTTTAAGGGTCCCTATCAGGTAAGGGAAGTAATTGGAAATGATCGCTATCGAGTTAGCGATCCAGACTCCATTCAAATCGCTCAAAAACCATACGATTCTGTCCATGCTGCGGACAGAATGAAACCATGGTGCCAGCTAAGTGATTTCTGTTTGACCGATACCGATGATGCCTCTGCAGATGAAGATGAATATGAGATGACCGAAATAAAAGAGTAGAAGACATTTAAGTAATTTTTCTTTTTTTACTTTTTTCTAATAGTAACCTTTAAAAAAAACACATTCTATAATTTTCATTTTACCTTGTTGCTTTTTTTCGGATTGTTATTACCATTTGTGTGTTTGTTTTTTTTTTAACTTTCGGATTGTTAATAAATTTTATATAAAACAGAATATTCGGTCCTTTTAGTCGAATCGTATCGGGGTCTGGGAGCAAAATTGGCTCGGAACCGGACGAGGTGAGCGGCAGGCTCATGATTGGAGTGTCATGATACGGTCTGGGAGCAGAATTGGCTCGGAACCGGACAAGGTGAGCGGCATGCTCGTGATTGGAATTTATTGATATAGTCCAGGAGCAGGAGAGGCTTGGAGCTGGACGTGTTGAGCGCTAGGCTCGAAATTGCGGACTAGATAGTCCAGGAGCAGAGAGACTCCGAATTGTTGAATATTGGTCCAGGAGTAGGTGAGACTCGGAACTGGACGTGTTGAGCGCTATGCTCGTAATTTTGATAAGTCGGTCCAGGAGCATGAGAGGCTCGGAACAGGACGTGTTGAGCGTTATGCTTGGAATTGTTTGATTGTGGTCCAGAAGCAGGAGAGGCTTGAAATTGGACGTGATGAGCGTTATGCTCGGAATTGTTTGATTGTGGTCCAGGAGCAGGAGAGGCTTGAAATTGGACGTGATGAGCGTTATGCTCGGAATTGTTGGATTGTGATCCAGGAGCAGGAGAGGCTTCGAATTGGACGTGATGAGCGATACGCTCGGAATGGTTGGATTGTAGTCCAGGAGTAGTTCAGACTCTGTACTGGATGTGTTGAGTGCTATGTGCAAATTTGTTGGTCCAGGAACAGGTGTGGTTCAGAACTGGACGTGTTGAATTCTATACTCAGAATTGTTGATAAATCGGGTTGTGAGCGAGCTAGCGAAGCTCGGAAGCGGTGGTATTGAGCGCTCGTGGAGCCGGTGTGGCTCGTTACGATCAAAATGGTTGATCTATTAGTTTGTGTCCGGGGCAGGTTAGTGCCGAAGCTGGACGAAGCGATTAAGACGCTTGGAATTGATCGTTAGATTTCTCGGGAGCAGGTATGGCTCGAGATCGGAGAAAGCATGTGAGAATGCTGATAATTGAGGACAAGAGTTCTGGAGCAACTGTGGCTCGCAATTTGACAAAGAAGCTTTGGGCTTGATTTGAGATTTGAATAGAATTCAGGTCGAATGTAGTTGATATATCAGGTGGACGAAGTTTTGTTTCCATGGAAATTTATGTTATCACTGAGGACAGTGAAATCGTAGGTTGGCCGAATGTTATATGACCGAAAGCCCGGGTCGAAAAATATAACATTGTTGCTAAGTATTGCATTGTAATACTATACTAAGGCGTAAGTCTTCTCGGCGATGTGGTCCGGCATGCCTAGATAGCATGATTTAAATGTTTACACAAGTAGTTTTTATTGTCGTATCCATATGAATATTAGTGCGTTGTGATTTGTATCAAATTAAAACGCATTGATACTTAAGAAAATTATTATTATTATTATTTATTAAGAGCAAGCATAATACAATTATGAAGATCTTAGAAGTATCTTAAGAAAAGAACTGATTGGCTATAGTAAGCAATATTTTGATACGCATATATGGTTTGATACGCATATATGGTTGATCATTAAATTTTTATTAGTAACACTTGTGTAAACACAAAAGACGTCGAAGAACTAGACGTTTGAGTTGGAAAAAAGGGCATACTAGTCTTGACCGGGACAGTGGGCACATCGCCGAGTTGACATCGTGTTCGTTGTATATTAATCAAATTGTTCTCTAATACTACTTTCAATAATTCATTGCAAATACATGCGCAGTCCGAAATTTTCTCACACGTAAGCATACGCAGTAACCCGGGTTGTGCTGCACTGCATATTTCCACAAACGTTATTTCTTTGACCCATTCATAGATTTATACAACAACAACTGTCAAATCCGTATGCCCTTTTTTGGGGGTACGCGTACGCTACGAACTGGGTTGGACAGCACTGTAAATTTCCACAAAGGCTTTTTAGTAGACCGATCCCTTCGGCGACAAGGCACCTTACAGCTGCTCAAAGCACGATGATTCGACATAGAAAAGTTCTCCATCTTACAACAACATGCCACTACGAACCCGATCCAAACACAAATCACATCCCCCATGTCGCTGGTAGAAGATTCCGGCCGCCGCAATGCGCATTGCATCTTCAAAACAGCGCGATGATTCGACATGGAAAAGTTCTCCATCGTACAACCCGACGTCTCATCGCAAGCAGTCTGAATGGTACAGGCAGGTTCGCGCTGGTTCCTATCTAAATGCTAAGAAATTTTTTTTCTTGCGATGGGAAGCTTATCGCATCGCATCGCATCGCCGGCAATGTGAATGGGCTGTAATGCATTTACGCTGTCTCGGATATAATATCACTATGTCACCCAGGTTGCGTTCTACGGCTGGTTCCACTGGATCATCATCGAAGTCAGAGACGTAACGCACGATGTTCCATATGTGTTCTACATAACACACGCCCCTAATGTCAGAGGGACTTCAAAGCGAACGAAAGAAAATTGTTGCAATGTTCGCTTATTGGGTAGATGCTCTTTAAAGAGCATTTATTCTTATTGGTCCAGAGCTCTAACACGTAGAAAAGTGGCAAACCTTTCTACGAATCAGTTTCTTCTGGATTTCTGGTCACAAGTATATTGAATGAAAATCAGAAGAACTTAAAAAAAAATTAGAAATTTCGCTGAAATTCGCATAAAAACGTTTGTACATTTTGTTGCTGTTAAAGTTTATTAAACTAGAAATTCTAGAGAATCACAATGAAACGAATATTCAAAAGGCGATCACATTTCATTCAGAAATTTTTAATAATAATAAGCAAAAAAAAAATCTACTAGGAAGCTGTGTGGCTGACAACTGAATCATACTACGAGTTCAGTTGTCGAGAAATGTTTTTGACAATACATGTGCTCCTTAAGAAGTCACAGTAAAAAGAGAAACTTCTGAGGCAGAACTCACTAGTACTGTTTGGTTTTTTTTACGTACAGTTCATTTCAATTTTGGGGCTCGTCGCACAGCTTTACCTTCAAAAATCCCGATGCAGAAAAGAAAGTTGATTCATTCACCCCCCCTTTGACTAAACACCTTCCGCGGTGTTTGGCAAGACATCGTGCTCGTCTGTGAACCCTTGCATTTTCGGAAATTTCTCCATTCTTATTAATTGGATTCTTTTGACATAAAATCAATCTGAGATGAGAAACTATCTTCCATAATTGATTCTTTTTTGGAGAAAAATTAACTTTTCGTGGAAGAAGTACAAATTCGAACATTTCGCATCAATTCGCGGAAATGGGCAAATTTCGCTGAAATTCGCATCTATTTCGTAAAAACGAAATTTCCGTACCTCTATCCACTTTTTCAAAATAACTTTTATTTTTAATGAAGGTTTCGTTTAGTAAACTTTTTCAAAAGAATACCAGATGGCCAAAAAGAATCCGTGATAAGTGGTGTTTGTGCGCTCTTTGCATTATGTGTGTTGTGTCGTTGAATTACGAAGCTGGCTGCATTTCGCGTAAGCCTAGTAGGTACTGACATCGAGAGTCAAATTTTTGTCCGTTGCGATTTCTTCAATGAAAATGTATTCTTACTGTCGTGGAATATGTGGGGAATGCTGGGGAATTCCATAAGCTACAATTCGAAAACAGTTCCATAATTTTTCTCGGAAATTTTATGTATTTTTTCCCGATTCCCCGGTTATTTCATCGTGAAATGTCAAATGACCGGGGAATCCGAAAATAATACATAAAATGGTCGAGGAGAATTATAGAACCGGTCTCGGATTGTAGCTTATGGAACTCCCCACCGTTTGTGACATATTCCACGACAGTAAGTATGCATTTTTATTGATAAAATCGCAGTGGGAAACATTTCACGATCTTAATTCAGCCCTTTAGAGCGGCCACACATGGAATCCAACGAAACTTCATATAAAAAAATAACAGCTGGAAAAGTCTCATTTTTTAATATGGAGTTTCGATAGATTCCGTGAATCTATGGCTTCCGTGAGTGATCGTCCTTAAATTTGGCATTTGTATATCCCTTTGTGGGTGATTGTGTAGGCGTGCAATTTTCGTTTTCATTCTAGAAAAACAAGCGAAATGATTAGCACAGAGGCATTCTATAACTTCCGCACTGAGATACAGCCAGCACATCTAGCTTCTTGACTAACCTGCACGGGTTTTAAGGCATTATGGTCTCCTGCCGCGACAGACATTTTCTGACGTCAGACTATCGAAGCGTTATTACTACATTACCATCAATCAAATCAAAGGAACATTGCAATTTAGATAAGCTATTGAATAAAAGCAATTTTTTTGCATCGCTTGAAGAAGATTAAGTGCACACGTGACACGTGACACGCTGCATATGCACAAAAAAAGCATGTTAGTAATCATTTTATTCAACGACAACGTTTTTTTTTTGAATTGAGGAACTAGCTTCTCAAGATCTTTGGCATTTACCAGACAAATTCACACCTACTAGTTCACGAAAAAGATGACTTATCTATTCCAAATGAAGTTACTCTTGACATCATCACGTTTTTTTTACAATGTCTCTGATTCATTCACACATTTTGTATTTTTTGATGATGGGGGATTTCATGGTTTACTCTTGTACTTAAAGAATTAAATGTATTTACTACATAAGTGTGTATTATGGGAAATACCGAAAATATTTTTCCAAAAGGTGGCGGAATTTTTAAATAAGTGTAATATTTTTTATACCCTATACCTATAAGATGATATAGGGTATATTGTTTTGGCTACACCGATATTATGCCCCAGGAAAATTGGCATTTCACTTCGGAAAAATTAGGGGAAAGCTGGATTTTTGCATGAGCCTTCCTTTCGACGTCCTAAATAAGACCTTAAAATTCCCCGTCTCTGCGAGTGCCGCTAGCGGTGCTACAGAGGGTCAAAGACCCTCGAAAACAGGTTTTTCTGAATATCTCGATAACGGTAGCATATACAAAAAAGTGGGGTATTGCAGATTTAAAGCTCTTGAGCTTTTTCAATAAACGATGGAAATATCGAATACGTTCGGGCACGTTAGGAGTGCCCGAACGTTCCAGGAGGTCTAACGGTATTTTAACAATGTTTCACGAAAATCTCTATAACAGTAACTTATAAAGCGAATTTGTAGCTTTTACAACGCTTAACTAAATATCCGAATTTTAGATCGATGCGTGCAATACTAAGGGCGCTATGAGGGTCCGAACCGTGCAATAACGGTATTTTTCGGTTTTTCGTGAACTTCTTCATAATGGGAACGTATTCGGGAGGGAGGCCTGCAACAATTTGTTGCTTCTGTCACCTCAACTTAAAATGCCAAAACGGCTCATCTATACGGTGACCCCCGAAGAAGCTATGAGGGGTCAAAATTAAACAAAAAACCGATTCTTGGAAATTTTTGAATAACGGTTACCTCTTGAGAGATCCAATCTGAGGTAAATTTGTAGCTCCTGTGGCTGTTAGTAAGGGGGCCAAAAGTTCCCAGCGATGGAAGCCCCCCTAGGGAAGTTATGAGGACTCTCACATTTGGTTTGAAAAAACAAATTCCCTCATACTTCCCCTATGCGTCCGCCATCTACATTTGATGCATCTAAGCTCTATCCCGTGTAGGGTAGTTGCACGCATGAACTTTACCTGGGTAAGTGTCATTTTTTTTGTATGAAGTTCTACCCAAACCTGCACGGGATAAACACAATAAAACGTACTTAATATTTTTGCAAACATTATTGTTCTTCAATTTTGCAAGAGATGGCGTACCTTGTCATTATTGAGCAAATGATGCGCAAATATGTAATTTGAAATTCGTGATAATGATGGTAAATTTTCGTCATAATGACGTATTTGCGTCATTCAAAGTTAAGTGTGTCAAGCTTGTTAAGCAGTTAATGTAGCATCATTGCTTATAAAAATCATAAGAGAGTGGATAAAAAACCACTTCATTGCTGTAATTTTTTCATTTCATCATGAGGACAATTATATTTAAATATTTGGCGTGTTTTTTTGTAAAAAAGTTGCAGGTTGGGGTATATAAGCACAAAAAAAAAACGATTTGGGTTAAAAGCTGTTTAGATCTATTGCACCAACCATGAACTTTGTAAAAGACTGAAGTTTAAAAGTTGTGATAAATAAATAACCAGTAAATTAACATGTCTTACAAAAACAACAATGAACATTGCGGTCGGTATTAGCTCATGCTTTTTCGTGCTAGAGCGCCTCTGGTTGTTACATCTGTAACAATTCTTCCGGGTTAACTTTGGTCAGAGTACGTACCCCCGATACATTACTGGGTTTATCTGGGTTATGTTATTATTGTAACCCCATGTAGTTACCCTAAACTAACCTACACCCGAGCACAATAAAACACGCCAATATTGAACAAATATTCGTTCGTCTTCCATATCGGATATCGCAATATACAGCCTTGGCTTATGCCTTTATGGTAGTGCGTCAACTCGGCCATCTAATTATATCGAATTGAAACTGCACTCAGACTGTATAACGTTGTAATCGTGTAGGGAAATTGTAACACGTCGAGAGTCAATGCGCTCAGCAAACATTTCGACAGTTTTTAGGGAGGGGCATGCCCGAATTTTTTTCAATTCAAGATTTTCTTATGAGTTGAAATCGTTGGTCGCGAAAATATTGTTAGGCTAAATTTAGAGTACCTACTATGGCTTGTGGTTAGTGCGCGCACCTTCGATGCACTGGGTCATCATGGGCTCGAGACTCACCGTGAACGAATTCAGTGTACGGTGTTTTTCGAAATCACGCCCATTGTGACAAACTAATGATCTCACTCAGATGTTAAACGAGTATCCATTTATGGGGATTAATATAATTGCTGAGCGTGCTGTTGATCTCAACACCTCAACAAAACAATTAGGATCTTGGGAATTGGATGTCACTAACACATCTGCGGCCTTAGTCCAATGTTGGACTATCACGCCTGTTTTTTTTTTTTTATTTTTGAGCTTAATTTTATGAATGATTTTCTGCACCATTTAACGAAAAATGGCCCTGAGCATACTTAAACTTCTACTGGTGATTCTGATTACATTCAACTGGCCTCCGTTTCTGCTTTTCAGACCGTAGCTCGTCTACATTCAGTGCTATTTTTGGATTTTGGCCTGCATATTCCATTTGTTTTAAATTCTGGCCTTGCTTGGTTCTACAGGAAACTACCGAAACATACCGAGAAGCCTCTTATCTCACATCCACAGCATCCATCATCATCAATGTGGCACGATAGCCCGACGTCGGGCCTTGGCCGTCTGAATCGTTGACCTCCAATTGTCGCGGTTACGTGACCTTGTCCTCCAGTTTCGGAAGCCCAGCAGCTGGTGGAGTTCTCCCAGCGAGCTCTCGGTCGTCCACGCAACCTCGCTCCGTCAATTCGTTGTGCGTTCATAACTTTCTTTGGCATGCGATTGTCGTCTATCCGTTGTACATGCCCCGCCCATTGCAGACGTTGAAGCTTCACGATTTTCGATACTTCCAGCTCATCGTACAATTGATACAACTCATGGTTGTATCGGATACGCCATTGGTCTCGCTCGCGAACGGCCCCGAAAATTCGCCGAAGGACCTTTCGTTCGAATCGGTCTAGCAAAATTTCGGAGGCTTGGGTAAGGGTCCATGTTTCGCAGCCATAACATAGCACGGGTCGGATGATCGTTTTGTACACGCGGAGCTTCGTGTTCCTGTGCGCAAGTTTCGAATTAATTATAGGGAGGACCGAGAAATATGTCTTATTGGCTAGTTGTAACCATCGCATAATTTTGTCGGTTTCGTTGGCGTCCTTCGATAAGTTACAACCCATATAGTTGAAGTTGTCTACATACTCGATATTAAGGTCCCCCATTGTGATGCATGAATTTGCTGGCGTCCTTGTTTTCGATTGCATCTTGGCCTTTGTTTTGCTTTCGTTGATATGTAGTCCAACTTCCTTTGCGGCGTTATTGAGGTTATGCAGGAGGCTTTCTGCATCACCCAACCTTCGAGACATGATGTTGATATCGTCGGCGTACGCTACTAATTGAGTCGACTTGATGAGTAGCGTTCCGCTGCTGTCCATATTCATGGCTCGAATTACATACTCCAAAGCGAGGTTGAAGAGCGTCGGCGCCAGCCCGTCGTCGCCCTGCTTGAGTCCAGTACGAGTTTCAAATAGGTCAGTGAGTCGGTTCTGCACTTTGACCTGCGAGACGGTATTAGTCATCGCCATCCTTGTGAGTCGCACTAACTTTGCCGGTATACCAAAATTCAGCATAATGTTGTACAGTACACTTCGGTCGATTTGGTATACGTCGATGTTGTATTCCCAGCACTTTTGGAGTAGTAGCTTCACTGTGTAAAGCTGATCGGTCGTTGAACGACCAGGTCTGAAGCCGCCTTGATACTCGCCAATGATTTGTTCTGCGTACGGATTGATTCTCTTTTCAAGAATTTTTGATAAAATCTTATAGGCCGTACAAACTAATGATATGCCCCTGTAATTCTCACACTTCAGCTTGTCACCCTTTTTGTGGATTGGGCAGATTATGCTTTTGCGCCAATCTTCGGGGATTACCTCGTCGTTCCATATTTTCAGCAGTAGCACATGTACAGCGTTGGTCAGGCACGTTCCACCATGCTTCAGCAGTTCTGCTGGGATCTCGTCAGCGCCGGGCGCTTTATTATTTTGGAGCGACAGTATGGCTGGTTCGGCTAACTGCTCAAGAGCTAGCTCCGCGGGGGATGTTGATGATGCATTGAGGAGCTCTTCAAAATACGAGGCCCATCGTTTGTTGACGCTTTCGATGTCGCTGATGATGTTACCATCCTTGTCCTTACATAGGCTTGTCCTGGGTTGATATCCGTTCTTGATATTTTTTATAAGTTTGTACGCCTGTCTAATGTTCTTACTGGCTAATCTTTGGTTTTTTTGCTGCAACTGCTCGTCAAAATGTTTGCGTTTCCGGCCTTTATAGCCCACGACCTCTTCTGCGACCCCCTTGATGCTGTCTTTGAGCTCCTCCCAGAACTCGTGGATGCCTAGATTATTGATGATATCAAGCATGGGCGACAGTTTTTCCTCCACAGCATCCATAGAAAGAAACATTATCCGACAGTCAGATGCTCGTCTATTCTCTTTATTCCACTGAGAGTCCGATCTCTTTAGCTGCTCAATTCAGCTGCTTCTCTACGCTTCCACAATATCATCGGGAGACCTAGCTAACCCTCCCACGAACGAAACCTCACAGGAAAATTGATAACGATGTTGGGCAGGATTGCATGCTATTTCTCTCTCTTGATTACCGTAACTCCTAGTGGAGCATGGTGCGTTGATGACTACCGTGTGTAGTCATCAACGTTACAAAGACAACTGAATTCGGAGTGTGATACGGTTGTCAGCCATACTACTTCCTAGTCGCATTGTTAGTTTATTATTCTACGATAAGAATAGTTCGTATCATCTTCTGAATAATAAACTTTCGACGAGTCGTGCCGAGTTTGGAAACTCGTTTCTCTATTAGTGTCTATTTCACGGAGTGGCGACCGAACGATCACGGCCACAGAGCACGACATGCATGCTATTTCCGATGGTAATATTTTGCTCATTCGACTTTATTTGCCGGGACGCCGTGGAACTCTCGCACAAAATCAACGATCTGAGCGTTATAGTTTTGTATCTCGAGAAGGAGTTAAATGCAGGCGGGTCAAAGAAAAAATTAAGCCAAAGTGCGTAGTCTGAGTGGAAATTCAACTCTCCCGTAAATATTAATTTATATTTTTAGACAATATTGTTACCGTTGCTGGCGGTATCAAGAGCATTCCACAGCTTTCGGTGGATTGTCCAAAATTTTGCATACCAGATTGTAAAAACCGAAGCTGTTGTAAGGGAGCAGTACTTGTAAAGCTTTAACTACAGAAAAGCAGCAAACAATCGTCAAGACTTAAGATCGAGAAATCGTATATGTCATTGGACGTAAGTGCAGTCGATACTCTATTTTCCACAAGTGATTAAGGCACCCTCGAAGAAATAAATGTTAGGGACATGTGGTTTCAGCAAGATGGAGCCACAGCACACACAGTACGGGGCTCAATAAATTTGTTGCGATAACCCGCCTCACCGCTCTCAAAAAGCGATCTCCCATAGCCGGCAGGCTCTCCAGATTTGGCGGATTTGGGGTCATTTGAAATTCCTGGTTTATTTCAATCGACCAGGGACCATCTCAGGAACAATATTCGCGACGCCATGCCAACATACCGCCATTGTTGTCATTCTCAAGACTATGCAACTACTACAGTAACAAATATCCCTAGACTCATTTCTAATCCACACAGGAAAAAAAAATATCGATCACAGTTTTAATGTTTCAAATTTTCCGCTTAAATTTTTATCGATCGTCCTCGTACGCTTGCACAGACTCAATCTCAAAATTGAGTCAAAATTGCCAATGCGATGCGTTCAATTTGTTTCTACTCAATCGGTTCCAAATCATTCACAATTGTATCGTAAAGCGTTCATATTAATTCACTTTTCTTCCCCATTCAGTCTTTAAGGTTTGTGTTCGTAGAGACGACTCATGTGATGATCGCTAAGCGACAGCAGTTAAACCACCGATTCTAAGCACTATATGCGTTTATTTTCTAAATGGACATGTTCCTTTAGGTCACAGTCGAAACAAGGAAAGTAGCACCATTCAAATAATATGCAAATATGGATCGGAATTGGATGCAAAATTACGATCGCTGAGAGATTATCCTTCTGCATGATCTCAATAACGCCGCCAAAGAAGTTGGACTACATATCAACGAATCTAAAACCAAGGTCATGATGCAATCAAAAACTAGAACGCCAGTAAATTCAAGCATCACAGTGGGGGACCTCAATATAGAATATGTAGACAACTTCACTTACCTGGGTTGCAATTTGTCAAAGGGCGCCAACGAAACAGATGAGATAAAGCGACGGATACAACTAGCTAATAAGTGTTATTTTTCGGTCCTCCCAATTATGAAATCGAAGCTGGTACACAGAAACACGAAGCTCTACGTGTATAAAACAATCATCCGACCTGTGCTATGCTATGGCTGCGAAGCATGGACCCTAACCCAAAACTCTGAACACCTGTTGGACACATTCGAGAGAAGAATCTTCGGGGTCGTTCGTGAACGAGGTGAATATCGCATGCGGTACAACCATAAGTTGTATCAGCTGTATGATGAGCTACATGGGTCGAAAATTGTGAAATTACAACGACTGCAATGGGCGGGACCACTGCCATCTAGATAGACAGGTCGGATTATCAGCTGATCTGTCAGTCGTCATGCAACACAAGTACTGCCATGGTGAGTCATGGTCCGCGCTTAGTACTGCCAAAGTACCGCTCGGTACAATCCACAAATTGTCCACAATCCAAATATCAGTGGCTGTCAGCCTGTCATTTCGTGTGACTTGCTATGATATACACATGCCAGTGCGTTGATTTTTGAGATAAATATGGTAAGTACGATGTTGATGATGTATACTATTTTACCACTTGCTCATCATAAAAACACACGAAAGCAAACCATAACCTTTGTTTCGTAATAAACGCTCGGCACATTTAAACTTTTGGGTTACGAAGCACTGGTGTTTGTGAGCTCTAGAAATGTCAACTGTCACTGGTCACGAACGCACTTTGTCCACTCGTGGACGAACAAATTTCTGCAGTTCGGCCTGTCTATCTAGATGGCAGTGGCGGGACATGTACAAAGGATGAACGACGATCGCATGCCCAAAAAGGTGATGAACGCGCAACGTGTGGACGGATCCAGATTGCGTGGACGACCGAGAGCCCGATGGGAGAATTCTGTATGTGAGGACGCCCACCAGATGCTAGGCTTTCGGAACTGGAAGACAAGGTCGCGTGACCGCGACAATTGGAGGTCTTCAATCGAGGCGGCCAAGGCCCGACGTCGGGCTATCGTGCCATAAAAAAGAAGAAAAGCGATTATCACATGAGGGTCGTCTCTACGAACACGTACCTTTATGGGTTTAATTCTGCCCAGAGCTAACGAATCTAGTCGAAAGTCAGTATGTCAAAGAAAAGAACGTTGAGAGAGTGAGGAGTATATTATGATCTCACTCAAAATCGTGATGGTTTGTGCATTAGATACGTATAATACAGTCTTGACTCAATAATTCGGATCAATTATTGCAAGGGGTAATCTGGAACAACGGAACGTCCTGATTAGCCTAATCATTTTTTTTTCCTGAGGAAAACAGTCCAAATAAATTAAAAAGAGGAACAAATGCCGATAAATGTGTTTTTTCTTTGAAATTAGTCAACATGATATCATTTGCAAAACCGTCCCGTAAGTACAAGACTAAATCTGCTATTACACGCAAAAAATCTCAACAGTGATCTCTTTAGTCACCTTCCAGGTTGAACAGCCATATAGCAGAATGGATTTCACATTAGAATTGAAGACACGTATTTTGATGCGTCTGGAAATATTGTTGTTTAGCCAGAAAGGATTCAAATCGAAGAAAGCCGCCCTAGCCTTGTTTACCCGTAGACCATTATACATACTCGTAAATGTCAAATCAATGTTGAATGAATCGAAGTTTCCTCGGTTTTAATCAAGAACGTTTTTGGATGTTTTATTTTAATTTATCATCCTGTATCCACTTTAGCAGCTAGAATAGAAAAGCTTCATACATAGCTCCTTCAAGTGACGAGATGATTTGTTCTTCTTGTTCAGAAACATTTTGAGACAAATTTTGAAGCGCGAAGTTTAAATCACTTAGTCTAGTACAGATAGCTCAAAACCCAAACATCAAAAAACAAGAAATTTTTGATTCCAAATTGTTGAATAGACTGCGCAATATACGCACTAAAAAGTTACACCAATTTTCGACATGGGTTAAGGGGGAGGGGGTCGCAAAGGGGTAAAAATTTACTTTTTCGCAATTATCTGGAAAACGATGAATCTGACCTTAAAATCTTCTGAGGACGAAACAAACAACACAAAATTGCCTTTGTAATGATATATAACACTCTAGACGTTTTCTCGAAAAATTATACCCTAGACCCAAAAGTATTATAAAGAATTTACATTTTTTGAGTTTTACATTTCGCACTGTAACTCTTGACAGAAAGAACCCAGGTTGACGAAATCTTGTTCATTCTATGACCAACAAAATTTATTTGGGTTGTACCAAAAATTGAAATTGACCATTGAGGCCTCCCTCACTCCTCCTAACATTTTTCAAAAAGGCACACCGAAAAAAATGGTTTAGACTTTTTATCTAAAGTGAAGTAGTTGACTTAAATTTAGATAGTTTTACCAAAGAAATAGCTGATTTCTCTAATCTTCGTAGCTGAAAATACTATTAAATTCGTTCATTAAACCACGCAAGATTAGAAGAAAAAGTTTAGTCAATTCTTCCACAAAAGTTGTTGATTGTACTATTCAAATATAAAATTTAACTACAAACGATCGTTCTTTTTTCTTCAACACAATTTAGCTATCCAGCATTTAACAATTTATAGATAATGAATAGCTGTCTTTACAAATGAATTAATTGAATTTGCAAATATAGTAGATGTTTCAGCTAATGACGAATAGAAAAATTATCCATATCTTCGTAACTGTTTCAACTACATAGAATCATAAGCTGAAAATCAACGCGAACTTTAGATGAATTCGACTATTTCTTTAGATAACCATTCTAATTTTTTTTCTCTGTGCATGCATGTAGCTTCTTTTCAAATTGAGCCAGGTAGATAGATTTGGTAAGGTGCCTAGTCTAAGCCCAAAAATTATTACCATCGGATCAAAACTAAGGGTACTCCCCATACAAAGTCAACCAAAATTTTATAAAAATTCACATTTTTTCACTTCTAAATTCTATCTAGAATGAAAAAAAAATTATTTCTTAGAACGTCATTATAACAGTTAATTGTAGTCTTCTAGATGTATATTCAAAAGTTTGTACCAGAGCGTGCCTTACAAGTACGAAGAATGGGGTTTGAAGGTTGCTAGTACACGTTACTCGATATATTCGGAACTAGCCTTTGAACTAGTACCAATGACTTTCAAACACAATTTGTTGATACTTGTAGTGTACGCTTTGATGCAAAATTTTGAGCATACATTCACAAAACTATAATTAACTGTTATAATGACGTTCTAAGAGATAAATTTTATTTTTCCATTTTAGATAGAATTTAGAAGTGAAAAAATGTGAAATTTGTTAGAATTTTCGTTTACTATGTATGGGGGGTACCCTTAGTTTTGATCGGATGGTAATAATTTTTAATGGGGAGCATAATGGAGCTTAGACTAGGCACCCCACCAAATCTGATCTGCCTGGCTCAGTTTAAAAAGAAGCTACATGCATGCCTTTTTGAAAAATGTTAGGAGGAGTGAGGGGGGCGTCAATGGTCCGAGCACTCCAAATTTTGGTAGGAATCAAATAAATTTTGTTATCAATATATGGTCAAGATCTTATAACAGTAGGTCTATTCTATCAAGAATTCAGTGCAAAATGTAAAACTCAAAAAATGTAAATTCACTATAATACACTTTTGGGTCTAGGGTATAATTTTCTGAGAAAAAGTCTAGAGTGTTACATATCATTACAAAGGCAATTTTTGTTTTGTCCTCAGCTCATTTTAAGGTGAGACTCATAGTTTTCCAGATATTTGCAAGAAATTTCTTTTTTTTTTTTATGTTTAGGATTGGCGCTATTTTGAACCAATTGTACTGGACTAACAGATAAAAATTGAGGAATTACAATATGATATTTTGTACTGCTGTCGCTTTAAGTTATTTATATATAATTAAATGATCTTACTCAATTTACATAAACAGCATTCGCCAAACGCACAAAAGAATATTTTCTGCCCGCAGCGGAAGTCAGTCTTCCACCGACTCACTTCCTCGCCAAGAACGCAACACTTTATGGTTTTAATCAAACAAACAAAATGTACTCGTGTACTGGTAATGTATGTATTATAACTAGCAAAAATATAAACGTTTAGTAGTCAACGAAGGTCAAAAAAAGCAAAACAATTTTGATACGGGCATAAAATGATATTAAAACGCGAAGGTCAAATTATTCACTAATCGCGTGTGTAATGAATGCACATTAGAGTCGCTGTGTGGTGAATGGTGATACACACTACACACTCAGACTTCAATTAGCATAAAAATGTAACCGCCAATCAATAGAGAGAAACACAAAACACTAAACAATAGCCGGTAACTTTAAAACGTGGTGTACAATGGGTGAGGTTATAAAACACAACGTTCGCGTAACGTTTCGCGTTTTCCGAAACGTTTCCTATTGTGTTCTGTAAACGCATAGATTTGGATCAGACTTGGTGTTCCCATCGCCATCTCTCGGAAAGTGACAAATGTGACAATTGACACATCACAGCTGATACGTTTTGCTCGAAAATTAAAATTTCCAGTTTTAAACGAGATGCAGATACATTTTATTTTGATTATAAATAGTTTAATAAATAAATGAGGGCGGAAACACACGGTTCGACGGCAGATTGTAAATTTCTGCCAATCAATCAAGCTATGCCTCGCAAGGGGGCGCTTAGAGGATCTATTTGTAGGGAGAAGTTTCTGATCCGTAACGGCCGGTTGATTTGAAACGTTGCGCGAAACGTTGCGCAACGTTGTGTTTTATAACCTCACCCAATAACTGCTAAACTAAAACAAAACACCCTTACTAGCCACTACTTTTGCTCTTAACAGCAGTTGTTAATTCTTGTATTCTTGTTGGGCCAAATTCACTTACACTTTCGCGTTGCTGCACTGCAAGCCTCTAGGGTTAGCAAATTGTTGTAATGTGCATAAAATGTATGTGAAGACGAACCACGATTCGATCTTGTTTTAAAAATAGATAATGTTAATATCTTGTTTACATGTAGCCGGTTTTGAAAAAAATTAACAACACTGATGAGACGACTCTTTAAGTCTGAAACCGAATGCTAATCATCGAATTTGCTTCACTCTGCACCGAATACCAACCACTGTGTACGCACAGTGAGTTTTATGAATTAACTGAATTCGAAAGACATCTCAACTGAGACTATATACGACGCTCTACTATTACTGGACCGGCTCGGCTCTGTAGTTATTAAAAGATAGTAATATTAAGCTAAGCAGGGAGAGCTAGTGTTTGGGGAATATCGATTGGTTCAAGCTGAAGCCGCTTAGAATTTCGATTGACTGTCAAGCTATACATAGAGAGAATTGGACCACAAAGTGGATTAAAGTTCATATAAAAAACTCTTCTGGAAAAACGAATACATACGGAGAATCTAAGAAAATAATAAGTTGTAGCTGATAGCTTATGTACCCAGAATTAATCCAATTCAAATAGGAAAATTACAATTAAAAAAAAAAATCTAGGCTAATTAATATTTGTTTCATTGCCATCAGTAGAGTCCCAGAAGTCTAAAAGGTCCCATAAGAAGAAGAAGGTTACAAATTTATCCCTGATTGGGGATAACCAAAGGCATTCAGGGTGTCAAATGAGGGGAATGCTGACGGTCTTATGTGATGTCCTCATTGATATAATATCCAACATATTCGTATCGTATCCCTATCCCATATCAAATATTGGAGAAAATTAGGTAAATAAGACATAATTTGTATACCCTATACACATAAGATGGTATAGGGTAGGGTATATTGTTTTTGTTACGCCGATTTTATGTAACACCTCGAAGGAGCCACCGGAAGTATGGCAAAGTATACAGGGTGTCCGGAAACTGTCGCATAAACGCACCGGATTGTGATTTCTCAGTTGATTTCCAGCAAAAAAGTTGTACGGAACATACCCCCTCAGCTTAACCCTTTAGCTGCCACAGGCATTTAAAGATTTTTGAAAAAATCATTTTCGTGCACGACTTAAAGCCTAATATATCAAAAGCTAGACCAGCTAGAAAAGTGAAATAAAATGATTATCACAGCCAACAAATTTACCTATAAAATAAAACTAACCAGACTAAAATCGGATAAAAGGTTTGGTATTTACAGAGCTTCAAAGTCAAATTTGCGTGATTTGACCCAAAAACAATCTTATTTTCCATCTCAATTTTCTCCAACTTCTGCCAAGGTGAGGTGCTTGTACGATTCTTTTAAAAATTGGCGCATAATCTTACGATCATATCTTTCTTACATCATTTTATTGTAGCTTCATTATTTCTAACAGTTTTAGTACATTAAGTGCAGAAAACTAGGGTTAATTTTGTCTTGATTTCGACATATATTTTGAATAGATCTTACCAATTGCAGATCTATAGGGGCAGTGTGAATTAAATTGTATTGAATTCGAGCTAAAATTAACCCTAGTTTTCTACACTTAACGTATAAAAACTGTTAGAAGTAATGGAGCTAGATTAAAATGACGTAAGAAAGATATGATTGTAAGACTATGCGCCAATTTTTAAAAGAATCGTACAAGTACCTCTCCTTGGCAGAAGGAGAAAATTGAGATGGAAAAAGAGATCGTTTTTG
Source organism: Microchrysa polita (assembly GCA_949715475.1). Classification (NCBI taxonomy): domain Eukaryota; kingdom Metazoa; phylum Arthropoda; class Insecta; order Diptera; family Stratiomyidae; genus Microchrysa; species Microchrysa polita. Next base: position 43,537,584 of record OX454415.1, on the reverse strand, counting down.
GGTCAAATCACGCAAATTTGACTTTGAAGCACTGTAAAAACCAAACCTCTTATCCGATTTGAGTGTGGTTAGTTTTATTTTATAGGTAAATTTGTTGGCTGTAATAATCATTCTATTTCACTATTCTAGCTGGTCTAGCTTTAAAGATATTAGGCTTTAAGTCGTGCAAGAAAATGATTTTGCCAAAAATCTTTAAATGTCTGTGGCAGCTAAAGGGTTAAGCTGAGGGGGTATGTTCCGTACAACTTTTTTGCTGGAAATCACGTGAGGAATCACAATCCGGTGCGTTTATGCGGCAGTTTCCGGACACCCTGTATATATAAATGGTCGGTCCCTGAATCGAATAAGCCATGTCTGTCTGTCTGTCCGTGTGTCTGTCTGTTAGCACGATAACTCCCGAATTAATGAAGTTAGCGGTTTGAAATTTTGGTCAAATGTTTGTTCTGCTAAAATCTTGGACGGTATTGAAAATGGGCGAAATCGGACCACGGGTTCCCCTACCTCCCATACAAACTACCCTCCTTGAAATTTTAATTCGGCCATAACTTTCGGTAGAATATCGCTATAGACTTGAAACTTTTATTAATGTCTCATTCTCACATATACTTTGAGTTGATCGAAAGTGGAGTAGGTTCGACTACCCGTACCCCTACTTCCCCTACAAAGTTATATTCAGCCATATCTTTTGATAGAATATCACGAAAAACTTCAAATTAGTATCAAATGGTAGCCGTTGGATGCCTTGATAAGGTAATAAAGATGTGTCAGGTCCGACCCATCTAGCCCTCCCTCCCCCACAAAAAAATATGAAATTGAATATTTTGGATTTTGCGTGCCTTCTAGGTCTGTACATGGGTATAGGGTATACACTCATCGTGCTATTCGCACGATTAGAACTCGGTCTCGTTGTTAGTTCTTTTTGGGACATTTGCACTAAATATTTTTCCTAGCAAAAGAGTTCTCAGTTATGTTATAATATGTAGGCTCGGATGATTGACGATTATAAAATTATAATCGTGGACTGGCGAAATGAAAAGACTAGTCGCGACGACGTTTGACTTCAAAGTGCTTTATTGACAATTCAGTATGCTTAAGTTGGTTACAATGATATCGGCATTGCCAGATCATACAACACGATCCTTTTTTTATTTTTAATAAAAGATATATTTATATAATTCAATTCACTTAAATCTAAATTTTAAATTTTGTATATTCATTAATAATAATATTTCAATAGCAAATAGAGCTTAATACTATGTTATAGTCAATAATAAATTGTAAATTGTAATAACAATTGGATTTTTGATTTTGAAGCCAGAACTGCCCATTGGTTAAATCAATTCGCGGGGCTTAACTATACGCCCGTAATGTCAAAGGTTGCCTGGTATTAGCATTTCTATTTTTTATACATCTTTCACACTGTGAAACTAAATTTTTAATATCATTATTTATATTTGGCCAAAATACCGTCCCTCTTGCCATATTTTGGCATCTCTCAATACCCATATGACCTTCATGAATTCGCTTGAGAATATCACTACGAAGTTTGTAGGGGATTATCAAACTGTTTACTTTAAAGAGCAAATCATCAAAGACTGTTATATCCTCCTTAATTGTGAAATACGGACGAACATCTTCAGGCAAATCTCTTTTAGAATCGGGCCAACCTTTCAAAAACAGATCTTTTAATTTAACTAAGACAGGATATTTTCTTGTAGCGTCACATATTTCATTAAGTTTAGGTTCAGTGACAGCTAATGAAGCAACCAATGCTTGACAACTAAGAATGGTTTCGTCTTCTATTTCTGAAGCAACGAAATCTTTGAGTGCGGCTCGCGAAAGTGTGTCAACTATGAACATTTTCTTTCCAGATTTATAGACAACTTCCAAGTCATATGCTTCTAATTTTAACATTATTCTTTGCAAAATTGTTGGGACTTTGTACAGAGGTTTTTTTAAAAATAGGAACCAACGGTTTATGGTCAGTTTCCACTTTTATAGTACGACCGTAAATATATTGATGGAACTTAGTGCAGCCGAATAATATCGCAAAAAGTTCTTTTTGAATCTGCGCATAGTTTTGTTGCGCATCAGTTAAACTAGCGGATGCATAAGCGATCGGTTTCCCTTCCTGTAAGATTACTGCACCAATTGCATCTTTAGAAGCATCACAACTAAGAGTAAGACTTTTTTTAGAGTCATAATAAGTTAACGTTGGAGAATCAGTTAATAACATTTTCAAGTTATTAAATTCTTTTTCATGCTCATCAGCCCAGTGCCAAATAGTAGTTTTCTTAAGGAACTGACGTAAATTGCTTGTTTGTTGGGACAAATTAGCGATAAATGACCCAAGATATGTAACCATACCCAGGAATCTTTGTAGATCGCTAAGAGAATCTGGTCTAGGCATGTTACATATAGCCTCAATCTTTGATGGGTCTGGGCGTATCCCGTCTTTATTGAAAATATGACCTACATAGGAAATTTGACTGACGCCAATTTTGGACTTAGACATATGAACTTCAATCCAACCGTTCTTGCACGTTCAAGCACTGATTTTAACATTGTATCGTGTTCTTCTTGAGAAGTGGCATGAATGAGAAAGTCATCAATATATTTAATAACATTTGGTATATCACCGAATAAGTCTATCATGGTTGCGTGGAATAATTCTGGAGCAATACTGATACCAAATGGTAATCTAAGAAACCTATACTTTCCAAATGGAGTTGCAAATGTGCAAAGTTTTGACGAATATTCATTAAGCGGTATCGCCCAAAAACCGGATGTAGCATCTAAGAGTGTGAATATTTTCGAATTGTTAAGTTTGGAGACGATTTCGTCAATGTTTGGAAATTGGTAACACGATCTCACTAAAACTTTATTAAAATTACGTGGGTCTAGGCAGACCCTTAATTCCCCTGTTTTCTTTTTAACTATTACAATAGGGCTTACCCACTCTGACGGCTCATCTGATTTCCTGATTATTTTCAACTTCTCAAGTCGTTCTAACTCAATCTTCAAAGGCTCCATTAGATTAAACGGAATGCGACGCGGAGGAATTATTGCCGGTATTGCTTCAGGCTTAATTTTAAATCTGCATTCTGACCTTAACCTCAAGCATAGAATTCTAGCAAACACATCTTGATATTTATCTAAAATCGAATCATAATTATTAACATTGCACATTTAATTGACAAAATATGATTTTGATACCAAATTAAATTTTATAGACCACTCTAAACCTAATACAGTTTAGCAGTTAAAGTTGACAACATGGAATGGGATGGCGTACTCCTTTTGTTGAAATTGGCACTGCAAGGTGCGTACACCGACAATTCGTAGCTTTTCTCCACTAAACGTTTTTACTAACGTATTCGTTCGGTTTATCCGAATTGTATTGAGACATAATGTTTTAAGTGTTGAAGTACTTATTATATTTAGCTGTGCACCAGTGTCAATTTGACATACCAGCTCTGCTTGGTTAACCATCACTACGATTGTCTGACTATTGTCCAACACTTTCCCTGGTTAGTACTTAGACTTCCTATGAAAAGACAGTCGCTCGACTCACTGCACTGCGCTATTGGACGTGACGCTCCGTTTTGACAACTTTAATATTTCGACTGCTCTGTTTCGATTTACAGAAAGGGGCAAAATTATTTTTCAAACCGCTTTTGAAACAAGCTGCTCCGATTGCCAGGCACTTTTGTCGATGAATTTGTCCGCACCTGTGACACTTGATTATCATGATTCTTATTACGCTTTATCTCTACTTTAGTGTTATTATGATGTTTGAATAACTTTGTCTTATGAATGGCACCAATCAGTTGGTCACTGGCTGAATTTATCGCTTCAACTTGGCTTCTTGACAGTACGAGAGATTTTGCTGTATCGATCGCTTTGTCTAGTTGAATAGCATCATCAGATAACAGTTTTTCTTTCACGAAAGAAAGTTGCTTGTCTAAACCACATACAATATTTTGCACGAGTTCCTCACGTAAAGAACCGAATTCACAGTTGAGACTCAAATTTTTCAGAGCTGTTGCAAAATTTTCAATACTCTCATTAGAACCTTGAGTTCTTGTGAAAAAATTGTGTCTCAATATAGCCAAATTTTTCTTAGGTAGAAAATGGTTATCAAATTTTAACACGAGATCTTTATAAGAAACTGTATCTAACTCTACGTGGAATGAATTGTAGATTGGAAGCACACGTGGTCCCAGACAATGGAGAAAAACGGCAAACTTCTTCTTGTTAGGATACTCTTCAATCCCTACGGCACGAGATTAAATTTTGAAAGTTTCAAACCACTCTTTCCATGTAACTGCTAAATTCGGCGCGTCCAGGTTCAGGTGTTGCACCCCAAAACTTGGAAATTCCTGAATCCTTAGTCGCTGCTGATGACGATGAACTCGAACTCGTTCCACTCTCCGCTGTCAACATTTTTTATTTGTTGCTATTCTGTTTTTTTTTTCGAAATTGGACTATAATGTTTAGATTACCGAACTATTATTTGTGGCAACTAATTGGTGCACACCTGACACCATGTTATAATATGTAGGCTCGGATGATTGACGATTGTAAAATTATAATCGTGGTCTGGCGAAATGACAAGACTAGTCGCGACGACGTTTGACTTCAAAATGCTTTATTGACAATTCATTATGCTTAAGTTGGTTACAATGATATCGGCATTGCCAGCTCATACAACACTAAAGTTTTCTAAAAATTAGAAAAAAAAGCATTTCAAATGAAGAAGAAGAAAAAAAGCAAAAAATAGCCAAACATCGGCAAAAAACAGCATTGCTATAGATTTTATACTTTAAAATTAGTAATTTTTATTCAATTTTGACTGTCATATGGACAGGTAAATTAAAGATAATATGTATTACCGAAAATGATGTCCTGATCATGCCCACCCCCGGAAAAGGATACTTTTATGTAAATTTTTATCCTTTTCGAACCTTTCCGATTTTAAATGAGTTTTCTTTTAAGATCTCCCTTTAGATTTCAAAATAACATAAATTAGCCCTTATTTAATTTGTTTCCATTTGAAATGTTAAAATGCAAGCATTTGATATATATAATTATATATATTTTTAGTAATATTATGTAATTTCCAAAGAATACTCATGACAAATTTGAGATTTGCCACACTCATACAAAACTGGGTTTACAAAGATTTACCATTTAAACTTTTTCTTAGCAAATATGAACATTCTTAGCTCTTAACGTATGCTATACTAACCAACCTTTGGGTAATAAAGTAGAGCGTCGATTATCCGAACCCCAATTTAACCGAACACTCGATGAACCGAACCGTGACTTCAGCTTTTTCTTGTGAAATAATACATCGAAAAAAATGATAAATCATATTTTTGTCCTATAAATTGTAAATATAAATTTTAAGCTTGTCGCCTAAATTGACTTTAGTCAATCTTCCAATTTTTCTATCGATACTCGATTAAGCGATTAAGCTCGCCATTCTTTATCGAATCGATTGCACACAATCGATCTGACGCCTGCACATAACATACACTATACAATTTATCGTCCAATCTAATATTACAGTCTCACGATCTACCTGACACAACAAAACATAGCGAAAATTATATATTTAGTGGCGATGGAAGATGAACATACAATTGCTACTTTCGATGAAGAATGACCACCACAACCAGGGTTGCCGTTTTCAATTTTTTTGTTGTAACATTTTGGTCACAATACTGTAACAATTCAACGTTGAATGTAACGAATTCTAAAAATCGCTGTCACCGAATATTTTTTTGAAAATAAATGCGACAAAAACCTAAATGGGGCTAAAAAAATAGATTCTAAAATATAGTATAATTCATGGATTATGAGCCTTCAAAGACAACAATGAATTTTGTCCAGGACAACTATCTTAAGCCTTCTATTCCAGAATGCAGCAATTATGCCTTAGGACTTCTAACACAAACAACGTCAACTTACATGTAATACTTACGCAGCTATCTGCTCGCCGATTCTGTGTATATTCACGTATCACATCCAAAAGTTCACACATTTATGAAACAGATGTTATTCATATTCACTGACGTGACCAGAAGGAACTAACTCATGCACGTGTCTCATAGACAGTAAAGGTGTTTATCAAGGATTTTCTTCACCATGCTAGCATAGGACCAGGGAAGCCTTACTTGGTAGGCCCATCTGACAGGGGAACCTGTAGGTATCCCACTAGTAACGTAATATTTGCTATTCAGAGAAGGCTGGTTTTAAATTTTTTGAAGGAGCAGACTTGTTCTTTAGCCTGTCGCAAACCGAGGGTCCGCTAGATTACCTCAGAATAAAGTTTCAGGTTACCAGCTCAGTCCCTACTTTGTCTTACAAGTTCATCCGCTCTTACATTTTCACCGGATTCCGTATGACCTGGTCAGTGGCGGAACAACTTCACCCGGGGCCCTCCCGCCAACTTCTTGAGTGGGCCCAGAGTGCAGAGTGAAATCTATCGAAACCACTCTTGAAGGTCGATCCACACTTTTCTGTCATCAGTCACACTAATTTTCCATACAAGTTGACAGATTGTCAGTTAATTGATTGACTGGCAATCTGTCAATTTGTATGGGAAATGACTGTGCCTAAAATCGACTAAAATCTACCTACAGTCAACTCTGACTTGACGTTACAGTGTTTCTATACCAAAACTAAGAACGTCGTACTTAAAATAACTTTGCTAAGAGCTACTTTGACTCTTTGCATTCTTATATTGAGAATAGCGATCTTGTTGTAACGTTTATTATATTAATGATATCATGAATATTGTTTTTTTTTTATTTTAAAATAAAAACGCCCACGCGGCGCAGCATTGACATCTATAGATGTTGGTTATATATATTTAAGCATAGTACATTACCTGGGCCTACAATGGGATTCGATCCCACGAACCTAGGATTTGAAGACGTGCGCCCTATCTAGCCTAATGCGTTCTGTCAAAATCGAAGAAAATGTATGAATATGACAGAATGAAGAATCCAAAAAATGGATCTGGGCGCTTCGTGTATCGACGGCCTAAGTTTGTAACTTGTTAGACAATTGAAAAGAGCAACACGTTATTAATTGAACTCTAAACCTTGTTTCAGTTTTAAATTTAAGTTTGCTCTAGCTTAAATCCTTCAATTTTAAGAACGATTGCACTTAATATTAAACTCAATACAGTAATCTTGGCAAAACTCCTTTCAAACCAAATGTGGCCTCTGCACAACAGTCCTAATGACCATATGTATATAGTGCAAGCAAGATAAAATATTTTAGTCTTCAACGACTTATACAGGCCATACTAACTAGTTTGAACTAAGTTTAGTACCACCTTCAAACTATTTTGATCGTGTTTGACAGTTTAAGACAAAGTGCATTGGAATTTAGTCCGAACGTTTAAAAAAGGTACTATCACCAAAAATGTTTTAAGATAGTTTATTTGCAGAAGGATCTACAAAATCTTTTTGGTCATATGCCCATTTGCAAGAAAAAGGATGGGTTAGATTACAAAGCGCGGCTACAGTTTTAGAAAATCTAGCAGCCATGCAAAGCATTTTTTTTTTGGTGAAAATTTAAGGATCCGGATTGTCTCATTAATTTTCAAAGATTTTAGGAGAATATTAAACTTGTTTGTGTTGAAAGTGAAACAATAAATTTTGCATTTGTTTAGACTTCGAAAACTGCATATCTCTTCTTGTCTACAAAAAAAATATATATCGGAAGTGTTATTTTTCGCAGTCGTGCTGTTTTTATAGTTCGAGAAATATTTAATGTGGCTTTCGGGCCCCTAAAACTCGCGGGCCCTTATGCGCCGCCCCTGGACCTGGTGACCCCAAGCCGATTTCAATGAAACTCTTCTTCATTGATTCTTCTCTCTTCTTCGGATTTCACCTTACATGCTGATGCTTGATACTTCTATTTTTCACTGAACTAACAGAAACGCAAGCAAAATTCTTCAATTAAGAAACAGTAGCAACGATCACAACTTTGATGGTCGATAGTGCATAATAAGTGACAATTTTTTATGTCACTTTTAGAAAAATAAAACTTAAAATATAGTGAAGTGTTCCGTTGTAACAAAATTGATCGGGGTGTAACATTGTAACAAGAAAACTGAAATTGTAACAAAATGTTACGATTGTAACACGAGTGGCACCGCTGGCCACAACCCCAACATGAAGAATGTCCACCGGTTTATGTGAAAAAAATTACCAACTGAAAACACATGATTGTCAATCAATCATATGACATATTGTATGAAAAGTTGTCTGCCAATATGTTCCGCACGTCCAATATTAAAATGGAAATTGAAAAGTACACTGGTCACCTTATGATTTCAGCACAAACTTTTAAAAGCTTCAATTCGAACGGTTCATGTCTTCGATTCTATGCTAAAAATATCGTGGATGTTTACGGTATTCTAGGCTTTTAACTACAGTCGAACCCGGATGTTGCGGATTTATTATTGTGACCAAATCCTATTGGGATCCATCCTGGTGTGGAGTATTTATACTAAAACTATTTTAAATATCGTGGTTGAAATATATGCCTTCCCTTGAGTTTATAGGGCAATAACCTTGAACTAGCCCCAGAAAATTTCCAAATTTTATTAAAATTAAGACAAAATTTAACTAACCCGAATCAGGATTGTCGGAAATTATGGATTTTCGACGTGCAGATTATCGTGGTCTTACTGGTTCCGAGATTATTATAGGTCACTTTCAAACAAGTACATACGTACAAGACGTCCAATGTACTAAACGGAGAAATATAGTGGATCAAAGTTGAATTTGTATTAGTATAGCTTTATATTGAAGAAGGCCCGATTTTGATATAATTTGAATAAATTGTTCCAAATTGTAGACCTGTAGGGCACCTTCCATTGAATTCAATTGAAATCGACCTAAAATTAACCCTAGATTTTAAGGAATTAAAACTGTTAGAAATAATGAATCTAGAATAAAATGATGTAAGAAAGAAATGAGCGCTAGACTATGCGCCAATTTTTAAAAGAATCGTACGAGCACTTCACCTTGTCAGAAGTTAGAGAAAATTGAGATTGAAAAATAGACTGTTTTTGGGTGAAATCACAAAAATTTGACTTTGAAGTTCTGTAAAAACCAGACCTATTATCCGATTTAAATGCGCTTAGTTTTATGTTTTAGGCAAATTTGTTGGCTGTAATAATCATCTTATGTTGCTTTTAGCTTTTAGTTGTACAAGAAAATTATTTTTTCAAAAATCTTCAAATGCCTGTGGCAGCTAAAGGGTTAAGAATTGAGGGTATGTTCCGTACACATTTTTTTCGGGAAATCACATGAGGAATCACAATCTGGTGAGTTAATGTGGCAGTTTCACAAAGCTCCATCGACTAACATTACGCACATTACTGCCGAGACTGCAGTCTCGATGACGAGCTTTATACTCGTACTTTTCAGGCCTTTTATATTCGGGGCTTTGACATAAGATCCTGCAATCCCACGTTACACCTATTATCTCGAATCTGACACCCTAAGGTTTTGCTTCCGCGATGATCCCGAGAGTATAGACGAGCTACGGAATAAAACGCAGAAATCGTAACCGAATGGAATGTAATAAGGAGTAAGGAGTTTATCGTTAAAAAGCGATAGAAATCACTCTAGATTTAGCGTAGTAGTCATTAGACTACACATTTGAAATTGCAAAATGTGGTGAGGAAATTCTTTTTTGTTTCTTATGTTTTCTTTTGGTGCTGAGCTTGATTTCGGAGATTCCCACCAAAATTTCGTTGGGCCAAAACCGCAAAAATCCCCCAAATTTTCGGAGTTGTTCCGTTTTCTGGCTTATGACTCCGAAACTGTACATTTCTGCGTAAACCTGTCCGTCCATGAACATCTTAGAGAAAATATGATAGCGTGTCCAACGCGACATTAATCTTCAGAATCCGTTAAGCGGTATCGCTACAATTGATAGTTATGTTTTTTCGAAATTTTTATGGGAAGCTACGAATTCTGGCTCGGTACCCCAAAATACATAAGGTATGAGACAAATTTAACTATTGCGACCATAAATGGAAAACCGTTCAATCTTAAAATTTATTTCAGAATTGTGGAATTATGTTAAAAATGGCAAACTTACCAAATTTTCAATATTTATGTCTAGTTTCAGAGTTAGAGGCCAAAAAAACGAAAAAAAAACCAACGATCATGAAGTTGGAAAAATGTTGGGCAACATTCCTGTTTTGGATGCGACCTTCGGATCGAGACTGCTCTACTCGGTTTTAGCTAGGAGCAATTCTTTACCTAAGAATTCCACCAGCCGGTACAGACAAGTATGGATTTTTCTTGTCATAAAGTTTAATCTTCTGTACCCAGCGCCGGTCCTAGGCTCCATGGCACCCTGTGCATGTGTGTTGAAAGTCCCCCTTTTATTTGTCTTTTCGATTTATATTATTTAGGGGGGTCAAATGAGGGAAAAACTATAATTTCGGTCGCGGCCAAATTTGGATACGCTTCACTTTCTATAGAGCTAGTAGTTTAACGGCAGCCCCATTATCATTTGAGCAAAATACAATAAAAATAAACTCGATAACTAAAAAAACTCTATTACTTGAAGTTGAATTCTTTGTTTGGCAGGCGGCGAGACTCCATTAGTCAAAGTGTTTTCACGAAAGACTCTATAAGCCGAAGTTTCTCATTTCCGTTTTCAAATAAATATTCAATTCGCTGAAAAATTACACAAAACGAATATCCGAGTTACATTTCCATAGTTATCAAGAAGTTTATTAAAAATTCGTAGATAAAGCCTATAGGGGTCGCTTTTCGTTGGGAAAATTATTTCTAATAAAATGCACAGAAAATTATATGAGAGGAAACTCGATATTTTCTTTTAGTAAGACTCGATAACTAGAAAAGTCGATACCTCAGTAACTCCATAACTTGAAGTAAGGTCCCCTTCAGCTTCGAGCTATCGAGTTTCCACTGTAATTCCTTTAATAAGTTCGAAAGATAGTCAAATTTTTAGATTGTAGTTTAAAAATTAGTATTTCCCTAAATGAAAAGGTTTGGGAGCCTCAAGTTTGTAGAGAAATGTGCGCCGGAATACGGGAGAGAAATGTGCGCCAAATCAGGTCTCAGCAGCTCAATTTTCAAAAATTTCGATTTGAAAACATGAAATTGGGTTAAAATTTGCACATTTTGTGGGAAATTTGGGCGCCTAAAATCTAATCGAAATTTTCGAATTTCTCTACAAAGTTGAGAGTCCTAGCTATCACTAATTGGAAGATAGAGTCGCCGAAAGGTCCAACAAATACTGTAAATTTTTATGTTTTCAAATCAATTGGGATCTTTGGGCGACTCTAACTTCCAAACGTTGATAGTTAGGACTTTAAACTTTGTAGAGAAATGCTCTTCGGATCCTTGTGAAATCGTTTGTTTGCCTTCTTCTCAATGGGTTTTAGCGCCCCTTTGAATTGAATTGAATCTGCACATATAGTAGATCCGGCCCTGTCTGTGCCAAGCCTCAACATTATTTTGAGTTCTTGGAAAATTGTCTGTAACTATTGCAGAACGTAGGCGGGTACCTTTATTTTCCTGGTTTTAGCGACTTGGTATTTTTCCCATGGATATAATTAATTCCGAATCAATCAGCTTCTTGTCATTTCGGAAAAATAGATAGTTATTTCCTCACTGGGAAGAAAAGCGAAACTCTTAATCATTCGGATTTGAATGTTGACAGAGGTATCATTACCATATTTCCGGGCAGACTTTTCTTTTTGTACTCTTCGCCATAATATTTGTCCAAAATAGAATAAGCATCGTTCACTAATGCTTTGCATCGGATAACATAGTGTGCATCCTCGCTTTACAAACAAGCGACTTTCACTTAGCGCAAATCCATCGGATTGTTTCCTTATACTTCCGCTCAAGAATATAATTAAATCCATCCAGAACAAGACTGTCATGTCAGCACCTTTGTCATTTTCCACGACTTCAATATTATTTCCATTCATGATAAATCTGTGATTATTGTAATCTGTCATTATTGTAAGAATATTTTACTTGTTTTGCATTTTTTATAGTTGCTTCCAAAGACGCCACGCCACTGGATATCGGTTTATTAAAAAAAATAAGGTGTTCTGCAGCTTTGCAGTACATTTATGCAGGAGCCATTCTTACCCCCAGTACCCTCAACGAAATCCTGGCTACGCCACTGTTATTAGCGATGGTCAAATTACATTTCCAATCAAGAGTGATTTTTCCTCAACATGTAGGAAAGTAGCCATTTAGTTTTTTTTGAGGCACTGAAATAGGCTCAGTGGCGTATTTAGAAAATTCTCAAAGGGGGGCACAGAGTACGGCGCTAATTTGTTACATAAAGTTTTGGTGTGGGTATACCTGAGAGTAGCTACATAGGAAAAACATTGGCAAGACTGAGGGATCGTTGATCCTTGATTTAAGGCGAAACTTAAGGAGACCTTAAGTTTTCAATAGACTTGAAATATAATATTTCAAGGTAGGAGGGTAGCTACCTTGACTTCAAGTGAGGTTTCAAGGCCTCCTGAATCTCTCGTGAATATAAGTGATTTCTATGAAAAAGTATGGAAAATGACATTTACAGTAGACGCTCGAAAATTAGAAAAAAAAAGTTTTGGCTAATTCTAGTTTCTAAGATTTTCTAATTTCCCAGCGTTAAAAAAATTGTGTCAAAAAAGTGGTTCATGAGTTAATGTAAACACATTCTGAAGGTTTGATATAAATTCGTTTAAGTTAGTTAATAGGGTATAAATGTAATGTGTATCAACATTTATTTGGTGAAAAATTCACTTATATTCATTTGCCTTTTGCCAATATTCGCCGATAAATTTACGGCTTTATTCCGGATGTTTTGTATTGCCGTTTGATGATTTTAGCCGCGCTAAAGGTACGTGTTCGTAGAGACAATTCATGTGATGATCGCTCAGCGATCGTAGTTTTGCATCCAACTTCGAGGCGTATTTAAATATTTTTTTAAAGGTTCTACTTTCCTAGTATCGACTATGGACTAATGGAACATGTCTGTATAGAAAATATACGCATATAGTGCTCAAAACCGGTGTTCGATGGCTGAGCGATCATCACATGAGTCGTCTCTACGAACACAAACCTTAAGTAATCGATTTGAACAGTTGATTGCCTCTGCATGGGAGACCCGAGCATCTCCGATAAATTCCTCGTCGTCAGAGTCGCAACAACTAGATAAATTCGAGTTTTTATCAATAATTATGTCCTCATTCCACCCCTCCAATTCAGTTGGCGTTACTTCATACATAAATAAATAGCCTTGATGTTGTCTATTGGGTTATTTATTTGCCATCATCTAAACCTGTCCTAGACGTTGAAATAGCTCTATTGTGTCCTGCTGAAACCTTATGTTAGCGAGGGGAATATCGTCCTCCTCTTCAAAATCGCTTTCGTCATTAATTTATCCTACCAATGGAATATTGTTCCAACTGGGCCGCAATACTGTCTGAGGAACGGAGTCCAAAAACAGAATTGCTTCTCGTATTGCTACCTTTTTTTCATGTGCTGGCTACCTTCATTGTTTTGAAAAAAAAGTAAACATGATTCTTGTTTATTAAACAAAGCCAATACACACCTCACAATTATCTTCGGCAATAATCATAGAAAGTAAAGCTTTTCTGTAGGACATCTTCGTATGCTTTATAGGATTCTGATCCATGGGCTGTAGAATTGGAGTTACGTTCGAGAAAAAGAACATAATGACTATATTCCCGTCGCGGCTAGTAAGCTGTGGATGGCAAGCGGTGTTATCCAAGGGTAGCAATGCCTTGTTTGAAAGATTTGTTTTCTTCTAGGAATTCAGTCACCTTGAAATTTATCATTCAAATTTAACATAAATGTTGCCTTCAATTTGAAGCTACCGCTTACTTGGGGTACGAAACTCTCGTGGAACCTTATGAAAACAGTCGCCGTCATCCAAGAATTACGGGATGAGGCATACTCTAGCGGATTATTAAACCCTTTGAACGATCGAGGATTTCGCGACTTCCCGATAACTATAGCGGCTTAGTCTTATGTACGAGTACTCCAGTTGCATTGGAACGCAATAAAATTGTCACTCGTTCGTTGGATGTCTTAAGCCAAGGAGCACAGCATTCGTCGCTGGCGACTAAAGTTTAATCAGGAAGGAGTCTGAAAAATAATGCAGATTCATCCGCATGGTACACTTGATCGAGTGTAATGCCCATTTCCGCAATTTTTGCTTGCAATTGTGCTTTAAGTGGCGATACTACAGTCACATCGTTAGACAACTTCTCTCCACAAATTTTAAGTCTGCGCAACCCAAATCGTCATTTGCAGTTTTGCAACCAAGCGTCGCTGGCGTTAAATGCCGTCCCAGGATTTTGCTTCTCAAGGATTTGAAGGGCGTTTTTCTTTTAGAACATTCCCATCAATGGAGCACTTCCTTTTTCTTTGTTTCATAAATCACTCGAATAGTTTTTGCTCCAATTGCGGAAATTCTCCATAAGGAAGTTTTCACACTTTAACTTATTTGGTCAGATTACGTAATCTGCAGTGTGGTGAGTTTAAACATGTATGGAATTCGACAGCTCAAATTGAGTAATTTGCACAGATTACGCAATCTGGCCGTAAGTGTGAAAAGCTCTTTATGCAATGTTTCCTTAATGGCAAATAGGATTTTTTTATTTTACTCATAATTTGATTTTCATTTTTCATTAAATACGAAATGAGTTATGGCGCCACTCCATAGTCACGGGAAAGCCTCTTATTCGATATTCCTTTTTCAAGTTTTTCAATAATCTGGGCTTTTGTTGCTAAAGTAAGCGTTGTCTTCTTTCTTTTTTGTAGGGATAACATTTTACACTTGAGCACTTTTATAGACACATAATAAACACCAGCACTTTACTTGAACTGTACTCAGTGGCGATCCTACATAAGGGTTTTAGGGGTTCAAACCGAAATTAATTCACAATACAGTGATGTTGCAAAAGCGGCTGTCGAGGATCTTTCGGAAAATTTGGCAGATTAAGACATGGAATATTTCAAACGGAGAATCAGCTGCCGCTGGAGGTTACCGATTTCAGGACTTTTCGTTAAGCTAGAGCTGACTACACTCTAAAAAGTGAATTTAAATTTCCGCTGAAAATGCGGTAATTTTACACTTTTTCCCGCTTATAATCACATACAGAATGCATTTTTCAACAATTTCTGTGTAAAATAAAAAAATTACACAAAAATCGGTGTGAAATGTATTTTTACGCTACACTTCTGTATAATTCAGATTTTCTGGTGCATTTTTACAACGTTTATGTGTATAATTCGGATTTGTGGTGTATTTTTACAACGTGCAGTTGAAGTTTTACTAATTGTTTGTAGCGTGCTCTCCAGTTGTCATACTTCAATCGGCTGGACTTAGCACAGTGTACCACATTTTTCCAAAAATTCTCTGCATTTAGAACTCATGTGTACACGCTCTATCGCTCACTTGGTTGAGTCGCACTCTACGATGCTAGTAATCTAGAGGTCTCGAGATCGAATCTCGGCGTGGTCCAAAATTTCCGTACATGTGTGGATAAGAAATATTTAGTGCTTGCAACATTACACTCCGAAATGATATGCAAAGTAACGTTGACTGGAAATTACCTATAAACGGCTGAGTTACGGTACTGAGAAGAAGAACAAGTGTACAGATCGCACAAAAAAGACCATATTGCAACCTCCCATGTAGACGAAAAACTGATCAGCAAAACTCGACGGATACTTGTTTATATTTTATATAGCCTTAAATAGTTTTACTGATAACTATATTAGGTGTGTTTTTTTGGTTATTCCGTGTAGGTTTGGGTAACGAAACTCCAAATAAAAAAATGCCAGCTGATCCACCTGTCATTTTTTTTATATGGAGTTTCGTTACCCAAACCTACACGGAATAACCAAAAAAACCACACCTATTATTTATAAAGGTTCGCCACTTAAATCTTTACAACGAAAAAAGAGTGAAACCGCATTATATTCCTATTATTACGGAGTGTTTTTACACATAGCGCGGTGTAAATTTGCTAATATATTGGAGTACTTTTTTAAACATTTTTTATGTAAAATTACACTTGATTTGCAAATTTAAATTGCAGAGTAATTTCACTATTATAATAGAAGGAAACAAAGTTCCCTTCTATTATAAGAGTAAAAGAGTGTAGATTGTGTAATTTAAAAATACAGACATAAGCGACTGAATCCCAATGGTTTCTTTTTTTCTTGGGTAAAAATTATGTGTCTAATCAGAACTATAAATTAAAAATTCGAATCGAAAACCCCGTTCGAAATAAATTTTTGCGTACGCCCCTGGCTGTACTTAATATGTACTAAATAATTAATTTTTCCCAAAACTTACCTTTCCGGTAGCATATTTCCGATAACATTATTGTAGGTAACAAAACAAGAATATGACGGAATGTATTTAACTGTTTAAAAAGGGAATAAAACATAAGAATTGTCAAGACCAACTTCTGACGCTTGAAAATTAGAACAGTTTGTTCCTTGACTAAAAGCCTCCTTGAGTTAAGGTATGTTTATAAATACGGGCCTGAGAGTCCTTTGCATTTCAGGTTTATTACACCAAAAGTTTAGTTTTCCTGAGAGATCTTAGAATAACACTCATTAACTGCTGTTGGCTTTTCCTGAACCAAAATACGGAGGGCCTAAAAAAAGTTTGCGTATAGTGTAGCTCGAAGCAGCCTGAAGTCGAAAAGGAATTTTACGAATATGTACGTAATTGGCTATGGAATTAATGCAATGACCAAAGAGACTGCTTCCATATGACAAAACGGATTCCAGACGGAACACTTTTCTTTCACTCAGAGAAATATTCACTCATATTGAACGAAATATATTTAATTCAAACGATTTGCGCTTTTGATTTGGCTCCACAAGCAAATGCGTTTAATTCTAACGAGTGGCGTTTCTTTCAAAAGCATTATGAGTTGTAAAAAAGCGTTTGAATTAAAAGAATTTGCGTTTACCTGGAAAGAAGAAGCCAGTCGATTTAAACGTATTCTTCATTGAAATAAACACTTATTCTTTGATTGTAAACGGGTAACACATTTTGAATAAATGAAAGGCAATTGTATCAAACGTCTCCGTTTTTATATTGAACATTTTTGTTATTTAAATTAAACGAAGCATTCTTTTTAAAGAAACGGTATGTATTTCGAAAGTAACGAATCCCGTTTTCATTTCATAGAAATTACCCCATTCAAAATAATTGAGTTTTATATAGAATTAAAAGCAAACTCTGCTAAAATAAAATAAAACATTCCGTTTGATTGTCCGTTCTCCATTCGATTAGATACTAACTGTTACCTGGTTTGGCAAATCAATAAAAAATAAAACTTATGAAAATTTCAGAAAATATGATTAATATATTTCACTTTTATTTTAACACCCGCCAAACTTAAATTGCACGTGAGCAAACGTCCATTCCTCCAGATGAATGCAAAAGAACATTCTCAAAAATACTTCTAAACATCGATTCTAATGACATACGCGTTTGTTGTTAGACACTACACACTTGTTTGGAATGAATATGAACACGCGAGACTCATCAGACCGGCCAGAAGTATTTACTAACAAATGTTGTACTACATTGAAGCAAATGATATTTTGACATCGCGTCCTTTGTTGTAGAGAGAGAATGTATTTTATCAATGCACAAATTGACTTACACTTACATTTATGGCAAAAAACGAGTTAGGGATGTAGGTATGTGTATTTGTTACGCAAAGGAATGTATACACATTACTATGTAATGCGGAATCTTTTGATTTAAACGACCGGCGTTTGGGGTTTAGCTGCTCTTTTGTTTTAAACGAATTTCTCTTAGCGTAAATGAGAACTCGTTAAAATCAAACGAGATTTTTCAAACGAATACTGCGTTCAATTTAAATGTGGAGCTTTTAATATGAATGTGCATTTTTTTCTCTGAGTGTTGGAAGAGAAATTTCATACATCGTCCGAAATTCTGCCAAATTTGAAAGAAACACAGATGAAAAGCTGATACAACAAATTTTGGCTGACATTGTGGTCTTGAATTCCATGGCAAGTTTAAGCGAATTTGAATGCAAATTTAGGATTAAAAATTACACCAAAATGCCGTGTGGGAACTATCCGTGGCATAGAGCGGGGAAGTGATCAATCGATTAATTTAAATGATGCAACAAAAGTAAACAGGAAGGTATGATTGTTTGTGATTTCCATTTGTGCTACACTAGCTTCAAATCTATAGTATCTGCAATACCTTTTAAAACGAGTCCTAGATGGTAAGCTGAAGCAACATGCTTTAACAAATCAATTGCGAAATAGAAATGAGAAGGAATGGCTACGACGATGTTAACTTGATGTGAAAATTGAAGCATTGAAGAATGTACCCCAGGCAGGGCACCACAGACACCGAACCGTAGGAATTCGAATATGTATGCTAAAAATGCTTTCCCACCAAAACACTTCAATTTTTAGCATTTTAACAGAAAGAGAAGCATCTGGTTTAAGGACCTTTACAGCAGCCCAACACGAATTTACGGCCAAATTAAAATACACAAGCCCGATCGAAAAATCAGACCGATTGTTTCAAATATTTATCAATTCAGCGGCTTCCAAGACATCGATAACGCAACAACATCTCCTCAACTTATTTCAACATAAGATGGGGTCACTTCACACATGACGAGACTTTCAATAGCAGTCCTTGTTTTCGAACAGATTCATGTCGAGATTGGGCAACGTTTCATGACCACCTCGTTGCCTCGACGTAATCATAGCTTGTACTTATTCTCTGAGGGTTCTTGTTCTTGAAACCACGCGTCTATGAAAATAAACTCAACCCGTTCGAAAAACGGAAAGGGTTCATCAACGAGGAGATCTGGCGAAATGAGAAGATGATGTGATGATAATGTTTCGAAAAAGATTTACAAAGT
Source organism: Microchrysa polita (assembly GCA_949715475.1). Lineage (NCBI taxonomy): Eukaryota > Metazoa > Arthropoda > Insecta > Diptera > Stratiomyidae > Microchrysa > Microchrysa polita. The sequence continues at coordinate 43,518,593 of OX454415.1, read as the reverse complement.
TTAGTAATAGAAACGCTCAAAATAAAAAGGGAACATTTGGTACTGCAATTTTTAGTATGGTGTGAAAATAGTTTGAAGTGCTCACAGGGGGGTCACGTGCCCCCCTGTAAATACGCCACTGAATAGGCTTTCAGTTCATGCTGCAAGCCATATTAAGGGCGGTTCGCACAGCAATCAATTTTATGTTTGCAAATTTCGAACTCCTCAAAATGTATAATCAATTAAAACTCCGACACCATCAAACTTTATGAACTTTTAATTTTATTTATTATCTTCGAAATATTGTCAATTTCACATGTGTGTGTGTACAAATACACTCTTAATTCTTCCAAAAGTGAGTTTTACCGCATACAAAACACTGCATGCGCACACCTCTGTACTGCCTGACTTTACGAAATTCAATTTTCGAATAAATTTCATTTTAGCAAAAAGTTAGAACTTTGATTAGTTCTACTAACATGTTAGCTGAGACGAAGAACCGAAGCACGAAGAAGTTTTTCCACGTCGAAGAAGAGAATGCAACAATTGGTGCGGATAGCAGAGTTATGGAAGTTGCTGCTGTCAATGAAAGCCTAACCGCAGAACGACGACGAATGGAAATTCTCTGCATTGCATTTCTTCACCTTTTGGTACGGAGAGATGGCTGAATCCTACGTATGCCGAAGAATATCGGCCGTGCAATTTGTATTCTATGTATGCAAATATGTACCAGAGACGGCAAGGATTGCTCGCGGTAGCTGCATTTATTGTTGCAATGAAAACAACTTTGAAAATGATGAAACTCACTTCACTCGTAGTTTTTTCAGTGTAGTGGCAGCATAGCAGCTTGAAATTGACCGAGTTTTGCATAAAAGTTCTGGAATTGAGTTTTATTTATTGTTTTTTTTTCTTTTTTTGCAATGAACTTTGAGGGCAGATGTTTTGGAGGCTTTGAGCGAATGACTCTGAAAATAGAAAGTTCTATAGCATTCCACATCCTTGTGTCTATGAGCTCATTTGACAGGTGGGCGGCATAGAAAACCCCCCAAAAAACTTAACTTAAGGTAAACTATGATAATTCGTTAATAAATGATTCTGTGTTATTCCGCAGTATTCGCTTTTATAGTTGATCGTAAAGTTAAAGCTGTAGTCAAAATCACCTACACACATATCTAACAAAACACTTGGTACTAAAAAACATGAAAACAACAAGGTTACGACTTGCTCGGTTTCAATTTAATCTATACGGAAATAGTGCAAATTTAATTTCCTTTATCCTTAACGCTTTACCTCTGTTTTCAGCCATCGTTTGACTAATTCAATTTGGCGCATTTCACCTTACAGCTCGACTCTTGTGTGTTTATCGTGTGTCCTTGCTTGCTCAAAGTCACATACGAACGTGCGGCTACACGACTTTGTATACAAATATATTTCAACAAGGACGATTCTAGCTCTATATGGATGCCCGACCGCCATTCACATCTGTATATCTGCATGTATTTCAGAATATTCAGGACTCACAAAACTCGGGCCATATCGTGAGCACCAGCTCACGACATACCATACCACCAACAACGACCGGGGACACAAACCATTAACTCCTGGCGCCACTCATATGAGCTTACAATGCCATAAATTCCAATTGTTTCATAGGGTTTTGCCCCTTTTTAAAGGATTTTCAAATAATCTGTTTGTGACAACATCATTAGGAGCATATGTCGCCAAAACGAAACGAGAGTCCTCATCTGGTTTTCACATACTACATGTATCTAGGATAGCAGGACTATGGGCCCGTGTCCCGACCAACGACGAACGGCGATAACGACGAATGTATACGAACAAACGAAATGGAGATGATGGTACGTGTCAATCGCATTAGATCGGTAATTTGTTTAGGTGTTCAACATACAATGGGATTTTCAGGTCCCTTTTTGTGTATATTATGGGCCGGAGGTGTCAATAGAAAATTTTCAAAATCCTCGGAAATTCTCAACACGACTGATACATTTGTGAAGTGGATTTGTTATAGTACATATCAGCCGGGGAGATTTAGGAACTAGATTAGATACGAAGAGAACTTGTATGCTATGAAGTTGGAGACAATTTAATTGTCTAATGGAAGCCTGAATGGTTGTGATTGAAATGGGGAAATGAAAGTATTTTAGTTTGTTATTAATATATTTACATCCTTGTGCTAGAAGCTAGATATTTATAGAGAATTGAATGTTTTTTTTTTTGTAAGTATAGAATCCCAGGGAACTTTCCAATGATTTAATTTAAATATGTACTTATAACACCAATAGCCCCAGGATTTCCGATCTGCATTGGCTTAATTACTCCACTACCCAGGATTTAATCAACTCTAATAATCCAAAAACCCCAACCATTCTTCCAGAGACACAATTGTCAAAACACGCACTCTTTATCACTCACCGGAATGCCCACTAAAACTGGAAACTTTTCAAAAAATTTTATCATTTTCTCTAACATGTTGGAAATTTGCATTTTCCAAACAGAAATCCAAATATGGAAATATTCTCTCAAACATCGTTAACCAAACAACGTTTGTTTTCGCGTAAACAAAATTTTTACAAGGATTTTCCCCTGTGCCTTTCCGCAGGGCATGCAGCATACACTCCTTTCGGCACCGGTATGGGCGTTGATAACACATTAAGTTCATTAGCGTAAGTAGATTAATGTATGCAATTTAAATGACTTCTGTAAACCGATCTCATTGTGTCGTATGCGCGCACGGACAATGGGAAAAACGACTTATGGTCATTATACAGGTACGTGTGGCTTGCGTAAAAGGATGCTTCAAACGATCGGGATTTATCAATGAACTATTTGAGAGTAGTTGGGTTTTTACGAATATCCTTTGGTGTCATTATAGGGTACGTTCATTGTACTTTCCATTCAATATATAGACCATGTCACTGGCGCTAGGACGAATAGGTCTTTTTTATGGGGTGCCATAAAAATGTAAGGATTTTCCTTGCGATAAGGAATTTTATGAATGAAAAGAGTTTTTGCAATTTTCGTTTTGTTTTTCATTCATATTTTGTGCGATTGGTACACATTGCAAACCAGGTAGAAAATCAAAATGCCTTGGTATTTTTATGGGAAATTTCGAAAATTTCTAAAGTATTTTGTCATCTTGATTGAAGGAATTTTTAAATAAATGTGTGTCCAATTGTTGGGTCCTGCTGATACTCGTATTGTAGTGTTTTATATTAGATATGATTAAAATGGAGGAAAGTTAATTAAACAAAAAACTAAAACTATGAGGTTCACTAATATTTTTTTTTCTGGTAGGGATATAGGACATAAAACAGATTGGCTGAATTCAAATTGTAAGACGAAACCGGACGGGTAAACTTGCAAGACAAGAACCATCGTTCTTACAATCTGAAATGCATAATGCTTGTCTGCTGGCCACTACAAAAGCTCTCGCCGTCCGTTTATTAGCACAAACAAACAGACGGCGAGAGCTTTTGTAGTGGCCAGCAGACAAGCATTATGCATTTCAGATTGTAAGAACGATGGTTCTTGTCTTGCAAGTTGACCCGTCCGGTTTCGTCTTACAATTTGAATTCACCCATTGATGCGCTGACAAACTTTTTTCTTAAATTACAGTAATTTATTTCAATCCAAAAGTCACTTTTCAATTCGATAACTTCTTAAGTTCAAGGACGATTTTATCGTTTTTAATACAGTTTTTTTCGATGAAAAATATTTAGAAAAAGTGTCTAGAACAATTAGCTGAAAATGACATAAACAAACATTCATTTTCGAGGGTTTTTTTTAAATTTAATTGTTAAATTATTAAATGGAGTTTCGTTGGATTCCGGAAACCCGTGGATTCTGTGTGTGGCCGCCCCAAGAATTATTAGCGACGTTTTTTCGTATCGCGGGTAAGTCTGACTCGCAAAAAACGATAGCGGGTAACATCCCGGTTAAGACCAAACAGCTGACATTTAACAGTTTTTGCGCATCTTTGGCTCACCTTTGTTGGTTTATTTTTTAGATTTGGTAGATGATTATTTCTTTGCAAAATCTTTTCTCGTAATTAGAAAAACTGTCACATTTGGTTTGAAAAAAAAAAAACAAATTCCCTCATATTTCCCCTATGCGTCTGCCATCTACATTTGATTCATCTAAGCTCTATCCCATGTAGGGTAGTTACACGCGTGAGCTTTACCTGGGTAAGTGTCATTTTTATACCCGTCACTATGTGAAAGGGAATATTAACTTTGTCATGAAGTTTGCAACGCACTGAAGGAAGCACCTCCGACTATATAAAGCATTATTGATCAGTGTGACGAGAGAAATCGATTGATCGATGTCCGTCTGTCTGTCTGCCCGTCTGCTGCAACGCAAACTAGTCCCTCAGTTTGTAGCTATCGGGTTGAAATTTTGTATACAAGTTTCATTTTAGTGTACGCTGTATATATGTCGGAACGAATGGAATCGGACCATGGGTCATGGGGCTGCCCCTGAAAATTAGGTTCTTCTAAGAAAAACTTTTTTCTTTATGTACCAGTCTTAACCAAACTTCACCCAAGTGTGGTCCTAATAAAGCCTCAAAACATATCTAGGAAGGGATGCCATACAAACACCCCGTGAAAATTAAGTTCTTCTAAGAAAAACTTCTTCTATTTTAATCCAACCTTTGACCAAACTTTACCCAAATGTGTTCCTAGTAAAGCCTTAAAAGATACCTAGGAACGGCTGAAATCGGAACACTATGTCATGGGGTTGTCATACAAATGACCCTTTGCAAATTAGGTTCTTCTAAGAAAAACTTTTTTCTTTATGAAGCAATCTTAACCAAACTCCACCCAAATGTACTACGGACTACTAAATTGCCTTAACCCCTTGTGGGGCATAGCACGTCTACTACACCCACTCGCCATCGCTTACGGTTTCTGGCCATGTAACGTATTTGGCCCCAGCTCTTTCTCAAAGACGCACAGATCTGCGCCACGTGATTTTAGGGCGACCCCTTTGTTGCCCACGTTCTGATAAGGGGCTCCTTTGCATAGCGCGACCAGCAATGCAGTTATCACCCTTCCGCAATGTATGACCAGTCCACGGCCACTTTCGTCTGCGAAACAATTCGTCGATAGGTATTTGACCCGTACGCCGAAGAAGATCTTCATTCGAAATTCTTTCGGGCCAAAAAATTCGCTAGATTCGGCGAAGACAAGTGTTAACGAAAGTTTGCAGCTTTTTGGTAACTGCAGTGGAAACTTTCCAAGTGTTGCTCCCGTATAGGAGCACTGAAAGTATCATGGAGCGAAATAGCCCCAGTTTGGCTTTAATTTAACACTGAGATAACTGCTTTGCCAGAGTTTGGATACCATGCCGAAGGAACACTTGGCACGGTTAATGCGGCGAACGACGTCTTGATCTGTGCCACCATCAATAGCAACAGTGCTACTTAAATGGACAAATTCGTTTACCTTTTCAACAAGTTGATTGATACTTATGGGGAGAGTGGGGTTCCCAGTCAGGCTAAGGATTTTGGTCTTGCTATGGTATTAATATTTAGCCCGACAACATTTGCCTTTCTCGAGAGATCCAGAGCCATTTCACTCAGATCCATGATCTTATGCGAGAGTAGGCAAATGTCATCAGCATACTCCAAATGTTGTAGGTTGGATTTCAGAGTCCACTGACTGCGACGGTTGCGTTCTTCTGGCAAAGCTACTTGAAGCACATCACCATCCACCAAAAGAAACAGGATAGGATGCAACCCTGCCTGACACCGCTATGAACTTCGAAACCTTCAGACACCTCACCTTTATGGAGTACGCAGCATTTTGTATCGACGTATGCTGCCCTAATTATAGCCACTATTTTCTCTGGAAAACCTCTCTTGCGCAAGGCCGCCCAGATACATTCTCGGTTCACACTGTCGAAAGCCTTCTCAAAATCAACAAAGAGCATGTGCAAAGGAGATATGTATACAGGGTGTCCCGCATTGGGTGGTCAATACTGTAAGGGTTGATAGCGCAACTTGTTTCAGCAAGAAAATTACCAATACCAATGTTACGATTTTGCGTGACAAGTCACGCTTTTCGATGACTTTCACAAAAAGAGCGATAGCAAGGTAACGGTAAAAAAAATTCCGATTGTATTGGTAATTTTCTTGCTGAAACACGTTGCGCTATCAACCCTTACAGTATTGACCACCCAATGCGGGACACCCTGTATATTCGACGCATTGCTCAATTACAATCCGCAAGGTCCACGCATGAAAACCCAGATCGAAACCCAGCCAGCTCTTCATCAATTTTGCTTTCTAAGTGGAGCTTGATTCTCTCCAAGATTATCCTAGCTATTATTTTGGCAACAGCAGGAAGCACACAAATACACCTCCAATTATTGCATTCTGTAAGACTGCACTTTTTGGAAGCGTGACAATCAAACCATCCTTCCATTCAGTGGGAAAGATTCTATATCCCATACTCTACCAATAAGAGGGTGTAGTGTAACAACTCCGCTGTTAAGCCCGGTGTTGCTTGGTAAAGTTCGGCTGGAATTCTGTCGAGCCCAGCAGCCTTGCCACGTTTTAGTGCAATAATTGCGTCCACAATTTCTTGTCTCGTTGGGGGAGTTGATCGTATACCTACGTTTTGACGGGAAGCTAAATTATAAATATGAGGGGGGACTTCGCCATCAGTCACTCGATTTAAAACTGGAGCGAAGTGCACGTGCATCAAGTTAGCGAAACAACTTTTGAAAATCGAAAAAAAATAATTTTGTCGCTCTTCATTTTCACTGAGAAAATGGGTGTTTCGCTAAGTCGACGTCATCTTGCTGCTTTGGCTCCCACCGAATCAGCCGAATCAAATACATACATGGCTCGGCAACGTTTTAAAACCAGAAAACTTGGGCTGGAAGCGAATCCAGGTGGGATTGGAGCCTTGATTTCGGGAGAAATCATCCCTTCATACCTCTTAAATATTATTTCGTGCTCTTGTAATAAAAACTGTGGGACAGCATGTGGTTGTAGGAAGGCCGGGCTCGATGGAACAATATTTGAATCTGAAGAACGTGTTGTGGCAAAAGATGGTCAAATGTCGCAGTCATAATCGAAGACATACGTATAAGTGATGAAGATTGCTACGATGACATTTATGATATTCCAACTTCGGTCCCCCTTCCACAACCAAGTAGATCCGTATATCATATTCAGTATTCTACTGAAGAAGATAATAAAAACGTACCCTCATCACTAAATAAATAAATAAAATACATTACTTTATCCCATTGGTGAACTGCCAGATTTTTGGAAAACCTTACTTTATGGGGGTGGACTTATTTCAATTTCCGTTACTGTATTACAAATATCGGGTGGGTAAAACGTCCCTTTCCAATATAACAACTTAATAAATTTTACATTTGTGAGAATTTGTTGTATTTTTTTCTGTTTGATATATTAAACTTGGAAGTTTCCAATATGAAACCGTACACCATTACACAACGAACCAAAATCGTGTCATTAGTTTTGGAAAACAGCCGTTAAATATAAACTTAACTTAACTTAATAAATTTTACATTTGTGAGAATTTGTTGTATTTTTTTCTGTTTGATATATTAAACTTGGAAGTTTCCAATATGAAACCGTACACCATTACACAACGAACCAAAATCGTGTCATTAGTTTTGGAAAACAGCCGTTCAGTAACTGTCACTCAACGTGTCGAGTTTCGTTGAGAATGAGGAAAGATTTTTGGAAAATTTAATGATGAAAAATGCTAACATAAAATGATCACCGCAATCGCCTGTTCTGATGGCTTCAGACCTTTTTCCCTCAAAAAGAAGGTATACGTCAACAAACTGCAGACTTTAACAGTGTTAAAAGGGAATATTTGAGCGGAAATTGCGCAGATCACAGCGGTCGCACTCCAAATTGTCTTCCAAAATGTCGTGCAAAGACCCGAAGCTTCACCATCCTAACTGCATCTGCAACAAATTATACCTGTAAGTATGTACGAATATAACGCATAGTTACTTCGGAATGCTCACCTTCTTTCGGGTATATCTCGGCTGCGGCTGATCGTATCGACTTAATTTTTTTTCTGGATTGTAGGAAATCCAATATGGTACAAGTCCATTCTCATCAATTTTTGCGCGAAAATCCACCGTTATCGACATATTTGCAAAAAAACTGATTTGAAAAACTGTTTTTTCAACACGCTGTAACATTCTACTTACTGCTTTTTGGTGAACATCCGCTATGCCAAAGATGAAGAAAATTGTACCAAATTGTACCAAACAATTTGGTGGCCTTTTTTTGGAAATGCTACCATTAGGAGCGGAGATATACGCAGGAAGCCCACACAAGACAAAAACCTTCATAAGTACCGTTAGAAAATTTTTCAAGTGGTGCAAACTTAAATTTAAGCTTTCTGACTAATACCCTATCGATTTCCAAAATAATCTCAGACAGTGCCTGGCATGCACTCTGAAGCCCGATTTCACGACCGTTCGCCTGAAGTATAAGGTTTATTCTGCCCCCACACAACAGGGTTTTTTACTCGCATAATGCGGGAAAGTAACGCCCCTGGAGGACATAGGAATTGGCTTGAGCCGTTCAATCTATGGGCCCCCTCCTGCATAGCTAAAGGTCCGAAGTTTTGCCACAACTGAAAAAGATATTGGAATCGGCCAGGGCCTTTCAACCTATATCTCTTCCCTTACGGGCACTGGCATGCCGATCTTTAAATGAGCCGAGGATCAAAACATTGAAAAATTCATACAGCCGCGAATAATATAATAGCTCTGGAAGTAACGTTTATCTTATCTCTTAAAAACTGTAAATGATTATTTTTACTGCTATCTATAAAAATTGTATAATTGTGTATAACGTAAAAAATTTACCTTCTGGAAATTTTATATATACAGGGTGTCCGGAAACTGCCGCATAAACGCACCGGATTATGATTCCTCAGTTAATTTCCAGCAAAAAAGATGTATGGAACATACCCCCTTAGCTTAACCCTTTAGCTGCCACAAAGATTTAAAGAATCATTTTCTTGCACAACTTCAAGCCTAATATCTCCAAAGCTAGACCAGCTAGAATAGTGAAATAAAATGATTATTACAGCCAACAAATTTACCTGTAAACTAAAACTAACCACACTAAAATCGGATAAGAAATTTGGTTTTAACAGAGCTTCAAAGTCAAATTTACGTGATTTGACCCAAAAACAATCTTTTTTTCCGTCTCAATATTCTCCAACTTCTGCCAGGGTGAGGTGCTTGTACGATTCTTTTAAAAATTGGCGCATAGTCTTACGTTCATATCTTTCTTACATCATTTTGATCTAGCTCTATTACTTCTCACAGTTGTTATACGTTAAGTGTAGACAACTAGGGTTAATTTTAGCTCGAATTCAACACAATTCAATTCACACTGCCCCTAAAGATCTGCAATTGGTAAAATCTATTCAAAGTATGTCGAAATCGAGCCAAAATTAACCCTAGTTTTCTGCACTTAAGGTACTAAAACGGTTAGAAATAATGAAGCTAGAGTAAAATGATGTAAGTAAGATATGATCGTAAGACTTTGCGCCAATTTTTAAAAGAATCGTACAAGCAGCTCACCTTGGTAGAAGTTGGAGAAAATTGCGATGGAAAAAAAGATTGTTTTTGGATAAAAACACGCAAATTTGATTTTGAAGCTCTGTTAAAACCAAACCTCTTATCCGATTTTAGTGTGGTTAGTTTTATTTTATAGGTAAATTTGTTGGCTAAAATAATCATTTTATTTCACTATTCTAGCTGGTCTAGCTTTGGAGATATTAGGCTTTAAGTCGTGCAAGAAAATGATTTTTTCAAAAATCTTTAAATGCCTGTGGCAGCTAAAGGGTTAAGCTGAGGGGGTATGTTCCGTATAACTTTTTTGCTGGAAATCAACTGAGGAATCGTAATCCGGTGCGTTTATGCGGCAGTTTCCGGACACCCTGTATATTTGTCGTTGGAAGGTTAGCCGTACTCTCCTATGCAGTGGTGTAGATAAGGAATGGATAAACAAGAATCAATCCCCCCGCCTTGTGTAGCACATCTTGCTCTTGCGATTGTGATATCGTGTACTTGTTTGACAAAAAATAATTTTATTTCAGCACTGAATTAGGTAAAAAAAACAAAAACGATTACAAAAATTTCAGATGCGAAAAAGCTTGGTAACACAAGAGAGGCGAAAGCAATGCGAGCAAAATAGCGTCATTAATGAGTGGTACATATAATAGCGATGTAATAAGGAGAATTGTTTCAGCAAAAAAATATGGATCAGAAACCCCACACCAATTTGAATGCACTCGCATTTTGTATAATAATTCAGTTTCCAATCTTTGCATAAAATTTTGTCTGAAAATCCAGTACTATCGATTAATAAAACTACATAGACTCAGGCCGCAGAAACAAATATCTTCAAACTTTGGATTTTTCAACATAATTTTTATTTGCACAATGTGTTGCGGGCCCAAAATTTTGTGAAACCGTTTTATTCCCAATATTTGTACACAAACTAGTTAATGCAAGAATTCAGGTTATACACGATCCTTTAAATTGAATTTCCCTTGTAAGGACAAAATCTGGTCACAGATTCCCTCCCTCTCCGAAAAGCTATCTACGCCATTGCTCCTATCAAAGAAGAAGATACGAATCGCTGCTATAAAAATAATAGCTGATTTGATTTAATTTAGCTGCCCAACATTTTTTCCAGAATTCACCTTTAACAGGTTAAAGGTATTTTCAGGGCCGGCTTTAGGTGAAATGGCGCCCGGGGCGAACTTGAAGAAAGCGCCCCTTATAGTTTCTATACACGAAAAAATTGTAATAGAATGGATAGATGGATGTCAGTCCTGGTAGTCCGTTGTTGAAAATGCGGACTTCACTTCCACCGAAGCAAAACCCTTTATTTGTGCCTTTTAAGCAAACTAGCCACATCCTTTTGATTTCTTCTCTGGTTTTCTCTTAGTTAATTTTAGGGAAAAGTATCTGTTTTGACTGTCAAGTGGAACTGACATTTCTTCTATTTCCGTTGGTTTAGTTTTCGCGACAGCTTCTAAGAACTGAAGGCCTAGAATTTTCGGCCAGTGTGCTGGCCCAGACAACGATTCAAGTTCGGTATGGTAAGATCGTTCAAGTTACGAGACACGAGGCGACGAAATCAGTAGGGCGGCTAGAACCGTACTAATTTCATCGCCACGAGTCTAATTGACGCATCTTGAACGTTCTTCGCCCCGCCGTTGAAACTATCCCCTTAAACTGTTTGGCTTTCTAAACTTCAATTTTAGTCTATTTGTTTATTAATTGAATGGAATTTCTCCATACTTCGCGACTGTTTTTTTTAATCGGACTCTAATTAGTAGCTCCTGAAAGCTTGGTCGTCACTTTCATGTCTATATCTTTTATTCGTAATTACAACCTGCAATGACGTACTTTTTTATGAATAAGCAAGTTTAAATCAATGGCCATGTACTCATTTCTATCGTATCTTTGGAACGCAGTCAATTCCTCAAGTGGAAGTCTGATATTATGAGTTCACAACTAAGTTCTTTCCTGATTTCTATAAAGATGTCAGTGGCGCCTCGTGATATCCTAAATTGGGGGGTACACTACCGATGCAAACAAGTGCAACTGATTCTTCCAAAATATGTAAGGAACTAACTTCATTATTTTTCATTTTTTTTTAAATTGAAGAATGCTGTTTTTTGCTTCATTAGCTTTTCGGAAAGGTTGTTTTTCTATTAAAAATAAAAACTATTAAAAATAAAATAAAATTTGTAACTTTACGAATGTTTAAATTTTGCTGATTTGTAAATGTAACCTGTGAGTAAGTTAGCCACGAATCAACCAGTTTTTAACAATGATCGAATTTATGATGATAAACTAAAATGTCTTGAAGACGATCACATAAATTATACATCACAAATTATTTTTATTTAAAGATTTATATAACTCTAAAAATTTGTGCAATTTTTCCAATGTTCACACATACATACTTGGTTGGTTGTGTACTATAGCCATAGCCTGCATTAATATTCTGCCATCATACCCAATTCAGCAGTTAAAAATAAAAAAAAAATTCTTAAGCAACAATCAAATTTGTAAAAACAATTACATTAAAAGTACGGGTTTCGGCGGCCCTCGGTATTTTGGTTGTGGGTTTTTGGAGAACGGCAGTGATTATATTGGGTAAGGGACCCCATTTCGTTTGCGAACACAATATATTTTTGAAACGTTACGCCACTGTTCCTCTCTCAAGGGCCAGATAATAATAATCGGTCGAATAGGCCCTCATATGCTAATGCTAAGACTACCCCTGGCCCCTGCGGTTAGCCTAATAAATATAATGATATTTAGCATAAAAAAAAAAGGTTCATGAAATCACAAATTAAGGTTTTGGTAAATTTTGGAATCGATCTTGAAATTTGACTATCATATCTTAAGACACAGAATTTTATTTTTCAATTTACCATTTCGTCGTTTTTCTTAATTCCTTAAAATTCAATATGTTCAGCCTTAACAAAAAACTCTCATTACATCGTTAAACTTTATCACCCTATTGCGAAGACCCGAATTTCTTTCTTTTCACTAGCGCCACCACTTAACTTCTTTGCACAAAAAGGATATATTGTGCTAATCGTTTCATTGCCATACGCGCTCACTATCCTTACAAGCATGTGTGAGCCGACAAACAAAAAATCCAAACATGTAAAGCATATGCCCACATTCTTCACACATTGAGTCAACAACATCTCTCCTGTATAGATCCCATATCCTGCGGGACAATAGAGAAATCCCGAAAATGTATTAGCGCATTTTTCAAAACAAACACGACTCATCTGTTCAAATAACGCACTAAAATTGAAATAATCATAATTTCGCCAATTCGTTCCAATCCTTTTACTTTGCCCGGATCGTGACTCTCACCCGCGACCATAGCAATCTATACTACTCCACAAAAAAAGGACAATAGGCTTTTACGAGAGTACTCTACTATATGTCTCTGAATGTCCGGCGCTCGGTCTTGAAAAGAAAATCGGAAAAATATCAATAAAACGTGGTTTTACCACAAATTATATTTTCCCAATCGAATATACGCAGACTTATGCTTGGCCGGCAGATATTTTCCAGATTCCTAACACATGCCATTGTAATATGTGGTAAAATTACACATATGTAATGCATACATTGCTCGTGATCCTTATGGATGGAACGCCGAGCCGTACCGCGCCCGGCATGTCGCTCTAGATCCGTGTGCGTTGAAGATAGGCATACGCCTGTGAAAGGAGTAATCGTAAAACTAGGGAATACTGTACACAGGACACAACTGCGGAAGTCGAGGGATTTCCCTTTACGGTCATAACGTATATATAAAACTTGAGGGTAATGTTCGATGAGCGTTCAGACATCTACAAGATTTCAAGCTATAAACGTCCCTTGCTAAGGATTCAAGATGAAAATCATTTTTAGTGTCATAATCATATTTTCAATTGTGCATGTGGAGGCACGGTCGAAGTTGGAGGAGGTGATCAAGTAAGTTTGCGATAGTTTTTGTTTTACGGATGTGGCGAATGTCCTGAACAGTCAGGATGTTTAGTCGGATGAATATTTTGATCGAAATCTAATAAGTTTTCTTTTTAATTTTTTGCAGAACATATGAAAACAAATATGGATTAGTTTTCGATGCATGGATGGTGCTAGCGAAGCAGCATATCCTGGCCGGTTATAAAAAGGAGAAAATGCAGCAATTGGATTTGGCGAAAAAAATCTTCCAACTGGGTATCGATGTGAACAATTACGGTCCCGTGTCGACATCGACCAAAACAAAAATCGTTTCGCCCCTAAGTATTGCCTCCGTATTAGGCGAGCTTTTACTGGGAGCCAACGGACAGACGTCCGAGGAAATATCTCAAGCGTTCGGACTTGGAAAAGCCGGAAATCTTCACTCTGACCTTCAGTCCATTCACAACGAATTCGGACACTTATTGAGCGAAGTCGATAATTCCGGCTATCAATCGAGAACACTTCGACGAAGGTAAGCATCACTTTGATCGCCTCAAGGTCTCATCCCCCATTTGTGCCCTTTAGCATTTCGCAAACAGCAATCTAACATCGAATCCACCTTTTTCTTTTACAGATACATCCACGGCTTGTCGACGAAAAAACAAATCACAGTGGCAAATGGAATTTTCATTCAGAACGGTATCACATTGCGCGCGGACTATCAAACGAAAGCCAAACGGATCTACAAGAGTGAAATTTCCACTTTAGATTTTCGCCAAGCATCTGGATCCGGAGCACGCGACTACATAAACAATTGGGTGGAAAAGAAAACCCACGGGAAAATCCATCAGATCATTGGCGAGGAAATCCCCCATGATAGGAAAATGATAATTGTTAATGCTTTATATTACCGTTCGATGTGGGAAAATCCTTTTATCAAAGGCGGCACGAAACGAGGAAATTTTTATCCGGACGGTATCTTTGCTAAGCCCGTATCCAACGTACCAATGATGACGGTTGCCGGCGTATTTCCATACTACGAATCGCAAGATTATGGTAAGTTTCGTGTATCTGTTTTTTTTTTCGGAGAGATTTTTATTCGAAATGAATCGAGTGGAATAAAGGACTAGACAGAGACAGTTACGCGAAAGCTATAGAATTCGTGTCTTGTTCTTCTTCGCCTTGTACGGGAAGAAATAGACAATTTTTTCCGCGGTTGTCGTCTATAGAACGTAGAAACATTACACGACATTCCGATTTTCTACTTGATGCGAAAGAATCTGCTTGCAATAGATAAAAACCGTTCTATCTGCTTCCTATACGCTTCTTCGCGCAGTCATTTTAAATATAGAATTCAATTACTTTTACTTAACGAAAACCTCAAGAAAAACACACGTGCAGAAAAAATTGAAAGACTTTAAAATGATTTCCTCTTCTTCTTACATTACAGGATGTCGCATTATCGGTCTTCCCTATAAAGGAAACGATGCCGTTATGTACGTCATTTTGCCGAACGATTCGAGTCGTGCGTCTCTACAAGATTTCCAGTCCAGAATAAATGCGGATACGATTGAGCAGTGGATACGACGACTAGAAATGAAAAGTATGCTTGTGTCCTTGCCCAGGATGCATTTGAAAAGTTCGGTGAATTTGAAGGATGCCTTGAAAGCCAACGGTATGCATTCGTTGTTCGACGCTAAGGAATGCGACTTATCGTCGATGGTTGCCAAGGAGTCGACTACTACGATGACGCCGACAATGGAGTCGACCAACCATGACAGTCGTGATGCTTACATTCATCAAATGATAGAACCACGTAGTGCTGATGGCGGGGAGTATAATAGTCGAAATGGTGGCAGACGTTATATGCAAAGCATGCGAGGAGGACTACCAACGGCGAAAAGTGCTGAACAATTAAAAACGGAGGAGCTGTTTGTCGAGGACATTTTTCATCGAATTGATTTAAATGTTAACGAAGATGGAGCGGAAGGAGCGGCCGTGACGGCGACGGTTTTAAGCCGAAACGATTACGACGATGATTTTGAGGTGAATGCACCTTTTATGTTTCTTATTCAGCATACGAAGACGAAGTTGCCGATATTTTATGGATCAGTTTTTGATCCAAGAAGTTGACCAAATGTTAAGTAGGAGTATGCCCAAGGCTTGATATTCTGTGATATTAGTTTTAGGTAATAAATTGTCTGAAAAGAAAGCTTTCGAGTTTACTTTTAAACATATTGCCCTCCTTACTTTGTTGGTCTATGTATGAATGGGAATAGGATTTTTTGGGACAATCTGTCGGCCAAATGAATCTAGAAACCAGACGTGGATAAACTGTAAAATCAGTTTGCAAATTTAAATGTCTTTTCTAGTGTATTTGTCTAGATAAACTAAATTTCTACTTTTCCGCCCAGATTACAGGAATGCTTGACAGATAGACCCCCGCCTCTTTTTAACCCAGACCATTCAGTTTAAATGGTTTGACAGCTAGATTGAGTGAAAAGAAAACTTCGAAGATAGGGACGTCGTATGAGGGCCGGTCGGGTCAGCGTAGCGAGAGGCCACGCGATTTAGGGTCCCTAACCCACAAGAAAAAAATCCCGAACCATAAAAAATCGTCAAAAAATAAAAAATTTCCAGTGTAGACATTTTTTGTAGATAAAGAGACATTTCCTTTCCGAGGTCAAAACAAATGGGTAAAAAGGTAACACTATAAATTCAATACCAACTATGATTTAGTGAAAACTATAGATGAAATAAAGAGGGGCGAAATAAAGGAAAGGAAAAGGGTTTTTTTTTATGTAAAGAAGCAAAGGGAAGAGCCACCTCGAGTTATACCAAAATTTGAATTACGGAAAATGAAGTCTAGAGTTGTTATTTAGTTAGTTGAATTACAAGAGAGCACGGAAAAATTCATATGAAATCAGAAAAAATACCGGCTGCGCCCGCAATACTAGGGATTTTTAGATTTTGGATACATATACAGGGAGTCCCGCAACTGGTTAGCCATAGACCAATGGTAGACTCTACAGGATGTTTTAGGAAAAATGTCGCCAAAATTATTTATCTAGCTTTTACCGTTAAGGACTAATTGCCTTTTTTGTGATTCTTGTCAAAAAACACGACTTTTTTCGAAAAACTCCTATTTTCTAGCTTCCACTTTAGCCAAATCAATGTTTTTCATATTCTTCTGAAAGTACATAAAATTTCCAATAAAAGGACAAATCGAACGTTTCGAACGGTTTCGTATCTTCCGAAATACGACGTTTTGAACTTTGCAGAAATGTCAATTTCAATTTTTAATGTCAAAATTCAGTGGCGTAACGTTTCTAAAATATCTTGTGTTCGAGATCGAAATGGGGGCCCCCCAAAAACTAATAATTTATAATTAAACAAAATCGTTGAAACCACTTTTTTGCCCGATTTGGAAAAATGTTGAAATTACAAGTAAATCCAGGGCTATGTTTATATGAAATTTACACCTGCGACAGGATATACTAAAACCTCACGATTCAATCGAATTAAACGGTTGGAATGAATTTATTTAGTTAAAACCCAGGGTTTGTTTGTGTGTAGACGGCTATCAGGTTCTGGTAAAATGAGATTTAAACTTGACAACGAAATCTCGGATCCTGTTCACACGATCGTCCTAATTTATTACACAACTTTTACACGATCTGACGTATGTCGCACACACACGAAGAATCCGAATAAATTTTTTTTTGGATTTTCGCTCAATTATAATTCAAGAAAATGTATGATTTTGACGGAACGAGTATCCAAAAAATGGATTCGAATTGACCGCGTGTGTGCGGCATTATGGGAATCTACGTCAATGATTTGCACTTAGGTTGATAACGAGCTATGTACTGTAAAAGTGACATTTATTTTCAAAGATGTGTGTTGCATACATTCCGCGAAATTATCAACATTTTTACCACGATTTCGTATAGATTTAGTTTGGGATTTTGGTTGAAATCGCGTTATGAACCGGGCGGATTTTTTTGTGTGGTGAAATGCATACTTGACGTCCAAAAACAGGACAAATCAGGATAAAAGCAAAACATTCGGGGTAATAGCACGATGACAGGTCAACAGGTGACATATCTTGTCAAAAACAGGACGGATGCGAGCATTAGGTATGGGCCTCGCAAAAGTTGAGGCCCTGGTAACAGGAATGCAGGTCTTCAGCACAACAATAAAAAGTTCCTTGAAATTTTCGCTTCAAACCACATCGAAACAAAGAAAAACGTTTCACTCAAGAGCACTCCTTACTTGTTAATCCGCCTTAAATCTAGGTTCGACGTTGCAATGACCCAAAAGTCTAACAAAAATATTTTTTTTTTTAAATCACAGTCCAACATTGCCAACTCCTCTTCACTACGTTAGGGGGCCCCTAATGGTTGGGGGCCCGTGTGCGACTGAACACATGGAACACTGTACGTTACGCCACTGTCAAAATTAAACCCGAATTTCGTAACGGGACATTGTAGTGGCAAATCTGCAAAGTTGACAAAAGTTGGCGTAGTATCTTAGCTTTCGAACGGCATATAAGAATAAAGCACAGAGTCATCCAGTTTCTGAATAATATGTATAAATGAAAAAAAAAAAACAGAGTCTGCAAATGTACCAAACCGACTTCAATCTTGAAAAGGAAGTAAAATTTTTACATCAAGCATAGACTTGGTTGTTATGCATTATGGAAAAATACTTTTCGCTACTGTTGTAGATGCTAATTATAACGGTAAGTATAAACAAATTTGTTTTATGTGTTGAATTATTTGTACGAAGTTTCGCTGTGTACACATTAATATTGTGAGAGTATTTTTCATTTTCATCGTCTAAAAAATACCGGCGTACAGAGGGCTGCGCCCGCAATACGAGGGTTTTTTAGAATTTTTATGCATAGTGAATATTTTTTGTACATATATTTTATAAGCAATAGATAAGAATTGTGCACAGCATTAATGGAATGCTTCCTGTAAATCTATTTTTGGATTGGTCTAAATAAACGCGTTCCAGAATGAAAGGCTAGCGCCTTTCATTCTGTTCCACCTTTAATTAGACCAATCCAAAAATATATTTACTATTTACCCAGTTGGTATAAAAGTAGGCAAATCTACAGGCATTTTTCGATTTAAGATTTCTTATGGCCTTTGAGCAAAAAGAAACTCAAGCAAACGTAAGGCCGGCTTGGCTTTATATATGAACTGAATTATTGGCTGTAAAACTACTGTTACTCTTTTTTTAATCAAGGAAAAGCATCTTATATGAAATGATTCCATTGTGTCCCCTGACATAAGAGCCCATGCAAACTTTCCTATGAGTATTGAACAAGTATACTTTTGCAGTTATTCAGGGACACCCTGTTAACTTGGTCCTACAAACTTCAAAAATATTTGTGGCAAACACTATTACCATTCTATGCATATCCACCAAATTTCATGTTCATTGTTTCATCAAGTTAAAAGATACATATGCATTGAAGAAATGCTTAAGAGGCTTCCCTTGCATTGTGAAAGGCCCTTACTAAATACTAACTTGGCTATATTTCCGGTTTGGATACAGATATTCGAATGAAAATTCGTAGACATATTCCCTATGTAGTTTTCTAAAAATACGTAGCAGAATTTTCATATTTGGAAACCTAAAAGGGGCTACACACGATCAAATTCAAATTTTACAAATTTACTGTTATTTACTTTTCCTTAGCAAAAGTCAACAGTCTTAATATTTAACGTATATAAAGCCATACTGACCAATCTTTGTGCAAAGTTTCATATCGATCCCTGTAACGGTTTAGAAAAACGGAGGTCGAAAAGGAAGTTTAACTTTGAACGCCAATAACTTTTTTACCGTTACTCGAAACTGGAAAATTTTAACTGATGTGAGATGTACTCGTTTAGTTCTTTGATTTAAATACCCATATGTCAATCTCCGATAAAAACTAAAAAAGTCGACTTTTTTCAAAAGTTCGGGACACCCTGTTATCTTCTTCCTACCAACTTCTAAGGTATATGTGCCAAAGACTGTAACCATTCTACACATTCCTACCAAATTTCATCACAATCGGTTGAGCCGTTCGCGAGTTATTTAGTGAACAGACGGACGGACAGACGGACAGACGGACAGACGGACAGACGGACGGACAGACAAAATCGATTTCATAAGGGTTTTTTGAAAAAAAAAATTTCTAAAAAACCCTAAAAAGGATAAACATTTTAATTTGTCAGGTATTAATTAGTGTCCTTTTTCAGAGTTTTCCGATCCAATTTTTCCTTAGCAAATTTAATGATAGAATCCTAGATTCTAAAAAATGAAAAAGGAAGTGGCAACTTGAATTATTCGCGTAGTTATGGCTTTGGAAAGATACAGATGATTACGGGAAACACGAAAATTTTCCATTCAAACTCGATTTATTCCGTTTAGGGTCCTTGAAATAGGAATCAAACACCGGATATGTAATGTACTCGGCGTCCCCTTTGATATGATACCCCGCATGCCAACCTCCAGTCAAGGATTAAATAGTGTCCTTTTTGGAACCTTTCCGATCAAATTTATATTTATTTTAGTTAAATGAGTGACATTTGGACCCCACTGATTCAAGACCAAGAAAAAATAGCCTTACTGTATTTTTTTTCTATTGGAAATGCTTATATGACTGAACTATTTCCAAGTAATGGCAAGATTTCTTCCACTTACGGACTATGTTTTTTTCCCTTTTACACATATTATTCACAAACTGGATGATTCTGTGATTTATTCTTATATGCTGTTCGAAAGCTAAGATACTACGCCAACTTTTGTCAACTTTGCAGATTTGCCACTACAATGTACCGTTACGAAACTCGGGTTTAATTTTGACATTAAAAATTGAAATTGACATTTCTGCAAAATTCAAAACGTCGTATCTCGGAAGATACGAAACCGTCCGAAACGTTCGATATGTCCTTTTATTGGAAATTTTTTTGTACTTTCAGAAGAATATGATAAACATTGATTTGGCTAAAGTGGAAGCTCGAAAATTGGAGTTTTTCGAAGAAAGTCGTGTTTTTTGACAAGAATCACAAAAAAGGTGATTACTCCTTAACGGTAAAAGCTAGAGAAATAATTTTGGCGACATTTTTCCTGAAACATCCTGCAGAGGCTACCATTGGTCTATGGCTAACCAGTTGCGGGACACCCTGTATAGTGAATAATTTTGCACATATATTTTATAGGTAATAAATAAGAATTATGCACAATATTAATGAAATACTTCTTGTAAATCTATTTTTGGATTGGTCCAAATAAATGCGTTCCAGAATGAAAGACTAACTCCTTTCATTCTGTAATAGTTTTAATTAGACCAATCCAAAAATAGATTTACTATGGATCATGGCTACACATATTAACTGAATTTATTAGCTGTATCTCCGTTACCATTACTCCAAACTGAAAAAAAGCAACTGATATGAAATGCGCCCATCGAGTTCTTTGATTTAAATACCCACACATCCAAGTCCGATAAAAACTAAAAAAAAATCGACTTTTCCAAATTACGATGGGTTAAGTCATTCGCGAGTTATTTAGTGAAAAAATTTTCAAATATCCGGGACACCCTGTTATCTTTGCCACACCAACTTTTAAGTATTTCGTGCCAAAGACTGTTATCATTCTACACATTCCTACCAAAATACATGACGATCGGCCAAGCCGTTCGCGAGTTATATAATGATCAAGTTTTCAAATGTCCGGGAAACCCTGTTATCTTTGCCATACCAACTTTTAAGTATTTCGTGCCAAAGACTGTTATCATTCTACACATTCCTATCAAATTTCATGACAATCGGTAAAGCCGTTCGAGAGTTATTATATGAACAAATTTTGAAATGTCCGGGACACCCTGTTATTTTTGTCCTACCAACTTTTAAATCTTTCGTGCCAAAGAGCATTCTACACATTCCTACCAAATTTCATGACAATCGGTTCAGCCGTTCGCAAGTTATTTAGTGAACAGACGGACGGACAAAATCGATTTCATAAGGGTTTTTTGAAAACTCTAAAAAACCCTAAAAAGGAGACTCAATAATTTTCCTGTGAGCAATTTTATGACCAAGGGTACCATTTGCATATCCTTTTTTTCGGTCGACAATATCTATCCACTTTTTTCAACAATTCAACTTGAATTTGTCCGATCTCCTTGCGAATGGATTCCTTCAGTTGCTTAACGATGTTGCAATTAATTTAAATCTAGACAAGTATAGTATAAGAAAAATAGCATATTTGGTCGGCAAAAATCCTACATCGGAATTTTTTTTTGGATTATGGTTGGGGATGGTCCCCAGATTATGGCATTAAAAGTCCCAACCGATTGGGGGTCCGTCACCTTAAAATAAGGGGGAAAGGGGGACATTTTTTCGTTTTTTTTTTGCGATTATTTCAAAAAGCGTAAAAGGTACAGAAAAATGCTATGAGGACGAAAGAAACTACATACAATTATCTTTGCAATGATAAATAACACATTTAGTATACTGATTTTAGCTGAAAAAGATGAAACCCAAACATCCAAAAAAAGAGCTGACTTTTGATGCCAAAGTGTTCTGTGGGCTGTCCGCATTACGCAGTAAAAAGTTAGACCTTTTTGCGCATCACATTTAGGGGGGAGGGGTGGCGAAGGGGTGAAATTATGATTTTTCGCCAATATCTTGTTAACTATAATATTTACGGCAAAATGTTCTGAGGACGACTTAAACTTCACAAAATTTCCTTTCTAATGATATATTATATCATATACCTTCTCTTGGCAGATTATATACTAGACCTAAAAACATTCGGTGTAATTCCGATTTTTTGATAGTGACATTTGGCGCTCTAGCTCCTGAAGTAATTTAATTAGAGCCATGGTAATTGGGATAACTATTCCTAACCAGTGGCGGATTTACCAGTAGGCTGAGTAGGCTGGAGCCTATAGGGCGGCAGATTTTACGGGGGCGGCAAATTTGGAGCAAATAACAAATTTCAACGCCATGCCATATACCACTTATTCTCGTGAAGTGTGTTTGTACTTCAGTGAGACAGAAAAGTGAAGAACTATTTGTCACCGTTAGCTCAGAGCTTCAAACAACGAAACGATTTATTATTAAAGACGAAAAGCGTAAAGGCCTCTTACAATTTGCTGGCTGGCTACAATTCGCAACAAAGCTCTTTTGTAGGGTTCTTTAGAATTTTTTTTCGAAAAACCCTTATGAAATCGATTTGGTCCGTCCGTCTGTCCGTCCGCCAGTTCACTTAAAATTTGGTAGGAATGTGTAACAGTCTTCGGCACGAATACCTTAGAAGTTGGTTGGGCAAAGATAGGTGTTCCGAAGAGATGACTTTTTTATTTCTTATCGGAGATGGAATGGACGTATGGATAATCAAATCAAAGGACTCACACTCATCGAGTCCTTTACTTTGATTTATATATGTTACTTTTTTTCCAGTTTAAAGTAACGGTAACGAAGTTATGGGCGTTTGAAGTTAACCTTCTGGCGGGCGCAATACTAATCCTAACACGATCGGGCGCAATGCATCTGACAGAATAAGTGCAGAAAAAAGGATGAAACTAAGCTTCTGTATATTTTATACTCTTATTTATTGTTGCATTGTCTTTTGGGAACAGTTTTACGAAATTTTAGAAACAAATACTGGCTAAATAAGTTTGATACCCTTCACATTTTAAATTTTCTAAAAATAGTCCGCTTTCAATCGCTTCAATATTTAAAAAACCTCCAACAACTCGACCGATTAAAAAATGTGAGCCTTTTTGACTAAAAACACACTATTGAACGATTTTGGTGAGCCTAAAAGTCAACACAAAGTTATTACGTAATCTGAAGAGTATAACAAGTGGAAATTTTCATAGAAAAGGAGAAAGAGAGATTATTTCATCCCCTCCCGCCCCTCAGACATATGGTAGATAGAAACTGAAAACTGCTTTGGGTAGTTGATCGATAAAGATTAAGCTACTGTGAGTTTCAGGTCTCTTCCTTTTCATATCGCTAATTGGCGCAACAAAAACTGGTCACTTAATCTGTCAGATGCATTGCGCCCGCCCGAAGGTTAAGGTACGTTGTGCTCGACACGACTGCATCGGCTCTAGCGACAGCGACTCGCTCATTTCATATAAAAACTCGTTTTTAGAATGAGAGAAAATGAAAAATGAAAATGAGTTTTTATATGAGATGAGCGAGTCGCTGTCGTTAGAGCCGATGCAGTCGTGTCTAGCACAACGTACCTTTAAGCTGCTCTCCTTTGACGAACATATCTGGTATCGGTGCATCTGGGTCTGAGAATGGGCAGCATAAGAACTCAGTCTTTGTTATACTTACCCTCAGTCCATGCTCCTCCAGAATGTCACACCATTTTGTAAGTGCAGCTTGCAAGGTAACGATGTTTGGGCTACTGAGGACTATATCATCGGCAAAAAGAAGAGATATTTCTAGGCCGTCGGAGATACGTGTTAATAAGTAGCACATGATGATGTTGAAGAGCAACGGACTCAGTACACTGCCCTGGTGTACTCCGACATTCACCGGAAATTCTTCTGATTCACCGGCTGTGCATCTAACCTTAGTCGTAGCTCCATCATACATGTCTCGTATCATCCTGACATATGCCTCAGGGACATTAAGTGCTCTCAAGGCCAACCATATCAGATCACGAGGTACTCTATCGAATGCCTTTTCCAAATCAATGAACACAAAGTGCAAGTCCTTTCGTGCTGCTCTATATTCCATCGCAATACGAATGCACTGAATTGCATCGACTGTAGGTAGATCGACCTTCAACAAAGTCGCATTGATTGTCATTCAACCGCACAATCTTTCTCAATCGGTTGCAGACAACTCGCTCGTAGATCTTCAGTGTATGAGGTGTTAACTTTATAGCCCTATAGTTGTTGAGTTTGCGTGAGTCTCCCTTGTTCTTATAGAAAGGAAGAAGAAAACTTTCCCTGAAAGCATCAGGCATCGGTTGCCCACCTTTGATTTTGAAAAGAACTGTGAGCCAACTAAGCCCGACATTTTCCATTTTCAACCAAAATTCCGCGGGGATTTTGTCCGGTCCGACTGCTTTTCCGCGTTTCATCTGATGCATTCCCTCCATCACCTCTTCCTCTGAGATATCTTCAATATTTGTGGTATTCGGCTCAACATCTCGAAAAGCTGCTCGAGGAAATTCTTCATTTAGAAGTTCGTCAAAATACTCTCGCATCCTGCTACAAATTGCCGTATCGTCAATCAGCAACATTCCTTGCGCGTGCTCCACGTACTTTGGCGGCTGTATTTCCCGAGCGTTCCTTCTCCTTTGGGCTTCGACCCTAAATATCCTGGCGTCGTGCCTAGGTCTCTCGCGCAAAGACAGTCCTTCGGTCGCAGTCTGAGTTTCTAATTCTTGGTAGAATTTCTCAGCTGCCTTCGCCTTTGCTTGAGCTACCAAGCGCTTTACGTTTTTCCGGCATTGCATATAATTTTCGCGAAGTTGAACCCGTTCGGTTTCACTGCTTGACTCACATTTCGTCCATGCCTTAAATGCGTTCGATTTGGCTTGCACTGCTTCCTTAGTTTCGGTGTTCCACCACCATGTTTCTTTCTTCGTGTGGAGTGAACCTTTTGAAACTCCAAGTGCCTTTTCCGCCTCACCTACTGACATGTCAGCGAAACTATTCCACATTTGTGTTGGACTGTGCTCGGTGCAGTTTGTGTTGTTTTGAAAGCACTCCGCCATTTTATCAATGAATGGAGTTACTACAGGTTCAAAGTTGTCGTTTGTGAGATTGTGCCACTTGATTTTTTCGACAGGCTTGGGAGTTCTTCTATTTCTTGCTCCTCCTACTTTCAAAATAAATTCTGACAGGAGCAAACGATGTTGGCTAGCTACTGATTCACCCAAGATCACCTTGCAGTCCACCTTCACCTTCACCACCTTCTCATAAAATCGATGCAGAAGTGGTAATCGATCTGCGTTTCATGTTTCCTATCTCCGTGTCCACTACTGTACTGTGATCAGGTGTCTCTCGTTTTTGACAAACCATGTATTTAGGATGACCAAACCGTGCGATCTGCACATGGTCAGAATAGCTTCACCTTCGTCATTTCTGATCGTTGAAGGGCTACCCTTTCCACCATGGCAATCCTCGTAATCATAATTTGATTCACCCACATGGCCATTTAGATGTCCTCCCAAGAACACCAATTCGGTATCTGGAATGGTCTGAATCAGGGTGTCAACGTCGTTCCAAAATGCCTCTTTTTCTTCTGGTGACAGTCCCACTTGGGGAGCGTAGGCACTTATTACGTTCCACACCCTTCCGCAGATAACCAATTTGATGCTGATCAAGCGATCACTTCTCTTCGCGACACTTATTATACTGCCAAACAAAGATGACTCCAGAATAATGCCAACTCCGTTTCTTTGATTTGTGATTCCATAGTAGTACAATTTGTACTTCTTGGAATTTGTAAGAAACCGGGCTCTGTCGATATGGGTATTTCGCCACTTCGTCTCCTGCACGCAAATAATGTCTATCGCCCTCCGCTTCATGATATCCTCAATTTCCTCGGTCTTCGACGTCATGGAACCTATATTCCAGCTTGCAACCCTCAGCTTCTCTACAGTGTAGTTGGACTGCCCCCGGAAACCGTCGAGCTCTGGCGCGAACTAGGTTCGCCCCGGGATCACTCAACCGCATAGCAGAAGTAGTGCCCAGCGGGGTAGTGCTTGTATCTGCGTCAATTTCCATAAGGCCTTCCATTCTTTTACACCTTTTGGAGAAAGGTTGTGTTTTGGCACTAGTGTGTGGAAAGAAGTAAATTTATGGACTTTCCTTTTACATCCGCCGGCTATCTCCAGGCAGGGCAACCCATACACACACACACTAATCTATTGGAGATCTCGTTGATGTTAAAATGTGCCTCAGGCTTCAGATGTAATGGTTGCCTGCTACCTTCGCATACTAGGGCTAAGCACCCTCTTGACCATGCATCCATCGGCGCATGCTGATCCACCTTGGATTGGGGATTTTTTGTCACTGTTAGAGTTCTCATCTCTCTTGTCCCTCTTTTGTCGACTTCTACGAGACACGCCGGGAAAAGTGGTGGCATCATTCGTAACCCATGCCACAGGGCATCCTTACCGTTACCGTTACTCCAAACTGGAAAAAAAGCAACTGATATGAAGTGTATTTCCAAAAAAATCAAATTCTGTAAAGTAATCAAGACTACTTGAAACTGCTTCTTAATTCGAATAGATCGTTAAATTTGTCAGCCACTTTCCTTGACAACTTGAGCTTAGCCAACGCCATCTAGATATATCATAGCCGCAACTCAGCTGGACAATGCCGTCATAGTTTAGCTCTTAAATTTTTTATTTACACGAACAAACAACAAAAACAAGTGGTGACGTAATAAAAAGCAAAAACAAAACAGTGCAACATTGGCGAACATAACCTAAAATTATAAGCTGATTTTGACGTCTAAGATTCTACATTGCGGCCTTAATATCTAGACGGCGTTGGTACAACATATTTCAAATTGACGGTAATATTTTTCTTATATACTAGAGTTGCATGTGCAACAATGCATCTGAGTGCATGATGCTGAGCAACATTTTGCATATTGTCTTGCAAATGTGCCATGGACGAATTAGAAAAGGACAGTGTCATAAGCTGCCTGTGTGCGTCGGTGAGGGTAACCAAACTGTTGTTTTCTTTTTTTTTTTTGAATCAGCTGTTTGACTTTGTTTGACATTTCTATCATTAACGTTCAGCGAATTCGAAACGTTGCAACAAAGAGATAGATATGGAGTAGCCGTAATAATGAAACTGCATGTAAAAACAACAACACTACATGGGACGAAAAATCTTGTCCATGGGCTCTCTCGTTCAGCGGTTCACGATTCCTTCACGTCAAATGCTACGTTTGCCGCACACAGCGACAAAGTCGACTAGTTCAGCCACTCACATCAATACACACAACGACAAAGTCATCCGGTTCTGCTGGTTCTGTAGCATGTGCGAATTCTATATTGTCAAAGTCGGTAAATGCGGTAAAAGATCCTCGCCGCGAATCTCGTTTGATTTAATTCGATTGCGCGAAATAGTTACGTAATTGTCTATAACATTACGTTGCTCGGGTAATTTGTGGTTGTTAGGTGCTGTTTTATGTCATAAAATGCAAACGTAGTGTGTTATCGACGGGTTGTTTATGATCCACTCATCAATTAATGTACCGTTGTGTTCCCCTCCCATTAAACAAGGAAGCTAGTCCCGGTTGTCGGTTTTTTTGCAAAGTCGGTTAGACCGTCCGGTTTAAACCGGGCTCCAAGTACCGGTTTTCCGGTTAACCGGTTTTTTTTTCATTGATTTGCCTAGAATTTTAGTAAAAAAAAAATGCTTACACACTCGTATTGCTTGTGTTCGTATCGTATGCAAAATCAACTTAAAATGCACGTACATGATGTAGTAAGGCAGCTAATTTAAAAGAGAAACATGTTGAACAAAAAAGACAATCAAAACAAAATTGTCAGATGTGATTTAATTATTTTATTAGTTTTTGAAAAATACATTTCCAAACATTTACAACAGGGGCCATCCTAATTTCTCTTGCGGAATACGAAATCTTTTAGCGACACGATGATACGCGAAATGCACTGATATACATACTATACACGAATATTAATTCACATTCACATTGTTCAACCAAGATACATGTGAAACGCAGTGTAAACATAAACAATATCTGCCTTGGAAGAGATAAGATACAAGCAGAGATAATTTGAAGAAGCGATTGTTCTACGAGTAATAGCCAAAAGACGAGTGTTCGACAACTGTTAATGGGCTGAAATTTGATAACGAAATTTTCCATTGGAGATAAGTAATAGAATTGCATACTGAAAAATTCAGAAAACATAAAAAATTGTATGAATTTCGAAAGATTTCAACCAACAACCGTCCGGGTTAAAACCGGGAGGAGGAAAAAACCGGTTAACCGTTCTGAAAGTACCGGTTTTCGGACTAAACGTCCGGTTTTTGACATCCCTACTGTCATCCCATATAAACTGCATGGTCCGATTTGAAAATGCGGTGGTCCCTATCTGTCAAGTGTTATTGTGAAGTTTTTACGAAGTAAGGGGGGGGGGGGGAGATTCTTGCTGGAGGAACTCTATGAAGTGTACCTATAAAATGTAATAGTCATATCGCAGTTTCAGTGCGACACCAAAGTAAAAAATACGAATACCTACCTGTCAGATACAGTCTGATATGAAAAATTGAACCATTAGTCGTTTCTACGGGCCTTTCCTTTAGTTTTTTATTCAATGGCCTGAACGAATAGTATTTGCTTGATCGTAGAAATGTGCTGAATTGTCAATAGCTGATCGTGCTGTCACTTGTGTTGTGTTGTTCCGTGTTTGTTTACTTTGGTGATGGTGTTTGTTTCGGTAGATGAATCGAGTTTGTACCGATTTTTTCTTGTTATGTTTTATTCCAGGAACTTTCAGGAAGGGCGGACGGATGATGTGCGCTGGATGCGAGTGCATCGCGGATCGCGGATCGAAAACTGACGCCGAACTGCCAGTAGGAAGGTGAGTAAGGTGAATTTGTTGTCTGGGGAATAATTCTTCCTGTTTGCAGATCCTGGTCAACGTCCTTGGCTCCAACAGTGTTAAAATTTTTTTTCATAGCAGACTTGTGACATTGTTTAAGGAGCATTTTCATCACTTCTCAGTCGATAAGGATAATCCATCTCACCAATTTTTCACCAATCCCAAACATACGAAAAACTTCTAGGGCAAAGGTCTGGGGTTAAAACGTTTTTCCTATTTTGAATTTTTCTCCTTATACTCGTATTATATCATTACACTAAACAAAGCAAAAAATGTCCCTTTTAAATATTTCGATTCTTTGTTATGCTATTCTTATAAAAAAAAAGAAATGCTATCTACGAGTAGCGGCTTTTACCTGACAAACTCTATATCCTATATACACATATATCTTTGTTCCATATCGGCTGATACATTCTCTGTGGCACCCTTCCATACAAGGAGCACCAAATAACCGAAAGATGTCCTGGAATCGAGCCAAGCCAAAACATATCGAAGTAATAACAGGCATCATATACTCCAACTCCACGTACAACATACAACAGCCTCCAGGCGAAGCCGAGTAGTAACATTTTCAACATGAAAAAGCTACACAAAGATACCTTGATGGTACCTTGCCTTCATACCATCATCGTGCGGCATTTTACTTTGTCGAATCCTCTAAATTTTCTATTTTATTTGACATTGATGTTTTGCAGTGTTATCCGCCTTTTTTCCTCTCTCTACACTCATGTCATGGCGGACTCATATGAGCCGTGTGCTTCGTCGATAGATGAGAGATGAAAATAGCAGTTCGCGTTCAGCAGGATAATAGTGCGCGA
This sequence comes from Microchrysa polita, assembly GCA_949715475.1. NCBI lineage: Eukaryota > Metazoa > Arthropoda > Insecta > Diptera > Stratiomyidae > Microchrysa > Microchrysa polita. The sequence continues at coordinate 43,488,645 of OX454415.1, read as the reverse complement.
GACTGAGTAAGTAAAAGGTGCCAAAGAAAAATATTCATTCTGTCAAATTATGCAAACCGAAACAATTTTCGTGTGATGTTATGGCAAATAAAGTTTGAGAAATATGTCAATAATCTAAGGTGTGAGAGAGGGTGCAATGGGGTCTTGGGTATTGGATACAGAGATACATACTAAAAGTATGGCGAAGGGAAGATAGTTTTCGTCGCTGATGAAGTCTGGTACGTTACTGCAAATTGCGTAAATAAATCTTGAAGATATTGATCAATTTTGGTGGTACTATTGTTTCAAGAAAGTTTATGGAAAATGTAGAAAATTTCAATTTTATTTACATAGTAGGTTGATAAAAGTTATTTAGTAGAATCTCTCTAGGGAAAAGTGGTTCATTATTTAGTTCATATCCAACAGTCCACTCAATCGACAAATCAGTATCTAACAGTCATTTCCTTTTATTAAAAATTAATTATTCACATCATGTCAACAGCATGATATTTCTTCGGAATATGTTTCGACCACTTTCCATCATATTCCCCAATGAAAACTATATTTTTTCACTCAACCGACTAAACTGAATCATGGCATATCCTTCGGAATCAACTCTCGTTGTAAAAAGGAATTCCATGTGTTGGACATAAAATTCTAAAAACTTCATGAATACCAAAACAGCTTGCAAAGTTCAGTGTAGCGAATTCATGTCCGTCCGTTCACTATACACTTTTTTTTCGGCACTATATAACTCTAATGTATCTCCTCCGCACTCGGTTAAAAAGTGCGGATAAATCTGATTTTTGTCCAGTGTATCTCTGTGGAGCTCGTTCTTCAACTGCACATTGCTATACATTTTCAAAAAAAAAAAAGTTTTACATCATGAAGAAACACGAGTTCCAACTAGAAGAAGAGCAAGAGGATATTCGCACAAAACTCTCCTTTTTACCCGGCTAAGCTAAACGGAATGAATAATGTTTGTATGCAGAACTGGTGAAAGTACAACCTAAGATTGAATTATCTTTTACGTTTTACGTTTTTCCTTTTTTATTCCTGTGAAGGGTTTTTCTTTTTTTCCTTTGATAGAGTTAGCCCGAGTATTCGTGGATTTTACACAGTAAAATGCCCTCGGTCACTTTTCAACTATTTCGCTCAGCACTATGCAATTTGCCAAACGAGCGGAAAAGTGCATCTTGGCGGATGGTAGTGTGGGTGGAGCATCTCTTTGAAAGTGGGAATAGTTGCGGCCAAAACTATTTCCTCTTTTATCAAAGTCGATGTGGCGGTTTGTGGGGATGAAAATGTAGATACTTGTCCATTTCAATGACTCTCAGTCCTTTTACTGATATATTTGGGTAAATGGAAAATTTTATTATATGATAAGTAAATCAGAAAGACTTTGGCTAAAAGGAGCCGTTATCTACTTATTAGATTCAAACTGAGTTCAGAATACATACCATACAGGAGTCATTCAAAGAGTATAGGAAAAGCTTGTTTAACGGCAAATTTAAGAAGTTTTAGTACACCGACACAGATCATTATTTAACGAGATCGACGTTAATTTCGGGCGGGATGAAGTTTGGATATTACTTAAATTTTTTTGGGCTAATGGTTTCTCGGACGACTCTATAACTTATGTTCGGTTTCCATTTATTTCGTCATCTATGTAGACTACTTTTGAAAAAGGGGCTTCTTTGGCAGCTCTATGACCCCATGGTGTGATTTCTATGGTCCTACATTTGTTCTGTGATTTTGATATGCAAATTAGGAGGGGTTTGCATAAGATTGGTCCATAAATAGTATTTGATTTGAAGAATCTGCTTCTGAGAGCGGGGTGTCTAAGGCAGTCCCATAAACGATAAACCCATAGTCTAGATCAGTGGTTCCCAAACTTATTTTCACCGGGGACCCCTTCATAGAACAAAAATCTTTTCAGGGACCCCCAAAGAAATCGTATAGCTTAAATTGTTATATTTAGATATAAAAACCATATTAGCATTTTAACAAATAATAATTTATTGAAAATAATTCAAATCCATTCAAAAATAAAATATAAAAAAAAATATTAATGCACATATTTCCTTCAGTGGGATGGATGCACTTGATGGGACGATATGAGCCGGTTAATATCTAGGCATGTTCGATTAATCGGTTAATCGAACAGTAATCGATTATTTTCAATAATCGATTAATCGATTATTTTTGTTTCGATTATACGATTAATCGATTATTAAAATAATCGAGAAATAATCGAAAAATAATCGAAAATACGATTAATCGAAAATACGATTAATCGAGAAAAAATCGAAAATACGATTAATCAAAAATACGATTAATCAAAAATACGATTATTCGAAAAATAATCGAAAATACGATTAATCGAAAATACGATTAATCGAAAATACGATTAATCGAAAATACGATTAATCGAAAATACGATTAATCGAAAATACAATTAATCGAAAATACGATTAATCGAAAATACAATTATTAGAAAAACACGATTTTCGCCGCGTGGCGGAAGATGTCTGCCTGGCAGCAGACCGAAATTAAAACTCACGTCACCCCCGTTCTCCCGCTGCAGCTCCACAAAGTGGTTGTTTCGCTGCTTGCGGGAACTGTCTGGCAGTAGACAGAAATGACATTTTCATATTACCGAACGAAATTGGTGGCAAATGAAAGGTCTCGACTCCCTATTGACGATTCCGAAGTCATTTCTCGCTTGTCACCCTCGTTCTCCCGCTGCAGATCCGCAAAGTGGTTGTTTCGCTGCTTTCGGGAAATGTCTGGCAGTAGACGAAAATGAAAATATTCGTCTCAGCGAACGAAATTGGTGGCAAATTAATGGTCTCGACTCTCTATTGACGATTCCAAAGTCAATTTTCGCTAGTCACCCCCGTTCTTCCGCTGCAGCTCCATAAAGTGGTTGTTTCGCTGCTTGGAGGGTGACGTCTGGCAGTAGACGGAAATGACAATTTTCATGTCGCCGAACGAAATTGGTGGCAAATGAAAGGTCTCGACTCCCTATTAACGATTCCGCAGTCATTTCTCCCTAGTCACTCCCGTTCTCCCGCTGCAGCTCCACAAAGTGGTTGTTTCGCTGCTTTCGGGAAATGTCTGGCAGTAGACGGAAATGACAATTTTCATGTCCTCGAACGAAATTGGTGGCAAATTAATGGTCTCGACTCTCTATTGACGATTCCGAAGTCAATTTTCGCTAGTCACTCCCGTTCTCCCGCTGCAGCTCCATAAAGTGGTTGTTTCGCTGCTTGGAGGATGACGTCTGGCAGTAGACGGAAATGGCAATTATCATGTCGCCGAACGAAATTGGTGGCAAATTAATGGTCTCGACTTTCTATTGACGATCCCGAAGTCAATTTTCGCTACTCACCCCCGTTCTCCGCTGCAGCTCCATATAGTGGTTGTTTCGCTGCTTGGAGGGTGACGTCTGGCAGTAGACGGAAATGACAATTTTCATATCGCCGAACGAAATTGGTGGCAAATGAAAGGTCTCGACTCCCTATTAACGATTCCGCAGTCATTTCTCCCTAGTCACTCCCGTTCTCCCGCTGCAGCTCCACAAAGTGGTTGTTTCGCTGCTTTCGGGAAATGTCTGGCAGTAGACGGAAATGACAATTTTCATGTCGCCGATCGAAATTGGTGGCAAATGAAAGGTCTCGGCTCCCTATTGGCGATTCCGAAGTAATTTCTCCCTAGTCATCCCCGTTCTCCCGCTGCAGCTCCATAAAGTGGTTGTTTCGCTGCTTGTCGGGTCCGGGTGACGTCTGGCAGGAGACGGAAATGACAATTTTCATGTCGCCGTAGGAAATTGGTGGCAAATGAAAGGTCTCGACTCCCTATTAACGATTCCGCAGTCATTTCTCCCTAGTCACTCCCATTCTCCCGCTGCAGCTCCACAAAGTGGCTGTTTCGCTGCTTGCGGGAAATGTCTGGCAGTAGACGGAAATGATAATTTTCATGTCATCGAACGAAATTGGTGGCATATAAAAGATCCGGACTCCCTATTGACGATTCCGAAGTAATTTCTCCCTAGTCACCCCCGTTCTCTCGCTGCAGCTCCACAAAGTGGTTGTTTCGCTGTTTGCGGGAAATGTCTGGCAGTAGACGGAAATGACAATTTTCGTGTCACCGAACAAAATTTGTGGCAATCGAAAGGTCTCGACTCCCTATTGACGACTCCCCAGTCATTTTTCGCTAGTCAACCCCGTTCTCCCGCTGCAGCTCCACAAAGTGGTTGTTTTGCTGCTTGGCGGCTGACGTCGGGCAGTAGACAGAAATGACAATTTTCATGTCGCCGAACGAAATTGGTGGCAAATGAAAGGCCTCGACTCCCTATTGACGATTACAAAGTAATTTCTCCCTAGTCACCCCCGTTCCCCCGCTGCAGCTCCATAAAGTGGTTGTTTCGCTGCTTGTCGGGTGACGTCTGGCAGGAGACGGAAATGACAATTTTCATGTCGACAATTTTCATTTGCCACCAATTTCGTTCGGTGAGACTAAGATTTTCATTTTCGTCCACAGCCGGACATTTCCCGAAAGCAGCGAAACAACCACTTTGCGGATCAGCAGCGGGAGAACGAGGGTGGCTAGGGAAAAATGGCTCAAGAATCGTTAATAGGGCGTCGAGACCTTTCATTTGCCACCAATTTCGTTCGGCGACATGAAAATTGTCATTTCCGTCTACTGCCAGACGTCACCCGCCAAGCAGCGAAACAACCACTTTGTGGAGCTGCAGCGGGAGAACGGGAGTGACTAGGGAGAAATGACTGCGGAATCGTCAATAGAGAGTCGAGACCATTCATTTGCCGCCAAGTTCGTTCGGCGACATGAAAATTGTCATTTGCGTCTACTGCCAGACGTCACCCTCCAAGCAGCGAAACAACCACTTTGTGGAGCTACAGCTGGAGAACGGGAGTGACTAGGGAGAAGTGACTGCGGAATCGTTAATAGGGAGTCGAGACCTTTCATTTGCCACCAATTTCCTACGGCGACATGGAAATTGTCATTTTCGTCTACTGCCCGACGTCAGCCGCCAAGCAGCAAAACAACCACTTTGTGGAGCTGCAGCGGGAGAACGGGGTTGACTAGCGAAAAATGACTGGGGAGTCGTCAATAGGGAGTCGAGACCTTTCGATTGCCACAAATTTTGTTCGGTGACACGAAAAGTGTCATTTCCGTCCACTGCCAGACATTTCCCGCAAACAGCGAAACAACCACTTTGTGGAGCTGCAGCGGGAGAACGGGAGTGACTAGGGAGAAATGACTGCGGAATCGTTAATAGGGAGTCGACAATTTGCATTTGCCACCAATTTCGTTCGGTGAGACTAAGATTTTCATTTTCGTCTACAGCCGGACATTTCCCGAAAGCAGCGAAACAACCACTTTGCGGATCAGCAGCGGGAGAACGAGGGTGGCTAGGGAAAAATGGCTCAAGAATCGTTAATAGGGCGTCGAGACCTTTCATTTGCCACCAATTTCGTTCGGCGACATGAAAATTGTCATTTCCGTCTACTGCCAGACGTCACCCACCAAGCAGCGAAACAGCCGCTTTGTGGAGCTGCAGAGGGAGAACGGGGGTGACTAGGGATAAATTATTTCGGAATAGTCAATAGGGAGTCGAGACCTTTCATTTGCCACCAATTTCGTTCGGCCACATGAAAATTGTCATTTCCGTTTACTGCCAGACGTCACTCAGCAAGCAGTGAAACCACTTTGTGGAGCTGCAGCGGGAGAACGGGGGTGACTAGGGAAAAATGAAACGAAATCTTCCGCTAAGCAGCGAATAGCGTGTTTTCCGATTAATCGTATTTTCGATTTTTTGTAGTTTCGATTAATCGAATTTTCGATTATTTGTAGTTTTGATTAATCGTATGTTCGATGAATCGTATTTTCGATTAATCGAATTTTCGATTATTTGTAGTTTTGATTAATCGTATGTTCGATGAATCGTATTTTCGATTAATCGTATTTTCGATTATTTGTAGTTTCGATTAATTGTATTATCGATTAATCGTATTTTCGATTAATCGTATTTTCGATTAATCGTGTTTTCAATTAATCGTATTTTCGATTATTTGTAGTTTCGATTAATCGTGTTTTCGATTAATCGTATTTCCGATTAATCGTATTTTCGATTATTCGTAGTTTCGATTAATCGTATTATCGATTAATCGATAATTTTTTTCGATTAATCGTATCAGCGATTAATCGTATAATCGATTATTTCTAATAATTGATTATAATCGATTATTTTCAATAATCGAACATGCCTATAATATCTGGCTCAATATTGGTTAACAAAAGCCTTAAGTCTCCGCGAGCACATATGTCCAATCTGTTTCTCTTTTGGGTGACAAGGCGCATAACTTCGCTAAAACCACGCTCAACCAAATACGACGTGGGGAAAGCGATCAAAAGCGTCTCAACCGTAGACCACAAATCGGGATATAGACTGGCAATTGATTTTTGAAGCCAAAATTTTTGATTGGGTTTCAGCTCTTGGGTTTCAGCTCTTCGTTGGTGGACAGCTCAATGAGTTGCTCCTGCTTTGTTATATCTGCTTCCGAATTATTTGAAAACGGGTTCAAAACCCAGTTGGGAATATCCAGCATCAGGATATCTTGAAATCTTCTTTTTAAATCTGAGTGAAGCTCATCTAAATGTTGACAGTACACCAACCGATTTTCACTGTTATTCGGGAGTTCCGAAAGATTAGGAAAATTACAAAATTCGCCTCGGCCTAAGTTTTGCCTAAACAAGACTAATTTGGCGACGAATGCGCATATAATACTTTTTGTTTGGATTAAATTTAAATCGTCTCCTTGGAGTTTTAAATTTATCTCATTAAATTTGGCGAAAAGGTCCGTCATATAGGCAATATCCATTTTTGAATGGATTAAATTTAGCCGCAACTCGGCATCTGTTTCCCTAGAAATTCTACGGTCGACTCAAAAAGAGAATAAAACCTCTCCAAACAGGCCCCTTTTGATAGCCATCGAACTTCCGTGTGTAGTATCAAACGACTATACTCCTCGTCATTTTGAATGCATAGTTGAGAAAACAACCTTTCATTGAGCGAACTTCTTTTAATTTTATTTACGGCTTTTATGACGTACGCCAAAGAGTCGTGTAATTTCTGGCTTAGTTTTTTTCGCCACCAAATGCTGTCTATGTATGACACAATGCACCGATACAATTTTAGGTACGGCTTCTTTGATAAAGGATAAAAAACCACGATATCGTCCCACCATTGCCGGAGCACCGCCAGTAGCAACGGAAAGAATATTACACAGTGGTATATTATTAGATTCAAAAAATTTTGTAAATTCCTTATATATAGTCTCGCCTTTAGTGTCCGTTTCCAAACAAATTGCAAATAGTAGCTCCTGGCAGATTTTTTCATCTTTGATGAATCGTACGTATCCAAGGAGTAAAGCCTCGTTTCCTGGCAAAGTCGATTCGTCTATTTGAATTGAAAATTTTGACGTTCTTAAGTACTGATAAAGCGAGTTTCCCACGCACTGAGCCATTTCATCTATTCGCCTCTGAACAGTGTTGTTGCTTAAAGGAATTCGTTTGATTACATCAAGAGCCGGCTTGTGTAATACTGTGCGTATTACTTCGCTCACGCAAGGTAAAATAAGTTCTTCTCCAATTGTGTGTGGTTTCCCAGATTTTGCAATTAATAGTGAAATGTTATAAGAAGCCCGCAGTCCATCGTCATCGCGTGCAGAGGTAGTTGCCATTAATTGCCGCAAAGACGGTGTTTTTGATTGATTCTCCCTTAATGCTTTGAAAAAATTCAAGTCTTTATCCTTATGATCTTTATGAATTCTTGCCAAATGCGGGTTTCATTGAGTCATTTGACAATATTTTATTACAAATAAGGCACATCGGCAACGAGTTATTTGCTGGTGATGTAATAAAACCAAATCGTAAATATTCGACACTGTATTGTCTGCATTTTTTCTTCGCTTCACTCATAATGCTACCTGTGTGGAAAATCAAAACAAAAAACTAATGTGTATGTAAAGAGAACTAAATGCTTTACTTTGAAAATGGAGTACATACATACATACTTCTTAGCAATTCAACGAAAGTAATAAAAAGAAAATACTCCTTATATTTTTATTCAATGGCATGTTATTTATAAATGTATATCCAGATTTTTTAAATGTACTTCACAATAAGTACAATTAATTTGTTTATAGTAGGGCCTCGCTTTGCGTCGGTAATTGGTTCCTGGATAACGCGACTAGGCATGTTCGATTAATCGATTAATCGAACTGTAATCGATTATTTTCAATAATCGATTAATCGATTATTTTTGTTTCGATTATACGATTAATCGATTATTAAAATAATCGAGAAATAATCGAAAAATAATCGAAAATACGATTAATCGAAAATACGATTAATCGAAAATACGATTAATCGAAAATACGATTAATCGAAAATACGATTAATCGAAAATACGATTAATCGAAAATACAATTAATCGAAAATACGATTAATCGAAAATACAATTATTAGAAAAACACGATTTTCGCCGCTTGGCGGAAGATGTCTGCCTGGCAGCAGACCGAAATTAAAACTCACGTCACCCCCGTTCTCCTGCTGCAGATCCGCAAAGTGGTTGTTTCGCTGCTTTCGGGAAATGTCTGGCAGTAGTCGGAAATGACAATTTTCATGTCGCCGAACGAAATTGGTGGCAAATGAAAAGTCTCGACTCCCTATTGGCGATTCCGAAGTAATTTCTCCCTAGTCACCCCCGTTCTTCCGCTGCAGCTCCACAAAGTGGTTGTTTCGCTGCTTGGCGGGTGACGTCTGGCAGTAGACGGAAATGACAATTTTTATGTCGCCGAATCAAATTGGTGGCAAATTAATGGTCTCGACTCTCTTTTGACGATCCCGAAGTCAATTTTCGCTAGTCACCCCCGTTCTCCCGCTGCAGCTCCATAAAGTAGTTGTTTCGCTGCTTGGAGGGTGACGTCTGGCAGTAGACGGAAATGACAATTTTCATGTCGCCGAACGAAATTGGTGGCAAATGAAAGGTTTCGACTCCCTATTAACGATTCCGCAGTCATTTCTCCCTAGTCACTCCCGTTCTCCCGCTGCAGCTCCACAAAGTGGTTGTTTCGCTGCTTGGCGGGTGACGTCTGGCAGTAGACGGAAATGACAATTTTTATGTCGCCGAATCAAATTGGTGGCAAATTAATGGTCTCGACTCTCTTTTGACGATCCCGAAGTCAATTTTCGCTAGTCACCCCCGTTCTCCCGCTGCAGCTCCATAAAGTAGTTGTTTCGCTGCTTGGAGGGTGACGTCTGGCAGTAGACGGAAATGACAATTTTCATGTCGCCGAGCGAAATTGGTGGCAAATGAAAGGTCTCGACTCCCTATTAACGATTCCGCAGACATTTCTCCCTAGTCACTCCCGTTCTCCCGCTGCAGCTCCATAAAGTGGTTGTTTCGCTGCTTGGAGAGTGACGTCTGGCAGTAGACGGAAATGACAAATTTATGTCGCCGAACGAAATTGGTGGCAAATGAAAGGTTTCGACTCCCTATTAACGATTCCGCAGTCATTTCTCCCTAGTCACTCCCGTTCTCCCGCTGCACCTCCACAAAGTGGTTGTTTCGCTGCTTGGCGGGTGACGTCTGGCAGTAGACGGAAATGACAATTTTCATGTCGCCGAATGAAATTGGTGGCAAATTAATGGTCTCGACTCTCTATTGACGATCCCGAAGTCAATTTTCGCTAGTCACCCCCGTTCTCCCGCTGCAGCTCATTAAAGTGGTTGTTTCGCTGCTTGGAGGGTGACGTCTGGCAGTAAACGGAAATGACAATTTTCATGTCGCCGAACGAAATTGGTGGCAAATGAAAGGTCTCGACTCCCTATTAACGATTCCGCAGTCATTTCTCCCTAGTCGCTCCCGTTCTCCCGCTGCAGCTCCATAAAGTGGTTGTTTCGCTGCTTGGCGGGTGACGTCTGGCAGTAGACGGAAATGACAAATTTCATGTCGCCGAACGAAATTGGTGGCAAATGAAAGGTTTCGACTCCCTATTAACGATTCCGCAGTCATTTCTCCCTAGTCACTCCCGTTCTCCCGCTGCACCTCCACAAAGTGGTTGTTTCGCTGCTTGGCGGGTGACGTCTGGCAGTAGACGGAAATGACAATTTTCATGTCGCCGAATGAAATTGGTGGCAAATTAATGGTCTCGACTCTCTATTGACGATCCTGAAGTCAATTTTCGCTAGTCACCCCCGTTCTCCCGCTGCAGCTCCATAAAGTAGTTGTTTCGCTGCTTGGAGGGTGACGTCTGGCAGTAGACGGAAATGACAATTTTCATGTCGCCGAACGAAATTGGTGGCAAATGAAAGGTTTCGACTCCCTATTAACGATTCCGCAGTCATTTCTCCCTAGTCACTCCCGTTCTCCCGCTGCACCTCCACAAAGTGGTTGTTTCGCTGCTTGGCGGGTGACGTCTGGCAGTAGACGGAAATGACAATTTTCATGTCGTCGAACGAAATTGGTGGCAAATTAATGGTCTCGACTCTCTATTGACGATCCCGAAGTCAATTTTCGCTAGTCACCCCCGTTCTCCCGCTGCAGCTCATTAAAGTGGTTGTTTCGCTGCTTGGAGGGTGACGTCTGGCAGTAAACGGAAATGACAATTTTCATGTCGCCGAACGAAATTGGTGGCAAATGAAAGGTCTCGACTCCCTATTAACGATTCCGCAGTCATTTCTCCCTAGTCGCTCCCGTTCTCCCGCTGCAGCTCCATAAAGTGGTTGTTTCGCTGCTTGGCGGGTGACGTCTGGCAGTAGACGGAAATGACAAATTTCATGTCGCCGAACGAAATTGGTGGCAAATGAAAGGTTTCGACTCCCTATTAACGATTCCGCAGTCATTTCTCCCTAGTCACTCCCGTTCTCCCGCTGCACCTCCACAAAGTGGTTGTTTCGCTGCTTGGCGGGTGACGTCTGGCAGTAGACGGAAATGACAATTTTCATGTCGCCGAATGAAATTGGTGGCAAATTAATGGTCTCGACTCTCTATTGACGATCCTGAAGTCAATTTTCGCTAGTCACCCCCGTTCTCCCGCTGCAGCTCCATAAAGTGGTTGTTTCGCTGCTTGGAGGGTGACGTCTGGCAGTAGACGGAAATGACAATTTTCATGTCGCCGAACGAAATTGGTGGCAAATGAAAGGTCTCGACTCCCTATTAACGATTCCGGAGTCATTTCTCCCTAGTCACTCCCGTTCTCCCGCTGTAGCTCCATAAAGTGGTTGTTTCGCTGCTCGGCGGGTGACGTCTGGCAGTAGACGGAAATGACAAATTTCATGTCGCCGAACGAAATTGGTGGCAAATGAAAGGTTTCGACTCCCTATTAACGATTCCGCAGTCATTTCTCCCTAGTCACTCCCGTTCTCCCGCTGCACCTCCACAAAGTGGTTGTTTCGCTGCTTGGCGGGTGACGTCTGGCAGTAGACGGAAATTACAATTTTCATGTCGCCGAATGAAATTGGTGGCAAATTAATGGTCTCGACTCTCTATTGACGATCCCGAAGTCAATTTTCGCTGGTCACCCCCGTTCTCCCGCTGCAGTTCTCCCAAAAGCAGCGTAACACCCACTTTGCGGATCAGCAGCGGGAGAACGAGGGCGGCTAGGGAAAAATGGCTCCGGAATCGTTAATAGGGCGTCGAGACCTTTCATTTGCCACCAATTTCGTTCGGCGACATGAAAATTGTCATTTCCGTCTACTGCCAGACGTCACCCGCCAAGCAGCGAAACAACCACTTTGTGAAGCTACAGCGGGAGAACGGGAGTGACTAGGGAGAAATGACTGCGGAATCGTTAATAGGGAGTCGAGACCTTTCATTTGCCACCAATTTCGTTCGGCGACATGAAAATTGTCATTTCCGTCTACTGCCAGACGTCACCCTCCAAGCAGCGAAACAACTACTTTATGGAGCTGCAGCGGGAGAACGGGGGTGACTAGGGAGAAATTACTTCGGAATTGTCAATAGGGAGTCGAGACCTTTCATTTGCCACCAATTTCGTTCGGCGACATGAAAATTGTCATTTCCGTCTACTGCCCGACGTCAGCCGCCAAGCAGCAAAACAACCACTTTGTGGAGCTGCAGCGGGAGAACGGGGTTGACTAGCGAAAAATGACTGGGGAGTCGTCAATAGGGAGTCGAGACCTTTCGATTGCCACAAATTTTGTTCGGTGACACGAAAATTGTCATTTCCGTCTACTGACAGACATTTCCCGCAAACAGCTAAACAACCACTTTGTGGAGCTGCAGCGGGAGAACGGGGGGTGACTAGCGAAAAATGACTTCGGGATCGTCAATAGAGAGTCGAGAACATTCATTTGCCGCCAAGTTCGTTCGGCGACATGAAAATTGTCATTTGCGTTTATAACAGACGTTTCCCGCCAAGCAGCGACACAGCCACTTTGTTGATTGGAGGGTGAGAACGGGGGTGACTAGGGCAAAATGACTCCGGAATCGTTAATAGGGAGTCGACAATTTTCATTTGCCACCAATTTCGTTCGGTAAGACTAAGATTTTCATTTTCGTCTACATCCGGACATTTCCCGAAAGCAGCGAAACAACCACTTTGCGGATCAGCAGCGGGAGAACGAGGGTGGCTAGGGAAAAATGGCTCCGGAATCGTTAATAGGGCGTCGAGACCTTTCATTTGCCACCAATTTCGTTCGGCGACATGAAAATTGTCATTTCCGTCTACTGCCAGACGTCACCCGCCAAGCAGCGAAACAACCACTTTGTGAAGCTACAGCGGGAGAACGGGAGTGACTAGGGAGAAATGACTGCGGAATCGTTAATAGGGAGTCGAGACCTTTCATTTGCCACCAATTTCCTACGGCGACATGGAAATTATCATTTTCGTCTACTGCCAGACGTCACCCGCCAAGCAGCGAAACAACCACTTCGTGGAGCTGCAGCGGGAGAACGGGGATGAATAGGGAGAAATTACTTCGGAATTGTCAATAGGGAGTCGAGACCTTTCATTTGCCACCAATTTCGTTCGGCGACATGAAAATTGTCATTTCCGTCTACTGCCCGACGTCAGCCGCCAAGCAGCAAAACAACCACTTTGTGGAGCTGCAGCGGGAGAACGGGGTTGACTAGCGAAAAATGACTGGGGAGTCGTCAATAGGGAGTCGAGACCTTTCGATTGCCACAAATTTTGTTCGGTGACACGAAAATTGTCATTTCCGTCTACTGACAGACATTTCCCGCAAACAGCTAAACAACCACTTTGTGGAGCTGCAGCGGGAGAACGGGGGGTGACTAGCGAAAAATGACTTCGGGATCGTCAATAGAGAGTCGAGAACATTCATTTGCCGCCAAGTTCGTTCGGCGACATGAAAATTGTCATTTGCGTTTATAACAGACGTTTCCCGCCAAGCAGCGACACAGCCACTTTGTTGATTGGAGGGTGAGAACGGGGGTGACTAGGGAAAAATGACTCCGGAATCGTTAATAGGGAGTCGACAATTTACATTTGCCACCAATTTCGTTCGGTAAGACTAAGAGTTTCATTTTCGTCTACATCCGGACATTTCCCGAAAGCAGCGAAACAACCACTTTGCGGATCAGCAGCGGGAGAACGAGGGTGGCTAGGGAAAAATGGCTCCGGAATCGTTAATAGGGCGTCGAGACCTTTCATTTGCCACCAATTTCGTTCGGCGACATGAAAATTGCCATTTCCGTCTACTGCCAGACGTCACCCGCCAAGCAGCGAAACAACCACTTTGTGAAGCTACAGCGGGAGAACGGGAGTGACTAGGGAGAAATGACTGCGGAATCGTTAATAGGGATTCGAGACCTTTCATTTGATACCAATTTCCTACGGCGACATGGAAATTATCATTTTCGTCTACTGCCAGACGTCACCCGCCAAGCAGCGAAACAACCACTTTGTGGAGCTGCAGCGGGGGAACGGGGATGAATAGGGAGAAATTACTTCGGAATCATCAATATGGAGTCGAGACCTTTCATTTGCCACCAATTTCGTTCGGCGACATGAAAATTGTCATTTCCGTCTACTGCCCGACGTCAGCCGCCAAGCAGCAAAACAACCACTTTGTGGAGCTGCAGCGGGAGAACGGGGGTTGACTAGCGAAAAATGACTGGGGAGTCGTCAATAGGGAGTCGTGACCTTTCGATTGCCACAAATTTTGTTCGGTGACACGAAAATTGTCATTTCCGTCTACTGACAGACATTTCCCGCAAACAGCTAAACAACCACTTTGTGGAGCTGCAGCGGGAGAACGGGGGGTGACTAGCGAAAAATGACTTCGGGATCGTCAATAGAGAGTCGAGAACATTCATTTGCCGCGAAGTTCGTTCGGCGACATGAAAATTGTCATTTGCGTCTTTGCCAGACGTTTCCCGCCAAGCAGTGACACAGCCACTTTGTTGATTGGAGGGTGAGAACGGGGGTGACTAGGGAAAAATGACTCCGGAATCGTTAATAGGGAGTCGACAATTTTCATTTGCCACCAATTTCGTTCGGTGAGACTAAGATTTTCATTTTCGTCTACAGCCGGACATTTCCCGAAAGCAGCGAAACAACCATTTTCCGGATCAGCAATGGGAGAACGAGGGTGGCTAGGGAAAAATGGCTCCGGAATCGTTAATAGGGCGTCGGGACCTTTAATTTGCCACCAAGTTCGTTCGGCGACATGAATATTGTCATTTCCGTCTACTGCCAGACGTCACCCGCCAAGCAGCGAAACAACCACTTTGTGGAGCTACAGCGGGAGAACGGGAGTGACTAGGGAGAAATGACTGCGGAATCGTTAAAAGGGTGTCGAGACCTTTCATTTGCCACCAATTTCGTTCGGCGACATGAAAATTGTCATTTCCCTCTACTGCCAGACGTCACCCGCCAAGCAGCGAAACAACCACTTTGTGGAGCTACAGCGGGAGAACGGGAGTGACTAGGGAGAAATGACTGCGGAATCGTTAAAAGGGTGTCGAGACCTTTCATTTGCCACCAATTTCGTTCGGCGACATGAAAATTGTCATTTCCGTTTACTGCCAGACGTCACTCAGCAAGCTGTGAAACCACTTTGTGGAGCTGCAGCGGGAGAACGGGGGTGACTAGGGAAAAATGAAAGGAAATCTTCCGCTAAGCAGCGAATAGCGTGTTCGTATTTTCGATTAATCGTATTTTCGATTAATCGTATTTTCGATTAATCGTATTTTCGATTAATCGTATTTTCGATTAATCGTATTTTCGATTAATCGTATTTGCGATTATTTGTAGTTTCGATTAATCGTATCATCGATTAATCGTATAATCGATTATTTCTAATAATCGATTATAATCGATTATTTTCAATAATCGAACATGCCTAAACGCGACTCAATTCGAAACAACGCAAAACGAATTGTTAATTTTCGATTGCAAAATGTTGAAATTTGTTAGGAATGGCCAGTAAAATAACGACGCAAGACGAATTTTTACTACGCAAATCGAAAAAAGGTGCTAATTCTCAAATGACGCAACTCGAGAACAACGCAAAATGAGTCGACGCAAAACGAGGCTCTCTACTATACATAATATCAAAAAATATGTGTAAACATACGGTAAATTTCAACTGTAAGTAAGTTTGAATTTAGATTTGCACAACTTTTTCCATTTCTTGCACGATGTAACTTGTATCACTATCCTCATATTTTTATTGCGCGATCTTAAAGGTAACCTGCACTGAGAAACTATTGTAAAAAACGGTATGTATGTACTTATGTATTATTAGATGTAACACAACACGTAACAAATTGGCGTATTAAAAAAAACTTACGTTAAAAGTTGTCTTCTTTCAAATGCAATTTGAAAATCTTCTTCTCGAGCGATGAGCTTACGGTAAATGTCGTTTTCGTTCAAATGCAATTTGAAAATCTTCGTCTCGTGTGAGTCCGGGTCCGAAAGTGCAGAAAAGAAAGCTATGACAGTTCAATGAGGCAATGATTTGGGAGATTCTATAACTTGAATGAATTGGAGCACCTCTTCCGTGTAGTGGCGAATATTGTCATTTTACTGTCTCCTGAATTGCGCTCTTAGCTCTATCCGTTGGTATAAGGTTTTTTTCTTAAATCTTAGGACGTAACGTATACTTTTCAAAAAGTAACCCATTTTACCATTTAGTATCTTTCTCTAGTAGCCAACCCCTAATTTAGAATTTTAAGTGTAGTATAACAATTTTTTTTACGAAATCATTCGCGGACCCCCTAAACGGCTCTACGGACCCCAAGGGGTCCGTGTGGACCACTTTGGGAAACAGTGGTCTAGATTATACACATATGTATGTATTGCACAGTAGGCTGAAGTCTGGGGCGACATATTTTAGGGAGGGGGCAAATTTTCCGCGAAAAACTGAATTTATAAAATAATATTACAATGTCAGTTATTGTTATAGCATGCATCCTATAGACATTAGGAACGCTGTATGAGTAGTGTGTGTGTGTTTGTTGCCCGTTCTCCCAGAGCTTCAAACACTGAAAATAAAATATTGCCAACCAGTGGCGGAACAACGTCTCTCGGGGCCTTCTCGCCTACTTGAGTGGGCACCATACATAAGTCGTAGTTTCCAGCGATTTTAGAAAAATGCCTGTTACTATTCATGGACACATTTAGCCTCTGTACTGCCCCTGGACAGTTGTAGCCTAATTGCCGTGGAAAATTTTAGAACAAATAAAATTGCTATTAGCATCATCGAAAGATTTTTATACCCTTCGCTCATAGAGTGAAAGGGTATATTAACTTTGTAACGCATTGAAGGACGCATCTCTGACCAAATAAAAAGTATACATATGTATATGATCAGCATGACTTGGGGAGTCGATAGGGCGATGTCCGTCTATCCGTCTGTTGCGGCGCGTTTTACTCAGCCAATTTAAAAGGTATGAAGCTGAAATTTTGCACAAATGCTTTTTGTTGCAGTCAGTTTTTATATTAGAATGGGTATAATCGAACAATGGGGTCATGGGGCTGCAATACAAACCCATCCCCACAAATTAGGTTCTTCTAAGAAACATTTTTTACACCGATTTCACAAAACCTTGAATTAATGTGTCTTTATCAAAGCAACAAAAAAGGTCAAAACCAATTGTACTATGGGGCCAGCTCCCGCATCCCCCAATACACTTTTCTGAATAAATATTTTTATTTGCCCCCCCCCCCCTCCCTTATTCCAACCAAATCCCAAACAAATATTGTTTCGCCGACACAACGGAACTTTTTTGACGGCAGAAGGAAAAGAAGGAGGAGGAGTGAATTCAATACAAATCGTAGGTACGCCCGAAAAAACTTTTACCCCGAGGAGGGCGAAGGGTATCCAAATTTCGGCCGCGCCCGAAATTAGCCTCGGTTTAACTTGAAAAAAAAAATGGAAAATGCTGCCTGATTTCAATTATTTTAAATGATTTGATTGGCAGTGGAATTTCCCGTTTTGATTTTCTTTGAATAAAATAATAGCAATTGAAAATAATCCAATTCAAACGATGGGCATATTTTATTGAAAAATTATATGTTAGAAATGCGACATTGTCGCCCCTCCCTGCCCCCCCCCCCCCCCTGGCTACGCCCATAAATATAGATCATCGGACTTGTTAAGTCTTCAATTTCATTTGCCAATCCTTCACCAGTTTTGAACTTCGTTTCAACAAAACAGAGAAATCTTTCTTCGATGGAGCATTTTCAACAATTTTGACGAATCAAACGATTTCGCTCATTTGCTCTTTATGCGATACGTCAATCGAATGAAATGGCAAAGTATTTCGCATCGTGAATTTTTTTGATAAATTGGACTCTCAATTTCCTATCCTAAGCGAATAATTATTTAATTTTGAATGTTATTCGAAAAGTATGTAATTTTTAGACCAGAAGGTCTAACGGAATTGTCTTATTGCTGACGGAAATCAGGATCATATTTTCTTATCAAATCGATAGTTCTTACTCACTGATAGACTACGACTTTCTCTCAGTTTGGATCATTTGCGAGATGACTTAAAAAGTGGATGTACTCGTATTAACACTTCTTCTTTACAATACCGATTTCCATATAGTGGGCGGCTTTTTCGACTTCCTATCAGTTTCCTTGGTCAACATTGTGTCGTCGGATTTTGAGCATATCCTGCGCTCCCGTGGGACCGCGTCCCACCGGTTAAGAATCACTGATCTACAATATTAAATTCATGGCTGTGTGGCAGTATGCCCATGATATGCAAATCGCTATGAGCATACTAAAAAAATATATAACGAGGTCAATAACTGTATATGATAGTTTAAAGAACAGGGACTTACTTCTTTATTTCACACATTACGCGCGCCCCCTTTATACACGGCGCCCGGGGCGAGTGCCCCCTTCGCCCCCTCTTCGCACGGGCCTGACATCAACACGCCATCGATCTCAACAGTTAAACATTTCACGCACTAGCCTGAAAAGAATTCTGCACAAAGATCTCGGATTATTCCCTTACAAGGTCTAATTCACTCAGCAATTAAAGTCGCGCGACCATCCACTTCGTTATCGCTTCGCAGTTTGGGCCTTACAGCCCTTATACACCTGCAGCTTGGTTGCCAACCTAAGTTGGCAACACGCAAAAAAAACCGGAAAATAAGTGATTTGTAGGCATGTTGCAGGTTGCAGTACCAGATTGCAAGAATGTGAATGGCGTGGTTGCCGGAATGTTGCAAGTCTGTAGTATAGTAAGGTACTTGCAACCTAGGTTGGCAACCAAGCCTTTTCTGCTGTGGCAGGCGCATTTTCATCTCGGCGGCTACGTTAATAAACAAAATTACCGCATCCTGGCCTCGGAAAACCAGCACGTTTTTTCGAGAAGCCAATGCATCCACAGAGAGTGACAGTTTGGTGCGGATTGTGGAGTGGTGGCATCATTGGACAATTTTTTTCCAAAATGAGGCTGGTAACAACGTTCCGGTAAACGGTGCGCGTTACCGAGCCATGTTATTCGACTTTTTTTTACTGAAATTGAAGACATGGATTTGGACGACCTCTGGTTCATGAAGGATGGCGCACCATGCCACACAGCCCATGCCACAATCGATCTTTTACGCAGCAAATTCCAATTTTTATTGTGGGGAACCGTGAAGGACCGATGTTATATGCCAACAATCCAGAAATGATTCAAGCACTTAAGGCCAATCCGTGAGCTACACCCTGAAACCATCAACAGGGTCTTGGAAAATTTGTGTGACAGAATGCGCTACTGCGACGCCAGCCGGGGCAGTCACTTGAATGAAGTTGTGTTCCATCATTAATGTGCCTATCCACACACTTTCAATCTTCGTTCGTCTTCGTCCTTTTGACAATTGAAACTTGAAATGTCTGCGCTATTGAAGAAAGGCATTCATTCTTGAACGCGATTGCAAATGTTGAATATGTCAATAACTCACCATCTATTCATACTATTAATGAAAGAATTTATCATTTACACGTCCTGACCAAAACCGCGATATATATTTAGCGATAAATAACGAACAAATGTGGACAGAATGAGGCATTGATCTCTTCTGTTCACTTGTAGTACAGTATTTAACCCTAGAGAGATAATTATATTTTTTACCCCTGAAAAGATAATCATACGTCGATTCGACGTGTTGCTAGTTAACATCCTTATAACTTCTTTGTTAAGAGTAACATGTTGTTAAAAGGTAGATATATAATCATTTGTATTTAATATTAATCTGGTAAACTCGTGGTTTTGCAAAATTATCATTTGTTTGTTTATATAATATTAATTTAAAAAAAGTGGTACTAGGAGAAAGCGGACTGTCCTGTCAATAGATTAAAATAAAGGATATCTTTATCGAACCAGGCTTTTAGTGGTTATATCCAAGTGAATACACATTCACATTATGAAGATTTATAAAAATGTCAATTCGGGGCAATATAAATATTTTTCAGTACAAATTTGTTAAAGATAATCATACGTCGATTCGACGTATATTTGACTTATGACCCCCAATATCTTAGGCTGTGTGGCACCCAAGCCAATATTTTTGCCACGTAATTACGCCTACAGACATGAATTGAGTTAAATCTTGGAACCAACAAATTATGAAGCTTCACTAATGAGATATAATAAAAAGAAAAATTTCTGTACGTCGATTCGACGTAGATTATCTCTCTAGGGTTAAAGACACAAAACGGCCGTTTACTTAAAAAAAATACGTAATGGCTGAAATTTGCTGGAGATGTTAGGGGACATGTCTTTTATCTAAAACTGAGTTTTCGTATTCGTGGGGGTGGGGGAAGTTGGAGTATATTGCCTACTTATAGGCGAATTTTGCATTTTTCGTTAATATCATTCTTACTGTTGACCCTACAGTAAAGTGATGTATAGGAGTTTTGTTTCTAATCAAATTATCTATCCTACGGTACCTACATTAATTTCATCGGTCAAATAGTTCCGTTATAGTGGCCAGTTAAAGGTCAAAATAGTACCAATAATGGGAATATTTTGCTTAAATAAATCATGACTGAAATTCGGTGGAGTCGTTAAGGGATGCCTTATAAATATATATCTGAAGTTCCGTATATATCATGGGGTAGTTATAGTAAATTGCCTACTTATAGGCTAAATTTGCTTTTTTGCTTGAGAAGAGTTATTTTGTGTGCCTGTAAAACTCGTTGTGGGAAAACATGGGGGTGTCGGAAAGCAGGATTAAAGTGCTCTCCAATTTGTATGGTTTGTTTGAAACGCGTGTAGCAATATACCTGACTGTTCTACTCTTACCGAAAACAACGACTTCCTCCATAACGATGGGCTTTTTTCATCAAACCCAGAAGGATACGAAGCTGGTCACAATTGTAGCGCAAGCAATAATGTATCCGGAAGAGAGGAAGAAAATCAATCTAAGAAACCAAAATTGAGGTAGTCATAAATTTCTGTTGTTGCATCAATAAAACTGCAGTGACTATATGTGAAGAAACAATTTTTTTTAACGATCACTGCGACTGCGCTAATTGGCCTAGCTTGATTTTGGTCTCGTTTAAGAGATAATAATTTAATCAGCAAGAACACACATTTATACAACTTGATATAGCGAAGTTTCTAGCAATCACTAAATACGCATTTAAATAGGCAATTTACCCCAACTTCCTCCATCCCCACTTATACGAAAACTCAGTTTTAGACACAAGATTCGTCTCCTAAATGAAATTTGAGCAATCACGTTTTTTTAAAGAAAATATCCATTTATTGTACTGTTTTGATCCTTGACCGGTAACTACAACGGGTTTATTTGACCTATGATATTGATTAAGGTACCGGTGAATAGATTATTTGATTGCACAGAGAGAAATGATTAGTCGATTACAAGAAAAACATTTGTTAATAGTTTCAAAAGTTTTCATTAATTTCTGGTCATAGGTGTATTTTTGTTGAAACTGCAAAACGATTTTGTTTGTTTATGCAAAACATCTTTTGAAAAATTATATAAAAATTGTGTTGAAATAAACAAAAAGTTTAAATAAAATTGATTAATTCAATTTGCGATTTCAACAAATTTTATACTAAATATTTGGTTACGGTGAGAAGTTTCCATTGGTGATATCAATTAAAATTTTGTACCAATTACCCAATCCGCATTAATAACATTTTTGTCAATTTTACGAATATTTTAGTTGTCAGAATCAAATTTCAGTTGGTAATATTGTATAATTCTTTGATTAATTATACAAAACTGTTTTGTTATTTTATACAAAACCTTTTCGTAGTATCAATCAAAATATTATACCAAATATTTAATTAAAGAATTTTATAAATTCGTGTTAATTAAAATTTCTCCTAACTTTGCTAATAGTGTTCTTATCAATCTCTAATTTCAATATAGCGTCCATTGAAATTTGGGATTGATAAAAACACTATTAACAAAGTTAGGAGAAAATTTGATTAACACGAATTTATAAAATTTTTAATTAAATTTGTAACTCAATTCGGCCTGTCTTTTCATTTGTATTTGCCGACGCCAAAGAATACTTTAAGTCATCTTTCATTTCAAGCGTTGAATGTTTTAATAAAAGTTAGTTGCACATAATCCTGTTTATTGAAATACAATAATTTTTTTATTAAAATTAGAAAAATTATGACAATATGTTTTAATGTAACACCTAGTTTATTATTAGATATAAACATAACCTTACAATGTAGAACGTCGTGAAGTCAGGTCTCCATCGTCGCTAACAAATAATGTGTAATGCATGCCAAGTTTAGTTTTTCTATTAGAATATACAAATAATGATTTTATATCTGTTATTTTGAGTTTAAAATGTTTTAAGTTAATTTATTGCAATATACATAGTACATATATAAATATTGGACTTACAATTGTGGCATCAGAAATCAATGAAGATTGAAGAGTGACTATTTATTATTGCCTGTATCATATCCACACAGTGCTTAGTTGAATCCATAATCCTAGCATGTACGGCTTATGCAAATTTTTCCTGTCCACTAGTTCAAACGTTGTCGGCAAATGTGTCTTGTAAAACCTAAGGTATGAAAAGATCAAATTATCTTATAGCACAAGAAAACATTAGTCTTATCTTACCTTTTGGAAACGCCACTCGAAAAATTATGCCCGACATTTTATCTGCACCCCTATTTTAGGACAATCTATTTTTATCGTTTTCGCCAGCGTCTTTGCTTTCTCACAAAATAAGTCTTTAATTTATAAGTTATTGGAAACAAACACTTATTCACCATTTTTAGCATACAATCATTTTTTTCACAACACTCGGAAAACAAATATGCCCGTATAAAAGAGCAACTAAAAATGAAAATCTTTGCTGTTCCAAATAAATGAATAGCTAGATTGTACAAAGATTTGTTTTTTATGCCCTGCCTATAAAAACTGTACCGTTAGATATGGTAAAAATTTCGTATTTCTAACAAAAGATCTAGTTCTGGACATTCTTGTTCATACTTGCATAGAAAGACTGTCTGTTGGATAACAAAAGTTTTTGTTAATATTACAAAACTGTGTGTTATATTGTAAAATTATTTGGCAATTTTCTTTGTTGATTTTCCCTGCCCAAAAGATTTGTTATATTCAACAAATGTTATAGTGCTCGTTGTCTTTATCATTTGTAGATTTTATTGCAGCTAAAGTTTTTGTTATTTTAACCAGAAAATTAAATCGTTCTAAAAGAATATTTTTTAGTTGTCTTGACAAAATTTGGTTTGTCATATCAATCAATCGTGTTGTTTAGTAGTACCAATTTATTTGCAGGTGTAAAAAAAGAATTGCTACAAAGCAACAAAACCAGGATCAAACAATTGTGATTTGTTGGTATTGCAAATTTATTTCTCTCTGTGTGGAAAGAAAACCTCTACCATTTTACTTTAGGGTCAACAAAAAGAATGATATTAAGCAAAAACGCAAATTTAACCTATAAGTAGGCAATTTAATATAACAAACGCCTCCCATAAATACGAAAACTCAGATATAGCTTTAGGTCGTATCCCTTAACATCTCCACCAAAATTCAGTCGTTTTATGTTTTACTTAAGCAAAATATTTCATTATTATATTTTGCCCTTTAACCGCTCATTATAACGGAACTACACTCGACTTCACAAAAATCGGGCCACTCGCCACTTTCGAACTTAAATTCAATTTTCTCTAATAGTATGAAATTTACAACTATGAAAATTATATCTACAGAAAGTGCATTTAATGGCAATTCAAATGACTATGATTTTTATCTGAAGTACCGTTAACTCACGCAACAAACACAATGCCCGTTTTGATTAGAGTTGGCGCTTACCGTGTTGCCCGGTTTCATTGACGCCGAGTTTATTTGGCCTACGAAATTGACTTAGGTACCGTTGAATAGACAATTCGATTAGAAACAAAACTTCTGTACATTACATTACTGTAGGAATACCAGTAAGAATGCTAATGCTATTAAGGAAAAACTAAAATTCGCCCATAAGTAGGCAAATTACTATAACTTCCCCCACTCCCAAAAATACAAAAACTCATATTTACACTTAGGGCACGTTGCTTAACATCTCCAAAAAAAATTTCTATATTTTCAGCCATTACGCGTTTCACTTAAGCAAAATATTCTCATTATTAGTGCCAGTTTGCCCTTTAACCGGTCACTATAACGGAACTATTTGGCCTACGATATTGATTTAGGTACCGTTGAATAGACAACTCGATTAGAAACAAAACTTCTACACATCACTTTACTGTAGGAGCAACAGTAAGAATGATATTAAGGAAAAACGCAAAATTCCCATATAAGTAGGCAAATAACAATAACTTCCCCCACTCCCACAAATACGAAAACTCAGATTTAGACTTAGGGCTCGTAGCTTAACATCTCCAACAAATTTCAGCCATTACGTATTTTTATACCCTTCGCTCATAGAGTGAAAGGGTATAATAACTTTGTCATGAAGTTTGTAACGCATTGAAGGAAGCATCTCCGACCATATAAAAAGTATACTTATATGATCAGCATGACTTGGGGAGTCGATTGGGCGATGTCCGTCTGTCCGTCTGTCCGTCTGTCTGTCTGTTGCGACGCGCTTTACTCGGCCAATTTAAAAGCTATGAAGCTGAAATTTTGCACAAATGCTTCTTTTTGCTGCAGGCAGTTTGTATGTTTGAATCGGTAAAATCGGACAATGGGGTCATAGGGCTGCCATACAAACCCAACTACCCAAATTTGGTTCTTCTAAGAAAAACTTTTTGATTTGCGCACCAATTTCAACCAAATTTCACACAAACGTTTTTATCTTGATGACACAAAACATATCTAAGAATTGATCAAATTGGATAACGGGGTCATGGGGCTGCCATACAAACCTAACCCCTCAAATTAGGTTCTTCTAAGAAAAACTTTTTATTTGTGCACCAATTTCGACTATATTTCACACAAATGTGTTTCTCTTGATGACACAAAACATATCTAAGAATGGATAAAATCGGATAGTGGGGTCATGGGGCTGCCATACAAACCAAACCCCCAAATTAGGTTCTTCTAAGAAAAACTTTTTTATTTGTGTACCAATTTCAACCAAATTAAATACAAACGTGTTTCTCTTGATCACACAATAAATATCTAAGAATTTATCAAATCTGACCATGGGATCATGGGGTGGCCATACAAACCCAACCCCCATTTTGGTTCTTCTAAGAAACATTTTTGGCACCAATTTCACAAAACCTTGAATTAATGTGTCTTTACCAAAGCAACAAAAAAGTTAAAACGAATGGAATCGTACTTTGGGGTCATGCTCCCGCCACCCCAAAAAAATTTTCCGAGTAAATATTTTTATTTGCCCACTTATTTCAACCAAGCACAAAATTTTTGTCAAGACGGAAGAAAAAGAATGTGGAGGGGGATTAAATACAAGTCAAAGATACGCCCGAAAAAAACTTTTAGCCCAAGGGTCCAAGCCCAAGCGAAGGGTATCCAAATTTCGGCCGCGCCCGAAATTAGCCTCCGCCCCCGGGGGTTGGCGAGCGAAGCGAGCAGGGGGCGAAGCCCCCTAGTTTTAAGTAAAATATACCCGATTACTGTACTAGACGCAATCAATGACAAGTTCAATGTTGAAAGTGGATATGTAGCTTGAAGACGATAGGGAAGACGAAAGCGCACATGTGTGGACATAGCCAATGGGAGCTTACTTAGTTTCTAATAAACCCATAAGACATGGAAAAAAATTTAATTTTGTTCATTTTATTGCATTTTTAAAAACGAACGTGTAATTGGCCCACCCATACAGGGTGTCTGGAAACGTCCGCATAAACGCACTGTAAAGTGATTACTCAACAAAAAACTCTAAACCTTTTTGCTGCCACACGCATTTGCAAATAAAAAAAAAACATTTTCTTATATGACTTAACCCATTTCTTCCCAAGGATAGAAATAAGCTAAAACTATGAAGTTGGTGAATGAGTTTTGGTGAATTCCAATCAATTACAACACAATTAAGAAAAAAAAATTTAAAAATTTCAGTAAGTGTTATCAGTGGCTCCCAACGTGATGTTGCGTTGACGCAACGTTAGGAGTTTCTTGGTAAAAAAAACCTAAACGAAAATTTAAATTTTAAACTTCTGTGTTCAGTGGCGGAACAACTTCACTCGGGGCCCTCCCGCCAACTTTTTGAGTGGGCCCCCTGCACTGAGAAAAAAAAACAGAGTAAAATCAATCGAATACACTCTTAAAGGTCGATCCACACTTTTCAGTCATCAGGCACAGTTATTTTCCATACAAGATGACAGATTGTCAGTGAATTGATTGACTTACTATCTGGTCAATTTGTATGGGAATTGACTGAGACTTTCTTCTTCTTCCTTGCTTCGTTCTTTATACCGCTCCGTGGCTTCGCGTTGTTCGGCCTGCGGTGCACATCGCCCGTTTTGGCGGTAATATCGCAGTATAATATGACTGTGACTGATGACTAAAAAGTGTGAATCGACCTTATACTAACTTTTTTGAAATATGCTTTTGACGTTACAGTGTTTCTACTAAAATTAAGAACGTCGTACTTAAAATAGTTTTGCTAGGAACTACTTTCACTCATTGCGTTCTTATATTGAGAATAGCGTTCTTGCTTTAACGTTTAATGATTTCGTTAATCGTGTTTTTTTTTATTATTTTAAAACAAAGACACTCACGCGGCGTAGTATTGACCTCTATAGATGTTGGTAAGCATATAGTGAAATACCTGCGCCTAAAATGGGATTCGATCCCCTATTGATCCCCTATTTAACCTAATGCTACACACAAACGGGAAATCCGAATTCATTTTTTTTTTGTTTTGTCAAAATCGAAGAAAATGTATGAATTTGACACAACGAAGAATCCAAAAAATGGATTTACTCTATTCCTTGTTTCAGCTTTAAATTTAAGTGTGCCCTAATTTAAATCTTTCAATTTTAAGAACGTTTGTACATAATATTAAATTCAATACAGAATCTTGGCAAGACTTCTTTCAAACCAAATCTGGCCTCCGCACCACAGCCCTAATGACCGTGTATATACCGCAAGTAAGATAAAATATTTTGGATTTGAATAGTTGCATTGCCGGGATCTTTTATTATTTTAGTCTTCAACGACATAAATACAGGCCGTACTAACCAGTTTGAACTAAATTTAGTACCACTCTCAAACTATCATGCTCGTGTTCAGTTCATGACAAAGTGGATTGGATTTTAGTCCGAAAGTTTAGAAAAGGTACTATCACCAAAAATGTTTTAAGATAGTTTATTTGCATAGCAACCTAAAGAATCTTTTTGCGGATATCGTGCTTCGCAAGGAAAAGGGTGGGTCGGATTACAAACCGCGGCTACAATAGCGCAGCCATGCAAAGCATAATTTTACAAGCAAATTTGAGGATCCGGAGTGTCTCATGAACTTTCAAAGATTTTAGGACAATATTAAATTTGTTTCTCTAAGGAACCTGATGAGAGAGGAACAATAAATTTAGCATTTGTTTTGACTTCGAAAAGTGTATATCCCTTTTTGTCTACCAAAAATAGCTACGTCGAATTAATGTTTTTTTTTTGCAGATTTTTTATGGTTCGACAAACTCTTCATGTGGCTTTGGGCCCCTAAATCTCGTGGGCCCCCCCGCCACGCGGGCCCTGCGGGCCCTTATGCGCCGCCCCTGTCTGTGTTGCAAAAAATTGTTGGTTTATATGTCGAATAATAAATTTAGTGATAAAATCCTGAAACACTCACTACAGCGGTATAGATGACATTTTTTGCAAATTTTTGGCAGGTTTTTCGTAAAACTTATCTAGTTCAAGGCCGCAGGATGTGTTTGTGACATCCTATTTCCAGATCTGCTTTTTTGTTGAGGTAATGAGATCAGCATCATGCTCAGCAGTGCTACTTATCCCCATAAATGGGTACTCGTTTAACATCTGAGTGAGATCCTAGTCCGTCACAAGCTCGTGAGGACAGTTCTGCCATATTTTGCTTGGTTACATCTGAAATTTAAAAAATTATTGCACAATTTCATACAATGGCATAACCAAGGAACATATGGCAGACCTATGCAAAATAATCAAAAATTAATTTCAATATATTGTAAAGCTTTTTGAAAATTGTTTGAATCTTCTCTATATGCAAAGACTAACTATTAGATAAGATGTACGAGTAACTGGCCATTTGTATTATAATTGAGGCCGGCTTCGTCCCGGATGTCGCTTGTTTTTGGTATTTTCTATTTCAGATTTGAACAGGTATATTATAATTTAGGTCCTTAAGTCAATAGCCAAAATACATAGAACTGCTCAACATGTACACTGCTAGCCACAATTATCGCCGGGAGGTCTGTCACCTTTTAGCGATTCTGGATTGTTTCACAATTCCTTGCAACAAAAGCAAAATAGTAACTTGACTAGAAATAAATATGTTCTTGCGTTCAGTGCAAGAGAAAAATTTACTACAGAAAAGTTAAGCAAACATTTACTTAGTAGCTCTGTTCTAACAAAACTGCCCTTAAATGGAAAAGGTTTCTGATCCCATACTTGTTGACTTCAGACCATACCGTCGAGTGAAGACTGTACCAATAGTTTCATAAACTTTTCAGGGTTCATACATTCACTACAAAGGCTCCCTTTACCCACTGTAGAAATCCTTGAAACATTTTTGGATATCTTGACACCATCATGAAATATGTATTTGGAAAATGGCTTTATACCAACTGACAAGTATCTAGCTGTCATTGTCCCGCAACTTCTTTTATTGTTTTCTTTTCTTCAATGAGACACATGTGACTCACAAAAGAGTACTGGATATACCATGAGTCGCATGTGTCTCGTAGATAGTGAGGTATTTATAACTTATTTTAAGATATTGCTGATGCGAAACCTGCGTTACATAGCAAGAAAATATTTTGTTCTTTATGCGTTTGCCCCAGTGTTACTGTACCGGGAAACTCCCAACATTGCGTGAACGCATCACCTATATTTAACACATGCTCCTGCAGCAACCTTTTTCCAAAACTAAGTTAAACTAAATAAATTAGCAATTGTTGGCGTATAGAAAGTGCATTTGGATATTGATTTTAAGATATTTAAATATTTTTAAAATTGTTACAAAAAATGTCCTAAAAAACATGTTATTCCTTTTTCTTATATCCTCAAGGAGCCAATCGCTGATTCACCATAGCAAATATGCAGAAATAGAGCCAAGAAATGCCCATTAAAAATTACATGATCCCTTTTCCATTTAAATTTAAATTTGGTGGTGTTTACAGAGGTCAAACTTCGTGTTGCGTATACGCAACGCTGGGAAGAAATGGGTTAAAAGCTCAATATCTCCGAAACTAGAGCAGCTAGAAATGCAAAATATAACAAAAACTATCCCTATACCATCTTATGGGTATAGGTATAACAAGAACCAGTCTAATTTCGGGCGCGGCCGAAATTTGGATACCCTTCGCTCTCGTCGGGCTAAACCTTTTTTTTCGGGCGTACCCACGACTTTCATTTAAACTCCCCCCCTATTATTTTCCTTCCGTCTTGACAAAAGCTTCGTTGCGTCGAGAAAACAACGTTTGTTTGGGGTTTGGTTGGAATAAGTGGGCAAATATAAATATTTACTCAGGAAATTTTTTGGCAGATGCGTGAGCATGGCCCCATAGTATGATTCCATTTATTTTGGCCTTTTTTGTTGCTTTGATAAAGAAGAAGAAATACATTTGTGTGAAATTTGGTTGAAATTTGTGCACATATAAAAAAGTTTTCTTAGAAGAACCTAATTTGGGGGGTTGAAGTTGTATGGCAGCCCCATGACCCCATTGTCCGATTTTACCTATTCACAAAAATTTCACTCAATGAGCGAAGGGTATAATAAACACCTGGAAAATTCCACTCCTCCCATACATGGATATCTATATTATACAAAACCTCATAAAAGTTAATATGCAATAGTATTTTTGTCTTCCTGCTTCAATGCTGTCTACATACAAATATGTAATATCATTATAACGGCTCTGTAAATAAATGACAAAATCATTTTGTAATGCAAATTGCAATAGTTCATGCGATGTACACTTTGTGTTCTAACTTTTGTATGATGCAATCTAGCGTTTTAGTGCAGTCATAAACAAGTTCTTATTACGCTCACTATGCATCGACATCTTTCCGATAGAATATAAGTTCCCATTACATCGATGCAAACTTTGCCAGTATCTATCTGGAAGTTTTCTGTGTGCGGTGTTTTGAAGCAGCCCACAAGTTGACGTGGAAGACTGACTTGGTGACTGATATTCTAGCTGACCAGGACCAACCCGTAGGACGATATTGCTCAATTAATTTAATTTTCCCTGTGTAAATCATTTACACTTGCCGAAGAAAAATTGATATTGCACGGTCACGTCTTTGAAGTAAGTTTTGCGCTTGACTAGATTTTCATTTTACAAATTTTGTTCTTCTTCCCATTACAGCAAAATTTGTTTTGGTGGGTAGCCTAAACAAATACATTTGAACATACCGCAAAAGGACATTACATTGCATTGCAAGGTTTTGAAACGATATTGCACGAAAAGATGCCTTCGTCAAATAACGCCCGCGCCACAAACACTCAAAATGCCACAAAAACTTTCCGTGATACTCAAACCGGCTGCAATTGGAAATCAAGTGAAATTTTAAGTAGCAGTCGAAATTTCATTTCGCCAGAGTCGCTAAAGAGGGAAATTGCCAATGATAAATTTCGATTCAATGTTATGGTAGCGAAAAATCGGGAACAATTCAATAATTTGCATTTATATTGAATGTCGGAAAATGTGAAAATCCATTTGTATTAAATTAAATTATTAAAATAAATTATTTCATCTCTACGTGGAAAACGTTTTTGGTCCATAGCTACTACTTGGGTGGCTAAGCAAACGAACACTTTACTTAGTGGTCCTTATTGGCAACCATTGCTTCACGGCAATTTAAAGCGACTCCGGGGCAGACCTCACCCGTTTGTACAACAAACGGCCAAGAGTTGCCAAAACGCCTGCCTGGCAAGATCCTTGAAGGGCTCGATGCAGGAAGGTTGTGTATGACTGTGTACGAGTATATGATGGATTCGATATATGATGCATATGTTTTTTCGTCTTATTGAGAGCATGACATCTCGGCGCGGCTGCTCTCAATTCTGCTTTTACGCGCCGGAATTGAAGCAAATCCGGGTCCAGTAAGTGTATGGATGTGTAGTGTCTGCAACCGATTATCGATTCAAACGCCAGGGCACTTCAGTGTAGTTGCTGTTCGGAGTGGGTGCATTTTAGATGCTCAGGTTTAAGAAGGATGGGTCATTACATTAAGGGAACATTTTTTGCACCGGGCTGTATGTTTACTGGGCAGCCTCGGGTAACACCAGGCCCCTCCTCACCACCAATGCCCCCTACTCCCCCAAACAATGTAACCTCAAATGTTAGCTATAGTTCAACTCCTGCCCCTCCGTCAGCAATTTTTACACCAGTGTTTATACTGCAGTTTAACTGCAATAGCATTCTACGAAAAAAAAAAATCCGAAATCACAATCTTCTTGAGTAAAGGTCTGGATAGACATCGGGCGGAACGAAAATGAAATATTTGTCCGCTGCGATTTTCTTAATGAAAATGCATACTTACTGTCGTGTAATATATGGCAAATGCTGGGGAATTCCATAAGCTACAATCCAAAAACAGTTCCATAATTTTCCTCGGCTATTTTAGGTATTATTTTTCGATTCCCCGGTCATTAGATATTTTCCACCGTGAAATGACCGGGGAATCAAAAAATAATATATAAAATGGCAGAGAAAAATTTTGGAACCATTTTCAGATTGTAGCTTATGGAATTCCCCATCAATTCCGACATGTTCCACGACAGTAGGCATGCATTTTCATTGAGAAAATCACAGCGGACAAAAATTTCATTTTCATTCCGCCCGAGGTCTATCCAGACCTTAAGTACAGAATTCCGATTGCTGCCATCCAAGAGACGCAGCTCAAAGCGAACTCGCCTTTTACCGTCGAAGGCGAAAATATCATCTTACGAAAGGGCAGAGAAGGCGCCACGAAGGATTCTCAACCTGGAGGTGGACTTGCCTTCCCAATACACAAGTCCGTACATTACAGTCAAAGAGAAACAGTACCTGGAGATGACGAAAGCATATCGCTCTATTACAACCCTTGAATCCACAACAAATTGCCACACTTACTTTGATTTTCCCTGGCTCTAAACCTTTTTTTAGTAAGAAATCGTTGAACATTTATATATCATTTAACGTTAATTCGGCAATTTTTCACTTTTGCCCATTCTTTCTAGATTATTAAAGCTAGCACTTAGTTGGAATTATAATGTAACTTATTTTAAGTACAAAAAAATCGCATTATTGAAATCTGATTTCAAAACTCATTTCCATTAAATGTTGAGAAACGCAGGAAAATTGCGGGGAATTCGCTCGCTCCGTTTCGTTACAACTTATGACATGAGTGACAAGTCCCCGTCTGTTTTCAAATCGTTAAGAATTGTGTTCACGGATAACTTTAAAATTTAATGTTTTTAGTGAGTTTCATTAATTCAAATCCCTTAGGCAGTGGCGGAACAACTTCACTCGGGGCCCTCCCGCCAACTTCTTAAGAAAAAAGTAGAGAAAAAAGTAGAGTGCAATCAATCGAAAAAAATTAATTGATTGACTAACAATCTGTCAATTTGTATGGGGAATGACTGTGATTGATGACTAAAAAGTGAAGATCGACCTTAAACCAGATCTTTTGAAACATGATTTGACGCTACAGAGTTTCTACCAAAATTAAGAACGTCCTACTTAAAAAAAACTTTTTAGCAAAAACGCTCACGCAGCACATAATTGACCTCTATAGGCGTTGGTGATATTTAAGCAAAGTAAACTACCTGCGCGTACAATGGGATTCGATAACCAAAACAGGAACTTTTACCTCTTGCCCTACTCTTCCAGACGCTCTACCCTTGAAAACTTTGGAGCACATATACAAGGGATTGTTATAAACGATTCTGCCAAATCACAATACTATACGATTGTATTCCAAGCATTTTTCGAACCCATTCCCGACTTTTGCAAAATATTTCCTTTGAAACATATAAAAAGACAAGCCAAAAACTCTATGCAGTTTCACATTTTTTGCTGTATCTTTTTTTTCTACTGCACGGATCGGAGCAAATGATAGCCTATGCACACCCTCGCGACATACTTTATCTATGGGAAAAGAGAGCGGATCCCGAGATGCTCTCTCCAAGGCTGTAGCCCTGTCAATGAACAACAAGAACAACGAGAACAAGATTTTCGAAAAAATGCGATTTTCAAACTCTTATAACTCCGGCATTTTTCATTGTATCTTCATGAAATTTGCTACACTTCGTAGGACGGCGCGAGTGACAACGCCTACCAAATTTGAACACTCAGCGCCAACCAGAGTCCGAGCTACAGAGGTCCCAAAACCCGTACTTGTTCCGTCGTGTAAACATAGTCTTGGTCGCTTCTCACTTTGCATTTGTTAAAATTTTTTCAACTTTCTTTGGCGGGCGGGACGCTCCCGCGTCCCTAGATTTGGGTTTCGTTTCCGAAAACCTAACAGCTAATCAATCCCCGCAATTTCGCCTTTGTCCCAACTAGTTGGGTACTTTCTCGAATTGGGCCCATTCTCTCGTAGATCTTATAGAATGGTTAGTCTTATCGCCCAGAGAAGACACACACAATATTCAAAAAGCTTCTCCATTATATTGAATTGATTTTTTGTTAATTTTGCATAGTTATGTCATCTTTTGCTTATTTACGCTGTTGGATGAAAGTGCGCAATGATTTTCTCAATCTAAGATGATGGCTTAAACAAGCAAAATATGGCGTAGCTATGCAAAATAAACGGCTGTGTGAAGTTAGCCAGTCATTTTTTTTTAATTACGCCCTTTTGCTCGGTGAACCGTTTGTTCGACTGCGGCTACGTTTGTTCTTGATTGTTCGCCAATTAATATCGTTTGTTCTTCTCTAATTATTTAATTATAGCAACTTTAAAATTGTGAGTGTGAACTTAGCCAGTCATTTTTAAATATGGGTCGGAAAGGTATAGGTTTGGTATCAATCGAAAGCCAGACGTTTGTTCATTTTGTAGGGCGTTTGTTCATCCTGGAAACGGAAGGATACAGGAATTATTAAGGAAAAAGAGATTAGTTGTGACGTCACCTTCACTCAACCAACGCCATCTACTCAGCTCAGCTGTACGGGCAACCCGTGTCCCGCGAACAATTTATGCAAGATCCACACCATCATCGTACAGCTGAGCTGAGTAGATGGCGTTGGTTGAGTGAAGATGACGTCACAACTAATCTCTATTTCCTTAATAATTCCTGTATCCTTCCGTTTCCAGGATGAACAAACGCATTACAAAACGAGACCGAGGCTAATTTCGGGCGCGGCCGAAATTTGAATACCCTTCACTCTACTCGGGCTAAAAGTTTTTTGGGGCAAACCTGTGACTTGTATTTAATCCTTCCCCATTCTTTTCCTTCTGTTTTCGTATAATATTTGATATTGACAAATTCTGTGGCGTCGATAAAACAATATTTGTGTGAGGTTTGGTTGGAATAAGTGGTAAAATAAAAAAAAATATCTCAGAAAACTTTATTGGGGGGAGGCGGGAGCATGGCCCCATAGTACGCAAAGACGCATTGAGGTTTTTTTTAAATTGGTGTAGAAAAAATGCTTCTTAGAAGATCCAAAATGGGGAGGTTGGGCTTGTATGGTAGCCCCATGACTCCATAGCCCGATTATTTATGGCATAAATTGAAGTGCACTTTTACGAGTTTTGGTTGAAAGTGGTGCACAAATAAAAAATTTGTTCGTAGAAGAACTCAATTTAGGGGGTTGGCTTTGTATGATAGCCCCATGACCCCATCGTCCGATTCCATTC
Organism: Microchrysa polita; assembly: GCA_949715475.1. Classification (NCBI taxonomy): domain Eukaryota; kingdom Metazoa; phylum Arthropoda; class Insecta; order Diptera; family Stratiomyidae; genus Microchrysa; species Microchrysa polita. The sequence goes on along the minus strand of OX454415.1, from coordinate 43,453,679 downwards.
ATTTTTACACATGTTTTGTGGCATCAAATGAAATGCACTTTTATGAGGTTTGATTGAAATTGGTGGACAAATAAAAAAGTTTTTCTTAGAAAAACTCAATTTTTGGGCTGGGTTTGTACGACAGCCCCATGACCCCACAGTCTGATTCCATTTATTCTTACATATATTTTGTGGCATCAATAGAAACACATTTGTGTGAAATTTGGTTCAAATTGGTGCATAAATGAAAAAGTTTTTCTTAGAAGAACCTAATTTGGGGGGTTAGGTTTGTATGGCAGCCCCATGACCCCATGGTCCGATTTGATCCATTCTTACATATGTTTTGTGTTATCAATAAAAACACATTTGTGTGAAATTTCGTTGAAATTAGTAAACACATGAAAAAGTTTTTCATAGAAAAACCCAATTGGGGGGGGGGGTTAGGTTTGTATGGCAGCCCCATGACCCCACGGTCCGATTTTAGCGATTCAAATATACAATTTGCCTGCAATAAAAAGAAACATGTGTGCAAAATTTCAGCTCGATAGCTTTTAAACTGGCCGAGTAAAACGCGTAGCAACAGACGGACAGACGGACAGACGGACAGACGGACAGACAGACAGACGGACATCGCCCAATCGACTCAGCTCGTCATGCTGATCATATATATACATATTTTATATGGTCGGAGATGCTTCCTTCAATGCGTTACAAACTTCATGACAAAGTTAATATACCCTTTACTCTACGAGTGAAGGGTATAGATGAACAAACGTCTGGCTTTCGATTGATACCAAACCTATACCTTTCCGACCCATATTTAAAAATGACTGGCTAAGTTCACACTCACAATTTTAAAGTTGCTATAATTAAATAATTAGAGAAGAACAAACGATATAAATTGGCGAACAATCAAGAACAAACGTAGCCGCTGTAGAACAAACGGTTCACCGAGAAAAAGGACCTTATTTCAAAAAAATGACTGGCTAACTTCACACAGCCGTAAATTCGTACTGTACGAATGTGCTCCACTGGTAAGCGTATGAATCTGCCCCATAACGACCTGCAGTTCGCGATTCAACGATTTTAATTTTAAAGAATGATTACTAACACTTAAGTTAATAAATGAAACCAAACAGACATCAATTTTTGCATAATGTGTGGTCGTTACCAGTGGCGGCTCGTCATAGTGGGCAAGGTGGGCACGGCCCACCCTATAAATAAATACACTTATTGTATATTTACATCTTTTAACATCAGTAGAAATGTACAACAACATTTTACCTTTGACTACTCGTATTAGGTGAACATCATTCATATTAATAGTTTCTTCCCAGTGCTACGAAGTCTCTCGCGTATCTATTAAATCCATCAATTACTGTTTGGGAGCCACTGCATAAAAACGTTTCCCGTGTTTGCATAAATCAACAAATTAGACTGCTTTTAAGCTTTTTTTTGTTTGATCCAAATCGAAACTGCCTATGTGTATGCAATATTCAACTAGCATATTCAAACCTTTAGGTATTGTTGAAAATCTTCTTACCATCGACATCGGCATAAAGACGAAGCAACCGGTCCAAAGTGGGCCACTTGCACCGGTGACCAAATTACAACAACAAATCATTCGAAATTTATGAAACTTTTCGGAGTGGTTTCATCGAATTCAATACCGACAAGGTAGGCCGGCCAATAGCAGCTCGAATGAAATCAGTGTAAAAAGAATGAGAATGATGATGAGTGACGTAGACAATTTATAAGTAAAATTTTCGGGGTTGCCATGAGCTGGTCAAAATGAATAAAAAACCAACGATGGCTCAATGCTATGTAGGAAAACATGTTTCACGGGAGGATTTGGGATTTCTTGTGTAATGATGATTATTAGATTAATGAATTTGAAGTGTTTATTGTAATATGTATTAGAATGTAAAATAACCTTTCGGGAACATGAACATTATTGTTGTGCACTTTTAGCATTTTTGATTTGTTTTAGATTAGACTATTACATTTACATTGAAAATGCTAAAGGCGCACAACATTAATTCGCATGTTCCCGCAAATCTATTTGATAGTCTAATAATTATATACTAGGACACTGCATTAAAAAAGAAAATGATCCTGAATTAAAAAATAATATCTTGATCTAAAAAATGGCTACAAAACTCTGAAATTGAAGCGGAAATTTATGGTTCCATTTAATGAAATGCGAACTTTACGTGGAAAGTCGTTAATTTTAGGTGATTCCAAAAGATTTTTATTCCGAGAAGGTGCCCATCCTGTGCAAGGAGGCACGGGCCGCCACTGGTCGTTACAAGACATTATACGCCAAGGTAAAAATTTACTTACACAAAGAAAATGAACTGAAAAATACGTCTTTACCGCTAACTTTGAAAGATTCAAATGGAACTGCATTAAACTACATACATTAATAGTGGTAGATTAGGGCTGTTTGTACACTGTGAGATTAAAGTTCTAATGCGCTTAGGTGCTGAGATATTAGCGGTGTACGAAGGCGCCCCCTGTACGAAGCCACCCCAACTCCCCCTACGTTCCATTTATACGATCAGAGTGAAAATAGTTACTAACATTGACTTTCCGTTTTTCCAAAACACCCCCCGCAGGGGGGTTTGTGTCCATGTGACACTCAGTCAAGGAAGGCTGTTTGTAGTTGGACAGAGATCTTTGGTGAGTTACGACACCACGGACCTAGTAGCGCAAGGGGGCCCCTGGTACAGTTGATACGCCATGGCGAGGATCTGTACAAAGACCATTCGGGCGGTAACGGTCCCGTGCTCCTGAGTTATGTACGGGTGGCTCTCGGCGTGTCAACCTCCTCCCATAGTTTGCGGGAGGGAAGCACTAAATGCCAAGCACGATTGTGATGTCCTCTGGTGGGGGAGTGCATCTTATGGAAATCGTGTGAGCTTCGGGGTTGACGGCTTCGCATAACCCGAGTCCAGAAGGGGCTAGCTAGGGAGAACGGCCTTGGTGGAAAATGCCTACGCGCCTATATCTAGCTAGTTTGTGGATTGATGACCACACTGCCCGAGACGCATTGCTGACTAGTAAACTGAAGGGGCCACCTGGATGTGAAAAGCAGCGCTACGTGTCTGCACAGGCACGTAGTCACAGGTCCAACGAGCCTGGGATGTGCATGTCCGAATTCGACGTAAGGCTTAACCAATAGGGGGTCGAAGGAGGATCACACCTGCTATAGAGAAGTCTATAGCGAATAGTGTACTACGGGGATGGGTGTGCCCAGGGGACCATGGTCCTTGCCCATCAAGGTGTTGGACTCGTAGTGGCTGGAGGTTGTTACCCAAGTCATCCAGCTTGTGATGCAATCCCGGGGTTGGATTCCTGATGGTGTGTGCATGCGCCGGATGGAGAAATCCCCGTCTGACAACAACACCTTGTCAGTAAAAAGCCGAAGGTCCAAACATTTTAGCGGGACCGGGAGATAAAGGCCGAAAGGCTAGGTGCTCCCCTGACGGTATACCTGTAGATGGTTAGCTTGTTCCAAAACACCAATAGTCACAAATAGCTATCTCTCCGAGTCAACTTTTGACGTTTCAAATTTCAAATGGTTCACTGTCGTTGATAGCTATTTCCACTCGCACTCTCGAGATGATCCATATATAGCTATGAAAAATGTCCGTTGGCAAGTACAAGTATGTGAGGTTATGTCGGGTCGGTTGTTGATGTTATTATCAAATGTTGCGATTATTATTACTATTTAGGCAATGTTTGCTATTTAATCGACACTAAAGTTAATAAACAAAGTTTACAGATTGATTTCGATGAATGTAAACACTAATTTTGAATGCCATCGAGTTATAAATTGTTTTTTGTAAACATATTTTTGAATTAAACGGCTGTTGTGACATTTCCATATTGTGTTCTCCTGAGAGCGGTCTCACAACGCTCATAACTACGACAATAGTCTTGCGATGACTACAGCTACGACTATAGTTCATTCCGGAACGCATTCAAGGTTGGATGGTACTCGTAAAGTGATAACTTATAAAGTGTAGACAACATTTTACTGAATATCGCATGTACCTTCTTATAGGTGGTACTATCAGTGTCTTAAATGCGAGTATTTTCGATGAAAGTATGATTTCGGTGAACTTTCGCTTGCGTGGCACGGATTTCATTGTGTTTTTCATGATGCTAACCAGTGAATCTCGTAAAAGGCTCTGTGTAACATATCATTGTAATTGTGTGGCAAGTATTCTGAGCATCGTTCACTCTCTCACTTGCCACCGACCAGTTCAGTCGTTATAATAAAAAACGTGTTAGACAACGGTTCGTCTTTTATCTTGTGCGATACACATCATATTTTGGCGACGAGAAATTATTTAGAAAAGAACCAAAGTGATTTAATACACTATTGAATAAATAAGTGGATAAATTAAGAAATATAAATAAATAAATAATACACATAATAACAATATATAAATTAAATAAATACAACGGTACAATGGGTCTAATTGGTGCAATCGAACAATTTGCGTTTGGCGATGATTTCGAGGAATATCGCGAACGCATGGAACAGCTATTTGAAATAAATGTGGTCGAAGAAGACAAAAAAGTTTCCTTATTTCTAACATTAGTTGGTCCAGATACGTATAAACGCATAAAAAGTATAGTATTGCCGGATAAAGCGACAAGTAAAACATATAAACAGTTAATCGAAATAATCGCGCCGCATTTCAAACCTGAAACCAATATCATCGCAGAACGGTTTAAATTTTATAACTGCGTGCAAAAGCCAAGTGATTCCGTGGGCGAATTTATTATAAATTTGAAATTGCTAGCGGCTCAGTGTAGTTTCGGCGTTTTTCTACAAGATGCGTTGCGAGATCGATTAGTCTGTGGAGTTCATTCTGCACAATTGCAAACAAAATTGTTGTCACAACCAAGCCTGACATGGGCCGAAGCGTGCAAATTAGCGCAGTCTTTCGAGTTGGTTACCAGAGAGCAGAGAAGTATGCAACCATCGTCGTCGTCGTCGTGCGAAATCAACAGAGTTTATAACCAACAGTACGAGAAATGTACAAAATGTACAACAAAACATGCTACAGGGAGATGTCCGGCGAAAAATTGGGATTGTTTTGCTTGTGGAAAAAAGGGGCATTCAGCAAAGGCGTGTTTTACGAAATCAAATGCTTCTAAAAAACAACAATCTTCCCCGCGGAAATCAAAAAATCATCAATTAAATGATATAGATTTCAGGCTGGCGTCGATCAATTGGGTCAACGGTGAAAACAAACCATTATTATTGAACGTTTGTATTGAAGGCAAGGATGTTTCAATGGAACTGGATACGGGTGCGGTAGTGTCTGTGATTTCAAATTTAGATTATGAATTTTATTTTAAAAATATCAAATTAACGATTGCAAATTATCCGCCATTGCAGGTTTTAACAGGGACAAATGTCGACTTACTTGGAGAAATAGTAGTGCGTGCGAGCGGTGTCAAATTAAAGTTGCTGGTGGTTAAAACGAAAAGAAATTTCACACCATTGATGGGGAGGAATTGGTTGGATATAATTTATCCAAATTGGCGTCATTTTTTCATTGGTCAAGGTGGTAAGACATTTAATAATAATCATTTGCATAATGTCTGCGAATCTAATGTTATGGAGGATTTAAGATATAATTTCCCTGCTTTGTTTTTAAAAAATAAGGACCCTATCAAAGGCTTCACCGCCGACGTTTTTGTTAAAGAAAACTCTAAACCAAAGTTTTTCAAAGCATATTCTGTTGCTATGAGTCTTAAATCAAAAGTTGAAGCGGAATTGGAAAATATGTGTGAGGAAGGGTTTATACAGCCAGTACGTAACAGTAAATGGGCAGCACCGATTGTGTGCGTTTTAAAAAAGATTCAAATCTAAGAATATGTGGAAATTTCAAAGTAACCATAAATCCGGTCATTGAAATGGATGTATATCCTTTGCCCAAAATAGACGATATCCTCACAAGTATGAGAGGGAAAACTTGTTTTTGTATACTGGATCTTAGCAAAGCATATTTGCAAATCTTAGTAAACGAATCATGTAGGTCATTATTAACAATTAACACCCATATGGGGTTATTTGAGTTTCGTCGATTACCTTTTGGAGTGTCAACGGCGCCAATGATTTTTCAGCGGGTAATGGACCAGATAATGCAAGGCCTAGAAGGTGTGGCAGTATATCTAGATGATATTCTGGTAGCCGGCATTGGTATCGCCGATTGTAGAGAAAAGCTGTTTCAAGTGTTAAAAAGGTTACAAGAATTCAATGTGCGTATTAAGTGGGAAAAGTGTAAACTTTTAGAGAGTAGTCTCGAGTATCTGGGACATATTTTAACAGCCGACGGTACAAGTCCTTCAATGAAAAAGATGGAGGCCATAATGTTGGCTCCTGAACCCATAAATGTTGAGCAACTTCAAAGTTTTTTGGGATTAATAAATTATTATTCAAAGTTTTTACCCAAGTGTTCAACTGTTCTAGCACCATTGTATAATTTGCTACGAAAAGAAGTTCAGTGGGAATGGGGAAATGAGTGTTCGGAAGCTTTTGTAAATTGTAAAAAATTGCTGTGCGATAATAATCTTTTGAGGCATTTTGATCCGACGAAGCAAATTATAATTGCATGTGATGCCTCGCCATATGGAATTGGTGCAATTCTTAGCATTGTTGAGAACGGTCAAGAGCGTCCATGTTATATGGTCTCTACAACGTTAACTAAGTCCGAAAAAAATTATCCCCAAATACATAGGGAAGCGCTAGCCGTCATATTTGCAGTAAAAAGATTTCACAAATTTGTGTATGGATATAGGTTCATAGTGTACACGGATCACCAACCATTGGAAAAACTCCTTGGAGACCAAAAAGCATTATCGAATATTGTGTCCGTTCGGTTTCATAGGTGGATTTTGTTTTTATCCAATTATAATTGTATAATTAAATACCGTCCCGGGTCAAAATCGCAAAATGCCGATGCACTCTCGCGATTACCGGTAGAGGGTTCAACAGGTATTCACAATTTAAATATAAATTTTTTTAATTTTGATGTGAATCACATTCCAGTTTCTCTAAATGAAATTATGAAATTTTCGGAGAAAGATGGTAATACATTTTGTTGAAAATAACTGCTGGCCAAATTCCAAGGTTTTGGAAAAATCACTAGTACCATACAATAATATTAAAATTTCGCTAGAAGTCAAGGATAAATGTCTATTTTATGCAGATCGATTAGTGATACCGTCAATTTTGAGAGGTGAAATCCTATCGCGGTTACATGAAACACACATTGGAATTGTTCGTATGAAGCTTTTAGCTCAAAGCGGTGTTTGGTGGCCATCAATCGATGCAAATATTGAAAAGTTTGTTTCTAACTGCTCAGTATGTCAAAAAACACAAAATAAAACGAAAGATTGTCCAAATTTTACATGGCCTTCGACTTCATACCCTTTTGAGCGTATTCATATTGATCTTTTCCAATTTCAAGATTCAGATTTTTTAATAGTTGTTGATGACTTTTCTAAGTGGATGGATGTACATATCTTATCAAAAACAACGACCGTTATTGTAATAGAGAAGTTAAAACTTGTATTTTCTCATTTTGGTTTTTGTAATACTTTGGTAAGCGATAACGGTCCACAGTTTAGAAGCGAAGAATTTGAATTGTTTCTAAAATGCAATGGTATAAATCAACTGTTTAGTCCAGCTTATCATCCTCCTAGCAATGGATTGGCAGAAAGAGGAGTCCAGACGGTTAAACGTTGCTTGAAGTCTTATTCATCTGACCAAGGGAAAAAGTTGTCAATGCAGAACATGATTTTCAATTTTTTGTTCAAATATCGTAATACACCGACAACAGTCACTGGTATTTGCCCAATTGAGTTAGTATTAGCTTATAAACCCATAACTCCTTTATCATATAGCATAAATACTAAAAAAGTTTCAAATATAATACCATCTACAAATTATAAGCTTAAAAAAAATGAACAAAGTCAAGAATTTGCAAAGAGTTGTAAAGTTAAGAATTTCCACTTAAATATTGGCGAAAAAATATTGTATTTAGATCCTAATGTAAATAACCTCGCAAAGTGGATTAACCCATTTCTTCCCAAGGATAGAAATACGCTAAAACTACAAAGTTTTTTGGTAAATTCCAATCAATTACAATACAATTAAGAAAAAAAAATTTAAAAAATTTCAGTAAGTGTTACCAGTGGCTCCCAACGTGATGTTGCGTTGACGCAACGTTGGGAGTTTTTGGGTAAAAAAAAATTAAACCAAAATTTAAATTTTAAGCTTCTGTGTTGGAAAAAATTGTTGATTTATATGGCGAATAATAAATTTAGTGATAAAATCCTGAAACACTCACTACAGCGATATAGATGACATTTTGTTGCAACATGTTGGGCGGGTTTTTCGGTTTTTTTTCCTTGGGGTTGGTCATATCGTATAGATAAGAGGCACACTATTTTCTGAGAGCCTTACATTATATCGGATTGAAGATAGATCTGACATATTTTGCTTGGTTACATCTTAAATTTAACTGGCCATTTGTAATATAATGGGGGTCGGCCGTACTTTGCCGTTAGCGTCAGGTGGTAATTCATAGTAACTTTGTCCCGGATTCCCCTTGTTTTTGTTATGTTCTATTTCAGATTTGAACAGGCATATCACAATTAAGGTTTTTAAGTCAACAGCCAAAATACATAGAGGGGAACTGCTCAACATGTAGACTGCTAGCCACAATTATCGCTGGGAAGTTTGTCTTACAACCTTTTAGCGATTCCGGATTGTTTCACAATTCCTTGTGACAAAAGTAAATAATAACTTGGCTAGAAATAAATATGTTGTTGCGTCTAGAGCAAAAGAAAAATTTACTACAGAAAAGTTTATGACACATTTACTTAGTAGCTCTATTCTAACAAAACTGTCCTTAAATGGAAAAGGTTTCTGATCCCATACTTGTTGACTTCAGACCGTACCGTGGAGTAAAAACTGTATCAATAATTTCATAGACTTTTCAGGGTACATATACATTCACTACAAAGGCTCCCTTTACCCACTGTAGAAATCCTTGTAACATACAAATTTGGATATCTCGACACCATCATGAAATATGTATTTGGAAAATTACTTCAGACCAACTGACAAGTATCTAGCTGTCATTGTCCCGCAACTTCTTTCCTTTCTTCAATGAGACGCATGTGACTCATAAAAGAGTACTGGATATGAATACCATGAGTCACATGTGTCTCGTAAAAAGTGAGGTATTTAGGACTCATTTTAAGATACTGCTGATGCGAAACCTGCGTTACATAGCAAGAAAATGCTTTGCTCCTTAGGCGTTTGCCCCAGAGTTACTGTACCGGGAAACTCCCAACGTTGCGTGAACGCATCAACTATGTTTAACACATGCTCCTGCAGCAAGGACCAACCTTTTTCCAAAACCAAGTTAGATTAATTAATTAGCAATTGTTTTTCGTCTAGAAAGTGTGTTTGGATATTGATTTTAAGATATTTTAATATTTTTAAAATTATGATAAAAAGTGTCCTGAAAAACATGGTATTACTTTCTCTTATATCCTTTAGGACCCAATGGCTGATTTGATATAACAAATATGCAGAAATAGAGCCAAGAAATGTCCATTAAAAATTACATGATTTCTTTTCCATTTCAATTTAAATTTGGTGGTTTTTACAGAGGTCAAACTTCGTGTTGCGTATACGCAACGCTGGGAAGAAATGGGTTAAAGGGACTATATGTAAAATTAGAGAGTTTTAGCTTGTCGTTTGAAATAATACGACATAATTTGACATTCCATATAAAAATTCACTTGCGTACCGTATACGTAACAGTATATCATAATTTTGCATGTCCCAAGTAGGCATGTGTATATTTCCGTATAGTTGATGTTCTCTAAACAGTCGAAATTGTCGGGTCGCGATTTTTAGTTGTCATAACATTAGTTAAAAAATATCGTATAAGTTTGACGTGTTATTCGCGCGGGTGGTTTTGCATGGAAATTTTGTTTTACGTATACGGTGGTTATTACGTTAGTGTAAAACTCTCTATTATTTCAAATACTTTATATTTAATTGAGGTAAATCAACGGCGGAGAGTAGCACATAGAAATCAATTAAAACGCATTGAGAAAGACATAACTTTAGTTACTTCTCAAGAAACTGCGAACAATAATGTTCAGAGTGAGGAAGAAGAATTTTTTGATGCAAAAGAGTCTGTAGAACCAGAAAATTCTACACCTTTAAAAGATCGGTTGAGAAAAAAAACTTATGTGAATTATAAAGTGTAAAAGAAACTATTTTTTATTATGCATACATTATATTTGTTAAGTTAAATGAATTGTAATAAAATGGATTTATATGAAAGAAATTGTTAAGAATATTGTTAACTGAGATCTATTTTCAAAAAAAGGAAGAAATGTAACATATCATTGTAATTGTGTGGCAAGTATTCTGAGCATCGTTCACTCTCTCACTTGCCACCGACCAGTTCAGTCGTTATAATAAAAAAACGTGTTAGACAACGGTTCGTCTTTTATCTTGTGCGATACACATCACTCTGTTAATCCGAAAAACTGAATTAGTGGCGGTGAAAATAAAATATGTGAGAATGATTTTAGTTGCATATTTCATAGATAAAAAGTGATTTTTTCTCGGAAAATTCGGGTGAATTCCCAGTAGCGCAGTCTAGTATGTATTTTCTCGTTCTTTTGTTCCAATCGTTCCAATTTCACCTTCACCTCAAACCTTTTTTGGTGATTGTTTATGATAAAAATATGGCGCGAAAGATTCGAATTGTGAACTAATTAGAATATTTCGGACGTTTGCCAATTAGTAAACTAAACTAAATTTAATCGAAATGGGCTCTTGCTCACACATGCTAGGTCCGGAGCCAGCTTTCGGCATACCATCATCCGTGATCAAGCTTACCCTAAAAAGGGAGTCGGCTGCAATCCGGAATCTGGGAGAACTTAGATTTCTCTGTCAACAGACTAAAGCCTTCATCGGCACACCAATGCGACACGTGGCCTTCTTCCTGCTTAATAAAGGAAAGGGGACATAAAGACCCTCACAGATCTAGTGACAGGTCATTGCTCTCTAAATTACCACCTACACAAAATTAAGGTGGTACTATCGGCTATGTGTGGCCCTGGCCAGTGTGAGGAAGAGGAAGAAACAACATTGCATATGCGGCTGTCCTGCCTTTTAAATGTCAAGGATGAGGTATCTTGGCAATTACTTCATCGATGAAAGCGAGGCGTTCTCACTACCTCTTAGGAATGTGCTACGCTTCGCGAAATCCTGCATCAATCGCAGACGAAACAGCGCCTAAGCGCAACGGAAGGGTAGAATGGATCGAGTTAGTGGCCTGAATGCCCGTACCGCATGGTCCGCCCACTAGTTCGGACGCGACCTTGAACAGTGTTTTAGTACGTAGGCGTGTTCAAGTCGGGCGAATCGTGCTGGGAATTAACCGCATGAAATTGGCCTGCTTAGGTTAGGTAAAGGGGTCGCTAAGTAATCAAACACTTAGCACACTTAGACCAAAAATAGGTCCATTGTGATACCACCGATTGAAACGTCCGTACAGTTGACGCCTAAGCCGAGAACCAGCCCGTGCTGGCAATATATTTGTTGAGCGTAAAAATACATTGAGACAAGAAAACGTCAACGTTTCTCGGCCAGGGCCGGGCAATGACAGAGAAAATGATGTACACTTTCTTCCTCTTCTTCGTCATCGCAACTGCGACAGAAGTCGTTATGGGGAATTTTGAGCCTCCTGACCTGCTCCCTGATAGGCTTGTGTCCCGTTATGATCCCGACAACCTTGCCGATATGTTTCCTGTCTATTGACAGAAGAATAATATACCTGGCTGCGTCAAGTCGTGGCCAAATCAATCTTGTTGTAGTACATGTAGTACCGCTAAACCATCTTGCATTAGCTCTGTGCATCGCGATTTTTTGTATTGCCAGTTTACGAGAAGCGATTGGGGCTTTCAGCTTGTTTCGGTTCGCGTCTAAGGCTATAGAAGTCGCATTACGAGCGAGATGGTCCGCATTAACGTTCCCTTCAAATCCACTGTGACTGGGTATCCAGCAGAGAACGATGTTGAAAAATGGACCCATCACTCTTAGAGCTGAGCGGCAACTATCAACAGTTTTGGGTGTAGTCAGGACAGATTCGAGGGATCGGATTGCCGCCTGACTGTCAGTGTATATGATAATGATAACATCCCTCATCCTGACTATATGATTTTCGAACCAGGTTAGGACTTCCATAATTGCAGAAATTTCCGCTTGAAGGACACTACAGTGGCCAGGTAGACAGTGTGTCAAGTTAATGTCCAGTCCGTCCGAGCGGACTCCAATACCGACTCTTTCATCCGTCTTAGAACCATCAGTGTAAAAAAATCAACGACCCCGTAGCCAGGGGTGTATTGTTATTCCAGTGATCCCTCGACGGAATTAGACAAACATAGCATACTTGGGACTAGTGTAGTCAGTCTCAGACGGGAGGTTAAAAGTTTGTAGAATCGTTGAGTGACCGTACTCCAGGGTTTGCCACTGACTTGCTTCACGTAAACGTAGTGCCGTCTTAGCAGCCATTTGTTGGTCGAATAGATCTAGCGGTAGCAGATTGAGCACAGCGTCAAGTCCAGCGGAAGGAGTAGTTCGAAGTGCTCCAGTTATGACAATAGAAGCCATTCTTTGTACTTTCGTCAGTAAGTTATAATAAGTTGTTTTACTGAGTCCCGACCACCATACGCATATACCGTACAGTAGAATGGGTCGTACGATAGCAATGTAGACCCAATGCAATGTTTTTGGTTGCAGGCTCCAACTTTTTCCTATTGCTTTCCTGCACGAATAGAGTGATATAGTTGCTTTATTTACCCTCTTTTGAATGTTAGGTTTCCAGCTAAGCTTCCTATCGAGCAACAGTCCAAGGAATTTAGCCTTTTATGCAAAAGTAAGTTGCCTATCCCGTAGCATGGGAGGGTCAATAGAAGGAATAGTGCGTTTCCTAGTAAAGAGCACTAACTCCGTTTTAGCTGGATTAATTCCAACCCCACTGAGATTTGCCCAGTTTGTTAAAATAGACAGGGCGTTCTCTAAAAGCCCACTGAGCACTTCCGGGAACTTACCTGTCACAGCAATTACGACATCGTCAGCGTATGCAATCACTTTGCAACCAGTCTTCTCAAGATCCACAAGCAACTCATTAGCTGCTATATTGCAGAGTAGGGGAGATAGAATACCGCCTTGTGAAGTACCCCTACACACATACCTACTTGCAGACGACGAGCCCAGTGTGGTATGCACGCATCTAGACGTTAATATCGTATTTACGAGTGTGCAAATCGAACCATCGACATGGACACGCCGAAGTGCTTCGGTAATCGCCCTGGGTCTGATATTATTAAAGGCGCCTCCAATGTCTAAGAACACAGCCATTGTGTATTCCTTTCGATAAAGAGATTTTTCAATGCAGCTGGCTAACGAGTGCAGAGCTGTATCCACTGATTTTCCCTTCCAGTAAGCATGTTGAGCCATTGAAAGGAGATGTGGTGGGACGATAGTTCGTACATGAATATCAACGAGTCGCTCCAGTAGCTTAAGCATAGTTGAAGTGAGACTAATTGGCCCAAGATAGTTAGGTCGTGCGTGCGAGCTTCGGACTGTCTTCGGAATAAACGTGACCCGCACCTCTCTCCATATGCGGGGAATATATACTAAACCAAGGCAGGCTGTAAGTATGTTTTCTATCCATGGATAGGTTATCTCTAAGCATTGCTACAAGTCCGCAGGAATGATTCCATCAGGTCCAGCCGATTTAAAGGGCTCAAAACTAGAAATAGCCCATAATATCTTCTCGCGAGATAGGATAGATTCACTGTCACACGGCATTGTGATACTCGAAGGATCTTCAGGTGGGGATGTTATCGAACTTCCCGGGAAATGAGCGTCCAGCAAACACTCAATAGTTTCAATGCTCGAGGACGTCCACGATCCGTCTTCCTTTTGAAGGAAGCTGGGCATAGATGGATTTGATGCCATCATTTTCCTAAATCTAGAGGTCTCGGAGGCCCCTTCGATACTTTGACAAAAGTTTTTCCATGCATTGCGTTTAGCTGATCTTACCTCTTTTTTGAAAGAATTGAGATGTTTTTTATAGGAGGTCCAGTCTGACTCGATCCTCGAAGCTTTGGCTTTGTTAACGCTTCTTCTGCACACGACTCTTAGCTCGAAGATCTTGCTACCCCACCATGATGGTTTTCGCTTGCTTGTGACAGGACACGTTTCAGATAGAGCTACTCTCATAGCTTTACCATTTCATCCAGCTGTTGTTCATTGTCTGGCAAGTTAGGTAGGGGTGGCAACTCTTCAACGAGAGCAGTTCGAAACCTAGACCAGTCGGTCCTTCTGCGGTTCACTGTGTGCGGGATCGCGTCCGGGTGCTCTGCTAGGCTAAATTGTAGATACCGGTGATCCGAGAAAGAGTGCTCCAACGAGACTCTCCAGTCTTTGATCAAATGAATTACATCCTCTGATGCTAAAGTGATGTCCAAAACCTCTTGTCGGTTTTTAGTAATAAAAGTAGGCTCACAACCTACATTGCAAACAAGAAGATTGGTACCCAAAAGGTACTCGCGAAGCACTTCACCTCGCTGATTTGTGTCCGTACTACCCCAGACTATATGATGTGCGTTAGAGTTACACCCGAGGATTACGCTGGTGAAGCCTTTGCTGCCGCAATAGCTTCTTTTAAATTGGGAGAAAGTAGAGTACCATCATAAACCATACACTGCGCGACAAATGCTTAGGTTCACTCATATTTCCTTCCATGAAGCGGTAAAATAAAACCTTACTAGTTCAAGAAATGTTATTTTTGGAAGTATTAAATATCACAAACAAAATGAATGGACTGAATCCCCACAGGACATTTTCCTTAAATTACAGTAATTGATTTAATTCAAAGAGTCAATTTCCAGTGCGACAATTGCTTAGGTTCAGGGACGATTTTACCGTTTTACATAATGTTTTCGCTGAAAAATATTTCAGAAAAGTATGAAAGAGGATAAATACGAAAAAACAGGAGCATTTTTTTGTAATTTAATAGTGTGTATTTTCGCCATTTTTATTTATAATTTCATAAAGCCTTCGAGGCAGGTAATCGTATAAAGAATGCAGCACAGATATCGGTATTTTAGACCAAGCTGTCTTAATTCCATGAATTAACTCTTCTTTAGAGTCGTATTGTTTACCACTACTGTAAACCTCCCGAACAAACCACCCCCAAATGTTTAATGCCAGGGGAGATAGGCACCCAGTCGAACAAAGCTACATTTTTCTCCTCAATAAGCGATTTAACCACCCTCGCTGTATGAATTGGGGCAAGATCATATTGCAATATCCAAGGATCGCCTCCGTACATGACATTTATCATAGGGATTTCCTCTTCTAAGAGCTGTTTATAAGATGAACCGGTTTGGTAACCTCGTAGAATGACCAAGTCGATAGTTCCATGATATGATATGGCTCCCCATACAATAACGGAACCTATTCGGAAGTGATGGCGTGACAGGTACATAGGGTCCTTCCTATGTAATCATGATAGTAGGAGAACCCATCTGGACCGTCCACACAAAGCCGTTTTCCATCCGTTAATATTACCTGCCTCCATTGTGATGTCCAGTTCATGAATCTTGAGGCGAATTCCAGGCGCTGTAGGCGATGTTGCGGGGTTAAGGCTATTTTTTTCTTTAATCGTAAACGTTTTAAGCAAGATGAAGATCTAAGAACTCGTTGGATGGTCCTTACACCTGCTGATAACACCAAAATCTCCCCAAGCTTACGCGCAGTAAAGTTCGAGGCTTCTCTTAAGAGACTTCGCCTTGATGCACCGGAAATCGTTTTTTTTCTGCCTCCTGCGTATCGTCGGCCATAATTTCCACTATCTCGTATAAAATTATTAACAAGGTTCAAGCTCCGCTGAATCCGTATTGCAATTTGTCGGTTTGAATATCCTTCTTGCTTTAGTATGGAAATTGTCGCCTTTTCCTCGCAGAAATGTGATTTCCTTTTGACATTATCCACTATACGACTCACAGAGTATAACGCGAAAAAAAATGTTTCCACAAACACTTCTCACCAGGACGAGATAACTCTTTAAAGTAAGTGAACCTATACAATTGTCGCAGTGGAAATTGCGATTTTCATTTTAAAAAATTCCGTTAGCTATGCGAGTTGCTTAATAAAAATGTAATATTTATTAAAATAACCGTTAGTTGAGAGAGCATTATTTAAAAATTATTTCCGATCAGAGTACATAGAAATTATATAATTTTAATGGAAAATATCCATGAACCTAAGCATTTGTCGCGCAGTGTATATACCGAGGCAGCCCAGTACACCTTACCTTAGCTCCAGGCAGACTAAAGCAACATCTTTATCACTATGTATAATTAGGCAACAGAAAAGCCTAGATAGCTTTTCTAACAAGAACGCAGGACCGCGGTGTACCCTGTCCTGAAACGTAAAAAACAGTAAATTCGGAACACCTTAGACCCTTGACCAGATCTTGTGCCACTAAGGGTTCCTGAATAAAAACGATATCTTCTTTACCCTGGGATAAACGATGCATGAGAGCAGCTGACGCTGCTCTTGAATGGTGCAAGTTGATCTGTAGGAACTTCATCATTAAGTCCTCTCCACCACCGTGACATTCTCCTCATCCGTTCCGGATTCGTGAGAGTCCATTAATGGAGACGGTACAGACGCAGTGTCCAAAGCAGCCAAATCTGAGCAGAGGGAGATGCAGTCGTCATCCACCACCTCATCCCCAGATATACAGGCCGCGGAGTCCATACAGATAGTTTCTGAGGCGACATCTTCCACACGCTCAACGGGTGCGGAAATTGGCCTGCTTACTTCTTTCGAAGATTTCACAGCCCCGGTCCAACCGAAACAAAAGAGGTAGTAAGTATCTCACAAAAACAACTGTGTTGTAAAAGGTGTCCGCCAAAGAAAAACTCATCAGCCGCAAAAAGGATTGATATAAATACATTCCCGCCAAAATACTCGCATCTTGTCTCAATGATGGTGGTGGAGTAAATTTTTTTCAACGCTTATTGGCGGGGAGCTGAACGAGGGTACTATTTGCTACTATGTTCTTTTCTTGATAATTTTGAAGCTTCCAGTCTTATAGAAAATAAAAATGCGTTTTAGAACCTTATTTAGCTTTCCTTTGTATGGAACTCGTTTTTTTTTCTATACGATAAAAGTTCTTTCATAAATTTCTTAACATTGATTTTATTTTGTTATTAACCTTATTCAAGCTCCCCGCCAAATAGCGTTGAAAAAAATTTGCTCCACCACCATCATTGAGACAAGATGCGAGTATTTTGGCGGGAATGTATTTATATCAATCCTTTTTGCGGCTGATGAGTTTTTCTTTGGCGGACACCTTTTACAACACAGTTGTTTTTGTGAGATATCATATCTTTTTGCAGTTTTCGATTTACAAAATTCGTAAATATATTATGAACACGATATTCATTGCCCTATTGTCACGAATTTGTTTGAGAACAATAATTATAAGAATGATAAACCCCTTGCTAACCTTCGTCTCCTTGGTCTCCTTGGTAACCTTGCTCGCCTTGGTAATCTTAGTAACCGTAGTACGATGGCCTTGGTAGCTCTAGTAACCTCGCTAACCTTGGTATCTTTATACATAACATTAAACTTAATGATAACCCTAACTTTGACCATAACCCTGGCCTATACCTAAACCTCAAACTCAGACTCAACCTTAACCCAAACCCTATCCTTACATTTAACCCTAATAATAACGTTAACTGCGATGTAACAATAACTTTAAGCCTATCCGTTACCCTAAACTTGATTTTGACTTTAACCTTAGCCCTAAACCTTTACTTCATCTCTATCACATTCATCCTAATCTTAAATCTTAATTTTTAATGTAACCATTAAGCCTCACTGGGTACTCAATATGTGATTCAAATAACATCCATATTTCCTAAGTTCCACATTGCGCCTAAGACACATAGAGAAAGACATGTACATGTGAAAATATCCTTTTATCCCTCATCAAAGGTCCCGAAAACCTGTTGACTCCTGACGAGCATTGCTTTTACAACAATAAAGTGGTTTCATGACCAAGAATCAGGGATAGCTATGAAATTCACTATATAACTAACAGTACCTTTTTGCCTACCACAACAGGATCAAACCGGGTGGAATTACAAGAATAAATCTACATGCCAAATTTTGTTCAAATTAACTCATCAGAATTCCTTGAAAAATCGATTTTCCATATGCCATCATCACGTAACTCTGGTTTGATCACAGCAGAATACACCGTCTTGACAAAACCGATTTGGTGTCCCAGCGCCATATTTAAGCTTCCACCAAACCAGCGCAGAACGGTAGCGGTACGTGTCAGAATGTATGAAATAGTTTCCGCCGCGGTACACCACGGAGTACTTGTCAATTCTTGTGGTGCGTGTGTTGTGTGTACCGCGTACCGCTACCGCGCTGATTTGGTGGAAGCTTTAGGATCATCGGGATGAATGAAACAGTGCGTATGCTCATCCAATATTAAACTAATATGTACGTACTCGTATATATGAGACGAACCAAAACAGGAACTTTGACCCGCCCCCTCTCTTGCAGACGATCTAAAACTGAAAATTTTAGATACAAAAGATTGTTCGGTCCTACCAATTATACTATACTATACGATTCTTTTCTAGGCTTTTTTCGCGCCTATCCCCGACTTTAGCAAAATGCTTCCTTTAATACATATAAAAAGATTTAAGCGAGAAACTCTATGTATTTTTTCACATTTTCCGCTGTATCATTTTTTCTACTTCACGGATCGGAGCAAACGATAGCCTATGCACACCTTCACGACAGACTCTATCAATGGGAAAAGAGACCAAATCCGGAGATGCCCTCTGCAAGGCTGTAGCCCTGTCAATGAACGACAAGAACAACGAGAACGACGAGAACAACGAGAACAACGAGAACAAGATTTTTGAAAAAATGCGATTTTCAAACTATTATATCTCCGGTGTTTCTTATCGTATCATCTTGAAATTTTCTACACTTCGTAAGACGGCGCGAGCGACAACGCTTACCGAATTTGAAGACTCAGGACCAACCAGGGTCCGAGCTACAGAGGTCCGAAAACCCGTACTTGTTCCGTCGTGTAAACATAGTCTTAGTCGCTTCTCACTTTTTATTTGTTCAAATTTCTTCGTTTTTCTTTGGCGTGCGGGACGCTCCCGCGTCCCTAGATAAGTATAGAATAGTGAGAAGAATCTTGGAAATTTCAAATAGTAGGTATTGTACTTAATGTAGTCTACCAATAGATTTCCTAGAAAATGTAATATTTCTTGAGATAATAAGTATAACTCATTGTAATGTATACACGTACCATATGCCCGGCCATAATATTCGCTCCAACCGAATACACTCGTCAAATTACACCCATTTGCATGCCGAAACATCCATAAAGTATCTGTAACTTAAATTTATCACCAAGTAGCAGGATTCTTTGCCGTTCTCCCTTCAGTATCACGACGACGACGACATATCTTGATACGACGATGACAGCGCTGTAAAAATGCCAAAGTAATAGTAACAAATCTTAGACAACAGCGAGTGCCCTATTTTACGAGTCATATTCCCGGTGAGAGACAGAAATTCTGCTCACGTAGGTACTATACAACACACCGAAACAGACCAAGCAACTCCCTTAAAATCCTGGTTACGTGTTTTGCTAAACATGTTTTTCTTCTCGACTCCTTGTGACACATAACGAGGAGAACGTTCAACGAGTGCTCCTAGTATGTACTATTGCCAATATTAAACACCTTACCAAATTGCTGCAATCGTTTCGTACGTAGGTACGTATGTTGGACACTTTTTGCAGAGGAGTGGCATTCAACGCTGCTTCAACGCTGATACGTCGATGAAAACGTACGAAAAGCGTTATACATACTTATATTGGAGTTATTACCTTTGAATTTTACAACATCACAAGAAGTAAACACGTCATTCCAACAGATAATATTTTCTTTCTTCTTCCTCTTCCCTTTTTTTAGACTCGCAGTTATCCTGCCCGCGTGTGTTCTAGATCCTCCCTGAGGCAGGTGTTGTGAGTCTGCTGCACGAGCGTTTCAAAGTTTGGCAAGCCAGTACAGGGACACGACGTTCATATTTTGAAAATATATTTTGCCACCATTTCGATGAAGACTACACTAATGTCGATATGAATTTTTGATTTTTTATATATGCTTTCCGAATTTTGCTCATCCTTCATCCTGAATTATGAATTGTTGACACGTTTCTGTCGACGACAGAGATATGTGAATTGGATGGGGTGATACTAAGTACAAGTGACAGAAATAGTGTTGAATTTTTAGGTGAAAGGAAAGGTGAATTTTGCATTATCATAATAGATGAAATTATACTTGTTTTGATGTTGGAATTTTGATGTTCAATTTTGAAGGCCTGAATCGGAATTTATATGGGAGGAAATGGGCTTATTTGTAGGACAATTCGCGCATGAAGTTATCTTTGATGTCGAAATAAAAGGCATTCACCGATTTTCTTTTTTCAAACATGATACACATAATCATGCGTATTTTCACAATCATCTATTCATTACGATCAAAACCTTCCGCAATTGACCATATAAAGCATCTCCAGAAAATCCTTCATTTAGAATGGCCTCAAGTCAACCGCAAAAGTAATTCATTGTGTCCTCCCATAGACGACGGTAATATCGTATCAATAAAACCTAAAAGGATTGTCCAGTCCATAACAATTGCCTCAAACTGACTGATATAACTTAGTGCTATGGTCTGCAGCTCCATTGGACTCCAATTGGATGATTGTTGCTCCTTTTCATATATAAGCGACTGGATCACATCATGTTACCTACGTCGGACAGCTAAGAGCATCTCTCTAACCGAATCTTTTACATTGAACCGAATATACTCGTATCTTGTCCACTTCCCAATTCAATCAAATCTCTTCCCTTCTCAATGCCAACTTGCAAAGGATCAAGTCTTCAGAAGACATCCGTATAGTAGTCTCATATCCGGAACCGATACCCTCAAATGATTTGACCATTCAGATACACCATAGGACCAAAAGGATTTTGTACTGAAGATTTTCTACCTCAATGGAAACACACATACATTTTCGGTCAGTTTGTAAGTTTTGTAAAACGTTTTCTCCGACAAACAAACGTACAATCTTCGGATTCAGGTTATTGTGACAAACATTTTTGATAATCGGATTTCACATTTCACCGTCGTCCTGGTCCTTTTATTCCTATCGTTTTCTTCTCTTAATTGAAATGTGTCTAGTCAGTTAATTGAAACAACAAAACATTTCAAAAACAGAGTCCGAACAATGCAAATTGCCTCCAACCATCACATCGTCCCCGTCTGTACCACTTTAAACTCGTTACAAACTATCCAGGGGCAGAGTCTGCCAGCTTTTATGCTGACCAAATATCTCGTCAATCAATTTGACTTTTTCCATCTTTTATTCGATTTGCAGCGATTAACTCGAATCTTTGGGCACACAGCACACCGATTCAATGGCATCATCGGCACCAGAGCGAGGAGTTGCGAGAAGGAGTTGGAAATTGTAAACAAGTTTAGTCGAAGCACTTTACGGATTAATTTACACACGGTTGATTGAGGTAAATGAAGTTTTGTAAAAGTTTAACGAAGAGAGAGCGGCCGGGGGCGTGGAAAATGGAAAAGTTGCTCTTTGGTTTTATCGATGAATTCGGGTGGGCGATGAAAAGGATGTGTACTTGTACAAATTTTAGAAACTTTTTAGAAACTTGAGATGATTGGTCGGGATAAAACGGAGAAGAATGAGTTTAAGCAATAAATAGCATTGCAAGCTCAGAGACTATAGCCAACATTTTCCCTATATAGAAATTATATGAATTTTGGATTATTGTGTAACCCTCCGTCGGGCGCACCTCAAATCGAAACAAGATCGGGCGCACTCGGCCTGAGAGGCAACCCATCTATTTGGGTCCTTTTTTCTTAACATGTTACTATAAATTTCAAATACTTTTCGGAAATTAAGTTATTACTATCTGAGGGATGTAATTAAACTAAATATAGTTCCCAGAAACCTATATACTAAACAGTATAATTCAAAAATAAAATTATCGATTTACCAGAAAAGAACCAAGAGAGGAAATTTTATGAAAAATACCCCATCAATTGTTCGTTAGAAAAATTGAAATTAATGAAAGGCAGGCAGTCGAAATTGATAATCGTTATTTGAAAAGGTTCTTAATGTTCCAAATTAAATGTGGAAACTCATCTTTGATGCAGCACTTTCGCGTAGTTTAGGCACATTCTAAAATATGACGCGATCAGGCGCACCCGGCCTGTGAAGCCAGAGTCCTTACCACACAACTATCTAAAGGACCATGGAAAACTATAGGTAGGCATTGTGTGCGATTCTTAAACTTAGACGAGTAAACGGAGCTAAAAAGTTGTGAGCCTCTCCACTAGCGTGGAGCAGGGCAGAAACTATTTTGCTGGCCTGTCAGGCCGGGTGCGCCCGACGGAGGGGTGAAAACAAACCCTAACCTAAAGTTATTTTGAATTTTGAATTTTGAACTTTGAATTTTGAATTTTGAATTTTGAATTTTGAATTTTGAATTTTGAATTTTGAATTTTGAATTTTGAATTTTGAATTTTGAATTTTGAATTTTGAATTTTGAATTTTGAATTTTGAATTTTGAATTTTGAATTTTGAATTTTGAATTTTGAATTTTGAATTTTGAATTTTGAATTTTGAATTTTGAATTTTGAATTTTGAATTTTGAATTTTGAATTTTGAATTTTGAATTTTGAATTTTGAATTTTGAATTTTGAATTTTGAATTTTGAATTTTGAATTTTGAATTTTGAATTTTGAATTTTGAATTTTGAATTTTGAATTTTGAATTTTGAATTTTGAATTTTGAATTTTGAATTTTGAATTTTGAATTTTGAATTTTGAATTTTGAATTTTGAATTTTGAATTTTGAATTTTGAATTTTGAATTTTGAATTTTGAATTTTGAATTTTGAATTTTGAATTTTGAATTTTGAATTTTGAATTTTGAATTTTGAATTTTGAATTTTGAATTTTGAATTTTGAATTTTGAATTTTGAATTTTGAATTTTGAATTTTGAATTTTGAATTTTGAATTTTGAATTTTGAATTTTGAATTTTGAATTTTGAATTTTGAATTTTGAATTTTGAATTTTGAATTTTGAATTTTGAATTTTGAATTTTGAATTTTGAATTTTGAATTTTGAATTTTGAATTTTGAATTTTGAATTTTGAATTTTGAATTTTGAATTTTGAATTTTGAATTTTGAATTTTGAATTTTGAATTTTGAATTTTGAATTTTGAATTTTGAATTTTGAATTTTGAATTTTGAATTTTGAATTTTGAATTTTGAATTTTGAATTTTGAATTTTGAATTTTGAATTTTGAATTTTGAATTTTGAATTTTGAATTTTGAATTTTGAATTTTGAATTTTGAATTTTGAATTTTGAATTTTGAATTTTGAATTTTGAATTTTGAATTTTGAATTTTGAATTTTGAATTTTGAATTTTGAATTTTGAATTTTGAATTTTGAATTTTGAATTTTGAATTTTGAATTTTGAATTTTGAATTTTGAATTTTGAATTTTGAATTTTGAATTTTGAATTTTGAATTTTGAATTTTGAATTTTGAATTTTGAATTTTGAATTTTGAATTTTGAATTTTGAATTTTGAATTTTGAATTTTGAATTTTGAATTTTGAATTTTGAATTTTGAATTTTGAATTTTGAATTTTGAATTTTGAATTTTGAATTTTGAATTTTGAATTTTGAATTTTGAATTTTGAATTTTGAATTTTGAATTTTGAATTTTGAATTTTGAATTTTGAATTTTGAATTTTGAATTTTGAATTTTGAATTTTGAATTTTGAATTTTGAATTTTGAATTTTGAATTTTGAATTTTGAATTTTGAATTTTGAATTTTGAATTTTGAATTTTGAATTTTGAATTTTGAATTTTGAATTTTGAATTTTGAATTTTGAATTTTGAATTTTGAATTTTGAATTTTGAATTTTGAATTTTGAATTTTGAATTTTGAATTTTGAATTTTGAATTTTGAATTTTGAATTTTGAATTTTGAATTTTGAATTTTGAATTTTGAATTTTGAATTTTGAATTTTGAATTTTGAATTTTGAATTTTGAATTTTGAATTTTGAATTTTGAATTTTGAATTTTGAATTTTGAATTTTGAATTTTGAATTTTGAATTTTGAATTTTGAATTTTGAATTTTGAATTTTGAATTTTGAATTTTGAATTTTGAATTTTGAATTTTGAATTTTGAATTTTGAATTTTGAATTTTGCGTAAAAACCGAAATTTTCCCTAAATTTTGCAATCCAAAAGTTTACCCATCTCGCATTTATTTCAGCTTACCTTCGTCAGAGCCTTGACATAAAGTTGGCCAGACCACAAAGCCACGTGCCTTTGTGAAAATCTCCAAAATAATTTTCATTTTGAAATAAATTTTGAATTTTGAATTTTGAATTTTGAATTTTGAATTTTGAATTTTGAATTTTGAATTTTGAATTTTGAATTTTGAATTTTGAATTTTGAATTTTGAATTTTGAATTTTGAATTTTGAATTTTGAATTTTGAATTTTGAATTTTGAATTTTGAATTTTGAATTTTGAATTTTGAATTTTGAATTTTGAATTTTGAATTTTGAATTTTGAATTTTGAATTTTGAATTTTGAATTTTGAATTTTGAATTTTGAATTTTGAATTTTGAATTTTGAATTTTGAATTTTGAATTTTGAATTTTGAATTTTGAATTTTGAATTTTGAATTTTGAATTTTGAATTTTGAATTTTGAATTTTGAATTTTGAATTTTGAATTTTGAATTTTGAATTTTGAATTTTGAATTTTGAATTTTGAATTTTGAATTTTGAATTTTGAATTTTGAATTTTGAATTTTGAATTTTGAATTTTGAATTTTGAATTTTGAATTTTGAATTTTGAATTTTGAATTTTGAATTTTGAATTTTGAATTTTGAATTTTGAATTTTGAATTTTGAATTTTGAATTTTGAATTTTGAATTTTGAATTTTGAATTTTGAATTTTGAATTTTGAATTTTGAATTTTGAATTTTGAATTTTGAATTTTGAATTTTGAATTTTGAATTTTGAATTTTGAATTTTGAATTTTGAATTTTGAATTTTGAATTTTGAATTTTGAATTTTGAATTTTGAATTTTGAATTTTGAATTTTGAATTTTGAATTTTGAATTTTGAATTTTGAATTTTGAATTTTGAATTTTGAATTTTGAATTTTGAATTTTGAATTTTGAATTTTGAATTTTGAATTTTGAATTTTGAATTTTGAATTTTGAATTTTGAATTTTGAATTTTGAATTTTGAATTTTGAATTTTGAATTTTGAATTTTGAATTTTGAATTTTGAATTTTGAATTTTGAATTTTGAATTTTGAATTTTGAATTTTGAATTTTGAATTTTGAATTTTGAATTTTGAATTTTGAATTTTGAATTTTGAATTTTGAATTTTGAATTTTGAATTTTGAATTTTGAATTTTGAATTTTGAATTTTGAATTTTGAATTTTGAATTTTGAATTTTGAATTTTGAATTTTGAATTTTGAATTTTGAATTTTGAATTTTGAATTTTGAATTTTGAATTTTGAATTTTGAATTTTGAATTTTGAATTTTGAATTTTGAATTTTGAATTTTGAATTTTGAATTTTGAATTTTGAATTTTGAATTTTGAATTTTGAATTTTGAATTTTGAATTTTGAATTTTGAATTTTGAATTTTGCGTAAAAACCGAAATTTTCCCTAAATTTTGCAATCCAAAAGTTTACCCATCTCGCATTTATTTCAGCTTACCTTCGTCAGAGCCTTGACATAAAGTTGGCCAGACCACAAAGCCACGTGCCTTTGTGAAAATCTCCAAAATAATTTTCATTTTGAAATAAATTTTGAATTTTGAATTTTGAATTTTGAATTTTGAATTTTGAATTTTGAATTTTGAATTTTGAATTTTGAATTTTGAATTTTGAATTTTGAATTTTGAATTTTGAATTTTGAATTTTGAATTTTGAATTTTGAATTTTGAATTTTGAATTTTGAATTTTGAATTTTGAATTTTGAATTTTGAATTTTGAATTTTGAATTTTGAATTTTGAATTTTGAATTTTGAATTTTGAATTTTGAATTTTGAATTTTGAATTTTGAATTTTGAATTTTGAATTTTGAATTTTGAATTTTGAATTTTGAATTTTGAATTTTGAATTTTGAATTTTGAATTTTGAATTTTGAATTTTGAATTTTGAATTTTGAATTTTGAATTTTGAATTTTGAATTTTGAATTTTGAATTTTGAATTTTGTATTTTGAATTTTGAATTTTGAATTTTGAATTTTGCGTAAAAACCGAAATTTTCCCTAAATTTTGCAATCCAAAAGTTTACCCATCTCGCATTTATTTCAGCTTACCTTCGTCAGAGCCTTGACATAAAGTTGGCCAGACCACAAAGCCACGTGCCTTTGTGAAAATCTCCAAAATAATTTTCATTTTGAAATAAATTTCCCCATCAATTAATAATCCCTTGATTGTACATTGAACTGTATACAGGGTGTCCGGAAACTGCCGCATAAACGCACCGGATTATAATTCCTCAGTTGATTTCCAGCAAAAAAGTTTAAGGAACATACCCCCTCAGCTTAACTCTTTAGATGCTACAGGCATTTCAAGATTTTTGAAAAAATCATTTTCTTGCACGACTTAAAGCCTAATATCTCCAAAGCTAGACCAGCTAGAATCGTGAAATAAAATTATTATTACAGCCAAATTTACCTGTAAAACACACATAACCAGACTAAAATCGGACAAGAGGTTTGGTTTTTACAGAGCTTCAAAGTCAAACTTGCGTGATTTGACCCAAAAACAATCTTTTTTTCCATCTTAATTTTCTCCAACTTCTGCCTGCCAAGGTGAGGTGCTTGTACGATTCCTTTAAAAATTGGCGCATAGTCTTACGATCATATCTTTCTTACATCATTTTGATCTAGCTCTATTACTTCTTACAGTTTTTATACGTTAAGTGTAGAAAACTAGGATTAATTTTATCGTAAGACTATGCGCCAATTTTTAAAAGAATCGTACAAGCAACTTACCTTGACAGAAGTTGGAGAAAATTTAAATGAAAAAAAAGTTTGTTTTTGGGTCAAATCACGCAAATTTGACTTTGAAGTTCTGTAGAAACCAAACCTCTTATCCGATTTTAGTGTTGTTAGTTTTATGTTACAGGTAAATTTGTTGGCAGTAATAATCATTTTATTTCACTATTCTAGGTGGTCTAGCTTTCGAGATATTAGGCTTTAAGTCGTGCAAGAAAATGATTTTTTCAAAAATCTTTAAATGCCTGTGGCAACTAAAGGGTTAAGCTGAGGGGGTATGTTCCATACAACATTTTTGCTGGAAATCAACTGAGGAATGATAATCCGGTGCGTTTATGCGGCAGTTTCCGGACACCCTGTATAGTGGCATGGCAACATAATCTGCACTCTTCTAAAATCAAAATCATTTCGGCCCACAAACCCTTTTTCCATTTGTATCGTCTAACAATATTTTCAATCAGACACGACGAAGATATTTAACTTGTCATTAGGGGGTCGTTATATTGATTGGCCATTTACTGACTTCGTGTTTCAAGGAAACGCACAGAATGTTCGCGCTCGCTCGCTAAGGTATCAACAAGAGAACACGAAAAATATAAATTGTAATCATCTATCAAGTCTGATCCCTAAATGAATGGCCATTTATTATCTAAATAGGCCAGAGATACGCGCTTTCTGCACTTTTCTAACGATTCTATTTTCATTGTTTTTTTTTTCGGGAGAAAGTATTCAACAAGGACTTTGGCACGTGACTATGACCAGTGAACATTGACAAGGATTGATTAGGCGTGGGTAAGATTTTTGTTGTATACGAAAATGATTTTGTAATGACTTTTAAAGGTTATTAAGAAGAAGTAAGGTATTCGTGCCGAGGTTTAGAAAACAATAAGTTTTGAATGGAAGGCTAGGTTAAGAAATTCACATAAAATGATTTATGATTTCGATTTGTTCCACGCATGACAAATTTCAAGAACTTTTTTCACTGAATAAAGAATTACATTTGTAATGAAAAAAATCATTTTGTATTGTACAAGTAAATTAGTCCTAGGGATTTCCTACGTTCCATACAAATGATCCTTCCTTAAGACTAAATATTAGCCTTAACTTTCGAGAGAATATCACCGTCCTGAAATTTAAGTCAATTGTGACTTATGCTTGAAGTTGATAGCAAGTAGAATAAGTATGACCAAAGGGTGATCTCCCCTACTAAATTATACCCAGTCATATCTTTCATTATAATGTTGCTAAATACTTCAAATTTGTGTTAAATTGTAGATGTGGGGACATGTTGTACAGAAATATGTTAAGTGGGCCAGATTTTATTTCCCCTATTTCCCTACAAAACACTTGACATCGAATATTATGGGTTTTGTGTGTCTTCAGGGTCTGCATGGGTATAGGGATATAGGGTAATCATCGAGCTGTTCGCACGATTCGAACTCGTTTTGTTTTTATTCTTCTTCTTCTTCCTTGCCTCGTTCTTTATACCGCTCCATGGCTTCGCGTTGCTCGACCCGCGGTGTAGGCACATCGCCCGTTTTGGCGATAATATCTCAGCATATTTCTACAGGCAGCTCTATCTTGGATCGTGTCATCGCCGAGACCAATGCGTTGTTGTTTTGTTTTTATTACTATGGTAAAAATTGAAGCAAATAATTAACGATAACTAATTTACCTAAAAACATTTTTAAGGAATTTAATCGCCACCAGGACATGACCAGGACACATCCCACATTGATACAGTTCTGAAAACTCAACTTAATTCACTAATACAACCCAAATGACATTTCAACTATTTAACCCTGAATTTTGACCCCAACTATAGTACTTGATTATCAAAATAAATATGAATGCAGACGAGGTCGCAAATATTATTCATCCGTAACCAGAAAAACTAAAAATCATTCTTCCGTTAAATTGGAAAAGCCCGTTCAGAGCCGGAGGCTCTTTAACGTTGTCCCGGGGAGGAAGACGATGTTTTCATTTCTCTCTTTTTGTTATGGTCAAATTCTTGTTTGCTCTTTGTTTCACAATGGCCGCTGGACCATTTATTTGGTTATTCCGTATACGTACACATTCCTTGTACGTATATGAACAGTAAACTAAAAGGGATTCAAAATCTGTTTATTCTGCAATAAGTTTCGAATACAATTTGCAATATAGACGTTGGACGAATGATCCTGATGGGTATAATCTGATTTAGACTATTCGTTCGTCTATAGGCTTCGATATGTAGAGAGAATAGAGAGGATAATTTGAATTTATTGGCAGTGAAGCTTTGTGTTTATATTGTAGATATATGAGTCCCATAGGACTTTAGTAAATAAGCAGCAGGAATTTTGGAATTATGGCTAATGTTGAGGAATGAGGAAAGAATGAAGGAAATTACTTAATTTTTGAGTAGTCAATTGAACTCTTTGATTTACATGACTTCATTTTTGCTGGAATCGCAATTCACGGCCTGGCTCTGGCTCTGTGCATCCTTTTAATTCCAGATAATTAAATAATTATATAAAACACAACTTTCGACGATTAGTCACTGGCGGCACCTTTGGTTAAGCATAAACCCTTCCACCTAACAACTTTAGTTTCTCGTGAAGGCAAGGCAGAGAATCAAATTAACCATATTGCTGTTTCAAAGACATGGAAAAACTACCTCTTAGACGTCATGTCGAAGCGTAGGGCTAATATTAGCAGCGACCACGCAAATGAGTAAACGAGTAAGTTAGCAACTCTGCTGCTAATGACTCACGGCTGAATACCGTTCACTAAAACGGCGTGTAGGGAAGTGTCAGACAGTGGCGGATTTACCCATTTGCCGCCAGTAGGCTTTTAGCATATTGCCGCCTCTACTGAAACCCTACTTTTCGTCGGGGAAAAATTACGCTTTATTCACCAATTATTTTCAATTCACACCTTATACTTAAATACGTATGATCTTCGAGCTTTCCGCTTCGTGGGTCCTGAGCATTCTTCAATATTCATCACAGAGTGCAAATAAAAAAAAATTATGCAGAGCGTAAAGCTTATGCAATAAATTTTCTGCTTGGAGGATCGGTTTAAAGTGGTGAATCCTTAACTTTCCTAAGGCTCAAATATTGATGCCGTTTATGAATTATGGTTTGCTTATATGCCACCATTTTGAATCAAAATTATTTCAAAATCCCCCGGAGGAAATCCGTTGTTGCAATACATCGGCCAAACATTTTAAATTCTTTGATTAAAAAGAAAAGGTCTAACCAAATCTATTTGATGAACACCGCTAAGAATATTTGAGCCGAAAAAAAAATCAAAAATCACTTGATATTGCTGATTTAAATTGATGCCTAAGCTCGCGCTTCTTATATAAACGGCATCAGTCAACTTGTCATTTTAGGATATAATTATCCTTGGTAGAGCACTTGCGGATTGTGGTCGCTCCAGTAATGGCAATTATGTTTTTCGGGGTATCTCTGAAGCCATGGTGATGGCCAAACTAACGACGGAAAAAAACACATATTTTTGGTTTTTAGTCAAAATTTTCTCGGGGAGCGCAAGGCTCAGAAGACTTCATAAGGGAATATGAACTGGAACAAATTTGAAGCGACTGGTGAAAGGGAATATCTTATAATAAAAAATTGAAAAGAAATTTGATTTGTCTCTATATTATGTGGCAACTACAGTGCTGATAATGCTTCAAATATGAGAGTCGCATTTAAGATACAGATATACCAATTTAAGAGAAATTTAAAAAGTAATCTAGAAAAGTGTATTCTTCTTCCCTAATTATTAGATTAATTTTTTTTAGTGTATTCCATTTCTGCGTTTCTCACATCAATTTTTGCAATTTCTAAGAGGCGCCACAGACCCTCCGATCGATCGGCCAGATTTTTTGATTGTGAGATAAATCGGAAGCTGTATGGGATCATCGGATTCATTTTTTTGATTTGACATGTGGAACGTATTGCCAATGGAATTTTCCGTACAAGCTGTCATGACAATCATGTGTTCTCAGTTGCTGATTTTTTTACATAAACCTGTGGTTGTTCTTCATGCTGTGAATGTGGCGGTCTTTCGCCAGCAGATCGATTGTGGGCAATCGATTGCCCAATCGATCGGCCGAGAAATCGTGAGGTTTGTGTCGCCTTTAATATGTCGAACTGACAAAAAGCCGAAGCAGCAAATGTTGTTCGAAGGTTGAGCATAGCAAGTCATGAAAAAGAGCAGGAAGGATCTTGGTTTCGAATTTAAGCTTAAATGGTCTTCAATACTTACCCTCAGTGTTTGACGCTCTTAGACACTGGCGACAAATGCCTTTTCGTGTTGATATCTAACTGAGGGTCAAAATACGCCTCGCCTATTTCAAAACCGATGATAAGTGCTACTTCCTAAAGTCCTCCACGGCAGTGTGAACAACCTAAAACATATTTTGCCAGATTTTGCCGCCCCCTGAAATTTGCCGCCCTAGGCTCAAGCCTACTCAGCCTACTGGTAAATCCGCCACTGGTGTCAGATGTGACAAACTCATCAACGCATGCACAGCGAATTAATTAAATAAATAGGATAGCTCAAGTCTTTTTTAGTGCCGAGTAGGTACGAGCTAAGGACTTGCAACCGATTAAAACCATTCCGTAACGGAATCGAGGTCGTGCAGAGATAATCTGATCTTTTTAGCCAACTTGATACTCCGAAAGTTCAACTTACTATAATTAAATAAATAGGATAGCTCACATTTTTTTAAGTGCCGAGCAAATACGAGCTAACGATTTGCAGCCGATCAATACTATTCCATAATGGTTTTCTAGATAGTGCTTAGCTAGCTTGATATAAGTTGCTGAAACGGCAGTTTCAGGCATTTGTATGCGACACCACGTGTGAGTGTCATTAATTGATAATGATGACATTATTGGATCATGTAATTTCGCTTATCCCCTAGTCTTTGCAAGCTGAAATTTGTCCGTTAGTGTGGTTCTGTTTCCGTGAAGAGGTTGACCAAACAACCTGCTGATGGTTTTTTGTCACGGAGGACTAATAGCGTAGTTCTTTTCGAAGGGGGAGGGGATCAGTGGTGAGGATTATTTTTTTTGCAGCATAGGAGAAATGCGTTAAACTCACTGGAGATGGATGCGGTAAACATAGGTCTCAGAGCTTGTCGGCTGCATACAATAATGTTCTGCAGAGCGAGGAAGCAGGACATAAATACGTTGAGGCAGCCTCTGGGAAGTAATACCGAAAGAGAGTGGCGTAACATTTTTCAAATTTGATGTGTTCGAAATCAAAACGGGGGCGGGGGCCTATTTTGTTCATACAGTCGAGTTTTCGATTTATTTTATATCCAATCCATAAGAATCTGCGGCCTTAGTCCGATGTTGGATGTGGTTGAATTGTCACGCCAGTTATTTATTTATTCTTTATTTATAAAATAGTTTCCGCTGAAATTGCTGTTTTCTGTTCCTCATTCGTTACTTTGTTACAACTATTTTTGAATCTTTCCTCGGTGGCTCAGTGGTAGAGATGAAACTCTATCTCTGAGTTGCAGATGCGTGGGTTCCATCTCACTGTTACCATGGATGTTTGTGTTGTCTATAAAAATTCTCCTATCGGCTCCCGGTTCTTCGACGCAAATCGTCCCGGAGCTACCCATAGTTACAACGGTCAAGAGCTGCCGAAACTCTCTTCAATTTAAGAGGAAAAAAATCCCTTAAGTTGCTACAACAGCAAATATTTTTAAAACAGAAATTATTGTTCTGCAATTAATTTTTAATAAGCAGCCCTCACAGCTTTATTTGTGTGTCAGTCAATCTGAAATGAAAACTCGCCAAAATGATTGAAAAATTCGATTATTTGATATGGAAGTTCGCAAATTTTACATGGAAATTCGTTAATTTAGTATGGAAATTCGTTGACATGATTTTGAAATTTATCAATTAGAAATGGAAGTTAAAATTAATTTTTCCTAGAACTTTTTAAATAAAAACTCATCTTATCTTGATTGGGAAAAGTAATCAATTTGAAATGGAAAATCGTCAATATTAATTGGAAAATCATTAATTTGACGTGGAAATTTGAAAATTTGATATGGAGATTCGCCAATTGTATTGGAAATTCGTCAACTTGATTTGCAAATTCATCAAATTAATTAATTAAATGAAAATTCGCTATTTTGTAATGGAAAGCTGAACAATATTAGAAAATTCGTCTAAATTATTTTGAAATTTGTAAATTTGTCATGAAATTTCGTCAATTAGAAATGAAAAGTCATCAACATGACTTTGAAATTGATGAACATGACTTAAAAATTCGTCATCATGATGAAAATTTGTAAATTTGGGATGTGTTTGTGTCACTATTTTAAAAGCAATAAAGCGGCAGAAGTTCAGTACTTCTGACTACGTTTTAGTGCGTACGTTTTATTTGAAACAAATATGGCTCTCGGTTTTGGGGGCCGTTTTAGCTTGAGGGCCCGTATTCCACTGAACACATGGAACACCTTACGTTACGCCACTGCCGAAAGATGATCCAACTGATGAGTGAACGAGATGGTTGTGACAAAAATCCTACATAACAGCATAAGGCAATATTGTTGAAGTTCAAGCCGCTCATGTGCCGTTGTATCATAAAAATTTTCTTAGTAAATCTGTGATCTGTTCTTGTGGCAGTCAGTGTTGTGCAATTACGCGTAATCTTTGGAAGTCTACGTTACAACGTAGACAAAGGCGTAGACAACGTATACAATGTATACAATGCATACAATGTAAAGAATGAAGACAATGAACTGTCACTGGTGTGATATTGTTTTAAATGCACCCTAAAATTTGCATTGGTTGAGTTCAGAGTTTTGAATTTTTTTTTCAGTAAATGCCAAACATGTTAATGATTCTGAACTCATCCATTAATTTGGCAATACCAAAATTGAATTAATGTTTAGCATGTATCTTCCCGTATGTTTTGCAATCATTTTCATATGGAGTAGAGACGCTATTCCAGGTTGATTGGGACCAGTGGCGAACCCACGTAGAGGTTTTGGGGTTCAAACCTTCTCCGAAATTGCTCGATGTAATATAAGATACAAATCGGTTTAATACAAAAGCAGGACGTTTCCGACAAAAATAGTTCTAACAGTCGGAAAATTAGAAAATTGAGGAAGTAACTCAGTATCACAGAGATGGTGCTGCGCTAAGATGCTTTTCGAAAGGCTCTTCAAGTACCACAATTTACGTGTGTAGGGTATAAATATTAGAGAGTTTTAGTATGTCGTTGAAAATATAACGATAGCCCGAATAGGCTTTGACATTTTCTACGTAAAATTCGCTTGCCTGTCGTACGCAAAACAGTATTCCACAATTTTTCTTGTCCCCCCTTTGTCATGTAGGCATAGGTGTATTTCCGTGAATTTAACTGACTATAAACAGCTGCAATTGTGGGTTTATGATATTTTACTTGTCGGCTATGCCTACTTGGAACATGCAAAATTGTGGTATACTATTTTGCGTACGGCACGCAAGCGAATTTTTCACAGAAAATGTCACAGCCTATTCGAACTATCGTTATATTTAAACCGATATGCTAAAACTAACTTTTAATTCAAATTCAAACCTCAACCTTTTTCATAAAACCCCTCCCGAAATATTTTTCTGCGCACGCCACTGATTGGGACCGAACTCTATCCGGATTTTCGGATTGAACGAATTTTCGAAATGCACTAATTGTCATCCTAGTGGATAGTATTTATAATACAATCCTTAAAAAATTGCCTATTTATAGTTAAATACTAATTATAAAAAGAAATTGTGGCTTAAGACGAATTTGAATTATCCAAATTCCGGATTTTCGATGGTTGGATTATCAGGGTCTTATTGTAGTTTGAGTAAATCGATTAAACATGAGGCAAGTTTCAAATTAAAGAGTTGGAAATAAATAAAAATGGAGCTACCCCATCTCGCTGCAAAACTCTTAATTATTTACATTGTGCCTATACACCGCTCGCGTAGACAAATGGTCAATTGTCTGCATACATACTCTAGGCGTCGACAACGATGTAGATTACCTCGGGGTAGACTACTTGCACAACGCTGGTGGCAGTCACACTATCTGAAAAACAACGCTTGAAGTAATCCAAATATGGCTGAGGATTAGCCCGAAAACCGAACTCCGCAAGCATGTGTACAGCATTGAGTCTTCGGGATTCTAGTCACCTCACTCATAGTAAGTATCTAGAACGGATAGCAAAAAAATCATATTTTTGAATAAATTATTTCTTAACCTTCGGGCGGGCGCAATGCATCTGACAGATTAAGTGACCAGTTTTTGTTACGCCAATCAGCGATATGGAAAGGGAGAGATCTGAAACTCATAGTAGCTTAATCTTTATCGATCAGCTACCCGAAGCAGTTTTGAGTTTTTAGCTACCATATGTCTGAGGGGCGGGAGGAGATAAAATAATCTCTCAGATGTATTGCGCCCGATTGTGTTATTTTTTCTTTTCTATGAAAATTTCCACTGGTTATACTCTTCACATTGCGTAATAATGTTGTGTTGACTTTTAGGCTGAGCAAATCGTTCAAAAGTGTGTTTTTAGTAAAATAAGACCACATTTTTTAAGCGGTCGAGTTTTTGGAGGTTTTTTATAAATTGAAGGGATTGAAAGCGGGATTTTCTTAGAAAATTTAAAATGTGAAGGGTATCAAACTTTCCTAGCCGGTATTTGTTCTAAAATTTCTTAGAACTGTTTATAAAAGACAATGGAAACATAAATAAGAGTGTAAAATATACAGGAACTTAGTTTCGTCCTATTTTCTGCACTTAATCTGTCAGATGCATTGCGCCCGATCGTGTTAGGATTAGTATTGCGCCCGCCGGAAGGTTAAAATTGAAAACGAACCGAACAATACGCAGAACACAGTAACACCATGAAATATAACTGAATGCTTTCCCTCACATAATGCAGCAACAGAAATTTTTATTTGACGTACAAAAACCAAATTGATCAGATCCGTTTTAAAAATTCAACAATATTCTACAGCTTCCGTGATGGAAATCAAATTTTAATCGCTGAAAAAGTTGACAGCTTCCAGCTACCTACATATGTAGCTAGCTGCTCACATATTCCACATCGTGTTCAAAATTCCTACAAATTAATCAAATTAAATATTGTCATACATTTTGCTTTTTTAGCTCGTCCTCGTTGTCCCGTTGTTTTATTTGCAGGAAAATTGGCAAATCGTGTTATACGGAAAATTGACAAACATTTATGACAGATGTCCATATGTTCATAGGCCGATCCGATCGATGTTTTATTCTCCGAATATAGTAAATATTACGATTTGTTAATAAACAAACAGAATATCCGATTAGAGAAAATTTATAATTTTTTAAACGGACATAAGCATGATTGAATTATTGTTGGGCAATTAGGAGCAATCAATAAATTGATAGCTGGTAATTGCATGAATGTTAAATGGTGTCCATACCTAGCTTGATAATTAGTTGAATTTTATGATAATAGGGTAATTTATGAGTAGTTATGTGTGGGTGTGTACGGTAATAATTATGGCGGGTGCACTGAATGCGTATACATTTCATTGCGTGTCATATACTCGTATTACTACTTAATAGTGTTAATTGGCCATCGACATCGGTTGAAATCGTCATAAAATGATGTTCTGCTATTCACTACTTTATGAGTCTTATCAGTGGCGTAGATAAGGGGGTATCAAGGGGATCAATCCCCCCTCCTTCCGTCACACATTTCTTATTATTACTTTAGGTACATAAAACAAAGCAAACGTGTGTAGTGTTTCATAAAAACGTGAAACCATTTTCAGAACAGCAATAGAAAATTTAGCACTTCCTCATACCATCGATGGACGTCTTTGTTGTAGAATCGATTCAAAGAATTTTTTCCTCATAAATCGAGTGAATCCTGGTCGTTGCTCCGAAACAATTTATATAGTGGAACCAGCTGATGTAGAGACTACACAAAAATTCATGCTCACAATGGGATTCAAACGAACGTTCAGCTATCATTCATAGTCTTAAGCGCAATTCACCACAAGAGTTTGTTTGGAATTTCAAATTTAAAGCTTGATGTAAGAAATCGTAAATTAATGCGAAACTTTGTTTTTCACTAAAACACTCAACACATTTTAGAAAACTCTGCTCTCAACAGGGATTTGGAGCGACACTTTTTTTCGCTCCGCTCCGCTCCCGCTCCGACCGATTTGAAACCGCTCCGCTCCAGCGCTCCGCTCCGACTAAAATTTTTTCGCTCCGCTCCGCTCCATTACAAACATACAACAAAACTTCATTGTTCTTAGTAAATATTTATAATTTTCCGCGAATTCATCAATTCAACTTATATCTGCTTACGTATTAAAGAGTATGGCTTAAAAGGTGCGTTTTATTCGATCAAGTACAGAACAGGATAGCACCAATTTCGTACAAATTTGAACATAAAATTGAGTTGTTCTAGATAGGGTGTCCGGAAACTAAACTATCGCATAAGCGCACCGAAATATGATTATTAATGTAATTTCCAGCAAAATAGGCGTACCGGAAATATCCCGATTTCTTAACTCCTTAGCTACCAAAAGCATTTAAAGATTTTACAAAAATGCTACCACTAAGACCTCCGTCGGAAAAAAATTTATATGAAGTAAGATCACAAAATTTTGTCTTTGAAGCTTTTTTACACAACTTAAACTGCTTATCCGATTTTTATTGGGTTTATTCTTAGGAAAAATTGTTGGCCACGACCGAAAGAAAATATGTAGGTAATATGAGTATTAAATTGTTGAAAAATCTTTAAATGTCTGTGGTAGCTGAAGAACTAATAATTCTGGCTTTTTTTATACTCCTTTTTGCTGAAAATATCACCAGGAATCATATTTGGGTGCCTTTATGCGATAGTTTTCGGACATCCCGTATAGAACGATATCTGTAAAATTGTTATGGAAGCTGTCCTGTACTCCATTCAATAAAATGCATCTAATAACTAATTTAAAATAAAACGGGCGTTTCATTCAGCGAGTACAGCACAGGACTTTTCTGTCATTGAGTTTCACAATAATCCGAAATTTCGCAAGTCTCTCAACGAAATCTTCGCCTTTAAATCGTCAAAAATTATCAAATAGTGCCATAAAATGAAAAAATTAAATTTTTTATCTCCGAATTTTCTTGATTTTTTACTTCGGAGCGGAGCGGAGTGGAGCGACTTTCAAAGCAAAAATCGCTCCGCTCCAGCCTGCTGAAAACCGCTCCACGCTCCGCTCTTTCGCTCCGAAATTTTAGGTCGCTCCGCTCCGCTCCATCGCTCCGCTCCAAATCCCTGGCTCTCAAGCATGTTAAGTCAGCAAATTGTGCTCGCTTTCATTAGTAACTTCCTGCAGTTGTTTTCATAAAAAAATTTCCTTGAAAAACTGGGCAGCCGCAAAACTTAAATTAGCCGGATTTCTTCAGGGTTTTCAACGTGCATGGATTATTTTTATAAAAGCACTATCTCGACAGTTTTTATAGAGAATAAGGGCAGAGCTAGTTAAATCTGCGGAACCTAGCCAAATTCCAATATTAGTATTTCCGAGGGAGGGAGCTCTGGCAATGTGTTATGTGGTTCGATCCCTCATATTGCTGAAATCCAAACCAGCTTGTTCGTAGTTTTCCCTCCAATACTAGATGAATCAATGCAATCGGAACCAACTGAAGAAATCCACGCTAACGTTTGGTGAATTGAACTTCCATGAAAATTATGGAAAACAACTCCAAAATAATGCCTTTGGACACAAGATTTCTCACAAAAGAGTCTGTTTTAAATGCCGTTATGCGGCCAGCGCTTATGCGACTCCCTATTTCCCATTTCATATGAATTTCCTCGGGATCTCAATATCTATTTAGACGTGCTCTCCTGTCACTCATCAGACCTAAACAAAAGCCAAACTTTAGATCGCATCTTCCGGAAATCAAAGCGCGGCATATCGCATATAAATGAAACAAAAAAATGCATGCTTTGTCCTCTATTTGAAAATTGGGTAGCCCTCTCTTTGGCAAAAAATAGGGATCATGCAATGTCCTTAGTTCTGGTGAAAAGGAGAGGCGGAGAGGAGTAATTCTCCAATTAGTATCTTTTTTTAAAGAATGACCTAGTTAGCACATTTGCTTTTCGAAAGTAGGGCGGGTGCTAACATCATAGACGTAAAACTTATGCATGGCCTCGAAATTTATAGCAAATATAGCTAGCAGCTACGGTGTCCTACAAGTTTGTAAATTTTAGAAATATATACTCACGAATTACTTTATCGTTTTCATTATTTCCCTTTTTTGGACATATAACTGTTTTGAGGTGTTCCCGCCAGAAAAGCGGCGATGCTAGGTGTTCTATGACTCCGAAAAGTTTGGGAACCACTGATCTAACCCAATATAAAGGTCTGGTACTCCAATCATAGTAGCGAAAATTTGTACGAAAATTAGAATACTGTGGATTCACTCACCGTAGTAAAAAAGCCAAAATTATTTCAAGACACAATTTTTTCGTATATGTATGACAAAATTGCTATCTATTTTGCACCAAAATTTGCTGAAGAAACGGCTAATTTGAAGTGTAATAAATACAGAAATTTTTATTCTGAAATGCAACGTTTGATAACCGTAAAAGTATAAGCAATTTTGCAGAATGATCCCCCTCCTCTCCGAAAAGCTATCTACGCCACTGAGTCTTATATTTAAACAATTGCGCAATTTACTTCTTTTATGATTATTCTTTTTCCATTATATTCCTTCAATCGAAAATACTATTCTAATCTGTCTAGCTAAAGTCTATTTCAAATAAGTCCTGCGTGTTCGTGATTGCCTTTTATTTCAATAAAATATGGCGTTTTCGCCGATTACTCGTTCGTAAGTGAGTAGTTCATAAATCCAGCACTTGCGGCCCACTAAACTATCAACAATAGTCTAATCAAATATACAAATAGACAACATTAACCCTCGGGACGAAAGTTTCCGGCATTTATTTCAATGTTTCCGGAATAATCGATATTTAGACTGATTTGCCTCCAATATAATGGCCACCACAATATAGAGCACACAGAACTCACTCAGGTTGCCCATATCTGTTGCTTCATCGTTCCCGCCACTTACTCTGATTGTTTCCGAATCCTTGACAGGTGCGCCCTCTGCCCGTATCGTATTGCCTTCCGTACGGCACCAACCGACTTATCACGCCCGCACCCCATCCTGAGGTCGAAATGAAAGGACTCTGTCGAATGTCGTATCCCATTATTGGCTTGTCTTGTGGATTTTGAAAGAATTGCAGCCATATAGACGGAAGGCATTATGACTGCGCGTTGCTTGAATCCTTGAAGGACGCGCGCGATTGAATGT
This sequence comes from Microchrysa polita, assembly GCA_949715475.1. Taxonomy (NCBI): domain Eukaryota; kingdom Metazoa; phylum Arthropoda; class Insecta; order Diptera; family Stratiomyidae; genus Microchrysa; species Microchrysa polita. The sequence continues at coordinate 43,413,015 of OX454415.1, read as the reverse complement.
GAATGCGATGAAATCGACAGGTACGGATAAGTATTGAGTTCGAGTCGTTTAAATGGCGATAATCGAAATGTTTATCAATCATTGTCATCGAACACGCAATATCCAAAATCGTTTCTTTGTCACATCGAATTGAGGTTGCGATTGATTTCCATGATTAGGCGAGTCTTTCAGTTCTTCCTTCAAGTTTTTTCAGGGCTTCTGTGTTCTATATCTAACGTGCAAACAGATAATTTCATAAATTGATTCCGAAAGGTGAGTTTGATAAAAATGGAGAGCAAAAGGGTTAGAGTTTTGATTTTACGGGGAATCCAATCAAATTTAATGATACGAACGTCGTGAATCAATAAATTTGTAGGTGTGCATGATGGGTGGTGTTCTTTATTTTTTCTGTTACCTGAAAATAGGGTAATAATGTAAGTGTGATATTTATTAGGATTTTAGGCGACAAAAAAGGGGAAGTGAGAACTTTTCTTAATTTGCTATAGTCCTAGTATTTATATAAAAATTGTGGACTGTAAACAGGATTGGAAAAGATCTCAAAAACAAAACAAAACTAAAAACTCAAAATTCCAATTTCCAACTTTCAAATTCCAAGTTCCAAATTCCAACTTCCAAATTCCAAATTCCAAATTCCAAATTCCAAATTCAAAATTCAAAATTCAAAACTCAAAATTCAAAATTCAAAATTCAAAATTCAAAATTCAAAATTCAAAATTCAAAATTCAAAATTCAAAATTCAAAATTCAAAATTCAAAATTCAAAATTCAAAATTCAAAATTCAAAATTCAAAATTCAAAATTCAAAATTCAAAATTCAAAATTCAAAATTCAAAATTCAAAATTCAAAATTCAAAATTCAAAATTCAAAATTCAAAATTCAAAATTCAAAATTCAAAATTCAAAATTCAAAATTCAAAATTCAAAATTCAAAATTCAAAATTCAAAATTCAAAATTCAAAATTCAAAATTCAAAATTCAAAATTCAAAATTCAAATTCAAAATTCAAAATTCAAAATTCAAACAAATTCAAAATTCAAAATTCAAAATTCAAAATTCAAAATTCAAAATTCAAAATTCAAAATTCAAAATCAAACTTCAAAATTCAAAATCAAAATTCAAAATTCAAAATTCAAAATTCAAAATTCAAAATTCAAAATTCAAAATTCAAAATTCAAAATTCAAAATTCAAAATTCAAATTCAAAATTCAAAATTCAAAATTCAAAATTCAAAATTCAAAATTCAAAATTCAAAATTCAAAATTCAAAATCAAAATTCAAAATTCAAAATTCAAAATTCAAAATTCAAAATTCAAAATTCAAAATTCAAAATTCAAAATTCAAAATTCAAAATTCAAAATTCAAAATTCAAAATTCAAAATTCAAAATTCAAAATTCAAAATTCAAAATTCAAAATTCAAAATTCAAAATTCAAAATTCAAAATTCAAAATTCAAAATTCAAAATTCAAAATTCAAAATTCAAAATTCAAAATTCAAAATTCAAAATTCAAAATTCAAAATTCAAAATTCAAAATTCAAAATTCAAAATTCAAAATTCAAAATTCAAAATTCAAAATTCAAAATTCAAAATTCAAAATTCAAATTCAAAATTCAAAATTCAAAATTCAAAATTCAAAATTCAAAATTCAAAATTCAAAATTCAAAATTCAAAATTCAAAATTCAAAATTCAAAATTCAAAATTCAAAATTCAAAATTCAAAATTCAAAATTCAAAATTCAAAATTCAAAATTCAAAATTCAAAATTCAAAATTCAAAATTCAAAATTCAAAATTCAAAATTCAAAATTCAAAATTCAAAATTCAAAATTCAAAATTCAAAATTCAAAATTCAAAATTCAAAATTCAAAATTCAAAATTCAAAATTCAAAATTCAAAATTCAAAATTCAAAATTCAAAATTCAAAATTCAAAATTCAAAATTCAAAATTCAAAATTCAAAATTCAAAATTCAAAATTCAAAATTCAAAATTCAAAATTCAAAATTCAAAATTCAAAATTCAAAATTCAAAATTCAAAATTCAAAATTCAAAATTCAAAATTCAAAATTCAAAATTCAAAATTCAAAATTCAAAATTCAAAATTCAAAATTCAAAATTCAAAATTCAAAATTCAAAATTCAAAATTCAAAATTCAAAATTCAAAATTCAAAATTCAAAATTCAAAATTCAAATGCAAAATTCAAAATTCAAAATTCAAAATTCATAAGTGAATAAAATACAGGGCTTCTGTGTTCTATATCTAACGTGCAAACAGATAGATAATTTCATAAATTGATTCCGAAAGGTGAGTTTGATAAAAATGGAGAGCAAAAGGGTTAGAGTTTTGATTTTACGTGGAATCCAATCAAATTTAATGATACGAACGTCGTGAATCAATAAATTTGTAGGTGTGCATGATGGGTGGTATTCTTTCTTTTTTCTGTTACCTGAAAATAGGGTAATAATGTAAGTGTGATATTTATTAGGATTTTAGGCGACAAAAAAGGGGAAGTGAGAACTTTTCTTAATTTGAAGTGAGAACTTTTCTTAATTTGCTATAGTCCTAGTATTTATATAAAAATTGTGGACTGTAAACAGGATTGGAAAAGATCTCAAAAACAAAACAAAACTAAAAACTCAAAATTCCAATTTCCAACTTCAAATTCCAAGTTCCAAATTCCAACTTCCAAATTCCAACTTCCAAATTCCAAATTCCAAATTCCAAATTCCAAATTCCAAATTCAAAATTCAAAATTCAAAATTCAAAACTCAAAATTCAAAATTCAAAATTCAAAATTCAAAATTCAAAATTCAAAATTCAAAATTCAAAATTCAAAATTCAAAATTCAAAATTCAAAATTCAAAATTCAAAATTCAAAATTCAAAATTCAAAATTCAAAATTCAAAATTCAAAATTCAAAATTCAAATTCAAAATTCAAAATTCAAAATTCAAAATTCAAAATTCAAAATTCAAAATTCAAAATTCAAAATTCAAAATTCAAAATTCAAAATTCAAAATTCAAAATTCAAAATTCAAAATTCAAAATTCAAAATTCAAAATTCAAAATTCAAAATTCAAAATTCAAAATTCAAAATTCAAAATTCAAAATTCAAAATTCAAAATTCAAAATTCAAAATTCAAAATTCAAAATTCAAAATTCAAAATTCAAAATTCAAAATTCAAAATTCAAAATTCAAAATTCAAAATTCAAAATTCAAAATTCAAAATTCAAAATTCAAAATTCAAAATTCAAAATTCAAAATTCAAAATTCAAAATTCAAAATTCAAAATTCAAAATTCAAAATTCAAAATTCAAAATTCAAAATTCAAAATTCAAAATTCAAAATTCAAAATTCAAAATTCAAAATTCAAAATTCAAAATTCAAAATTCAAAATTCAAAATTCAAAATTCAAAATTCAAAATTCAAAATTCAAAATTCAAAATTCAAAATTCAAAATTCAAAATTCAAAATTCAAAATTCAAAATTCAAAATTCAAAATTCAAAATTCAAAATTCAAAATTCAAAATTCAAAATTCAAAATTCAAAATTCAAAATTCAAAATTCAAAATTCAAAATTCAAAATTCAAAATTCAAAATTCAAAATTCAAAATTCAAAATTCAAAATTCAAAATTCAAAATTCAAAATTCAAAATTCAAAATTCAAAATTCAAAATTCAAAATTCAAAATTCAAAATTCAAAATTCAAAATTCAAAATTCAAAATTCAAAATTCAAAATTCAAAATTCAAAATTCAAAATTCAAAATTCAAAATTCAAAATTCAAAATTCAAAATTCAAAATTCAAAATTCAAAATTCAAAATTCAAAATTCAAAATTCAAAATTCAAAATTCAAAATTCAAAATTCAAAATTCAAAATTCAAAATTCAAAATTCAAAATTCAAAATTCAAAATTCAAAATTCAAAATTCAAAATTCAAAATTCAAAATTCAAAATTCAAAATTCAAAATTCAAAATTCAAAATTCAAAATTCAAAATTCAAAATTCAAAATTCAAAATTCAAAATTCAAAATTCAAAATTCAAAATTCAAAATTCAAAATTCAAAATTCAAAATTCAAAATTCAAAATTCAAAATTCAAAATTCAAAATTCAAAATTCAAAATTCAAAATTCAAAATTCAAAATTCAAAATTCAAAATTCAAAATTCAAAATTCAAAATTCAAAATTCAAAATTCAAAATTCAAAATTCAAAATTCAAAATTCAAAATTCAAAATTCAAATGCAAAATTCAAAATTCATAAGTGAATAAAATACCAGAAAGAAATAGACCAAGAGACTATTAAATTTCAAGTTGTGTTTCATAATTAATAGCCCTTCCGTATAATCAATAAAACGCCCTGATAAACGCGTTTCTCTCTAATGTTCTACCATGTATTCGTTAAACGTCATGTAAACACTTCAATATAGAAGCACAATAATGTAATCACTTCATAAGTCTTCTTTGTGGGGCAAAGTAAAGTGCCCGTAAGACATTTGCCAAGAAATGTGTATAACAAGGATACCACTTGAGTATAGGACACAAGTACCTACGTATGTTTTCGCTCCACAAAGCAAGTTTGTATTGCAAATCGTCCTGAGAGACGATTATAGTTCCACAAACAGCAGCCACACGCATATGCGTGTATGTACCCTAAAGACCAAACAATAAGAAGCTGATTAAAGATTGCTCAAAACGTAATAATCTTATCAAAGCTAATTGCCATTCATTTATTTTCCCCAGAGAGAAATCGCCAAAATGAATGAGGGCGAATGTAGGAGTATGTTACTCGCATTTATGTATCAATGTTTGTCTCTGCAGATCGATATGTATTTTTGAGGATAGTCAATATGAGATTAATACGATTGAATTAATATAATGAATTGCTTATGCGTATGTACATACTCGAATACTCGTATATACAGAATAGCATTTATTCGCCACATACATAAATACAGATACGAATGGCTTTGCATTCACGATTTGCGGACAAAAGATATCCGGCCGAGTCCTAGATGAAAGATCAATACAAACAAAATGGCAAGTGTAATTAATCAAAGGATTTTATCTTGGAAATTGATTTCTTGGATCAATATTTTCGAAGGCATAAGTAATAATGGAAGAAATTGCAGTAAGAGAATGTTGAATGATTACTTTAGTGGCTCATAAATATAGGACTGTTGCGCTGGATTATGATGATATTATTGAATGGATCTATAATCATGACCTACATGAAAACAGAGTAGTCATTAAGGATTTCATATAGACATTTCCGGCAGTGGCAGACAATTTCCTTCATTTCCTTCCTTACATATTGGGCCGTATTGTAAGTAGACTGGGTACGATTATTACAATATGTAATCATTCTAAAAAATTATGTAGAATAAGGTTTTTTAGCTAAAAGTTTTTCTAAAATTGAACAGTCTGCTCTTTAGTCAACTAAATTCCATAGAAAAAAATGTTAATTGGAAATGACCTAACGTATGTTTTTACTTAAATTAATGCTTGCGTTCACTTTTGCCTATATGACAACCTACCCCGACATCCATTTATGTATAACTGAAATCCCTATTCATTATTTTTGTGTTGGGCAAAAATGCCCATAGCGAGATGACCATTCAGAGGTCCTCCTCTCTATGGTGCTGGTGATGGGCGATGTTTAATGGATGAGCAAGCAAATTGTTGTCCTAGATAAATTTACATTTGTACGAAACAGACTTCCTAATGAATTGGTGTCATTTATTTCTCTACACCCCTCATCCGTATAGAGGATGCGTGTCGGGCCTAGTTAGATCATTCGATATGTATGAATGCCTAACCCCGAAATTAATCAATCATTCAGGGTGTTAGGACTGTAATTCATTTCCTTCAATTCATAATGAAGTCCCATCACATATAATGAAAGGTCAATTGTAACAGATTTCAGATTCCAGTCGAATGTATACGATCTCTCTGTATCCTGGGTATAGACGTTATAGAATCCGCCTGACATCGGTATCGACAACGGTCATTAATTTTTACACTAACATGGTCAGAACCGTTTGGCTTTTTTTTCCTTTAAGTTGGGTTTGACCGTCGTCATTGCAAGAGCTCTTAAGCAGCAAAAACAAAAATCAGCATAAAAAAATAGTTCCAATAATTTGTTTTAAAACATTTACATTAAAATACTATTGAGTCCTTTAATTTATAATAAATAATATCTCAGTATACTTCATAAGCGAATTTTCTAAACAAACGCCAAAAATTATCTTCTCTGTTCTGTCTAATTAAATTCTTTATAAAACCACTTCAAAAAATTATAACCAGCAAACAAAAATCATCCCTCTGCAAAGATGTATAATATCGAATAAATCAAAAACTGCTTTATGTCTTCAATTTCTCCCTCGGGTACCATACCAGCAAGTCATATTGGCTAATTTCAACATAATTTTTCATCGCTGCTTTCCATATTTAAGCAGGTATTAAAGTTCATAGGCCTACAAAAATGTGTCCTAATACAAAATAAAGTGTACTCACAATAATTTACCGACTCGATAAAAAGATGAAAATCTGCCCGATTTCAAGTGGAGTTTTTTTCGGTAAAGTAGCCAATTAAGGTAGTGAAAAAGACACAAATGCCATGTGAGTTTTGTGCACAATTTTGGCTTTAACTTAAACTTTATTTTCGATTTTATTACTGTGTCGCTAAACATACTCCCAAATTGAAAAAAAATGGAAAAGGAATTTCGAAATCACGATCATTCGGAGAGTGTAATTCGCCCCCAAGGTTTTCAATTTTACAACAGGGACGTAGCCAGGATTTTGTTTGGGGGGGGGGGGGGGGTCCAACTCTCCATATTAGAAATACTTCATTTGCAATTAAATCGTTTAGTAACATATTTCAATCGTCTGAATAAGAGCACATCAATTTTTCTCAATATTTTTATTTGTCATTTTTTATTGGAAAAAAGACAAGGGTTGATCATTAAGGGTAATTCTTTCAGAGAGAAAATTGACGTTAATGACACCACTAATAATGTCGAAGGTAAAACAGGCGGAAAGTAGTGTTCTTCTACAAGAAGAGAAGAGGCATTAAATTTAAGAGCTGAAGCCTGTATGTATATATGACTTAAGATTCTGAAAATCGCGGGGATCGAAAAGGTTTCTTAAAGCGAAAAGAATGAACTGTTTTTGAATAGATTCGAATCTATTTCTGTTAATCTCGAAGGCAGGGTTCCAAACAACGCAAGCGTATTCAAGTAAGGGCCGTACTAGTGTAACATACAAAGATTTAGTAACCCAGATATTATTAAACTCATAAGCGCGTCTCTTGATGAAACCAAGCTGTTTATTAGCCCTGGATAAGATACTATCGTAATGGAGGGTAAAACGCATTTTGTGGTCCAAAACTACACCGAGGTCTTTGATATGGTCAACCTTTTTCAAAATAGCATTGTTAAGATGGTAGGAAGTGAACAAAATTTGATTTTTTTCGAGAAAAGCTTATTACCTGACACTTATTGTCGTTAAGGTGGAGATTGTTAAGGTTACACCACTGGTCAAGGGATTGGAGATTTGATTGAAGAAACTCAGCATCATCAAGCGTTTTAATAGCGCAGTATAATTTTAAGTCATCGGCATAGTAAAGATGGGGTATATTGGGCAATATGGATGAAATATCAGAGATAAACATATTGAATAAAAGAGGACCTAGGTGGCTTCCTTGAGGAACTCCGGAGAAGACATCTATGCTCTTCGAAATCTGACCCTGGAATTTTACAAATTGAATACGGCTGTGGAGGAAGGATCTGAGCCAGTTGAGAAGTGGTCCAGTTACGCCAAAGGTACATACTTTATCTAACAGAATTTTATGATCGACCCTGTCAAACGCTTTGCTAAAATCAGTATAAACAACATCAACTTGATAAATGATAACCCCTTTCCATGTGACAGAGGTCATCGGAGACAAGAACTGTGAGGTTAGTAGTGGTGGAACGGCCTTTTCGAAATCCGTGTTGTTGTTCATTGAGCAAAGGATCGATAAATGGAGTGAGTTTATCACAGACAATTTTTTCAAACAGTTTGGGAATGACAGACAGAATAGAGATACCTCTATAATTTTCTACCGATTTTTTATCACCACTTTTGTAGATGGGCGTAATATGAGACGATTTCCATACAGACGGAAACGATCCTACTTGAAGGGATTTGTTGAAAATTAAGTGTAGTGGAGCTATCAACTGGTAAGCACACTGCTTTACGAAAATCGGAGATATTAAATCAGGACCGGGCCCTTTAGTGACTTTCAATTCTTGGATAGCTCTGGCAATTTCATCCTGTGTCAGAACAATTCCATTGATCAAAGAAGTTGGGGGGCTATCAATAGGACGATTTGAGGAGTTGGGGCTTAAACCTGAAGAAAAGCAGTCCTGGAAATGATCAGCAAATAAATTACAAATTTCCTGGGGACAAGAAGAGGTCGTGGGTCCTTTAGTCATGGATGAAGGGAATCCTGTTGTCTTCCGTTTTATATTAACGAAATCAAAGAATTTTTTGGGTTCATGGATAATTTTTTCTCCCATCAAATTTACATATAGTCGATAAGCATCGTGGGATTTAATGCGAAATTCTTCGGTCAGCTCATCATAGTTTTTCTTAATATCTTCACTAATGTTGGAGTTATTTTTAATAGACTCATAGAGCTTATTTCTACGATTTCTCAATTGCCTTAGATCACTGTCAAGCCAAGGCTCCGAAAGGGTGTTTTGTTTCTTGATTTTGGGTACGTAGTAATCAATAGCGTGGAATATTATATTGTAGAAAGAAGAAACGATATCATCGATTGTAGGGGAGGAAAGATATGTTAACCAATCGGTAGAATCAAGATAGTTTTTGATGCCATCATAGTCAGCATTCAAAAAATCATATACGATTTCACTATTGTACGTTTGAGTAAGAGATAACTCAGTGGCAGAAAACTCGACTGTAAGAGCAGAATGGTGTATGGTGTTGGAAAAGAGATTCTCGGCGGCGATTGTAGGAGTAACTTTAACTTCGTCATAGCAGTTAGTAAAAATAAGATCAAACCAATTGCCATTTTGGTTGGGTATGGAAACAACCTGCTGCAAATCATTGCTATAGAATGTGCTGACGAGGTTAAAGTCAGTATTGTTAAGCAGGTTCACAGGAAGAAGCTGATTATCATTATCGTCGACTATGAATCTTATGTTTGGACGATTAAAGTCACCAAATACAATGATTTTGTCTTCGTCGTTCAGAGAAGCCATAACAGAAGAAATTATTTCAAAGAGCTCATTATATGTATCTTCATCCGTGCGAGGGGGTATGTAAACAACACCAATATAGAGGTAATGGCTTTTGATGAGAATTTTGGCAAATACATGTTCAAAAGCTATGTTAAAGCTGGTTGTTACTAGCTCACTAGAGAGCGGGTTGCGAATGGCGATGAGAGCCCCACCACCTCTAGAAACACCGGTCAATTAATAATTACGATCTGACCTATATATTGACCAATTGCAGTCGAGAATCTCTACATTTTTAAAAGAGTCATTCAGCCAGGTTTCCGTGAAAGCAAGAATGTTATATAGTTTGCGAAACACAGTTACTCACGCCTTGCCAGGGGGTAATGCTGATCGAAAAATATTCTTTACCCCATTATCAGTAACAAATTGGTGAACGAATAGAAGATAAGGCTTTTGAGTCATAACGTTTTATATGCCGAGTATACGTCCACTGGACGTACCTGTGACGCAACGGGTTAAAATGAACAAGAACATTTTCATATTAAAAAAATACCGAGCGTACAGAGGACTGCGCCCACAATAGGAGTTTTTTTTTTAGAATTTTAATGCATAGTGAATATTTTTTTGTAGATATATTTTATAAGCAATAAGTATAAGAATTGTCCACAACATTAATGAAATTCTTCCTCTAGTTTTTGGATTGTTCTAAATAAACGCGTTCCAGACATGGGCGTAGCCAGGATTTCGGTCAGGGGGGGGGGGGGCAAGCCCGACATTTTTTTAACATCATGATTTTCTTAGAAGTTGAATTTGTCGGTCACGAAAATATTGTTGGGCAATTGTGAAAATAGTCTGGCTGGTGTAGTGGTAACTGCGCGCACGCGCGCACCTTCGGTGCACAGCTATGATAGGGATAAATAACAGTGCTGAGCGTGCTGTTGATCTCAACACATCAACAAAAAAGTAGGTAAGATCTTGGAAATTGGATATAACTTACATATCTGTTACCTTGATCCAAAGATGGACTGTCAGGCATGTTAGTTTTTTTTAGAGCTCAATTTTAACAAATGATAGTTTGTGTAGTCATTAGGTGATTTCAGATTGCAAAGTGTAGTGCAGATTTTTGTTGTTTCCTATGTTTTTTGGTGTACTAAGTTCGAATCCGGAGCTTACCACCAAAATGTCGTTGTGGAACAGGGTCAAAACTGCGAAAAAACCCAAAACTTTCGGAATTTTCCCATTTTTTGACTTATAACTCCGAAAGTGTATATTTATCCGAAAACCTGTCCATGAAAATGTTAGAGAAAACATAATTGCGGGTCCAACGCGCCATTAAACTTTAAAATACGTTAAGCGGTATAGCTACGATTGATGTCATTTTGTTGGCGTGTTTTGCAATTTCGACTCTGTTTTGCAACAACATTTTTGGTGGTAAGTTACGGATTCAGGTTCAGCACCCAAATATATATACATGTACACTGCTCGTCATCAGATTAGCACACCCCTTCGCATGAATAGCTTCGGCTGATTTCCAACCAAACTAAAAGAGCTAAAATTTCATAATTATAACTGTTAATAATCTATTCAATTCTAAGTTAATTAAAACAAAAAGTATTGTGTTTTCATTTTTTAATTGTGTTTTATAATTGTTTTTCGAAAAAGAACTCAAAAAATAGCCATTTAAAATTTGTCATCAGGATAGCACATGTAATTTCTTTTTGTCTATCTTCCACAATTGAGGACCTAGAACCCGCATTTTTTTGTTGTTGTTTAAGTAATATATTAGCTTTAATATGGATAAGAGAAAATCATTATCTGCGGAAGAGGGATCAAAAATTAAGTCTTGCAAGGAGTCAATGTGGTCAAAAAGTGAAATTTCGAGAAAAAATTAATAAAAGTCGATAAGTTGAATCCGAATTCGTGTGTAATAAGTAACGTTAAGGTAAAAATAAGAGAGGCGATAAAAATTGAGTACTTGCAATCCCCCTATGAGAGAGTAATTTTGAGAGAAGCATCGAGCCCTTATTACTCGGTCCCAAGGATTAGGGTAAATTTTCACTTTAAGGCGAGCCTACATTGTTCAAACAGTGATAATAAATGCTCCACATACCACATCTAAAGAAAGTAAAGCTACAGGAAAATGCGCTTAAATTAAGCATGAGAACAATTGACATGGAACAAAGAATGACGCGATGTTGTCTTTTCGAATAAAAAGAAGAATCATCTTACAGTACCAGTTGGCCCTCGAGACCATTACACCATCTATTCCACGGCGGAGGCGATCTTAATGGTGTCCTTCCTAGCAAAGATCCTGGAAGTAGACATTATAACTGTGTTAATCTTCTAAAGTGAACTTATCTTTATTCGAAAAGATAACATAGCGCCATTCTTTGTTCCATGTCAAGTGTTCTCATGATTAATTTTAACATATTTTCCTTCGGGCAAAGTTAAGTTGGGGTTTGTTCTTCAGTTTTAGTTTCTTTTAATGTGGAGCATTTCTTATCACTGTTTGAACAATGTAGGCTCGCCTTAATGTGAAAATTTACCCTAATCTTTGCGACCGAGTCATGAGGGTTCGATGCTTCTCTCAAAATTACTCTCTCATAAGGATTGACAAGTACTCGATTTTTATCGCCTCTATTATTTTTACCTTAACGCTACTTATGGCACACGAATTCGGATTCAACTTATCAACTTTTAATAATTTTTTCTCGAAATTTCACTTTTTGACCGCATTGACTCCTTGCAAGACTTAATTTTTGATCCCTCTTCCGCAGATAATGATTTTCTCTTATCCATATTAAAGCTAATATATTACTTAAACAACAACAAAAAAATGGGGGTTCTAGGTCCTCAATTGTGGAAGATAGACAAAAAAGAAATTACATGTGCTATCCTGATGACAAATTTTAAATGGCTATTTTTTGAGTTCTTTTTCGAAAAACAATTATAAAACATAATTAAACAATGAAAACACAATACTTTTTGTTTTAATTAACTTAGAATTGAATAGACTATTAACAGTTATAATTATGAAATTTTAGCTCTTTTAGTTTGGTTAGAAATCAGCCGAAGCTATTCATGCAAAAGGGTGTGCTAATGTGATGACGAGCAGTGTACAAGAAAAATGCAACTTTTGCGGCCAAAAATGTAAAACCGTTCAATCTCAAAATTTTATTCATAATATGGAACTATGTTAAAAATAACAAATTTAACACGTTGGCTGCGGCAGGCATTTTCGGTATCTTCTTTTCTGTGCGGCACATACCCCCGGGGCATGTAAGTCGTTATTATTCATGTGCTACTGCAACAGTAAAGGAGCTGTCATATGCCGGAATTTAATTTTAATCGATCAAACACTAAATAAAATACTTCCTTAGGTACAAACCTGTTTTCAATTCAGCCAGGAGCCGATTCCAAATAATTATAATAATAATTGTAATTTTTTTGGTTTTTTTTTTCACCTTTGCTTTGGCCAATTGGACCATGCGACGCGAGCGTTCCGACATGTTAACACTAAAAAATGTATTTTCGCAAATTGTTGTTGCAATTCAGCAACAGACTACTAAATGAGCACGATGCAACCAGAAATTAATTCTAACGGTGTTTCTTATGGCGCTCCATTAATAACAAATACACTTATTATAATTGATTACTCCTGTGCGGCACATTCCCCCGGGGCATGTATTATGTTTCTATTATAATATTATAATATAAGTAAAACTAAGAAAAATGCTCTTTGTCTCGCTAAAATTGGATGAAAATTAGAGATTTTATAGCTTTCGCACATGGAGAATGAAAAGCAAATTTTTCAGCCGCACACAAATAATAACTATCACATGCCGCATGGGGCATGTGCCGCAGCCAACGTGTTAATTTATCAATTGTCATAATACCGCTCAACGGTTTTACAATATTTATGTCTCTTTGGACGCGCAATTATCTGCTTTCCAACATACAGTGCTTGTCATCAGATTAGCACACCCTTTCGCATGAATAGTTTCGGCTGATTTCCAACCAAACTAAAAGAGCTAAAATTTAAAAATTATAACTGTTAATAGTCTATTCAATTCTGAGTTAATTAACACAAAAAGAATTGTGTTTAGATTTTTTAATATTGATTTATAATTGTTTTTCGAAAAAGAACACACAGCACATGCAAATTCTTTTTTGTCTATCTTCCACAATTAAAGACGCAAGACCCCCAATTTTTTGTGGTTGTTTGAGTAAGATATTGACTTTAATATCAATAATTAAAAATCATTATCTGCGGAAGAGGGACCAAAATTTAAGGCATACAAGGAGTCAAGGCGGTCAAAAAGTGAAATTTCGAGAAAAAATTAATAAAATTTGATAAGTTGAATCCGAATTCGTGTGTAATAAGGAGCGTTATGGTAAAAATAATGGAGGCGATAAGAATTGAGTACATGTCAATCCTTATGAGAGAGTTATTTTGAGAGAAACATCTAGCCCTCATGACTCGGTCACATGGATTAGGGCAGACATGTCAAACTCGCGGCCCGCGGGCCGCATGCGGCCCGGCTCGCGGTTTTGTGTGGCCCGCGACTATGTCGAAGAAAATGTGCAAGTGCATCAAATTTAAAAATGCGAGATTATCAACTCAAGTCTACTATTAGTAAATTGACTAAAACACGTCAAGAAGTCAGTGGCTTATGCAAGCTTAAAGTACGAGTATGTAGGTATTTTAGAAATTCTCCATGTTTTATAAACAATTAGCTTACAGTTATTTGAGGAATATTTGTTTAACCCTTCTGTCGGCACCTACTACAATATGCATATTCTTTACCCAATAGGTCTGGCTGGACCTAAAAATTCTTATTTTTTGGAAAAAGTTAAATTTTTATCAGTATAATCATTCTAGCCATTCTTTACAGCCATTTATAAAAAATAAAAGCGTTAAAATCGTTTTTGTAGATATACATACTAGAAACGTTTTTAAGAAGTCATATTTTGAGGTGGTATTAGTACAAAAATGTTTCTCTTTTTTCATTGCGTATCCGTACAGAAAATTTGATCGAATTTTCCAATTTCAATATGCTTGGCGAAATATTTGGCGCTTTTTTGGTAGATTTTACCGCGATATTAGTCTGCAGATTTGGGGAAATAGATAGAAAGAAATAGGGAATTTGCAAGCTCAAAAATCATTTCATTCTAAATTTTCCGTAAATATCTCAATTAAATCTATTAAGACACCATCGTAAGTCGCTAATATAGTTCATACTATTACAAAAGAAATAAAACTCGTTTGCATATCTTAGAATCAAATCTCAGTTGATTAGGTGATGTTATAAGACGGGATAAAATTAGGCGTACCCAATTTGCGAACTTCAAAGCAAAATCTCAGAAAATTTTATCGTTTATCTTACAAATTGAATTTTAATGACTTTATCACATCATAAATAGGACATTTTTAAAAGAATTCAATATTTCCACTTTTTACCTCAAGACGAAAATGGGGGGAAAAACTATAGGTCTGGCCAGACCTATTGGGCATCAAAAAGCACTATAAATTGAAAATTATCAAAAACGTACTCAAAACTTCAATCGATTATTTTAAATTTTTGCAAAATGCTTCTAAACATATTATTCTAGGATACCATGAAATATGAAGTCGCTCCGATCTCATCTTCTATACTTTTTTGACCAAAATATAGTGCCAAAGGTCTGGCCAGACCTTTGTGCCGACAGAAGGGTTAAGGCGGCCTTTTTTAGCAGGAAAATATTCCTTTGTAAAATTGTTTTGTCCCGAAATTCGGTTGTTGGCTTTACCGAGGTTTATAGTAATCTGTCATGGTTGCATTAAATTTCGTGTTTGCATCTTTTAGGTAATAGAACTAGAATATCTTGGATTGAGATTTATTTGAAAAGAAGGCCAAACTTTAATGACTCTGAAAACATGCGTTTGATGAGAAAATCACCTGGATGTGGAATTTCGTAAACATAATAACTTCAGTCCATTAACCATTTTTTGTTGCACTTACGTTTCTTTTAGCCAACATCAGAATCAGATTTTTATCTATTTTTTTCCACCTTTCTATCCGAGCTTCATTTAGATCGGTCGAGCAATTTTTACAGGCAAGGTAGTTTTGGATTACCAGAATTTTTTGGATGACCGGTGCAACAATGTTCTGATCAGCTGTTTAAAATTTGGCGGAAATTAATTCACAAAGTATGGTTGCCCACCAAATTCCAACTGGTATTCCGCGGACCGAAGGTGGTCAGTGAGAGTCTTAGAGGTGGTCCTCTGAAAAATCTGTCTGTCACTAAAAATAAAATATTTCTCTGCTACTAAATCAAATTTTCAAATTTTGTTGAGCAATTTATCTGCGTAAACTTGATCCCTAGATAGCCAAGGTTGAAGAAATCGAACGCGAACGGACGAACGGATGTACGGACGAATTTATGAGTTGCAAATTTATTTTACTATAAAGGTTGGTGGTTTTGCTAGCATTTTAGAATTCGCTCCACAAAAAAATTGTACATAATTGTTTTGTTGCATGTGCAGTTGAGTCCCGGCCATTAAAATTAAAAGTCTTATTTTACTGTTATTTGGCATAGTAGTGTTAGAAAGCCCTGGCTATCTGTAAAAAATTCGGCGAAAAGTTTTGGGTGCCTGGGTCCTGATATTTTCAACCTCATTTTTAGTAGCGAGGAAAGGGTGTCTTTTCCAAAGAGAAAAACAAACAATCACCTAAAGAGCATAAAAGTGAAAGTGTTGCGCCTTGTTGTCGTTGCCGGGGCTACTACATACTTGATGTCATTACAAAATATTCTTGAGCGATTTTCTAGCTTTGTATGAACGAAGTGACACAGAGTGGTGGCTCTTCACCACTCAATTTAATAAATTTTCTTTGAGCGATATAAAAGTAAGTGCTGACCACAGATACCCTCCCTCTCTCTACACCACTGGTGGACAGAACACGATTCCAAGCAGTAGCCGCATCCGTCCATTTAGTTTGAAGGTACCGAGTCGTACTACATATTACAAAGGCCTAAAAACCTTTACCATTGGGAAAAATGCATCAACCCGAAAGGGCGTAACGCGTAATAACGAAACAAGCAAAATCAAAAATTAAAACCCTGGTCACTACTTACTGAATAGTGATCAAAATATGTTCGAAAATTTTTAATGAATTTTCGTACCACTGGTCCAAAATTTCTAAATTTGTTTGAAGAACATGTAAAGATGGCATTTGGAAAGAATATAAGGCCGAATTTGTCAGTGACTCTGATGTATTGTCAAATTTTAATAGAAATATTCTTTGATAAAAGTTGGAAAAAAATATATTTTTTCATTTTTATCCTGCGGCCCGCTAAAACCTGACGACAGTGATATTTGGCCCGGATCATGCTTGAGTTTGACACCCCTGGATTAGGGTAAATTTTGACATTAAGGCAAGCCTATCTTTTGTTCAAACAGTGATAACAAAACTCCATATTTCAAGAAACTAAAACTACAGAATAAACTCCAACTTCACTTTCCCCGAAGGAAAATACGTTAAAGTTAATCATGAGAACACTTGACATGGAACAAAGAATGACGGTATGTTATATTTTCGGATAAAAAGAAGTTCACTTTAGAAGAGTAACACAGTTACAATGTCTGCTTCCAGGATCTTTGCTAGGAAGGATACCATTAGGATCGCATTCATTGTCGGACGGATTGTGTAATGGTCTCGAGGGCCAAGTGATACTGTGAGATGATACTTCTTTTTATTCGAAAAGACAACATAGCGCCATTCTTTATCACATGTCAAGTGCTCTCAAGTTTAATTTAAGCGCATTTTTCTTTGGTTTTAGTTTCTTTAGATGTGGAGCATTTTTGTATCACTATTTGAACAATAGGCTCACCTTAATGTCAAAATTTACCCTAATCCTTGCGACCGAGTCATGAGGACTGGATGCTTCTCTCAAAATTACTCTCTCATAGGGATTGACAAATACTCAATTTTTATCGCCTCTGTTATTTTTATCTTAAAACTACTTATTACACACGAATTCGGATTCAACTTATCGACTTTTATTAATTTTTTCTCGAAATTTCACTTTTTGACCACCTTGACTCCTTGTAAGCGTTAATTTTTGATCCCTCTTCCGCAGATAATGATTATCTCTTATTCATATTAAAGTTAATATCTTACTCAAACAACCACAAAAAATTAGGGGTCCTACATCTTTAATTGTGGAAGATAGACAAAAAAGAAATTGCATGTGCTATCCTGATGACAAATTTTAAATGGCTATTTTGTGTGTTATTTTCGAAAAACAATTATAAATTAATAATAAAAAATGTAAACACAATTCTTTTTGTGTTAATTAACTCAGAATTGAATAGACTATTAACAGTTATAATTTTGAAATTTTAGATCTTTTAGTTTGGTTGGAAATCAGCCGAAACTATTCATGCGAAGGGGTGTGCTAATCTGATGACGAGCAGTGTATTCATGGAGAGTTTTTCGCAGAAATAAATAGTCTCATAGTTAGGAGTCAAATAACGGAAAATTAGCAAACATTTTAGTGTTTTTCGCTAATTTGACCCTGTTCCGCAACGAAATTTTGGTGGGAAGCTCCGAATTTGTGCTCAACACCCCAAAAAACATAAGAAACAAAAAAAAATGTCTCCACAAGATTTTGCAATCTGCTGTTGTACTATAGGTTTATCACGTACTAACTACACTAAGAACTAAGTCGAGATTAACGAAAAATGACCCTGCAAGTGTTTAGACATTCACTAGTTTTGTCTCTCGGACTGCATATTCCTCTTGTGAGATCTAAATTTCATTGCTGGTATGATTTAGCTACAAAATGAATCTCGATTAAATAACACGGAAATGTGAGATTCGTTCTTTACAAGGTCCCTAACTGGACAAAGCTATGCAGTTTCTCACTAAAATCCCTTTCAGATGGAATATTGATAAATTCCACTACCTTTTCGGAGCGACTTCATCGGACATATGAAGCTACATATAGTGAAAAATCACCCAAAACTATAATAAATATTTTAGTTTTCCACGAGTGAAACGTATGGATGCAGCCTCCGCACCCCCATCAGTTACGAGTGGCCACTTGCTGTTTTCCATTTGTCCGTGCGGGAAACTATCACTGTCATGCATTCCGCGGAGCGGCAAAGAAGGCATCTGGTTAGTTTTCCAGACTACACTCTCAGCAGCGGAAAATTTTGCGTAGTGCTTGGAATTAAACTCGCATTTTTACGCCTTCAAGCATTGTATAGCGCAGTGATTTTTTTACTACATTGGCAGGGATTTTTTCACCACAATCATCGGCCAGGGAGGGGCGACTGCCCCTTCCTGTCGCCCTGGCTACGCCTATGGTTCTAGAATGAAAGGGTAACTAACGCCTTTCATCCTGTAGCACTTTTAATTAGACCAATCCAAAACTAGATTTAAAAATGTACAGACATTTTTGGATTTATAATTTCTGATGAGTTCTCAACATAAAAGAAATTCAGGCAAACGTAAGGATGGCAATACACATTAGCTGAATTTATTAGCTGTAAATCCGTTACCGTTTCTCCGAATAAAGAAAAAGGAACTTATGTGAAATGATTTGGTTGAACCCGTTGATATGCGTACCCACACAGACCTTTCCTATGCGTTTTGAAAAAGTAGACTTTTGCAACTATTCAGGAGACTTTTTTTTCGAATTTTCGTGTGAAACTTCATAGATATAGTAAATAAGGCCTCCTGAGCAGGAATCTGCGGTCCGTTTTTTAATCTGCTTTTTAGTTTAGCTGTATTTAAGTGATGCCATATTGCATCAGCGCAGGTTCAAGTTATAAAAATTTTTGAAGTCATCATTTGGAAATATTATAGAAATACAAAGTTTTTTTTGCTTTAACGAAGACAAATTGGCTGAAGTTTATTATTTCATATTAAAAATAACAATTCCATGATATTTTGAAAACGAAACGAAAATATTTCCCATGATTTTATTATAATATTTGTCGATATTTATTATTATTTCTTTAGGATTGTGTGTAATATTTTAAAAATCAATCGCTAGTAATGCAAAGTTGTAGGTTTTAATAACATTTGGACGATTGTTTGGAATACGTTTCTTGTTTGTTCGACAAAAACGAGTGGCATCATTAATAGACTCTTTTCCATAAAGCGAAGATGCTACTGTCAGACATTTATTGTTCCATCTACTTTGTAATGCATTCACCTAAATCCTTGATCCACGATCGACTTTGTTCATATCCTTGTTCGGTGTTAAAGGAGAATTATGCGGTAGGCGACGTTCCTGAATGGTGCGCCAGTGTCATTGTGACCCAAACTCTTTAAGATTAGTAATTTAGTACTGCAATATCAGTAAAATTCTCAAAATAATTACAATAATCATATTCTCAGGAAACTCGTGTATCATCTGAATTAGGGGGGCAATGCATTTTTCGTAATTCCTTTGCAAGTCAGGATTAATTATTGGATTAGTTCCTTGATAGACATAAAATGACAATAAATAACCCTCAGGTATATTTAAACACGGACAGACACAGACCCAGTTTCCACATTTTGTCGTGAGGATTTAGAGCTGTCTTCTGGGCTCGATTAGAAGGATTAATATGCAAATCATTATCTCTATCAATGTTCCTGTTTATCAAAAATTAATACCCATAAACCCTTTAAGTTTTCCAATAGTTTGGATTTTTCTCCGGTAATAGATAGGCCATTATTGCTTTTCTAGTAAATCAAATTATATGTTTTCTCGTCAAAAACCCGCTCAAACATCTTATGGGGGTCTTTCAGAAGCGTCTAAATAACTGGTAATGGGAACTATGGATTGTTTACTGCTAAACTTGCTAGAAGTCCATTTGTAATTTTGTATGGCACTTCGGAAGAGAAGAAGACGAAGTTTGGATTCACCTCTGCTTCCATCAGCATTTCCATTGGTGTATCGGCGCCTTGGTTCTGAATGCAAACCTCGTACACAATCTGATCGGAATCTAGCCAACCAACAAATTCCACTTACTTTCTGCAGTTGGTTATGGTGTAAGTCCATAATTTGAACTCCTTCGTTACTGTTGCAATCATCTTCGGCTAAGTCAAACTCAGCGTCTGTAGGTTGTAGGAGAATTGCAGCTGGCTGTTCGTCTTCAACGCCTTCATCGGCAATCAGACTGCCCAAATAGTTTAATGTTTAATGCAATTTCACCCTGCAAATACGAAAAAATAACTAATAAATTTCAATTGCCATTAAAATTTCCTTTGTAGTCTGTACCAACGATGATGCAATATGGCATCAACCAATTTCGAATCAAAATTTCAGATACTAAACTTAATTTCGTTTTTCTAATTTAAAATGAATGTAGTCACTTTTCAATACACTTTTCGTATTAGAAATAGTTCTAGGAAAAAAAAAACTAGTTTGAAACCTTGAAAACTCAACTTAAATTTTGCGGTACGACATTTCTTCACTTTTTTTTAATTCCAAAAACTTGTTCACTTTTACGATATGATATCTCTGGTTCCTATAGGAATACTGGCACAATTTACGTTAGTCATGAAAATTAAACTTGTCTAGTACAGATATCAGTGGAATTTGCACAAGAATGCATTCGTATTCAATATTCAGAAGCCATTTAACAGGATACTTGAAAACGATCCCATATGGCACACTAGCAGTGAATAGGTTAAGTTATTCGAATGAAAATTTGCAGACGTATTTCTTATGTCATTTCCTAAAAACTCTCATAAACTATTTTTATATTTGCAGACCTTAGAAGGGCTGATTTGAATACCCATACGTCTATCTGCGATAAAATTTAAAAAGTTGACTTTTTTCAACTCTTCAGGACACCCTGTTATCTTTTCCCTTTCAATATCAACTACTAAGTATTGCTTGCCAAGGACTATTACCATCCTACATATTCGTACCAAATTGCATGAAGATCGGTTAAGCGAATTATTTAGTGAACAGACGGACGGACAAAATCGATATCTTAGGGTTTTTTGAAAAAAAAATCTAAAAAAAAACCTGAAAAACTGACACGATCGGGTTGAATTCGTCCTACAGAATAATTCATCATCTGTCAGGTGAATTGCGTCCCCCCAAGGGTTGATTTAGAACGATATTCCGCTCTGAATATTCTCTTTTCCATTTTCTTTGCTCGATCCGTCGCCTTATCAAAATAGAATAATAAACAACCTCAATAAAAGGATTCAATGCAGACCTGCAATTTATCAGTTCACCGTGGTTAGCCATCACTTCCACTTTCCGTGCGGAATATTAATCGCACCCCGAAAAGGACACGTACAATAAAATCCATCAACAGAATTTCACAAAACTGAATAATAAATACGATTGCATTCGAAACGGATATAAATTGAGTAGGTAGTCTGCATGCCGGGCGGCTCGTCAGCCAGTCCTGTTCAACAAGTTTGCGTCCTCTTGATCGAAGGACTTGATATTGATTTGCGGTTTCGTCGTCGCGCGAATGCATATTTTTTATTTTGAAAGTAGTCAAAATCGTTGAGCAATACTTCAATGTCATGAACGAAATATTGAATGTTCTGTATTTCTATTAGGTATATTTTTAGCGAAATTTTTGTATCTGCTAATTTATAATTGTTATCGTAATGCTGTCGAGAAAAACACTTCAAATCATTCAAAACTGGAATTTCATCATCAACCGAAAAGTTTTTTAATAAATTTTGAAACAGTAGTAATAGTAATCCACGGAAATATAATATTCGCGGACAAAACAACATTTCTCAATAATATACAGCATGTATATTCGCCAACTTATTTTAACATAAAATCGAAATTACTACCTAAAAGAAAAAGACATTGAAAAACTAATTTAACATTCACTATACACTAAGGTGACCAGATGTACAGCATTTTGCTGTACAGTAGAGTATTTTGACCTGTCGTACAGCATTGGGAAATGTACAGCAAAATGTACAGCATTCCCATACAATGAAACCTAACTCACTATATAAGCACCTCGATGAACCATGTGATTAGTCATATCTGCCCTTAAGGTGTAGTGTTTAATCGCACATTTACGTATGACAGTCGTCCATTTTCGATAACTCGAGAACCCTTCCCGATCTTACTGAAATTTGGACACTTGTCAAGCTACTTGGCGCTTATATTTTCTCCAAAGTTCACGGTCCACCTATCCGCATTCGGATGATTTAGCTGCCCAAATCGCACTTCTGTGTTTTCTAATTAAAAATTGTCCATAACTTGCAAATTGTGCGGAATTTTTAAATTTGGCAAACTTGTAGGGCACCGCACTGCCAATATTTGGTTAACATTTCAAGGCTCTAGCTGCCAAGGTTCAGAGGTTACCACCGTCAAAAGATGAGATTTTAGGATGAAAAAATCAGCCATTGTACTCCATCCGATTCCTTTATCACCCTCTATAGGAAAATGCATACTAAAGAAAAGGCTCAGCATGGTTTTTAGGTTTTTTTCTAAATTTCCTTAGAATACATTTAAAACGGCGTTAAAAGCCCATGGGAACGGCATAGCATCATTAACGTAACCATGGAGAAATGCATAGGTACTTAGAGAAATATTGCAAATAGGCTTAATAAGATTTAGACCTCTGGCTCGTCCTTTGGTTTACTTTAATTCGGTGGCTCACCCTTCGCTCCGCTTAGATCTCGTACATTCAGTCGTGAATTAGAGAATTTGCTAACATTTTTGCGACGCAGTGCTGTTGCGAAATAGGATAAAGATAAAACGAAGTACAAGCGCAGCGAGCGGTGAGATAATGGAAGGCAATTCGTTGGATTTAGATCTCTGGCTTGAATGGACGAGCTCAGATCTTGGGGGCGCCCTTGGCTTCGCTCCAAACTCACTCTGTCTGTCACACTTTTCATAATTTTCCAACATCCCTGCGACAGGCGCTGGTAGGAAGTAGATAAGGCGAGGTGAAATCGCAGCGAGTGGTGAGCCAATAAAAGGCAATTGGTAAAATATGGACTTATAGCTTGTCCTTAGGATTACTCAGATACTGTAGCTCGCCTTTCGCACCGCTCAGATCTCGCTGTCTGTCACCCTTTTCACAATTCGCCAAAAGCTGATACGTAGCGCTGCTGCGAAATAGGATGAAGCGAGCGGTGAGTTAATGTAAGGCAATTCGTAGGATTTATACCTCTGACTCATCCAAACGTATAATCAGACCCTGTACCTCGGCCTTCCCTCCGCTCAGACCTCGATCTGTCTGTCGCAGTATTCAGTATTCGCCAACAGGGTTGCGACGTAGTGCTGTTGCGGAACAGGATAAGCCGAGGTGAGAGTCCAGCGAGTGGTGAGCCAAAGGATGGCAGTTCGTGAAATTTAGACCTCTGGTTCGTCCTTAAGTTTACTTAAATCCTGTGCCTTATCCTTCGCTTTCTCCAGACCTCGCCATGTCTGTTGTGCTTTTCAGAATTCGCCTACATTTGCGACGCAGTGCTGGTGCTAAGAATGATAAGGCGAGGTGCGAGCGAAGCGATCAGTAAGCCAATGGATGCCATTTCGTGAAATTTAATCCTATGACTCGTCCGTATAATAGATCATGTAGCTCGCAATTTTCTGCACTCAGACCTCTTTCTGTCTGTCGTGCAATATAGAATCAGCCAAAATGTTTGCGACATAGACCTTGGACCTAGAACCTGGATGTATGGCACTGGATTTGCTTGAGAACCGAATTCCGGAAGTATGTGTACAGCATTGGGCTTTTGGGAGTCTGGTCACCTTACTATACACAAACAAAATCTCACCGCATACGATTAATTTCAATTTTGACGTCCTTGCGCTTCCTGTTTTCGCCAATATTCATGAGGAGCCGGAATTCTTCCCTATCCCAACGGACGACAAAAAAAAAATCACGAAAATATTTTGCGTTTGACAAAAAGACATTTCGAACCGAGAACAGAGAGTTTCGCAAGTTTCACAACTTAATTATGGAATGCAAATGGCATTTAATGAAAGTTTCCATTGGTATGCAATTTGCCATCCGGGCGTTGCCTCGAGGGGGCCTTGATTGTTTACGCTTTAATTTTGACTATCATGTGCACGTTGTAAGTCCTTCGTGTAGTGCTCTAAGGACGCCATCAGGATGCTATGTGGATGGACTTGCATACTTCCCGTAGTATTTCGTTTTTAATCAATAAGCGATCCGATTTCTGTTCTGTTATATTATAAAAGAAGGACGAAAAAAACCTGGGAAACAGGATTTTATCTTGTAAAATAATAATCGCCATATTTGAATACTATGGGAACGCGCGAATTTCATATAGAATGGGAGAAAAGTTGCTGGAAGCATTTTTGGTAGTCGTCGAAATTTTTTTCACAAAAATGTACACATCGTCATATCATAATGCACGCGCCGCTCCTTTCATTTGCACTGAATGTACATGAGCACGTTTTTAACACGATGTTTTCCATTCTGCAAAATGTGGCAATAATTGGAATCAGCGATGAAAATCGATGGCAAAGTATTTATTCGGCAAATATTCTGGATTCTTCTCATATGGTTCATATGGCGAAAATTACGAGTGAATTTTATTTTTCGTATATGTACTCGCACCGCACTGTGCTTTTGCGGAAAATGAACAGAACGGAACAACAGGCAAGGAAGGATAATATGGTTGCACATGAAATCGTTACGTTCGTTATGTTCGTTTCGTAGGTATCCCGTATGGGGAAAAGTGAAATAATTTGCTGCAGTGACTATTGTATGACTTTTCATAAAGCATCATGATATTTGATTGCGTAAGCAAACTCTTTTACCAAGAATCACAGCGAATGAAGCTTGATTTTCCCGTACGGTGAAGTATGGTTGATCAATTTCGAATTGTATCTGAATTCCATGAATTTTTTTTATTGAACTTTTGTTCGTTATAAATTGTAAAATATTTTAACAATGTTCAGGTTTTTTATGAAATATATTTTTTTTCTAATGGGATGAATGAACCTTACACGGACGTTGTTAACCATGAAAAGATTTCAGGGTGATTTTCTCCTTTTGAGGGTTACAGAAATGCAGCTAATTGGGTTCATTGGCTGATTAGTATAGGCTCGAATCGAAAGCCTGTAACACAAGCCTTGAAATTATTGAGGGAACCCGCTCATTAAGAGCGTAGTAGCATAAAGTTTGAACTCATACTGTTTAAGAAATCTCCTAATAGTTCCTTTTTTATGTAAGTATAAAGAACAATTTTCCTTTATTTTTGTTGTATAAATTAACGTTATTCCATTAAACTACAAAGCAGCATTCCCACCAAATTTTCACAAAATACTCGTACTCATCACATAGCTCATCAAACGAACATCATCTCGAAAAACACAACTTTCTTATACACCCTTTACACCTATTCGAAACAACCATACTATTAAGTTCTTTTAACATTACATTACCGCAGAATAGTAGTCCTTGTATCCATCCATGAACATGAAATACGCTCTTTCTCTTTCAAAATGCAGGAACACATTCAATAGTGCGAATTACCAATATAAATCAAAACAAGCTTCTTCCCCAAAAGCTCAATAAAACTATACGACCAAACACATCATTGATGTAGATATCATTTCTGGAGCTCCTCGAGGGAGCATTTCAAACATACACAATAACGTTTGGATACAAAATCCAAAAATGTGTATAACCCAAAGACGTCACAAGTGAGAAATGCGCATGAATGTTGCTCGGGACGAAGCAACATAAGAGAATAAGGACATGCACAAAATAAACGAAAAGGGAGAATCATCAGGTCGAACTGCTTAAAAGAATTCTCTTGAATGGAAATAGTTTTCAATGGATCCTTTAGCAACATGTTGCAATTTTTCAAAAACAATAATTTGTTTATAGGTATGGAAGAATTGTGACCAATGATGTTAAAAGCCGCGGAAACCGCCAGCTTTAGTTATGTCGGATTTGTGCCGAATAAATCTAAACTCCTCTTTCGTTACCCTTATGCCCTCTGTCAGACAACCTTTCGATGTTGCTTGTGATGGCATCATGAGAGCCAGTAGGTTATCCGAACTTATGTTTTTGTGCAGTTCCGCCTTTAATTAAAAGCAAATACATACATATATCCAAATTTAGGACACTAGATTGAACCCTTTCCGCGCCTGTCGAAATGCTCAGTTTTGCAAAATCCTGTCGCGGACTACGTCTATGTGTATAGCCGCCGTCACTGCTGCTAGATAAAATATACTGGGAACGCCACTGGCTCGGTGGCATATGCTTTCGAAAGATCAGCGCGGGCACAGTGCGTCGTTCCATAGCCAAAAATAAAAAAAATGACTATTTTTCCCCGGAATCGAAGTTAGCCAATATCAAAGAGAACAATGTTGGAGTATGCGAATATGTAAAACAAAATTTTTATTGTTTCGTTTTTTTAGTAATTTTATGGACTAAAGTTGAAAAATATAAAAAATTCAAAAAAATAGGTTGTACTTTAACCTCGATTTCCGATCTTTTCGCAAGTTTTTGGCAACCATAATGATATTTTTTAGAATAAGTATGTTCCGCTAAAACTCTTCAGATAATTTTTTTTTCTAAAAATCTTTTAATTGAATAAAAAATATGAAAAAAACATTAAAATATGAAAAAAAACTTTAAATTGAGATTTAAAAAAAACGTCACAAAACGTTTTGGGTGGATGATATTTTCCGAAAGATACAAGTGTCTACTTTAAATTAAACTAGTACTGGTTTGCCTTTTTTTGCCTTTTTTTACGCAATTGGCGTTTTTACTGAACTAGTTCCTTGGAAAATGGCAACTGGGCTATTTCTAAAGTCACTAAAAGTAATAATTTTAGCATAATATTAAGCTTTTACACACTTTTGCGATAGAGGAGACAATAAATTTCAATCACGAACAAAAAAAAATATTATAAATAATTTTAAATAATTAATTAAATTAAAAATTCGATTAATTCAAAAATACCTAAAAAAAATAAATATAAATACATAATGCATATGGTTTTCAGCAGTCCAGTGTAAACCATATCATATAAACAATATTTATAATAATATAATAATAAATTGTTATTAATTGAAAAAATCGTTAAAAAGCTATAAAATACGAAAAAACTTTCAAAGTAAGATTTAAAAAATACGCATCGAAAGATTTAGAGTAGCTACAATTATTTTAGCTTTTTTAATGTAATTTGTATTTTTATTCAGCCAAATTTATTAAAATTTTTTCGATAATTTTAAGGGTACTGGCTATTTTTAAGGGTCAAGCATCAATAAAGAAATAATTGGAGACCTTCTAGATCACACCAAAGGGTTATATTTAGGATTATACCCGTGGTACTACATGTTCAATAGTTTACACAAGGTTCTACACGGAGTTGAGGTAATTGATTCCTTCCATTTGCCTTCCATTATCTGAGGATGCCTAGGAGGCACTGCATAAGGAAGTTAGAAGGAATCGATTGTCTCACACTTGTAAGTTTTCCAGAACCAGTTTCAATAAGGATTTAATGCGAATGCTCCTCTTAAACTTGGACCCTTTTCTAGCGTCCCTGTGGGCTCCAAAAATTAACAAACAATATCATATAGACGCACAAGTCAATTCATGATATAATAAACCAATTAGATTCTACTTCCCATTGACAAATTTGATGTAAGTTTGCTGGATTTGAAAAGCGACGATGAGTCAGAATAAATTTTAAGTATGTATTTTGTTAATATTATTGTTATTCTATAAAATAAAAAACGAAAAAAAATGTTTTATCGAAACACGACTTCGGAGGATGCATATCAATGAATTATTTAATTTTTTGAACCACTATATCTCCAAATCGCAAAACTCCGTTTCTTTGAAATTTACATATTTTAAATAGTGACACTTGAGCAATGTCAGATTGAAAAATATATTAAGTATAAATTTGGGTTCTTGAAAGATATTGGGCATTTTATAAAGCCCCAAAAAGTAGATAAAATTAATAGATTTCTCTCTTAAATATCTCAGAGGTCAGTTCTTCCCGGATAATAATTTTTTCACCAACTAATTTTTATTCTTTGCTTCAGATAATAGCCAAGTTTCAAGAAAATTGGTTATCCGGTTACCAAGTTACGATTTTTTATATTATAGCCTATCTTTATACCATTTATCTTCCTCACATTTTTATCAATATCTCGAAAATCCATCATTTATTCATCTTGAATTTTATACAGAATTGAGAACCTAACTAGCTAAACACATCCACCAAATTTCATAAAAATCGGTAAACGCGTTCTTAAGATATTGATTTTTGACCACTCTCTCCATACATTCGACGCACTGTGGCGTAGGTGATGTGAGCCAACACGTTCCCATTCTTGTGTAGCTACCTTTAAAACCAAGGAAATAAAGTAACGAAATGCGGGTTGATGGAATAATTGTGCCCATCCTTCGGAGCACTTCACAGGACAAGATCATCTATGGAAAAAAATAGTTCATTGACAATTCACCATCATAGTTGTATAAAAAAATATAAATATTAACCTTCCTATACCCGCGTCACATTTTGTTACACGTATACCCGCGTCAGTCTCACAGACCGATGATTTGCAATCCTTTTTAAATTGTATTTTTTCCATAACAAAATATAAATAGAGGATAATAAATAATAACACCTAAGTGAATAATGAAACAACAATGTCATTCAATAACTTTATTTCAATTTTATTCAGTTTTTTGCGAAAAACTTCTACATTGCAAGTTTTATACTTAGGAACTACAAAATCTTAACTTAAACATTTTTTCCTTTTAGAAGACAAAAATATTCTTTCATCTCGCATAAACACACGATGTGTACTAGAGTAGAACCAAAGAATGACTCAAAGAACACTAAACAAAACATTAACACAATAATTTTATACTTACACAAAAAGTCACACCTATGTCCGCGTCGGTCTCACAGACAATTCTTTCCAAATGCATCAATACGCCCGTCTCACGTAATCACAAGACATGCACTAAAATAAAGTCAGGAACAAATCCGGCAGCTAGCAAAAAACTCGACCCGCTACCTTTTCATGTAAACTAAAAAAAAATTGAAAAAAGTGTTTTGTCGGTCCCACAGACCAACACGCTGGTATAGTAAGGTTTAGAAAGTAGAAAATTCAAATTAAAGGAAATAAATTTACTGAAACAATTAAAAAAAATGGAAAAGAAAAACTTACGAATTGTAGCAACACTCGTGCAACTTACAATTTACAATTTACAATTTACAATTTACAATTTACAATTTACAATTTACAATTTACAATTTACAATTTACAATTTACAATTTACAATTTACAATTTACAATTTACAATTTACAATTTACAATTTACAATTTACAATTTACAATTTACAATTTACAATTTACAATTTACAATTTACAATTTACAATTTACAATTTACAATTTACAATTTACAATTTACAATTTACAATTTACAATTTACAATTTACAATTTACAATTTACAATTTACAATTTACAATTTACAATTTACAATTTACAATTGACATTCCATATAAAAATTCGCTTGCTTACCGTATACGAAACAACATTTCTTAATTTTGCATGTCCTAAGTAGGCATAGGTGTAAAAACCGACAAATTCTTTCGCGAATTTTGACTGATTCCAGAGCATCAAATATACGGAAATACACCCATGCCTATTCGAGACATGCAAAATTAAGATATTTTGTTTCGTATACGGTAAGCAAGCGAATTTTTATATGGAATGTCAATGACATATTTCGGTGTAGTTGACGTCTTTGAACAGTCAAAATTATCGGGTCGCGATTTTTAGCTGTTGTAGAATGAGTTAAAAACTCTCGTAAAAGTTTTACGTACAATTCGCGCGGGAATTTTTCTTTGGAAATCGGGACTTACGTATAGGGGTTTTTAGCCGTCAGTGTAAAACTCTCTAATATCTATTTTTTTGCGAAAATTATGGAGCTTTGCACTAATGCATTGATTTCGCTGTCGTTGTGAATGTCTTCAAAAGACTTTATTGTACTGTGAATGAGTTTCATGGCGTCAATAATCTTAAGGTCCTGAGCTTCCAAATTTTCAATTTAAGCATTCGTTTTATGTTTTTATGCCGAATAGCTATGTTAATAAGTATGTACATTCAATTACATACATATGTACTTTTAATATTGCCATTTTCAAAGGCTTATATCCTTATACATCGACAGGTATTCTTTTGTAAATTTATTAATGCCGAAAATCTCAATCCTACATATTCCGACTGAGGTCAAATTTGCCGACTGCAGATGAAAATTGAAAATGTTAGGGTGGTGAGACATCCATCCCTCTAAGTCCCTGGCTATACCTACATATAAGCTGATTTTTTTAGCTGTGAATCCGTTACCGGTTTTACGAATAAAGAAAAAGGAACTTATATGAAGAGTCCTTATGCCATTTCCTAAAAACCTCATGATTTTTTTTTTATATTTGCAGACCTAAGAAGGACACACTCACAAATTGAAATTTCACAAACTTTCTGTTATCTACTTTTTCTTAGCAAATGTCAACAGTCTTAGTATTTAGCGTATATAAGCTCATATTGACCAATATTCATGCAAAGTTCCATGTCGGTAGAAAACCGAGGTGAAAACGTAAGCTTAACTTCAAACGCCCATAACTCCGTTACCGTTACTCGAAACTGGATAAAAGTAACTGATACAAAATGTACTCGTTGAGTGCTTTGATCTCAGTACCCATACGTCACTCTCCGATCAAAACTAAAAAAGTCGACATTTTTAACCCTCCGATGAACGAGAAGGTCCCTAGGGACCTTTTCGATTGTTGATTGCTTACTATTTCCTCCTGGTGTGTTTTACATGTATTCCATGTATTCCAAAGAAAAAGGATACTGAATCGAAATTTAACGCGTTTCAAGCAATGGTTAGCATTTTATGTAGTTTTTAAAACTTTTTGTACGGGAATAAACGACAAGGTCCGTGCCGTTTTGGTGAGCAAGAATGGGAATTACAGATTGTCAAATATTCACTTAGACGAAATTCAACAAAATTGTACACAAACCAAACAAAAAAGAATGCACTACTTTCTCACAGTGCGGTAATTACAATGAAACAAAAGATGTTTCATTGTATTTACCGCAGTAATTGGCACGTGTTGCATAGTGGTATTATTTTTAGAGTAGAGAGGCAGGGGCTTAGTGTTTGATTCTAAGCACCCCCCCCCCGCATTTTTAAAACATTGTGAGCGTGCCGTTTGCATCTCATTGTTTAGGTTATATGAGAACAATGTTTCACTATGCTCATACTTGCAGAAAAAAATAAATAGATCAGTGTTGCTGCTTTCAACCATGCACTATACCTCTGAAGTAGATACTGAACTAAAACGAAAGCCAATGGTCATCCTTGACTAAAATGCTAACAAATCTGGAGTGGATACCATGGACGAAATGCTGTCAACACATTCATATAAATGTCCAACAAAAATTGTTGGCCTCTTGCAATGTTCTTCAACATGCTGGATACTGCTGCATTGGCAGCTTTCATTATGCACAATGAATTGAAACCTGGCTAGAAAACTTATAAGGGACGCCAGTTTTTCCAGTTGCTAATTAAGCAGTTAGCCACCCCAACTATTGAAGAACGGGTAACCAACCCACGCGTAACTTGCTATTCCAGAAATGCTATGTCATTTGATGTAAAGGTCAACTCAAAATATAAACAATAAAGTGCATAAATCTTCGCAGGCAGTAGCACTTCCAACCCCAGGAGCTATGACTTAATTTGCGCCTCGTTGCAATCGACCATCTTGCCATTTATGTCGTGTGAAGTATATACGTCAGCGCAAAACAAAGTTTTATTTGCATTACTTGTAACAAAGCGGTCTGCGCTGAATATTCAGCACTACTTCGTCGATGCGAAATATGTACCTATGTGTAAAATTAACATATGGAAGGGGAATAATACGATTTTTATTTGTTTTTTTTTTTTATTTCAATTAAAATAAAAAAAAAAAACAAAAAGTATTATTTTTGCATAAACATCAACATTTTAACCACCTGTGGGCTTTATTTAACTAAAACAAACCGAAATAACGAGTCAGAAAGAACACAATATGTTAAAGGTCCCTAGGGACCTTGTCGTTCATCGATGGGTATCGGAACTGTCATTCACCGGAGGGTTAAACTCTCCCGGATACTCTGTTATCTTATCCCTATCAACTTCTAAAGTATTCGTGCCAATTACTGTTATCATTCGACACATTACTACCAAATTTTTAGTGAACAGACGGACGGAAAGACGGACAGACGGACGGACAAAGTCGATTTCATAAGGGTTTTCTGAAAAAAATTCTAAAAAAACCTTAAAAAAATAGAGACAGCCTAAGAGCACAACCATCAAAATCCATTGTAGAATGTCCATAGAAAGTATGTAATATGTAATAATGCATTAAATTTAAATACAGTAAAACTTCGTTATAACGCTCCCGCATATAACGCTTTCCCGGCTATAACGCTCTTTTTTCTCGGTCCCGGTCCCATTAGCATTTATTACATATGATTTCGATTCGTTATAACGTTTCTATTTCCCGGTTATAACGCTCTTTTCGCAGTCTCATTTTCTTAAAAAAATTATATTGACAAATTCATTGAGCACGTAGTCTATCTTTACATTATAATAATCACAAACAAGACCAGGATGCACAAGTTGTTCCGTTAATTCACATCAAGGTCAAATTTACTGGAAAAGGGAAAGACATAACAACAATTGAAAGTATAATTGAAGATCTTGTATTTGCGTCAGCATCCGTCGACACTGAAGAGAACAAGAAAGAGGCGTCAAGCATGCCAAAAACATTTGCAGTCTTAGTTGCAATAAAGAAGATTCGAGCAATTTTTGCCTATAGCATGGACTCAGAGGTAGGATCTTTCAATAAATTGAAAACCTCAGTAATATTGCAGTATGTGGCCAGTCTAAAACAAAAACAAATTTCTGTTTTTTTTTAACCAATTGATTGCCATTTCCTTACTATTTCCTTCCATGTATCAATCGAATAATAAATTTTGTCACCTAAAAGTATATTTCTTGGACTTCCCGGCTATAGCGTTTTCCCGCTTATAGCGCTTTTTTGGCTTAGACCCCAGAAGAGCGTTATAACGAAGTTTTACTGTATAACCTAGCGTTCCATGGTCCCATTCCAGGGTCGATGATGGGTTTACGAAGGTGCGTGCTCCGCCCCCTAGACGGTTGGTAGTTATTTTGGCTCTGTCATTTCTTGGGTTTCATATAATTAGCACTGTTTTCCCGCGGTGGCAAAATTGCGTAGGGATGTTATTTTTCGACCGAGGGGGGTGCCAGCTGACCGGACTAGGCCATCGTATGGCGAGTCGGCTGGCCATGCCGAACGAGAAGCGCCTGCATGCCCCTCGGCGTCTATTGTATAGTGGTTACTCAGCCAACAACAAGGGACGATGGGTTGTGGAACCACGCCCTTTGTACACCCCGAGATGCTATTAGTAACTCGTTCGGTTGTTGACAGTTTAAATTGAACCGTGAGCAAAGCCTCGCCCTTCTGCTCTCGCAGTCATCCACCTATTTAAATTGATTTGTCCCAATTTTAATTTAATATGTTCGTGTTCGCTTACCTAGGCATGCGGGATCCTTTCTTAATGTAGAGGACAACGGGCAGCTCAAACCTAGCCCAACACCTACCGCTCTGGGCTACAGCAAGCGTATGCTGCTGCTGACTAGTGGGGGATCCCTTTCTCAAGCCTAATCTGCACGGTTGTAGGGGCATAGGCTCTGTCCCCTGGGACATCTCTGGATGTTCAACGTCCTCCGTCACAGATCCAGCTCTTCTGAAGGCGCCGCGTCGGCTTCTATGGGTCAGGTAGACGGGAAGATAAACAGCTTGCCCATCCCTGGAACCATCTTTCCATCCCTGAAACCATCATTGTTTGTTAGATGTGATGAGCTATATTGCGGGCAGAAGAAGGCATTAATGCATCTTGACTAAAATACCTTGTTCCAGGTTGTTACTATTGCAGAAGAGAACGCAATGCTTGTTAACAAGCCTCCTTATGAATTCATCGCGAACCCAGGACTTGTGGACAAGTCCTATGTCCTTAAGAAGACAATTAGATTATCCGAGGCAAGCTTAAAGTGTAGTAGGTTAATCTGCACTACCTTCATCACCAATCCCCTGCCTCCGCTGCAGCAATGCAATTGAGTCTTCCAGTAAGTCGTTGGCTCCGTTCAACGGATCCTGCTCGTCCTCCCAATTCGACCTTAAAATCTTTAACTTGGCAGTACGCAGGCAAAAAATAACTTACAATCTGTCTCCTCATGATCCGGTAGAGATGAGAGGCATATAGAACTGGCTTTGTCCTTCTGGTTCCACGGCTTTAAGTGTTGTAGAGTGTTGTGCAATGGTCAGTCTTTTAAAAGATACTGAAATCTTATTTCGGGGAACTGTGTCTTCCAGGGACGTAGCCAGGGGAGGGGTCCAGGAGGTCCGGACCCCTCCCGAAATACTTTGGATGGGCTTTGAAATTTCACTAATATTTTTAGGGTTACCACTTGCTCGGACATCGCCCGGCAGAGACGGGCCTAGAAGGTTCTGCTGGGCCGCCCTATAACGATGTATGTTATTAATATACATTTCCCGCGATCGAGGGCGTAGTTTTTTTTTTCTTATCGAACTGAAATTTATCGCGAGAGTTGTTTACATATTCAGCCAAGGTTTTCTTTAAACTGCCCGTACGGCATACACTTCCGAGAGTGTGGTTTGGTCGCCCAATGGACTCTTTTCTTTGGGAGCTATAATAAACATTGAGTGGAAACTGAAATCTTAAATGTTAACCCGCACAAAAGCATTATTTCTGCTGATGCTCCCTAGGTAAAATGGTCTTACCATATTCCATGGAAGGGAAAATCTCGTTGTCACACTTCATCGCTACGAAATATATTTCGGAAATATATTTGGCACATATCATATGCGAAATACATATATTCCCCGCGTGGAAGGGCTGCATACTGACCGAACACAGGACAACTAGGACAGTATACTTACAAATGACAGAACAGAACTTAAACACACAGCCAACTAACATCTTCCGAATCCTAAACCTAAGGTGTAATGCGATCCGTGCCGATGGGTGACTGGCACCAGGGACAAATGGTGTCACAAACGGAGCTCTGAAGAACCGGGCGAAACCTCAGAATAACCAGCCTTGCGTGCTTAAGGGGTCACTGAGCACGTGTACCTCTTTTTACCGCCATACTCGTGGGACCAAAAATGGATACCGAAAAAACAACAACACAAACACACAAAAATGGGAGAACAAAACCAACCCGCCCAAGCTGAAGGAAATGGTTCATCCATAAGCCTGTCAGCGGAAGGCAAGGAAGGTATGTCCCAACCCTTGAACACACCCTCTCAGGGAAGTGCATCCTGCACAATACCAGAGAGGTCCGACGTGGTAAATGCAACTACAAAGATGGGCCAACTAACCCTCAAAAACAGAAAACCAACGCTTTCTGGAGCCCAACGACGGAAGATCGCCATTGAAAAAGCGAGGGAAAGGGGTGAACCCATAAGGCCGCGACATAAGCGGTCCCACGGAAAATCCCAAGACCTGCCTGCGGGCCCCAAAAACAAGGGGAGGGAAGTGGTCAAAACCAGCAAAATTATGTTTTGGATTCCGAATACGGACGTAGTTGGTACGGAGGATCCGAAGCAGATGCTGACGCTCCTCAAGACCCAAAACCAGGTGCTGAACACCGAGGAATGGAATGTCGTCGCATCCACGAAAGATGAAACCTAACTGAATCTGGTCGCCTGGATCGACGAAACTAGCCGGAAGGCGCTGAAGGCCAGAGACCACATAGGTTACTTTGGCCTAAACCAGATAACCTTTAAGGCGATATCTAAACGGCCTCATGATGCTGAAGGTGGCCCAAATCAACCTTCAGCACAATAAAGCCGCAGCACTAAGCCGCCTCATCGCAGCAGTGTGGATATAGTCCTTATCCAAGAACCTTGGCTGTATAAGGGCAAAGTAGCCGGCTTAGGAACCACCGGAGGTACGTTAATATACGATATAGCTTCTGGCAACGCCAGGACCTGCATCTATACTAAGCCTAACATTAACATACTGCCACTATACAACCATATTTCCAGGGACCTAGTAGCGGTGAAGATAAATGGGAGTAGTAATCGGGAGCTCATCCTAGCTGCCGCATACTTCCCATACGATTCACAGACGCCTCCACCACCTCAAGAGCTGGAGGAACTGTTAATTAGCAGCGGAACACACACACCGCCGCTCATCATCGGAGCGGACGCAAACGCTCACCATACAGAGTGGGGAAGCTCCGATACGAATAAAAGGGGTGAGTATCTTTATGATTTTATAATCAAAGAAAACCTTGAAATTCTAAATAAGGGTACTGAGCCCACTTTTGTAACAACACGTCGAAGAGAGGTCATTGATATTACTTTAGCGGACTAAAAGGTGCTTTTGCGACTGAAAAGAGGTATCAAAGTGTAGCAGAAAATAATCGTAAATTTGACTATATTTCATGTGTCTGAAGGTTGGCTTCGAACAAAAATAAGAAAATGTTTTTCAAAATACGAAGCTGCTTTAAGAATATATTGTGACAGACAATCTAGACCTCGCAAACAATCACCTAAGAGCCTGTGATGTTATTGCTAAAGCGCTGAGCCAACTGAATCTTAAGGCAGAGTTTCTTTTCTCTGCAGCAAATTATTATTAATAAAGCAGCTGCCATAACTACAAGTTCTATTAAATTTATGAATATACGATGAGGTCTTCCACCGGAAATCGTGACACTCTAACGATTGCAATGGGCGCGGCGATAATCGCATGCCAAAGAAGACGGCGAACGGACAACGAATTGACGGAGAGAGATTGCGTGGACGACCGAGAGCTCATTGGTATAGTACTCAGTAGGTGAGGACGCCCACCAGCTGCTGGACTTTCCAAACTGGAGGACAAGGTCACGTAACCGCGACAAAATTGGAGGTCTCTCTACAAGTACGAGTTAAAATTATGCAAAAAGATTAATGTTTTTATGCATCTGAGAAATCGTTATTTATTATTTGAGTATGTATGTTGTAATTTATTGAATTTTTAAAAAATAGGCCACTCTAACGACTTAGTTTGTATAGGAGCAATGTCTTACGTTCGTAGTCATTTATTACCACACGAAAAAAAAAACACAAAACATGTTACAGGAAAGAATTTTTGACTTTTTACACTGAAACAGGTTCATAAATATATTTTCCAAGGACTTTTTTCCTTCTTCTGAGATCCTTTCACTTTTTTCCTCTGCAATTGGTCTCTGCGTTTGTGCCTCGGTTATTTATCACATGGCTCGTAAAATATTTTTTATTCACGAAACGTGAGACAGTCGCAAGCGCGAATGAACCATTCGCTACTATACATACGAAATAGCTGTCATGGCAATTTGAAAACAGTTTCCATCTTCTTAAGAAAATTTCGATGCTGGCTGCGGTGAACTCCTTTTATAGTCAACAGGAGTAGAAGAACATCCTGAAAAAGGCCAAAGAGCGTCTGCAATGTCAATGTGTTGTGTACACGCGAACGAAGAATGGACCATCGCAATCGCATGAACCACATTAGAGTAGCTCAATGTTTTAGCGATTTATTTATTGGAGGACATTTAAAGAGCAAATGGCTCATACGTTGAAATCTGACACGCGAATGTCGAACATACACGAATGAATAATGTCATGGGAAATGGCAGTTTTAAAGTTTATAGTCGGCCATTATCTACGCAGATGACTATAGGTGTGTTATAGCCACGTATTGCAGACGTATAAATTATTGATACGTGTTAGGATTTCCGACATGATTCCCCGGGAGCACTTCATGTGATCTGGAGTGTGAGATATTGAACTTCCTATATTTGTCGTATATTGGAAAGTGAATGTCCTTGATACGTGCGTGTGTTTGATTTGGACATAAGAGCTTACAATATTCGAAGAACTGCCGCTTAGGGTAGTAATGCAGGATTTCGGAAATCCTATATTTTACGTGCAGAATCAAACTACTTTATTATCTCTTCGTCTTTGAGTTTTGAGCTTGAAATCAGACTCCGCAGCGGTTCGTCCCGACTCTTTCATGAAACCATGAAACACCTTAGGAACAAAAAACGTTAATAGCCTTTGAATATTGATCGTATGAGCCTGAGACGAGAAAACTTTCTCGTTTCACATGAAACACTATTTTTTTCCTTAAAGTTTGCTTCGTAAATTTCCACGACCAGAACAACTTTTGTAAAGTGAAACTCTTCAAACTAAAGGAAAACTTTGATTTTTTCCTTCATTTCATCCACCAGCGCCATTGCATTTTTTTCCGGCGTGGTTGTGTGATGGCTTTCGCGATGGCCCACCTTTGCTCTAAAATGTCTAAACTAATATCCTTGACTATTACGTTGGACTATGCAGGGGCTTTCGGCTTTATTGTAAGGCATATGCTTGTCGGACAATTTAAGAAGCGAACTTCCTCTTCTGGCTATGGTGCAATCTAAACTAATTTTTCTGGTGGATTTGAAGATTATCGAAGAAGATATAAAAGTTGACTAAGTACTTGCCACAATTATGCATTGTCTTAGTTTGTGTGTGTCTCTATGTACATAGTGTAAAGCAAAAGCAGATACCTGGGAACTATGCAGGAGCTGCCAGCAGCAAGTAAGTGGAGCCAAGGACTCGCTTATGAAGAGAGCACAATTGCCACGCGGGACTGTGTAGTATAGAAATTGTGAAGTAACTTTAGTTGAAAGTTTCACCAAGATAATAATGGCATGGCATATTGTAATTGATGAGAAAATAATTTTGTCGTGACGGCTGCTATTTAAATTGCTGCAAACTACTCTGGAGCAGTTAAGATAGCAAGTACGGCGAATGGAACTTTACTAATTAATTTGCTGGGTTGAGAGAGATGAGTTGGTTCAAATTGTCATTGTACAGGATATCAAGTACAAAATCGGGTACATGGGGTAAAAATATTGTATGAAACGGAAAAATCTAGAAATGAGACTGTTAAACGTGTTTGTAGATTCTGAACTGTTTAAATCAGTTAGATAACCTCCAAATATGTTTTGTTTAGCGTTTGTTCTTTTTATACCCTTCGCTCATAGAGTGAAAGGGTATATTAACTTTGTCATGAAGTTTGTAACGCATTAAAGGAAGCATCTCCGACCATATAAAAAGTATACATATATGATCAGCATGACTTGGGGAGTCGATTGGAGCATGTCCGTCTGTCTGTCTGTCTGTCTGTTGCGACGCGTTTTACTCGGCGGGTATTGAAGCTAGCAAGCTGAAATTTTGCACACGTGCTTCTTATTGTTGCAGGGTATTTGTGTGTTTGATTCACCCAAATTGGATCACTGGGTCATGGGGCTGCCATACAAACCTAGCTCCCCAATCTGAGTTCTTCTAAGAAAAACTTTTTTATTTGTGTACCAATTTCAACCAAGTATCACACAAATGTGTTTCTATAGATAACACAAAATATATACACGAATGGATCAAATCGGACCATGGGGTCATGGGGCTGCCATACAAATCCAACCCCCCAAATTAGGTTCTTCTAAGAAAAACTTTTTGATTTCTGCACCAATTTCAACAAAATTTCACACAAATGTATTTCTATTGATGACACAAAACATATGTAAGATTGAATCAAATCCGACCATGGGGTTATGGGGCTGCCATACAAACCAAATCCCCCATATTGGTTCTTCTAAGAAACATTTGTTTACACCAATTTCACAAAACCTTGAATTAATGTGTCTTTATCAAAGCAACTAAAAAGTGTAAAACGAATGGAATCGTACTATGGGGTCATGCTCCGGCAACCCCAATAAAATTTTCCGAGTAAATTATTTTATTTGCCCACTTATTTCAACCAAGCCCAAAACTTTTGTCATGACGGAAGAAAAAGAATGAGGAGGGGGATTAAATATAAGCCATAGGTACGCCCGAAAAAACTTTTAGCCCAAGCGAAGGGTATCCAAATTTCGGCCGCGCCCGAAATTAGCCTCGGCCCCGGGGGTTGGCGAGTGAAGCGAGCAGGGGGCGAAGACCCCTAGTTTTTTATACCCTTCGCTCATAGCGTATACCCTTTTTATTAATTTTGTCATGAAGTTTGTAACGCATTGAAGGAAGCATCTCCGACCGTAGTTTGAAAGTCTTGTTACATACCATAGATATACATACTGGATAAGAAGAAAGCATATCGTTCTATTGCAACCCGTGAAGCCACACACATACTTTGATTTTCCCGTATTCGTACACGGCAATTTTTTTCTCCCCTCTCACGTCGCTGTCCAAAATTGCGATTATAACACTGGCTCTCAACCTTTTTTCTCAACTGATTTTTTTCGGAAGAAATCATTGAACATTTAACGTTGATTCCGCATTTTTTTCATTTTTGTACATTCTTCCTGGATTATTAAAGCTAGCACTTATTTGGAATTATACTGTAACTTATTTTTAGTACATCAAAATCGCATTATCAAAATCTGATTACAAAACTCTTTTCCGCAAAATGCTGAGAAACACTGGAAAATTGCGGGGAATTCGCTCATTCCGTTCCGTTCCAACTTCTGACATGAGTGACAAGTCCCCGTCTGTTTTCACATCGTTAAGAATTGTATTCTGGGATAACTTTAAAATTTAAAGTTTTTAGTGAGTTTCATTAATTCAAATCCCTTAACAACATTTTAAACTTAAATAATGAAGTGCGCTGTAAAGAATTGTGCAAGTGATTTACCGAAAACTTTGAGCCTGAATTTCATTTTTCGTGTAAGCTTCGTGTTCTGGTGATACAAATTGAAGATTTTTTAATAGCTAACCACGTCGGCTGGTAAACTGATAACTTGTAAGGTGTAAACAACATATTACTGAATATCGCATGTACCTTCTTATAGATGGTACTATCAGTGCCATAAATATTTTCGGTAAAAATATGATTTCGGTGAGCTTTCCCATGCGTGGCACGGATTTCTATGTATTTTTCATGATGCTAACCAGTGAATCTCGTAAAAGGCTCTATTAATCCGAAAAACTGAATTAGTGGCGGTGAAAATGAAATATGTGAGAATGTTTTTAGTTGCATATTTCATAGATAAAAAGTGATTTTTTCTCGGAAAATTCGGGTGAATTCACAGTAGCGCCGTGTAGTATGTATTTTCTCGTTCTTTTGTTCCAATCGTTCCAATTTCACCTTCACCTCAAACCTTTTTTGGTGATTGTTTATGATAAAAATATGGCGCGAAAGATTCGAATTGTGAACTAATTAGAATATTTCGGATGTTCGCTAAAAAGGTAAACTAAACTAAATTTAACCGAAATTACGTTTTAGAATGTTCATAGAAATTGCTGTTAGCTACTTTGAATGTTGATACATATTACCTTAAAATTGTGTCGTTGTTTTTGTCTTATCATAATGATAATGTGTATCATTTAGAGAGTGGTTTCGACGTATCTATTTAATTACCCTGATTCCGATTTTGAGCTACTAGCCGCTGAAACCATATGGGGCAATACAATCCAGGTAAAATGCTGATAAAAACTAATGTTGTTTTTGCCATCAATCACAGTCATTGTAACAAATTGTGAGGTTACGAAACAAAACAGTTGTGTTGTGCCGTTCTGATTCCCTAACTACAATTTTGCGAATCAGAAATAATCTCCGGTTCTTTTCGTTAGTCTGTCTAATATAAAAGCAGATCCTTTTTTACAGGTTAGTTTATATTTCAAATTTCAACCAGAAAATTCAGCAAAGCTTAAATTTACATTAAAAGTATGTACAGAGTTCACCGAGTGAAAAACTTGCATTTATGTCTCCCGTGAAAAAATTTACGTGGAGACTTGCTTTTTATTTAGTCAATTTAAGATAAACGTTTACTCGCGTTTTGATTGATTGTCGACCACATCTTTTCCTGTGAAACAAAGAGAAACTGCATTGTTTCGCTGCCGAAATGTCAAAAACCGGCAAAACCGGTGTGGAAATTTTCATGTGAAGTGGAGTTGTTACATTCATAGAGGATAATTTCGCCATTGCATAATAACATATAAAATTGTGTTTTAAGTAACAAAAATTTAAATGTTTGACTAACGTTATGTGCAAACACATTACAGAGCTTTATTCAACGCATAATTATTCCTCATTTGAAATATTTTTGCGTTTCCGCATGAATTTAAACCCATGCAAAAACAATTTAACAAGTGTTGCAGTCAAAATATTTAGTAGTCTGGCTAGTGCGCGCGCCTTCGTTGCACAGGGTCATGGGGTGGAGACTTAGAGTAGGTACTAACATCTTCATTTCACGTGAAATCCATGCAAATACTGTCAAAATTTTGATGATCGTGAAAACGAATTCGCTTGGTTGTAGTTACTTTACACGAAAGTCTCCACACCGTATTTTGACATTTCGCCTGCGATAACAATGCCGTTGCACTTTATTTCACAGGGAAAAGGTGTCATCCACAATC
Source organism: Microchrysa polita (assembly GCA_949715475.1). NCBI lineage: Eukaryota > Metazoa > Arthropoda > Insecta > Diptera > Stratiomyidae > Microchrysa > Microchrysa polita. Next base: position 43,370,276 of record OX454415.1, on the reverse strand, counting down.
AATTAGCCCGCGAGTTCTCATTTATCTTAGAGAATAAAAGGCATGTCTCCACGGCACATTTTTCATGGTAGACATAAATGCAAGTTTTTCGCTCGGTGAGCATAGTACTTGCCTTTACCGTGAACAAATTCAGTTTATACATGGTGTTTTTCGATAATCCCACTCAGATGTTAAACGAGTTCCCATTTATGAGGATAAATAATACTGGTGAGCGTGCTGTTGATTTCAACCCGTCAACAAAAAAACAGCAAAATCTTGGAAATTGGATGTCACACATCTGCGGCGTTCGTACAGATTCGGACAGTCATGCCTGTTATTTATTTATAATAAATTTAAGAAACAGGCTCATTTTATTGCTATACATCCCGTGTAGTTTTGGGCAGCGTTGTTAAACACGATCGTGAGTTTTGAGTCAGAGTAAACCTCGATACCAAAAAACGTAACTATTGCTGGCGTCAAATGCCTAAATATTGCTTAAATAAAAACAGCAACTATCGATTTTGGACCTTTCAAAATCATAATGCAACATCATCTAATATTATAATTTTCCATTTCAAACAGCCAGCCAGTAGTCTGGCTGGTCTAGCGGTTAGTGCGTTAGTGTCTAGCGGTTAGTGGTGAGTACCCATTTATGGGTTCCATAAATGGAATCTTACAACACAATCTGCCGATTGGTAAAGACATTATAATGTGATTGTGATTAATAACCGAAATGTGTGAATATGCATCTTAAGAATAACATACACTGCTCGTCATCAGATTAGCACACCCTTTTGCATGAATAGCTTCGGCTGATTTCCAACCAAACTAAAAGAGCTAAAATTTCATAATTATAACTGTTAATAGTCTATTCAATTCTAAGTTAATTAAAACAAAAAGTATTGTGTTTTCATTTTTTAATTATGTTTTATAATTGTTTTTCGAAAAATAACTCAAAAAATAGCCATTTAAAATTTGTCATCAGGATAGCACATGTAATTTCTTTTTTGTCTATCTTCCACAATTGAGGACGTAGAACCCCCATTTTTTTGTTGTTGTTTAAGTAATATATTAGCTTTAACATGGATAAGAGAAAATCATCACAACTAAAACTGAAAAACAACCCCCAACTTAACTTTGCCCGAAGGAAAATACATTAAAATTAATCATGAGAACACTTGACATGGAACAAAGAATGGCGCTATGTTATCTTTTCGAATAAAGATAAGTTCACTTTAGAAGATTAACACAGTTATAATGTCTACTTCCAGGATCTTTGTTAGGAAGGACACCATTAGGATCGCCTCCGCCGTGGAATAGATGGTGTAATGGTCTCGAGGGCCAACTGGTACTGTAAGATGATTCTTCTTTTTATTCGAAAAGACAACATGGCGTCATTCTTTGTTCCATGTCAATGGTTCTCGTGCTTAATTTAAGCGCATTTTCCTGTAGCTTTACTTTCTTTAGATGTGGAGCATTTATTATCACTGTTTGAACAATGTAAGCTCGCCTTAATGTGAAAATTTACCCTAATCTTTGGGACCGAGTCATGAGGACTCGATGATTCTCTCAAAATTACTTTCTCATAAGGATTGACAAGTACTCAATTTTTATCGCCTCTATTATTTTTACCTTAACGCTACTCATTACACACGAATTCGGATTCAACTTATCGACTTTTATTAAGTTTTTCTCTAAATTTCACTTTTTGACCGCCTTGACTCCTTGCAAGCCTTAATTTTTAATCCCTCTTCCCAGATAATGATTTTCTCTTATCCATATTAAAGCTAATATATTACTTAAACAACAACAAAAAATTGGGGTTTCTACGTCCTCAATTGTGGAAGATCGACAAAAAAGAAATTACATGTGCTATCCTGATGACAAATTTTAAATGGCTATTTTGTGTGTTCTTTTTCGAAAAACAATTATAAAACATAATTAAAAAATGAAAACACAATACTTTTTGTTTTAATTAACTTAGAATTGAATAGACTATTAACAGTTATAATTATGAAATTTTAGCTCTTTTAGTTTGGTTGGAAATCAGCCGAAGCTATTCATGCGAAGGGGTGTGCTAATCTGATGACGAGTAGTGTAAGTGCAGATTTGCAATTCCTAACCGCAATTTATTGCGTCGCAAAGAAGTGGCATCTGATGAGATGCGACGTGAAATGCTCTGTTCGCCAAAACAGGCCAGGGATCATGATTGCATTGATTCGTTTCCCTGCCGAGTTTAGATGATTGTTAAAGGCACATAATCGGAACCAAGATATATTACCTCCGGTCATGCCACTCCCGGCAGTGCATGGCGCCGCAAAGCACTGGCACTTACTGATATGCGGTGTCATATGCTGTTGGTCGAAACCGGGGAGGATTTGTGTGTTTTCGCAGACACTTTTTTACTATAAAAAAACTAAGTGTATAAGTGTATATAAGTGTAGTTCATGTATTTTATTTGTTAAAAATTAGAATGAGGTGTAGTGAATTTTTGTAAATTTAAGGGATCGTGTTATAATATTTTTGCAATATTTTAGGATTCTATTAGAAGTGCGGCAAAGGAGACAATGGCTAACTATTTTAAAAGGCCGAATGAAAACAAATATAACTGCGAAACAAAACAGAATATGTCACAAACACTTTAACACTTTAACCTCGAAAGTGAATTCATCCATTTTTTTGAATACAGTAATAAATAAACCCAATAAATTATTTGATTTTTCGCTGAGTAACCGTTTCAGGCTTAGTATTTATTGCTGGTTTGATCGTGTGTGACATATATCTGAAACACTTCTTGCAATTGTCGCCGAATTTTCACAGCACATTTTTTTGACCTAGGTTGTAACTTAATTTTACTTTTTTTGAAATAACCACCATTTCAGGTGATTTTGGAAATAAAGAAATCAATGGTTCCATTTATATAAAATATAATATAAATAAACTACATATTTATTGAATTGAATTGAAATAAAGGAATTTATTAGACCTTCTGAACCCTTCTTTGATTACATATTTGGGTTTATTTCAAAGATGTTTGTAATTTTTTTTAAGTACGTTAACAAATAATCCGAAAACACCTATTCATCATTTTAACTACATAATTATAGTTCCATTATCATACACGCACATACACATACCGACATTGTAAAAACTATACAGCAACTAAAACGAGATGCTATAATTCATAAGTATAATACACCCATTTACACATATCTAAATAATAATTCTATGTATCTTTAATGCTAAAGCATTTGTATGAGTTAATTTATTCCAAAATGAAATACTCAAACTTTGCAAAATAATTTCCTCTAAATTCTAGTTAGGGTTTGAATCAACAATAATTGATAGTGCTGCTCAAACTTTTCATTTTATACCTTTTTTGCGGCGCCTATGACCATGTCACACATACATAGGCGCGGATCGCACAAAAATGCTTCAACGTTTTAAGCATATGTCCGGTCCAGTATGTATGTCTATGTTACATACTTAATTACACCATTAGTTAGACCACTAATTATTGCAAATCAACATGGATTTTGTTCTGGAAGATCTGTTGCCACTAATCTTGTGTCATATGAAAACTATATTTACAAATCATTTAATAATTTCACACAAGTCCACTCCATTTACACGGATTTCACTAAGGCTTTTGATAGAATTAATTTGGAACTTCTATCGAAAAAACTGGAAAAATTTGGATTTAGTGGTTCGATTCTATCTTGGTTAAATGATTATGTTAGCAGTCGGTCACTAATTGTCAATATTAATAATTATTTGTCTCAACCAATAATTCCAACATCTGGTGTTCCCCAAGGATCACACTTAGGTCCACTTCTCTTCTTAATTTTCTTAAATGATGTTATAGTGCAGTCAAAATATCCCAATTCAGGCCTCCAAATAGAAAAAAATAGAGTAAGGCTAATTTTTTTGTTGTTTTTGAATCAGTGGGTTCCCAGGAATCTACAACTAATTTTGCTAAAAAAAATTTTGATCGGAAAAGTCCCAAAAAGGACAAAAAAGGATACTCTTTAATCCTTGACCGGAGGTCGGCATGCGGGGTATCAGATCAAAGGGGACGTCGAGTACATTACATATCCGGTGTTTGTTTCCTGTTTCAAGGACCCTGAAAGGAATAAATCGAGCTTAAATGGAAAATTTTCGAGTTTCCCGTGTATCTTTCCAAAGCCATAACTACGAGAATAATTCAATTTGTGCCCACTTTTATCACTTTTCAGAAGCTATAATAGATGGAGATTCTACCATTAAATTTGCTAAGAAAAACATTGATCGGAAAGCTCTGAAAAAGGACATAAAAGGACACTAATTTCACACCTTGATGAACGTGGGCATGTGGGGTGTCATATCAAAGAGGACGTCGAGTGCATTGCATATCCGGTGCTTGTTTCCTGTCTCAAGGACACTAAATGGAATAAGTCGGGCTTAAATGGAAAATTATGGCTTTAGAAAGATACAGACACGGGAAACACACAAATTTTTAAGTTGAGCCCAATTTTCTCCTTTGAGGGTCCTTGAAACAAGTAACAAATGCCGGATGTGGAATGTACTTGACATCCTCTTTGATATGACACCCCACATGCCCACGTTCGACTAAGGTGAGCAATAAGTGTCCTTTGATGTCCTTTTTCAGAGCTTTCCGATCAACTTTTTCTTAGCAAATTTAATGGTAGAATCTTCAGCTATTATAGATTCTGGAAAGTGATAAAAGTAGTGACAACTTGAATTATTCTCGTAGTTATGGCTTTGGAAAGATACACGGGAAACGCGAAAATTTTCCATTTAAGCTCGATTTATTCCGTTGAGGGTCCTTGAAACAGGAAAAAAACACTGGATATGTAATGTAATCGACGTCCCCTTTGATATGATACCCCGCCACCTCCGGTCAAGGATTAAAGAGTATCCTTTTTTGTCCTTTTTGGGACCTTTCCGATCAAAATTTTTTTTAGCAAAATCAGTTCTAGATTCCTGGGAGCCCACTGATTCAAAAACAACAAAAATTAGCCTTACTCTCTTTTTTTCTATTTGAAATGCTAATATGACTGCACTATTAATAGTGTGTTTCGGTCTTCTCCTCACTGGTTTGCATCCGTTTTGCCGTCGAAACCAAATCGTTATCGTCCCGCCAATAAACATTGTTGTCCTCGCCGTATCGTTCCGACTGGATTCCTGAAAAGTAAAAACACAACACAAAGTATCATGTCGTACACTCTGGGATTAAACAATCGTATACTTATCTGAAGATTGTTTCGCCTATTGCAATCCAACTATCTTCGTCGTCGGGATCCTCGCACTCGCCACTCGCTATCATCTTCGTCATCATCGTATATCTCTTCGTCATCATCGTATATCTGGAAACTTAATTCTTATTATTAACTAATTTTATCATTTAAACTCACCGAAATTACTCACCTTTGAATTATATACATTTGCTTTTGTTTACTTCGAATTATTGCTTTGTTTACTTTGAATGTCATATCAGCTGATCAGCTTATGTATACATATTTGACCCAATTAAGAACATGAGAATCCTGCAACATATAATTTAAATCTTGGATAAAGTTATCGCATACTTGAACCTATTACGATATTTGCTAATATGTACATACTTTCACATTACATACATACTCATGTATTAGATTTATATTAGATTTAACCTTGAACTTGAATAACGTTTCAATCGTTCGATACAAGGTTTCAAGGAAAGTCATATTAGAAATAGCGTTTACTTGAATGGTTGACCCCATCCCATACCTTTTGATATACTTTTGGATTGTATTTTTGACCTCATACGGGAATTTCACACTTTGATTCGTTTTCGCTATTAACTTGTAGTTTTTATTTGATCGTTGAATATTATCTTTGAATTTTGAACTCTTTTAACATTTTTTGTAAATTGTACCTTTCGAAGAATAGACTATTTTCAAACTTATGTTTCGCGAGTTATTATTGAATGGTCCGTCGAGTTTTCGCCCCTTTTGAATTCTATCCCAAACAATGGTGTTGACTTCCTACTATTTGCGGACGACTTTAAAATTTTTAAATCCATTAAAAATTATGATGATATTTCAATTCTTCAACAAAATTTGAATTCATTTTATTCTTATTGTAGCAATAATAAATTAGAACTTAATATATCAAAATGTAATTTCATTGTCTTTAATCGATTTACAAGCAGGTTTCCATATACTTATTCATTTAACAATGCTTCTCTAATGCAAGTTAACTCAATTAAAGACCTTGGAATTATTTTTGATCAATCATTGAATTTTATTGAACACATAAACTTTATTTCTGAAAACGCTCGTCGTATGCTAGGCTTTATAATTAGAAATTCGTCTGATTTTAGAAATATTCATGCTCTGAAATCGTTATATTTCTCTTTAGTAACGTCTAAGTTAGAATATATGACAGTTATTTGGAATCCACACTATAAAACACACACAATGAATCTTGAAAAAATTCAGCATAAATTCTTTAGGTATATCGCTTTCAAAATGTCTATATCGTTTGAAAATATTAATTATATTGAAATTCAGAATATTCTTAACACTAGTACTTTGGAAAGTCGAAGATATTATTATGATGCTATGTTTTTAATAAACATATTAAATGGTGTTATTGATGCTACTGACATATTGTGTGAATTATCATTTAGAATACCTAGCCGAAATACAAGGAACCACCATCTTTTCCATTTACATAATTTTCGTAGTAACTATCTAATGAACTCGCCAATTGACCGATTTAAAGCCATTGGAAATTTAGCTAATACTGGCTTGGATTTATTTAATACTAAAAAAGAAATCGTAAAACACTATGTATTAAACCTAATCAATAACTTTTAATTACACATTTAGTTTCGTTTGCATAATTGGATAATTGTATAGTGAAAACAATAACTTGGATTAATATTTATTATATGAATTTTATCAAATACAGTGAATTTCGTTTATAACGACAATTCGGATATAACGACGAAAACTTTAATCCCCTTGATTTGCGCATTGTTTTTCATACAAATTGCGCCGGTTATAACGACTTCGTATATAAAGTCCGTTTCGGCTATAACGACTCATTTCTTGAAGAAATCCAGTTTATATTTCGGCTATAACGACCAATTTTCCAAGAATTTGTATTTTTTTGCATGGAATATTAGTTCCTAGGATTAAAATCATGCTATGCTTTTTGTTTGACTAAAAAAGCTATTACAACAACAGTATACCTTTAAATCGACCTGTTCAGACAAAGATTAACAAAGCATTTTTAATCCACGCGGAGTAGTGTTTCCGAATCACACTTCTTTGATTCGTTGTGTATTTTTGCTATAGTTTTTTTGTAATTTCTGTTTCACTGTCGTGTAATTTCCATACAAGTGCCGCTTACCACGAAATTTAAGCCGAAACCTGTTAAGCAAATTCACAAGTGAAGATTAGCAATAGCTAAAGGCTAGATTCAGAAACTGCTCTGTTACTGTGAAACAGGAACAGATTGCAATTAGAAATTTATCAATTCTAAACCTTAATAGACTATTTAAGCTACTACACTACCCCGTTTCTAAGTCAACACAATAATAAATTAGAGAGTTCTAGAAAGCCGTGAATATGCTAAAAACGTGAAATATAAATGGAAATATTTCTTTGTCGACGTATCCATGGATACCGTGAAAGGTGTGTTTCGCTTAGTTTAAGCCAGAAGAACTCGATGCAATGACAATTCATAACTTGATAATCACCTATTTCAAAGCGTATAATGTCGACTCGTACACCACCCCGTTTTTACGGCTTGCTAAAACTCTAGTAGTCTGGCTGGTCTAGCGGCTAGTGCGCGCACCTTCGGTGCACAGGGTCATGAGTTCGAATCTCACCGTGAGCCATGGTGTTTTTCGAACTCACGAGTTTGTGACGGACTATGATCTCACTCAGATGTTAAACGAGTACCCATTTATGGGGATGAATAACACTGTTGAGCGTGATGCTGATCTCATTACCTCAACAAAAAGCAGATAAGATCTTGGAAATAGGATTGTCACTAACACATCCTGCGGCCTTAGTCCAATGTTGGATTGTCGCGTCTGTTATTTTTTTTTTTTTAAACTATTTAATTTACAGCCAACAATCTACAACACGATAGTGAACTTGGATAAGATTTTAGAAGCAATCATTTCACCTCAAACTGCTCGCTTAGATGGGGTGTTTGCCGACAATTTTGAAACTGTAAGCTCAATTGACGAGAATCGCTCGATTATTTATGAACGTAGTGACTTCCTGGACGGCGAATAATACTATTCCTTGATTAGCGTATTGGTTAAAAAAAAATGATTAAAATTAGATGACAGATTCACAGATTGTAGTGGATTTTACTAATCGTTTGTCTTATTAACAACTTTAAGCAAATGTGTTATGCTTGGTAAGCATGAACTATCTTACTGTCTCTCCATGATTAACACATAGGACCTGTCTAGATCCAGGCAAGCCTCATTTTCGGTATTGCTTCCTACGAGAATTATCCATAAAAGCTGAAGATTGCTGATAAAACAATTGTTTGATTGTAAAGTTGATAGACGAACTTTTCAACAAACTGTTCACTGTAATTCACTGTAAAGCCTATGTCGGGGACGGGGACAATCACCAAAAACGTTCTGCGCTGTGGCACATTTTCTTAGAATGGAGAATAAATTTTAAGTGTTCAGGTTTGTATGATATGTGCATTTTTTGAAGAAGTGTTCTTAGACAGTGTACTAATAATAGATTATTTTAATGTAGATTACTTTTTTCGCGCTTGTTAAATCTTATCGTTGTGGTTTAATTGATGTAACATCGAATAAAATTCCATCAAAGTCAACAAAAACTTACAGAACCTGAAATCTGGTCCTCTAATAGCAGAATTCAAAACATGTTTCCTGTTTGCATGTTCCTCAAAGATCACCTAAAACAGGGATTCCAACAGAACCCTTCAACTGTGACAACCGTTCCAAACTAGCAAAAATATTCCAGTTGCTAATTGCAATGTCTGCAAATTCCTAAAAAAATGAGTTTTAACCAAATTAGGTGAGTAAGTTCTGAGTTGAAAAAAAAACCGAAAACTAAGTCAAAATTCCAGAAAAGGAAATTTTAACTCTACTCGAATAAATGTTTGCATTAGAGTAAGAGTAGAGTGTGACTCTACCGACTACAAAACTTTCCGATTCAACTCATGTAATCCGCATTTAAAAAATTCAAAACATATTTTTGTTAGTCATTAAAAAATACAAACATTTTTTTGTTACCTTTGTCGGCTAGCTTTTCGTAAATTAGAATGGGTATAGGCGCGTTATTCACCAAGGCTGCAGATAAAAGCGAAGGATCAAACTTGTAAAAATGAAATCATTAAAAAAAAGAATCCTCTTTATTAGTTTCATGACGTAATAAACTTTCCTTTGAAACTCCTCGAAACCTTTTGAGTCATGACAAACTGAGCTAAATTAATTTTTTGGAAAACTTTACTGAAACAGAGAAAAAATTTCGGGTAGATAAACTATTCTTCTCAGATACCTTAAGACTTAATAGAGACTCATTCGGGATATATTTCGCGCCTGGGCACTTTAATTCATGTTGGGGAAAAGGGAATTAATAATATGTTTTACAAAAACATAAATCGAGCTCAAGGGAATTGTTTTTTTTTATGATCATTTTACTAGCTAAATATTCCAACTAAAAATTATACTGTCCGGATATAACGACATTCGGATATAACGACCATTATTCCCAGGTCCCTTCGCCGTCGCTATAACCGAATTCTACTGTAGTACCTATGTATGATTAGATGTAAGTCACTTAGATAAGCAAATATCATGTATATATATTCTAAAGGACACCTGTTAGTTGATATAAATAAATAAATAAATAAAAAATAAAATATAAAAAGTATACATATATGATCAGCATGACTTGGGGAGTCAATTGGGCGATGACCGTCTGTCTGTCTGTCTGTTACGACGCGTTTTACTCGTCTAATTTAAAAGCAATGAAGCTAACATTTTGACAAATGCTTCTTTTTGCTGCAGGCGGCAGTTTGTATATTTGAATCGGTAAAATCGGACAATGGGGTCATGAGGCTGCCATACAAAACCAATCGCCCAAATTAGGTTCTTCTAAGAAAAACTTTTTTATTTGTGCACCAATTTCAACCAAATTTCACACAAATGTATTTCTATAGATGACACAACACATATGTAAGAATCGATCAAATCGGAAAATGGGTACAACCCCCCATTTTGGTTTTTCTAAGAAAAATTTTTTACACCAATTTTACAAAACCCTCAATTAAAGTGTCTTTATCAAGGCAACTAAATAGGTCAAAACAAATGGAGTCGTACTATGGGGCCATGCTCCCGCATCTACCAATAAAATTTTCTGAGTAAATATTTTTATTTGCCCACTTATTTCAACCAAACCCCACACAAATATATTGTTTTGTCGACGCAACCAGCTTTTGTGAAAAAGAATGGGGAGGGGGGGGGGGGTTAAATACCAGTCCCACCTCCCATAAAAGACATATTGCAATCGACGTGGAAGGAGCCATCTGCAAATTAAAGCGCGAGGAAAAAGAAAGGAAATCACTGATAAATAACACGACTTAACACTCGACACTACATCAATCCAAAGACAACAAAAGAAAGTCATCAAAAGCTTGAACGAAAAACCAGTCTACTTTGTAGAAGCAAGCAAAGGATATACGATCGTCATATTGGACTGGTAGAAGAGAATCTTAATAACGGAAACTTAAACACTGGCTGACTGCAAAAAGAGCCAAGAAAGCGCTCCAAGAATCTAAAGGTATGTTGTCCTCGACGTGGCCGCACGACAGCGACTCGCTCATTCCATATAAAAACTCGTTTTCTCTCATTTTCAAAACGAGTTTTTATATGGAATAAGCGAGTCGCTTTCGTGCAGTCGTGTCGAGGAAAATGTACCTTAAAACCTACATTGGAAACGTCGCCAATCTGAGGATGCCGAATCCATCTTTACCACAGATCCGAGTCCAGCCCAAGATCCACAGGCCAGGCAACGAGGCACGTGAAATAATAGCCGATATCAACTCGCCCACCTACAAGCTCGCAAAATGGTAAATCCCAGAAATAGGCAGCATCGGGGATTACTACAGTGAATACTCCGTCCGGAATACCTACGATCTCATTGAAAAATCTGCTGCATTCAACTATTTAGGGAGAAGGCGATTGCCTCATCTCATTCGACGTCAAGGCACTGAACCCGAGCATACCGAATGGCTCACGAAAACCGGAGAAAGCAAAGAAGGCGAATGCACTCGTAAAGCTAGCAGCAGTGTACATGAAGGAGAAATAATTTACCTAAAGGGGAATGTATTCAAAAAAACCACGGCAGGGACAGCAATGGGCAATCCGCTCTCTCGTCTCATCAGCGAGGTATTCGTGGCCACCATCGAAACGAAGATTAGGCAAAGGGGCATCATGCCAAAGTTCTGAGCTAGGTACGTGGACGATGTGCTAGCCATAATGCCAAGAATTGATATCTGTTCGTCACTATAACAATGAATTATAGTCTTTTTTTGGATGTTTGGGCTCCATAATTTCGTTATCCCTTCGTCATCAGGATTCCGGCGCTGTACTAAGAGAAAAGGAACGATATAATGCACCGAAACAGAGAGACGGGAATTTTAGGGCACTTCTCCGCTATGCTTGCAAATCTGGCGACACTCTGCTAGAAAACCAGCTGAAAACAGATCTAAGAACACTATGTTAGGTATACTAGTTCAAAAGTTCAGAATGTTATAATTAGTGCGTGTTTTTCTATAAAAACGGCTAAAATAGTTGCTAAGGTGAACAAGGCAGGAGCCTTTACAATCCTTGCTGATGAGACAAACGACAGAAGTGGTGTTCAGCAGCTTACCTTATGTGTTAGATATGTTTTTAAAAATACTTTGCATGAAGAATTTTTAGCGTTTATTGATGTTAGGGATATGTCTGGGGAAGGCGTTGGTGCTGCAATTGTTAAGGGATGTAGGAATAGAAACTCGAAATCTGTGCGGGCAAGGTTATGATGGTGGGACTAATATGAAAGGAAAATTCAGGGGCACACAGTCAGTCGTCAAGCAACTTGCAGAAGCCCCTTTAGCTCTATACTTACTTACATTGTGAGTCTGATAGTTTTCATTTATCAGAATCCAGTGACATCAGGAAAATCTGCCATTGCTTACCAATTGTTAATTCTATTCAAGTCTTCATGAAGATCCCGAAACGAAAAAAACCCTCCGAAAAGCTACTGCCAAGGGTACTGATGGCGAATCTCGAGTTCGCGGACTTATCCCATATAATCCCATAAAATTTATTGAAAGGAACACGTCAATTACGCGTTTCTAGGACCAGCTGAGCCCCATCGTGACCTCTCTGGCGGTGATAAGGGAATGGGATAATGCGGAAACTGCTGCCGATGCTAAATCCAAATATAATCTTTGTTTGTCTCCCCCATTTCTCATTGCGTTGTGGTGTATCGTTTATATTTTCGCCGTATGTCTACCTATAACGCGGCAGCTGCAATCGAAAACTATGAATCTCAGCAAGTCCCTGCTGATTGCAGAAGGTGCCGTAAAAACCTTGTAGAGAATGCGAGCCAATGCGATCACAAGCTTCAGCAAAATTTTCAATGAAGTTCAATCTATCTGCGCCACATATGGCTTAGAAATTACTATGCCACGAACGACCGGTCGTCAGACGCACAGAAACAACGTCCCACCTGAAAGACGCTGAAGATTTTTACAGACGATCAGTGTATTTGCCATTAATGTCTTTAGCAATAGTCGAAATTCAAGAACGGCTCACAGCCCATCGCACTGTATTGTCATGCTTTTCTTCTATTCTCCCGGGAGAAGGGCTTGTTACAGATGGCAAACAATTATTATATGCCTAAAAGAGGGTAAAGTTCTGTTCGAAACCTACCAATCTGCAGGTTTCTTGAAACTTAACTCTACTCATCTAGAAAAATAGCGACAAATTTTGCAAGAATTAGATAGTTTAACATAAAAACAATGAAAGCAACAACGGAACGAAATACTACACACATTTCGAGCAAACCGCCGTTCTATGGGTCCCGGTTATATGTAGTGTAATTCTTCGTCATTGCGAAATCACACCCCGCACGACGCTCCCCTCATGGGGAGCCCTCTATGTCGGGTAAGGGGAATTACCACCCGTCGGTGTTCCTTGGCTCTTATCTCGACATCTCGTGCTAACAGATATGGGACCTCTGCTCTGGATTGCAATAGATCGCACCGCACCCAACACCTTGCGACCTAACTACTTGGGGTAGCGGGACAGCTATTTCCTGAAGATTCCACTGGAATTCACATAATGTCTTTGAACCAGTGGAGGTCCTCCCTGCCAGGGCCGTGGAGAGAAAATCCGGGCCCGGGGGGACAATGATTCCGGGCCCACCTCTTCCATACGATAAAAAATTATGAATCGAAGAAAAATTTTTTTTTTACATATCGGTCCTCAAACAAATTGTACAATTGTACAATTATCTCTATAATCCAGCCTCCATTTAATCCGGAACACCTCATAATCTGGCGTCCACACTGAATCGGCTCAGTCTCAGTAATCCGGATGTTTTCTAATCTAATATAGTCCGGCATCCGGCATCAGTACGATAGATATTTGAAAAATGTTTTAAAGCGGCCTTCTGCGCATTCAGGTGCATTTTGATATTTAAGTTCTGAGGTAAAATTATGGGTTTTCAGAAAAATACGAGTTATAGGAAAATAAAAATAATAAAACAACCATACCGGATAAACCATTTGCCAAAAAACTGACAGCAACTGAATTCATTCGTGATGCATTTTTACATACTAAACTCACAAAAAAAAACGGGGTTGACTGGTTAGTTTAACAGTTTGTGTGTGTGTGTGTTTTTTTTTCATATCCGTCACTATATGAAAGGGTATATTAACTTTGTCATGAAGTTTGCAACGCACAGAAGGAGGCACTTCCTACTATATAAAGTATATATGTATATTATTGATCAGTGTGACGAGATTTTTTTAGTGTACGCTGTGTATAACGAATGAAATCGGGCCATGGGGGCTGCCCCTGAAAATAAGGTTCTTCTAAGAAAAACTTCTTTCTTTATGAACCAATCTAAACCAAATTTCACCCAAATATGTTCCTAGTAATAGTAAAGGCTCACTGTGGTAGAAATTGTTAACGCGAAAGAAGCTTAAGTTTCATTTCAATTTCCGCTGCGCCCGAAATTAGCCTCGGTCCCGTTTCAAGTATATTTTGAAGACGATTCGAGTTGAGTGGCGAATTTTAAGGAAATACAGAAGCCAAAATCATTCTAGAATATGGTTTCTTCGTTTTACGTGCATTTTTGGGTAACGAATCTTTATAAAAAGCTACTGCTTGAAGGGTTAACTTTCTAGTATGAAGTTTCTTTACTAAAATCTTCCCGTGATGAAAATAAGTTTATTGTTTAATGGTCGTGCCCCTTACACAAAATACGCATAAAGCGAAACTGGTAGCCTGGTAATCTTCTAGCATTTAGTTCTCCCAAGAAAAAATATTGAAAAATTATTGATTCCCTTGTCCCAACAAAATTATTTAGAAAATTTCTATTCTATTGGTGAAGTAAGATTCCAACCTATATTCGAACTTTGATATGAAGAAAGCTTTGAAATTTTCGACAGTCATTCTCGATAGGATAGGATTATTCATAAATATTATTTTTTAATTCGATTTGAAGACCATACGGGTGAAATCGGCTCAAGTGTTCATTTTACAGATCAATAATAAAGGCTGTACTACACGCAAAATAGAAAGAGTATAATGCAATAAACAAGCAAATTTACTTATTTTTTTTCTGGTTGCAGATTTTTCGTAGGAAAAAGCTATGGTCTATTCTGTACCTCAACCGTTACAAAGCTTTTAGCAAAACAAGGCGGATACAGTTCACAGTTCTAACAAATGCTTGGGGAGCTCAAATCTGTAATTTATTAGCACACTCACAGTGGCCCAGAATGTTGGTCTTTACTCTATAAAATTGACTTTCGAAATGCGCAACGCTACGAATTTAAATGATTTTTATTTCTTCCTATTTTACCTATTTCAAAAAACCTTAAATTTTTTGTTACCGAGTTGGCGAGTACTGGTAGATAGATAGATTTAAATTAAGATTCAACAATTTAAGTGATCAACATCTGTGTGCTGGTATCTTGAAAACAATTTCATAAGCAGCAGCAGTATGTACACAAAATAAAAATCGCTCGGAAAAGCCCTCCTTGAAAAAAATGACGCTGTACTCCTATTTTAACTTTAAACACAAATATTTCATAAAACTGTACGCTACTGGATGAAGAAGTCGAAATTTCTTAATTGAAATTTAGTAACGAAACTATCATGTTGATTGAATATGCCGATTCGGGCCCTAGTTCTCAAAATTCAAAAATAGATTAGGGGCCCCAAGCCTAGTGCACAGTATGTTATGAATTGTTGTTAAAACGCTAAAAGCAGTACAAATGTATAAGGGTTCTTAGTTCAAGACCTCAAAATAGCAATTTGTACGTAAAAAACAAACTAAAGCACAACTTTTGTGTCAAAATCCGGGCCCCTATGAAATCTCGGGCCCGGGGGGAATCCCCCCGTTCCTCCCCCCCTCTCTACAGGCCTGCTCCCTGCTCATCCTAGAACCAAAGAATAGACAAGTCACAAGTTATCTTTCTCAAATGTGTACTACAGGTACACATTTGAGAAAGATAAAGATAAGCGTTCGACGTCTACAACATGACCAATTACATTTAGAGCGCTAACAGGGCTGGTCAGACAATCTGTGACAGCCGCACTTTCATGCGCTTTCGGAGAACCCCAAAGAGTCTAGATCCCGTACATCCGAGTACCTTGGACAGATAGCCAGGACATGAACGAAGTTCTAAAAAAATCTGCCCAAACCACGGGCACGGCGGATCCCTAACCAAGTTAAAATCGTGGTTTATGGTTCAGAGAATCATGAGCAGTGATGAGGAAACTGAGATTTAGATTAAAAACTATTCCAAGGTTTTCCGCTGCCTTGTAGATATCCCTAACGTACTCGAATGTAACCCTACCGTGGGAGGACTGGTGCCATCTTCATAGATTGCCATCCAGACAATTCACAGTCATGCAGAAGCTCTACTAATACACACTGCGGCAACGGCAAGCCCCCCCCCCCCCATTTTTCAATTCGACTTGCGAAGTCGTTGACCGGCGCCTACGCTCTTACCTCTCGGTCCATCGACCTGTTTGGACTAGATCTAATCTTTTCAAATGGGGATTTCTTCGTTCAGTGTATTCCACACCTAGCCCCGAGGCCGCAACTTCTGGTTGACTTTGGTAACAATAACAACCTTCAGCCACCTAGAGTGGAACACGAATGATGGGAAGGGAACAAGCTCCCCTGGGAATACTCATCCACAAGGTACACTATTCGCGAAAGACTTCTCAATGGCTGGTCTGATCCCCATTCGGTTGCCTAAAGGTCAGCTCTCATGCTGAACTCAGATTTGAATATCGCTTATTCGTTTGACCTGTGACTACCCATTTACTTAAAGCCAACCAGGCGGGGGTCCTTTACTAGTCAGCAATTTGACTCGTATCAACCTTAATACACAATCTAGCTAGGCATATTTCACAGAGCCATTCTCCTTAACTAGCCTCTCGATATTCAGGTTATCTGAAGTCGCCAGCTCTGAAGACGTAGACGTTCGCCTACAACGGAATCCACCCCAGCAAGGAAACGCTACGACACGTGCTTGGATTAATATGACTGACCATCCGAAAGAAGAGGGAGAAAGTCAGTCATGCCATGTCGTAAGTCACCGTACATGATTCTAGTGCACGGGATAAGTAGTGCTCGAAGGTCTTCGTACCGATGCACGCTATGGCGTATCTACCATACTAGGGGCCCCCTGCACTGTTCGAGTCCGTAGTGCCGCAACTCACCATGCAACACCGATTTGCCCAGTGTCTCACGTGACCCAGACTATCCTCCCCCTGCGGATGTTCTACTATTCGACAGAGAGATCTAAAATATAGCATGCTGCTTCGCATCATTTTTATATGCCACGTCGCGTCGTGGAACTCCTTTGTGTAAGGCGACCAACTGCGGGTCAACCTTGCATTTCACAAGTCTGTCCTGTTTTCAGAATCCGCCGTACTTTTCCCGAAGAGCAGCCAATGTGTCCCGCAAGTCATGCAATTTGGGGAAATTTAAAAAGAATTGCGAACTCAGAGATTTGTAGTTTTGTTTTAACGGCTGTTACTTTTGAACGTAGACAGTGCATTGCTCCCTGCGGGACCCGCGGATATTATTTCGCAGGGGCGGCTTCGGCTAATTAGCCATTATCGCTGGTTTGCTTCCTTTTTTCGAACTTTCTTGCGCACAAATTTCACTTCTGTTGGCACTCCAGCACAGTTCACCAGATTCTGTGGGCGTGTAATTCCCCCAACTACACTGTTGCGCGCGTCGCACGCTAAGCCTTGGGCATTTGAAAGAATACGTGCCTTGCTTCTTCTGCGCAACTCCAACTCTGGCGAATCATCCAACGGTATACGTATTGTCGATATCCACCATGACCCGTTAGGAATTGAGGAACTCCAGCTCTGGCGAATCATCCAACGGTATATGTATTGTCGATATCCACCATGACCCGTTAGGAATTGAGTAAATTGGTTCACTTTCCAATATCAGGGATGAGTGAATGAATCCATCTACCGGTTACAGCTTCGTCCCACCGAGTTGCCACTGTCCCATGCTTTCCTGTCTTTCAGACATTTTTCGCTTTTCCAAGTCCGCCGGCGCATGTTATTACGTTGACCGCCATACAATCTGCTTGTCCCTTTAACCAGAATACCTATTGGGATCGTTCCAGCACCGACGTAAGCAGCTTCGTGCGAAGTTGGTCGGTGCACAGAGCATACTCTCAGTAAACTGAGCTTAGTTTCTGGGCGTTCACAGAAGAATCTAATGAAACAGCCCAAACCGGTAAGGCATACTTTAGTATGGATGCAACAACCTTGGCCAGCAACAAACTCCTGCTTGATATTGGGCTACCTATATTCGGCATGCTCAAATGCCCCCCAAATACCTAATGGCTTTGTTGGGGGTTATGATAGTGCTGCCTACTCTGATTTTTAGAGAGTTCTCCTGCGCTTGCTGATAAGACCAGCCTCGGTTTTTTTTGCTCAGCAAATTCAAGGCCATCTCTTATTAGCCAGAGCTTTATTGTTTTAATCGCCTCGTTGGCGTAGACTACGATGCACTCTAGTTTCTCTGCTACCACCACAACTGCAATGTCGTCGGCGAAGCCTGCCACGGTCACTCACACACACACACTAGGAATGGGAAGTTCCAAAATGCCGTTATACATTATTATTATTATCCCCTGTGGAAGACCCGCAGTAACCCTATACGCCGTAGGTCAGTGCTAGTATTGTATTGGAGGATACGATTTGAGAGGTAGCTGCTGATTAAAACGGTAAAATAGTCCATCCATCCATCCTTTGTAAAGTGACATGATATGAGGTTTAGAGTTTGCGAATTAAAGTCGTTCTTGACATCGAGCGTCACCACAGAACAGCGTTTGCCGCTTTGAAGCGATTGCATTTCCAAATAGGTATCAAATTCATCCACAGTAGACCTCGCCTGTCTAAAGCCGTATTGTCGATCGGTTTTCTTCCACCACCGATAACAGTCTGTTAAAGATAATTCTCTCAAACAGTTTTCCCAAGCTATCGAGCTGATTGGGCAATATAAGCTTGGCTCTCCAGGCGCCTTAGTCGCTGGTGTAAAGGAGCACCAACTTTTGCCGTTTCCATGATATTGTAAAGGTGCTTTATGTCAAGCAAGTTTCGAAGACTTCAACGAACTTCTGAGGAGCAGCGCGGATTGCAGCCATTAACGCCTTATCAGGGATTTCTTCTGGTGCTGCGGATTTGCCCTTCTCAAATCATGAAGCCGCTTGGCAAAGTTCCTCGTCTGTTATAGCATGAATGTGAACTATCTGCTCTGACGAACCTTGGCCCACGGACATCCGCTCATGTATTTGAGCGCTCTTTTGATTTCCCATTGACATAGACCACCTCAGTTCCTCAGACCACCAGTAGTTCTCATTTCTTTGACTTAGTGCCTTCTTCGGAGGCAAAAATGCGTCGTAGGCCATCATCAGCTGCCTGTTCTGTACTGACATGTTTTACGCAGAACATTTGAAGCAATACTTCGTTGAAGAGGGCCTCGTCAGACCATCCAATGGTCAGTGCTTAGATCTATGGTCGATTTACTCTGTTTGTTAGAGTGTACAAAATTGCTTGGTGATCGCTATGAGGTTAGAGCTCACTGACGTGCTACTCCGTGAACGGCGCCAACGAACTGCTGAAAAATGTAAGATCAATAAAGGATGCCGCATTTGCCCTCCTGAAGGTAATAGTATCCCCTGAGTTCATTAGAAAAACATCCAGTTGAGCGCGTCGAGAAGTACCCTCCCCCGCCTATTTATCTCCAGAATTTTCATTCAGGAGGGTAGACGGAGTAAGTACATTTTTATATGAAATGGCTGCATTATCCATTCTCTCTTTACTGTCCATAAACGGTCATAATGCACTACAGAGGATCGAGAAAAAATTCAATAAAAAAAAAAACTTTTTTTCCGGCAATGTTTTTGTTCCATACTTTCTGCAGCTAAATAACTCCGGAAGGTAAATTAATTCAAAACTCGAATGCAGCCTGCAGAAGTCTTAGGTCTGACAGGGTATAGACTACCCACATTCAATTGAAGCGCAATATATAGATAAACTCATCTGCTTTACCCAGCTCCATCCGTCTATACATTTAATAAAATTCCTGACAAAGTGGATTTATTAAAGAAATGCAAATAACCGACAAATGGAAATTGATTTTCCTTTCCGCTTATTATAACTCGAAGAAAACATACCTCGCCTCGCACCTTATCATCCTTTGGACGTTTGGTGTCGAAGTCAGATTCAGTGCAGGATCTCTATAGGAGGACTATAGGACCTCCTATAGAGATCCTGCACACTTACTACACATACTACACGCTGTTTATGCAGGTTTTTGTCGGGGCGCGAAATCCTCTGGATAATAAGGACGAACACACAACCCAGTTTCCATCCCATTTGCACTCTGAATTTTCGATTTGCTCGTCGTGCACTCAGTTGAAGTTTTCTTTCTACGAATAATATAAGGATGAACGATGTAAAAAATAGGAAGAGAGGAGTGGAGTGACTATGCGACTCTCTATATGGCTGAACGCTTGCTTCAACATCACACACAAGTGAAAGTCGATGAAAAATGTTGCTCAAGTGGAAAATTCAAAGCGTTCAAAGATATTTTTGAGGTTTACAATTTGAATTTTACATTTTTTCGGTTTCTCGTTTGATTTTTTTTGCCTGCAGTTTTTCATGAATTTTCCTATAAAGCGTTATCCCGGGCGTAAGGAGCCAAGAGTGGCAGCCAGCCATCAGGCAGCAGTCAACCAACCGGTGGGATGTATTGCAGATGTAAGTTTGTTTGAAATTTGTTTTCTCATTGAAATGAAATGGAAGTAAAAAGAGAGAAAAAAAGTTTTGTTGATTTTCATTTAAGAGATTTTTTGAATTGTTGAAAATTGTATACAGCTTGATGAAATGGTTCGTTTTTTATTATTCGGGTTCATTTTAGCAATATTGTGATGGATTTATCGAGAAAGAGAATCGGTATGGTCATCTAATGGAGTGAAAACAGTATTTGACAATATATTTCAAATACATGGTTATAAATGTCGTAACATAATTTGCAAATGACATTTTTTGGGCATACATTTAATTACCTATATAGCAGGGCCACCCCCAAACACACCTATTCTAAAAAAAACTCCCACGATCATATACATATACACAAACGTTTAGTTAACAACCCAGCAAAATTTCCGTAAGGTCTATGAAGAAGTAAGACTTAGAAAAGGCTTACTTAGTACTGAATTGTAAGCATTCAGTAAGCTGAAATAGCTTTGCGTGATTAGATCTTATTCATATCATTATATAAGACTTACTTCTTAGCAAAATGTAAGACAAAATATCAAACTCAATGTGCACACACTACTTGAAAGCTCCCAGTTGCCCTATAGCTTATATATCAATGAAAGAAAAGTTATTTATAAGGTTTATAATATACTTTACTTAAGACATTTATTATATTCTTATAAAAGCCTTATTAGTAAGTATATAAATGCCATTTCGGGCAGGTGGCATAAGGCAGTTTGCAAATATTTATTTATAACATGCTGTGTGGCGCACTTGGTTGAGTTGCACTCTACGATGATAGTAATCTTGGGGTCCGGAGATCGAATCTCGGCGTGGTCAAAGTACATGTGCGGATAGGAAATATAAACAAATATAAATTAAACAAATGACTGAGTGAATGCACCATCGCCCAGCAAGGAGTTACAGAAAAAAAATAAATACTAATTTCAACCTTTTATTAATGGATATATTTTAGTTGCCTTAGATTATGCTTGAAATAATACTTAAATAAGAATTATTGTAATCCTTAAATAAGAATTATAGTAATTCTTAAATAAGAATTATTGTAATCCTTAAATAAGAATTATTGTAATCCTTAAATAAGAATTATTGTAATTCTGAAATAAGTCTTATAATCAGGTGTATATACAAGATTTGGAAGCTTCAAAGCTTTAAACCTTACCGCCAATGACATGCCCCATGTTAAGGTAAGCCTTTTAGTAAGGATTTCCTCTAGTAAAAGACTAAGACTTTTTTGAATAATCTCTTATTGAGTAAGTCTTATTCTGTTCGAATATAAGACTTATATAAAACTTTCCGATTTTGCTGGGAAGGTTTTAAACATATGACCCCATCGACACGGCACACTTATGCAATCACTCAAAATTTTATTGGCCCGAATTTATGCTAACCGCCTCAATAAAATTCATCAATTCACAAAAGTTTCTTTAATTACACCAAAAATTCACCGAATCATTTATTCAGTTTAAAATGCTAATAACATTTCTAGGCCTGTTCCAAAAACCGGGATCCCGGTACAAAACCGGTGTTCACTTGGTACCGAATCCGATATTCTAAAGTACCGATATCCCGGTTTTTTGGTACCGAGTTAAAAAAAACCGACCGACGAGTCGGTTTTTTGGTACCGAGTTAAAAAGAACGATTCATTTCAACCATGAGCCGGTTTTTTCAGGTTTTTTGGTACCGGTTTTTAACCCGGTATTTAAAAAAAACCGGCTTATGGTTAAAAAAAACCGTCGGTACTGAAAAAAAAACCTGAGTCAGGGAAACCGCTTGTGGCACCGGGTATTGAAAAAAACCGAAACCCGGTACTGAAATCTCGGTACCGAACAGGCCTAAATTTACATACATATCTACGGACGGAGAAGTATACACGCAATGGTGTATTCGAATCGTTGGCGCACAATACAGAATAATGTGCATCACGATATCCTTCAATCGTTTTCGAGGAGCAATTTCTAAAATTATGGTAAAATTTAACAGGACGGCATTGAAAACTATAGTAATTTCGAATAACATTGGTATGCGAGGGAGAGAAGCTGGCAGTGGCTCAGCTCCAGATTGCGGAGTGGAGTGTTATTCATGAATCCTCCGAGGAATCGAATTAATAAATATTAATGCAATGTGGAAGGACACAGAATATTTGCCTTTGCCAGATAACTATAATGAATTTTCTGATATTCATTGTAGCCTTTAATGGTCGAGTCTAAAAAACCGAATTCCATGGGGCAGGGTATTTCGTTTTAAGTTTGTTAAATTTAGAAAAAATGGAAAAGCAAAAAATGTGTATTTTTGATCAAAATCCCAATATGGCTGACTAAAAGCTTTATATGTGTTGGGTTTTGGATTTTTTCGCCAGCAACTTTGACTTATATGGTTGCTGAACTAATTTCTGAAGATATCCTAGACCACAAGAGAGGACTACTGTACGGGTTTGACACTTTGGAGACAGGACGTTTTTAAAACTAGCAAACAAAATTGCTTCAGACAGCTTTGTGAGGACGCCGACGCAAACCCTTGGGGAACGGCGTATAGAGTGGTCATGAAGAAGATTGGACAGAGAGCTACCCAACTCAAATGTCCGGTTCTGCTCGAAGATATTGTCTCCACTTTGTTTCCGCAACATGATTTGGAACCAGCGACACAAGGACTTACATCGAATATCAATATAATTCCACCGATTACAGAGTTAGAACTTTTAAAAGCAGCATCAAGGCTTGAGGACGGTAAAGCACCAGGTCCTGATGGTGTCCCTAATAGGGCGTTGAAGGCGGCCATTCTGACGACGCCAGCAAAGTTTGGAAAATGCCTAGAAGAACGGACTTTCCCACAACCATGGAAAAAACAGAAATTGGTGCTTATTCCAAAGCCCAATAAGCCTGCTGGTGAGCCTAACTCCTACCGCCCTATTTGTTTGCTATAGACACAACGGGAAAAGTGCTCGAGCGAATCATATATAACCGATTATCGGATGTAGTGGAATCACAGGGGCGTTTATCGGACCGCCAATACGGTTTCAGACGAGCACGATCTACGGTGGACGCAATCACCATGGTAACTGCTATTGCAAGGGAGTCATTACGATATCATATACCTTCTCTTGGCAGATTATATACTAGACCTTAATACATTTGGTGTAATTTAAATTTTTTGATAGTTACATTTGGCGCTCCTAGTAATTTAATTGGAGCCATGGTTAATTGGGATAACTATTCCTAACAATATATAGCTGTCCCACACTGAGACTCAGGCTGCCCCGACAAAGCATTCCCCTATACTCCCAAAAAAAAGACATGCCTGTAACTTTTCGCCGAATCACAGCAGGCGGGAAAAATTTTGGTAAACGTTAAGGCTAAGTCCCATTAGACCAAATATTACTTTGATCGGATAAAAAAAGGGTACCTCCTATACAAATTATTCAAGTTTAATACCACTAGTTTATTAAGATATAAGGGAACAAGTCAACCAAAATTAAAGTTTTGCTCGTAGGTCATTTTGTATGGAAGGTACCCTTTGTTTTATTCTGATCGAAGTAATATTTGGTGGAGGGTCTAATGGGACTTAGCCTTAACGTCTACCAAAATTTTTCCCGCCTGCTGTGATTCGGCGAAAAGTTACAGGCATGTCTTTTTTTTATACCCTTCGCTCATAGAGTGAAAGGGTATATTAACTTTGTCATGAAGTTTGTAACGCATTGAAGGAAGCATCTCCGACCATATAAAAACTATACATATATGATCAGCATGACGAGACAAATCGATTGGGCGATGTCCGTCTGTCTGTCTGTCTGTCTGTCTGTCTGTCCGTCCGTCTGTCCGTCTGTCCGTCTGTTGCAGTGCGTTTTTCTCGGCCACTATAAAAGCTACGGAGCTAGAATTTTGCACACGTGCTTCTTATTGTTGCAGGCTGTTTCTATGTTTGATTCACCCAAATTGGATCACTGGGTCATGGGGCTGCCATACAAACCTAGCTCCCCAATTTGAGTTCTTCTAAGAAAAACTTTTTTATTTGTGTACCAATTTCAACCAAATTTCACACAAATGTGTTTCTATAGATAACACAAAATATATGCAAGAATGGATAAAATCGGAGCATGGGGTCATGGGGCTGCCATACAAATCCAACCCCCCAAATTAGGTTCTTCTAAGAAAAACTTTTTATTTGTGCACCAGAATACAAACCTAGCTCCCCAATTTGAGTTCTTCTAAGAAAAACTTTTTTATTTGTGTACCAATTTCAACCAAATTTCACACAAATGTGTTTCTATAGATAACACAAAATATATGCAAGAATGGATCAAATCGGACAATGGGGTCATGGGGCTGCCATACAAACCAAACCCCCCATATCGGTTCTTCTAAGAAACATTTTTTTACACCAATTTCACAAAACCTTGAATTAATGTGTCTTTATCAAAGCAACTTAAAAGTTCAAAACGAATGGAATCGTACTGTGGGGTCATGCTCCGGCAACCCCAATAAAATTTTCCGAGTAAATATTTTTATTTGCCCACTTATTTCAACCAAGCCCAAAACTTTTGTCAAGACGGAAGAAAAAGAATGAGGAGGGGGATTAAATACAAGTCATAGGTACGCCCGAAAAAACTTTTAGCCCAAGCGAAGGGTATCCAAATTTCGGCCGCGCCCGAAATTAGCCTCGGCCCCGGGGGTTGGCGAGCGAAGCGAGCAGGGGGCGAAGCCCCCTAGTTAAATGTTAATAGGGAGTATAGGGGAATGCTTTGTCGGGGCAGCCTGAGTCTCCATGTGGGACAGCTATATATTGTTAGGAATAGTTATCCCAATTACCATGGCTCCAATTAAATTACTTCAGGAGCTAGAGCGCCAAATCTAACTATCAAAAAATCTAAATTACACCAAATGTTTTAAGGTCTAGTATATAATCTGCCAAGAGAAGGTATATGATATAATATATCACTAGAAAGGAAATTTTGTGTAGTTTAAATCGTCCTCAGAACATTTTGCTGTAAATATTACAGTTAACAAGATATTGGCGAAAAATCATAATTTCACCCCTTTTCCACCCCCTCCCCCCGCAAATGTGACACGCAAAAAAGTCTTACTTTTGCTGCGTAATGCGGTCAGGCCATAGAACAATTTGGCATCAAAAGTCAGCTCTTTTTTTGGATGTTTGGGTGTAGAGCTAAAGTCACTATACTATTATATTTTCACATTTTTTTTACGTATAAGGTAAACGGAACAGAAATACAGGTCCAAATAAGATGCATAACGCTGCAAGCTGCACATGCTCTCTGGTAACAATTCCAAAGGTGAAACAAGAACGAAACTCTTGCCATAGACCGAGGCTTTCATTTAATTCCAAAACTATATCCCAAAGTTATTCCAAAAGCCATAGAAATATGTACATGAATGTAAATGCCCAGTATACTGAACGCGGGCTATAGTTATTGACTCAGGTGTCCAGGTAACTGGACGCCAGGACTCAACCTGTTAAACTCTGTTAATTAATAATAGTACAATAGTGTGCAGTACTCAACGAAATATTTTTTAGTGAAAAACAATAAATAATTCATTTAAATTAAGCAGTTATTGTTAGATTCTTGATAATGGTCTAAGACCGAAACGTACGTCGAAATAGGAGAATAATAAAGTATAAGGCTGGATTGCGGAGGAAAAAATTTCTTTGTTTCAAAAACAAAAACTGGTTTTAAAATGATTAATTGATGAATTCCAATTTTATTTTTAATATGTTTCACTTTAAATTTATGTGATGAGATTTTTCTGAGTGTAGTGCCACACCATATTGTACATCTAATGGGGTGCAATTGGCATTGATGAAAGACTCTTGGAATGTCAGAAGTCAGAAGACCAGAACATAGGGTTCTGCTCATTATTAGGCGTACGGCTTAGTTCCGTCCGTTCCTTCTTTTCTTCCGCTAGATCCTACTAGATATTAGTACAGTATAGACCTTAACACAAAAAGGGGAAATTTTGATGCCGTATTGTTGAAGACGCTGACCTAAATTGGGGTTGTAGTGTTTTTCAAATAAATGCTGCATTTTTAGTTATTTTTAGTATAATCAAACTTGAAATTATGGGCGGAATGCATAGTCCCCACTTAAGCAATAATGATTCCCTTAAGGAATAAGGGTTTCGTGTATATAAGGGAACCCTTAATGAAGCTTCGTATTCATATACATACATCACTTATTTAAAATAACGATTCACTTATTGGGCATTGTTACGAAATAATGATACAAAAAATGTACACCGATTTGAGGCGACTTTCCCCACGGGGACTGCTTGCCGCATTCAATCAATTAAAACAACTTTTGGTCACAGCGACTGTACTGGTTAATTCAGACTTTAAGCAAAGATTATTTATACAATGTGACGCAAGCAAGTCTGGCATTGGAAGTGTGCTCTTTCAAAAGGATGACGAAGGAGGAGAGCATCCTTTAGCCTTCATGTCGGCAAAACTAAATGCCGCACAGGAAAACTATAGCATCACCAAATTAAATAAATTAATTTAATTTTTTAGATGAAATTTTATTATTAAAATAATTTAATAATAATTTAAGTGTTTAACAGCTGTACATAGTTTGAAGAAATTTAGGGCCTATGTTGAATGTTTACCTTTCACTATAATCACCGAACATGCAAGCCTTAAATGGCTTATGTTATGAATCAAAAAGATCTTGAAGGCCGCTTAGCCGGATGGAGCTTAAAATTGCAGGGATTTAATTTCGATATCGAATACCGGAAAGGAAACCTCAACGTTGTCCCCAACGCATTGTCCCGCGTGAATTCAGATGCTATATCTACGTGTGCTATTTCAGGTGTTTAACCTGAACATCATTATTTTAAACTTCCGTTAGTCGCAATAAAAAATGTAGCACGAATAGACGCAATGCATCTATTAGATGCCAACTTTGTCATCCTGTTGTAAGGTGATAAATATCTTCATAAGGATTTTTCTTCATTATCTGAATATTTGAAGCCTTTTCATACCAATAGTCAATATCAAAAGAAGAAAATCGGGTCTGTTATTAATATTATTTTTGGTAAGAAAAAGTCTTCCCAAAATGAGATTTTTTGGAATTGTCTTACATAATTGCCGTTTTACAGCTTTCTGAGCATAACTAAATTTTAAAATAGACTTCAATGGTAAAACAAAGTTGTAATAGTGTAACTCTAAAAGTATTCAACTTGTAGTAAATATTTTATTTTTTTGTATATTGCTGCGCCTATATCAATAACACGTTCAAAACACTTACACGAGTGTTCGCAATGCATCTAATAGATGCTCGAGCCTGCTACGTAAAGCCAAAGGACCCCACAATTATCACTTTTAGGCTAAAATACTTTCGTACTCGCTATACGAAGCTACTCTAAGTTAGAAAGTGGAATTCGCAATACAAAAGAAGTTATGGTAAAAAAACAATGCGAGGCATCTGTCAGATGCATTGCGTCTAACGGAAGGTTAATGGACCAAATCCTTCGTCAGTTTTCGAAAATGCTGCATATCAGGATTTGATAAATAAAATTTCCAAGGAACCAACACATTTCAAAAATTTGAGCTTAAGGGGTAATCGTATATTTATTACTATGTGTCAATCCAACCTAGTAACTACTGATATTCCAAGTACCAAGCTTTGGGTCCCCGAGGGCTTTCAAGAACATCTCATTCATCTGGCTCATGACAATCCGCAAGGCTCTCATTGTGCATTGTGGGGTTTGAAAAACCACTGAGTTTATCCAAAGGTATTATTATTGTCCTCGCCTTCGTCAAGATGTATCTGAATATACAGCCTCAAGTGACGTTTCCAAGCAAATAAAATCGGTCAATTCGAAAAGCAGACCTCCCATGGAAGCTCAACAAGAGATAGACCTTTACAACGAATCTTAATCGATTTTCTAGGGCCCTACCCTCGTTCAAAATCCGGGAACACTCAACTTTTTGTGGTCCTTGATCATTACTCTAATTTTTTTTGGCTACAGCCAATGACTTAAGCGACCTCAGAATCTGTTATTGTATCTTTCTTACATTTGGGGTACCAGAAGTGCTCCACTCTGATAATGGAGTGCAATTTACCTCTAAAATGCCTAGAAGAATTTGGTGTGCAACATGTATTTCACCCTTATATGCACCACAACCTAACGCTTCGGAAAGGGCTAATCAACCAATTCTAACAGCCATACGAGCTTATATAAAAGATGATCACAGAAACTGAGATGAGCATCTCCCTGAATCTTGGGCCTCCTTCCGCAGTGTTATGCATGGAGCCACCGGAAGTTTTCCTCATTATTTAATGTTTGGGTATCACCATATTTAGAACCATGCCTTATTGGACATGGTTCTAAATATGGTATTTTAAAAGATTCAACGCGAAATTTGCTCCGAAATTTGTACCAGCGACAGTCCAGACCAAAGTTGGCCAGGTCATGTATGAGTTAAAAGATTCACAAGGGAAGCTTCTAGGTTCCTATCATGCACAAGATATTCGTGAATAATGATGAATTACTTTAAGATCATATTTATTTTTGTTGATTTTAGGCTAAAGCCTATTGTTTTCATCGTTTTGATTTACTGAATTCTAAGTGGATTTTTTTATTTAATTAATCAGACATAAAGCCTAATATGGTTTTTTGGCCCGGCTGGGTATGAGACCTTTCTCCTGGGGTGAGTCGTCCCCTCGTCTGTTACGAAATAACGATAAAAAAAAATTGACACCGATTTGTGGCGACTTTCCCCACGGGGACTGCTTTCCGCAGACTCGGGCCGGATGATGTTGGGCGCATGCGACTGCCTGTACTGGGATTTTGCGATGTTGCCGCGTGCGAGAGAGAATCCCGGTGCAGACGGTCGCGTTCACGTCGTTGTTGGCATCGTTCGGCTCAGCCTGTTGTTAGTGTTCATCGGGGTCAGTCGAATTGATGTTTCGAACGTGATTAGCAAGGAAAAGTTCGTCGTTAGTAAAGGAAAATCGTTCGTTTTTTGTCAGAGTGACTATTTATTATTTTTTTATAAAATTGGAATATGTACATTATGATTGTGTGATGTTTTAGAGGAAAGTGTGTGTTATCCCCTTAGGGGTTGCCCCAAACCCTAAAGTTTTCCCCATCAACCACCCCACCCCTGCTAGCCGGCAATTTGCGTTTTGTTTATTTTTTCTTCTTTTTTCTACCATCGGACGACACACACGTAACAGCATATCTGTGGCAACCCTGTTCTGCTGACGACGCCATCACCTTTCCCGGAGAGCGAGACAGCAGTCAGTCGCTTTTGTATCTTCGCACATAAAAGTAATGATCCGAACGTTCTTTCGACAGAACACGTCGCGATTTGTCTTTTGTTTAAAATACTGATAATAAACGATCTAAAATAGTGCTAAAGACATCTTTCATTTGATATCCCAAAGTGGTGACCCCTGTGAGAGTGCGCGAACTATTTTATATTGTGATTCGTCATCAAACGTTCGGTGAAATCGTAGTTCATGGCTACCAACGAAAACGTCTCGGCCTCCGCCACCACGTCGGCGAGCGCCGCGCGAAACGACGACGACGACGTATTTC
The DNA here is from genome assembly GCA_949715475.1 of Microchrysa polita. NCBI lineage: Eukaryota > Metazoa > Arthropoda > Insecta > Diptera > Stratiomyidae > Microchrysa > Microchrysa polita. Next base: position 43,340,147 of record OX454415.1, on the reverse strand, counting down.
ACGACCTGGCAAGCACCAACGTGGTGTACACACGTTTACCGATGCCAGCAGTGTCGAGCGAAAACATAGAAGCTTGGTTCCTTTCTATGGAATACTGGTTTGCCGCGTCCGGAATTTCGAACGATCGCCAGAAATTCGCGACAATCCTGGCCGCCATTGGGCCGAATGTCATCGCCCAACTCATCGACGTCCTCTCCGAAGAGCCCGCGACCGGCAAATATCAGTTCATTAAAACGCGAATCATCGCGCATTTTGCGGACAGCGAGCAGCGTAAGCTAAATCGCCTCCTGTCGGAGATGCCTCTCGGCGAAAAATGACCGTCGGAGCTTTACCACGAAATGAAACGTGTTGCCGGGTCAGTGGTTGGCGAGAGCGCCTTGAAAAGCCTATGGATTCAGAGACTTCCCGAGGCTGTGCGCGCGGTCGTAGCTGCAACGTCAGGCTCCGCGTCCGAATTCACGAAGATCGCGGACACGACGATGGAAGTTATGAAACCACGATATGTTAATCAAACGACATCCACGACAGCGTCGGGTGAGCTCTTCGAATTAAAAAGATTGATAGTCGATATGCGTGAGGAGATAAACAGTCTTCAACGACGACCCACATCAAACCAGCGCGAGTCCCGTCGAACGACCACCGCCGACTCCGACGATCCTCGTAAAGAACGCCCCGTAACCGAGCTATGCTGGTATCATGAGACGTACGGTCGCACCGCCCGCAAGTGCCGCAGCCCATGTCGATTGCGAAGTAACCGTCCACGTACACCGACTCGTCCATCCGCACAGACGACTGTCAATGATATCGACAAACTGTGACGCCATCGCCCCCGAACAATACCTAACAACCTAGCAACTAAAATTAACAACCACCAGATTTGTCGCCTTCAAGTTTTCGATTGCAACTCAAAACGACGATTTTTGATTGACACAGGAGCGGACGTATCCGTTGTCCCAAACAGCTCATCATCATACGACCTTCGACCGACCGAAACCCAATTATTCGCAGCGAATGGCTCGCCAATCAAAGTCTCTGGGCAGCAAGTTTTCCATTTAGATTTGGGCTTGCGCCGTGATTTTTGCTGGCCATTCATTGTCGCCGACGTTAAAATGCCGATTATCGGTGCGGATTTCATCCGCCATTTCGACCTGCTTATCGATTTACGGCGTAATCGCCTCATTGACAACGTTACGAAAATCGAGTCGCCCTGTGTCAGCAACACATGCTCAGACATTGCAGCTATAAAAACGTTTGACACGACCAACCCGTTTGCCGATCTATTTATCGAGTTTCCTAACATAACGAATTTAACCCCGTATGGTGTGCGGACAAAATCGACGGTTTACCATAGGATTGAGACAACTGGACAGCCTGTTTTCGCCCGTCCGCGCCGACTCGACCCCGAAAAACTGGAAGCTGCTCGCGCCGAATTCGAATTCCTTATGCGTGCCGGCATCTGTCGCCCGTCGAGCAGCAATTGGTCCAGCCCGCTACATATGGTACGCAAACAAGATGGAACATGGCGACCGTGCGGTGATTATCGCGCTCTGAATGCGAATACGAAACCTGATCGATACCCGTTGCCATACCTTACCGACTTCACGAGCAACCTACGAGGGAAAACGATTTTCACGAAGATCGACCTTCAGAAAGCGTTTCACCAAGTTCCAATTCACCCCGATCACATCGAGAAGACAGCGATCACGACTCCGTTTGGGCTTTTTGAATTCCCATTCATGACTTTTGGATTGTGCAACGCTGCGCAGACATTTCAGCGACTCATCCATGAAGTTCTCCGCGGACTCGATTTTGTATTTCCGTACATCGACGACCTAATCATCGCATCATCTTCACTCGACGAACATCGCCAACATTTGAGAACCATATTCCAGCGACTCACCGAGAACAACTTAGCGATCAATCCTGCTAAATGTGAATTTGGGAAATCCGAGATGTCATTCCTTGGCCACCGACTCACGAGAGAAGGAATCCGTCCACTACCAGAAAAAGTGACAGCGCTACTCGAGTACCCCCAACCCAGTCTCGCAAAAGACCTCAAACGTTTCTTAGCGATGATAAATTTTTATCGCAAATTTATACCGAACGCCGCAGAGCCGCAATCACGTTTACAATCAACGATTTCGGGCAATCAACGAAACGATCGCACGCCAATCCAATGGAATGACGAGTTGGCTAAAGCATTTGAAGAGTGCAAGGCACAGCTCGGCAACGCAATCCTTCTCGCCCATCCGTCCGCCTCCGCCGAGCTTATACTTCACGTCGACGCATCAGATACCGCAGTAGGGGCAGCACTTCACCAATTAGTCAACAATAAACTCGAGCCTTTAGGTTTCTATTCGAAGAAACTTACGACGGCGCAAAAAAAATATTCAACGTACGACCGCGAACTGACAGCCATGTACCAGGGAGTTCAACATTTCCGCTACATGCTGGAAGGCCGAATGTCACACGTCGTCACCGACCATTTGCCGTTAACGTTCGCCTTTAAGCAAAATTCCGAGAAGGCGACGCCCCGACAAGCACGACAACTTGACTATGTAGGCCAATTTACAACGGATATTCGACACATCGCTGGCCCAACAAATGTCACAGCAGATTTTCTGTCCCGAATACAATCGATCGACCGAGCCATCGACTACGAACAAATCAGCAACGAGCAACGAAACGATCCCGAGCTTCAGCAGCTCATTAATGACACTCGAAGCGGTAAATCTTCCCTCGACTTACGTCTCCTTACAATACAGAACAGCTCCGTCGAACTTTTCTGTGACGTATCATCGAAGCGCATTCGCCCGTATATTCCACCAAAATTTCGAAGGCAAGTATTGTTGAATACGCATAATCTCTCTCATCCAGGCACTCGAGCGACGACTAAATTGATGACTGACAGGTTTATCTGGTCTGGCATTCGTCAGGACACTGCGAAGTTTGTGCGAAATTGCATCCCATGCCAACGAGCGAAGGTCTCAAGACATACGATATCGCGGCCATCGACGTACGAAACACCGAAACAACGATTTAGTCACATAAATATCGACATCGTCGGGCCCTTTCCATTATGCCGAGGTTATCAATATTGCCTGACGATCATCGATCGTTTTACGAGGTGGCCGGAAGCGATCCCGATGCCGGACAAATCAGCGGAATCAGTCGCCCAAGCGATCGTGGACGGCTGGATTTCACGTTTCGGCGTTCCCCGATCCATTACCTCCGACAGGGGACGACAATTTGAATGCGCTGTTTTTAGTGAGTTGCTCACCCTAATTGGTGCGAACCATTTTAAAACGACGCCGTATCATCCGCAATCTAACGGAATCATTGAACGATGGCACCGGACGTTCAAGGCTGCCATATTGTGCCGTGATCCATCGAGATGGGCGTACAATTTACCAACGATTCTGCTGGGACTCCGAACCGCTTTCAAGCCCGACATCAACGCAGCACCCGCCGAATTGGTATACGGATCGACGCTCACGATTCCAGGTGAATTTTTCGACAACAATTCATTTGCACCAATCGACAGTGATACTGTGGACCAGTTCCGGCAAGCGATGAGAGCATTACGACCAACGACAACCGCTCATCATACCGATCCGAAAACGTTCCGAAGTAAGGACCTAGCGACATGCGAAAACGTATTTGTGCGAAACGATGCTGTGAGACCATCTCTCTCACAACCATACGACGGCCCGTTCCCCATCATCCGTCGAAGCGAGAAATATTTCACCATCGATATTCGTGGACGCTTTTCGAATATTAGCATCGATCGGCTAAAACCAGCGTTCACAGCCGACGACGCCTTACCGACTTGTGTTCCTTCGACCTCGCCACCGCAGCATCCGCCGATCGTTACTTCGACGCCTCTTTCCGACGATATTCCCCCCACCACAGTACCTGCCACACAAACCGAAACATCGATGAAGTCTTCCCGATCCGGACGCCGTATCACGATTCCACGACGATTCTTAAAGTAGCCTTCATCTAGCAGGGGAGTATCTGTGGCAACCCTGTTCTGCTGACGACGCCATCACCTTTCCCGGAGAGCGAGACAGCAGTCAGTCGCTTTTGTATCTTCGCACATAAAAGTAATGATTCGAACGTTCTTTCGACAGAACACGTCGCGATTTGTCTTTTGTTTAAAATACTGATAATAAACGATCTAAAATAGTGCTAAAGACATCTTTCATTTGATATCCCAAATATCTATTAACAGTGACAAAGAAAATATAAAAAAAATATCAAGTACAAGTTAAAAACACTGTTTGAATAAGGATATGTCAACAAAAATATGAATTCATATAAGGTTACTAGATATGTACCTTAACGAATAAGGGAACCCTTTAGGAAACCCTTAAGCGTTTGCTTATTGTGTGACTATGAATAGCATCAGTCCCTTAGGGGTTCCCTTAAGTATAAGTGGGGACTATGAATTCCACCCTATATTTATACCCTTCGCTCATAGAGTGAAAGGGTTTATTAACTTCGTCATGAAGTTTGTAACGCATTGAAAGAAGCATCTCCGACCATATAAAAAGTATACATATATGATCAGCATGACTTGGGGAGTCGATCGGGCGATGTCTGTATGTACGTCTGTCTGTCTGTCCGTCTGTTGCGACGCGTTTTACTCGGCCAATTTAAAAGCTACGAAGCTGAAATTTTGCACAAATGCTTCTTTTTGCTGCAGGCAACTTGTATGTTTGAATCGGTAAAATCGGACAATGGGGTCATGGAGCTGCCATACAAACCCAACTCCCCAAATTAGGTTCTTCTAAGAAAAACTTTTTTATTTGTATACCAATTTCAACGAAATTTCACACAAATGTAATTCTGTTGATGACACAAGACATGCATATATAAGAATGGACAAAATCGGACAATGTGGTCATGGGGCTGCCATACAAACCCAACCCCCCAAATTAGTTTCTTTTAAGAAAAACTTTTTTATTTGTGCACTAAAATCAACCAAATTTCACACAAATGTATTTCTATTGATGACATAAAAGATATATAAGAATGGATCAAGTCGGGTCATGGGGTCATGGGGCTGCCATACAAACCCAACCTCCCATTTTGGTTCTTCTAAGAAACATTTTTACACCAATTTCACAAAACCTTAATTATTATTAATTAATTAATGTGTCTTAATCAAACCAACTAAAAAATTCAAAACAGATGGAATCGTACTATGGGGCCATTCTCCTGTATCATCCAATAAAATTTTCTGAGCAAATATTTTTTTTGCCCACTGATTCCAACCAAACCCCACACAAATATTGCTTTGTCGACTCAACGCAACTTTTGGGAAGACAGAAGGAAAAGAATGGGGGGGGGCGGATTAAATACAAGTCATAGGTACACCCGAAAAAAACTTTTAGCCCGAGGGTAGCGAAGGGTATCCAAATTTCGGCCGCGCCCGAAATTAGCCTCGGTCTCGTTTTAACCTAATACTATAGTTTATAAAAGAAACACTAGATTCCGTCTAGTTTTTTAGGGTTTTTTAGAATTTTTTCAAAAAACCCTTATGAAATCGATTTTGTCCGTCCGTCCGTCTGTTCACTAAATAACTCGCGAACGGCTCAACCGATTGTCATGAAATTCGGTATGAATATGTAGAATGGTTACAGTCTTTGGCACAAATACCTTAGAAGTTGGTAGGAAGAAGATAACAGGGTGTCCCGAACGTTTGAAAAAGTCGACTTTTTTAGTTTTTATCGGAGATTAACGTATGGGTATTTAAATCAAAGATCTAGACGAGTGCATCTCATATCAGTTAAATTTTCCCAGTTTCGAGTAACGGTAAAAAAGTTATTGGCGTTTAAAGTTAAAATTGCTTTTCGAGCTCCGTTTTTCTAAACCGTTAAAGGGATCGATATGAAACTTTGCACAAAGATTGGTCAGTATGGCCTTATATACGTTAAATATTAAGACTGTTGACTTTTGGTAAGGAAAAGTAAATAACAGTAAATTTGTAAAATTTAAATTTGTTCGTGTTTCCAAATATGAATATGTCTACGAATTTTCATTCGAATAACTGTATCCAAACCGGAAATATAGCCAAGTAAGTATTTAGTAATGGCATTGAAAAATAACTAATAGAACTCTCACTCCATATAAAAAAGGCCCCATCCAGAAAGTACCTATGTGTGAAATTTGTTCACACGTATACTATAGGCATACTATAGGGTACACGAAATTATCAGATTTGTTCTCAAATTTCATTCATCTTAGTCCAGTCAAAATATGTATCCCAATTCAGGTATCCAAATAGAATAAATAGATAAGGCAAATTTTTGTTGTTTTTGATTCAGTGGGCTGCCAGGAGTCTAAAACACATTTGGTAAAAAAAAATTGGACGGAATCGTCCCAAAAAGGACGAAAAAGGATGCTCCTTAATCCTTGACCGGAGGTCAGCATGCGGGGTATCATATCAAAGGCGACGTCGAGTACATTACATATCTGGTGTTCGTTTCCTGTTTCAAGGACCCTTCACGGAATAAAACGAGCTTAAATGGAAAATTATCGAATTATCGTGTTTCCCGTATATCTTTCCAAAGCCACAACCACGAGAATAGTTCAAGTTGTCACTACTTTTCTGACTTTTCAGAATCTTAAGATTCTACCATTAAATTTGCTAAGAAAACAATTTATCGGAAAGTTCTAAAACAGGACATAAAAGGACACTAATTACACACCTTGATCGAACTTGGGAATGCGGAGTGTCATATCAAAGAGGACGTCGAGCACATTCCATATCCGGCGTTTGTTACTTATTTCAGGGACTCCCAAAGGCGAAATTTGGGTTCAAATGATAAATTTTCGAGTTTCCCGTATCTGTATCTTTCCAAAGCCGTAATTTTCCATTTAAGCCTGAATTATTCCATTTAGTGTTCTTGAAACAGGAAACAAACACTGGATATGGCATGTACTCGACGTTTTCTTTGATATGACACCCCGCATGCCCATGTTGGTCAAGGTGTATAATTAGTGTCCTTTTATGTCCTTTTTCAAAGCTTTACGATAAATTTTTTCTTAGAATTGAATTGAAAAAGTGAGAAAAGTATTGAAAACTTGAATTATTCTCCTATAGTTATGGCCTTGGAAAGATACACAGGAAACACGATAATTCGCTGATTTCCCATTTGAGCTCGATTTATTCCGTTAAAAGTCCTTGAAACAGGAAACAGACACCGGATATGTAATGTACTCGACGTCCCCTTTGATTTGATACCCTGCATGCTGACCTCCGGTCAAGGATTAGGGAGTATCCTTTTTGTCCTTTTTGGGACCTTTCCGATAATTTTTTTTTTAGCAATATGCGTTTTAGCTTCCTGGGAGGCCGCTGATTTAAAAATAAAAAAAATTAGCCTTACTCTATATTTTCTATTTGGATGCCTGAATTGAGATACATATTTTGACTGGACTAAGATGAATGAAATCTGAGAACGTGTTTTTCTCTTTAGAATGTTGATTACACGATGATAGCCGAATCATTTCTTGTCAAATTTTTCTAGTAAAAACTACTGGATGTAAAGTGGTAAATACTGTTAACTTCGAATCTATTTTTCTCAGATGTAGGCAAATGCATTTGAATTGGTGTGCAAGTGCGTTTTTTGTCATTTTATGTCATAAAGTGCAAGTTTTAGTTTAGAGTACACGTCGTGAACGGTCGGCTGTAATTTTTGCTCAATTTTCATTAAACCGACACGACCGGAACCGACAAATTGTTTACAAATTTCGCGAATGTGAATTGAACAAAATTTAGTGAAACGCCCAGTTTTTTTTACAGTTGTTTATTCGCGAGTGTCACGCAGTGTATTTGTAAGGTCCGGCAAGTGTATATTTATACATTTTATGTTATAAATTAGTAGGTGAAATCCAGTGTCCACTTCGTGACCAGTCGGCTGTCATTCAAAACACAATGGGTTTGTCTAAACGTGGAATAAAAACAAAAAACTGGTTTTTATAGCTTGCTCCTCGCGAATCTCTTCTTGTTGTTCTTGTTCGTGTGTAGACAGACCCATTTCTTTGCAATGCTCTCAACCTGCAACGAGAGAATAAAATTCTCGCACACATATTCAACGGAGAGATAATATCTATACTCATGCAAACATTTTTTCGGAAAGAGGTACAAATACAAACACATTCTTTGGAAATCAGAGATTTTCTTTTGCACTTTTCTATACGCGATTGCCTACTTGTAATATTGTCGTCACGCTCTTGCAATTTTTTTGTTAGAAAAATAGCTAGTATGGAGTGAACCCTCTATGTATTTATCCTCATTGGTAATGGCCTTTCACAATACAAGGGAAGCCTCTTAAGCATTTCTTCAATGCATATCTTTTAACTTGATGAAACAATGTACATGAAATTTCGTGAAAATGCATAGAATGGTAATAGTGTTTGCCAAAAATATTTTTGAAGTTTGTACGGCCAAGTTAACAGGGTGTCCCGGAGAAGCTGCAAAAGTATACTTGTTCAATACTCATAGGAAAGCTTGCGTGGGCTCTAATGTCAGGGGACACAATGGAATCATTTCATATAAGTTGCTTTTCCTTGATTTAAAAAACAGTTACAGTAGATTTACAGCTAACAATTCAGTTCATATATAATGCCAAGCCATCCTTATGTTTGCCTGAGTTTCTTTTTGCTCAAAGGCCATCAGAAATCTAAAATCGAAAAAATCCTGTAGATTTGCCTTGGAGTACTTTTATACAGACTGGGTAAATAGTAAATCTATTTTTGGATTGGTCTAGCGCCTTTCATTCTAGAACGCGTTTTTTTAGACCAATCCAAAAATAGATTTAAAGGAAGCATTTCATTAATGTTGTGCACAATTCTTATCTATTGCTTATAAAATATATCTATAAAAAATATTCACTATGCATCAAAATTCTAAAAAACCCTCGTATTGCGGGCGCAGCCCTCTGTACGCCGGTATTTTTTTTCTTTTTACTATTTTGCTCTTCGGACATGTTAGTAGGCAATTATGAAATTATCCCTTTTTAACCTTCAAGCGGGCGCGCAATTTTTGAGACATTACCGGGCGCGCGGCGGTAATTTACCGCCCTCGTCTTTTCCCCTCCATTTGCGCTCAACCGTACAACTTCTATTCTCAGAATTATGGTAAATTGAAAGAAGAGCGTGTCCCAAATAAGTTATCATCATAAAAAGTATTATCTGGTGAACAATAAAACGAGTTCAGCAGTTTTAGCAAAGCATGTCACTTCAGTGATATTACACAGAGCACACACATTTCGAGCACAACTATATCCCAAAATATACAATCCCCGAACGTTTGATGACCGCTGGAAAGGTATGGAAAGTAAAATTTACCCGAAATTTTATTGTAACGTATCTATAACAGTATGACTTAAGAATACATACTTCTCCCACCTCGATCCGGCCAACGGGGGAAAAGCTATGCGTGTTTATATGATCAGGGCGGTAAATTACCGCCCGCGCGCCCGCTTGAAGGTTAAGTAGACTTATTAGACTTATCCCCAAACTCTTTCTTGTTAATTTCGAACTTACAAAGTTTGTAAGCGAAAAAATGGCTATTCGCTTGACGTTAAAAAATTATTCGAGAGAAAAAATGCAGATGTTTGGAAACTGCTCACAAAATACACTCTTACCTTTTATAGGGTCATACATCACTTCCGTTGAAGGGTGAACTTCCTAGCGTCTGTACCATAAATCAATCCACTAGTAATCTCTTCACAATAAAATGTAGCCGATCAGATTTTCTCTAGGAATATGTATTTGCCAAACTTTATGTTCTAATGATACAGAAAAGGAACGCAAATCTTCGAATAGCTTTCAAAAATAACTTTATACTTTAGGATGGGTCGACAAAGTTTTGAATTGTTTTGGATTAGTATGAAGCAAACGGGTTGATAAATCTTGATAGTTTCCATTAAAGTAGTGATTTACAAAAAAGGAAAGATGATGGGACGAAGTTGAAATGAATAAGTACATAGTATCAAATCGATAAAGTGTGGGCATTAGTAAAATATTGGGCTGCAATGGTAAAAAAAAAGTATTTCAAGTGCACACGGATAAGAATATTAGCAATTATATGGTTATTTTATACTTTTGAGACTTTCATTTGCGTTTATTCCGATTTCCTTATAAACACGAAGATGTATGTATTTCTCTTATTTTTTAAGCTTTCAAACGGATTTAGAACAGTTCATATGAAACGTATTACGTATACGATCTTTAAAGACAGTACGTGAGCGTCCTATTAATGCGTATATGTATACACATAGTCCCTATTTCACATGAAACACACGTCGTATTCAAATCCCGTCAAAGTCTTCTTTGACATCGTGACTTCTTCCACACAAAATTTGTTTTACATCAAACAAAGTATTCGTCACTTTGGGTCTTGGTTGGACATTAGCCACATAAAGTAGATTTGCCTGCGAAGAGGCACATCACAAAGTGACACTGCTTTCGCTGTCGACATTACGTTCGGATGATATTATAGCCAAATCTCCTTTCGCACCAACAAATTTACTTATCGAGGATAAAGAAATCTTCTACGAAATTATATTCTGTGTGAAGTGAGCACACATTGGACCTGGACGTTGACTTTTGCCAGCCTCTTGTCGAGGATACACGTTCATCTCTTCAGAATGATTTTTTGATTAAAAAGTATATTTTCTACAGAAGTCGAGAGCAAATTCAGTAAATTTTATATGAATTGCCACAGGACGAGTTTTGTGGGCGCTCATTGGGCATTCATGATGCAAAATTCAACTGTCAATGTACGTGACGAATAGGACGATCACTTGACTATCATAAATGGTAAACATCAACGAATGAAATTAAGAAAGAAAAATACGGATACTACGTGAGTTCGACTGTTGTTTGTCCTTTTGATCCAGGGTCGATGTACGATTATCGGTTAAGAGAATTATAAAAGCCTGTCACTTCGAAAAGCTGCTATAAACCATGAAATACATAATGTATAAACCTTTTCTAGTAATTTCACTGTGATAAATAGGTACCTCAGGAACTATTAAAAATAGATAAAGAATTATGGAGTGAGTCCAGCCAATGGCTAAGTTGAGTTTGCAGACTAGGCACCCCGATGAGTGTTACCGCAGCCACAGATGTCCGAAGGGTGTTAAACGTCTGCGCCTACCGTGAAGGTTTATCAGAGGGTCGAATAGGTCGGTCGGATTGAATTTGTGACCGTTAGAGCGACCGCACACTAGAAACTTTTAATAGGCCGATAGTTTGATCGTTCTTCTACTTTACTTAGCACGAGACCATATGCGTTCAAGTGTGCGCACTTCCATATGGTCTCGTGTTGATTAGAAGAACGATCAAACCAAACTATCGGCCGATTAAAAGTTTGTAGTGTGCCGGCGCTCTTAATCAGCGCTCCTCGAGCGGTGTGAGGTAACAGTTTTTCTTACAAATTGTTAAGGCTTGGAGTTTACATACTGGTAGATGCAAGGTCTCTCTGATACCTCTGGCGGTCAATGGGTCACGAGACCCGCTTGCAGCGCCGTTGTAAAACAACAGTCCGTACGATACTTCCCTCTTGGAGGACTCTCTCGGTAGGCTCTAATATCGACACCCCGTGCTCACGGATTTGGGACCTTAGCTCCGGACTCGAAATGAACCTCAAACCACTGCTGCAGTGTGGGCACCTGACACACTCATTTAATATTAGTGACCTAACTATTCGGTAGAGCGGAATAGTCATTTTAATGGCTTTCAGCCTTTACCTCCCACTAGTGAGCTAACTATTTGGGGAAGAGGAATGGTCGTTTCAATGTATTTGAGCAAGTAGTTGTCCTCCCTACTCGTCCTACATCCTACTACCCAACGACGGACAAGTAACAATAGCCAACTCTAGACAACAGTATAGCTTTGCTAATCTTGATGCTCAATCACGTATTTGCAACGTTCGACATCTAAATGTTTCAAGAGCAAATATTCAGTGCTCTGACACGTTTGTTTCTGGCCAAGCATCCTATGGCATCCGCGACTCATTATTTAGCGGAACCCCAAAGAAGTCCCATACATCTCAGTCTTCAGAAGCTGCGCCCAATACGAGCACGAGGGATCGGTGAACAAGTTAAACTGGTGCAGTTTCTGGTTCTGATGATCATGACTGATTATCAGGAAAACGAAAGTTTAGTCAAAGTGTAAGTCAAGGTTTCGAGCTGCCACACGGACATCCCTAAGGTGCTCGAATGCCGCGAGTGGACTGGTCCCGTCTAGATTGCCATCTAGTCAGGACACAGTCATCCAGGAGCTCAGAGACAAATCTTTGAGGTCACCCAGACACGCTATCCCCATACACTAAAGCACATTGCGGCAAAAAAAAACCTCCTGATATGGAAGGCAGTTCCCTTCCAAACTAACTCGAAATCAAGCGGTAGAACCCCTGTCAATTTCGATATGGCGTCACTAGAAACTGCACGACATGCAGGTGTACAACCATACATTATGCGCTGAACCATTTTAAGCGGCTTTCTTCCACGGGCAAATGATGCCGAGTCCATGAGAGCTCCTGCACCGAAATTAGCACACGAGTCATAGATGACATGGAGTGCGCGTCTACCTAGCCCCCAGTCTCTGCGCAAAGCAGGCCTCAGCATACTAACCACACAGACCATGCGTGCCTTCAACCACACACATTGGTCTTGAAGACTCAACCGTTCGCTGAAAGACACTCGCAAATATATATTTGAGAGCGGCTCTACTCCTCCGAACTATCGGAGCCGGCTCGCCGAAAATAGACTTTTCAGCATCATTGTGGCCGATTTTCGGGTTGAGACTTCAAAACCCACACGAGCATGGAAAATGTCTATGAGTTGATAGCCCTTCTCCTCAAGCTCACGCCACTTTTGGCCCTCCAGCAGGAGGAGTCATCGGCGTAAGCAAAGCATTTAACCCTACCTCAAGCTTATGCAAGACAGCACTCCACAGCAGGTTGTCAAACGCAGATGCACGAAGATTCCAAAAACCCGCTTGGTACCACTGTTTTTTACTGCCCGTTAGACGAAAAGAAGCACATCCTCAACAGACTTTTCCTTGCGCAATCCAAACTCCCTGCATTTCAGAGCATACAAAAATGACTGGTCGCTTGCGCACCAAATAATAACTTATAATAGGGTGGATTGGCCGGTCAACTTTTTCGAGGTTTTACAAATCACCGGAGCCAAATGGTGTCTATCCAGCCACAGCAGGGCCTTATGATATTGGCTCCACATTTACTAAGACTATTTAGAGCCAGCATAGCCTTAGGATATATTCCAATCACTTGGAAGCAGGTAAAAGCATTTCTGGCAAAGCCTGGGCGTGACCAAACCCTAGCAAAATCGTATAGGCCAATAAGGCTGACATACTTCTGTCAAGTCATTGGAAAAGCTCGTGGATAAAAATATCAGGGACAGGTGCCTGTTGCTTTTCCCCTTGCACCCAAACCAACATGGTTATCAAAGAGGGAAATCGTGAGGATCAGTACTACACCACTTAGTTGGGAAGGTTGAGACCACACAAGAAAGCAAAGAGATAGGGCTCGCGGCCTTCTAGGACAATATTGGCCGACAATACTTCCTTTGATTCTCTTGTACATGGCGCCTTGAGTCATGGAGTCCAACAAATCCTCTGTCGGTGGATAAAATCCACGACAAGTACCAGCAAACCTATTCGGTGAAACCATATACAGCTGTCTTCAAAGGATGCCCACAGGGGGGTATACTATCACCCTTCCTGTGGAACCTTGCGGTCGACAGCTTACTGGTCCAGCTAAACAACACTGGTGTCTATTCCCAAAGATATGCCAAAAACCACGAATAATACACTGGATTTACGAAGCCGTAATCAAACCCCGTCTGACCTATGGCTCGATAGTCTGGTGGATTAAAATCAAGCAAAAAACTGCTGTTGCGAAGTTGGCACCAGTATAAAGACTGGCCTGCGCAAGCATAACTGGCACCATGCGCTGTGCACTAACTTTAACTCTAGAGAAACTACTTGACCTGGGACCACTAGACCTTACAATCACAAAAGAGGCAAGAATGGCAGCGTACAGACTAATATCATTGAACATGTGGACACCACTAAAGGTAGGACACTGTCGGTTTACAGAAATCATTGCAACCCCTATCCTAGATATGGGCATCGATTATACCCCGGCCAAGTATACGTTCGACTCCAACATCCAAACCTCTATAGTCAGGGATGGCTGGAGTAAATCGAACGACAACCGTCTGACAAATCATATAATGTGGTTCAATAGATGGGTCGAAGACAGACTAAGGAACTGGGGCAGGAGTTAATACTAAAACCAACAACTGTAGTATCTACCAACGACTGGGTCATCACACAACTGTCTTTCAGGTAAAAATTATAGCCTACCTTGCAGTAGGGAAGGGTATTCGAAAGGGATATACAAATAAGAGCATCTGTTTTCTCTCACAGTCAAGTTGCCATAAAGTCTATTGCAGGTACCAAACCAACCTCTTAGAGGTTTGGGAATGCCAACATCATCTTCATCAATGTGGCACGATAGCCTGACGTCGGGCCTTGGCCGCCTGAATCGTTGACCTCCAATTGTCGCGGTTACGTGACCTTGTCCTCCAGTTTCGGAAGCCCAGCAGCTTCACCTACGGAGTTCTCCCAGCGAGCTCTCGGTCGTCCACGCAACCTCGCTCCGTCAATTCGTTGTGCGTTCATAACTTTCTTTGGCATGCGATTGTCGTCAATCCTTTGTACATGCCCCGCCCATTGCAGACGTTGAAGCTTCACGATTTTCGATACTTCCAGCTCATCGTACAATTGATACAACTCATGGTTGTATCGGATACGCCATTGGTCTCGCTCGCGAACGGCCCCGAAAATTCTCCGAAGGACCTTTCGTTCGAATCGGTCTAGCAAAATTTCGGAGGCTTGGGTAAGGGTCCATGTTTCGCAGCCATAACATAGCACGGGTCGCATGATCGTTTTGTACACGCGGAGCTTCGTGTTCCTGTGCGCAAGTTTCGAATTAATTATAGGGAGGACCGAGAAATATGTCTTATTGGCTAGTTTTATCCGTCGCTTAATTTCGTCGGTTTCGTTGGCGTCCTTTGATAAGTTACAACCCAGATAGTTGAAGTTGTCTACATACTCGATATTAAGGTCCCCCACTGTGATGCTTGAATTTGCTGGCGTCCTTGTTTTCGATTGCATCATGGCCTTTGTTTTGCTTTCGTTGCTATGTAGTCCAACTTCCTTTGCGGCGTTATTGAGGTTATGCAGGAGGCTTTCTGCATCACCCAACCTTCGAGAAATGATGTTGATATCGTCGGCGTACGCTACTAATTGAGTCGACTTGATGAGTAGCGTTCCGCTGCTGTCCATATTCATGGCTCGAATTACATACTCCAAAGCCAGGGTGAAGAGCGTCGGCGCCAGCCCGTCGCCCTGCTTGAGTCCAGTACGAGTTTCAAATAGGTCAGTGAGTCGATTCTGCACTCTGACCTGCGAGACGGTATTAGTCATCGTCATCCTTGTGAGTCGCACTAACTTTGCCGGTATACCAAAATTCAGCATAATGTTGTACAGTACACTTCGATCGATACTGTCGTATGCCTGCTTGAAGTCGACAAAGATTTGGTATTTGTCGATGTTGTATTCCCAGCACTTTTGGAGTAGTAGCTTCACTGTGTAAAGCTGATCGGTCACACTTCAGCTTGTCACCCTTTTTGTGGATTGGGCAGATTATGCTTTTGCGCCAATCTTCGGGGATTACCTCGTCGTTCCATATTTTCAGCTAGCACCTGTACAGCGTTGGTCAGGCACGTTCCACCATGCTTCAGCAGTTCTGCTGAGATCTCGTCAGCGCCGGGCGCTTTATTATTTTGGAGCGACTGTATGGCAAGACTCACCTCCTCTACTGTTGGGGGTAGAACGGGAGGGCCTGGTTCGGCTAACTGCTCAAGAGCTAGCTCCGCGGGGATGTTGGTGATGCATTAAGGAGCTCTTCAAAATGCGAGGCCTATCGTTTGTTGACGCTTTCGATGTCGCTGATGATGTTACCATCCTTGTCGTTAAGGTACGTTGTGCTCGACACGACTGCATCGGCTCTAGCGACAGCGACTCGCTCATTTCATATAAAAACTAATTTTTTTCTCGTTCTAAAAACGAGTTTTTATATGAAATGAGCGAGTCGCTGTCGCTAGAGCCGATGCAGTCGTGTCGAGGACAACGTACCTTTACATAGGCTTGTCCTGGGTTGATATCCGTTCTTGATATTATTTATAAGTTTGTACGCCTGTCTAATGTTCTTACTGGCTAATCTTTGGTTTATTTGGTGCAACTGCTCGTCAAAATGTTTGCGTTTCTTACGTCTAATTAACCTATTAGATACTCGCCGAAGTTCGTTGTATCTTTCTTTCTTGGCTCGGGATGCGCGTTGTGTGTATTGGCGAAAGGCTTCATTTTTCGCCTCAATCGAGGCCCTGCATTCGTCGTCGAACCAGTCTGCTCGTCTGTGCCGGCCTTTATAGCACACGACCTCTTCTGCGACCCCGTTGATGCTGTCTTTGAGCTCCTCCCAGAACTCATGGATGCCTAGATTATTGATGTTATCAAGCATGGGCGACAATTTTTCCTCAAGTGCTGTAGTATACGCAGCCGCCGTGGCATCATCAATCAAATTGTCAACCTCGAAGATCTTGGCAGGGTTGATTCTCGTTAGGTGCACCGAAGAGATTCTGCACCTGTAGGTCGTCTTCACCAAATAGTGATCGGTGTCACAGTTGGCTCCTCGATAGGATCGAACATCTAGGACATTAGAAGCCCATCTCTTGCTGATCAGTACGTGGTCGATCTGGTTCACGGTGTATTCATCTGGAGACTTCCAGGTCTGCTTATGGATTCGTTGATGAGGTAAGCATGTAGAGCTTATGACCAGGTTTCTGCCGCTCGCGAAGTCGATAAGTCGCTGAGCGTTGTTGTTGTTTTCGTCGTGGAGGCTATGACCACCAGTAGTTCCCCTATGCCAGCTTTCGTTTCCGACTTTGGCGTTAAAGTCTTCTAGCAGCAGCTTGACGTCGTTTGATGGAAGTGAGTCGAAGAGTGTTTCTAGGTCGTTGTAGAACTCGTCCTTAATCGCGTCTCCTTTTACTTCTGTAGGAGCATGCGCATTAATGAGCCAGAGATTAGCGAAACGGGTTTTAATGCGGATCGCACATAGCCGCTCGTTGATGGGTTTGAAGCCGATAACGTGATCCTTGAGCTGCTCATTCACGATGAAAGCTACTCCAAACTCCTTGTTGCCCTCCTCTTTACCACTCGTAAAAATAGTGTGCGAATTGAGGTCGTTAATCTCGCTTTTGAGCCATTTAGTTTCCTGAATTGCAACTATGCCCAGCTTGTATTGTTCTACCTGATCCAGGAGGGCCCTTAAGGCCCGGTCTATTCAGGGAGCGTACATTCCAGGATCCGAAAGAGTAATCAGTTGTTCGTTTGCGGGGTCGTCGTTGTTTTGTATCCGTCCAATCCGAGAATGCCAAAAGAACCACAAAAACATAGCCACCGGAAATACCGTAACCTTGAATTGGGTAAAAGAACATAAGGAGCAACTAGAAAGCGGATGCCCTAGCAAGAGAGAGATCCGGACTATCCGCACTGATCCTGAACCTGCAATCGGGATTAGAATTCACTGCTAAGACTTTTGCCAAACAGTGGACTGAAGAAAAATTCCAGAATTGGTGGAGACTTGCTGAAAGGCTCAGCCACAGCAAGCATATGCTTGGAGCCAACTGCAAACCAGCAGTACCCCAGTCCTAAGCCTCAGCAAAAAGAACCTCAGGGCAGTGACAGGCCTCATAACCGGTCACTGCACCCTGCGAAAACACCTGCATGCAATCGAGATCTACACACTAGACTCACTGTGCCGTCTCTGTAACGAAGACGAGGAATCAGCCTCACACGTTATTTTCGAGTGCTCTACTCTTATGAGCTGGAGAAAAACCTTCGTTGGAGCTCTAATTGCGAATATTGGGCGTAACCAGGCCAACCCATTATAGTACCTAAACTTTAATCCGATCCACCATCCTAGCCGCACGCACCTGATGCTTCGATAGGATGAAAGGTCCAACTCCTGGGAAAAATAGGTACTCGGAAACAAGACTCAAAAAAGTTCTTAATATACGTCATTCCACCGAATCCACGAGATTTCCGACATCTGAGCCTGGCGATTTTCGCCTTGATCTCAGCAGTTTCCAGAGGGAGGAACTTCTTCCACTTGTGTAACCCACTCAAACCAAAGCATCGATAACGTCAGCTGCCGGGAAGAAACTGTTCATGAGAACCTCAAAGGTGTCCCTCTATGTGTGCATCGTCCCCGTTTCAGTAACGAGCCTGGATACTTCAGACCGTGTCCGCTCGCTTCTACAGAAACTGTAGGCATTTCCCCAGGGGTCATCCGAAGAGTTACTTATAAAATCGTCCTCTTTGCATTTATTATTGCAGCCACAGAGAGATAGAGAGAGAGATAAGAGAAATGGGAAAGAGAGCGAGAGAGACAACGAAAGGCAATCTCCTTTAGCACCAAGCTTCAATGTCTAATTTACTTAAATTAAATTCAGCATCTATCGCCCGTTGTCTATTTTCTCAAGTCAACCACTGACTGACATTTATTTCATTCAATATGGGTATATACATATGTATAAGTAAGCAACGCGATATGGCTATTTTTAAGCTGTCTTATAAAACATTCAAAACAGAAAATAATATTTCTTACACAAAATTTATTCATAAGCTCTGGGGCAACCATAAATTGGGATAAAGTTTAATTTCACTTGGCATCGTTGCAGTAATTATAAATGTTGCCTTCTGCTCTGACTGCCTTCTTTACTTTTGCTCTTGGCTATACATAACATAAATTTCACAGCGAATTATCATCTTTTTTTTATGTCGGCCACGCGGATAACAGTAGAAGTCAAAATTGAGGGGAAAAGCGAGAATACGTGGCTATTAATAATGCCTAGACACCTTGATGGTATTATTAAGGACAAAGGCCTGCAGGAGATGAAATACCTACAATGTAGAAGTGCGTATCATTTAAGGCGAGTGTCGAATAATCGTCCTCATTTGAGGTAGCTTCTGTCGAGGATTTACAAAAATTGTATTAACAATATTTTTTTGAACGCATTAATGTCGGCAACAAATCCATCCAGGCTACGACATTACCGGTCAGAAAATAGTAAACAAGCAAGAAAAATAAATTTTCTACGAATAATGGGGGTATTTTCGGTCAAAAAAATTTAATACAATTTGAAGGCGCCTTATGCTTTTTTGCAGAGCTGGGGCTATGTATTCATAAAACCAACTCGTTATACAGTAAAAACACAAATAAATGTGAAAATATTTATTTGCGTAACTTTTCCTCGTACTTTCTTTTTTGTGTATTTCTGTTGCAAGAACTTGTAGACTTATCCAAAAGTTTTAACTATGCTAAAACACACACAATTCTTAACTATACGACCAGATCCAACACGGGCAATGGTGGCAAAAAAGACGTCATTTCCGATGACCATCTTACGCGAAGTATACTACACTTGATGGTATTACTACTGGTGCTGGTGCTTGCTTATATGCATAATTGCAGTGCAATAAAAATGCAACGAATGATGAAAGCGAAATGAAGTTATAAGCTTTTTTCTTGTTGCAATGTGACTGCAATAGCCAGAGCGCTACAATGCCAAGTTTTCTGAGGAATGCAAATCTAAGGAAATATAGTGGCAAGCTAAAGTTTTGAATTGTAATGAGACGAAATAGGATGGGGGATGCAAAGTTACGACTGTATTGGACGTGATGAAAAGCATAGCATATGAATAAATTAGTAATGAAATGAGTTCCAGTACAGTGTATTTATAATTATTGCACTTGAGCTGTAAATTTGAAGTTTATCGTTGAAGAACTGACCAAATAATTCTATGCATATTTATACAGGGTGTCCGGAAACTGCCGCATAAACGCACCGGATTGTGATTCCTCATGTGATTTCCAGCAAAAAAGTTGTACGGAACATACCCCCTCAGCTTAACCCTTTAGCTGCCACAGGCATTTAAAGATTTTTAAAAAAATCATTTTCTTGAACTAATTAAAGCCTAATACATATCTCCAAAGCTAGACCAGCTAGAATAGTGAGATAAAATGATTATGACAGCCAACAAATTTACCTATTAAATAAAACTAACGACACTAAGGACAAGAGGTTTGGTTTCTACAGAGCTTCAAAGTCAAATTTGCGTGATTTGACTCAAAAACAATATTTTTTTCCATCTCAATTTTCTCCAACTTCTGCCAAGGTGAGGTGCTTGTACGATCCTTTTAGAAATTGGCGCATAGTCTTACAATCAAATCTTTCTTATATCATTTTGATCTAGCTCCATTAATTCTAACAGTTTTTATACGTTAAGTGTAGAAAACTCGGGTTAATTTTAGCTCGAATTCAATACAATTCAATTCACACTGGCCCTAAAGATCTGCAATTGGTAAAATCTATTCAAAGAATGTCGAAATCGAGCCACAATTAACCCTAGTTTTCTGCACTTAATGTACTAAAACTATTAGAAATAATGGAGCTAGAATAAAATGATGTAAGAAAGATATGATCGTAAGACTATGCGCCAATTTTTAAAAGAATCGTACAAGCACCTCACCTTGGCAGAAGTTGAAGAAAATTGAGATGGAAAAAAATATTGTTTTTGGGTCAAATCACGCAAATTTGACTCTGAAGCTCTGTCAAAACCAAACCTCTTATCTGATTTTAGTGTGGTTAGTTTTATTTCATAGGTAAATTTGTTGGCTATCATAATCATTTTATTTCACTATTCTAGATGGTCTAGTTTTGGAGATATTGGGCTTTAAATCGTGCAAGAAAATGATTTTTTCAAAAATCTTTAAATGCAGCTAAAGGGTTAAGCTGAGGAGGTATGTTCCGTACAACTTTTTTTGCTGGAAATCAACTAGGGAATCATAATCCGGTGCGTTCATGCGGCAGTTTCCGGACACCCTGTATAGGACAAGCTGGCCCGGCGAACTTCGTATCGTCCCACTATTTAAATCTCATCATTTCGTGGGTGGGGTAAATTCCAATTTGATCAGGAAGTATAGACAAAAGTATGAGAAAATGAGCTGCCTTTATATTTTTTTGGCAAATAACGAACCGTATGAACAAAATTAGCCGCAGTAAGAACAAGACAGGCGTACAAACTTATAAATAATGTCAAGAACGAATATCAACCAATGACAAGCCTATGTAAGGACAAGGATGGTAACATCATCAGCGACATCGAAAGCGTAAACAAACGATGGGCCTCGCATTTTGAAGAGCTCCTCAATGTACCATCAGCATCCTCCACGGAGCTAGCTCTTGAGCAGTTAGCCGAACCAGGCCCTCCCGTTCTACCCCCAACAGTAGAGGAGATGAGTCTCGCCATACAATCAGGGCCGGATTTCCCATATGGGCAACCTGGGCAGCTGCCCGGGGCGGCAGATTTCTAGGGGCGGCAATTTTTGAAAATATCCCTTGGTTTTAACTTCTGTGAAAAAGCATTTTGGAAACTTGAAAAGAAGTTGACATAATTAGACACACATTTTAATTCCATCCTTCTAATTTATTCATGTTAGGTAGGGCGCCCAATAGTAAATTCAACTGGTCGCGCGTAGTTCAGTGAGGATAGAAGTAGAAAGTATTTTCGTAACGCATTGAATTTGACTTAAACAAGGGAAGGGATCTAGCAAATACTTCAGTGTCCACTTTAATAGGAAGCCTTGAGTAGCTTTTGTGTGCAATAATCAGGGATCCGGAGCGGCTCAACTTTATCACTCCGCAACCGTTCGAAGACATTATCTGACAGTATCCTTTTGTACAATATAAATGATTGAAATTTAGCGCAAATGTTGTTTAAATTGTACAAATCTTCCATTTAATTCAAAATGGAATAAATCAGGCTAAAATGTCAATTAAATACTTTTAATTTGAAAAACCTAGAAGACGACATTGTTCCAAAAAAATATGTCTCCACTTTCTCATGCAAAAACTGTTCCTCGCTTCGCTATTTCCTCTGGGAGTTTGATTCGCGTCGACCCTCTCCGCTCCGGATCTGTGTAAGCCAAAGAATCCCTGAACCTACATCTTGGACATGTATCAATACATGATTTCCCCACTATACGACTCGTCAAATGGAGGGTATCTGCCGTCATCGTCTTGACCATTGCTCGTAAACTTGTATAAAAAATTTAATTTTTTGGAATAGTACATTGTCAAAAACTCGCTTTCGTACTAAACGAGTCTCTGGGACCGATTGATCTAAGAATGGGTAACCCTAGGCAGCCCATACATGGAGAATCCATGGATTCTGTGTGGGTAGCCCCAGTGTCCTTATAGTTAGTAAAAGCTAGAACATATTTTCGATTTTTCTATCTTTACTCTATTTTCTTTCTATTTAAAATTAGCCGCGATTCAACTGGGATGTAGTCATAAATTCGTTTCAGGGGGTGTTCAACTCGGGATATTAGAAATGATGCATTAGCTATAAAATGTTCAGTAACATGTTTCTGTCGTATGTATAGGTTTAAAAAAAAATTCACAATTTGTAAAACTCCCCTGCCAAAAAATCATACTACATGACATGACGCTAATAAACAATTTTAGTTGTTGAGGTTAGGTTATTCGTTTATGACTTCTAAAACGTTCAAAAATGAACAAAAATCTCCGAAAGTGGAAAGGTATTTAGAAAATCTTCTGACCACATTCTGAAGAAAGTCGATGTAATGGATCTGCATCATTTCAGTTTTAATGTTGTCGTCATTAGAATTTCAATGCTTTTTTAAACAAAGTCGTGAGGGGTTCAAACTCCATGAACCTTCCCATGGACCTTCACCTGGCCCCATCACTCGGAAGCACCATATTGTCAAGCAAACAAAATTACATCGGTCACTCGCGCAAAAATATTAAACCTTATTCTCACATACCACACCACAGCGAACGTTTTGCCTAGCATGTGTATGCGACTACTACTACTTTCAAATTTAACCAGTGGCGGAGGGCGGCTATTTAGCTACTGCCCAGGGGCGCTAAATCCGGCCCTGCATACAATCGCTCCAACGTAATAAAGCGCCCGGGGTTGACGAGATCCCAGCAGAACTACTGAAGCATGGTGCATGGGCGTAGCCAGAGGGGGGGGGGGGGGGGGGGGCAGGGAGGGGCGGTCGCCCCCCCCCCTGACTGATGATTATGATGAAAAAAATCCTTACCAATGTAGTAAAAAAGCACTGCTACAATGCTTAAAGGCGTAAAAATGCAAGTTTGATTCCAAGCACTACGCAAAATTTTCTGCTGCTGAGACTAGTCTGGAAAACTAACCCGATGCCTTGTTTGCCGCTCCATATACTGCCACGGAATGCATGACCGTGATAGTTTGCAGCACGGACATATGGACAATAGCAAGTGGCCACTCGTAACTGACATACGTTTCACTCGTGGAAAACTAAAATATTTGTTATAGTTTTGAGTGACTTTTCACTATATCCAGCTTGATACACTCTCAATCACTAGGATACTTCCAATTGAAAAATCGCTATATCTCGGTAAGTGATAACGGTATTTTTTTTTTCAAAGTTGGTGACAATATTTTCAGTAGCCTGCTTGTTCTTTTAATAACAGAAGGTCTCAAATCTGGAGTCCCGATTGGATTTTCTTACGAGAATTCTTAAAAACAGTGCAAAGGTGAAAGTCATTAGGATAGTTCCAGAGAAAGTAAAACCCAAAATAACGGTATAAACTTCTGTTAAGTGATATCAGCCCAAAGATTTTATCCGGGATTGAATTGTGTAGGTTTTGAACGTAATTTAAATGAATTTCGTCCCAACTTCCTCTAATCGCTTACAGAAGCTCTTCAGTGTTAGTAAACTATCGTCTAATGGTATAGATCTTCCATATCATCCATCTCTAAACTTTTTTGATGTTATTTAGATCTAGGAAGGTCTTCCATAACCTTGATTAGTTATCAGTCAGAGGTATTCAGAGCACCCAAGCTTTTAAAAATATTCTTCCTAATGTAATGCCTAAGATTACTGACATTTTCCATTCCACTCCTATAAGATTTTAACAAGATAATGACCCTAATTATGAAACAAAGGTGATAAAAGAATGGTTTCAAGACCAATCCATCAACATTATGGAATGACTACCATACTCCCTAGATCTAAATATCATAAAAAGGATAAGGACAAAGGAGATCTATACCGATACACGAAAATTTAATAGCACTGAGGAGCTTCTGTAAGCGATAAGGGGAACATGGGAAGAAATTTTCTTAAATTACATTAAAAACTTATACAATTGTATCCCGGATAGACTTTTTGACCTCATATCATTTTACGGAAGTTCAACTTATTACCAGCCTCATTTGCAAAAATAAAATTATCTTTATTTTGTGTTTTATTTGCTGTGGAACTATCCTAATGACTTTCACATATGTACTGTTTTAAAGCATTCTCGTAAGAAAATCCTAACGGGACTCCGGATTTGAAACCTTCTGTTATTAAAAGAACAACAAGGCTACTGAAAATATTGTCACCAAGTTTGAAGGAAATACCGTTATCACTTACCGAGAAACAGCCATTTTTCAAGTGGAACTATCCTATTGATTGGGAGTGTATGTCACACGAAGTCGCTCGGGGAAGGTAGTGGAATTCATCAACATTCCATCTGAAAGAGATTTTAGTGAGAAATGGTATACAGCTTTACGCAGTTAGGGACCTTGTAAAGAACGAATCTCACATTTCCGTGTCTTTCAAGTTATTTAATCACGTGCCTGACCAACGCTATACATGTTTCATTTTGTAGCTTAATCATACTACCAATGAATTTTATATCTCTCAAGAAGAATATGCAGTCCGAGAGACAAAAATAGTACCAAATATAGACGAACAACCGTCTAAAACGCAGAAATTGGAGGCTAGTTGAATGTAATCAGAATGACCAGTGAATGTCTAAACACGTTAATCTCGACTGTCCTTTGCTAAAAACTAACAGGCCTGACATTCCATCTTTGGACCAAGGTAAGAGATATATATGTAAGTGACATCCAATTTCCAAAATCTTAGCTACTTTTTTGATGAGGCGTTGAGATCAACAGCACGCTCAGCAATGTTATTTGTCCCTATCATAGAGATCATATTCCGTCACATGGGTCGTGAATTCGAAAAACACCATAAACTAAATTCGTTCGAGGTGAGTCTCGAAACCATATGACTCTGTGCACCGAAGGTGCGCGCAGAAACCACTACACTAGCCAGACTATTTTAAAATTTGCCTAACAATATTTTCGTGACCGGCAATTTCAACTTCTAAGAAAATCATGATGTGGAAAAAATGTTGGGCTTGCCCCCCCTCTTGACCGAAATCCTGGCTACGCCCATGGCATGGTGGAACGTGCCTGACCAACGCTATACATGTGCTACTGCTGAAAATATGGAAAGACGAGGAAATACCCGAAGATTGGCGCAAAAGTTTATTCTGCCCAATCCACAAAAAGTGCGAGAATTACAGGGACATATCATTAGTTTGTACGGCCTTTAAGATTTTATCAAAAATTCTCGAAAAGAGAATCAATCCGTACGCAGAACGAATCATTGGCGAGTATCATCAAGGGCTTCAGACCTGGTCGTTCAACGACCGATCAGCTTTTCACAGTGAAGCTACTACTCCAAAAGTGCTGAGAATATAACATCGACGTAGACCAAATCTTTGTCGGCTTCAAGCAGGCATACGACAGTATCGATCGAAGTGTACTGTATAGCATTTTGCTGCATTTTGGTATCTCTCTCGATTACCGTATCTCCTAGTGAAGCATGGTGTGTTGATGACTACCGCGTGTAGTCATCACCGTTACAAAGGCAACTGAATTCGGAGTGTGATACGGTTGTCAGGCATACCATTTCCTAGTCGCATTGTTAGTTTATTATTCTACGATAAGAATATTTCTTATCATCTTCTTCGGAATAATAAACTTGCGACGAGTCGTGCCGAGTTTGGAAACTCGTTTCTCTATGAGTGTCTATTTCACAGAGTGGCGACCGAACGATCACGGGTACAGAGCACGACATTTTGGTATACCAGCAAAATTGGTGCGACTCGCAAGGATGACGATGACTAATACCATCTTGCAGATCAGGGTGCACAACCGACTCACTGACCTATTTGAAACTCGTACTGGACTCAAACAGGGCGATGGGCTGGCGCCGACGCTCTTCAACCTGGCTTTGGAGTATGTAATTCGAGCCATGAATATGGACAGCAGCGGAACGCTACTCATCAAGTCGACTAAATTAGTAGCGTACGCCGACGACATCAACATCATGTCTCGAAAATTTGGTGATGCAGAAAGCCTTCTGCATAACCTCAATAATGCCGCAAAAGAAGTTAGACTACATATCAACGAAAGCAAAACAAAGGCCATGATGCAATCGAAAACAAGGACGCCAGCAAATTCAAGCATCACAGTGGGGGACCTTAATATCGAGTATGTAGACAACTTCAACTATCTGGGTTGTAACTTATCAAAGGACGCCAAGGAAACCGACGAAATTAAGCGACGGATACAACTAGCCAATAAGACATATTTCTCGGTCCTCCCTATAATTAATTCGAAACTTGCGCACAGGAACACGAAGCTACGCGTGTACAAAACGATCATCCGTCCCGTGCTATGTTATGGCTGCGAAACATGGAGCCTCACCCAAGCCTCCGAAATTTTGCTAGTCCGATTCGAACGAAAGGTCCTTCGGCGAATTTTCGGGGCCGTTCGCGAGCGAGATCAATGGCGCATCCGGTACAACCATGAGTTGTATCAATTTTACGATGAGCTGGAAATATCGAAAATCGTGAAGCTTCAACGCTTGCAATGGGCTGGGCATGTATAACGGATGGACGATAATCGCATGCCAAAGAAAGTGATTAACGCACAACGAATTGACGGAGCGAGGTTGCGTGGACGACCGAGAGCTCGCTGGGAGAACTCCGTAAATGAAGACGCCCACCAGCTGCTGGGCTTCCGAAACTAGAGAACAAGGTCACGTAACCGCGACAATTGGAGGTCAAAGCCCGACGTCGGGCTATCGTGCCACATTGATGATGATGAACAAAATTAAAATATATAGAATAGAGCATTTCCTATTGCGGCGCAGCTCAAATTGCACTTCATGCAAATTTTACAAAGTGTGTACATGAACGAAAGGGTACAATTTGCAAGGCCGAACTGGGGTCAACCGATATTGGATGCGGAAATTACGTCAGATGAGGTCTGTAAAGCCCTTGATCAGTGTGTCTTAACCCATTAACGACGAGACCCTAAAATCTTACCGATTGAGCTGAAATTTTCCACGTCGGCTAAAAATGGCTAAAAACACATTTTGTAGAAAAAAAGTTTTCCCCCGGAAGCCGGGTTCAGGCTCCCGGCACTGTTACATATATGTAACATCAGGCACTCGAGGTACTCGATGGTGTTACATATATGTAACATTAGGCATGATACGGGGAAAGTGTGTTCAAGGTATATTTTTAAGTTTTTTTCCAAAAGGAAAACATTTTAGTAAATTTTTTTTAATAAAGCGAAAAATATATGAAAGCCGATATTTTACATGAAGTTTGAAATGTAGAAAAGGCAACAATAACGTAGAAATAATACGAAATGTGTGCGAAAAATGAACAGCCTTACAAAAATATTACGTCAAATGTTGTATTATTTTATTTTATTATAAATGTGTTTTTGCATGTGGAGTTGTTGTTGTTTTATTGAGAAGTTTCTTGAGCTCCCACAGAACTAATAGATTTTACAGTTTGTGAATAGAAAAAAAGTTTACTGAAGTACAGTAGTTAACGATACAGATTTTGAGGATTATGGAAGATTTGCCAGTAAATTATAAAATTATTGTTTAAATTTTTTTGTCAATTTGTCCATCCGCCCAATTTGTCTAAAAAGGACTAAATATAGAGCCTATAATTCCTCCTTGTCTATAATTTGGTCTACATTAGAAACCATTTCTTCTTTGGTAGCTCAAAATAAATCCTTTTAAATATTATATTAGCAGAATTAAATAGAATAACTATAATCCTTGGCCTCATGAAAATAAAGCCTTGACTCCTTGCTTCGGATACCCTTGAATCCGGCTATCATTTTAATCCACATAGGACAACTATTGTATCCATATTCCGGATTTAGAGCAATTCTAATTCCGACTCTCAATATTTTTGGTATGTTTTGCCAAATATGGCCGCTCAATTTGCCAGTCAAGAAGACACAAGGGTCTAGAAAATCATGTGACATGACTAATTCTAAGGAAAACCCTAAATAATAGATTTTTTTTTATTAAATTTTAACATTTATGAAGACTATTTATGCTATTTTCCTAGATAAAAATGTCTTGTTAAAATCGGGAAATTTTCGTTAATCCGGATTTTTTTGGGAATCCGGACTTTTTTTTTTATAATTAATCCGGACTACTGCCTCAAGAGTGTAAAAAATCCATAAAATAAAAAAAAAACACTAAAAAAGTACATACTCATATACCTCTTATACGAGCAGTGCATTTTCCCCATATCAGGACGGATGTTACATATATGTAACAGTGTTATAAAAGTACTTATAAAACGTAAGCCACGGACAATATTTTTTTCATTTATTTTTTGCATTGTTTCAAAAAGACCATGTAATAACATACCATTAATTTTTCCCCAATTTTTTTCATACAATTAAATATAAAAATAAAATTCCTCTACTACTTTTGCCATCGTGAAGATTTTCGTCAACATCGAAAAAACCATCAGAAAGAAACCTCTATAACTTCCACAATAGTAAGTCAAATTGAGCTAATTTGATTTCTACGTATTGCTAATATTGTCTAGTACAGGATAAAACACTTTTTAGTGCCGAATTGATATCCTATTCCTTTAGCAGCCGTTTGAAATGAAGGATGTCTTACTGTTACATATATGTAACATCAGGCATTAATGGGTTAAGTGAAGCCTCGAATTCGCTCCTTACTGCGCGTAAATTTGGGGAGAATTCGGGTTATCAGCAGGAGGTTCATCCAACGAGTTGTTTGATCTCATTGTTTGAAACGTTTACGGTTGCAGAAAAACTTCGCCTACAGCGTATGGAATTCGCCTCAAGGTTCATGAATTCGACATCGCAATGGAGGCAGGTAATATCTACAGATGAAAAAGGGTTTTGTGTGGACGGTCCAGATGGGTTCTCCCGGTTCTCCTAATATTATTATAATATTAGGAAGAAACCTAGGTACCTGTAAAGTGGCGTGCATCCCATAGAGGCATAACAGCACTGCCTACCCTAACCGAAAAGTGAAAATATTAATTATTAGAGCTCAACACTTACTTTACTTAACACAAAAATTATGTTCATCACTGTACGGTAAACAAAAACACACACTCTCTGCCTATCTGTTCATCAAACACGGCGATTTTCTTCTCAGCCGAGAAAACCAGAACAGGCATAATTCGGACTGCCTTTCAGATACGCACACAATGATACAACATTGTATGGGTTTTTCCAATGGGAAATTACACCTACTTCACGTAGGTCAGGGGTGTCAAACTCAAAACCTGGCCCGGGCCAAATAAGACTCTACTCAGGTTTAGGTGGGCCGCAGGAGGAAAATTTCAAAAACTTTTATATAATTGTATTACGAAAGTGGATTACAGAATATTACTTTTAAAATATGACAGATAGTCTGGATCACTTTAGCGCAGTGGTGATCCAGTTCGTGCCCCCCTTGCGAGATCTGCTGATCCTGACTCCCCCCTCATGCCATGGGCAAGGAATGCTTTAATTTGGAACATAAGTTTCATCCAGGAATCCATAGCCGCAATTTAAATTGTTTGAACATTTGTTTGTGTGCAGCCCATATTTTGGAACTCCTGAGTTTTAGGAAGTATTATTTAAATTTCATGATTTCCGCATCCTGAATTTCGTCATGAGCAAAATTGATATTGATATTACTGGAGGGACCAAAATCCGTAAATTTTATTTAAAAAAAAAAACATTTATAGACTATATCAGCCATATAAAGAGATTTTTTATTTTTTTCTCGACCTAAAATATTCTGAGCGGTGTTCATCAAATGGATTTTGTAGCAGCGAATTAATCGACGAAATTACAATTTTTGCCATTTTGCAAAGCTTTGCAACAACCGATTACCCCCTTACATATTTCGAAAGAAGTTCGCAAGAAAACCATAATTAATTATGGCAAGCAAGCCCTAATTTATTAATGGTATCAATATTAGAGTTGTGCCCGCGCCCCCTTCCCCAGCTGCCACGACTCCCTAGGGGCTCCCCGTTTGGGAAGCACTGTTAGCGGCTTCGGGGTTATCCGTGAGAACTTCCTCCTTTGGAAAATGTACTTCAAGAACATCAAACAATTAAGACAAGAAGCGAAAATGTGAAAATATGATTGAGCTTCAAGTAACCACTTTTTGTGAATAACATGATTTGGAACAGATGATAAAAAATTTTTAGCACCAGTCATCCAGGTCACCCACAATAACAAGATAGTCAGATTAAATTAATTTAAGCCGAATGGTGGCTAAAATAGAATAATTTGTTTGTGATATGGTACAAACTCATGCACCAATACAGCTTGATAAGTATAGGTCTAAAAATCAGGCACTTGGGCTGTGATTATTATGTTGTAATTTCACATCCAGGTTATTTAGTTAACAATTCCAAGATTTCTGCAGTTTTTAAAGCTTTGCAATTTTTCCAAATAAATCTCAATTTATGTAAGGTAAAGCCAACCAATTTTTTATTAACTGCATTTCGGGACAGAACAGTTTCATGAAGAGACTTAGTATTGTCCTGAACGAAAAAGATAAGCTGTCTTATAGTATCAAATAACCTACCTCAAATTGTTGGTAGTTTTTGAAAAAAAAAAAATCCTAAAATAATCTTGCATAAGCCATTGACGAGTTTTAGTAATTTTTGTAGACTTGAGTTCAACGGCTTAATTTGTTCACCTTACCAATTTCAACATTTTTGTATTGATACACATTGTGCTGCTTCGACATGGCCGCGGGCCGCACAGAACTGCAAGGCATGACGTAGGTGATCAATGCGGCGAATTAGACTGAGAAATTACGAAGACACAGTAGTAGGCATGCTTTTCGCTTGATTTAATCTCGACCCGTCCGACCGCGGCGAGAGTGTGTTGTCTATTCCGCTTTGTTCTCATATTCGTATGTATAAATTGGTGCATGATGGAAATAATGCAGTGAGTAACATTATAATTTGCACAGATGCTTCAATGCTAATAATATTCAGCACCTCAAATTATTTACATACGTAGATAATAAATTACATAGTTGTTATGGGGTGGATGAGATTATACTCCAATCAATGGGGAGATTTTACCTTGCAAAAATTGGGGATGTCTCAAATTTTTTATATGTTATAAAGTCAGGTGGGTTAAGTTAAAATCCAAGTTTGCGTCACTTTCCCCTTTGTGCTCCCGCCGCTATCTTGAAAAAACCATCTCAAATCGGCTCTTTTATCAGTTTGCGGTCTATAACTCCTTCCCAGTTCATTTGAGGACGAAATGTGCCGAGACAATCTTGTAGAGCACAAAATTTCCTATAAATTTACTGACAAGTTTTACTCTACAATCAAAATTGGCAGAGTTATAGCGCAAAGAATATGCTAAAAATTCCAAAAATCATTAGTATTTACCAACAAATTTCAAAATATACTTGGAGAACTCTATACCAAAATGCAGAGGACCATAAGTTATTGGTATACAATGCGTTTTTGTGAATTTTAAATTGGCATGATTTTTGATATTTTCTCCAATTTCTTGGCGCTATAACTCTGTTAATTTTGATTGTAGAATACAACATCCTAGATTAAGTTTGTAGGAAATTTTGTCCTCAATTGGACTGTAAAGAATTTACAGACCACAAACTGATGAAAGGGCCGATTTTAGATGGTTTTTTTTTTAGGATAGCGGCGGGAGCACAGGGGGAAAGTGACGCAAACTTGGATCTTAACTTACCCCACCTTGCTTATGATGCATTCAATTATACAATTCCCCGCCTTGAAGGCTTTATGAAATTATAAATAAAAATGGCGAAAATATACACTATTAAAAAACAAAAAATGCTCTGGTTTTTTGTATTTATCCTCTTTGATACCTTTCTGAAATATTTTTCATCGAAAACGTTTGAAAAACGGTAAAATCGTCCCTGAACCTAAGCAATTGTCGCACTGGAAACTGACTCTTGGGATGAGATAAATTACTGTATGTAATTTAAGGAAAATGTCCTGTTGGGGTTTCAGTCCATCCATTTTCTTTGATATTTAATAGTTTCGAAAATAACATTTTTTGAACCGGTAAGCTTTTATTTTACCGTTTCCTGGAAGGAAACATGTGTGAACCTAAGCATTTGTCGTGCAGTGTATGTCGAGAAGTCCGAACTGAGCTGGTGGCTGGCGGCACGCGTTTCGAGGTTCGCGGGAATTCCTTACATAATGATTCGACAGGATTTTTCGGATGATAGTAGAATTGAAGAAAAGCCTCATCGGGAACTTAGGTATCTATAGTGCCGAATCAATGTTTTTCTTTGTCTGTAAATCAAGACGCCTCTTAGTTATGAGCCGCAAGTAAACGAAATTTCCATTCCTCCACCCATTGTAGGGACGATGTGCAGATAGTCTAACTCAAAATGTGTGCTCTATATTTTCGCCCCGTAGGGGACCGCATGGTAGGGTAATTATTTGTTAAATTGTGAGGACATGGAAGGGCGGGGTCATGCACTATCCTTCACATAAGATGCCGCTTAAACTGGCTGTTGCTATAGCTCTTTAGATTTTCCAGTTTTTCGTTTCACTCTTGTGTGCGGCTTTTCTAGACATTTGATCTCCTTTTTTAATGTATTACTTCACTAGGATTACAGTCGGCCGAGAGGTAAGACAGGGGGATTAGCAGATGAGTGATTGCTCTTCTGTCGGTAACTGTCTTGCCCTTGGCAGTGCGACCTTTACCCCCTCATGGTGGCGAGCGGAAGCAGGGTTATGACATTTGGTGAGTTTTTAACTCTTGACACTTTTAGAAGACGCGTTCAGATCTGAGGCGTGAGTGAGTGAGTGTTAAATTCTAAAAACATAAGATTTAATCTTTCAGGGAGCTCAATGCTCCAGGCTGCATCCACGTGTCAAAAAAAAAAACCAATTGGAAATTGTTAAAAAAACTGGTCGTTTCCAGTGTCAGTACTTTACCCCCTGCGATGTAGAGCTTGCCGCAGATCAACTAAATAGTGTACTCATCTCCGCATACCAAGAGAGCTCTTTCATTCCAAATTATAGGTCTACCCGTAGGGTCCCCTGGTGAAATGATGAACTCGATCGAAAACGGTCCCATGTTAGGAGACTGTTCAACTCAGCCAAGCGCTGTGGTCAGTGGGAGGCATACAAGCGTTCCTTAACCTAATATAACACGATGATTAGGCAATCAAAAAAGAAGTGCTGGAGGAAGCAGTGTGAAGCAATTCAGTCTTTACCTGAGGCTGCACGGCTTCACAAAGCCCTGCATAGAGGTACCTCAAAGTGAGTTGGGTTACTCAAATGCCCAGATGGTTCGTTTATGACTGGTCCCAAGGAGACACACCAACATCTCCAAGATACGCACTTTCCTGGATCTGTCTCCTCAGACAGTCATACACATACAAGGTTACACAGGACAACTGGCTAGATGGTTGGTGAGTCTTTCTGGGGTAATCTTTGACAGTGACAGAGTGAAATTGGCTATTCCTCTCCTTTGATCCATTTAAGGCTGCGGGGATCGATGGAATATTTCCTGCTATCCTTCAAAACTGCCTGCCACACCTTACAGCTCTGTTCAGAGCTAGCTATTATTTTTGTTACATCCCACTTGCTTGGAGGAAGGTCAATGTAACTTTCATCCCTAAGCAAGGTAACAAACCTGAGGACTTACCAAAGTCCTAGAGGCCCATCAGTCTATCCTCCTTTCTCCTAAAAACTATGGAGCGTTTAGTTGACCAACACATCAGGAATCTGATGATGAAAAAAAACATTTTACATCATACTCAATTTGCCTATGTAAAGGGCAAGTCGACGTTGACGGCACTTCACAAGCTCGTCAGCACTATTGAAAAATCTATAGCTGAAAAAGACATCGCCTTGTGTGCATTCCTAGACATCGAGGGCGCCTTCGACAATACTGGTTACGATGCGATTACCAGAGCCCTCGTTAGAAGAGGGGTGCCACAGCGGATTGACGCCTTGCTAAAAGGAAGGGAGATTTATTCCTCCCTCGGCGGTCACACTCTCAACATTAACCCTATCAAAGGATGCCCTCAAGGGGGTGTACTCTCACCCCTATTGTGGTCCTTGGTAGTAGATGAATTACTCTCGCTACTTGAGGTGCAGGGTTTTTTCGCCATCGGCTACGCGGACGATATCACTATGGTGATCAGGGGCAAATTCGAGTCTGTTATCACGGATTTGATGACTACAGCCCTAACGACAGTAAACAGATGGTGCACAGCAACTGGGCTCAATATCAATCCACAAAAAATGGTCCTAGTACCAGTCACGAGGAAAATTGCTCCTCCTCTTGACCCAGTCTACTTAAGAGGTGTGCTCATTACCTATTCCAAAGAGGTTAAATGTCTTGGCATTACACTCGACAGTAGATTAAACTGGAATAGCCACGTGGAAAACGTTCTTAGCAAGGCTACGCGAGACATGTGGACTTGCCGAAACTACTAAGGTAAGACTTGGGGTCTGGTTATACAGTACTTTAGTACGACCTGTTATCAATTATGCTTCTCTAGTGTGGTGGCCTAAAACACTACAAGCAAACCATCTACGAGGTATACCGTCAGGGGAGCACCTAGCCTTTCGGCCTTTATCTCCCGGTCCCGCTAACTGTTTGGACCTTCGGCTTTTTACTGACAAGGTCTTATTGTCAGATGGGGATTTCTCCATCCGGCGCATGCACACACCATCAGTAACCCAACCCCGGGGTTGCATCACTAGCTGGATGACTTGGGTAACAACCTCCAGCCACTACGAAGCCAACACCTTGATGGGTAAGGACCATGGTCCCCTGGGAACACCCATCCCCGTAGTTCACTATTCGCTATAGACTTCTCTATAGCAGGTGTGATCCTCCTTCGGCCCCCTATTGGTTAAGCCTTACGTCGAATTCAGACATGCACATCCCAGGCTCGTTGGACCTGTGACTACGAGGCTGTGTCGACACGTAGCGCTGCTTTTCACATCCAGGTGGCCCCTTCAGTTTACTAGTCAGCAATGCGACTCGGGCAGTGTGGTCATCAATCCTCAAACTAGTTAGATATAGACGCGTAGGCATTTACCACCAAGGCCGTTCTCCCTAACTAGCCCCTTCAGGACTCGGGTCATGCGAAGCCGTCAACTCCGAAGCTCACACGATTTCCATACGATGCACTCCCCCACCAGAGGACACCATAATCGTGCTTGGCCTTTAGTGACTTCCCTCCCGTAATCTATGGGAGGAGGTAGGTCACGCCAAGAGCCACCCGTACATAACTCAGGAGCACGGGAACGTTACCGTCCGAATGGTCTTTGTACAGATCCTCGCCATGGCGTATCAACTGTATCAGGGGCCCCCTTGCGCTACTAGGTCCGTGGTGTCGTAGCTCACCAAAGATCTTTGTCCCACTACATCCAGCCTTCCTTTGCTGGCGTCACAAGGACACCGACCCCCTGCGGGGCTAAAACACTACAACGGAACGCAATTAAGAGCTGTAATAAGCTCCAACGACTTGCCTGTCTTGCACTACATCTACCCTAGCCATGGAAGCTATATGGGGAATGACGCCACTGCATATTTTCATACAGGAAACTGCAGCATTGAGTGCTTTGAAAATCAACCTATCAACTGATACTCGTCTCAGTGATCGGGGACACATGCGTATCCTGCAACAAGTTCCTGGCCTATCAATCTGCCAGGTTTCAGATTACATGATCACGGAACTGCGCTTCGGCATGAAATTCGCCCTTCACATCCCAGATCGGGCGGAATGGGCTTATGGCAACACGTGTATGGATCCTAGAAGCATTACTTGGTTTACCGATGGCTCTAAGACCGCTCACGGTGTAGGTGCTGGAGTCTTTGGACCCAATACCAGGATCTCGGCTGTAATGGGCAAATGGCCCAGCGTCTTTCATGCCGAAATTCATGCCATCGAAATCTGTGCCAGGGAGATCCTGGGAGGGGGTCTCCGTTGAGCACACATCGCCATTCGCACTGACAGCCAGGCAGCAATTAAGGCGCTAACTTCACACAAGTTTACCTCGAAGATGGTCAGCGAGTGCTTTGACCTCATTCAGAGCCTCTCCAGCCGTAACTCTGTTACCATCTATTGGGTTCCGGGTCACAGAGGCGTTTAAGGAAATAAATACGCGGACGAATTAGCAAGAGAGGGCTCATCCTCCACACTCATCGGTCCTGAGCCCATCTGTGGAATTAGCTGGAAAGCTGCTAGAGGCGTAATTGGTAACTGGTCCTCGGACCTGAGGCATAACTACTAGACATCGCACCCTGGCTTAAGAGTAACTAAAGAGTTAGTGCGACCCTTCAGCTTCTCCGATATTGAATGTCTGCGCAGAATAGAGCTCAGACTATTAATAGGCTTTCTTACGGGGCACTTTGGGCTCCGCTACCATCTTCCTAAAATAGGTCTGTCAAGGGAGACCCATTGTCGCATTTGCCTGGAGGATGACGAAACCTCCATTCATTTATTACTGGAATGCCCGGCGATCGCCAGGTCCAGGAGATCACTCCTTGGACGTGATTTACTCAGCACTAGTATGATTAGGTGCTCCTCCCTGAAGGATCTGCTAGCATTTATCAAACGGGTTGATGACCTTGTAAATTAAGGGACTATGGCACAATATACCTTTTAGGTAGCAGTGCCTACATCTTTGGTTAAGTCCGATTTGCTTATTATTATTAGGATTACAGTCGGAAATTTCCCATCCATTTCTCCCGACTCCGAGCGAGAACATACCGACGCATTTCGGAATTTGTGCCATTAACCTTAACGGTACCTTAGACTTCGGGATGTCGGTCCACCTATATCACAAACCCTCAGTTTCCCCATGCTGTATAATTGGACTGCATCATATTGCTTGTCCGCCGTTGTAAAATGCGGTACAAAAAAACTTCACATTCAATTCATTCGGTGTAGAACTTTTTACTATAAATCATCACCAGAAAATGCACTTAACGTTATACTGGTCATTTCACCTCAGCTTATTTGAAGGGCGTGACACTCTTTTATTTAGAGAAAAAATGAGCTTCCTTTTTCATATAATTTCCTCAATTCATTCTATCATTTCAACTCAGAATATTCTGCCAGCAATTTATTACACGTGTACAACACGCGAAATACACAGACACCACCTCGCCCTCGTGACAATATTACAAAGAACGAGACCGAGGCTAATTTCGGGCGCGGCCGAAATTTGGATACCCTTCGCTCCCTCGGTCTAAAAGTTTTTTTCGGGCGTACCTATGACTAGTGTTCAGTCCTCCCCGCTTCCATGCTTTTGAATTTTCTCATAAGTGCCGTGGCGAAGATTTATTGGGCGAAGCGGGACGTGAGTTTCTTATAAGAACCAAAAAGAGGGGAAAGGAGGTTGTAGGGCAGCCCTATGGCCTTCTCATAAATTTTTACGTATGTTTGTGGCATCAATTAAAACCCATTTGGTTCAGATAGGTGGACAAGTTAAAAAGTTTTTCTCCGAAGAACCTAATTTGGGGGTTGGGTTTATATGCCAGCCCCATGACCCCATGGTCCGATATAATTCATTTTTGCATATGTTTTGTACCATCGCTAAAAATACATTTCCATGAGGTTTAGTTGAAACTTGTGTCCAAATAAAAAAGTATTTCTTAGAAGAACCTAATTTTGGGGGTCAAGGTTGTATGGCAGCCCCACGACCCCATAGTCCGATTTCACGTTTGTTATGTGGCATCAATAGAAATATAATTTTCTGAGGTTTGATTGAAATTGGTGTGCAAATAAAAACGTTTTTCTTAGAAAAATTTGATTTTGGGGGGCCAGGTTTGTATGGTAGCCCCATGACCACATGGTCCGACTCCATCTATTTATACATATGTTTTGTATCATCAATAGAAACACATTTGTGTGAAGTTTGGTTGAAATTGGTGTATAAATAAAAAAATTCTTAGAAGAACTTAATTTGGGGAGCTAGGTTTCTATGACAGCCCCATGACCCCATGGTCCCATTTGGTCCATTTTTACATATGTTTTGTGGTATTAGTAGAAACATATTTGTGCGAAATTTGATTGAAATCGATGAGAAAATTAAAAAGTTTTTCTTAGAAGAAAATAATTTGGGGGACTAGGTGTGTATGGCAGCCACACGACCCCATTGTCCGATTTGGTTGATTTTTACATATATGGTGTGTTACCAATTAAAACACATTTGTGTGAAATTTGATTGAAATTGGTGCATAAATAAAAAAGTTTTTTTAAGAAGAACCTAAATTTGGGGGGTAGGTTTGTATGGCAGCCCCACGACCCCCTTGTCGGATTTTAGCGATTCAAACATACAAACTGCCTGCAACAAAAAGAACCATATGTGCAAAATTTCAGCTCCATAGCTTTTAAACTGGCCGAGCAAAACGCGTCGCAACAGACAGACAGACGGACAGACGGACATCGTCCAATCGACTCAGCTCGTCACGCTGATCATATATATACATATTTCATATGGTCGGAGATGCTTCCTTCAATGCGTTACAAACGTCATGACAAAGTTAATATACCCTTTACGCTTAATAAGCGAAGGGTATAAAAAGAATAAATTGGCACGACCCCTGAATGAAATCGCTGTCATTCCATAATAGTCGCCATTTCAGAGTGATAGTTGAACCATGACTCTGACGAGAACTGAGAATGTTGTCCTCACCGTCTTCATCGGGTTGAACCTACGCCATTGTCAGGATATACAAACTCGACATTTGGGCGCTATACAGATTGAATAGGATTTGTCTACGTCGATTAAATGTCTTTTTAGGGGTAGTCGTAGTTGTCAGCGCTGTCGCTGTCGCTGTCGTCGTCGTCGAGATACTATGTGCGGCGATGACTATCGTGTTTGATGTAAGTATGGCATTTTGCAGCACTTTAAAACTCAATGATGGAAAATTGAGGTTAATCTGATGGCATCAGGACATCTTCTGAAATGACAATTGCTATTTTCAAAATGATAATAGCCTGGACCAGATGAATGACTATATCTGATTGTCAGACTAAGAAAGAATTGCGAAAATCAAATGGAAGGACATTGTGCAATGATTGCGGAGGGAACATAACGTTTTGAAATTGCTGATAAAGAATCAAAAATTTAAGTGTTGAAAGTCTCTGTGTCCATTGTTCAAGCATACACTTGTAGCCAATTTACAATTTTGTGAATCAATTAAAATTTTCCAAATCTGCATATTAAAAAAAAAAACAAAGAGAATCCATTCCAACGTTAGATATGTACCGAGCCAGGATCACCCCTTGTGCAGATCTTGCTATCCAAGTGGCGTGATGTTTATCTAACTCTGTAAGCTCTACAGATTCTCCCTTCACTATACATTTTAAGCATTTTATCTCTTTTTAGGGGCAGGAACGAAATCTCTACCTCCGGCTTTCTCATTTTAATCTACACGTAAATTAGGAGTTCAAGGCTTCAAGTCAAATCCTTCGAAATGATGCCATTCAAAGTAGGAACAGTTTCAAAATCGTTTAGGTATTTGGTGACAACCAACATTCTTTTGTGCCTTCTTCCGAGTTTCGAGCATAGATCGCATTTACGCGTTTCTCGGAAACTCTGCGTCGTTGACGAAGTCAGTTTTTGCTATCTTTTATCTTCAACACAGTTACCAGTATGAATAAAAGATTTCCTCCTTGGAATCAGTCATATCAGTGGGAGTAGACGAAAAGTGAATGTACTGTGCAAGTACGAGCATGGTGTGGGAGTATGTTGTGTTGTACTAAAGTCTAAGGTGAAACCTGGAATTGGCTTTTATCAAGCAAATAACCCTTTAGTGTTTTTACATGTAACACATAAGCATGTACATATGTACTATACCTAGTACAGGTAATCGCAATAAGAGGCGACAGACGACATTCCTTTTTCCTTTTTTTTTTCAATTGTGCAAATGTTGTCATTCTTATTCGGAATAAGGCGAATTTAACTAAATTGCGAACACCTTAGAAGACTTTGAGGACGTTGTACTCGTATTTCTATGTAAATTTACAAATTGCATTTCAAGATATGTACATTTTTTGCTTTGAAAGTATCATGCATTGAATTCAGAATGGAAATGGAAAAAAATGTTATTTAGTGATGCTATCTTTGTAGATTTGTAACAAATAATCAAACATACGTATTTGTTAAGAAAAATGATGCACATATAGGTATGTATGTAGGTAACGGGTCTCCTGACACCCCGGAAATTTAGGCATTTCTAACATTAGTGTAGTTCCGAGGTGATTTCAGATTGCAAAGTGTGGTGGAGAACATTTTTTTTTTTGTTTCTTATGTTTTTTGGGGTGCTGAGCTCGAATCCGGAGCTTCCCACCAAAATTTCGTTGCGGAACAGGATCAAAACCGCGAAAAAACCCAAAATTTTCGGAGTTTTCCCGTTTTTTTGTTTATAACTCCGAAAGTGTACATTTCTCCGAAAACCTGTCCATGAAAATATTAGAGAAAACATAACTGCGGGTCCAACGCGCCATTAGTCATTAAAATGTGTTAAGCGGTATTGCTACAATTGATAGTCATTTTTTTGGCGTTTTTTGCAATTTTGACCCTGTTTTGCAACGAAATTTTTGTGGGAACTTACAGATTCAGGTTCTGCACTCCAAAATACACAATGTACAAGATAAATGCAACTTTTACGACCAAAAATTAAAAACCGTTCAATCTCAAATTTTTTTTCATAAAATAGAACTATGTTAAAAATGGCAAATTTAAATTATCCACTGTAGTAATACCGCTCAACAGATTTTTAATATTTATGTCTCTTTGGACGCGCAATTATGTGCTCTCTAAAATATTCATGAAGAGTTTTTCGCAGAAATAAATAGTTGCAGAATTAGGGGGCGAATAACGGAAAAACAGCAAAAATTTTAGGGTTTTTCACGATTTTGACCCTGTTCCGCAACGAAATTTTGGTGGGAAGCTCCGGATTCGTGCTCAGCACCCCAAAAAACATAAGAAACAAAAAAAAATTTGTCTCCACCACATTTTGCAATCTGATGTACTAGGTTTATCACGTAGTAACTACACTATCGTGGTCATCATCAGAAACAGTATGATTACAGAGCCTGAAAACATCTAGTTTATACACTGATTTTGATATCTGGATTCTTCGGCTCACTATGTACTTAACCCTCGGATGGTTCCGTGGGGTCTGACTTAAATGGTATTTTGATGCATATGTAATTTAAGTATGTGTCACATTCGTTCACTTAAGCTTGAATTTGATGGAATTTGTGATTTTGTTAAATAGTTATAGCAGTTTGAAAATGGTCTGGGGTCTGTCAGACCCCACGAACCATTTACGTATGTCTTTTTTACAAAAGTGCATTTTTCGTTTTGTGGGAAATTTTCAAAGTATGTTATTTGGAAAACGATAAAATGTAATGATAAGGTGTCGGGAAATGTTGAAACTTTGTAATTAAAGTAGATTTGTGAAATTAGATATGTTATTTTTCAGAAAAATGAAAAATTTGGGGTGTTTCGAATTAGGTTTTTTTTTTAATTTACTCAATTTATTCAAAATTATGCCGTTTCTTACCTGTTTTTCATTTGTGAAGATCTTTTTTCACTTCTTATGACTTCTAAGTCAAGTCATAAATTAATGACTTTTATGAGCGTAAGAATTAGGTGGGTATTTTACATAATACATAAAGCTTCCTCAACGAACTTGGCTATACACTCTACCCTCTTCTAAGAAGGAGGAAATCAACGGGCAGTATTAGTTGAAGTACAGTGCAAAATAATGACGACATTTTGGGCATTGTTCAGCTTCCCCCTCCCCTCCATGGGGTCAGATGCCCCATGCCCCCAAATGGGGTCAGATGGCCCCCAAAGAGGCAAAGATGTTTTCTATGCCCACAAGCAAAGGATCGGAAGACAAAATACAATTGCAACGATTGCAAAAAGCCAATCTGCGAAAATTATCGAGGAAAAAGCTGTGAAGAATGCTCTAAATATTGACTAACCTTGGGTCTCGATTTAACCTTAGCGAAATAATTTTGATGTACTTATCTTTGTTAATTAGTACTGAATACGTCTTAACCAATAAAAACAAAATTTTGTAAAGATATTCGTTTTTATATTGATTTATTTGTGATAACTTCAAATTACCCTCAAATTTGACACCACCTAACTTTTTCTTCCACATACTAAAAACTACTTTCCGAATTCCAGTTTTTTTTATGTACCACTAAATCAAAAAGCTTTACAGTTACTTCTAGTTCAAAGAAATGTGCCAAAAAAGCAAACATTTAAGTTTTAGAGTGATGAACCATTTACGTATGTAAAATTTACCTGAACCATCCGAGGGTTAAATACATTCTCAGTTGCATAGCGAATCTTGTCCGAAAAGAGATCCTACGATAAGGTGACCAGAGTCCCAAAAGCCCAATGCTGTACACATATGTACTTGCGGAATTCGATTCACAGGCAAATCCAGAGCCGCAAACATTTTGGCTGATTCTCTTATGCACGACAGACAGAAAAAAATTGCGAGCTACAGGGTCTAAGTAATCATACGGACGAGCCATATGATTAAATTTTACGAAATGGCATCCATTGGCTTACCGATCGCTTCGCTCGCACCTCGCCTTACGCCTGCCGTCCATTACCTGCTTCGAGCGGCGCGGCGCTCTCGCGTTTAACGCTTTTCCGAATTTTACCGAGAGTGCATTGCAACTCTCACAACTGGAATTTGCTTTACTTTGACTATACGCACAACAGGAGCAGCACATGCGCACAGCAAATTCGTGAGTCGAGAGTACATACGAACTCTCTTTACGAACTGCCTTCTAACAAAAACAAAACACAAGTCGTCATGCCAATAGCTTTTACATGTTTCGCGCGACTCGTGCGATTGTATCAAAAAGTGTTAGATTTGACGCTTATTGCCGCACGAACTTCAGGCGTTGAGAGTTGCTACTTTTCAAATCAGGTATATTTGTATTTTATATCTAACAATGGATATAGATAATGAGTAGAGGTACGGAAATTTCGTTTTTACGAAGTAGATACGAATTTCAGCGAAATTTGCTCATTTTTGCGAATTGATGCAAAATGTTCGAACTTGTACTTTTCCCCCGAAAAGTTAATTTTTCACCAAAAAAGAATCAATTATGGAAGATAGTTTTTCATCTCAGATTGATTTTTTTTTTTCAAAAGATTCCCGTTAATAAGAAATAGAGAAATTTCCAAAAATGCAAGAGTTAACAGACGAGCACGATGGCTTGCCAAAGACCGAGCAAGGTGTTTAGTCGGAGGTTGGATGAATGAACTCTGTTTTTTTGCATCGGGATTTTTGAAGATAAAGCTTTTCTCGTGGTACGACGAGCCCCAAAATTGAAATGTAAGGGGGCGTATGTATTGTCAAAAACATTTCTCGAAAACTGAACTCGTAGTATGACGTAGTAGTGGTCAGACACACTACTTCCTAGTCATTTTTTTTTTGCTATTTGAACATTCGTTTCATTGTGATTCGCTAGAATTTCTAGTTTAATCAACTTTAACAGCAACAAAATGTACGTTTTTATGCGAATTTCAGCGAAATTTCTAATTTTCAAAATTAGTTCATGCGA
Source organism: Microchrysa polita (assembly GCA_949715475.1). Classification (NCBI taxonomy): domain Eukaryota; kingdom Metazoa; phylum Arthropoda; class Insecta; order Diptera; family Stratiomyidae; genus Microchrysa; species Microchrysa polita. The sequence goes on along the minus strand of OX454415.1, from coordinate 43,296,161 downwards.
AATTACCGTTTTTTATTTGCGAAATTTCCGTACCTCTAATAATGAGAAATTAATAAATGTCGTTCATGGGCATTCCCCACTATGGGATATGCGGGATAGCCGGTACCACCGCCAGGCTAGTATTTACCTTGATAATTTCCATTATATTGAATTGAATTTTTGTTAATTTTTCATAGTTATGTTATCTTTTGCTTATTTACGCTGTTGGATGAAAGTGCGCAACGATTTTTTCAATCTAAGATGATGGCGTAACCAAGCAAAATATGGCGTAACTATGTAAAATAAACAAAAATGCTTTTCAATACAATGGAAAAGCTTTCTGAATATATAGTGTCTGTCTTCTTTATGCGATAAGACTAACCAGCCGACATGTACTGAATATAGACTATCAGAAACCCGGCCCTAATGTGTTATAATATAAATAATTTTCGCAATACTAATCGCTAATCTGCACATCCGAGCAACACTACACTCTCCTTTGTAGATTACACGCGACTAAATAGCTCTTCCAGTGGAAGATGTGCTTACTTGTAAAAGCTTTTCCGCACATTTTGTGAAAGCTTTGCCGCTGGAGCGCCGCGCCGCTCAAGTTTACGCTTGCAGTGGACGAGAGCCCTTATCATGCATAGCACCAGCACTGCGTAGCAAATGTAGGCGAATTTTGGAAAGCGCAACAGACATGGCGAGGTCTGGAGGAAGCTTGCCCTTCGCTACCTCTACATGATTTTAGTTAACTTGAGGACGAGCCAGAGGTCTAAATTTCACGAATTGGTTCACCGCACGCTGGACTCACACCTCGTCTGTTTCGTTATCCTGTTTCGCTACAGCACTAGATTGCAAACCTGAATAGCGCGACAGACAGAGCGAGGTCTGAACGGAGTGAGGGGCGAGGTACAGGGTCTGAGTATTTTTTGTATGGGCGAGTCAGAGAAATCCTACGAATTGCCTTACATTAATTGCACCTTGCCTTATCCACTTCCTACCAGCGCTGGTCGCAAGGAAGTTGGCGAATTATGAAAAGCGCGAAAGACAGAGTGAGTTCTGAGCGGAGCCAAGGGCGACCCCCATTATCTGAGAAAATCTATGGACGAGCCCGAGAGCTAAATCCAACAAATTACCTTCCATTAGCTCACGGCTCACTGCGCTTGCACTTCGCTTAATCCTATTTCGCAACAGAACTGCTTCGCAAAAATGTTGGCGAATTCTCTAATGCACGATCGAAGGGTAAGCCACCGAATTAAAGTAAACCAAAGGGCGAGCCAGAGGTCTAAATATTATCTAAGCCTGGTTCCAATATTTCTCGAAGAGAGTATGCATTTTTCCATGGTTACGTAAGTGATGCCATGCCGTTCCCTTGGGCTTTTAACGCCGTTTTTAATGGATTCTGAGAAAATTTGTTAAAAAAGTTTATCTAAAACCAATGCTGAGTCTTTTCTCTAGTATGAATTTTCCTATAAAGGAATCGGACCGAGTACAATGGCAGATTTTTCGATATTGAAATCTCATCTTTTGACGGCTGTAATATCTGAACCTTGGCAGCTGGAGTCTTGAAATGTTCACCAAATAAGGGCAGTGCGGTGCCCTACCAAATTTCAAAATTCCGTCCAATTTGCAAGTTATGGACAATTTTTGATTAGAAAACACAGAAGTGCGATTTGGGCCGTTAAAGCTTCCGAATGCAAATAGGTGGACCGTGAAATTTGGAGAAAATGCGCCAAGTAGATCTACAAGTGTTCAAAATTAAGTGAGATCGGGAAGGGTTCTCCAGTTATATAAATTGGACGATTGTCAAACGTAAAAGTGCGATTGTCTCGCTAAATATCGACAGGGGTTAAACTCTACACCTTAAAAGCAGAAATCACTGATCACAGGCCTCATCGAGGAGATTATTATGTAGTGAATTAGGTTTCATTGTGTGGCTCGGGGAATGCTATGTGGCATGGGGAATGCTGACCATTTTGCTGTACATTTCCCAATGCTGTACGATAGTTCAAAATGCTGTACTTACAGCAAAATGCTGTACTTCTGGTCAGCTTATCCTACGAGTACCGGCCCGCACAGTTTGGCCTTCGCAAAAGTGAAATTCCTAGCGGCCACCGCGGAGATGATTACACCTTCATCTTACCATCTCACGAACTCACCACCAAAAAGAGGTAAAAACATATTATTTGCCCAAATTGTATCCGAGTCCTCGTGTGTTCAACAAGCAAAGTCCAGGGTGGTTCATAATATTTATAATCTCAGGCCTTGATTATGCTGTGTGGACCTTTCTAGCTGTATGCATATTCTAATGTGCTATATCCTCAATTCTGGGTCATGATAATGATCCATCCGATTTTTATTAGATTTCTTGTTTAAATTCGCCATGCACATGATATTAAAAAAAAGTTCAAAATTCACAAACTTTTCCTATTCATAAGCAGAAAAAAATTGTTAAAAATTGTACCAGAACAAATTTAATGCATCATTTTGCTTGCGGTGTATTGTCTTAAGGTCTGGATAGACCTCGGGCGGAATGAGAATGAAATTTTTGTCCGCTGCGATTTTGTCAATGAAAATGCATTATTACTGTCGTGGAATATGTGGTGTAAATGCTGGGGAATTCCATAAGCTACAATCGAAAAATGGTTGCATATTTTTTCTCGGCCATTTGATGTATTATTTTTCGATTCCCCGGTCATTAGATATTTTCCACGGTGAAATGACCGGGGAATCGAAAAAATAGTACATAAAATGGCCGAAAAAAAATTATGGAACCGTTTTTGGATTGAGCTTATGGAATTCCCCAGCATTTGCCACATATTCCGCGACAGTAAGTATGCATTTTCATTGAGAAAATCGCAGCGGACAAAAATTTCATTCTCATTCCGCCCGAGGTCTATCCAGCCCTGTAGGAAGAGCAGAAAAAAATCATGCACCGCCTTTTGCATAACCATAACCATACCTGACCTAGCTGCATATTCACACATCGAAATATATGTATATGTTCTCTATGGGGGTTAAAAACTTTTCCTTTATATTTAGCTCTACGGATAAATGCAAGTGAAAAGTTTTCTTCGTTCAAGCGAGTTCCACTTGACTCGGTGAAAATTGCAAGGTGAATCAAATTTCCTCAACTACTACAGTATGAGATGAGTCGACAGTAGAGTGTATGAGTATGATGGTGTCGATACTTTGTGTCGCTCAATCTTTTTCAAAATTTCATTGTCGTCGTCCTGTTTGGCTGGCGTCTGGGCTCTGGGGTTGACTGCTCTGCTAGCTCGCTCTCTATCATTTACGGGAACAACTTTTTAATTTAACGCTATCAGAAACCGTTCGGTTGATGTTTTGGGGGAAAATTGGTGGCAATTAGATTTGCAAACGGTAAACTCGATGAAAACATGGAGCAGACAGACAACGGAGGCGTCATAGTTTGAACTTCTTTGAGTTTTTTCGGCGTTAAATTAGGTTGTTGTATATGTGGTGATATCGATTGGTCAGAGTTTTTGTTTTTGTTCAGATGTCTTGGAAATATGTAGTAGACCTGAATTATGATCTATGACAGGCCGATTAAGTGGATTGTTGGATTGTCGTCTCCTGGTTGTATTGTTGTTTTCATCGATTCATAGAAAGAGGTTTCACTGCAAATCTCAAGGTGGTATTACACTATCAAATAAAGTTTGAACCGTGGGTCACACAAAATTGGTCCAACTTTTGCAATGACCAAAAGTGTTTTTGGAGAACTATTACACTATGGGACAAACAAATGGCCAATTTGCTTTGCCAAAGACGTAGTCAGTCGGGGTTTGGGTCATGGGTTTGACCAAGCATAATTTTCCTATCACACTACTATGACCGTTTCAGAAAAAATGATTGGTTGTTTGGCATTGTTTTATTTCTTTGTCGAATTTGCAAAGGAGTTGAATAATTTTTTTCTATAAAAAATCAGTTTAACTTTGATTCAAGGCATAATCTTGCCTCTTGTTATTTAAAAGGAATCGTGTTATTTAAGAAGATGGAAAGTGGCCGCTGGGAGAATGAAAAGAAAGGTGTGGGTTTGGGGAATAATAGAAACAGAAAAGGGGTGAACGGAGAACTTATTGAAAATTAGAAAAGCAGCCAGCTCTTTTCAAAAATTTTCTGTATGTTTCATGCAGGGGCGTAAGCTAGAAAATATTTCGAAATGTGTTTTAGGAATAAGGTTGACGGTGCTCATATTTTATAACTTCTCAGTGCATTCAAATCACTGAATGTACAAATACTAAAGAGGACTGTGAAATTATCTTGACCATCATATCTTTAAACCTTCAAAAAATGATCTCCAACTTCTCGTTTGTAGCCTGAAAAATATGGTACTTTTTTCTGTAATTTTCGATTACTAAGCAACTTCATCGCCATAGTAAATAAAACGTCAAAAGCGCTGCAAAGCTTCATAGTAGTTGAACGATCCTTAAAGCTTCTAGTCAATAAAAACTCTTCTTTCTCTTCTTCCATCTAAAATTACCCGAAAGCCATAATTCAAAATTAACTGCGGATCTTAGTCTCAAGCTAGTGGAAAATTGAAGAAACACCGGGGAGTAGTTTCAGTTGTCTTACTTCTAACCTGAGAAACCCTACAATAAATCTTTGTCCAGTAATCAGCCTTGATTCATAAAAAAAATCTGAAAGTAATTACGTGATAATTTTTGTAAAAGAAGAAGCACCGTTTAAACAACAGAAACATTTGGCTATCATCCATGTAATGGTGTTTCCCTTGCTCTTGCTCACTGTCAATTAGGTTGCCACAGATTAATTGTATGCCGGGCTCCAAAATTTGGACATTGTGCTTCTGAAGTTGCGGTGCGTGCTTTATATTAATCTGATTTTTCATCCAAACATCATCAAAAAATTTCGGAGGGCGTTGGAACCCGCTAACCCATATGTAGAATCGCCACTAGATTACAGTCATTTATAACTTTATTTTGAGTCCGTTCGACCATTAAAAAAAAAACTACCATCCTGAGCGAAATAATTAGACCACGGCTACGGGTTTCCCGTGATTTTGCTTTAAGAGTGGTAACGACAGCGATAGTTTCTTATATCTCGATTTATTGCGAATATCTTAGCAAAGATACAGTATCTAACAGTTACCTGTAAAACTAAATTTACAAGTAAATCAATATTTTTCATTCTTTCAATTCTTTCCATATTTGGAAAATATATTTTTTCCTCCATAAAAAATTAATTCATTCTAAATTAATTCATTAATAAATCATGGATTATTAATTACTTATTATAGATTATACCCGTCACTATGTGAAAGGCTATATTAACTTTGTCATGAAGTTTGCAACGCACAGAAGGAAGCCCCTCCGACTATACAAAGTATATATATAATTGATTAGTGTGACGAGAGAAATCGATTGAGCGATGTCCGTCTGTCTGTCTGTTCGTCTGTCTGTCTGTCCGTCTGTTGCAACGCAAACTAGTCCCCCAGTTTTGAAGCTATCGGACTGAAATTGTGGATACAAGTTTCTTTTTAGTGTACGCTGTATATATGTCGGAACGAATGGAATCGGACCATGGGGTCATGGGGCTGCCCTTGAAAATTAGGTTCTTCTAAGAAAAACTTTTTTCTTTATGTACCAATTTTAACTAAACTTAACGGGCAGGTAGGGCCATACAAACAACCCGTGAAAATTAAGTTCGTCGTCCGACCCTAACCAAACTTTACCCAAATGTGTTCCTAGTAAAGCCTAAAACGATATTTAGGAACGGCTGAAATCGGAACACTACGTCATGGGGTTCTCATACAAATGAACCCTTGCATATGAGGTTCTTCTAAGAAAAACTTTTTTCTTTATGAACGAAACATCACCCAAATGTGTTCATAGTAAAGTGTCAAGACATATCTAGGAATGGATGGAATCGGAACATTACGCCATAGGGCTGTCATACAAACCAACCCGCAAATATTAGATTCTTGTAAGAAAAACTTTTTTTATTTTTGAATCTTAACCAAAATTCATCCAAGTGTGTTCCTGGATTAGTCTCAACGCATCCAGGAACAAATGGAATCGGAACACGTCATAGGGCTGCGGTAGAATTTTTTAACGCAAAAGAAGCTTAAGTTGCATTCAAATGTGACGGGTATTCAAATTTCGGCTGCGCCCGAAATTACGCTATGGCCAAGAATGAAACTTTAAAACCGGAAAAAGTTGAGAAAATGATTGAAGCGTCGTGCGTCTACCAACATTTTCAAACTAGAGTCGTGTCCTGAATATGGAGATTGTTCCACTTCGAAGCTATTACCGAGAGTTAAATTTTACTATCAAAAACATTTTCTTCGATGTAATTCCACGGAATAATTTAAATTTTAAATTTTCTGATATCCTACAGTTTGCAAAAAAGTATAAAATTGTCGTTATTTTTTATGTTCGAGAGTTTTACACTCACGTAAAAAACACCGTATACGTAATTCGAAATTTGCAAGGAAAAAACTCGCGCGCGAATCGTAGGTAAAACTTTTACGAGAGTTTTTATCTAAAACCGACAATTTCGACTGTTTACCAAACATAAACTATACGGAAATACACCCATGCTTACTTGGGGACAAACATTGTGCGTCATTGGTCAAATTTTATTTGATAGTGTAATACCTCCTTCAGTGAGAAGGTTTACCATCTTCATTTTCAAGAGCAGTTTTATTCCTTGTTGACCTAAGGTAAGCTGACCAGACGTACAGCATTTTGCTGTACAGTACACCATTTTGACCTGTCGTACAGCATTGGGAGATGTAAATCAAAATGTACAGCATTCTCCATGCCACTCAAACAAGCCTAATTTACTAATAAGGTCCTCGATGAGGCTTGTCATCACTCTTGTCTGATTTTAAGGTGTAAAGTTGGACTATATTGAACCCTGTACGATCAATATTTGGCGATGGAATTGCTCTTTTATCTTTGGCAATCCTTCAATTTCGAAAACTCGGGAGCCCTTCTCGATCATTCTGAAATTTGGCACACTTGCAGAGCTAGTTGGCGCTCACATTTTCTCCAAATTGCACGGTTCTACCTATCTTCGTTCGGAAGTTATGGCTGCCCAAATCGCAATTTTGAGTTTTTCAATTGTAGAGGGGCGTGAACCCGAAGGGATTCGGCACTGAAGCCAGTGGGCCTATTGTGCTATTCCCACTAGCACCGTACTGTTCATATTTGATTGAAATTTGGAGGCTCTTTCAAGCTATATAATCGCACTTTTATGTTTTCCAATCATTAATTTTCCACAACTCGGAACCAATCAACATTTCTGAAATTATGCACACACACACACACACTTTAGGCTGAGATTCCGGAATAATAGGTTTGGCACAGCGAAGCAAATAGTGCACGTCGACCAACGTATCACTAGAATCCAGATGTAGAGTTTTCGTAATCCCCACCTTAATGTGTACCTACTTAATCGAGGTTGTTGGACTAGCGACTCCTGAATGATTCGCGAGAGTTTAATTCCTAAAGCGACGACGCATCTTAGGAATAACTGCGAAGATTATTATAGAATCGCCTAAAGATTATGATTGCGCAGAATACGCTCTATAACTTGAAAGATCGATCCTCGAAGGTTATGGGGTGAACTTAACATTGAAGGTACCGAGCGCAAATGTTAAGAATCGTTGTAGTGATTTGCATGAATCATACAACAATGGTCTGCAGAGCGAGGAAACAAAAAGATGGTTCGGCGTATGAGTGAACGAGATGGTTGTGATTTTATTCGAGAGAAATCGGGTAGTATGATGTTTATTTAAAAAAAAAATAGATTTTATCCGCTCTACCAGTCTATTGTCATTAGACCGGATGCATATTAGCAGTGTGGTTGGGGTTATAACGGAGCATTGTTCTATCGGGGAGCTCGCCAGGAGACTCAAAATTCCTCACAACGACTACTGCAGAAGCTGTTATGATGAAGAGGAAGAGGAGAGTTTGCATTATCTTCTCTGTGAATGCTCGGCTTTGGCTGAGAAACGTTAAAAGTTTATCGGTTGTAGGTACTTTTACGATCTGGATGATCTCAGAGATGTACCTAAGTCCAATACAGATCAATAAATATATTGCCAGCACACGCTGGTTCCATACAAATTATTGAATTTTTAAGGCTCTCATAGGCGGTATCACAATGGACCTAGCACTGGTCTAAGTGCGCTGGTCTCACTTCCGGCGGCCCCACTACCTAACCTAACCTTTGATGTTTATTTATTTATTACAGAACATCATTGTTCAAGCAAATTAGTCCTGAATGTGCTGTAATGCCCTCAATTAGAAGGCTTTTGTATCACTAGTTATTCTCAATACTGAAAAATGCCAAATTTTCATAATAAATTCCACCTGATCTGTTCCTGTGGCAGTCACACTTAAAAACACCGCTTAAATCGTAAAGTCATGTACGCCCGTATACGCTAGGAATTTTCGAAATGTTAGCCAAAGCAGTAACAATTATGCAATTGAAAATACTACAAAAAAGTTTCATTCCGAAATCCCCCTGTGGATGGTGGTAAATATTGTTACGAAATGTACCCAATAATTAGCAAAGAACTAAATTTATATAATTTAATATAAAAAATATGTGTGAATACGTAGATCAATCCCATTGACCCCCGCCCCCCTTATCTACGCCACTGAGGAGAACATTGAGAACTTTAGAGTTCCCTGTTTAGTATCAACAGAACCTTGCCGTCGCAAGGTTCACCACATATTTCCCAGAATATCGGCTAATACCTAAGTATTCTTTCTCAGTTCTCTTCACGAAGATATCACTTATGAAAAGAAGAAACATGTTGGTAGCCCCGTGAGATATTATTCATTCTTCAAATCGGCGTGAAGGGGAGAGAGGAGGGGTAGGATGGCTGATAATAATTTACCTGAAAACCGAATTCCACAAATATGTACAGCATTGGGTCTTCGGAAGTCTGGTCACCTTAACCTAATGGACACCTTAACATTAGTTGTTATGTCATTGCCCATATTCCGATACAATTGGTGATTTTCACGGAATTATAATTTTTGAAGTAAGGCCAGCTTCGTGATTTCCTGCAGAGAATTTCCTTTCACATAAACTTTTTTCGGTCTAAATCAATTATGGATTAATTGTGGAAATATTGACTTATCGTTCCATTCTATACACCAACTGCGGTGCATGTCTTCCCACAAACAAAGTTCCGCGTAGTTCCCATAGAGCCGGTAAGTTGCCATTCCAAAAATACTACAAACATGCACCGCAGGTGGTGTATAGACTGGAACGATAAGTCAAGACTTCCACAATTAGTTAATACTCGCACCCACGAAATTTGGGAACCAGAATTAATACAATAATTTTTAATTTATGGATGTAAACAGAAACACTTTAGAATTCGAAATGAAAGCGTTTTGGGTTAATTTTAATGAAATCGTCTTCAATTAGACTTACGTATAATAGCAATTTTAGGTCTCTCATATTCATTAGTAGGTTCACTCAAACGTGAAACAAAAAATAATTCAAACAAATTTCATTTTTCCTTTTATTCGTATAGTGTAACAATCAAATTCCATTTTCTATTGCAAATACAATATAAATATTGCAACGTATCATATTGACACAGGACGCCAGGATACGAATATTATTCGACCTATATACTGGAAATTTTGAACTCAATTGTTTACCGTTTGAAAACAATGTTTCGACCTTTGCTCCTTCAAAAACATACATATGAGTGCATATGTGTGTATGTAACGTTTAATTAACACATTTTGACATGCAAAGTCAATTAGTCACATAATTGCTCCGGAACAGGATATTCGAAAGGCTGTTATGTTTTTTCCAAAAGGATAGAGAGAGCTGAGAGGTGTGTTCTGAATCGATTGCCGCCATGAATAGAATGAACATTTCGGTTATTGCACGAATGAATAAATTAAAATATGTATTCGTTGAAAAAGCCTACATCGAAAGTAAATATGGCTTTTTGACCAGTACAATGGCAAACCATATTGAATATGGGCAAGCAAACAGTCGACCCCGGTGCGACCAAAGAGAATTTTCAAAAAACTGTCCATCGATCCATAATGTGAATATACGAAAAATTCTTTTTTAAATGAGTGTCACATTGTTGACACATAAATGTTAAAAAGTCAATTAGTTGAAAGTTGACATTTCAGTAAGAGGGTATGTGAAAAATGTGTTTGGCAGGTATCAAGTTTTGAAACAATTAAACTAAGAGAAAGTTGAAATTATCAAAATTAAAATACAAATACCAAAATCATATTCTAACTGAATTTATAGTTTTCTTCTAGCACATACTTCCTTGTTACCGTCGCAATAATATTCCACAAAGACCTGACAGCAGGGAATACCTGTCCCAGTAATCTTTTCTCATTTACTTATGGTCTAACTATAAAATAGATACCGTTACATACTATGTACCTATATGTACTATTATCTTCGTCTTTATAACGAACATACCTATCCCCCAATCTTGTTTGGGCATATCTCACTATCACAATTTTCGCTGCATTACCATTCATGAAACGGAAGGAAGGATAAAGGTATCCAGAAGAAACTCCTACGCTATTCTGGTTCCTGAGACGACTCTAACATAAGGGGGCGGGCAGTGACTCACTTGAAAATGCACAGAAAATGTCAACTGCCAGTAGCTACCATAATTATCGGATCAGAATATTGTTCTTCTAGCGTACATCGCAAATTTACAAATATACATAAATATCCTGTGAGAATGTCGAGATGACGAAGAGAATTTGTATAATCAAGTTCTCGGGCAAATATAAAGCTAGAAAATATAATTTTTGGAAAGTGATTAAATTTATAATGAAGTTTTAAATGTTTCTCTGCGAAGTTTTTTACTTGAGCTTTTTTTAGGAACTACGTTCACCTATATCAATTTTGTATACACTATTTTATAGTTTACAGGTAAGAATAATTTATTTGGTCAGAATTAAGTTGTCGTAAGTTCTAAAACGCGGTTTCGATATACGAAATCGAATATAAAAATTTAAGGCTTTTGAAAATTTTAGCATTCGTCCATGTGTTAAAATACCTGTTAAGCCGCCCACGCACGAAGCCGCCGAATCGATTTTTTGGATTCTTGGTTCCGTCAAATTCATACATTACGAACGAAGGAAAATAAAAACGAGACCGAGGATAATTTCGGGCGCGGCCAAAATTTGAATACCCCTCACATTTGAATGTAACTTAAGCTTCCTTTGTGTTTATAATTTCAAACACAGCCCTATGACGTGTTCCGATTCCATCTGTTCCTGGATGCGTTGGGGCTAAGCCAGGAATATACTTGGATGAATTTTGGTAAAGATTCAAAAAGGAAAAAGTTTTTCTTACAAGAACCTAATATTTGGGAGTTGGATTGTATGACATCCTCATGGCGTAATATTCCGATTCCATCCGTTCCTGGATATGTTTTGAGGCTTTACTATCAACACACATGAATGAAGTTTGGTTGAGATTGGTTCATAAAGAAAAAGAAAATTCTTAGAAGAACCTAATTGTCAAGGGTTGGTTTCTATGGCAGCCCCATGACGCCATGGTCCGATTCCATTTGTTCTAACATATGTACAGCGTACACTAAAAAGAATATTGTATACAAAATTTCAGCACGATAGTCTGAAAACAGAGAGACTACTTTACATTGCAACAGTCAGTACAATGGCGCCGGAACAGGGGGGCGTAATATTCCGATTCCATCCGTTCCTGGATATGTTTTAAGGCTTTACTATCAACACACATGAATGAAGTTTGGTTGAGATTGGTTCATAAAGAAAAAGAAAATTCTTAGAAGAACCTAATTGTCAAGGGTTGGTTTCTATGGCAGCCCCATGACGCCATGGTCCGATTCCATTTGTTCTAACATATGTACAGCGTACACTAAAAAGAATATTGTATACAAAATTTCAGCACGATAGTCTCAAAACAGAGAGACTACTTTACATTGCAACAGTCAGTACAATGGCGCCGGAACAGGGGGGCGTAATATTCCGATTCCATCCGTTCCTGGATATGTTTTAAGGCTTTACTATCAACACACATGAATGAAGTTTGGTTGAGATTGGTTCATAAAGAAAAAGAAAATTCTTAGAAGAACCTAATTGTCAAGGGTTGGTTTCTATGGCAGCCCCATGACGCCATGGTCCGATTCCATTTGTTCTAACATATGTACAGCGTACACTAAAAAGAATATTGTATACAAAATTTCAGCACGATAGTCTCAAAACAGAGAGACTACTTTACATTGCAACAGTCAGTACAATGGCGCCGGAACAGGGGGGCGTAATATTCCGATTCCATCCGTTCCTGGATATGTTTTAAGGCTTTACTATCAACACACATGAATGAAGTTTGGTTGAGATTGGTTCATAAAGAAAAAGAAAATTCTTAGAAGAACCTAATTGTCAAGGGTTGGTTTCTATGGCAGCCCCATGACGCCATGGTCCGATTCCATTTGTTCTAACATATGTACAGCGTACACTAAAAAGAATATTGTATACAAAATTTCAGCACGATAGTCTCAAAACAGAGAGACTACTTTACATTGCAACAGTCAGTACAATGGCGCCGGAACAGGGGGGCGTAATATTCCGATTCCATCCGTTCCTGGATATGTTTTAAGGCTTTACTATCAACACACATGAATGAAGTTTGGTTGAGATTGGTTCATAAAGAAAAAGAAAATTCTTAGAAGAACCTAATTGTCAAGGGTTGGTTTCTATGGCAGCCCCATGACGCCATGGTCCGATTCCATTTGTTCTAACATATGTACAGCGTACACTAAAAAGAATATTGTATACAAAATTTCAGCACGATAGTCTCAAAACAGAGAGACTACTTTACATTGCAACAGTCAGTACAATGGCGCCGGAACAGGGGGGGGGCAGCGGGGGCAACTGCCCCCTCAATATTTTGGGTAAAGTGGCAATTAGTACTACATATATTGCACCATATAAAAAATTAAAAAAATTTTATTTTATATTTTTATACATATACAATGTACATATTCAATGTATTATTCTTGTGCATCATCACGTAGTTTTGTGCGGCCCGCGGCCAGGTCGAAGAGACACAATGTATCGGCACAAAAGCACTATAATTAAATATTGGTGTTGAACTAAAGTCTATGAAATTTAGAATAACTCGTGAAGAAGCCAGTGGCTTGAATTTGAAATCTTCTTCTCTCTAGAAATAATTTCAAGGTTATTTGAGGTAAATTGGTGCAGCTTATTCAGCTTCACCATTCAACATTTGTTCCACCACATAACAATAAATGTTTGTCTGGTTTTAGCCACCTTAATATCCGAAAATTGTGTATGTTAGCGATCAATTTAGGCTCTCAAGGGTGTTTTGGACTACCTACTGATATTTACTGTGCTATAGTGTTTTGATCAGCTGTCCGAAATAAATTCTCAGAGAGTGGTTACTGATTAATTTAACATTTTCTAAGAAGTGTAAAATTCTTTGAAGAACATTTTCAATATATTTCCAGTTTCTCTATTTTAGGTAGCCCAATTTTTCCATGTTCCGAGGTTATAGTGACTGAGATTTAGGGCGAAATTCATAGTCCTAACTTATATTTAAGGGAACCCTTAAGGGAATCCTTATTAATTTTGCGATTCATAGTCGTTGATACTTCGAAAATAAATTTGAATTTTAGTGTAGTTCCGAGGTGATTTCAGATTGCAAAGTGTGGTGGAGACAATTTTTTTTTGTTTCTTACGTTTTTTGGGGTGCTGAGCTCGAATCCGGAGCTTCCTACCAAAATTTCGTTGCGGAACAGGGTCAAAACCGCGAAAAAACCCTAAGTTTTCGGAGTTTTCCCGTTTTTTTGTTTATAACTCCGAAAGTGTACATTTCTCCGAAAACCTGTCCATGAAAATATTAGAGAAAACATAACTGCGGGTCCAACGCGCAATTAATCATTAAAATGTGTTAAGCGGTATTGCTACAATTGATAGTCATTTTATTTGGGGTTAGTTGCAATTTTGACCCTGTTTCGCAACGAAATTTTGGTGGGAAATTACAGATTCAGGTTCTGCACTCCAAAATACATAATGTACAAGAAAAATGCAACTTTTACGACTAAAAATGAAAAACCGTTCAATCTCAAAATTTTATTCATAAAATGGAACTATGTTAAAAATGGCAAATTTAAATTATCCATTGTAGTAATACCGCTCAACAGATTTATAATATTTATGTCTCTTTGTACGCGCAATTATGTGCTCTCTAAAATATTCATGGAGTGTTTTTCGCAGAAATAAACAGTTTCAGAAATAGGGGCCGAATAACGGAAAAACAGCAAAAATTTAAGGGTTTTTTGCGATTTTGACCCTGTTCCGCAACGAAATTTTGGTGGGAAGCTCCGGATTCGTGCTCAGCACCCCAAAAAACATAAGAAACAAAAAAAAATTTGTCTCCACCACATTTTGCAATCTTATGTACTACGCTTATCACGTAGTAACTACACTATTTAGCTACTACTACATAATTATATTTGTCAGTTACTTTGATCGGGCTTCTGAACTAAATTATTTATTGAATGTGACAATGCCTTTATAAGTGACGTTATGCTATCTCTTAAACTTATTCATTAAGGGAATCCTTATTCCTTAAGCGAGGACTATGAATTTCGCCCTTCGATTCATTTTAAAAAGTAATATTCTGTAATGCAATCTTGAAATAACATTTCATCAATTTTTTTCGAAATTTTTATGCTGTGGACCGCTCAATCCGGAAGAAACTGATATTTGGCCCGGCCAGGTTTTGAGTTCGACACTCCTGTTCTAGTGGATAGCAGGAGTACCTCAAACTAACGACAAGGCCAACGATAGTGAAACTATTGACCGTTGATCAACAAAAACAAGGAAGTTTTTCATTCTCCTTGTCAGAAAACCGTGCCGATGGTCGAGAATCTCACAGTAAGATTGGGCTGCTATGCTCGATTTCGATATTGTTGAATATGCTGGGAGCTTCGCTACATGTTGCGGCGAAATTGCTGATCACTTTCGAAGTATATCGAGCATTTCAAGCTAATACGGCTATAAAGGTCGTTCAGTGCTTTACGACGTGTACATGGCTACATTCAACAATGACACAAAAACGTCTGACTCATCTAATCCTTCTCCATGTTCACTGGGATCGAACAGAGAATTTAGATCCCTCAAAAATCATGAAGAATTCGTTTCCCAAGGAAACCGGAAAACAACCTTTGGGAAAATCGTTAGATCTTTAATTTTATAAAACTATATAAAATAAACAATATGTTTATACTCTTCAACACTTCGGAATTACAATGGGATCAAAATGAGTAACAAAAAGAAACTTAAAGGTTAGTCTCATATTGAAGACTATTCTAGGTGGTTTCTGATCGCTGTTGTTCCCTAATGTTTTTCATAATTACTTTTTGGTATCGTTTCACAGGATATTAAAGTTCTAGAGCTAGAGGTCCGGTATATGGTGACCGCTTAATTTAATATGAATTTGGGAAAAACAATCTTGCCCCCGGCGCCACTGAGTCAGACAGACGTCGCTCAATCGATTTATCTCATCACACGGATCAATAATATATGTATATACTTTTCATAGTCGGAAGTGCTTCCTTCTGTGCGTTGCAAACTTGATAAAGTTAATACATACATCCTTTCACATAGTGACGGGTATAAAGACGGTATTGGATTGACCGTGTGTGCAGCGGTAACCCTTCTGTCAGCCCCTACTACAATATGCATAATTTATACCGAATAGGTTTGGCTGAAGCTACTAAGAAAAAAATTTCTTTTTTTTTAGAAAAAGTGGAATTTTTATCCGTAGAGTCATTCTGTTGTCGTGCTCTGTGGCCGTGATCGTTCGGTCGCCACTCTGTGAAATATACACTCATAGAGAAACGAGTTTCCAAACTCGGCACGACTCGTCGCAAGTTTATTATTCAGAAGAAGATGATAAGAAATATTCTTATCGTAGAATAATAAACTAACAATGCGACTAGGAAGTGGTATGGCTGACAACCGTATCACACTCCGAATTCAGTTGGCTTTGTAACGTTGATGACTACACCCAGTGGCGTGCGGTCCATAGATGCGGTGGATGCGCCGCATCCCTATAAATTTTATCTCTGTAACAATTGAAAACATTTTTCCTCTTTCTAGAATTTTTCAGCTTTTGCTTTCATAATTTACTAATTTTTTGTTTTCCCACAATCACAAAACAGCGAGATATTAAAACATATCCAAATTTTAAAGTAACCAATAGCTTTAAAAAATTTATTTCAATTTGAAAAATATTACTATCAGTTTCGACATGATTCACTGTTCTCGCTTTCAATTTGTAATTAATCATCTTTAATGGTTCTCAGCTCTTAAGCAACAAAAAGATCCCATAGATGCGATGATCATTTTTCGACCATAGCGATTCCGATTCGCACTCGGAGAATGTTCAAGGTCATATGATACACTCAGATAGCCGAGACACACGGGATTCATTTTGTTCTCACCAGACCTTGCGCTTCCCTTGAGTGATATCAACGCCATCTAGATACATCAAGGCCGCAACTCAGCTGTACAATGACGGCATGGATCCGTATTCAATTTATCGACGGATGCAAAAAAAACAGAAACAAATATAAGCACGTCATCAACAGCAAGAACAAGGCAGTGAGACTAAACATTACAAAGTGGCACACAGACGAGTGAGTGTACTTTTGTCGCGATTTTTGTTTAGAAAATGTGTTTGAACGGCAAACAATTAATTAAAAAGATAGTGGCAGGTTATGTGGGTTATTGACAGTGTACAGGAGTTGTTATACTCAAAATGTAGTGCATGGAAAATGAGTGATAAAGTGAAAGATTTCCCCTTTTAGGGTTACCAATCAGTTTATTTGTGATCGCGAAAAGATAGTACGGATATTGTAGGAAAATACGAGTAAGTACGTAAAACGTTTTAACGGCGGTGCTGCCATCGTACAACCGCACAGATAAATAAAAAGTAACAAGCCACTGGCTAAATGCCATATGGTCAACATGACGTCACTACTTGGGATGATGACGACAATCTAAACTGCGAATTTGACGTCTATGATTCTACATTGCGGCCTTAATATATAGACGGCGTTGGTGATATATTGCGGGGTGATGTTTCTCACCTCATCATATTCACTTGAATTGATTGTTGTGTTGTGCTATCGCTATATGGTTTGCGCAATGGGTTATGGTGAATAGACGTGTTTTGTGAGAATTTTGTTTAATGGGGGATTCACACTTCCAACAGGGGAACTACTATATGGGTTTGATTATGGAAACGATTATACCATAATGTACTGTAATTTGAATAATGCAAGTATGTACATTCTCGGCATCGAGCATAATGGATGTTCGGTCCTATCGTGGAGCAAATATTGACTCTGACCACTATATGGTGAAGGCGACTTATAGGTGCAGAATTTCTTCTTTCGAAATGATTGGTTTGATGTAGAATGTAAAAATGCGGTAGATGCTAAAAACGAGGCATATCGCCAATGGACTGAACGCGCAACTAGAGCCAAAAAAAAACAAAATATGACGAGCTTCGACGATTTTCGAATAGGTTAATTAGGCGTAAGAAACGTAAGCATCTTGACGAACAGTTGATGCAAATAAACCAAAGACTGGACAAAGACAGTAGGAACAGTAGACAAGCGTACAAGCTGATTAATTCAATTAAAAGTGGATATCAACCCTGGACCAGCCTCTGTAAGGATAAGGATGGCAATATCATTAGCGACACCGATAGCGTTGGTAAACGCTGGGCCTCACATTTTAAAGAGCTCCTCAATGTTCAACCGAACAACCCCACACAAGAAGCGCTGGAGCTGATGGCTGAAACAGGTACTCCCGTTCAACCCCCAACAGTAGAAGAAGTTGATCTCGCCATGCAAGCACTAAAACATAATAAAGTCCCAGGCGCGAGATTCCAGCTGAACTACTGAAGCATGGTGGGGAGAGCCTCTTTAAGGCTATACACACACTTATCGTTAAAGTATGGAACGACGAAATAATCCCGGAAGATTGGCGTAAAAGTATCATTTGCCCAATCCACAAAAAAGGGGATAAGTTGAAATGTGAGAACTACAGAGGCATCTCATTAGTTTGTACGACTTACAAGATTTTATCTAAGATTCTGGAAAATAGAATTAATCCGTACGCAGAAGAAATCATTGGCGAGTACCAAGGCGGCTTTAGAGTTTAGACCTGGTCGTTCGACAACAGATCAGCTTTTCACAGTGAAGCTTTTACTCCAGAAGTGCTGGGAATATACAACATCGAGGCATGGACCCTAACCCAAAACTCTGAACACCTGTTGGACACATTCGAGCGAAAGGTTCTACGAAGAATCTTCGGGGCCGTTCGTGAACGAGGTGAATGGCGCATCCGTTACAACATTGAGTTGTATCAGCTGTATGATGAGGTGCAGGTGTCGAAAATCGTGAAATTGCAGCGATTGCAATGGGCGGGACATGTACTAAGGATGAACGACGATCGCATGCCCAAAAAGGTGATGATCGCGCAACGAGTGGGCGTAGCCAGATTGCGTGGACGACCGAGAGCCCGATTGGAGCATTCTGTATGGGAGGACGCCCACCAGATGCTAGGCTTTCGGAACTGGAGGACAAGGTCGCGTGACCGCGACAATTGGAGGTTTTCAATCCAGGCGGCCAAGGCCCGACGTCGCGTCGGGCTATCGTGCCATAAAGAAGAAGAAGAAGCTTCATCCATATTATGTTTCATTTGAGGATACTTTGAGGATTATAGCTTGCGGAAAGACGATATGCGCTGGATGCAAGTACACAGCGGATCGTGGATCGGATGCTAACGGCAAGCGGTCAATAGGAAGGTGAGTGAAGAGAATTTGCAGTCTAGTGAACTTTATGAATTCTTCCTTTTTGTAGATACTGGTTGTTGGCAGTGGCAAACAATGAGCAAAATGCAATACGAGTACTTTGATCGAATAAATATGAAAAACAATTCAAAACTAAAACGTTAAACAAAAAGTTTAAATTCTACCATTTGCTTGAGCGCATAGAAGAAAATATTTGAGACATTTATTTCAATTTATATTTCCAAAATATTGCCAAGATAATTTTATTACCAACATTTTAAACTACCATCCTGTAAAATATCCTAATGAAATCTATTAAGGTTTCTGATTTACCTATACATTCATTTGAAAAAAAAAAGTAGGGCATATTGTATAGTCTTACATGGTTTTACCCTAATACTCTTGGATCTAGGGTATAATTTATATATCGTTGCAAAGGAAATTAACCTTCCGGCGGGCGCAATACTAATCCTAACACGATCGGGCGCAATGCATCTGGCAGATTAAGTGCAGAAAATAGGATGAAACTAAGTTTCTGTATATTTTAGACTCTTATTTATTGTTGCATTGTCTTTTTGGAACAGTTCTTCGAAATTTTAGAAGCAAATATTGGCTCACAAAGTTTGATACCCTTCACATTTTCAAATTTCTAAGAATATTCCGATTTCAATAGTTTCAATATTTAAAAAACCTCCAACAACTCGACCGCTTAAAAAATGTGAGTTTATTTTACTAAAAACACATTATTAAACGATTTGGTGAGCCTAAAAGTCCACACAACGTTATTCCGCAATGTGAAGAGTATAAGAAGTGAAAATATTCATAGAAAAGAAAAAATAACACAATCGGGCGCAATACATCTGAGAGATTATTTCATCCCCTCCCGCCCTTCAGACATACACTGCGTTTCACTTGAATAGCACATTCCGTTTTTTCATTGTAATTTGCATATATACCAATATTCTTATGACTTTGCTAGTAGTTTTTTTTTGTCGTCTTTGTGTGGGCTCCCCGAAAGTAAAATTGTGCTCTCGAAATTAACCGTTACATTTTTTCATCAATTTGCTTCAAAAGATAGCAGATTTTTTGTTTCACTAGAATAGCACAGTTGGGTTTAAGCTTCACATACGGGGTGCACGTAGTCACAATGTCACAATTTATAGTCGTTTTGAGTATTTTAAATACAATTCGTTGATTTTAAAAAAAATTTGGGTCGTGGTAAAGCCTTAACAACCGAAGAACAAGTTAAAATAAAAACTTACAGGGATTGTGACCTTTCAGTGACTAAAATATAAAAAAAAATTGGAAAAAGCAGAAACGTGATTTACAATTTTATTAAAAATGGTGAAAATTATGAAAAAATATGAAAGGTCGAGTAAGCAGTGTTCTCTCTAATGCAGATAAGCAATCTATTTGGTGTGAAGCATCGAATTCACATGATTCTGTGGTCAAAACTCGGTTAAAAGTTGGTCTCAGCGCGAGTAAAACAACTGCATGGCGTGCTAATTCAAAAGCGAAACACCTTAAGCGTCTAAAATTAAAAAAAAAACACCACTTAACCCCGCTCGTAAACAAGCTCGGTTGACTTTTTGTCGTACCAACATGTCATGGACCAAAGAGTGGTATCGCGTTGTTTTTTTCTGATGAGAAGACATTTAATTTGGAAGGGCCCGACGGATATAACTGTTATTTTTATGATTTGAGGAAGGAGACTCACCAGTTGGACCGTTTGCACAGTCGAGTTGGCGGCGTTATGGTTTGGGGAGCCATATCCTACTTCGGCACTTGTTAACTCCAATTATTAGACACCACTATGAATGCTAAGTCGTATCAAGGTGTTTTAGAAAAGGCTTTTGCGACATTCGAAAGTCTCTTTGGACCATTGCCGTAAACTTTCCAACACGAGAATGCACCAATACACACTGCCAGTGCCGTAAAGTAGTTTATCGAGTCCAAAAATGTAACTCTTTTGAACTGGCCACCATACTCGCCGGATCTAAACATAATAGAAAATGTTTGGGGATGGCTGGTCAGAAAAGTTTATGAATCTGGCAAACAGTTTTTAACAAAGATTGGCATAATTGAAGCCATTCAGCAATCATGGGCTACAATATCCCTTGCTTACATCAAAATTTTGTACGATTCTTTGCCTAATAGGATCTAGGAGGTTATTTCAAACGGGGGAGGCTCAACCCATTACTAAAATTGCTGATTTTAATTCAAATTGATCTCAACTTGTATTCTGAACAATAATAAGTTATCCTCCCTGCATAAAAAGTTAATTAAAATAAGTTTTAAAAAAAGTGTGCTATTCATGTGAAACAGAATTTATGTGTTTTTTCATTGGTGTTTTACATTTTTTTTTTTCTAAGATTACATTTTGGAAAAATTCGAATTCTTTTTATTTCAAATTAAAGCTAATTAATCAGATGACAAATAAAAAATACAAAATATCTGTTGTCTTCATTTTTTTTGAAAGATATTAAGAAAATAAATTTAATGTATAGAGTGTGCTATTCAAGTGAAACGCAGTGTATGGTAGATAGAAACTGAAAACTGCTTTGGGTAGTTAATCGATAAAGATTAAGCTACTCTGAGTTTCAGATCTCTCCCTTCTCATATCGCTGATTGGCCCAACAAAAACTGGTCACTTAATCTGTCAGATGCATTGCGCCCGCCCGAAGGTTAAATGTTGTTTATTTCGTCTTAAGGCCATTTTGCGATCGGTTTCGTTTAACTTGAGAGTCAAAAATATAGTGTTAACTCCGCTGGCAAATTACTATTGGGCACTTAAAATAACAGGCGCGACAATCCAACATTTGACCAAGGCCGCAGGATGTGTTAGTAACATCCTATTTTCAAGATCTCTCTGCTTTTTGTTGAGGTAATGAGATCAACATCACGCTCAGCAGTGTTATTTATCCCTATAAATGGGTACTCGTTTAACATCTGAGTGAGATCATAGTCCGTCACAAGCTCGTGAGTTCGAAAAACACCATCAACCACGGTGAGATTCGAACTCATAACCCTGTGCACCGAAGGTACGCGCACTAACCGCTAGACGAACTAATGAGTACATTATTTCCTGAAAGGACATCATATCTGCCCATTGGATTTTGTTAATAGACAAACTTTTTCTAGTGAATAAAAAAAACTGCAAAACTGAAAAGAATCGCAAATATTAAATGGAGCTTTAATATTTCACATTAAAACATCATAAACAAATGACCTTCGTTTTCTATCAAAGGGGCCATTTTGCCAAATTTTTCGTCTTGTAATTTGCTTTTGATTGTCCATCTAATTGCCGAAATTATTATTTTCTCCCGACGAAAATATCATAAAGTTTGTCCTGTTCAAGGTATACGGGCTTGTAATATGCGAAATTGATTTCTATTGAATTTGGCCAATAAAAGAAACATTTAGCGAAGGTAATAATGTTTCAAAGTGGTCTGGTTGGCTTCACGCTATGGTATGGTAGTCTGATGGTGATGGTGGCTGGAGAATATCGAAAATTATGGGCTAATTTCAATATAAATGACTATAAACTCATGCCATTGGTAAACAGATATTATATTGGATGAGAATATGTAGGTATATTGGGATAACAAAATGTGCTGCTGAAGAGGCATCAGGCATCAAGATCTAGCCAGTGTGGTTCTTCTTACGGAATAAGCTGTTTGGTGAATTGCCGATTTTTTACGTTTAACTTAAATATATCTCCCAGTAATAAGATTTATTCACGGTAAAATCGTTTGTTCGGCCGATGATTCAAAAACATATAGTTTAAGGCGTTTAAGGTTAAAATATGAATCCAAATTCATTATTTCGTACTAGTTTCTTAGTTCAATTGAATTGAAACGTTAATTGATTTCCGTAATATAAATCGGGATATTGTATGTATGATATCCTTTAATTGCAGCAATTAAGTGTGTAATTATTCATGCAGTAATATATCATTGCGAACACAGTTTCAGACAAATGAATGCATATTCCTATGCTTATGCACGCCCTTTCAATATAAGTAAGTACATACATGATAAGTAGGAATTATCAATTGTGCTTAAATCCGTAGATATACACATTGTCGCCAAGTGTGTGTCTAGAGCTCACTTATACACAGATGAATTATATCGAAATCAACACTTACTTATTACTGCCTCAAGGTGTCGGAAATACACTTCCTATGCACGGATATTGTCGTTTACGTAACAAGTAGAGCATTTCGAATGCATAACACAAGAACGCACATTTCCTTAATTGTTAACGAATTTGCCTGTAAGCTGTCACATATATTGGAGAATTTGCAAGGATAACAAATACATATTCGACTTAACTCGGCAATTCAATAACTACTGGCATTGCAATGAAATTTTCTGGGAACCTTTAAAATATAAAATGGTGAACAAATACTATTTTTAGCAAAAAAGGAGATACCTAAGTGCTCTCGTTAAATTTCGCGGGATTGTAACACGAAAGGGATATGAGCCACCCCCTAGACAAAGGAAACTGTATCAACCACGCACCTATGTAGAAGCAAAGCTGTCATCATAAAGCACAGTTTTGAGAGATGCTGCGTAAAGTGCTGTGGCAATTTTATTAAAAATTTCAACTGGTTGGTTACTATGAGCAATAATAATGTAGATTTTGTAAATGTTCATGAATTTTTAGTAGATATGTAAATTAGTTACACCCCTCCAGACATGCTTTGAATTTCAACAATTATTATTATGGTGGAAATTATGCGAAACATACTCTGTCAGAAGCAAATTAGATACGTACACTTTGAAATGGCTAACAAAAATTCAGCGAATCGACCAGGTCCATATTTCTAGTTGAAATTCATTCAATGAGTTGAGAATAAGGAGTAGGATATGGCCTGAACCCAGTCAATTGAACTTCAAATGGAATTTTAACTTTTTCATGAAGCATGAAGCCCAGGCATTTTTCAGGAGGTCGGAATCGTCAACAACAATTAAGGTTTCCCGTCTCAGCCTATTTCTACAGACAGTTCTATCTCGGATCGTGTCATTGCCGAGAACAATGCGTTATTATTGCATTTTCAGTTGACACATCCAAGTGTTCTTCGATCTGCCTCTGGCCTTAAGTCCATCAAGTGGAACTTCCATTGATATCGCCTTCATTGCGGGATTCTCGTCCGAATACCTTTCAACCATGTCCATATCAATTCATTTTTCGGTCTTCGTGCTTTTCGGTGATTGATTAGTCTATGGTCAAGCTGCCTCGGATACTTTTGATGTGGTCCCTTTTGGTTACACAAACTGACGTGCGTAACATTTTCATTTCGGTCGCCGTCATTTCTTTCGCATAACCTTCATACATGGTCCACCATTCGGATCCATACATGCGTGCGGGACGTACAACCGCTTTGTACAACTTTGCCCTTTGCTCTACTTTGATGTACATATCTGGTATCGGTGCATCAGGGTTTGAGAACGGGCAGCGTAAGAACTCAGTCTTCGTCAGGGGCGGCGCAAAAGAGCCTGCAGGGCCCGCTTGGCGAGGGGGCCACGAGATTTAGGGGTCAAAAAGCCACATGAACCATAAAAGCAGCACAACTACGAAAAACAACACGGAGACGGAGATAATTTTTGTAGACAAGAAGAGATGCACTTTTTGAAGTCAAAAGAAATGCTAAATTTATTGTTCCTCTTTCACCAGGCCCCTTAGATAAACAAAGTTAATATTGTCCTAAAATCTTTGAAAGGTCATGAGACAATCCGGATCCTCAAGTTTTCACAAAAAAAAAATTTGCTCCTGGCTTGGCTGCGCTATTTGCTGTAACTGTAGCCGCAGTTTGTAATCCGACCCATCCTATTCCTTGCCAAGTAGGTACCATGTAGGCAAAAAGATTCTTTAGGTCCCTCTGCAAATAAACTATGTTAATACATTTTTGGTGATAGTACCTTTTCTAAACTTTCGCACTAAATTCCAACCCACTTTGTCATAAACAGTCATACACGAACAAAATAGTTTCGGAGTGGTACTCAACTTAGTTCAAACTATAATTAGTACGCCTGTATACATATGTCGTTAAAGACTAAAATATTTTATCTTGCTTGCGGTGTACATGGCCATTAGGGCTGTTGTGCTGTATTGAATTTTATAATACAAACGTCCTTGGAATTGTAAAATTTAAATTAGAGCACACTTAACCCTTAACTCTCTTCGTCGTTTCGACGACGCCAATTTCCAAAAATCCAACTTACCCTGTTTCCTTCAATTAGCCGCAATGTACCCGGCAAGTACATCCTCACGGTAAGTACTGTACGAAAAATCAGCGCAAAATAATAAAAATTGTCAAGAATAACGGGATAAATGTGATGTTGCGTCGTCGATTCGACGAAGCATGACCTTCCAGGGTTAAATGCATGGGGTCTGAATCCATTATCGGAACTGACCTCCCCTTATGTAAAAAAACTGTTAGAAGTAATGGAGCTAGATTAAAATGATGTATGAAAGATATGATTGTAACACTATGCGCCAATTTTTAAAAGAATCGTACAAGCACCTCACCATGGCAGAAGTTGGAGTAAATTGAGATGGAAAAAAAGATTATTTTTGGGTCAAATCACGCAAATTTGACTTTGAAGCTCTGTAAAAACCAAACTTCTTATCCGATTTTAGTGCGGGTAGTTTTATTTAATAGGTAAATATGTTAACTGTAATAATCATTTTATTTCACTGTTCTAGCTGATTTAACTGTGGGGTATTTGGCTTTAAGTCGTGCAAGAAAATGATTTTTTAAAAAATCTTTAAATGCCTGTGGCAGCTAAAGGGTTAAGCTGAGAGGGTATGTTCCGTAAAATTTTTTGGCTGGAAATCAACTGAGGAATCACAATCCGGTGCGTTTATGCGGCAGTTTCCGGACAGCCTGTATACATACATAAATACGTGTAGGATGTTGTTTGTATAGTGTTATAGATTTGTAGATATTAATTGAATGGAAAACCGCATGTAGTAGTCTAGTACAGATAGCTCAAAACCCAAACATCCAAAAAGAAAAGGAATTTTTGATGCCAAATTGTTGAATACACTGCTCAATATACGCAGTAAAAAGTTACACTAATTTGCGTCATGGGTTAAGGGGGGAGGGGGTGGCAAAGGGGTGAAAATACAGTTTTTTGCAAATATCTGGAAAACTATGAGTCCGAGCTTGAAATGTCCTGAGGACGAAACAAACTACATAAAATTACCTTTGTAATGATATATAACACTCTAGACATTTTCTCAGAAAATTATACTCTCGACCCAAAAGTATTATAGTGAATTTCCATTTTTTGAGTTTTACATTTCGCACTGTAACTCTTGATAGAATAGACCTAGGGTCATAAGATCTTGTCCATATATTGATAACAAAATTCATTTGATTTGTACCAAAAATTGGAGTGCTCCGACCATTGACGCCCCCCCTCACTCCTCCTAAAATTTTTCAAAAAGGCATGCCTGTATCTTCTTTGTAAATGAAGCCAGGCAGATCAAATTTGGTGGGGTGCCTAGTCTAAGCTCCATTATCCTCCCCACCAAAAATTATTACCATCCAATCAAAACTAAGGTTACCCCCCATACAAAGTGAACGAAAATTCTAACAAATTTCAGATTTTTTCACTTCTAAATTCTATGTAAAATAAAAAAAAAAATTTATCTCTTAGGACGTCATTATAACAGTTAATTGTAGTCTTGTGAATGTATGTTCAAAAGGTTTTACCAAGACGTAAGCTACAAGTATCAACAAATTGGGTTTGAAAGTCAGTGATACCAGTTCTAAGGCTATTTGCGAATATTTCGAGTAATGTGTACTAGCAAGCTTCAAACGCGATTTTTCGTACTTGTGAGGCGCGCTCTGGTACAAACTTTTGGATATACATTCAGAAGACTACAGTTAACTGTTATAAGGACGTTCTAAGAGATAAAGTTTTTTTTTCTATTTTAGATAGAATTTAGAAGTGAAAAAATGTGAAATTTGTTAGAAATTTGGGTCACTTTGTATGGGGGGTACCCTTAGTTTTGATCGGATGTTAATAATTTTTGGTGGGGAGCTTAGACTAGGCACCCCACCAAATTTGATCTGCCTGGCTTAATTTACAAAGAAGATACAGGCAGGCCTTTTTGAAAAATGTTAGGAGGAGTGAGGGGGGCGTCAATGGTCGGAGCACTCCAATTTTTGGTACAAATCAAATGAATTTTGTTATCAATATATGGACAAGATCTTATGATGGTAGGTCTATTCTATCAAGAGTTACAGTGCGAAATGTAAAACTCAAAAAATGTAAATTCACTATAATACTTTTGGGTCTAGAGTATAATTTTCTGAGAAAATGTCTAGAGTGTTATATATTATTACAAAGGTAATTTTATGTAGTTTGTTTCGTCCTCAGGACATTTCAAGCTCGGACTCATAGTTTTCCAGATATTTGCAAAAAACTGAATTTTCTCCCCTTTGCCACCCCCTCCCCCCTTAACCCATGACGCAAATTAGTGTAACTTTTTACTGCGTATATTGAGCAGTGTATTCAACAATTTGGCATCAAAAATTCCTTTTCTTTTTGGATGTTTAGGTTTGGGGCTATTTTGAACCAATTGTTCTGGACTATAGGTAATGTAATAATGGATTGGTCTACTAAGTAGCCTTTGTGGAAATTTACAGTGCTGTCCAACCCAGTTCGTAGCGTACGCGTACCACCAAAAAAGGGCGGAATTCGGATTTGACAGTTGTTATTGTATAAATCTATGAATGGGTCAAAGAAATAACATTTGTGGAAATATGCAGTGCAGCACAACCCGGTCTGTAGCGTACGATTACGTATAGGAAAGTTTCGGACAGCGCATATATTTGCAATGAATTATTGAAGGTAGCGGTAGATAGTTCAGTTGTGGGAACATATACGGTGACATAATTCGGAATCAGTGACCCAAATTTACCTAGTGTTTCTGCCACGCCGATTGGACGAGTATTTCCGCGAGAAAACAGAGGGTTCCATTTTAGGGCAGGCAACCCCAAATTGTTTTTCTTATTGTTGACCGTAAATTCGGAATCAGCGGCCCATATTTCTTTTAGCGTTTCCTCCCACGCCGAATGGACGAATATTTCCCCGAGAAAACAAGGGTACCATTCTGGGCGGCAACCCCAAATTTTTTTTTATTTTAAATTTGGAATCGGTGCCTCAAATTTACCTTAGTGTTTCTGCCACGCCGATCGGACTGGGTTTCATTGCACTGCATGTTTTCATAAATTACTACAAATCCAAATGCCGCCCGAATATTGTTTTGAAATGCGCAAGCTAACACTGCAAATTTCCAGAAAGGTTAGCTACCTCATTAAGTCATTCATCATTGCATTACCTACCTAATTATCAACAACACTACATAGACATACCGACAAGTATGTATGTACATATATAGAAAATACCAATGGCACTACGACAATCCATTCATTAATACGCACAATTATCTACAACACTACATAAATATACCAACGCGTTTGTTTGTATATTAAAAATATCAATGGTAGAACACTCGAAGCGCCATGTCACGAAGTCGATATGAAAGCATACCTACATACATACATACAGCAGCAAAGCATTGCATCGCCCGGCCCGGAAAAGCTCAGCGTCACACTGTGTGTGTACGCGCCCTTAGGCGGCCGGCTAGTTTCGCTTTACGACGCGCCCATGCATCCATGCAGATGACTTGGCCCGGCATGCGTCAGCAGATACCGTTGAAGACGGCTGTGCCAACTTGAAAACACCAGTTGTCGCTTGCGCATTGATAATAGAGGCCGCCCAAGTAACAATTTCATTCCTATAATACTTCGTAAAATATTCGTAACCTCACATATGGTCGGCATTGCTCGGTAACACTACAAATGGTTGTTGCTACTATAGAAATTCTTGTCAATATTTTATCGACTCTTCTGAAATGCACCCTGTCATACATTTATCAATAAAATATTATTATTATTATTATTATTATTACTTTATTTACAACGAAATAAATTACAATGTAAATATATAAGAGCGCGAGCAACTAGGGCCTTTGGCTCGGAGTGGTCTTAACAAAATACAATTTATATTCTTATATACTAATATTTACAAACTTTATAAATTCATTTAATATTTTAATATTATTGATAAAGTCATTGGTGGTTAGGAGGGTAGAAAGTTTGGATGGTAGGTTTCTGGATGTTTTATAAGTTTGGAGAGACTGGCATTCATCAAGCATGAGGGGGATATTCAGGTGGTGTGATGATTGGCAAAGATTGCAGGTGGGCTTCGGCTTTTTTAACATAAGGTGCACGTGTGTGGCTATTGTGTGGCTAAATCGGAGTCGTATGAATTGCGTAATATCCCGTCTCGAGCTGGTGTTTGGATATGCTAGTATCGCTGGCTCGCACAATGGGTTGCAGGTTTTGTAAAAATGGGAGAAGTTCGTCCATCTATGCAGTCTGTCTTTTTGCGTCATCGTGTCTACCAGTCGATTAATGTCGGTTTTGTTATATGGTTCTTGTAGAAAGCAAGGGGCTTGGGCAGCGTGTCTTGCGATCGAATCTGCAAAGTCGTTACCTTCTATCGAACAGTGGCTGGGGACCCACATTATTTTAATTTTTGATTCTTTACTAATTAGAGCATCCCTAATGACTGATATAGTAGGGTCTTTGTTATTTATATTTTGTAATGAATTGAAGCAAGATTGACTGTCGGTGCAGATAATGAATTTACCACGTGTTTTGCATGCATAATTAACGGCTGTTAGGATTGCCTCACGTTCGGCTGTAAAGATAGATGAGTAGGAAGGAATGATTGCTATGTGGATGATTTTATCGGTCGTAGTAACCGCGAATGATGTGCTATTCGTTGTTTTGGAACCATCCGTAAAGAGTAGTGACCAACCGTTTTCTGTCAGTGGTTTGGTTATGTCCATAAATAACTGTCGGTAGCATTCATCGTTTGTGGCGGTTTTACGGAAAACTGTTAAATCAGCGATCAAACTGTCTATCTTGAGGTGCCAGGGAGGATTATTGATGATTCTTCGTCTAGCTTTAGATATTGGGATTTCTAGTGCTTTACTTTTTTTGTAGATACGAAGTAACGTTGACTTGTATTTCGGTTCAGTCTTCCGTCTCTGGATCGATTTTATATCACCGCAAAGAAGGGTGTTTTGTGGAGCTGCAACTTTGTGAATAAGGCGGCCTAAAAGTTGATCACGTCGTTCTTCAAATGATGGAAGTCCTGTTTCCGCTAACATGCAAAGGATTGGTGTAGTTTTAAATGCACCAATCGTCGCTCGTATGGCATTGTGATACACACTTTTGATTTTTTGTATCTGTGTCTTCGCCGCGAAACCGTATAGTGGAAGACCATATTCGAGTTTAGCTAAGATAAATTGTTTTGAAATGTTTACCAGAGTTTTTGGATGTGCTGCTGATTTAGGATTGCCAAGGAATTTCACAAGATTTAATCTCCTATCCAGAGATTCTTCGAGGTGCTTGATGTGGTCGTTCCAGTTATACTTTTTGTTGACAATCAGTCCTAAAATTCTGAGATGGTTAACATTACATAAGACGGTGTTGTCAAGGGTGACAGTTGGAGCTGTGCAATTAGTTTTCCTACAAATATGGAGATGTTGGGATTTTGTTAAAGAAATTTTGGCACCTGAGTTGTTACACCAGATTAGCAGGTCATTCAAGAGATCGCTTAATTGAGACAGAAAATTAGCCTGATTGCGAATTTTACATAGGATGTAAAGATCATCAGCATAAATGCAATGTAGAAAATATTTGTGTAGCTTAATGATTCCATTTAGGTCTTCGAATGCTATTAAAAACAAAATAACAGAAAGTGGTGATCCTTGCGGTATCCCGTTAGTTAGCGGCTCTGTTTTTGACAAATGGTGGTTAACTCTAACTTTTATTTTCCTGTTTGACAGGAAGTTTTTAATGAATAGGAACATATGTGGTCCTATTTCCCAAGACTTTAATTTGTTGAGAATGGTATGACTGCCAATGCGATCGAAAGCTTTTTCGAAGTCAAAGCTTATTATGGAGGCATGGTTATGCGTTGAAATAATATTGCTTAAGAAGTGGTCTATGTGCAGCATAATATCAACAGTTCCCTGGCCTGGTTTGAATGCAACTTGGTTCAGTGATATTGAATTGCGTTTTTGAAAAAACCAGGCTAATCTCCGGGATATAATTTTTTCTAAAATTTTAGATATGCATGGGAGTAGTGAAATAGGGCGGTAGCCTGATATATTATTTACCGGTTTCTGAGGTTTATGTAGGGGGAAGACCGTGGCAATCTTCCATGTTTGGGGTATGGTGCTTTTTAGTAGTATATTGTTATATAAATTGATGAGACGATTTTTAAAATGTGGGGTGATGTTTTTAAATAGGGGGTAGGGTATTTTGTCAAAACCAGGAGTTTTACCTTTTAGAGATGAAAGTGCCGTGTCAAATTCTAATAGAGATATTTTTTCGTCAATTTTGGAGGCTGCTGGGGATAGGGTAGGAGGGTTATACAAATCATTCAGACATGCAGATTTTAAGTTGATGAATTCCGGACTAAAATTTGTATCTTTTGATGATTCAGACCAAGATTTTGCGAAGGAATTTGCAATTTCGGTTGGATCTTCTAGCTGCATATTATTAACTACCAGGGATTTTTTTGAAAATATGTTTGTTGAGCGGAGATGTGTTTTACCTTTTTCCAAACATGGCTTATGTTGGAGTTTGGATTAAGCTCTTCGGAGAATTTTTCGAAGGCTTGAGCTTTGGATATTTTGCATTTATGTTTAAACTCGCTGTTAAGCCTTTTGTATTCTGCTAAGTTCGGAAGGGTGGGATGTTTTCTTAATCTATTAAGCGACGATTGTTTTTTTTGACGTAAAGTGGCTAGCGATGTGTTCCACCATGGTGTGTATTTGCTAACTGGTCGTGGGGACGTAATAGGTATTGGGCCATTTTTTCGTACATCTTATAGGCTGGTTAGTCTTATTGCCTAGAGAAGACACACACAATATTTAGAAAGCTTTTCCATTTTATTAAATGAAATTTTTGTTTATTTTGCATAGTTCTCCCATATTTTGATGGTTACACCATCATCTTAGATTAAAAAAATAATTGGACGGTTTCATGCAACAGCGTAAATAAGCAAAAGATAACATAACTATGCAAAATAAACAAAAATGTCATTCATTACAATGGAAAAGCTTTCTAAATATTGTTTGTGTCTTCTCTAGGCAATAAGACTAACCAGCCTATAAAATGTACGAAAAAATGGCCCATTGTGTTGTTAGCTGAATATTTAAGAGCACTGATAAGTGTAGCAGCTTCTTTGTTGGTGTTATCTGAAGGGGGTTTTTGATGTGAAAAACGATCTAAATGAACTTTAAATTTCTCCCAGTTAGCCTTGTCTAGATTATATTTTGTTGTGAATTTTATAGGCAAGTTTTGGTTATTGCCTATTGTAATGATGATCGGATAATGATCACTTCCATGTAGGTTTTCTGTAGTTGACCATTTGCATATGGGGTATAGCAAAGCAGAGCAGAGAGAAATATCAATATGCGTGAACGTATGATGAGTCGATAGGTGAGTCGGATTTCCGTTGTTTAGACAACAGAGATCAAAGGAACTTATCAGTTCTTCAATTATTTTGCCGTGATGGTTTACGCGTTGTGACCCCCAAATGGGGCTCCAACCATTACAGTCGCCGAGAAAAAGAACAGGTGATGGAAATTCGGAAAAGGTTTGAGCTAGTTCATGGGCTCTGATTGAACTTGAAGGTGGAATGTAAAAAGAAACTATTGTGCAGACAGTGCTGCTTTTAGTTTGTATCGCAGTATATTGTAATTTGTTGTCACTATTTATTGTTGGTATATTTTGGTATTCTATGTTGTTTTTTACTAAAAGCCCCACGCCCTGTCTACTGGTGGTAAAGTCGTTATTTAGTATGTATCTGTAGTTTTTAGGGGGATAAATATTAGTGTTTAAGGGTATGTGTGTTTCTTGTAAGGCTATTACGTCGGGGTCATTTTCTTTTATTAGAATTTGTAATTCCGATAGGTTATTGTGGTATCCGTTCAAATTCCATTGAAGGATTTTGAGGACCATGGAAAAGATAGGGCAGTTGCTTAAACTAAATTTACAAGTGTAAATTAAGTAAAGGATGTTAAATTGTTAGATCGAACTATCGGTTGAGAATTTACTGTTCGTTGGGCATGCCGAATTGGAATTTAGGGTATGGTTGAAATTTTCGTTTGGATTGGATGTTGATGTGGGCTGAGGGATGTTTTTAATATCTATTATGTTTGAAAAGTTAGTTTTTGTATTTTTTGATGTCTTATTTACTAATGTTACGTTGTTGTTTTGATTTGGTTGATTGATGTATTGTTTAGGATTGTCTTCATTTAAGTTTTGTGTTTCTGAGTTTGTGTTGGATTTGCTTGAGTTTTCGCTGGTATTAGTAGGAAGCTTTAATCGAAATTGTCTTCGTTTTATTGCGTTCTCCAAGTTTTCGCTTACAGTGTCAATTGGGGAATTTCCCGTATTCACATTTGTTTTCTCAGTAGCTACTCGGAATGAGCATCTGTTGATAGTCTTATATTCGATGATCTTTTGTTTCTTTTTAAATGTAGGGCATTCTTTGTTAACAGCTGTGTGAGGTTGTTGACAATTGACACATTTGATGGCTGAGCAAATATTTGGGTCATGTATTGGGAGAGAACATATCTCGCATATCGATGCTTGTGTGCAATGTTTTTTCGTATGTCCATATCTAAAGCAATTTTTACATTGCATTGGTTTGGGTACATATGGTCTCACTTGTACATTTAGAAATCCAACTTTTAGCTCAGTAGGCAATGTATATTCATTAAATGAGAGGATGTGTAAAGGTGTATTAGTTACCTTGCCATCAATGTATTTTGTGATTTTTTCGCAGCCGGTTACGTTGGAGTATTGAAGCCCTTCTACTATAGTTTGACTGTCAAAGTTGGTTAGAAGAGGCACATAAACTACGCCTTTAACTGTATTTAGCCTCTCATGGAAAGAGATCGACACATCACCAATGTATGGGATATGTGAAATTTTGGTCAGCTTGATTTCTTGGAATTGATTTTTCACAAGAATTAAGATGTCGCCGTCTCTTGTAAAGGAGATTTGCATGGGATCACTGATTATGCCATTGATTGCTTTAGTCAGTAAAAAAATGTTTTGATTTTTGAATGGTTTGTTTTCTTTACTTTTAATGATTACAAACTTTGGCGATTGTCTTTGCCGACTTGAGGGGGGCAGTAATGGGGGAAAGTTATGGCCGTCGAAAACAGTTGTTTGATTTTTGGTCGATTTTTTAGATGGTTGAATTGATAGGTTTTCATCCGGGTCCAATGGTGAAAAGAAATTGGTTTTCCGTTTTCCTCCTGGTTCGGAGGCCATGGTCCTTATAGCACCAACTGAAAGGCACTGATTTTATACACTTTTGATCAAATGGAAAAGAGACACAGTGTTTTAAATATTGATTGAAACTGGCAGTTTAACACACTATTCTGTGGGATGAGATTGGGAGTTAACACAACCGCACGTAGTCAATACAACTGTTTGCTACAAAAGCTGCGAGTAGACTGATCAATAAAATAGAGTGAATTTCTGCGCAGAGATCACCCTAATTAATTTCAAAGATAACAATGAGTGCATACGTGTGGGTTTCATGCAAGATCTTAAGGATTTCTAATGCAGAAATTGTGTATTTCAGAAAACTGTGTCAAGTGTCAATTCATTGAAAAATCACAAAGTCCATCCTTGTATAAAACTACGGTGAACAATTTATTGGATGACCATACGAATGTCACACTATAAAAATGACACCGACTGTGCTATAGAAGAATATTATGCATGTGTGTGAGTTAACTTAGAGACTATTGCATGTGTGTGGTGTATCATCCAATAAACACAAGAGTGGAGTATTTAAAGGAGTGTCTTTTTAGGTTAACGTTTAGAGACAGTTTTATCGAAGTTTTATACCACCATCTTTAAATTTATTCCATAATGATGATAAAAGCTTTCCGGAAAATTCTTTAAGGATGTTTTATCGGATCAAAACATTACTTTAAGCGCTGTCACACGATAAATGAATTTCGTGGTACTATATGATTGCTACAGTGTGAAGTGCTTCTTTAAAGCAAACGAATTGTTGCTTGGGCGCTGCAGAACACAGGGCCAACGCAAGATAGATTCATAGCTGGACTGCGTAACGACGAGGATGATCTGGCCAAAAGTAGATAATGTCCGCTCTATCATGCTACTGTCTTTGGACTGAAAATATGCTTTCAGTATGGTGGGGGTAATAACATAAAATGTATTTAAACTTCATGAACGTATCCAAATTTTGTTAGGAGGTGGAGTTAAGTAATTTATTTTAAAACGATAAAAAATATTGTTAGAAAAGTTGTTGAAAAGCCAAAGCCAATTTTAAGAAAGATCGATTGATGTTTAATGATCTCTGCACAAGTTTTGCCTTCTTTCTAAATACGCCACACTGATTTTCGTCTAAGAATCGGCATACATTGGCTATGTCCACACATGTGCGCTTTCGTCTTCCCTATCGTCTTCAAGCTCCGTATCCACTTTCAACATTGAACTTGTCATTGATCGCGTCAAGTGAACAGAAAAGATCAATCCCTTATTCTATCCACATCTGTTCATTATTTATCGTTAAATATGTGTTGCGGCTTTGGTCAGGACGGGTAAATGATAAATTCTTTCATGAATAGTATGAATAGATGATGAGTTGTTAATATTTAACATTGGCAATCGCGTTCAGGAATGAATGCGTTTCTTCAATAGCGCAGACATCTTAAGTTTCAATTGTCAAAATGATGAAGATGAACGAAAATTGAAAGTGTCTAGACAGGCACATTAACCAATCGATCGACCAATCAACGCTGTGGATAAAGCACATTTTCTGTGGAGAAAGATCATTTTCTCTATCGAATTCGGTAGTGTAACCTAACAAATAAGCTTTCCCCGCTGAGCTTTCATGTGGATAATGTATGCCGACTCTTACATTGTGAAACTTCAAGCGCATACTTACTCGACGTTTATTTAGTTACTTTCGAGGAGAGATAATGCACCACTCCAATGAATCAATTTTTTCCACCACCACCAATATCTATATGAAAAAAAAAAACAATGAAAATTTTGAGCTTTTAGTTCCGAATACAAATTTAATCCTTCACCACGACGAATGCGGATTGGGCAGCCAAAATCAAGCCATACCAATTACGTATAGGTAGTTCGGATAATGTTTTTGCTATTGTACACTCCATATCACAATTGCCGTTCGTACCTTTCATAAACACTCACCATTTGACCTTATTTCCAACATAAATGACATTTAAAGCAAAAACAGTTTTTTTTATATAAAAGTTTCGATTTTAAAACTTTTGTATCTGAAACAATGCAAACGATATTTTAAATAATCTTCCGATTTTGACTTGGGTCATCTGTCAGTCTCTAAAACTTTTCTGAATTAATTAAAATTTAGTATAGGAATAGGTAAAGATAATTCTCGTGTTACCTGTAGGCAATAAATTAAAAACTTTTACCACGAGTAGCCAAAATTATTTTAATTAAGTCATCGCATCCCATTCAATACTAAGCTGTTGGTTGCTGTTACGGCTTTGTTATTATAAAAGTGACAAGGTTGTTGTGTGGGTTCAGATTTAGGTTTCCGAAAAAAATAAAGTTTATTTCATTCGACCTTTTTTTCTGGTATTTGCCAATCAATTTCATTAGCCGGGCACTTATTTGAAAAGGACAAACATTTTTGTCGGAAATCTTTTAAGGGAAAATATAATGTTTCTGAGACAGTTTCAGTAGAATTTGTACTAACTTTTATAATTGGTGCTTAATTTTTTAAAATGAATAATTCTACGCAAGCAGACAAATTTTTCATTCAGTTCTTTCATGGTGTCAAATCTACTATGAAAAATTGCTTGTCTATTGTGCCAATTAAATGAAAGTTCCTCCCTTTTCTCCAACTCCAATAGAATCCTAATTCGAATATTAACGATTAACTTCACAGATTTTCCTTCTAAAATATTTTCGGTTACACAGATAAATTCCTAATTACTTCCTTCGACATTGTTATCTTCTTTTAAGGGGGCCCAGCAACGGATACCGAAAGAGAGTGCGAATATCCCGGCCTCCTCTGGTTGAGCCTGCAACCTACACAGTTGGCAGATACTTGGATTCAAAGCTGCGTATCGTGAAAGACATTAAATAATTCAAATTAAAATTAATCACTGCCAAAACAAAGAATTGATATCTGCTGTTCAAGGTAAATTAGAGAACCGAAATAATTTCCGACGATTAATTTTCGGGAAGGATGTTTCTGTAAATGTTACGAACGCTCGAATTTTAGGGGGTGAGATTAGTCTCTGCAAATTTGTACCAATCTTTTAGACGTTGGAATTAATAATAGTAATTTATTTTAATTTTAGAAAGGTTGGAATGAGTATGGGTGGAGAAGGAAAGGAAAACTTGTGGTACCGTTTTTTCATCATTCATGTAATTTTAAAGTGCTGAATATTGTTAAATTCTTTAAACTTAGCTAACCAGACGTACAGTATTTTGCTAGACAGTACAGCATTTCGGCTTGTCCCACAGCATTGGGAAATGTACAGGAAAATGTACAGCACTTTCCATGCCACACAATGAAACCAAATTCACTACATAATAAAATCCTCGGTGAAGCCTGTGATCAGTCTTGTCTGCTTTTAAGGTCTAAATTTCTGTACTTTGTGCGATCGATATTTAGCGAGATAATCGTACTTTTATGTTTGGTAATCGTTCAGTTTTGTTAACTAGGGAGCCCTTCTCGATCTTTCTGAAATTGTAGAGCTAGTTGGCGCTCACATTTTCTCCAAATCACACGGTCCTATCCTCGTTCCGAATTTATGGCTGCCCAAAACCCAATTTTGAGAATTATAATTGAAAATTGTCAATAGCTCGGAAATTCATAAGCGAAAAACTTTGAAATTAAGAGAACTGGTACCGTACTGTTCATATATGTAATTTCAAGGCTCTAGCTGTAAAGCAGATTATCGCACTTTAATGTTTGCCAATCATTTGTTTTCCAGTGGAATTTAAGAAATTTTGCACAGTTTTAGAGATACTTGACGTACATTTACTCCAAGTTTCAAGGTCCTACCTATCCTCGGAAGTTGGAAGTTACAGAAATCTGAAATTTCTGAAATATATCTTTTGTTACATGTGTTTAATCTTATTTCGAGTACTCTTCCTTGTTATAGTTTTTCGTGTTAAAACATACGTTTGGGCGTCACATGCTGATAATTTTTTGTTAAGGAGGACCAGTGGCGTAGATAGCTTTTCATAGGGGGAGAAGATCAGTATTATTTTTTTCAGCACAAATCAAATCAAAAAATTGGCAGTCGCTTGAAGGTTTTGTTTGACTGAGTTTCTGGATGAATAGGTTTGGCACAGCGAAGCAAATATTGCACGTTGAACAACGTGACACTAGAGATCAGATATAGAGTTTTCATAATTCCCACCGTAATGTTGGTATACCTACTTAATCGAAGTTGGACTGTGTGATACTCGGGAGTTAAATCCCATTAGGCGTCTTAAGAAGAATTGAGAAGATAATCGCCCGAAGATTATGAGTAAGCAGAATACGCTCTACGGATTGAAAGTTCGATCCTGGAAGGTTCTGTGGTGAACATAAAATTGAAAGTTCGTCTGCAATATAGGTAGGTCTGTAAGTAGGTATCGATGAGTGGTTTGTCTGCAGAGCGAAGAAAGAGGATATAAATACGTTTAGGCCACCTCTGTCAAGTAATACCGAAATATCGCCCGGCGTATGAACGAACGAGATGGTTGTGATTTTATTCGAGAAAAATCGGGTAGCATGATGCAGTATTGCAAGTTAGTCATGCATCTCCCGTAATGTCGCTCAATTAGAACCCGAAATCTCCCTGTGGATGGCATTTCGGTAGATATTGTTACGAATATAATTTGCCTGAAAACCGAATTCCGTAAGTATGTATGTACAGCATTAGGTCTTCGGGAGTCTGGTCACCTTACTTTAAACGTGTGATTTAAGAATTAAAAAAACACATGTAATTGGCAAAATTCAGTAGTAGCAAATTCAGACTTTTATTTGCTCATGCTTACAGACCTTCTGATGACCTTACAAGCAGATTGGAGTCTTACAACCTCGACTCCTCGCTGCAACACTACACTCAGAAAAATGGGCCCGATAAACTTAAAAGTTTTTGTACCATTATTTTAATTGGACGGCCAGATTTCTTCACAAAAGCAAACAGATGAAATAATTAATATATTTAGCTGGTTGAATCCTATTGAGATATTTTGTATGGAATGAGATCTGTCCCGTAAATCCAACGGGAAATCAGGTTACATTTTAATCAGTTTGTCCCATTAAATTAACAAGATCTGATATGATTAACTAATAATAGGATGGATACCATTAAAACAAATACAAAACTAATTTCAAAATTCAAATTCAAAATTTTTATTGCAAATTCGTTTACAATTCAGTTAAAAACATATACATGGTTTTCGTATTGCTTTCCTCCTCTAAAGCTTAGCTTGTGCGAGGAGAAGAATATTTCATATTTTTATTTTATCTTAGTAAACTAAGTGACTATGGTGCGATTGTTTAATAATATGCTATATAATGCGAACATGTAAATAAAAAAATATATTACCTTACATTTATACAGATTGGATATAATATAACACATATACTTATTTTGGAAAATATTAACGAAGTTCCCAAATTACACTGCCCTAAGGAGTCGCAATGAGATGACATTCTGAATATATAGCGACGACATATTGGGCTTGTTGCATCATATCGACTCCCCGTGCAGTGCAATCTAAAGACTTGGTAAAATTCAATTAGTTCTAGGTTAAGTAGCCAAAGTTTAAGATTTTGCTTGAAGATTTGGACATGATAAATATCTATTCTGATGTTAATTGGTAGCATGTTGAAAAAATAAGGACCGGTGTGAGTGCGATATCTTTGGAAAAACGTTTTTTTCATGCGTGGAATGATTAGTCTAAAGTTGCTATGTCTTGCTAGGGTGCGATATAAATTGGGGTTAAAGTGCATGCATAGGTGGTATAATACAGCTTTGACATAAAGTTTTTTAAGCGGAAGTACGTGAGCTACTGTGAAAAGATTTTCTGATGGATACGTTCTAGGTAGGTGAAAAGCGATTTTTAATACTGATTTTTGTGTAATTTTAAGGACTTTCATATGATTATCATATGCACCTCCCCAGGCAGTTATGGCGTATTGTAAGACAGTGCGAAATAAACTTCTCTTATTTGCGGTAACGTTAAAGTTGATATTTTGTGCAAGGTAGGATATATGGATATTCCATTTTAGGAATTTGTCAACATATATACCAAGGTATTTTGCACTACCCTCGCAGTGTATTTGAGGGCAGCTGCAGGAACGCAAGTTTATTGTGCAATTGTGATCATGAACTAGAATGGATTCGTAGGTTGGTTACCCAGTACTGTTTAAAGGAAAGGTCATCGCCTTTGTTTTCGACAGATTTAGCGACAAAAAGTTTTCCTCTAACCAGCATTTTACTGCTTTGAAATCAAGTTGGGCATAATGCTTTGATTCTGACCAGGTTTGTGTTGAGGTTATTAGCACCGTGTCGTCGGCAAATGCTACAATTTTACTTTTTGTAACAGAAATTTTAAATAAATCGTTAACGAATATTAGATATAGCAAAGGCGATAGGACGGTACCTTGTGGGAGACCAAATGGGGTTTTCTGGATCCATTTGCTGTACATACCTCCTATTCTTACACATTGCCTGCGATTTGATAAGTAGCTTGATAGGAGTTTCAGTGGTGGCCCGCGGATTCCAATATGGGTCAGCTTATTTATCATTAAGTTATGGGGAATCGTATCAAAAGCTTTAGCAATGTCCATAAAAATTGCGATTGGCTTATTACCTTTTTCTAATTCCGCGTGAAGAAAGTCAGTTACTTCTAATATAGCGTCTTCTGTGCTTAGAGATCTTCTGAATCCGAACTGATTTGGGGATAGTATACTGTTATCAGTAACAAATTTTTCTAGCCTTGTTTTCACACATTTTTCAAATAATTTTGAAATTATGGGCAGTAGGGATATTGGTCTGTAATTAAGGGGGTTAGACTTTTCTCCATTTTTGTAAATTGGAACTACAACGGCGTCTTTGAAGACTGAGGGAAAGATTCCTTGTTCGATGCATCGGTTGAATATGATAAGCAGAGGCTCCTTAAGTTCATGTTTCATTGTCTTAAGTACGTGTGAAGTCAAGTTATCGAACCCACATGACGTATTACTCATCTGGTCAATGTGTTTAACGATTTCTTCTTTGCTAATACTGTTTATATGGAAATTTGCTTGGACAGGTTAATCATTGTAGTCATTTGGACCGGTGATTATGTCCTCTATGTGGTTTTCAGAGACAAAATTTCCGAATACTTCGTTGATAATATTAGCAGCTGTGGCGACAGCGTTTGATCTCACTTTCGTCTTTTATCGTCGATTATCTGTGTCCAGTCAGTATCGTCTGTACAGTTTCTTCCTGTTAATTCGTTAATCGTCTTCCATAGGTTTTTTGTTGTGTTTTTACCATTGCTTGTAGTTCTTTGAACATGTTGCCTTTTGGCCGATAGTATAATTGAGGTAAGTCTATTCCGATACTGTTTGTACTTGTTTCTCAGGCTGGTGTTGAAGGGTTGGTTATCAACCCTCTTTTTTAACGAATCTCTTTTTCTTATAGATTTAACTATGCCCTCTGTCAACCATGGCTTTATTGGTCGAAAGCGGCGCGGGGGAATGAACGTTGTTTAAGTCTAAGAGCAATTCATTTATTTTATCTACAAAAATTCTAGAAGACATTTCGGCATTGCAATCTTGCCTCAGTATACTATTCCAATCAATAAGCTGCAGTTTTTGTTTTAGCTGGACTGAGTTCAGTTTAGTTTTGTTAGCTACTTGTGTATTTTGTGTTGACTTAGGCTTCAGAGGAACAGAGAGTAATACGGTGTTATGATCTGTGATGGAATTTTGAAGAACGATCGGCGTACATTCTGCATACTGTTTTTGGCGAATAAAAATGTGGTCAATACAAGTCGATGTAGCTTCGTTTACTCGTGTAGGTTTATTGATCATTGCGGCAAACCCTAGGCCTGCTAGGCAGGTTAAGTAATCATTAGATAGTAAGGTGTCATCTAAGATATTTATATTGATGTCACCCACTAATATATCTGCTGAGTTGGTATTGTCTGCAAATATTTGGGGTAAGCTTTCAATAAAAGAAATGACATCGAGAGATGGGGATCGATACATACCTACTAAGGAAAGTTTAGAGTTCCCATTGAGACAAATATTGAATTTAATTCCGATTAGATGTTCGTTCGATATTTCATCATATGTGTAATTCAAATAGTTTTTGATATATATTATTACGCCATCGTTTTGTTGAACTTGGTAAAGACTGTATTATAACCGCTTATTTTAAAATTACTCACAATTTCTTCGAAATTCGCGAGATAACTATCGTGATGTGTTTCTGATAATATCATAACATCAAAATATATATCTAAGTCATGTATTAATATTACCAAATCATCGAAATTTTTTTGTATACTTCTTATATTGAGGTGCAATATTTTGAATTTTCCTACGCTTTGGCCAAGTAACTCTTTACAGTGAGATACAGAGTTGGTTTCATGAGTTGTGATATTTTCGGTATCTATCAAATCGATAATTGTAGAGAACATGGATGTATTTATAAACTATAGATTGATTTAAGTTAAATTAATATCTAAACTAATGTACTATTATTTAAATAATAATAATAAAAAAAAAAATCAGATTCGAGTACTACTTTTAGTCTAGTACAGATAGCTCAAACCCCAAACATCCAAAAATAAAAGGAATTTCTGATGCCAAATTGTTGAATACACTGCCTAATATACGCAGTAAAAAGTTACACCAATTTGCGCCATGGGTTAAGGGGGGAGGGGGTGGCAAAGGGGTGATAATTCCGTTTTTTGCAAATATCTGGAAAACTATGAGCGTGAGCTTGAAATGTCCTGAGGACGAAACAAACTACATAAAATTACCTTTGTAATGATGTATAACACTTTAGACATTTTCTCAGAAAATTATACCCCAGACCCAAATGTATTATAGTGAATTTAAATTTTTGGAGTTTTACATTTCACACTGTAACTCTTGATAGAATAGACCTACCGTTATAAGATCTTGTCCATATATTGATAACAAACTTTGTTTGATTTGTATCAAAAATTGGAGTGCTCCGACTATTGACGCCCCCCTCACTCCTCCTAAAATTTTTCAAAAAGGCATGC
The DNA here is from genome assembly GCA_949715475.1 of Microchrysa polita. Classification (NCBI taxonomy): domain Eukaryota; kingdom Metazoa; phylum Arthropoda; class Insecta; order Diptera; family Stratiomyidae; genus Microchrysa; species Microchrysa polita. The sequence goes on along the minus strand of OX454415.1, from coordinate 43,252,858 downwards.
CTGTAGCTTCTTTTTAAATTGAGCCAGGCAGATCAAATTTAGTGGGGTATCTAGTCTATGCACCATTATGCTCCCCACCGAAAATTATTACCATCCGATCAAAACCAAGGGTACCCCCCATACAAAGTGTACGAAAATTCTAACAAATTTCACATTTTTTCACTTCTAAATTCTATGTAAAATAGCAAACAAAAAATTTATCTCTTAGAACGTCATTATAACAGTTAATTGTAGTCTTTTGAATGTATGTTCAAAAGGTTGTACCAAGGCGTACGCTACAAGTATCAAAAAATTGGGTTAGAAGGTCAGTGATACCAGTTCTAAGGCTATTTGCGAATATTTCAAGTAACGTGTACTAGCAACATTCAAACCCGGTTTTTCGTACTTGTAAGCCACGCTCTGGTACAAACTTTTGGATATACATTCAGAAGACTACAGTTAACTGTTATAGGGACGTTCTAAGAGATAAATTTATTTTTTCTATTTTAGATAGAATTTATAAGTGAAAAAATGTGAAATTTGTTAGAAATTTGGGTCACTTTGTATGGGGGGTACCCTTAGTTTTGATCGCATGGTAATAATTTTTGGTGGGGAGCATAATGGAGCTTAGACTAGGCAGCCCACCAAATTTGATCCGACTGGCTCAATTTGAAAAGAAGCTACAGGCATGCTTTTTTGAAAAATGTTGGGAGGAGTGAGGGGGGCGTCAATGGTCGGAACACTCCAGTTTTTGGTACAAATCAAACAAATTCTGTTATCAATATATGGACAAGATCGTTTGACGGTAGGTATATTATATCAAGAGTTACAGTGCGAAATGTAAAACTCCAAAAATTTAAATTCACAATAATACATTTGGGTCTGGGGTATAATTTTCTGAGAAAATGTCTAAAGTCTTACACATCATTACAAAGGTAATTTTATGTAGTTTGTTTCATCCTCAGGACATTTCAAGCTCAGACTCATAGTTTTCCAGATATTTTCAAAAAACTGAATTTTCACCTTTTTGCCACCCCCTCCCCCCTTAACCCATGGCGCAAATTGGTGTAACTTTTTACTGCGTATATTAGGCAGTGTATTCAACAATTTGGCATCAAAAATTCCTTTTATTTTTGGATGTTTAGGTTTGGGGCTATTTTGAATCAATTGTACTGGACTATTTATATATTTTTGCCGTCTCTGTTTTCCGGATAAAGATGTTACCAGACTTAGTCCATACGAATTTGAACTCATTTACGCGTGCTAATGTTTTTGATTTGTATAGGAGAGATTTTGCATATTTCGTGAGGTGGTTATTAACGTACACTTTACTCTTTTGAAATCGCTCATACAACAAATTGGCCGTCAGATTCCGTCTCTTAGGCTTGGATTTTGCTAGCCAAGAATCACACTCAGTGTTCGATTGAAACTTAGCAATTATAGACCGCGGAGATCCGTCACTAGTTTTCTGTGCGTTTCGTGTAAGTAAAACAGGTTTTGTCATATCTGAGACTTCCTAGACATTCTCGATACGTGCAAATATGTCATCTAAATTCTCGTTAACTGTCTCAGGAATACCAGCTATTTCTAGTTCGCAACCAGTGTTGCCAATTTAGCCGTTTTCCGGCCAAATTTAGCCGGAAACCGTGCTGTTTAGCCGGAAGAAATTTATAATTCCGGCCGGCCGGATTTTAGCCGGAATTGATTTTCTTCGGCCGTTTTTCAGACTAAAATTATTTTATGAATTTTTGTTTACTTTGAAACTAGAATCCATTTTTCAATATTCACAAACAAAATAATTCGTCGCCGTGAAATTATTTCTACATACACTTATTATCGTGTATTAGTGTATTAGGGTAAGTACCTACTATGTCCACCTATAGGAAAACTTGCATTTACGTCTCCTGGGAAAAATTTGCCGCGGAGACTTGCCTTTTTTCAATAAATTTAGGGTAATGGGTTTCACGTAAACTGACGATATTAGTACCTTGTCTAAGCATGTAATTTCCTAACCACCAATATGCTGAATAATTTGCAAAATGGAAGACAGTTTCTTAGATAAAATTCTCTGCTGAGCAATTCTTGGAACATGGAGGTACCTGAACATTTTTCCATTTTTCAAAGTGTCAATTCTTAACCACAGATAACGCCATCATGCCAGATTAAGTGCAAGGGTGAAAACATTTTAGTGCGATTCATAGATAGTGATTATCTCTCCGGAACTTTGTAGTGTTCAACACTAACGTTGTGCAAGTAGCTTGTCCAGTAGACTACAAAAATTAAATTTAAGTGTGTATGTATTTCGGGGGCAACTTACCAGCACAAAAGCTAAGTGCTGAAGAAGGGGGTAAGTTGTCCCCGAAATAATATACTCACTTAAATCTAATTTTTGTAGTCTAATGGGCAAGCTACTTGTACAACGTCTGACGTCTGACATTATATTTTGTTTTTGGGTTTGTAGCAACAAATTTATCAAAAACCTATACCATTTCCCGCAAAGTTCAAATTTTGGAACATCAATTTCGTATCTTTGGAGCATCGTAATTCCGGAACATCAATTCGTAACTATGGAAAATACAATAAAATTTGGAGAGTTCAAATTCGAAAATGAATGACAAGCTTGACACACATATTTTCGAATGACGCAAATTTATCATCATTAGCACGAGTTCCTAATTACGCAATTGGACAATCATTTGCTCAATAATGACTGGGGACACCATCTGTTGTAAAATTTAAGCACCAGAATGTTTACAAAAATATTAAATTTGTTATCAATTTTTACACATTTCTATTCAAATTCTTTAAGAAAAGTGTGTCCTCAAATTATTTAATTGAATATTCATCAAAATATCGCATTTGTGAGGGACATTTTCACCATTTACACAAACGTCAAAAGTAAATGACGAATTCTAATGACGAAAGCATATTTATCACTCCAATTTCGAACTTTCATCATCATGATGGATTACCGTCATGATGATTTGGATATGTGTATTGGACCTAAAATGGTTAACTTTTAATCAAAATATCCATACATAAATGCGGATGCCCTTGCCCATAGTTACGTATTGGACTTTCTTTTTACGAATTTTATGTTCCACAATTTCGAACCTAATGTGGTTATGGACATGACCGAGAAATTGTTCCTGTATACAACAATTTTGACTAGTTGAGCTATCTAACTCCGAACAAATTAAATTTTGACTCTAATGCCAGCGATTGGAGCATATATGTAATAAAACTAAGAAATCTGCCTAAGGCATAGCTTACGGGTAGTTCTCCAGAAAAGAAATAAAATTATTAAAATCAGTTTTTTACTATATTTTTTCGTAATGTGACTGTTTTGTATGATTTAGCCGGTTTTTTGGCTGTTTTTCTCGCTGAAATTTATTTAGCCGGATTTTTAGCCGTTTTTCAAAAAAATATAGCCGGTTTTCCGGCTAAATTTAGCCGTTTTCTAAATTTCCAGTTGGCAACACTGTTCGCAACACAATTTTTGCTGGTCGACTTGATGAGCGTGTGCGGTCAAATATCTTACTTGACGTTTTAGTTCGGAGTTTTCGCGAGACAATTCTTCGCAGGATTTTGTGAGCTTGTCGATTTGTGTGGTGTATTCAGCTAGTTGAACAGCAAAATCATCGACTTTGCCACAACAGTACTCCAATGATGCGCTGTGCTCTTTGAGGTCATTCTTTATTGACTTTCTTAAAGTGTCGATTTCGCTTGAGAAGTCAGCCCGTAGTCCTTTGATTTGTTGAGCAATATCATCAGACTCGGAGTTTACAGACTTTTTTGATGTATTCGGCAAGCTGTCATTTGCCGTACGGCAAGGATTACAAGTCCATGTTTTCCTTTTTTCCCTGGAGATTTTACGATCTTGAAACTCCGCGCATGAATAGTGAAATAACGCTTTACATTTTACGCATTCAATCGCATCAGCAGCCTCGGTTATGATTTTTTTGCACTTGAAGCAGTTCATGTTGGTGTATACAGTAATTAGTTGACCGACTTACGTTGTTCAACGGTGGGTGATAAATTAGCTCAGATCTATTGATCGAAATCCGGGTGTTGTTGGAATTACGTGGAGTTTGTGCCGGGGTGGATATTTCGTGCGATAGCTGGAAGTTGGATAGTCGGTGCTTCGCTGGACTAGTTGACAGGTGTTTATGGTAGTATCACAGTGCCGATTGAAAATTCAGCTTGTTTACAGCTTGCCACTCAATTAGCGTCCCAAAACGATAGAGATATTATGTCTCCTTAGCAGCGAAGAAATTTGATCCAAAAATTGTTGGTTTAAGATGTTTTTACGTACTTTTAGGTAAATATTTTCCGGAGCTACAAATTTTGTAGCCGTCACCTAGTTTGACGTTTCGTTGCGAAAAAACTAGCTGCATTGTTTTATATAACACCCTACTGCATTAATGGGATAGGCCTTTTAATTAAATTTCAAGATCATATAGATGTATTTTGCAAGATAACCAACATCATGCTCCGTAGCCGAGATCGTTCAGTTGCCTTCCCGTGACTTGGTAAGTGTTATAGAGTAGGTACTAGCAAATCGGATGTTCAATACTCGGCCTGGCCAAATATCGTGATTCTTAAAAAAATCGACAATGACGTAGCGTGGATGGTAAAATAATAAGGGGCTTATAAAAAAAATAGTTCGATCAGATTACGAGTGAAACGAATTAATTTTTTTTATAGGATTGATCCTATTAACCCTTTCATGCCCAAATTATGGATTTCAAGCGGAGAATTTTTCTAACAACATTATGTCGTTCAGTAGGCATCTTTTATGATATTTTCTTGAAAAAAAAAATTTTAAGCGCTATAGTTAACAAATTAGAGCATGATGCCATATGGCATCATTGGGACTGAAAGGGCACTTAGCAAATTCCGTGTGAAAAATGAGATATTTGGTCGGCAAAAATCCTACATCGGATTTGTTTTTGCAGAATGGTTGGTGACGACCCCCAGATTATGGGAAAAAAAGTCCCAACCGATTGGGGGTCCGCAACCTTAAAAAAGGGGGAAAGGGGAAAATGGGGGTCATTTTTCGCTTTTTTGTGAGTATTTCAAAAACGACAAAAGATATAGAAAAATAGTCTGAGAACGAAATAAAACACATAAAATTATCTTTGCAATGATATATAGCACATTAGAGATCTATTCAATGATTCGGCGCTAGCTTAAAAATAAATTAGAACTTTTTCATTTTATACCTTTTTTAAAAGCCCCATAACTCTTGAAAACATTTTAGTTCAGCCGTAAAATTTCGTACAAGTATTCACAATAAGTTTAATATTATTTTGGGAGAAACATTGAGTCGCTCCGATCAACGACCCCCCTTATTCCCCCATTTGAATTTGGTGAAAGGACAAGTCCATAAAGCCCCCCAAAATTAGAGCAGAGTGCTAAATTTTGGTCTATTGCGATTGGAGCTCATAATCACCCCACCCACCAAAAATTAGCTCATTCGGATAAAAACTAAGGGTACCTTCCATACAGCAAGCAACTGGCATTTATATGAATAGGGGACTTGCTGATTTTCCTTTCACGCCCAATGATGCCATATGGCATCATGCTCATGCAAAACCACTTTATAGGGGTTTCCTAAAAAAAAATCGAAAAATCTTTTGATTTTCTCTTACAACAACCTCTTTACAAAATAAAACCATTAAAATGATTTGCATAAAATGATTATTATCAGGAAATATGGGGAAATGGATAAATCAGTTTTTCGGCTTTACGACAATCGTCAAACCTTCTCTAAAATTTCATTAAAAATAACATCCCAAAACCAAAAATTTCCCGCTGAAAAAAATCAACTAGGTATTACACTATTGGAAGAGTTTAATGTCACACAAAAAGCTAAATTTTTTTCTTACCTTTTCTATGAAAAATTATTAAATTTCATGATGCCATATGGCATTGGGAGCGAAAGGGTTAATGAAATAAGATATATCCTATTGGAAAATAACTAGACCATGTGTTTATTTTTAAATGATTCAACTATTAAAAAAAAAAACGCATATTTATCGAGTGAAAGTAATGGTTTTTATATTTATAAAGTAATCTGATTTTACCTATTGACTAAAAATAATGGGACAAAATGCTTAGTTCAATGGGATTTCCCATTGAAATTTTTCTGAGTGTATATACCATCCCTTTTTCAACTCTTACTGAATAATAGAATCTTATCCAACTTTTCCGACGTTAATCTATTTTTTAACAGCTTCTTTTGACAAGTCCCAGAATTCCCAGCGATCTTATCGACAAAAGCCACAAACAAGTTAATTAAACCGTAATGGCCTATAATGACTTTCTTTTTAAAAATTCCAGACATTAACTGCGCGTCTGAGTACATGAATGTTGTGTTCACCGTATCGCCCCTGCTGTTGCCTTTGTCGGACTCCTCTCCTGTTACAAGAGTTGTTCCAAATAGGCTTCACAAAATGTACCTCCGAAATGTCTGATTTTAACAGAAAATGGCCGTATAGAGAGTATACTGCTGCTCGCACATATACACAATGCACATAACCATACAATTACATTAACGCGCCTTACTTGATCCATACCGAATGGAAGAAAACTTGGAAATTCACTAAGTGCCCTATATTTTCTCCATTAATGCTCTACGCCCGTTCTGTGACTTTTCGTCCTCATCTGTACGAGTATGTAGCTGTAGGTAGGTACATTATTATAGTCCTGGCAGACTTCACACATGGCATGTTTCTACCATTGTAACGAAAGAAAGTTTCCATCATCATTGTTGTCGTCGAACTGCAAAAGAGTAATTAGAACACGGCTCGGGAAAGGGCTGGGTTTTTGCCCATCATGCTTTCTACACCTTTCAGTACACTCCTTTACGTATGCAGTTCACAGCAGCCGATTTCGACTGCAATGATTGAAATTCTGTACACCGAAATAGTCACTAGACGGAAAATAGTTCACCACTCCGAACTCCAATAGGATTCGGGATAATTTGGATTTTTGCGTGCGCTTTGTGAAGTCAGCCATGGGTGCACACAGTCGTCAATGACTCTTTATCAATTATTCGGTAGACAGTGCATTGTCCTCGTCCTGAAGTCTGTGAACTGTAATACCGTCAAAGCTTCAACATCAGATATTGCAGCAACGTATAACCAATACGATCCCCACGCAGAATACGTACATATCCTCTCAACTGAACAACTTTGTTACAATTATGTATATACCCACTTGAGTCTGTTGTATTCCTATAACAATTACCGAGCGAAAAATGGAACAAATGGACTTACAAGAAGTATAACAATTTTTTGCACTTCTTTGCCAAGAGTTGAGGCATAGAAAGCCCTTAGCTTGTTAATTGTTTTCCTTTATACTCAAGTTTTACTTTTAGTTCAGAGTTTTTTTTTTTCTTTTTTGCTCGACTCTACAGAGAAAATGAGGTTTTCCCTTCATATACCCATCATGACGTACCTGGAGCCGGAGCGTACCTCGGGTATACCCAGCGCACTCTTCAGTACTTGAGCAGTCGATTATTATGCCATAATCAAAAATAGGCCAGGCTGAAATACAGGTGACTTTTGATGTTGAGGAGAGAAAAGTATAGAAACAGAAGAAGAATTGTAGAACTTGTAAGGAACTTTATGAGTTAATAGGAAGAGTGCAATGATTTGTGTATTTTTGAGATTAGATTGATGCTGTTTTGAAAGGAAAAGGGTAAATTCAGACTAAACTAATTTTTACAATGAATAAGCCTTTTTAATTGTCTTCATAAAGTGAAGAAGGTACTCGACACACAAACACGGTATATCCATGGACTGCAACCTTTAACCTTCCGGCGGGCGCAATACTAATCCTAACACGATCGGGCGCAATGCATCTGACAGATTAAGTTCAGAAAATAGGATGAAACTAAGTTTCTGTATATTCTACACTCTTATTTATTGTTGCATTGTCTTTTTGAAACAGTTCTACGAAATTTTAGAAACAAATACTGGCTCACAAAGTTTGATACCCTTCACATTTTCAATTTTCTAAGAATATTCCGCTTTCAATAGCCTCAATATGTAAAAAACCTCCAACAACTCGACCGCTTAAAAAATGTGAGCTATTTTACTAAAAACACACTATTGAACGATTTGGTGACCCTAAATGTCAACACAACGTTATTTCGCAATGTGAAGAGTATAACAAGTGGAAATTTTCATAGAAAAGGAAAAATAACACAATCGGGCGCAATACATCTGAGAGATTATTTCACTCCCTCCCGCCACTCAGACATATGGTAGATACAAACTGAAAACGGCTTTGGGTAGTTGATCGATAAAGATTAAGCTACTGTGAGTTTCAGATCTCTCCCTTTTCATATCGCTGATTGGCGCAACAAAAACTGGTCACTTAATCTGTCAGATGCATTGCGCCCGCCCGAAGGTTAAAATGGATTTTCGTTCTGTGAAATGAGCCTACACTCTGGCGGATTTGAGTTGCAATTTGGTTCAATGAAATCCATGTTAAATTAAATTTTCGGGGCCGTTCGCAAGTGAGATCAATACCGCATCCGGTACAACCACGATTTGTGTCAATTGTACGATGAGCTAGAAGTATCGAAACTCACGATAATCGCAAGAAGGTGATGGACGCACAACAAATTGACGGAGCGAGGTTGCGTGGACGACCGAGACCTCGCTGGGCGAACTCCGTAGGTGAAGACGCCCACTAGATGCTGGGCTTCCGAACCTGGAGTACAAGGTCACCTAATCGCAACAATTGGAGGTCAACTCTTAAGGCGGCCAAAGACCGGCGCGCGTCGTGCCACATCGATTATGATGAAATCCAATAGTTTTTAGTCGTACAGCACACTTAAACTGTGACCTAGTTCGCCATCATACGTTGTAAGCTTCAGCGATCGCTCTATGCCTTACGCAGCCCCGGGCAAGAGGACAAATTGACTCCCCTTAGGTACTATTCAGATTGATGGTTGGTTGGTAAAAGTGGTGGCTAAAGGCGAGACAGGCCAAGAGCCCAATTAGCACGAAAAGCGCCGTTTTGAGGCCACAGAACTCCGTTCCACTTAAAGGATGGAGGTTACAGGAAATATAATTTTAAGTGTGGAGACGCACCTAGAGTAAGGTGACCAGACTCCTGAAGGCCCAATGCTGTACAGATACTTGCGGAATTCAGTTTTCAGACAAATTTAACCTCCCCCCTCCCTCTTCACGCCGATTTAGAGAAAGCGAAACATTGGTAAATTTCGTAAGGCTTCATAAAGGCTCCAAAATTTGAAATAAAATATTTTCGTGTAACAATGTCGTTTTTCTCAGAGCCTTTACACGGCGGAAGGCAAAAGCGTCAGGTAGGTAAATTCATACTTATGGGCAATAGAGTTTTGTTAAACGACAAAGGAAGAAAATGTCATATATTACGATTCAAGTAATAAGTAACAGTGGGAGAGGGCAACGTCGAAAATAGTTTCCACAGTTCAAAATATTCAAAATTTGTGAGCCTGAGCGTTGGACTAGGACTTTTTAGAGCTTCAAGATGAACTTTTAAAAATACAACAGTGCATAGGGGACACAATTTCCTTATGAAAAATGTATGATTCACTATAATATAACAGTAAGTTCTAGTATGATAATTTACTGACCAAAATTCCATCAAGTATCACAAATTACAACGCCTAACCTGCATGGGTGAGCATAAATAACCCTCGGATGGTTCAGGTAAATTTTACATACGTAAATGGTTCAGTGGGGTCTGACAGACCCCAAGGCAAAAATCGCTCTAAAACTTAAATTTTTGCTTTTTTGGCACAGTGGTTTGAACTAGAAGTAACTGTGAAGCCTTTTGATTAAGTGGTATATAAAAAAAGTGGAATTCCGACAGTAGCTTTTAGTATGTGGAAGAAAAAATTAGGTGGTGTCAAATTTGAGGGTAATTTGAACTTATCACAAATAAATCAATATAAAAACTAAAATTTTAACAAAATTTAATTTTTATTAGTCAAAACGTATTTAATACTAATTAAAAAAGCTAAGTACATCAACATTTTTTAGCTAAGGTTAATATTTTTTCTTAAATCGGGATCCAAAGTTAGTCAATATTTAGAGCATTTTTCTTCACAGCTTTTTCCTCGATGGTCTTCGCAGATCGGCTTTTGCACTCGTTGCAATTGTATTTTGTCTTCCGATCATTTGCTCGTGGGCATAGAAAACATTTTTGCCTCTTTGGGGGACCATCTGACGACATTGGGGGACATGGAGCGTCTGCCCCAAAGGGGGGAGGGGGGCAAGCTGAACAATGCACAAAATGTCTTCAATATTTTGCACTATGCTTCGGAGAATATTGCCCGTTGATTTCCTCCTTCTTAGAAGAGGTTCGTCGAATGAATAGCCAAGTTCGCTGAGGAAGCTTTATGTATTATGTGAAAAACCCACCTAATTATTACGCTCATAAAAGGCATTAATTTATGTCTTGACTTAAAAAACATAAGGTAATGACACAATAGTGAAAGGAGATCCTCATAAATGAAAACCAGGTAAAAAACGGCATAATTTTTAATGAATTGAGTAAAAAAAATAAAAACCCCTAATTCAAAACACCCTAAATTTTCAATTTCTTTCAAAATTAACATATCTAATTTCCCAAATGTACTCTCATTACAAAGATTCAACCTTTCCCGACTGTTATTATTACATTTTATCGTTTTCCAAATAACATACTTTGAAAATTTCCCACAAAACGAAAAATTTACTTTTGTAAAAAAGACATACGTAAATGGTTCGTGGGGTCTGACAGACCCCAGAGCACTTTCAAAGTGCTATAACTTATTAACAAAATCACAAATTCAAACAAATTCATGCATAAATGAACGTATGTGACACATACTTAAATTACATATGCATCAAAATACCATTCAACAAGTTTTTCTATGAAAATTTTAAGATTTAAATTTCTCTGGGGTCTGTCAGACCCCACTGAACCATCCGAGGGATAATAATCTTTGTTACAAGACGTATTCGCGGGTCAGATCACATAAATATGCTGCTGCAAATATACCTTGCATACCGGTCTTCATACCAGGCAAAATTATATGATGCTTCTCACCTCTCAGGTCCTCAACCATGGCCGTACGGTATATCACAACTTATTCCTAGTGGTACTTGAATGATGAATTCCAAACGGAGCATGAAAGACGAGCTGGAGTTTCAGAACCCAGCACCGGGATTTCGATCGCCAGCTCAAAGCTTTTCGAAAGTTACAGCTGTTTAAAGATGCGACCCAAGGCCAATAAAATTCCATTGGGGGTACCAAGGGCAATAGGGGTCTATTTCTCCAATTTTTTATAGGGCGGGGATGAACCGGCCGATATAGAGAATTTTGGGACGCACATTTTGCTGAAAATTTCAGAGTCCTAGCCGTTGCTGTTCGTAAGTTACAGCTATCGAAAGATGCTACCCAAGGCCAATAAAATTCCATAGGGGATACTATTTTTGGAAATATTTTTTTATAGAGCGATGGTGAGCGGGAGGACATGTTTTTTGTTTTGGCTTGATCGATTCAAGAGATAAAGAAAACACTAGGATCAGCATAATTGGATCATGCGTATATTCTAAAAATATAATTTGTAATGGACGGCCTTACAAAACAACACGAAAAGCAGCTGCTAAAATTTAAACATATGTATTTTGAAATCGATGGTGCCGATTCGAAACCTTAACTGCGCCTTTGTGAGTTCCTTGATTCTGCGAATTTCTACAAAAAAAAATTAAACAGATAGTGGAAAATGGGCTATGACTTTTATACTACCATGGTCACTCAGGGGTATATATTTTAAGCAGATAACGGTATAATTTGTGCGAGAGTTTGAAAATGCTTTGAGTCATCAAAGCACACTAAATGAGTCAAAGAGCCGCAGGTGGCTCCCGAGACGCCATTTGTCGACTGCTGATGTAGTGAATTAGGTTTCATGTGTCATTGTACGACAGGTCAAAATGCTGTACGTCTGGTCAGCTTAACCTAGAGCCATCAAGAGAGATTTAGGAAGTGATGCAAGTCCCCTCCTTTCGCCTCCGACGCATCCTCTAGGCGGCCAAAACGCGCACATCCCAACGTTTGGTAACGGGATCTGAAGAGACCTGGGCATTCGCATAGAAAGTGAAACAGAGTTTCTCTTTCATTCGCATTATCGCAACTGCGACATTGGGATTTGTAGGGAACTCGCAGCCTGGCTGCATGGTCCCCCATTGATAATGTCCAGTAATTACCGCTATAAGTCTAGCATTATCCTTACCCGAGATAATGAGAAGAGATTGTTCTTCGGAGTGCTGCCATCGGAATGTCCATGCGCTCCACATAAGAGTTGTTCCCAATTTGGCCAACTCATCTGCAGCTTCATTGTCCTGTATGTTCCGGTTTACGAAGGCACACTTTCTCCAACGTTGTTCAGTGTTTCTTTATATATATATATATTCATACGGATTTCAGTTCCATGATAGCAGCCTGACTATCTGAACAGGTGGCTATGTTTTTGTTATCTTGTATGTTCCCGATTCCGTGACAAGCTTTCATGATTGCAAACAATTCAGCCTGGAGAATTCTGATTCACAGATATTGAGTGTGCCATAGAAAACTCCTGCACCCACACTACAGTCCATTTTGGACCCATCTGTGGAAAGGGAGTGATCGTATTCCCCTGGTAACTCATTCACCCCGTCCATTGGCTACTGGTAGGAAATCTGACATCGAAGTTATTCCCGAAACTTAGTATAGTCACGGCATAGTCCGTTGTAGCTTCGATCGTATCTTGTGACTCTTTGAGCCTGATCGCACTACATTCTTTGATAAAAAGGTTGATCACCAGAAGATGTAGGATTACATTCAACGCATCCATCGGGGATGTTCGCATACCCCCTGTAATGCCAATACTTGCCGATCTTTACACCCTGGATAATTTCTTTAACCCTCAGCTACACTCGCTATTTTTGGCCTACACATATACACTCGTGGGGGACCCAGGTCCCCCATTACCAAATGTGATTTTTAATACATTTAATTTTGGAAATGATGCCAACTCCTAATCTAAAACAAATCATAGACATGTAATAAATGCAAAAATATCATTTTTTGAAGATTTGAAAGCTGCATGTAAAGTTTGCAACTTTATTTATAGAAAGTGGCCTTTTCGCGTGGTACACTTTCAGTGCATACTTCAGACGTCGAGTCAAAATTCAAATGTTATTCCACAAAAAAGTTAAACGGTTTTTTACGTTGTTCACATAATAAGGAATAAAAAATATAACTATAATTTTAAATATAGTTAACAGTCTTGAAAATCACAAGCGGAAAAAAGGGCCAGTTTATCATGTATTTTTCCTTAGAAATTGGTACAGTCGTTCTGCGATAATAGCTACCACCTGTTATTCTTGCAAGTTATCTGCAATTCTTAAAATAATTAAGAAACTATTCTGGACTCAATAGATCGAAAAATAGAGATTGCATTTGATTATGATGATCCGAAGCCATACATGGTTCGACTTCCGGCCCTAGTCCATCAAATTGAAAGATTTTGCAAAAGTCGTCGTGATTTCACTTCGATTGGAATAGTAAAATATATTCTCAATTTACTATAATGTCAAACTCTAATCAAAACTGCAAAATACAAGAAAAAATTTGCTAATACATCGGAAGTCAAAAAAAAAATTTACTTACATAAGTACATTCGTGGGGGACCTAAGTCCCCCAAGAGCTTACAGCTTCTAACCTATAAGCGTCAGACCTGCGCTTTTTCTCTGTTTGCAAGCTCTTACGTAGTGCTACAAATACGTGCTCTACTGAGGGCTGAAAACCAGGATCAGTAGCAAACAGCCTCAGTTTTGTTTTGTTTGAGTCTACGCCAATGCCACAGCTTGTGGCCCAGTTGCGAACCAGCCCATTTTGAATTTTGAATTTTGAATTTTGAATTTTGAATTTTGAATTTTGAATTTTGAATTTTGAATTTTGAATTTTGAATTTTGAATTTTGAATTTTGAATTTTGAATTTTGAATTTTGAATTTTGAATTTTGAATTTTGAATTTTGAATTTTGAATTTTGAATTTTGAATTTTGAATTTTGAATTTTGAATTTTGAATTTTGAATTTTGAATTTTGAATTTTGAATTTTGAATTTTGAATTTTGAATTTTGAATTTTGAATTTTGAATTTTGAATTTTGAATTTTGAATTTTGAATTTTGAATTTTGAATTTTGAATTTTGAATTTTGAATTTTGAATTTTGAATTTTGAATTTTGAATTTTGAATTTTGAATTTTGAATTTTGAATTTTGAATTTTGAATTTTGAATTTTGAATTTTGAATTTTGAATTTTGAATTTTGAATTTTGAATTTTGAATTTTGAATTTTGAATTTTGAATTTTGAATTTTGAATTTTGAATTTTGAATTTTGAATTTTGAATTTTGAATTTTGAATTTTGAATTTTGAATTTTGAATTTTGAATTTTGAATTTTGAATTTTGTATTTGGGACATTTTGGCGAGTCGACTACCTTATACCGAAGCATATCTCATCTACGTTTGACAAGACAAGACGTTCATGCTTAATTTTGTCTTTCTTAAATTTTCAATAAGTCTAACTAACTATATTAGTGGAGGCGATTTCATTTAATTTTTCGACAGGCAAACCACACTCTGACCTCCACCGAAGACCCTGTATTTATGGCAGCTATACACGCGCAACAGCTATCTTTCCTCGATTGTACAAGTGCGTTTATTTATTTTTACACTTGTTTACAAAATTCTGATACCCTTTTCTTCCTATCTTGTCCGGCGACATTTTCGCTATAGAATATTGTCCGTACAACTTCAAATTCCTATCGGACTGACATTGACTGGCATCTGCCCGTCTTAGTACATGACTTCTAATGCTAATTTGTTTGTCCAATATGGAAATTAATTTTTGAAATCCAAAGCACGAACCGTCCGACTAGCGGAAAATTAAATTCCCCAAAGTAATACATTCGGTAGAAAAATATATTCCGCACCACCAGTATCAACGCGCCAAGCCAGCGACAAGGACGAGTTCAAGCTGAAAGAGGTACGGGAGTGTGGTATGGAAATTAACATTCAGCCGGCATAGTCGTGGGCAAAATTAACATTCTATTCAACATCGGATTGACCCGAAATGTTGAAAACATTGTAAAAAGTAGCTGTACGCAAAGCGAAGAGGTATGGCAGTCAAGTGGCAGAGTCTCAGGACAAAAATGCCCGGGAGCATCAAATATTTGACTGCGTTTATTATAATGGGGATAGTATCACCTCGACACGCGAGAGCGTTGAGTTCTTGAACTTCTCTTTGGTAATCAGATATGCAGTCCTTGCAGTCGGTTTGGGGAGTTTTCCTTTTCAACTACGCCAGGGAATATTTTCTATATAGAATGGTCAATAAACTTTGCTTTATTATTGAAACGTTTGGGGAATTTTTTGGTGCGTGCCTGATAGGTTTTGGTAAGAAAGGGGTAGATAAAGGTCCTTATTTTATGAGAGTATAGTGTAAAATTTATGGAGAGTCGTTTTAAACAGAGAAAAAGGTATGAAGACATTTCGTGTTTGAGATTGGTCTTTGTTGCATATCCTGTGATACGGGGTATCCAAAAGTTTACCGTACTACCTACAACTACAATTTAACCTGTTCAAATGAATTGATAGAAAATTTATTTCTTTTTGCTTATACACATTTTTTTTTATTTCGTTTCCAATAAAATTTTATCAAATAATTCAAATCAAATTTTCACCACGTCATCTTGAGTTTATTTCAAGCAAACGGTTACATCTTTATGTTACGATCCGACTCAATTAGCTCCTAAGATCTTAACAGTGTCGTCTCCCGGTCCATAAAAGTAGGTTACACACATTTATGTGCAAATGTTAATCTAATCAGAACAGCACAATGAAGCGGAAACTTTCCCTTAGGTACCATGCATTATAAGGACATAAATGCTATCCTCGTTTTGCTATCTGCACTGGCAAATCTTTATTGAGCTTCTAAAACCCCATGCGATGCACATACATGAATGTGTTCCACATTATATCTATGAATCTGATTTTAGACAATTTTCCTATACTGCTGCTACTACTTCAGCTGCGGTGACTCCTTTCCAGGATCAGTCGCTACAACATACTCTTATATGCACTTCTGTAGGTGTATACCTAGAAACTTTCCTTGAAAATCAAAATGCTTCCTAACAACATTCGCATATAGAAGACGGAAGGAGCACCTATAGATTTTCTTCGGTCCTCCAAAATTTTCTCAGATAAGATCCTGAAAAGGAAACTTTTTGGGGTTGACGTCAACTATACTCTGTACGTACGACGACAATGTGTAAGGTTGCTTGTCGGTGGTGGCTTTTTTCACCGTAGCATAAGTCGTCCGGGGTCGGTAGTAAAATATCTTTTGCTTTTCTCTTGTCCTCGTCCTGGTCTTGGATGTGTACTATATGTCTCACTTTTAAATAAAAAGCTTACTTGAAAGATTTGAATAAAATATAAGACTTTCTGCAGTAATACATCGTCATAAAAAATTTATAGTCATCATAAAAGTTCAAACTCGAGACATTTTCTTCAATATCCTGTTGTAGACGTATACTACACGCTGAATGTCAGCAATAATTTTTGCTCCTTTTATAGTGACAGTGTGGTTAACGTATGTAAGTAACCGTTTCGCGACAGTAAGTGTAATGCGATACATAAGAAAAGTCTATTTGTCAATATAGGAGTGACGTCGCCTTCGTCCTGTCTGAAACAGCTTTATGCAATGACGTTGAATTTCATTTCCTTTAAATAGCAATAAATGTTTAAGTGGATGTATATATATTCATTACAGTGGGTGAGGTGCTCAATATTTTAAAAATGTCAGAAAAATTTGTTCGGAATTTTATACTCTCTGTATATACCATACCCAAAATTAAGTGTTCCGAATTCTTACTCTATTTCCCGGAAACAACCTAATTTAATTCAATCGTTACATTCACACTCCTCCCCATTTTCATATTGATTCGGCAAGCTTACAAGATGCTTTTCACAATACCGTCCCAATCATCAAGTCCTCAATTAGATGCTTGAATAGCATCGTCGTTCTACATTACAAAATACATCCTTCCGAGTTCAGGACCGCTATTGGCAAAATACGTCTCCGTCAAAATCAGTGCAGAGCACCTCTTGGTGTACGAGTATGTTTCTGAAAATGGTTGAAATTCCTTTTCGTGAATATACATAAAAAAAAATCATCCGAAAAAATATCCCATAGTCGAAATAGAATGCAAAGGAGACCAGGACGAGTTTCCGTTGCCAAATTATATTTCGCTCTTACTCCATATTGCCGAATCGAGAGCCGTATAAAAGTCATATTTCCCGAGCGCACAGTGAGTGAAAATTTAATAAACATCTTCGATGATTCTTCCGACAAAAGAGCAAAATGATTGTACAGGATACGCGCCCATTATGAGGAAAATCACTTTACAATCTAATTTAGGAAGGGCAAAAAGATCAAGTCAGAACGAGTTCGAGAACGAAAATCGCATATTTTCAATATTTTTCATATTTTCAAAACACTTTCGTTTTCGGTGAATGATGCTCGTATATATTTTTTAAGGAGCATATTTTCGTTGTTCAGATTCAGCTCGTGGGCGGTGGATGAAATGAAGTCAATGTTGAGTAAATTGACAGAATAGATTGTTTTAGAGGATGGGAGCATAATTTGTGTAGGTTACGTTAGGTTAGGTACAGGAGCCGCCAGATTTGCTCCCAGCGCACTTAGACCAAAATTTGGTCCATTGTGAACATGCCTCTACTAACGGCTTATGCTAGGAGCCAGCCGGTGCTAACAATATATATTGAGCAGTATTGGGCTCACACCTTGAAGGTCATCAGTATCGCAAAAATACCTTGAGCCCAGAAAACGCATCCGTTTCTCGGGCAGGGCGGGACAGTGACAGAGTAAGTGATACACACTCTCCTCCTCTTCTTCGTCATCACGATTTCCACAAAAGTCGCAGAGAGGAATTCGGAGTCTTCTAGCGTGCTCGCCAATAGGACATTGCCTTGTTATTACCCTTACAGGGGCATTCGGTGGCTCAGTGGCAGAGATGTCACTCTATCTTTGAGTTGCCGGTGCGTGGGCATAAAGTAAGAAATTGAAATAGAGATGGAACTCCATATAACATTAAAACCTACTGAACAACATTTTACCTTTGAGTGTGTGCTGTATGTAACGTGTACATACAAGAAGATACCTTCCTGTATGTACACGTTACATACAGCACACACTCAAAGGTAAAATGTTGTTCAGTAGGTTTTAATGTTATATGGAGTTCCATCTCTATTCCAATTTCTTACTTTATGGCGTGGGTTCGAATCCCACTGTGGCCCATGGATGTTTGTGTTATCCATAAAAATGCTCCTACGGCAGCCGGTTCTTCGATGTAAATCGTCCCGGAGCTACCCGTTGTTACAACGGCCAAGAGCTGCAAAGACCCCGATTCAGGAGAAAAAAATCTCTTAAATCGCCACAACAACAACAATTACCCTTACTCTTGTTGATCGAGGCGCCGCGCACGAATGTGTTGATGACATTTTCTGCACGTAGAGTTGCTGTTCTTTGGGTGTCTTTTTTCCAATTCTGCCACACGATATTGACACCGTTAGCATTTGGCTAACGACAAGACTGTGTTTTCATCTCCGCCGCGGACCGCGACGTAAGGTAAGCTGGGCAGTGGTGTCGCACATTCGGCCTACGTGCTCAGTCTCACTAAGCTCTTTTTTTCTTTTCTTTTTTTTCCTCATCGTTTCTAATGTCACACGTTAGAGACCAAAATGTTGCTACCAGCTCCCAGAAGGTTTCGTTAAGAGCCTTGGTATCTGGTAGCCAGGATGACCCGTCAAGGGCAACCTCTTCGTCTGCAGAGGCCCTACGCCATGCACCGGAAGACCCGTCAAAGGCTTCTTCTTCGTCGGCAGAAGCCTTACGCCATGCACCGAAAGACTCGTCAAGAGCTTTCTCGAGTAAGGCTCCATCAATGCCTGGTCCGCTGATTAAGTCAGGTACCAGCAAACAAGATGGTTTGAGAGATCGGCCTCCATGTTCGAATTCGCTATTGGCAAGGCAGGCGTACTATGGCCAGGGGCCAGGTTGGCGGTTGTGGCCAAAGAGGACATCCCCACGCGCCCACGTGCTCGTGTGTAGCTGCCACTTTTTGTGTCCGGTAAGGATCAAATCTTGAGCATTATTCAAATGTGCAATCCAGAAATCCCTACGGACCATTGGCGAATCGTTAAGTTGGACGACGCTGTCAACAATCGCAGGTGGGCGATTTTGCTCATCAATAAGCCATCATTGGTCGCACTAATCAAGTCGGGTGGAGTTGTGATTTTCGGCTTCATTAAGCTAAAACTCAGAGTTTACAAGGGCGACATTAAAAAGGCCTGCAATACGGTGCCCGCCCATGATGAAGAGGCTGCAGATGCCCAGATGCGGAAGGTCTGCCTATGACAGATTCTGAGTCTGTGGACGAGGCTGTGGAAGACGATTGCGTCTCCCTATGCTCAGATCTGGCTGCCCTCGACACTGCGTCTCAACCATCCCCAACAATGGACTCGATCGCATCTGACACGGATGGAGAGGGGAACATTACGGTGATTGAAAAGTTGTAATGGTGAGGTTCCTTCAGATTAACCTTCACCACGCAAAGGCAGCATCAGCTGCGCTTATCTGTCGTCTATTGCATGGTTTAGGCTTAGACGACATCGTGCTTATTTAAGAACCTTGGGTAGCAGACGATCTCATCAAGGGTCTGAAGTTGTCAGATTTTGATAATTTTTACGTTACAGGACAGGGTTCACCGCGATCCTGTATTCTTATCAGGAAAACCATCAAGGCGTTCCTGGTGCCTAAATATAGCGACAGAGATTTTGTGTTAATCTGTCAAGAGTTGTAGGATAAGGTGCTTTGGGTTGCTCCGGTATATATGCCACACGACGGCACCCTGCCTTCCCCAAACCTAAAGGGAGCCGTCGTCTGGTACTAGTGTAATCCTGGGATGCGATTAGAATTCGCATAATATTGTCTGGGGAAGCTCGGACACCAACGAACGAGGTGAATTACTCCTTGAATATCTTTTGGGAACGAATCTTCTTATTTGCAGTATAGGAAGCGAGCCTACTTTCGTTACAAGAAACAGGCAGTAGGTGTTGGCTATCACTCTGGCATCGGAGGATATCCTGCATTTAATAAACGACTGGAGAGTATCGGCGGAACATTCTTTATCCGATCACCGATATCTACAGTTCAGACTTGCTGTGCGCCCTGGAGGCGTCTCCAGTCATCCTAAACCGGAGGAGGACTAACTGGCAGAGATTTCGTGACTCTCTGCTCACAGGATTACCTTCCATTCCAAATATTTCAAACAATGGACAAGATCTGGACAATATGGTAAACCTCTTCACTGATGTTATAAAAACTGCGACCACTGCTTCGTGCCCAGCCGTTTCACGGTCGGGCAAGCAAAAACCTGCTTGGTGGAACTCTAAGAGCTAAGAGCTACGTGTAGAAGAAGTTTCAATAGAGCTAAGGCCTCAAGGCTTGAATCGGATTGGAACTCATACAAAAGGCATCTCAGCGCTTTCAAAAAAGAGTTAAGAGGAGCTAAGCGCACAGCCTGGAGAAGTTTATGCGAACACATTGAAGGGTCTTCCGAAACATCTAGATTCAGGAAAGTCTTGGCGTCTAACCCATCTAGTCCAAGCTTTCAAAAAGAAGACGGCTCTTGGACGTCGTCAAGCATTAAAACCATCGAATGTCTGTTTGACACTCATTTCCCTGGTAGTTCAACGGCTGCTTTACCTGATCTACAGACAGTTCGCATAGAGCCATGCGACACGGAATCCATACTCAGTCATGAGAAAGTTATGTGGGCCATAAACAGTTTTGAGCCCTTTAAATTGACTGGGCCAGATGGCATTATTCCTGCGGACCTACAACAATGTGCAGACATCACTTAACTGTGGATGGAGCGCATACTTACAGTGTGCCTAAGGTTGGTACATATTCCACACAGCTAGAGAGAGTTACTTTAATTCCATAAACGGATAGAAGTTCGCATGCGAGTCCAAAGGACCTCCGGCCCATTAGCCTTTCATCGACTATCCTAAAATTATTAGAACGACTAATTGATGTTCACATACGAACGGTCGTCCCTGATAATCTACTATCCATGTCACAACATGCATATTGGAAAGGGAGATCGGTTGATACAGTTCTACATTCGCTGGTCAGTTATATTGAAGCATCTCTTCATAATAAGGAATATACTATGGTTGCGTTCCTTGACATTGAGGGAGCCTTCAACAATATTAAACCCAGAGCAATAACAGATGCTATCATGAGCCTACAGGTCGAAGGTTCAATTTGTACCCTTCTTAATAAGCTACTCACTTCTAGGCGTATTCATAGTAGGTTGAGTTCGTCTTCTGCTAGTAAATATGTTTGCAGGGGCACTCCACAGGGAGGTATTCTGTCTCCTCTACTTTGGAACGTAGCGATTAATCAATTGCTCTTAAATTTGGAAAGAATCGGATGTAAAGTAATCGCTTGTGCTGATGATATTGCTATCACCGCTAGAGGCAAGTTTCCTGACACACTTAGCGGACTTTTGGAGAACGCTCTGGCTATCCTAACAGAATGGGCAAGTGTCAGCGGGGTTGGGATTAATCCAGCCAAAACGGAGTTAGTCCTGTTCACAAGAAGGCGTGTGATCCCCACTTTTAACCTCCCTAAGCTAGAAGGCATTCAACTTGGATTCTCAGACAAGGCCAAATTTCTTGGCCTTATCTTTGAACAAGAAAAAAAGATGGAAACCTAACATCGAAGAAAGGGTGAACAAAGCTACGGTGGCACTGTACTCGTGCAGGAAAGCCATCGGAAAAACCTGGGGCATTCAACCAAAAGTTGTATATTGGATGTATACAGTTATTGTGCGGCCTATTCTGCTCTATGGCGTTAGTGTGTGGTGGACCGCACTTAGCACAGCTGCCTAGGGATGTCAAAAACCGGACGGTAAGTCCGAAAACCGGTACTTTCGGTTTTTTCCTACTCCCGGTTTTAACCCGGACGGTTGTTTGTCCATCCGGTTAAAACCGAGAAAACAATCCCTTCAAAATTCTTCCAATTTTTTACATTTTCTTGATTTTTCAGTCAGCAATTCTATTACTTGTCCCTTATGAAAAATTTCGTTTGGAAATTTCAGCCCTTTAACATATTTTCGAACACTCTCCTTATTGCTACAGGGTGCGCCAGAGAAACTTACTTATTTGAAAGGTCAATAAAACCGAAAGTACTTCACATATGGTTTTAATTCTTTTTTTATTTAAAAATGCAATATCCCAATTTTTTTTTCATACAATCTTGAAAATGACAACGGTCAAATGGCGACCCCCATTATGCATACACTGATTAAAACAGCTTTGGTTTTTACAATCTGGTTTGTAAAATTTTGGACAACCCACAACCACTTGGCTGTGGAATGCTCTTGATACCATCATCAACGGCAACAATATTGTCTAAATAGATAAATAAATATTTATGGGCGAATTGAATTTCAACTCAGACTAAGAACTTTGTTTAATTTATTCGTTAACCCGACTGCATTTGACGCCTTCCCGAGAGCTATATCGCTCAGACCGTTGATTTTGTGCGAGAGTACTTAACCCGTATTTGCGTAAGAGCTTGCAAACAGAGAAAAAGCGCTGGACCGCAGCTTATAAGTTAGAAGCTGTAAGCCCTTGGGGGACTTAGGTCCCCCACGAATGTACTTTCGTAAGTAATTTTTTTTTAACTTCCGATATATTCGCAATTTTTTCTTGTATATTGCAGTTTTTATTAGAATTTGACATTATAGCAAATAGTCCAATTGAAGTGAAATCGAGACGACTTTTTCGAAATCATTCAATTTGATGGACTAGGGCCGGAGGTCGAACCATGTATGGCTTCGGATCATAAGAATCAAATGCAATCCCTATTTTTCGAGCTTTTGAGGTCAGAACAGTTTCTTAATAATTTTAAGAATTGCAGAGAACTTGCAAAATAACAGGTAGCTGTTATGGCAGAACGACTTTACCAATATCTAAGTAAAATATTTATGAAAAACTGGCCGTATTTTCCACTTGTGATTTTCAAGATTGTTGACTATATTTAACCTTCCGTTAGACGCAATGCATCTGACAGATGCCTCGCATTGTTTTTTTACCATAACTTCTTTTGTATTGCGAATTCCACTTTGTAACTTAGAGTAGCTTCGTATACCGAGTACGAAAGCATTTTAGTCTGAAAGTGATAATTGTGGGGTCCTTTAGCTTTACGTGGCAGGCTCGAGCATCTATTAGATGCATTGCGAGCACTCGTGTAAGTGATTTGAGCGTGTAATTGATATAGGCGCAGCAGTATACAAAAAAATAAAATATTTACTACAAGTTGAATACTTTTAAAATTACACTATTACAGCTTTGTTTTACCATTGAAGTCTATTTTAAAATTTAGTTATGCTCAGAAAGCTGTAAAACTGCAATTATGTATGACAATTCCCAAAAATCTCATTTTTGTAAGACTTTTTCTTAACAAAAAAAATATTATTAACAGACCCATTTTCTTCTTTTGATATTGACTATTGGTATGACAAGGCTTCAAATATTCAGATAATGAAGAAAAAATCCTTATGAAGATATTTATTACCTTACAACAGGATGACAAAGTTGGCATCTAATAGATGCATTGCGTCTATTCGTGTTACATTTTTTATTGCGACTAACGGAAGGTTAAAATTATAGTTATAGTTTTCATTCTTTATTATGTAAACAACGTAAAAAGCCGTTTACTTTTTTTGTGGAATAACATTTGAATTTTAGACTCGACGTTTGAAGTATGTACTGAAAGTGTACCATGCGAAAAGGCCACTTTCTATAATTAACCCATTTCTTCCCAAGGATAGAAATAAGCTAAATCTATGAAGTTTTTTGGTAAATTCCAATCAATTGCAAAACAATTAAGAAAAAAAAATTTTAAAATTTTAGTAAGTGTTACCAGTGGCTCCCAACGTAATGTTGCGTTGACGCAACGTTGGGAGTTTCTTGGTAAAAAAAAAATGTAAACGAAAATTTAAATTTTAAGCTTCTGTGTTGAAAAAAATTGTTGGTTTATATGGCGAATAATAAATTTAGTGATAAAATCCTGAAACACTCACTACAGCGGTATAGATGACATTTTTTGCAAATTTTTGGCAGGTTTTTCGTACAACTTATCTAGTTCAAGGCCGCAGGATGTGTTGGTGACATCCTATTTCCAGATCTGCTTTTTTGTTGAGGTAATGAGATCAGCATCACGCTCAGCAGTGTTATTTATCCCCATAAATGGGTACTCGTTTAAGATCTGAGGGAGATCCTAGTCCGTCACAAGCTCGTGAGGACAGTTCTGCCATATTTTGCTTGGTTACATCTGAAATTTAAAAAATCATTGCAGAATTTCATACAATGGCATATCCAAGGAACATATGGCAGACCTATGCATAATAAATAAAAATTAATTTCAATATAATGTAAAGCTTTCTGAAAATCGTTTGAATCATCACTATACGCAAAGACTAACTAATAGATAAGGCCATTTGTATTATAATAGAGGTCGGCTTTGTAACGGATGTCGCTTGTTTTTGGTATTTTCTATTTCAGATTTGAACAGGTATATTACAATGTAGGTGCTTAAGTCATTAGCCAAAATATATATAACTGCTCAACATGTACACTGCTAGCCACAATTATCGCCGAGAGGTCTGTCTTACAACCTTTTAGCGATTCTGGATTGTTGCACAATTCCTTGTGACAAAAGCAAAATAGTAACTTGGCTAGAAATAAATATGTTCTTGCGTCCAGTGCAAGAGAAAAATTTACTACAGGAAAGTTTAGCAAACATTTACTTAGTAGCTCTGTTCTAACAAAACTGCCCTTAAATAGAAAAGGTTTCTGATCCCATACTTGTTGACTTCAGACCATACCGTGGAGTGAATACTGTACCAATAGTTTCATGGACTTTTCAGGGTACATATATTCACTACAAAGACTCCCTTTACCCACTGTAGAAATCCTTGAAACATTTTTGGAAATATGAAATATGTATTTGGAAAATGGCTTTATACCAACTGACAAGTATCTAGCTGTCATTGTCCCGCAACTTATTTTATTGTTTTCTTTTCCTCAATGAGACACATGTGACTCACAAAAGAGTACTGGATATACCATGTGTTGCATGTGTCTCGTAGATAGTAAGGCTTTTAGAACTCATTTTAACACATTTATGCCCAGAACTATTTAGGTCGGAATATTTCGATAATTTTCATAGAGTTGTACTAAAATGCTTCAAGATGCATGGGAAAAATACTAAAAAAAATAATAAATTGTTGCATCCTGTAATATGTGATGGGTCGTTAACGACCCGTTGGGCAAATAAGGGTTTCAATTGAGAAAACTTTTGCTGGTGACTAATCATTTGTTTTCTTTTTTTTTCTGGAATTCAGTTAAATTAAACATTTTTATCTTAAAATATAAACGAAAAGTGATACTTATTTTATTTTTATTCTTATTACTACTTAAATATTTTGGTATTGTAGTCTTTGAAACCCTTATCATGGAGTGGAATCTCAAATCTGTCGCATGCTTTCGTTGTTTTATTAGAACATTCGCGGCGTCTATTTCTTGGAACGCCCGTGATAATCAAATGTTGGGTTGACGTGGACGGGGAAGGAATTATTGCATTACTTTGAGGGCCGGTTGAACGGGATGGCTTACCGTAGTTGGACAACAAATTTCGGACTATTTGCCTGCGAAACTCTAAGTTGTCATCTTTATAACCAAATTGACTAGCTAGCATCCAAGCGTTAGTTACATAGACATCTACCATCCAAAGCCATATTGGGAAATACCATTTTTCCCTCTTATTTTTATTCTATAGTTCGAAATATTATTGTCCATCAGGTCGACCCCACCCATGTATTTATTGTATTGCGAAATTACGTGAGGTTGATCTATTTGGATCTTTCGTTTCTCTTTGACAGAGTACCGAGTAGCTTTTCGAAGTGGTTCAATACCATGCTCATTTGATAAGATAGTGACAGCATTGTTATCTTTCCATTTAATGGCTGCAATTTTATCGTTCTGGTCAAGGGAACTACAATAGTAGCCCCTATGTTTTTTCATGATAATTTTCTTGTCTTCCAACGGACACTTTTCTGTCCTATTTTCGCGGACGGTTCCCGTGCCACCAAATCCCATGTCCCCAATTGCCGATAATAACTTCAAACTTGTAAAAAAATTATCAAAGTAAAGCGAAAACTCTGTTTCCGGAAAATTGTCTCGCAAGATATTGGCAAAGTTTAAAACGACACTTTCTCCTAACCCATCATTCTTATTAGTATTTGTAGGCTGTCGACCTTGATATATATCGAAGTTGAGGCAGTACTCATTAGGCAAACCCATTACCCACGCTTTGTAGCGAAATCTAATTGGTTTGTCGCGAATAAATTGTTTGCAGCCATTACGACAAAAGTAGGCGATCATAGACTCATTTATCGAAATTTGACTTTCAATTGGGGCAAAATGTAAAAACTTTGAGTTTAATTTTTGAATGAAAGGTCTTACTTTGGCTAATTTATCATTTGCGGCAGGATTGTTATTGTCTGCTGCATGGAAGAATCTAAATATTTCTTCAAACCGATTACGTCTCATAGACTTTGTTACTAAAATATTGTGCGTATCCTCAGCATTTTCCCAATAAAGTCTGCGTCTTGGCAATGGAACATAATCACTTAGAATTAAAATTCCTAGGAATACATAAAACTCCTCAATATCTACCGAAAGATTATGATTTTTTATAGCGGCATAATTTGTCTCTCTTATCAAATACTCTATAATATCTCTGCTCATATAAATAATTTAAAAAATTCACATGGGTGGCTTTCAGAAGTAAGTGGTAAACCCGGCAATTTAGGTGGACCGGAATCAACACACATTGTTGGCAAATTTATAATATTAGACCAATTTCGTGTCGTCTTTCTTGATTTCTTTATGGGGGGTTGCTGGGTTGATTCAGTTTCGTCTTGGAACACTTCGCTATCATTGTCGTCAACATGATTAAATCGTGCTTCAGCAAAAGCATTTAGTTGACCTCTATTGAGTCTATCCGGATCGTCACAATCTTCTTCCCCCGAATCAGAATCTGTGTCCCAGCCACTACTATCTGGAGGCAATATATAAATATCTTCCGGTAAATCGTAAACACTGTCAATTCTTTTTATTTCTTCCAAGATCTCAGCCGTTGTGAGTTATTTTTTCCTAGAAAAGAAGTTTGGCATATTATAGCATGCGATGTGCCCAACGGGTCGTTAATGACCCATCGGAAAGTAACGGTCTATCTATGGCATGTGTAACATTAATTCAACTGTAATTTTGTAATATTACAAAAATATTACCCGTGCCTGAACAAATAATACAGTTTTAAGTAATATTGTTCGCCATTTCAATATAAAAAAATAAATAACAGGCGCGACAATCCAGCATTGGACTAAGGCTCAGGATGTGTTAGTGACATCCTATTTCCAAGATCTTATCTGCTTTTTGTTGAGGTAATGAGATCAGCATCACGCTCAGCAGTGTTATTTATCCCCATAAATGGGTACTCGTTTAACATCTGAGTGAGATCATAGTCCGTCACAAGCTCGTGAGTTCGAAAAACACCATGGAACACGGTGAGATTCGAACTCATGAGCCTGTGCACCGAAGGTGCGCGCACTAACCGCTAGACCAGCCAGACTACATTCAATATACTTACACATTTTTGAGAGAGGACATGTTGCATGTGCTATCAAGGCTCTGCATTCAACCACACTCGCCAACGTCTAGACTGGAATGACCCGTTGTCACTACAAGAAAACGTTGCGTGGATGTATGGAGATTATATAGATAACAAACTGGGAATTGTAAGTTCAATGCATTTGAGTGTAAAAAAAATTTTCTGAGATGGGTCGATAACGACCCGTTGGGCATAAATGGGTTAAGATGTTGCTGATGCGAAACCTCCGTTACATAGCAGGAAAATGTTTTGTTCTTTATGCGTTTACCCCAGTGTTACTGTACCGGGAAACTCCCAACGTTGCGTGAACGCATCACCTTTATTTAACACATGCTCCTGAAGCAAGGACCAACCTTTTTCCAAGACCAAGTTAAACTAAATAATTAGCAATTGTTTGCCGTATAGAAAGTGCATTTGGATATTGATTTTAAGACATCTAAATATTTTTAAAATTGTTACAAAAAATGTCCTAAAAAAACATGTTATTCCTTTCTCTTATATCCTCAAGGACCCAATCGCTGATTCACTATAACAAATATGCAGAAATAGAGCCAAGAAATGCCCATTAAAAATTACATGATCCCTTTTCCATTTCAATTTAAATTTGGTGGTGCTTACAGAGGTCAAACTTCGTTGCGTATACGCAACGCTGGGAAGAAATGGGTTAAAGCTGCAAACTTCGCGTGCAGCTTTTAAATCTTTAAAAAATTATATTTTTGCATTTATTACACGTCTATAATTTGTATTAGATTAGGAGTTAGCATAATTTTCAAAATTAAATGTATTAAAAATCACATTTGGTAATGGGGGACCCACGTCCCCCTACCATCGCATATCCTGCCCAACTTCGTTATAAACTTTATTGTGGGATTTTCCTCTCGTTCAGAGGAGGGTTAGGTAGGACTCCCGATGTCATTGTAGAAGCGTAGAGGAGCAGCTAGGTTCAGCAGCTAGATAGATCAAATAAAGAGGATGGAGAAGCATCTGAAGTGCTTGCGCTCCTATTTGGAAGAGGAAGAACAGCTTGAGAGCTTGGGCTCTTATTTTAAGGAAGAGCATGTATCCATAAATATCTCCAGTCGACTGACGGATAATGTTTCTTTCAATGACTGGATGCTGTGGATGTGAGATAATAGGCTTCTTGGTTTGTTTCGGCAGGAGATGCGATCCTGTAGAACCAAGCAAAGCCAGAATTTAAAACCGGCATTGATCTCGCAAGGGGAATATGCAGTCCAAAAGCCAAAAATAGCACTGAATATAGATGAGCTACGGTGTAAAAAATGAAATCGGAGACCAGTAGATTGTAATCAAAATCACCAGTGAAAGTTTAAGCACGTTCAGTTTCCATTTTTCGTTAACGTGCGTAGAAAATCATTACCGACTGTCCTTTCCTGAAATTTGGCTCTAAAATTTATAAAAAATAACAGGGCACTCGTTTCACATCTGTGAATGAGATTATTGTCCACCAAATAGGTCGTCAGTTCGAAAATCACCATACACTGATAGGTGCGATTCAAAAACCAAACCTGAACCATAAACTGAGTTCGCTCACTGTGAGTTTCGCACCGAAGGTGCGTGCACTTACCATTACACCAGCCGCCTACTCTAAAATTTGCCTAACAATATTTACGCGACCGACGATTTCAACTCCTAAGAAAATTATCATGATGTTGAAAAATTTTCGGGCTTGCACAACCCCCCCCCCCCTGAACGAAATCCTGGCTACGCCGATGTCTATTTCTTCATTGATATGATATAAATGTATGTACCATTTATTCCTATATGCGGGCGAGGAAGCATTTGTGTCCGTTTACGGTCCTTTCTGCTCAAGCAACAACAACGCATTGGTCTCGGCGATGACACGATCCAAGATAGAGCTGCCTGTAGAAATATGCTGAGATATTACCGCCAAAACGGGCGATATGGCTACACCGCAGGTCGAGCAACGCGAAACCATGGAGCGGTATAAAGAACGAGGCAAGGAAGAAGAAGACGGTCCTTTCTGCTCAATATGTTTCCTTATGTTTTATATATTCCAGGGACACTATGCATATTCCAAAACAACAAAAATTAGCCCTAGGTAAATGTTTCGTTTTTGAGGCCCAGCCCATATAAGTTTTGTTTCATTGTGGCTTTTCTGAATTTCATAAATAAGCTGGACTAAAAACAACCCATTTGTTACGTTATCAACGGATTGGTCAATTGAATCTCTGAACATAAAATACTTCCAGTGGTTTGCTCAAATTACATTGCTATTCCGATAAAATTGCAATCTGATTTCCCGAAACTAATATTTTATTGTTTTACTCAGCCCTATCTATGTTTGCAATTTGTCTTGAATGCTTTCTTATCGCATAATGAATCAATTTGCTAATTACAAACATTCGAATGTTTTCCGTTTAAGTATGTCTATTTGCACTTAAATCATCCATTTGTCATTTGAAACGCATCCGTAGGTCCATCCTGTTTCGATTCCATTTAATTTAACTATTATAGGTATAATTAAATACTTAAAACAAAGTCTCTACAAATAGGAACTAAAAGCTAATTTTCAGTTCACTCTGGGTTCCAATTTATACACAGAAATTGAAAATATGCTCCTCCCGCATGCATGGAGCCAGAGGACGAGGAGGGTTACAAAGTTTGATGATGATTTTCATTTGGCATGGCATAGTCACAGTCAAAGAACATAATTGTTTGTTTTGTCAATAGCATATATGTAATACTCCCTCACTTAATTGCCGCGACCTGGGGATTCCGCCCGCGTAGCTATGGGCCGACCCGAACATCATAACATTTTATTGACTCGTTGTCTGGGATTTTGTCGAATTTGTTGAGTTTCTATTTCCATGTTTGTTTGGCCGAGATTACCATTATACGAAAAACATTTGAAATCATCATATACAGCACATTGGTTTTTGAATGATTTTCCAAGTACGTGTAATGTTAGTTTCAAAAGCCACATGAAATTGAATTTTATGGTTTGGACAGATTATTTTAAGAGGTTTTAGGCTTTTACGAGTTTCCAGGAATATTGGAAAATTTGTGAAAATAATTTTGAATTTCTATGTTGTTGAAATTAAATACGCGTGATAACTAATTTACACAATTTATTGTAACTATGGATTTACAAAAGATTTAGGCCGGACCCGATGGATACGTGTTGACCGCTTTGCGATTGAAAACGCAAGACCGGCTCGTCGTGCCAGCTCGGCTACGCTACACTCAAATGACGTCCTCTTCATAATCGTAACTTTATATACATACATAGTCGTAATTAATTTACAAGAATTTACTATCAATATCAATGTCATCGAAATGTACGTTACTTAAAATTTATTTTTTTTAACAATTCAGTCTTAACAATTTAATTTCTTAATTTCGCACAAACTAATTCGTTATTATACATATTCCAATTCAATACAATTTCAAAATAAGTAATAAACGTTAACCAAATACATTTTTTTCTTTTCATGATCTATTCATTCGAGATGGGTCTCAGGCTATGAATGAGGAATACGCCCTCGAAAACACGACGGGATTGTTGTTCTATATCTTTAATTACGTAGCGATCGGTATCGAGAATTTTGACGACTTGATAGGGACCTTTAAACCGAGGTCGTAATTTTCGCCCGTAGACGGCACTTCAGCCCTCACCAAAACCAATTGCCCAATATTCAATTTAAATGCGGTGTGTATAGTTTTGTCGAAATGTAGCTGTTGTATGAATACATATTGAAGTACACAGACAGCCTCATCGCTTCACGATTTTTTTCTAGCAATACTTTTACTTTATGGTTAAGCGACGAATCTTCTTCAGTATTCAACAGTTGGATCTCCCTAGTGAGAGGATTATCCTAAAAGCCTACACATTGGTGTCTGAATACTAAACTGGCTGGTGTCTGTTGTGTTATGCGTTGTACCACCGCCGTCTATATATTAAGGCCGCAATGTAGACTCGTAAACGTCAAATCCGCAGATTAAATTGCATTGCATTGTTGTTGCTTCTCATGACATTGTTGTTGTTTGCCCGTGTCCGACCAACAATCTAATACGGATCCATGACGTCATTGTACAGCTGAGTTGCGGCTATGATATATCTAGATGGCGTTGGTTGTACGTACGGAATTATTAAGCGTCCAGTGTACTTCCCCAAGTTTCTTATCCCAATCCATGCAATCGAGCTCTTTCGATATAGAGCCAAGAGAGGCCACAATACTTTTATTTAAGCGTTCCACCTGGTCATTAGCCCTAGCGGTACGACTGGCAATCTTGACATGAGTAATTTAAAGACCATCACAATAGTTTTCGAATTTCTTAGCAGTAAATGCTGTTCCACGGTCGGTTATTATTCGCACTGGTTTCCCGTAGTGAGATATAAATTCGTTAAGGCACAGCATTGTCTCCTGAATGTCAACATTTAAAACTGATCTTAGGAATACATATTTCGAGAAACCATCTATCAAGACGAATACATTTTCTTTGGCTTTTCGTTTTTATAAGGGGACCTAAGTGGTCAGCATGTACGGTATGGAACGGTTTTCCCACTTCTCAAGAGGGTGTAGAAACCCTGGCTGTTTACGACTCGGTGTTTTATAATATAAACAATTGATGCAAGGATTTATGTACTTGGACACTTCCTCTTGCATTTTAGGAAAGTAATAACATTGCTTTAGTCCTTTAGTTTATGTAAAGTCTAGATGGGCTAAATTTCTATGAGTTTCAGCAATAAGTTCATATCTAAGCTCGACTGGCACAAATAGCCTAAACCTATTCTTAGTAGTATTGTAGACTCGCTCCCTGCACATGGTAAATTTTTCATGAGTTTGAGCATCCCCAGCTTCGAGTTTACTTCTAACCTCTAGAATTTCCGGACTTTGCCTCTGCATAGCCGCAATCCAATTATTAGTAATACTAATACTTAAAAACGTGTAAACTATCAGGAACTAAGTTCTTCTGGGTCTCAAACGGGGTTCCTACTTAAACTGTCAGCGACTACGTTCTGTGTACCCTTATAGTACTCAACTGAATAGGTAAATTCTGTAAGTCTCATAAACCACCGTGCGATTCTGCCCTCCAAAAGTTTTAGACTGTTACAATCTGTTCTTATCACAAAGTAGATGCCAATATGGTATACATACTCTAAATTTTTTCAATGCACTTACTATGGCAAGTGCTTATATTTCAGATAGATAGATAGATAGATAGATATAACTTTATTAAATTCATTTGCTTTGTGCTTACAAACTTATATTTTAGAGGTACAGACTAATTAAATTTCTTTTCATCTATGTATATTGAATTGCTTAGCATAGGCTGATTGATTTTTATAAACTGCTTATATATTTAGAGAGATACAAGGAAATGTTACAAAAAACCTTGTTTTTGTATTACTTATAACTATAACTAATCTAACTAGCCTAAATAAACCTAACTTAGCCTAAAACTCAGGTTAAAAGCATTTGCATCAAGCAGTATTAGTAATTGCGGCATTAACAAAAAGAGGATGATTTGCGTTCTTGTATTGGAAGTTAAATGTAAGTTTATCTATTACGTCCTGAATATATTCAACTCCGGCAATCTTATGCAAATATCTTGTAGAAAAATACATACCTTGATTTGTTTAGTATGATCTTAAGACACTTATTTTGTTGAGTTTGTAATCGGTTTCTGTGGCATTTAGCGCATCCACCCCAGACAGCAGCACCGTACGTTAATATTAGTTGCATTACTACTTTGTAAACAAGCAGCTTATTGTAGATGTTCATTTTCGAGTTTCTGTTGATCATGGAGTATAATGACCGAAGACAATTTGTCGTTTTTTCGCATATGTCTTCGATGTGACTAATATAAGTTAGCGATTTATCTAACCTTATGCCTAAGTACACAATGTCTATACTCCAGGGGACATTCTGTCCTAGGAAGTCGATGTTTCTGTTTGGGAGATAACTACTTTTTCGTTTTCTAGTGAAGAAAATCGACTGAGTTTTCTCCGAATTTATTTTTATTTTCCACCGAAAGTAATATTGGTAAAGCGATTCTAGTTTAGTTTCTAGAGTACTTAATATCATTTCCGGATCGCTTGACTTCGTGTACATACATAAATCGTCTGCAAATAGTGCAAGTTCGCATCGGTCATCATGAGGGATATCTGATGTATAGATATTGAAGAGAGTGGGGCTTAGACAAGAGCCTTGAGGTTCGCCTGCAGGAACATGCTTATTAACTGAGTAACTATTATTTACTCTGACACAGAAGGATCGATTTGCTAAAAAGGATTGGATCAATTTAGTTAAGTAAACTGGAAAAGAGAACTTAATTAGTTTATAAATCAAGCCATCATGCCATGTCGCATCGAAGGCTTTCTCTATGTCGATTGTGACCATACCAACAGAAGCTTGGTTTTTGAGGGAGTGGTTAACGAATTCTGTAACTCTGTGTAGTTGGTGACTGGTAGATAATCCCTTTCTAAACCCGAGTTGAATTTTGGGAGTAATTGGATTTGAATCTAAATAAGTTTGTATTCGCGAGAGGATGATTTTCTCAAATAACTTGCTGAAACTAGGTAATAAGCTTATTGGCCTATAGCTTTTGGGAGATTGCGGGGATTTACCTGGTTTTAAGATTGACACAGTGACAGCTTTCTTCCAATTTAAAGGAAAGTATCCTAGCTTAAAACAAGAATTGAAAATGAAATTCGAATAAATTATTCCCGTTTTGGGTAATTCGTTTAGCACTTTATTCGGAATTTTATCTATCCCAGGGGATTTGCGGGTTTTTAATTTTTTAATATTTTTAACTATTTCCCTCGGTTTACACAGACAGTTTGCCGGTAAGGTTGCATACAGAGGCAATTTATTAACTGTCGTTTTTATCAATTCGTTATGGATTGCATTTCCCATATGCTGCGTCGTCAAGTGTGCTGAAAAAAAGCTTTCGGCAAGGAGATTTGCTTTTTCGGCATCTTGATGGATGAGCCTACCGTCAATATTTTTTAATGGAGTCGTATAACGCGATTTTTTCATTTTTAGTGCCTTTTTTAACTTCCAAACGTTAGAAGAACCTTTTGGCAAGCTAGACAACGTTCTACTCCATGCCTGGTTTCTCTGTAAAATTATTCTGTATCCAATCAGTTAGTTTAGGTGCGTTATTTGACATTTATAGATCCCATCCCGTGTCCGTTGCCATCGTCGCCTTAACACATTTCGTTGCTGAATCAGGGACCTGGTTACTACGTCTATTTCGGGTGCTCTATATGTGGTGGCATATGTGGGTGTTGATTGGGCTATTGCTGATGAGATGTTGATATGAAAAGTTAGGATCATTTCATCTACTTTATTTGTATCGTTCATGCTACTAAGATCTAGTTGGTTTACAGGAATTAATTCATCAAGCACTGAACGGAAGTTCAACCAGTTAGTTTCCTTGAAGTTTAATACTTTATCCGGAAGGTCTGGCTGGGGAGAAGAATGTGAATAGATTTTAGAGAATACAGGAAGTGGGTTGATGATAAAGCATTAAGCACAGTGGGCTCCGATATATTGATGTTTTCATGAGTTATTATAAGGTCGAGGTAAGATCCTCGGCCTTGGGGGGAATAGAAAGAAGGTTCATTGGGTGGATTTATTGAGATATTTTGTCTTGATGCGATATCATAAAGGATCTTGCCAGCTTGGTTGGCTCTACAGCTACAGCACTTCGAAAATCGGTGCCTTGAGTTAAGATCACCACACAATATAAACGTTTGGTTTGTCTTTGTAAGTGCCTTAATATCATTACTATACATTTTAAGTTTGTCGCGATTTAATTGACGAATATTTCGATTCCTCCTTGGATGTTCTCCTACTTTAGTAGACGATCGGATGATTTTCCCATCACTCTGCCCAAGGAGTTTGCGTCCGTGTGAACCTCAGTATTGGCATGTGGATTGAATATCCATAACACGGGGTAGCTGGTCAAGGAACTTTTTTATTTCCTCGAATGCATTTTGCTGCCTTTCAGTCCATTCGAATAAAGCATTTTTCTTTAACAAATCTGTTAGTGGACTAATAATATTTGCAAATTTTCTCACAAACCTCCGAAAATAGCTTGATAACCCAATAAAACTACGAACCTGTCGAATATCAGTAGGATTGGGGAAACTACGTATATCTTCAATTTTGCTCACTCCTAGCTCTATCAGATTAAGAGGCACTTGAAAGCCTAAATATTCGATCTTCTCACACAAAAAGTGACATTTATCTAACCTAATCGTCAGCCCAGAGAATTCAATGACTTTAAATAATTCCTTTAATTTATCTAACCCTTCTTCTACTGTATCGCTCGCAATGATTATGTCATCCAGGTAAGCTATCGCGGCTGCGTATGGAACTTTACGAAGAATCTTGCTGACAAGTCTTTGAAAAACGGCGGGCGCATTACAAAGTCCGAACGGCATTCTTTTAAATTGATAGTGCTCATCCGGGGTTACAAAGGCAGTCTTACTTCGCGAATTTTTCTCGAGTTATACTTGATAGTACCCACTAAAGAGATCCACACTGCTGAAAAACCGTTTGCCATACAAGAGATCAAGCTGATCATCTATTCGCGGTAGAGGATATTTTTGTTTGACACTAACCTTTTTTAATCCTCTAAAGTCTACACACAACCTCATTTCCCCTGTCTTTTTTTCACCGATAATATCGGGCTGGCATACGGTGAGGTACTGTCTTCGACTATGTCGCCAATCATCTTTTGAACATTTTGGCGTTTCGCGTAGGAGAGACGATACGGTCAAGAAGCAGTATCTATCTTATAGGAATTATGTCAATGATTTATGTTCATCAATGGGGAAAAACTTCACACTTTTGTGTACAAAACCATGTGCCAAGCGAAAATGGATGAGATGACCCCTACTGTAGAATTGTTAAATGCGAAGCTCACCACACTTCACCATGATTTTGTAAAGATTTTCTCCGAGATTTTGGTTTTAATCTCCGTACAAAATCTATAAAAATGTATGGAAAATCTACAAGATTTTCGCCTAGATTTTGTAAAATCTCAAGATTATGAAAAATCTTCTATAGTGTGTAAAGAGCTTTACACAATTTATTGTAACTATGAATTTACAAAAGATTTAGGTCGGACCCGAAGGATACGCGTTGACCGCTTCGCGATTGAAAGCGCAAGACCGGCTCGTCGTGCCGGAAGACGCCAATCAGCTGTCATTCTGCGAGAACGTTCAATACACAACAATGTTTTATTTCTGATATTTCATTTATCATAATGGAAAAACGGATGTTCATATTACCCTTCCAGACAAACTCTCTTTCAAAAGAGATGGTCTGATGAACAATATCTCATTTTCATATTTTCAAGATGTTTTTATAACCCACTAATATCTAAAAAATGGCAAAACATTCATAATCTACCTATTTACATGCGGGTTAACATCTAATGTTCCTTCATTACTCATTATTCCATTTTGACGCCCGCATTGTCGCATCGCCGAACACTCATAGAGGTAGTCGAATATAAATTTAAACCTACAACCCCATAAAAACGACGGCACAAAACAACCAAACACTCGACTTACGATAACGTAGCTCATAAATTATCCCATTATCCTTTCGCATAAAAAGCTTGACAGTAAAGAGTTTTTATCTGATTCGACCTTATGATAATTTAATGCTCCTTTCGACATTATACACTCGTATACAGAGCATAGCTAAGAACAAGCGACAGGATATGCGGCGGAACAGGTTCGACGTCGAGGTATCCTCGCTATACACTATATGACTGACTGAAAGCGCAATATTGCTTCCGAACATAATATCTATCCGGCCGGGATGCCGTCAATGAAACCGGAGGCATAACACTAGCAATAATGCTTAGCATTCATAACAGAACATTCGTTCCATTAAAACTAATATCACTCTCGGTTACTATTAAGGTGCGCTTTCTCTCTCTTTAGTTTTTGCGTGTGTTCTCTATTCACTTACCTACTATTTGTTCGTCCTCGGGCCCGATGTCGGGTCGCTCTGCTCTATCTCTATATGCTGAACTCTGATTGCCTGTTTCTGCTCCAAGTGTCTTAATGTCTTAAAGTTTTGCCAACGGCAAAGTTCCGTAATAAAAGTTGGCTACTCCGTGCGCATAAACGTACAAAAGTCTCGACCTCAAGAAGGATCTTAGGTAACTAGTGAAATGTGAAGAACCTTTAAAACTACGTATACGAAAAGGGATTTTTTGCGGTTCTACACATTGTGTCCGGTGAGTGAGATTGGCGAAGAAATATACCGGGCTGATGAATTCGAGACGCCTAGTTCGGTCCGCATTCTAATAGAAAGCTCTTATATATGGAGTATTCATTAATTCACAAAGAAAGGAGAGAGAGTTCTTAATGCCTTTGACCGTGAAGAGTTTTTGTTTTAGCAGGAAATTATTTTCGTCTTTGAATGAAGCTAAACCATCTACTGAATGGCTAAAGGCTGAAGGCTCTCCTCATAAATGGAGTTTAATGTATTTTTTCGTCACATATACGCTTTAAGAGCCCGGAAATATATTTTTGGTCATTGCACTCGGGATTGTCCCGGATTTGAGTCTGTGACCCGACTTATCCACAGTTTATGATATTTCAAGTTCCTAGAATCATATGAAT
The DNA here is from genome assembly GCA_949715475.1 of Microchrysa polita. Taxonomy (NCBI): domain Eukaryota; kingdom Metazoa; phylum Arthropoda; class Insecta; order Diptera; family Stratiomyidae; genus Microchrysa; species Microchrysa polita. The sequence goes on along the minus strand of OX454415.1, from coordinate 43,214,320 downwards.
GAGGTTTTATGTTGGCATGAACCCACGATGTTGAATTGTGGAGATTCGTTGATAAGTTCCAGGAAACAGAGAGATGGGAATGATGAAATAATTACGAGCCTAATTGGTGCGTTGGAATTGGTTTCCAATCAAATTACATGAATGTTGAATGCATAATTGCGGTAATGGTATTAGATCAAAATGCAAATTGATTGAGCGTGTAATGAAAACATCAATACTGGTTCAATCGCAATGGCAGAGTGGAATTATGCGATTGTGCGTACCTACCTAAATCCATTAAGGAAAAATTAATGATCGAGAGACGGGGAGCATCTCGTCCGTGAAAAAATAAAAAACAAGGCGCGAACAAGTAAGACTACCGGACGAAACATGATTTACCGGTTGTGTAATGGACCATGAAAGGACGGAGCTGACCGTTAAGGTCGAAACCCGAAGAGGACGTCGGCGGCACGAGCTGGCTGCTGCGCTCAGGCTCGCAAGGGGGTGTGCCTATGGAAACACAACAACACATACGCGGAAGGAAAAAAAATTTAATTATTGGAAAAAAGGAAACCATCCAGTTCACTGGCCATTTTTAGCGATCCGGCCGTCGGGATTTTGTGCTTTTTTATTTAGTGGGTGAAGAAAAATTGAAAATTGAAAATTGAAAATTGAAAATTGAAAATTGAAAATTGAAAATTGAAAATTGAAAATTGAAAATTGAAAATTGAAAATTGAAAATTGAAAATTGAAAATTGAAAATTGAAAATTGAAAATTGAAAATTGAAAATTGAAAATAGAAAATAGAAAATTGAAAATTGAAAATTGAAAATTGAAAATTGAAAATTGAAAATTGAAAATTGAAAATTGAAAATTGAAAATTGAAAATTGAAAATTGAAAATTGAAAATTGAAAATTGAAAATTGAAATTTGAAAATTGAAAATTGAAAGTTGAAAATTGAAAATTGAAAGTTGAAAATTGAAAATTGAAAGTTGAAAATTCAAAATTCAAAATTCAAAATTCAAAATTCAAAATTCAAAATTCAAAATTCAAAATTCAAAATTCAAAATTCAAAATTCAAAATTCAAAATTCAAAATTCAAAATTCAAAATTCAAAATTCAAAATTCAAAATTCAAAATTCAAAATTCAAAATTCAAAATTCAAAATTCAAAATTCAAAATTCAAAATTCAAAATTCAAAATTCAAAATTCAAAATTCAAAATTCAAAATTCAAAATTCAAAATTCAAAATTCAAAATTCAAAATTCAAAATTCAAAATTCAAAATTCAAAATTCAAAATTCAAAATTCAAAATTCAAAATTCAAAATTCAAAATTCAAAATTCAAAATTCAAAATTCAAAATTCAAAATTCAAAATTCAAAATTCAAAATTCAAAATTCAAAATTCAAAATTCAAAATTCAAAATTCAAAATTCAAAATTCAAAATTCAAAATTCAAAATTCAAAATTCAAAATTCAAAATTCAAAATTCAAAATTCAAAATTCAAAATTCAAAATTCAAAATTCAAAATTCAAAATTCAAAATTCAAAATTCAAAATTCAAAATTCAAAATTCAAAATTCAAAATTCAAAATTCAAAATTCAAAATTCAAAATTCAAAATTCAAAATTCAAAATTCAAAATTCAAAATTCAAAATTCAAAATTCAAAATTGAAAATTGAAAATTGAAAGTTGAAAATTGAAATAATTGCTTAATTTCCTACAGAGAAAAATGACATCAATATAAACGTAAGAAATTATTCCAGTAATGCAGTATTGGCAGAATATTTTTTCACTAGCGACTAAGTAGTAACACAACCCAGATTGGAGTTAAGTCTATCCGACAAATTTTGTTAGTGGTATAACGTACAGTGTTCCATGTGTTCGTTGGAACACGGGCCCCCAAGCCGAAAGGACCCTCAAAGCCCGAGAACCATATTTGTTTTAAATATTAATGTTAATTACTCAAATACACTGAAACGTTGTCCGAGCTACCGAACTACTACCGCCGATGTGTGCCTTAAGTCAAAGTTGAGAGCTTTTCAAATATTGACACAAACATATTCCAAATTGACAAATTTTCTATCAATTTGAAAATCGTGTCAATGAATTTCCATTTCAAAAATAAACGAAATTCCGTATCAAATTGACGAATTTCAAAATCGTTTTTACTAATTTTCAAATCTTAATGAGGAATTCCGATTACAAATTAGCATGTCAAATTCATGAATTTGCAAATTATATTAACGAATTTTCATTTCAAAATGATTAATTTCCAAATCACGTTGACGAGTTTCCTTTACAAATCCACGTATTTTATCTGACGAAATTCCAGAAAATATGAACAAATTTCAAAATCAAGTTTACGAATATCTATATCAAATTTTCAAATTGACATGTCAAATTAATGAATTTTCACCTAATATTGGCGAATTTTCATTTCAAATTGATATGCATCTCAATCAAGCTGACGAATTTTCATTTTAAAAACCCCATTACAAATTAATTTCCATTTCTAATTGGCAAATTGGAAAATAATGTGTACGATTTTCCATGGCAAATTCACGGTCGGAAATTTAGTTTATTTTTAAAACTTTTACAGTAAACCAAAAAAGTTTACTCGATATTTTAAGCACATTTTGTTTCAAATCTAAGCAATTCAATTGTTTTATTAATTTTAGTAAAACTCGGTTTATTTCTTAAGAAATCCAAAAGTTTTATAAATTTTTAAGGCTAAAAGTATTAGAAAGTAAACCAATTGGACCTTAATGATTAAAATTTTTCAATAAAACCAGACTTAAATTAAAGTGTAAACTAAAAGTTTAAAATTGAGACTAAAAGTTTAAAAGTTGTAAGCTCAGAGTTTAAAATCCAAACCATGAGTTTAAAATTTAATCTTTTGGACTAAAATTTTAACTTTAAACCAAAAACAGTTTTACGTACTTGCCATATGGCCAATTGTTCATGGAATAATAAATAATCATGAGGTATAAGCCCTCTGTGGCGCACTCGGTTGAGTCGCACATGCTAGTAATCTAGGGGTCCGGAGATCGAATCTCGGCGTGATCCAAATTTCCATACATGTGCGGCCTGATCCAAGTGTCTGAACATTATATACTTCAAATAGCCCATAAACGGTTGAGTGAACGCACTCATGCCCCACAAAAAATGTAATAAGATAAAAAAAAAAAACACTTAAAAAAAACATTTTAAACTAAATTCTTTTTTAAAGTAAACCTCTCCAGTTTTAATATTTCACCCGATTCTAGTTTTGGATTTAAATATTTTAGTTTTAGATTTAAACTTTTATTTTATTAAAACCTAAACGGAATGTATTACAATCAAATATAATGCAAAGTTTTGTATTTAAACTATTCAGTTTTATTTAGGTGTAAACAATCGAAAAGTTTAAAAATTAAACTTTTTTGTATTGGAACTATATACAATCAAAAAAGGTTTAATAAAGAAACTAAATTTCCGACCGTGTTGACGAATTAAATATGCGAACTTCCATGTCAAAAAAACGAATGGATCAATCATTTTGACGAGTTTTCATATCAAATTGACGCATTTCCGTTTTAAACTACTCTTGATTTACCGGTTTCCCAGACATAATTATACTCTAAAAATGTATGTTAACTGCCGGTACACGCATAATGCCGCAAAATCAGAAAATCCCAATTAAAATAATTAAATGATGATTAATGACTGGAAAGATTGCAGCTACTAGGAGGCAGGCAATTAGAAAGGTCATTATTGTTTTTTGTAGTATGGATTTGAGATTTTTTTCTCTTGCAATGCAATGACGCTCGTACGACTTTACCTTTTCAATGCACTAATACAAGCTGTGAGGGCTGCTTATTAAAAATCGATTGCATAACTATATCCGGCTGCCGTAGGAGCATTTTTATAGACAACAATATCATCCATGATCACAGTGGGATTCGAAACCACACTCCTGCAACTCACAGATAGAGTTTCATCTCTACCTTGGACTAAGGCCGACGATTCTATATGGATTTGATATAAAATAAATCGAAAATTCGGCTGTATAAATAAAGGGTCCCCCGGTTTGATTTCGCACAACAAATTTGAAAAACGTTACGCCACTGTTTGTTAACGAGTTTGGTCTACTAAAATAATTGTGTCGCTATTTGACAAAAGCCGCGTTTAGACGGCTTCAAACTTGTTTGCATCCAACTTTTCCCTCAAACTTATCCAAGTTGGAAGGCTGTTTACACGTACGATATTCTCTGAAACAAATCCTATCAAACTTGTTGGCCGTGTAAACAGTAGCTAAAAGTTGGGGGGAGGGGGTGGCAAAGGGGTGAAATAATGTTTTTTCGCCAATATTTTGTTAACTGTAATATTTTGTTACGCTGGCGCGTTCCTCATATATTTCACCTAAAAAAAGAAACAACAATATTATAGAATTAGATTAGTTAGCTAGTTAGTTTGGCGACATTTAGGGGTGGCGTACTCACCTACTCTAAGTCGGCAATCTATCGTCCTGTGGCCGTCATCGTTGACATCCGCCCTGAAAGAATCCACAAAGTAACGCACTCTAAGACAAAAGACATCAAATATACTTATCTGAAAACATCTTTGCTGCCGTCGTCACTTCTACAGTCCGAATGGCAAGGAACTGGAACATCGGACGACGAATCTTGCATTCACGCTCTGTTGCTCACTTGGTTGAAGAAAATAACACAACACTTTAAATAATGTTGACAATGACATTTGTCAAAAAGAAATTTGTCAAAGAAATGTCAATGATACGTCAAAAGTATATAAGACTGCATAATCGACGTAGACGGATTCTCGTAACCGTTGCTCAAATAACTGAACGAAATTTCCCCGTTGAGATCGAATTTATAAAAGCGGGTGAAATACAACGGGAACCCTCTTTGTTCTAATACTTTTCTAACTATAAGGTGGGTTCCCGACATTTTCCGATATAAGTATCAAGGCTCTTTGTTCTAATAATTTTCTAACTATAAGATTCTTCCGAGGGAAAAACCGAGCGAGAGTGAGGCTGAACGAGACATTCGACGAAAAGCGAAAGATCGGTTGCTGTCCAGAATAGGAATTTGGCTAAGACGACTGGTGCTAAGACGAGTGATTATTGCACGAAGCCAAATACAGGTGGTTGTCCACGACAAGCAAGCTGCAGCACGACGAAGACGTGTAGCGAGAAATCCCGGGTGTTTGATGAAGATAGGCCCTGATCTATGATAATGACAACGAAGACGAAAATCGTGAGTAGAAGTCGCCACTTAGGCAGATTTAGTATTAAGCTATTTATAAGTGTAAAAGCTCTCTAATTTTTTTGAAGTATTCTCATCGATGAGCTAACGTAAAGTAGAATCTCGATTTTAAAATCATTTATCACATTGTGAAGAGTAAGGTTTTTCCCATAATTAAAGTGATCGATTCCAATAAAATATTGTTTGCCGTGAATTTAACCGTTTGTCTTGCTTATATATCTCGCGCATAGTGAAAACCGTTTCTCGATTCGTACTTGCGGGAAACGGTCGCGGACGGCCGAATGCAAGTACGTGGCGCCCATGACCCTTTCTTCATTGAGCTGGTCGGCCGGCCGTATATTTTTGAACGTGTACGACTTTTCGTTGTGGAAAAGTGTAACAATTTACAGCAAAATGTTCTGAGGACGATTTAAACTACACAAAATTTCCTTTCTAATGATATATTATATCATATACCTTCTCTTGGCAGATTATTTACTAGACTATAAAACATTTAGTGTAATTTAGATTTTTTGATAGTTACATTTGGCGCTCTAGCTCCTGAAGTAATTAAATTGGAGCCATGGTAATTGGGATAACTATTCCTAACAATATATAGCTGTCCCACACGGAGACTCAGGCTGCCCCGACAAAGCATTCCCCTATACTCCCTATTAACATTAAAAAAAAAGACATGCCTGTACCTTTTCGCCGAATCACAGCAGGCTGGACAAATTTTGGTAAACGTTAAGGCTAAGTCCCATTAGACCCTCCACCAAATATTACTTCGATCGGATTAAAACAAAGGGTACCTCCCATACAAATTATTCAAATTCAATGCCACTAGTTTATTAAGAAATAAGGGAACAAGTCAACTAAAATTAAAGTTTTGCTCGTAGGCAATTTTCCGGTCATTTTGTATGGAAGGTAATCAGATCGAAGTAATATTTGGTGGAGGGTCTAATGGGACCTAGCCTTAACGTTTACCAAAATTTTTCCCGCCAGCTATGATTCGGCGAAAAGTTACAGGCATGTCTTTTTTTTTAAATGTTAATAGGGAGTATAGGGGAATGCTTTGTAGGGGCAGCCTGAGTCTCCGTGTGGGACAGCTATATATTGTTAGGAATAGTTATCCCAATTACCATGGCTCCAATTTAATAACTTCAGGAGCTAGAGCTCCAAATGTAACTATAAAAAAATCTAAATTACACTAAATGTTTTAAGGTCTAGTATATAATCTGCCAAGAGAAGGTATATGATATAATATATCATTAGAAAGGAAATTTTGTGTAGTTTAAATCGTCCTCAGAGCATTTTGCTGTAAATATTACAGTTAACAAAATATTGGCGAAAAATCATAACTTCACCCCTTTGCCACCCGCTCCCCGCCCAAATGTGACGCGCAAAAAAGTCTTACCTTTTACTGCGTAATGCGGTCAGGCCACAGAACAATTTGGCATCAAAAGTCAGCTCTTTTTTTGGATGTTTGGGTTTCATCATTTTTTCAGCTAAAATCACTATACTAATAGGTTGCGTGGACGACCGAGAGCTCGCTGTGAGAACTCCGTAGGTGAAGACGCCCACCAGCTGTTGGGCTTCCGCAACTGGAGGACAAGGTCACGTAACCGCGACAATTGGAAGTCAAAGATTCAGGTGGCCAAGGCCCGACGTCGGGCTATCGTGCCACATTGATAATGATTAGTACATGAAAAACTTATTTGCTTTTTTTTCGTGAATATTTTAAAACATTGAAGGAAACCGAATGAGTATACAGCGTGCCCCAAAAGTCAACGAAAGCCGGAATTGGATGATAGCGCCAGGGCCGGATTTCCCATATGGGCAACTGCCCGGGGCGGCAAAATTTGAAGGGCGGCATATTTCTGAAACTTTTTCCTTCCATTGAATTAACGTTCTGTAAAATATACACATTTCGATTTTTAACCCTTAAATGCATGATTTTTTATTTTGTAATGAAAAAATAGCTTATGGTGGAAAACTAATTCCTAATCGGTGAAAAAATATTTTTAAAAATCTAATTCATTATTTTCATGTTTTTTTTAGAAAAAAAAAAGCATTGTTGCCAATTGTCAACACTAGCCAAAATATTTGTATAAAGAAAACACATTTTTTAATTTTATAATTAGTTTTGATTTATTTGTGGGGAATTATTTGGTGTTATGAAAAATATCAAAACAATTCCGATTTTTATTGAAACATAGTAGTCCAGTAATATCGTATTTTCGTCAGGAAAAAAATACAGAAGTTTATTTCTCAATTTTGTTATATGTATTTTGGGGCGCTGATTCCGAATATCAACTTTGCACCCTAAAAAACGTGCCGCAACCTTTAAAAAAGGGGGGAAAGGGGGGCATTTTTTCGGTTTTTTGCGATTATTTCAAAAACGGTAAGAGATACATAAAAATGGTCTGAGGACGAAAAAAACTACATAAAATTATATGTGCAATGATATATAACACATTAGAGTTTAATTGCATATTTCGGCGTTAGAATAGAAAATAAATTAGAATATTTTCATTTTAGACCTTTTTTAAAAGCTTTATAACTTTTCAAAGAATGTTAGTTCAGCCGTAAAATATTGTGCAAGTATTAACAGCAAGTTTAAGATAATTTTAACGTAAACGCTGAGTCGCTCCGGTCAAGGACCCCCATTTTCCCCCCATTTAAATTTGTCAAAACGGCATGTACATAACTCCCCCCAAAATTGGAGCAGAGTGCTAAATTTTGGTTTGTTGCGATTGGAGATCATAGTCACCCCACCCACCAAAAATCAGCTCATTTGGATAAAAACTAAGGGTACCTCCCATACAAAGTGACCCATGACAACTTGGTTCTACAGTTTATAAAATGATAAGTAGTACGTTGTACGTAGAACAAACTCTTGATGGGTCACTTTGTATGGGAGATACCCTTAGTTTTTATTCGAATGAGCTGATTTTTGGTGGGTGGGGTGACTATCACCTCCAATCGCAACAAACCAAAATTTAGCACTCTGCTCCAATTTTGGGGGGAGTTATGGATATGCAGTTTTGACAAATTTAAATGGGGGGATAATGGGGGTCCTTGACCGGAGCGACTCAGCGTTTACGTTAAAATTATCTCAAACTTGCTGTTAATACTTGTACAAAATTTTACGGCTGAACTAACATTCTTTGAAAAGTTATGGAGCTTTTAAAAAAGGTCTTAAATGAAAATATTCTAATTTATGTTCTATTCTAACGCCGAAATATGCAATTAAACTCTAATGTGTTATATATCATTGCAAAGATAATTTTATGTAGTTTTTTTCGTCCTCAGACCATTTTTCTGTATCTCTTACCGTTTTTGAAATAATCGCAAAAAACCGAAAAAATGCCCCTCTTTCCCCCCTTTTTTAAAGGTTGCGGCACTTTTTTTTAGGGTGCAAAGTTCATAATCGGAATCAGCGCCCCATAATACATAAAGAAAGAGTGAGAAAAAAACTTCTGTATTTTTTTCACGGATTGGTACTAAATCGACACGATATTACTGAACTATAGGGACTACTCCGCATTTGGAGCATGCCGTGCGACTAAAACCCTTGCAACCGGGTAATTTGCATCGATTTTTCTTGGATGATGTTGGCCAATGACCCGTATTAATCATGCGCACGTCCTTGGGTGGAACATGCTGTGTTGGTTCCCCTCCGTTTTTTTTGCTTCAATTGATCTGTCAATATTCGAGCCTGAAGGTCTACCCCTTTTGTTTTCGTCGGTATTTTGAAAATTGCTCAAGGTTTCCGCCAACTCTGTGCGAAATTCGGCCAGCGACAATAGGTCCTTTTCTGCGACCCCCTCCTTTATTTTAACGTTCTTGTACAATATCCATGAGTTTATAATGGACGTATCTATGGAATGGTAGAAGATCCGTATGTACCACTTGCGGCTTTTAACACGAATGCGATATCTGCCTAAGTGACTGTGCATTAAGTCCACCCCTCCCATAAGCGCGTTGTAGTCTGATACAACTTTCGGGCAATCAATGACGACTTAATTTTTTGTTTTTTGTCAAATCTCTCAATTTTTCCGATTGGTTGAGCTCCAGTATAAGTTGATGCAAGAAGCACCGGCTTGTTATCTTTCCATGAGGTCACTGAGATATCGACTCCTTTGTAGTTTGTGACGCACTCCTCTTAGCTACCTCTTGGGACGGTATCTTTCATAAGTGTCTTTTTATCACTGATTTTTACTTTACCCAATCGGTTCCTTTGAACGGTTCCAAGGCAGTATATCCCTTCATTGGCGAAAAATTGTTTCGAGGCACGACACGAGAGATACGAACGACAGCATTGGAGACTGGTCCTAAGTCTGGTTCATTTGGGAACCGCTCATCAAAACGACTCCCGTTGTCAACATAGACTTCAAAGTTATATGCGTAACCAGATAATGAGCACAAAGCATAAAGCTTGAAGCCCCATTTGTGCGGCTTATTTGGCAAATATTGCTTCAAATAATGCCCAATTTTTGTAGCACACATCTGCTCATCTATAGACAAGCATTGCTCTAGAGGGACTTTTGCAAAAGCAGATTGCAGGTGGGTGATGAGAGGTCTTAACTTATGGAGACGGTCGTGATCCTTGTGGCCAACAGGCTTATGAGTTAGGTTGTCATTAAAATGAACAACGCTTCGAATTTTTTCAAATCGGTTTAATGTCATTGCTTCCGCTATAGGGCTAAATGCCTGTTTGCCTTTCCAATAGGATCGGACATTTGGATAATGGTAGACCGACATGTATACGAGGATTCCGAAAAATTTCCGTAACTCCAGCACAGATACCGGTGGGCAATTGGAAACATTTATCTGGACGATGTACAGGTTCGTTTGTTCAACCACTCGTAGCAGGAAAGCATTATCGAAAAAAAACTGAAAAACTGGAAAGGTGTATCCAAAGATGCAATATTAGGACTGAACTCCTGGTTTCCGAGAAAGTTTGTCTGGTCACTATTCAGCAAAAAGGTGTCTTTTCCTCCAAACTAGCTGCCGAATTTCCGAACGGGTTTGTTTGACCTGTTCGGAGACTGTCGTTTTTTTCGGCAAATTGTCCATGGATGCAGATTCAGGAACGGATTCATCCTCAACGCAATCATCATCGTCTTCCGCAATCTCCAAATCAGGAGAATCGTTGAGATCATTTTCCATAAAATAATCGATCATGTCATTATCGACTTCAGCTTTATCCTCCGAAATGTTGTCCTCCATTAGAAAAAGCAAGTACTCCTGAATTTCAAGGTCGGACTTGAATTTCTTTGATGTTCTGCAAAGAAAAATTGCTTTGCATTACATCGAATCAAGTGCACCCTTAACGCATGATGTAGACATTTGGCAACATTGAAAAAACGCGACATTTGTCTACCGAAACGATAAAATTTCACTACATATTATGAAACTTTCGAAAGCTTACCTGTTTTCCATCTTAAAATTATTTTTTTCACTTTTATTCACTTAGAAACACACTTTAATTCAACAAGACAAAACTGTCACCACTAGCCACAATTGCAACGCTCGACCTGACTGAGTACTGACCGTTAAATTCAAAAATTTGTGCGAAATTATTAATGAGCATCTCATTCATGTTGTAATAGAGTGTGTTGCCGATAGTCTACATCAAGTCAATTCGCACATTGTAAGACACAAGTGTTGTTATATGCACTTTAATGGAATGTAAACATTTGGCAACGGTATGCATTTAAGGGTTAAGAAGGCAGTTTAAATAAAGGAAACGCCTACTGACCAAAGGAACGACTTTTGCCGCTCTACCGACTTAGCTCCTTTTTTTTACTATCTAACGACTAATTGATTGATCCTAGACTCGTGCTCTGTGGCCGTGATCGTTCGGTCGCCACTCTGTGAAATAGACACTAATAGAGAAACGAGTTTCCAAACTCGGCACGACTCGTCGCAAGTTTATAATTCAGAAGAAGATGATAAGAAATATTCTTATCGTAGAATAATAAACTAACAATGCGACTAGGAAGTGGTATGGCTGACAACCGTATCAAACTCCGAATTCAGTTGTCTTCGTAACGTTGATGACTACACACGGTAGTCATCAACGCACTATGCTCCACTAGGAGTTACGGTAATCAAGAGAGAGAGACTCCCAAATTGTTTGAATATGGCTGGCTAACGAATTAAGCGAACACTTCTAAAATTTGAATAAAGTCTGACCACTGAACTATTATTTGTTTTATCTGTGCACGAGGCGTTAAAAATGCCGCCGTAGGACTGACACCATAGCTTTGGGAATCGCGCGCGGGAGAAGTAACTCGAAACCAAGAAAACCGGTCACTTTAAATTTTTTTACTTCTATCCTATTATACCGAAAGGTCTTGACCACCAATGAACGGATCTGCTCCCAGGATCCACTTTCTTCTGGTATAGCATACCCGACCTCCTCCTCCCGGAAACTGCAATTTCATGTTGGTTTCATTTAGGGATGCCCATAACCCGGTTGTCGGTTTTTTCGTTTTTTTTTGCAAAGTCGGTTAGACCGTCCGGTTTTAACCGGGCTCCAAGTACCGGTTTTCCGGTTAACGGTTTTTTTTTCATTGATTTGCCTAGAATTTTAGTAAAAAAAATGCTTACACACTCGTATTGCTTGTGTTCGTATCGTATGCAAAATCAACTTAAAATGTACGTACATGATGTAGTAAGGCAGCTAATTTAAAAGAGAAACATGTTGAACAAAAAAGACAATCAAAAAAAAATTGTCAGATGTGATTTAATTATTTCATTAGTTTTTGAAAAAAACATTTCCAAACATTTACAACAGGGGCCATCCTAATTTCTCTTGTGGAATACGAAATCTTTTAGCGACACGATGATACCCGAAATGCACTGATATACTATACACGAATATTAATTCACATTCACGTTGTTCAACCAAGAAACATGTGAAACGCAGTGTAAACATAAACAATATCTGCCTTGGAAGAGATAAGATACAAGCAGAGGTAATTTGAAGAAGCGATTGTTCTACGAGTAATAGCCAAAAGACGAGTGTTCGACAACTGTTAATGGACTGAGATTTGATAACGAAATTTTCCATAGGAGATAAGTAATAGAATTGTATACTGAAAAATTAAGAAAAATTAAGAAAACATAAAAAATTGTATGAATTTTGAAAGATTTTTTTTCCGGTTTTAACCGGATGGACCAACAACCGTCCGGGTTAAAACCGAGAGGAGGAAAAAACCGATAAAAACCGGTTAACCGTTCTGAAAGTACCGGTTTTCGGACTAACCGTCCGGTTTTTGACATCCCTTTCATTAAGTATTGAAAACGACAATTTCTTGGGGCTGCAGCTGGAGAACGGTTGTTACTAAAAGAAAAAGGACTTAATATCCATTGTTTGTGAGTCGAGACCTTTGGATTGACTTCAATTTCACTAAACTTTATACGGAAACTCATCCCGTACAGAAAACAATAAATTTAGCGGAGTAGCGGGAGAACGGGGGTCACCCCGGGGAGAAAGATTTCAGATCCATTCCTAGGGCGTCAAGACTTTTTGCGATAGTAAAATAATAAATATCGAATAAAAAAGTGCCCATTTTTGGCACCGACTATATGTGTTTGGTTTTATATTGCCAGCTCTAAGGAATCGAATTATTTCCCATCATGTGACAGTCTTAAGGGTTGTTTATGCATCTAATGCGTAAATTCATCATATTTTTTTCGAATATTCTTTTGAGCTCTAAGGAGTATCCGCTCCTCCATGAGCATCTAATTTCACCTTCCATGGAGTACCTATATCTATACTTCTGAACATTAACTTTGATTAGAATTTCAGCCCAAGCACCTTACTAAGAAGTAAGTTAACTGCTACATCCGAAAACGCCGGAAAACAACGTACGTTAAAAAAATTGTACACCTCTCATGAATGCGATTGGCCCATTTTCAACTTAAACTTGACGGAGGGCGGCAACTAGACTACTACCCAGGGGCGCTACGGAGGGTAAATCCGGCCCTGGATAGCGCACAGATATTGGTAATCAGGCGCATTAATTCTTTATTATTTGAAAGTATATTTATGTTTCAATTGGACTATAATCAATGCATCCCGAACAAGTTGTCCAACTTCTGTTTACACGGTGGATTTGTTTGAATGCTCGTTCAACCTCAAACTTGTTGTCCATCTTCTTTTTACACGATGGATTTGTTGTCCAACTTGTTTGAATGCTCAAAAGTTGGACGACAAATCCATCGGGCAAACAACGCTAAAAAGTAGAGAGCGACATTAGCACAATTATGTTTCTTTTGTCAAGTTTTTCTGGCGCAGTTCTAAACGACTCTAGCACCAATACGACCTCTCAATTCATTCATAAGAGTTTTTTGCATAATAACTAGTTCAAATATGTATCAGTTGTATTGTATAGCATAAAAAAAGGGTCTCTGGCAGGCCCGTGCGCAGGAATCATCCAAGGGGGGGGTTTAAGTTATATATTCAAATTTTTCATTGAAAGGTATATTTAAAGTTGTTGTTGTTGGCAACTCTGGTTTCTAAGTGTGAACTGTCATTGAAATCTTACAAATTTAATTTTCAATTTTTGCACAACCTTACAGTGTATTTATTCATTAAACGCTGGTGAAGTGTATTGGTACATCGCTGCGCACACTATATATTCGAGATTGGTGCATTGGTACACGTATTTCGAATTTTTCCTGAGTTTTTGTCTGGCTGGACATTTTTTCGTTTTCGCGCGCATTTGCTTGCCATTGCATTGTTGTTGGGGTGCTCCGCACAGTTAGCAACGAATCTGTCACTTTGCCGTTCAGTGGATTGACTCTGGAATATTTTGCTGATCTGGTAACGCTTCCTGTCAGCTGTCATACTTGTTTTGACGTTTCGAAATTGTGCCTTCAGCTTCATCTACGTTAAGAATATTACGCCGCCGTTCAATTATCTGCGCCCTACGATTAATCGCATATCAGTCTTCACAATCTACAGCGTGGCAACCTCAATGAATAGTGGTAAACGTCGGTTACAAAATTCGCCTACAGAAAATACGTCTCAAACAAGTTCAAAAAAATTCCAGCAGTTACCAGTCATGGCACAAGAAAAGGGAGATGAATTTTGCTGGAAAAGAATGAAGAAAATGCTGGATGAGACATTGGAACAGAAACTAGACGTAAAGCTAATAGATGTTGCAAAGAAGGAAGACATAAATGCCATTAAAATGGAGTTGGAGGAGGTCAAAAACGAAAATCTTCAGTTGAAAAATGAGCTAAAGGAATTCGCGTGGCGGTTGGAGTTAATAGACAGGAAAACCCGAGGCTGTGGTGTAGTTGTAAATGGTATGCAGTGTATTGACTCTCAAACTGCCAAAGCTGATTTCTCGAAGCTGTGCTTCGACATACTCCAGGTTAATTTGGTCCCGCAATCAGTTGTCAAAATCGGTAATAACGCATTCCTATTCAATATGGAATCAGCGGCTGCGGTGCACAAGATTCTTTCATCAAAAGGTAAACTAAAGGGTTGTCCTATTTATATACAGCGGGACTATACCCCTCACGAGCAAAATATTAGATATAACTTAAGAAATTTATGTAAAACTCTTAAAGTAAAAAAAACCAAAACCAAAGTAAAGCTGGGAGAATTCAACATTTCAATTGATGACAGGAAATATACCTGGTCAAATAATAATTTTGTCGCCTTCTCATGTGAAGATTCCGTGTATTTAAAACAGATTTTTGAAAAAAATAAATTAAATTACTTACAAGTAATTACCAAAAATAAGCAAAGTGTAAATCGTAACAATTCGCAATAGTAATTCTCCGAGTGCCGCATAATATCATACAACATTGCTATGCTTGTTTCATCATTAGAGTTTGGTAATTTTTTTTTCTGAATAAATTCGAAATTTCTAAAAAAAAAAGTGAATGGAGAATCTATTTATTTTATTCCCCGCAACCTAATTGTACTAATTGAAAAAATGAAAAAGTCGTTCCAGAAAATATAACACATTTTATCGGCGTTTGTCCAGTTCATCAATTTGATTGAAATATTTTACCTGCTGAGTATTATAAGTAAGTGATGTTGTAGATATCGTAAACGACACAAATTGGTTTGCTTTACAAATATATTGAAATATGTTTAAAGTATCGTAATTTGATTATAAACGAATTCCGCTCAAGCTATGAAAGATGTGATTTAATACTTTTGCTATTCTGAATAATTTTTTTTTTAAGATAATTATCGTTACAACTTTGCACAAACTTTATATTCATATATCTGTTTATCAACAACAATTTATTATTATAATTATGTTTTAAGCCAACCCTGGCACACAACTACTATGTTATGCCATACATAGATATAAGAAACTACTATATAAGTATCAACATATGTAATGATTAATGAATTTCTAAATATATCTATTTATCTATCTATCTATCTATCTATTTAAAGTTTAAAATATACAGGCTATAATAAAATGACCAGACTCCCAAAAGCCCAATGCTGTACACAAACTAGCGGAATTCGGTTGTCAAGCAAAACTAGAGTCATATATCCAGGTTCCAGGTCCGAGGTCTATGTTGCAAACATGTTGGCTGTTTTTTTAATGCACGACAGACAGAGTCTGAGCGCGCAGAGTATTCTGAGCTACAGGTTATACGGACGAGTCATAGGTTTAAATTTCACGAAATGGCGTCCATTGGCTCACCGATCGCCGCGCTTGCACCTCGCCTTATCATTCTTAGCACCACACTGCGTCGCAAATTTTGGCGAATTCTGAAAAGCGCAAAAGGCATGGTGAGGTCTGGATGAAGCGAAGGGCAAGGCACAGGATTTAAGTAAACTTAAGGACGAGCCAGAGGTCTAAATTTTCCATTGGCTTACCGCTCGCTGGACTTACCTTGTTCCGCAACAGCACTACGTCGCGAATACTGAATAGCGAGACAGATAGAGCGAGGTCTGAGCGGAGTAAAGGGTGAGGTGCAGGGTCTGAGTATATGTCTGACGAGTCAGAAATATAAATAATTCAAAAACACGAGTAGCTTCACCCAGTTAAACCACAGTTTATTTTATGTATTCGTAACATGTATTTCGGAAGCTATCTACTTCCTTCCTCAGTATGTAAGCTACTAACAACAATGGCAAACCTAACCTCTAACTTAAATTCCTATTCACTTTTAGGCAGGTAAACCAGGATCACAAACTAATGCTTTTAAGGGCGGTTTTTATGATTCTAGTTTCCCCTACCTGTTACGATATCCTGCGGCGATTTTAATTAGTTTCGATGGGCAATTTCCTTGATCCGTGTTAAGAAGTTTATTAGCGTCCTCGCGTATTATTTCCAGGCTCTCCCACTCGTCCAAGGTGTAGGTTTTCGGGATGCTTCGTATAACCTCCAAGTTGCTTATGGTAACGGCATAGTCTTCCTCCACTATGTGCGCAGCGACTGATGATCGGATGATTCTACCTGGATGACGTCTGGCATTTTCGGCTTCTCGGATGTGCTCGTTGAATCTGGTCGTCACTAATCGCTTCGTCTGCCCTATGTAGCATTTTTGGCAATCCTCGCAGTTGATCCTGTAGATACCGCTCTTTTCCTCGATTTGTAAATGGTCCTTGGGGCTGCCTAATACTGACCGAAGTGATGCACTCCTACTTGATCCTACAACCTGGAAATTGAAAGAAGCCAAGAACCGTTTAATTTTTAAGAACATGCCCGAGTTGGGGATACTGATTCGCTTTGGGGGCTCCTCAGTAGCCTGGGTGAACAATGTCGTGTGTGTGTTTCTGTTCAACCGCATGATCTTCCGACTAATCACTCGCTCGATGTCCGTCGCATTATACCCGTTCTTTATCGCGGTGTCTACTATGAACTGGCGTTCTTTGGTAAACCCCGCGTTTGATAAGGGGTAAGTGACCAGTCGGTGGACCATGCTGTTATATGCCGCCATTTTTTGGGAGTGTGTATGGTTTGATGTAGCTGGTATTGTTCGCTGGGTAGCAGTTGGTTTTCGATAGATCTCAAATTCTAGTGCGCCATTGTTATTGACAATCATCAAGTCCAAGAATGGTATTGCTCCATCATCATCTTTTTCCATCTCAGTAGTGAATGTAATTCTTGGGTGAATACCATTAATACTAGAGAGGACTTGGTCAATTTGATCCCTTTTAACTATGGCGAACACGTCATCGACATATCTAAACCATACCCTAGGCATGATTCCCTTAGCCTCAATATCCTCCTCGATTGACGCCATGAACATCTCCGTAAGCAGCGGTGAGAGTGGGTTTCCCATTGCTACTCCAGATGTAGTCTTGTAGTAAGCACCCCGGAATGTGAAGTAGTTCTCATTCATACATAGCCGTGCTAGCATTGTATAGATTTTGACTTTCTTCTTCCATTCCGAGTCGCTACCAAACCTGTTCAGCCATCGCTCGAGTTGGTAGATGGATTGGTTAACCGGCGTGTTTAAGAATAATGCCTTCACATCAAAAGAAACCATAGACTCATCACCTTGAGTGCGATCGACTGTCTGCAGCCTGCCAATGAGTTCTTGGGAGTTCTTCACCGCATATTTACTGTGAGTATTTCCCAGTAAGGCAAACTCCTTGACAAGCCACTTTGCGATGTTATAGGTTGGTGAGTTCGAATCGGCAATAATTTCCCTCATCTCGTCACCTTCCTTGTGGATCTTTGGTTGGCATCTGATTCGGGGCAGAGAGGGGTTTGGCATGCGCAGTCGAGTCATCCCGTCGAACACAGCACTAGCTTCTTTTAAGGCGCTCTCAACTCTAGCTATCGAGCGAGGTAGCGGGTTAATCCTTAATTTGAAGAAGTCGCCGTTCGACAGTTTCGACTCGACCGCACTGTCATAATCCGCTCTGTCCATCACAACGACACTGTTCCCTTTGTCAGCCTTCACGAAATACACCGGTTTCTGGCGAAGCTGTTGTAGGGTTTGTATGTCGCGGTTATTGAGTTTTTCGTGGTTCGCGTTTCGTAATATTTTCGCGATTCCCGATCTAATTTCATCTTTCGAGTCGATATCAATCCGTTTAATGCCCGCTTCAATTTTTACGACCGTTTCCTCAATGGGATTTCGAGGGGGGAGCGCGAATGCTAAACCGTTGTTTAACATTTTGATTTCGTTTTCGACGAAGTCGACCGACGATTTGTTTACCACGAAGTTTTCTAATATCGCGACCTCTGGAGTAGGCATATGTACGGGCTGGTTAGTTTGCCTCAACCCCGACCATTTCTTGTTTAATATCCGCCGTTTTCGTATTATTTCACATTCGTACGCGCGATGTAGCTTACCGGTTATTTCGTTTATGCACGCGCCGTTCTTTGTTGCATCTTTTGCGATTTGTAGATGACTGCTATATGATCTGAGTGTTAGATCCGCCTGTTTCGCGTATAGTGAGTTTAATGTGTCGCGAATAAGTTTACTTTCGATACTCCATATTAGTTTTTTAGTTACACGTCGACCGGACTTTAATTTTACGCGATGAGACTTCGGTGTGACGCGGTATTTTAAGCACTTGCTTAAAAATCGAATATTTTCGTTGTTGCTTGCCATTTTCTTACGTAGCTTCAACAATATGTTGAAAACGGACTTGTTGGTGGGAACCATAGTAAATAGTAGATATTTAAGTCGTCCGCTGTCTGTGGTCGTTTCGAAATAATTCAAAAACCTGAACCAGAAATATAAAGCTTACGAATTGCCTGACATTAACTCACCGCTTGTTGCGCTCGCTTCATCCTATTTCCAAGCAGCGATACGTATCAATTTTTTGGCGAATTGTGAAAAGGGCGACACAGCGAGATCTTAGTTAACAGACGAGCTATAGGATTTGAGTAAATGTATGGACGAGCCAGAGATCTAAATCCAACAAATTGCTTTCCATTAGCTCACTGCTCGCTGCGCTTGCACTTCGTCTTATCCTATTTCGCAACAGCACTGCTTCGCAAAAATATTGGCGAATTCTCTAAAGGTACGTGTTCTTAGAGACGACTCATGTGATGATCGCTCAGCGATCGCAGTTAAACCATCGGTTCTGAGCACTATACGTGCATATTTTATATACAGACATGTTATGGTCGACACATGGAAAGTAACACCATTACAAAAATATGCAAATATGACTCGGGATTGGATGCAAAACTACGATCGCTGAGCGATCATCCCAAATCGGTACGTAATATACATGAAAAAGTACGTTAAATCAATAAACGGTGTCCTCAAAATGTCTCCGATGATTGCCTTTATTAATATAATAAACACACCATCGTTAGTTTATGTTATGTACATTATATCAACAACCAACTAATTGTAATACTGGTAAAGAATTTTAATTCATACAATAACCATCGGTTATTGAATTCATTAATCGGTTGGTTAATTCCACGTGCTGAAGTTATAGAACTAACGACCAAAGAATTGTTGAAGTAATGTTCGATTTTGTTAAATCAATAAATTCCGATTATGGTGTCTAGCGGTGAGAGAAAATTCTTTATAAGTGCTAGGGTGGGCTCTGCTTAAGATCTCATTTCAGAGCAGAATAATGATTTGATGTTGTATTTATTTGGACACGTTCAAGAAAACCGCATTTTGTTAAAATCCTAAACAATATTTTTTATTTTTTATTATTTATTTCTAAGGACCAAATTAATGATGGCTGTCGTTAGCTGTTAGACAGACACTATAAATAAATGTATACTAAAATCGAAAATTCATGAATGCAGGCGTGTTAAGGAAAAAAACTAGAAAAACAACATCCACAATTATTCCATATGTACGATCATAAAATCTCATATACAAACGAATAAACTTTAACGTCATGAGCAAATGAAAAATAAGTATCCTTGCAGAAAGCAATATAGCTAACGAGCTTTGATTGCCGGTAATTTGTTCTCATGCGTGCCACCAATTAATAAAAGACTGCATTCCAATAAAAAACTGACAGTTTTGCAGTTTTTCTAACGACTTATCCTGTTTTACTGATGTATGGTCGTTGTAACATGAAGCTTAAATATGCTTGGAATGGATCCGTTCCTTTGTATACATTGTAGGAGTCATAAAATAGTTTGGTTCAGTTGTTGGTTTAGCTCATAAATGAATGGTCAAGTAGAACACTCCAACAACAACAAAAAATTCTTCTAGGAAGTTCTATTGCTGACATCCGTATCACTTCGGGCCAATCACAGAGGATTCGGCTGACCTCTTTTACCTTTGCTATGGTATACTCTTCAGATTTTCATAAACTTTATATGTACATGAAATTCTGAATCCCACCTAGGCCTCTGCGCTTATTGCCGGAAAACGTCTCTTTAAAATAGGATTATGAATGCACTATATTTCATAACATAAAACCACATGAATGACTTAATAAACTACTACATTGCGTTCCTTTATACAGGGTGTCCCGTTCATGGTGGAGAATCTTTTAATGGTAGATAGTGTGGCTTATTTGGGGAAAATTAATGTTCTACGAGACACCTCTATTTTGAACCGTTACAATGTAAAAGCACTTTTTGTAAATTGTGTCAAAATACCTGACTTGCCGAACTAAATCAAAATTTGCCAAACCACCAAACATGTCTTCCGAGATATGACTTCACTTTCCGAAACTACATAAAATTTCCTATAAAACGACACCTCGTCCGTTACGAAGTTGCTCGTATCTTCCGAGATACACCAGCTCAAACTTTGAAGAAATTTTAAAATCGGTTTTTCATGCAAAATTCAAATGATAAAATAGTAACGGTACTTTGAACTGACAAATCTGCAAAGTTGAAAAAAGTTGCCTCATTATGTTAGCTCTCGAACGACATATAAAAATTAAGGGCTCACGATTTAAAAATTTGCGAATTTAACGTTTCAAAGGTAAAAAAATGTGGTTTCAATGTAAAGTTTTTTCGCCCAACAAAAAGAACTGTGTTGATCGTACAAATTTATCTTCATCATATCAGATGATTTGCATTACACGAAAACCACATTTTTTTACCTTTGAAACGTTAAATTCGCAAATTTTCAAATCGTGAGCCCTTAATTTTTATATGTCGTTCGAGAGCTAACATAATGAGGCAACTTTTCCCAACTTTGCAAATCAGTTCAAAGTACCGTTACGATTTTATTATTTGAATTTTGCATGAAAAACCGATTTTAAAATTTCTTCAAGTTTGAACTGGTCTATCTCGGAAGATACGAGCAACTTCGTAACGGACGAGGTGTCGTTTTATAGGAAATTTTATGTAGTTTCGGAAAGTGAAGTCATATCTCGGATGACATGTTTGGTGATTTGGTAAATTTTGATTTAGTTCGGGAAGTCAGGTATTTTGACACAATTTACAAAAAGTGCTTTTACATTGTAACGGTTCAAAATAGAGGTGTCTCGTAGAACATTAATTTTCCCCAAATGAGCCACACTATCTACCATTAAAAGATTCTCCACCATGAACGGGACACCCTGTATAATGCATGCAAAATAGTTTGCAGAAATTTGCCTATATGAAGTACCTAGGTTCTTGCGTGTAACTATTTAGTGCATTTGTCATATTCATATGGTAAACACCTAGGAGAATAGCTCCTGCTCCTCCACGAACCACGACAATAAGTGCACGATACCATTATGCCCTACACATATTAACACATAATCTCGATTGTTGCATAACATCGCTAACTTTATTGTTGACAGCAACATTTGAACAATGTTTCGTATTTATAATTTCAACGAAAATTTAAATAAAGTAGGAAAACTCACGCAAAATGCCGTGTAAGAAATATGAACAGGATTTTTTCAGTCTAAAACTCGTATATGAACCATAAAATTCAAGCGTTCCTCAACGTGTAAATATTAAGGAAAGTTAGCAATAATAATATATATTCGCCAAGATATTTATTTAGTCATAAATTTGGACACACTTCAGAAAAAATAGAAGAAAGCGGATAAATGTGTAGCTCCTGCGCGTAGGTGTGTGAAGTTGGCGACGTCACTTTCGATTTTTTAACTTTTTTTTTTATCAGTTCGTTTGCCATCGTTAGCCCACGTTTGCTCAGGAAAAATTTTCTTTTGCCCACCCCCACAAAAAAGTTATTAGAAAAAAAAATTGTGAAGTTGGCGACGTCACTTTTTTGATTTGTCGACGTAGATTTTTTATTTTTTCTTGCGTCATTCGTTTGCCCATCGTTTGCCCAGGAAAAATTTTCGTTTGCCCACCCACCCAAAAAAAGTTATGGACAAAAACATTTTCAATTTCACTCAATATTTGGAGCGCCTCATCTGGCCACCCCAAGCACGCCTCCGCTGTCTGACTTGGCCACTTCGATTGCCCATTGGGTGCCCTCAGTAACCTATGAAAAATCTTCGTTTGCCCACCACTGCGAAAAGAGATATTCACTAAAAACCGCTACTAGTCAGGAATTTCACTAAAAAAAATCTCATTTTGGTTAATCTGACTACTTCACACTCTAATTTTTAATTCTTTTTATAAATTTAGTTTGCCCATCGCCAGCCCACATTTTTCCAGGAAAAATTTTCGTTGCCCACCCCCTCAAAAAAAGTTATTGGCAAAAAACCTTCCACACGTAAATTTCACTCAATTATTTGAATGCCCGATCTGGCCACCCTAAATACGTCAGGGCAATCGGACTTAGCCACTTTGATTACCCTCGTTTGCCCAGAAAAAATCGTCGATTGCCCATCCACCCAAAAAGAGATATTCACTAAAAAACGTTCATATAGGCCCGTTCATTAGCCCGCAAAAATGTTCGTTTGCGCACCCTATCAAAAAAAAGTTATCGGAAAAAACATTATCCACATATAAATTTCGCTCAATTAGTCGTGTGCCTGATCCACCACCTTATAATAATACTTCCGGGTTTTCTATACAAGATGTTCGGAAAGTATAGCATATTATGTGATTTCTTCCCAAAATGTTGTTTTTAGCATCCTGCGAACGCTTTTAGATACTACAACCATATCTGAAAAGTTCAGTTTTCATAATTATAATATAGGTCAGTCATTTTATGATTTTAGGTCGCAAAAAATAGTTCAGCTCTGGTTTTTTGGGATATTGTTAGGGTAGGTACCAGAACTGTACCACCAAGTTTGCAACTTCGAAAAACCTGTGCTAACCCCGTGACCATCAAAAAACCTCAAAATTTTCGGACTTTTTTATACCCTTCGCTCATAGAGTGAAAGGGTATATTAACTTTGTCATGAAGTTTGTAACGCATTGAAGGAAGCATCTCCGACCATATAAAAAGTATACATATATGATCAGCATGACTTGGGGAGTCGATTGGGCGATGTCCGTCTGTCCGTCTGTCCGTCTGTCTGTCTGTAGCGACGCGTTTTACTCAGCCAATTTAAAAGCTATGAAGCTAA
Source organism: Microchrysa polita (assembly GCA_949715475.1). NCBI lineage: Eukaryota > Metazoa > Arthropoda > Insecta > Diptera > Stratiomyidae > Microchrysa > Microchrysa polita. The sequence continues at coordinate 43,190,712 of OX454415.1, read as the reverse complement.
AATTTTGCACAAGTGCTTCTTTTTGCTGCAGGCAGTTTGTATGTTTGGATCGGTAAAATCGGACAATAAGGTCATGGGGCTGCCATACAAACCCAACTACTCAAATTAGGTTCTTCTAAGAAAAGCTTCTTTATTTGTGTACCAATTTCAAAAAAATTTCACACAAATATGTTTCTATAGATAGCACAAAACATATGTAAGAATGGATCAAATCGGACCATGGGGTCATGGGGCTGCCATACAAACCTAACACCCCAAATTAGGTTCTTCTAAGAAAAACTTTTTTATTTGTGCACTAATTTCAACCAAATTTCACACAAATGTGTTTCTCTTGATGACACAAAACATATCTAAGAATGGATCAAATCGGATAATGCGGTCATGGGGCTGCCATACAAACCTAACAACCCCAACAATTAGGTTCTTCTAAGAAAAACTTGTTTATTTGTGCTCCAATTTCAACCAAATTACACACAAACGTGTTTCTCTTGCTGACACAATACATATCTATGAATTGATCAAATCTGACCATGGGATAATTGGGTGGCCATACAAACCAAACCCCCATTTTGGTTCTTCTAAGAAACATTTTTTGCACCAGTTTCACAAAACCTTGAAATAATGTGACTTTACCAAAGCATCAAAAAAATTAAAAACAAATGGAATCGTACTGTGGGGTAATGTTCCCGAAACCGCAATAAAATTTTCCGAAGAGAGCGAAGGGCATCCAAATTTCGGCCAGGCTCGAAATTAGCCTCGGCCCCCGGGGGTTGGCGAGCGAAGCGAGCAGAGGGCGAAGCCCCCTAGTTCATATTTTGGTTTGTAATTTTTAAAAAGGGGTACAGCTCTGGTTTTTTGGGATATTGTTAGGGTAGATATCAGAACTGTACCACCAAGTTTGCAACTTCGAAAAACCTGTGCTAACCCCGTGACCATCAAAAAACCTCAAAATTTTCGGACTTTGTTCATATTTTGGTTTGTAATTTTTAAAAAGTGGTTCCTACAAAAAAGTCGTCCACTGCACTTTTAAAGCTAACGAAATCTTCTTTAATTTGAGTACAACCCCAGGATCCCAATATACAGCATTTTAACCTTCAAGCGGGCGCGCATCATTTTGTAACATAACCGGGCGCGCAAACCGAGAAAAATAACGTCCCTTAAAATTAACTCGATATCCTTTTGAAATCGAGTTACATTCCTATTAAATATAATCCTTTCCTTTTAAATATATCGCTTTAATTCAAATTCATTCTTTTTAAATTAATGGGAAATCCTTTAAATCCAAATTTTCAATAGGGAATCATTTTAAATTAATGGGAAATCCTTTAAATTTAAATTTTCAATAGGAAATCTTTTTAAATTAATGGGAAATCCTTTAAATCCAAATTTCCAATAGGATTTTTTTTTGTTTACACTCGCAGTTGGTCGGCAGTGTGGTAGAGCGATGCCACAATGTATGGTGTAAATTATAAACGTCGTCCCGTATAGTCTGTGTGGTGTAGTAGGCAGGGGCGTTAGTCTTCAAGTCATAGGGTCGCGGGATCGAATCCCACTGTAGGCAGGTAATTTATTATGCATTTTAGAGCGTAAAGAGGTAAATGAAATGTCGCCAACACCTATAGCGAGGTCAGTTATACAAAACTCATTTATGAGTAATTTTCACAGGGAAAGAACACCCTGTGAAAATTACTCCTTTTGGTGTAATTTAAAGTATTCTTTTGAGTTTATGCATTTAAAACAAAGAGTCCATCCTTTTAAATTAAAAGGAAATCCTTTCGATTTATGGTTGTGACCTGACTAAATTGACACTGCATCATTTTAATTTAAAAAGATTATAGATAGACTTTCAAAAGGAATATCTTATTAGTTCAAAGGGAAATCCGTTTGAAATAAAGGGATTATATAATGATTCAAAGGGAAACAAATATGAAGCAAAATCATATGCGTATTTTTTGAATTTACAGAATTTTTTTTCTCAGTGCGGCGGTAATTTACCTCCCTCGTTTTTTCCCCTCCATTTGCGCTCAACCGTACAACTTTCATTCTCATACTTTTGGTAAATTGAAAGAAGAGCATGTCCGAAATAAGTTATCATCATAAAAACTATTATCTGGTGAACAATAAAACAAGTTCTGCAGTTTTAGCGAAGCACGTAACTTCAGTGATATTACACAGAGCACACACATTTTGAACACAACTATATACCGAAATATGCCATCCTTGAACGTTTGATGACCGCTGGAAAGGTATCGAGGGTAAAATTTACCCAACATTTTATTGTATCGTATGTATAACATTATAACTTGAGAATACATACTTATCCCACCTCGATCCGGCCAACGGGAGAAAAGCTATGCGTGTTTATATGATCAGGGCGGTAAATTACCGCCGGCGCGCCCACTTAAAGGTTAAAAGATATTTTTTTTGTAAACAAGTTCGAATTTGCAATACGACGTGTACCAATTCCATTTGTTCCTGGATGCGTTGAGGCTAATCCAGGAGTACAGTTGGATAAATTTTGGGTAAGATCCAAAAAGAAAAATGTTTTTCTTACAAGAATTTAATATTTAGGGGTTGGTTTGTATGACAGCCCTATGACGTAATGTTCCGATTCCATCCATTCCTAGATATGTTTTGAGGCATTACTAGGAACCCGTTTGGGTGAGGTTTAGTTAAGATTGGTTCATAAAGAAAAAAGTTTTTCTCAGAAGAACCTAATTTCCAGAGGTTGGTTTGTATGACAGCCCTATGACGTAGTGTTCCGATTTCATCCGTTCCTAGATATTTTTTTGAGGGTCACGGGGTAGCACCTATCTATTCTAGCTATATCCCAAAGAACCAGAGCCGACCTATTTTTTGCGACCTAACGCCTTATATTTCGGTTTATTGACTGGCCTAAATAGGCGTGTTTTTTGTACTTCGGTTTCGGTTAGTTGAGCGTACCTACATGGGGTTACAATAACAACATGACCCATACAGGTTATGTATTATTGTAAAATAACCTACACCGGAGTACAAAAAAAAACCGCGTAATATTTCTGCTTGGAGACAATGAGGGTCGCAGATGTGTTATCAGTTATCATTCAATATCCAATTCAGAATTGGAAGAATTTTTTATTATAAAGCTGTTAATCGCTAGGTAAAGAGCTACATAAGGCCCCCTAGATGATATGAAGTGCAACAGTGAGGGACCTAAACAGATGCACATCATGCCTATCTTCATCACTTGATCTTTCTTTTTATTAATGCCTTAAAAGTGGGCTGATGTTATAGAACTTTTCCTCTAAACTGTTGCGCAAACCAACGAACCTAAGGCTGTTCCGATTCTACCTTCATTTTTTGTTATACATACATATTTCCAAAATAGCTTTTAAAATCAATAAGAATTTATGATGACCCGTATTTCAGAGACAGTTTCACTTACATGCAGAACTTAATTGAACAATTATGGTGGTGAAACTTCCTTGAAAAATTTATTTTGAGATTTTTCGGTATATTACGCTTTCAGGTCCCCAAGGGAAATTTTTCTTGTTCTTATCGACACTAGCGACACTTATCTTACCGTCCGCCATATAGCGGACACATAGCGGAAAATATCGGAAACATAAAAAATTTCCTTTGGGGACCTGAAAGAGTAATGTACCGTCAAATTTTTCATTTCTTGATTAGAGTAAGTAACCTTAGAGAAAGCATAGCAACCCATGCCATGCGTTAGTCCAGAGTGGCTATGTGATCACACAACCCATATGTGTTTGACTCCAAATTTATTACACTACACTCCACGAAATAATTCAAACGTCAAAATATTGTCGAAGCCATTACTAACCCTTCTGTCGCCGCCTACGAGCTATTATACCTGAGGTGTAGCTGAATCTTCTGTGAAATCAATTTTATTTTAGGTCTAATGTTAGTTCTAGACACAGTTTACATACTATGTCTTACGATGATAAGCCGGTTTTTAGGTTTTTAGGGTTTTTTAGAAAATTTTTTTCAAAAAACCCTTATGAAATCGATTTTGTCCGTCCGTCCGTCTGTCCGTCTGTCCGTCCGTCCGTCTGTCCGTCTGTCCGTCTGTCCGTCTGTCCGTCTGTTCACTAAATAACTCGCGAACGGCTCAACCGATTGTCATGAAATTTGGTAGGAATGTGTAGAATGGTTACAGTCTTTGGCACATATACCTTAGAAGTTGGTAGGAAGAAGACAACAGGGTGTCCCGAACGTTTGAAAAAAGTCTACTTTTTTAGTTTTTATCGGAGATTGACGTATGGGTATTTAAATCAAAGATCTAAACGAGTACACCTCATATCAGTTAAAATTTTCCACTTTCGAGTAACGGTAAAAAAGTTATTGGCGTTTAAAGTTAAACTTCCTTTTCGAGCTCCGTTTTTCTAAACCGTTATAGGGATCGATATGAAACTTTGCACAAAGATTGGTCCGTAGGGCCTTATACACGTTAAATATTAAGACTGTTGACTTTTGCAAAGGAAAAGTAAATAACAGTAAATTTGTAAAATTTCAATTTGTTCGTGTGTAGCCCCTCTTAGGTTTCCAAATATGAAAATGCTGCTAAGGGTTTTTAGAAAATTACATATAGAATATGTCTACGAATTTTCATTCAAATAACTGTATCCAAACCGTAAATATAGCCAAATAAGTATTTAGTAAGGGCCTTTCACAATGCAAGCCTCTTAAGCATTTCTTCAATGTATATCTTTTAACTTGATGAAACAATGAACATGCAATTTGGTGGAAATGCATAGAATAGTAATAGTGTTTGCCACAAATATTTTTAAAGTTAGTAGAACCAAGTTAACAGGGTGTCCCTGGAGTGCTTTTATACAAACTGGGTAAATAGTAAATCTATTTTTGGATTGGTCTAATTAAAGGTGGAACAGAATGAAAGGCGCTAGCCTTTCATTCTGGAACGCGTTTATTTAGACCAATCCAAAAATAGATTTACAGGAAGCATTTCATTAATGTTGTGCACAATACTTATTTATTGCTTATCAAATATATGTACAAAAAATATTCACTATGCATTAAAATTCTAAAAAACCCTCGTATTGCGGGCGCAGCCCTCTGTACGCCGGTATTTTTTTAGAATTTTTTCAAAAAACCCTTATGAAATCGATTTTGTCCGTCCGTCTGTTCACTAAATAACTCGCGAACGGCTCAACCGATTGTCATGAAATTCGGTTGGAATGTGTAGAATGGTTATAGTCTTTGGCACAAATACCTTAGAAGTTGGTAGAAAGAAGATAACAGGGTGTCCCGAACGTTTGAAAAAAGTCGACCTTTTTAGTTTTTATCGGAGATTAACGTATGGGTATTTAAATCAAAGATCTAGACGAGTACATCTCATATCAGTTAAAATTTTCCAGTTTCGAGTAACAGTAAAAAGTAATTGGCGTTTAATGTTAAACTTCCTTTTCGAGCTCCGTTTTTCTAAACCATTATAGGGATCGATATGAAACTTTGCAAAACGATTGGTCAGTATGGCCTTATATACGTTAAATATTAAGACTGTTGACTTTTCCTAAGGAAAAGTAAATAACAGTAAATTTGTAAAATTTCTATTTGTTCGTGTGTAGCCCCTGTTAGGTTTCCAAATATGAAAATTCTGCTAAGGGTTTTTAGAAAATTACACAGGGAATATGTCTACGAATTTTCATTCGAATAACTGTATCCAAACTGGAAATATAGCCAAGTAAGTATTTAGTAAGGGCCTTTCACAATACAAGGGAAGCCTCTTAAGCATTTCTTCAATGCATGTCTTTTAACTTGATGAAACAATGTACATGAAATTTGGTGGAAATGCATAGAATGGTAATAGTGTTTGCCACAAATATTTTTGAAGTTTGTAGGACCAAGTTAACAGGGTGTCCCGGAAAAGCTACAAAAGTATACTTGTTCAATACTCATAAGAAAGCTTGCGTGGGCTCTAATGTCAGGGGAGACAATGGAATCATTTCATATAAGTTGGTTTTCCTTGATTTAAAAACAGTAACAGTAGATTTACAGCTAATAATTCAGTTCATATATGCCAAGCCATCCTTATGTTTGCCTGAGCTTCTTTTTCTCAAAGGCCATCAGAAATCTTAAATCGAAAAATGCCTGCCTTGGAGTACTTTTATACAAACTGGGTAAATAGTTTAATAAACGCGTTCCAGAATGAAAGGCTAGCGCCTTTCATTCTGTTCCACCTTTAATTAGACCAATCCAAAAATAGATTTACAGGAAGCATTTCATTAATGTTGTGCACAATTCTTATCTATTGCTTATAAAATATATGTACAAAAAATATTCACTATGCATCAAAATTCTAAAAAACCCTCGTATTGCGGGCGCAGCCCTCTGTACGCCGGTATTTTTTAAACTTTCTGTTCGGTTTTCATTTCTGAAGTAGGAAGATTGCTTTCTAAGGTCTTGAACTTTCTTAAATTAAGAATTCCAAACAAAAATCCAATTATGTACTTGAAGAATGAATCATATGTTTGGTATCTCTCAGAAACATGCATTTATTCATTTACATTTTCTATTGCGAAAAGTAAATATTTATTCGAATATAATGTGAAGAGTATAAACTATTAAATTTCAATTTCTCGATAACTCCAATAGTAACAACTTTTTGATGAACTACACAAGTCAGAAGCAGCGGTAAACATTGAATTGTACATGCCACTAACCACTATCTAATCTAAGAAAAAAATGTTCTTTTGCGCTTATCAGATATTAGCAGCGCTTCAATAGGGCAAAATTTCAAAATCGTCTATTAGAGGCAGCGTACTTATCAGTATTGATTATTTTATTTGTTTATCTATTATGCTAGTGGTGATATGATGATAGACGATGACGAATCAAGTGAACGCGATTATTGCAGAGTTCAGTACATATATAGTAGGGATGTCAAAAACCAGACCATAACCCGGTTTTCGTTTTTTTTTTCGGTTTCTTGCAAAGCCGGTTAGACCGTCCGGTTAACCGAGTCTTTTCATTGATTTGCTTTGAATTTTAGTAAACAAAAAATGCATACACACTTGTATCCGGGTGTTCGTATCGTATGCAAAAGCAAATCATAATGCACATACAGTCCCAATCAATAGGATAGTTCCACTTGTGAAATGGCTGCATCTCGCTAAGTGATAACGGTATTTTCTCCTAACTTGGTGTCAATATTTTCAGTAACCTGCTTGTTCTTTGAATGACAGAAGGTCTCAAATCCGGAGTCCCGTTAGGATTTTCTTACGAGAATTCTTAAAAACAGTACAAATGGTGAAGTCAATAGGATAGTTCCAGTGGAAATAAAACATGAAATAACGGTACGAAAGGATAATTTTACTTTGAAAAATGTAGCTGGTAATAAGTAAAACTGTTTTACCGTAATTTGAGCTCAAAAAGTTAATATGGGGTAGAATTTTATAGTTTTTAACGGGAAATTAAATTAATTTCGCCCCAAGCTCCTCTTAACGTTCGCAGAAGAGCTTCAGTGTTCTTAAACTATCGTCTAACGGTATAGATATTCCTTGTTATTCATCCCCACACATTTTTGATGGTATTTGGATCTAGGACTGATTGTGGTCTTTCCAAAACCTTGATTGGTTGGTCTTGGAGCCAATCTTTTATCAGTCTTGCTCCATGATTAACACCATTATCTTGTCTAAATCTCAAAGAAGTTGCATGGAAAATGTCGGCAATTTTAAGAATTATATTACCCATAATGTTTCTGTAAGCCTGGACGTTGTGAATACCCCTAATTTCCACAAGCTCAATAGTTCCCTATCGAGATATTCAAACCCACACTTCGACATTTCTTACTCTGAGTGATGCGTCTACAAAATTAATTGCTTTGTGCTCAAATCATGGAAATGATACCTAAATCCATCTGGATCGCCGAGATTTCATCTTTTCCGCCAGCAAAAATAACGCGTTTGTCCAATCCATACAGTTTCTACAATGCGGTTGAATATCTTTGTATGGAACTATTGAGCTTTTTTAAATTAGGGGTAGTGTACCCAGGCTTTTAAAGATATTCTTCCTAGTGTAATGCCTAAAACCTACGACATTTTCCGTGCCACTCCTTTAAGATTTTAACAAGATATGACACTAATCATACGGAGCAAGACTGATAAAAGATTGGTTTCAAGACCAACTAATCAAGGTTTTGGCAAGAACCCCATACTTCCTAGATCTAAATACAATCAAAAATGTATGGAGATGGATGATAAGGAAGATCTATACCGTTAGACGATAATTTAAGAACAGTGAAGCTCTTTGGCGGCCGTTTAGAGGAGCTGAGGACGAAATTAACTTAATTTACCGTTAAAACCTATACAATTTGATCCCAGATTAACTTTTTGAGCTTAAATTACTTAAATAAAGTTCAACTTATTACCAGCAATTTTTTTCAAAGTAAAATTATCCTTTAGTACCGTTATTCGATGTTTTATTTCTACTGGAACTATCCTATTGACTTCACCATTTCTACTGTTTTTAAGAATTCTCGTAAGAAAATCCTAACGGGACTCCGGATTTGAAACCTTCTGTTATTCAAAGAACAAGCAGGCTACTGAAAATATTGTCACCAAGTTTGAAGAAAATACCGTTATCACTTACCGAGATACAGCAATTTTACAAGTGGAACTATCCTATTGATTGGGACTGTACATATATGCTGTAGTAAGACAGCTAATTTAAAAGAGAAACATTTTGAACAAAAAAGGTAATCAAATAAAATTGTCAGATGTGATTTCATTATTTTATTCATTTTGTTTGTAGTTGATTCGTACAGGGGACAGTAATAGAATTGCAGACTTAAAAATCAAGAAAATATAAAAACTTGTATGAATTTTTTTTTCTGTTATAACCAGAAGGACAAACAACCGCCCGGGTTAATACCGGAAGGAGAAAAAACCGGGAAACCGTTCTGAAAGTAACGGTTTTCGGACTAACCGTCCGGTTTTTGACATCCCTAGTACATAGTATTCGTGCATTTTGGATTGCAGCATCTTGTTAATGCTAGTGAGGGGAACGCGGCTTTTGCATTTTTTAATCGTTGAAATTCCTCTCGACTCGAAAGTGAGACACTTATTCATTACATATACACATCCGGATATCGCGATATGTGCTTTGAAAAACCCTCCATAGATAATCACAATCGCCAAGATTTCTAGTTAGTATTAAATACGCTGGCTACGTATAGCTGCATTAGCAACAAATTATGAAACATGTGCTCCCAAACTAATTTTGGATCAGATTTAAGTGTTCTGGTTTGTAGCGAGTAGGTACTCCAAATATCGAATCTAATTTTTTCCAGCGCACAGTGATTCCAAGTGTCTTGATAAGTGAAAGTGGTGAATCGGCACGATAAGTGTACGTACAGTTTTTTTTTATTATCGTTCTCCATAATTGCCATACGCCACTATGGTCAGAAAGAGATCGCCTATTGTTTATGTTAGCGGTCGTAAATTTTGTAAGTGCATTCTTTCAAAATCGATTTGGAATTCTTATTATTCCCATTTTTTTGTGGATCGTAGGTTATCGAGTGAAAATATTTATTGGACTAGCAGCATTTTCGGCAATTGCTGGTTTTTGTTTAACATTTCTACAATTTAATTATGTTTTTGTTGGCTACACATCGGATTATGTCTCGTGGTTTCGAACAAATCGTAATATTTCGATATTATTGCGTCCCGAAGAGAATACACATATAGAAGGACCGGATGAAATTACAGAATGTTCTGTATTTGAAGAGGATGTGCCGGTTGTATATTTCATAACAACTATGCCAGGACATAGGATTGAACGAAATGTAATTCGTAGTACGTGGGGTGAACGTGTGCGCCCAAGACCTATATTTCTTACGGGAATTGTGGAAAGTGAAAGGGATATGGTGTGTACAATCTTTTAAAGATACATCTGTAATGGAACTAACTCTAGCTCATCTTTATTTTTCAGAATTTTCTCTACAATGAATCAAAACTATATAATGACATAATCATCGAAAATTTTGTTGATAGTTATACAAATTTGACACTGAAGACTGGATTCATTTTGAAGCATTTTTTAAGACTATGTCCTAGAAGTGCATATCTCATGAAGACGGATGATGACGTGCTGGTGAATACAACCAAAATTCAGGAAATTATTGCAGGTGTTGTTAGAAATAATGAACCAGATCGTTATCCTGTGATTGGAAGATTATATGAACCATATCGACCGCATCGTGATGCCGAATCGAAATGGTATTTGCCACATTGGATGTATGGAAAAGAATATTTGCCGGCTTTTGTTTCGGGAACAGGATATTTAGTTCCAGGTTAGTACACCTATAGGTCCTACACATATACACTTTACCTATCTATTGCAATGAATGAAAGGAAATTGATTTTGGTTTTCATGGCGAAGAAATTAACATTTTAATTCAATCAAATTTGTTGAAAACTAACGCTACAGTTTTATTAAACGCATATTATTAATTTTGTTTTCTTTCAAATTAGGAAATGCGGTTAAAAATATTTTACAAACTGCCGGTCAAGTACAATTGTTACCCCTGGAGGATGTCTACTTCACCGGGCTAGTAGCTAACGAAAACTGTCATATACCATTGGAACATAATGAAAATTTCGTCGATGTCAAACCATACTTTTCTGACTATTGTTCCTACAAGTAAGTACAGATTATGCCCTTGACGATAGAAGACACTAAGTGACAAAATAGGTAAAACATGCTGTGAACTGACTAGTTTGTTTTTTTGTATGGTCATTCGGTGGCTCAGTGGGTAGAGATCGCTGAATTGCCGGAGCGTGGGCTCAAATCCCACTGTGACCATGTGGAAGTTTGTTTTATCTTTATAAAAATGCTCCTTCGTACGGTAGCCGGTTCTACAATAAAATCGTCCCGTAGCTACCGGTTGTTTCAACGGCCATAAGCTGCCAAAACTGACCTCGATTCAGAAGAAAAAAAATCTCTTGAATCACTACTACAACAACAAATAGCTAATTTGTAAGTTCAGCAGAATTGATTTTCCATTTTGTAGTTATTTTACCTTCAAAGTTGTAAATTTGATTGTCCACTATAGTTTATATTCTTTTTTTAATTTTTATCATTAATTTACAGAGAGCTAGCAACTGTTCACCATTTAGATGCCAAAGAATTGTCCAATATTTGGATGAATCTCCATCAAAGGGAAGATGCATGTAATGGATATTTCAGCAGAATCTTTAATTATTTCTTAGGCTAAGATTACTTATAAAATAATTTAACTTAAATTAAGTTAATAATTAAATAATTAATTGTTTTCTAAAGCTTTTATATGATTAGTTCGATAAGAAAAAATCCGCCAGAAATTTGTGATAATTTAATCAAATTGTAATATGATTAATTACTTAGCTTAACTATTAATAGATTTTAATAAATAATGAAAATATTAATTAAGAATCAATTAATTAAGAATCAATATTGAATATATACAGGGTGTCCGGAAACTGCCGCATACACGCACCGGATTATGATTCCTCAGTTGATTTCCAGCAAAAAAGTTGTACGGAACATACCCCCTCAGCTTAACCCTTTAGCTGCCACAGGCATTTAAAGATTTTTGAAAAAATCATTTTCTTGCACGACTTAACCCTTCTGTCGGTACAAAGGTCTCGCCAGACCTTTCGCACTATATTTCGGTCATAAAAGTATAGAAGATGAAATCGCAGCGACTTCATATTTCATGATATCATAAAATAATATGTTTAGAAGCATTTTGCAAAAATTTGAAAAAATCGGTTGAATTTTTGAGTATGTTTTTGATGATTTTCAATTTATAGTGCTTTTTGATACCCAATAGGTCTGGCCAGACCTATAGTTTTCCCCCATTCTTCTCTTGAGGTGAAAAGAGCAATTATGAAATTCTGTTAAAATTCTCCTATTTATGATGTAATAATGTCATTAAAATTAGATTTGTACTATAAACGATAAAAATTTCTCAGATTTTTCTTTGAAAGCCGTGAAGTTCGGGAAATAAGTACGCCTAATTTCATCACGTTTTATAACGTCACCTAATCAACTGAGATTTGATTCAAGGAAATTCAAACCAGTTTTATTTCCTTTGTAATAGTTAGGACTAAGTATGAGAGACTTACAAACGTCTTTCTAAATACATTCGATCAAGAAATTTACGAGAAATTTAGAATGAAATGATATTCGCGCTTGAAAATTCCCTATTTCTTTCCACCTGCTTCCCTAAATCTGCAGGCTAATATCGAGGTAAAATCTACTATCAAAGCGCCAAATATTTGCCCAAAGATATAGGTATTGCAAAATGCGAACAAACTTCCCACTAGGAAAAATTAGAAGTCCTTCTCGAAGAAGATGTTTTGAAGGTCTTTTTCATTCCAAGGGAGCAAATAAGGAGGTATTTAGAATGACTTTAAAAATGAAATGAAATCCTTCTCGGGAAGGTATTTAGAATGTGTGTAGAAGGTAATAGTCATTCCGAGGAAGTAAATATGGAGGCATTCAGAATGAGTTCAAAAGATAATATAAAATCATTTCCGGGTAGGTGTTTAGGAGCGAATTCGAAGGAATATGCCGTTTGTTTTACCGCTAACTTTGCGACGTACAATTTCGTATATTGCTGGAAATCATTTCCTGCGCAGTTCGTGCATAATTTTTGTTGTGAGTGGTGGATTGATTCAGTTCGTAGCAGAAAATTTCGATTATACATAGTTTGAAGTTTATAAAGTGCATTTTTACCAATATATATTTGGTACGTTTGCATTACTTTTACTTCTCGACTGTATAACTAAAAATTTCATCCTAAGATGCTGTGAAAACTGAAAAATTTGGATACTTAAATTACGTGGAAGAGATGAAGGCGGAATTTAAAGCTGCAAAACAAAAATTTTACAAAAAGACGCGTAATATTGTCAATAAGTCTTGTTAAAAATCTGAATTTACCGAAAAAATATCAAACTATTTCTTTTTTTTACAGAAAAAATTCTAAATTTCATTTTTTTGTCTATACTAAAAACAGCTGAGTAATCTTATTTACATATTAGTTTATTTACTTAAAAATAACGAAATTGTTTTTTTTTTTCTTTTTTATTTTAAAAATGTTCTTCTTCTTCTTCTTCCTTGCCTCGTTCTTTATACCGCTCCATGGTTCCGCGTTGCTCGACCTGCGGTGTAGGCACATTTTTTTTTTTTTCGGTCTGCCTCAATTAAGAGTGTGATATAATAAATTTAATATAAAAAATTCTACATAAATTACTAAGTTTTTTTTTTCATCATCAAGGGGCGCTATACGCACGACGCCCGATTGGAGAGTTCTTAGAACTCGTGAGATGTTGATCTATCTCTTTCGTAAGCAATGTTTGCTCTTCTTCCTCCTTGCCCTCTATACCATTGCGTCGCGTAGCTCGACCTGCGGTGTAGGTACGTCGCCCGTTCTGGCGGTAATGTCTCAGCCTATTTGTACAGGTAACTTACTCTTTTGGATCGTGTCATCGCCGAGACCAATGCGATAAGTTTGTTATTATCAATAAATGAATTTTGTTCCTTTCTGAACGGCGATCTCAATTCAAAAGTAAAGTATCAATTTAATTTGCATCATTTTAATACATTTTTGGACATTGAGTGCGGGTAGGTGGTATTTCCAACATAAAATATAGAAATATAAATAAAAAATAAATAAAAATAAATATAAAATAGATCTTAAATAAATAATAATAGTAACTTCTTATAAGGTACACTATGTTGTTACCCGAAACTAATCGACACCGAATGCACAAAAAACGCGCTTATTTTTAGTGAAAACATCTTTCTAAAAGTCCTTCCCATTTTCATTCTAAAGAACTACCAATAAGGCCTTTCACGAAATCCTTACTATTTCCTTCCGAAGTACTGAAAAAGAATCCTTCTTAGAAGTTCTTACTGATTCATTCTGAAGTACTGCAAAAGAAACCTTCCTAGAAGACCTTACTGATTCATTCTAAAGTACAGCAAAAAAAGCCTTCCATGAAGTCCTTTTTATTTCATTCCGAAGTACTGGAAATAAAACCTTCCTAGAAGTCATTATGGAATCATTACATAGTACTTCCAAAAGATTCCTTCTTGGAATTACTTCTTTCCGCGGACATGGCTATGGAAAATGGTAGATATAAAGGTAGGTAAAAAGAATGAATTCTTTCATTCCAAGAAGACCTTTGGAAGGGCTTACTTCACACTCTTTTTCCTAGTGGGTTTCTACTTGATATACACCAGGAAAATAGAGAAGCAAATAAGAGAGATAGAGATGAAAATAAGGGAAAAACATGTTTATAATAATAGTGTAGTTCCGAGGTGATTTCAGATTGCAAAGTGTGGTGGAGAATTCTTTTTTGTTTTTTATGTTTTTTGGGGTGTTGAGCTCGAATCCGGAGCTTCCCACCAAAATTTCGTTGCGGAACAGGATCAAAGCCGCGAAAAAACCCAAAATTTTCGGAGTTTTCCCGTTTTTTTTGTTTATAACTCCGAAAGTGTACATTTCTCCGAAAACCTGTCCATGAAAATATTAGAGAAAACATAACTGCGGGTCCAACGCGCCATTAATCATTAAAATGTGTTAAGCGGTATTGCTACAATTGATAGTCATTTTTTTGGCGTTTTTTGCAATTTTGACCGTTTTGCAACGAAATTTTGGTGGAAACTTACAGATTCAGGTTTTGCACTCCAAAATACACAATGTACAAGATAAATGCAACTTTTACGACCAAAAATGAAAAACCGTTTAATCTCAAAAAATTTTTCATAAAATGGAAATATATTAAAAATGTCCACTCTAGTAATACCGCTCAACAGATTTTTAATATTTATGTCTCTTTCGACGCGCAATTATGTGCTCTCTAAAATATTCTTGGAGAGTTTTTCGCAGAAATAAGTAGTTGCAGAATTAGGGGGCGAATAACGGAAAAACAGCAAAAATTTTAGGGTTTTTCATGATTTTGACCCTGTTCCGCAACGAAATTTTGGTGGGAAGCTCCGGATTCGTGCTCAGCACCCCAAAAAACATAAGAAACAAAAAAAAATTTGTCTGCACCACATTTTGCAATCTGATGTACTAGGTTTATCACGTAGTAACTACACTAGTGTAGTTCCGAGGTGATTTCAGATTGCAAAGTGTGGTGGAGAAAATTTGTTTTTTGTTTCTTATCCGGAGCTTCCCACCAAAATTTCGTTGCGGAACAGGATCAAAACCGCTAAAAAACCCAAAATTTTCGGAGGTTTCCCGTTTTTTTGTTTATAACTCCGAAAGTGTACATTTCTCCGAAAATCTGTCCATGAAAATATTAGAGAAAACATAACTGCGGGTCCAACGCGCCATTAATCATTAAAATGTGTTAAGCGGTATTGCTACAATTGATAGTAATTTTTTTGGCGTTTTTTGCAATTTTGACCGTTTTGCAACGAAATTTTGGTGGGAACTTACAGATTCGGGTTCTGCACTCCAAAATACACAATGTACAAGATAAATGCAACTTTTACGACCGAAAATGAAAAACCGTTCAATCTCCAAATTTTTTTCATAAAATGGAACTATGTTAAAAATGGCAAATTTAAATTATCCACTGTAGTAATACCGCTCAACAGATTTTTAATATTTATGTCTCTTTGGACGCGCAATTATATGCTTTCTAAAATATTCATGGAGAGTTTTTCGCAGAAATAAATAGTTGCAGAATTAGGGGGCAAATAACGGAAAAACAGCAAAAATTTTAGGATTTTTCACGATTTTGACCCTGTTCCGCAACGAAATTTTGGTGGGAAGCTCCGGATTCGTGCTCAGCACCCCAAAAACATAAGAAACAAAAAAAAAATTTGTCTCCACCACATTTTGCAATCTGATGTACTAGGTTTATCACGTAGTAACTACACTATAATGACACTTTTACAATTTGTAATAGGAATCATAATAAATGACCAGCCCACCCTTTGGAACAATATTAGAAAATTTCAGAAGATATATTCTCTGAAACGTTTGTAATATCAATATCACATTGCCGAGTCCGGTTATCATCATTATACGAATAGTATTTCACCATGCGCCTGCATACACAATTAAATTGGAATTACATTCATATAAAGAGAATATACCAATAGCTTGCGGGTTCAATAGTTAAGTGATATCTGATCGCTGGAAATCGAAACCTAATTTCGAACGGGGCGCTTTTAATATGCTAAACTAATCGCAATTATGCGAGATAAGTGCAATTTGAAATTGTGTAGTGATAGTGGAGATAGAAAAGTCCTCTGGTGGCCATTTCAAAAACAATAATATGATTGCTCTAAAATCCTGAAATTAGCATTAGGTTGGAATTGAATCAAGTTTAATGAGGGAAAGGCTTAGTCGGTTTTAGAACAACGTGAGCAGTGGGTTAATAAATTAATTGGACTAGTTATAAGGATTCTCCAAAGCTATTCCATTTCTATCAGTCGAAAAGAGAATATTGATTCCCAGCAATTATAAATTGGTTTGCAATTTCTACTAGTATCTTGCTCAATTTATTCATATGTATAGTCTTTTTATGAGACTTTGGCCCATTCTCTCGTAGATCTTATAGAATGGTTAGTCTTATCGCCCAGAGAAGACACACACAATATTCAAAAAGCTTTTCCATTATATTGAATTGATTTTTTGTTAATTTTGCATAGTTATGTTATCTTTTGCTTATTTACGCTGTTGGATGAAAGTGCGCAATGATTTTCTCAATCTAAGATGATGGCTTAAACAAGCAAAATATGGCGTAGCTATGCAAAATAAACAAAAATTCCATTCAATACAATGGAAAAGCTTTCTAAATATGGTGTGTGTCTTCTCTACGCGATAAGACTAATCAGCCGACAGGTACTGAATAAGAGCTATCAGAAACCCGGCCTATGCGTATCAAGATTTAATAAGTTGTCCAAATTAGTTTCATATCAGATGCATTAATATTGTCCGAAGGTTGATATCAATTTCACTGTTACACTAAAAGGATATCTATCTAATGTCTAATCGCTAATGCGGCAATCAGTTATGTGTCAATTGCAAATAAACGTACATATGTATAGAATTTGAGTATGATTTCTAATGAAAATTCATTAATATTCTCGACTGCATCCACAAAATCCATTAGCGTTCGGGCATTAGATTCATTAAATGCAATTTGATAATACATATAAATACACAACAAGCAGACATTACCATCGCTCTGAGCGATTTGTCTAAATAATTCCAGTAAATTGTTTTCATTGAGAAAATGATTTCATCTTAAATGTGGCAAACCGAATATGCATTTCCAAGAACCAAGGACTCTACTGTAGGAGTACTACGTACAATTCGAATGTCATTTCCATTGCATGAATGCATTCGAAATATTTGTATTTACAGTTAAATGTTTGAAATGGTATTCTCAAATCTCTAGTCAACCTACGGTAACAAAATACAGTTATTATGGAACCAGGAAGCCATGTTGAAATTGACTTATTCTCACCATAATTGCCAAAGCAACATATACGAGCAGTGTTGCCAACTGGAAATTAAGAAAACGGCTAAATTTAGCCGGAAAACCGGCTATATATTTTTTAAAAACGGCTAAAAATCCGGCTAAATAAATTTCAGGCAGAAAAACGGCCAAAAAACCGGCTAAATCGTTCAAAACAGACACTTTCGAAAAAAATGTAGTATAATACTGATTTTAATAATTTTATTACTTTTCTGGAGTACTACCCGTAAACTATGCTTTAGGCAGATTTTTTAATTTCATTACATATATGCTACAATCGCTGGCATTATAGTCATTTATATTTTTATTAAAATTTAACCATTTTAGGCCCAAGACACATATCCAAATCATCATGACGATAATCCATCATGATGATGAAAGTTCGAAATTGGAGTGACACATATGCTTTCGTCATTTACTTTTGACGTTTGTGTAAATGATGAAAATGTCCTTCACAATTGCGATATTTTGATGAATATTCAATTCAATAAATTGAGGACACACTTTTCCTTAAGAATTTGAATAGAAATGTGTAAAGATTGATAACAAATTCAATATTTTTGTAAACATTCTTGTTCTTAAATTGTACAACAGATGGCGTCCCCAGTCATTATTGAGCAAATGATGGTCCAAATGCGTAATTTGAAACTCGTGTTAATGATGATAAATTTGCGTCATTCGAAAATATGTGTGTCAAGCTTGTTATTCATTTTCTAATTTGAGCCCTCTAAATTTTATTTTATTTTCCATAGTTACGAAATTTATAACAGTGGCACACATATCTTCGAATGACGCAATTACGTCATTATCACGAAAATTTACCATCATTAGCACGAATTCCAAATTACACATTTGGACCATCATTTGCTCAATAATGACAGGGGACGCCATCTGTTGCGAAATTGAAGAACAAGAATTTTTGCTAAAATATTAAATTTGTTATCAATCTTTACACAATTCTATTCAAATTCTTCAAGAAAACTGTGTCATTAAATTATTGAACAGAATATTCATCAAAATATCGCTGTTGTTAGGGACATTCTCATTATTTACCAAACCGTCAAAAGTAAATGACGAATTCTAATGACGAAAACATATTTGTCACCTCAATTTCGAACTTTCATCATCATGACGGCTTATCTTCATAATGATTTGGATATGTGTCATAGCTATTATGTTCCATTGTTGATGTTGATTCGCAATTACGAATTTGATGCTCCAAAGATACAAAATTGATGTTCCAAAATTATGAGCTTGCCCAGGAAATGGTATAGATTTTTGATAAATTTGTTGCTACAAACCCAACAACAAAATGTAACGCATCTACGAAAATGTGTAGTTTCTATGAATCGTGAGATGTTGTGCAAGTAGCTTGCCCAGTAAACTACAAAAGCAAGATTTAAGTGAGTATATATTTCGGGGACAACTTACCCCCTTCTTCAGCACTTAGCTTTTGTACTGAAGAAGGGGGTAAGTTGCCCCCGAAATATATACACACTACAAAGTTCCGGCGATATTATTAATATCTATGAATCGCGCTAAAAGGTTTTCACCCTTGTAATCTGGCATGATTACGTTATCTGTGTTAAAGAATTGACACTTTGAAAAATGGAAAAATGTTCAGGTACTCCCATGCTCCAAGAATTGCTTGGCAAAGAATTTTATCTAAGATACTGTCTTTCATTTTGCAAATTATTCAGCATTTTGCTTAGACTAATATCGTCAGTTTACGTGAAACCCATTACCCTAAATTTATTGAAAAAAGGTCTCCGCGGCAAATTTTTCCCAGGAGACATAGGTGGGTATAGTAGGTCCTTACCCTAATACATGATAAGTGTATGTAGAAATAATTTGACGGCGATTAATAACTTTGTTTGTGAATATTGAAATTTGATTCTAGTTTCAAAGTAAAAAAAAAACATTATAATTTTAGCCGAAAAAACGAACGAAGAAAATCAATTCCGGCTAAAAATCCGGCCGGCCGGAATTAGAAATTCAAAATTCAAAATTCAAAATTCAAAATTCAAAATTCAAAATTCAAAATTCAAAATTCAAAATTCAAAATTCAAAATTCAAAATTCAAAATTCAAAATTCAAAATTCAAAATTCAAAATTCAAAATTCAAAATTCAAAATTCAAAATTCAAAATTCAAAATTCAAAATTCAAAATTCAAAATTCAAAATTCAAAATTCAAAATTCAAAATTCAAAATTCAAAATTCAAAATTCAAAATTCAAAATTCAAAATTCAAAATTCAAAATTCAAAATTCAAAATTCAAAATTCAAAATTCAAAATTCAAAATTCAAAATTCAAAATTCAAAATTCAAAATTCAAAATTCAAAATTCAAAATTCAAAATTCAAAATTCAAAATTCAAAATTCAAAATTCAAAATTCAAAATTCAAAATTCAAAATTCAAAATTCAAAATTCAAAATTCAAAATTCAAAATTCAAAATTCAAAATTCAAAATTCAAAATTCAAAATTCAAAATTCAAAATTCAAAATTCAAAATTCAAAATTCAAAATTCAAAATTCAAAATTCAAAATTCAAAATTCAAAATTCAAAATTCAAAATTCAAAATTCAAAATTCAAAATTCAAAATTCAAAATTCAAAATTCAAAATTCAAAATTCAAAATTCAAAATTCAAAATTCAAAATTCAAAATTCAAAATTCAAAATTCAAAATTCAAAATTCAAAATTCAAAATTCAAAATTCAAAATTCAAAATTCAAAATTCAAAATTCAAAATTCAAAATTCAAAATTCAAAATTCAAAATTCAAAATTCAAAATTCAAAATTCAAAATTCAAAATTCAAAATTCAAAATTCAAAATTCAAAATTCAAAATTCAAAATTCAAAATTCAAAATTCAAAATTCAAAATTCAAAATTCAAAATTCAAAATTCAAAATTCAAAATTCAAAATTCAAAATTCAAAATTCAAAATTCAAAATTCAAAATTCAAAATTCAAAATTCAAAATTCAAAATTCAAAATTCAAAATTCAAAATTCAAAATTCAAAATTCAAAATTCAAAATTCAAAATTCAAAATTCAAAATTCAAAATTCAAAATTCAAAATTCAAAATTCAAAATTCAAAATTCAAAATTCAAAATTCAAAATTCAAAATTCAAAATTCAAAATTCAAAATTCAAAATTCAAAATTCAAAATTCAAAATTCAAAATTCAAAATTCAAAATTCAAAATTCAAAATTCAAAATTCAAAATTCAAAATTCAAAATTCAAAATTCAAAATTCAAAATTCAAAATTCAAAATTCAAAATTCAAAATTCAAAATTCAAAATTCAAAATTCAAAATTCAAAATTCAAAATTCAAAATTCAAAATTCAAAATTCAAAATTCAAAATTCTTGTTTGCAGCAGGTTTGAATGTAATATTATAGGAGCATTAATTGAACATGAACAATTTTGGATTAATTATTGATATCTTTAAATGAATAATTTGCTTCTAAACATTGAATCAAAACAATACTCAAATATTTAACTCATCCAAAACACTACTGACATAAGGCATTTAAATTGTCAATATAGCAAGTTAACATTTCTAGTTCCTATTTCTATCTATTGTCATGAAAATTTCATAAATACATTCCCATCTTAGTGCATTATTGTTTGAAGGGATGAGATAGGAATCGATTCGAAGTTTTTAGTTATTCAAAAATGGAAATTTAAGTTTGAATTATTTCTATAGGTTAAGATAACCGATGAGTTTCCTCGCGATTAGACACTGATTAGAAAGGAGGGTCTAACAAAATCATAATGGTTTGTTAAAATTGTTCATTTAATTCAACTGAACTCTTTTTTTCTCTAAAATATTCAGAAAAGAAAGATAATTTATATTTAGAATTTTGTTTAGAAATAACCATAAATAGATATCGCCCGCGGCGAACACTTGTGTCAACCCTGCAACACGCACTCCTCATGTTAGGTTTGCATTCAAACAAGTGCATTGCGAGAAATTATAGTTTTGTGGGCGACTAATATGAGGTATAAAGCACCAAAGAAGGAAATTCACGTTCTAATGTTTATATCCATCCATGTGCTATTTTACCCACATTAACAATTCAGCTCAAACAAACCAGATTTAATGGTTGTCCTTTGTCGTTAGAAAGCAATTACAGCTTAAGTGTAATAGCCGGTGCTCGTATTGCATATCTTCGTTTCCCCGCGACTACGTCCTCAGTCCGCCTCGTAGTCCTGTTCACATTCAAGCCGGGAAAATTGTGCATGGCTCGTTTATATGCACAGGACATACACTTCCTGCACATATGAGAGAATACCACTTTGTAATAATGCATATATTCGGTGAAATGCTACATATCGAAAGAGACCATATCAACGGAACGAACAAACTATACACTCGTGCACAGTTTGTATATATTCTATGCAATTGCAACTGCAATGACACACACCACACACGACATCGTATCGCCTCTTCTTTGGAATATATGACCTACCCCACTTGTCTTCTCGTGTTCCTATCCTAGATGATGTCACACAGCATAAGGATACAATTAAGTACGGTAATTGTGGGGTAAGTAGGGAAAATACGTGTAACATGACGATTGGATCACTCTCTATAGCCGTAGGGATCAAAGTCGCCGGCAGGACAATTGTGCTCCGGGAAAATTGCGAGGAAATTGGAGAAGAAGTGTCTTACTTTGTTCGTTTGACGATTCTACGAGTATGAATGTTGCGAGAAGGTGGATCACAAATGAAATTAGATTGAGTGCAAATGACGGTTTAATGAAATTACAGTTGATGATGACAATTTAAACAAAAAAGGATTGACTTTGGTCATCAATCTAAACATGGGATGCATAGTTCGGGGTGGATTTGCTGACTTGGTTCGAGTCGCAATCGGCAGTCTGAATTCTTCCTAAAAACTACCATTGAACCGCAAAAATGCATGACACCAAATTGAACATGCAACTTTACAACCGTG
This sequence comes from Microchrysa polita, assembly GCA_949715475.1. Taxonomy (NCBI): domain Eukaryota; kingdom Metazoa; phylum Arthropoda; class Insecta; order Diptera; family Stratiomyidae; genus Microchrysa; species Microchrysa polita. The sequence goes on along the minus strand of OX454415.1, from coordinate 43,168,235 downwards.
TCATTGATAACGAGATGCGGATATGCAGATGAGAGTGAATACACGTTCGGTTATTTTTTCAGGGTGATATCCTTTCGATTATGTGTGAAAATATGCAAACAACTTTAATGCAGCATATTGATGGGAAATTCGATACATTGCAAAAGCAAACGACGGACCAACGAAAGGATGTTGTGTTGTGTCGTCGTCGACGTGGTTGCCAGCATAATATGTAAATTTTCAATATTCTAATGCCAACACAACTTTTATCATGCATACGTCTGAAGGAAACATCTGCAACGTGTCGTGTTCCTGTATTCAAACCATATATTATACAATTTCGATAAAATAAATGTGCTAACGAGAATGAGAGACCTTCGGTTGAATTTCATAAATAGATATTTTATCCAACATTTAACAAAAAAGGGTCTGTCGAAGGTTATCGTATGGAAAATTAGTAAGCAGAAGTTTGAATAAATATTTGTGTTAAAATTCCAGACTTTTGGAAACAGCTGTGGAACACAGTTTGGTCGACGATTTAGACATTTTCTAAACGTTCTTTGATGAAAAGGCACTATACCAAATATGTAGTCAGTGCACACAAATCTCAGCATTCTATGCTAAAGTTCGGAAAAGGCTCAACCTTAACCATCTTCATTATGTATGGAGAATCTGTGCACTATACACAATAAATGTGCAAAAGACATTTTGCCAAAAATCCTTTCAAATTACAGCAAATCTCCTAAATTTCAATTAGGTACTTCTAATAACCAAACTGAATGAACGGACCACTGGCATTATTAATTCTATATTCAATAACACAACATCATAGCAACATAGTCGAAGTTTCTAGTTAAAGGATTTCTGCTCGGAAGAAAGTAATTGAACAGACGACAAATGGAAACACTATTGCAATACGACTTTGAAACGAATTTGAAATTTATGATACTATACAAATACGAATAAATCTTGTTTTCCTATTTTCAACTCGACGATCCGATGCACCCGATGCACTATACCTCCCTACGGCGGAAATGTGTATGTAGTTGAATGAACGCCAATATGAAATCGTCTCTCATATAACAGGATTATAGGTTCGAAGAATGAACTTGTGCGGCAAAACTAATTTTGCTTTTGCCAAATCTTTGGCACGAGTAACAGTATATAGGTATGTTATGGTTTTACAATTTAGTTTTAGTTTAGTGCGAATCGTTGTTGGTATGAGAGTAAAACATAGGTACTGTATTTCATTGTATTTCGATATCGTTGCAAAGGCATCTCGCTCAATCAAAAGCGAGTACTGACAGCTTTAATGAAATGGCTAGGTGTTTTGACGGTCTGGAAAGCACAGTTTCCAATATGTGTGCCCAGCGAAACATCGAGAGAATGATATCCGATTTGGACAAAAAGCTTACTTCGATAATCGACAATAACCGTTTTGGTACTTCATGGTCCCGTGAAGAGTGGAATCACAGAATCGACCGGATAAGAGCATCTAATAATCTACGAGGAGTTCGTAAATTTAACCGCAGCACCGTGAAAACTACAACTTTCCTTGTAAAAGGAGCTCCCAACTACACTACCGAAAGTTGGTTATGTAGCTTTTTGAAGCAAAACCTTGCAATCGAGGGCAGCAATCGAGAGGCTTTACCTCCACATCTTTATGGATCCAGCTCTGAAAATTGCTTCAAACTGTTTCTTCCTGCACAGTAAAGGTACGTTGTGCTCGACACGACTGCATTGGCTCTAGCGACAGCGACTCACTCATTTCATATAAAAACTCGTTTTTAGAATGAGAGAAAAATGAGTTTTTATATGAAATGAACGAGTCGCTGTCGCTAGAGCCGATGCAGTCGTGTCGAGAACAGAGTACCTTAAAGGTACGTTGTGCTAGACGCGGCCGCACGACTGCGACTCGCTCATTCCATATAAAAACTCGTTTTTAAAATGAGAGAGAAACGAGTTTTTATATGGAATGAGCGAGTCGCAGTCGTGCGGCCGCGTCTAGCACAACGTACCTTAACCTTCCGGCGGGCGCAATACTAATCCTAACACGATCGGGCGCAATGCATCTGACAGATTAAGCGCAGAAAAAAGGATGAAACTAAGTTTCTGTATATTTAAGACTCTTATTTATTGTTGCATTGTCTTTTTGAAACAGTTCTACGAAATTTTAGAAAGAAAAACTGGCTTGCAAGGTTTGATACCCATCACATTTTAAATTTTCTTAGAATATGCCGCTTTCAATCGCTTCAATATGTAAAAACCCTCCAACAACTCGACCGCTTAAAAAATGTGAGCTTATTTTACTAAAAACACACTATTGAACGATTTGGTGAGCCTAAAAGTCAACTCAACGTTATTACGCAATGTGAAGGGTATAACAAGTGGAAATTTTCATAGAAAATCAGATAATAACACAATCGGGCGCAATACATCTGAGAGATTATTTCATCCCCTCCCGCCCCTCAGACATATGGTAGATAAAAACTGAAAACTGTTTTAGGTAGTTGTTCGATAAAGATTAAGCTACTGTGAGTTTCAGATCTCTCCCATTTAATATCGCTGATTGGCGCAACAAAAACTGGTCACTTAATCTGTCAGATGCATTGCGCCCGCCCGAAGGTTAAGGATGGCTACTTTGTAATCGCAATGGTGGCAGCCTATAAACCATGAGTTGTATCAATCTGTGGTCAAAAGGTAAAACAGCATAAGTCCGATTTGTTGTTTGGAAAAAGTTTGGAAAAATTCTGTGATAAAAGTGTATAAATATTTTAAGACGAGTTTTACCAATATATAGAGTGAAAAAAATATAAATTTTTATAGGATAATAATTTTGTTGATAACTATAATAGTTTTGTAGTTATAGCGAAAAAATCGACTTATGCTGTTATTCCTTGTTGAGGGAAAACATATTTTAAAGCGTAATTCGATTTATGTCATTATTCCATTGTATAATTTCAGGCCACGACTATGATATTTATACATAAGTTGTTCTTCCAAACCCTTAAGCAAACGCTTAAGGGTTCCTAAAGGGTTCCCTTATTCGTTAAGGTACATATCTAGTAATCTTATATCAATTCATATATTTGTTGACATATCCTTATTCAAACACTTTAACATTTAAAAAAAAAAATAATTTTTAACTACTTGATATTTGTTTATGCCCAATAAGTAAATCTTTTTTAAATAAGGCAATGCCCTAATAAGTGGTGCCTATGAATACGAAGCTCCCAAGGGCGCACTTATATAGGGAAAACCCTTATTCCTTAAGAAATTCCTTATTACTTAAGTGGGGACTATGCATTCCGTCCTACATTTTGATAGCACAAAACTTTTTTTTTAATAATTTCAATGAATTAATCAGTAGGGGGCAAAGGCCTACTCTTATTGTCTTCCTCGATGTAACTTTAGAAGGCTAGGTCATCTCATTTTTGGTACGACAATTAGTATTAGCAACTTCAGCGTCTCAGGTTACTTCACGTAATATGGTGACAGAAAACCTATAGAATCAAAAACTGAAGCCGCTTTTCGACGCATCCCCATGATGGCCCTCCTCCCCGGTTAACCTTATCAAACTCATTCTTATAAAATATCAAGTCAAGAAACCTGAAACAAAGCCTCGGATTGGACGAACGAAAAAGACCCTGCAAACGAACAACCAACTACTTTTTTGGATCCTGGAATGTACGCTGCCCGATTAAGCCAGGTGTCCTTAAGACTTTCCTGGTTTAGGCAAAAAAATACAAACTGAGCATGTTGCAGTCCAAGAAACAAAAAGGCTCAATAGCGAGATTACCGACAGTAATTGCGAGTTGAAATGGTAAAGAATAGAGTAACAGAGAGTTTCGAGTAGCCTTTCTAGTAATAATCAGCTCAAGGGGCACGTCATCGGATTCGCATATGTGCGCGATCCGCATCGTCCTGTTTCGGTAATCTCCGACTTATGAATGTGCATTCCTCTACCCAGTGGCGGAACAACTTCACTCGGGGCCCTCTCGCCAACTTCTTGAGTGGGCCCCCTGGCCCCTACACTGATAAAACAGCAGAGTAAAATCAATCGAAAGCACTCTTGAAGGTTGATCCACACTTTTCAGTCATCAGGCACAGTTATTTTCCATACAAGTTGACAGATTGTTAGTTAATTTATTGACTTACTATCTGGTCAATTTGTATTGGAAATGACTGTGACTGGTGACTAAAAAGTGTGATTCGACCTTAAACTAACTTTTTTGAAACATGACTTTGCTGTTAAAGTGTTTCTACTAAACTTAAGAACGTCGTACTTAAAATAGCTTTCCTAAGAACTACTTTCACAATTTGCAGTCTTACCTATATTGAGAATAGCATTCTTGTTCTAACGTTTATTAAATTAATGATTTCGTCAATGGTTTTTTTATTATTTTAAAATAATAATACTCCCGCAGTGCAGTATTGACCCCTGTAGATGTTGGTAAGCATAGTAAATTACCTGCGCCTACAATGGGATTCGATCCCGCGAACCTATGATTTGAAAATGAGCGCCCTATCTACCCTAATGCTGCATACACACGGTCAATCCGAATCTTTTTTTTTTGTCAAAATCGAAGAAAATGCATGAATTTAACAGAACGAACAATCCAAAAAATAGATTGACTCTATTCCTTGTTTCAGCTTTAAATTTAAGTGTGCTCTAATTTAAATCCTTAAATTTTAAGAACGTTTGTACTTGGCAAGACTCCTTTCAAACCAAATATGGCCTCCACACCACAGCCCTAATGACCGTGTGTATACCGCAAGCAAGATAAAATATTTTAGTCTTCAACGACATATACAGCCGTACTAACTAGTTTGAACTAAGTTTAGTACCACTCTCAAACTATTTTCCTCGTGTTTAACAGTTCATGGCTTACAGTTATGGATTATAATTTAGTCCGAAAGTTTAGAAAAGGTACTTTCACCAAAAATGTTTTAAGATTGTTTTTTGGCAGAGCAACCTAAAGAATCTTTTTGGGCATATCGTGCCTGGCAAGGAAAAGGGTGGGCGGATTACAAACAGCAAATAGCGCACCCATGCAAAGCAAATTTGAGGATCCGGATTGTCTCATGAACTTTCAAAGATTTTCGGACAATATTAAATTTGTTTATCTAAGGAACCTGATCAGAGAGGAACAACAAATTTAGCATTTATTTTGACTTCGAAAAGTGTATATCTTTTCTTGTCTACCAAAAAATATCTACGTCGAACTATAGTTTTTTTTCGCAGACGTTTTATGGTTCGACAAATTCTTCATGTGGCTTTGGGCCCCTAAATCTCGTGGCTGGTTGACAATCTTACAAACGATGTCATAGCGGCCACGTACATTGCCACCTTTGAGGAAAAATGGTCGTCAATGCTAAACAACATCAGTACTTTGGCCGTCCAAGAGTTCGCAAGAGCTCAAATACACCATCAAATGATTTTAGGAGCTCCTGGTGAATATCTCGAGCCGAAAATAAATATATAACGGGCTTCGGTAAGTATCAAAGAATTTAATTAGATGTAAGAAATGTAAAAATTATGACAAGAACGCATGCAGCAAATTAACCACAGATTAGCTAATAAGAATATTAGACATGCGTGCAAAGCTAAAAAATGCAATTAAGAGTGGATATCAAGCCAAGACAAGTCTCTGTAAGTACAAGGATGGTAACATTACCAGCGGCATTTTAATTGTATTTTGAGCGGCTTCTCAGATTAAGATCAAACTCCCCCACACAAGCGCTGAGTAGTTGACTTAGCCAGACCCTACCGTTTAACCCCCAACATAAGAAGAAGTTATTCTTGCCATTCAATAACTTCAACCTACTAAACACCCACGCGCGGACAAAATCCGAGTTGAACTACTGTAGCACGGTGGAACGAGCACATTCACAAGATTACTACTAATATGGAGCGACGAAGTAATCCCGAAAGATTGGCGCATAAGCGTCATCGTCCACTCCACAAAAAGGATAATAAGCCGAAGTGTGTTACAGGGGCATCTAATTAGTTTGAAGGAGAGTAACTTTAGCACTGTAGGACATAATGCTGGAATTTGCTGTACCAGCGAGGCTAGTGAGGCTGGAAAATATGAGGATGACTTATGACGTCTGAACTGCATTAAAAGACAGAATAAACTCACTGGCCTATTTTAAAGTCGCACTGGGCTAAAGCAGGGCGATGCACTGGCATATCGACGCTCTTTAACCTTGCTCTGAAGTACGTAATTCGAGGCTGGTAAATGGACAGAAGTGGAACGCTACTTCGTCGATATCTTCAAATCATGTTTCGAAAAATAATTATGCAGAAGACCTCCTGCATAATCTTATAATATAAAGTCACTCCTATGATATAGCATAACACACTAGTAGCATAATAGCATAATTCCAGTACTATTTATCCTTTTGGAGCAGATTTGCTCACGGAATAAAAACATTACTCTAGTTACATATTAGAATTCTCAGAAAGTGCATTTTGACTAATAACATATCTCCACATATGTGTACTCACGTTTGAGAATTTATAATCTGAATAACAGCACAAGTGCAGTTATGTATGCACGAGCTACGCAGTTCAAGATGGAATAAGGACACCTTTCAAATTGTACCAATTGATAAACTATTATATATTTTGGAAAAATGGCATAAGTCAATTGTGAAGTTGGTATACCTTTTTTTAATTTGGGAATAGAAGCATACCTCAATTATGTTTTTATTCCTACACTTGTAAAACAGTGTTCATTCGTCGAAATACGAACAGGAATAACGACATAATGGGGAACTATGCTGTTATACCTTTTGTAATTCTGATCGTGGTGAGATATGCTGTTAGGTTTTTTATTAATAACTTTGGAACCTTTTATTCGATTTGCACGAAAAAAATTTGCAAAATAGAACAAAAAATGCTTAACAAGATGGCATATGTAACTCAATTTTGAAATAAGTCGAGTTATGCTGTTTTGACTTTTGACCACAGATATTGTACGATGAGCTGGAAGTATCGAAGATCGTGAAGCTTCAACGTCTGCAATGGGCGGGGCATGTACAACGGATGTATAATTGGAACAGAATGAATTTCAGCTTATGGCACCCGGCCCGGATTTATCCTCTGTAGCGCCCCTGGGCAATAGTCGAGTTGTTGCCCTCCGTCACTTGGTTCCGGCTAATTTCGGGTGCGGCCCAAATTTGGATACCCTTCACTCCCCTCGGGCTAAAAGTTTTTTCGGACGTACCTACGACTTGTATTTAATCCTCCCCCGCCCCATTTTTTCCTTCTGTCTCCACAAAAGTTCCGTTGCGTCGGCAAAACAATATGTGTGTGGGATTTGGTTGGAATAAGTGGGCAAATAAAAACATTTACTCAGATAATTTTATTGGGGATGCGGGAGCATGGCCCCATAGTACGATTTCATTTGTTTTGACCATTTGAGTTGCTTTGATAAAGACACATTAATTCAAGGCTTTGTGAAATTGGTGTAATAGGGTAGGCTACCATGAAACACTTGATGACGTCACTTCCAGTATAGGAAAAACACTTAGGATTGTCCTGACTATAAACCAAAAAGGGGGGGTTGGGTTTGTATGGCAGCCCCATGACCCCATGGTTAAACTTGATCCATTCTTACATATCTTTTGTGTCATCAATAGAAACACATTTGTGTGGAATTTGGTTGAAATTGGTGCACAAATAAAAAAGTTTTTCTTAGAAGAACCTAATTTGGGGAGTTGGGCTGGGGTATGGCAGCACCATTACCCCATTGTCCGATTAGACCGATTCAAATAACAAACTGCCTGCAGCTAAAACAAGCGTTTGTGCGAAATTTCAGCTTCATAGCTTTTAAATTGGCCGAGTAAAACGCGGCGCAACAGACGGATAGACAGACAGACAGAAAAACGAACATCGCCCAATCGACTTCCCAAGTCATGCTGATCATATATGTATACTTTTTATATGGTCGGAGATGCTTCCTTCAATGCGTTACAAACTTCCTGACAAAGTTAATATACCTTTTCACTAAACAAGTACGTTTTCTTGTTTGTACTACAAAATAGAATAGAAAATCGGTTGATAATGGTCGGTTCTCACATTACAGTCATCAAAAATGGTGGCGACCTTCAGCGCGAATACTCTTGAAGCTAGTCGGGTAAACAGGGTACTCCTCAGGGGCGGCGCATAAAAGCCCGCAGGGCCCGCGTGGCGCGGGGCCACGAGATTTAGGGGCCCAAAAGCCACATGAATGATTTCTCGAACCATAAAAACACTTTCCGAAGTCAATACAAATGCTAAATTTATTGATCCTCTTTCACCAGGTCCTGGCATGGCTGCGCTATTTGCTGTAACTGTAGCGGCGGTTTGAAGTTCGACCCACCCTTTTCCTAGCCAAGTATCATATGGGCAAAAAGACAAGATTCTTTCTGATTCCCTATTCCATTTTCGATAACTCAGGAACACTTTCCGATCTATCTGAAATTTGACACACTTGTTGAAGTTCTCATTTCGTTTAAACGCGGTCCTATCTATCCGCCTTTGGAAGTTACGGCTGCCTAAATTTTGAGTTTTCTAATTGAAAATTGTCTGTTACTCGGAAATGCGTGAACGAAAAATTCGTCAATTAAGAAAACTTGTAGAGCACCGTACCATTTGGTGAAAATTTCAACTCTCATGCCGTCAAGATTAAGAATTTACGGCCGTCGAAACATGCAATTTAAGCAGTAAAGTTTGATTCATGCGCAATCGATATTTAACGAAATAACAACTATTCAATCGTACATTTTTTATAAATCGCGAACCGATCAAAATTTCTTAAATTTGGCACATTTGTAGAGCTATTTGGCGCACATTTCCTCCAAGTTTCAACCTACCTATCCCCGTTCCGTTTGGAAATTAGAGCTGCCCACAGTGGCGCAACCACGGGAGGGGCTAAGGGGGCTAAAGCCCCTCCCAGGACCAGAAATTGTGAAATGAAAAATTGCAAAAATTAAATATGAAGAAATGGTTTTAATTGCAGATTTTATAAAAACAAAAAGGATTAATTAATTAAAAATAACAACTTCAGCGTCTCAGGTTACTAAATATAATAGGGTGACAAAAAACAAATAGTCAATCACCGAAGCAGCACCTCCGAGGCCTCTCCATGATGGACCTCTTTCGTTTTACGAATACTATCATGGTTAAGCGATGGGCCACCAACCCATCCTTGGAAAAAATTCTACGTCAAGAAACCTGGAATGAAAGCCTCGCATTGTACGGATACAACCCAACGACGACATCGCAAACGAACAACTGATTACTCTTTCGGAACCTGGAATGTACGCTCCCTGAATAGGCCAGGGGCCTTAAGGGCCCTCTTGGATCAGGTCGAAAAATATAAGCTGAGCATTGTTGCACTCCAGGAAACAAAATGGCTTAGTAGCGAGATTGATGACCGAAATTCGTACATAATTTTCACAAGTTCGGGCCACAGGGAGTTTGGAGTGGCGTTCATTGTAAACAATCAATTTAAGCCGCATGTTATCGACTTCAACCCCTTAAACGAGCGGCTGTGTGCGATTCGCATTAAAACCCGGTTCTTCAATCTCGCGGTTAAAGACAAGTTCTATCACCGCATAGAAAATCTCTTCGATTCACTTCAATCAAACGATGTCAAATTGCTGCTGGGGGATTTTAACTCCAAAGTCGGAAACGAAAGTTGGCATAGGGGGATTACTGGAGGGTACAGCCTCCATGAAGACAATGGCCAACGACTAATAGACTTCGCGACCAGCAGAAATATGGCCATTAGCTCTACCTGTTTTCCGCATCGTCGCATTCACAGGCAGACCTGGAGATCTCCAGATCAACATACCGTCAACCAAATTGACCACGTCCTTGTCTGCAAGAGATGGGCATCGAGCATAATGGATGTTCGGTCCTATCGTGTATCAAATATTGACTCTGACCACTATATGGTGAAGGCGACTTATAGGTGCAGAACTTCTTCGGTGCATCATTCGAGGTTCAACCCGGCAAAAAATTTTGCGGTTGACAAATTGTTGGATGATGCCACGGTGGTCACTTATACGACTGCCCTTGAGGAGAAGCTGACGCCCTTGCTAAATAACATCAGCAACAAAGGCGCCCTTGAGATCTGGGATACACTCAAAGACACGATCAAAGGGGTCGCAGAGGAGGTTGTGGGATACAAAGCCCGGCGAGCCCGAAATGATTGTTTTGATGAAGAAAGTCAAAATGCGGTAGATTCTAAAAACGAGGCATATCGCCAATGGACTGAACGCACAACTAGAGCAAAAAAAAAAAAAAAAAAAAATATGACGAGCTTCGACGATTTTCGAATTTTCGACGACAGATCAGCTTTTTACAGTGAAGCTTTTACTCCAGAAGTGCTGGGAATACAACATCGACGTATACCAAATATTTGTTGACTTCAAGCAGGCATACGACAGTATCGATCGAAGCGTACTGTACAACATTTTGCTGCATTTTGGAATACCGGCTAAGCTAGTGCGACTCATAAGGATGACGATTACTAATACCGTCTCGCAGGTCAGAGTTCAGAACAGACTCACGGACCTATTTGAAACTCGTACTGGACTCAAGCAAGGCGAAGGGCTGGCGCCGACGCTCTTCAACCTGGCTCTGGAGTATGTGATTCGAGCCATGAATTTGGACAGCAGCGGAACGCTACTCATTAAATCGACTCAACTAGTAGCCTACGCCGACGACATCAACATCATGTCTCGAAGATTGGGTGAAGCAGAAAGCCTTCTGCCTAATCTCAATAACGCCGCCAAAGAAGTTTGGCTACATATCAACGAATCTAAAACTAAGGTCATTATGCAATCAAAAACTATAACGCCAGTAAATTCAAGCATCACATACATCAATATAGAAAATGTAGACAACTTCACTTACCTGGGTTGCAATTTGTCAAAGGACGCAAACGAAACAGATGAGATAAATACTTTGCGGTCCTCCAAATTATGAATTCGAAGCTGGTGCATAGGAACACGAAGCTCCACGTGTATAAAACCATCATCCGACCTGTGCTATGCTATGGCTGCGAGGCATGGACCCTAACCCAAAACTCTGAACACCTGTTGGACACATTCGAGCGAAAGGTTCTCCGAAGAATCTTCGGGGCCGTTCGTGAACGAGGTGAATGGCGCATCCGGTACAACATTGAGTTGTATCAGCTGTATGATGAGCTACAGGTGTCGAAGATCGTGAATTGCAGCGATTGCAATGGGCGGGACATGTACAAAGGATGAACGACGATCGCATGCCCAAAAAGGTGATGAACGCGCAACGAGTGGACGGAGCCAGATTGCGTGGACGACCGAGAGCCCGATGGGAGCATTCTGTATGTGAGGACGCCCACCAGATGCTAGGCTTTCGGAACTGGAGGAGAAGGTCACGAGACCGCGACAATTGGAGGTTTTCAATCCAGGCGGCCAAGGCCCGACGTCGGGCTATCGTGCCATAAAGAAGAAGAAGAGCTTTCAGGTTCGGAAAGGTTGAGTTTGACGGGGCCTTGTAGAAATCAACTTTAGAAGCATTTAGAAAGCGTTTCTTTAATTCAGTGTTAGGCTGAAAATAGAATACAGCAACAGCAGCAGCGCGAAATGTCAAGCACAATGCATTTTATATTGCCGACAAAAGGGGAACCATACGAAATCATCAATCACAAAATCCCCAAACGTAGAAAAATCCCCAAAATCAAAATCCCCATATTCAAAATCCCCATAATCATAATACCCATACCAATACAAAATCCCCATAATCATAATACTCATATACAAAATCCCCAATCATAAAATCCCCAAGCACCCGAAATATGCTGGTAAATGGTAGATGAATAGTAGTAAAAAATGGTAGATGGCTGGTAGATGGTAAATGGTTGATGAAAGACTGTAAATTGTTGATGGTTGATGGTAGATGGAAGGTGTTAAATGGTAGATGGTAAATGGCACTAGGAGGGTCGTAAATCGATACTAACTTTTTTTTTGATTAGCACAAACAAAATGTTCGAGTACATTATATTGAATAAATGTTTGCATATATCGTTCTAAACATATTAGGTTTTCTTTAACATCGTCGAGACATGTCCTCATCCGAACGAATATTCGCGGAAAACTTGGTTGGCTTATTGTTGGAACCGATTCGCCTGCACATTATCTGATTTTGTTCTGTGTCACTTCAAAGAGTTTGCCGTTGATTAGCATATATGTATATCAGTCCACGACAGTGATTTTTTTATTGCATAGTAGGACTATTACAATTACAATAGTCTAAATCACCTACCATTTACCATCTAGTATTTGCTATTTACCATCCACCATCCGTCTACCATTAACCACCTACCATCTAACATTTATCATCTACCATTTAACATCTATCGTTTACCATCTACAATAGCCTGAAGAAATTCCCCATTCCCCATTTGAGGTGTGATCTTAGAACGCGCGCGCGTTCTTAGATCACACCTCAAATGGGGAATGGGGAATTTCGTTTGGGGATTTTGGTTTTGGGTATTTTGATTTCGGGGATTTTGATTTCGGGGATTTTGATTTCGGGGATTTTAATTTCGGGGATTTTGATTACGGGGATTTTGATTTGGGGATTTTGTTTGGGGATTTTGTGACTGGGGATATCGTATCCAACCCCGACAAAAGTACTGAGCAGCATTTAAGGGGTAAGGTTTTTCTTGCTGGCCAAAATATTGTGGGCATCGGAACCGATATCAAAACGCGGAAGTGCCAGTGGATAGGTAATACATTTCGAAAAGAGGCGATAAACATTGCAAAACAGGCTCTCGATTGGAGTCCACAAGGAACGGAGAGCTTCCAGTTTTAGTTAATCAGATACTATGGCCATATTGTTAAAAGTGAAGAAGTTATCTAAATTGGTTTCATCGACCTATGTGGAAGACAGAAAGAAACACTTTTTATCCTTAAGAGGACATTCATATTTGTTTATTAATTTACATGGGCCTACCATTTTTAAGCACATCCTCGGCATTCTAGAAATTACAAATTTCAGACTAATTGAATTGAATATGCTTACAAGCACATTCATTGATACTTGAACTGCTTACTACAACGCAATAATTCTCAATACTCGACGAAATCCAATTAATTTAACTCAAAAAGCAAAGTGCAACTCTACAAGACAAGAATTCTCAACAGTTTCGGACTAATTTTTGATTCATTTGTCCATTGGTCAAGTTGTATAGAGTCCGTTAAACTAAACAAAGTAAACTGAACTATCCGAATACGAATACTACTCGTCCCAACTTACTAACTCAAGTGGGTACTATGGGGAGAGAATACGACAAACAAAAGTTTCAATTTGATAACAACAACAACATGAACAGGTCCTGTTGCAACTGGTATGGACACAGAATAGGTATACGAATGCAAGACTCAAGTACTCGTATTTTAGCGTTGCTTAGTTTGCAAGAAGTTTGTCTTATCAGTGCAATAAATCCTTTTAATTTATTGGACTCCGTCGGTTTCAGTTTACAATGTCCACACACAACGCCGGCCGGAGACTAGAACTAGAGTTGAATTGTATAGTGGTTGTGTGTACCTACTGTAAGTGATTTGAATATCAACAAAATGTTGTTGAATTAAGGAAGAGGACATTTATTTATGTATTTTTCAATGATTAACAAGGATACAGCCAGTGCAGGGAAATGTATATAAATTAGAAAAACGTTTGGACTTTGCAAGGACCTGTAGAAGACCAATAAATGACAAGTTGCTAAAGTCTTCAATCTTCTTCTCTGAGGCGATATATAATATCTTACTTGATATTATTATGTCGCGTACTCTGTCAACCGATTCGAGAAATAAAATGCATCGCGATTTGTGGAACATAACAAGCGGTTGGGTATACATACATATCATCCTCCCCCGGCTAACTTAAGTTACGTTTTGTTTATCTTATAAACGTTTTCATCGCCTTAGTATAAAATCAGCAGAATCTAATGACAAGGATCTTCCGTTCTTTCGGAATCCGGAAAAAGCGTCTTTGATTTTGATAATTAGATAATTTTTCTTCTTCTTTATGGCACGATAGCCCGACGTCGGGCCTTGGCCGCCTGGATTGTCGCGGTCACGCGACCTTGTCCTCCAGTTTCAAAAGCCCAGCATCTGGTGGGCGTCCCCACATACAGAATGCTCCCATCGGGCTCTCTGTCGTCCACGCAATCTGGCTCCGTCCACTCGTTGCGCGTTCATCACCTCTTTGGGCATGCGATCGTCGTTCATTCTTTGTACATGTCCCGCCCATTGCAATCGCTGCAATTTCACGATCTTCGACACCTGTAGCTCATCATACAGCTGATACAACTCAAGGTTGTACCGGATGCGCCATTCACCTCGTTCACGAACGGCCCCGAAGATTCTTCGGAGAACCTTTCGCTCGAATGTGTCCAACAGGTGTTCAGAGTTTTGGGTTAGGGTCAATGCCTCGCAGCCATAGCATAGCACAGGTCGGATGATGGTTTTATACACGTGGAGCTACGTGTTCCTGTGCACCAGCTTCGAATTCATAATTTGGAGGACCGCAAAGTAACACTTATTAGCTAGTTGTATCCGTCGCTTTATCTCATCTGACATCATGACCTTGGTTTTAGATTCGTTGATATGTAGCCCAACTTCTTTGGCGGCGTTATTGAGATTATGCAGAAGGCTTTCTGCATCACCCAATCTTCGAGACATGATGTTGATGTCGTCAGCGTAGTTGAATCGATTTAATGAGTAGCGTTCCGCGGCTGTCCAAATTCATGGCTCGAATCACATACTCCAGAGCCAGGTTGAAGAGCGTCGGCGCCAGCCCGTCGCCTTGCTTGAGTCCAGTACGAGTTTCAAATAGGTCAGTGAGTCTGTTCTGAACTCTGACCTGCGAGACGGTATTAGTAATCGTCATCCTTATGAGTCGCACTAGCTTAGCCGGTATTCCAAAATGCAGCAAAATGTTGTACAGTACGCTTCGATCGATACTGTCGTATGCCTGCTTGAAGTCAACAAATATTTGGTATACGTCGATGTTGTATTCCCAGCACTTCTGGAGTAAAAGCTTCACTGTAAAAAGCTGATCTGTCATCGAACGACCAAGTCTAAAGCCGCCTTTGTACTCGCCAATGATTTCTTCTGCGTACGGATTAATTCTATTTTCCAAAATCTTAGATAAAATCTTTTAAGTCGTACAAACTAATGAGATGCCTCTGTAGTTCTCACATTTCAACTTATCCCCTTTTTTGTGGATTGGGCAAATGATACTTTTACGACAATCTTCCGGGATTATTTCGTCGTTCTCTACTTATCGTACTTTAACGATAAGTGTGTGTTTAGCCTTAACAAGGCTCTCCCCACCATGCTTCAGCAGTTCAGCTGGAATCTCGTCAGCGCCCGGGGCTTTATTATGTTCTAGTGCTTGCATGGCGAGATCAACTTCTTCTACTGTTGGGGGTTGAACCGGAGAGCCTGTTTCAGCCATCAGCTCCGGAGCTTCTTGTGTGGGGTTGTTCGGTTAAACATTGAGGAGCTCTTCAAAGTGTGAGGCCCAGCGTTTATCAACGCTATCGGTGTCGCTAATGATATTGCCATCCTTATCCTTACAGAGGCTGGTCCTGGGTTGGTATCCACTTTTAATTAAATTAATCAGCTTGTACGCTTGTCTACTGATCCTACTAGCTAGTCTTTGATTTATTTGCATCAACTGCTCGTCAAGATGCTTACGTTTCTTACGCCTAATTAACCTATTCGAAAATCGTCGAAGCTCGTCATATTTTTTTTTTGCTCTAGTTGCGCGTTCAGTCCATTGGCGATATGCCTCGTTTTTAGAATCTACCGCATTTTGACATTCTTCATCATACCAATCATTTCGGGCTCGCCGGGCTTTGTATCCCACAACCTCCTCTGCGACCCCTTTGATTGTGTCTTTGAGTGTATCCCAGATCTCAAGGGCGCCTTTGTTGCTGATGTTATTTAGCAAGGGCGTCAGCTTCTCCTCAAGGGCAGTCGTATAAGTGACCACCGTGGCATCATCCAACAATTTGTCAACCGCAAAAATGTTTGCCGGGTTGAACCTCGAATGATGCACCGAAGAAATTCTGCACCTATAAGTGGCCTTCACCATATAGTGGTCAGAGTCAATATTTGCTCCGCGATAGGACCGAACATCCATTATGCTCGATGCCCATCTCTTGCAGACAAGGACGTGGTCAATTTGGTTGACGGTATGTTGATCTGGAGATCTCCAGGTCTGCCTGTGAATGCGACGATGCGGAAAACAGGTAGAGCTAATGACCATATTTCTGCTGGTCGCGAAGTCTATTAGTCGTTGGCCATTGTCGTTACAGTCTTCATGGAGGCTGTACCCTCCAGTAATCCCCCCTATGCCAACTTTCGTTTCCGACTTTGGAGCTAAAATCCCCCAGCAGCAATTTGACATCGTTTGATTGAAGTGAATCGAAGAGATTTTCTAGGCGGTGATAGAACTCTTCTTTAACCGCGTCTTCACTGACTTCGGTGGGGGCATGCGCGTTTATGAGCCAGAGATTGAAGAACCGGGTTTTAATGCGAATCGCACACAGCCGCTCGTTTATGGGCTTGAAGTCGATAACATGCGGCTTAAGTTGATTGTTTACAATGAACGGCACTCCAAGCTCCCTGTGGCCCGAAGGTTTTCCACTTGTGAAAATTGTGTACGAATTTCGGTCATCAATCTCGCTACTAAGCCATTTTGTTTCCTGGAGTGCAACAATGCTCAGCTTATATTGTTCGGCCTGATCCAAGAGGGCCCTTAAGGCCCCTGGCCTATTCAGGGAGCATACACTCCAGGTTCCGAAAGAGTAATCAGTTGTTCGTTTGCAATGTCGTCGTTGGGTTGTATCCGTACAATGCGAGGCTTTCATTCCAGGTTTCTTGATGTAGAATTTTTTCCAAGGATGGGTTGTCGGCCCGCTTAGCCATGATAGTATTCGTAAAACGAAAGACGTCCATCATGGAGAGGCCTCGAAGGTGCTGCTTCGGTGATTGACTATTTGTTTTTTGTCACCCTATTACATTTAGTAATGAGACGCTGAAGTTTTTAATACAGCACTCAGGCGCAGGGTTACTCGGATAATGCTGAAAGTAACGCCCCGTAGAGAAACATAGGAACTGGCCGGAGCCGCTCACCCTATGAAGCTCCTCCTGCATAGGTCCGCAGTTATGCCACAACTGAAAAGGATATAGGAATCGGCCTGAGCCTTTCAACCTTTATCCTCCCCCTTACGGGATAATTTTTAACAAATGAATTTATTTTTTCATTTAAAGTAAGATGTTTTTCTTTCGTAAATACCAATTTCTTTAATACTGTTTTAACTGTTTGGACGGATCTTTCTGCGCTTCCATTACTTTGGGGGTGGCATACTGGTGTTAGAAACAATTTAATATAGTTATTTGAACAAAACTGACTTTGGCTGTAGTACGCATCATGTATTTTACACCTAAGTGTTTACTAAACGTGTCGATGCTTACTACAAATGTTTTGCTTTGAAAGTACAAAAAATGGATTCTCTCAAAAGGATATGTCGTTTGAGGGCAATGTTTTTTGAATACTTCACCAATTTTAAGTTTGCTGACAAATATAGCAACTGCTGATTTATTCTTTGATAACACCATCTATTCCTGGCCACCATACATATGATCTAGCAGTCTTCTTCATAATGACTATGTATTCCTACGTGATTATTTTAATCGTGTAATTTTGTTAAAACTACACGCTGTTAAGGTTTTGGAATGATAATACGGCTACCGACATAAATATTGCCATTCTCAATCATTTCTGACATACTTAATCAGTGGCGTAACGTTTTCAAAATTTTTTGTGTGCGAAGACCATTTGGGGGCCCCCATACATTTTATAGTTTTCTAAAAATTACAATGATTGTTTTTCAATAAATATCAATTTTATGGTGGAAACTGAATGGAAGCAGCAACAGCCGCAGCGTCCCAATGCGTTTTGAATGGTTGACAGCAAAAGCTATTTTGAAGATATTTTGACAATACTTGTATACGAGATGCATTTTGTGCGATGGGTGTATTACTATAAAGGAATGATATTAACACCAACACCAAGTTTCGGATAATGCACGACTAAAGTTTAAATAAGATTTACAAATAATTAAATTTGATAGCACACGCATTTTATTTCCAATAATAGATTTTTTAATAATGAATAACAACATAGAAACATAAAACAAAATGAAACTTAATATCTCTCCGCTTGGTCGTCAGCTTCATATAAAATGACGGAGAGTGACCTAGACAAATTGATATCCTTTTTTTCTACTTTACTCACTTAGGTTGGCAACTACATGTTCATCAAAAAAATTCTTTCTGCGCACTTTTGGGCTAGCGAATGCCGTCACTAGACTGCTGATATCATCTTTTTTGCAACATCATTCTCGATGGATATGATGGCCAACGAGTTGAACCATTCTTGAACAGACGTACTGCGAATATAATTTTTTATTAGTTTTAATTTTGAAAAAGATCTTTCTGCTTTTGCTATTCTCACTGCAATTGTCAAAAAAGACAGCAAGCAGTTATAATTTCAGTAAAACTACTACTCCAAGAGTAGTTTTCCACTAAAATAAAATTTAAAAGAAGAACTGAATTTTTTGAGATCATTTTTAAAGCATTATTTAAACGACAATAGCTGTCCTGAAATTGAATCTGATACATCATCCTTGTACTTAGTGAAAAATTCTTGCTCGCTGCAAAAATGTCTTCATCTGATGAGCTTCTTAAGAACTCTGGCGAAATTATTTGGAAGTGATGTACAATATTCCTGAATCGGTACTGCGTTCCTTTAAATGCAACGACAAAATGTCTATAGTTCGATAGAATACATTTATCCTAAAATAATCTTCTTCAATCTTTAGCTCATCAAAGTGTTTTTTTTTTTCGGCTGTGTTGTCTGTTTTTAATGAAACATGTCGAGCACTTCCAAGATTGTGCCAAACCAACTGCAATGCCTTTCAAATTATTGAAGTCCTCTCGTAAAGTGTTTATGCTTATATAAGCATCAATCATCATTTTCGCCGCCTTTTCACTTTGGA
Source organism: Microchrysa polita (assembly GCA_949715475.1). Lineage (NCBI taxonomy): Eukaryota > Metazoa > Arthropoda > Insecta > Diptera > Stratiomyidae > Microchrysa > Microchrysa polita. Next base: position 43,149,141 of record OX454415.1, on the reverse strand, counting down.
GCTCCTTAGACACGCAATTTGTAATTTTTTAAGATTTTATCTTCCAGAACGATTAAAAAAATTATTTCCAACTTTTCTAATGAGTTCCTCAGAAACATAGCCTCATCCCTTTCTATTTTATCCTGAGATGTCAGATTTATTAAAGTAATGTCTTTAAAATATCAACGAAGCGAAATCAAAGAGCTTCGATAGATTCATGTCTTGATGACCAACGAGTTAGATTCAATCTTTTTAGAGTCACATTTTTATTTACATTATTTTGCAATAAAGCCCAACGCTTAACATTTTTTGCAAAAAACGCATACATTTTTTGCGACAAAGTCGTAAAAGTTTCTCATTTCATCTACTTTTTTTTACCGAATTATTGAGCGCCAGTGGACGTATGGAGCATTTGGAGCTACTTTCAGAATTTCTGCCTGAACTCCTTTGTAAATCCCAGACATATTTGGCGCACCATCGTACCCTTGACCACGTAATTTTTCTAATCATAATCTATTTCCTAAGACGATATTGTTTTTAAGGATTTTACTAATGTTGGCGCCTGTTTGATCATCTATTAGAATAAAGCCTTATTTCTTTCGAAATTAACATATATCTCAAAACTACACTCAATTGGTCGATCTTAGCCACATCCTGAGTTGAATCTAATATAATCGAAAAGACAGGGGCCTCTTGGATATCGGAAATAATTTTTTTGTTTAACATTTTCTCCGAGAATATTAATTACTTCATTTTGAATTGTTGGACTTAAATAAGTTTTGGGGTGCTTTCCTCTAGTTGGGGGCCCGTGTTCCATTGCACACATTGAACACCGTACGTTACGCCACTGTACTTAATGTTTAATGTCTGTAGAGTCCTTCAATGGAAGACGTGATAAGGCATCTACAATTTTCATTTTATTGGCCGACCTATACTTAATTTTGTACTGAAACAAACACAATTTCACTGCCGACCTTTGCAACCTGGCGGCTGCGACTGCAGGTGTGCTATTACTTGGGTTAAACATTTTTTTAACGGCTTGATTTATCAAATCTACGATGATAATAATTAATTAACCCTAAATATTCCTGCAATTGTTGTTTATCAGTAGGCCTTAATGCGCTTTGTCGCATATCTAGTGTATTTTGCGGTTATTTGCATTTCCTTTTTAAATTTTCTTATTCATTGGTCGTTCCCCATGCATGCAATAAATGTTGCCATCTACTTTTCCTTCGCAATCGTGTTGGCCACAAAAAATTGTTCCACTCGTTCTCGATACATAGAGAAGTCATCATCAGGCACCATCACCTCGTCGCCAATATTATGTTTTTAAGAGTAAATATAAAATGAGATGTTTTTCAGTAAGTATAAATGTGTTTACAATTTTAAGGAAAGGTGAGACACCTGTTCACGTTGCGCCAAGAACAAGAAGGAAGCTGGAAGGGAGAATGGCGTTCTCTGTCAACCGATTAGAGAAATAAAATGCATCGCTATTTGTGGAATACAACAAGCGGTTGGGTATACATGTAAGAATATCAAATTGAATTGATGGAAAGAATTCACTTTAATGACAATAATTCAATGTACAAAAAAGATTGACAATTAAGCAATATTAATTAAGCCACGTCCACGCTGTTCGGAGGTTGGATACGAACTGGCGGGTTCGTCTTTCGTTCGACACTCGGTCATCCATGTTACTCGTCTGCCTCAGGCGAGTCATCTGCGACTTGTGGCGGAACGGTAAGATCGTCATCGCCGTCGTACTCGGCCCATAGCTTCATTCTGTCTGCGCTTGTATTGGTAACCTTCGGGCCCTCGTGCTCGCCAATCTTCTGTACGTCATAACGATCAAATCCCTTGATTGAAGTAACCTGATAGGGGACCAAGGAACTTCGGTCTGATCTTCAGTCCTGTGCCAAACTGCACTCGCTCTATCGCAACCAGGTCCCCTACTTTGTAGATGATAGCTTTCTTTCGTTTCTTGTTGAAATTTCTCGCATTTTCATCCTGCATCTTCGCTATAGCCTCTTTCGCCTGATTTCGTAATTCTGCTCGAGCTTCGTCATACCATATACAAATAATACATATATGTCCAAAGCTCACTCAAAATCGGGTACACATTTTTTTGGCCATGTAGTCCGATCGGCACCCAATGTCACAAATACGACAATACAGATACACGTATACAGGCTATTAAAGCTATTTGCTCTTTTGCTACACAGTTCAAGTTGAAGAGAGTTTAGATACTCTGCCAGAGCAGGTTTTCGTGCATTTGTCGACTTCATGAGTGTATCTTCTTCCACTGTCCCATGCCATGGGTCGGGGTGGCTTACGCAAAAGTATCTGCGCCTGCGAAAACTGCGTATTGAAAAAAGATGAAAGATGATTTGATCACAATGCATTTCTTGAGGTTGCGGAACAGGTAGCCATGCGTTCATTGACCTCATTAGTGCATTTCGTAAGTTGCATGCCGCGCTGTTAATGCAATGTGGTGGTAGCATGCGGTAGAGTGAGTGGATTTAGTGCAGGAGAAGGTAACACAACTTCCATACACATTTGAAAAGAGTTATATTTCTATACAGAACATCAACTGAAAATTTGTATGCAGGTTGTTCTGTCTGGTTCTGTACTCGATTCAATTAGAGGGATATGAGAACGAGAATGAGTTGAGTATTGATCAAACAAAAATACGATATTTGATCGGCAAAAATCGTATATCGCTGGATTTTTGCAGGATGGTTGGTGATGCTGATGGCGTCCATGGAAAAAAACTCCCCAACGATTGGAGGGCTCCAACCTTGGAAAAAGGGGATAGGGGAGTATTTTTTTACTTTTTAGCAAACATTTCAAAACCGACAAAATACATATACAGAAAAATGGTCTGAGAACGAAAAAAACACATAAAATTACCCTTGCAATTGTATATAATACATTAGGATTTTAGTGAAAAATTTGTCGCTAGACTAAAAAATAAATTAGAATATTTTCATTTTAGACTCTTTTAAAAACCTCCAACCTCTGAAAACGCAAGTACGCCTCCCTCCTTTTCAAGGCTGCAAACCTATAATCTGTTGGGACTCCCCATAATCAGGAGGCCATCCCCAAAAATCCATCAATGTAAGATTTTTGTCGTTCGACGTCCATATTTTTTTTTCTTCGGCTATAAGATCATATTGATTAAATTGTTTGAAACAAATCAGAATGCCCACTTTAGTATAAAAGTTTGTTAACGAAATTTGTATCAGAAGTCTGAAAACGCAAAAGTCTCTATTGGAGGGTAAGGAATATATGAGTTTCAATTTTGGATTGATTTTGATATAATTTGAATAAATTTTACCAAATTGCAGATCTTTAGGGGCAGTTTCAATTGAATTGAAATAGAGCTAAAATCAACCCTAGTTTTCTGCACTTAAAGGTCCATCTAGATTAGTCGCCAAATGGCGACACGTACAGCCAAATGGCTGTTGTAATTCCATCCAAGCTAGTCTCTATTTGGCTATGCGTCCAGTTTTGATATTCAATATGGCAACTCAACCAACCGCTTGTCAATTTCAAAGTGACAATTTTACAACTTTTGTTCGATCTTTTGTGTGAAATTGAATAATTATTGAATGGCCATGTAATAATTCAAACGCGCAGAGTCCGATTTTGATAATTAAATTTTAAAAAATCACCAAAATGAAATTTTGGTTATGTCATTTCCTGTCTCAATTTGGCTGCTACAAATGGCTGCACGCGATGCCAGTTTTTGGACGCGCAGCCATTTGGCTGCTAGTGTAGATGGACCGCAAGGCATTAAAACTGTTAGAAATAACAAAGTTAAAATAAAATGAAGAAAGAAAGAAATGATCTTTAAACTATGCGCCAATTTTTAAAAGAATCGTACAAGCACCTCACCTTGGCAGAAGTTGGAGAAAATTGAGATGTAAATATATTTTGTTATTGGGTAAAATCACAAAAATTTGACTTAGAAGTTCCGTAAAAACCAAACCTCTTATCCGATTTTAGTGCGGTTAGTTTCATTTTTTGGGTAATAATCATCTGTACCTAATAATCATCTTATTTTGCTATGCTACCTAGTCTAGCTTTCGAGATAATGACGTTTTAGTCGTAAAAGAAAATGATTTTTTCAAAAATCTTCAAATGCCTGTGGCAGCTAAAGGGTTAAGCTAAGAGGGTATGTTCCGTACAACTTTTTTGCTGGAAATCACAAGAGGAAGCACAATCCGGTTCGTTTATGCGGCAGTTTCCGGGCACCCTGTATATTTTCTTAACTTACAACTAATAAAAAAAAAGCTATCGGAAAATTGGTTTTGATACCGAAATTTATACTTTTAGGCCCGTATTTATAGACATATGTATGTCCCTTAACTCAAGGCGACCTTTAGTCAAGTATGCCAAAATTCAAAAATTAGATGTCATTTCCAGTAGTTTTTCATTGAAATAATTTATATTTAGAAGTCAATGCATCCTTGATTTAAGGCGAAACTCAAGGAGACCTTAAGCTTTTAATACAAGTGTAATATAATAATAACTCAAGGTAGGTAACTAGCTACATTGACTTCAAGTGAGGTTGACTATTGCAAAATTTCAAAGTGTCCTTGAAATCGCCTTAAGTCAAGGATGCATTGTCTCGAGAAAATAAATTATTTCAATCAAAACTAATGGAAATGGCATTTATTTTAAGGTAAGGTATGTTTATAAATACGGGCTTTCGTTTTGGCTAATTCTTGCTATTCTTGTTGCGGCCGGCATATCAAGAAACAATACTATGTATACTATAAATTGAAAAATCTAGAGCTGTCTAGACGGGATCGCATAAATGCAAATTTAGAGAAGGTATTGAATAAATTGGTCGCAACATGTACACTCTAAAAAAATTTACTCCAATAATAGGAGGAAACTTTTTTGCCTACTATTATAGTAGTAAATTTACACCATGATATGAGCGAGAGTAATTTTACACTTTACGGTGTAAATATTTACTACAAAATTACTTACATAAATAAGTAAACTTACTCTTAGAATTATGTAAATTTAAATCAGAAATAAGCAAATTTGCACTGGAACAAATGTAAATTTACACCGGCGAATATGTAAATTTACATCTGGGTTTATGTAATTAATTAATAATATTTGTGGCAGCCGGTTCTTCGATTTAAATCGTCCTGGAGCTAGTCGTTATTCCAACGGCCAAGAGCTGACACACCCCCTTCGGTTCAACAGCAAAAACCGCTATAACAACAACAATAATATGATGCTCACACGAACGCACTTCGGATGGAACAGACTAAATGCACACAGAACAAGCCACTTGACAGATCCAGGAAAATGCAATAATCCACAAAAGTATTGCAGCACAATCAGTTTTACTCAAATGTAGGTGTAATTTTCACACCAAAATCGCAATATTACATGAAAATTACACAAAAATAAAGTAATGGCACATCTTCAAACCAAATGTGGTGTAAAATTACACCAAAATAGAGAAATATTAAAAAATCTGTGTAATATTACACTATTTTGTGGGTTTACTAGAAATTTGGTTGAAAAATAAACGTTTACTGTAATTTTGCGAGAAAAAAGTGTAAAATTCAACGAATTTTCGATGTAAAATTCAACCTTGTTTTTACAGTGTAGGAAGAGCTTCTTCCAATAATAATATGTCAAAATTTGAACTTCCTTTATTCTGTCACGTTATGGAGTGAGTAAAATGCCCGAAGGGACTAACAAAGAATTTTTTTTTTCAGAAACTCCATGTCTTTGACCCTAAAACTCACCTACATTTATATTAATTATCGTCTCCAATAGAGACTTTTCATTATGACATCGGCTCAGATAATCTGAACCTCAAAATATAGATGCACATGCCACAGACGAATTTCAAATTTCGTAGGCGCATGCACAGCAACGTGTTTTCGTGTCGTTTCCTCCTCTCTCCCCAACTTGGTCCACTTATCTTGCGCGCGGCGCGCCGCGGTGCCATACATCGCACACCACCCAAGACGCGGGCGGGACGTGGCAGTGAATGAATTTCATAATCATTTCTGTGTTCATAACATAACATATTGTCCGCAACGGCAACTTGCTCTCTTCCTCGGACCCACTCGATCCACTTGTCATGCGTCACGGAGTACGGAGATATCCATCACACACCACGGAAGTCGCAGGCAATGGCAAGCGATGAGTGATTCTTAAAAGATACTATAAAAAGAGTCTCTTGACTCTCTTGAACTGGAAAACGTTCTCTCAAATTCACACGCACACAGGCTCATGCGATTCGCTTGAAAGCTCTAGGAAATTTCAGATAAATTTTCATAGGAACAACATTTTGTACCAATTTGGACATATATGTCTTATTTGTATATGGTCATACTGTTGAGATATAACCTCCTCTAAAATCTCCATGAGCCGTATGTCCTTTCCAGAACTCATCTTAGTACCGACCATTAATTGAAATGGTGACATTCGTATCGATCGATGAAACGTTGAGTTTATAGCCCTCTGAATGTTTTTTACATTTTTGAACCATTCATCAGGTTTGTCAATAGAATACTTCGTAAGTGCCGATATGACAACCGCATGAAGACGCTCTATCTGACCATTTCCCCTAGGTACACCAGTAGTTACAAGATGCAACTCGATATCGTGGTCGATGCAATACTTCTTGAAGTTTTGAGATATGAACGCTCCTCCTCGGTCGGAAATTAAATGAAGAGGGTAACCAAAAGATTCAGCAATTACCTCCATCTTCTGCAGGACTTCATCGCACGTAAGTGTTTTTGTCGGGAAAAGCCAACAGAATTTCGTGAACCCATCAATAACAGCCAGAATATAACGATAACCTTTCTTCGTGTCTTGCATAGGCCCCAAATGATCGATATGGAACGCAGCGAGTGGTACTTCGCCTTTCGGAATCGGGTATAAAAAGCCATCTGCTTTGCCTCGTTTTCTATCGGATAAGATGCATCTCACACAGCTTACAATGCATTGTTCAATGCGACGATCTAGATCAGGGATATAAAATTCTTGCAGCATATCCTTCATTTTCTGCAAACGAAAATGCCCTTTTTCATGGACTTCTCGAACTAAGGCCGACTTCATTAATTCTGGAACGACAAACAAACTGTTATTATTTGAAATTTTACATTAAATACCATGATGCATCGTATAATTTTTGTAAGGCTTATCTTTCAGTATTTGGATGATAGGCAGCAACGTTTCGTCACTATGTTGTGCCTCGCTCAATCGTTTTAGAAAGTCGTCATTTTGTATCATCATAACAACCGGATTGCGGCTTAAGGCATCGACATGTCGCATGCCCGTTCCAGCACGGTGCTCCACTGCAAAATCAAACTCTCCAAGCAGCATGACCCATCTAGCAACCCGAGTCGCCAAATCCTTCTTTTCCAAGGTGCACTTAAACGCTTTACAATCCGTGACAATTTTGAAGCGCTGTCCAATCAGATATATCCTAAATTTCTTCTACTCCATTTTATATTAAGTCCATTCTCAGCAGCCACTTTCAGGGTTCGTTTTAAACTAATTAAGCCTTCTTCAATGGTACGTGAGGGTACAACGATGTCGTCAATGTAAATTATTACAACGTTTTCGCTGATCAGATCTCGGAACGTATAATTTATAAACTTTTGAAATACGCTGGGCGAATTGCATAATCCAAATGGTACCTTCATGAACTCATATTGCCCGGCTTGGGTGACAAACGATGTGAATTTGCGACTTCCTTCATCCACCGTCACATGGAAAAAGCCATTTTCAAGGTCGAGGATACTGAAAAATGCAGCATTTCCAATTTTGTCGATTTGATCTTCGATCACAGGTAGCGGGTATCGATCTTTGTAAATTTTTTTATTAATGGAACGGTAGTCCATGCACAATCTGTGCTTGCCGTCCTTTTTCTTTACCAAAACCACTTGGCTTGCGTAATCAGAGACATTTTCTCTTATAATTCCGTTTTTTAACCAAGACTCCACTTGATCGTCGATTATCTTACGTTCGGATGGCGAAAATCTTCTTGGCGGACGATAGACCGGTTCGTTATCAGTCACCGCAATTTTCATAGTTATGGGCGACTCTTTCGGTTGTGTCGGAGAATATTCGGAGATGATGTTTTCAACTTCAGAACGTACCTTCGTATTGCACACGTCTGTGCTAAGCTGATCTTCTTGCAAAGCTTCCGTATTGATTTGCATAAGATAACATTTCGTTGGGTTGGATGCATCGTCCATCGTTTCTCTACTACCAGGCTCCGCATTGACTTTGGTAATTGTGATTTTACCATTGCGAATTTCCACCATCGCGCTAGCCAGCAAATTCATGCCTATGATGACGTCGGGGTTAACACAAACGTCGTCTACTATGTTGAATTCGATATTCTCAAATAAAATGCCGTTGATTTTCACATCGACCGTACACAGCCCATCCGTGATGATATTGGAACCGAGACCCGTTAACGTACAACGCGAAGATTCTGACACGTCTCGTGGTTTTATTTTATTGAGGCACGACTTCTTCACTAAACACACGTCGCTTCCAGTGTCAATAAGACCAGAAAAAGCCACATCGTTAAGTAGTACAGGACAGTATGACGGTCCAGATTTTCGTATGCAGTTGGTTGCCTTGCCATTCGGGCAATCAGTGCGCTTGTGCCCAAATCGATTGCACCCGAAACACTTTGGGCCTTTCGTCTTGTCCGGACAACCATGCCATTCATGATCAGATGATCCGCAATTATAACAATATCGTGAATTCTGCGTTGCATCGTTTTTTCCTGCTCTAGGTTTCTTTAGATTCGAACCACTTGGAAATTCGGGATCGCTTTTCATCTGTTCATAGGTTATGAGTTTCTCTTTAAATTCCGCTGTCGTTTTCGCGCCGTATAAAACTGTTTTGTTCACTTTCGAGTCTTTAATGCCATCAATCACGTACCGAAACACCGAAACATCATTTCAAGCATTCGGTACAAATATTCACGATACGATTCATTGTTCGGTTTTTTTTCTTCTCGAAGCCTCTGGTGAACGTCGCAACTAGCTATAGTTTTTCTTTAAACTCTTCGATAAGGGCGTTTTTGAGTTGTAAATAGGACACCGGTTTTGCCTCGCAATCTATGTACATTCTAGCCGCGCCTGCTAGCGATTTTTTCAGAAACACAAATTTTTGAATATCTGTCCATCGGAACGCGGTTGCATACGCTTCAAATTCGTTCAAGTATGCTACAACATTCATGCTGTCACCGTGAAACTTGCGAATTACGCTTTCAACATCATGGATATTGAAATTTTATGCACGATCCTCGCTGCTTCTCATATTGTCCACCACGTCCACGCTTGCATCACTCCGTTGCAGTGACCTACGGTGTCGCGCACTCATGTTTTACCGTCGTTTAAGTTCTGTTGCCAAGCAAAATGTTCGCACAACCGTTATTACTAACTGTTCTCTTGTTTCGCACGGCACACGCGTTATCAATTTATCGGGAATCGAGTTCAAAATGTTCGCACAACAAACTGAAGCTTAGCTCTGCTCAAATCCCGGTTGAGCCCCCATGTAAGAATAGCAAATTGAATTGATGAAAAGAATTCACTTTAATGACAATAATTCAATGTACAAAAAAGATTGACAATTAAGCAATATTAATTAAGCCACGTCCACGCTGTTCGGAGGTTGGATACGAACTGGCGGGTTCGTCTTTCGTTCGACATACATACATATCAGATATGGTATAATCAAATGTGACACTCATTAATGGATCCAGTTTCGAATATCAAAAGCCTGGAGACTATGTTAGTCGTCGAGACGGAGACTATGTTAGTCGTCGAGACTGTAGTTTTACTCAGGAACGAATGACTTGATCGATAAGTGTACGCTTCTACTAAACGTAACCTACACTAAAACAGCATTTAAATTACCATGACGGTGCATTTTTTTAAGAGCAGCAAAGCCCTGGTTGTTCAGTACAAACGTTCCCAACTGAACACAGCTTTATTTGAATATTTAATTAATTTAGCAGCATGAAAAACTCTACCTAATTACATACCCTGAATTTCAACATTTGAACAAAGCAATAAATTCGCCTTGAGAAGTATTTTCCATTTTTTTATGCATACTACATCCTGCATTGAATACCCAGACTATACTTATTCCTTTTTATTTCAAATGTCATAAAATATATTGCATAAGAGTTAAGTCAATACTGTTAAGGATCTGCGGAAGCGCTTGCACGAATCAGCCGTATAGTGCTTTCATATTGGCATACTTTACATAAAAGCAAAAAGCGCCCAGAAATATGCAAATAAACATTTTATGCAACTACATACACACACTTAGTAAACAATTTTCAGTGGATGTTAAGGAAATATGGTTTTACAAACAGAATTTTTTTTATGAATTTAAGGGTGTTCCTGTAACTCGCAATACTGAGTACATAATACGATAATCGAAATTTAAGCTCAAATAAATTCTAGTCCAGTATAGTTTTAGTCACAGTTTTCGTAATACGTGTGTTTGGAAGAGGCCTGTCATAGTTAATCCCGAATGGAATCGTATTAAAAAAATGGCTACGAGACCATTGACTGTACCTATTTCCTATTCCTAGCAGTGGCGTAGATAGCTTTTCGGTGAGGGGGGGGGGGATTACTTTTACGGTTATCAAATGTTCAATTTTAGAATAACAATTTCTGTATTTATTACACTTCAAATTATCAGTTTTTTTTTAGTAAGTTTTGGTGCAAAATAGATCACAATTTTGCCATACGAAGAAATAAGAATTCCTGAAAATATTGCATTGATTATTTTGACTTTTTACTAGGGTGAGTGAATCAAATTTTCGTAACTGCGATTGAAGCATCAGAGCTTTAATTGGGTTAGTGGCTCCCAAACTTTTCCGGCCGGAACATCTCAAAACAGGGATTAAAATAAATCATATAGTTATATGTCCAGAAAAGGGAAATTATGAAGACGAGAGCATGTTGAGTATGCCCAGTATATGTGGATAAAGTACAGCTTTTGTGTTTTTAAATCGATAACTTCTAATAACTCAGAAATTCGTGAGTAGATATTTCCAAAATTTGCAAACTTGTAGGACACCGTATATATGTATATTATCTATAAATTTCGAGGCCCTAGCTATTAGCCAATTGTTAAAAGGATACCAAAAAATTTGAGTAGAACTTAAAATTTGGACTGTTAAACGTTAATAAGTTTTAATGTAGTGAAAAACAACAAAATTGATTTAAACCGCTAAATCCAATTTAAAAGTCATCTTATTGATTTTGCTTTTGAAAATTTTTATTATAAATTTTAATGCAATTGAAAAGTGATGATCGTATCGGTGCATCGATGGTATTGATTAGTACTCTCCTATTTAGATGCATGTAGAGTGGATCCTCGGTTACCGAACACAACTCGTTCCGGGATCATATTCGTTATAAGAAACGTTCGTTAAGCGAAACCTTCAATTATCCAACATACAATGGTTCTTTTCCGATCAGAACACTACACGCTATTGTTTTTATTTATTGATAAAAGCGTTCAATTCTTGTGAAATGGAGATTTGTCTAAAAATGACACAAGTTTTACACTAAAATCTCAATTTTCACCATTTCCTTTGTTCGTTATCCGGATTTCCGTTCGCTAAGCGAAACATTTCCTACCAAAAAATTTCGTTCGTTATACGAAATGTTCGCTAACCGAGGGTCCACTGTATATACTTTCGTATGCATCTAGCTTCGCTGGCTGGTTCATCTGCTTTTTCAATTTTACATTGTCGAGGCTCAATTGAGTGTGGTCGTTTTCCGCGGCATGAAGAGCAACTGCTAACTTTTGAACCATGTTCTTGTTGATCGCATTTAAATGTTCTTTTTGTTCGGATTATCCTTTTTGTTTGTCCAATGTAGGTAAACTCACAATCGTTACATGAAATTTCATATATTCCCGATTTCCAAATTGTTTCAGTTTTGTCCTTAATATTGACAATTTAGTCTTGCTCAACTTTCCCTTACTATAATGGACTATCTTGAGATGGTGTTTTTTGAAGACATTTTTTTAATTTGTTTGTCACTTCAGGGACGTATGTAAGAGCAACTCTTTTTTCTTGACATTTTTCTGGAATTAATTTGTTTTTTGTTTTGGAATCGAGATATTTTCTTTGAGTGTAGGGAGACCAAGTCCTCAATCCCTTTTTCATTGTATCCATTTAATACAGCAATGTACTTAATGTGCTGCAATTCATCCATGAAATCAGTGATGCTGAGGGGTAATCCGCATAGTCTAAAAACCATACTATGGAATGTCCGCTTTTTTGTGGTTCATTGGGCAGTGTGAGTCGCTTCGAATGTAATTCGGTGTACTCGATGGTTTTCTGTATACCGAAAAGTTAGCTTTTCCATTTTGTGTTCGTTTAATTCGTATGTCGCGAAACGGCGATGAGTTCAACAATAGTGAATTTTATTCAAAAATTCGAGTATATTATTAGCGTCACTGCTTTTTACGACTGCTAGGATATCATCTACATCAGTGGTTCTTAACCTTTTGTACATGAGGGACCACTTGATCAAACTCGTTAGTTGTTGCGGACCAGCAAATTGCAATTGTGATAAGAACGATTCAAATCATGAAATCTTTTACGGATGAATACTTCTTGCGGTGCGTACTGCACCTTGGTAATATCAATAGGGAAACTAATAGAATTCGTTAAATTTACCTTTGAAACACAACTTATTGTCGTGTCAGTTGGCGTTTTCGATTAGAAAAATGTGGAAATGACGCCAAGCGGATATTGTTTCTTTTAAGACAATCATCCAGAAAAAGTCGACTGACGGAGATAATCTTGTAAAGGACTCTGGGTGTGATTTTGCTAAGTCTGAACGAATTTCAAAACCCTCATTAATTTTCGTAAAGGGTGTTGCCCAATATTTCGGGTTGTTTCATCCAGCGATGTCTCATAATTTTTAAATCCAGTTTTGTTTATCAGATTTTAAAGCCCTTCCTTACAGCTCTTACTGGAAGAACAACAAATTTTACATTAACTCCTATAAATATGGCATTGCTGGTTCATGTTGTACCAACAGAAACCTATGTATTTAGAAGTTCCACCGAAGATCAATAATAGCTTAATTATCTTAATTCAGCAATGTAAATTACCATTATGGTCTGGCCGGAAAATAATAGGTTTTCAAAATATTCAGCGCCTTAAACACCTGAACTGTTTACCTACAATTATGACAACCCTCAAGTTTATAAAGACACGTAGCTACTGCACATAAAGTGAACATTCCTATCAAGCTCTCGGCCGTCCTCGTTTTCTTGCACAATCATCTTGCTTTCGTCACCTAAAAAAGAAGCATATAAAACAAATTTTGACGGTATTTCATTTCCTCGTAATAAGCTACACACACATTTCTTTTGCGACCAATACAATACATTACACTTAATATCTTACACAGTGCACAACGGTCAATTTCTCAATGAAAACAGTGTGTCTTGCTCAGTCAAAACGGACTCCCATCCGCTTCCAACATTCAAGTTTCTGTTAGAAAGTTAAGATTAAATAAATAACAGGCGCGACAATCCAGCATTGGACTAAGGCCGCAGGATGTGTTAGTGACATCCTATTTCCAAGATCTTATCTGCTTTTTTGTTGAGGTAATGAGATCAGCATCACGCTCAGCAGTGTTATTTATCCCCATAAATGGGTACTCGTTTAACATCTGAGTGAGATCATAGTCCGTCACAAGCTCGTGAGTTCGAAAAACACCATGGAACACGGTGAGATTCGAACTCATGAGCCTGTGCACCGAAGGTGCGCGCACTAACCGCTAGACCAGCCAGACTACGTTAAGATTGAGCTGCGTGAAATTCGAGAATATTGTCGTATCGGATTATGAGGGAACCACAGCAAAGGCTTCGCGGACCACCTAGGGTCGCCTCAGGGACCACCAGTGGTCCGCGGACCACCGGTTAAGAACCGTTTATCTACATGAAATGACTGGGGATTCGAATAATAAATACATAAAATGGCCGAGAAAAATTATGGAACCGTTTTCGGATTGTAGCTTAGGGAATTCCCCAGCATTTGCCATATATTCCACGGCCGTAAGTATGCGGTTTTCATTGAGAAAATCGCAGCAGACCCTTACATAGTTTTTCGAGCCGCACTTCTAGATTACTTCATAAGTAGCCTGTGCGAAGCTCCATTTCCAATGTGAAAAAAGAAGATGAACGTAAAGTCCTGTGCCTGTGCTGTAGTCTTTATATTCTATCGTACGCTACTATTATACAATTGAAATTTGAGGAAGTGCTAAGTTTGATATTGCAGTTCTGAAAATGGTTTCATGTTTTTATGAAACACTAAATACGTTGAATAATTCCAACAAGAAGTTTACTTTTTCTTTGCTTTACGTACCTAAAGTAATAATAAAAAATGTGCGGTCGAAGGGGGGGATTGATCCCCTTGATCCCCCCTTGTCTACGCCACTGATTCCCAGCAATATTTCTTCTGATATGAAACTAATCTATCAGGCTGGCATGCCTTTGTGTATTTTCATCGTTCTGAAGCTCACATCGGGCGTCGACCGAATTTATTTTAAGGATATTTGGATAGACGGTAGAGATATCCAGAAACCTTAAGTAATTATTTCGAGATTCGTGTCAGCGGGAAATATAAAATGTTCCCCTATTTTCTACATACTCGTAAGTACTAATAAATGAATACTACCTAGAGCAAAAACAAGCTCTCTCAACCTACGAAATACGACGCATATCTACATAATCCCTGAAAATTCCTTCAACGAAAATGCCCAAAATATTAAACTCATATTCACCCTTAAGATATTGGGCCCGTAATGGCAATTTACATCAGTTTTATGTCGTTCGTCGTTCTGCAAACGTTACTGCGTAATGACCAATAAATCTACAACTGCTGGTCATAAAGTTCAGGACATTGCCGTATCGTGGTAAATGTTTACACACGAAAATTTGTTATTGCAACTCTAGGACTCGTGTGTCGGTCAAGTGAGGCGCTACTCAGCTACTCGTACATTCATTGCTTCCTTCGGCTTTGGTTGCTCGCTATGGAGAGTGAACGCCTATGTTTTGGCGCTACTACGAGTATACGTATTATTTGCGTAAAATGCTTGTGGTATGTAGCCGCTAGCCACAAAATCAATAAATCTCTCAATAACGGATACAAGTATCGAAAACACTTGTATGAGATCAAGAGTGTATTGGCATGGTATCGGCATAGAGTATATAGATCTGTATATCTGATCTGTGGTATCGGACCATAGATGATGATGGAATCAGACTGGAAATGTAATTATGCAAAATTCGGAATTATATTCGGAATTTTCAAAATTTTTGACTAAGTCAGTAGTACTAGTAGTGTTTTGTGTATCAAAATATGAATTCTGCATAGGAGAATCGCTTAATTGATTAATTAAAAAAAAATCCAATTTCCAACAATACCAACGCCAAACGCTAAGACCAGTCCATCAATCCATCCATCAGAGCCGGAAATATAAAAAAATATCAAAAGTACAACAACTGCTTATCCTCTAAACTTACACTAATTGACAAACTAATATTACAAATTGATCTGTATTCAGGTTAAACTTCTTGTAACATGTCACTAAAATGCTTGTTAAGCAAACTATTAGACAAATTAAAATCTATTGTTCCGCTCAAATTCTGCCAGTTGCAATAATTTTTGTTTGTAAATTCAGAAAACGCGAATAGTACCTCGAAACAAAGATATAGGCAATGGTCGCTGGCATTAAGTGACATTGTGCATGACATTTTATGAAACATTTACTCGTTGCAAATTAGAAGTTGACTGTTTGTAATTGTACTGAAAATTGCACGATAGTGTTCGCAAAGATTATTTTTGTGCTGATTTTAAAATTCTGTTTAGTATTATTTAAAATAAAAGCATTATAAAAAACCTTGGCTCTATTGAAACTCCCGGATGTGTACATGTCCACTTGATAAGCATGAAATAAAATTATTCCTGTTTTTTGTTTATTGGACAAATTCAATTGTAAAGCCATACTATTTTAATTAATATTAATTAATTAAATTATTTTAAAATTTCCAATTTTACAATAACTGAAAAAATTAAATTAAAATCATTTAAAAATACGTGAATAAATTATGGCTCGTATGAATATAAAGTAACTACTAAACTACACAACATATACCTACAGGGTGTCTCATAAGTCAACGTCAAGCCGAAATTGGATGATAGGACACATGAACGCATATATGTATGTATGCTAATAAGCATATTTGCTATAAATTTCGAGGCCCTAGCTATCAGCCAATTGTTTGAAAAGGATAAATTCAAAAATGTGAGTAGAACTTAAAATTTGGACTGTTAAATCGTTCGAAAAAAAATCTTAGAAAAGTATGTATTGATTAACGCAAAAATAATCCTGTAATTTATTTGCGCCTAAATTTAAATCCCACAAATATCTGGTACACACTACTTACTTTTCCATTTCATACAGTAAAAAGTGGTAAAAGAAAATCGGTCCAGTCTCTGATGCTAGTCAAATATTTTAAATTTTAAAACTTACAAAAATGTTTTTTTTTTTCCTTTTTAGGGTTTTTTAGATTTTTCAAAAAACCCTTATGAAATCGATTTTGTCCGTCCGTCTGTCCGTCCGTCTTTTCACTAAATAACTGGCGAACGGCTTAACCGATCGTCATGAAATTTGGTAGAAATGTGTAGAATGGTAACAGTCTTTGGCACGAAATACTTGAAAGTTGGTAGGACAAAAATAACAGGGTGTCCCGGACATTTTAAAATTTGTTCACTAAATAACTCGCGAACGGCTTAACGGATCGTCATGAAATTTGGTAGGAATGTGTAGAATGATAACAGTCTTTGGCATGAAATACCTAAAAATTGCTATGGCAAAGATAACAGGGTGTCACGGACATTTACAAATTTGTTCACTAAATACCTCGCGAACGGCTTAACTGATCGTCATGTATTTTAGTAGGAATGTGTAGAATGGTAACAGTCTTTGGCACGAAATACTTAGAAGTTAGTAGGGCAAAGATAACAGGGTGTCCCGGAGATTTAAAAATTTGTTCACTAACTGATCGTTATGAAATTTGGTAGGAATGTGTAGAATTGTAACAGTCCTTAGCACGAAATACTTAGACGTTGGTAGAATAAAGCTAACAGGGTGTCTCGGAGATGTTAAAAAGCCGACTTTTTTAGTTTTTATCGGACATGGACGTATGGGTACTCACATCAAAGAACTCGATGGGTACATTTCATATCAGTCGCTTTTTTCCAGTTTGGAGTAATGGTAACGGAGTTACAGCTAATATATCCAGTCAATATGTGTAGCCATGATACATAGTAAATCTATTTTTGGATTGGTCTAATTAAAAAGTGTTTATTTAGACCAATCCAAAAATAGATTTACGAGAAGCATTTTATTAATATTGTGCATAATGCTTATTTATTACCTATAAAATATATGTGCAAAATTATTCACAATGTGTGTATCCAAAATCTAAAAAACCCTCGTATTGCGGGCGCAGCCCTCTGTACGCCGGTATTTTTTTATTATACCCTTCGCTCATATAGTGACAGGGTATACATATTAACTTTGTCATGTAGTTTGTAACGCATTGAAGGAAGCATCTCCGACCATTTAAAAAGTATACACATATGATCAGCATGACTTGGGGAGTCGATTGGGCGATGTCCGTCCGTCTGTCTGTCTGTCTGTCCGACTGTCTATCTGTCTGTTGCGGCGCGTTTTGCTCGGCGAATTTAAAAGCTATGAAGCTGAAATTTTGCACAAATGCTTCTTTTTGCTGCAGGCAGTTTGTATGTTTGAATCGGTAAAATCGGACCATGGGGTCATGGGGCTGCCATACAAACCTAACCCCCCAAATTAGGTTCTTCTAAGAAAAACTTTTTTATTTGTGGACGAAAATCAACCAAATTTTACACAAATGTAAACATATGTAAGATTGGTTCAAGTAGGACCATGGGATCATGGGGCTGCTATACAAACCCAACCCCCCATTTTGGTTATCTTTCCAATTTCACAATACCTTGAATTAATGTGTCTTTATCATAGCAACTAAAAAGTTCAAAACAAATGGAATCGTACTATGGGGTCATGTTCCCTTATCCCACAATACAAATTTTGGAGTAAATATTTTAATTTGCCCACTTATTCCAAACAAACCCCACACAAATATTGTTTTGCCGACGCAACAGAACTTTTGTGAAGACAGAAAGAAAAGAATGGGGGCGGATTAAATGCAAGTCATAGGTACGCCCGAAAAAACTTTTAGCCCGAAGGGAGCGAAGGGTATCCAAATTTCGGCCGCGCCCGAAATTAGCCTCGGTCTCATTTATATACAGGCGTCCCCCGCTTTTCGCCGTTCCGCTTTTCGCCGATTCGGTCTTTCGCCGCTTTTCAAAATTCACCACAATTCGTCTATTCGCCACAAGTTCCACTCTTTCGCCAAAATTAAAAATTGCCAATT
Organism: Microchrysa polita; assembly: GCA_949715475.1. Lineage (NCBI taxonomy): Eukaryota > Metazoa > Arthropoda > Insecta > Diptera > Stratiomyidae > Microchrysa > Microchrysa polita. Next base: position 43,130,625 of record OX454415.1, on the reverse strand, counting down.
TTGAGGAATGAATACCAAAAACTTTTAAATCGTTGTTCCCAATGCAACTCATCATCTGGAGATAAATTCCGTTTAAATAAATTTTGGTGGTTAACATTATCGGTTTTTAAACAGAATCCATCTCCAGATGATGAGTTGCATTGTGAATGCCGGTTTTTTTTTCGTATTTACGAGTATTCCTGAGAATTGTGGGAATTCAAATCGGTTTAGAAATCGCCTTGGTGGCACTTTTGGGTTATAGTAAGCGGTTAATGTTAGAGTCTGTAGCCAACACTGTTAAGTTTTTTTTACAACTGTGTGTTCTTCTTCGAATCGCGTTGCAAAATTGTTCTTGTTTAGTTGTGAAGGAATTTTGTTTTAGACAAATTTACGTCGCGAGTAGCTTTGTTTTTGTTTAGAATCGATAAGTCGCGGTTTTTTTCTTTACTAGGTGCATCGTGGTAAAGAAAGAGTCAAAAGAACTCATAAAGTGCTAACGTTGCAGGAGAAATCGGATTTGATAAAGCTCGCCGAAGGAGAAATGTCTGTCAGCCGTAAATTAAATATTCCTCGAAGAACAGTGGGCACAATTATAAAAAAAAATAAAACTAAAGTGTTGGACGAGATAAAAAATTCCACGCCTGTCCATTCAAAAATAATAGGAATAAACGACAGTATAATTGCCGAAATAGAAATGCTTTTAAGCATCTGGATTCAGGACCAGACTCACTACAATATTCCTCTGAATACCTCAGTTATACAGACCAAGGCTTTAAGTCTTTTTAACACCAAGGAATGAAAGAGGAGAGACGGAAGAAACATCCGTTGCTAGTAAGGCGTGGTTTAATAGTTTTAAGGGGCGTTCCAATCTACATAACATTAAAATTGATGGGGAAGCGGATAGTGCCGATACAGTGGCAGCCGAGGCATATTCCGCGGAACTAAAACAAATTATGGATGAATGGGGATATTTGCCAATACAAATTTTTAATGTGGACGAGACGGCATTATTTTGGAAAAAAATGCCATCCAGAACCTTCATTTGAAAGGAAGAAAAAACGATGCCAGGATTTAAAGCCGGTTGACCCTTTTGCTGGGTGCCAACACAGTTGGCAATATGGATTTAAAACCGATGATTTACCATTCAGAAAATCCTAGGGCACTGAAAAATTATCTAAAAGCAAGTTGACCACTGCACTATCGGTGGAACTCAAAGGCATGGATGACGGCCGAATTATTCCGAGCATGGTTTAAGGAGTCATTCAAACCGAGTGTGGAAACTTGCTGCGTCGCTTTGTTTTTTCTCTCCCTCAGAAGCTCACGATAACAGCTTATCTGGTTTGGGGGCCACTGTTGACTTTTGAGCTCCTTTAAAAATTTGGGTCCACCATTTCCCAAAATGCCATAGCGTCTTCAACCTTTAAAATATCTTCCTCCAGTTGCTTGATTGTTAAGATTCGTAGCTCGGTGTTGTTGCTTTCTTCCTCATTGAATCTTCGCTGCTCTTCTATTGACATAAGATCTTCGTCAGTTAACTCTGTATTTTGTCAAGAAAGCAACTCCTCCGCATCTTCCGGATAAACATCTAAATCCAACTGTCTCGCCATCACTACAACATCAGATGTTGCATAGTTCACAAGATTCCCACTAGCTTTAATGTCGGCTGATATCCACTGTAGTTTTTTCCATGCGCCTTTTAAGCGCCACATACCTAGCGATTTATTGGTCAATCGATTGCGCACAATCGATCTGCCGCCCGTACAGCACACACACTAGGCAACTTATCGGGCAATCTGAAATTGGCAGTCTCACGGTCCACAAGACACAACACGAAATAGCGAAAATTATACCGATTTTGGCGATGGAAGATGGACATCTGTTGCTACTTTTGATGGAGAATGACCGCCACAACCACAGCATGAAGAACGACCACAGGGTTATGTCAAAAAGCCAGCAACTGAGAACGCAATCAAAAAATCTCGCCAATCGATCGGAGGGTCTGTGGCGCTTCTTTAACATATAAAATTTATTAATGTATGAGTTAAGTGATTAATAAATTAGTTCACATTTCAAAATTGGTTCATTGATTTCCTTCCATGCATCTCTAATTGTTTTGATTACATCCAAAATTGTAAAGTTTTTCCAAAAAGATTTCAGCTTGTTGTGTTTTGGCACATTAGATCAGAACTATCGAGGTCTATCGCCGCTATCGCTTTTGAAAAAGTGCGCCGTAGATAACAAGATTTGATGGTGACAATTACGTCTGGTCCATTGGCCGCAAATGGATGACGTGTTTGGCGGAAGGAAAATCTCTTCATATAAATCACTTAATTGTTTCGGATGACAGGGAGCATTATCCATAAATAATAAGACTGTGAACGGGATTTTTTGCTCCCTACAAAAAGTTTCCACACTCGGTATGAATGACTCCTTAAACCATGCTTGGAATAATTCGGCCGCCATCCATGCCTTTGAGTTCCACCGGTAGTGCAGTGGTAAACTTGCTTTTAGATAATTCTTCAGTACCCTAGGATTTTTTGAATCGTATTTTAAACCAAAAACTCAGCCATTATCAACCACATCTAACCACATGGAATGAACTTGTCGATTTAGTATATAAATGAAGTGATTGAAATCAATTTTTGTGCAATTTTGTTTTTATTATTGTTTACTTTGGATTTGTGAAGTTTTTGGATATAAGATACGAATTTAAATTATAGCTCTTAGGGCATCATATGCACTGAAAAGTCTCCGCTTCGCCTTTCGCCGAAACCCGTCTTTCGCCGAAACCCGCCTTTCGCCATTTCTCCGGTCCCTAACCCGGCGAATAACCGGGGGACGCCTGTATATTTTCGTGAACTCCCTGCGAGATACTTCGTTTTGGTAGAAAGAAAAGAATGGGGGCGGATTAAATGCAAGTCATAGGTAAGCCCGAAAAAACTTTTAGCCCGAAGGGAGCGAAGGGTATCCAAATTTCGGCCGCGCCCGAAATTAGCCTCGGTCTTATTTATATATATTTTCGTGAACTCCCTGCGAGATACTTCGTTTTGGTAAATTTTTCTCGAATTTCTGCCTGCATAAGACTATACAGGGTGTCCCACGACTCATGGTACATACGAGAATGGGTGACGGTACAGCTCATTTGGGTACAATGTTCTACATGACCTCTCTATCTTTAACCGTTAAAAAGTTATAGCATTTTTTGTTAACAGTGTCAGAAACCTCGACTTGCCGAGCAAAATCACTATTTGCCACCTTCCCGAATATTTGATCCGAAGTTTGACTTTATTTTCTAAAACTGCATAAAATTATACATAAAATAACCGTTTTCCCAATTAAATAATTTAAAATCTTACCCAGATACAACCATTCAAACTTTAAAGAAATTCGAAAAGTGATATTTTCTTGAAAATTCAAATTGTAAAATCGTAACGGTACTTTGAGCTGACAAATGTGCAAAGTTGACAAAAGTTGCTTCATAATGTTAGCTTTCGAACAACATATAAAAATTAGGGTCTTAGGATTTGAAAAATTGCATATCTTACGCGTTAAAAAGAAAAAACGTGGTTCCAAAGTAAACGTTTCCACAATTTTTATACGAGTTTTATTTAGTTAACAAGATTTTTTTCAATAAAAAAAGAAAAAAAACACGAGACCGAGGTTAATTTCGGGCGAGGCCGAAATTTGGATACCCTTCTCTCTTTTCTGGCTAATATTTTTTTTCGGCGTACCTATAACTTGTGTTTAATCCCCTCCCCTCCCCCCACAATTTTTTTTACTTCCGTTTTGACATAAGTTGCGGTACCTCGAAAAAACATATTTGTGTTAGGTTTAATTAGAATAACTACACACAGGGGCGTACGCAGAAAAATATTTCGGGAGTCAAGTCAAATTGGTAATCTAAAGCTGATAAGCGCGATCAGATCACTATGGAAGTATGGTTGTTATTTTATTCCGTTTTCATTTAATTAATATCACTACAGCTTCAAAACAGTTGCAAACCGCCTGCCAGCCTCATAGTAACCACTATTGTTGATATATGCAGCTTAAATCCACTATTCTCAGTACCGTATAGCCACTGCCATCTAGATAGACAGGCCGGATTATCAGCTGATCCGTCAGTCGTCATGCAACACAAGTACTGCCATGGTGAGTCATGGTCCGCGCTTAGTACTGCCAAAGTACCGCTCAGTACAATCCACAAATTGTCCACAATCCAAATATCAGTGGCTGTCAGCCTGTCATTTCGTGTGACTTGCTATTATATACACATGCCAGTGCGTTGATTTTTGAGATAAATATGGTAAGTACGATGTTGATGTATACTATTTTACCACTTGCACATCAAAAACACACTAAAGCAAACCATAACCTTTGTTTCGTAATAAACGCTCGGCACATTTAAACTTTTGGGTTCCGAAGCACTGGAGTTTGTGAGCTTTAGAAATGTCAACTGTCACTGGTCACGAACGCACTTTGTCCACTCGTAGACGAACAATTTTCTGCAGTTTGGCCTGTCTATCTAGATGGCAGTGGTATAGCCCAATGTGGGGCCATGATGCGTTAACTCAGCCGTTTATAGGCAATTTCGAGTCAACGTTATATTATGTTCAGAGTGGACGAAAACGGATTGATTTCGCCGTACGTTTTTGAAATCACCGAAAAGTGTTCACAGTGCACTATTTGTAATTTCATATGACAACCGACAATATTATTTTGCCTGTAAATCGTTCTAAGTTTGAAAATGTGATGGTGTAGTCATCGATAGACATTTGCAACATATTTCGTCACTTCAAACTGACCGTCGATTCTCTTATCATGGAGAAATGAAGAACATTGGCAAACACACGAAAGACGAAACTAAACAATTTTTTCGAGTGTCAGTTAAAATATCGCAGTGAGCCCAAATGTGCTGAATAGGGGAATTTAGGTTTGAGACCTGGGTGCTTACACGGTTTCATTTGAAAAAAATCAAGGTTTAATAGAAAACACGCAAAATAGGGTATTTTCAATGTGTCAATTTGTATGGGAATTGAAATGTTTTCGGGCTGTTTTCATACGAAAACATGAAAATAGCCCCAAATTACATGATTTCGTTCACTGTGAACGTATTATTACCCTGACCAATTTTATCAGATTATACACCAGGAAATACTTCAAAATAAAGTTTCTGGGGAAGTGTAAGTATTCGAGGTGCGGTTAAACAATAATTTATCGCATTCCGCCATTTGCTATAGTAATGCTCAAGACCGTGAAGCGGATTGCAACTAAGAGATTCTTCATCACATTTCACAAAAATTCATCAAGAACCGCTCAAGACCGATGCAGAGGAAAGTTGAAAGCCTAAAGCTCACATGTATCTACTATCTATTTCCGTGTGAGAAAAAAATTTGCAGAATGTTTATCTCAAATTCGTGCTGGTTGGCTCTGATTGTCTGTTCTGTTTTTTGAATATTGATATCCGTATAACGATATTTCGATCATCCGCTAGATGGGATCGCAGCCACCACCTTTAACCCTTACTCTACCAAAGCTTTTTCGTAACACAAACTGCCATTGGACACCACTGTGTATTTGATTGGAAAACTACAGTATATTTATTTGTTTAATTCGTGATCATTATTTTATTTATTTCGTTATCATATTTTAGTACAGTACTACATAACAAAAAATAATTCATTCGCATTTATTACATGAAATAAAAAAAATCGCCAAAGTGAATAATAGTATAGTGACTTTAGCTCTAGACCCAAACATCCAAAAAAGAGCTGACTTTTGATGCCAAATTGTTCTATGGCCTGACCGCATTACGCAGTAAAAAGTTTTTTGCGCGTCACATTTGGGGGGGAGGGGGTGGCAAAGGGGTGAAATTATGATTTTTCGCCTATATTTTGCTAACTGTAATATTTACAGCAAAATGTTCTGAGGACGATTTAAACTACACAAAATTCCCTTTCTAATGATATATTATATCATATACCTTCTCTTGGCAGATTATATACTAGACCTTAAAACATTTGGTGTAATTTAAATTTTTTGATAGTTACATTTGGCGCTCTAGCTCCTGAAGTAATTTAATTGGAGCCATGGTAATTGGGATAACTATTCCTAACAATATATAGCTGTCCCACACGGAGACTCAGGCTGCCCCGACAAAGCATTCCCCTATACTCCCTATTAACATTGAAAAAAAAGACATGCCTCTAACTTTTCGCCGAGTCACAGCAGGCGGGAAAAATTTTAGTAAACGTTAAGGCTGAGTCCCATTAGACCCTCCACCAAATATTACTTCGATCGGATTAAAACAAAGGGTACCTCCCATACAAATTATTCAAATTCAATGCGACTAGTTTTTTAAGAAATAAGGGAACAAGTCAACCAAAATTAAAGTTTTGCTCATAGGCAATTTTCCGGTCATTTTGTATGGGAGGTACCCTTTGTTTTAATCCGATCGAAGTAATATTTGGTGGAGGGTCTAATGGGACTTAGCCTTAACGTTTACCAAAATTTTTCCCGCCTGCTGTGATTCGGCGAAAAGTTACAGGCATGTCTTTTTTTTAAATGTTAATAGGGAGTATAGGGGAATGCTTCGTCGGGGCAGCCTGAGTCTCCGTGTGGGACAGCTATATATTGTTAGGAATAGTTATCCCAATTACCATGGCTCCAATTAAATTACTTCAGGAGCTAGAGCGCCAAATGTAACTATCAAAAAATCTAAAATACACCAAATGTTTTAAGGTCTAGTATATAATCTGCCAAGAGAAGGTATATGATATAATATATCATTAGAAAGGAAATTTTGTGTAGTTTAAATCGTCCTCAGAACATTTTGCTGTAAATATTACAGTTAACAAGATATTGGCGAAAAATCATAATTTCACCCCTTTGCCACCCCCTCCCCCCCAAATGTGACGCGCAAAAAAGTCTAACTTTTTACTGCGTAATGCGGTCAGGCCATAGAACAATTTGGCATCAAAAGTTAGCTCTTTTTTTGGATGTTTGGGTTTCATCATTTTTTCAGCTAAAATCACTATACTATAATACAAACTTCAGAAAGCTACTAAAAATACTACTATTTGCTTGCGGCGTTACAACTACACGTGTTGCAAATCACTTTCGAATGTTCATTACATGTATTCATTTTGCAAAAGTAACAAGTTTGTCGCTGTTTTCTTGCTGTTTTTGCAGGACACAGGTGGCACCGTTTTTTGTCACCACAGCTTTATCACTGGTCTCGACCGTTTCACAATCTAACGATAAAACTTCCGTGACGGCATTGCGTATTGGGCGCTTCATTCCGCACTGCTTTCGGCGTCTTACTTGAGGTATTATCAAACTCTGCGCTACAGACTCTAAAAATTGAAGGCGACTTGTATTTGAAGCAGTATGTTTCTTCCAAATTATATGGGATGCAATACCGATCACATCTATTATGTTGAAAAAGAATGTCATAGGACATCGATTAGTCTTCCGCCGCACAGTGGGGCGAAATCGTTGATTTTTCGGTCATCGCATATTTGCGAGGATGTCCTGCTACAAAATGCACCATGTAAAGGACTATAAGTTGGATTTGTTTGTGCTGAATCGAATGGTGGATTCCGTTTTCAAATATGTCCTGTTCGAAAGAACATATAGCGGTTTTAAGGATGCTTTTACCAACCCCATAGTATAGATAATGTACCGTTTCTCCTTTCTGATGTTACAAATGATGCTAATAGATAGTACACCTTATATAGAGTAAAATATTGTATGGCCATATTGCTTTCTCATTTACCGTTACAAAACTGCACCCTTATTTATGAAATCTTTAGGAAACCTAGAGTTACCAAACAAAACCCAAAGTTATTCCGTCTTGCTTTGTGCAATTTAGTATTTGGGTTGGGGTCCTAGAAATATTATACATTTTTTGTAATTTCACTGCTCCCCCGTTTAAAAACTCACTGTTATTTCAAAGATACAGTTGTTCAAACTTCGAAAAACTACAAAATTCATGCGACATAGAAAATGCGCACGCTAATATCATAACGGTTCTTTGTAAAGATAAATCTGAATAATTCACAAAAGTTACTCTTTTATGTAAGCTTTTCAGGCGTTTATAACAAATTATCAAAAATATGCAAATATCGAAACAAACGACTTTTCCCCTTGACGAATTACGAGCAGCTAAGACCATTTTTCTGGTAAAGTAAGATATTTTATAGGGGAGGTTGTGGAATATTGGATTTAATCGAACCTACATTTGGTCCTGTCGAAGGGTAATCGATTTAAAACTTATTAGAGTAACTTGACCGAATTAGCTTAATTTAGCGAAGAGTTATTACTAATTTAATATGTTTTCTACATACAATTTGTAGGGGAGGTGAGGGACCTGTTGCTCCGATTTACCCCATTTTCAGAATCAGATAAGGTTATAACATTGCTAACATGTAAACACAATTTGAAGTCGAAAGCTACATCAGAGTGGAAGTTATTATGCAAAAAGTCAAACATGAAACAACAGAGGTTAGTCGATAAAAATAGCTACTATAGCCGGGGTCGCAGGTGGTCGCAGCCAAACTCTGTGGTTTTATTGACTCCATTAATTGCAGAATAATATGGTTTAATTCATTTCCCGGCCAACTACGGCCATTTTTTGTTTTTGATGAATTAACAAAAATATCATGATTTTTGGCTTGTATCTTTGAATTTTACCGTTATGTTCCTTGTTAGATACGCAACTACCATAAGAAGGCCTTCCTATCCAAAGGCCTAACGTGAAAAGTATATTTATGTGCCATTGAAGTTTTCGTGGAATATGTTAAAAATGCATTTCTTATAACATGTCTGTACAATCAATACCGTTACAATTAAAAAAATTAACAACGGGTTTCGATAGCTTATACTTTACAGTGTAAAACCATAGTAGTCAAATCTGCAATATTTAAATTTAGTTTATTTGCCTATGTCCCAATTTTTGTTCTAATTGCCCCACTGTGCGCCGCGTAGTGTAGGAGTGGGCAATTTGGTCTAGCTGATCAACACCGCCTTTTTGAGAGTTGTAATACGTAATGATTTCCGGCTTATTTTTATTAGTTTCGTCGATTTCACCTGAGTGATGCATGGATGATAGTAAAATGACTGCCTTCGATTTTTTCGGCACGAATGAAACCAAGGTGATATTCTTGGTGAAGCCAAAAATTCTAGAGCCCTCTTCTTTAGATTTGGCTGGTTGAAAATTTGGTGGTATACATTTTTTATTTTTTCTCATGGTACCGACTAAAGTAAGACCATCCTGTAAAAGAGATTCTGCGAGTTCAATACTGGTGAAATAATTATCGCATGTAATGTTTCTATTTGCTCGAATGTAAGGTGAACACAAATTTTTGACCATTTGCATTCCTAAGTTCACAGCCCGATTTATTCCCTCACGCCCTAAATACGGTATTGCATTTAGTGGATATCAACTCGCTGAATCACAAACCCAAAATATTTTTAGACCGTACTTATCCGGCTTAGAAGGAATATACTGTCGGAAACTGCAGCGACCACGGAAGGCAACAAGTTGTTCATCGACAGTAAGGTTTACATCCGGTATGTACATTTTTCGCAGATTGGTGATAATGTTCTCCCAGACATCCCTTATTGGGGCAAGTTTATCTCGCGCACGCCGAAGAGTTCTGGTATTTTTGTCGTCAAATCTTAGAAATGAGAGAATGTTTTGGAATCTTGTCCTTCCCATTGTTGCCTTGTAAATATTACATCCGTAAAAGGGATGCCACAGCTTTCGACGGATACGTGACAATCCTTTTCATGTCCGCTAGTGATAATTATTCCGATAAACGCCTTCAGCTCTATGGTATCAATCGGTTTCCATTTTTTATTTTTTGAAGATAACACTCGATTTGCCTCCATGTTTGTGAACTTCACTACACTCTAAAACAGCATTGTAAATTTAAACCCATTTTACACTTACTAATATTTTACAAATACACAATTATCGACGTGGAATTATTTTGGTGGCGTATTTACACCCTTTCAAATGGTGCAATCTAATATTTTTCACCTTTCTACGTAAAAATACACAGAAATTTGCCCAAAATGCCTATACAGGGTGTCCGGAAACTGCCGCATAAACGCACCGGAATATGATTCCTCAGTTGATTTCCAGCAAAAAAGTTGTACGGAGCATACCCCGTCAGCTTAACCCTTTAGCTGCCACAGGCATTTAAAGATTTTTGAAAAAATCATTTTCTTGCACGACTTAAAGCCTAATATATCCAAAGCTAGAACAGGTAGAATAGTGAAATAAAATGATTATTACAGCCAGCAAATTTACCTGTAAAATAAAACTAACTACACTAACATCGGATCAGAGGTTTGGTTTTTACAGAGCTTCAAAATCAAATTTGCGTGATATGACCGAAAAACAATCTTTTTTTACATCTCAATTTACTCCAACTTCTGCCAAGGTGAGGTGCTTGTACGATAATTTTAAAAATTGGCGCATAGTCAAACAATCATATCTTCCTTACATCATTTTGATCTAGCTCCATTACTTCTAACAGTTTTTTTACGTTAAGTGTAGAAAACTAGGGTTACTTTTAGCTCGAATTCAATACAATTCAATTCACACTGCCCCTAAAGATCTGCAATTGGTAAAATCTATTCAAAGTATGTCGAAATCGAGCCAAAAATTAACCCTAGTTTTCTGCACTTAAGGTACTAAAACTGTTAGAAATAATGAAGCTAGAATAAAATGATGTAAGAAAGATATGATCGTAAGACTATGTGCAAATTTTTAAAATCGTACAGGCACCTCACCTTGGCAGAAGTTGGAGAAAATTGAGATGGAAAAAAAGATTGTTTTTGGGTCAAATCACGCAAATTTGATTTTGAAGCTCTGTAAAAACCAAACCTCTTATCCGATTTTAGTGTGGTTAGTTTTATTTTAGAGGTAAATTTGTTGGCTGTAATAATCATTTTATTTCACTATTCTAGCTGGTCTAGCTTTGGAGATATTAGGCTTTAAGTCGTGCAAGAAAAATATTTTTTCAAAAATCTTTAAATGCCTGTGGCAGCTAAAGGGATAAGCTGAGGGGGTATGTTCCGTACAACTTTTTTGCTGGAAATCAACTAAGGAATCATAATCCGGTGCGTTTATGCGGCAGTTTCCGGACACCCTGTATAATGATTATTTTTAGATGTTAAGTGTGTAAATTTTAACAGTGATGTCGGTTTTTACTCAATTTACGCAGGAATAGTGTAATTAAGCGTTTTATAGGCATTTTGTGTGTAATATTTTACTTGATTTATAGAGACTTGCAATAATTTCTATTGTATCTCATTTCCATTTTGAGTGTGAAGTGATACAGTTCAGTTAGTGATTGGTGAAGAAAGTGTAGAGTTGAGTTTAGTTGTAATAATATATTATGTATTTAGCATAAGTACTCTTAACAAAAAATAGCGATACAATAAAATATATTGAAAATGGACATCGCTTCGTTTTATTCAATAAATAAATTTTCAGATATCTTATCATTTTCCTTTTCAGATTTGCATGGAATAGATTGATAATTGAAAATTTTTTGTTTCTCACACTTTTCAGGAGTAAATTGGTGACCACAGGAAAAGTAGGTAAGTCGAAAATGATAATTTTTCAGGCCAACCACTTTGAGGAATATAGAAAACGTGCATTCGTAGTTTGCGTCTAAAAGTGAAATACACAATTTTGTGGAAAGTAAGCCTCAAAATAGCTGCCTTGAAAAGTTATTTTTTTTCGAACTTATCTACATCTTTCCTGTGGTTATGGAAATGAAAGATTGAATAATACATATTCTAGTTGAAAATTACACACTTCAATGTAGTATATTAACGACAGAATTACTTTATAGATACCTCATCCAAAGACGCATTATCATCAATGTGGCACGATAGCCCGACGTCGGGCCTTGGCCGCCTGAATCGTTGACCTCCAATTGTCGCGGTTACGTGACCTCGTCCTCCAGTTTCGGAAGCCCAGCAGCTGGTGGGCGTCTTCACCTACGGAGTTCTCCCAGCGAGCTCTCGGTCGTCCACGCAACCTCGCTCCGTCAATTCGTTGTGCGTTCATCACTTTCTTTGGCATGCGATTATCGTCCATCCGTTGTACATGCCCCGCCCATTGCAAACGTTGAAGCTTCACGATTTTCGATACTTCCAGCTCATCGTACAATTGATACAACTCATGGTTGTACCGGATGCGCCATTGGTCTCGCTCGCGAACGGCCCCGAAAATTCGCCGAAGGACCTTTCGTTCGAATCGGTCTAGCAAAATTTCGGAGGCTTGGGTGAGGGAAGGGTCCATGTTTCGCAGCCATAACATAGCACGGGTCGGATGATTGTTTTGTACACGCGGAGCTTCGTGTTCCTGTGCGCAAGTTTCGAATTAATTATAGGGAGGACCGAGAAATATGTCTTATTGGCTAGTTGTATCCGTCGCTTTATTTCGTCGGTTTCGTTGGCGTCCTTTGATAAGTTACAACCCAGATAGTTGAAGTTGTCTACATACTCGATATTAAGGTCCCCCACTGTGATGCTTGAATTTGCTGGCGTCCTTGTTTTCGATTGCATCATGGCCTTTGTTTTGCTTTCGTTGATATGTAGTCCAACTTCCTTTGCGGCGTTATTGAGGTTATGCAGAAGGCTTTCTGCATCACCCAACCTTCGAGACATGATGTTGATATCGTCGGCGTACGCTACTAATTGAGTCGACTTGATGAGTAGCGTTCCGCTGCTGTCCATATTCATGGCTCGAATTACATACTCCAAAGCAAGGTTGAAGAGCGTCGGCGCCAGCCCGTCGCCCTGCTTGAGTCCAGTACGAGTTTCAAATAGGTCAGTGAGTCGATTCTGCACTCTGACCTGCGAGACGGTATTAGTCATCGTCATCCTTGTGAGTCGCACTAACTTTGCCGGTATACCAAAATTCAGCATAATGTTGTACAGTACACTTCGATCGATACTGTCGTATGCCTGCTTGAAGTCGACAAAGATTTGGTATACGTCGATGTTATATTCCCAGCACTTTTGGAGTAGTAGCTTCACTGTGAAAAGCTGATCGGTCGTTGATCGACCAGGTCTGAAGCCGCCTTGATACTCGCCAATGATTCGTTCTGCGTACGGATTAATTCTCTTTTCAAGAATTTTAGATAATATCTTATAGGCTGTACAAACTAATGATATGCCCCTGTAATTCTCACACTTCAGCTTGTCACCCTTTTTGTGGATTGGGCAGATTATGCTTTTGCGCCAATCTTCGGGGATTTCCTCGTCATTCCATATTTTCAGCAGTAGCACATGTATAGCGTTGGTCAGGCACGTTCCACCATGCTTCAGCAGTTCTGCTGGGATCTCGTCAGCGCCGGGCGCTTTATTATTTTGAAGCGACTGTATGGCAAGACTCACCTCCTCTACTGTTGGGGGTAGAACGGGAGGGCCTGGTTCGGCTAACTGCTCAAGAGCTGGCTCCGCGGGGGATGTTGATGGTGCATTGAGGAGCTCTTCAAAATGCGAGGCCCATCGTTTGTTGACGCTTTCGATGTCGCTGATGATGTTACCATCCTTGTCCTTACATAGGCTTGTCCTGGGTTGATATCCGTTCTTAACATTATTTATAAGTTTGTACGCCTGTCTAATGTTCTTACTGGCTAATCTTTGGTTTATTTGCTGTAACTGCTCGTCAAAATGTTTGCGTTTCTTACGTCTAATTAACTTATTAGATACTCGCCGAAGCTCGTTATATCTTTCTTTCTTGCCTCGGGATGCGCGTTGTGTGTATTGGCGATAGGCTTCATTTTTCGCCTCAATCGAGGCCCTGCATTCGTCGTCGAACCAGTCTGCTCGTCTGCGCCGGCCTTTATAGCCCACGACCTCTTCTGCGACCCCCTTGATGCTGTCTTTGAGCTCCTCCCAGAACTCATGGATGCCTAAATTGTTGATGTCATCAATCATGGGTGACAGTTTTTCCTCTAGTGCTGTAGTATACGCAGCCGCCGTGGCATCATCAATCAAATTGTCAACCCCGAAGATCTTGGCAGGGTTGATTCTCGTTAGGTGCACCGAAGAGATTCTGCACCTGTAGGTCGTCTTCACCAAATAGTGATCGGAGTCGCAGTTGGCTCCTCGATAGGATCGAACATCTAAGACATTAGAAGCCCATCTCTTGCTGATCAGTACGTGGTCGATCTGGTTCACGGTGTATTCATCTGGAGACTTCCAGGTCTGCTTGTGGATTCGTCTATGAGGGAAGCATGTAGTCGATAAGTCGCTGACCGTTGTTGTTGTTTTCGTCGTGGAGGCTATGACCTCCAGTAGTTCCCCTATGCCAGCTTTCATTTCCGACTTTGGCGTTAAAGTCTCCTAGCAGCAGCTCGACGTCGTTTGATGGAAGTGAGTCGAAGAGTGTTTCTAAGTCGTTGTAGAACTCGTCCTTAATCGCGTCTTCTTTTACTTCTGTAGGGGCATGCGCATTAATGAGCCAGAGATTAGCGAAACGGGTCTTAATGCGGATCGCACATAGCCGCTCGTTGATGGGTTTGAAGCCGATAACGTGGTCCTTGAGCTGCTTATTCACAATGAAAGCTACTCCAAACTCCTTGTTGCCCTCCTCTTTACCACTCGTAAAAATAGTGTGCGAATTGAGGTCGTTAATCTCGCTTTTGAGCCATTTAGTTTCCTGGATTGCAACTATGCTCAGCTTGTATTGTTCTACCTGATCCAGGAGGGCCCTTAAGGCCCCCGGTCTATTCAGGGAGCGTACATTCCAGGATCCGAAAGAGTAATCAGTTGTTCGTTTGCGGGGTCGTCGTTGTTTTGTATCCGTCCAATCCGAGGCTTTTGTTTCAGGTTTCTTGACTTGAAGTTTTTCTTAGGATGAGTTGTCGGCACATCGCTAAACCATGATAGGGTTTAATCGTTGAGTAAAGGCCATCATGGGCATGCCTCGAAGATGCTGCTTTAGTGGTTGACTTAAATGTTTTCTGTCACCTATCACGTTAAGTAACCTGAGATGCAGATGTTAATGCAGCACTCAGGCGCAGCGATTACTCGGATAATGCGGGAAAGTAACGCCCCGTATTGAATTGGCCGAAGTCCTTTTCCTATGAAACTCCTCCTGCATAGCTAAGGGTCCGCAGTTATGCCACAACTGAAGAAGATATAGGAATTAGCCGAAGCCTTTCAACCTTTATCTTCCCCCTTACGGGCAGACGCATTAATTCGTCCAAAATGTCTAAAAACACACCATTGATTAGAAACCACTTCAAAACAATGCCAAATTTACACAAACTGTTGCTTAAAATTAGACAATTCCTATGCGTATTTTCTTACGACCAAAATGTGTAAAATACTGCGTTCCGACTTTTGTGTAAATTTACGGTTATAAAAATAGGAAACTAGTTTCCTAGTATTTTGCGTGTAAAATTCAACTAAATTGTCTTAGAGTGTATGTCTTCCAGAATGTGATCTTCAAGATATAAGCTGAATGCGTCGACAGGATCCATAAGATATTTTCCAGGTGGTATAACAACTTTGTCACGAGGGCCTCGGATGATATTATGGCTAGGTGTTCGCCGTATGTTAGGTGGATTACTACACCATTTTCGCCCATCGATTCGTTGGTAGTATTCCGTTGGATTTGAAAGACATTCTGTCGTGTGAATATCAGAATATTCTTGTTCATCTTCGACATCCGATGCTTCACTTACATGATCCTCTTCGGAGTCGGAATCCAATTCGATGTCTCCAAAGTTCTCATCGTCGGAGGCTTCCAGTGCGCGAAGAATTTCCTCGTCAGTCAGCATATTTTATGGGTAAGACTGTTGTAAAGTACGAAATGTGCTTTTCATATACTTTATGAGAAAAAGATTCACTATATTACCTTGGTTTTCTTTTTCGTGAAAAATTGTTGATCCTAAACAACGGGAGACTCAACTGCAGCAAGCCAAGCTAAACAGCACTTCTATAATGACTTCGAATGTACCATTTACTATTTCATGACGAGACGAGATAACCACACAATCATTCTTACGGTTTTCATTTGCAACGATTATGTCAAAAAGGTATTGCTTTGCTTCGTCCCGGCATATAAATTCATATTTGTGTTCTTGCACGCACGAGTTTGGAAATTTATGATTAGCGGATTTGTAGTAACGGCAAATGGAAGTTGATTGCATTATATGTCTGTATATAAAGCACTCATATCGCACACCTAGAAGAACACTGTCACAACTCAAAAAATGCCAATTT
This sequence comes from Microchrysa polita, assembly GCA_949715475.1. Classification (NCBI taxonomy): domain Eukaryota; kingdom Metazoa; phylum Arthropoda; class Insecta; order Diptera; family Stratiomyidae; genus Microchrysa; species Microchrysa polita. Next base: position 43,114,383 of record OX454415.1, on the reverse strand, counting down.
TCAGGAGAAGCAAAAAACAAATTTTTAATTACTATTTTCTAAATTGTGCAGTGAATACCAACAATGTGCCCTCTAGGGGTCAGTTTTGGAGTGCGACTTGTCACACTCTGCCACAATATAGATACCATAAATATCCACACTCTAGAATACTTAACTCAAATTTACGGTTTTTTGAGTTGTGACACTGTTCTTCTAGGTGTGCGATATGTTGCGTGGTTATTCATTATTATGATGATTATTGACAATGCAAAATATCGGCGTTATATTTATCAGTCATTTCCTGCAAAAAAAAAACGATGCAATACCTCATAACATGTCATAGGGTCCAATGGACCCCTTTGGTAGTTTGTGCTACAATTTTGAAAATCTTAATTTTTTGGGCATCTTAAATTTTTTTTTCGCAATTACGCAATCATTTCATATTTAGGGATGGATGATAGTAAAATACATAGGGGCTTCAGACATGAGTTGTGGAAAAGGAGGTAGATATTCCAATGAGAAACAGTCGTGAGGGTCCAATGGACCCATCGGTAGTTTAAGGGGAAGCAAATATACACATGTTCACTATTTATCATTTCTTATTATTTTTATTATTAAAATTTAAATGACTTTTTGAATCTCTTCGGGAGGGACCCTAGGACGTCTCCACTGGCTCTGATCTGTCGGTTAAAATTATTGTCTTGAAAAATGTCCTGTTTTTCTATTACCCGAATTTATCAACCAAATGATTCAATCACTATTACAAACATCAAAAAATTTCGGAGGGGGTTTGAACCCCCAAAACCCCTACGTAGGATCACCACTGTGTAGAAATTTACAAATAAGATTATTGAATGAATACTATCAAAGCACTCATTCTATAAGGCCACATGCAACTATAGTTGTTTTGATGCTGTCTACGTTTGGCAAGAATGGCTGATATTAGGCGTACCTGATCGATGAACATTGTAGAAAGGTAACCTTGTAGGCATGTATGTACGAGTATGTCGTTCACTGAGCCTGGTGTAGGGACCCCATTTAGGACATACGCATCCTGAAATTTGGATATCGATTATTGCTGATCGTGTCGAAGCTGGGAATGTACCTATCCTAAAACATCTTAGGGATTACAAAACACATGCCAAAGACAGAGCGCATAAATCAAATTGTTCTCTGATCACACCACGATGAGAAAATCTACTGAGTTTGCAAAAAATCCCACAATAATATTCCTGACGAATTTGATAGGTACAAAAAAAAATTAAATATTATACAGTCAAATTTCTGCGCCATTTGTATTTCTGGTAGTCCTTCTCAATGTCCTGATTTTTCAAAAGCGTTGTCCTGCGTAACGATTATATTTGGTGGATTTGTCCGCAAAAAAATATACGAGCGTTAAGCATTCTACATGTGGTCTCCCGTTTTCAAAAATGTTACTCCGCAATAATAATCGTATAAACTACCTATACCTACATTTATAAAAAAAACGAGTGGCTTATATTGTGGAATTTTGAAATAATTGCTATTTTCATAAATTCATGGGGAATTACATGTGACGTAGAATGAACAATCAATATTGGGGGGCAACCAATTCCGTATAGTGACACCCCTCATTCTATAGTCCCAAAATTTGATTTAATTGTTATGTCCACAGCTCATTATAGTCCTCCCCCATTCACCGAAATAAATCCATACCAATTCTTTCCATATCAAATCGTGCTTTCGTTTGTCTATTATACAACATGCAGGTTTCCAATACTTCCCAATGGACGCTTCACAAACATAATTTCTCCATCAGTCGGCCATTAGGCGAAAGTCTAAAATACCTGACACGACCCACATTTTCCTGGGTTGTTCACCGCACTAAACCACTCTCCTGGTACGTCTGGATCTGGACCGCTGCCCTGGTGGTATACCTACTCGTAATGCCGCATTCCATAAATAATTCATGAATTTATTTGACAGTATTTACCTGGCTCGTTGGGCTCTTTTAGTCAATTGTTAGTTAAACAATGTCAAGTATTTCTGTTTTTGTGTCACTCCCCTGTAAAAAAAAAAAAACGAATTTTGTTTTTCTGCTTTTTCCAATGGCATCCCTTTGTACCTTTTTGTATATACACCCTTATTCCCGGGATTTCAGCGGCGAAGCGGCGAGGAGGGGTTGCGAGAATGGAAAAGGATGTTAATGGTAAACAATGGAAAAACGTGGTGTCCTGCGAGATGTCCCAATAGAATTATAAATGAGGAACTGAACATTTTTACCCATAATCGAATGACCGACCCCAACAAACAGTCGCTCGTGTGCCGGATGCCGATGAACTAAAATATTTGATAAAGAATTTAATGGATTTTACGCTGGGGGGAACTATGTGCGGATACAGCCCGATTGTTCTCAAATACTACAACCAACAACCAACATTTAATGAAACGTTTAAATACGATTTTGTTTTTATTTTTGTAATTTTGATTCGCAATGGATTCGGTGCGGGTTGGTGGAGGCTGTCACGCACAAACGACAGGACTTGTCATTTTGTAGTCGAGTCATGAATATTATTTCGCGATTTTGGACATTGTAAATATGCGGAATGTAAATGGAAAGTTCGCTAATTAACTTGGCTTCAGAAAGTTCCGTGGAATCGCTCAGTTGGATTTTTTTATTACAGTCGGAGCTCCACTGAGATTTAAGGAGAAGCAATTGGAAATTTCGGAATTACATATGCAAAACCCAAATTTGACCTTCAAATAATAATTGTTACAATCCGAGGACTTTTAGTTTCCTTTGTAAATTATAAATGGATATAAGAAAAGCATAGCTTGGGTTCCACATTACTTTTAAATCCTGCACCATTCGGACTTATTCAACATAAATTCTGAGCAAACAGTCTAAAATTGATAGCGCTAGCAGTGGATATCGGTCTTGCTCGAATACCTATATATCCTTTGAAACTGACGCCTTCCGTAGGATCATGAAGGCAAGCTTTCCTACCATATTTTATAGCGGCCAGCAAAAACAGACCGAATGTTTACATAATACATTACTTTTATAGTATTTCGTTCAGGTTACATGATTTCCAAAGCACCTTATAAAATTTACTGTCTTTCAGGACGAAATATGTCCCTAAGGTTTTTCTAAATAAAATGCCCACCAGTCCAGTCACATTCTTGAAGCAGTCCACGACGATACTGCGACATTCTTTCCTCATTTCCATACCGTATACGAGTACATCGCCAATCGAGTCAACTACAGGTTAATTTACGGTTGCAGTTACATGAATAATGACGGTCTGAATCACCGAAGCATCCGGAAAGTGCGAGTTCCCAATTGAATGCAATTTGCATGCGAGCCCGGCGAAAAGCGACAAAAAAACTCACCGCAAAATGACGGAAGCAATTATTCACCCGCCACCACGTCGAACGCGACAAAAATAGCCACAAGGATTACACCTGTAATTCAAGGAGCAGCCGCCCCGTAGACGACGACAACGACTAAACCCAATGTCGTCGTCCGCTATGACCAACCTCAATGCAATCCAATTCGACGACCAAGTAGGACATCGCGTGATGCAAGAATTTTTCAAACTGGTGACCTTTTACAAAGGAGGATTGGGTTTTTGTGTGTGAATGGCAGCCGAAGCGTAAAGGCGAAAAGTGACCTGCAGATTAAAAGTTTTTCTAAGGTGCTCAATTGCAGGTTGAAAAGAGAACATTATTGGCACTGAGAAGGACTGATTTATGCGACAGAAGACTTATCCTCTCGGTAGAGTTTTATTAGGTCACAAAATGTTCAAGAACATGTGTTGGTGGATCTTATTAATATTTTTTTTATAAATCCCTTTTTTTATTAATTAACAAAGATTCAGATGTAAAAATTACTTCTTTAACCCTTTCCCGGACAGAACGTCTATAGACGTCCAATTTTGAGCATTTGACATACAAATCGTGTCAAATTTTGGCGTTGTGTCCGGCAATGAGTTTAAAAAACTGATTAGAAACACCTTTTTTGCAACAAAAACAGTTCATTTCGATTTCATACACTTCGTCGACTTGAGGCGGTTTTCCCCAACATTTCCTCGAAGGACTTCAATACCCGCGGCGTTGATGGTCTTAATGACACATCAGGCACAGAGCGCCTTGTTGTTTTTCTATGCCTTCCAAGCTCCAACTGCAATTACACTTCATTTTCTCTATGTTCAGCGCCATTCCTGTTATGGCTATCCCGGGGCCACAGGTATTTCTTGTAAAAAGACGACACTTGCACTGCATGCCTACATCGAAAGGTCAATTTGCATGTCCGCAGCGACGTCTACTAGGAAAAACAAAGAGTCGAGGCTTATAGGCGAAATGTCAATCCTTTGAAATGCCAGTAGCTAGAGTGATTGGTTGGGTCATTCGCTGTTCGGCGAAGTTTCATTAGGCAGCATAAATCACTAGAGCCGCGGTGAAACGTGAATGCAAGCATAGTACGGAAAGTTAGTGTGCATAGATAGAGTGAACCTATTTGCCCGCGATTGACTTATTGAATATTAATCAGAGTCCATTTTGGCCTTTCCTGGAAAATAAGCTTCGACATAAACGCAAAAACTGTGTTCGATAAAATTCAAAATATTCAAAATTCAAAATATTCAAAATTCAAAATTCAAAATTCAAAATTCAAAATTCAAAATTCAAAATTCAAAATTCAAAATTCAAAATTCAAAATTCAAAATTCAAAATTCAAAATTCAAAATTCAAAATTCAAAATTCAAAATTCAAAATTCAAAATTCAAAATTCAAAATTCAAAATTCAAAATTCAAAATTCAAAATTCAAAATTCAAAATTCAAAATTCAAAATTCAAAATTCAAAATTCAAAATTCAAAATTCAAAATTCAAAATTCAAAATTCAAAATTCAAAATTCAAAATTCAAAATTCAAAATTCAAAATTCAAAATTCAAAATTCAAAATTCAAAATTCAAAATTCAAAATTCAAAATTCAAAATTCAAAATTCAAAATTCAAAATTCAAAATTCAAAATTCAAAATTCAAAATTCAAAATTCAAAATTCAAAATTCAAAATTCAAAATTCAAAATTCAAAATTCAAAATTCAAAATTCAAAATTCAAAATTCAAAATTCAAAATTCAAAATTCAAAATTCAAAATTCAAAATTCAAAATTCAAAATTCAAAATTCAAAATTCAAAATTCAAAATTCAAAATTCAAAATTCAAAATTCAAAATTCAAAATTCAAAATTCAAAATTCAAAATTCAAAATTCAAAATTCAAAATTCAAAATTCAAAATTCAAAATTCAAAATTCAAAATTCAAAATTCAAAATTCAAAATTCAAAATTCAAAATTCAAAATTCAAAATTCAAAATTCAAAATTCAAAATTCAAAATTCAAAATTCAAAATTCAAAATTCAAAATTCAAAATTCAAAATTCAAAATTCAAAATTCAAAATTCAAAATTCAAAATTCAAAATTCAAAATTCAAAATTCAAAATTCAAAATTCAAAATTCAAAATTCAAAATTCAAAATTCAAAATTCAAAATTCAAAATTCAAAATTCAAAATTCAAAATTCAAAATTCAAAATTCAAAATTCAAAATTCAAAATTCAAAATTCAAAATTCAAAATTCAAAATTCAAAATTCAAAATTCAAAATTCAAAATTCAAAATTCAAAATTCAAAATTCAAAATTCAAAATTCAAAATTCAAAATTCAAAATTCAAAATTCAAAATTCAAAATTCAAAATTCAAAATTCAAAATTCAAAATTCAAAATTCAAAATTCAAAATTCAAAATTCAAAATTCAAAATTCAAAATTCAAAATTCAAAATTCAAAATTCAAAATTCAAAATTCAAAATTCAAAATTCAAAATTCAAAATTCAAAATTCAAAATTCAAAATTCAAAATTCAAAATTCAAAATTCAAAATTCAAAATTCAAAATTCAAAATTCAAAATTCAAAATTCAAAATTCAAAATTCAAAATTCAAAATTCAAAATTCAAAATTCAAAATTCAAAATTCAAAATTCAAAATTCAAAATTCAAAATTCAAAATTCAAAATTCAAAATTCAAAATTCAAAATTCAAAATTCAAAATTCAAAATTCAAAATTCAAAATTCAAAATTCAAAATTCAAAATTCAAAATTCAAAATTCAAAATTCAAAATTCAAAATTCAAAATTCAAAATTCAAAATTCAAAATTCAAAATTCAAAATTCAAAATTCAAAATTCAAAATTCAAAATTCAAAATTCAAAATTCAAAATTCAAAATTCAAAATTCAAAATTCAAAATTCAAAATTCAAAATTCAAAATTCAAAATTCAAAATTCAAAATTCAAAATTCAAAATTCAAAATTCAAAATTCAAAATTCAAAATTCAAAATTCAAAATTCAAAATTCAAAATTCAAAATTCAAAATTCAAAATTCAAAATTCAAAATTCAAAATTCAAAATTCAAAATTCAAAATTCAAAATTCAAAATTCAAAATTCAAAATTCAAAATTCAAAATTCAAAATTCAAAATTCAAAATTCAAAATTCAAAATTCAAAATTCAAAATTCAAAATTCAAAATTCAAAATTCAAAATTCAAAATTCAAAATTCAAAATTCAAAATTCAAAATTCAAAATTCAAAATTCAAAATTCAAAATTCAAAATTCAAAATTCAAAATTCAAAATTCAAAATTCAAAATTCAAAATTCAAAATTCAAAATTCAAAATTCAAAATTCAAAATTCAAAATTCAAAATTCAAAATTCAAAATTCAAAATTCAAAATTCAAAATTCAAAATTCAAAATTCAAAATTCAAAATTCAAAATTCAAAATTCAAAATTCAAAATTCAAAATTCAAAATTCAAAATTCAAAATTCAAAATTCAAAATTCAAAATTCAAAATTCAAAATTCAAAATTCAAAATTCAAAATTCAAAATTCAAAATTCAAAATTCAAAATTCAAAATTCAAAATTCAAAATTCAAAATTCAAAATTCAAAATTCAAAATTCAAAATTCAAAATTCAAAATTCAAAATTCAAAATTCAAAATTCAAAATTCAAAATTCAAAATTCAAAATTCAAAATTCAAAATTCAAAATTCAAAATTCAAAATTCAAAATTCAAAATTCAAAATTCAAAATTCAAAATTCAAAATTCAAAATTCAAAATTCAAAATTCAAAATTCAAAATTCAAAATTCAAAATTCAAAATTCAAAATTCAAAATTCAAAATTCAAAATTCAAAATTCAAAATTCAAAATTCAAAATTCAAAATTCAAAATTCAAAATTCAAAATTCAAAATTCAAAATTCAAAATTCAAAATTCAAAATTCAAAATTCAAAATTCAAAATTCAAAATTCAAAATTCAAAATTCAAAATTCAAAATTCAAAATTCAAAATTCAAAATTCAAAATTCAAAATTCAAAATTCAAAATTCAAAATTCAAAATTCAAAATTCAAAATTCAAAATTCAAAATTCAAAGTTCAAAATTCAAAATTCAAAATTCAAAATTCAAAATTCAAGCACTTCAACACGGACGATTTAATATAATGTACATACAGTACACATGTTATACGTTTGTAATGCGGCTAGGTTTTTTAATATTATGCTAACACTATGGGTCCCTACTGACAGCGTTATCTTTAATATTAAAGTTTCTCCGAAAGCCATTCTTTATAAGAACTAATATTGGTCAGGAACACTAAACTTTCTGACGTGAGAATATTTTTGAATTGTCAATTCTCCAAAATTAATTTTAAATATTTTGACAGTCATTTATGTAGTGTGTCCTTGTTTCGTGGTTTGAAAAGCTCAGAGCTTTTAGCGGCTTACGAAACGAGTTTATCGCCTGGTGTGTCAGGACTATTACTCCCAAAAAATATGAAAATTTAAATTTTTTATATAGCCCGCTAAGGTTTTTCCTACCGGGAACTTTGTGTAGGCGACAACTACTACCTTCAAGCTTATCTAGTGGCGGAAGGTTGCAAATTCGTTACTGCCCAATTCGGCACCATTCATATACAGGGTGTCCCATAAGTCAACGTCAAGCCGGGAGTGGATGATAGAGCATCCAGCGCAGCGGTGCCTGCTGCCAAAAAAAGATAATAAAAAAAAGTCTGTAGCCCATGCTTACAGTTATACACGATCAAAAGATAATATGGAGATGGATAGAGATTAAGAATTTTTCTGCCGTTATAGTGTAAAAAGAAAATTGAAGAAATACGAAGATTTATTGATACATATTAATGTTCTCAATCACGCCGCAAATTGTCATATCGCAAAGTCTTATAAAAAAGTCTTTCTAAAAATTATCCTACCGTAGCCTGTTGTGAATTTGGTGACGTTTTGTGTTGCCTCCTTCTCCTTTGTTCCAATACGATTATTAGGAAAACACTATATATTTCGGGCCCATCATCAGGGAATCTACAATAAAAAATTAATTACAATTGTCTTCCTTAACAATAATTATCATTATCGCAGAATGCCATTTGGAATTAAAACGGCTATGAAACTTTTCCAAATCGAACAATGTTGAATTCTCAACGGATTAAAAGGAGTTTTAAGCATCACCGACGATATATTAATATTCGGTACGGGAGAAACGGAACAGGAGGCGATCGCAGATCACAACAACAATTTGCAAAGCCTTCCAGAACAACTCAAGCAAGAAAATTTTAAGCTGAACAAGGATAAGCTGAAACTGTGCACCAAGGAAGTAAAGTTTTATGGACATGTTTTAACGGTCAATGGCAGCTGATGAAACCAAAATCTCAACCATTCGAAATATGCAACGCCCCTACAACAAGGAAGAGTTGAGCAGATTCCTAGGAATGATAACCTATCTCGGTCAATACATTCCGAATTTAGCTGAGCAGTCTCATTGCCTACGAGAATTAACGCATTCAACATCGCTATTTAAATGGGAGCAACAACACGAGAAAGAATTCATCAACTTGAAACAAGAACTAACGACAGTAACAACATTGGAGTATTTCGACGTCAACAAACCAGTGGTCATTCAAACAGATGCATCATCGTTTGGCATCGGTAGCGTTCTTCTCGAGGACAACAAGCCAGTAGCATACGCATAGAAAATATTAACACAGACTAAAAGGAATTACGCGCAGATTGAGAAGGAAATGCTGGCCATACTTTTCGCTTGCAGACGCTTTGACCAGTATATCTGTGGTAAATCTGACGTAACAGTTGAAACCGATCACAGCCCATTGATCAACATTTTTAAGAAACCACTACTTGTAGCTCCGAAACGACTTAACATGATCCTCATGCTTCAACGATATACGCTAAACGTAAAATACACAAAAGGGAAACACATGTAGATAGCAGATACGTTATCAAGATTCAAGAGCTCCTGAAAGTATGACGAATGAAGAAAAACATTACGATGTATACAACATTGAAAAAATCTTCGAAGTTATTGAACAAATTGATGCAACTGCAGATCTGCCGATCAGCGACATCACGTTAAACAAAATCAAGGAAGAAACTAGCAAAGACCCTATTTTAAACGAATTACACTTCACGAATGGATGGCCGAACAACAAAAAAAAGCTGAGTCAACATCTTCAACAATTCTTCAGCTACAAGGAAACGCTAACGAATCAAAATGGACTCATTCTGAAAGGAAATCGCATATTAATACCGAAGTCTATGCGAAACTCAATATTGGAGAAACTTCATGCAAATCACTCTGGGATCGAGAACACAACGAACTTAGCACGAGCATCTGCATTTTGGCCGGGAATCAATGACCAAATCAAAAACATGCTCCAGAACTGCGAAACTTGCATCACATACTCAAGGAATCAACAGAAGGAACCTATGATTAGCCACGACATTCCAAAGTACCCTATCGAAACAGTGTTGATGGATATATTTAAAATTCGGAAAAACAGCAGCATTAAGCGATACATGGTAACTGTGGATCATTATTCGGACTTCTTCGAACTTGACGAAATAGCCGATATGTCAACAAGCCAAATAGTCAACATTTGCAAACGCAATTTTGCATGGAATGGAATCATGGAATCCCCAGACTCGTCATCACGGATAATGGTCAATTTGTAAGTCACCAATTCCAAGAATTTTCGATAAAATGGAATTTTGTCCATCACATCAAGTCCAATACATCAGCAAGCAATTGCCAAAAAAATTATTCTTAAATGTACTCATAGCAACCAGGATGTCTACAAGTCTCTACTAGCTTGTAGAAATACGCCGAATAAAATAGGTAGCAGCCCAGCAAAACGTTTCTATTGCCGATGGTTAAGATGCGACATACCGACGATCAACTTCCAGCAGGCGTACGAGAATCCATCAAGAGAAGGCGATCATACTCCAAAGCTTACTATGACCGGACAAGGAAACAACTACGTCAATTAAACAAGAGGGGAAAATAGATAAAATAGAAAATAGATAACAATGAAACAATGAAATGTGCCATGAGATAATTACTGATGAGGAGAGTCATGTGTCATATGGAATGTCATTATACCCTTGGATCATAGGGTGAAAGGGTATATTAACTTTGTCATGAAGTTTGTAGCGCATTGAAGGAAGCAACTCCGACCATATAAAAAGTATACATATATGATCAGCATGAGTTGGGGAGTCGATAGGGCGATGTCCGTATGTCTCCCCGCAGGGAGGTCGGTGTCCTTGTGACACTCAGCCAAGGAAAGCTGTTTAGTGGGACAAAGATCTTTGGTGAGCTACGACACCACGGACCTAGTAGCGCAAGGGGGCCCCTGGTACAGTTGATACGCCATGGCGAGGATCTGTACAAAGACCATTCGGGCGGTAACGGTCCCGTGCTCCTGAGTTATGTACGGGTGGTGCCTACCTCCCCCCATAGTTTGCGGGAGGGAAGCACCAAAGGCCAAGCACGATTGTTATGTCCTCTGGTGGGGGAGTGCATCTTATGGAAATCGTGTGAGCTTTGGGGTTGACGGCTTCGCATAACCCGAGTCCAGAAGGGGCTAGTTAGGGAGAACGGCCTTAGTGGTAAATGCCTACGCGCCTATATCTAACTAGTTTGTGGATTGATGACCACACTGCCCGAGTCGCATTGCTGACTAGTAAACTGAAGGGGCCACCTGGATGTGAAAAGCAGCGCTACGTGTCTACACAGGCTCGTAGTCACAGGTCCAACGAGCCTGGGATGTGCATGTCCGAATTCGACGTAAGGCTTAACCAATAGGGGGCCGAAGGAGGATCACACCTGCTATGGAGAAGTCCATAGCGAATAGTGTACTACGGGAATGGGTGTGCCCAGGGGACCATGGTCCTTGCCCATCAAGGTGTTGGACTCGTAGTGGCTGGAAGCAGGGTTGCCGTTTTCAGATTTCTAAGTGTAACATTTATCTCATGAAATTGTAACATTTTTAGGTTGAGTGTAACAGCTGGAGGTTGTTACCCAAGTCATCCAGCTAGTGATGCAACCCCGGGGTTGGGTTCCTGATGGTGTGTGCATGCGCCGGATGGAGAAATCCCCATCTGACAACAACACCTTGTCAGTAAAAAGCCGAAGGTCCAAACATTTTAGCGGGACCGGAAGATAAAGGCCGAAAGGCTAGGTGCTCCCCTGACGGTATACCTCGTAGATGGTTTGCTTATCCGTCTGTCTGCCTGTCCGTCTGTTGCCCCCGCAGGGGGGTTTGTGTCCGTGTGACACTCAGCTCGGAAGCCTTTGTGGTCGGACAGAGATCTTTGGTGAGTTGTGACACCACGGACCTAACAGTGCAAGGGGGCCCCTGGTACAGTTGATACGCCATGGCGAGGATCTGTACAAAGACCATTCGGGCGCTAACGGTCCCGTACTCCTGAGTTATGCACGGGTGGCTCTTGGCGTGCCTACCTCCCCTCATAGATTGCGGGAGGGAAGCACTAAAGGCCTAGCACGATTTTGATGTCCTCTGGTGGGGGGTGCATCATACGGAAGTCGTGTGAGCTTCGGAGGTGACGGCTCCGCATGACCCGAGTCCTGAAGGGGCTAGCTAGGGAGAACGGCCTTGGTGGAAAATGCCTACGCGCCTATATCTAGCTAGTTTGTGGATTGATGACCACACTGCCTGAGTCGCATTGCTGACTAGTAAACTGAAGGGGCCGCCTGGATGTGAAAAGCAGCGCTACGTTGTCTGCACAGACGCGTAGTCACAGGTCCAACGAGCCTGGGGTGTGCATGTCCGAATTCGACGTAAGGCTTAACCAATAGGGGGCCGAAGGAGGATCACACCTGCTATGGAGAAGTCCATAGCGAATAGTGTACTACGGGGATGGGTGTGTCCAGGGGACCATGGTCCTTGCCCATCAAGGTGTTGGACTCGTAGTGGCTGGACCTGGAAGTTGTTACCCAAGTCATCCAGCTAGTGATGCAATCCCGGGGTTGGATTCCGGATGGTGTGTGCATGTGCCTGATGGAGAAATCTCCGTCTGACAACAACACCTTGTCAGTAAAAAGCCGAAGGTCCAAACATTTTAGCGGGACCGGGAGATAAAGGCCGAAAGGCTAGGTGCTCCCCTGACGGTATACCTGTAGATGGTTAGCTTGTCCGTCTGCTGCGACGCGTTTTACTCGTCCAATTTAAAAGCAATAAAGCTGAAATTTTGCAGAAATGCTTCATTTTGCTGCAGACTGTATGTATGTTTGTGTTGGATATTTACACAAAATAAAGTGTTTCATTTAAATTAAAGAAGTGTACTAAATTTCTAACAGGTTATGGGCCCAGACCCATTTCCTTAAACCAGTGCTGTGCAAGTTGTGTGCAAAAAGAATGTGATAGTGATTAAAAAAAAAATGGTGTAATGTGAATGACGTACCGTAAGAGTTTTTAAAAGAAACTAAAAATCAAAATAGTAGTTATGTGTGAAATAAAAGACACTAAAAAAAAAATGAACGCCCAAGGAACACAAAAGACGAACGCAAGGAGGCTGCACAAAGGAAGCGGGTGTAAGAATGAAAATCACTTCTACAGGTAAAAAAAAACTAAGAAAAGTGATAGAAATGGACTGAGAGTGACAGTACTGTAAGTATCAAATTATTAATTGTTTTGAATCGATGATATGAATTTAAAAAAAAATCGATTTATAATATTTTGATTGTGCTTAAATTAAATTTCAGAAATTACTAAAAAAAAAATTATTGAAGAATTAAAAATTTTGATCATAATATATATATGCTGAAATGAAAACGTTAAGTGCTTTCAGAAGGTATTTAGTAGATGTGAAACAATAAGGCGTTTTCTGAATAGAATCATTCACTGAATGATAATAAAATGAAACCATGGCTTCAGTTGGGTTCGGTGAAGCCTTGGTGAAATTAATACATTCATACATTTAGCTCTCGAACAAAACTGAATATATTCATTAATTGTTCACTTGGTGAATATAAAATGAAATAGAAGTTCAGAAGGGAATTTCTTCAGACTGAGTACACCTAGTGAAAGTTCACTAAAATATTGGCTGAGATATATATTTGCTGACTAGAGTTGCTAATGAGCAAAGTGCATACTAAGTATGTACTAGCTAATCATACAAGTAAGCTCGTAGTAATGCTTTGTTATTTAGGCAATAAAAAAAATGTGAGTTTGTACTAACTTTCAATATCTCACCATGAAGATTTAAAAGGTGTATCTAATTATATTGATTCTTCACTCTATCAACTGAAGGGTAAGAATATGGCAAGGATGCGAATGCTAACAGCTTAGACATTGACTGTTGCTTATCTAATGATAAAATTGATATACATACAAGTAGATTGCATTACTCCTTCAAGAATGGACTTTAAAATTCTTTGTGAATAGATTATAATAAAAAAAAAATTTGTAAGAATAGAATATAACATAAATCAAAAGTGTTTATAACGCTTAAAGAAATGTTTATTGAAAATGAATTTTTACATTAAAATCATCAAATAGAAAAACGGCAAGTAAAATAAAGAAAACCGTGTAAAGAAAGGCATAGGATTCCACCAACTGTTCTACGAACCCTGCAGTAAAATTGTGTAAATATGGTAAAGTAAAACCATATAACAACCATGTTGTGAAAAAATACCTCTGGAAAGGTATACTGGTTGGATTACATCCAAATGAGAAGAAAGCATGGGTTATGGAAATTTTAGTTTTGTTGTGGCCAGAGATATAGTACTGAATAATGGAAATTTTGTAATTGGAATAAATGGAATTAAAGAAACAATCTGATAAAAATAAATCAGAGAAAAGTTTGAATGTAAAACTGGTGCATCTGATTTTCAATCAAAACCAGTAAGTAAAAAAAACATAAAATAAAAAGAAAGGCCAAGAAAACTGGTGCATCTGAACTCTGTTCAAAACCAGTCGGAATAAAAAAATTTGGGTTGAAAGGTAAACTGGTGCATCTGAATTGTCAAAACCAGTAAAGGAGACTTCAAGTCTCGGAGGGTGGATGGTTGGTGTATATAAAAAAAAAAGTGATAAGTGCTAAAGGTCTGCCGATAAAAATAAACTGCCGGATTAATTGTAATAAAGAGTGTCTGAGTCTTGAAGGAATAATCGAATCATAAATCTAACTGAATTTTACATAGGTATAATAAATAAATTTGAATAATATTGTCTAGAAAATTGATAAGTTGTTTTACTTCAATTTCTGGTTGAAGTAACAAGGAACTGAGTAATATACAGAAGAAGGAAGCTGGATGTAAATAAACAAATACTCTTATTAAGTTAAATTTGGTTTTAAGCCCTGAAAAGCATTTTTCGAAAATATCTTTGTTCGAAATAATAATACAAACTGATCTTTCTGAACAAGAGTTAAAATCAGTAGATGTAGTATGATACTATTAAATCAGATGAATAAAATCTGAAAGTACTGATTTGATAACATTGATGAATCAGTTAAAATGACACGCAGGAAACTTGTGAAAAGCAATAGGTGAAATTGCTAAAGGAAATACATAGTAATATGTATGTAATGTAATGTAATAAAAATGTGTAAAATCTGATACTGATGGAAAAGCTCAGGTATTAGAAAGTGTCTAAGAAGAATTTATTAAATGGGTATAAGAAGGTCCTATTTCCTATACTGGGGATACAGTTTAACAATAATGAAAAAGTAAATTAATTGTGGAAATGCTCAATTCTTAAAAAAAAAAATCTTAAAAAAAATTAAACATTGAGAAAGTAGATGGAAAGCTCTCAAAGATGAAATAAATTCATCATTATGTAAAGCTAAAGTAAAACAATGTTTAATATTTTAATTTGATATTCACTATTCAAAGTGATCAATTAAGTAATACAGGTAATAAATTGTTTGCTATTGCAATCAAAACAGAATCAGATATGTTTGTAAAATTACAGTCAGTACTGGATCAGTATATTTTCCCTATACAAAGAAGGGCAAGTTTCAGAATGGTACCTACTCTTATAATCCTTTATGGAAACATTAAGAAAAGTAGACCAAATCCGAGTGAAGCAATTAAAAATAAATCTGTATGTGTAAATTTAAAGCAAATGATTTAAACATGTAGCGAATTGATGATTTGAAAAATAAAAGCAATGAAAGGAAAACATTTCAGGAATTTACCAAATGCATCAGTGTGCATATGTTTTTGACATAACACAATAAACATAATATAGATAAATGTAGATAATGTTGTGGTTGGATATACTTCTATACATTGACTGAATTGACCAACATTAACAGAACACATACAAATGAGAGTAATGAGAGAGAGCTATAGTTTAGTTCTTGAGCTGAGCTTCGAGAAGAAAGAATAAAGTTTTGAGATTAACATAAAACAAAATAAAGTGTTTCATTTAAATTAAAGAAGTGTACTAAATTTCTAACAGTTTGAATCGGTAAAATCGGACAATGGGGTCATGGGGCTGCCATACAAACCCAACCCCCCATTTTGGATTTCTAAGAAACATTTTTTACACCATCTTCACAAAACCTTGAATTAATGTGTCTTTATCGAAGCAACAAAATAGGTCTATTTCCCCAGTTAGTTAAACGGAGCTTCAAATTAAACTAAAGTTATCTAAACGGTGGTTGAAACCACCCGGCCACTATAATCCGATATTCGTTTTGGATAAATATAGAAACTTTTTCAGTTAAAAAAACCACCAAGAGTTTTTACTGTGTACAGTATAAAAAAACATTATCTTCGCCTTGCAATTTTCTTAGCAAAACATTTTTAATTTTTATGTTAAGCTGTTGCTGTTATTGTTGTGGCCACTGTGGATGCTTCCACGTCTCGTTATATCGTTTTCAACAGTAATATAAGCTTTAGGGTAAGTCTGTCAATACTACCAAATAATTCTTCAAAACTATAGAAATCCGTCGATAAAAAAAAACGTGAAACCATAAGCATCACAATTTTCATAAATATGAAAACAAAATCGGAATAAAAATATTCTAAGCAAGTAATTCTTTCCAAAACCATTGCAAATTTCACTTTACAGGAGACAAAACAAAGAAGGATTTTCAGGGACGATAATATAAAACCATGAACAGATTTTATTGATGTTTTATACGAAAAATGTACTAGATACCCCATGCAAGTTCGGCCCCAGAAAAGGGGACGAGTAAGAAAAGGGTGTTAGGCGGCTTAGGCACTAGAAAAGCTTATCGATTTCTTGACCTTGCGTAGGGACAACCTGAACAATGGTTTTTGGCTCTTTTGGACGTAAAATGTACTCGAAACCCTATCCAAGCTCGTTCACTTTCAGTGGCCGAGATCGATAAGGGTCACCCAAGCAGGTAACGAACTGAACAAGGTTTCCATCCTGGAATGCAACTATCCCCAGCTTATTTTTTCTCTACCCCTAACAACGGAGAGGATGTGTAAACCCTCGGTTTAATCGACCCTTTTGGGTCGCGAGCAACTCAGTCGCGAATCTGCGAGTCTGAAGTTTTTTACACATCACTCAGCTGCTTCTTCCAAATGTTATATGTGCAACTTATTCGACCATTACTATGCGGCACTAAGGAAAAGGACCAAGGAAGAAATTTCTTCGATATTTTAAAAATTATTCTAATTATTATTGAAGAGATGAAACTTATTTTCACACGAAAAACAACTTGGCGAACGAATGGTGTGGCATACTTTATTTTCAAAAGCAGATCATTCAAGTAAAACTTACCAACTTCAAACTGCGCATAATCATATCTTATTCTGTTCCAATAAATCCAATCCACGCCAAAATCAAGTGAAATCAAATAATCGTCACCCGCACACGCCGCACCGGCCGCGATTCACCGATGCAAATTGAAATCCTGCGGTGTTTCGCTGACAATGAATATCCCATTACTGTCATAATACAAATGCCATTGTTGAAAATCACGGAAGCGTTGTTTAAGAGAGAGAGCAGCTCGCGAATCATTGCATTTTCGTACTTGTGAAACAATGCAATTTTAGTGTTCGCGAGGGCATAAGTTTCAATGGGGCCGCCGCCGCGCACTAATTGTGAATTAAATTCAACATTATTGTGGTGAATTTTATCGCGGTGCATTGCATACAACACAACATCCAAACAAGGAACAAACAAACAAACAATGCAAAATTATCCTGCTCTCCATTAGTAAGTGAATGGGCATGAATGAACTGTTTTGGAAATTTCTAAAGAAGTGGAGTTTTGTGGTGCGTGGTCGTATTATATTTTTGGAACGGATTGGTGCATAATATTGATCTGTGGACAATAGCCCGAAAGAGGTATGTAATCAGAATTCATTTAGCTAATATTGATATTTTCATCAAGTAAGAGCTATAACTCGATGGTGCTTCTCACATACGTCATACCATCCAAATCCAATTTCATAGCACTGAAAAGTGTTAACATCCTTAACAATTTCATGAAAACTAAATGGCCTCATTAACACGACTAAAACCTGCTTTTCACTTTGAATTGCCCTATCTAATCCAGGATATACACACACATCCCATGTTTACATATTCCATTGGAAAATTACCGAAAATTCATTGCGCCCCGAAATGTTCGCTTCACTACCCCGTTAAAGTCGTAAGAGCAAAGACCAACAATTCATTAGATAAAAGCAGTCAGCCCGTCGTCGTTTTAATGACGAGGAGTCATCGCATCGCATGTCCTAATTCGCCTCTCAGTTCAATTACCAAATTATACAGCCCGCCCGCCACGACTACTACACAGGCTCGTTTGCCGCTTAACCGTTGAGGCTGTATATGGCGGCCTCGGTCCTTAGCACCGTTCAGGCATTAGCGAAAGCAAACACTTCTCAATTGTCCTGTAATTAATTTACATATAAATATTTAAAAGGTCATTAAGGGATCATGAGCCTGTGCGAAACCTCTTTGACCTGAGCGAGCTCTGAAAGCGCTTTCTTTTTTCAGGCCATGATCCTGTTAGTAGCGAAAATAGCATTAACGCATAATAAGCATTGCTGACGATGGATGGGGAGTATTCTTTTTTATGACCGATGACTAAGGACATGGAAGCAAAGAGAGGCAACAGGGTGTATGATAGATAAAGTCAATCATAAGTGTTGATAGGCAGGATGTCCTTGATGCTTAACCATCGAAATTTTTAACTAAAACATGTAAAATCAAATGAAATGTCCTGTTGCTTATTTACAGCAAAAAAAGATTAATTTTATCAGAAAATTAAATATTTAAAACACCTTCAAAATAAAGCAACAAAAACAATCCTTAAGTAGTAGTCCCTTCAATATTTCCTTCTAATTTGAACTTCCACTTTCACCACCTTACAAATCACTCTGTGTAACTGTGAACCTATCCACTAAACATTCGGCGAACCTTATTCTCACACACATCGTCACAAATATTCTCCGGCTGTAATCTTTAATTAGTGCGACCCTTATCACCATCGGTTGTCATCGTATTACGATGACGATGACGTCGATATTGTTTTGGGATGCGTGTATGTTGTGTTTTTGGTCTCGTGCAAGGGATTCCAAGGAATTCACAAGAAAAGTGTTAACAGAATCGAGGGTCACTCGGAGGGCATGGCAGGTTGCGTATGGCATGGGAGATGGATGGATGGAGTAAAGGGGCGCACATACGCACAGAAAAGTCACAAAAGTATCTTTCCATTAGAGTGAATGTGATTGCCGCCCGTTGGGACAGTATCTTTGTGACTTTGCCTTCTGATTCTTCTTCGTGGTCCGATCCTCTTAAAAACATGCTATCGCACCGAATCCTTATTAATGGCAAGCTTTAAGAGGATAACGAATTGCGGTGCAAGCGATATAGAGAGGCAACTGTGTGCTAAGCCCACAATGTTGTCATATTGTCTTGTGTCGAGCCCAAGTCCGCAATGGAGAAGAATGTAATAGTCAACGCTCAACGGATTTTATCGGTTGATGAGGTCTTGTTGATTCAGTAAAACAGGATATTAAAGCCGTTGCGGGAATTATTATAATGTTTTGTCCTTTGTTTTAACAACAAGTGTGGAATTATAGGTTGTCGTTTCAGATTAGGTTTTTTTGGTTTGAGGAAGAAAGTTGTTGCTGGAGTGGGTTGAAAAGCGCCCGTCCTTCCCTTTATCAAATAGATGGAGATATTCAATTTGAGACAATGGAGTTGCGTTGAGTCAAAATTGAATTTTTGATTTTGAATTTTGAATTTTGAATTTTGAATTTTGAATTTTGAATTTTGTATTTTGAATTTTGAATTTTGAATTTTGAATTTTGAATTTTGAATTTTGAATTTTGAATTTTGAATTTTGAATTTTGAATTTTGAATTTTGAATTTTGAATTTTGAATTTTGAATTTTGAATTTTGAATTTTGAATTTTGAATTTTGAATTTTGAATTTTGAATTTTGAATTTTGAATTTTGAATTTTGAATTTTGAATTTTGAATTTTGAATTTTGAATTTTGAATTTTGAATTTTGAATTTTGAATTTTGAATTTTGAATTTTGAATTTTGAATTTTGAATTTTGAATTTTGAATTTTGAATTTTGAATTTTGAATTTTGAATTTTGAATTTTGAATTTTGAATTTTGAATTTTGAATTTTGAATTTTGAATTTTGAATTTTGAATTTTGAATTTTGAATTTTGAATTTTGAATTTTGAATTTTGAATTTTGAATTTTGAATTTTGAATTTTGAATTTTGAATTTTGAATTTTGAATTTTGAATTTTGAATTTTGAATTTTGAATTTTGAATTTTGAATTTTGAATTTTGAATTTTGAATTTTGAATTTTGAATTTTGAATTTTGAATTTTGAATTTTGAATTTTGAATTTTGAATTTTGAATTTTGAATTTTGAATTTTGAATTTTGAATTTTGAATTTTGAATTTTGAATTTTGAATTTTGAATTTTGAATTTTGAATTTTGAATATTGAATTTTGAATTTTGAATTTTGAATTTTGAATTTTGAATTTTGAATTTTGAATTTTGAATTTTGAATTTTGAATTTTGAATTTTGAATTTTGAATTTTGAATTTTGAATTTTGAATTTTGAATTTTGAATTTTGAATTTTGAATTTTGAATTTTGAATTTTGAATTTTGAATTTTGAATTTTGAATTTTGAATTTTGAATTTTGAATTTTGAATTTTGAATTTTAAATTTTGAATTTTGAATTTTGAATTTTGAATTTTGAATTTTGAATTTTGAATTCTGAATTTTGAATTTTGAATTTTGAATTTTGAATTTTGAATTTTGAATTTTGAATTTTGAATTTTGAATTTTGAATTTTGAATTTTGAATTTTGAATTTTGAATTTTGAATTTTGAATTTTGAATTTTGAATTTTGAATTTTGAATTTTGAATTTTGAATTTTGAATTTTGAATTTTGAATTTTGAATTTTGAATTTTGAATTTTGAATTTTGAATTTTGAATTTTGAATTTTGAATTTTGAATTTTGAATTTTGAATTTTGAATTTTGAATTTTGAATTTTGAATTTTGAATTTTGAATTTTGAATTTTGAATTTTGAATTTTGAATTTTGAATTTTGAATTTTGAATTTTGAATTTTGAATTTTGAATTTTGAATTTTGAATTTTGAATTTTGAATTTTGAATTTTGAATTTTGAATTTTGAATTTTGAATTTTGAATTTTGAATTTTGAATTTTGAATTTTGAATTTTGAATTTTGAATTTTGAATTTTGAATTTTACAAACATAGATATTTTGAATGAATCGTTTTATTATCTTTTAGAAACAGTAAGTACAATCAGTACAATTAATAAATTTGTCGGGTTTACTGCACAATGTACTCGCGATTTTTTCCCAGATAAACTAATTGCTCTACATGCTCGTCGGACAGACTGCTGCGAATTTCAATTAAGATGTTTCCTGCAACACTAAACACACGTGCAGATGACACACTCGATACTGTCATTGATAGGTACCGGCGCGTCAGCTTCGATAATATCGGGTAGGCGTTTTCATTTCTTTTCCACCAAGACAAACCGTCGATAGAGTACGGACTTTTTTTCTCGGTCGTATATGTCTCCAGTTCGTCGTCTACGTTTGGCTTGAATGTCCACCATCATCCATATCTTCGAAAGTGAGGCATTGCCTTATTCTCCGAGACATCCGAAACTGCCTCTCAAGATAGACTCTCCGCTTCAGCATCTAGTTCGATGATGGCATGCATGCTCTCATGTTCCTCGTGTTGACGACAAAAGCGGGGGTCTAAATATTTCACCACGTGCAGGTGTGCGAACCTTATATCACATAATTCCTGAAAATAGTGTAACAAATTTTTTGCATGTAATCGAATGTGAAACATGTAAAATTTTATTTAACACTTTAATCTGTGTACTTACTGCTTAATTTCTTTAAACAGTTTCTGTAATTTGTTTCTGAACGAAATGATTCCTGGCACACTGATGTTTTCGCGCTTTACGTCGGATACAATTTTGGTCATTTGCTCCAATATTGGAATGATGAGTGATGCAGCTCAGTTGATTTTAGTGACTCTTATGCTGGTATCCGTATCCGAAGCAAGACAATTTGTGCAGTCCGGTTGCAGTGAGAGGAGCTTGAACGCAAGTCTGCTACCTGAGTTAATGGCTAATTAGCTGAAACTGACCCTGTGATTAAATACCGGAAAGTGCTCCAGCAGGGTCGTGACGAAAGAGGTATTTAGGTTTGCTCGGTAAAAATCCAACAAAACTGCATACTGGTGGGTCTTTGCTCAACTCTCCATCTCTATAAGGATATAAAAAAGAACCACTGCTTTAAACAGATGAAAAATAAATCGTGTATCGAATGAATACCGGCGTAAATAAAAAGAAACCCTAAAAAAATCGTGCTAAAACGGTACTTCGAAACATTGGTACCGGCGTTGATTAAATACTGGTCTAATAGCAAGTGATGCCCTGCTGTTTCGTCTGATCAGTTTTTGTAGGCATCATTACAAATTTAACACTGAGCCAATAATCTCATTGCCGCCTTAAACTAGTTTTACGAAAGTGTACGAATATAAGAAAATAATTATTCCAATACAAAAAAGGATGAATGTATCTCCAAAGAAAATGCGTTGGCGGATCATAATTTCTCCTCAAAAGGATACATAACTTATACCTAAATCTACTTCAACATAATAGCACTAGTACTCGTACTTCAACTTCATTCTTACCGCACAAGCTACTCTCTCAAACACCTTTGAAGCATATCTTAGCATCGAACATCGATCAATAAATTTCCCATAAATCAGCAGCAAAGGGGTGTCTGCTCTAGTCTGTACACAAATCATATACTTTCATGATTATTTCGCACAGAATCCTTGAATTCAAACATCCCCTTCTAGCACACAGTGTCTCGTTCAAGAAGTTCGCTCCCTTCCTATTTATGGCATGTTGCATCGTCGTCGTTCAGTGTATGTTCCTTAGTAACAAATGACCTTATTACTTTAACAAATGGCAAGTTTAAATCTGCATAAATTTCAAAACAATGGTCAATTTAGATTCAATAATATTTTCAAATTACAACAATTTATTATGGGGTGTCCAGAAAAGTAGAAGCAAGTCAATGTTGAGCATCCAGTACGATATGTCGACGACGTGCAGGAGGATGCGAATGCTGGCTACCTGATCATCCATAGAGAATCGATAACACAGGATTATTAATGCTTGCCGGTAGCAGGGCATATTTGTCAGGTCGAAATAGAATGAAAAATGGCTGTTGTGCAAGTTTCAGTGCAATTCGATTTGTTGTTTCGACGTTTGCTTATTACAGTTTTCCTGGATGGTTGTTGAAAATGGGTCGATAATTTATTGCGAATAAGGTGAAAGGATATACATACATACAGTGGCGGCTCTCCCATATGTGCACATGTGCACGTGCACCCCCTGATAAAACAACCATATCAATGTGCTAAATATCTAAATAAAACATTTCACAAAACAGAAGATACCGCCCGACGCAACATACTCTATGGTGTACGTACATAATGCATATACGATATACCCAAGCCACGCATTGAATCTGTCTCGACGAACATCTACTAGCACCCACGGTGATGGTGCACAGTCATATGAACTGGTGCACTCGCTCCAAAATCAGATATGTGACGGGTTCCCGGGGCGAGGGGATAGTGCAAAATTTACACTAGAATTTGTGCACAAATAAGTCGTGCACATCACACCACTTGGTGATGAACCGAATTGATATGAATTTTTGGTGAGTATCTTCAATGAAAGAATATAAAAATGAGTATTCTAGGGGTTGCCTTGTCTGAACTTTACGAAGGAAAAGCATTTTGTGTAAAAATTCAATGCCAAGGAAATGATAAAAAATAAATTTTGGTGTGCTGCTGATTCGTAATGGTTTTTCTTGACTGTTATGTGAAAATCGCAGTGATTCTTTAGTTATAAAATCTAGATTCTTGTTCGCACTTACAACGAGATGCGAGGAAAGAGGATGGAAACAGGCTTGAGGGAGTGGTCATTTTCGCAACAACTTAGTATGTATGGGCTATACTTTGACATTAAAATAAAATAATTTTTATTCAAAGTAGGTAGTCTTAGGTATACGTTAAAATATATTTTGAGAGGTTGATGTTGTATGTATTACGTTTTCTTTTTTGTGAACCCCCACTATTATTGTATACGAGCCGCCACTGCATACATAGTGCTAAGTCTTTGTCGATCCGGATTACTGGTATTTGATAATAATAATAATCATTCAATGATGAACAAATTTGCTAGTCCTTAATATTTTTAATAATAAAGTCAGTGCTCCCCGTTTATTTCAAGATGCAACATTTACCTTAACTCCTTTTCCGAGGTGTTTGGTGTAATGTGAATACCATGAATAGATTTCTTGGGTTACAAAATGTCCGCTAACCTATAAGCAGCCGGAAGTAAATGGAGTTAAAAAGGATTAATTAGATTTACTTATACTTACGACTGCACAGTTTTCAAAAATATGTAGTTTACGCAAACAAATGCACTATAAAGGTCGATTTACACTTTTCAGTCACCAGTCGCAGTCACAGTCATTTTCTATTCAAGTTGACAGATTGTCAGTCAGTCAATGAACTGATAATCTGTCAACTTGTAGGGAGAATTACTGTGAATCATCTTAAACGAGAAAAAACTATTTTGCCTTCTGAAATTAATTATGCTGTTTTACATATCGTCCATTCAACCTACGTACTTTCGTACAAATTTAATCACAAAATTCATCATCCTCAAACCCGTGCCTTAAACGCGATACTTTTAATTCAATTCTAAAATTTAATTCATATGCACTTAAGCTTTCAGAAAACTTATACTTTAAGTAAGCGGTCGCTTCTCTGAAACCTTTCGCATATATTGAACTTTACATTTTCCAAAAAGCCACCTACGCTATACTTAAAACATCTTTCGTAGAACTTACCACATCCTTCTAGAAAACGCTCTAGTCTGGGACTTTTATAGTGTATCAAATTTTAATAAGTTTCCTGTGGATACTGTACACAACACGATTCCAGCCCCGAGTATTTTATAATCTCAAGAATTTCAGTTAATGATTCAAACAAAAGTCGCTTAACGCCTGCCGTCCATTACCTGCTTCGAGCGGCGCGGCGCTCTCGCGTTTAAAGCTTTTCCGAATTTTACCGAGAGTGCATTCCAACTCTCACAACTGGAATTTGCTTTACTTTGACTATACGCACAACAGAAGCAGCACATGCGCACAGCAAATTCGTGAGTCGAGAGTACATACAAACTCTCTTTACGAACTGCCTTCTAACAAAAACAAAACACAAATCGTCATGCCAATAGTTTTTTCATGCTTCGCGCGACTCGTGCGATTGTATCAAAAAGTGTTGGATTTGACGCTTATTGCCGCACGAACTTCAGGCGTTGAGAGTTGCTACTTTTCAAATCAGGTGTATTTGTATTTTATATCTAACAATGGATATAGATAATGAGAAATTAATAAATGTCGTTCATGGGCATTCCCCACTATGGGATATGCGGGATAGCCGGTACCACCGCCGGGCTAGTATTTACCTTGATAATTTCCATTATATTGAATTGAATTTCTGTTAATTTTTCATAGTTATGTTATCTTTTGCTTATTTACGCTGTTGGATGAAAGTGCGCAACGATTTTTTCAATCTAAGATGATGGCGTAACCAAGCAAAATATGGCGTAACTATGTAAAATAAACAAAAATTCCATTCAATACAATGGAAAAGCTTTCTGAATACAGTGTGTGTCTTCTTTATGCGATAAGACTAACTAGCCGACATGTACTGAATATAGACTATCAGAAACTGTAATGATTGCCATGCAATTGCGAGTCGCCGGGCTATATTTTTGAAAACTTGATTTGATGACGACGTGAAAATGACTTATCGCGGCAAAGATAAGCCATCTGAAGAGCCCAGCAACAAAGTCTTGGAGCAAACAGGTTGCCGTCGTCTCACCTGAGAATTTTGGGTAAGCGATGTCGTGGGAGAAATTCGAGGAGTCGGAATCAAATCGTCTTAGGAACAACACCTTGCCACCGCGTATAAACAACAAAAAGTAACGGTTCCCGGGCCACATGTGGCAAAAGTGAAGATTCGCGTGGAATTTAGAAGTGAATATGTGTAACGTGTTTCAGTCCAAGGAAGAAAAATCGCGTTACCGATGCTGAAGCTTCAAATAAGGATAAGTACCGCCTGTGTGAAAGTGTCCATTATGCGTTTTGAAGTGTGAGGTGTGAATGTGTCCCCCTAACCCCCGTTCTGTCTATCTTTCCGGGATGATGTGACGTGGGTCTCATCCCAAGGCGCGCAAAAGGGCGGTTCCGCAAAATTCTTGAATTCCATCTAGTTAGGCCTTGGAAACCGCATGGTCGGGTTTGAGGTTATAGAGGGTGAAGATGGCCTGGGTCCACCACCATCAGGACCCGAAGCATAATAAAAGATGTTGTTTGAGTTGACCGACGCCAGCCTATTTATTAACCTTTTTTTTCCCCTTTTTTATTATTCGCGTTTGTACGATGTGAGCTCCCGAAGGCACGTGGTTTTTGTGAGTGTGATGGAGTAGGGGGCTACGAGCGGCGACCACCCCGCCCGCATCTCTAACCGACTTGAGCATACCAGCACGTGCCGCTGCCTGCTCGTAGAGGAGCATTTTCGATCCTTGGGATCAGCTCCGTCCCCCGGTCGCCTGGTGCGACCACCATTTTACATTCTGGCGCCCAACATAGAGGCCCATTTGGTCCGGTAAAGGTCAAAGGAGTCATCCCTTGTCCTTATACCAATTTGAGGTCTTTCAAAAGCTTTCTGTTCTAGAACAATAGTTTTAGCCTTGCTACTGCACGTATATCCCCTTCAGAATGCTTCTTCCTATCCTGTAGAGTTTCCCATTCCCTCCCCCGTAACGTAGTTTTTCCTAGTTAGCTTCCGCAGACAAGGCGTTCCTTTCCATGTGTTGTTGTTTTATTGGTGGCTTTTGCCACGTGCATAAGGCCTTTAACGAATCTGGAGAACTATAAGACTTCTGAGTAGCTCGGATAACTTATCCCGGATTCCTTAAAGTCACCTTGGCACCTTTTTGTCGGAAAGGATCGTCCTTTTTATCCTTTTAGGTCCTTATTTTCAACATTCATGTTCATTCATCTACCAGGGGATCATGATGAGAAACACGAAATTGCATTTGCATTTCTGTTGCACCTTTTCGTCTTATCATGATTCTCTGCGAGAAAGTGCACATCAATGATGAAAACTACTTTTTTTTGCTTTGCTATTTTTATCACTTGGTTGCCGGTCAACTCAAGTGCATCTTACAATAATTCTTATCACTATGTATTTATGCTCCATACTATGCGTATTCGGAACGGGGACGGGGACATTCTTATGAGAAGAAAGTACAAGTTTTTGCATTTGAAAAAAATAGAAATTGAATTCTTCTACCTGTTAGTTGATTCCGACTTACATATTTATTATTGTTTTTGTTGTTTTGTGCTATTAGTGACCTGCACAATAATATTTTGAATTTCGGGTACATACACAATTTTCTAGTATCCTATACTTGCTGATAAATAGTTTGCTTTGCCTTGCTGTTGCCCTCAGCTGTATTGGCTTATCAGTGGGTTACATAAAAGTTAGTATTGCGTAAGTCAGATTTTACATAAGCCTGGTATTTGTTTACATTTTAAGGGCTTCTAACAGGCAGATTCTACCTGAATACTGTCGAAAATCACGTAATATTTTACAAAAGTAAATTAGTCGTGGATTCTCGGGCAGCTACATTCGGTAGTATCAATACACGAAATTACAAAATATTGGACTATATTAGCTACCCACATTTCGTACTACGTACCCGTAGCTTTGATTAGTTCTCAATTAATTTAAGTTGGCTTCGCTAATTTAGTTAAATCGCGTTAGTGATAGTGATCATATTCATAGTTTGTATACTGCAGGTAAGTTTAAGTTTGTTATTTAAGTAATTTATTAAATTGGTGTTTCGGTGCATGCGACAATAATACTCTTATCATATATTATTGTCTTTATCAATATTTGTCTCTTTCTGTTATGCATAAAAACATTTTATATTGTAAACATACACAAAAATTAATAAATAAAAATAATATCCTAAATTTAAAAGCATCTTAAATATTGCGGCTATAATTGTGATTTCTTAAAAAAAAATGCCAATTGAGCATACTCCAGTTTCAGCTAGAGGTCGTGGCCGTGGTGCTGTGCCAAAGCAAACCATGAGGACACGTAGTCAGCCTTTATCTGACTCAACACCTACGCCTCCAAATACGCCCATTGGCCACGAAAATAATCGTCCAAACAATTTGGAGTTACCAAATCCAACGTCACAGCAATTTGAAGATATGGAGGGAGCACAGGGACTGCCATTATCTAAAAACAATCAGCAAGGAGTGGGAGGTTTCTATTTTCCACTTAATAACCCGGTTCCTCCATCCGTTAGTGCTATGCAGCGTGATCTATTAGAGTCAATGAGATCGTACATTGATCAGCTATTCCACGAACGTATGCAAGCACCTCTTTCGACACCCTTTCATTCTGATGACCCACCTCTAAGAACTACTGCAGCCGCCTCTGCGAATAGACAGCCACAACCCGCAATAGTCCCAAGCGGAAAAGTTTTTCGCACGATAAATGATTGGGGTCTTCGTTTTAATGGAGAAGGCGTTGATGAGTTCATCCGCCAAGTAGAACTTTATACGGAGCGAACATTAGGAGGTGATTTCGATCAGTTTTGTCTCGGAGCACATCTTGTTTTTGACAAAGATACAGCTGTCTGGTTCCGTCGATTTACTGGCGACTGCAATAACCGATATACGTGGGAATCTCTGAAAAGAGCTCTTAGAAACGAGTTTAGTCATCAATACGATGACGATGATCTTATTGATGAGATGAGAGGTCGTCGTCAGAAGAAAGGTGAAACCTTTAAGGCATTCGTCGAAAACATCCGGCGCATCAATGACCGTATGACTGAAAAGCTTTCCGATAGGGAGTTGACGCGCATTGTACGAAAAAATTTACGCCCTTACTTGACTGAACATTTGGCTCTTAAAACCATTAGTTCACTAAGCGACCTTCGTAGAAAGGTCGACAAATTAGAACGAGCCGAAAAACGATCAGAACAATGGCATTCCGTACAGGGACAACATTCTCGTCGAAAAATTGACGAATTAGAACCCGCTGAGTCTTCTTCGGAGGAGGAAGAGCCATGTTTAGATGTAGAAGAGTTGAAGCGTCCTTCCACTTGTTGGAATTGCCACAAACCGGGTCATATGTATGCTAGTTGCGAGGCAGAGCAGACACTGTTTTGTTTCGGATGTGGAGCTCCTGGGGTCTATAAACCGCGGTGCACTCGTTGTGCAAAAAACGCGGATCGTCGGAGATCTCACCAGCACCAGAGTTCTCCCAAAGGAGTGCAGAGTGTTCTGCCTCCGAAGAAAGCCAACGAATAAGTCGCAAGTTTGTAGATGCCGGAAGTTCTGAATCAGAACAGAATAGATCACCTTCTTCTGATCAACCTGACATTCCATCATCGTCCCAACTACCTGATATGTCTTCCTCTGTCTTGCCTATTCAATCCAATTTGACTAATACCCCGAACTTGACTGTCCTACCTCGGGAGCCACCCCTATTCGATGGGAATGGCCCATTGTCCACTCAGTCGAGTACCGTCACTGTTGTGAATTCTTCTCCTTTTACATGTACCACACCACTGGCCCCTGAATCGAAATCAGTTCCCCTTCACTACAGTCTTAAACCTTTACATGAGCGTGTTAAAGAATATAAATCCGCTCGTCGTCGAATTTTTGCTTCTGAGGAGCTAAGGACGTGTCGTCCAAAAAGATCAACACTACGGCTCCGTCAATTTTGGCGCAATGTCGTGGCCAATCGGAGACGTTGTTCCGGAATTCTTTCACATCGCTCACATAACGATATCAGGCCATATGCGGAAGTGTTTATGCTAAATACTTCCTTAAATGGTCTAGTTGACACGGGAGCATCGTGTAGTATAATTGCATCGGATTTTGCGAAGAAATTCCTGGCAGCTTCCAGCCACCCCTGGCAGAGATTCCGGATGGGGATTTCCACTGCGGATGGCACGCGCCACTTTGCCATTGGCAAATTCTCTACCAGTGTCACCTTTCGAGGTCGCACAGAAACGATCGAATTCTTAATAATGCCCACCCTCAGCCAGAATCTCTACCTGGGTGTGGATTTCGTGCGCCGTTTTGAACTTGCTCCTGCTCTTTTCGCCGAATCATTATATTCTCCAGCCTTATCCTTAGAAACCCTTGAATATGAACATAACCAGCATGCTTTGATTGATTCCGAACAAGCTCTCCTCAAGGCAGCCATTGCGAGATTCCCATCATTTAGTAGTGAAGGCTTAGGACGAACGCATTTAATATCTCACGTCATCGACGTCGGTAATAGTAAACCGATAAAGCAGAGGTACTATTCGATCTCTCCAGCTATCGAGAAAATGCTTCACGCCGAAATAGATCGGATGCTCGCAATGGGTGTCATTGAGGAGTCCCAAAGCGCGTGGTCATCACCGGTCACCCTAGTTGTCAAACCTTCTAAGGTTCGCTTGTGCCTGGATGCTCGCAAGGTCAACGCGGTAACTTTGAAGGACGCTTATCCTTTGCCGCTTATTGAGGGGATTCTGAGCCGCCTCCCAAAGGCGAAATATATCTCGAGCTTAGATTTGAAGGACGCATTTTGGCAGATTCCCCTCGATGAAGCGTCAAAGGATAAGACAGCCTTCACGGTACCCGGCAGGCCGTTGTACCAATTTGTTACAATGCCTTTTGGGCTTTGTAACGCCCCGCAGACAATGCAACGGCTTATGGACCGCGTCATCCCAGCGCACTTGCGTCACCAAGTGTTTGTCTACTTGGATGATCTGTTGGTGATTACAGCGTCGTTCGAAGAACATCTTAAACTTTTGCAAGAGGTAGCCCTCTGCATGCGGAAGGCGGGGCTGACACTCAATGTCGGCAAGAGCAAGTTCGTCATGAAAGAAGTTTCATACCTCGGTCACGTTATCGGTCATGGAACTATCAGGACCGACTCCGACAAAATCCGAGCAATTAATGACTTTCCCAAACCCAAGACTGCTAAACAGCTACGTCGATTCTTGGGTATGTGTGGGTGGTACCACCGTTTCGTTCCTAACTACGCCGGAATTTCAACCCCGTTAACTGATATGCTCAAAAAGAGCCGTGGCTTCGTTTGGACAGAAGAAGGTTCTTCGGCATTTAGTGCTCTTAAAAATAGCCTTACGAAGGCTCCAGTGTTGCACAGTCCGGATTTCTCGCGTCCGTTCGCGATACATTGTGACGCGAGCCAAGACGGTATTGGGGCTGTGCTCACGCAAACTACTACCGACGGCGCTGAAGTGCCAATTGCCTTTATGTCGAAGAAACTTAATTCTGCCCAACGAAATTATACAGTCACAGAGCAAGAATGTTTAGCGGCGGTTCACGCCATTAAGAAATTCCGTGCGTATGTAGAAGGGCAGGAGTTCACAATTGTGACGGATCATGCCTCGTTAAAATGGCTAATGGGTCAGGCCGATCTAAGTGGTCGATTGGCTCGATGGGCCTTGAAATTACAGGGGTTCAAGTTTGCAATTGTCCACCGGAAGGGAACTATGAACGTGGTGCCTGATGCATTATCCCGTGTTTACTGTGCGGAATCCCTGGATTTGAATAATAAATTTGATGACTCTATCGAGATTAACTTAGACTCGCCACACTTTAGATCCCCGAAATATCTGGATCTTATTGACCATATTACAGCCAACCAGCATCGACTTCCAGACTTGAAAGTATCCGACAGATTCGTATACAAACGAACAGCATATGCGACCGGAGATGAACTGCAAGAGCGACACTCCTGGAAGTTATGGGTTCCGGAGGAGCTGAAATTAGACCTGCTTAAAAGAGCGCATGATCACCCCCTCAGTGCTCATGGTGGCATCAACAAAACACTCAAACGCCTTCGAGCCTTGTTCTTTTGGCCTAAAATGGCGCAAGAAGTCAAGGATTATGTTTTATCTTGTGATATATGCAAGTCTACTAAAGCTCCTAATTACTGCCTACGTCCACCCATGGAGGGTCAGTTCATCTCCGAACGCGTCTTTCAACGGTTGTATATGGATCTGTTGGGTCCTTTTCCTAGGTCTAGGTCCGGAAATATTGGTACGATAGTTCTGGTGGACCACCTGTCCAAGTTTTCATTTGTGGAACCCATCAAGAATTTTAAAGCTGCAACTCTGACCAGTTGGCTAGAGAAGCACATTTTCCACATTTTTGGCGTCCCTGAGACAATGGTGACGGATAATGGTGTGCAATTTAAGTCTCTCGTCTTCAATTCCTTGCTGGATCGATATGGTGTTAACCATCTTTATACCGCATTATATTCGCCGCAGGCGAATGCATCGGAGCGTGTTAACAGATCAATTGTAGCGGCAATACGCGCTTATATCGATCCAGACCAGAAGAATTGGGACGAGAAACTATCCGCTATAAACTGTGCTTTGCGATCCGCACATCATGCAACCATTAATTCGTCACCATATCTCGTTGCCTTTGGACAATCAATGGTCACGAATGGCAAAACGTACGGGTTATTGAGAAGGTTAAGTCTTCTAGGGGATGAAATAGACACTACCGACCGTTGCGATAAGTTTGCGATTCTCCGACACCAGGTCCAAGAGAACCTGCGAGTTGCTCATACTAGGAATGCAGCTCATTACAATACGCGCTCTCGTATAGTTGAATTCAAGCCTGGAGATGAAGTGTTCCGCCGAAGCTTTACCCAGAGTGATGCGGCGGCCCACTACAACTCCAAGCTTGACTTCAAATTTATTAAGAGTCGCGTTGTCAAAAAAGTTGGCAACAATCGGTACCTTCTGTCGAATCTGCAGGGCAGGTCCGTAGGTGTTTATCATGCCAAGGATATCCGGCGTTAGTCCTCAGCTCCTTTTCCTTTGAAGCCGCTGAAAATAAGCTGTCCTGTAATGATTGCCATGCAATTGCGAGTCGCCGGGCTATATTTTTGAAAACTTGATTTGATGACGACGTGAAAATGACTTATCGCGGCAAAGATAAGCCATCTGAAGAGCCCAGCAACAAAGTCTTGGAGCAAACAGGTTGCCGTCGTCTCACCTGAGAATTTTGGGTAAGCGATGTCGTGGGAGAAATTCGAGGAGTCGGAATCAAATCGTCTTAGGAACAACACCTTGCCACCGCGTATAAACAACAAAAAGTAACGGTTCCCGGGCCACATGTGGCAAAAGTGAAGATTCGCGTGGAATTTAGAAGTGAATATGTGTAACGTGTTTCAGTCCAAGGAAGAAAAATCGCGTTACCGATGCTGAAGCTTCAAATAAGGATAAGTACCGCCTGTGTGAAAGTGTCCATTATGCGTTTTGAAGTGTGAGGTGTGAATGTGTCCCCCTAACCCCCGTTCTGTCTATCTTTCCGGGATGATGTGACGTGGGTCTCATCCCAAGGCGCGCAAAAGGGCGGTTCCGCAAAATTCTTGAATTCCATCTAGTTAGGCCTTGGAAACCGCATGGTCGGGTTTGAGGTTATAGAGGGTGAAGATGGCCTGGGTCCACCACCATCAGGACCCGAAGCATAATAAAAGATGTTGTTTGAGTTGACCGACGCCAGCCTATTTATTAACCTTTTTTTTCCCCTTTTTTATTATTCGCGTTTGTACGATGTGAGCTCCCGAAGGCACGTGGTTTTTGTGAGTGTGATGGAGTAGGGGGCTACGAGCGGCGACCACCCCGCCCGCATCTCTAACCGACTTGAGCATACCAGCACGTGCCGCTGCCTGCTCGTAGAGGAGCATTTTCGATCCTTGGGATCAGCTCCGTCCCCCGGTCGCCTGGTGCGACCACCATATTACAAAACCCGGCCCTAATGTGTTATAATATAAATAATTTTCGCAATACTAATCGCTAATCTGCACATCCGAGCAACACTACACTCCCCTTTGTAGATTACAAGCGACTAAATAGCTCTTCCAGTGAAAGATGTGCTTACTTGTAAAAGCTTTTCCGCACATTTTGTGAAAGCTTTGCCGCTGGAGCGCCGCGCCGCTCAAGTTTACGCTTGCAGTGGACGAGAGCCCTAATTCACCCTCTCTATGCCACTTAAAAAAAAAAGGTTGTTAACAGCACGAATAATAATGTACACTTAAAATGTGAATTAACTGTGATAAGTGAGAGTACCATAAATGACGCAAGGGTTAAACTCGCGCGTAAAACCTTTGAAGTGATATGGCAATGCCACTGGACAGAGAGAGATAAAAAAAAATAGCTAAACAACTTTGAAGTGGTTTCCTGGTCGTCGTGCGTCCTCGTTGGATTGCCCTTTTAAGCATTTCCTGACGCTGTTGGAACTTTTCTCACTCCTCTTGTGAATAAGTTGAAGAAAGTTTGCAGAATGTCGTTTAAATCATTGAACTGAAGGGATGAGTAGCTATTAAATTGAAATGAGATTTATTTCAGTAAAAGATTTTAATGTAATTTGAAAAAATTTATAGATCCATACATACAAGCTTAAGGCGCACAGTGCGTCGTTCCATAGGCAATAATAAAAAAAAATTACTATTTTTCCTCGGAATCAAAGTTAGCTTCGAGAATAGAGTCGGACTGGACGTCTTATAAGAAACATCTTAACTCGTTCAAAAAAGAGGTAAGATCAGCAAAACGTAATGGTTGGAGAAACCTCTGTCAAAATATCGAAGGATCTTCGGAGACCTCTCAATTTCGGAAATTGATGGCTTCGAATCCATCTATGCCCAGCTTTCTTCAAAAGGAAGATGGATTGTGGACGTCCTCTATTATTGAAACTATTGAACGTCTACTTGACGCGCATTTTCCGGGAAGTTCGGTATCTTCCCCACCTGAATGTCCCACAAGTCCCACAGAACCATGTGACAGTGAATCTATTCTATCTCGTGAGAAGATATTATATGCTATTTCTAGCTTCGAACCTTTTAAATCAGCGGGATCTGATGGAATTATTACCGCAGACTTGCAGCAATGCCTGGAGATTACTTATCTTTGGATAGCCTGCCTTGGTCTAGTGTATATCCCTCGCACATGGAGAGAGGTGCGGGTTACGTTTATCCCGAAGACAGGCAGAAGCTCGCACTCACGACCTAACGATCTTAGGCCAATTAGTCTCACTTCAACTTTGCTTAAGTTACTGGAGCGTCTCGTCGATATTCATGTACGAGCTAGCATCCCACCGCATCTTCTTTCAACGGCTCAGCATGCTTATTGCAATGGAAAGTCAGTGGATACAGCTCTGCACTCATTAGTCAGTTATATACAAAAGTCTCTTTATCAAAAGGAATACACAATGGCTATTCTCTTAGACATTGATGGTGCTTTTAATAACATCAAACCTAGTGCAATTACCGAAGCACTTCGAAGTCTTCACGTCGAAGGGTCCATTTGCACACTCGTAAATACGCTATTAACATCTAGACGAATTCACACCAAACTGGGCTCGTCATCTGTAAGTAGGTACGTGTGCAGGGGTACACCACAAGGAGGTATTTTATCTCCCCTACTCTGGAATATAGCTATGAATCAATTGCTTGTAAATCTCGAGGATATTGGTTGCAAGGTCACGGCACACTCACACAATCGCTGTGACAGGTAAGTTCCCGGAAGTTCTTAGCGGACTATTGGAGAACGCCTTGTCTATTTTGGAAAACTGGGTAAACCTCAGCGGGGTTGGACTTAATCCAGCTAAAACTGAGTTGATGTTCTTCACTAGAAGACGCACCATTCCTTCTGTTAACCCTCGGATGGTTCAGTGGGGTCTGACAGACCCCAGAGAAATTTAAATCTTAAAATTTTCATAGAAAAACTTGTTGAATGGTATTTTGATGCATATGTAATTTAAGTATGTATCACATACGTTCATTTAAGCATCAATTTGTTTGAATTTGTGATTTTGTTAATGAGTTATAGCACTTTGAAAGTGCTCTGGGGTCTGTCAGACCCCACGAACCATTTACGTATGTCTTTTTTACAAAAGTAAATTTTTCGTTTTGTGGGAAATTTTCAAAGTATGTTATTTGGAAAACGATAAAATGTAATAATAACAGTCGGGAACGGTTGAAACTTTGTAATTAGAGTACATTTGGGAAATTACATATGTTAACCCTCATCCAGCGGGATAGGTACAGGTGTACCTTTTTCGTTTTTAAAACACCGTAACTTTTTTGCTATGGGTCCGATCGGTCTGAAATTTTCTGACATCTCTACGATTTAAGTTTAAAATATATATTCCAAATTTCAGAAATGTGTGACCACCCATCCCCAAGTTAGGGAGCAAAATTAATCTTACACCCTTTAACGGCGGCAAAGGTACATTTGTACCTTCATATATTTTGCATAAAAGAAAATTTACAAAAGACGAAAATAAAATATTTTTGGTGAATGCTCATGCTTAGAGAGACTTATTATAGCATCAATAAGTTGAGAATCGAGTGATGTACAGAAGTATTTGATTTACGATTATTATTTGTAATGATCAAGGTCCTTGGAGATATCGATCTATAAGGACTAGGCTAACTCATACAGCGGTTTTTGTTTATTTGACATCAATATGAAGACTTTTACTGGCATACCAAACTTTTTGAAGGATTTAATGGCTTGGGGCAACCAATACAATGTATTACGCCTTCTTTCCCCCCATAACATCTAGTGAAAATTAGGTTTGTAACAAATGCTAAAATTTTGGATGCCAAAATTTTGGATTTTAGCGGTTGATTTTCTATACCACAAATTCCCATAATTTGTAATCCATCACCTAATATTTATGATTTGTGTAATTCGGGACATCCACCCGAGTTCCTTTTGAAGTTTCAGCTGAAAACCGGCAGAAGCCTCCAACCAAATTTCTAAATGGATGTTTGGGTGGTACATAAACTTGGTTGAATTGTACGTCGGTACCATATATAGATACCGATAACTGCTATAGAATATGCCACATGTCTTCGGTTTCTTGTTTTAATTTTTCAATCGATCCTTGGATTTAATTACATATACGAGAAAATATATTACAATTAACCAACAACAATCACAATTAAAATTTTAGATATTTTTCTACTACAGGAATTGGCCTGAGTTTAGATTTACAAAGATTAGAGACTGAAAATTATACTAGCCGATTCTACTTGCTTGTTGCTTGATAGGACCTTTCTTTCGTATAATAACACATTTACTCATTTCTCCAATATATTTATTGCTTCAAATATTGTTGTTTTATGGAACATAACGAGAATGTGATAATTATTTTTTCGTTAGCGATAACGGGTTCTAGTAACAGAATAATATATTGGGAGCAGGGGGGTAAATTTTAACCAAAGACTCCACAATTCGCAAATCAAACATACCAAATTCTTCTAAAATCATTAATGACTTAATTTGAACCGTTTTCTACTTTTCATTTGTAAATCAATTTTAGATTTCGTCAAATTAAAATTCCACGCAACCCATTTTTTCAATTTTCTTTTTAAAATTTTGCCTATTTTCTAAATTTACCCACTCCAAAAATTAAATCCACATAAACCCAACTTCTTAAAACATTCACTTCGGCAAAAAACAGTTACTAATTTGTGTCTATTTAACATAATATAACGGTTTTACGGTCAAAATTCATACAAATAGTGAAGATTTTCATACAAAATGTACTAAGGTACAGGTGTACCTTTGCCGCCGGCAAGCGTTGTAAAAATCTGCCGCTGGATGAGGGTTAATTTTGAAAGAAATGGAAAATTTAGGGTGTTTTGAATTGGGGGTTTATAAAATTTTTTACTAAATTCATTCAAAATTATGCCGTTTTTTACCTGGTTTTCATTTATGAGGATCTCCTTTCACTATTGTGTCATTACCTTATGTTTTTTAAGTCAAGACATAAATTAATTCCTTTTATGAGCGTAATAATTAGGTGGTTTTTTTTACATAACACATAAAGCTTCCTCAGCGAACTTGGCTAGACACTTGATGAACCTCTTCTAAGAAGGAGGAAATCAACGGGCAATATTCGCCGAAGCACAGTGCAAAATATTGAAGACATTTTGTGCATTGTCCAGCTTGCCCCCCCCCCCCTTTGGGGCTGATGCCCCATGTCCCCCAACGTGGTCAGATGGTCCCCCAAAGAGGCAAAAATGTTTTCTATTCCCACGAGTAAATGATCGAAAGACAAAATACAATTGCAACGAGTGCAAAAAGCCAATCTGCGAAGACCATCGAGGAAAAAGCTGTGAAGAAGAATGCTCTAAATATTGACTAACTTTGGATCCCGATTTAAGAAAAAATATTAACCTTAGCTAAAAAATGTTGAAGTACCTATCTTTGTTAATTAGTATTAAATACGTTTTGACTAATAAAAAATAAATTTTGTTAAAATTTCAGTTTTTATATTGATTTATTTGTGATAAGTTCAAATTACCCTCAAATTTGACACCACCTAATTTTTTCTTCCACATACTAAAAGCTACTGTCCGAATTCCACTTTTTTACATCACTTAATCAAAAGGCTTCACAGTTACTTCTAGTTCAAACTTTATGCTTTTGGCAAAAACCACGATTGTTTGATTCCGTCAAGGGATCACTGGAATAACAATGCTCCCCTATCTACAGGGTATTTGGTATTCTATACAGATGGCTCTAAGAGAGATGAAGGAATCGGTATTGGAATCCACTCGGATGGACTAGACATTAACTTGGCCCACTGTCTACCTGCCCACTGTAGTATTCTTCAGGCGGAAATTTCTGCAATAATGGAAACCATAACTTGATTGGGAAATCATGTAGTCACGATGCGGGATGTTATCATATACACTGACAGTCAGGCTGCAATTCGATCTCTCGAATCTGTGCTGATTACATCGAAAACTGTTGATAGCTCCGCTCAGCGCTTAGAGCGATGGGTCAATATTTTAACATCGTTCTCTGCTGGATACCAAGTCATGGTGGATTTGAAGGAAACTACAATGCGGACCGTCTCGCTCGTAATACAGCCACTATGACCTTTGACGCCGACCGTAATAATATAAAATTACCAATCGCTTCCTGTAAACAGAAAATAGAAATAACTGTAATGCACAGGGCTAGTTCAAGGTGGTCTAACGGCACTACATGTGCTACAACAAGATTAATTTGGCCACGACTTGACGTGGCCAGATCAACTAACTTACTGTCAGTAGACAGGAAACATATCGGCAAGGTGGTCGGGATCATAACGGGACACTGTCCTACAGGGACGTAGCCAGGATTTTGTTTCGGGAGGGGTCCAACGGAATTTTCAGACGCGCGACAAATTTATTTTTGAAAAAGTGGATACACTAAATATTAGACTGGTATGTTATGAAACGTTGAGAATAGCTGGAACCGCGTAACCTGACTTTTTAGTGTAATTATAACCATCATGAGTGAAAAGGATGTACCAGTGCCTCTTGCAGAACGCATCAATATTGTTTTTTAGTCAAAGCAAATATAAAATCCGCGGAAACTTATCAAAAAGTACTAGAGAAGTTCCAGAATGAGTGCCTCTCTAAAACCCATGTGTATGAATGTTTTGAAAAGGCCGAAAAGTTGAGGGCAAGTCGCCACATGCGCGCCACCTAGTGTCACCGATGAAAACTTAAGCGCCGCCACCGTTGAAAAACTCATTGTGGAAGACCGACGAAGTAGTGTACGCTACATGACTGGGGAGTTGGGCATAAACGTAAGTACAATTGGGAAAATATTCATGAGCGGCTAGTCTACCGAAAATCTCAGGCAGATGAGTGCTAAAACCTCTGAATATTAAGTATAAATTCTGGCGCTCGGAAGTTTGTACACATCTTCTACAGCATTGAACGAATTGATAAAGTTCCAATAAAAGATTCAAAAGCTATGAAGAAGTAAAATTGTTTGTGCGAGAATTGGTCCGTGAAAAGCCGCGAGATTTTTACGAAAAAGATATCCAAAACCTTGCCGGGAGGTGGCGAAAATGCATACAGTGGTGTAGGGGAGTCTAATTAGAAAAACTAATTTTTACCATTTGTATCTTTAAAATTGTTTTGCTTCGTTAAAACTTGAGCGTTTGGTCATAACTACATAACTATTACTTGCACAGACTATTAAAGCAGGCGAATATATTCCGTTTTTCAATAAAAGTAACAGATGCAAACTCTCACTTCATTCTTTGTCTACGGGCTTCATGTACCTTTATATCTCCGCGATTAGCTTAGGCGAGCGAGAGCTAAGTTTCCGTTTAGTCCAACAATCGCCATGCGCAAAATATTTGGGAGCTTATCTTTCACTCGACCCAAAGGGCCGATAATCGCACGTAGTTATTTTTGTTTTTATAAAAAAAAACACAAGTCATCACGTACCTTCACGATTGATATTAGTCAGAATTTTCAAAGAAATTGTTTCCTTGAAAAAAAAGCTCTGTTTAAAGACTATTTTATCGCATTCTCTATTTTTGTAGCAATGCTCAGAACCTGCGCAGCGGAAAGTTTAAAGTTCCAAGCTCGCATGAAAACACGTCCATACGTCCAATAAATAAAATCAGAGTGAATAATAATTTTCGACAACAGACATTTTTTGCATAGATTCCGCGCAATTTATTTTGAAGGGTTGTTTCAGAGAAGTGTGTATTGATATACGGATTTATCTAGTTTTGAAAAGAAAACCTCCCTTAAACCAATAAATTTTCCATGGCGGATATTTTTTATGATGTTCAGTCCCACAGAATTTAGAGAAAAATATGTTACCACCTGAATATTTTGATATTTTATACTGTAATCACTAAAAATTCCGTTATAATTGAAAACATTTCGGGAGGGGTCCGGACCCCATGGACCCCTCCCCTGGCTACGTGCCTGCTGTCCTATCGGGGAGCACGCCACGAGGCTCAGAGTTCCCTATAACGACTTCTGTCGCAGTTGCGATGACGAAGAAGAGGAAGAAAGTGTTCATCATTTTCTTTGCCATTGCCTGGCATTTGCCGAGAAACGTAAACGTTTTCTTGACTCAATGTATTTTCACGATACTGATGATCTGCGTGATGTGAGCCCACTATTGCTCAACAAATTTATTGCCAGCACGGGCTGGTTTTCAGCTTAGGTGTTAACTTTAAGGTACACTCGGTGGTATCACAATGGACCTACTTTTGGTCTAAGTGCGCTAAGTGTTTTATCACTTGGCGGCCACTATGTATACCTAACCTAACCTATAATCTAGTCAATATCAAAGAGAACATGATGGAGTATCCGAATATGTAAAAAAAAAAATTTATTGCTTCGTTTTTTTTTTTTATGGGTTAAAGTTGAAAAATATAAAAAATTCAAAAAGATAGGTTGTACTTTAACTTCGATTTCCGATCTTTTCGCAAGTTTTTGGCAACCATAATGATATTTTTTAGAATGAGTATGTTCCACTAAAACTTTTTTTCTAAAAATCTTTTAATTGAAAAAAAATGTAAAAAAATCATTAAAATATGAAAAACAAACTTTAAATTGCGATTAAAAAAAACGTCACAAAACGTTTTGGGTGGTTGATATTTTCTGAATGATACAAGTGTCTACTTTAATTTAAACTAGTATTGGTTTGTTAGTAATTGAAAAAATCGTTAAAAATCTATAAAATACGAAAAAAAACTTTCAAAGTGAGATTTAAGAAATACGCATCGAAAGATTTAGAGTAGCTACAATTATCTTTGCTTTTTTTGTGTAATTTGTATTTTTATTCAGCCAAATTTATTCAAATTTTTCGATAATTTTAAGGGTGCTTGCGAGTGGTCAAAGCATCAATAAAGAAAAAATTGGGGACCTTCTAAATCACACCAAAGGGTTATATTTAGAATTATACCCGTGATACTACATGCTCAATACTTTGCACAAGGTTCTAGTGCACGGAGTTGAGGTAATTAATTCCTTCCGATTGCCAATTGGAAATTTATCTGAGGATGCCTTGGAGGCACCGCATAAGGAACTTAGAAGGAATCGATTGTCTCACACTTGTAAGCTTTCCAGAACCAGTTCCAATAAGGATTTAATGCGAATGCTCCTCTTAAACTCGGACCCTTTCCTAGTGTCCATGCGGACTCCAAAAATGAAGAAACGGCATCGTATAGACGCTGAAGTCAATTCTTATAGGCATGGGCGTAGCCAGGGGGGGGCAGGGGGGGGCGACCGCCCCTCCCTGGCCGGTGAAACTTTTTTTTTTTTGGGATACTGTTAGGGTAGATACCAGAAGTGTACCACCAATTTTGCAACTTCGAAGACCTATCCTAACCCCGTGACCCTAAAAAAACCTAAAAAATTTCGAAGGTTTTTCATATTTTAGTTTGTGATTTCCAAAAGTCGTCTGTTTGCTTCTCAAAGCTAATAAAACCTTCTTTAATTTGAGTCCAGCTTTGTAGGTGCAAAGGATCTCAAAATACTCGTACAGCACTTTAAACATTGTTTTTTTTTTTGTAAAAAAGTTCGAAATGCTGTATCTTGGGATCCTTTGTACCTGCAAGGCTGGCGTTGCACTCAAACTAAAGAAAATTTTGTTAGCTTTAAAAGTGCAGTGGACGACTTTCTTGTGCCTTACAGGCCTTCTACATCTGCAACTTCGTTGCCAACCTAGGTTGCAGGTACCTAATTACACACTTGCAACATTCCGGCAACCACGCCATTCACGTTCTTGCAACCTGGTACTGCAACCTGCACCATGCCTACAAATCACTTATTTTCCGTTTTTTTTTTGCGTGTTACCAACTTAGGTTGGCAACCAAGTTGCAGGTGTATAAGGGCTGTAAACCACTTGTGGAAAATAGAGAATCGACTGCACTTACGTCCCATAACGTATACGGTTTCTCGCAATGCCTCCTAATTTGACCACAGTTTTTCAGTCGAACTCTATGCATTCAGAGAACTAGCGTGAAATTTTGTTGGCCTGTTTGCATCGACCAGTAATTTAGGTACGCTCTCCAAGTACTGCTCCCTTTCAACAGCTTTGGTTTTCACAATTTGGTTTGCAAAATTTTGGACAAGAACTTGACTGTGGAATGCTCTTGATACCGCCATCCGCGGCAACGATATTGTCTAAATAGATGAATTAATATTTATGGGGGAGTTAAATTCTCTTTCAGACTAAAGGTACGTTGTCCTCGACGCGGCCGCACGACAGCGACTCGCTCATTCCATATAAAAACTCGTTTTTAAAATGAGAGAGAAACGAGTTTTTATGGAATGAGCGAGTCGCTGTCGTGCGGCCGCGTCGAGGACAACGTACCTTTAGTCTGAAAGAGAATTTAACTCCCCCATAAATATTAATTCATCTATTTAGACAATATCGTTGCCGCGGATGGCGGTATCAAGAGCATTCCACAGTCAAGTTCTTGTCCAAAATTTTGCAAACCAAATTGTGAAAACCAAAGCTTAATTGTTGAATTGAATTATTTAATTTTTTGGACCACTATATCTCCAAATCGCAAAACTCCGTTTCTTTGAAATTTATATATTTTAAATATTGACACTTGAGCAATGTCAGAGTGAGAAAATAAGTTTAAATTTGGGTTCTTGAAAGATATATTAAGCATTTGATAAAGCTCCCAAAAATGGGTAAAAATTCATAGATTTATCTCTTAAATATCTCAGAACTCAGTTGTTACCGGATATTAATTTTCTCGCCAATTAATGTTTATTCTTTGGTATATATAATAGCCAAGTTTCAAGAAAATTGGTTATCCGGTTACCAAGTTAAGTTTATATTATAGCCTATCTTTATATCCTCACATTTTTATCAAAATCTCGAAAATCCATCATTTATTCATCTTGAATTTTATACAGAATTGAGAACCTAACTAGCTAAACACATCCACGAAATTTCATAAAAATCGATACACGCGTTCTTAAGATATTGATTTTTGTCCACCCTCTCCATACATTCGACGCACTGTGCACCGTGTCAAACTAGAGGCACGCGGGCTACATGCGGCTCTCTTCATCATTCTTTGTGGCTCAGAAGCCGGAGCAAGCCACATTGCTGACTGGTTTAACAGAGTGAAAGGAAATCGTGTACAACTCCGCAAAATTTGTTCAGTATTATGTTTCCGTTGGTAGGTATCCACTTTTTCAATATGTTGGCAGTACTCGAAATTTGAAAATTTTGTCCGAATTTGCGCTTTATAAGTAGTATATGCCATGTACGAGTATACATGTCGCATTTCGGTGGTAAAATCCATTTCAACTAAGTCACGGACGGACATGCTGTAGAGTCTGTCTTCGCTGGCAAGGTTCCTAAACCCCTACGTAAGAGAGCACGCTTGGAAGAGCGATCCCCCGCAACCAGCGTTGCTAAACGGCACAAGGAGTGCACAGGCGCGCCTAATGCCTCCACTTTTAACTAGGTAGTTTCCTCAATGAAGCTGGAATTTGTCCCGCTTAATTTTGAAAATGACCCATACACAGACAGCCATCCTGCACGCGACCAAAGAGCATAATCTATGTGGCACGGTAGCCCGACGTCGGGCTTTGGCCGCCGGAATCGTTGACCTTCAATTGTCGCGGTTACGTGACCTTGTCCTCCAGTTTGGGAAGACCAGCAGCTGTTGGGCGTCTCCACCTACAAAGTTCTCGCAGCGAGCTCTCGGTCGTCCACGCAAACTCCCTCCGTA
The DNA here is from genome assembly GCA_949715475.1 of Microchrysa polita. Lineage (NCBI taxonomy): Eukaryota > Metazoa > Arthropoda > Insecta > Diptera > Stratiomyidae > Microchrysa > Microchrysa polita. The sequence goes on along the minus strand of OX454415.1, from coordinate 43,069,793 downwards.
AATTCGTTGTGGGTTCATCACCTTCTTTGGCATGCGATTATCGTCCATTGTGCATGCACCGCCCATTGCAAACGTTGAAGCTCAGGATTTTTTGTATTTGCAGCTCATCGTACAATTGATACAACTCGTGGTTGTAGCGGCTGCGCCATTGATGTCGCTCACGAAAGGCCAGAAAATTCGAACATTTCGTTCGAATCTGTCCAACAAATTTTCGGAGGCTTGGGTGAGGGTTTATGTTTCGCAGCCATAGCATAGCATGGGTCTGATGAATTAATAATAGGGAGGACCGAGAAATACATCTTATTGGCTAGTTGTGTCCGTCGCTTAATTTCGTCGGATTCGTTGGCGTCCTTTGATAAGTTACAATTTAGATTGTCTACATTCTCGATATTGAAGTCCTCCACTGTGATTCTTGAATTTACAGGCTCGTCATCACTATTGAGAAATCCTTAGATGCCAAACAAATTGGTTTGTGCGGCTTCTTAGACATCGAAGTTGCCTTGACAACACTGGCTACGATGCCATTGCCACATCCCTCGGTATGTATGTTGTCTACCGTTTGGTGGATGGACACAATGCTGAAATGAGGGTGAATCATTCCTCGCTAGAAGGTCACACTCACAACATCAACATCATGAAGGGTAGCCCCCAAGGAAGTGTACTAACACCTTTACTGTGGCCCCTCTCGCAACTTGAAGCGCAGGGTTTCCTCGCCATAGGCTACGCTAGAAGATATCACTATTGCCGCCAATGGTAAATTTGAGTCGGTTATTACTGATTTGGTGACCTTGACCCTAACGATAGTCAGCGGATGGTGAACCGCAACAGGGCCTAGTGCCATTCCCAACAAAACTTGGCCCTACACTTGAATAAATCTACTTACTCCAAAGTTTTAAACTCGACGTTAGATTAAAGTGAGCCACTTGGAATATATTCTAAGTAAGGCCACGCACGTCATGTGGGCTTGCCGCAGTTGCTATGACAAGACTTGAGGCCTATAATTACGAATGTTTCGCTAGTGTTGTGGCCCATACCACTGCAGCGCAACACCATTAAAATCTGTAATAACCGCCAACGACTTGCCTGTTTGGGAATCACTGGTGATTTTAGTACTACAGCCACCCTAGCCATATAAGCTGTCTGGGGAATCACGCTACTGCACATTTTCATACGATTAACTGCAGCCCAAAGCGCCCTTTAAATGCACTTATCGTTTGATACTCGTATATGGGGATCGATGAAATTTGCGTATCCTGAAATAGGTTACTGGCCTACGAATCTGCTTGGTATCGGATTATAAGATCAAGAATTGCGCTTCGGCAGGAAATTCACCCTTCGCATCCCGGATCGGGTAGTCTGGCTGGTCTAGCGGTTAGTGCGCGCACCTTCGGTGCACAGGGTCATGAATTCGAATCTCACCGTGGATCACGGTGTTTTTCGAACTCACGAGCTTGTGACGGACTATGAACTCACTCAGATGTTAAACGAGTACCCATTTATGGGAATAAATTACACTGCTGAGCGTGATGCTGCATCTCATTACCTCAACAAAAAGCAGATAAGATCTTGGAAATAGGATGTCACTAACACATCCTGCAGCCTTAGTCCAATGTTGGATTGTCGCGCCTGTTATTTATTTATTTATCCCGGATCGGGTGGAATGGGCTAATGACAACCTGTGGTTGTATCAAGGATGGCTCTAAGACCATTGTGTAGGTGTTCTAGTCTTAAGACCTTATACCACGATCCCAATTGCAATGGGTATGTGGCCCAGCGTCTTCCAAGTATGCATCAAAGTTTGTCAGCGAGTGCTTTGAACTCCTCCAGGGCTATTGCTCCACTTTGGACTAATCTATTGCGTACCGTCACAGATGTGTTGAGGGAAATTAATATGCGGACGAACTAGCAAGCTATTCATCCTCTCTAAACATCAGTTCTGAGCCCTTCGGTGTAAAAAGTTGGAGAGCCACTAGAGGCGTTACTGGTGGTCGTGTGTTAGGTTGCACTACTGGATGGACCACCCTGGTCTACGACGTACCAAAGAGGTAGTATGCCCCTTCAGCCACTCCGATATTAAGTGTCTGCGCAGAACAGAGTTAAGACTACTTGTAGGCTTTCTTACGGAATATTTTCGGCTCCGCTACCATCTTAATAAAATTGGTCTATCGAAAGGGAGACCGTATGTCGCCTGAAAACTCCATTAATCTGCTATGTGAATGCCCTGAGATTGCCTGTACCAGAGGATCAGACCTTGGACGTGACCCACTGAACTTCTGGAGGAGATCCCCTTGGATCGGCTCATCTTTATCACGCTAGTAAGGTCCAAAAGGTATTTTTATTAAAATAATGCGAATCTCGTTGAATGCTGATTTTCACTAAGCAATATACATCATCCACTCAGCAAGAACCACTTCCAAAAGTCGCTTATCCAAAACATCTGACTGCAATTTTTGCTATAGAAATCCCAACCTCCAATCTATCTCGATCATTCCATTTCAAGGTTAAATCTTTTACAAATTCCATCGCCCCCACTCAAAAGTTCTTTATAGTCATCAACCCGAATGGTTTTCAACTATGTACGTACCGGCACTTTTCGGCAATCATGATAAGTCATTTTGTGCTATTTAGTTTATCTACGAAATGTGATTTTGCCCGGTAATTTGGGGAAAAACGGAAAACAGCAAACAATCATTCCAGGGTCATGTCCCGTTCCATGCAGACGCTTAACAGCAATAGCACAAGCACTTCTTGGACTAGTTCTAGTCCTTTTTGTAAACCGTTTGACGAATTCCAATTCCAAAAGTTTTGCTTAATCCTTGTACAAAAGATTTACGATTACGAAAATTGTTCAGTTCAGATTTTTAGTGAAAGATTAGGGATTTTGTGACGAATATTAATGGAGTTATCGTTATAATGGCATGGATGGATGTGTTTGTTCGGCAAGAACATAATTTTGGATTTCGGAATAGTCATATGAATAAGTTATGACGGCCGGCGTGGCGTGGTGGAGGCGGAATTGGACAGAGGTAGTGGTGATGTTCAAATGAAATGATGACTATACGACGATGTCCGTGAATGGGGGCCTTGTTTTATTGCCAGTATAAGTCCTTGAACTATTGTTGATGGATGAAATTAGAATTGAGTGAAGTCGAAAGATGTCGACGGAGGCTTTGGGGGAAGTTTGAATATGCGAACAAAGAGATGAACAACGAAATATGCGCAGTTTTTATCAAGATAGATTTTTGTAAAGGCTTTTTACTTCCATTCGCAAATTCATCGTCAAGTCATCAGAGTATGAGAAGAAGTGCCCCACTGTGAAACTCCATCTGAGAGGAGGCTTCGATGTACTCAGTTTGAAAAGGAGTTCAAATGTTGAACCAAGGTAAGCGAGGATTAAATCTACATCTACGCGTATTCCACTAAGAACTTAATCGCATTCAAACATTTATTGCATCCCAATTAGAGCAATAAATTACGAGGAATCTTCACAACACAAACTACCCACTGACTTATCGTGAACTATCTAATTAGTTCCCTTAGCACCTTATAATTCTATCCTCTTACCATCATCTCTGATTCTTCCACTTTAGTTTTTTCTCCTACTTAAGACATTACGAAAATAATTTTCGCTTTTTTCTTCGTATCTTCGTGTGCACGATGCGACGTCGTTTTCATTTTAGCCCGAACATACAAAACTTTTGCCATTCTATTTCTTTCACTCCTAATAAGACGAAAAGCGATTATTTTAACTTAACTTAGCGTGGGCTGAAAAGAAAAACATTCATAATGCAATGAGACGACTACGACGAACGTCGAGGACCGCACTCTAGGACAACGACGATGAACAGGCAAAAGACCAAGTAAATCGGATTGGACAGGGTGAAAAGGACTCGGTCTCGTCGTCGCGTGGTCATCCTCGTATAGTCCTTTTGATCCTTGTCTTCGTTTGTAGTGCGGGCAACGAGAACGTGGCTAACAACTAAAAATCACTTTGCCACGCTATGGTGTCAGTGGGTTTCACACAGCAAAAACTTTTCCAATCAACAAACTTTGACAGTACGAGACCATTTCGAGAGTTTTACTTAATTGAGAGACAGAGAGAGAGAGAGCAACTGAGCTCCGGTGTGGAAAGTTCTTAGATAGTTTTTCTGCCTCTAATCAAGAGGATCAACACAAATAACCTCTATCTGTCTCGTGTCGTGGTCACCATCTAATGGGATGGTTAATTGGGAAAAATAAAACTTCGGCACGAAGACAGGACATTGAACGAGAGCTGTAACGGAGAAAACAGATGGTTTTAGTTAGAATTGTTGGAGGTATTTTTCAAGAAGTGTCAGATGTTTCATTTTGTATTAAGGAAATTGTTGATGGCAGGAACGATTAAGTGTTTGTATGCTCTCTTGGCATTCCATGAGAGAAATATAACTTGATACCCAAATTTGACATAGGCATAGGACACACCCACATCCATAGTTTTAAGGGTAATAAACTTCTTCCGAAAGTAGAACCATCCCATATTCCATGGGACTGAATTACTGACGTGTTTCTCTCTTCTCCTCTCCGAAAAAGTACATTTTTATTTGCATATGTAGGTACAAGTCGATCGCAGAAAAATCTCTTTTCAAATTTCATTGTAATGTATTCATCTTTGAAATGTTGAAAATCCGCTTTCAACATTTCGAAAAATTTTTTTATGTATGTACCTATATTTGCGTGCAGCATGTAGAAGTATGTACCTTCTTCTTCTTGCAGCCAAACACTATGTATCTCTCCGAATTCAGCATTTCAAAATGACAGCATCAAAGAATAAAAAAAAACAGTTTTTCAACGAACAACTTTAAATATTTTAGGATGCTTATATTGCGGAATTGTACGCATTATATATGATGATACGATGACATAACACATATATCGGAAAAGCGCTTTTCTCCCTCATTAATCGCAAAAGCACTTGTTGAAGTCGCGTTTTCAATGTACGTTTATGCAAATTTTCAACGTAGGAATATCAAAAACAGAGAAATTGATGACACGCAACAATGAATTTGAGCATGTTCAATATTCGCAATGTATGAAAATTATATGTATGTTTGATGCAAGCGACTTTAATCTGACATTCACGCGAAAGGTGTTATACATTTTCCAATATGTTGGTACATGAGCTTGATGCGAGAAGCTTTTTACCTAATGTACACTCAGATTCTTCAAAGGAATGCAAGACGATCAGCGCCCCCTCTAGGACTTACGCCGCCCCGGGCAAGATGACAAATTGCCGCCCCTGGTGATATACTAGGCAGATTGATAGTAGGTAATATGTACTACGTCGTTGAAGTAGATGAGTAGTTTCCCATAACATCCTTGCAGACTACGCAGCCGATCAATTTCAGTTAGCCGGACTTTTTCAGTGTGGAAAGCCCGTGGTTTATTTTCATAAAGGCGACATCTTGAAAATCATAGGTGTAGCCCAGGAGGTTGGGGAGGCAGGGCGGGGAGTGTCGCTTGACCCTCCCTCCCCCTGTCTGGCGGTTGACCAAGGATACATTTTTTTCTTACTGATGTATTACCTCATAAAAAATCGATGCTCTACGTATGAAAATTGCAGTGCTACAAATCTGCGTGTTGGTGGTGTCAGTTGGCGCCTGGTCTCAATCGCAATTTTAACAAAGATTTCAGTCTGGTGGTCTCGGTTATTCCGAGACAGGGATTCTAAATGTATATCATCCGCATAATTCTATTGAGACTGCAGTTTTAGGCATTTAATATCCGAAACTTGAACACCCACATGTAGGTGTCATGAACATCATCATATCCATATCCTATCCGCGTTTGCGTGACCTAGCCTTTCGAAACTTAAATTATGCCCCAAGTGACATCCTAAGTTCTCTTTGTGAGCATCCTAACCACCTATGATTCCGATCATGTTGGCCAACCAACCTCATTCAAGAAAACATTTCGCCGCCAAAAAAGCCTATATTGTCCCTGTTTCATCACTCCATGACTTTTGGGCTTAAATGTATACTTTATAGAGTTTTTGCTGTCCGCCATGTTTTAATGTTAGAATAAAGGCCTCCTCACACTAAGTTTCCTTTGGGAAGTTAATCGATTTAAAAACATTTTATCTGAAAGGGATAGTTTTGTGACAAAGGTCATGTGATGTATTCAAACGCCATTTATCGTTAAAAGGAAAAAGGCCGCAAATGTTTAACCATTTTTCTAAAAATATTTTTGTTGTCATATACTTTATTGGGAATGACATACCCTCCGACCCATTAAAAAAATTCCGGGCTAGGGGCATTTTGTTGACAAAATGTTTATGTCTTTAAGAAATCCAGCCTACATGAGGGAATCAAGCTAAGTCCTGATTTAGCATGTTGGATAAAAGGAAGTACTGCGGCTCTGGTAATGTGTACTGTGATTCCATCCCTCATCTTGCTGAAACCCAATTTTGTTTGAAATTTGACCTTTAAAGGCTAGATGAATCAATGCAATGGCAACCAACTGAGGCGATCCATCCACGAGAAGATCGGGTGAATTAAAGTCAAATTGCCGCCAAAGGTTTCTAGAAGTTTCCAAAACCCCTGCAGGGGTATGACATTTTTCTCATAGGAGACTTTGTTTTAATCGCTTTTATGTGTTTAGTGTTTATACGAATCATTATTTCTCATTTAATATCAATTTCTTCGGAGGATTAATATTTTTTTAGGGGACGTGCTCTCCTCCGATTCAATAGACTAAAATAAAGTTTTAGACCTTACTTCCGGAAATTATAGTTCGACGTTCCGCATATAAACTCAATAATAAGATTACGTTCTATAGGTACTTTTGTCCTCTATTTAAACATTAGATGGATCTCCCCTTTGGAAAAAATAAAGGGATCATGCATAGAAAGATCAAATATAATCCTTAATGCTGGTTAAAAGCAGGGGTACTAAATGTTTAATTGGAGGACGAAATTTGCAGTTTTAAAGTAGAACTTGAATAGCGCATAGCTTCGGAAGTAGGGCGGGGGCTAGCATCACAGACGTACAATTACGCAACTCTTACCAGGCAAGCATTGTAGGATTCTAAATGCAGAACCTTCTATCAATTCTTGGCTTTCAAGGACTTTGCTTCTTCAAAACCCAACTTTCAACTATTTATTTCATTTGAAGGTTTCGTTTCCACTTAATGGAAATTGATATTGAATTTTTCATTCTGGCTTTTATTTTTTTTTCTTGGAGTTCTAGCCAAAAAGCCGCCCCTAAAATTTGGCGCCCCGGGCGACCACCCGGCTCACCCCCCCCCCCCTAAAGCGGGCGCTGACGATTCAAATTGTACGACACCAACAAATTTGATTGAACTCAACGGGGTTGGAAGATTACGGAAATACTTCCAACCTTTTTGATTACTGTAATTTGAACACCATGACAAAAAATGAAATGGCAATGACAACATTCATACTCCAATCAATAGAGACGAAATAATAGGGGTTAGCGTGCAAAAATTGGGGAATTCTCAAATTTTTGATATGTTATAAAGACAGGTGGGGTAAGTTAAAATCCAAGTTTGTGTCACTTTCCCCCCTGTGCTCCCGCCGCTATCTTAAAAAAAAAACGTCTAAAATCTGCCCTTTTATCAGTTTTTGGCCTGTAACTTCTTTACAGTCCATTTGAGCACAAAATCTGCCAAGACAATTTTGTAGAGGACAAAATTTTATACAAATTTATTTAAAGATGTTGTACTCTACAATAAAAATTAACAGAGTTATAGCGCCAAGAAAATGGAGAAAATGAGTGCATTCAGCGAGCACATATTGGAAAGAGCTACTGGAAAGTGTTCTCTCCCCGCGTCCCGCTCACCCGCTAATCGGTCCACATGCGATGTATCGAAAATTTCCCCTATATAGCGTTGAATTGGAATGCTACATTTAGATGTGTAGCTGCTACTTGGACTGCTCGATCAACTGTCAGGCACAGCTGCTCGACCATCAATACTGTAAATTGTTTATTCACAGTTCAGCAGAAAAATTTCATTTCTGAGCCAGGTTTTAGTGAACGTTATAATATTGTGCGATGAGAGTACGTATTTTGAAAGAAAAGTTGCAGTTTTAGGTTTTTTGAATTTTTGATTGCCGCAATGTCTGCGGATGTATCAGCTGGTTAGAGAGAACTGACGTTTCATGTAGCAAGTCCATTCAGCGAACACAAACTTAGCAGTTTACCAATTTCTTGTGGTGGGGATATGTAGCACATCACAATATGTGGTCGCTCAATATCAAAAATCATGCCAATTTCAAATTCACAAAAACACATTGTATACCAATAACTCACAGCCTCCTCTGTATTTTAGTATAGAGTTCTCGAAGTATGTTTTGAAATTTGTTATTAATGATTTTTGGAATTTTTAGCATATTCTTTGCGCTATAACTCTGACAATTTTGATTGTAGAGTAAAACTTGTCAGATGAAATTTATAGGAAATTCTGTGCTCTACAAGATTGTCTCGGCACATTTCGTGCTCAAATGGACTGTGAAGGAGTTATAGACCGCAAACTGATAAAAGAGCCGATTTTAGATGGTTTTTTTTTTCAAGATAGCGGCGGGATCACAGGGGGGAAAGTGACGCAAACTTGGATTTTAACTTACCCCACCCGTCTTTATAACATATCAAAAATTTGAGAAGTCCCCAATTTTTGCAACGTAAAATCTTCCCGTTGACTGGAGTATCATGACAAGGTTCCAGAACCACAACTATTTTCATTTGATAATATTGAGTGCATTCAGCGAACGAAAAATGTAGCAGAACAGTGCTTTTCCAATTAGATTCTCAATCCGCATGAAGGCTTTTCAGCGGAGAAAGAGGTCGTTGGCTTGAAATTCTTGTAGCCTTTTCAGTGTTTTTCCAGTGAATTCCATTCGCTGAATGCAGCCAATGATAGTCTTTAGACGCGCTACGCCCCAGAAGGGGTTAAGGCAACTTAGTAGTATAATGATAGTCTTAATAAGTCCTCCGAAAAAAAAAAACATGTGGGTTTAGCCATTTTTTGTTCAGAGAAAAACGGAGAATTCCACACTGCCAAAAACATAATTTACATATAATTAAAATCAGAAAAAACCTAGAACTTTTTAGGCGTCAAATGACTTTTACTGCGACGATGTCTTGCATTTTCGAGCTTTTTATACCCTTCGCTCATAGAGTGAAAGGGTAAATTAACTTTGTCTTGAAGTTTGTAACGCATTAAAGGAAGCATCTCCGACCATATAAAAAGTATACATATATGTTCAGCATGACTTGGGGAGTCGATTGGAGCATGTCCGTCTGGCTGTCTGTCTGTCTGTTGCGACGCGTTTTACTCGACTGGTATTGAAGCTAGCAAGCTGAAATTTTGCACACGTGCTTCTCATTGTTGCAGGCTGTTTGTATGTTTGATTCACCCAAATTGGATGACTGGGTCATGGGGCTGCCATACAAACCTAGCTCCCCAATTTGAGTTCTTCTAAGAAAAACTTTTTTATTTGTGTAACAATTACAACGAAATTTCACACAAATGTGTTTCTATAGATAACACAAAGTATATGCAAGAAAGGATCAAATCGGACCATGGGGTCATGGGGCTGCCATACAAACTTAACCCCCCAAATTAGGTTCTTCTAAGAAAAACTGTTTTATTTGTCCACCAATTCCAACCAAATTTCACACAAATGTATTTCTATTATTGACACAAAACCAAAACATATGTAAGAATGGATAAAATCGGAGCATGGGGTCATGGGGCTGCCATACAAATCCAACCCCCCCAATTAGGTTCTTCTAAGAAAAACTTTTCTATTTGTGCACCAATTTCAACCAAATTTCATACAAATGTATTTCTATTGATGACACAAAACATATGTAAGATTGAATCAAATCGGACCATGGGGTGATGGGGCTGCCATACAAACCAAACCCCCCATATTGGTTCTTCGAAGAAACATTTTTTGACACCAATTTCACAAAACCTTGAATTAATGTGTCTTTATCAAAGCAGTGTTATTATCCCCATAAATTGGTACTCGCTTAACATCTGAGTGAGATCAGAGTGCGGCACATGGGTCGTGAGTTTGAAAAACACCATAAACTGAATGGGAGAATTCACATTGTAAGACAAAACCGGACGGGTAAACTTGCAAGACAAGAACCATCGTTCTTACAATCTGAATTGCACAATGCTTGTCTGCTGGCCACTACAAAAGCTCTCGCCGTCCGTTTATTAGCACAAACAAACACCCGGCGAGAGCTTTTGTAGTGGCCAGCAGACAAGCATTGTGCAATTCAGATTGTAAGAACGATGGTTCTTGTCTTGCAAGTTTACCCGTCCGGTTTTGTCTTACAATGTGAATTCTCCCAATTCGTTCACGGTGAGTCTCGAACCCATGACCAAGTGCACCGAAAGTGCGCGCACTAACCACTACACCAGCCAGACTACATTTAGTTTATATCTGCTTTGAACAAAAACTATAGATAAACTTTATGTTTTTGCCCAGGCGTTCCCGGCGACCCCTGATGAAAGGCGCCCGAGACTTTGAAAATACATACATGTTGTCCTTGAACAAACATTTATCGGAAAAAACCTAATGCACAAAAAAAAAATTAAAAATTTGAACACATTTCTTTGGAATAAAAGAAGTTACACATACGCAGTGTTGCTAGATTGGATGCGTGATTTCAAATACTCTGATTTCTCTTTAGCTTCCAGATGAAAAAAAAATTAAAAAAAAATCCCACCCTCCCTAAAATTCCCCCTGGAGGTCGAAAACCCCCTACGTTAAGCGTTAAGGCGTTTTTCCCCCTATATTGGTAGCACCTACTGATGAAAACAAAATGATCCTATTGACTGGAGTAATTTACACATAATATAGCTCATACACACGGTAAAATCATTTCTTATGTTATTTGTGCTGTGACTATGATTTTAGTACATATTTAAGTATGTATTCAGCATGCAAGCTTCATACATCCACTTTTAACTTACCGAAATGAAAATTGCATTTCTGCTATGATTATCTGCATCCCCGTATCAGGTGCGAATGACAAAAACTGTCTCCAAATCGAAAAATAAACTCCTTCTATCGGACTGTCTCCCATTTGCACGTGCCCATATAGAATGTGCGCATCCCCATACGTCCCCGTGCGTCCGCCCCACCCTGCTCAGTAACTCCTCAACGCCAGAATGCCAATTTCTAGACATGGTAATTTTGTGAGTGACTGAGGAATGCAAACAGATCGTATCTGAATTGTGGCACCTCGCATGGTAAACTTTTGTAAACAATCAGCTCTCTATAAAAAAAAAGAAATTAATGTTCAAATACAATGATGCGCCTAAATATTACTACAGACTTGCAGCATTACTATTGTGTTTGTCTGTATTATTACAGTCTTGATTGTTTGGCGTGCGGTTAAATAGTTGTAGCGGGAGCGGCAACTGCGCTAGAGTAACAGTCTACGAACGTGTGGTCACAAGTTGAGTATGAGTGTGGTGCGTGTGAAAAGGGTTAATTTGGCAGTGTTTTTAGTTTAATACTAGGTTGTTTTTTTTTACTACATCCCGTGTAGGTTTGGGTAACGAAACTTCATATAAAAAAATGACAGGTGAATCAGCTGGCATTTTTTTATATGGAGTTTCGTTACCCAAACCTATACGGGATAACCAAAAAAACCTACTTAGTGTTTAGTTTTGTTTCGATAACAAGTACTTTAGTAAAACGTTCAGCATGAAGGTTTTTGTGAACAAGGTACAATGCTTTTACATTCTTTTTAAATTTTGGGTTTACATTTTACGATTTAATAAATAGTAATGATATGTGTAGAATTATGCTGTCACATTTACTAAGCAAAATAGCGGCAAAATAGCGCCAGTGGGCAGTTTTATCCGAATCAGCTGGTGGGTGGGGTGACTATGACCTCCAATCGCAACAAACCAAAATTTAGCACTCTGCTCCAATTTTGGGAGGAGTTATGGACATGCCATTTTGAAAAATTGAAATGAGGGGGATAATGGGGGTCCTTGACCGGAGCGACTCAGTGTTTACCTTAAAATGATCTTGAACTTATTGTGAATACTTATAGAAAATTTTACGGCTGAACTAGCATTCTTTCAAAAGTTATGGAGCTTTTAAAAAAGGTTTAAAGTGAAAATATTCTAATTTATTTTCTAGTCTAACGCCAAAATATTCAATTAAACTCTAATGTGCTATATATCATTGCAAAGGTAATTTTATGTAGTTTTTTTTTCATCCTCAGACCATTTGTCTGTATCTCTTGTCGTTTTTGAAATAATCGCAAAAACCGAAAAAAAAAAATGTCCCCCTTTTCCCCCATTTTTTAAGGTTGCGGACCACCAATCGGTTGGGACTTTTAATGCCATAATTTGGGGACCATTCCCAACCATAATCCAAAAAAAAAATCCGATGTAGGATTTTTGCCGTTCGATGGCCATATTTTGGTCCAATTTTCTTAGACTAATTGTTTGATTGTTTTGATTTGGTAGGTATAGGTTATAGTTTCGCTTTCATTGAAAACCTGTATATCGTTATTTCTGCAATCGATTATTAAATATGTAATATTAAACTCAATGTGGGGGTCATGTGGAATAATATTGAGACTATGTATTTTATTATTTATTTAATCATAAAAATAAGAAAATGTAGATTTTGATTTCTTTTTAATGTCTCTTATTCAATTTTTAGTACTTCTGTCTATTTTTTTTATTAAATAAATAAAAAATTACCCCTAATAATTTCAGAGAGGACCCTCACATTAAATTCAAATGGTTTTAGTAAAACTGGGAACAAAAATACCAAATTTTAGATAAAAGACCAACATTTGTTGATATTATCCTAAATTCTGACCCGAAATTACGGCAGTGGATACGGAATTCATATTCTGATTCAGGAAGCTGTTTTATTTTCTTCTTATGTATCGGGAAACCAATTTTTCATAATTATTACCTATGACCTCCCCCACTGCCATTCTTTTCTTTCCATTTTCACATAAGTTCCCTGGCGTTGATAAAACAATACTTGTGTGAGGTTTGGTTGGAATAAGTTGGCAAATAAAAATATTATCCCAGAAAACTTCATTGGGGGATGCGGGAGCACGACCCCATAGTACGATTCCATTTGTTTTAAATTTTTTTTTGTTTTGATAAAGAAACACTTATTCAAGATTTTGTGTAATTGGTGTAAAAAAATATTTCTTAGAACGGGGGTTTGGGTTTCTACGGCAGCCCTTTCCATCCATTTTTATGTATGTTTTGTGGCTTCAATAAAAACCAAAGCCCTTTATATTACACGGTTGGGTTTGCATGGCCCCCTGTCCGATTCCACTAATTTTTACATATTATTTGTGGCATCAAAAGAAACATATTTGCATGGATGAAATTGGTGTACAAATAAAAAGTTAAACAAAGTTAGGGGCAAGGTTTGTATGGCAGTATCTCTATTTTTCCCCTTCATTCGTAAAAACTAGGGAAATGAGCTTACAATTATGTAAGTTTTACATTTAAATATGTCACTAAACTTTCAACGTGTGATGATATAAATAAGGTTCAATTCAAGTAGAGAAAACAGGCTATTAAATGGTTGTGCATCGGAAGCGCAACGCAATTCGCAATATGGTTATCTTTTTAGGGTGAAACAATTTTTATTTCCTCTATAAAAGTCCATAATTGAATGGATGGCTGGAAAAAAGTTGTATGTTGCATTTCATAAATTTTTGGAAAACGTCATAAGAATATAAGTTGTTCCGACACACTTTGAAAGAACATGAAGTAACGAACATGAAGTAACACATACAACATTCTTCCACTTCTCAACTATGCTTTCACATCTTCCATAGTCATTGACCTTTATTGGTTGATTATTTATTATATATCTAGAAGGAGAAGGAATGATACACAAAATGGTCTGAAAAAATGCAACATACAACGTTTTTCCAGCCACCCCTTCAATTGTAGAATATAATTGTTAGAATGACTCTGCCGATAAAAAATTTAACATTTTTCCTAAAAAATAAAAAAATAAATGTCAGTAGGTCCAGCCGGATCTATTTGGTACAGAATATGCATACTGTAGTAGGTGCCGACAAAAGGGTTAATAAAATTGTCCAACAAAAAAATACACTTCAGCTTGAGCTTTGCTTACACGCATCGCGCACCTGGAATCAGGTGCCAATGAATTGAACTCTCTCCCTTCTAAAATATTTTTCGCTGGGATGCTCAAGTGCTTAGGTTGTCGTAGTAAACAGAAAAGCAATCAAAAATAATCTCCGGTTCTTTTCGTTAGTCTGGCTTGGCTTTGTGGAAGATGTAAACGAAAAGAACCGTAGACTCTTTCTGATCCGCAAAATTGGAGTTAGGGAATCAGAACGGCAAACATATTCGCGGAACATACGAAACTGTTTTTTTTTTTCTCGTTAGCTCACCCATTGTCAATAATCAACGCACCGAAGAAAAAAAAAGAATGAACGACAAACACAATGATTTCCAATATATTGTTTCATGATTTAAAATGTTCCCATGTTTTTAGAACTTTATTGGAGAAGAACGTGTGTAGCATTACTTGTGTGCCTGTCTGTATTATATGTGTCAGGGAAAAATTTAAATCCGTTGGCGGTTAATAACTTGTAATGGAAATTGCCTTAGAACTAGAGCAGTCTGATGCATCTGCGTGTGGTGACAAGAAGTGGTGCTGGCTTGTGGTACGTGTGAAAAGAATTCGTTTTACAGTGTCGTGTTTTTTTTTAGTTTGGCACTGTCTAGTTATAGATAAATAATAACAAGAGTGTTTAAGTAAATCGTTCAGAATGAAGATTTTTGTGAATAAGGTAAAATATTTTTTAATTACATTTTAGGAAATGATAAAAAATGTGTCGAATTTTAAAGGATGTAAATAATAATAAACATGCTTTATTGGAAAGTTTGAGAAAATACATAATAGATACATTTTTCGATTTCTAGTGATTAGACCCGGTCTTTACAACTACAGTCGAACTTCCCCAAACGGACATTTCTCATAAACGGACACTTTTATTTTCCCCAACGTTTTTCCTTATATTTTACTAGAAAAGTAACTTCCAATAGCCGGACACTCTCATAACCGGACACGGACAGTACTTTTATACCCTTTCTGAACAAGCAATTCTCTAATAAACGGACAGTTCCACAAATAAAATTCGAAATTTTTCCATTACAGAACTGTATTTGGAGCAAAGAAGTTTTGAAATTACCGGAAAATCGGACTTTTGCATAAAGCAAAATTCACTCTCCGGACATCGCTGTATAAATCTTGTTTATCTCTCCGTGTAGGTGGAATCTCTTAACGTCCATCTAGATTAGCCAAATGGCTGTTGTCATTCCATCCAAACTTGTCGCCATTTGGCTATGCGTCCAGTTTTGATATTCAATATGGCAACTCAACTCAAATTCAAAGTGACAATTTTCCAACTTTTGTTCGTTCTTTTGTGTGAAAATGAATAATTCTTGAATGGCCGTGTAATAATACAAACGCGCAGAGTCCGATTTTGATAACTGAATTTAAAAAAATCACCAAAATGAAGTTTTGGTTATGTCATTTTTTGTCTCCATTTGGCTGCTAGTGTGGATGCTAAGTAGCAGCCAAATGGCTGCACGCGATGCCAGTTTTTGGACGCGCAGCCATTTGGCGCCTAATCTAGAGGGACCTTTAGAGATTCAGGAGCTCAATTTATGTTGCGGCATTTAATCGTGCGTTTTCTATTCTTTTAAAATATGAAAAAAAATTGAAATTTTTAGTCTTTGAAGAAAAAGTGCAAGAACAAGTAATTTTAGAATTCACGAAAAAATAGTGTTCTCGATCTCGAAAAAAAATTGTATTGGAAAAACACGGTTGAAATGAGACATCTTGGTTTTGAATGGATTCGCAGCGCAGTCAAAATTAGTTTTATAAAATGTTATACCTTTGTGAAATATTCTCATAAGCGGACACTTCCAATAAGCGGACAAAATCTCAATCCCCAATGGTGTCCGCTTATGGGAAGTTCGACTGTATATAAGTGAATTGGTTTAGAAATACTCAGTTTCGGAATAGTTTAATTATAGTATTGGCTTAAGTTTAGAAAAAATAGCTGAAAACCTAATGAAAAGAAAATTATGAAAAAAAAAACTTAAAATATACTTAGAGACTAATGAGCCTAGACTAGCGCTCGTATCAGTGGATTATTAGAGGTGGCGCATTTGTTGGAAAAGTTTTGCTCTAATTTGTTTGCATAACTAGAGACATAGTGAGTTTTAGTGATCCTGTGAAGAGTCCGGGTTGCAAAGTATCTGGGTTTATTGACAATAATTCTCAAACATTTGTTCTGTATTAATTGGAGCTTCTTTTTGTGTGTGCGTGCGCATCTATTCCAGATGGGACTACCGTATAAGATAATCGGTGCCATGACTGACTTGTACATGAGTAGTTTATTTTTAAGCGATAGTTTTGAGTTCCTGTTAATAAATGGGTACATTGCTCGAATACAGTTAATTCCTTTATCACAAGCAGCCTCGATATGGGATTTAAATGTTAGCTTAGAATTCAAATGAAGACCAAGGTACAGCGAAACCTGTCTAAAGAGACCACTGTCGGTTCCCGGAAAAAGTGGTCGCTATTAGAGGTGGTTGCTTAATAAGGGTAATGAACTTAGGGAACAAATTCATCAATTTAAAGGCAATGTACACTTTTCCTAAATTAAGGCTAACGTGAGAGATTTCAAAGCTACTATCTTCTCAAGAAATCCACGACCATCCAGAATTGGACAGAGCTTCCTTGACAGGAGGTGTCCTGGATAATTTTTTACTGGTGCATTTAGTAAAGATAGGTGGCTCTGGACCACAGAGTAAATAGCGCAAATTTGCTGTTCATACCTGTGCTTTGTGGAATGCAAGAGCTGTCGACCGTTTAAATAGAAACATTTTGAAAGGCTTGCATACTTCATCGTAGCTTGACGAAATTTACAGAATTACGCCGAATTGGCCAATGCAGGAGAAATTTTTTTGTTTATTTTTTTTTTTTTTTTGGTGCTGAGGACGAATCCGGAGCTTCCCACCAAAATTTCGTTGCGAAACAGTGTCCAAATCGCGAAAACCCCTAAAATTTTCGTTGTTTTTCCGTTGTTTTTTTTTGGCTCCGAACTCCGAAACTATTCATTTCTGCGAAAAACTCTCCAGGAATAGGTATGTTAGAGACAGTGGCGTGACGTACGGTGTTCCATGTGTGCGGTCGAACACGGGCCCCCAGCCACCCGGGGCCCCCTAGCGTAGTGACGATAATTGGGACGATTTAAAATAACTTTTTGATTTCGGCTCCATTGAAACTAAATTTAAAGGGGATGAAAAAGCTAGAAGAGCGCTTAGGCGGAACGTTTTTGTTTGTTTTGAAGAAGTTGGAAGCTTGAAGAACTTTTGACTTTTGCCCTGAAGAAGTACGCACTAAATTCGCGAGAAAAATAATCAGATTGCTAAATTAATTAACTCATTGTCCTCTCATTCCCCATAATTCAAATATTTTTTTAATTTTTCGCTTTCAAATTTTTGTTATTTTGCTTTGGTTGCCCTGGTTTTCCACACCCTAAGTATTGTTGAAATACAGCGTTGAAAATTATAAGTACAGTCAAACATTTTTAATTCGGAACCTCCATAAATGCCATATTTCTTAACTCGTGCAAATTAAGGGTTTAATTTTTGATATATAGGTAAAATGCAATTTTTAAGTCGAAAACCTCTTTAACTCAAACAAGGTTTTATAATTCTTCTATTCCATTTCGTAAAGGTTTACTTCCCCTACGTCGAAATAAGTTCCATTTCACGTTATTGCTTAAGTAAATTCAAATATAGATTTCAATATGCAAAACCAAAAAGGCTCAACTGAGAGTAAGGCTCCTTAATTTAATTCCTGGATGTTCAGAACGCAAGAGGCTTCGATATGCACAAGGTCTATAAAGACCGCACGCACCCATTCCTATAATTGTTTACTCCAGATTAATTTAAAAATTTTCTTAGGCTTCTTTTCAAGCCAATTTTCGAGCAAAATTTTTATGACCAAAAAATTGTACAAAGCCTACAAGATAGCCTAAATCGTCCGTCGGAAGGTTAAATGTTCGTTTTGAGACGAAAATTGTCATGTGCGAAACCTTCCTACATGACTCCACGAATGATGAGTCTTAGTATAAGTGGGGACTATGAATTCCGCCCTAATATTATTATTAGCATTATTTGGTTTTTTTTTTTATAAAACTGTTAGACATTAAATTTTTATTTGATGGTTTCGCAGTTCAAATAACTTACTCGAACATTTTTTCTTGGCAAGTTGTAATTCTAGTTAGGGAGGTTTGACTGCAATTTTTCGCAATTAATTAAAATTAAGATTATTTGGAAATATTGTTGAAACCTAAGGTAATAAAGTCAACCGGAGAAATAGATTTACCATTTACAGAAGAAATGGTTAAATTTAAAATCCATAACTGTAAAAAATCCACCAACAGGTATGGGTTTTCAATGATATGATAATACGATTTTAACCAAAACCCCAAACGAAATCTTCATGAAAACGTGATAAAGTGTGAGACACTTTGCCTGATTGAATGCCATTCACAAATCTTTAAAAATAAATGTAGCGTTTACAGTAGAGGCCATCTACCCCATACAATCGGCTCATTTATTCGTTCTGTCCGCATTATCAACCTGTAAGTCTGATTTTCAGTGTTTGTCCGAACACAAATCTTTGACGTCGATTTTTTAAATTAGATTGGACTTCTTGTTCAAAAAAAAAAAAATGGGTTTAGTCATGTATCAAATGGTCAGAGTTCAGAGTTAAAATTTAGAAGGATTATACTGCACTGTCAAATTGTGTAATAAAATTAGGACGATAGTGTATGTTGTCCAGTGTGAATCGCATTTTACCAGACCCTAATAGTAAACAAACAAATCCTGGAAAAAAATGGGTTCAACAATAACATTGCGTGGGGGCCCCCATTTTGATCTCGAACACAAGATATTTTAGAAACGTTACGCCACTGGTTAGAGAGAACATGTTTACGCTTCCAAAAAGGCATAAATATTATAAATCCGTTGAGCGGTATTACTACAATTGATAATAATTTATATTTGCCATTTCTAGCATAGTCCCATATTATGAATTAAATTTTGAGATTGAACGGTTTTTAATTTTTGGTCGCAAAAGTTGCATTTTTCTTGTTCTTTATGTATATTGAGGTGCTGAGCCCGAATCCGTAACTTCCCACCTACATTTCGTCTCGAAACAGGGTCAAAATTGCAAAAAAAAAATACCAGCTCCGGATTCAAACTCAGCAAAAAAACATAAGAAACAAAAACAAAATTTTCTCCAATGAAATCAGCAGCTGTATCACGAACGAATGATGGCTACAAAAACTAAAACTAAATCTGATTGGACATTTTTGCTGTTGTTGCTTACTGCTCTACTACTCTATTATTCGCGTAACGTAACGACTTACATTTTCTGCGGCCTTATGCTTTTTTATGAGTTACCGTTAATTGTTGAGATTTATTAAGAAAACTTACAAAAAAAAGCATACAAAACCCAAAAGATAAGCCCATGTGTACTTGCCTATGGTCGCTGGTCGTTGGTCCGATAAACAGGTGGTCGCTTAATACGGGGAACAAATGTATGGAGTTGTATGGAAACGAATTCCGTTCCCGAAAAAATCGGTTGTTATGAGAGGTGGTCGCTTAATACAGGTGGTCTTTTAGACAGGTTTCACTGTATATAGATTTGGGTGTTGAGTAGATTTTTTGCGCTATAATTGAATAGAAAATGTCAAGCTCCTGATAAATGTAATATAGGCTATTCTATTTTACTAGTTTTGTATTGTGTGTTGCATTTTATTTTATGTTTGTAGACATTCCCCACTTCTAAAACTGAAGGGTTCAAATTATATGCGACGATTATGATCTCACTCAGATGTCAAACGAGTACTCAACACATGGGCGTAGCGAGGATTTCGGTCAGGGGGGGGGGCAAGCCCAAAATTTTTTCATCATGATTTTCTTAGGAGTTGTCATTTCCGGTCTCAGAAATATTGTTAGAAAATTTTAGAGTAACCTGGCTTGTGGTGGGATTGGTGCACAGGGTCATGGATTTCAGACTCACCGTGAACTAATTCATTTTATGGTGCTTTTCTAACTCCCGACCTACGTGACGGACTATGATGTCGCTCAAATTCTAAACAAGTATCCATTTGTGGGGACTTGAAACTTTGTGCCATCCGCACTATTCAATTCAATCCCACACATCCGAAATGCTGACACCGCTCCAGATACATTGGCACGAAAAGTATCTTTATGACCAACGACACCGCATTGTACAATGTCCATATGCACGGCCTGTGTACATGTTCACTACGGAATGTGCTGGCACATCGATAGTGTAAGCATGTATCAGGTTGCGCATATGTACATTGTACAATGCAATGGTCAGCAAGATTGGCGAATAAAAGGGAACATTCCCATATACGCTCCTCGCAGTCGACAACGTGTCCATTCTGTAAACGAACCGATTGTTATCAATAAAAATCTTGTCAGATAAATCTTGAATCTTTTTAATTGTCGCGCAAGGGCCAAATTGGCGATCCTGCCAGGAGCCCGTTTCCCGCGTTTCGAAAGTTTTTCGCGTCCGCAATGGGCGGTTCGGCGTCAAAGCCCATTGTAGGTGACGTCACGAATACTATGGTCGTAAATTCGTCCATCGCGATCGAAAGCCAGAAGCTAGAAGGACTCCTTTTGACCGCGCTTGTGATCCATATCGCTTCGTTCGTTTACCAGCTTTACCGCGACCACGTGCGAGGTGTTAAAAGGCGCGCGCAGACAAACAGTTCCGCATAAGTTAGTGGGTGAACAATAAATTGATTAAAACGAGTGCAGTGTCATTAAAAACAGTTTTCCACCGTCACCGCAGGCGAGTTAAAACACGGACAAGAATGTCGACCGACGACAAAGACGAAGCTCGCCCCGGGCCAAGCCAAGCGCCGCCGCCAGCCGATCACTCCGTCGATCGAGTCGCGGTTCGCATCCCAACTTTTTGGGCCGAAGACGTGGAGTTGTGGTTCTCCCAAGTGGAGGCACACTTCGCCAACAGCCGGATCACTAGTGACGCGAGCAAGTTCACGTGCCTTGTGAGTGGGCTCGAACCCCGCGTGGTTCAGCAAGTGCGTGACTCGGTGGTAAATCCCCCTGATTCAAACAAATATACTGCCCTTAAAAATGCCATAATATCGGTATTCGGTGAATCGCCGCAGCACCGCATTCATAAACTCCTGTCGGAAGTGGAGCTAGGAGATCAGAAACCATCTCAACTCCTAAACCGAATGCGGGCTCTCGCTGACAAAACAGTGCCAGACGAGATGTTGAAACAGATTTGGTTAACGAGACTCGATACGAACCTCCGCACAATCCTTTCGGCTACCGACGTCGCGCTCGCGGATCTCACGGTCATCGCCGATCGTGTACACGAAGTTAACCATTTCTCGCGAGTCTATTCGATCGCCAGCGCGCCAAGCAAATCGTGTGACTCCGCGCTTCTTCCTGACCTCCAGGAACTCGGAAAACAAATCGCCGCCCTGACTAAACGGTTCGACAAGTTCAGCGGTTCTTTCGCAAACGACTCGTCTCGAGGCCGCCCTCGCTCTCGCTCTCGCTCCCGACAACGCGAACAACGGGCGCCATCCAAATCGCAAGGTGACCCTAAAGGCCTGTGCTGGTACCACCAACAACACGGTGATGCCGCAATAAAGTGCAGACCACCGTGCAGCCACTCAAAAAACTAACAGCTCCGGCGCTACAGGAGGCACCTAGCGCCCAAAAGCTCTTCCGCCTCCAAATACGAGACAAAGCCAACGTCGAAACCTACTTAATCGACACCGGAGCTGATGTCTCAGTCATTCCACCGACCAAACGCGACCGCCTGCATCCCGAAACGAACACGCGACTATTCGCAGCAAACGGTACAGCTATCCGCACATTCGGCGAAAGGCGTATAAACTTGGACCTCGGACTTCGTCGAAAATTCACGTGGACCTTTATCATAGCAGAAGTGGACTCTCCTATCATCGGAGCCGATCTGTTAGACTACTACGGACTCCTCGTCGATATGCGTGGCCGGAGAATCATCGACCCGAAAACGAGTACGTCATCGGTGGCGCAAATTCGTGAAACGAATAAACCACCATTCCACACATACGACCGAAGTGGAACGTACAGCGAACTTCTCCACAAATATCGAGAGATTACCATTCCCCATCCTCGCCGAAGTCTTACTTGTGTGACGACTCATCACATCATTACGAAAGGTCCACCCATCCGTTCTAAGGTACGCCGGTTGCCACCCGACAAACTGGCCGCAGCTAAAGCCGAGTTCAAGTACTTAATAGAGCAAGGAATCTGCCGCCCGTCGAAAAGCGCTTGGAGCAGCCCCCTGCACATGGTGAAAAAGGCAAATGGTGATTGGCGACCGTGTGGTGATTATCGCGCGCTCAACGCTTGCACCATCCCGGATCGGTATCCTATTGGCTTCCTGCAAGATTGCACATCCGCACTCCACGGTATGAGAGCATTTTCCGTTCTTGACCTGCACAAGGCATTCCATCACGTGCCAGTTGAGCCAGACGACATCCCGAAAACGGCTATCATCACACCATTCGGTCTATTCGAATTCGTTTATATGACGTTTGGTCTGTGCAACGCTGGTCAAACCTTCCAACGCTTCATGCACGAAGTCTTGCGAGGATTGGATTTCACCTTCGTTTACATTGACGACATCCTGATCTTCTCACCTGATGCAGAAACCCATCAACGGCATCTATGTGAAGTCTTCGATCGCCTGAAGGAGTACGGACTCACCGTGAACGTAGACAAATGTCAACTCGGTCAAACGGAAGTGCGTTTCCTCGGTCACGTAGTGTCTGCCAGCGGATTGAAACCCTTACCAGAAAAGGCCGAGGGCATTTCTGCGACACCACGACCGAAAACAGTGCATCAGCTGAAATCGTTTCTGGGGATGATCAACTTTTATAGGCGATTCCTACCTCATGCCGCACAAAAACAACGCGAACTCCAGGCTTTGATACCAGGCAACAAAAAACGAGACAAAACCGAAATAATCTGGACACCCGAGGCCACCACCGCATTCGAGAGCTGCAAAACCGACCTAGCTAACGCAGCTACCTTGGCGCACCCTGACGCATCCGCTACCTGGTCCCTCAGCGTAGATGCATCCGACTATGGGATTGGCGCAGTACTGCAACAAACCAGAGAGAATTCAACTTCTCCGCTCGGTTTCTTCTCACGAAAACTAACCACAGCCCAGCTGAAGTACAGCACGTACGACAGGGAGCTCCTCGCAATCTATGAGGCTATCAAACATTTTCGCCACATGCTCGAAGGAAGGGTTTTCGCTATATTCTCGGACCATAAGCCATTGCAGTACGCATTTCAACAGCGTCCAGAGAAAGCGAGTCCACGACAACAGCGCCAACTGGATTATATCTCACAATTCAGTGTGGACATCCGCCACATTCCCGGCGAGGACAACTCGATAGCCGACTACCTATCACGCGTAAGTAGCATTGAAAGTTTTAATTTTTCTGCACTCGCTTCAGCGCAAAAAGACGACGGAGAGCTTCAAGCCCTGCTTCGAGACAACGTCAACCCACTGGATTGGAGGAAGCAACAAGTTCCAGGCACATCCGACCCACTAATGTGTATCGTCACCGAGCATCACATCCGTCCATTCGTCCCGAGCCAGTTCCGACAACACGTGATGAGGAAACTCCACTGTCTCGCGCACCCGGGTATTCGAGCGACCCGGAAGCTGATCACCGACCGGTACTTCTGGCCTAGGATGAACAGCGACATCAGTGCATTCACCCGCAGTTGCCTCGACTGTCAGCGAAACAAAGTCACAAGACACACGAAATCACCCGTACATAAATACGACCCAACCAACGAACGCTTCTTTCACCTCAACATCGATTTAGTGGGACCACTTCCATTAAACAAGGGGTTCCGCTATTGCCTGACCATCATTGACCGATTCACCCGCTGGCCTGAAGCCATTCCTCTTCAGACCATTACAGCAACTTCAGTAGCCGAAGCCTTGATCGACGTCTGGATCAGCCGATTCGGAGTACCCGCCAAGATTACTACCGATCTGGGACGCCAGTTCGAGAGTCAACTCTTCGCGGAACTCAACAAATTCCTGGGCGTAACTCACCTTCGGACGACACCCTATCACCCAGCAGCGAACGGGATGATCGAACGTTGGCACCGCACCGTAAAAGCATCAATACGTTGCCATACCTCCAGCGACTGGGTTGATGCATTACCACTGGTCCTACTTGGTTTGCGATCATCGGTGAAGGAAGACTTATCGGCAACCGCAGCAGAGATGGTTTATGGTACTACGCTCCGCCTTCCGGGAGAATTCTTCTCGGACACACGACCATCAGTCAACGAGACAGATTTCCTCCGTGACCTACGACAGCGCATGCATGCAATTCGCCCGAGAGATGCTGCACACCACGACTTTGGCAGTGTCTTCATCAGCAGGGATCTTGCAACCTGCACGCACGTCTTTGTTCGCAACGACAAGGTCAGGTCACCACTTTCGCCACCTTACGACGGTCCGTACCCGGTAGTGAACCGGAAGGAGAAGTATTTTAAGGTGGACATCAACGGCCGAAGCGTAAATACGTCAATCGACCGGCTCAAACCCGCATTCATGCCAAGTGAACCCAGCGAGGACGCAGCACCGAGTGTCAAAGGACCTGCCCCCATCACGACCACACGATATGGTCGTAAATCACGTCAGACGGTACGTTTCAACATCACAGCAATTCGATCCCGACGTCTTCACTAAGGGGGGAGTAATGTGGGGACTTGAAACTTTGTGCCATCCGCACTATTCAATTCAATCCCACACATCCGAAATGCTGACACCGCTCCAGATACATTGGCACGAAAAGTATCTTTATGACCAACGACACCGCATTGTACAATGTCCATATGCACGGCCTGTGTACATGTTCACTACGGAATGTGCTGGCACATCGATAGTGTAAGCATGTATCAGGTTGCGCATATGTACATTGTACAATGCAATGGTCAGCAAGATTGGCGAATAAAAGGGAACATTCCCATATACGCTCCTCGCAGTCGACAACGTGTCCATTCTGTAAACGAACCGATTGTTATCAATAAAAATCTTGTCAGATAAATCTTGAATCTTTTTAATTGTCGCGCAAGGGCCAAACATTTATGGGAATAAATAACATTGCTGGGCGTGCTGTTGATCTCAACACCTCAACAAAACAGCAGTTTAGATTCTGGAAATTGGATGTCACTGACACATCTGCGGCCCAAGTTTACTGTTGGACTGCCACGAATGTTATTTATTTTTTTTTCTAATTTTAGAGTCAAATTTTAAAAATACCGGCGCCCTCAATACGAGTGTTTGGATACATACATAGTGAATCATTTTGAACATTTTATAGGCAAGAAATGAAAATTATGCACAATATTAATGAAATGCTTTTTGTAAATCTATTTTTGGATTGGTCTAAAAATAGATTTACTATGTATCATGGCTACACATATTAACTGAATTTATTAGCTGTTTTTTTTTAGCAAAAGACAACAGTCTTAGTATTTAACGTATACACTGATTATAAAGGCAATGACGTATATAAGCTCATGCTAACCAATATTTGTGCAAAGTTATTTGTATATCGGTACTTATAGCGGTTTAGGAAAACGGAGGTGAAAAAGAAAGCTTAGCTTAAAACGCCCATAACTCTGTTACCGTTACTCCAAACTGGAAAAAAGCAACTGGTATGATAGGTACCCATCGAGTTCTTTGACCTGAGTACCCATACGTCCATGTCCGATAAAAACGAAAAAGTCAAATGTCCGGTACACCCTGTTATCTTTGCCATACCAACTTTTAAGTATTTCGTGCCAAAGACTGTTACCATTCAACACATTCCTACCAAATTTCATGACGATCGGTTGAGTCGTTCGCGAGTTATTTAGTGAACAGACGGACGGACGGACGGACAGACGGACGGACAAAATCGATTGCATAAGGGTTTTTTGAGAAATCTAAAAAACCCTAAAAATGGAGATGAGGATGATTTTCTTTTGCATTCTGATTACATTCAACTGGCCTCTAATATCTGCCTTTTAGAGCGTAGTTTGTCTATTTTCAGTGAAATTTTTGTATCTCGGCCTGCATATTCCACTTGCGAAATTAGTTTGTTTCGTCTGTAACTTTCATCTTAGCAAAATAGCATCGTCAGAATATTTATAAATCCTTTATTGATTGAAATATGGTTATCGGTTTTAATAAGATTTCTTCTAAATTTGTCAAAGTATTAACAGTGGTTAAATTTTATTGCTGGTATGATTCAGCTAGAAAATAAATTTTGATTAAATAACTTGAAAGTCCCGCTCTGTGGCTCACTTGGTTGAGTCGCACTCTACGATGCTAGTAATCTAGAGGTCCGGAGATCGAATCTCGGCGTGGTCCAAAATTTCCGTACTTGTGCGGATTGGAAATTTATAGTGCTTGCAACATTATATACACTCCGAAATGATATGCAACGTAACGTTGACTCGAAATTTCCTATAAACGGCTGATTTAACGCACCATATGGTCTGACATGAGGCTATACGGTACTGAAAAGAAAAAGAAAAACTTGAAAGACACTGAAACATGAGACCCGTTCTTTACAAGTTCCCTAGCAAAGCAAAGCTGTATACCATTTGTCACCCTTTCAGATAAAAATAAGTTGAATTTCACTAACTTCCTATCCTAACGGTTGAAATTGTGTTCTCCAGCTCAGAAGTAATGAAATGAAACAGGAAATATGGGATCCACGCAGCCACAGTATCACACTCACAAGTTACGTTCCTACTGCGACCGGGTCTACGTCCCGGAACGACCCATGCCCCAGGCATGGCCAAGAGTCGCAAAGACCCCCTTCGACGTCGGATACTTTGTATCATCATTCATTCACCGTTTTTTCTTTTGTGGAGCAGTTCCGACCGGCCCAGCTGCTCCTCATTCTGCTAATACGTGCCGGCATTGAGACGAATCCTGGTCCATGGATGTGCTCGGTTTGCGCCAACAGAATTTGGTCCAATGTCCAATGTCAGGTCAGTGCACATGCTGCGGACAATGGGTCCACCTCAAGAACTGCTCGGGACTCACAAACACCAATCAATGGTCAACATCTTACAGAGCGATCCGGTGTGGAAACAGAAGGCAAAGCTCATCCAATCACCAGCTGTCTAACCAAGGTTCCCAACCATCATCACCTTCCACCCCTGTAAATGCTGTGAGGCCCGCTCCACCCAATTTGACCCCAGCTCCACGTATCGTCGATGCAAATTACACCAGCACGAGGATAGTCCAACTAAACTAATGGACTCCAGCACAAAATCGCTGAACTAACAGCACTCATGGACAGACACCACATCCAAATAGCGGCAGTACAGGAAACCAAACTCAACTCTAGTCACTCACTCAGGTCATATGGGAACTACAACGTCATCAGACAAGACCGTGATAGGAACGCAGGAGGAGGTTTGGCTTTCCTCATCCACAATAATTTGCCATACAGCGTCTTTGATGTCACTTCCGCCGATGACACCTTGGAGCAGCAAGCGATAATCGTCAAATCAGGAAATATTGACTTTGAAATCTACAACATATATATTCCACCTGTCTCCAGCTGTCCCACAGGTTACAAAGTCAATATCAGCCCTCTATTAACCGGACAATATCGCCTCCTACTTGGTAATTTCAACGCCCACCACGATTTATGGCATTCCAACCTCCAAAACGACACCAGAGGTAACATCATCGCCGACCAACTGGATGATTCGGATTTCTGCCCTTTAAATGACGAAAAACCGACCCGTATCACTGGATCCTGCACAAGTTCACCTGACATTTCCATCGCCAGCCCTTGACTTATTAATGACATGAACCAATCCTCACAACATCATCTGATCACCTGCCAATTATTCTGACTCTGGATATGCCGTCGAAATTCATCCATCCCGATAAGAAGACGTACACCAACTTCAACAAAGCTGACTGGGACAGCTTTAAAAGATTCACCAACGAGGCTTTTGCTAGTCTCACCGCCCCAAGTGATGTACGTATGGCTGAAAAACAAATTAGACGAATTATTCTCACTGCAGCTAAGAGATACATTCCAGCAGGCCGCATTCCCAGCCTAAAACCCAACTTCCCAACATCTGCGGCTAAATTGGCAAAAACTAGGGATCAACTCAGAAGTGCAGACCCATGTGACCCACGGATAAACGACCTTAATGACATCATAGTCAAACAGGTCAACGACCACAGGAGAGGCATATGGCAATCACATCTCAGAAAACTAAATTCAAACACTGGTGTGAGCAAACTCTGGAGCACGGTTAGAAACCTATCCAACCCCACTAAAACTCAAGGGAGGGTTTCTATCAAGTTTGGTAACTCAACCGTGAACGACGATAATAAATGCGCAAACCTATTCAACAAACAATTCGTCGAACACCCAACTAAGGATACACTCAAGCGCAAAATCACACGAGACATCCGAAACACTAAAGTTGATGAACATCTCCAAATCACCTCTACAGAAGTTGCAATGGCCATGAAGAATGCCAAAAACTCAAAAGCACTTGGTCCAGACGGTATAGCAATGATCATGCTCAAACACCTCGACACACCGGCCATAGAGTATATCACTGCCAAGATGAACCGTTACAAACATTCATCATACCAGAAATTTGGAAGAGAGGCCGTATCATACCGTTACCCAAACCTGGTAAACAATACTCCTTAGGAGAATCCTACCGACCAATCACGCTTTTATCCCCTGTGGCGAAAATATTGGAATCGCTGATACACAAGACTCTTGCGACGCACATACAACTCGCTAGTCACCAACACGGCTTCCGAAAAATGCACAGCACCACCACTGCACTAGACTGAATCATGTCTAAGGTGGTCTTCAATGGGATCAACAAGCCCCCGCCGTTTAAGCGTACCATTCTTGTGGCTTCAGATCTGTCGAAAGCGTTTGATACGGTGACCCACTCGCTCCTACTGACGGATCTCCGCAATTCATCCACACCGCCGCATATAGTCAAATGGATCGCAAACTACCTTGCCGGACGTCAATCCAGCACCGAGTTTAGAAATGGGAAATCTAAACTAAGAAGGATAAAACAAGGCGTACCACAAGGCGGGGTACTTTCCCCCACCTTGTTCAACCTATACATGTCAGCGCTTCCCACCCCACCTGAAAGAATCGACATTGTATCCTATGCTGACGACTGCACCATAATGACATCTGGCAACGACATTCCCGACATGTGCGATCTCATCAACGGTTACTTGGAAGAGCTCAACCTTTTCTTCAACAACAAGAACCTAATGCTATCAGCGCCCAAATCTTCGGCCACCCTCTTTACCACATACAACAAAGAATTCAACAAACGGCTTAACATCAGAGTAAATGACACTGAAGTTCCCACTATCCGTCACCCCAAAATTCTTGGCGTCACAATTGATAATTACGGCCTATTCAACACCCATGCCGACAACATTAGTGACAAAATGAAGGGCAGAAACAAGATCTTGAAGTCCCTTGCTGGCAGCAAATGGGGAACTGATAAGGAGACTTTACTCACCACCTACAAAGCCGTCAGTCGTTCTGTGGTAAATTATGCAGCACCGATCTTCTTCTTCCTTGCCTCGTTCTTTATACCGCTCCATAGTTTCGCGTTGCTCGACCTGCAGTGTAGGCACATCGCCCGTTTTGGCGATAATATCTCAGCATATTTCTACAGGCAGCTCTATCTTGGATCGTGTCATCGCCGAGACCAATGCGTTGTTGTTGCTTTTTCATTTGACACATCCAGGTGTTCTTCGGTCTGCCTCTGGCCTTGGGTCCATCAAGTGGAACTTCCATTGATATCGCTTTCTTTGCTGGGTTCTCAGGCGGACGCCGTTGAACATGGCAATACCAATCCATTTGTCGGTCTTCGAGCTTTTCGGTGATTGGTTGGTCTAAGGACAAGCTGCCTCGGATGTAGCTACTCTTGATGTGGTCCCTTTTCGTTACACCAACTGACATGCGTAACATTTTCATTTCAGTCGCTGTCAGTTGTTTCGCGTAACCTTCATACATGGTCCAGCATTCTGATCCATACATGAGTGCGGAACGTACAACCGTTTTGTACAACTTGCCCTTTAGCTTCAGTGGCATTTTCTTATCGCAGAAAACTCCAGAGTTTTCTCGCCACGTCATCCTTCCAACCTTTGTGCGATGTTTGATGTCATCATCGCATGTAGCTCCGTTGTTCACCATCGAGCCAAGGTACTTGAACTTGGTACAAGACTTAAGCTGCTCTCCTTTGACGTACATTTCTGGTATCGGTGCATCTGGGTCTGAGAATGGGCAGCATAAGAACTCAGTCTTTGTTATACTTACCCTCAGTCCATGCTCCTCCAGAATGTCACACCATTTTGTAAGTGCAGCTTGCAAGGCAACGATGGGCTAATGAGGACTATATCATCGGCAAAAAGAAGAGACATTTGTAGGCCGTCGGAGATACGTGTTAATAAGTAGCACATGATGATGTTGAAGAGCAACGGACTCAATACACTGCCCTGGTGTAATCCGACATTCACCGGAAATTCTTCTGATTCACCGGCTGTGCATCTAACCTTAGTCGTAGCTCCATCATACATGTCTCGTATCATCCTGACGTATGCCTCAGGGACATTAAGTGCTCTCAAGGCCAACCATATCAGATCACGAGGTACTCTATCGAATGCCTTTTCCAAATCGATGAACACAAAGTGCAAGTCCTTTCGTGCTGCTCTATACTTTTTCATCGCAATACGAATGCACAACCGCACAATCTTTCTCAATCGGTTGCAGACAACTCGCTCGTAGATCTTCAGTGTATGAGGTGTTAACTTTATAGCCCCATAGTTGTTGAGTTTGCGTGAGTCTCCCTTGTTCTTATAGAAAGGAAGAAGAAAACTTTCCCTGGAAGCATCAGGCATCGGTTGCCCACCTTTGATTTTGTTGAAGAGGACTGTGAGCCAACTAAGCCCGACATTTTCCATTTTCAACCAAAATTCCGCGGGGATTCTGTCCGGTCCGACTGCCTTTCCGCGTTTCATCTGATGCATTGCCTCCATCACCTCTTCCTCTGAGATATCTTCAATATTGGTGGTATTTGGCTCAACATCTTGAAAAGCTGCTCGAGGAAATTCTTCATTTAGAAGTTCGTCAAAATACTCTCGCATCCTGCTACAAATTGCCGTATCGTCAATCAGCAACATTCCTTGCGAATCCTCCACGTACTTTGGCGCCTGTATTTCCCGAGCGTTCCTTCTCCTTTGGGCTGCGACCCTTAATATCCTGGCGTCGTGCTTAGGTCTCTCGCGCAAAGACGGTCCTTCGGTCGCAGTCTGAGTTTCTAATTCTTGGTAGAATTTCTCAACTGCCTTCGCCTTTGCTTGGGCTATCAAGCGCTTTACGTTCTTCCGGCATTGCATATAATTTTCGCGAAGTTAAACCCGTTCGGTTTCACTGCTTGACTCACATTTCGTCCATGCCTTAAATACGTTCGATTTGGCTTGCACTGCTTCCTTAGTTTCTGTGTTCCACCACCATGTTTCTTTCTTCGTGTGAAGTGGACCTTTCGAAACTCCAAGTGCCTTTTCCGCCTCACCTACTGACATTTCAGCGATATTTTTCCACATTTGTGTTGGACTTTGCTCTGTGCAGTTGGTGTTGTGTTGAAACCACTCCGTCATTTTATCAATGAATGGAGTTACTACGGGTTCAAAGTTGTCGTTTGTGAGATTGTGCCACTTGATTTTTTTTGACAGGCTTGGGAGTTCTTCTATTTCTTGCTCCTCCTACTTTCAAAATAAATTCTGACAGGATACTACTAGCCAATAAGACATATTTCTCGGTCCTCCCTATAATTAATTCGAAACGTGCGCACAGGAACAGGAAGCTCTGCGTGTACAAAACAAACATCCGACCCGTGCTATGTTATGGCTGCGAAACATGGACCCTACCCCAAGCCTCCGAAATTTTGCAAGACCGATTCGAACGAAAGGTCCTTCGGCGAATTTTCGGGGCCGTTCGCGAACGAGATCAATGGCGTATCCGGTACAACCATGAGTTATAGCAATTGTACGATAAGCTGGAAGTATCGAAAATCGGGAAGCTACAACGGATGGACGATAATCGCATGCCAAAGAAAGTGATGAGCGCACAACGACTTGACGGAGCGAGGTTGCGTGGACGACCGAGAGCTCGCTGGGAGAAATCCGTAGGTGAAGACGCCCACCAGCTGCTGGGCTTCCGAAACTGGAGGACAAGGTCACGTAACCGTGACAATTGGAGGTCAACGCTTCAGGCGGCCAAGGCCCGACGTCGGGCTATCGTGCCACATTGATGATGAAAACTGAGTCGTCAAAGCTCAGGGCCGAGGGTTCAAATTATATGCGACGGTTATGATCTCACTCAGATGTCAAACGAGTACTCAACACGGTCAAAGTGTGTTTGTATTTTCTTGTAGTAGTTCTCATATAGAGCGTATAAGGTTTATTTAACTGCATTGTTAACGAAATTTTTTTTTGTTTTGTTAAAATTTTCAATCTTTTTATACTGAATGAAATACAAATTTATTTTTATTCGATGTGTTGTGTTGCCTTCGTTGGCGATCGTTATCTGACATTTTCGAATTTTTTTAATAAATGTACTAGAAATAATATTTGTTTTTATTCCTGCAGATAAAAGCTAAAAACTTCCTATCATACTATGAACTCAACGCCAATTTCGACGATAAATTGCTTACAATTTTAACTGACACAGAAACCTTCTCCGAAACTCCGAATGTTCTACCTGTTGCTCTGGATTTCTTAATGGATCCGAAATTCATCTCCAGTAAGTACGCAATCTATTTACTATCACCGGATGCACCCCTAAATCAGGCACATGTAACGATTGATTTTCGCATTTGTCCGTCGGTAAGTAACAATATTTCCAGTCCAAAATTTCATACAGCTACGAAATAGTAATTTTTCTGATTTGTCCATTTCAAGGAAAAAGAAACATTCTACATTAAAGCCACCAGGATGTTTTCACGTCTCGCGGAAATAATCGTCAAGCGGGAAGGCTCTGTGACAACTGAACCGATTCGTGATTTTCAAAAACGTTTCAAAACTCACATTTCTTATTTTTATCCATTCGTTTATTTTGAATTGGATGCAAATTGGGGCAGTCGAAATTGTTTGGATTTTTTCATGTATCAGCGTTTGGATAATGTTAACAAGGTGATAATATTTTTTAAGTTTATGTGCAAAATAGCATCAACAAATACCAAACATTGTTTTTTTAGACCACGAAAACCGTATTAGGTTTGTGGAACGACAACAACAATACCTTATCGGACGATGTAAATCCTGAAGACTTTAAAAACATGATTGACATTTTGCATCAACTGCGCCCCATGGAGGAGCGCTTGTATCTAAAATCCCTAATCGACCTTGCCAATAAGGTAAACGAAGTATTCCAACAGCTTACCGCCAAAAGATATTCCATTCAGTTTAAATTCAAAACTGACAAGCTACTCAACGATTTGATAGCAGAAGTAAGTTTAGCCCCTCCCAACATTTACTAGTCCAAAAACGAGATACTCTACAAAAATTGAATTGTTTCCCCCTTTTATTCAATTCATTAGGAAGATCTTGAGAGTGCCCTTCAGGATATCACCACAATCATTCGATCTCGAAATGATGACATCATTTGGATACATGCCAATGATGCACTGATGTCGATTGTGAAAATAGCAACCAAAATAGCATTAGCCTTACATTTGGGCTGCTCTCTTGTATTTTTGGGTAAAATTGATGAAGTGAGTTATAACATTTTTTCAATTGAAAGAAATTGACAACTAAATTCAAGAAAAACATATTTTCAGCTTTGCGACCAAATTGAAATGGACACCGTTACCACCGGGATAATACAACAGGAAGACGGTTCTACTGTAAGTATAAAAACATACGATTTTAGTGCAGTTATATTGGGCTCTATGAATTAACGCCCCAGAAACTATCACCCCAAAACAAAAATGAACTATCGCCTCAATTTCGGGGCGATAGTTCATAATGAACTTTTGCCCCAAAATAAAATGAACTCTCGCCCTAAAATTTATGAACTATCATCCTAGAACTACCGCCCCAATTTTGGGGCATTAATTCATTAGAACTATCGACCCAAATTTGGAATGAACAATCGCCCCAAAATTAAGTCGTCTAGGGGACCTTTAAATATGCGGCGCCAAATTTTGATGATGCCATTTCGTTTATATTAGCCTGAAACAACCGAATCTGCAATCCTTTTTTACGAAATCGTAACGGTTCTCCACATATTCAATGTCAAATTTTGACTTTTCTATGAAGCCAGTTAAGTAATTTGATAAGGAAAGGGGGATATTTGCGCTTTACACTTTGGGGAAAGTATTAGATGCTATCAAGTTGACGTTTTAATTTTAATCAGTCCCCCTAGAATAGTAAGTTTTGCATATGAAAAGTCGAAATATATTTGCGAGCCAGAATTGAAAAGGTTTGCTATAGACAGAGAGGCAAATTAAATTTAAAATTTTATTATTGATGTGTAAAGCGGAAATATCCCCCTTTTCTTATCAAATTACTTAACTTATAAATCATTGAAACGAAGTGCAAATAGTAAATCAAATAATGAAAATGAATTATTGCCCCAATTTCGGGGCGATAGTTCATTTTTATAAAGGATGATTTTGGGGCGATAGTTCATTTGGAATTATTGCCCCAAATTGTATGAACTATCGCCCCAAAATTTTAGGAACTTTTGCCCTAAATTTGGGGCGATATTTCATAATGAACTATCGGCCCAATTTCATATAAAATTTTTGGGGCGATAGTTCATTTTCGGTTTGGGGCGATAGTTCCTGGGGCGTTAATTCATAGAGCCTTATATTGCCTACTTTAAAAATTTATGTATTTTAAAATTTTCAGCCCGAGAGATTGGATTTAATTCACAACCTTATCGATATCTGCAACTTTTATTATTTGCAAATTTTCGTAGAGTACAATGGAAGTGTCACTGCAGAAAATTGCAACATTTACGGAGATAATAAAATCGACGATTTGGAAATGTTTGATGCAATCGATTTTTATATTGAGGATATCCTCCAGGAGCTGAACAAGCAGTTGGAGAATGTCGAAGAATCGGAAATAAGCGGAATTTTCCCAGTCTCATGAATTGTTTGATAACCACACTACAAATACTAATTTGAAGAACACGAATTTCTTGATTTAATAATTATCTTTAAAATAAACTACAAAAATGTCAATTTGAATCAGCTTCCTTAATTTCGTTTAAATCCAAAAGCACACTAACCCTCTCTTGTGAATATCAAATTTAATATGTTTGAACCAATTTCAGGGATGTACTAGTTTGTATATTGCTGTACTACGAGTGTATCTCAAGCAATGAAGCAGATCCTTGTCGTTACTCCACATCGTCGTCTTCTCGTCGAAACGTCTAGAGTCTAGACTCGTCGATATGGGCAATTTTTCACTTTAAAGCCTCCGTCGTATCCTTTTGCAGAAAGGGCTCATTCATGTCGTTTCGTTTCGTTGTAAAGTGAATTTGATTTTATCAACACTTACGCCACATTAGGCAATAGCTGATATGAAAGACGAAAGGAAGCATATTATAGTGTCGCCTCGGAAATCGGTTTCGTGTTGAGAGCCACAGAGAGAGACTCTAATATGGAAGACAGGTAATGGTGTGAAAAATATTCTTGAACAGAGCAGCCGAACGTTTTGTTTTGTTCAGTGTCGTCGATATTCTAGGCTTCCGTTTTTTTTGGAACATCTAATCTTATAGTTGACGTTTAATTGGCCATATAATGTCAATTTATTGGGTCAATGTGGTAGCAATTTTCTGGTCTTTAGACTTTGATGGAGGCTATTGAAGAATGAAGATGGTATGAAGTAGGGACATATTTTCGATTGTCAGATAAACTATTATAGATATTTAGTGGTCACTTGAATGTCTCATAGAATACGGACAAGCAGTTGCATAATGGCATTGATTACACGATTTATTGGAGAAATTTGAGGAAATAGAATTTTAGATTTTTTGCTCCATTAAAAGTATGAATTACTTCGTACTTTGGCCGACCTAGAATACTTACCCTTCTTCTTCTTCTTTTAGCGGTGCAGAAAGGTGTGAACCGCTGTGCATCTATGTGGATTCGAGTTATGGTTCGTCGATGCTTTCGTCCGTGATGACAAGGGACAAAAACATAGCTGCTGCGATAGGGTTTGCCCACAATGAGATACGGGTTAAGTCAGTGGGCGCAGCTGGGCATTGAAACAAGTGACCCACATCGTGTGGAGCGCCAGCGCAGTTTGGACAGATGTTTTGAATGTCCGGGTTAATGCGAGAAAGGTACGAATTGAGGCGCGAACAAAAGTCCGACCGAAGTTGCGCTAATGTCACTCTGGTGGCTCTCGGGAGCCTAATTTCTTCAGGCGCGAAATGGGTGGAGGGCGCACTGAGAGGACTCTATTCGCACCTAATCTCGCAATAGACCGACTCACTTCTGTAGTGTGAATCTCAGCGATGGCAGCTCGGTATGCATCATCGTCGTAAGGATCCCTCTTGTATCCCTGGACCTCTCTCTCTAGGTCTCGTAAACCACGCCTGACATGTTGTGGTGGAGGAATTCGGTCCATGAGACTGTTGTTGGGATGATCCTCACGGTAGCAACCAACAAGATATTGTTTAGACAGTAGGAGATTGTGGTCACGTATTGGCATCAATTTTGTCTCTTGATGTAAGTGATCCTGGGCAGTCATCAAGAGGCAACCTGTTGCTGTGCGTAGAGCAGCATTTTGGCTGACCTGAATTCTGGTCCACTTTGTATCACATAGACTATGTGACCAAACTGGGGCTGCATAATCAGCAGCTGCTCGACCCACCGCTTTGTATGTGACTAGCATGGTTTCTTTATCCTTGCCCCAGGGGCTACCAGCTAGTGCTTTTAGGATTTTATTCCTACTGCGCATCTTTTCGCAAACGGATGCTGCGTGATGAGCTGACGTCATCATGCTCTCTAAATGGAGCCAGATAATTTTAGGAGTAGCAACAGTAGGAACTGGATTTTTGGCAATACGTGCATCAACCTCCCACCGACAATCCCCCGACCAGGTGGTAAGAAATGTCGCAGAAGATTTAGACGCGGAGATGGTGAGGTTTCGGCTTTGGAAGAAAGCCTGTAATCGCTCAAGATAGCCATTAACTTGGAGGCGCATTTCATCCTTATCCTCCCCTGTGGCGAGCACGGTGCAATCGTCTGCGTAGGAAATCACCTCGATTCCTTCCGGCGGCGTAGGAAGGCCGGACATGTAGATGTTGAACAGAGTGGGGGAGAGTACCCCACCCTGTGGAACTCCTAATTTTATTTTCCTCAGCTTAGAACGTTTGCCACGAAACTCAGTGAAGGAATGCCGACCAGCTAGATAGTTGGCAGTCCAACGGATCTCTTGAGCAGGGATATGCATATTCAGCAAGTTCGCGAGAAGCATCGAGTGATTGACATTGTCAAATGCACTCGTTAGGTCAATTGCCACAAGAATCGATCTGTGGCAAGGACGTCGGTTGTTTAGCCCATCACGGATGCGTGTAGTGATCGCATCGAGTGCAGTGGTGGTACTATGCATTTTCCTGAAGCCATGCTGGTGAGGTTCTAGCTTAGCATGCTTAACAAGAGTGGGGTGAATAAGGGCCTCTAGCGTCTTTGCGACAAGTGAAAGTATTGTTATGTGTCGGTAGGATTCACTGAGACCAGCGCTCTTTCCCGGCTTGAGACAGGAGACAATCCGTCCTGTTTTCCAGATTTCAGGGATGCCGTGAGATACTCAATGGCTGGAAGATCGAGATGTTTCAAGATGACCATCGAACTGCCATCGGGTCCGAAGGCCTTTGAGTTTTTAGCATTCTCAATGACTTTTTTAACCTGGTCCGCAGTATACGATGGTATAGTGTCAACTTTTCTACTGCGAATCCGTCTTCTAATTTTACGCTTTAAGCCATCGGACTTGGGATGTTCAATA
Organism: Microchrysa polita; assembly: GCA_949715475.1. Taxonomy (NCBI): domain Eukaryota; kingdom Metazoa; phylum Arthropoda; class Insecta; order Diptera; family Stratiomyidae; genus Microchrysa; species Microchrysa polita. The sequence continues at coordinate 43,031,518 of OX454415.1, read as the reverse complement.
AATTGCTTATTGAACAGGCTTGCGCACTGAAGGGGATCGCTGGAGAGGCATTATTGCCCTTTCCTTTCCTAGAATTGGATAGGGCGCGGAAAGTAGACCATAGTTTACTGACACCTTCATTGGGGTTGCAGTCATTGAGGTGCTCGTTCCATTTCGCCTTCCGATAATCTTTTACTTGTATATTGATTTCGAAGTTAAGCTCCTGAATTCTGGGATCACCTGGGTGAGCGCGTCTGATGTTATCTCGTTCATCGGCTAATCTGTCGGCACTGGTGAGGAAATTAGGTCGAACTTTCGGGATACGTCCAGCAGGAATATAACGTGCCGCTGCTTTGGCAATGACGTTCCTAATATTTCGTTCGGCCTTATGAACGCTAGTTGGTGTAGGTAGCTCGATGAACTTTGCCGACGAGTATGCTTTGAAACCCTCCCAATCGGCTTTCTTGTGATTGACAAACGTTCGCTTCTTAGACTTAGTCAGGTTTGCTGCTTTGTCAATTCTTATAATGATTGGGGGGTGATCGGACGAGAGAGCAGTGTGCGTCTCCCATCGAGTAGCACTGATTAGGCTGGCACTTACAATAGTTATGTCAGGAGAGCTACTGCAAGTGCCTGTGACTCGAGTCGGCGAGTCTTCATTGAGTGGACAGAAATCTGAGGCGTCTAGTTAAACCCCTGGCATCGTTGTTGAGGTCAGAATGCCAGAGCTCATGGTGCGCGTTAAAGCCACCAATAATGATCCTGTGCTTTCCAGATAGGAGAGGACCAATATCGAAACGATAGCCGGAAGGGCAACTAGAGTGTGGTGGAACATATACATTTAAAATTTCGATATTAGTACTCCCTGATGAAACTGAGATGACTTGCATTTCCGCCGTACCGTCGACATCTACATCTAATACACAGTAATGTACGGACTTGTGTATTAGGAAGGCAAGTCCACCTCCAGGGTGAGAATCATTCCTGGAGGCTGGTCTATCTTTGCGCAGTATAACGTAATTGCCATTGAAGCTAAGAGACGAGTTCGAATGGAGCAAAGTCTCCTGAATGGCAGAAATCAGAATTCTGTTTACACTCATGAAATGAGTGATCTCGGTAATTTTTTGGTGAATGCCGTTGCAGTTAAAGAGCTATAAGGACAGTGGAGTGAAAACCGCTGGAGGAGGAGCAGGGGTTAAACTAGGTCTAGCATTCCTGATCATATTGTTTGGAGGTGCTGGGGGCTGAGGATGAGGTGGAGGGCTAGGAGCAGCCCGTGGTCGCCCTGAGTTTATGCATCCCGGTGCAACATATGATATGGAGTGCTGACCAACCCTTCTCAAGCCAGAACACCTGAGATGTACCCACTTCAAGCAGTAATTACACTGCACTGACCTGGCATTCGAACCAATTCGTTGGCCGCAAACACTACAAAACCATACCTCTGGGCCTGGATTTGTTTCAATGCCGGCGCGAATTAATAAAATTGAGAGCAGCCGCGCCGAGATGTAATGCTCCCAATATGACGAAAAAACACATATACACAGACAAACACAACCTTCCTGCATCGAACCTTCAAGGCTCTTGCCAGGGAGGTATTTTGGCCGTTTCCACGTAGAAAACGGGTGCGGTCCGCCCCGTAGAGGCAGTTTCCATAGGACCACGATAGTTACCCTTCGAGTGAGTGGACTCTACCAGTAGGTTTTATATAACATACAGTAGAGCGTCGATTATCCGAACGTCGATTATCCGAACATTCGATTAACCGAACCAGGCAATCAGCTTTTTTTCATATGATAGACATCGAATTAAATGAAAAATCAAGGGTTTGAAGGAAGCAATCTCTCGTCTGCATCGCTTATTAACATCGATTTTTTTATTTTTGTTCAGTTCTAGTCTTTTTAAATGTTTTCAGTTTCTAGCTTAATTTCATATTTGGGCTATTTTCTATTTTTTCTATGGAGTTCGATTAACCGAACTTTCGTTTATCCGAACCACCCTTGTCGACATTAGTTCAGATAATCGACGCTCTACTGTACTTAAAAAAAAGTTAGCCTCTTTGCATTAATGGCGTAGATAAGGGGGGGGGAATCAAGGGGATCAATCCTAGCAAAATTTCGGAGGCTTGGGTGAGGGTCCATGTTTCGCAGCCATAACATAGCACGGCTAAGATGATTGCTTTGTACACGCGGAGCTTCGTGTTCCTGTGCGCAAGTTTCGAATTAACCCATTTTGTACTGGTGGTTCGTTTTCGAACCACCATTTTCAATAATTTTTTGTATATTGAATAATTTATATTTTTAACTTTATTTTGATGTTATCAGCACTGTTAGACTGCCGTCTATCGATTTAGGTCATTTGCAGGTATAAATGTTATTAATAATATTATATTTTTAGAAAATAGGGTGACCATCTTTTTTCGACCATTTTTCAAAATTAAAAAAAGTATATATAAAATCCAAGAAATTTATTGAAATGATTCCATTCAATAAGTAAAAGCATGTATTTTTCTATTAAAATTATAATTTGATAAGAATCACAAGAAGTTTTTAGTTTATGAGCTTCTATATTTGGGTGGTTCGAAAACGAACCGCTGGTACATGGTGTATCTAAATGTTGCTACGTTACTCAACTTTAACGACCAATAACTCCGTTAAAGTTACTCGAAACCGGAAAAAAACATGTATAGCGTTGGTGAGGCACGTTTCACCATGCTTCAGCAGTTCTCGTCGGCGTCGGGGGCTTTATTACTTTGAAGCGACTGTATGGCGAGCCTCACCTCCTCTACTGTTGGGGGTAGAATGGGAGGGCCTGGTGCGGCTAACTGCTAAAGAGCTGGCTCCGTCGGGGATGTTGATGGTGCATTGAGGAGCTCTTCAAAATGCGAAGCCCATCGTTTTTTACGCTTTCGATGTCGGCTTGTCCTGGGTTGATATCCGTTCTTGATATTTTTTATAAGTTTGTACGTCGATGAAGGAAACACTTAGAGCTTATGATCAGGTTTCTGCAGTTCGCGAAGTCGATAAGTCGCTGCCTGCCAGCTTTCGTTTCCGACTTTGGCGTTAAAGTCCCCTAGCAGCAGCTTGATGTCGTTTGATGGAAGTGAGTCGAAGAGTGTTGCTAGGTGTTTGTAGAATTCTTCCTTAATCGCGTCTTATTTTACTTCTGTAGGGGCATGCGCATTAATGAGCCAGAGATTAGCGAAACGGGTCTTAGTGCGGATCCCACGAAGCCGATAACGTGGTCCTTGAGCTGCTTACTCACGATGAAAGCTACTCCAAACTCCCTGTTGCCCTCCTCTTTACCACTCGTAAAAATAGTGTGCGATTTGAGGTCGTTAATCTCCCTCGTGAGCCATTAAGTTTCCTGGATTGCAACTTTGCTCAGCTTGTATTGGTCTACCTGATCCAGGAGGGCCATTAAGGCCACCTGTCTATTCAGGGAGCGTACATTCCAAGATCCTCATCAGTAATCAGTTGTTTGTTTGCGGGGTCGTCGTTGTTTTGTATCCGTCCAATCCGAGGCTTTTGTTTCAGGTTTCTTGACTTGAAGTTTTTTCTTAGGATGAGTTGTCGGTACACCGCTAAACCATGATAGGGTTTAATCGTTGAGTAAAAGGCATCATGGGCCTGTCTCGAAGATGCTGCTTTGGTGGTTGAGTTAAACGTTTTCTGTCACCTATCACGTTAAGTAATCTGAGACGCTGCAGATGTAAATACAGTACTCAGGCGCAGCGGTGCTTCTTCCAAATGTCGCATCAGATGATTTGACTTAGCCGTTGGAGAATTTACCCACTACTGTTACCAGGGGGTGCCCGCGCGGAGGACCCATGGAAGAAGTCTTTTGCCCCCGCATACCTGTTCAAAAATGCGAATGAAATCCTTTAAAATAAAAATGACTACAAACCAAACAAAAAATATTCTGCACTAACTTCCCTCCGCCGCCCAATCCCCCGGCAAATCTGCTCCATAAGCTCTCATCTTTCATACACGTATCATTTCGCTCTGCTTCTGTCTCACCGTGACTGTCGATCATCAATTCTCTCACGAGTTTTGTGAAACTCGTGGGTTTGATGGAGGGTGCGCATGCTAAAGTACACTCAGAAAAGTGCGTCTAGTATTTTTAAATATTTTTGGACCATTATTTCAATGGGATGGTCATTTACCAGATTTCTTCACAAAAGTAAAGGGACTCAATGATTATTATAACTAGATAGATCCTATTGAGATATTTTGTATGCAATGAAATATACCCCGTAAATTCAATGGGATACCATTTTAAATTTTAATAAGTTTGTCCCATTAAATTAACAAGATATGATATGTTTAACTAATAATGGGATGGATCCTATTAAAACTACTACGAAACTGGTAAAAGAAACTACTTTACGAGATTATCTTAAACACATTCTCGTTAAATTTATGTGTTTCCAATAAATGTAACCAGAATGTCTCGTTATAACGTGTCTTTGAAAACTATGCCGTTATCGGTATTTTATTGTATTTTTTTTGTTCTCCGTCCGATTTCATTTTCATCCGTCGGTCATCATGAGCGGAGACAATTTCCTTTCAAGTGGCTTGGTAAATTTAGTTAATGATCTATTCAGCGATGAGTACTACGGTGTATCATCAATTGTGTGAACGTGAAGTGGTTACAGATTTCGATCCCTTAAAAGATCTTATTTGCGACAAATTTGGTTTCCAAAGCGAAGTTCTTAAACGCATTAAAGGTAAGCATATCATACTACTATCGCTTAAGCCCCGAATGATTTAACCCTATTATATGAAATTTATGAAGTTATAACAAATGATAATAATTTATTTTTATAGTTTGCGTAGAATGGGATGTTCTGTTTTTCAATGAACATTTGCAGTCGTATACCGTTGGCACAAAATCGAAAGATTATTTACTTTATAATGTCACTGAATTTAATGTTCCACCAATGGAACCAGTGCGTTTAGGTTAAGAAAATATTAAGATGACATAACTTTTTAAGTATTTCCTAAGAATATTACATGAATTAAATAAAAATAGTAAAATCTAATATTTTCTAAAATGTTTTTTTTTTTCTTTTTTGAATGTATTCTACATTTCAGAACAGCATTATTTACATGGTAAGTTCAAACTGGGGTCCTGATTATTTTAACTAGAAAACCGTAGTTAAATTAACGCTTTAAATCCCATTGGTTTTAAGGGCCATGTAATTGAATTAATAGAGTATTATCCTATTAGTTTTACGAGGAAGCCTATTAAATTTAGAGGATAATCCGGTTAATTTTACAGGATTATCTAATTAACAAGACATTTTATTTAATTTTATAGGATAATCCTATTAATTTAACAAGACAGACCCTATTGATGTGTTAAAGGATAATCTAATTGTTTTAAAACGATATAACTATTGGAACAAACGGATAATTATCACGTTAAATAAATGGTTCCAATATTTTTAAAATAATAAGATTTTTCCTATTGACCAAAAATAATGGGAGAAAATGATTAGTTTAATGGGATTTCCTATTGAAAATTTTCTGAGTGTAATTTTATACGTTGCGACAGAGTTGCGCATGATTTTTAATAGGTGCATGCTCGAAAAAACCTTGTGTACTGTATAAGTAAAATAAAAAAAATAATAGGTACGTGATGCTTCTTGACTTTTTTGTTTTGTAAGAAGAAGTGAAGCAATGCTTTCTTTGCTTCTAAGCACGCCACACCACTGGTAATGAAAGCCCCAAACCCAAACATTAAAAAAAATTACCGGCGTACAGAGGGCTGCGCCCGCAATACGAGGGTTTTTTAGAATTTTGATGCATAGTGAATATTTTTTGTACATATATTTTATAAGCAATAGATAAGAATTGTGCACAGCATTAATGGAATGCTTCCTGTAAATCTATTTTTGGATTGGTCTAAATAAACGCGTTCCAGAATGAAAGGCTAGCGCCTTTTATTCTGTTCCACCTTTAATTAGACCAATCCAAAAATAAATTTACTATTTACCCAGTTTGTATAAAAGTAGGTACTCCAAGGCAAATCTACAGGCATTTTTCGATTTAAGATTTCTGATGGCCTTTGAGCAAAAAGAAACTCAGGCAAACGTAAGGCCGGCTTGGCTTTATATATGAACTGAATTATTGGCTGTAAAACTACTGTTACTCTTTTTTTAATCAAGGAAAAGCAACTTATATGAAATGATTCCATTGTGTCCCCTGACATAAGAGCCCGTGCAAGCTTTCCTATGAGTATTGAACAAGTATACTTTTGCAGCTATTCAGGGACACCCTGTTAACTTGGTCCTACAAACTTCAAAAATGTTTGTGGCAAACACTATTACCATTCTATGCATATCCACCGAATTTCATGTTCATTGTTTCATCAAGTTAAAAGATATGCATTGAAGAAACGCTTAAGAGGCTTCCCTTGCATTGTGAAAGGCCCTTACTAAATACTAACTTGGCTATATTTCGGGTTTGGATACAGATATTCGAACGAAAATTCGTAGACATGTTCCCTATGTAATTTTCTAAAAATCCCTAGCAGAATTTTCATATTTGGAAACCTAAAAGGGGCTACACACGATCAAATTCAAATTTTACAAATTTACTGTTATTTACGTTTTCTTAGCAAAAGTCAACAGTCTTAATTTTTAACGTATATAAAGCCATACTGACCAATCTTTGTGCAAAGTTTCATATCGATCCCTATAACGGTTTAGAAAAACGGAGGTCGAAAAGGAAGTTTAACTTTGAACGCCAATAACTTTTTTACCGTTACTCGAAACTGGAAAATTTTAACTGATGTGAGATGTACTCGCTTAGTTCTTTGATTTAAATACCCATATGTCAATCTCCGATAAAAACTAAAAAAGTCGACTTTTTTCAAACGTTCGGGACACCCTGTTATCTTCTTCCTACCAACTTCTAAGGTATATGTGCCAAAGACTGTAACCATTCTACACATTCCTACCAAATTTCATGACAATCGGTTGAGCCGTTCGCGAGTTATTTAGTGAACAGACGGACGGACAGACGGACAGACGGACGGACAGACAAAACCGATTTCATAATGGTTTTTTGAAAAAAAAAAAATTTCTAAAAAACCCTAAAAATAATAAAGTTTTGATGCCAAATTGTTAAATACATTGCCCAATATACGCAGTAAAAAGTAACACTAATTTGGGCCATGGGTTAAGGAGGGAGGGGGTGGCAAAGAAGTGAAAATTCAGTTTTTTTGATAAATATCTGGAAAACTATGAGTCTGACCGCACAATGTCCTGAGGACGAAGCAAACTCTACAAAATTACCTTTACAATGACATATAACACTCCATAGATAATAAAAAAAACTACATCATAAAATGAAATAAAAAAAGTGTATAATTTACTTCCAGCCCTTCCTGGCCCCTTCCCAATGACATTCCCTTTCCCAAAAAATGACATCTACATCATGCTGTGGCTCGACAAGTCTGCACGACGGCCGGCGCGGCGGCTCCATCCTCGGTAGAGCTCAAGGCTTATGATAAAGCAAAGATCGTTACAGGCATTCTTAAATTCGTCGCTATTAGGGTGGTAGTGCTAACTTGATAGGCATCGGCCCGCTTTCTTATAACTCTTATTGAGACCTATCTGCTGGTTAGTCTTATCGCATAGAGAAGACACACACAATATTCCGAAAGGTTTTCATTATATTGAATGGAATTTTTGTTTATTTCTCATAGTTCCGCCATATTCTGCTTGGTTACGCCAACATCTTAGATTGAAAAACTCATTGCGCAGTTTCATACAACGGCGTAAATAAGCAAAAAATAGCATAACTATATGCAAAATTAAGAACTATGCAATTCAATATAATGGAAAAGCTTTCTGAAAATGGTGTGTGTCTTCTCTATGCGATAATACTAACCATTCGATAAGAGTTTTGAGAAATCAGGCTATCATTTTATAAAAAGCTTCATTACCCAAAACTACACGGGATGATAGAAAAACGCCCTTGTTAATTACAATATGTCTTCCCCAAAAGCAGCACTTGTAATGGGAGTGTGCTTGCTTATTCAATGTAAAACAAGGAGAAACTGGGTCGATCCTTCATGTAACACATCTTGTACATGTTTAAAAAAAAATCTCTAAACATACGCCAATATTAAACAAAATGTTGTTCTTTTCCTTTCTGTTTTATGATAAGAAAAACAAGAAGAAATCAAAAACTTTGAAACACAACCAAGTTTTGCCAAACTTTATACTGCATCCGAAAGCAGAAGACGTTCCCAGACATGACGACTGAATTGCAAGTAGTTCACGATAAAATACCTGTGATACACGGCTCAACAATTTTATGAATTTTCCAGTAACATTACGATCAAATTTCGTCCTTGCATTGTTCATTCTTGACGATGTACTTTCAGTCTTGTCACCACTTGTCGCAGTTTGAAAATGAATAATTTTAAGTTGATAAAAAAATCATTGACAATAAAAAAAAAACATTTAGACGCATACCTAGTCCATTGACGTAATTTAGCACTAAATTTTATTCGGTAGCTCAGTGGTAGAGATGTCATCCTATCTCTGAGTTACCGGAGCATGGGTTTGAATCCCACTTTCAACATGGATGTTTTTATTTCCCCCCTCTGGTCCCTTACCTTAATTTCCCTTCCGCCAAGGCTAAGCTTGCATTAAAGGACTATCCCCCAAGACTTGTCATTGACATAAAAAAAAAGGCGCGAACTTTTAATATTTTTTGAAAAGTGAAAAAAAATCTTTTATTGGAGATTTTAGTAATTCATTTATAATTCTCGATTTCAGTAAGAAATAGCCTTTATTCCCTATAGTTCGATTTGGTAACCCTATAGGTACCTGAAAATGCAACGCTTGGTTACAAAAATCTACCTTATACAAGTCGGCATATACCTTCCAGGAATTCATCTTATTCATAACTCTTCGCTGAAAAGTTTAATTTTATTAAATTTTGACAAAAGAACTTTTTAAAAGAAATTGAAAGAAAAAAACTTTCTACAATCGACTATACAGCAAAACAACACGAAGAAGTACGAGTAACAACCCAAGACGCGTAAGAATAAGGAAAACAACCAGCATAACAACAACAACAAGTGTTTTCAAACCTAGTCTGCAATTCAACTCGACCGCCAAAGATACCCTGCTCTACACAGGATATCTTTGGTCCTGCGAGCTAGCTGCATGAATTGAGAAATGCTACATATGCGGCCGGAGGAGTTCATTTTGAAATCCGTAACAAAGTTTTACGGACAGTGTACAGGACGAGTATATTGTTTTGGAGTTTAGCAATTTGGTTTTTAAATAGATTCGATTAAGTTCCTATTGAAATTCACTTGATGCTCCTGCCGGGATGCATAGTTTGAAAATGTTTTATACATTCAGGTGTTATTATTTAGTTTTTCTTTGTACGGTTTACTTTGTAAGAAGTTTATCGTAGAAGTGGCCAGGGGCGTTATTGATAGTTTTCATGGATTTATATGGTTGGTTTAATCAGGCGCATTTTATTAGTTACAAGAGGCTTGCATCTGTTACTCAGAATGTAATTGATGGGTTGAGTACATTTGGCAAGGACTCGGCGTTAGTCCCGTTTTAGCCAGCCCAGGCAACACAAAGAAAGCAGCTGATTAAGAAAAGCTAATTCAGTTTAATTCATATTAACAGTGGTCTTCCAGTGGGAAGATCGGGGCCGACATCTGAGTCCAATTCGAGGCGAAGCTGTCAGAGGTGACAGTAGAATATGTTATAAACAACCAGGACGAACTGTTACCCTCCTTCGACTCAACTGCGATGATAAGAGGCTAGCGGGTGATAACTTGCGAGGATGAGTTATCCAAGGACTTCATAGGTGCCTATGACACTAAGAATAGCGACAATTGGGAGGGTTCCTATCGCGGCCGGGTCTTCGCCCGGAACCACTCATGTATTTTATGCATGGCCAAGAGCCATATACCCCCCATACACATACAGGAAACAGGAAATATACAAGTTGCATTACATCGTTTTTATGCAATGGGAGCAACCCATGCCGGCCCAGTTGCTCCAAATCCTACTAATACGCGTTGGCATCGAAATAAATCCTAGTTCATGGATGTGCTGCGTCTGTGGTAACAGGATTTACTCCAACGTGCAATCCTCAGTGCAGTGCTCATGCTGTAAGGATTGGTGCCACTTCAAAAACTGTTCAGTCCTCAACAATGCGGATTAACGACAACAACAACAACAACGATCAGCACCTTTATAGAACCAAATTGCAGGATCTGTGGCTAGCAGTCTTCATCGACCTACCAACAACTCCCAAATCAGTGCCAACAACCGTCACCTGTCACCCCCACAGTCTCAGCACAACACACAGCACCACGACACACTCTCACACCAGCACCACCACAGCTAGTTGCAAACTACTCCACCACAAGGATCGTTCAATTAGACTGTAATGTTCTACAAAATAAAATTGTTGAGGTCACTGGCTTCATGGACAGACATCACATCCTAGTTGCTGCAGTTCAAGAAATCAAACTAAATGCCGATTAATCGCTCAATTCCCACGGAGGCTTCAACATAATCCGATGTGATCGACCCACCGGCGCAGGAGGAGGTTTAGAGGTAACCACATCGCAAACCAACTAGATTAATCCGATTTCTGTCCGTTGAACGACGACTCACCAAACCGCATTGAATGCAGAAGCTCGCCTGACATATCAATTGCCAGCCCATGGCTCACAAACAGCATCACATGGGAACCTTTCATCACTTTCTCTTCAGACCATTTGCCAATTGTCCTCACAATTGATAAGCCGTCCCAGTTTACGTACACAGAGAAGAAAACATACACGAACTTCAGCAAAGCCGATTGGATTGGCTTCCGAACCTACACAAACGAAGCGTTTTTTGGCCTTCCAACCCCCACTGACGTACGTACTGCTGAAAAAACCTGATACGGATTATCTTGAATGCAGATACATTCCAGCGGGCCGCATTCCTATCATGAGACCACTCTTCCCATACTCTGCTGCAGAATTGGCAAGAACGAGTGATGAAATCCGAACAGCAGACCCAAATGATCCTCGCATCGGCGATCTTAACAACGTTATAACTCAGCAAGTCAATGACCATAGGAGATAGCTATGGAATTCACATTTAAAAACCTGCTGCCACTTAAAATCCGGCGTAAGCAACCTTTGGAGAACGGTTCTACAAAACCCAAACGTAAGGTAGCCATAAAGTTCGGTGATAACACATACAACAACGACGACATGCTCACAACTTTAACCAACAATTCGTCGAACATCCCTAAAAAGATAAGCTCAAGCGCATAATTACCAGGGCTATCAGCAACTGCACCACTAACCAACACCTCCAGGCAGTGGCGGCTCGCCCATATGTGCACATGTGCACGTGCACCCCCTGATAAAACAACCATATCAACAAAGAATATGCTAAATATCTTCGCTAAATAATACAATTCACAAAACAGAACAAACCGCCCGACGTAATATAGGTACTCTAAGAAGCATACGTACATATGCATATACGATATACCCAAGCCATGCATTGAATCTATGTGTCGACCAGCGACCAACAGCCACGGTGTTGGTGCACTCGCTCCAAAATCCGATATGTGACGGGTTCTCGGGGCGAGGGGATAGTGCAAAATTTACACTAGAATTTGTGCACAAATAAGTCGTGCACAGCCTGCACAGCACACCACTTGGTGATGAAGCGAATGGATATGAATTTTGGGTATTTTCAATGAAAGGATATAAAAATTAGTGGAAAGTTTTTGACAAGAGCTTTTCTAAGGACAAAAATTTAATGCTAAATATTCTAGGAGGTTTGCCTTGTCTGAATTTTGCGATGGAAAAGCATTTTGTGGAAAAATTTAATGCCAAGTAAATTATAAAAAATAAATTTCGGTGTGCTGCTGATTCGTAAAATCGCAATGATTCTTTAGCTATAAAATCTAGATTTTTGTTCGTAGTTACAAGGAGATGCAGGAAAACAGGATGGAAGCGGGTTTGAGGAAATGGTAATTTTCCAAAGAACTTAGTATGTAGGTTAGTATGGACTATACTTTGACATTAAAATAAATTAATTTTAATTAAAAGTAGGTAGTATACGTTAAAATAGATTTTGAGGGGTTGATGTCGTGAACCCCCAGTATTATTGTATACGAGCCGCCACTGCCTCCAGGTTACCTCAAACGAAGTAAAGCTTGCAATCAAAATGCGAAAAATTCCAAAGCATACGGACCAGACGGTATTGCCATGATTATGCTTAAACCCATTGACTCTCCGGCCATTGCTACGATGAACCTGTCGCTGAAAACCTTCATAATACCTGAGCTATGGAAAAAAGGCCTTATCACCCCCATACCGAAGCCAGGTAAAGATCATACGCTAGCAGAATCATTCCGCCCAATAACGCTACTGTCCCCCGTGGGCAAAATACTCAGTGCCTCGAGTGTTGCCAAAACTCCTAGAGCACGTTCAGCTTGCCAATCATCAACACGGTTTCCGGAAAAGTCATAGCACCACAACCGCTCTAGACAAGATGACCTCCAACATATTCAATGGGCTCAATCAGCCGAAACCCTGCAAGGTCACTATCCTCGTAGCTTTGAATTTGTCAAAAGCGTTTGACACTGTTAACCATACAGTTCTCCTGACAGATCTACGCAACACTACTCCTCCATGTATTCATAAATGGATCGCAAATTACTTTGCCGGTCGTCAATCCTGCACCGAGTTTAGGAACGGGGAAGTCCAAACTCAGGAAAATTAAACAAGGCGTTCCAGAGCGCGGAGTTCTATCTCCCACACTTTTCAACCTTTACATGTCAGGATAGCCCACACCACCCACGGGACTCGAAATAATTTCTTATGCCGACGACTGAACCATCATGGCAACTGGCAGCGACATTCCCGAAATGTGCGACCGCATCTGACACTCAACGACTTCTTTGTGAGTAAAAGCTGGAAGCTCTCGGCGCCCAAGTCCTCCGCCACATTATTCACCAGCTTCAACCAAGAGTACAATATGCAACTTTCCATATACGTCGACACCAACGTTATCCCTACGATTCGGACTCCCAAGATCCTAGGTGTGACGTTAGACAACTCCGGCAAATTTAACACCTACGCTGCGAACATCTGCTCTAAACTCAAGAGCAGAAACAAAATACTTGAAGCTCTTGCCGGTAGGGCTTGGGCACTGACAAAGAAACACTTCTGGCTACCTATAAAGGCATCGGTCTCCCCCTAGTCAACTATGCAGCACCGACGTGGCCAAATGGTCTCTGCAATACAAATTGGGGCCACATACAAGCTTGCCAAAACACGGCACTTCGCACCATCACCGGCTGTGTTAAGATGTCCTCTGTGGATCACAAAACACCTCCGCCACGACGAATCAGACGCTCTATCAGAGCGCGAAGTCCAGCGATACAAAAAGGTTCCCTTCGATAACTCCGACTACAAGGCGGCGATTGCAGACTTACACACTCAAGACGTTCTTAAAGCTACTCAAAGTTTCGCAAATAATCGTGTACTTGGCATCAAACCTCCAGCCATATCTCCTGATGAAGAGCAACTACCGAGAGCTACCCGTAACACTTTAGCTCAGCTCCGATCCGGTTGGTGCCCGCGACTAAACTCATTTATCGCGTATAAATAACGAAGTTGCACACAGCTGCCCAGCCTGCGGAACCAGTCCACACGATGTAGACCACATTTTCGAATTGCCAGCTGCTCCCACGCAACTTACACCACTTGCGTTGTGGTCACAACTTATAGAGCTTACTTCCTTAACCTCGACCTCGAAGATGGAATGCCCACCATTTTCGAATAACTATTATGCAACATAAACTAAACGTTTCCTGTCTGTGCCGCTAATACAACAACAACAACAATTGGGAGGGTTCGAAGATCGAACTTATCCCGACCAATAAGGTGCCGGAAAGGCCAAGGGATCGCATATGGCTACCCATTATTCAGATGGAGTGGCCGAAGCTGCTCTTAGCCCTGCGACTTCAAAACCCGAAGGTGCCGATGGACGACTGGGTGGTGCTTAAAGCTGAGGAGCTGCAAAAGCAAGGCCAGTCTTATATGCTCCTCATAAATGATGAGTGATTGCCCGCACTTGAAGGGGCGGACTTAAAGTTACGATTTGACATACGTAATGTCAAGATAAAGCTGTTTTGGTCAAACTCCTGTGAAGAGCAGGATCCGGTGGACGGATCCGACCTCTTGCTGGAAGATATGTGCATCGAGGCAGCTAAAACCCATGACAACAATGAAGATAGTGCAGAATAATCTCCAGCATTCTAAGCTTGCCTCGGATAACCTGCTCGTTTTCCTAAGGGAGGAAGACATCGACACCGGGCTTGTTCAGGAGCTTTGGAGTCACGGAAGAATTTATAAATATGCTCGTGGATAAGCGATACAATCTATTCTCCAATATTAGCAACCTAGATGGAGGTAAGCCAAGAAATGTATTAATGTCTTTCTCTGTCCTCACTTTAGTTGCTCCCATCGGACATTTGTTAGAATGGAGGCTCAAGACTTGGGAGAGCTATACATCTACTCTGCCTATATGGCCCATGGTCCCATGGAAGGCCAGCACCACCAGCAAGAAATGTCCGGAGAACTAAGAGGAGTTATAAGAACAAAGGTCAACGGCATACACATACATACAGCTGTTACGCTCCACCACTATGTAATCACATGGAATTCGAACAATTTCTGGATGCGTTAGTTCACGACGCGAGTATAAAAGGCTCTGTGGTAATTGCGGGGGACTTCAACGCCTGGGCCACAGAATTGGGAGACAAATAGGCGAGGAAGAGTACTTCTTGCCGCGTTTTCACAACTAAATGTTGTTCTAATGAACTCGGGGGGTAGTAATACCTTGAGGAGGGGAAATGCGGGATTCATTATTGACCTCACATTTGTTAGCAGTTCGTTGGCCCCGTTTACGGAGTGGCACGTCAATGAGCTCTATACTCATAGCGATCACGAAGCAATTTTGTACACACACGGTAACAAATTAAAGTAAATCGGGCAAAGATTCAAGCACGGACCATTGAATGGTCCGAGATTTGCATTTGACGAGGCTTTTTTCAAGGAAGTCCTGCTTCGAAGTCGAAGATTCTGCGGAAAGCAGGCCAGTACAGATAATAAAGCAGCTGTTATGATGGCCTGCCTGTCACGGAAATAAGAACTACTGGTAGTCTGGCAAAATTGCTGGGCTCTGGCGCAAATTGTCTGAAAACGCGACGTCTGTGCCAACGGGCAACTCAAAGAAGCACCAATGATGTCCTATTAGAGGCGTATAAAAAACGCTCGACGATTACTGAAACTCGCCATTAAAAAAAAGCAAACAAAAAAGCGAAAAGCGCCACACATAAAGGGCCCAAATACACGATATCCGCTTTCTTCGACATAGAGAAGGCATTCAATAATGTTCGAATTGAATCTATTCATGAGGCCCTCTCAGACTTAGGATTTGAGCCAGGTTTTGGGTCGTGGATAGTGATACTACTAACGACCAGAGTAATCCATGGTGACTTAGGAAGCAGTCATCTGACTAAATTCGTGTGCAGAGAAACAACTCAGGGTGGTGTCATCTCTCCACTACTGTGGCTAGTAGTAATTAACAAAATGGTGATCACATATGAGAATAGTGTAGCGATTGAAGTATCAGGAATGTGTCTCTCCGTGATCAGTCAGATCGTGGAAAGAGCCCTTTGTTTGGTCAGCAAATGGGCTACATGCTGTGGCCTGGGCGTAAGCCCGGAGAAGACAAAACTGATACTGTTTACTACAAAAATAAAAATAGGACCGTCTTTCTTGCTCCCAAAATCAAATGGACATCAACGGCTCGTCCAGCTCGAAGTATTTGGGCGTTATTCTGTACTCAAACCTCAACTGAACAAGTTGAACATTGAAGAGCGCGTTAAAAAAGCTTGTATTGCTTTTTACGCCTGCAAGAAAGTATTTAGCAAGAAATGGGGTATCAAGCCAAACATGGTACTCCTGGCTTGCACGGAGGTGGTACGACCTATCGCCTATCCTAACATATGGGTCACTCGCTTGGTGGCCAGCGCTCAGTAAAGGCTACAATGTAACAAAACTTGGTAGATTGCAGACAGCCGCTTGCCTTAGCATCACAGGGGGCATTAGCATCGAGGGATGCGCTGAATGTATTCCTGCATCTTCCACCCATCGATGTTTTTATCAACCAACTGGCAGCATGTAGTGCAGTCCGGCTCAAAGAGTTATGCTGCTGGAGTGCTAGGCCATACCAGCTTCCACAAGACGTACGCAACGTTGTAATGGATTTCAAACTAAGCTTTGGGAAGAACTTTGACGCCAAATTCCTAGAGGTGAGTGAAAAGATAGTGAGGTGGTCAAGAATTTTGACATCCATTTTTCACCGATGGCTCCAAAAGAAGCTGACCAGACGTACAGCATTTCGCTGTACAGTACAGCACTTTGACATGTCGTACAGCATTGGGAAATGTACAGCAAAATGTACAGCATTCTCCATTCCGCACAATGAAATCTACTTCACTACATACTCGTAATAATCTCCTCGATAAGGCCTGTGATCAGTCATGTTTGCTTTTATGGTGCGTAAAGTTTGACGCCTGCACGACCGAAATTTAGCAAGATAATCGCATTTTTACGTTTGTTAATCGGTCATTTGCGACAGCTTGGGAAACGTTCTCGATCTTTCGGAAATTTGGTATACCTACTTGAAAGTTACGGGTGCCCAAATTGCATTTTGAGATTTCTAATTAAAAATTGTCCATCACACAAAAATTCGTGAAGAGAGCACCGTACTCTTCACATTTGGTGGAAATTTCCCAGCCAGCATCGGCATCATATACCGTGAACATAGCCACAAATAAGCTTTACTTCATGAATCACGAATTGGCATTATGTATCGATAGGACGCATTGAAAGTTAGATACATGATGGTCAGCTGAAGGAATGTCGACGGATCATGCATATAGGAAATATTATGGTTTTCTTCTGTGATGTTTGTTGCTGGGGTGATTAGGTTCACGAATAAAACATAATCATTCATATAGTCTGGCTAGAGCAGTAGTTAGGGCGCGCACCTTCGGTGCATAGGGTTATGAGCTCGAGACTCTCCATTGCCCGTGCTCTTTTTTTTAATTATTCTTTGATGCATTGAATATATATGATACTTAACTATTACCTAATGCTTACGAATAACGATTTTATAATGATTATCCGTAATAAGGCGCAAATGCGTATATACATGAAATAGGGGGAGATCGTCATATACTCCTTATATGAAAACGTGATGAATGAATAAGCAATATGTGCTTACGCGTGTTGCATGAAATAATGATTACAAATGTGTTAAATGCTGGCTGGGTTCAAGGCTCTAACCGTCAACGTTCAGAAGTTACAGCCGCCGAAAAATGCGTTTTAAGGTATTAAGTTTGACCCGATATTTAGCGAGATAATAACACTTCAATACTTCATTTTCGATAACTGGGGAACCGACCGAAATATCTGAAATTTGGCACATTTGTAGAGCTACTTGGCGCACATTTCCTCTAAGTTTACTATAAGTTACAGCTGCTCAAATCACACTTTCATATTTTCTAACGGAAAATTGCCCATAACTTGACCAAACTCTTGAGCGGAATTGTGAAATTTGGCAAACCTGTAGAGCATCGCACTGTCCTTGGTGAACATTTCAAGGCTCTAGCTACCAATGATCTAAAGTTACAGTCGTTAAAAGATGCAAAACGACGGAATAACAGCCACTGTATTTCATCCGATTCACCTATCAACTTCTACAGGAAAATGCATTCCGAAGAAAAGACTCCGCATGGGTCTTTAGATAAAAGTTCTTTCCCACAATATGTCCTTTAAATCCGTTAAAATTTGTGATGGGATGGCATCACTAATATAGCCATAGAGGAATGCATTCTCTCCTCCAGAAATCTCGAAACCAGGTTATGCCACCCTTCCACCGCTCTGGAGGTTCTCCTTGGATTGCACTCCATAGCTACGTTGTGCCTGGAAAGCCACCACCACCTTAAAAATCGGTGCGAAGGGAAGGGGGGGGGGGTATAGTATTGCTGAAGATTTGTATGGAAACCGAGTTCCGCAAGTATGTGTACAGCATTGGGCCTTCGGGAGTCTGGTCACCTTACTCTAAAATGGATTGTGGCGTGGGTGCCGGAATCGTCGATCGCTAAGAATCTCTAAATATTACCGTCTTCCTCATCAAGCGAGCATTTTTCAAGCATGTCTCCTGTATGCTCTCAGGAACATACAAAACAACCAGACTATCGCCTTCTGCTCAGATAGTCAGGCCGCTATCATGGCATTGCAATCGGTGAAGACGACCTTAAGGCCGCGTACACATACAGAGCGACGCCGAGCTTTTCCGGGCCGGGCGATGCGATGCGATGCGATGTGTGCACACTCCTTGCGGTGTCGGGCTGGGCGATGCGATACGATGAGATTTGTTGCGAGATGATGCTTTTTCTTCCACGACAAGAAAACCTGATTTTCGAATGGGATTTTATACCGGCGCTATTTCGTGCGATTTGCTGCTGTATGTACGAAGGTATGATTTCATATCGACTTCGTGGCATGGCGCTTCGGTTGTAGATAAATTGTAGGTAGGTCATGTAATGATGAATGACTGAAAGAGGTAGGTAACCTTTCTGGAAGTGTTAGCTTACGCGTTTCAAAACAATTTTCGGGCGGCATTTGGATTTGGTGTTAATTGTTGTTCAAATATGTTTGAATGGTAGGTAATTTTTGGAAACATGTAGTGCAATAAAACCCAGTTTCTAGCGTACGCGCACTTTTGAGCCTGCCGGCCAAAAAATGGCATCCCCATTTCTCGGAGAAATAGAAACAAAAAAAAATTTTTGAGGTTGTCCGCCCCCAAAATTGTACCCCTGTTTTCTCGGGGAAATACTCGTCCAATCGGCGTGGCAGAAACACTAGGTAAATTTGGGTCGCTGATTCCGAATTTGAGGTCAAAATAAAAAAAAAAAATTTTTTGGGGTTGCCCGCCCCTCAAATTGTACCCCTGTTTTCTCGGGGAAATACTCGTCCAATCGGCGTGGCAGAAACACTAAGGTAAATTTGGGTCGCTGATTCCGAATTCGAGGTCAAAAACAAAAATTTTTATTTTGGGGTTGATCGCCCCCAAAGTTGTACCCCTGTTTTCTCGGGGAAATACTCGTCCAATCGGCGTGGCAGAAGCACTAGGTAAATTTGGGTCGTTGATTCCGAATTTGATGTCAAAAACAAGGAAATTTTTTTAGGGTTGCCCGCATCAAAACGGCACCCCTGTTCCCGTGCAATCTGCGTGGGAAGAAACACTAAAAGAATTATGGACCGCTGATTCCAAATTTGAGGTCAAAAACAGAAAATAAAATTTTGGAGTTGCCCGACCCAAAATGGTACCCCGGTTTTCTTGCCACCGTATGTTCCCACAACTCACTTATCTACCACTACTTTCAATAATTCATTTCAAATACATGCGCAGTCCGAAATGTTCTTACACGTAAGTATACGCAGCAACCCGGGTTGTGCTGCACTGCATATTTCCACAAATGTTATTTCTTTGACCCATTCACAGATTTATACAACAACAACTGCCAAATCCGAATGCCCTTTTTTGGGGGTACGCGTACGCTACGAACTGGGTTGGACAGCACTGTAAATTTCCAAAAAGGCTTTTTAGTAGACCGATCCATTATTACATTACATACATACGGCTATCCATTCATTTAATATGTACAAATCTATAACATTATACAGCATCCGACATGTATGTATGTACATATATATAAATATCCCCAATGGTAATGCAACCCGATCTGCACAAAGCATGCCTCTCATATCGATATCAGCATCAAACAGCACGAAACCAGCCTCTCTATGTACATACATACAATACACCATGCCACTACGAAACCGATCTAAACACAAATCGTATCGTCCATGTCGCTCCCTTCGGCGACAAGGCACCTTACAGCTTCTCAAAGCACGATGATTCGACATAGAAAAGTTCTCCATCTTACAACAACATGCCACTACGAACCCGATCCAAACACAAATCACATCCCCAATGTCGCTGGTAGAAGATTCCGGCCGCCGCAATGCGCATTGCCTCTTCAAAACAGCACGGTGAATCGACATGGAAAAGTTCTCCATCGTACAACCGTACAACTTCGTGCTACTACAAACCCGATCCAAACACAAATCACATCCCCCATGTCGCTGGTAGAAGATTCCGGCCGCCGCAATGCGCATTGCCTCTTCAAAACAGCGCGATGATTCGACATGGAAAAGTTCTCCATCGTACAACCCGACGTCGCATCGCAAGCAGTCTGAATGGTACAGGCAGGTTCGCGCTGGTTCCTATCTAAATGCTAAGAAAATTTTTTTCTTGCGATAGGAAGCTTATCGCATCGCATCGCATCGCCGGCAATGTGAATGGGCTGTCAAGGTTGTTGAAGTATGTGAAGAAGCGTTAAGCCGCCTTGGCACACGACAAAGAATCACCTTACTCTGTGTACCCGGACACAGAAACATAGAGGGTAACGAGATGGCTAACGAACTAGCCAAAATGGGTGCCACTTTTGACAGCTCTCATGCGGCGTGTGTTTGCGTCCCGATGGCAGGTGTTAGTAGTAAGATCTCCACCCACTATATAACGGCTCCTAGCTCCAAATGGCAAAATCTGAGGATTTGCGTTATATCCAGGAAGATGAGGCCCTTCTACAACTGGAAAAGAACGTCTGAGATTCTGAATAAACCGCGTGGAGATATCGCCAAGCGTACTGCTGCTGTTATTACGGGGTACTGGCCATTGGAGCTCCACACTGCCAGGCTGGGCATTCCCTACAACGCGCATTGTCACAGCTGTGGAAATGTAGATGAGAGAGAAGCCCTGATTAACTTTCTGTGTGATTGCCCTGGTTTTTTGAGAACCCGGTATAGGGGCGTTCTATATAGTCAATTTCTAGGAGGCTTGTAGGATGCAGCAAATGTGAAATTAGGAGCGCTGCTGTACTTCCTAAATAGCACTGGCTGATTCAAGGCACCTATCCACTCCTAAATTCAACACATAACCTTCATCATATACACAAGTTGAACTTCATGGAGATTGTGGTTCAAAGCGGCACTTTATGCGCTAATTGGGCTTTTGGCTAGCCTCTGCCTAAGGCACCACTTTTACCAACCAACCGACCAACAATGGTTAAGCTTTATTTCAGGTTTCTTTATTTTAGGACTTTGACTTTAATTATAAAAGATTACCGCTTTTCAGTATATGTAAAACAACATTGATACGAAAACTCTTATGGCGTTTACGTAAAATTCAAACAATTCCGCGAATCCCGAATAGAAAAGCTTATCCCACTCCTCCACTAAATGCAACCAATAATCAAAGCGATGACGGTACATACGAGGATACAAGTATCGAGTGTATTCCGCTAATTAACGAAGCCAAAAGCGAATCCTGCTGAACTCCCATTATACGTACTTGCCTTGTATGCGGTCGCGTTGGCAAGGAGCTTAAGATGGGATTTGTATGCGCCCAGCATAGAGAGGACGACATGTTCGCTATTTAAAAGGGACCTACTTTTAACTGATTACGGAATTATCGAATGCCTGTCCAGTGTCCCGTGCCGTGCCGACGACATTAGCCACGTTCGTTAGCGTATTCTCTCGTGTACAATGCCAGGCGAATAGTCATGTCCCCGGGGTTTGATCCTTGTGTGGCTTCGCTTGCACATATGTTCCAATCATTTGGCCAGTGCTGACATTCGTCCTTATTCCAGAGCGATTATTTAAGTCCTTTGTAAATTTCCTGTGTGCCGAGTGCGGTCGTTACAAATGTAGTTGGCCTTAATTGCAAGGTGACCGCGGCTGTGATGAGGCAAGTAGCTCTTTGTAGTCAACATCATGTAGTGAAGAGAGGTATGGATGATACTTCAAAGTCTGTACGATACGCAATGATTCGCATGCACTTCTGTGCTAATTAACAATTTCACTACGCTCTACACATGTACCTATACGACCTGTGGAACTAGCTGGTGAAAGTTGTTTTATATTGCGGCGAGTTCATTTGTTCCTGGACCGCGGCAAAAAGCGGTGTTCAACTAAATACCTAACCTGGATCCAGGAGATTTTAAATACGAAACCTCAAGTTCGTGATGCGATGCACGACGGAAGGTTGCGGTTCTACTTGAAGAGAGATGTAATTAGTTTATTCCAGTTCGACGTTTTCGGAGCTTCCAGCGCACCGGCCGCCGATACAGATTGCAAACCACGAAGCACGAACCATGAACAAAGAAAGTGTTTGCAAATGGCAGCAATGGTTATCGACTATACTTCTGGCAATTTATTAAGTGCACATGCATCATTCGAGCCGTAAACTAATTACTTTTCCAATTCACGCCAGATTGTTGATTACCAACCTCCTTCCCGGGGTGCTTTCGTTCAATTGGCGCAGAAAAACATCGCAAGACCCCCGAAGACCGACTTGGCTCCACTATGTACTTATACATCAAACATGATTGTACTTACTTTACACACTGCACAAAGCCACCCCATATTCGGTATTCTGTTGTAAGTTTGATTCAGTTTTGTTGCTTCGTATCCAATGGACCAACTGTTTGGCTTTTCTTGGCCTTCCCACCCCCATAACTTGCTAAATTACATTTTACAGTGCAATTAGTGCGCTTGGCCTCACCTTGATCGCCTCTTTGCCACAGGGCAACACCTACTCTATACTTAGGTAATACTACAGCAGAAGAATCTTTTGCATTTCGTAAAGTTATTAGGTGAATTTCTTGAGGTGACATTTTAATTTGTCAATGGTTTTAGATTTTCCATCTTGTGCGAGTGACAGTGTTTCAGATGAAACTTTATTAGGCATTGAAATTAGCGGATGAGAAAGGGAAAATACTATGTAGCAAGCACTTATTGCCGTGGGCATTAGCCATGCATATTAAGAAAAATTTCAAATTAAAGTTTGAGTACACTTTTGAAAAAGAATTTTCGCAATTGAATTTTCTAAAGCTGTGCTGTGAGTATTTCAGGGAATTCAATTAGGTTATTAATAAAATGACAGCCAAAATTTCGTAATGAAATTTAAATAGGACTTCAAAAAAAAATCGCCAGCTGTTTTCTCTGGAAAGATATCAATGAAAATACAAAAATTGCGATAAAGGTCCTGATTTTTTTAAGGCTTTTGGAAAAACAACAGCTAAACAAATTCAGATACTGCTTTCACATTAACCATCTTGTGAAGTGAAAACGATTAATCTAGAACCACGTGTTGGTAAACACTTACAGTCCTTTTTGAAATTAGCAAGAATTGATACAAGTCGCGAAGCTTTTCTTAGGAAATATCTGAGCAATGAAGATGTAATTGCTTTGAAAAATATATTTCGGTTATCTGGCACGTGGATTCTATTAAGAATACGTTTAATGAATGAAATAATTTTTGAAAATATACCAACATGATGACTTTCATGTAAATTTTTGTAAATTTGTGGAACTGGTGTTGAATGAAGTATTTTGGAAACGAAAACATTTATTTTCCCAATCGCCACATACAAATGCCGTACACAGACGGTGAATCCATGCATTCCCCATTCTGCCAAACTTCTTATAAAACGAGACCGAGGCTAATTTCGGGCGCGGCCGAAATTTGGATACCCTTCACTCCCCACGGGCTTCAAGTTTTTTTTCGGGCGTACCTATGACTTGTGTTTAATCCTCCCCCTCCGTTCTTTTCCTTCCGTTTTTTGGTGCCTATAAAACAATATTTGTGTGGGGTTTGGTATAGGAATAAGTGGGCAAATAAATATATTTACTCAGAAAATTTTATTGGGGGATGCGGGAGCATAGTACGATTCCATTTGTTTTGACCTTTTTGTTGTTTTGATGAAGACACATTAGTTCAAGGTTTTGTGAAATTAGTGTATAAAATGTTTCTTAGAAGAACCAAAAAAGGGGGATTGTATGGTAGTCCCATGACCCCATGGTCCGATTTAATCAATTCTTAGATATGTTTTGTGTCCTCAAGAGAAACAGGTTTGTGTGTAATTTAGTTGAAATTGGTGGAAAAATAAAAAAGTTTTTCTTAAGAGAACCTAATTTAGGGGGTTAGGTTTGTATGGCAGCCGCATGACCCCATCGTCCGATTTTAGCGATTCAAACATACAAACTGCATGCAGTGAAAAGAAGCATGTGTGCAAAATTTCAGCTCAATAGCTTTTAAACTGGCCGAGTAAAACGCGTAGCAACAGACGGACAGACAGACAGACGGACATCCCTCAATCGATTCATCTCGTCATGCTGATCATATATATACATATTTTATATGGTCGAAGATGCTTCCTTCAATGCGCTACAAACTTCATGACAAAGTTAATATACCCTTTACTCTACGAGTGAAGGGTATAAAAATGACCATCTGGGCAAGTTATCATATTTTTATGAGGAATTTAAATTCTTATTTATTGCTTATAAAATATATGTACAAAAAATATTCACTATGCATTAAAATTCTAAAAAATACCGGCGTACAGAGGGCTGCGCCCGCAATACGAGGGTTTTTTAGAATTTTGATGCATAGTGAATATTTTTTGTATATATATTTTATTTTTTATTTTATAAGCAATAGATAAGAATTGTGCACAGCATTAATGGAATGCTTCCTGTAAATCTATTTTTGGATTGGTCTAAATAAACGCGTTCATTCTGTTCCACCTTTCCAATCCAAAAATAGATTTATTATTTACTAGGGATGTCAAAAACCGGCCCATAACCCGGTTTTCGGGTTTTTCGGTTTTTCGCAAAGTCGGTTAGACCGTCCGGTTTTAACCGGGCTCAAAGTACCGGTTTTCGCACTGAAACAAAAGACGTCGTAAATAGCATATGTAAAGCTACTTCAATTTAACGAAAAACTACATTAAAAAACCTCCAAAACAGTAGTTCGTTACGCCAATGAAACTAGTTTCGTTAAAATTTCTAGTACGAAAACATTTCTTACTTTATATGAAAACTTTCGTTGGTATTGCGTTAATTAATTCGTATGATTGACGATTTGATTTCTTTAAATTGAAGAACATTATACTTCACTGAACGAAAAAAGGACGTAAATACAATGAAAAAGTTCATTGTATATATGAAACATTCATTATTTTCATTTTTTATTATGTTCATTGCTGCTATGTATTGATGTACATAGAAAATATGAATTGAACCTTTTTTTTTTATTAAAAAAAAAACTGACGCAGTCCATTATTGAAAACCTAGCTCTATAAGTGTTGACGACATTTATTTTACAGCTGCTCTGCTCTGAAAAGCATCATAACTGACCTACACCTACGGTGGGATTCGATCCCGGGACCCTATGATTTGAAGACCTGCACCCTACCTACTACACCAACCAGACTATACGTGCTGAAGGTTTCTAAGATCCACGTAATGTATTTGTCAGAGCTAAGAAAAGCTTTCATTAATGTTATGAACAATTCGTTAATATCGATATCATAAAAAATATACGTATCGTTGAACCAGGAAAACTTCCTGAATGTAAGGTAAAGATTCTTCAACATATTCCTCAATTTTAACGAAATTTTACATTAAATTTACAACAAGGAAAATAATCATTAATTTTATGAAAGAAGTTTTTATTAACCTAATAAACGAATATTTTCTTCATGTCAAGGTAAATATTCGTGATATTGACGAACAAAATATAAACGAATCAGATTTCTTTAATGTGACGAAATGTGGCGTAAACCTTTATGAACGTCTACCTAATCATAACGAATAATTACGTTATGGCAATGAAAATAAGTCAACGAATGTGATTCGTGGATAATAGGAAAGATAATTTTTTCAGTGCGGTTAACCGGTTTTTCATTGAATTGCTTAGAATTTTAGCAAAATAATGCATACTCACTCGTTAAGCTGATGTTCGTATAGAAATCTGACTGTGTAATGGAGCCCTAAAAGAGAAACATGTTGAACAAAAAAGATAATCAAATAAAATTGTCAGAAGTATTCATAATGTTTCAAAATTAGTTAACTGAGTTTTATTGCTAGACAATGTATATAGTGCAGTCAAAATATCCCATTTCAGGCCTCCAAATAGAAAAAAATAGAGTAAGGCTATTTTTTGTGTTTGTTTCCTGTTTCAAGGACCTTCAACGGAATTATTCGAGATTAAATCGAAAATTATTGAGTTTTCCGTGTATCTTTCCAAAGCCATAACTACGAGACTAATCCAAGTTGTCACTACGTTTCTCACTTTTCCGAATCTATGATAGGTTAAGATTCTACCATTAAATTTGCTAAGAAAAAAATTATCGGAAAGCTCTGAAAAAGGACATTAAAGGACACTAATTACAAACCTTGATTGAAAGTGAGCATGCGGGGTGTCATGTCAAAGAGAACGTCGAGTGCATTGCATATCTGGTGTTTGTCTCCTGTTTCAAGGACACTAAATGGAAAAGTTCGGACTAAAACAAAAAATTACGGCTTTGGAAAGATACATATACGATAAACATGAAAATTTTCCATTGGATCCCAATTTTCTTCTGTGAGGGTCCTTGAAACAAGTAATAAACTCCAGATATGGAATGTACTCGACGTCCTCTTTGATATGACACCCCGCATGCCCGCGTTCGATCAAGGTTTGTAATTAGTGTCCTTTTCCGATCATTTTTTTCGTAGTAAGTTTAATGGTAGAATCCTTAGCTATTATTGATTCGGAAAAGTGAGAAACGTAGTGACACTTTGAATTACTCTCGTAATTAGGGCATCGGTAAGATACACGGGAAACACAATAATTCTCCATTTAATCTCGATTTATTCCGTTGAGGGTCCTTAGATTCCTGGGAGCCCACTGATTCAAAAACCACAAGAATTAACCTTACTCAATTTTTTTCTATTTAAAATGCTAATATGACTGCACTATGATGTAGATGTTGAAGTCTTTGTGGACACGACGGATGTTGAAGTGGACGCGGATATCGATGTGGACGCGGACGTCGTAGCAACTGCCGATTCGTCTTCCTATAACAATGAACTCTAAATGCACTGATCTGATACACATATACATTCACGACGCACAAAAGATACACGTGTGGACGTGTGACACGCAACGTAAACAATATCTGCCTTGGAAAGGAAAAATGCAAGGAGCGGTAGTTTGACGAAGCGATGGTTCTTGGAATAATAGCACTAAAGAGAGTATTCGGAAATACGAAATTTTTCATAGAAGACAAGCAACAGAATTACAGACTGACAAATCAAGAAAATATAAAAATTTTATGAATTTGGAAAGTTTTTTTTTCGGTTTTAACCGGATGGGCAAACAACCGTCCGGATGAAAAAACCGGTTAACCGTTTTGAAAGTACCGGTTTTCGGACAAACCGTCCGGTTTTTGACATCCCTACTATTTACCCAGTTTGTATAAAAGTAGGTACTCCAAGGCAAATCTACAGGCATTTTTCGATTTAAGATTTCTGATGGCCTTTGAGCAAAAAGAAACTCAGGCAAACGTAAGGCCGGGTTGGCTTTATATATGAACTGAATTATTGGCTGTAAAACTACTGTTACTGTTTTTTTAATCAAGGAAAAGCAACTTATATGAAATGATTCCATTGTGTCCCCTGACATAAGAGCCCATGCAAGCTTTCCTATGAGTATTGAACAAGTATACTTTTGCAGCTATTCAGGGACACCCTGTTAACTTGGTCCTACAAACTTCAAAAATATTTGTGGCCAGCACTATTACCATTCTATGCATATCCACCAAATTTCATGTTCATTGTTTCATCAAGTTAAAAGATATGCATTGAAGAAATGCTTAAGAGGCTTCCCTTGCATTGTGAAAGGCCCTTACTAAATACTAACTTGGCTATATTTCCGGTGTGGATACAGATATTCGAATGAAAATTCGTAGACATATTCCCTATGTAATTTTCTAAAAATTCCTAGCAGAATTTTTATATTTGGAAACCTAAAAGGGGCTACACACGATCAAATTAAAATTTTACAAATTTACTGTTATTTACTTTTTCTTAGCAAAAGTCAACAGTCTTAATATTTAACGTATATAAAGCCATACTGACCAATCTTTGTGTAAAGTTTCATATCGATCCCTATAACGGTTTAGACAAACGGAGGTCGAAAAGGAAGTTTAACTTTGAACGCCAATAACTTTTTTACCGTTACTCGGAACTGGAAAATTTTAACTGGTGTGATATCTACTCGTTTAGTTCTTTGATTTAAATACCCATATGTCAATCTCCGATAAAAACTAAAAAAGTCGACTTTTTTCAAACGTTCGGGACACCCTGTTATCTTCTTCCTACCAACTTCTAAGGTATTTGTGACAAAGACTGTAGCCATTCTACACATTCCTACCAAATTTCATGACAATCGGTTGAGCCGTTCGCGAGTTATTTAGTGAACAGACGGACGGACAGACAAAATCGATTTCATAAGGGTTTTTTGAAAATAAAAATTTTCTAAAAAACCCTTAAAACCCTCGTATTGCGGGCGCAGCCCTCTGTACGCCGGTATTTTTACATAATATGGACATTGCGAAAAGTCTACCAAATGTCAACATTTTCATTTCATTTCATAGTTATTGACAATTTAGGATTAGAAAACACAAAAGTGCGAATTACGCAGCTGTAACTCCCGGCACAGATAGGTAGAACCTTCAAATTTGGAGGAAATGTGGCGACGGTACTGTATGTCTGACATCCGCAAAAATGTGGATAAAAATTGCCTTTAGTTGTAATATAGGAAAAACGGATTGCGGGAAAACCATATTTGCGAAGCACGGTTATAATTCCATGAAATTTTCCTTCCACAAGCATCTTTCACTTGATCAGCACTGGAGCAAAAAATTTTCAAAGGGTCCTAGATCCTCGCAATTATTTACGTCACAACTCTTTTGGTTGCGCACAGTACGTTCTCCATCATTGCATATTTTATGGATACCTGCATTTCATCGTTTTTGACATACCACGTTAGTTCTAACACAAGTATGTAGTTCTATAAATTACAAGTGTGCCAATTCAGAAAGATCGCTCAAAGTGTCTAAAAGTACGTTGTCCTCGACGCGGCCGCAGCGACGCTAGCGACTTCAGCGGCTCTAGAGCAAGTTCCCTACCCCAAGCAGGGTCAAACGACGACTGTGGATAGCGTGCGCTACAGAGTCATGCTTAACGAATTTTTTCTTCCTAAATTGGATGAACTAGGACGGGAGAACATGTGGTTCCAACAGGACGGTGTAACCGCGCACACTGCTCGAGACACAATCAATATTCTGAAGGAAACATTTCCGGGTCGGTTAATCTCTCGGTGATTTGCACTGGCTGGCCAGATCACCCGATTTAACTGTTCTAGACTTCTTTTCATAGGGTTTTTTGAAGTCGCGGGCTTACGTCAACAAGCTTCACACTCTTGAAGCCCTTAAGGAGAATATTCGCCAGGAATGCGAAAACCTGTTGCCCAATATTCTGGGAAGAGTGATGGAAAATGCCATAAAACGGGCCCGTGTGGTAGTCAACTGTGGCGGCAGCCACTTGGCCGATATCATTTTTGCGACTTCATTAAGGAATTAAATAAACGTGTTTCATAAGCAAAACCGAAGTTTTTTTTTTATTAAGAAAAATACAGCAAAAGAACATCGGATGATTACTTTTGGCCCACCTTGTATATTATTATTATGAATTACATAAAATACTTAGTATAATTTTTGTTCAATATCAAATTTTTTTTTAATAAATTCTTTCCATTTAACAGAAGAATATTTTCATTGGGTAAAAATGTTATTTCAAGTTGGAAATTTTTTATTTTTTTTATTTGAGGTGGAGATTTTTTCATTTGGGATAAGGTTTAATTCAATTGGGAAATGCTATAATACACCTCTAATGTGTAAATGTCAAATTGCAACGTCTAGGGAAAAAGTACTTCCATTGTCTCTTTTGGGCTCGGTCGTAAAGATGTGTAACATTCGTGTACAGGGTTGGATACGATATCCCCAGTCACAAAATCCCCAAACCAAAATCCCCAAATCAAAATCCCCGAAATCAAAATACCCAAAACCAAAATCCCCAAACGAAACTCCCTATTCCCCATTTGAGGTGTGATCTTAGAACGCGGCTATTGTAGATGGTAAATGATAGATGTTAAATGGCAGATGATAAATCTCTCTCGATTACCGTAACTCCTAGTGGAGCATGGTGCGTTGATGACTACCGTGTGTAGTCCATCAACGTTACAAAGACAACTGAATTCGGAGTGTGATACGGTTGTCAGCCATACCACTTCCTAGTCGCATTGTTAGTTTATTATTCTACGATAAGAATATTTCTTATCATCTTATTCTGAATAACAAACTTGCGACGAGTCGTGCCGAGTTTGGAAACTCGTTTCTCTATGAGTGTCTATTTCACAGAGTGGCGACCGAACGATCACGGCCACAGAGCACGACTCAGGTGATAAATGGTAAATGGTTGGTGGTTAATGGTAGACGAATGGTAGCTTGTAAATGGTTGATGACAGACGGTAAATGGTAGATTGTAAATTGCAAATGGTGGGTGGTAAATAGCAAATAGTAGATGGTAAATGGTAGAAAATAAATGGTAGGTGCTTTAGACTATTGTAATTGAATAGTCCTACTATGCAATAAAAAATCACCGTCGTGGACTGATATATATACTAATCAACGGCAAACTCTTTGAAGTAACACAGAACAACAGCAGATAATGTGGGAGGGTGTAATAACGTCAAGCGAATTAATGTCAATTGACACTATTTCCCACCCAAATGCGAAATAATGTCAATTGACATTAATTCGTTTTTGAAAACGAAGTACCTACTGTCAACTACTAAAGCGAAATAAAGTCAATTCTTGATATTGGCTTGTGAATCAGTTGGGTTTGAAAATACGGTTATATATTTTGTGGATAACAGCTAATTCGGCACTTTATATCCAGTTTTTTCGGGTTATTGGCATTGTTTCCATTAGATTTCCGCTTTACTTAATACGACCCGAAGAAGTCCAATACGGACAAGGACCTTGTTTTGTCTTTCTGG
This sequence comes from Microchrysa polita, assembly GCA_949715475.1. NCBI lineage: Eukaryota > Metazoa > Arthropoda > Insecta > Diptera > Stratiomyidae > Microchrysa > Microchrysa polita. The sequence goes on along the minus strand of OX454415.1, from coordinate 43,000,374 downwards.
GCTCATTATCAAAGTAAAACAGAGATATTTAAGTGTTATTGCAAGAAAATGTTATTCAATGTTGTTGTTTTGTCGGAATCGATGCTTTTCTTCGAGCTTTCGAGGCGAAACAACACTCACATCGAAGTAAAACAGAGATCCAATAGATTTCCGCTGATTTAAAGCGGAAATCCATAGGAACCTAAGAAGTCCAATGAAGACAAGTGCATTGTTTCGGTTCGGTTCCTTCAAGCAGATTTCCACTTTAGTTTTCATGAACCCAGGAATCATATCAACTAAAGCGAAAATTTTATTCGGAAATTTCAGAGCTTATAAAATAAAAGCTTCATTTCGTGATGTGCTAACAAAATATATTTAATATATGCCTATCTACTGGGATGGAACATTGTTTTTTTCAAAAGCGAATTAATATCAACTGATTTTATTTCCCTTTGGCAAAAGGAATTAATGTCAATTGCCATTATTTCCTTTTTCCGACGAAATAACGTCAATTGACATTAATTCGCTTGACGTTATTGCACCCCCCGATAATGTGCAGGCGATTAAATATGCAATCGATTCCAACAATAAGCCAATCAAGTTTTCCGCGAATATTCGTTTGGATGAGGACTTGTCTTGACGATGTTAAAGAAAACCTATTATGTTTAGAACGATATATGCAATGGACTCGAATATTTTGTTTGTGCTAATCAAAAAATAAGTTAGTATCGATTTACGTCCCTCCTAGTGCCATTTACCATCTATACCATTTAACACCTTCCATCTACCATCAACCATTTACAGTCTTTCATCCATCAACCATTTACCATCTACATTTTTACTACCATCCATCTACCATTTACCATCATATTTCGGGTGTTAGGGGATTTTATGATTGGGGATTTTGTATCTGGGTATTTTGTATATGGGTATTATGATTATGGGGATTTTGAATATGGGGATTTTGATTTTGGGGATTTTTCTACGTTTGGGGATTTTGTGATTGGGGATTTCGTATGATCCCCTCGTATACATACACTGCGTTTCACTTGAATAGCACACTCAATACATTAAATTTATTTTCTTAATATCTTAAAAAAAAAAATGAAAACAACAGATATTTTGTATTTTTTATTTGTCATTTGATTAATTAACTTTAATTTGAAATAAAAAGAATTCGAATTTTTCCAACATGTAATCTTAGAAAAAAAAAATTTTGAAACACCAATTAAAAACACATAAATTCTGTTTCACTTGAATAGCACACTTTTTTTAAAACTTATTTTAATTAACTTTTTATGCAGTGAGGATAACTTATTATTGTTCAGAATACAAGTTGAGATCAATTTGAATTAAAATCAGCAATTTTAGTAATGGGTTGAGCCTCCCCCGATTGAAATAACCTCCTAGATCCTATTAGGCAAAGAATCGTACACAATTTTGATGTAAGCAAGGGATATTGTAGCCCATGATTGCTGAATGGCTTCAATTAGTCCAGTCTTTGTTGAAAACTGTTTACCAGACTCATAAACTTTTCTGACCAGCCATCCCCAAACATTTTCTATTATGTTTAAATCCGGCGAGTATGGTGGCCAGTTCAAAAGAGTAACATTTTTGGACTCGATAAACTACTTTACGGCACGGGCAGTATGTATTGGTGCATATTCGTGTTGGAAAGCTCACGGCAATGGTCCAAAGACACTTTCGAATGTCGCAAAAGCCTTTTCTAAAACACCTCGATACGACTAGGCATTCATAGTGGTGTCTAAGAATTGGAGTTCGCAAGTGTCGTAGTAGGAAATGGCTCCCCGAACCATAACGCCGCCAACTCGACTGTGCAAACGATCCAACTGGTGAGTCTCCTTCCTTAAATCATAAAAATAACAGTTATATCCGTCGGGCCCTTCCAAATTAAATTTCTTCTCATCAGAAAAAACAACGCGATACCACTCTTTGGTCCATGACATGTTGGTACGACAAAAAGTCAACCGAGCTTGTTTACGAGCGGGGTTAAGTGGTGTTTTTTTTTTTTTAATTTTAGACGCTTAAGGTGTTTAGCTTTTGAATTAGCACGCCATACAGTTGTTTTACTCGCACTGAGACCAACTTTTAACCGAATTTTGTCCACAGAAACATGTGAATTCGATGCTTCACGCAAAATAGATCGCTTATCTGCATTAGAGAGTACACTGCTTACTTGACCTTTCATATTTTTCACCATTTTTAATAAAATTTTAAATCACGTTTCTGCTTTTTTCAATTTTTTTTCGATATTTTAGTTACTGAAAGGTCACAATCCCTGTAGGTTTTTATTTTAACTTGTTCTTCGCTTGTTAAGGCTTTACCACGACCCAAAATTTTTTAAAATCAACGAATCGTATTTAAAATACTTAAAACGACTATAGATTGTGATATTGTGACCCTGTGAAGCTTAAACCCAACTGTGCTATTCTAGTGAAACAAAAAATCTGCTCTCTTTTGAAGCAAATTGGCGAAAAAAAGGTAACGGTAAACTTCGAGAGCACAATTTTCCTTTCAGGGAGCCCACACAAACAAGACAAAAAAACTATTAGCAAATTGATAAGAATATTGATATATAAGCAAATTACAATGAAAAAAACGGAATGTGCTATTCAAGTGAAATGCAGTGTATCTGACACAATCGAATATCAAGCGTGTTTTTTTGTAAAAAAGGTGTAGATTGGGTATATAAGCACAAAAAAACGATTTCGGTTAAAAGCTGTTTAGATCTATTGCACCAACCATGAACTTGTAAAAGGCTGAAGTTTCAAAGTTGTGATAAATAAATAACTAGTAAATTAACATGTCTTACAAAAACAACAAAGAAAATTGCGGTCAGTTTATCGTAAGATTCAACCTTCAACCCGTAACATTTAACCAATGGTTTTGGTATTAGCTCATGCTTAGAGCGCCTCTGGTTGTCACATCTGTAACAATTCTTCCGGGTTAACTTTGGTCAGAGTACGTACCCCCGATACATTACTGGGTTTATCTGGGTTATGTTGTTATTGTAACCCCATGTAGTTACCCTAAACTAACCTACACCAGAGCACAATAAAACACGCCTATTATTAGCGTAGGCTTTAAAAGCGCTCTCAAACATTCGAAGTTGCCCTCAGGCAACATTGGGGTCGAATGGGGAAGACACGCCAACACAGTGTTATTTACTTTGAACCATCTGTGAACAAACTATCTTCTGGGATCTACGGTCCGCAAATGTTTGACAACCGCTGGGTAGAAATGTAGCATGGTATCTACCCAAAATATGGTTTCATCTTATGTAGGACTGTTTAACGTGAGGAAAGTTTAGCGTCTTAGCCCAATCCGTACTCCACGGGAAAAGTTATGCGTGTTATGATGATCAGATCAGAAGAAGGTTAATATAATAAAGAAAAACGGAAAAGTGCCCTTTATTACCTTTTTATACCCTTCACTCGTAGAGTAAAGGGTATATTAACTTTGTCATGAAGTTTGTAACGCATTGAAGGAAGCATCTCCGACCATATAAAATATGTATATATATGATCAGCATGACGAGCTGAGTCGATTGGGCGATGTCCGTCTGTCTGTCTGTCCGTCTGTCCGTCTGTTGCTACGCGTTTTACTCGGCCAGTTTAAAAGCTATCGAGCTGAAATTTTGCACACATGTTTCTTTTTATTGCAGGCAGTTTGTATGTTTGAATTGCTAAAATCGGACCGTGGGGTCATGGGGCTGCCATACAAACCTGACCCCGCCAATTTGGTTTTTCTAGGAAAAACTTTTTCATGTGTTTACTAATTTCAACGAAATTTCACACAAATGTGTTTCTATTGATAACACAAAACATATGTAAGAATGGATCAAATCGGACCATGGGGTCATGGGGCTGCCATACAAACCTAACCCCCCAAATTAGGTTCTTCTAAGAAAAACTTTTTCATTTGTGCACCAATTTGAACCAAATTTCACACAAATGTGTTTCTATTGATGCAACAAAATATATGTAAGAATAAATGGAATCAGACTGTGGGGTCATGGGGCTGTCATACAAACCCAGCCCCCAAATTGAGTTTTTCTAAGAAAATTTTTTTTATTTCTCCACCAATTTCAATCAAACCTCATAAAAGTGCATTTCATTTGATGCCACAAGACATGTGTAAAAATGAATGTAATCGGACAATGGGGTCATGGGGCTATCATACAAAGCCAACCCCCTAAATTGAGTTCTTCTACGAACAACTTTTTAATTTGTGCACCACTTTCAACCAAAACTCGTAAAAGTGCACTTCAATTGATGCCATAAATAATCGGACTATGGAGTCATGGGGCTACCATACAAGCCCAACCTCCCCATTTTGGATCTTTTAAGAAACATTTTTTCTACACCAATTTCAATGCGTCTTTATCAAAAAAAAAAAAAAAGTAAAACAAATGGAATCGTACTATGGGGCCATGCTCCCGCATCCCCCCAATAAAGTTTTCTGAGATATTTTTTTTTTATTTTACCACTTATTCCAACCAAACCTCACACAAATATTGTTTTATCGACGCCACAGAATTTGTCAGTATCAAATATTATGCGAAAACAGAAGGAAAAGAATGGGGAAGGATTAAATACAAGTGTTAGGTTTGCCCCAAAAAACTTTTAGCCCGAGGAGAGTGAAGGGTATTCAAATTTCGGCCGCGCCCGAAATTAGCCTCGGTCTCGTTTACTTGTATGTTACGGTTCACCACATTACAATAAGGTCAAGCATTGTAAGAGTCCAGACATAAATTGAACAAACCACAGGTCAAATACATAATCGTGATTTTTTATTAGTTTTTCATAAATAATGGTAAAATATATTACCATCCTGTAACACTAAATCGCCACAATAAGTTATTGCATCCTTCGGCATAATATTAAATCAAACAGGAATCACACTTAATCTCACTCCATATATATTCACTGACAACTCCAATATTTTATTAGCCTTACGCTCGCCGCCCTGTTCTCTGGGCAAACTTATTGCATCGATAAGCATAATTGCAGAACGAATCATATCCTTAAATAATGTGCCAAATTGTCCTAATAAATTTCAAGCAACACGTGCAACACTGCTTTCGCAGGCTCACAGGCAACCCCTGTGTATTTATATTGTGCATACGCACCCAGAGCATACAATATCGGAATAACAGGAAAATGAAAAAAATATCGAAGAAAAAGGAGTCGGATGTACATGACGAATTGATGCGTGGATAAAGTATCCTCCGAATATGTATATGGATGATGCCATCTCGGGATTTGTCATATTTTTCTCTCGTTTCCGTATAATATTTGAATATGTACGATGTACGAGCATATCCCAAGGGTGAGATAAGTGCACACGCGTAACAGAGTGTAGATGTTGAGAAAACGGGGATGGATGATAAATGCGAAAAAATATTCGTGTGTAGGAAGAGGTGAATCGAACTTTGACAATGAAAAATTTCGCGTAATTTAATTTTTAATGAATTTTAAATTTTTTTGCATAAATATGGTTGGAGGGAGTGGGATTCTTAGAACACTTTTGAACCGAGGGTTGTTACTTTATATTTTGCATATAATGCTAAGATTTTAGACTGTAGCGTTTCTTGGTAATTCTTCTGAATTTGACTAAAAAGTGTATTCGAAAATTACTTTTTAGCATTATTATAATTTTCATGGACAGAAAATTGTTGATACTGTTTTTTATTGGTTCAGCTGTCGTATCCACAGGCAAGAAAGTAAAAACTTTCCCTCTATCCAGAATGAAATATGTATAATTCCGTATTCGAAAAATAAATGAGATCCATACAGCTAATGTATGTACGCTTTCACGGAAATTACCAAATCCTCTAAAAATGTTCTGCTTACTTCTTCCCTATAACATCCACCTCATGGGTATTGAAAAATCTTAAAAAATAAAGGGTGATCTATCGGTAACGATAAGTTCAAAATTTGAATTTTAAACAAGGGTGTTTTCCGGCGGAATTAGATTGAATTTCATCAAGACAGTTAAACAAATCAAATGCATCGAATCAATCCCAAATCAGCCCCTAAATGGCCGATTATCCCCGGGGCTAGAAATAGAGAGAAAAAGAAATGAAAGAAAGGTGAAACGAAGTATGAAAAAAATTACCACCCCTTCGGCATGTCACATTTTACGTTCATCGTTCAACCCCCGCGTTTTAAACAAACGTTTTTGTACCGCACGATTTAGGCTGAATTTGGCTTATCAACATTTTTCATAACGTTCCGGTTTTAATAGAAGAGTGAAATTTGTTGATGGGGTGGAAGAGGTAATAGGAAAAATGTAAAAGGACATTGAGTGTATTGTGCAAATAGGGATTAGAAGGAACTGCTTGGTGTATTGTAAAGCCGGTGTAATTTTTATTCAGTCTGTGATCAATTTTGCTGAATAAATGATGGGTTAGAGACGAAGAGTTTGTGTGACGAAGGGATGGTACATTTCAAGCCTATTAAAAGAAGGACCTGAATGTGCAACCCCAGATAGCAAATGATTCGAAAGAATTCTGAGACAAGCATGTCCCATGAGGAATAAACATGAAATTTAATATTAGATTCGTGTGTTTCAGAGTATGAAACACTTGTGAGTGTGAAGCAGGATTAGGGAGCTGCATTTTATATTGTCTGTCAGAGTATAATTGCTGCATTTCACGAAGTTTAGTTTTATTTATGAAAATTTTATATTGGAGATAATTCCTAGGAGGTATAAGCCCTTAATTGCAGTCAAAAGAAGCAGAGACTAATAAACGAGAAGTGCATGTTAGTTTCACTGTAATACCACTGTAGTTTGTGTTGTAATGAATAATAATTTAACAAAACATTTAATAACCCACTGTAATATCACTAATAATCAAAACCACCTTCACTAGAAGCCGGGAAGCAGCAATACATGCACACAAAACGAGCCTATGAACATGTCGTATATACGTTGCACGATGCACTAACACAAGCACAGCGCATGTAAAAAAACCGTGTCTGCTCTGATAAAAATCGCGAAAACATGTGGAAAATTCACTTTTTGTCGGGATTTTGTTCTTTCACTGCATTCTAGACACTTTAATTCACGACACATTCCACTTTTCGCGACGAAAATCGACCGGGAACCAATACTTTTCGTGTAAAGTTTGTCGCGACCCAACCCGATTTGCCTTTACCGCAATGTAAATTTTCGATCTGAACAGGCCTATGATTTGGCGCTTAAGTATATGAACGTGTTCTGCTTCCGGGCTTTGTATAAAGATGGTTTTGCTAATAATAATATAATTTTATACCCGACTGTATTATGATTGTCAAAGAGGATTATGTCAAATAAAGGGCAGTTATAGAAGAACTCTTGCCTAGCTTTTGGTTTGAAAGCTAAATGAGAAAGAAGAAGAAGAAGAAGAACTCTTGCGTATATAACTCATCATTACATGGCGCAGCCGTATCGATTCAGAAAAAGTAAAGTTAAAGGTAAAATTCGTTCGAAATATTGTTGAACGCGTATTATATTGTGGCTAACAAGCACAGTATTTGTGATCCGGATGACGGATGCAACTATTAAAACCGAACCTGAACAGATTTTGGACGGCAGTCAATACAGCGGAATGGAGTTCCACGCGCCAGCGCCCATGCGGTTTTCCGGTAATTTGGCCGAGAATTGGCGCAGGTTTTCTGAACGTTTTCAGATTTTCATGGAGGCGTCAAAAAAGGACAAGGAGGACCCTAAATTGAAAACTGCGATGCTGCTTAACCTACTTGGCGGATGACGAAAAACGTGATTTTAGTAAAGTTTTCAAGGCTTTTGAAAACTATTGTAATCCACGAAAAAATATCATCTACCAGCGGTATATTTTTTACTCACGCAAGCAAAAGGCCGGCGAAGAGTTTGACGTATTTCTAGGCGACGTTCAAAAAATGATTAAATTGTGTGATTTCGAGAATCAAACCGACTCGATCCTCAGGGATATCATAATCCTCGGTTTAGATGACCAAATGCTGCAAGAACGATTGCTACGTTTGAAGGACGAAGAGCTTACATTAGAAAAAGTTGTTGAAAATTGCCGTGTTGCAGAAGCGTCAGATATCGGAAGTACAAAAAAGTATTCATGTAAGTGAAATTAAACATCATCCCAAATATCGTAAAAATTTTAAAGAAACAAATTTTAGTAAAAACAAATGTACAAAATGTAATGGAGAACATAATTTCAAACAAAAATGTCCTGCGAAAGGTAAATTGTGTTTCAAGTGTGGGAAGCATGACCATTTTTCCTCGGTTTGTAGAACTAAAAAGATAAAAGAAATTAAGGTGTCACATAATGATAAAAGTTGGGATAATTTGTTTGTTGAACCGATTTCAATTCATGTCGTAGAGAAAGGCGTAAGTAGTAATTTGACTAAAGGCGAGTGTTGGTACGAATATGTAAACATTAATGAAGAAATTATTAAAATGAAGCTGGACACAGGGGCAGAAATCAATGTTATTTCCTTGGCATTAATCGTGAAGTTAAATTTAAAAAATAAAATGGAAAAGAGTTCGGTAGTTTTAGAAACCTATGGGGGTTTTAAAGTGAAGGCTGTTGGTATTGTCAGGTTACCTTTAGTGATAAAGAATCAAAAATCAATCCATGTTTTCGTTGTCACGAACAGTAATACCAGTCCAATTCTAGGTATTGCATCCTGTAAGGAATTAGGATTGATGAAACGAATCGATTCTTTAGTAGAAAATGGTATAACCAAAGAAGAGTTTTTGAAGATGAACTCGGATGTGTTTTTGCCGGGAGGGAAATTTCCTAACAAAATCAAAATTAAAGTAAAAGAAGATGCTAAACCAGTATCATATCCACCGAGTAGGATTCCATTAAAACTTAAGGAAAAAGTAAGGGCAAAGTTAGAAGACATGATTAAAGGGGATATCGTCGAAAAGGTGGATGAACCAGATGAATGGGTTAATAAAATGGTGGTAGTACACAAAAAGAACGGAGACGTTCGAATATGTTTAAATCCGCAGGAATTAAATAAGAATATTATAAAGAATTACTTCGAAATACCTTCGCTAGAAGATATACGCAGTAAGGTTGATGGATATAACTTTTTTACCGTATTGGATTTACGTGAAGGGTTTTGGCAACTTGAATTGGATGAGGATTCAGCTAATCTGTGTACATTTAGTACTCCATTTGGCTGTTTTAGATTCAAGCGTTTGCCATTTGGAATAAATATCGCTGCGGAAGAGTTTCAAAAAATGAACTCTAAATAGTTTGGTCTGTTGCCTGGAGTCAGGCGCGCACAGAGGGTGGGGCAAAAGGGGCAATTTGCCCCGGGCTCCGCGTTGGAGAGGGCCCCGCAGGGATAGTGGTCTCGTAGTGCGCATACGTCTGCGTTGTTTTACGTTATTCAAAGCATTTCTAGGACCTTATAGGATTTCCCTTCACCTACTTTTTTCAATTAAAATTGCTAAATCTAAAATTGGCACTGATCTTGATATATTTTAGGTGTTGAGATCAACAGCACACTCTGCCGAAATTTATCTAATTAATCGGTATTGTCTTAAAATCTGAGTGTCCTCGAACTATGTGTGTTTTCTAGAGAAAGTGTTAACCAAGAATCTGAAAACGATGGATCCCCTTTAAATGACTATTTCTTATTTAGTTTCCATAAACTTATATTTATTCAAGTCTCTCTCTGATTGTTGTTAACTCATTGTAGTCTTATCTGTAACTATGCTCGCGAACTAGCAAAATTTCTCAACGTTTTCTACTGGTTTGGTTTTAGACTTTTGTTCTCCTATGGATCAGTGCACACAGTAACGTTTATGAAGAGACGAGAATTTCGATTTTTGCAATGCCATCAGCAGTGACGGAACAACTTCAATCTGGGCCCTTTCGCCAACTTCTTGAGTGGGCCCCCTACACTGAGAAAAAAAGTAGAGTGAAATCAATCGAAGGTCAATCTTGAAGGTCGATCCACACTTTTCAGTCATCAGTCACAATCACTTTCCATACAAGTTAATTGATTGACTGACAATCTGTCAATTTCTATGAGAAATTACTGTGACTGCGACTGATGACTAAAAAGTGTGGATCGATCTTAAACCAAGTACTTTGAAACATGATTTTGACTTTACAGTTTTTCTACTAAAATTAAGAACATCGTACTTAAAATAACTTTGCTAAGAGCTACTTTGACTCTGTGCATTCTTACATGGAAAATAGCGTTCTTGTTGTAACGTTTATTAAATTAATGATTTCATAAATTGTTTTTTTTTTTAATAAAAATGCTCACGCAGCGCAGCATTGACCTCTATAGGTGTTAGTGATGTTTTAGCATAGAAAATTACCTGCGCCTACAATGAGATTCGATCCCGCGAACCTATGATTCGAAGACGAGCGCCCTATCTATCTACCCTAATGCCGCTCTCTCAGGTACCAGCATCCTGTAGTAGGAACAACATTTATAGAGTTTCAAAGGGGCCACGAATTTCGACTCCAAAGCTGAAATAGTTATCCAAACCGATGCTTCAATAGAGGGTCTCGGTAGCGTAATGCTTCAAAACGGCAGACCAGTCTCATTCGCATCAAGAAGCTTAAATGATGCTGAAAAAAATTATGCATGCATTGAGAGGGAGTTTTTAGGCATTTTGTTTGCCTGCCATAAATTCAGAAACTTTATTTATGGTAGACGAGTTAAGTAACAAACTGATCATCAGCCTTTAGTGGCTTTGATGAAGAAAGATTTAAGTAAAATTGGTTCTTCTCGATTAAAAAGAATTAGATTGAAATTAATGGAATATGATATTGATGTTCACTATCTCCCGGGATCAAAAAAATATATTGCGGATTCATTATCACGGGCTCCTTCGAATATAAAGGGCGTTCATGATGAATTAGTAGGTGATAATGTAGATTACTCAGTTCATGAAGCAATATTTTCGGAAGATCAGAATAAACAGTTTAGAGAAGCGTTAGAAAACGATCCATTATTAAGTCAGATAAGAGAATATTGCAAAACACATTGGCCAAAATCTAAAGATAAAGTGCCAAGTAACTTGAAATTTTACTGGAATATTAGAAACGAAATTTATGTAGAAGACAATTTACTTTATTATAACGATAGATTGATAGTTCCAGAAAGCTTACGGCAACGTTTTCTCATGGCATTACATGAATCGCATTTTGGGAAACGAATGTTAGCAAAGAGTAGTGAAGATAATATTGATATTGAAGTCTGTTTGATGGAATATAGAAATACTCCCAATATCTGGAATAGGTTACAGTCCAAATGAATTACTTTTTAGCCGGATTACTAGAACAAGATTACCTGTTGTAAAATCTAAATTATACCCTAAGCTTATAACCGATGCTACCAATAAATTGCACCAAAAACAAAAAGCTACAGAGAAGTGGTACAACAGAGGTGCTACAATGCAAGAAATAGAATTTAAAAAGGATGATTTTGCTATAATTAGAGATGGAAATAAATGGATTAAGGGGCAAGTAGTAGGAAAAGACAAAACACCAAGATCTTACCGGGTAAAAACAGAAAATGGTACTATCTTGCGTAGAAATACATTCCATTTAAGAAAGTCTAATATTAAGCCTATCGTCAAGCATCATTATAATGATTTCCTAGAATCATATTTTGAAGAAGTTAATCAGAACACAGCCGATATAGTCGATTCAGCAAACAATGATCCGAATAAAATCTCACCAACAACAAACAAAACGAATGAATTAGGTAGTTATAAGACACGCTAGGGAAGATTGGTCAAGCCACCCGACAGGCTACAATTAACATAAGAAACAGCTATTGTATGATGCAAAGGACATCACATTTTGAGTTTATGTTTTTTAATCTTGAATTAGTTTAAATAAAAGTTCCATATTTAATCCTTAAAAAAAATTTAATAATAAATAACAAATAAAAGCCAAACACTTATTTTTAAAACTTTTATTATTTGCTTTGAAAGGGAGATGTTGTAATGAATAATAATTTAACAAAACATTTAATAACCCACTGTAATATCACTAATAATAATATAATTTTATACCCGACTGTATTATGATTGTCAAAGTGGATTATGTCAAATAAAGGGCAGTTATAGAAGAACTCTTGTGTATATAACTCGTCATTATAGTTTGTCCTCATGATACGAGGTCAAATTTCGGAGGCATGTAATGAGATGCGCAGAATTTAATTGATGTATTAACTATTCACAAAAAATTAAACTAGCTAAAATCTGCTGAACCCTAATTCTAATTAGATATGTACTTCCTCTTCTTCTTCTTGTAACAGTGCAGAAAGGTGTGGAACCGCTGTGCATCTATGTGGACTCGAGTTATGGTTCATCTATGTCCGTGATGTCAAGGAACAAAAACATAGCTGCTGGTATAGGGTTTTCTCACAGTGAGATAGGTGTTAGGTCAGTGGGTGCAGCTGGGCATTGAAACAAATGACCCACATCGTGAGGAGCGCCAGTGCAGTTTGGAAAAATATTTTGGATGTCCGGGCTTATGCGAGAAAGGTACGAATTGAGGCACGAACAAAAGCCCGAACGAATTTGAGCCATTATCGCTCTGGTGGCACTCGGGAGCCCAATCTCCTCAGGCGAGATAGGTGGTGGTGGTGGACGCACTTAGAGGACTCTATTCACACCTAAACTCGCGATAGACCGACTCAATTCTGCAGTGGGAATCTCTGCGATGGCAGCTCGGTATGCATCTTCATCGTAAGGGTCCCGCTTGTATCCCTAGACCTCTCTCTCTAGGTCTCGTGAACCACGCCTTATATGTCGTGGTGGAGGAATTCGGTCCGTTAGACTTGTGGTTAGGATGATCCTCAGGGTAGCAACCAACAAGATACGGCTTTGAGAGTAGGAGATTGTGGTCACGTATTAGCATCAATTGTGTCGCTTGATGTAAGTGATCCTGGTCAGACATCAGGAGGGAACCTGTAGCTGTGCGTAGAGCACCATTATGGCAAACCTATTAGGCCAGTCATTTAACGATTTTAGGTCGCAAAAAATTGCTCGGCTCTGTTGTTTTGGGATATTGTTAGGATAGATACCAGGAGTGTACCACCAAGTTTGCAACTTCGAAAAACCTGTGCTAACCCCATAACCCTCAAAAAACCTCAAAATTTTCGGACTTTTTTCATATTTTTGTTTGTAATTTCTAAAAGGTGCTTCCTACAAGTAAGTCGTCCACTGCGCTTTTAAAGCTAAGAATATCTTCTTTAATTTGAGTGTAACTTCAGCTTTGTAGGTGCAAAGGATCCCTAGATACAGCACTTTCAAAAATGTGTTTTTTTTTTGTAAAAAAGTCCGAAATTGTATTTAATGAGGTTTGTATGACAGCCCTATGACGTAATGTTCCAATTCCATTCATTCCTAGATATGTTTTGAGGCTTTACTAGGAACACATTTGGGTGAGGCTTTGTTAAAATTGGTTCATAAAGAATAAAGTTTTTCTTAAAAGAACCTGATTATCAGGGGTTGGTTTGTATGACAGCCCTATGACATAGTGCTCCGATTTCATCCGTTTCTAGATATGTTTTGAAGCTTTACTAAAAAACACATTTGGGGGAAGGGTGGTTAAGATTGGTTCATAAAGAAAAAAGTTTTTCTCAGAAGAAGCTAATTTCCAGAGGTTGGTTTGTATGACAGCCCTATAACGTAGTGTTCCGATTTCATCCGTTCCTAGATATTTTTTGAGGCTTAACCAGGAACAAACTTGGGTGAAGTTTGGTTAATATAGGTACATAAAGAAAAAAGTTTTTCTTAGAAGAACCTAATTTTCAGGGGCAGCCCTATATGACCCCATGGTCTGATTCCATTCGTTCCGACATATATACAGCTAAGGAACTGGTTTATAGCTTCATCTCACATGATTTTCTCCGTAAAATGCGCATTTAAGCAGATATTCAGCTCGGAACATGACTGAAATTACAATTTCAAAAAAACAATGTTTAAAGTGCTGTATCTTGGGATCCTTGGCGCCTACAAAGCTGGAGTTACACTCAAATTAAAGAAGATTTTCTTAGCTTCAACAGTGCAGTGGACAACTTACTTGTAGGAAGCACCTTTTAGAAATTACAAACAAAAATATGAAAAAAGTCCGAACATTTTTAGGTTTTTTGAGGGTCACGGGGTTAGCACAGGTTTTCGAAGTTGCAAACTTGGTGGTACACTTCTGGTATCTATCCTAACAATATCCCAAAAAAACCAGAGCCGAGCAATTTTTTGCGACCTAACGCCTTATTTTTCAGTTTATTGACTGGCCTATATGAACTTTGGACCAGTTTGTATCACATAAACTATGTGACCAAACTGAGGCTGCATAATCAGCGGCTGCTCGACCCACCGCTTGCAGATCTGTATTCCTTCTTCCTTGCCTCGTTCTTTATACCGCTCCTTGGCGTCGCGTCGCTCGACCTACGGTGTAGGCACATCGCCCGTTCTGGCGGTAGAATGCGGTACTCCCGAATTTAATATCCGCGGCGAACTTATAAACATCTATATACCACCAGCATCTTGCTGTGGCTCTGGTTATAAGTTCGATATTCGTCCACTCCTCACAGGACAGCATAGGATCCTACGTGGCGACTTTAACGCCCATCACGAACTCCTCGGTAATGATGCCAGAGGTATAGATATCGCGACAAAATTAGACCAATCAGATTTCACTCAATGGAATTTCGTCCACACGCTTCGCTGGCGCCTGCCATATTTCTCCTGACATAACTATTCTAAGCGCCAGTTTGACAAGTGAAACCCGCTGGGAGACAACTATCTCCCTCCAATCCGATCACCTCCGCATACTTATTAATATTGATAAACCAGCTGAACTGACGGCATCAGAACGGCTTACGTTTATCAATCACAAAAAGGCAAATTGGGAGGGTTTCACTACGTTCACCACGACGAAGTTCGCCGCGCTACCTACTCCAACAAACACCCGGGAAGCCAAAAAGAATATAAGAAACGTCATTGTCAAAGCGGCAGCTCGCTTCATTCCGGCAGGACGTATCCCCAAAGTTCGGCCATATTTCCCGACTACTACCGCAAGGTTAGCTGACGAACGGGACAACTTTAGACGCGCAAATCCGGCAGACCCCATAAGTCAGGAGCTAAACTCCGAAATAAATCGACAAGAAAGAAAAATGGAACGAGCATCTTGAAAGCTGCGACCTCTCGAAAGGTGTCAGCAAACTTTCGGCTACAGTCCGCGCCCTGTCCCATCCAACCAAAGATAAGGGTAGTGTATAGCCATCAGATTCGGCAAGAAAACCACCGCAGATCCTAAACTTTGTGCGAGCTTGTTCAATAAAAAATTTATTGAACACCCCAAAAACAAGTCGCTCAATTGCAAAATCTTCTTCTTCCTTGCCTCGTTCTTTATACCGCTCCACGGTTTCGCGTTGCTCGACCTGCGGTGTAGGCACATCGCCCGTTTTGGCGATAATTTCTCAGCATATTTCTTTAGGCAGCTCTATCTTGAATCGTGTCATCGCCGAGACCAATGCGTTGTTGTTGCTTTTTCATTTGACATATCCAGGTGTTTTTTCTTCGGTCTGCCTCTGGCCTTGGGTCCATCAAGTGGAACTTCCATTGATATTCTTCTCGCACAAGCTCAAAGCTTTAGTGAAGAAATGCAAAATTAAATCTCTGTAATATAAGATATTATGCTGTATATGAATTTGTTTGCAATAAAACTGAATTGAATTGAAAATTGAATTGAATATCGCTTTCTTTGCGGGGCTCTCAGGCGGACGCCTTTGAACATGGCAATACCAACCCATTTGTCAGTCTTCGAGCTTTTCGGTGATTGGTTGGTCTATGGACAAGCTGCCTCGGATGTATGCAAAATAAAAAGAAGGATACGCAACCAAACGGTTGACATCATCCCCAGCTATACAGCGGACCAAGTTTCAGCAGCGATCAAGAACGCTAAAAACTCTAAGGCCATTGGACCAGATGGCATTTCAATGGCCATGCTGAAGCACACCCCCCGAAGGTATCGAACTAATTTCCTATGCGGACGATTGCATCGTACTCACCCCGGGGAATTATTTAAATGGTATGTGTGCTCGATTAAATGACTATATTAAGAAACTGGTGGAGTTTTTCAGTATCCGTAACCTCGTCATTTCACCGTCTAAATGCACTGCAACACTTCTAACCACCTGGACGCAGGAATTTTCGGAGGAGCTTAGGATCCGTACTGGTAAGCATGCTGACGACGTTGTTCCTACTGTTACCAACCCCAAGATCCTTGGTGTCTATGTAGACACCATGATGAAGTCGAAAAATCACGTCGACATAGTCATAGTCGACAAAATGCACAGTAGAAACAACGTCCTAAAGGCACTGGTCGGGAGTTCCTGGGGCAAGGACAAAGAAACTATGTTGGTCACCTACAAAGCGATAGGTATAGAGCAATTTCCAGCTACGCAGCACCGGTTTGGTCACAAACGGTTAGTAACACAAACTGGAATAAGATCCAGACTTGCCAAAACGCTGCTCTAAGTATCGCCACAGGTTGTCACCTAATGTCGTCCCAGGATCATCTTCATCAAGAAGCCAGCATGTTACCAATACGTGATCATAATCGTCTCCTGTCTTTACAATATCTGGTCGGTTGCTATCGAGAGAATCAGAATCACCCAAACCATCTTCTCATGGACAATACTCCCCCTCCACGACATGTCAGGAGTGGAATCAGAGATCTCGCGAGAGACGTCCAGGGTTACAAACGGGTACCTCCCGATATATTTGATGACACAGCATACCATGCGGCCATCGCAGATATTCACACAACCGTTTTGAATCGGTCAATAGGGAGATTAAGTGTGAATAGAGTCCGCTGAGCGCCCCCACCACCTATATCACCTGAGGAGACTAGGCTCCCGAGAGCCACAAGAGCGACACTAGCCCAGCTTAGGTCGGGTTTCTGTTCGCGCCTCAACTCATACTTATCTCGAATCGACCCGGATATTCAGAACATTTGTCCGAGCTGCGAATATAGAACACTTCCACAGTCATGCACATCGGTTCACGCCTTTCTGCACCGCTACTAAAACAACAAGCTATGGGAGGTCTTCTTGATGTTAAAATGTGCCTCAGGCTTCAGATAACATGGTTGCCTACTCAAAATAGATCTGTCCATTGGTGGCTAAAATAGAATTTCATCTGTCCAAGATCTACTAACTGGAGTACAACTGCATTCAAATATTTCAGTAAATTTTCTCCAATCCTTTCAACATCCAATACAAACCATGCAGAAGGCCATTAGAAACATTTCAACGACTGTACTAGACTAGACATAGACAATTCAAATGAAAATCATAGCATTCAAATGACTCGTCTCTAATCGACTCTCTTGATCATTATACATTATACGACGAAGAGTCCTTTCTCTGCCTCATCATCCGTTCCGATTCACTCTCATATTATAGGAGCATACTCAAACGAGTTGATTGATTCGCAATAAATCAAATTAAATATCTCCCACAGCCATCTCAAGTGATTTAAATGCAATTAAGACATTCTGTTTTCCATTTCGAGTATGTTTTTCAGTAAGGCTTGTATGCTGCAAAATGAATGGTTATTTCAGTACAGGGGGCGGGGGCTCTGTCAACGGATAGTAAATCCCTTTTGCCCTAACAACAAAATGAATGTGCATGTCAGCTATATGTAGGTGTATCTACTGCGACACATTTGTACGAAAGATATTTGTTTCACTAAGCCTCCAAGAGCCTACAAATTTCCTTCCGATAAAATCCCCCGAAGCTTCCGAGTTCCGAATATTCCATATGTATGTCATACAAACTTTGTCTCTTCCAGCACATCCTACACGGTCGGAAATTTAGTTTCTTTATTAAACCTTTTTTGATTGTATATAGTTCCAATACAAAAAAGTTTAATTTTTAAACTTTTCGATTGATTACACCTAAATAAAACTGAATAGTTTAAATACAAAACTTTGCATTATATTTGATTGTAATACATTCCGTTTAAGTTTTAATAAAATAAAAGTTTAAATCCAAAACTAAAATATTTAAATCCAAAACTAGAATCGGGTGAAATATTAAAACTGGAGAGGTTTACTTTAAAAAAGAATTTAGTTTAAAATGTTTTTTTAAGTGTTTTTTTTTTTATCTTATTACATTTTTTTGTGGGGCATGAGTGCGTTCACTCAACCGTTTATGGGCTATTTGAAGTATATAATGTTCAGACATTTGGATCAGGCCGCACATGTATGGAAATTTGGATCACGCCGAGATTCGATCTCCGGACCCCTAGATTACTAGCATGTGCGACTCAACCGAGTGCGCCACAGAGGGCTTATACCTCAAGATTATTTATTATTCCGTGAACAATTGGCCATATGGCAAGTACTTAAAACTGTTTTTGGTTTAAAGTTAAAATTTAAGCCCAAAAGATTAAATTTTAAACTCTGAGTTTACAACTTTTAAACTTTTAGTCTCAATTTTAAACTTTTAGTTTACACTTTAATATAAGTCTGGTTTTATTGAAAAATTTTAATCATTAAGGTCCAATTGGTTTACTTTCTAATACTTTTAGCCTTAAAAATTTATAAAACTTTTGGATTTCTTAAGAAATAAACCGAATTTTACTAAAATTAATAAAACAATTGAATTGCTTAGATTTGAAACAAAATTTGCTTAAAATATGGAGCAAACTTTTTTGGTTTACTGTAAAAGTTTTAAAAATAAACTAAATTTCCGACCGTGTACATATCCGAAATATTTTGGCTCATACTTCTCCTATATGTCCCGGTCGGTCGGTCACCACTAATGTCCATTAAATTTGTAGTCCCTAACGACATAAGCACGTCTTGTGTGTGTCCTCTGGAATCTTGGTCGGGACCCCGTTTGGTCGGTAGTCGGTCCTGTTGGTCGGCCCGAGGTCCCGGTCGGGTGTAATAGAAAAGTTTTTTGAAAAATTATTCAGCCCAGAAACTTGTTAAAATTAATGAATTCCTTTTGAAGGTACGACAAGCGCAATACTTTGGACAGGGCATATATCCGCATATAGGTATTGGCTACATATTGTGAGAAAATTTAGGAAACAACGACATAAGCACGAAATAAGACATGGTTCTCATTTCGTTATAGGATATTGATGATGTCAATCAGAAAAGGATGTGTATGTCGACAGATAGTCGTAGGCATATCTATCTGTCTAGTTCAATTATTGGAGTTTTGTCTATCTTTTTACGGTATGGGGTTGAAATATATCGGACATGAATATACGAAAATTCATTTCCCTCGACGACGACGGCTGTGACGGTCAGTTCCGGTGTCCAAGGCTAAAGGATATAGTGGGAGGGGACTAACCTTTTTTTTTGCTCAAAAATGTTTAAACATTTTTCTTTCATTGCGTATGCAATCAAACAAAGGTTTCGGGTCAATTTAGGTTTTGTGTGTCAGATGTTTCGTGCATGATTTATTACCGGAGGTATTTGTTTCTTGCCAGACATTTTCTGTTCCTTTGTTCTAGAACATTTTTAGTAAAGTGTTGAAAATTTTGTTTGCGTATTTCAAAATTTCGATTGTTTGTGCGTCTTCAGTGTCTAACAAATTTTAATTTTAATTTTAACGCTTTATGAACAGTCTGACAAAACTCTGTGGCAACAAATTGAATCCAACTACAGAATAGAAGAATTCACACTAAGTCCTCTGAGTTAGAATTTGCAAAGTTGTCAAACGATCGTCTAATATAAGGTGCCCAGACTCCCGAAGACCCAATACTGTATCCACGCGGAATTTGGTTTTCACGCCGATTTGGAGAAACACAAGGTTACCACCATGACGCATACCATAAAATGATCTCATATAATTTTTCTTTTCATAAGTGATATCTTCGTAGACAGAATTGAGGAAGAATAGTAGCCGATAATCTCGGAAATGAGTGGTGAAATTTCACACTAAAGAGGGAGTCCTAAAGCTATCAATGTCTCCTCAGTAGAGGTGATCAAGGGGGTTGATCGCGAATTACAGAAACCCCACTCACTGGGTTTTTTTTTGCATCGCATCCATCTCCAGTGCGGGAACGATTCTTAGCATTTGCGCTCGGAATTGCATACGAACCTTCAATTTTAAGCCCCCCCCTTTCTCACAGACTTTTAGGATCGAACTTTTAAGGGGTAGAGGTGCTTATAATCTTTCGGCGAATCTTTAAACTTCTCACTTCTTCCTAAAATGCGTATCATTCAGGAGTCTCGAGTCCAACTTCGATTAAGTAGGTACACCTACATTGAGGTGTACACAGTAAATCTAGATTGTAGATTGTAGAGGGGAGTGAACTCGAAAGTATTCGCAGCACTGAAGCCAGTTGCCCTATTGTGATATCGCCCTAGTCGCGGATGGGCAGGACTATGCCTCACAATAGATGTTGATCGTGCTGAGAAAGGAGTTGAAATCGCGTATAGATGAGAGAAGCTATGTCGTCCGTATCTGATAAGGCCACTCCGAATTGTGACCAGCAGCGCTGGGCCAGTGCATCGCACTCGCATAGGACGTGGAGGTCTGGTCGTCTTCTTCACAGAATCGACAGCTCGCGTCTTGCACAAGCTTTATTGTGCGTAAATGTGATCTCAAACAGGAGTGACCTGTGGGAATGCCACAGATGATGCGTACTTTAGCTCTGCTTAGCTGAAGCAGCTCAGCCGTTCTTTTGTGGGAATACCCTGCTATGAACATTTTAGATTGTCAAAGCCCGGGTAGTTTATCCCAGTGATCAGTTGCCTTAAGTCTTTCCTGGTCCTTGAATGTCCTCTTTACTGTAAATGAAGAGATGCTGAAGAAGGGTTCAGGCCCGCCAAAGGGGATGTAGCTATGCCATGCCAGCACATAAGCCTAACGTTATCAATGTCTCCTCAGTAGATAAGGAGGTGATCAAGGGGGTTGATCACGAATTACAGAAGCCCCACTCACTGGGTTCTTTTTCATCGCATCCATCTCCTGCCCAACATTTTTTCAACTTCATGATCGTATCCAGGATTTTTTTTTCAGAGGATAAACATTTAAAATCGCCAACAACAATTAAGGTTTTCAGTAAGTTTTGTTTATTGTCGACCCTTAAAGTATTGATAGAAAAGGTGTTAAGCATTTAAAATCAAATCTTAAGAAAGCAGGGTTCATTCAAACGACTAGCCATACGGCTCACGACTAGCGAGAGCCATGACGCTGTCAAAACATGACTAGCAAGACGTGTTCTCACATATCGTGCACCACAACCCGCAAATTCACGGCTCGTGAGACGTGTTTTGACAGCGGCACGGCTCTCGCTCGTCGTGAGCTTCCCATATAACCCAATGCATTTGGATGTCTCGAGCTTGCGAGCCGTTTTCGCGTCGTTTGAATGAACCCTTATTGTAGTAAGTAGGTGATACTCGTAAGCCTATTAGTACATTGCAAAATGTACTGGAGAATAATTTTTTGTTTCTTTTGTTTTTTGGGGGCGCTGGACACGAATCGTTGAGGAACAATCGTGAAAAAAACCCAGATCGGCCCCTAACTCTGAAACTATTTATTTCTGCGAAAAATTCTTCAGGAATAAGTAAAAGAGTATATGTATGACGAATTTGTTGCATGTACAACGCTTCCATTAATACCAAAAATTTCAGATCGATGCGTACAATCCTAAGAGGATTCAAGCCAAGTTTTTGTTAATTTCATGAATATTTTAGAAACGTTAACTTATGCGCGCAAGTGGTTTGCAATGAATATGTTCCTTTAATAGTTCCAAATACAATGCCAAAACACCAGATCTGTACCTGGCCCCCAATGGGAGCTACGTGGGGTCAAACTTAAAAAAAAGGGTAGCATGTACTCGTAGTTTCCGCAAAATACTGCATAAACGCACCAGAAAATTATTCCCCATGTGATTTCCAGCAAAAAAGTGCACTGAAGATATCCCGAGTTCTTAACCCTTTTATAGCTGCTACAGGCATTTATTTGTTTTATTATTTAGGTAAATTTGTTGACCATGATAATCATCTTATTTCACTGTTCTTACTAGTCTAGTTTTGAAGGTGTTAAGGTTTAAGTTGCGTAAGAAAATTAATTTTTCAAAACTCTTCAAATGTTTAGTGAATATTACCGTTATAGAAATTTTCATAAAACCTTGTTTCAAACACTTTTTGACCATCTGACAGCGTTTAGAAGAGTGGCCGTTTTTGCAAGTATCTGTAGCGGTAGCACCTCAAGTTGCACATGCACAGATGAGGAGTTATGGGTTCTTGTTTAGAACCGCCAAAGGAAAGCCCAGGCATAAATCTAGCTTTCCCTTACTTTTTCCGAGCTTTGGCCACACAATAATTTATTGCTCATTTGGTTAGCGAATACCATTCCGCTGGTTCGACAATTTTTATTGTTTGATGGGGTGATATTGTCGGCCTCATACGCCCCATCATTTAGCAAGTTGTCACCAATGCTATTAACCCTTCTGTCGGCACCTACTACAATATGCATATTCTATACCCAATAGGTCTGGCTGGACCTACTGAGAAAATTTTTTTATTTTTTATAAAAAGTGAAATTTTTATCGGTATAATCATTCTACCCATTCTTTACAGCCATTTATAAACTATAAAAGCATTAAAATCGTTTTTGTAGATATACTAGAAGCGTTTTTAAGAAGACATATTTTGAGGTGGTATTAGTAGAAACATGTTTCTTCCTTATTTTCTTCTTTTTTTGCTTCTCTTTTTTCATTGCGTATCCGTACAGAAAGTTTGATCGAATTTTCCAATTCCAATATCTTTGGGGAAATATTTGGCGCTTTGTTGGTAGATTTTACCGCGATATTAGTCTGCAGATTTGGGGAAATAGATGGAAATAAATAGGGAATTTTCAAGCGCAAAAATCATTTCATTCTAAATTTTCCGTAAATATCTCAATTAAATCTATTAAGAAACACCATCGTAAGTCACTAATACCTAGTTCATACTATTACAAAGGGAATAAAACTCGTTTGAATTCCCTAGAATCAAATCTCAGTTGATTAGGTGATGTTATAAGACGGGATAAAATTGGGCGTACCCAATTTGCGAACTTCACGGCTTTTTAAAACAAATTCTCAGAAAATTTTATCGTTTATCGTACAAATTGAATGTTAATCACTTTATTACATCATAAATAGGAGATTTTTAAGAGAATTTAATATTTTCACTTTTTACCTCAAGACGAAAATAGGGGGAAAATCTATAGGTCTGGCCAGACCTATTGGGTATCAAAAAGCACTATAAATTGAAAATCATCAAAACTTCAACCGATTTTTTTAAATTTTTGCAGAATGCTTCAAAACATATTATTCTAGGATATTATGAAATATGAAGTCGCTGCGATTTCATCTTCTATACTTTTTTGACCAAAATATAGTGCCAAAGGTCTGGCTAGACCTTTGTGCCGACAGAAGGGTTAAAGAGGATGGAAGAACTTCCATAACGGGCATAGGACATAGAGGCTCGTCAGATCGGCTACAAAAGACAGAGTTCGGCCAGCATTGTGGACTACAAGAGATCGTTGTAGTTTATTTCGTGACGAGACCGCGATTCTAGGGTCACGAGATCCATTGATGTTTTTTTTTGCCGGTACCATCTAGAGATCTCGAAAATCTAGTTACGTTCATTTTGCATCAACAGTCCTAACTATTCGGCGTTATGAAGCCGGCTTCGCAGTTTTGTACTTGGTCAGTGGCGCAACCACGGGAGGAACTAAAGACCCTTCCAAACGCAGAAATAGGAAAAGAAAAAATGAAGTATGAAGCAATGCGTTTCATTGCATATTTTATAAAAATCGGAATTCTTGTTCTTGGAGCATATGTTATTCATCAGCTCCGATGTAAGTTGCAATATCCTTGCCAGAATTTTTGAAACATATTTGGGCATATTTGTAGTATATTAACGAATACGTCCCAGGCAAATTTTTGCAAATAAAAAATGTTCAATTATAATTTCTAGGGTCGGGGGGAATAAGTGGATAAGTCGAAAAGTATAACTTTTCCAGGACAGCATTTTTAATGTTTGCCGTGCTATATTGGCCGAATGCATCAACTCGAAAAAACTTTTCTTATTGAAAGATGTCCACAGCAGTGTCAGGATTTGATCTGCGGAATTTCATTTGAATACTTTCATCCAAACCGGAAGTACGGACATTTAACCCTTCAATACTCGGTCGAAATTTATAACAATAAAAGTCGTGTGGAGTTTATTTTTGTTATCCACCATACAATTATTTCTGATTAAATTTGTTTAAATAGTTTGTTCGATGAGGTATATTGTTTTTATTATTTGTGGGCCTATCATTGTTACGACTGCGCACGGTACTCGTCAACGCACCATGCTCCATTAGGAGTTAGGGCAAATCAGAGAATCATTGTTAAGGTAATTTTGAGATAATATGGATTTCATTATAGATCAAATTGAACGCTGTATAAGAAATCTGGCCTGTACACTGGGACAATCAGTTATCGATAACTCTCTGCAAGTTTTTTGTTTCAATTAATATTTTTTCCCAAATTGTTGGAAGATTGGTAGAAACTTATTAAAAGCCATTAACTGAAAACTTCCCGGGAGACGTATTTAAAATTGTGGATAGACAATAGACCCTTTTTATCACCTTTGAATTCATCCGAAGGTGCGATATTTGTTTTTTTCTGATGCGTCTAGAAAACATTTTGTTAATTTTATTATTTATTTATATCAGGTCGCCCCATTCTGTTTTAGTAAATTAAACCGTTAGACATTTTTCGGTACTGTTTTCTAACTACAATTCTATGTAATTTAGAATTTAAAAGCAATATCGTGCAGACATAGTAGATATCGGTTTAAATATGATATAGTGAATTACAGCTGGAACTGCGGTCTTGAGGTGGTGAATGAATTGTCTACGGTAATTTGGCTTTTAAAAATTTTAACGAATGTCCATGTTCCGTTTGCCCCGTCCAATAAGTGGGTAAGTTAAAAATTTTCAAAATGGGACTCTTCCACTTATAAAACAACAAATTACGTATACGTATATGCCTTTGACACACACAATAGGCAAATCATGATTCGTCAAAATTCGATGCAATCACAATTAGCGACACACTCCTATAAATATTACAGTAAATCGAGTTGTCAGTAAAAAATCGCGTTAAGTGAACTAATCGTAAACCATTTCATCTGGAGAAAGGTTTTCACGAACAAACCGACTCCGCTTTCTCCTTATTTTACAGCCTTTATTTTTATATAATGTAACGTACAAGTAAAAACACTTAACTTTTTTCACACTCAGAAATAGGCGCTTCTGTTCACGTGAAATGCTACAATGGCTGTTTTTTTAAGGGCAGGTTTGCTGACCCAGAATCGTAAAATCATCGAGGATAGCATTTAGGTCAATTTTCAAGTTGTCAAATATTTATATTAAAGCCTTTTTTTTACACGAAAACCCAAATTTTAAACGCCTTTTCTTCATTAAAATTTTTTTAAATCAATAATTTGCCAAACGACATTTTAACATATATTTACAAACTAAAATTAACTTTTTTGTGCTTGGAAACTATGCTTAAAGAAAAAAATTCACTTTAACTGAAATTGGAAAAATAGCTGGAAGTGATTGACATTGCATACATTTAGGCGAAATTTCGAAAAAATTTAAAAGCTTATTAAAACTCAATGCTATGTGGATGTGCTTTCGGGTTAGCATTTGTATGAATATTACCCCGTAGAGTAAGTTAGCTGTTGAAAAAACACGGGCAATGAGTTCTGTGACATCCAGTTTTTATCGTTTAATCGTTGAAATATATAGTTATTTGCATTCGTTGAGGGTGATTTCCGACTTTAGGCCTAAATTGGGGCAAACCCGAATGTAATTTATTCGCAATTTCAATAATAATACAAGTCGACTTATCTAATTTATTCCCAGCCAATGGTTTATCTACAAAACTGTACAAGTAGACTTAACCGGGTAACCACATCAATGAGTGAGTTGTCTGAAGATGCACATTTCTGTGCTGTAACTAAGAAAGCGTTGCGATTTAAGCTTAAACACTCCTGCATATTACTCAGAACTTTTGTAAGAGTAGTTTAATGCACTTAACTCATTTGCGATATAAGTCGACTTATCCACTTATTCGCCGTGGCCCTACATTTTTACCCCGAGCTCCAAATATTCTAGTGTTGTGTTGTGTTTCTCGAATATCGACTATCAACCAGGATTTAGAAGTTTTCCTTGCGATTGAACTTGCGGAATATTTTAACTTTGAAATTAATATGTTTGAATTTCTAAGTGCTAATTTGGTCTTAATTGCGGGGCATTTGTTTCAAAGCTCACGTGCTCTTCGACATCATTCCACAGAGTAATTCCATTGTTGTGGCACTTTTACGTACCGACTACATAGGAAGAAGCCCATAAAGAGCTAAGCCGAGCTTATTAAGAAACAATTCGATTTGAATCCTTTCTTTCTGTTTGATAAACTCACCGATTGCAATACTGGTAAAGGCGCGTGTAGACGATGTAACATGCCGAACATGTAAATTGTTGTTGGCATATGTCGTACAACAAAAATGTATTATCTTGAACTTGAATGCTCATACAACGGTTGGCACAAGGTGCTGACTACGAGTATGCCATTACACTTGCATTTTAAAAACGCTAGATAACGAACAAAACAAAACAAAACCACATAGCATTATTAAGCTGGAAAATAGCACCATAACCAAACTTGCGGAGGCAAACTCAAATTTCCACTGATATTGATGGCCATAGCCCCCTCCAGTACAAAATCCTGGTAGCGCCACTGTATTTGGCCTTCTGCGCGGATGGAGCTTTAACTGCCTCAGGCCACGTACGAGTTTAAAGGTTTGTGTTCGTAGAGACGACTCATAGGATCATCGCTCAGCGATCGAAGTTAAACCACCGGTTTTGAGCACGATATGGGTATATTTTCTATACAGACATGTTTCTTTAGTCAATAATCGATTTTAGGAAAGTAGAACCATTCAAAAAATATTTAAATACGGCTCGAAATTGGATGCAAAACTACGATCGCTGAGCGATCATCACATTAATCGTCTCTACGAACACGTACCTTAAATGTTTTCAGAATGCATTTTCGCCTCATCTGAGAAGTCATGGTGCAAGTAGAACTGCACCTTTCAATTGCTTAAGTGTTCAGCATATTCATTGGCGTTGTTTTCGAGCTTAACGTACCTAGCTTGAGTATAGTATGACAGGTCAAATTCCTTCGCAAAGCTACCTCTGGTGTCGGTGTGTAATTCGAATGGTCAATTCACTTCCACAGTACTTTTAGTACTTCTAGTACACCGTTTTGCGAGTACAATAATCCAATAAAAATGCCCACAAAAATAAGCTAATAATGTAAAATATAACTGCAGAATAGTTTTCAGTTTGTTGTTTTGTGTGCCACCGCGAACAATTACATAACCTTCTGCATTGGTTTGTTCTGCATTTTATTTAGCATATGGAATCCACTTCATGAAATATTGGCGCCATTATATCCCGCATAACTCATTTGAATCCTTCCAACTAAATAACCAGCCAAAACCAGCTATTCTCTCTCTCGCCCTCTTTTCTGACAACATCAGCATTTACAATTACATACTAAAAAATTGCCCGCAAGGAATCATTTCGGCTTCTTCATAAAAGGCATCATCATCATCGCATCTCGCACATAATCTATTTCGTGGCGCAAACAAAGAGGCATCCTGACAGCCATATCATTCATATTTTAGGCATCATTAAACGATTTATTAATATTCCATACATCCATTAAGTACTAATAAAAATACCATAAAATTCTCCTCTCATCACTCAGCCGGAGAGAGCGTGAGCCGAGAGGACGAGGACGTCGTCAACGGGATAAGTGTGTGTCTACTGTGTCTAACCCTGAGGGGATTTTCCGCTTTTCTTGTTCTTATACGCTCTCTTGCGCTCAGTAGAGCCGCGATGGTGGAAAACATTGCGTTTCCTCGCGCTTTGAGACATCCTTCTTACCATGCATATTGCGTCAATGTACGTTCCCAAGGATACACATATACAACTTTTTTTCTCTATACAAGAAGGCAACAGCTATACGTCAAAACTGATTATTAAAAGGATCACTTTCCAAGCGAGTGTGTCACATTATGAAGTTTTTGAAAATTCTTGGTACATTCGACAATGCGAAACGGGCGAACAAAAGACTCTTTTGCCTCAAGGATTGTGCTTAGTTGATGCTCCGGCTGCTAGCCAGTTCTTCTTCTGTACTTGGGGTTTTCATTAGCTTAACTCTGGATAACATCATAAAATCATCAAAAAGGCATGACGGTGTGCTTAATATGTACAAGGATGTCGACGACGACGCGCCCACCGTAAAAAGAAAGCAGCATCCATATATTTGGTTTTATTATAATAATCTTTCTCTTTGTGTTCCTATATAGTGGGAGCGAGGAGCGGCTTTAAGCTCCGCGCGCGGTACTCTAGAGGATCCGAGTCCCCAAGGTGGCACAAGTGGCGGTTTTGTTTACACGATGCCTTCTGGATGGGTGAATGCTCGAGTTAAGTGAGCAGCATTCTTCTTCCGGCTCAGTTGGGATTGGATTTTCACAACAATTAAGACTCTCAAGGGATATGTGAATTCTGGGCGTAGTATAGGTATAGCAGTTTGGAGAATTTATTTTTCGCATGCTTCTCATATACTGTTGAGAGTTTCTCAGGAAGTATAATATTTAGTATGAGAGAACTAAGCACTTTCTTGAAGTCTGTACGATGAAAGTGAAGGAATTTATTTTATTAAGTCGTGATTATACATAACCGCGAATGCATTTGGTAGCAGTAGTGCATAATGCTTTCGGCATGGCTTCATATTTATTTCGATATATAAAATTCCGCACAAAAGGTCATGCGTTCCAAAAGGAAGGTGGAGTGATATTTTCCACGGTGAAATGACCGGGGAATCGAAAAATAATACATATAAAATGGCCGAGAAAAATTTTGGAAACATATTCGGATTGTAGCTTATGGAATTCCCCATCATTTCCGACATGTTCCCCGACAGTAAGCATTCATTTTCATTGAGAAAATCGCAGCGGACAAAAATTTCATTTTCATTCCGCCCGATGTCTATCCAGACCTTTAAACACCATAATTGCGTCTGCCGTCATCCCTCTGTAACTACACGTGAGCTGCAAAGATTGCCATGTTTACGGAATCCCAGTTGTCTTAAGAGAGCAGCAGCATATCTTCTGTGTTTAATACACTCTGTCAGTTTCAAAAACAAATGCCACAGAGTAACGATATCTCATGCTTCATGGACGTATCCAGGATTTTGATCAGGGGGAGGGGGGCAAGCCCGAAATTTTTTCAATATCAAGATTTTTTTAAGAGTTGATATCATTGGTCTCCAAAATATTGTTAGGCAAATTTTAGAGTAGTCTAGCTGGTGTAATCCCAAGCAACAATTCGTTTGCTTTAAAGAAGCACTTCAAACTGTAGCAATCATATAGTACCACGAAATTAATTTATCGTGTGACAGCGCTTAAAGTAATATTTTGATCCGATAAAACATCCTTAAAGTATTTTCCGGAAAGCTTCTATCATCATTATGGAATAAATTTAAAGATGGTGGTATAAAATTTCGATAAAACTGTCTCTAAACGTTAACCTAAAATGATACTCCTTTAAATACTCCACTCTTGTGTTTATTGGATGATACAGCACACACATGCAATAGTCTCTCTAAGTTAACTCACACACATGCACATATTCTTCTATAGTGTAGTCGGTGTCATTTTTATAGTGTGACATTCGTATGGTCATCCAATAAATTGTTCACCGCAGTTTTATAGAAGGATGGACTTTGTGATTTATTAATGAATTGACACTTGTGCTCTGAAATACATAGTTTCTACATTAGAAATCCTTGAAATCTTGCATGAAACCCACATGTACGCTCTCATTGTTATCTTCGAAACCAATTATGGTGATTTCCGTGCAGAAATTGACTTTATTTTATCGATAAATGTACAGATTTAGAGTGCATTGCAGAAGATACGATAAAGAATTGTCAAGCATTTCTATAGAAGCAACTATCCATTTGTAGTGTTTACGAGCAATGCTGTCTATATGTGAGGTTGGCTGAGTGGTAGCATGTAGGACGGGCAATCAACAGACACGGGTTCGATTCGAGCTGCGGGAATTTTTTTCTATTTTTTTTTTTTTTTTGTAAATTTGTTCAATGACAGAAAATGACGTACGTCTTTTTCGAAGCATAGTTTAGTGCTACAATAAGGTTCTATTGGATTAAAAAACGGCGCCAAATGCCATTATTGGACTGTTATTGTGTGGTTATACCCTGTAAAGTGCCCCTATTAATGTTAGAAGAGAATATTTAACGAAGTATTATAGGGATGAAATTGTTACTTGGGATGGTTAGTGCACGCACCTTCCTTGCACAGGGTCATGGGTTCAGGACTCACCGTGAACGAATTCAGTTTATAGTGTTTTTCGAGCTCACTCCCCTTGTGACGAACTAGGATTTAAACGAGATGTTAAACGAGTACCCATTTATGGGGATAAATAACGTTGCTGAGCGTGCGGTTGATCTCAACACCTCAACAAAAAAGCAGTAAAGATCTTGCGAATTAGATGTCACTAACACATCTGCGGTCTTAGTCCCATGTTGGACTGTCGCAACTGTATTTTTAATTTCAGAACTAAATTTTAGGAAAGGACAGTCGAGAATGATTTTCCACAACATTTAACGAAAAATGGCCCCCTGAACGTGTTCAGACTTTTACTGGTGATTATGATTACATTCAACTGGCCTCCGTTTCAGCTTTTTAGAACGTAGCTCGTTTATATTCAGTGCTATTTTTGGCTTTTGGACTGCATATTCCACTTGCGAGATCAATGTCCGTTTTAAATTGTGGCTTTGCTCCTCTACGCTTCTACAATAACATTGGGAATCCTAGCTAACCCTCCCCAGAACGAAATACCACAGTAAAGATTATAACAAAGTTGGGCAGGATTGCATCCTATTTCCTATGACAGTTTTTTGCTCATTGGGCGTCATTTGCCGGGACGCCGTGGAACTAGTATGATGAAGTTTCGTCATTTAAGAACTCTCGCATAAATTCAACGATCTGAGCGTTACAGCTCTGGATCTCGAGAAGGAGTCAAATGCAGTCGGGTTAAAACAATTAAAGAAGACCAAAGTGCTTAGTCTGAGCGGAAATTCAGCTATGTAAGGCAGAAAAACGACTTGTAATAAATTGATATGGAAATGTTACTGGGTAGTTTTAGAGCATTTAAATTGCAAACAAAAAATGCGGAAAAGTGAATCGGAAAAAAATTATTTTTGATAGATTTTTTTTCAGTATTTTTAATATTCAATTCAATAAAAACAAGTTTCAACCCCCCCTGGCTACGCCCATGGCTTTCGTTGCGGCGAACTTGGTAGCGTCGTATGCTGTCAATTGTCAAATGTCATACATGACGTCTGTTGGCCGTGGCCCAGGGCGGACATCGGAATTGGTTTAAAAGCATCGAAAGTTGTCAGTGATTGTTCAGTGATTCAGTCGGGAAAAAAAGAGAGTCATGGCATCGGAAAAGAACAAACTAAAAACCTTGTCCGAGAAAATCACCGAAATATTTTTGTTAGAAGACGAAATCGACCCGGAAAATGATCCTGAAAGTCTTGTCGAAATCGGTGACTTTGACGACGCTAAGCCAAGTGAGATACGAAAAAGGAATGTCAAACTTTTGTCCGATTTACGCCAGTTCAGCTGAAAGGCAGCACAAAAATTCAGGTGAGGAAAAGCTTGCCTGAACCGGGAATATTTAATGAAATCTCTGACGAAAGCGCTAAATTCGCCATGCTTGCACAGACGTTCAAAACCTTCTAGGAAACATGCCCGACAAGCAACGCACCCTGGCCAGCCAATATTCTGAAAAGACGAGCATTTTTAAATGGACCAAAAAAGTTCCATCGGCAACTGGTAAAGTTAGTTTAGAATCGCCAATCAGGCGGTATGCAGCTGAGTTACAAAACACATTCGATTCGTTAATGCCCCACCGAAATTCAGTGCTAGAGAAATGGGATGATCGGACAATAATCGCCGGGCACGGCAGCCAAAAAAGGCGGGGCAAGTCGTTGAGTGATAACTTTCTCCTGAACCGAAAGGATTTCCTGGCCAAGTCGCAAACTGTAAAAAGAACTTCGGAAAAACGACGCAGAAACGACCTGAAAATGAAGATGAGGGAGTGGAGAATGGACACGAAAAAGAGGCCCGGAATGTGATAAGCAGTGAAATTTATGGTGATGCTACTGCAAGAGTCAGTGACTCGAGTCGACGAGTCTTCATTGAGGGGACAGAATTCTGAGGCGTCGGGAGTCTCGGCGATGGTTATGTAGGTCAGAATGCAAGAGTTTATGGTGCGCATTGAGAGAGGAGAGTACCAATATCGAAATGATAGCCCAAAGGGCAGCCGGAATGATTTCGAAATTTCGATATGAGTACTCCCTGATGAAACTGAGATGGCTTGCTTTTGCGCTATCGCAGAAATTATTTGTTCCACCGATCGCTCTATCTCAGTCGTGTTATTAGGTATTTCCCCTGAAATTTCCTCTATTTGTTCCAATAAACACATTTCATACGTAGTACGGTCCGGATTCCTTGGCACTCTAATACGTTTGTTTTCGCTACTCGGTTTCGTGCCATACAGAATTTTAAACTGAATAGCCCTGTGATCAGACATGGTTAGTCTGTCCACCACTCTGATCTTTGGTGAGTTGCGCCACCACGGACGTAGTAGCGCAAGGGGGCCCCTGGTACAGTTGATACGCCATGGCGAGGATCTGTACAAAGACCATTCGGGCGGTAACGTTCCCGAGCTCCTGAATTATGTACGGGTGGCTCACGGCGTGACCTACCTCCTCCCATGACTTACAGGAGGGAAGTCACTAAAGGCCAAGCACGATTATGGTGTCCTCTGGTGGGGGAGTGCATCGTATGGTAAATCGTGTGAGCTTCGGAGTTGACGGCTTCGCATGACCCGAGTCCTGAAGGGGCTAGTTAGGGAGAACGGCCTTGGTGGTAAATGCCTACGCGCCTATATCTAACTAGTTTGTGGATTGATGACCACACTGCCCGAGTCGCATTGCTGACTAGTAAACTGAAGGGGCCACCTGGATGTGAAAAGCAGCGCTACGAGTCTGCCCAGGCTCGTAGTCACAGGTCCAACGAGCCTGGGATGTGCACATCTGAATTCTTACGTGAGGCTTAACCAATAGTGGGCCGAAGGAGGATCACACCTGCTATAGAGAAGTCTATAGCGAATAGTGAACTACGGGGATGGGTGTGCCCAGGGGACCATGGTCCTTTCCCATCAAGGAGTTGGCTTCGTAGTGGCTGGAGATTGTTACCCAAGTCACACTTCGAGGGGGCGGGAGATAAAGGCCGAAAGGCTAGGTGCTCCCCTGACGGTATACCTGTAGATGGTTAGTTTGTCCACCACTCTCCAGTTCTGAACTCTGTGCAGCATATTGACAGAGCTCAGGGTAATGTCTATCACCTCAGCCCTTCGCGCATCAACGAAGGTGGGAGCCATCCCTGTATTAGCTATTAACAAGTTGTGTCTTTCAACAAATTCCAGCAGCTGCTGTCCTCTGATGTTGTCATCTGTGCTGCCCCACACAGTATTGTGTGCGTTGGCATCACAGCCTAATATCAGACCTATATCTCTTTCTTTACAGTATTTTACCAGGTTCTCTACTTCCATTGAAGGAGGTGGTTCTGGTGTCTGGTGAGGGAGGTACGCCGACGCGATTATAAATGATTCTGCCCCACTTCCAATCATTACTGCCGTAAGATCGGGCGAGCTTAGATGCGTCATTTGTACCGAATGTACACCATGCCGCACCAAGATACAAGTCCTTACCTTTCCACCCATCTGTACATAGTATAGATTGGCGGACTGTTTCGACAAACCCCTAATTTTGTTTTCCTTGGTCATCCAGGGTTCCTGTATCAATGCAATGTCGAGTTTTTCTTCCTCAATGCATCTCATCATCATCGCTGATGCTGATATACAGTGATGAATATTCAACTGACACACATTTAGTGATTGTTTGTGCGGGCCCACCTCCATCCCTGATAGATTCACCCTTAGAGGTTCCTCTACCCCCGCATTTTGAAAGATATTGCGCTCACTGTGCATTCCTCTGGAATTTAACGACAGCTTGTTCAAGACCGCAGCTGAGTTTCCCCCCTGCTTTCCTGATAGCCTCCGCGACCTCCCTTGGACACCACACAGTAAGCGTCGTACCGCACTCTTCCGCAGATCCAAAAGGCTGTGTGTAAGTGACCCTCCATTTGGAAGTGTCTTTTACACAGGCATTCTGTTTCTGCAGCCGCCTGAGAATAACATCCTTGCTCTCGGTACAGCCTTGAGCAAGGATAATCAGTCTCGCCTCATTACGCATGACTCGCAGACTATCCACACGCAGTCTGGCACCTTCCCATAAGTTGGTCAGGTTTTCCTGCATGGCGATAAGCCAGCTCTTGGTCGATTGATTCCTACACGTCAGTGAAATAAATCCATCAACCAATTGAGTCTTGCCTATGGAGCCTATGTCTCCGGCATCATCACTAAGGTCGTCTAGAGCACACAAAAGAGATACTTTGAAAGCATTCAGGTGTCTGACATCTAGAGGACCCTCACGAGACGCGTCGGTAACACCCAGGATGAGATCACCTCCGGCAACCTGTGCGAAGGATTTCTTACCCTGGTTAGGCTTTTGTTTCCTGCCTGGATAACCTCTTTTACAAGAGGTCCTCCCGAGACAACAGGCACCCCACATCGAGCTCCCTCCTCCAATGGTTGGACCGGCTCAGATGTTCCTTTGTTGACACCCTTAAACCTCTTCACTGGCCTTTCCATTTCCGGAGTTGTCTCCTCATGTGTCGACCCATCAGGTTGATTCTACATCTTCCCGGCGGCCTGCCTTTCCTTCCTCCGCCTTCTCTTCAGTCTCTGCTTTTCTCGCTTTACAGCTTCTAGCGTCGACTTAGAGTCAGCGTTCGGACTTTCCTCAGGAGACACTGCTAGAACTAACCTCTCCACAACTCGTAGATTTGCCATTCTTGATAGTTTTTTCAAACTTCAGGTTTGGGTTTCCCGTTCTCGGACCACAGCCAGCGTTATGCCTCCCGCTACTCCCCTCCCCCATAGGAGTGTCGAAACAATCCGTCCGTTCTTCCCTCTCTTCGGGTCGCGAAGAAGACGACTTCGCTTCCATCCGAAAGTTCTGTAGGCTTTCATGTAACTCCACCCCTGCGATCCTTGATGCCAGGCATGCAAGGCTTCGCTACTCCGTAGACCGCGGCTCACTGGTTGCAAGAAAAGCAGCAAAGTGAAGTGTTGGATCCTGAACCCCGCAGGAGTACTCTCTTCTCAGTCACCAGCTCCAACCTCACACCTAGTCGCCGTGTCACCTATGCGGAGAGTTTCATAGGCGCCCACTGCCGAGGTACTCGTCCCGGGATGGGAACAGAGTTTTGCACAATCCGTATACGGATCGTTGCGACAGCACCCGCCCCATGGCTCAGCCTGCGTCCGTAAATCGTTCGCAGTTTCCAGCGGTCACCAAGCGTGGAGGTGCCATGTTGACTTGTGAGAGGGTATCATGTAGTCTACTGGTATTTCGTAGACTATATGATACCCTCACACCACGACCACTCAACACAAGGGTTAAACAGGATTTAAAGATAATTGTCCTTTTTAAAAATTTAAAAATATTCTGCGAACACAGCAATGCACTACTGGACTACGCAGTTTTAATTAGCTCTCTTCGTTTACTCCCTATACAATGTTGTTCTACAGACACACAATAAACTTATCTTCGCCAACCACGAAATTTCCCAGCCCCAGACAATCTACACCGCGTACTTGTGTTCTTGATTATGATAGTAAGTACTCGAAATTTAAGCATCATATTCCACGAAAATGACCTAACCCACTTGCTGTTGGCATCTCCTCGAAATTTCCAGGTAAAGTGTTGAAATGTCTATTGGGTCACTGATTTCACTGTCCAACGTATCCTGTACAGAAAATCCAAACACTACACACTTTACATGCTACTGTGCGGTGTTGTGGTATTCATACGTATAGAAGTGGAGGTAAAACTTAAATAGAAATTGTTGTCCTTCATGCGAACGAGTATACAGGACATCGTCGTCGTTGGCCGCTTTGCCTCACCGTGCACTTGTCGAAAATTTGTACAACTATTATCTCCCAAGGGTACAATACTCCACTCCCTTGAAAATGTAAACAAAGTAGTTTGCGTGCTCTAGAATGTTGTGTTAACCTCAAAATAAAGCGATTTTCGGAATATGTCTCGAGGACCAAGTGAAAAACCACAATATGGTGCAGGCAGCCATCTCCTGATGGAGTTGAGCGTTGCGTACTGGCAGTATGACTATCCTGAATTATACTTCCAGAGTTTCAGACCGCATTAATTGATTGAGTTCCTGAACATATAATTGCATACAGCGTGCGTTAGTGTTTGGTTTGAAATTCGCATTTTGCGCACCATATAAGTTTCCGAGGATGGATTTGAAATTTTATGTGAATGTAATATGATGCCTCCCGGAGTGCGAAAATAATTGATGAGTTTCGACAGTGCTACTCTGTTATAAACGGGCATAGAGTGGAGGCGGCGCTTATTAGGCTAATATCCAGTCGTCAACTGGACTTGCTTCGTTCGTCCTTTTGTGCGCTCTGTGCCTACGGAAAATATTCTGAATATCAAATTTTGTACAGTCATTTAAAAATCATGCCTCGTGGACGACATTTATGTCAACAAGACCATCAAGGAGAAAATCCTAAATTTATTCATTGCCCGTGTATCAGAAAGATTGCATAAAATAAAATCTCATTTTTCATCGCATTATTTTCTGTTTTCCGCAACCATTGAACATTGATCGTCACGATAGCAGCCTCCTCCTCGTCCTATTCCCATGTATTTCGGCTTTGACAGGACTTCGCTCTCTCTCACTTCTTCTCTCACCGAAAATCCCGATAATTGTCCTTGGACACCAAACAATAAATATTTATTGTGTTCGTTTTGTCGAAAGATGATTTGGCCATTTTACATTCATTTCTTTTAGATTTTGTTTTTGATCTTAAATTCATGTAATGCATAATTCATTGCAAGTGGTGGGAACATTTTCTTGTTATTTAAGTTGTTTTCGAAGGTCCTTTTCAAATAGATAATTAGATTTGTTGTTTTGTGAGAGAAAAATACTTTCAGTGTCCACCTATACACATTATTTGAATTTGACTCAAATATGTAGTAATAATTTTGAAGCTTCTTGTGAATTTTTCAAAACAGATTAATGAAATTGATAAGTTTATCACATATCATTATCACACACAAAAATAACAAAAATGCATATCTCTGCTAGTTTTGACCAATACTGTACTGTGTTACCATTTGGCATATTCTTAGGCGATTTTTATAATTCTTAAATATTATAGCACTTGCACACTGTATACACATGTTCAATTTTAAAATATTTCACTCACATTTCCTACTTAATGTATTCAGAAAAAATTCAAAAAGCCCATCACGTCGCCTCCTAATATTGTTAACTGCAACCTTTCGCACCATGTCCAAATCCATCTCGCACTTAAACGTGCATTCATACTACCATATATCGTACCATCCGCAATATAAAGAAATTTTAGGAAAATTATGCAAATAAAATGGTCTTTTGTGTATGCAACGACCTATACAGATTATTATTATACGTATTGCCTCTCGTGTTATCCCTTGGGGCCTTGGGCTATGCGCGTTCATATCATATAGACAGTATGGAGTCGTAGCACAGGCCAATAATATCCTTCGAGTACGCAACACATACTCGTTGTATTCCTATGAAGCTGGCGAGTCTCTGTTGCCGAAAGGACTATGCGAGAGGCGGAGATACGATGCTCCAAAACGCTGGCATGTCCGTGAATTTAAATAAAGTGAGTGTCGAGGGGCTGGAATGATATGATAGGGAAAGGGTCTAGTCTAACGTCGTCATTGCTCGTCTCCATTATAAGCTTTGAATAATGTATGCATTCGCCTCGTTGATATTCTCGGCTCCAAAAGTTTGAAATTCAAAGTAAATATGAGGACGTGTTTTAGACTCGGTCGCAGTATAGTCTCATCTTTGACCGGCACATAGCGAGATAGTACACTTCTGTACTGTTATGGGGATGTAAAAGCGCAACGAAATTCAATGGTTGATATGTCTGGAAAAAACGTTTGATCTTTCTGGAGAGTGGGAACATTTTTTGTGACGTGTCGATATTGTCAAAAAGTCTTCACTTTGTCGCGTTACTTTTATTTACTTATTTTTATGATATAAATATAATTTTTTTTCGACATATATTTGATCGATATGCACAGTTCTTGGTATCATGAAAGATGTCAGGCTCGCTCGGGGTCTCGGATATTCTGAGACAGAGAAACTAATAGACTTATCCGCAATGATGCTGAGACACCAGTTTAAGGCATTGATATCAGAAAATCGGATACCCACGTCTGAGTGACATTAATTGATAACATCATCAGATCCTGTAATTTCACGTTTCGCCTAGTCTTTGTAATGAAAAACAGCTGATGTGAAAGGCTGAGGAGGATCGCAACGGAACTGGCGGCGGCATACGATAGAAGGCAGCTCTGTTAGGTAGTGGGGTAGGTCCTTGCCGTCCATTTGCCTCCAATTCATCACAAATAATTTCGTATGCCTGAAAACGCGGATCTGAAAATTGAAATGGCAAAGCGAACAAAAAGAAAGAAGCGAAGAGTACCATCGATGACACCACGCACACTGAACCCAGCTGGTCGGGTCCTGGCCAAATTCCCACCACAACCGTTAGATCTCCGGGGCCAATATTCGGAGACCTCCCTGAAAAGCAAAAAAAAAACGAAGTTCGACACAGGTGCACCTACATTACTTCTCTGAAATGGGTTAGGATTCCTTCGAGGAAAAGATTCACTTTAAAAAGATTTACAACATTTTATTTATAGCGAAAACCAAAAAGTTTAACAAAAATCTTCACATAACCTCAGTTTGAATCCTAAACTCTGTGCACTTTTCAATTAATTGAACATGTCACCGAAAATTCAAATAATCAAAAATGAAAGAGAAAAAAATATATATAAAAAAAAAGGACTTACCAACTCGCAGCTGCAACGGCCGTTAAAGATGCGACGAGGCTAGATACGCAATGATGAACAATTTTGTTTTATAGTGCACACAAAAAAATGACGAGAAAATAGCGTAGGGTTAAAACCAGGAATATGGAAATACTAAAGCCCAAAATGGCACAAAAAAAATTAATTACGATAAGTGAACAAAACGTATGAACAAATTTCAAATTATTCGTTTTTGAAAAAATTACTAAAAAATAAAAAAAATCGAGAAAAATTCCACGCCTTTGGTCACTCCGAGATATGTACTGCCTCAAAAGGGTTATAGCGCAAATAGCTGTATGCACACTTTAATTACTGCTGGACGAACGATATGCACCGACATGGCTCCAAAAAACGCAACTGAGCACGGCTAGTGGTATGTTATGCACGCTTCCACGATCGCTGAATAATCGATTGCACACCACAATTGACTTCGAAAATGAACTTAAGCACAATATGCGATATGCGCAATTCCACGGCTTGATTACGGTATACGCCAATCCACTTGTCGAACAGTCGATTCGCACAAAAAAATCACTGCTCCTTGCGTGATGGGATCGCAGGAAATGTTAAAAAAAAATGTAGATTATAGGGTAATTGGCGATACTCTTAATTTCGCGCACAAGATCATCACTTCACGTGATTCAAACGAAGGAGTACACCGGAAAATTTAGATTTCCAGATTGCCGCATAAAGTGATTAATGTGGTATAGATCAGATGCACACTCCTTGATATCGCAAAGATCCACCATCGGATTGTAGGGGTTTCACAATTTCAGCACTACTCGATACGTATAATCAACACTCTTGGGACAATTTCTTTTCCTATTTTTTTTAAACT
Source organism: Microchrysa polita (assembly GCA_949715475.1). Taxonomy (NCBI): domain Eukaryota; kingdom Metazoa; phylum Arthropoda; class Insecta; order Diptera; family Stratiomyidae; genus Microchrysa; species Microchrysa polita. The sequence continues at coordinate 42,960,290 of OX454415.1, read as the reverse complement.
ATGGTTAAACTTAGTTTTGAGTAGACTAAATTATTCCGGACTTAATGTCAACTTAAACTACAATGAAGTCTATTCGCACGTCCGCGCTCGGCGCCAGCTAAAATTCAACTCCTTTAGAAACGCAAAAAAATCAACCTCGTCCCGTTTAAAAAAATTTGTCCAAGGACAAAGAACCGCAAAATCGGGTGATCAAATCGGATGATCCAAAACTGTGCATATATCCTCTTATATAAAAGAGTTCATTGGCACCGACGCACAAAAAAAAATCATCATCTAAAAAAAAAAAAAAAAAAAGCTAATCCCACCCACATCAAAATTCCCACACCACACATAATATTCCCACATTGCACATCATACCGTGCTTGCATGTCTATATTGCAATATGTGCATTGCATTGCAGTACATGCAGTGTAGCTGCGACACACCCTTTTCTGCATTTCTCATGTCATATTCTCTCTTCTAGCAACAGATCATATGATTGTATAGATCCGTTGGTGTGATAAGATCAAATATACCGTGTACGTATTGATAACTACCAGCTGATCGGATGTGAATACTAGATAAGAGAATATGACAAGAGACTGTGCAGAAAGCTTGTGCAGCGCTTGCATGCAAATCGACGTGTTTTTTGAATTTGTGTCACTTGCATTTGTGCCGTCGGCAACGACACAGTAGCAAAACCAACAAATTGGTACACGATGTATAATGTGAAATATTACATCTTGGCTCATGGTTTCATCGTGTTGACCAACCAACCTCTATTGATCATCGTTGTAAATCTATGTAACATCACCTACCCATGGATAGAGGGCATACTAACAGCTTGCCTAAATTTGGTTTATATTCCTCGTATCTGGAGAGATGTGAGAGTTACGTTTATTCCAAAAACTGATAGAAGTTCACATGGTAGTCCTAAAGAATTGCGGCCTATTAGCCTCTCGTCAACTATGCTGAAATTGTTGGGGCGACTAATCGACACTCATCTACGAACGTTTATCTCACCTAGGGCCATTTTTTCGTACATCTTATAGGCTGGTTAGTCTTATCGCCTAGAGAAAACACACACAATATTCAGAAAGCTTTTCCATTATACTGGATGGCATTTTTGTTTATTTTGCATAGTTATGTTATCTTTTGCTTATTTACGCTATTGGATGAAAGTGCGCAATGATTTTCTCAATCTAAGATGATGGCTTAACCAAGCAAAATATGGCGTAGCTATGCAAAATAAACGAAAATTCCATTCAATACAATGGAAAAGCTTTCCGAATATGGTGTGTGTCTTCTCTACGCGATAAGACTAATCAGCCGACAGGTACTGAATAAGAGCTATCAGAAACCCGGCCCTAATCTATAATCTACGCCACAACATGCATATTGGAAAGGGATGTCAGTTGATACAGCTTAACATTCGCTGGTAAGTTATGTTGAAAAATCACTTTATCGTAAGGAGTTCACGATGGTCGCATTCTTAGATATTGAACGCGCATTCAGCTTTATTAAGCCCACGGCTATCACAAATGCTCTTCTGGTTTTACATGTTGAGGGTCCGATTTGCACCCTCGTAAAAGCGCTACTTACAGTACTTTAGGTACTGCGTCTGCATCTAGATATGTATGTAGGGTACATCAAAAGGGGGAATTTTATCTCCTTTACTCTGGAATGTAGCGATTAATCAATTGCTTTTGAATGTAGAAAGGATTGGATGGAAAGTCACTGCCTATGCTGATGATGTTGCTATCGCCGTTAAAGGTAAATTTCCAGAAATCCTTAGTGGGTTGTTGGAGAACGCGTTGTCTATTTTAGGGGAGTGGGAAAGTTTCAGTAGGGCTGGAGTCAACCCCCCCCCCCCCCAACCTTGCTAGGGGATTGCCAGCTTGTGATGGCTGACAAGGCAAGGCAGAAACAGTGAACAAGGACACGGTTGCACTATATCTTGCAGGAAGGATATCGGAAAAACCTGGGGCCTACAACCAAAAGTTGTATTTTGGTTGTGTGGAGGAAATTTTAAAAATTATTTGTTGAAAGAAAAACACTAGTAAAAGAAAATAAAAATTTTATCAATTCTATCATTGATTTTTCTAGACGTAAAATTAAAAATTAAAAATTTATTCAGAGAGAAAAAGTCATAAAACAAGCATTGTATGAAAATTAAAATTGTTGTAATTGAATATGTTTTTATAAAAATAATAAAAAATTTTATTTTTTATTTTACGTCTAGAAAAGCAATGATATAATTGACAAATTTTTTATTTTATTTTACAAGTGTTTTTCTTTCAACAAATAATTTGGAAGCCTTCCTGGAAGAAGTCTTTCAACAGTGGACAGTTGTATACATTTATTGTCAGGCCAGTCTAACTCTACGCAGTTAGTTTATGGTGGACAGCACTTCACTCAGAAAAATTTCAATGGGAAATCCCATTAAACCAATCTTTTTGTCCCATTATTTTTAGTCAATAGGAAAAATCTGATTACTTTAAAAATATAGGAACCATTACTTTCACTCGATAAATAGGTTTGTTTTAATAGTTGACTCCTTTAAAAACAAACACATGGTCTAGTTATTTTCCAATAGGATATATCCTTAGAAAAAGCATAGTAACCCATGCCATGCGTTAGTCCAGAATGGCTATGTGATCACAAAACCCATATGTGTTTGACTCCAAATTTATTACACTACACTCCACGAAATAATTCAAACGTCAAAATATTGTCGATGCAATTATTAACCTTCTGACGCCGCCTACGAGGTATTATGCCTAAAGTGTAGCTGAATTTTCTGTGAAATCAACTTCAATTTTTGAAGAGGTCTAATTTTGGATCTTGAAACAGTTTACATACTATGTCTTACGATGATGCGCCGTTTTTTCGTTTCTTTAGACATAGTTTACATTTCGCCGAACGTTTGATCGCATTTGTGGCCGTCGGTTCCTTTGAAATATATGTGGAAAGGGGTGGGAAATATTGTTGAACGATATTTTTCATCAAGATATAGTACCAATGGTCTGTTTAGCTGCCTATGTGCCAATAGAAGGGTTAATTATCAAGTCGGCATTTTAAGAGAGTAATAAATATTACGCGGATTTTATATTCTCAATTGTAAACAAAAAATTGACGTTTGAATAAAACGGTGCCATTTTTATTTTCTGATGGCCACTCTGGACTAACGCATGGCATGGGTTACTATGCTTTCTCTAAGGATATATCTTATTGAATTAATAGGATCAATCCTATGTAATAAAAAAAAATCGTTTCACTCGTAATCTGATCAAAGTATATTTTTTTTATAAGTCCCATATTATTATACCATCCACGCTATGTCTTTGTGGATTTTGTTAAGAATCACGATATTTGGCCAGGCCGAGTATTGAACATCCGATCGGCTAGTACTCTTTAAAACTTACCAAGTCACGGGGAGGCACCCGAACGATCTCGGCTACGGAGCATGATGTTGGTTCTCTTGGAAAATACGCCTTTATGCTTGAAATTTAATTAATTAATATCCCATTAATGAAATAGGACGTTATATGAAACAAATGGGATCCATCCTATTATTAGTTAATCCTATCAGATCTTGTTAATTTAATGGGAAAAACTGATTAAAATGTAATCTGATGTCCCATTGGATTTACGGTACACATTTCATTCTATACAAAATATCTCAATAGGATTCTTCCAGTTATATTAATTATTGCATCTGTTTACTTTTGTGAAGAAATCTGGTAAATTGCCGTCTAATTAAAATAATGGTACAACAACTTTTAAGTTTACGGGGTTCATTTTTCTGAGTGTAGCAAAACCACCTATTATAATATGTTGTCAAAGTACATAGTTGGTTTCTCTTGTCATAACATGAGCCTTTCGCACCCCGTTCAGCCAGATTAGATATGTTGCTGGGTCTGCTTCCATTGGATCTTTTTGGACAACGACTGCCTGCAAACACGGCCCTACGCTTACGGGAAACTGGTCTATGGAGAGCACTAGATTATGGGCACTCAACAATACTGGGTAGCTTTACGCTAATGAATACACTGTCCCCAAGTAATCTTTTGGTAAGAGCCACACAGCGCCCGCTCTAGGACTTACGCCACCCGGGCAAGAGGATAAATTGCCGCCCCTGGTGATATACCAGGCAGATTGATAGTAGGTAATATGTACGTCGTTGAAGTAGATGAGTAGTTTCCCATAACATCCTTGCAGACTACTCAGCCGATAAATTTCAGTTAGCCGGACTTCTTCAGTGTGGAAAGTCCGTGGTTTATTTTCATAAATGCGACATCTTGAAAATCATAGGTGTAGCCCAGGAGGTTGGGGAGGCAGGGCGGGGAGTGGCGCTTGACCCTCCCTCCCTCTGTCTGGCGGCTGATCAAGGATACATTTTTGTCTTACTGCTGTATTACCTCATAAAAAATCGATGCTCTACGTATGAAAACTGCAGTGCTACAAATCTGCGTGTTGGTATGGTGTCAGTTGGCGCCTCGTCTCAATCGCAATTTTAAGAAAGATTTCAGTCTGGTGGTCTCGGTTATTCCGAGACAAGGATTCTAAATGTATATCATCCGCACAATTCTATTGAGACTGCAGTTTTAGGCATTTAATATCCGATACTTGAACACCCACATGTAGGTGTCATGAACATCATCATATCCATATCCTATCCGCGTTTGCGTGACCTAGCCTTTCGAAACTTAAATTATGCCCCAAGTGACATCCTAAGTTCTCTTTGTGAGCATCCTAACCACCTATGTTTCCGATCATGTTGGCCAACCAACCTCATTCAAGAAAATATTTCGCCGCCAAAAAGCCTATATTGTCCCTGTTTCATTACTCTATGACTTCTGGGCTTAAATGTATACTTTATAGAGTTTTTGCTGTCCGCCATGTTTTAATGTTAGAATAAAGGCCTCACACTAAGTTTCCTTTGGGAAGTTAATCGATTTAAAAACATTTCATCTGAAAGGGATAGTTTTGTGACAAAGGTCATGTGATGTATTCAAACGCCATTTATCGTTAAAAGGAAAAAGGCTGCTCTCGATTTATCTTTCTCAAATGTTTAACCCTTTTTCTAAAAATATTTTTGTTGTCATACAGTTTATTGGGAATGACATACCCTCCGACCCACTAAAAAATTTCCGGGCTAGGGGCATGATGTTGACAAAATGTTTATGTCTTTAGGAAATCCAGCCTATGCCCTGAGAATTTTTATAAAGAAGAAGGTCAGAGCTAGCTAAATCGGGGGAATCAACCTAAGTCCTGATTTAGCATATCGGATAAAAAGGAAGTACTGCTACTGCGGCTCTGGTAATGTGTACTGTGATTCCATACCTCATCTTGCTGAAACCCAAACAATTTTGTTCGAAATTTGACCTTTAAATGCTAGATGAATCAATGCAATGGCAACCAACTGTGGCGATCCATCCACGAGAAGATCGGGTGAATTGAAGTCAAATTGCCGTCAAAGGTTTATAGAAGTTTCCAAAACTCCTGCAGGGGTATGAAATTTCTCTCAGGAGACTTTGTTTTTATCGCTTTTATGTGTTTAGTGTTTATACGAATCATTATTTCTGATTTAATATAAATTTCTCCGGAGGATTAATACTTTTTTTAGGGGACGTGCTCTCCTCCGATTTAATAGACTAAAATAAAGTTTTAGACCTTACTTCCGGAAATTGAAGTGCGACGTTCCGCATATAAACTCAATAATAAGATTACGTTCTATAGGTTTTTTCGTCCTATATTTAAAAATTAGATGGATCTCCCCTTTGGTAAGACTAAGGGATCATGCATAGAAGATCAAATATAATCCTTAATGGTGGTCAAAAGCAGGGGTACTAAATGTTTAATTGGAGGACGAAATTAGCAGTTTTAAAGTAGAACTTGAATAGCGCATAGCTTCAGAAGTAGGGCGGGGGCTAGCATCACAAACGTACAATTACGCAACTCTTACTAGGCAAGCATTTTAGGATTCTAAATGCAGCACCTTCTATCAATTGTTGGCTCTCAAGGACTGGTGATTTTTACATATTTCAGTGATACGAGGGTTACTAAAAAAGTTTCTAGAAAACAAATGAAAACGAATTTTTTGTTTTTCGAAAAGGGGTTTATTGTCTTTTAAAATATTCGCCATGAACATTTATACACTTTTGCATACGCTTAAACCGATTTTCGAATCATTTTTTCCACTCCGATGGAGTGCTTCCAAAACATAGCTTCTGAACGCTTCAACAGTTGCTTCGGGCGAAAAAAACTGTTCTCTACCTAATTTATTTTTAATAGTCATGGCTGTAAGGCGGATGATTCGTCAATTCAATGTTTTTACCGCTTAAATAGGCACTAGTTTGAACTGATGTGTGAGAGGTTGCATTGTCATGATGAAGATTGATTCGTCTTATCTTGTTCGTTTTGCGAGTTTCCCCGAAGACTTCGGGCAAGCAAATGGTCGTGTACCACTCGGAATTTACCGTAGTAGGTTCCTCAACAACAATGGCCACAGGACGCTTTCGATCGAAGAAACACGACACCTTTTGCCTCGCAGTGCTTCTTGCGCGAACAACTTTTGTTGGATTGGGCTCGTTTTGGAACACCCACACGGTCGACTGCTGTGTAGTTTCCGGCTCATTGGCATAGATCCGTGATTCGTCCCCGGTGACGATTTGATTCAGGTCATTTGATGCACCGTTATGGTATTTTTTTGTCATTTTTCTGCACCGATCAACACCAGCCTTTTTTTGGTCTATTGTCAAATTATGCGAGGTCCAACGGGAACAAACCTTTTTTTACGGTCAAGTGCTCATGCAGCATCGAATATATGGCCGGTGGCCCACGTTTGAACTCGATAAACCAGTTATAAATTGTCCGACGGTATAGTGATTCATCCCCAAATGCAAAATGAAGCGGATCGAAACACTGTTGTTTTAAAATCCAACTTTAAGGCATTGAATTTATAGAACATGGAATGCGCATAAACTATGAAAATGCAATCAAAAAGTGGCTTCAACATCTGGGTAAACTTTTTGAATATTTAGACCATATTTAGACCAGATTTTCAAACGTTACTAGTTAGCGCGTCGTTTAACGTCACTCATTAAATTTTCATCGTCAAAAATTCATATTTAGTGTCACTACCGTCAATTCAAGTGTCCAGTAAAGCAAGTCTCGTAAAAAAAGGAAAAAGTCGCGAAAAGAGCTTTGCGGTACAGGAAAAGGCAACGGAGAGAGTATCATATCATATGTATGTATGACACGTAAACAGTAATCATCCTCACTCGTAACTTTTTGCATTACCTTTTAGGTTCCCAAAACAGCACGGCAGTCAAAATATCCCAACTATATAGCTTGTTATGACTATAAAGAGTTCGGAGCCTCATATAATAGATAAAATATTATGTCTATTTTTAGGGTTCCACTGTTTACCTCTTTTCGCTTTTGGTCATTGCTCTCCTGGAAATAATGGGTTCGATGACTTTGCCTATATGGGGTCAAAGACTACAGACGAGTAATGCGTAACGGCGCGGATAAATGATTTTAGAGTCCACTAGAAAAAAATTGATTTAATTAATTCAAATAAATTGTGAAATATCCACTAATGCACTGGTGTCATAAATGACGCCGAAATTTCATTTTCGCATCGATTTTTCATTAACCTTTTACGCAGGACAAAATTGCAACAAGGAATTTGTATTCCACGCGTTTTTTCTTAATTAGCGAGTCTAATGATCATCGTCTCAAATACCAGTTATGCCTCCCTATAGTGTAACCCTGAAAAGCCGGTTAAATATTTTTACATAATGTTATTTGCAAAGTTATTCTCATTAATTTAGTTATTTTGTTATAAATTAGGCTTTTAGATATAAAAAATAACAGCGAATATAGCCGCGACTACGTTCAAGACCAAAAACATTTCAAAAATTTCACTGACAGCCCGGAATTGTCAATTTGAAAGCTCGGATATTTAGACATATATGGCATAGTTTCATTGAACTTTCATTGTAGTCATTGCACTGAAAATTTAGACTAAAAAAGTTTACCCAGATGTTGGGACCCTTTTTAATTGGTCTAAGCGTATCCCATGTTCTATAAATTCAATGCTTTAAGGTCGTAGAAAATCATTGCACGAAATTGTTCACGTGGTAATTCCATTTTTTTTTGCAAAATTGACTTTTTTAACTAACTGTAACTTACACGAGTATCACTTGTCATCAAAGTGTTCTGAGCAGCTATATGCTAAAAAAGGGTCAAACTTTCTCATGGGAATAACATATTTGACGAAAACGTACTATAACATGCCTAATCTAAAAACTGTTTTAGTAGCCTACGGCCGAATATATGAATATATTAGGCCGAATATATGACAGAGTCACTCGCATATCCTCCTCCAAGCTCCTGAGGCATAGCTGAGCATAGTTGAAAAATCCGATTTCACACAAATATGAAGTTGAAAACAATAGCAGGATATTTACAGCTTTTTTTTGTTGACAAAACAGGTTATTTTTCCTTGCCGGATATCAAAAATTCTTCAGGCGAACATTCTGCAAATTCTAATCCTCAACCTCGATCAGAGGAAAGCGATGCTAATTCTTCTTCTTCCGGCAAGGTGAAATGTGAAATATTGGATGCTACAATGAAATTTCTTATCCAATCAAACCGCTGTGTGTTCAACAAGGGTAAATATTTTTCAACCGTTTTAGGTTTCCAAATGCTCGACTATTCGATTTTTGATTTTATCACTGGGTATTGGGGATGGAAACACTTCCAGGTTTCCCTCTGCACTGCAACATGCCACTTCCAAAGTAATAGTTTGCCTTTCATGACACTTATTTTAACAGTATACGTCGAAATATTTTCGTCCTTACCTTGCAAACTTGAATTGACCGAAGTGACGAAATCAAAAATGTCTAACAAATATGCCATAATGCAGCACCAACTTTCATCCTGAAAGTATACCATGAAACTGAGCAAGTAAACTATGTGCAACGGTTTTTCTAGTGTGTCGGTATACTATGTCTATCATGTACATATTTATAAACAAATTCCTTAAAACTACCAAATACAGTTAATGCGAAAACTGATGGAAACAATTTCAGAATTTGTTTGTGTTTACACACAATTTTCAGAACAGCATACTCGTATTTTGACAATTTTTTCGCGGAACCCCTGGGCTGGTCTCGCGAAACCCCAGGGTTCCGCGGAACCCCGTTTGAGAAGCACTGGATTATGGAACCGCTAACCTGGTTGGGTAGTCACGTTATAACTGAAAGCACGCCACTCTGTTTACTGACATGCTGCAATTCGATACTCAATATACTCGGTACTGACCACATCAAGAACTGGTGAAATGTGCCGCCTTGTTCTTAAAGAGATGCGTCGTTTTTTAACATAACACTATGCTGGATACCGGGTCACTGTGGATTTGGGGGCAACTACTGTGCGAACCATCTAGCTAGTGCTGCAATAGTTGGTAGAGTTGAAGTCAACCGCAGAAGTATTAACCCTTCTGTCGGCACCTACTACAATATGCATATTATATACCCAATAGGTCTGGCTGGACCTACTGAGAAACATTTTTTATTTTTTAGAAAAGGTGAAATTGTTATCGGTAGAATCATTCTATCAATTCCTTACTACCATTTTTAAACAATAGAAGTATTCAAATCATTTTTGTAGATAAACTACCAACGTTTTTAAGTGGACATATTTTGAGGTGGTATTATTATAAACATGTTTTTCCCTTATTTTCATATCTTTTTGCTTCTCTATTTTCATGGCATATATCTAGTAGAAAGTTTGTTCGCATTTTTCAATATCAATATCTTTGGGAAAATATTTGGCGCTTTGTTAGTAGATTTTACCTCGATATTAGTCTGCAGATTTAGGGAAGTAGGTGGAAAGAAATAGGGAATTTTCAAGCACAAAAATCATTTCATTCTAAATTTTTCGTAAATTTCTTGATCAAATCTATTTAGAAAGACGTTCGTAAGTCTTTCATACTTAGTCCTAAATATTACAAAGTAAAAAAAACTAGTTTGAATTTCCTTGAGTCAAATCTCAGTTGATTAGTTGATGTTATAAAACGTGATGAAATTAGGCATACTTATTTCCCGAGCTTCACGGCTTTTCAAAGAAAAATCTCAGAAATTTTTATCGTTTATAGTACAAGTTGAATTTTAATGACATTATTACATCATAAATAAGAGAATTTCATATTTGCACCTTTTACCTCAAGAGAAGAATGGGGGGAAAAACTGTAGGTCTGGCCAGACCTATTGGGTATCAAAAAGCACTATAAATTCAAAATCATCAAAAACATACTCAAAACTTCAACCGATTTTTTCAAATTTTTGCAAAATGCTTCAAAACATGTTATTCTAGGATATCATGAAATATGAAGTCGCTACGATTTCATCTTCTATACTTTTATGACCAAAATATAGTGCCAAAGGTCTGGCCAGACCTTTGTGCCGACAGAAGGGTTAAACCACCAATTTATCAATTTATTGTATTAATTCTATTTTCCCAATATCGTGCGAGTTTTAAATAATTGTGGAAATCTTGACTTATCGTTACATTTGTCAGGCGAACCTGGCAATGCTGCCGAACGTGGAAGAAGAAGTCAGTCGTGAGAGACAAGTGAAGGCGAGATTTTTTTTATCATTTATAAATAAACAAACGTGTGAACATTTGCAATCCGTTTTTCCACTAGTTTTCGGTCGGGTGACACATTCTATACACCAACTGCGGTGCTACACGGTTTAAAAAAATGGTATAAACTTTATAAATTTTGGTATACATATAGTTCCATAGACTTTCTGTATAAAAATTATACCAAGCTTCTTTATTAATCGAAGTTATCAGTTGAAGCTATACAGTTCATGCTAATCGCGTATAAAATATTTTTATCAGCTAACAATATAAAAATAATCCGAATAAGGTGTAAATAGTATTTATCCAGATATATGATAAAAACTATACAATTTTTTTATTCAAAACTTAAAAAAAATGACATTCATTTACATCTGAGGGATAATGTATGCCTGCAGAAAACCCGTTCTGGGACATACTGTTGCAGGCACTATACTCGTATATTTCCTATCCGCACATACAGAAATTTTTGACCACGCCGAGATTCGATCCCCGCACCTCTAGATTACTAGCATGCACTCTCAACCAGGTGCGCCACAGCGACGCACGAAGTCCACCTTTCCAAATGCGAATGCAATGATTTTTTTTTAGAAATGTACAATATAGGATAAACTTTACCTCACTTTGGTATAAAATTTTTCTATCAGTTCAATGTTATTAAACAAATTCTCGATTGGTATGCAAGTTGTAATTTATAGTATAAAACCAATAACACGTTCTGATAAAAGATTCATATAAATGCTGCATAATTTTCATTAGTATTTTTGGATTAATTTTCTAACAGCTTCGTATAATTTTTATACAAGCATCTTGAATTGAATATTTTAATACAAACCTAGTATAAATTTAATAAAAATTCATATAAACTAAATTTATACATCGCTTTTGTATACTAAAAAATGTATACATGAGCTTTATACCATCAGTTGGTATAAAAAATACACCAGAATTTTTAACCGTGTACAGACGCTTAGAGGTCTCAATGCAAATATTCCAATGTGACATTTCCGGAATTGAGTATTTCTCCCGCAGAGATAAGATATATGTATAAATCGGCCCTGAGTATTTTCTTACTTTTCAAATATCAATTGAGTGCTTCTCATTTTGCAATTTCGTGCAACAGAAATTTAGCAGAAAAATTTAAAATTATTCAGTACGAAAAACCTGCTTAAGTTCAGTCATACCTATATAGTTTTCTACGCCCAAGGCTGAAAGGGACACGATAAAAATTGACAATTGCCAGCAAATAAGAAATGCTAAGAGCCATAAAAAGTAATTTGTAGTTTCTTTAGGTACTTTTTTTTTCATAATACAATCATTTCACCCATCCATATTTATAAGATCTATCTTTGGATGCCGTGGTGGTCCTGAATACTCTGTTGTCTCCCACCGCAACTGCATGTCCATCACGTTTTATTAAAAATAAGAAATATACTTATTTCTGTCATAAAGCACAACATCAAAGAATATTCCTTCAAATATGCACGTCACGACTTAATATGGACATCTAATAAATTTCCCGAGCTTCTGGCCTCACCATAAAGAGTGCTTATAACAAATATCACGACCTAATCCAGCACGTGCTCAATGACTTTGTATTTAACGCAACAAGCCAGTGCCAGTTGCTGCGACTTGCCACGCTGACACCTCCTCATGACGATGTCATCGGTCGATGTCCCCGGGATAACATGTGAATCAAATACATATCCCAGCTTCCTCATACATTATATCCTTCATGTCATGTCACCCTTCCATAGAGTCCCACAAATGACAAGTACCCGGTCGTTATTGCAACAATTTATTTGTGGATCCGAATAAGAAATGCGTAAATAATTAAATTCGAGAGCCGAGCTATATGGGGTGCCGTTATAGCTTACCGAGTATTTCTGGCCGTGTCCTTGGGTGTCAAATTAAATCCCAGGGAACCATTGACGCACGACTGCATTTTGATGCTGACAGCAATAACGACCGTATCAGGGCATTGGCGTTCATGATGACGGTTATAATGTTACGTACGAGCCAGAACGACGTCGAGTTAGAATGTCATGAAATGTCCTGGGTTTCGTGCGAAAGGGATACGATTTGTGTCTCATTGAAAATCACCACGCAATGTAAGTATGTTGTTTATATGACTCAATGAATTTGTACATTGCAGAATTTGGTATATCAATCACTGGAGCCACAATACTAAAAGTAGGAGATTTGGAAAGTTTAGTAAATATGAAGGTTAAAATTAAAAAAAAAACCTGAAGGTGTATTTTTTCAAAACAAAAAAAAATGTTCTTAGACAAAAAATTTGTTTCTTAACAAATTGACTAGACGAAACATTGTAGTACACTTAAAACTTGTTTAGACCTTCTGAATTCATTTCACCTTCCCTCAGTGTTTCACCACACATTCATCCAAAACACTAAAAAATCCCTTCGCTATTCAAATAAATTTCACCGAGGGTGAATAGCTAAATCAAACGAAAAGTGCATACATCACGCTGTTTTTTATTTGATTGTTCAGGATGCTTACCACTAAGCCACGGCATCATTTTAGGGATTTCATTGGGATTCGCCCAAACACGTGGCTAAGTTTTCACAACATAATTTCTTGCAAAAATAGTTGCACAGCTATGCACTTTTTCCGTATGTATGGTCAGCAAAGGGTGGTTGGTGAGGGTGGCTTTGCCTTTCTAATAAGGGTTAAAAAGACACGACCGGCGGCACAAGCACAACGTGAGATGAATACAACAATGCTGTCAGAATGTAATTACTCTGTTTTCGGGGGATGCTACCCGAATAGGGGTTCCACGTTAAATTGTCAGTGCACAATTAAAGCAATTAAATCAGTCGCATATGCGAATGAGAGCAAAGTTAAATTGCCAAAAGAGGCAATAAGTGATGATGGCGGGGTTGTAATTATTTAAAGCAAATGCAAGAATAAATTGTAAATTGAATACTGAAGAAAATTGAAATTTTATTAGAAATATCTTTTGCATTGCATTTAGTAGAGTTAATCCATTGTTCGTAAGAAAATAAGGGCTTGCATATGGGTTCCATTTCCTACTACGATAGTTCCGATTTGCCATTCGTATACGCATTATGGATGGATAGGCCATTACCTACTCATGGCTGACTATTCTATTACTATTCTGCATAGTGCATCATAAATGTCTATCAGATTATGGCATTAAAAGTCCAAACCGATTGGCAGTCCGCAACCTCAAAAAAGGGGGGAAATGGGTATTTTTTTTTGCGATTATTTCAAAAACGGTAAGTGTTAGATATAAAATTCAAAAAGGATACTCCACGGACCAATTTCTGTAGATGATTCCAAAAAATCCATATGCGGAGATCCCAATCACTACTCTCAATAATTACACTACTTTTCAATTAATAAATTCAACACTTTATTCACTTTGCAGATATTCAACTAAAATTACATGTTATCACAAACGGCTTTCGAACAAGAGTGACTACGTTATTCACCAAGTGCTTTACTTGTAAACGGTACCCAAGTTCAAGGCTAAACATTATGTATATTAAATTAATTTTGAGCGTTAATGTACTTATTACAATATAATATTGGTCGCGGGATTCTAGTGTTAAACTCAAATATCATATGTCAAATACTTAATACTAAAAAGGGGCTTTTCAACAAGTCCCATTAGACTACTTAAAAAGTTTGTACAATTCCTTGTCAAAGAGACTTTTTGAAGTCGTAAGCAATGATGGAGGATATACGCATTATTACTAATAAAAAAATTTATAAAAAAGATTTAAAACATTTGTTTAACTACCAATTTTTGTAGGTGCGTCTATCCTACGCACTTGTAACAGTCGCAAAATGATAAACTTGAATTTACCGTTTTGATTTGGTAAATTTTCGGTTCATTGTTGCTAGCTATCACGCAGCATCACAAAAGAGAATTAAATATAAAATTTAATCGAAATATTCTCAACATTCAAAAAATTACGTCACATTTTTGAGTGCGTCTATCCTATTGTCGGGGAGTATATAGAAATATCGTGCTCTGTGGCCGTGATCGTTCGGTCGCCACTCTGTGAAATAGACACTCATAAAGAAACGAGTTTCCAAACTCGGCACGACTCGTCGCAAGTTTATTATTCAGAAGAAGATGATAAGAAATATTCTTATCGTAGAATAATAAACTAACAATGCGACTAGAGAGAGCGTACATCACTTTTTTTTTTCAGGACAAGGAAAATAAGGGATCAGCTTAGCTTTGTCACTAACCAAATCAGTTATTTTTAGACATGTTATCATCATTTCCCCCGGAAGGAAAAGGAATAAGGCGGGATAATTGACAATACACATTTTATTAGTCAATGTACTAATCTATATTACAACAGGAGGAACACAAAGTTTGTTTTTGTATTACATGTACCCATCCTATTGTTAGTCGGGGCAGCATTAGTAGGTGACAAAGGCTAACTACCATAGGAAAAAAAAACCTTAATTTAAAATATAGTACTTAAAACTTGTTTTGCCTCCCAGACAGTGTGAACACTGGTATAAGGGACTGCAAAAAAAGTATTTTTCATCATAAAAATTTCGCTATTAATTAATGCAAGTCGCGCTAATTAATACTATGATTGGTGAATGTTCATGTTTCGTTTGGTATTAAATATTTAGTTGCTAATTTAATTTATTTTAATTATTTTGATATAAAGAAAGAGAGAAAAATAAATGTATATAATTAGATTTTATTTAATTTAAGTATTGTTTAAGTTTTCGTTTAAGTTGAACATATGAAATTGTGTTTCTTAGATCTTGGGGCAAGGTGTTAAATAAAGTAAGAGAGGATCTTATCGGGTCTTGCAAGAGTCTATTGGTATTGGCTGCACAGGTTCTAAAATTCTCAGCACTTCGAGTGTTATAGCTGTGAACTTCTCTATTTAAAGTTAGTGTAATAGATGTTTTAACTTTTTTGTTAATGATTTTCCACATAATCTTAACCTTCTCTGCAGTTATATTGACATGTATATGTCTTTGCGGAGGCTACCTAAGAAATACTGGGTGTCGTTCCGTGAAAAAGCGTCACGAAAAACTGTAACGAAAACGTTCAACGCTTAAAATCGACCTTCCCGTAGTTCGATCTTCACCAAATTTGGTATACATTATCCTTTGATCGCTCTGACTCAGAATCGACCACCACGATTTCGATAAGTTGCGGGAATAGCGTTAAATTCGCCATTGAAGCGAACGAAAATTCATCCTTCAATTGATTCTCCTGGCTCTGCCTGTGAACCGATGTGGACGAAACTCGGATGGAAGTTAAGTGGTGCGATCCTTAATATTATGGTACCAGCACTTCTTATGGAGAAGATGTCCTTGGACACAAAATGTCCTTTTTCTGTGGGAATGCAATATAGTCGATATGCATATCAAAATACAGTATTCGGTGATTTGAGCCCTTTAAAATTACCACAAGTTCATTTTGGGTTTTCAAAGGATATTATGTACCTACATATGTACCACCAAAAAGGACACTTCTCTAAGGAAACTGAGAATGGGCATTATGGTTGTCGTTCGAAAGTCGACATTTGGAGTACTGTATGTAATCGGTTTGAAAGGATTTTTGGGCTTCTGGAGTGACAAGATAACGACTGATGCAATGTGGATTATTTTGTAAGCAATAACATATACATGATCTAAGATTTTTCCCCTAAGGGAAAACTTCTCGGAGTTTTGGATGTTTGGGTTTCATCATTTTTTCAGCTAAAATCATTATACTATAATGAAAACTTAAAAAATTTCGAAGTTACATTAAGTGAAACATTCGCTGGGGTGCATTTGCACCCCAAACAGGAAACTAGTGTTCAAATTTTATAAGCACAGTCAACAGCTCCCATTTGACACAGATTTTTTTATCTATTGGAGTCTTACCACTCAGTTCGTAAATTACTGAAGTAGGTGTCCTTGGACATGGGCGTAGCCAGGGGGGGGCAGGGAGGGGCGGTCGCCCCCCCTGGTCGGTGAAGATGGTAAAACATTCTTACCGATGTAGTAAAAAAATCGCTGCACTATACAACATTTCCAAAAATTTTCTGCTGCTGGCGCAGCAGTTGCCTTTTCCACCACTTCAAGTGCTGCCGGAGAAGCCATGATCGGAACAGTTTGCAGTCAGGAGACACATACAAATAGATGACAGCGAGTGGCCTCTCGTAACTGACGGAGGCTGCGTTCCAGCACACACATTTCACTTGTGAGTATGCTACTGTGGCTGCGTGGATCCCATATTTCCTGTTTCATTTCATGGCTTCTGACCTGGAGTAAACAATTTCGGGAAGGTATAGTGGAATTCAACTTATTTTCATCTGAAAGGGGACAAATAGTATGTTTTTTAGGGACCTGGTAAAGAACGGACATCATATTTCAGTGCCTTTCAAGTTATTTAATCAAAATTTATTTTCTAGCTGAATCATGCCAGCAATAAAATGTAGCCACTGATACTACTTTGAGAAATTTAGAAGAAATCTTAATTAAACCGTTATAGTATACCTAGTTACTATAGGTGATTTCAGATTGCAAAGTGTGGTGGAGAAAATTTTTTTTTGCTTCCTATGTTTTTTGGGGTGCCGAGCTCGAATCTGGAGATTCTCACCAAAATTTCGTTTGCGGATAAGGGTCAAAACTTCGAAAAAATCCAAAATTTTCGGAGTTTTCACGTTTTTTTGCTTATAACTCCGAAAGTGAACATTTCTCCGAAAACTTGTCCATGAAAATATTAGAGAAAACATAATTGCGGTTCGAACGCGCCATTAATTATTAAAATGTGAAGAGGTATAGCTACAATTGATAGTCATTTTTTTGGCGTTTTTTGCAATTTTGGCCCTGTTTTGCAACGAAATTTTGGTGGAAAGTTTCGGATTCAGGTTCTTCACCCCAAACGTACAAGAAAAATGCAACTTTTGCAACCAAATATGAAAAACCGTTCCAACTCAAAAATTTTATTCATAATTATGGAACTATGTTAAAAATGGCAAATTTAAATTATCAATTGTAGTAATACCGCTCAACGGATTTGTAATATTTAAGCGCTATTTTGTGCTGACTAAAATATCCATGGAGAGTTTTTCGCAGAAATAAATAGTTTCGGAGTTAGGGGCCAAATAACGAAAAAACTGCAAAAAATTTAGGGTTTTTCGCGATTTTGACTCCACAACATTTTGCAATCTGATGTACTAGGTTTAGCACGTAGTAACTACACTATTATCCATATTTTAAGCAATAAAGGATTTATAAATATGCTGACGATGCTACTTTGATAAAATGAAAGTGACACAAGTGGAATATGCAGTCCGAGATACAAGAATTGCACTGAAAATAGACTAACTACGCTTTAAAAGGCAAAAGAAAACAATTCTCATCACCTTTCTTAAATTTGGCTCCAAAAATAAGCAAAAAAAAAAGAAATGACATGCGTGACAGTCCACCAGTAAGCTACGACCGCAGATGTATGAGTGACATCCAATTTTCAAGATCTAAACTGCTGTTTTGTTGAGGTGTTGCGATTAACAGCACGCCCAGCAATATTATTTATCCCCATAAATGGATACTTGTTTACAATCTGAGCGACATCAAAGTCCGTTACTTAAGTCGTGAGTTCTAAAAACACCATAAAATGAATTCGTTCACGGTGAGTCTGGAATCCATGACCCTGTGCACCAATCCAACCACAAGCCAGGCTACTCTAAAATTTGCTAACAATATTTCTGCGACCGAAACTCCTAAGAAAATCATGATGTTGAAAAAATTTCGGGCTTGCCCCCCCCTGACCGAAATCCTGGCTACGTCCATGTCCTTGGATGAAGATTGTGAACTGCCTTAACTGCTTTATTAAGCATTATTCCCACTGTTGTTATGTTTTTTTCCGCGGTTTGACTCCAATTTATAATCCCATAAGTTATATGAGGCATAACATGTGCATGGAAAATCATATTTTTTAGATGGATATTCATACATCTTTTACGTCTGAGAATAGCAATTAGTGGACATAATTTGGATCTGATGGAAGCAATATGATCGTTCCATGAAAGTTTATCGTCAACAGTTACACCAAGGTACTTGGTATTTTGTACCCTTTTAATAGGCTGGTCATCAAATCTGAGACATAGTTCTAGATCAGCTTTATTCTTTTGTTTAAAAAGCATAAAACACGTTTTTTGTAGATTGATCTGTAGTTTGTTACCTTGAAGCCATTGTCGATAAACTTTCATATCATTGTTTATCATTTGCTCTGCATCAGATTTGTCTGAATGGGCATAAAGCAGCAGGGTGTCATCTGCATATGTTACATATTTGGCATTAAGGCCAGCATTACAGAGATTGTTTACATAGAGCGAATATAGCGTAGGACCTAGTATCGAACCCTGAGGTACTCCTAAATTAACCAACATTTGTCCACTTATTTCATTTCGGAACTCAGTTACGATGGGTCGATCTTTCAAGTAGCTCTTTATTAAAGTATTGGCAATTCCTCTAATACCAAGTTCGTTCAGTACTTCAGACAAAACTTCATGGTTCACGGTATCGAACGCCTTACTTAAGTCAATAAAAATGCCAGTAACATATTTTGAGTAGTCAAGCTCTGAGTTGACGAAATGAAGCGCATCGGTAAGCGCAGCTGTTGTGTTGCTTTCTGCTAAGAAACCATATTGGTTTTTATCGAATCCAATTGTTTCATTTATGAAACGGACAAGTCTAGTATTTAATACCTTCTCAAATAATTTGCTAAACGTGCTAATCAAGGCTATAGGTCTATAGTTAGATGGATCGTTTTGATCTCCTTCTTTAAAAATCGGTTTAATTTTGGATATTTTAAGCGAATTAGGGAATGAACCCTCACTTAAATGCCTATTTATTAACTTTGAGAGTAGTGGAGAAATAACCTCAGAAACTATTTGGAGATCCTTGTTCTTGATACCATCATATCCAGCTGCTACATTGCGTAAATTCGCGATGATTCTTGAAATTTCATCTGCACTAGTAGGTGCTAAGAATATCGTTCTTTCATTAGTTATATTTGGTGTTCTTCTATCAATGACTGGTATGTTGCATCGTTGTATTCTATCTGCGACTGTCGCAAAAAATTGGTTAAGGTCATTAGCTGATAGGTTGCTACCTCCTTCTTTTCGATTCGCAGAAGCGGCGTTTAGTTCGGTATTGATTATACGCCAAAGTTTTCTGCTGTCGCCAGAAGCCTTCATATATTGTTCATTGAGAGAACTTTTCTTCGCATGATAAACGAGGTTTGAAACATTTGCTTTAAAGCGGTTATAAATGGTCTTTAGGTTTTCATTAGATGGGTCTAATTTAAATTTGCTGTAAGCTATATTTTTCTTCTTGACTGCCTCAATAATTTCAAAATTTATCCATGATTGATGTCGCGTACGGACTTTTTTCAAAGTTTTTGATTCGTTCTTGGCTGATACTATAATATTAATCAGTTCTTCAAAATCAGTTAAGTTGTTATTTAAATTGCTAAGTTTTGCTCTCACAAGTTCTTTAAAATGACCTTGGTGGAGTACTTTTATAAATACTGATTCAATTCGTTTTTTGGGTGCTGGGACTAATTTCAACTTAACAATAGCGACTTTATGATCAAGTTCTGCTTGATCGAATAATCGTAGGTGGAGAGGCTTAATGAGGACACTATGTGATCAATTAATGTAGAAGAAGTAGCTGTGATTCTTGTTGGCTCCTTATCGTTAATAATTTTCATTTGATTCATTGTAAGGATCTCCAGGTATTCTTTCGTTAAACTTGAATTCTCATCTAAAATGTCTATGTTTGTGTCAGCCAACATAGTCAAGTTTGTATACTGCTGATATAGATCATCAATGTGATCAAGAAATTCAGTAGTACTATCATTAGGGGCCCTATAATAAGTACCTACTTTGAAAGTCCTGGTTGAAATTGTTATTTCTAAGATAAGCGTATTATATAGAGGTATATTTACAATTTCCTTAAACTGGATGTCGTTATTAACATATATAACAGTGCCCCCGCCTAAAGAATCCCTGCAGTTAAACGTCGCTGTAAAACCCTGAATATTGAAATAATCACATTCATTCTTATATAACCATGTCTCATTAACAATTATAATATCCGCTTTCTCCAGCTTACTTGCCATGATTTCTATTTCAGATAATTTATTTCTTAAGCTTCTAGCGTTCGCGTAGAAAATTTTCAAGGGACATTGGATCATTGTGTGTTGTTGTTGTAATTGATTCTATTAATGACTGCACTGACTGCTGATTGATATTCAGGGCAATCCTTACTATCTGCCGTTGCAAAAATGACTAGAATAATCGATGTTTACATACCTATTAACTAGTTTTGAGTAAACATCGCCTGTCGTCTCAAAAACAGCCGTATATTTGCCCTCTTGTTTTTTGTACCTATTATATTTTAGAAATTTCAGCTCCATATTAGTATCAATTCCATAATTTAGAGTTGAAATTTCTTCTTTTAATTCTTCTGCCGAATATTGTTTATTAAGCCCGTATATGGCCAATTTTGGCAACCGCTCTTTTGTGGTTTCTACCAAATAGCCTCTTTCCATTTTTTCTTTAAGTCCTTCCAGCAACTTTTTACGGTTCTGTTCGCTATTAGTCTTGAACAGAACTCCCCCGTCTCTCAAAAGTTTGGAGAAAATTATAGGTGTTTGTGACTCACGGGGTTTGAAATTAGTTTGCACTGAAGCCATTGTGCTTTCGCTACTCTGTATTACTGTGGGTTTTATAATCACCCCTCCATTGAAAACATTAGATCTTACTTCTTTATTTTTTAGCATTTTCGCGTACGTCATTGGTCCGGTACTTGCTTTGTTCTTGTTTTCAGTTGATACCCCGTCAACTTTTTTACTAAGATCGGTAAGTTTATCATGAATCCCTTTCAAGTGGTCGTGAATCATTGAATCAACTTTGCTTTCGACTTTGGTGGTAATGTCTGTTAGCAAAGCTACTTGTGATTCATTTTTCACATATTTTGACCACTTGGTCAAATCACTGTCACATAACCAAATGACACCTCTTTGATCATTAAGGGACATCATAGCCGCATAATCGTCCTTTGAGAACTTCACACACTTTGTGTGGTGCCATTTCCCACAAAAACCCGCACAAAGAAGACCTTCATCAGAGTCGGTTACTTCTTTTTTGCATTTTGGGCAGATATTATTAACCCCAGTGGCACTAGTTGATTGGATTCGCGGCATTTTTTTTTAGCCTTTTGTTCAGATACAATGAACAAAGGAATTGAAAATTACCGTTAGCGGTTATATTAGTACTTTGGTCCAACGTAAACGAAAACTTCACAGAAACTTACAGATTTCGCTCGATTGTCACGTCTATTTGTTTCAGACACTGTAAATCACGATTTCTAGAATTTTTCACTTTTTAATTACCAAAGAAAACATTCACAAATCATAAAATATTTGGAGCAAAAATTTTCAAATGTCAATCGGTCTAATGTCAAAATGACATTTTCAATGTCCTGCTTTGGCCGAGAAACGAAACCGTTATCTTGGTTCCAGGTATTTTTATGATACGGACGATCTTCGTGATGTGAGCCCAATACCTACTGCTCAACAAATTCATTGTTAGCACGGGGTGGTTCTCAGCTTAATAGGTTATTAGATTCGAATTCTACAGAGGAATCACAACGGCCCACGTCTGGTCTAAGTGCACTGGGGATAAACTCAGCAGCCCCTTTACCTAACCTAACCTAACCTAACAATGCGACTAGGAAGTGGTATGGCTGACAACCATATCACACTCAGAATTCAGTTGGCTTTGTAACGTTGATGACTACACACGGTAGTCATCAACGCACCATGCTCCACTAGGAGTTACGGTAATGAAGAGAGATATAGAAATATATTACGCATATTCTTGTTTATATTTCTTGAAGGTCTTAGCGGATTTTTGGGAGATTTTCCTGCCGAATTAATTTTTCGGAATAGTTCTTTTACAGCCTTTTAAGAACAAGTGTCTATTTTACATACACTGCGCGACAAATGCTTAGGTTCACTCATATTTCCTTCCATGAAGCGGTAAAACAAAACCTTACCAGTTCAAGAAATGCTATTTTTGGAAGTATTAAATATCACAAACAAAATGAATGGACTGAATCCCTACAGGACATTTTCCTTAAATTACAGTAATTGATTTAATTCAAAGAGTCAATTTCCAGTGCGACAATTGCTTAGGTTCAGGGACGATTTTACCGTTTTACATAATGTTTTCGCTGAAAAATATTTCAGAAAAGTATGAAAGAGGATAAATACGAAAAAACAGGAGCATTTTTTTGTAATTTAATAGTGTGTATTTTCGCCATTTTTATTTATAATTTCATAAAGCCTTCGAGGCAGGTAATCGTATAAAGAATGCAGCACAGATATCGGTATTTTAGATCAAGCTGTCTTAATTCCATGAATTAACTCTTCTTTAGAGTCGTATTGTTTACCACTACTGTAAACCTCCCGAACAAGCCACCCCCAAATGTTTAATGCCAGGGGAGATGGGCACCCAGTCTAACAAAGCCACATTTTTCTCCTCAATAAGCGATTTAACCACCCTCGCTGTATGAATTGGGGCAAGATCATGTTGCAATATCCAAGGATCGCCTCCGTACATGACATTTATCATAGGGATTTCCTCTTCTAAGAACTGTTTATAAGATGAACTGGTTTGGTAACCTCGTAGAATGACCAAGTCGATAGTTCCATGATATGATATGGCTCCTCATACAATAACGGAACCTATTCGGAAGTGATGGCGTGACAGGTACATAGGGTCCTTCCTATATAATCATGATAGTAGGAGAACCCATCTGGACCGTTCACACAAAGCCGTTTTCCATCCGTAAATATTACCTGCCTCCATTGTGATGTCCAGTTCATGAATCTTGAGGCGAATTCCAGGCGCTGTAGGCGATGTTGCGGGGTTAAGGCTATTTTTTTCTTTAATCGTAAACGTTTTAAGCAAGATGACGATCTAAAAACTCGTTGGATGGTCCTTACACTTGCTGATAACACCAAAATCTCCCCAAGCTTACGCACAGTAAAGGGCGAGTTCGAAGCTTCTCTTAAGAGACTTCGCCTTGATGCACCGGAAATCGCTTTTTTCTGCCTCCTGCGTATCGTCGGCCATAATTTCCACTATCTCGTATAAAATTATTAACAAGGTTCAAGCTCCGCTGAATCCGTATTGCAATTTGTCGGTTTGAATATCCTTCTTGCTTTAGTATGGAAATTGTCGCCTTTTCCTCGGCAGAAAATTGATTTCCTTTTGACATTATCCACTATACGACTCACAGAGTATAACGCGAAAAAAAAATGTTTCCACAAACATCAGGACGAGATAACTCTTTAAAGTAAGTGAACCTATACAATTGTCGCAGTGGAAATTGCGATTTTCATTTAAAAAAATTCCGTTAGCTATGCGAGTTGCTTAATAGAAATGTAATATTTATTAAAATAACCGTTAGTTGAGAGAGCATTATTTAAAAATTATTTCCGATCAGAGTACATAGAAATTATATAATTTTAAAGGAAAATATCCATGAACCTAAGCATTTGTCGCGCAGTGTATATGCCTCTTACTTTCGTACTTTGTTATTTATTCCAAAAAAATTGTAAGATAAGAGCTTCAACAAAATTGTTATTGTGCTAATGAAAACTTCAGATAAACCAATTCCCAGAATTTCAAAAAACCACAAAGTCCAATTTTTGAATCAAAATCCCAACCCATTTTCTTTATGTCACTTCATATAATTAACAAATGCAAAACTGATTTGATGAGCATTACACGTAGACATAATTCAAAAATCGTGTCCTTTAAACCAGAGTCCTTCAACATTGCGATCCCTGACAGTAGATAGAAGCATTCCGAGAACTCAGTCTTCTCAAATAGGCTTCTTTGCTTCTTCTTATCATGTTTGACTAGAAAAATAATAGGGTATTTCGTTTGAAAGTCATGATGCCCATTTAGCCACAAGGTCTTGAATGCGCTCATAAAAAAAAAGTCCTCGTGTCGTGCATGTTGTTTGTTGTGCTCAACTTGGACTGTTCGTCCTTTTTATGTTATTTAAAAAAGGAAAACAACTTTTATCTGAATCGCAACAACCTATAGCCTCAAAGGATAGATAAATAACGTCTTCGAAACAGATTCAAAGTGAAGTATGACACTTAAGACCCAATTTCATTCATCGTAAAAGATGTTTATAAAATCATCATTCAGTCGGTTGAGTGACTATGACTAGTGGATGGATGCCTTCAAGAGTGCGGATGACAACGTTGGGTTCTGGCCCCCAAACTTTTTTCGGGCTGTTAGGGGACTGTAAACTCGGCCCGACGAGTGTGTAAGTGTGTAAGTATGTACAAAAGGAGCATATGTATGCGAAATTTATTATTCAAGTAAAGTGTTTTGCCATTATCTTGCGTACTTATCTTGTGGGGTTAATACGGTGATTTGGCCATTTTAATTCAGTCCTATGACAACATGATGATATAGTCACTCAATTTTGTGATAAATTGCGGTGAAATATTGTTGTCTAGTGTTGATATATGGCAAGGGTTGAATGATACATGGAATCTAACCTATTTCAGGCATTTTCATGCGAAACTGCTTCATTCGTGTAGCTTCGGAGAATTAGAGCAGGAATACATGCAGAATACCAAACTCCATGCCATATTGCGACAATAATGTTATGGTAAGATACTTTTTACTTTTTCGCCAAAATGAATTAATTTATTGAAACAAAAAACAACGATGTCACAAAATATACATTTACCAGATTGGTTATAGTCCTTATGGGCAGGCCCTAAAATCCATGCATTACTTAGGGATGTCAAAAACCGGCCCATAACCCGGTTTTCGGTTTTTTTTTTGCAAAGCCGGTTAGACCGTCCGGTTTTAACCGACCTGAAAGTACCGGTTTTCCGGTTAACCGAGTCTTTTCATTGATTTATTTAGAATTCTAGTAAAAACATGCATACACGGAAAAAAAGAAATGTATATTCAACATTTTGCAG
Organism: Microchrysa polita; assembly: GCA_949715475.1. Lineage (NCBI taxonomy): Eukaryota > Metazoa > Arthropoda > Insecta > Diptera > Stratiomyidae > Microchrysa > Microchrysa polita. The sequence goes on along the minus strand of OX454415.1, from coordinate 42,934,600 downwards.
ATGTTATTAAAAATATGTTTTACGAACAACACATTTGTAGTGTATATATTTAAATATATTTTAATATATTTCTATTACATATTTGTTTTGAAATGAAATGTTCTCTCTAACATTAAGAAATGTAATAACACCTTAATTTTCCAATGTATCACAAACATATAAATTGTCCTAGTTAACACCAAAATCGTAGTTTACATGCAAAAATGTAATAAATACTTTTTTAGTGTACTAAATATATTTTGCTAGTTATTAAGTATTTCTACAGTGAATACTACCTACAAAAATGTAGAATAAATATTTTGTTAACTTTGCTACCCAGCCATTAGTTTCCTCTGCCCGAACATTTGTTGCCTCGACGCTATTCGCTATTTCTTTTATGCGATGTCTCACAATGTATGGTATAAATTACAAACTTCATCACTCATAGAGTCTGGTTGGTCGAGTAGGTAAGGCGTTGGTCTCCAAATCATAGGGTCTCGGGATCGAATCCCACTGTAGGTAGGCGGTAATTTATTATGCAATTTAGAGCGTAAAGAGTTTAATGAAATATAGAAGAGGGCAATGAGTTATATGATTTATGAGTTACTAGGGGGCTTCGCCCCCTGCTCGCCACGCTCACCAACCCAATCAAGTGAAAATCAACCAGGTTTCATATTTGTACTGACTATGACATGATAGCCTGAGAATCATGGGGTAAAATAGTTAGGTTAATATGGAAAATAGTCAATGGTTCAGTGCACATTTCGCAATGTAGTAAAGACATTTCAATAATTATTTACTTTTTAACTCGTACGAACAACTAATCAATTCGTTACTATTACAATTTAGTAATTTGGTATATACAAAACAATAGTATGTATTTAGAACATTTACGTTGTTTTATTCACATTTTCGTTTTAACATTTGTTGATGGTTTTGAGAACATAAAATGATGGTTAGCTCAAATTTCACCCTCAAAATAGTTATGGATACCCCCGTCGTTGGCCACATGTACATTTCCTTTTTTTCCGTGTACACACTCGTATTGCTATGGTTCGTATCAGTGGCGCAACCAGGATTTGGTCCTGGAGGGGGCTACTTTCATCCATATTACTAGATATTTGATGTTGCTGCCGTAAGTTAGGGTACTATTTGGTGCTATTTTTCAGAGCGCTATACAAAAGTGTTTCAAAGTGCAGTTGAATTCACGTTCTTTTTCGATCTAAAACTTTTCGTAGCGTCACATGTTAAATCATTAACACTTTGCCATGTTATTGATTAATTTTACCGGTGCAGAAATTGTGACACTGCCCGGCGATTTATTATGCGGATTTGTCTAATCGTCGGCGCTATCACCCGTGGTATTTAGCTGTCGAAATATAGCGTAATTTCGCAATGTTTTGCTATTAAAGGTCTGAATAGACCTCGGGCGGAATGAAAATGACTTTTTTTTTCGCTGCGATTTTATCAATCAAAATGTGTACTTACTGTCGTGGAACTTGTCGCAAATGCTGGGGAATTCCATAAACTAAAATCCGAGAAGGGTTCCATAATTCTTCTCGGCCATTTTATGTATTATTTTTCGATTCCCCGGTTATTTCATCGTGGAAAATATCTAATGACCGGGGAATCGAAAAATAATACATCAAATGGCCGAGAATAATTCTGGAACCGTTCTCGGATGGTAGCTTATGAAATTACCCAGCGTTTGCGACATATTCCACGACAGTAACTAAACATTTTCATTGGTAAAATCGCAGCGGACAAAAATTTCATTTTCATTCCGCCCGAGATCTCTCCAGACCTTAAGGTCAAGGCTTGCGGCTGAATCTTGAAACAAATACATATCTAGAAATTTAGGCTCAAAACAAAAACTAAACGAGACCGAGTTCTAATCGTGCAAATAGCACGATGAGTGTATACCCTATACCCATGTACTGACCTAGAAGGCACGCAAACCTCAAAATATTCAATTTCATATTTTTTGTGGGGGAGGCAGGGGTAGATGGGTCGGACCTGACACATCTTTATTACCTTGTCAAGGCATCCAACGGCTACCATTTGATACTAATTTGAAGTTTTTCGTGACATTCTATCGAAAGATATGGCTGAATATAATTTTGTAGGGGAAGTAAGGGGTAGGGGTAGTCGGACCTTCTCCACTTTCCATTAACTCAAAGTATATGTCAGAATGAGACATTGATCAAAATTTCAAGTCGATAGAGATATTCTACCGAAAGTTATGGCCGAATTAAAATATCAAGGAGGGGTAGTTTGTATGGGAGGTAGGGGAACCCGTAGTCCGATTTGGCCCATTTTCAATGCCATCCAAGATTTTAGCAAAACAAACATTTGACCGAAATTTCAAACCGCTAGCTTCATTATTTCGGGAGTTATCGTGCTAACAGACAGACAGACATGGCTTATTCGATTCAGGGACCGACCCTGATCATTTATATATATACTTTGCCATACCTCCGGTGGTTCCTTTGAGGTGTTACATAATATCGGCGTAACAAAAACAATATACCCTATACCATCTTAGGGTATAATAAGCAATGGGAGCCCTTAGAGGACTATATCTTGCAAAGAAACAATTGACTTCGAATGGGAATTGATACGATAGCGACTAGGGATGTCAAAAACCGGACGGTTAGTCCGATAACCGGTATTTTCAGAACGGTTAACCGGTTTTCTTCGGTTTTTCCTCATTCCGGTTTTAACCCGGACGGTTTTTTGTCCATGCGCTTAAAACCGAAAAAAAATACTCTCCAAATTCATACAATTTTTTATATTTTCTTGATTTTTAGTCAGCAATTCTATTACTTGTCCCTTATGAAAAATTTCGTTTTAAGATCTCGGTCCTAAAACATATTTTCGAACGTTCTCCTTATTGCAATTACCACTGCCATCGTTGAACGCTTCGTTAAACACCTCTCTTAATCTTTTCCAAGGCAGATATTGTTTAGGCTTACATTACGTTTCACGTGTATCTTGGTTGTGCATCGTGAATGTGATATTCATGTATAGTGTATCAGTGCATCCGCGTTTCATCGTGTCGATGAAAAATGTGGTATTCCGCCCCTGGCGTCTGTTGCAACTGTTTGGAAATTGTTTTCAAAAACTAATAATATATTAAAATTAAAATCACATCTGACAATTTTATTTGATTATCTTTTTTGTTCAACATCTCTTTTAAATTAGCAGTGGCGTGGCGTGAGTTTGGAGTGAAGGGAAGCATTTCCAAGCAAAGTATTCTTACCCTTGATTTCAAAATGTACACTAACACACTGTATTAAATATGTACATATACTACTATACTATGTTCATACCATTGTATATTTAAAAAATTTAAATTTCCGAAAACGGAAAGAGTTTTGTAGACACTTTTAACTTTTTATTAATAATATTTTTATAAATTAAACGCTATATTTCTTAATTTATTAATTAATTGCATTACTGGTTGATTTGTTAAAATTCTTCCAAAGAAATACACTAATGAGTGACACTAATTTCTTCAAAAACATCATTTTAACGAAAATTTTTAATTAGAAAATTTATTTTAAAAACATACGTCATAAATCACCACAAAGTTTACTCGAACAGAAGAGAAGAAAAATTTTCTATCATTCGTTCATTAGATATGTACTTGATTTTTGGTGCGAACTGTACTGTACTCGTCATTCGGTTATTGCAACGAAAGGTGGAAATAAATCCAACGGCGAATTCATTCTCTCACTAACTTCCCACCACGGACCAGTCCCCCTGCTAAACCTGCTCCACAAGCTCACATCATTCATACATGCATTATTTCGCTCTGCTTCTGTCTCGCCGTGGCTGTTGATTGTGAACTCTCTCGCTGCTGATTTCTTACGATAGTTTCGTGAAGGGCCCCAATGGGGCTCAATGATTTATCGGCCGATTAAACCTCATTTCTGTGGAGAAAGCACATTTTTTAGGTTCCACTTGATAAAAGACTTGTTATGCGTTTGACTGTTTATTAAAGACTAAAAACTAGTTATTGTATAAAAATGAAATACAGAGTATGAAGTACAGTTAGGGAATTCAAATGTACATTATAGTGTATGTATGTGTAAGAGAAGAGTTTAAATTATTTCCAACACTCCTCCTTAAGCCCCGGATAGAGTTCGAGCGGAATGAAAATGAAACGGTAATGAACCGGCATAAAAACCGTGGTGAATTTAAAATGTTAGCTTCGAAAATGGCTGCAAAGGCGTTTTACGTCCTAAATCATCTTAAAAATAACTAAAAAAATAATTTCCCCCTTGTCCGAATGCATTTTCAACGTGAAAATGAGTCGACTCTGTAGCAAATTCTCCGTCGGGCGTGGTGAATTTTGCAAACGTCAAACCGATTCACTGTCCACGACGAGTTCATCGCGGAAATTATCTAATGACCGGGGAATCGAAAAATAACACATAAAATGGCAGAGACAAATTGTGAAACCATTCTCGGATTTTAGTTTATGGAATACCCCATCATTTACCACATATTCCACGACAGTAAGTATGCATTTTCATTGAGAAAATCGCCGCGGACAAAAATTTCATTTTCATTCCGCCCGATGTCTATCCAGGCCTTTAATTTAAACATAATTTTGAAACAAATTTTTGAAATTTAGCTTTAACTAAAGGCTTTGTTAAAACATCTGCTATCATTTCTGAACTTTGACAATATTCGCAATTAACAATTTTGTTATCAATATAATCTTTAACAAAAAGAATTTTAACACCCATATGTTTTGAACGATTAGTAAATTTGCCTGTTTTTACTTGTTGAATGCAGCTTTGATTGTCTTCAAAAAGGGTCGTTGGATTTTCTTCGATCATACCAAATTCGCTTAAGATGCGTCGTAACCAGATACATTCTTTGCAGGCTTCGGATAAAGCATAGCATTCCGCGTCGGTAGATGATGCTGCGACTATCGTCTGCCTTTTCGAACTCCATGATATCGGTCCGCCAAAGAAAAATACGAATCCAGAGTTTGACTTGCGCGTTACCGTATCTTCAGCCCAATTCGCGTCGACATATCCAAACAAATAACCTTCGGGTATTTTCAGTTCCAACTTATAAGTCGATGTTCCTTTTAAATATTTGAAAACACTCTTAACGGCATTCCAATCGTTTTGTGTTGGCTTCGCAATTCGTTGGGATAAAATTCCTACAGCTGCAGCTTTATCGGGTCGAGTATGAATGGAAATATACAGCAAGCTTCCAATTGCTTTGCGATACTTATCGTTATCTCGCATTACATTATCGTCAACCATTTTTTCAAATCCGGGATTCATTGGTATATCCAAGCTTCGAGAATCAGCTAAACCAAAATCTGACAAAATCCTTTTGATGTACTTTTCTTGATCTAGTAGATATCTGCCGTTGCATTTTGTCACTTTCATTCCCAAGTAATTAGTGACTAGTCCCAAATTTTCGATCTGAAAGTTTTTATTCAAAAACAATTCAAAATTAGTAATAACATCCTTGGAAACAGATGCTGTCAATATGTCGTCGACATAAACCAAAACATATATTGTTGAAACATCATCGTTGCTATATAAACATGGATCTTCGTTGCTTTGCTTGAATCCAGCTTTAAGTAGAACGTCATGAAGAGCCTGATTCCAAATTCTAGCCGATTGTTTCAATCCGTATATTGATTTCCTTAACAAGCATACTTTGTCTTCTGCTCCAGCCTCTACAAATCCGGGCGGTTGTTTCATATAGATGGTCTCTTCCAATGAACCATTCAAAAAGGCTGTCTTCGCGTCAAAATGGTAAACGTCCATTTTATTTTTAGATGCCACCGTCAAAAATATACGTAGTGTCGTTTGACGAGCGACCGGTGCGAAAACTTCGTCGTAATCCGTTCCAAACTTTTGGCTGTAGCCTTGTGCCACTAAACGTGCCTTATATTTGTGAGTTTCTTCGCTGGCAGTAGCCTTAAGCTTAAACACCCATTTGCAACCTATTGCAGTACGATCATCCGGTAAACTAACTATTTCCCAAGTCGAATTCAATTGCAAAGAATTCATCTCTTCTGTCATTGCATTTATCCATTTTTCCTTGTCGATACATGTAACAGCTTCTTCGTACGTTTCCGGTTCACAACTTACAACCATATCGATTTGTTCAATCACGCGCTGTTGACTGTCATAAGGGCCATTAAATTCTCTCGATGAAGCATCTAGTCTATTAGAGCTGTTGGATGCTTCACTGCCACTGTCAGTGCCGGTTGCGAATTCATCTTCAGAATCCAAAACCAAATTCCTTTCTTCGGGCTTCACAGATATTTCTTCGTTCTGCTCCTCCATAAGCTGTTCCGAATCGTCGCAAATATCAAGCTCAATATACTCAACTGGATTAACCTTTCCTTCTGTTGATTTACGAATTGGCACAATATTCGTTTCCACCTTCTTTTGCAGCGAACTCGTCTCTGGACAAAACTTGACATCACGCGAAATGATCACTCTATTTTCGGTTGGAATAAAACATCGATATGCCTTCGATTCCATGTCTAATCCCATATACATACCGACTTTCGCCTTAGAATCGAGTTTCTTACGTTGAACATCGGTGACATGGATAAAACATTTCTCTCCAAATCGCCTCAAATTACAAAAATTCGGCTTCCGACTAAACCATAGCTCGAACGGTGTTTTGTTGACACTTTTCCATAGCAGACGATTTTGTACAAAATTGGCAGTAGTTACAGCTTCGCCCCAAAACCGATTTGATAAATCCGCGTCGAACAACATGCAGCGAGCCATTTCCATTAACGTTCGATTTTTGCGTTCTGCTACGCCGTTTAGTTGCGGTGTGTGCGATGCTGTGCGTTGGCAAACAATTCCCTCACCTTTTATATATTGTTCGAAGTCCTTACTCAGATATTCGCCTCCTCTGTCCGTTCGAATGGAATTAATTCGTTTACCAAATTGTGTTTTAAATAATTCATTGAACTCCTTGAATTTTGACAAAGTTTCAGACTTCTCTTTAAGCAAAAATATGGTAGTGAAACGGAAGTAATCGTCAACGAAAGATAAAATATATCGTTTACCTGAAGGAGTCTTTGTCTGCATGGGTCCACATAAATCGCTGTGTATCAGTTCACCAATTTAGCTAGAACGGTTCAGACTTTCAGGAAATTTCGCCCGTGCCATTTTGCCTTTTGCACATATTTCGCATGCCGCTTTGCAATGCGATCCGCACTTTGCTATTCTCATTCCATCGACCATGCCACTATCCGTCAGCTTGCTCAGAACTGTAATGTCACGGTGCCCCAATATGCGATGCCACTCGTGTATACAACGCTTTGCTTCGACCAAGTTAACCTGATTTGCGATTCGCATTTGATATAAATTATTCACCAAATCACCAACTGCATACTGATGACTGTTTGCTGCATTTCTGATCTCGTATGTCCTGTCTGCGAAACGAACATCAAATCCCTTTTCCACCAGTCGACGAACCGAAATGAGACAACCACCAATCTGCGGGACAAACAAAACGTCAGTCATCGTAACATTTGCTATTAGACCTTGATTGTTTAGCATTTTCAACTGCACGGTGCCTCTTCCAAGCGCGGTAACTATTTTGCCGTCTGCAACCGAAATACTTTCGCGATAGTTTGGATCGAATGTAGAAAAATATTCTTTACGGCAACTGATATGACACGTCGCACCCGAATCCAATATCCAACCTTTCACTTTGCCGACGACAAATAACAACTCGTTTCGGTGATGCTCGTCAACCATATTAAGATCGTTCTTTGACTGATGCTTTCCTTTCCACTTCGCAAATTTTCGACACTCGGAACGTTTGTGGTTAGGTTTTTTGCAAAAATAGCAAGTAATACCATTTACTGTCCCTTTCTTCCCTGTCACTTGCAATGCCGCCCCATTAGCGCTGCTACCGTCTCGATCCTTCCTACGACGAAACTCTTCGACAATTTTCGATCGAACTAATTCCGACGTTAATTCGTCCTCCCTGCGCGCCTCCAATACGGTTATTAACACATCATAGCTACTGGGCAAAGATCCTAGTAACGTAGCACAAAGAAGAAATTCTGGCTTCAAATCATCTCCTAGCGCGACCAGTTGTTGAAAAAGAATATTCACTCGATTGACATGCTCTTCGATATCGTCACTTTCCTCAACACGTAACCGCATAATATTTCGCAGAATCCGCACTCGACTGCCGGGAGTATTTTGTTGATGATACCCTTTAAATGCCAACCAGGCTGCCTTAGCACTTTTGCACGATCGTATATGCTGGATCTGCGTGTCATCGATTAAACGAGCAATAATAGCAAATGCCTTTTCGTCTTCGCCCATCCATTTGGTGTCCGATTCAGCCTTTGGAGTCTCAGTGATCACATGCCAGAGTCCCTTTTCTTTCAAATAGAACTCCGCACGAAAATTCCAATTGAAATAATTGTCGCTACTTAGCTTCACAAAAGTGTATTTTGTTTCGTCCGCGGCCATCGTTGCATGCGTTACAATCAAATCGAAATAACTACACTTTGACTAAATTTTTAGAAAATTTATACAGCGCGACTAACTTTAACGGAATCTATAATGGACTGGCGCTGGGCCCATAACCTGATAAAAGACTTGTTATGCGTTTGACTGTTTATTGAAGACTAAAAACTAGTTATTGTATAAAAATGAAATACAGAGTATGAAGTACAGTTAGGGAATTCAAATGTACATTATAGTGTATGTATGTGTAAGAGAAGAGTTTAAATTATTTCCAACACCACTACCGAATTCGCAAGAGAAAATAAGCTTTTTTCCACAGAAAATGTGCTTTCTCCACAGAAATGAGCTTTGATCGGCCGATAAATCGCTGAGTCATTGGCTGATTTCAGATTGTAAGACGAAACCGGACGGGTAAACTTGCAAGACAAGAGAGCTTTTGTAGTGGCCAGCAGACAAGCATTGTCCATTTCACATTGTAAGAACGCGACTTACGAAAGAAAAAAATCGTGACACGATTGTTTTTCTTTCGTATGAAACGTACGATCGATAAGACGATTGCATCTACCGATAGTTCAGGCGTTCTGCGACGACAATTAGCGCGTGTTTTACTTGCATTTTAATCTTGTCGACTCGTCATTTCATTGTACACTAACTTTGGAGCGTGCATGGCAACATTTATACATACTTGCTGTGTGATTATTGTTCGCCGGTCCGTGTTTTGATCGGATAGTGTGAAATGATCATACGATGGTTCTTGTCTTGCAAGTTTACCCGTCCGGTTACTTCTTACAATGTGAATTCACCCATTGGCTGAATTCAAATTGTAAGAAAACGACCGGACGGGTAAACTTGGACGACAAGAACCATCGTATGATCATTTCACACTATCCGATCAAAACACGGACCGGCGAACAATAATCACACAGCAAGTATGTATGTATAAATGTTGCCATGCACGCTCCAAAGTTAGTGTACAATGAAACGACGAGTCGACAAGATTAAAATGCAAGTAAAACACGCGCTAATTGTCTTTGCAGAACGCCTGAACTATTGGTAGATGCAATCGTCTTATCGATCGTACGATTCCTACGAAAGAAAAACAATCGTGTCACGATTTTTTTCTTTCGTAAGACGCGTTCTTACAATGTGAAGTGCACAATGCTTGTCTACTGGCCACTACAAAAGCTCTCTTGTCTTGCAAGTTTACCCGTCCGGTTCCGTCTTACAATCTGAAATCAGCCTATGAGGCCCTTGAGACAGGTGGGTTGGTGTATTGGGTTTAATGGAGAGTGCGCATGCTGAAGTAACTTATATGTACGTTGCGGCAGGGTTGCGTATAATTCATAATGTACATTCAATACTTAACGTAAAACCGTCTTACAAGAAACATTATATTTCGAAAGAAGAAGGGAAGCAATGCTTCCCTTGCTTCCGAAGACGCCACGCCACTGTAAATTAGCTGTCTTACTACATCGTCTGTTCACGTGAAATCCATGCAAATACTGTCAAAAATTTGATGATCGTGAAATCGAATTCGCTTGATTGTACTCACTTCACATGAAAGTCTCCACACAAGTTTTTGACATTTCGCCAGCGAAAACAATGCAGTTGCACTTTATTTCACAGTGAAAAGGTATAATTGACAATGAATGAGACAAGGAGTGTACATTTACCTTAAATTTAGGGTATAAAAGGCAAGTCTCCACGGCAAATTTTTCACGGGAGACATAAATGCAAGTTTTCCCCTCGGTGAACTTAGTACATACCTTAAAGTAAAACTCTAAGCAAATCAATGAAAAGACTCGATTAACCGGAAAACCGGTACTTTGAGCCCGGTTAAAAACGGACGGTTAAACCGGGTTATGGACCGGTTTTTGACATCCCTAATAGCGACTGACTACATAAGATCAAAGGATGCAACAATTGAATGGGTGAATTCACATTGTAAGACGAAACCGGACGGGTAAACTTGCAAGACAAGAACCATCGTATGATAATTTCACACTATCCGATCAAAACACGGACCGGCGAACAATAATCACACAGCAAGTATGTATAAATGTTGCCATGCACGTTCCAAAGTTAGTGTACAATGAAGTGACGAGTCGACAAGATTAAAATGCAATTAAAACACGCGCTAATTGTCGTCGCAGAACGCCTGAACTATCGGTAGATGCAATCGTCTTATCGATCGTACGATTCTTACGAAAGAAAAACAATCGTGCCACGATTTTTTTCTTTCATAAGAAAAACAATCGTGTCACGATTTTTTTCTTTCGTAAGACGCGTTCTTACAATGTGAAATAGACAATGCTTGTCTGCTGGCCACTACAAAAGCTCTCTTGTCTTGCAAGTTTACCCGTCCGGTTTCGTCTTACAATCTGAAATCAGCCAATCCAGTTCAGTTTTTATTACTAAAAAATATTTGTAGGTTCAACAATTTAAATTTAAATATTTCTACGAAGTGCCATACGGAAATATTTTTTATCGATGCCCTCTTCTTTTTCTTCTTAAATTGCAATGAACAATTTTAATTTTCTAGTCGCTATGCCCCACACTATGTTTCAGCTGTAAGGGCTCATTATTAATATTTTCGAAGCTGGCGGATTTTTTTTTTGCTTAAGCATTCATTTTGAAGACATTTTTCCCTTTTTGCAAATATTACTTCAGACCAGTATGTCTTCTAACTTGCACAAAGTATGGTATGGGTGTTGCAACCTGCACAGCCCACGTTTCATATTTTTTGTAAAATTTGCAGCGAAACGCATTGTTTAAAATCTCATTTTGCAATTTTTCCTTTCCCTATTTCTGGGTCTGGGAGGGGCTTTAGCCCCCTTAACCCCTCCCGTGGTTGCAACACTGGTTCGTATCGTATGCAAAATTAAATCAAAGATACAAGGATAAGTAATTTAACGAAGCGATGGCTCTACGAGTAATAGCAATAAGGAGAGTGTTCGAAACTATGTTTAAGGGCTGGAATTTGGAAACGAAATTTTTCATAGGAGACAAGTAATAGAATTGCATACGGAAAAATCAAGAAAATATAAAAACTTGTATAAATTTCGAAAGAATTTTTGTCGCGGTTTTATCCGGATGGACAAACAACCGTCCGGGTTAAAACCGGGAGGAGGAAAAAACCGGTTAACCGTTCTAAAAGTACCGGTTTTCGGACTAACCGTCCGGTTTTTGACATCCCTAATTACTAAACTATTTCTAAGTGAACACTTTAATCCTAAGCTGACCTCCTTGAAACACACTGGAGGGACAATCAAATATGCGAGCGCAATGAAGCGCACACGTCAAGTGACGTTAAGGCTATAGTGGTCAATAATTACACTTACAACTGCGCTATCTCGTGACATGAAGTAATATGCCACGATAATCCTTTTTGATTGCTATGTAGTGTGCCCGCGCTCACGAGCGAAATGTATGCAACTATGCAACCGATTGGACTCAACCGTTCAATTTCCATACATTTACGATTAGCGTGTGCACCCGACTTCGTCCATTTTCGTCCTGCGGAGACTAGCAATCAAATCGTCTGCAAGGCAATCATTCACCCAACAATGGCTATTAGAGCCCTAATGCCAGTTGCTAATTGATCATTTGGTCACTTTGCAATGTGCTTTCGAGTGCAATTTTGTGCATGCGGTAATCGTTTATGTGATTTCTTGACAGGTATGTGATTTTTGTTTGAGACATGCTCGTCGTCATAATAATGTACTGTACACGAGTGCAATCAATTTGGACTTTGATCAATATTTAGAAGGTGGAAAGTTGTGAAGAAATTGCCTGCGAAGGAATCTGTCGCGTCGTGTGCGACACAAATATAATTTCCAGCCGAACGAACGACTATGGAGTTAGAGCATTCATTCGCAACGTTGTCGTGGCTATGAATATTTGATAACTGTATCAGAATAAACTTCCGTACATATTTCGTATGCACATATCATCATAATCGCTACAGTGTGTTCACTCAGAATATGGTGGAAACGTATCGAGTTTCGAATATCCTTCGGCACGGCCTTGATTCATACAATATCATGATTTAGCATTTTGTTTGAAAAACCACATCTGTGCTCAATCGTGCATTTTATGCATTCGCTGGCTCGCATCAGGAGCCCGGCCGTGATGATCTTATATGACTTCAGCTCTGCGACTCATTCTCATATAAGGACTAAGAAGGATACGAATATTTCATGCAATGCAACAAGTCGTTGCCATCTGAACTGAAGCAATCCGGCAGAACGGAGGAAGTACCCATTGCTGCGGAGTGCAATCGCTTTGATATGCAATCCATAAAACGCTTCCATGTCTTTGCACGAGCAACTCGACCATAAATTGAAGTATGACTTTTCATTTCTTCCACTATATTGCTGCTCGGGCTGTGTATATTGTTCGGTTGCAGGATTAGGTTCTGCTTGGGTGCTTTGGTTTAATTAGAATTGTAAATATGGTCAATAGGATGGAAGGATTTTCCATGGAATACTCTTATCTATGTCGCTTGAAGGAGTTACAGTAGTATGAAATTTGTAGGGATATGGGTTACTTATAGTAACCCGATTTGCTGTATCACTCGCATATGATATGAATGTAAGACAATATCGTAGAGATTGGAAATATGCAAAAATACCTAGTTTTGATTATGTACTATTAATTGCAAAACATTTAAAAAAAAATTCTATGACACACCTCTCCATATACCCGTCTTGGCGTGGGAGGGAATATTTCATCGAAACTTACTTCCGCAAATAAAACCATTATTATCTTAAAGAGACACCATCATTTAACGTTTTCTTATATTCAGACTAATTGAAATTCGATGTCATTTTTACAATTTATTATTCATGGTAAAGTCGAGTAGCTCTGGCTATATCATTCTACTAGATCAATTCTTCGGTTCTGCACACAGGACTGAATAATGTTGCATACGAAATACTACACGTTCAGGCCACCTAAACACACACAGATGCGATACGGATAAAACAAAAGCCACATATTCCCACGCTAGTTCCCACGTTCAAGAAATCCATCATTGAGGTAAACTTCCCTCTTCCCTTCGCGTAGCACATTCAATTCAATTTACATAATCCAAGTATTCATCAAAATCCATGACATCAAAATGATGTTTTTAAAGAGTCATTCCGCGATTCATGTGTGTGGTGTGGGTTCTGGGATATACACACATTCACATTTGCACGATATCGGAGCAATGATGAAATGATGGACGCGCTTAGGTATACTCGTCTCGTATACGAGTCTATGGGTTGGACGAAACAATGGTTCTAGGATGTCAAACCCATCATCAGACCATCACAGTAATATTATTTCTCATCACAAAAGAAATAATCACTCGCGTAATGTAATTAGCTGACGGTCGTTACCAAATTTCCGCCTGACAAATTTATTGTATACGACACTATCACCTCATCGTCGTTGGTTGTATCGCCTCGCCGAAAGCAACCTTTACTTTAGTCTTTAGTGCCACCTGCACCTTGACTTAATTACGAACAAGTGAAGCGATGACGACCTGGCGAAGTGGTTGATTCACAGGTGTGAGTGTCTTGAAGAAATTCAACGGAGTGGAAACGACAAGGAACCCGCTTCTGTTGATTTCCGGATTGTCGAGGTGAGTCAGAATAAACTAGTAGGTACTAGACAGTAGTGAATTGATGAGGATTGATTGAATTTAGATCTACAAATTATACATGCAACATAATACTCCAGGCGTTTGGTAAAATCAGAGTGCATGCCAGGCACTGTCTGAGATTATTTTATAAATCGGTAGGGGCTTAGTCCTAAAGCTTAAATTTAAGTTTGCACCACTTGGAAAATTTTCTAATGGTACTTATCAGGGTTTTTGTCTTGTTTGGGTTTTTTGTGTATATCTGCGCTCCTGATGGTTAGACTTTCCACCAAATTGTTCGGTACAAAATTGATTTCATCTTTTGTATACTGACTGTTCATCTCAAAGCAGTAGATAAAATTCTACAGCGTGTCAAAGTGGAAAAACCCGGTTTGTTAATCAGTTTTTTTGCAAATAAGTCGATAACGGTGAATTCGCACGCAATAATTAATCATAGTTGACTTGTAGCTTATTGAATTTCCTACAATCCAGAAAAAAATTAAATTGATACGATCATCCACAACCGAGATATGCCCAAGAGAAAGTCGACGATCTGAGATAGCAATACATTCTACATACCCGTACACTCCCAATCGATAGGATAGTTCCACTTGAAAAATGACTGTATGTGGGAAAGTTATAACGGTATTTTGTTCAAAGTTGGTGACAATGTTTTCAGAAGCCTACTTGTTTTTTTAATAACAGACGGTCTCAGATCCGGAGTCCCGTTAGGATTTTATTACGAGTATTCTTAAAAACAGCAGAAAAGTGAAAGTCATTAGGATAGTTCCACACATGGGCGTAGCCAGGATTTCGGTCAGGGGGGGGCAAGCCCAAAATTTTTTCAACATCATGATTTTCTTAGGAGTTGAAATTTCCGGTCGCAGAAATATTGTTAGCAAATTTTAGAGTCGCCTGGCTTGTGGTTGGATTGATGCACAGGGTCATGGATTCCATACTCACCATGAACGTATTCATTTTATGGTGTTTTTCGAACTCACGACCTACGTGCCGGACTATGATGTCGCTCAGATTGTAAACAAGTATCCATTTATGGGGATAAATAACATTGCTGGGCGTGCTGTTGATCTCAACACCTTCAAAACAGCAGTTTAGATCTTGGAAATTGGATGTCACTCACACATCTGCAGCCCTAGTTTACTGGTGGACTGCCACGCATGTTATTTCCTTTTTTTTCTAATTGTAGAGTCAAATTTTTAAAATGGATATGAGAATGAGTTTCTTCTGCATTCTGATTACATTCAACTGGCCTCCACTCCAATATCTGCCTTTTAGAGCGTAGTTTGTCTATTTTCAGTGCATTTTTTGCATCTCGGACTGCATATTCCACTTGCGAAATCAGTTTGTTTCGTCTGTCACTTTCATCTTAGCAAAGTAGCATCGTTAGAATATTTATAAATCCTTTATTGATTGAAATAATAAGATTTCCTCTAAATTTATCAAAGTATTAACAGTGGATAAATTTTATTGCTGGTATGATTCAGCTAGAAAATAAATTTTGATTTAATAGCTTGAAAGACCCGCTCTGTCGCTCACTTGGTTGAATCGCACTCTACGATGCTAGTAATCTAGAGGTCCGAAGATCGAATCTCGGCGTGGTCCAAAATGTCCATACATATGCGGATAGGAAATATATAGTGCCTGCAACATTATATACACATATGGTACTGAGAAGAGAATGAAGAACTTGAAAGACACTAAAATATGAGACCCGTTCTTTACATGGTCCTTAACACTGGAACGTCATGCTTATTTTTAGTACGGAAAGGTCATGCTTCGTCTACTTTGACGCTTCATACAAATAACCCTTTCTCAAAATATTTACAAAATCTGACAGATTTTCAATCATAAGTTTATTTAGAATGGAAAAACATGGACTTTGGAGCCGATTTTTATGAGTTCGAAATTCAATCTTTTTTTAGCCATTTTCCTGATTTGTCCTAGTAAATATTTTTTCCATAATTTTTGAGAAAATAGGTCCCGCATTTCAAAAGTAAGCACATTTGTTACGAGCTAGTTGTATGGACACAGACTTATCGTCGAATCGACAACGACAAGAAATACTGGAGTTCTAAAAGCTACACAAAGTTCATCCTTCGTCGTTTTCACGACGCCAATTTCCAAAAATCCAACTTACCCTGCTTACTTCGTCTAGCCACAATGTACCCGGCAAGTACATCGGCACGGTAAGTGCTGTACGAAAACTCAGCTCCAAATAATGAGAATTGTCACGAAAAATGGGATAAATTTGATGATGCGTAGTCGATTCGACAAAGCATGACCTTCCAGGGCTAACAAAGCAAAAGCTGTATACCATTTGTCACCCTTTCAGATGAAAATAAATTGAATTCCACTAACTTGCCGAAGGGACCTAACGGTTGAAATTGTGTACTCGAGCTCAGAAGCCATGAAATGAAACAGGAAATATGGGATCCACGCAGCCACAGTAGCACACTCACAAGTGAAATGTGTTGGCTGGTACGCAGCCTGCGCCAGTTACGAGAGGCCACTCGCTGTCATCTATTTGTATCCGCCTCCTGACTGCAAACTGTCCTAATCATGGTTTCTCCGGCAGCATTTGGAGAAGTAAGAAAGACATCTGCTGCGCCAGCAGCAGAAAATTTTTGAAAATGTTGTATAGTGCATCGATTTTTTTTAATACATCGATAAGGATTTTTTTACCATCTTCATCGACCAGGGGGGGGCGACCGCCCCTCCCTGCCCCCCCCTGGCTACGCCCATGGTTCCACAGGAAATAAAACACAAAATAACGGTAAAAAAGATAATTTTACTTTCAAAAATGTTGCTAATAATAAGTTAAACTTCTGTTCAGTGCTATTAGCTAAACAATTTTATCCGGGATATAATTGTGTAGGCTTTAAAGGTAATTTAAA
The DNA here is from genome assembly GCA_949715475.1 of Microchrysa polita. Classification (NCBI taxonomy): domain Eukaryota; kingdom Metazoa; phylum Arthropoda; class Insecta; order Diptera; family Stratiomyidae; genus Microchrysa; species Microchrysa polita. Next base: position 42,917,585 of record OX454415.1, on the reverse strand, counting down.
TTAATTTCTTCCCAAGTTCCCCTAATCGCTTACAGAAGCTCATCAGTGTTGTTAAATTGTCGTGTACCGGTACAGATCTTCCTTGTCAGGTATTCTCAAACCTTTTTGATGATATTTAGATCTAGTGAGAATGGTGGTTATTCCATAACGTTGATGAGTTGGGCTTGAAACTAATCTTTTTTCAGCCTTGCTTCTTGAATGGGGCTATTATCTTGCTAAAATCTTAAAGGAGTCGCATGGAAAATGTCGGTAATCTTAAGCATTACATAAGTTAGAATATTTGTGTAAGCCTGGGTGCTTTGAAATACCCCTGATTTCCATAAGCTCAATAGTTCCATGACAAAATAATCAACCCCAGTGTAGAAATTGTCTGGATTGGACAAATGAGAGGCAGCGCGATAATTTCACTAAGGAAAAAAAATCAATCTCGTCGATTCAGATGGATTTAGCTATTATTTTCACGATTTGAGCAAGAAGGAATTAATTTTGTAGACACATCACTCACTAGTAAGAGGTGTCGAGGTATGTGGTTGACTATCTCGGTGTGAAACTTTTAAGCTGTGGAATTTATGGGTATTCAGGTTTACAAAAATATTCTTACTAATGTAATGCCTAAAATTGACGACATTTTACATGCAACCCCTTTTAAATTTTAAGAAGATAATGCCTTTATTCGTATAGCAAGGCTGATTAAAGATTGGTTTTGAGACCAGTCCGTCAAGGTTATGGAAAAACCGCCATACTTTCTAGATCTAAATATCATCAAAAATCTTTGGGAATGGATGACTAGGAAGATCTATACTAGTAGACGACAGTTTAACAACACCGAAGAGCTTGTGTAAGCCATAAGGGGAACTTAGGGGCGAAATCAACTTAAATTACCTTTAAAACCTATTACACTTCCATCCTGGATAAAGATTTTTAGCTAATATCACTTAACGGCAGTTCAACTTATTATTAGCAACATTTTTCAAAATAAAATTATCTTTTTTTACCGTTATTTTGTGTATTATTTCCTGTGGAACTATCCTAATGACTTTCACAGTTGTGATGTTTTTAAGAATTCTCGTAATAAAATCCTAACGGGACTCTGGATCTGAGCCGCGTGTTATCCAAAGAACAAGTAGGCTACTGAAAACATTGTCACCAAGTTTGAAGAGAATACCGTTATCACTTTCCGAAATACAGCCATTTTTCGAGTAGAACTTTTTTTTCGAAATAGTTTTGTTTGTTTATTTAGTTTCGCCATGGGTTTTTGTTTCGTTTGTGCGAAGTCCTCAAACGAAGGTGACGTTGTTGAAGTGAAAAGACGAGCTATCCGTACATTGATTGAGAGATGCATTGAACGTGGTCGTAGGGAGCATGAAGAAATTTTGAGAAATGTGAATAGTGTTCAAATGCATCAATCATGTCGGAAAATTCAACGATTCAGCTGAATTCATTTTTGACGAGACCACAATCTTCAGAGGTATGAAGCAGGAGGCATTGTTGGCCACCTAAAGAAATAAGAAACGATTTGTTGATATACTGCAAAAGTATTTAACGAATCATGGTTTCTTAGTATCCCAGGCTATAGAGGATACGGATACACAAATTGTTCAAACGGCTTTAGGCATGTCGTCCAAGTTTGACTCAATTTTCATGGTTGGAGAAGACGCTGATCTGCTGGTCATCGACAGTTTAAAAAACCAAACTCTTTCAGTGGATATACGCTGATCGTCATTCCTTACGAACGTACCACCAAATACAGACATGGCTCGGCGACGTTTTGAAACCATAGAAAACCAGAAACTGATAAGCGTAACAATATCAACGCACTTGCGAAGGAGGCAGAGGATACGGCTCTCCGCGGTGACAGTGGAACACTCTTCAAACTTATAAACCCATTAACTGGCAGATTTTTATTAACGGAAGGATTCATTTATTTCATGTGGCGAAGATATTTTCGGACGATTGGATCGCGGTAGGAGACCATTTATTAGCGACTGCACTTGGTCTCTTATCTCAGTACGCAAGAGAGTTAAGGAGCAGATTAACTCAGCTGCTGAAAATTCAGCTAAAGAACGATACAGACCTGAATACCGTTCGCTCCAAAAAGGAGTTCAGAGGAGTGTAAGACGTGATAATCGTAACAATATCAACGCACTTGCGAAGGAGGCTGAGGATGCGGCTCTCCGCGGTGACAGTGGAACACTCTTCAAACTTATAAAGCCATTAACTGGAAGATCTTTATTAACGGAACATCCTGTGAAAGATAAGGAAGGTATTCTGCTCGTTACCGAAGAACAACAGCTACAAAGATGGAGAGAACACTTTTTTGAGGTCCTGAATAACACTTTCGGGCCTGCAAGGGTATCTTCGTTGCCAGCAGAAGACGTCCATCAAGTAGACGGCATTAGTTCTGGTCCACCATCCAAAAAGGAACTAACAGACGCTATCAAATCAATGGACGCCGGTAAAGCCCCGGGGATTGATGGAATTCCGACAGAATTTTGAAAAGCGGATATTAACTTTACAGCGGGTATTCTTCTTCCCTTAATCCGAGAGTGTTGGGAAACTGAAACTCTTCCCAGTGAGTGAAAAAAGGGCCTAATTATTAAAATTCCGAAGAAAGGTGACCTGAAGAATTGTAATAATTGGCGTGGGATCTGTCTACTTCCTGCTTTTTCCAAGTTGATGGCTAAGATTGTTTTAGGACGAATCAAGGAAAAAGTCGATAGCACATTGAACGATGAACAGGCTGGCTTTCGCGAAGGGGTTTCCTGTAGCGACCACATTAACACCCTCCGTATTATCATCGAGCAATCCGCGGAGTGGAGATCCCCATAACATCTCATGTTCATCGACTTTGAAAAAGCCTTCGATAGTGTTGATCGTCAGTACTAGGGATGAGCATCGAACATCGATGTTTCGAAAACATCGATGTTTTTGGTCCGATGGTCGATGTTTTTACCATCGCTGGTCTTGCGTCGATGTTTTTCATCTATCGTGAACACATACACACAATAAGGAGTGTCTTTCTTCCCAGCAAACAATTTCTATCGTCCGCGATACGAATTCAATTCGCCCGATAGAAAACATTTCTCGAATTTCATATCGAATTCGGATTAAAGGCGTCACTCCCTTCGGGAAGGAATAGTGACCGATATTAATTCGCCAAGATGATAATTTGGCGATAATAGACTAATACATAAAAAAAAGTGAAAACAAAATATTTTTTTTATTTTACCCTTTTTTTCTAATTTTTTTTTCTTTTCTTTTATCTTTAACTTTATTTTACCTTTTTGCACTTTGCTTCTACTGGGAATCGAACCGGGCACCTATCGTTTCGTAGTCCTACGTCCTACACCTGAGCTATCTAAGATTACAAATTATGGGAATAAATTAGTCGTTTTATATTTTGACAATTTCGTAATTAGCTCGTTGGGAAGAATTATGATTTTATCATCCTTGCAATAATGAGAAGATATTTCGTTAATAGGAGTCACATTCCTGACATATTGATGACGATAAAGCTATTTTTCCTCGGGGAGACAAGCTTACGATAAATTTTTAATTTGACTGATATCGTTTTCGTATCATTTTTGTGATTTTTCGAAAAAAACGATAAAATTGTTTGCTGGGTTTATTCGCCCGGTAAGGCACCATTTCCGAATGTGGTTTCGCCCTGAAATAGTTTCGACCTTTCCTCACTGGAAATTTAAAAAGGTGCGGTAGGTGTGCTACGATTTCGTCGCGCATCTGTTTTTTTCATGCACCGACCACTGTCCACTCGTCAAGATAAATGTAAGACGGACGGCCGTAGTATATCCGATTATCGTTCTTTCTCCCTTAGTGTTCAGAGACTATGGAGAAAGTCGAACAGCGGGCCAGGCGCACTGCAATTCCGTTGCGAACCTTTCCAAGTCGTCATCACACGGCCAGATTCCCGCGCGGTACCGCTGGTTGCTCTATGCCAGGGGAGTCAAACTGAAAGCCTGGCCTGGGCCAAATACTAGTGCCCTAAGGTTTAAGCGGGCCGCAGATTGAAACCTATGTATTTTTGTAATTCAATCCCAGAATGTTTCCTTTAATTTATTAATCTAAGGAGGTTTTCACACTTACGGCCAGATTACGTAATCTGTGCATATTACTTAATTTGAACTGTCAAATTCCATACATTTTTAAACTCACCACACCGCAGATTACGTAATCTGGCCAGATTAAGTACATATGTGAAAACCTCCTAGATCAGTAGCTTCCTAGGGATTCCGTCTATTGAAAATGTTCTTTGGTTAAACTGAGAACCTTAGATAAGAAGTTCAAACGCCAACATTATTTGTGCATTAATTTCCGTCAGATTTTGGACAGCTGATCCGAACATTGTAGAACCGGTCATAAACACCCATGCAGGTAGCCCAAAACAACCTCTTAGTCTGAGTTAAACCAAGTCCGGTCAGAAAGAAAGGCGAGTTTGACATGTCTGCTCTATGCGGTGGGTTGTGGGTACGATACGAATGCGTATTATGCAAAAAAACGAAAGGAGAAGAGTTAAATTCTGGTGGGTGGAGGAGGCAATGAATAAAAACCATAAACCAAACCATATATCTATTCAATCAGCTAAATTGTTTATATTACGAGCGATTAATTTTTTGAGTACTCAAAAAACCCAAAACATCGATGTTCTTGGTTCGATGTTTTCTTACCATCGATGGTTTCGTTTCAATGTTTTTTCGATGGTAACCATCGATGTCTTTCTTTCGATGCTCATCTCTAGTCAGTACATCTGGGATGCCTTACGAAGACGAAATATCCCAGATAAGATAATCTCCATCATTAAGGAATCCTACAATGGAGCCCAATGTCACGTCCTGCATAAGGGCAAGCTTTCAGATCCATTTGAGGTGCACAGTGGAGTGATACAAGGCTGCATTTTGTCACCTATTCTCTTCCTTATTGTCATTAGTGATGTAATTGGTTCCGCACTTCAATTACATCGTAACAAAGGTATCAGATGGAAATTGTTTGATCACCTTCAACATCTTGACTACGCTGACGACATTTGCATTCTATCAACTAATACGGATGATGTCGCTCAAATGACAGAAGCTCTAAATTGCGCAAGTCGTAATGCGGGGCTGAAAATCAATGCTGCCAAGACTAAGTTCTTGAGCACATATCCAAGGGGCAAAGCGGAATTTTGCGCAAAACAGAACGAGGTGGAGAGTAGGCGTAGTTAATGCCCTATGCCCCACAAGGGGTTGACAGGAACTAGAGAGAGAAAGAGAGATACAAGAAAATGATTTTTTCAAAAATCTTCAAATGCCTGTGGCAGCTAAAGAATTAAGGTTTTCGGCGCCCTTTATTTATTTTATTTATTTATTAAAGAAGAATATAACAAACTAGTGTTATACGCTACTTAATTTAAAGCACTAGCAACTAAGGCCTTAGGCTTAAATTAAAGCTAAACTATAAGTAAAGATAAGCTAATATTAATTATACATAGAAGATGTTTTCTTTCAATTTTGATTTTTTTTTTAATTTGTATTGTTTTACTTTATATTATAATTTTTAGTGTAGTTAGTAACTTAATAATATTTTTAATGTTCGTCTGGTTGGAAGTTTCGCCAAGCATTGGAACGATGTTTTGAGGAAGATTGAATTTGTTCTTGATACGGTTGATAAAGTGGCATTCGTTTAGCAGGTGCACTACGGAGATGGGCGAGGTAGAATTGCAAAGGTGACATGAGGGTTTCGTTTTGCGATCCATTAGGTGGCTGTGAGTGGCAAAGGTGTGACCGATGCGCAGTCTTATGAACGATACAATCAAATTTCGTGGGAGTGAATTTGGGTATGCAGCAGTAACTCCTTCGGGGTTAACTTGGCTGTAATGGTGATGGTAACTCAGCCAATTGGTTTTATTCTTGTTATTGATGAATGCTTTCACAAGTTTACGGATATCTTCTTGGTTGTAGGGGTGTTGAAAATATGTTGGCGTTCTTGCAACATTCCTTGCAACTGAATCTGCGTATTCGTTCCCTTGTATCCCAACGTGACCAGGAATCCACATCAGTTTTATTTTCATGTTTTTGTCAATCAGTTTGTCCCGTATAATTGAGACTGTTGGGTTGGAGTTGTTAGTATTACTGACAGCTTCAATGCATGAACGACTGTCTGAGCAAACGATATATTTTCCAGGGCGACTGTGGGCTATTTTGACTGCATCAAATATCGCTGAGAGTTCGGCTGTAAATATGGAGTTGTATGTCGGGAGTAAGCCAGTAGCCAAAATACCGTTGGTCGATGTTACGGAAAGAGACGTATAGGTTTTCGTTTTTGAGCCGTCAGTGAAAATAAGTTGCCACCCATCTTCAATGAGGGGAGCCGTGATTGACAGGAAAGTTTGGGCATATTGTTCAATGCAGGTATTTGACTTCTTCAAATTCATCAGATCGCCAACAAGGCAAGAGCTGGTGAAGTGCCAAGGGGGGTGGTTGCTTGTTGTTTTGCGAAGTGGAGTTGATGGAATGTTAAGTTCGGCCGCTAAGTCGAATGTACGCATCAGGCAAGATTTAATTTTTTGGGTAGTTTTTCGTCGCATGATTGATGCTATATAGTCTTTGATGACTGAATTGCCACCAGTTCGAATTTTGCAGATAAGGTTACCTACAAGTTGTGTATGTCTATCTTCAATTGATTGTGCACCCGCTTCAACTAGGATGCATTTGATTGGGGATGACTTAAAAGCGCCAATAGCATTGCGAATTGCTGCGTGGTAGACCGTCTTAATTTTCTGAAGCTGTGTTTTAGATACCGTTCCATAGATAGCTAATCCGTAGTCGATTTTCGATAGTATGAGCGATTTGACTATGTAGACGAGGGAATTTGGATGTGCTACAGACTTACAACTAGAGAAGTATTTTACAATATTAAGTCTAGAATTTAAGGATTTTGCTAAATTTTTAACATGATTGTTCCATAAAAGTTTTTTGTTAAAAGTTAAGCCTAGGATACTTAAGTTTTCTACACTATTTATAACTACATTTCCTATGCTAAATGAGGGCGTCAAACAGCTTGTTTTTCTGCAGATGTGGAGGTGTTGACATTTAGACTTGGATACTTCTGCACCGGAGGTTCCGGACCAATTAAAGATTTGGTTGAATAGGGTATTTAATTTAGATTGGAAATCATGCGTGTTGTTGAGCTTCGCAAAGATATATAAATCATCGGCATAGAGACAGAAATGAAAAAATTTGAAATTTGTAATTATTTTTCACAATTGCTCGAAGGCAATTAAAAATAATATAACGGACAGTGGAGAGCCCTGAGGAATGCCATTGAAGAGTGGTACACTACTAGATATGTTATTGTTGACTTTTACTTTGAATTTTCTGTTTTTGAGGAAGCTTTTAATATAATTGTAAATATCCCGGCCGATTTTGCAATTACTAAGGAAGTTAAGAACTATGTGGGCGCCAGCTCGATCGAAAGCTTTAACAAAATCCACGCTGATTATGGAACCATGGTTATGTGTGGAGAGAATTTTAGCCACAAAGTGCTCAATATGAAGTAAAGCGTCGATTGTACCTTTACCGTGTTGAAAAGCGACTTGATTTTTTGAAAGAAGATTGTTTTTTGTAAGGAACCAATCTAGCCGTTTGGCAACTATTTTTTCTAGTATTTTTGAGATACACGGTAACAGGGAAATCGGTCTGTATCCATCGATTTTATTTGCTGGTTTGCCTGGTTTTGGAAGGGGAAATATACACGCAATTTTCCATGATTGGGGAATTAGAGAGCTGGAAAAAATATGGTTGAATAAGGCCAGTAGACGGTTCTTAAAGGGTTCAGAGGCATTTTTCAACATGGGATAAGATACTTTGTCTAGGCCTGGGGTTTTGCCCTTGAGTTGTGATAGGCAGGCATTTAGTTCAACCATTGTGATTGCTGTTTCAATTTTGTTTGCTGAATTTGAGATCGTAGGGGGATTATACATTTTATCAAATGTTGAATATTTTTCGCTGACAAAGTTAAAGGGAAGGTTTGAATCCTTTGAGAAGTCGGACCATGATTCTGCAAATAAATTTGACATAACAGTTGGATCTTCGGTAGATATGTTGTTGTGATCCAAACACTTAATGCGAAAGGGGGTGTGCTGGCCGCTTAGTTTTTTGATGTTTTGCCAAATTTGAGTGGTGGTCGTGGTAGAGTTCGGATTAATTGTTCTGGTGAATGATTGGAAGGCAATGGCCTTCGATTCCCTACATTTCCGCTTAAATCTGCTATTCTCTTTCTTGTATTGAAGTAAATTTTCTAATGACGGGGTTGATTTGAACTTATTAAAGGCCTTTTGTTTTAGTTCTCGTAGTTGGGACAGTTCTTTGTTCCACCAAGAAACACATTTGTGGTTGCTTTTAGGTTGGGTCATAGGTATTGCTTTGTTGGCGCTAAATATCAGAGCCTTGGTCATGTTTGCCGCTTCTTTGTTGATATTGGGGCTAATTTGTCTCTGGGAAATGAAGTCATTTAGCGTGGCTCTAAATTTGTCCCAATTAGCAGCTTCAAGTATGAATTTAGGAGTGAATTTGAAACTTTGGAAGTTGTGATGGTTTATAGCTATCATTATAGGATAGTGATCGCTACCGTGTAGATAGTTTAATTTAGACTACAAACATTTAATTAGCATTGAGGATGTGCAGAGAGAAACATCGAGGTGGGTAAATGTGTTATGTGTAGATAGATGAGTGGGTGAACCATCATTCAATACACAGAGATTGGAGTTGTGTATGAACTGCTCGATTGTTTTCCCGCGGGCGTTAGAAATAGAAGATCCCCAAAGCGGACTCCAGGCACTTAGATCGCCAACTAACAAAGCTGGTTGAGGTAGATTAATATAAATATTATCCAACTCTGCACTGTCAATCCTAGTGTTTGGTGGTATATAGAGACAAGCTATTGAGAATTTGGTTGTAAATTCGATTTGAGCTGAAATACATTGGATGTTATTTGAACTGGTGAAAGTCGATATTGTACTATAAGTTATATTAGATTTAATAAGCAAACCAACGCCCTGCTTAGCATAAGTGTTGGTGTCTGCATTGAAGAAAACGGCTTTGTAATTCGATGGGGGGTGGACTGATTGGTTAAAAGGAATATGAGTTTCTTGTAATGCAATTATATCAGGTGAGTGTTCACGGATAATTAACTGAAGTTCATGGAAGTTATTCCGGTAGCCTTTCAAATTCCATTGAAGAATTTTCAGGACCATAACTAGATAAAAGAAAATCTTTAGCAAGATTTCTAGAGAGAAATAAAGCTAAAGCCAAGAGGACAGATCTCAATTCATCGGCTCCGTGTCGTAGTCAGTTGAAATATTATGTGTTTTGGAAAGAGAGCAATTATTTGTATTGATTGTATTTGACAAATTCGTTTCGGTGGTATTGTGTTCTAATAGGTTCGGTTGATGTTTTGTTTTAGAAGAGTAAAGAGATGTATTTAATTTACTTGTAGTGGAGGTGTTTTGGTTACATGGAGTGGTACTATTGTGTGTGTTAGCTGGGAGCTTATTGTTTGCATGTACAATCTGTACAGTTTCAGAGTTGTTGTCTATGTTTGTTGGAGTGTTATTTGAAGGAGAATCTGGTGAGGAAGCTAAAATATTTAGACGTTTACGGCGTTTGGCGATTGCTTCACATATGTTTTCAGAAATGAGTGTTGGTTGAGGTGTGTTTTGTTGTTGGGTTCTTGTCTTTTCAATGGCAGTGCGATATGAGCATTTATTTATCGTCTTATATTCAATAACTGCTTTCTTGTGCAAAAGTGTTGGACATTTTTTGTTAAGAGCAGAATGCGGCTGCTTGCAATTCACACAACGTAATTCCGTGCAGGGAGTGGGGTCATGAACGTGCTGAGAGCAAACGTCACATGCAGTGATGCTTTTACAAAATTTTTTGGTGTGTCCATATTTCCAACAGTTTTTGCACTGAATAGGTTGTGGTATATAGGGCTTAACTTTTACGTTAAGAAAACCAACTTTGATTTCTTCAGGCAGTTGATATTCATTGAAACTTAAGACATGCAGTGGAGTATTGGTCACTTTACCGTCAATAAATTTTGTAATTTTTCTGCAAGAAATTACCTTCTGATCTTTTAATCCGTCAGCAATGTCATTCTCGTTCAAATTTGTGAGGATTGGGGCGTAAATAACACCTTTTACTGTGTTGAGGGTCGGATGAAGGGAAATTTCAACATCACCAACGTAAGGCATCTTCTTCACTTTGCATAATTTAGTGGCGGTAGCTTCATTTTTTACCAGTAACAGGAGATCGCCATCACGAGTGAAAGATGTCTGTACAGGATCCGGTATCAGTTGATTGAGGGATTTAGAGAGAATGAATATATTTTGTAGTTTTAGCGGAGTCTCATTATTTTTGTGTTTGATAAGTAGGAATTTGTAGGCAAGGCGTTTTGAGGTTAAGATTGAATTAAGCGGGGGGAAGTTAATGGGGTCAGCAAAAAGACGGTCTTTGGGGATAGATTTTTTCATTGGGGGTGCTTTATTAGTATCATGGTCCGGAGAGAGTACCGAGAAGTAATTCTCGGACTTTCGTTTAAAGCCTCCTCCTGGATCGGAGGCCATCGTAGTCAGACTACGATGGATGAGGTTAGGGTAGAGAGGCGTGTGTCACAAATTTGCACGGTGCACTGATATAAAGTTTATTACACAAGATATGTATTGATTCACGAATGTGAAAAAGGGTGAACCTCTTAAAAAGGAAAACCAAGGCAAACACAAGCACTAAAATTGATAGGTGTGAAAACTAACCACTGATGGCACAACCTGTCACGATGGGCTTGAGATGTCAACTGTCGGCGCCCTTTAAATCTGTATTTGATAGTACTTTTTGATATCAGAATCACCATCAGTGTTCCACGATAACCCGACGTCTTTGCTTGTCTGAATCGATGACCTACAATACTACCAATCGCGGGATTTCAGAATACTTCTGTTTTCGCTCTCTTGTTGAAGTTGACTTTTAGGACATTCTGTATACTAAATCCATCATTAATTATTTAGCATAAAATATGTTTTTCGTATAAATGTTAAGTACTTAATTGCAATAATTTTTTCAGAAGTAAAAATCATCAACTGCAAAATTAGAAAATTTTCCTATTTACCAAAATCTTAAAAATTTTCTAAAAAAAACAAAATTTGAATACACCTTTGGCTCTAAAACAGACGTGTCAAACTCGCGGCCCGCGGGCCGCATGCGGCCCTCCTCGCCATTCTGTGCGGCCCGCGGCCATGTCGAAGCAGCACAATCATGTGTATCTACACAAAAATGGTGAAATTGGTAAAGTGAACTAATTCAGCCGTTGAACTCAAATCTACAAAAATTACTAAAACTCGTCAGTGGCTTACGCAAAATTATTTTAGGAATTCTTCTCCAAATACTACAAACAATTTGCTGGTTATTTGGTTTTATAAGACAACTTATCTTTTTTTGTACAGGAAGATTCTAAGCCTCTTCATGAAACTGTTCTGTCCCGAAATTCAGTTAATTAAAAATTGGTTGGCTTTACCGAACATGAATTGAGATTTATTTGGAAAATGGCAAAGAATTAAAAACTACGGAGATCTTGGAATTGGTGACAAAATCACCTTGATGAGAAATTCCAACATAATAATTACAGCAGTGCCTTACTTTTATATTTTTATATTTTTAGATTTATACTTTTCATATGTATTGGTGCGTGAGTTTTGTTTAAAACCATATCACAAACAACTGTTTGTCTCTTTTAGCCACCTTTCTGCTGAAATTAATTTAATCTGACTACTTTGCTTACCAATGTTATTTTGAGCGACCTGGATGACCGGTGCTACAATTTTTTTTATCATTTGTCCAAAATTTGTCGCAAATCATGTAATTAACAAAAGTGGTTACTTGAAGATCAATCATATTTTCACGTTTTCGCTTCTTGCCATAATTTTTTAATGTTCTTGAAGTTCATTTTCGAAAGGTGGAAGATCTCACAGATAATCCCGAAGCCGCTATAGAGATCCAGACTTTCTGCCATATTTTAAAAGCAATATTCTGTAATCAACTTTCGTAATACGATTAAATAAAAAAAATTGAAATTTTGCTACTGCGGCCCACCCAAACCTGAAGAGAGTCTTATTTGGCCCGGGCCAGGTTTTGAGTTTGACACCCCTGCTCTAAAACAAACTCCAACACACCTTCATTGTAAATTTTCAAAACAGGATTTTTAATACAGATTGGATTGGTTTTTCGGTTCTGCTGAAAAGTTTTCAATTTGTCAGTTGGTCACTTTTACCTCTAAGCAGACATATGACCAATATTATAACTGTGTAATAGAGGCCTTATAATATCATTATAAAGGAAATGTATTCTGTTTCGTCCTTAGGACATTTTGCGGTCAGACTCATCCAAAGTGAGAAGCGACCATAAGACGACGGAACAATTACGTGTCTTCCGGCCTCTGTGGCTGGGACCTTGATTGGTCCTGAGTGTTCAAACTTGGTAGAAGTTGTTACTCGCGTTGTCTTAATGTAGAAAATTTCAAGAAGATACGATGAAAAACACCGGAGATATAAAAGTTGGAAAATCGCATTTTGTTGAAAATCTTGTTATCCTTGTTCTTGTTGTTCATTGACAGGGCGACAGCCTCGTAGAGAGCAAGAGAGCATCTCGGGATTCGCTCTCTTTTCCCATGGATAGAGTGTGTCCTGTGCATAGGCTATTATTTCCTCCGAAAATAGAAAACGAGACCGAGGCTAATTTCGGGTGCAGCCGAATTTCACTCTCCTCGGACTACAAGTTTTTTTTTTCGGGCATACCTATGACTTGTATTTATCGGCGACCATTACCGATGGCAGCTTGGGTTTTTCAAGCCTCTTCGGGGCGGATCACACCCGTTTCATCCAAAGAAACGGCCAAGAGCTACCAAAAGACCCTTCCATGGCAAGAACCATGAAGGTTCGATGCAGGAGGGATATGTATGGCTGTGTATGTGTGTGAATGTGTTCTATGTTTTTTTCGTCAAATTGGGAGCATTTCATCTCAGCGCGTTTGCTCTCAATTCTTCTAATTCGCGCCGGAATCGAGACCAATCGAGGTCCCGAAATCTACATCTGCTGTGTATGGAACCGACGAATCTTCGGGAATGCCAGGTCCTTGAGGTGTACCTGCTGCAGAGAATGGTGTAATTTCTACTGCTCAGGCCTACGAAAAATTAGACATTATGACGAGTTGTCCTTTGTTGCTCGAGGGTGTCTGCACGCGGATCGGCCCCCAACCACCCCAGGCCCTAGATCACAAGCTAATAGCCCACCACCGTCTCCGGCCATTCCTGCCCCAGCTCTCCACCACCGCCACCCGCAGTCAACAGTACAACAAGACATAATCGCTCAAGTCAAACACCTGCACACCCTGCAGCAATGTACACCCCACTTACCATATTGCAGTTTAACTGCAACGGCATCCGTCTGAAGATCGACGAGATAGTCCGTTTCATGAGTACGCTCAGAATTCTGATAGCGGCATTTCAGGAGACAAAGCTCCAACCTTCAACTCCCGAATTTAATATCCGCGGCGATTACATACTTTTGAGGCACGATAGAGTCGGCAGGCAGGGTCCTAATCCAGGAGGAGGGCTTGCATTCCTAATACATAGAACCGTGCAATAGAGTGTATTAGATTTTCGTTTCAACGACGGCACGAGCTTATAAACATCTATGTTCCACCAGCATCCAGCTGTGGCTCTGGCTATAAGTTCGATATTGGTCCACTCCTCACAGGACAGCATAGAATCCTACTTGGCGACTTTCACGCCTATCGCGAACTCTGGCACTCTCTTCTCGCAAATGATGCCGGAGGTATAGATATCGCGACCAAAGTAGACTCATCAGACTTCTGCGCACTCAATGGAATTTGGTCTACACGCGTCGCTGGCGCCTGCCATAGTTTTCCTGAAATAACTATAGTGAGCGCCAGTTTGATAAGTGAAACCCGATGGGAGACAACTATCTCCCTCCAATCCGATCACCTCCCCATACTCATTAATACTGATATACCAGCTGAACTGACGACATCAAAACGGCGTACGTTTATCAATCACAAAAAGGCAAATTGGGAGGGTTTCACTGCGTTCACTTCGACGAAGTTCGCCGCGCTACCTACTCCAACGAACGCTAGGGAAGCCGAAAAGAATATAAGGAACGTCATTGTCAAAGCGGCAGCTTGCTACATTCCGGCAGGGCGTAACCCCAAAGTTCGGCCATATTTTCCAACTACTGCCGAAAAGTTAGCCGACGAACGGGACGATTTAAGACGCACAAAGCCGACAGACCCCAGAATTCAGGAGCTAAACTCCGAAATAAATCGACTAGTTAACACCTATAAAAAAGCGAAATGGAACGAGCATCTGGATAGCTGCGATCTCTAACAAGGTGTCAGCAAACTATGGGCCACGGTCCGCGCTCAACCAACCAAAGACAAGGGCAGTGTAGCCATCAGATTCGGTAAGAAAACCACCGCAAATCCAAAACTCTGCGCGAGCTTGTTCAATAAGCAATTTATTGAACACCCCAAGATGCTCAACTTCAAGATAAAAAGAAGGATTCGCAACCGAACGGTTGACATCATCCCTACCTATACAGCGGAAAAGTTTCAGCAGCAATCAAGAATGCGAAAAAATCAAAGGCCATTGGATCAGATGACATTTCAATGGTCATGCTGAAACACTTAGATCTTCCGGCCATCGAATACCTAATATGGCTTTAAACTTGTCGATATCCACGCTTGTCATCCCTGAATTCTGGAAAAAGGGACGAATCATCCCCCTCCTCAAACACGGCAAAAGCGCGAAACTCGCCGAATCCTACCGTCCAATCACAATTTTATCATCCGTTGCAAAGACGCTCGAAGCACTCATCCACCCCACCCTTGTATCGCATGCCGAGCTATAGCTTCTCACCAGCATGACTTCAGGAAGATGCAAAGCACCACAAAAGCCCTGGATATGATTACCCATCACATCCACAATGGCCTCAACCAGAAACAGCCCTGTGACAGAACCGTCCTAGTGGCCCTTGACCTGTCGAAAGTCTTCGACACGGCCATTCACTCTGCGTTGTTGGCCGATCTCTTAAATATGCGTATTCCTGCACAAGAGGTTAGGTGGATTGCCAACTATCTGGCTGGGAGGCAATCCTTCACAGAATTTCGGGCAGTTGTTCAAAGCATAGAAAAATTAAGCAGTGAGCTCCACAGGGTAGCGTACTCTCTCTCCTGTCGAGCCTTCTAACACCACCGGAAGGTATTGAACTAATTTCCTATGCAGACGATTGCACCGTGCGTTCTCACCTCGGGGAATGATTTAAATGGCATGTGCGCTCGACTGAATGACTATATTGAAAAACTGGTGGAGTTCTTCAATATACGCAACCTAGGCATTTCGCCGTCTAAATATACTGCAACTCTTCTGACCACCTGGACGCAGGAATATTCGGAGGTACTTGGGATCCGTACTGGTAAGCATGCATGTTCCTACTGTTACCAACGCCAAGATCCATGGTGTCTATTTGGATATCATGATGAAGTCGAAAGATCTCGTCGAAGATGTAGTCGACAGAATGCAGAGTAGCAACGTCCTAAAGGCACTAGTCGAGAGTTCCTGGGGCAAGGACAATGCAACTATGTTGGTAACCTATAAAGCGATAGGTAGGGCAATCCCTAGCTATGCAGCACCGGTGCGGTGTGGTCACAAACCGTTTGTGACAGAAACTAGAAGAAGATCCAGGCATGCCAGAACGCTGCTGTACGTATTGCTACAGGTTGACGTCTCATATCGTCCCAGGATCATCTTCATCAAGAAACCAGCATGTTATCAGTGCGTGATCACAATCTCCTCCTGTCTTTACAATATCTAGTCAGTTGCTATCGAGAAGATCACCCAAACCATCATCTCATGGACAATACTCCCCCTCCACGACATGTCGAGAGAGACGTCCAAAGATTTAAACGGATACCTCCCGATATATTCGATAACACAGCATACCATGCGGCCATCGCAGATATTCACACAACCGTTGTGAATCGGTCAATAGGGAGATTAGGTCCGAATAGAGTCCTCTCAGTGCCCCCACCACCCATATCGCCTGGGGAGACTAGGCTTCGGAGAGCCTGGTTCATGTGGACGAAAATGTTTGATTTCAGATTTCAGAGTCCTAGCTGTCTCCGTTCAAAAGTTAAAGCCGTTCAAAGACGTTCCGACGATGGGGGTCGGCATCACAAAAGAGACTGTTTTCTATTTTAATAAGATTTATTCACGGTTCTTTGGCCGAATCGAAAGATTAAACCCGTTGAACTCAACGAAAGAATACGAAAACAAACTGAAATTTAATATTTCTGTTTATGTATCGTGAAACCTCTCCTGTTACATTATACGCCATTCATACCCATCTCTCGATATCTCTAATCATTGTCCTTCCTTTCTTCGGACCAACCAATAAAAATGAAGAAAAGATGATAGCAATAAAAGAAAAAAGGACTCCAATCTCAAAATGTCCTGAGATTATGATAACTACAGCAAACAAAAGCAATCGCCTGCAAAGTTCAAGCTCAAGGTATACCTATACAACACAATAAAAACAGGAAAATTGATGGTCATTCGACCTTGCTGCCTGCAGAGCGTTCCCGATGCCCGTTCTATCTTTTGCGTTTTTATTTTAATTGACATTCAATTTTTTATAGCTGACAATTTGCCGAATTCGCCGGGATGCCAAGATAAAGGACCATAGGACAATAGCGTGATGGGAGTGGTGGTGGGCCACTCGAAAAATGATGCTGAAACAATGGTCAGGTCATTAAAGTTAAGTGTACTTTGGGAAAAGTTTTAAAGACTTCCCGTTGGTTTTTTTCTGTGTAGATGGTTGCAGAGAATTGTCACAAATACAGCTGGTTCTCTGGACTCGAAAGTGGGCTTGTGAGATTATTGGGACCAAATGATTATGATACTTATGGGGATAAGGGATCTTGATTCAATCAAGAATTATTTTGGCTGACTTAGTGCGGAAATTAAGTTAATGCGAAACATTGAAGAGAGATTATTGATTTTTTTTATTGACAATGTATAGGAAGGTGCGTGGAGATTTTTTCAAAGAATAAAGCGAGTATTTTTAGGAAATTTCAATTTTCTAAAATACTGAGAAAAGTTTTGTTAACGGTTAAACGATTTAGATTACTTTCCACGTGCTAGGATCAGAATCACTGTAAAATTGAACTGTATAGGAGGATTCCATCTAAATATTTCCTCTTTGGAATGAAATACGCATTTAACAGTGCAGAAAATTGGCGAAGAATTTACACTGAAGCCTTTTAGCTTTTCTAGCTAACAACATATCCACGACATTGAATCTCTCCGTTACTTGTCTGATTTATAGGCGCTGAATTTCGATGAGAATGCTTTTGACACAAATCTCATATAAGTCCTGGAATGCCGATGAATCCTTCTTCTCCATAAATGGCGGTAGTGCTTTCCTGGGCTTCGTTTGTATTGAATGCCGCAACGCGAATTGTGGATGAATTGTGCTTATCAACATTCCTCTGGCTTTGTTGCTAGATGAATGTGTTGTAAAGGAAGAAAATGTGCGCATTCTATTGTGTTAAATACCATCGGATGGAAGGAAGTTCCAACACATATGAACATAGTGTAATAACAAAGTTACAAAATGTCCTTCAAACTTCAAATTAATTTAATTTAGTGTATAGTACTTCTATAAAACATTTTTTCCACGTAAGTAGTAGTAAATAAAATGACTTCCAAATCAACCCAAAACTTTCGCCAAGTAAAAAAACAATCGTTAGTCACCCAACATATCCACTCGTATTGAGATAGTTCAACGAATAATTCGAAAATTTAATGCACTTTACTATTTACATTCATTTCACCCCGATTGCAGGATTACGCAACCGCTGGTAAAGCATATCTGTAATGGAGCCATTGCACAATAGACGGGATCAATTTCACTACTCCTTTTGCCTTAATCGAAATCGTTTTCCCGTTGACTGGCTTTCCCATATAAGCTTCTTACACCGCACATGAACAGAGCGAGATATACTCGCTGCTTTTATAGAGAATTGTCTTCGTAGCCATTTCTTTCTGTGTGTGCTCGCCCAGACACTAGAATGCATTACGCTGATTCACCACACCAACAAACGGGGTCATCCACTTCTTTTTCTGCTATTTTTCAGTTTTTTTTTCCGTCTTGTATGTTGCACCCGGCATCATGCAATCCAGCATGCTGCAAGGGCTAGCTACCACTGCCAAGAGACAAGGAGACTGGGACATGGAATAATCTGGTTAGGTTGAATGGCAGAAAATGTCACAATTGGGTCAAGTGATGACATAGAAGTGGAGACAGAATGGAAAATGTTAGTTTTAGTTAAGTTTTGAAATGCTTGTCAGTCTGTGTGTTTCGTGTGTTAAGGTCGATTGAGGATGATGATGGTTTCAATAAAAATTCAAATGGATTTAACCCACTTGTTTGTGGGTCCCATTCTAGCGTACTAGTAAGCTTAGATGGACTTTAGCTCCGGACCGACAACTAAAGACGAGAGAAAAATAATTTTTAGTAATTTAGTAGTTTGATCACGTTTCAAAATTGATTTAAATAACATTTAAGGGACTTTTGGAAAAGTACAAGTGGAAATTATTGCACGTGAAATTAAATTCTGATAATGGTGTCTGAAAAATGATTTGACTTGAAAAGAAAAAAGTCGCGGCCTAGTAAGATTACCGGACGAACTTGGTTTACCGATAAACTGGCCTACAACAATTCAAAATTCAAAATTCAAAATTCAATCAAAATTCAAAATTCAAAATTCAAAATTCAAAATTCAAAATTCAAAATTCAAAATTCAAAATTCAAAATTCAAAATTCAAAATTCAAAATTCAAAATTCAAAATTCAAAATTCAAAATTCAAAATTCAAAATTCAAAATTCAAAATTCAAAATTCAAAATTCAAAATTCAAAATTCAAAATTCAAAATTCAAAATTCAAAATTCAAAATTCAAAATTCAAAATTCAAAATTCAAAATTCAAAATTCAAAATTCAAAATTCAAAACTCAAAATTCAAAATTCAAAATTCAAAATTCAAAATTCAAAATTCAAAATTCAAAATTCAAAATTCAAAATTCAAAATTCAAAATTCAAAATTCAAAATTCAAAATTCAAAATTCAAAATTCAAAATTCAAAATTCAAAATTCAAAATTCAAAATTCAAAATTCAAAATTCAAAATTCAAAATTCAAAATTCAAAATTCAAAATTCAAAATTCAAAATTCAAAATTCAAAATTCAAAATTCAAAATTCAAAATTCAAAATTCAAAATTCAAAATTCAAAATTCAAAATTCAAAATTCAAAATTCAAAATTCAAAATTCAAAATTCAAAATTCAAAATTCAAAATTCAAAATTCAAAATTCAAAATTCAAAATTCAAAATTCAAAATTCAAAATTCAAAATTCAAAATTCAAAATTCAAAATTCAAAATTCATCTCCCATACAAAGTGACCCATCAGGAGTTTGTTCTACGTACTATGTACTCATTTTATAAACTGTAGAACAAAGTTGACTTGGGTCACTTTGTATGGGAGGTATCCTTAGTTTTTCTCCGAATAAGCTGATTTTTGGTGGGTGGGGTGACTATGACCTCCAATCGCAACAAACCAAAATTTAGAACCCTGCTCTAATTTTGGGGGTGAGTTATGGACATGCCGTTTTGACAAATTTAAATGGGGGGATAATGAAGGTCCTTGACCGAAGCGACTCAATGTTTACCTTAAAATGATCTTGAATAATATTCAAATTCAATTTTTATTCAACCAATTCAGAAAATATAATTAACATTAGATTTACAGAGCTTATAAGTTAGTGATCGAGTAGTAACTCTTGCAACTATTAAAAAAAAATATTCAGTAGAATTTAAACTAATGAAAGATGATGAAAGATACAGAAAAAGTTAGGTAAGAGGAAAGTAGGGTTTAAAAAACCTCTTATTCAGATTATAATTTTTATATAAAAAACTTAAGAAACTAAACTAATTTTAACTTATAGACTAAAGATTTTGCGTGGTGGCACTAATTTCTTGAAAGTTGCTTTAGGGATTGAAAAGAAAGAGACATGGTACAAAATAGAAATTAGCTAATTAAGTCAACGATTAGAGGATTGGTGGAGCGAGCGCATGATAAATGAAAATTGATAGCGATATGGCAGATTTTATAATGCATCAGGGGAACGTTGGCGATATTGTGAAGCAAGGAAGTAGAAAACGATTTTGGCTTGTCTAATATAAGCTTGAGGAATTTATTTTGTTTGGTTTGTAGTTCTTTGATGTGAGATGGCGCGCAAGAGCCCCATGCACCAGCACCGTATGTTAGTGAAGGCTGGAGGATGGTCTTAAATATGAGCATTTTGTTGTGAACTGACAATGGAGATTTTCTATTAATGAGGGGGTATAGAACTTTAATCAACAAATCAGCTTTTGTACAAAGAGCGCTCGTGTTCGCCTTGAATGTTAGGGTTTTATCGAGAAGCACACCTAAATATTTGATATGTTCTCTATTCCAGTTTACGATTGAGACTCCTAAATTCAATCGACCAGCAGGAAGTAAATCAGGTTTACGCTTTCATGTAAAGAAAAGGGCCTTGGTTTTATTTGCGTTAATTTTAATTTTCCATCTTTTGAAATAGTTTTCGAGAGATCTAAATCCGTTAATTAGTGCGTTTGAAATAATATCAGGACAAAGTGAGCTGCATAACAGGGCAGTGTCATCAGCGAAAAGACAAACTTGGCAGCGTGCAGGTATGGGTATGTCACTAGTATAAATACTATACAATATAGGACTTAGGACTGATCCTTGGGGAACACCAGCTGGAAGAGCAAATGAATGTGAAAACGT
Organism: Microchrysa polita; assembly: GCA_949715475.1. Lineage (NCBI taxonomy): Eukaryota > Metazoa > Arthropoda > Insecta > Diptera > Stratiomyidae > Microchrysa > Microchrysa polita. The sequence continues at coordinate 42,896,620 of OX454415.1, read as the reverse complement.
TCCATTAACATTTACGCGAAAGAAACGATCTGTTAGGAAATTAGCTATAATTTTAACTAAATACAGCGGGAAACCAAAGTTGTAAATCTTGTGAATAAGCCCTTTATGCCATACACTGTCAAAGGCTTTCTCGATGTCTAGTGTTAGCATTCCTATGGATATTTTGGCATCTAAACTTGACTGGACAATTTTCTTAATGCGTGCGATTTGGTGTACGGTACTATGTTGTTTCCTGAACCCAAATTGTTCTCTTGGAAGAATATTTTTCTCATTTAGAAAATCTGTAATTCTGTCTTTTAACAGGCGCTCGAATAATTTGCCTATAGTACTGAGTAGACTGATCGGGCGGTAACTACTCACTAACGATTTTTGATTGTTAGGTTTGGGAATGCAAAGGACAGAAGCTGTTTTCCATGCTTTTGGGAAGTAAGCGAATTTCATGCACGCGTTTAATATTTTACATAAGTATACAAGCGTTTTTCTGTGCATGTGTTTTAAAAATTTCATTGGTATCAAGTCAGGACCTGCGGCTTTGTTCACTTTCGAATGATTGATTGCTTTTTTGATAGACGTTAAAGACAGAAATGGTGCGTCAAAGTTTGCTGTATTATTAATATAGTCGTTAGATATATTGACCACGTTTTCTGTTTCTAGATCACCAAAGGAGCGAGTAGCAAGATGTTGATTTAGAAAATATGTCCCGAAAGCCTGGGCTTTTTCAGAATTCGTCATTAGAATGGCATTTGCCTCTTTTAAAGGCGGAATAGTACTACCACGCTTCTTAAGGGCTTTAGTTATGTTCCAGAAGTTCCTGCTTCCTTTTTCCAGCGATTTGATACGGTTATTCCAGTGCAAATTTCTGAGCTTGACAATTTCTGCGTCAATTTGCGTTTTCAGTCGGTTAAATTTGAATTTGTAGACTAACCACCTAGTACGTTGCCAGCGTCTGCGAATTAGGTTACGTTCAGCTATCAGCCGTTTTACGTTCGGCGGAATAATTATCTGGGGGGCAGATGTGGTTTGACGTACTACTGGAATAGAATCTCTTGCCGCGCTCCATAGTATTTGGCTAAAATTATCTATATGTTGGTCTATTTCATCTATGGAACAAATGTTATTATTTCTATTGTTGAGAAGCGTGAGACTACCTGTTCTTTGTGTAAAGCGAGGCCAATTTGCATTTCGAAAAAGGAAAATAGGAGGCGTTTCTTTCTCAAGCGGATTGTCATATAAATTAAATAATACTGGAAGATGATCAGATGCTAGATCAGTGGCAGTAATGGGGGAAGAAACAAATTGAGGACTATTTGTAAGGATAAAGTCTAGGGTTGACGGGTAGCCCCTCAATGACTTCGGAAAGAAAGTCGGAGTTGGAGGAAATACAATATCAAAGCTGCTAGTTATGATATTATTTTTCAACAATTTACCCCAGTGGTTTGTTTTAGCACAATTCCAATCAAGATGTCTGCTGTTGAAATCGCCCGCAACTAAATAATTTCCTTGTAGCCTATTAAACAGCCTCAAATCACTCTGAAAATTAGAGTCCTTGGTAGAATTTGAATTTCCACCAGGGAAATACACACCGAAAAGCGAAAAAGTCATATTAGAAAGGTATACGTCTACGCCTATAGTTTCAAAAATTCGAGTACTTAGGGGCGATCTAACTTGGGATGGGATATATTTTTTAAAACTGCGATAGCTACACCACCGCCTCGCGCGTTGTGCCGATCAACTCTGTAAATTTCATAATTAGTATTGTAAAATTGGCTAACTTCTTTATGCCATGTCTCTGTTATAATGGCTATATCTATATGATTATTCTTTAGAAAAGCGAAAAATTCTATGCGTTTAGACAGGGGAGCAATACTTTGAGCATTCCATAAAACAATTTTCAAATTTTGTGAATTACTTATCATCGTATACCTAAGTATTTAGCAGCTAATTGTGTTATAGCTCTGAATTGATCTTCTTTACTATGACATTTACTAAGCTTAATGAACATTTCATTAGATAGGTTGATTAATTCCTCAGCATTAAATAAATTTGAATTCGATGTTTGCTTAGAATCAGTATTTCTCGCTACATCAGCATAGCTAACAGAAAAAGCTCTATTTGTATTTGTTGTTGGCACCTGTGTATGGCGAAGTGAAGGAAAAGCTTTGCTATTATTCAAATCACTACTATATTGAATATTGGCGATATTTTCGTTGGTACGCTTTGCTCTCAGGCGCTGCATTAGAGTAATGTATTTGAGTCTAGCTGGACAATTCAGAAAACTCGCCGCATGATCTCCCGAACAATTCGCACACTTGCGCCTGGCATTTGGGTTCTCATTATCAGCACAGCACAATCACTTGTTTTATGTGGCCCTGCACATAGATTGCATACAGTCTTCAAGTTACATCCACCTATCCCAGCCAGCATTTAACACATTTGTAATCATTATTTCATGCAACACGCGTAAGCACATATTGCTTATTCATTCATCACGTTTTCATACAAGCAGTATATGACGATGTCCCCCTATTTCATGTATATATGCATTTGCGCCTTATTACGGATAATCATTATAAAATCAATATTCGTAAACATTATGTAATAGTTAAGTATCATATATATTCAAGGCATAAATGCATAATTTAAAAAAAAACACAAGTGCGACGGTGAGTCTCGAACTCATAACCCTATGAACGGAAGGTGCCCGCCGTAACCACTACTCTAGCCAGACCATACGAATGATCATGTTTAATTCGTGATTCTAATCACCCCAGCAACAAAAATCACACTTGAAGAGAAAACCATTATATTTTCTATATGCATGATCCGTCGATATTCCTTCAGCTGACCATCATGTATCTAACTTTCAATGCGTCCTATCGATACATAATGCCGATTCGTGATTCATGAAGTAATGCTTATTTGTGGCTATGTTCACGGTATATGACGCCGATGCTGGCTGGGATAGCATGTCCCATTGTCTGACAATTAAAGCAACGAATTGGGCCACTATTTTTCTTTTTCCGTAGATGGCTGAATTTAACCGCTGAATGAAAGAGATATTTTACACGATTTTGTAGTTCGGTTAGTTTAATTTGTCCGCGCTTGAATGTCAAGACATAAGACGCTTGATTTAGATACCGTGGATTTTTTGATAGGCAAAAGTTTGATGTCCATGGTTTCAACATTCTTTAGTTTTAGTTCCTCTTGAACAGCTTCGATGGGCATCGAATCTAAGCCAGTTAAAACAACTTTAAAAATCTTACTTGCCATCGGGTTTTGGGTGAAGAATTTAGTGTCCAGTGAACGTAGGTGATCGATGAATTTGTTGTATTCCTCATTGTTTAGCGAGTAAATCTTGATTCCGACGCTTGTAAACTTAAGCAAATACTCCTTAATGTTGAGAGCTTTTAGCTCTGCTTCAATTTGATCCTTTGAAAGATCAATTATTGTGGTCGGTGGCATATTACGTTTTTCGGCAATGGGGACGTCCTGTGGAACATCATCCGTTGACAGTTGGCTTAGTGGCGCGAACCTGTTTGAGCTAACAGTAGCTCTAGGCTCTCGATGAGGTTTCTTCTGCTTCGGCATCGTGAAAGGAATCTCGTCCACATCACCGCCAGCGGGTGATAATGCGCGTGTACGTTTTGCGGAAATTTCTGGTTATTAGGGAAAAACGTCGAACGATTTCACACTAAATAGAGGATAACTTGTGAAAAAAAAAAATCACTAAAGGCAGTGCTTAGGGAAAGTCACTATGGGCAGTGCTCGCTATGTATAAAGTATGTGATCGGGCTGGCTGCCAGAACACGACTGTGAATGGGAGAATTCACATTGTACGACAAAACCGGACGGGTAAACTTGCAAGACAAGAACCATCGTTCTTACAATCTGAATTGCACAATGCTTGTCTGCTGGCCACTACAAAAGCTCTCGCCGTCCGTTTATTAGCACAAACAAACACCCGGCGAGAGCTTTTGTAGTGGCCAGCAGACAAGCATTGTGCAATTCAGATTGTAAGAACGATGGTTCTTGTCTTGCAAGTTTACCCGTCCGGTTTTGTCTTACAATTTGAATTCAGCCAATAATATTCTTTTCACCGTTGTTTGCAGCTTCTCTAACACAATTTGAAAGAAAGAAACAGTTTTTCCTGCTGCAAATAGTTTTTTATTTTGGCATATGTACATTTCGGAAGCAACTCGCTTCCTTCTTCAGTGCCTATGCTTCCTGTGGAAGAAAACTGTTTCTTTCTTTCAAATTATGATCTTGAACTTATTGTGAATACTTATACATATACATTATGGCTGAACTAGCATTCTTTCAAAAGTTATGGAGCTTTTAACAAAGGTCTAAAATGAAAATATTCTAATTTATTTTGTTTAGCGCCGAAATATTTATTTAAACTCTAATGTGTTTTATATCATTGGAAAGGTAATTTTATGTAGTTTTTATCGTCCTCAGACCATTTTTGTGTATCTCTTGCCGTTTTTAAAATAAAAGCAAAAAAAAAAACGAAAAAAATTCCCCCTTTTTTTAAGGTTGCGGACCCCCAATCGGTGGGGACTTTTTATGCCATCATCTCGGGACCATCCCCAACTATAATAAAAAAAAGGCTCTGGACGAAGCATTTAAATTTAAATGACACCGAATTGCTGGCATTTTGTATTTTACAGATTCTCCTTATCTTTCAAAGTGCAACAACTAATGTTGCAGTTAAATAAATTGGCGAAAACTAATTCTAAATCAAAAAGAGAAATAAACAAAACTACCAAATGTATGACTCGTGACCCCAAAAGAAGGGTTTAAGCTAGTTCCGTTAAAGCATCACATCACATTTAGGTACAGAATGGCATTTTTGAAATTAATTATCGCACTAAAAATTCGCCAAAAGACGTTGTTAAAGTCAATAGACATTAGTGGCCCTTATTTTGTTTTGAGCAGTATAAAATTACAGAAATAAAAAATCTCAAAAGTAACATATTTATAAATTATTTTTCTCAGGCTTTATAACATTATCTTATTCCCCAAAAATTATTTAATACAATACGGTACCCTTATCCTTTTTGCTGTTTACTCATTTGTCTACGTCAATTATCATAGTGGTTCGTTCCGAATACACTTCATATGAGGTGACACAATCCGTTTTGTCTGTGTGTTTGTACAGCCCGGCCTAGCCAGACGGCTGTTAGTCGAGAAAGTGCTCCAATCCAATTGTCCTCGGCAAGGTGGTAAACCATCAACTGTGGCCTTTTGCTGTACACAGAAGTATACCCTCAAGGAGGACTAAGGCGAGAGGACCAAACAATAATACAAACATTGTGTTGATGCTTTAATGAGATTTAGACAACACAACGCATCGGTTCGGAACAAGTAAAGCGAAGGACAGTACAGTACCGGTGTGAGATTTTAATCTTATGGCCCCAAGCAATCGCCACTATGCCGTGACGGTAAAATTTTAAGTAGATTTTAAGATTAGCTGCGAAAATGAGAAATGCAATTTGGGAAATATCTATATATGGCGTGAAGGAGAACTGGAACCGTTTTGGATTAGGTGTAGACTTACGGGATTTAAAGTATAAAAACACTTGGGTAATATCTCCTCGGGGAAATATGCTTTTGGGTGTGTGTGTGGGTGGGTAGGATATACAAAATTAACAAATATAAGTCATGTTTGCTATTCGTTCGGGACGAGATGTATGGTCATACTGATGAGATCAAGATGATGATGTCCTTGTGGGTAGAATACGTAGGATTAAAAATACATACTAGAAGTTTGGGGGTTCAATATTTTTTTACATGATTATTAACATATTTCCTTGGCTTTTTTTTTTCAAAAACAAATCCTGAATTATATTGAACAAACAAAAATGAAATAAAGATAGCTCTACAATTTATTTCGTCTAAATCATTTATTGCGCTAGAAATCAAATCCCATGACAATATGACTTTGTTTTTCACTTCATCATAAAAATTTCACGAAATGTCCACAGTATCTTGACGAGTACAAACAAAAATAATGTTTCAGTTTTGAAATCCATTAATCATATTCCGGGAAGACAGCAACAACAGTGGCATCAGAAAAGGGGTAGGAATGCTCAAGCATTGGAACAGAAATATCCCGCGGGAGGATGCGTGCGCTTGCATAAAATCAGCAGGTGTTTTTGCGAGATAAGGATAAGAAAGCCGAAAAAACGGAAAAAATATATCATAAAGAAAAATCACAAACACACAGGACATACATGAGTTTTTTTAGAAAAGTAAACAACTCACCATTGTTCCGGCTCTTCCGTTCCCCACGGTAACATATTGTATAATTTCACTCTTGTTCGTATGTGTATTCTCTTGATCTTCAGTTACCGTTAGGTATTACGGTATATCAGCGCACGTATCCACTTTTCTTGAGTAAATTTCCACCGAAACAAAGAACAACGAAATAGAAAGATTTCACTGTATAGCGAGACAAAGAATCGAAATGAGTATTGAGTCGAGAAAGTCCCCTTTTTTGAAAATGGTGTTGTTTAGGGAAAAATGAACAAGAAGACCCAGAGCAAGAGCGCGTACACTTCGTTTCGGGATTCCCACGAGAAAACTTTCCAGGAAAAAGTCGACGTCAGCTTTGTAAACGACAACTACGACTTTTCGCTATTTGCCAATGTATAATAATTTTAAAGAAGGATTCGATTTGATGCCTGGAGGAAAGGGTTCGCTGTATGGAAGCTGAAACATGGCATAGAATGAAAATGCATACGATGACGACGAGCACTACTTGTACTTGTACAAGATGAAAGACGAGCACAAGAAAAGGATCTAATCATTAAATCGAATCAGGCGAGATGATAAATTAATTTTTGCCGGACAAAAGGATGTAATTTTCATGATTACTTGAGAGCTGTCAGAAATCTGTACGGACCATCGGTTGTTCAGCTATAGCAGCAGAGCATTTCTGATAGACTTTGATGAATGGGATGGATGGATTCGATGGGAATGAGTGACAGAGGGTTGGAGTTTTTACACGTCCTGCTTTCATTTCGATTTCATCGCAAGCGAACGGGTTTTTATTCGACATTGAGCTAATAGTGCCGGTGGGCCATGATTAGCATGTTCATTAATATAAATTGAAGACATCCGAATTTGCATAGTTTTGAATTAACTGAGTAGAAATCGAAAGACAATCCTTACATCGTGGCGGACTAATGAAAATTAATCGATATTCATTTTAAAATTAGAAAAGACGTTTGATGTTTGCCGTGATACATTGTCTAGTTGTGAGTTTATGTATTCTTACACTACTTCAAAAGATATTAAAAATTGGATTTTTGACATTTTGTACTTGTTGCCATGAAAGCAAAAATTAAAGTTTGTTAAAAGTTCAAATCTGCGACTAACAAAGTTTTTGAATTACATCCCTTCCTGTATTTACTGTTTCAATATGTTGTTATTGTGCGCAGCCACAAGACATCCTAGAAAATAGAGAAATGCGTAGTACATGAACCCTTCAGGAGCTCTAATTGAATTGGCTTTACATTCTTTTAATAAAAGCAAAGGAGGACATGGTTGTAAAGTCCTCAGTTATCCACAACAGGTGGATATTGCATAGTTGTATGAATTCTCTGCAATAAACACGAACGACAATGGGGCTCACTTGCATCTATTCTGGGCTTTATAGGATTTCATTGCTAACAAAGTGTGCAATATATGACACAGAAATGTACAATCTGCCCCATAAAGGACAATTTTGAATAATATTGGCATTCCATGATTGTAGGTATTGCAAAGGGAAAACATTGAAAAATTAAGTTGTATATGCAAATGAACTCATTGGATCTTCCGAATACATAGTAAAGCTTCTTTGATCGTTTCAAAGGAACAGATAAATTCCATGTAAGCGTATTACGTCATACAGGGTGGCCCATTAAAAGTGAACTAGTGTAAACCATGCATAACTTTTTTATATTTTAATATTTTTTTTCTGAAATTTGGTAAGAATAAACTAGACACATGGGAAATATATTTTCACTACTTTCCAAGTAGGTACGCGTTGAGGAATGGTCGATTCAGGTAGGTTTTATAAGAGAGTTTATTTTTCAGCCATTTCTTTCACAAAAAGTACGTATGCGGCCATTGCTTAAAAGGTAATTACTGCCAAAAATTACCATTATTAAACAATTTATTTAGAAATTAAGTCGTAAAAATGCGTCAGATAATGACACCATAATAGCAAAAAATGAATAGTTGCTCAAATTTATCAAGTTTTTATAAAATTACATTGATAAAATAAAATGGAAAGGACTCATATGCGTTAGTATTGAAAAAAGACTACATGGAAACATATACGGTTGAGCAACGAGTTCAAATAATAAAAATTTACACGCTGTGTTAGATCGTGACTGACTCTTTATTGACAGCTCCTTCTTCATTACAGTGGGTTACATCAATTACTTATATGTTACATCTAGTACATTTGCTACATCTACTACATCTCCCCTTTTTAGTTACATTACAACCTGTTTTGACAATTTCCTTAATTCATGTTGATTTAATTTAATTTTCTTTTATAACTCACAATAATTCTTATACAGATATTTTCAGTTTTTGTTTTTCAATTTGTTATCATTCATAATACACAATTCATATATTTCTTTTCTTTTTCAATTTTAAATTACCTTTTGTTTCATTAACTTAAGAATTCATTATTATTATTAATATATATATTTCTTTTTTTTTTTTTTTTTTAGGGGCGAACAGGAGACTTGGCAGTATTACAATTTCTGAGCATTTTCGAATTTCGACGAATTACAGCACCATCTGGCAACCTAATCCAATACGACCTTGGAGTACCGTGTGCTGCTATGATTGTTGCCTGACACGATCCGTCTATTTTATTTCGATATATCCACACTACTTCTCCCTTTTCGAATGTATTTTTACTTCTAGAATTTCTATTGTAATATTTTTTTTGAATTTTATTTTTATTTATAATATTATTTTGAATATTTGGGACAACGTTTGGTGCAAATAAAGATTCTTTCGCTACTATCATTGTTCTTGTTTTTCTACTCATTAGAAGCTCAGCCGGTGATGCATTAACTTCTTTCAAAGGTGTGTTCCTGTACTCTGAAAGGGCTAACCATAGTTCTTTGTGAGTTTCATTCGATTTTTTTAACAATGTTTTTGCAATGTTCACAGCTTTCTCTGCGAGACCATTGGCTTGAGAGTAGGTTGGACTTGTAGTTATTAACTCTATATCATAGGTGTTACAGAAATTTCTAAATTCAAACGAATTGAATGGAACATTATCCGCGATGAGAAATCTGGGTATGCCATGATTGGAAAAGCATACTTTGAGTTTATTAATAACAGCAGATGCTGTTTTTTTATTGATAGGAATTATGTCCAAATACCTTGAATAATAGTCTACTATTATTAAAAACTCTGAGTTTCCTGACTGACATAGGTCAACACCTATTTTTTGAAAAGGATATGCCGGAACGGTGTGTGAAAGCATGGGTTCTTTTATAGAAGCATTTCTAAATTTTTGACATACTCCACATCGCGATATCATATTTTCTATTTCCGCATTCATACCTGGCCAAAATACTAAACTCCTAGCTCTTTGTTTGGTTTTTTCAAAACCTAAGTGCGAGGTATGCAATTGCTCAAGGACAGTTTTTCTTAAATTTTGAGAGACTATAACTCGATCATTCAAAAATAGTACCCCATTTTCTACCATCAAATCTTGCTTATATTTCCAATAAACTCTTAATGCATCGTTTACTACTGATTTATTTTTTGGCCACTCATTTGTTACAAAATTTCGAACCTCCTTCAAACACTCATCGTTCTGGGTTTCAATTGCAAATTCTTTCATTTTGTCGTCGCTGACATTTAAACTATGGACTAAGTCGTCAAGGTCTTCAATTTCATTGCCTACTTCATTTTTATTAAAAAACCTCGATAATAAGTCCGCAACATATAAATATTTTCCAGGCACATATTTAAGATCAAGATCGTATTTCATGAGTCTAAGTTTCATACGTTGCAGTTTGGCTGATGGTATTTTATTTATATCTTTTTTCATTATACTTTCAAGTGGTTTATGATCACTTCTTACTAAAACTCTGCGGCCATATATGTAGTGATGGAATTTCTTGCAAGCGAAGACCACTGCTAGAAACTCTTTCTCAATTTGCGCGTAGCGCGTTTCAGCATCTGTTAGACTTCTTGAAGCGAAGGCTACAGGCTTAGCTTCCTGTAGTAAAACAGAACCTAATCCTTGCTTTGCGGCGTCTGTCTCAATTGTTATATCTTTATATTCATCGAAAGTTTTCAGTGTTTGCGGACTTGCAATTATTTCTTTGATTTTATTTAGACAGTGATCGGGAACATGCGTCCACTCGAATAATGCATTTTTCTTCAACAGTTCTCTAAAAGGATGTGACAATTCAGCTAGATTCGGTATGAAACTTCTAATATAATTAATCATACCTAATAGTTTTTGTAAGTCTCTCTTATTAGTGGGGGCTTCAATTTTTTGAATGGCCACTACTCTATCAGGATCGCATGAAACGCCATTTTCTGAAAGAAGATGGCCTTAATATTTCACTTTATTTGTTCGAAACTGTATTTTTGATTTATTGAATTTGATATGCAATTTCCTCGCTCGTTCCATCACTAAGTTTAATATTCTATCGTGTTCCTCAATTGTATTGGTCGCTTTCAATATATCATCAATATATATGATTACGTCAGGAATACCCTCAAAATTTTTTTCATTTAACTTTTGAAATATTTCTGGAGCAGTTTTAATTCCAAATGGAAGCCTTAGAAATCTATATTGTCCAAATGGAGTACTGAAAGAGCACAATTTACTTGCTTCTTCGGAAAGCTTCACCTGCCAATATCCATCTTTCAAATCTAACATTGTAAAGAAACGCTTATTAGCCAGTTTTCCAATTATTTCTTCAAAAGACGGTATAATATGCCTTTCGTCTAGTCTAATATAACGTCATTTAACTCCCTAGGGTCTAGACAGAGTCTTATTTTCTTAGAAGGTTTCTCTACTATTACCAAGTTTGATACAAATCTGGACGTTTCTTCACTTCTTATTATAACTCCTCTTTTAGTCATATCTTCTAACTCTTGTTTAACTGGCTCCATAAGTGACAAAGGTATTCTTCTGGGTGGTTTAACACAAGACACCTGATCGTTGATCAATTTTATTTCTACATTACTCCCAAAACAACCTAATCCTTCAAATACATCTTTGAATTTTTCTAAAAAACTCTCTTTGTCTGACGTCACCGTCCAAATTCTTTGAATGATGTTCAACTTGATACATGCATGTAACCCCAAAATAGGCGTAATTTCACTATCTATATCAGTGACTACAAACTCTAACTTTGCCATTTCAGTTTTATGTATGAATACAATCTAAGTATACAACACCTAACACTTGAATTTTACTTCCACCAAACGCTTCTATCTTTTTTGAAGTTTTTGAAATTTCAAATGGACCAAATCGCTTCAGGACGGATAGAGGCATGACATTCACTTGGGCACCGGTGTCTAATTTAAATGAAATTAAGTTTTTTCCGATTTTAATAGTTTCATACCATGCATTAAGCATAGTCTCATGCTCGCGTAACTTGTCGATTTTAAATGGTTCATCACCGTCAATTTTTACCTGCTGTATTTTTTTTTCAATTGGCGCTCTGCAGCATACTGCGAAGTGGCCTATTCGCCCGCACTTGAAACACTTTTGTCCAAAGGCTGGACATTTTCCTCTTTCATGGACTCCGTTACATTTCATAGTACACTTAAATCTATGGCCCTGACTTACATTATTCTTATTAAAAGTTTCAACATTTTTACTGATAATATTTACCGACCCACTTTCCGATGTTTTTTGCATAGTTTTGACATGATTATTTGTTGCTTCAGATGCGCGGGCCATCTCAATCACCTCGTCCAGTGTCAATGCATCTTTTTCCAAAAATCGCTTTTGCAAACACTTGTCTGATGTTCCACAGACAATTCGATCCCTTAGCATCCGGCAATCATTTTCAAATCCGCATCGTTTCACCATTTTCCTTAAATCGACATAGTAGCTATCGAATGGCTCATCTTGTTTTTGATTTCGATGATGGAATTGAAACGCCTCGTAAACTTCGTTCGTTTTTTCTTTATAAAGCGCTTCGAACGCCGAAATGATATCGTTCAGTTCTTTAGTGTCTTCCGTGGCGATGGATAAACTATTATACACATCAATAGCCTCCGGACCAATCGCACAAAGAAATCTGGCCACTTGCACAGGGTTAGGTTTTTTGTACAGCTCAGAGGCAATCGCGTAGATCTCAAAATTTTGTCGAAATTTTTTCCAATTTTCGGCCATTGGACCTTCGAAGCTGAGCATCTCAATTGGCCTTATCGCGTTTATTTTTCGGCAAAATATAGTCACTGCACTGAGACAATTATTTAGTTTTATAACTTTTTGAACTTACGGCTGCGCCATGTGTTAGATCGTGACTGACTCTTTATTGACAGTAGTCATGGTTCTTAATAAGCTGAACTACTATTTTGATCCCGCTCCGTACAAGGAGTTGATCGCTCCCGTTCCGCAATTCTCAAAAGAACAGGTTCCTAGCATTGAATGAAACTAGTCAAGCAAACGCGTAAGCAAATTCAATAATACGCCCATAAATATGCACGCAATCAAATCAGTTCAATTCCGTCTACGTCTACTATCCAACCGCATCACAGCACGACTCAGATCAGTGAGACTCGTTTGAGACCTGAAGAGTCGATTGAACAGGTCGACCTGAAGAGTCGATTAAACAGGTCGACCTGAAGAGTCGATTGAACAGGTCGACGTGAAGAGTCGATTGAACAGGTCGACCTGAAGAGTCGATCGAACAGGTCGACCAGACGAGTCGAATGATCAGGAATACCTGAACTGAAGAGTCGAATGAACAGGTAGGCATGAAGACCAGTTGATTAGGTCAATATAATAGTCAAAGAAGAATACGATATTTGCATGATAGTTGGTTATGGCACCCTGATTCTGGGAAAAGTGTTCTGACCGATTGGGAGTCCGCAACCTTGAATAATGGGAGGAAGGCGGTATTTCTTTAGTTTTTAGTGATTATTTAAAAACGGCTAAAGATGATGATGCAATGAAAATTCGGTGGTAGACTAAACGATAAATTAGAATATTTTGGACCTTTTTAAAGAGCTCTATAATTCTTGAAAAACGCAAGTTCAGCCGTGGAATTTTATGCGACTATTAACATTAAGCTGAATGTGATTTTTGCTGAAAATAGAGTCGCTCCAATCAAGGACCCCCAATTATTCCTCCCATTTAAATTTGTCAGAAAGGCATGTTCATAACTCCCCCCATTTAAAAAAAAAATACAGCTAATTTTCACGTGTGCCTCCCAAAACGGGATACGAGTTGAGGAGAATGAAATGTAGATAGCTACATTTTAGTTTTTTCAAAAAACCCTTATGAAATCGATTTTGTCCGTCCGTCTGTTCACTAAATAACTCGCGAACGGCGCAACCGATAGTCATGAAATTTGGTAGGAATGTGTAGAATGGTAACAGTCTTTGGCACGAAATACTTAGAAGTTGATAAGGCAAAGATAACAGGGTGTCCCGCAGATTTTAGGATTTGTTCACTAAATAACTCGCGAACGGCTTAACCGATCGTCATGAAATTTGGTAAGAATATGTAGAATCCTAACAGTCTTTACTACGAAATACTTAGAAATTGGTAGGGCAAAGTTAACAGGGTGTCCAGAAGATTTGAAAAAGTCCACTTTTTTAGTGTTTATCGGACATGGACGTATGGGTACTCAAATCAAAGAACTCGATGGGTACATTTCATATCAGTTGCTTTCTTCCAGTTTGGAGTAACGGGAACGGAGTTATAGGCTGTTAAGTCTGCAAATGTGAAAATTATGATGACGGTTTTAAGAAAATTACATAAGTAATATGCCTGAAAATTTTCATTCGAATATCTTTATCTTAACCGGAAATATAGGGAATCAAATATTTAGCAAAGGCGTTTCACAATACTAGGGAAGCGTCTGAAGCATTTGTGCATATCTTGTGACTGTACCAAACAATGAACATGAACTTTGGTGGGAATACATAGAATGGTAATAGTGTTTGTCGCAAACACTTATGACGTTTGTAAAATTAACAGGGTGTCTTGGAATAGCTTCAAAAGTCTACTTTCCCACAACTCATAAGAAAGCTTTGGGTGGGCAACGGGCTCAGCGAAGCCACTTCATATAAGATCTTGCTTCTTGATTCGGAAAAAGAGTAACGGATTTACAGCTAATAAATTCAGTTAATATATGTAGCCATGGTACATTCCAGAATGAAAGGCTAACTCAGTTTCAGTTGCTGATTTTTTGACATAAACCGGGTGGTCATTCTTCATGCTGTGGTTGTGGCGGTCATTCTCCATCGAAAGTGACCATGGATGTCAATGGATCTTTCATCGCCACCAAGCAGATAATTTTCGCTATGTCGTATTGTATTGTGTGAATCGTGAGACTGTCATTTCAGATTGCGCGATAAATTGCTAGTGTGTGCTGCACGGGCGTGATCAATTGACCAATAAATCGCTAGGTCTGTGGTGCTCTTTGGCTGCGTAATAGGTCAGGAAACCTAGTTTTAGAGACCCGTTCCGATGCATAAGATCATTAAGATCGACCTGTTCTCCCAAAAGAACAGGTTGTACCATGCCTAATTGACAGCTCCTTCTTCATTACAGTGGGTTACATCAATTACTTATATGTTACATCTAGTACATTTGCTACATCTACTACACACGCGGAATAATAATTCGATTGTCGAGACACAGCGCGAGTATCGACGAACGCTCCATGTAAGAGTTGCTCCCTCGAAATCAACGATTCGTAGAATTGTTCGCCGTTTTCGAGAAAAAGGAACAGTTAATAGCCCTCGACGAGCCCGGAGACGAAGTGCGAAGACCGAGGAAATCATTGAGCGGGTGGAAGCCAGCTTCGAATCAGATGCACGAACATCAACCCGAAGCAGGACAACGATATCGTGAATGTTAATCGTCCTTTTGTTCAAAAGCGACCATATATATGGTTTCATCAAGATGGAGCACCTTTCCATACTGCTGCAGCCACTATGGGGATTTTAACGGACGTTTTCAGTGAAAGAGTCTTTTCCAAAGGATCTGCAATTAACTGCCCGGTTAGATCTCCAGACTTAGCTTCACTAGATTTTTTTCTAAGGGGATACCTTGAGGAGAGAGTGTACAATAATAAATCAAGGACAACTCACGAATTGATGCAAAATATTGTAGCGGAGATCCGAGGTTTGCAGCCAGAAATATTGCGAAAGGTAATGGAACACGCCGTACACAGAGAAAAAAAATTAGAATGGTTATCTAAAGAAATAGTCGAATTCATCTAAAGCTCGCGTTGATTTTCAGCTTATGATTCTATGTAGTTGAAACAGTTACGAAGATATGGATAATTTTTCTATTCGTCATTAGTTGAAACATCTACTATATTTGCAAATTCAATTAATTCATTTGTAAAGACAGCTATTCATTATCTATAAATTGTTAAATGTTGGATAGCTAAATTGTGTTGAAGAAAAAAGAACGATTGTTTGTAGTTAAATTTTATATTTTAATAGTACAATCAACAACTTTTGTGGAAGAATTGACTAAACTTTTTCTTTTAATCTTGCGTGGTTAAATGAACGAATTTAATAGTATTTTCAGCTACGAAGATTAGAGAAATCAGCTATTTCTTTGGTAAAACTATCTAAATTTAAGTCAACTACTTCACTTTAGATAAAAAGTCTAAACCATTTTTTTCAGTGTAAAACGATCCTGTCTTTCCGAAGCCGCCCGGGGGAGGGGGGTCATCTAAAGGATATCATTTTTCGAACATAGTGTAAACCTTTCTCCCAAGTGTCTATTTTTTATGTGAAAATTTCAAAAAATTCGGATCAGAAATAAAAAAGTTATTCATGGTTTACACTCTCTCTTTATTACCCTAACTCCTAGTGGAGCATGGTGCGCTGTCAACGTTACAAAGACAACTGAATTCGGAGTGTGATACGGTTGTCAGCCGTACCACTTTTAATGGGCCACTCATAATAATATAATTTCCGAATGAATTTTGAATTTTGAATTTTGAATTTTGAATTTTGAATTTTGAATTTTGAATTTTGAATTTTGAATTTTGAATTTTGAATTTTGAATTTTGAATTTTGAATTTTGAATTTTGAATTTTGAATTTTGAATTTTGAATTTTGAATTTTGAATTTTGAATTTTGAATTTTGAATTTTGAATTTTGAATTTTGAATTTTGAATTTTGAATTTTGA
Organism: Microchrysa polita; assembly: GCA_949715475.1. Taxonomy (NCBI): domain Eukaryota; kingdom Metazoa; phylum Arthropoda; class Insecta; order Diptera; family Stratiomyidae; genus Microchrysa; species Microchrysa polita. The sequence goes on along the minus strand of OX454415.1, from coordinate 42,880,241 downwards.
ATTTTGAATTTTGAATTTTGAATTTTGAATTTTGAATTTTGAATTTTGAATTTTGAATTTTGAATTTTGAATTTTGAATTTTGAATTTTGAATTTTGAATTTTGAAATTTTGCTGATAATGAAGTACCTACTTGATAGTAGTTTTACGCTCGAACGCAAAAAAAATATTTTCATCCAAGCAAATACCCTACTTCATACCAATAGGCAATTATAATTGAAGTGAATTCGTTTGTAGTTCACATTGTGCCAGAAAAAAAAAGTACAGAAGACTCCGTTTAATGCTTAATTAAACCTTTAAGGGTGCTAATTCTGTAAATCCGTGCGGCTATATGGTGTAAAACAAAACTGCGTTCTCTCCGATGCTATTCGCCAATAAGAGTTTTTAATCTCTTGTTATTCCTTGTTGTTTTGAATTGCTTGTAATTTGCTTACAACGATAAAAAGGGTCCCTGGGAAAGGATAAGAAAGCAAAAAAATGAGAGAAGAAAACAACAAAAACACAAAATACAACACACAAAACAGAAGAGCCCGAATAGCGCAGCAATCATGCTACATGGATTTCATTATGCTATCGCAACGCTGTGTATTTGATGTGAAAAATATTCCCAGAACAGAATGATGAGAGTCTTTTAAAAGGAAAAAGGTTTTGCTTCGCTTTTCCCTCGTCCTTACAATTTTATTCATTTTGTTTAGCATATTGGCTTGTGTTTGGTAGTACGTACGTATTTAGACTAATTTGGAGGATAAGAGGCGATTGAATTAACGTCCTTTCGCTTGAATTATGTTATTGTACACGAGACGAGTATAGTTTTGAAGAGAAAGTTTAAAGGTTTAAAGTAAAATTTCGTTGAACGAATTACTATTGGGATTTGCCAATATTCATCCAATTTGGCGGATCAGATAGTGAATAAAGGAGTTTAAAAATGTTTTCACCGTATAAATACCTTAAATAAATTCTGTGACCTACTTAAGCTCCAATCATATAAAAATTGAAATATTATCTATTCAGAATTAATATTAAAAAAACTGCATTCTATTGTTCTGTCCCCTATATTATATAATTCTGCATGTCATTCAAAATTACTGTTTGATTAAACTTTCTCCTAATGTTTACTTAACTTTTTTACACTTATAAATTAACTTTTCAACACGACTAAAAAAAGTGCATCTAGCAATTATTGTACGTATGGGCGGATACTGGAAAAAAATACTTTCCCACACATAACTTTCACCAAACGGGGGTGTTGCGAAAAAAAAATCGTATTCTGTTCTAGCTCATAAATATTCTGGTCGTCCTGAATGCGTACAGTGGCAAATACAGTGCTGCAATTCAGCCTGTATGAAGCAAAGGGGTTAATCATATATGGCTTGGCAATTAAACTTTTTTAATAAACCACACTGGCATGTATTTCATATACGTAGGTATACCCCATGGTTTAGCATAATGTGCCAGTTTGGTATTCTCTGTTTTTACAAAAGAGTTGGGTAAAAAAATAAATATAATGGAAAATGGGATTTTCAGCGCTAATTGGCACTGTATGCTCGCACATTATGGCTTGTAATGTTTTCGGAATATTTATTTTCAATCGGGGTATTAAAGTGAGTCCAAAAAGTTTTTTTTTTTGTAAGTTTATTAAATTAATACCACGGTACGACCTTTCAAGGGGAATCAACTGAAATCAAAATAAAATCTTTCAAATAACAGTGATTACTTTCGTTATAATTTAAATCAAGATACGACTGGAATCCTTGTCTTACTAATTTTCTGTATCTTCTCATATACTTCATCCATCTCTCTCTTTCAATTTCACAATATATTTGTCGAACATATGTAACCTGAACCGCAACCGTCTACCCTAATTACAAATTGGACGCCACACTAAATGCCGAGAGCAATTTCCTTCATCATGCCATGGCTAGATATTGGAATACCCGACAAAAACTACAAACAAAAACTAAAGTTACGCCCTCACCCTCGCGACCGTAATATCGTCAGAGCAAAAAGAGAGGACACATCGGTTCAACCGTAGGATAAAATGTTCAAAACTGTTATTAATCCTTTTTGAATATAATTTATGAAACGAGATGGATAAATCTGGCTATGACTATAGATCCTAGGATATTTTGCGTTTTGTCGGGGTGCCGAATATGTCCAAGTGACCAGAACGACCGAGCCGTTGGGGTGACTCCTCCACACACATAGCAACGTGGTGACGAACAACACCTCATACTGATTTGAACCCTTGTCCAGTCGGGCATACTACTCATTGCCTATCTTGAGGATACAATACAAGCGGAGATATACGGCCACGAATCCACTCTCTCTATAAAGCGTGACTAGGCACACATATTGCTCGTAGGCCGTAGCAAAGGAATGAATTAAGGACTGAGCTTTTGCTAAAGATATTTTCCATTGTTGGTCATTTATCTTGAGTATATAGTCCTCTGGTTCTCGTTCTGACAACAACAAGTCGCCATTTGTAACACTCTCTTCATCAAACGGAGCAATATGTTTGCGAAATTGTATCCGGCATGGGTGTGAGTGAGTGACTGACAGTGGACGATAAGGATGAGGATGTACGGCTATAGTGACGGGGTCTATTCAAAACAAACCGAATGAGCTTGTCCTTGCGAGGAATCGAGAAGCTGACGGACTATAACCAGGTAGGAAGATTTACATAACTATCGTATGGCTTGCCTAGGTTCTTGAATTCGCAATATGTGAACTTCTTTATCGTCACCCTGTCAGTAGTTGTTTTTTAGTCAGTACGGACATTTTTGAAAATGACTGTTGGGTTGCCGTTTTGATGATTCCAGTTGAGTAAAAATATAAAAACAAAACATATAAGCGTTGAAATAAAACGTAATCGGTAATAAACCTAAAAATAGATTCATGTTTCGAAACTATATTTTTCTTCTTTAAGGCACAAAAGCCCGACGTCGGGCAATGGCCGCCTGGTTGATTGACCCTTCCGGAGAAGAACATGCGTCTTACGGGGTGTGGATTTCTGGTGAGCAGCGTCACCACGTACCCGACTTGCACAAAAGGCACCTGTTATTGTTGATAGGCCATGGCATGAATCTGTGTAGAGACTTTCGGGCATTGACGTTCCCGATGCACTTGCACATGCACATAGAAGATGGCTACAGTATGACCCGCCGGAATTCAGTCTTCACCAAGCCGAGCATCGTAATCCATCATAAAAATAACAGGCGCGACAGTCCAACATTTGAACTAAGGCCGCAGATATCCTAGTGACATCCAATTTCCAAGATCTTAACTGCTTTTTTTTTTAGATCAACAGCACGCTCATCAGTGTTATTTATCCCCATAAATGGGTACTCGTTTAACATTTGAGTGAAATCATAGTCCGTGACATGGGTCGTGAGATCGAAAAACACCATAAGCTAAATTCATTCACGGTAACTCTAGATTCAAGAACCCATGACCCTGTGCACCGAAGGTGCGCACATTGACCACTACATACATCAGCGAGACCAATCCGCCATAAGCGAGCGTGTAAACCCGATCCGCTAAATGGGTAGGTAGGAAAAATGCTCTTTGCGCCTATTAGTCCAATAATATCGTATTTTCGTCAGGAAAAATATACGGAAGTTTATTTCTTAATTTTGTTATATGTATTTTGGGTCGCTGATTCCGAATATCAACTTTGCGCCCTAAAAAAAGTGCCGCAACATAAAAAAATTAAACAAATGTTGCCAAATTTCTTGTTTTTTGTAAAATAAAACGGGGCATTTTCCGGAAAAATGATCTACTACAAAAATAAAGTAAACATTATTTCCTACGAAATTGCCATATATAATTTTTTTGTCTGACTTGTAGTTTGGAAGCTAGAGCATTGCTAAATTAGGCAATTTTCGCTCAAAGACTAAATCGATAAAAAAAAGTCCCTCAGGTTTCCTTATAGTGTTCTATTTGAATATAGAAATATATAGATCAAAACCGGTTTTTATATGAAAATTGAATTTTTCCTTGGCTTGCTCTTCACGAATCTCTTATAAAAAAAATCTGTTTTCATCTTGTCCTTGTTTCGCGTGTAGACAGGCCCAGTAGTTGTTCTATATTTCTTTAGGCAGCAAAAAAAACTGTTTGGTTGACCAGTGGCAGTGGCGTAGATAAGGGGGGGTGAAGGGGATCAATCCCCCCCCCCTCCGTCACACATTTCTTATTATTACTTTAGGTACATAAAACAAAGCAAACGTGTGTAGTGTTTCATAAAACGTGAAACCATTTTCAGAACAGCAATAGAAAATTTAGCACTTCCTCATACTATCGATGGACGTCTTTGTTGTAGAATCGATTCAAAGAATTTTTTCCTCATAAATCGAGTTAATCCAGGGGTCCCTCATGATCGTTGCTCCGAAACGATTTATATGTATAGTGGAACCAGCTGATGTAGAGACAACACAAAAATTCATGCTCACAATGGGATTCAAATGAACATTCAGCTATCATTCATAGTCGTAAGCGCACCACAAGAGTTTGTTTGGAATTTTAAATTTAAAACTTGATGTAAGAAATCGTAAATTAATGCGAAACTTTGTTTTTCACTAAAACACTCAACATATTTTAGAAAACTCTCAACTTCCTGCAGTGTTTTCATAAAAAAAATTCCTTGAAAAACTAGGCAGCCGCAAAACTTAAATTAGACGGTTTTCTTCAGGGTTTTCAACGTACATGGCTTATTTTTATGAATGCACTATCTCGAGAGTTTTTATAGAGAATAAGGGCAGAGCTAGTTAAAACTGCGGAACCTAGCTAAACTCCAATATTAGTATTTCCGAGGGAGGGAGCTCTGGCAATGTGTTATGTGGTTCGATCCCTCATATCGCTGAAATCCAAAACACCTTGTTCGTAGTTTTCCCTCCAATACTAGATGGATCAATGCAATCGGAACCAACTGAAGAAATCCACGCTAAGGTTTGGCGAATTGAAGTTCCATGAAAATTATGGAAAACGACTCCAAAAGAAATAATGATGAAAATAATGCCTTTGGACATAAGATTTCTCACAAAAGAGTCTGTTTTAAATGCCGTTTATGCGGTCAGCGCTTATGCGACTCCCTATTTCTCATTTCATATGAATTTCCTCGGGATATCAATATTTATTCAGTGGACGTGCTCTCCTGTCACTCACCTAAACAAAAACTTTAGATCGCATCTTCCGGAAATCTTTCGGCATATCGCATATAAATAAAACAAAAAAATGCATGCTTCGTCCTCTCTTTGGCAAAAAATAGGGATCATGCAATGTCCTTAGTTCTGGCGAAAAGGAGAGGCGGAGAGGAGTAATTCTCCAATTAGTATCTTTTTTAAAGAATGACCTAGTTAGCACATTTGCTTTTTGAAAGTAAGGCGGGTGCTAACATCACAGACGTAAAATTTATGCATGGCCTCGAAATTTATAGCAAATATAGCTAGCAGCTACGGTGTCCTACAAGTTTGTAAATTTTAGATTTATGTATATACTCACGAATTACTTTATCGTTTTCATAATTTCCGTTTTCTGGACATATAATTGTTTTGAGCTGTTCCCGCCAGAAAAGCGGCGATGCTAGGTGTTCTATGACTCCGAAAAGTTTGGGAACCACTGATCTAACCCAATATAAAGGTCTGGTACTCCAATCATAGTAGCGAAAACTTGTAAGAAAGTTGGAATACTCGTAGTAAAAAAACCAAAATTATTTCAGGACACAGTCTTTTCGTAAATGTAAATGATAAAATTGCTATCTATTCTGCACCAAAATTTGATGAAGAAACGGCTAATTTGAACTGTAATAAATGTAGAAATTGTTATTCTGAAATGCAACATTTGATAACCGTAAAAGTATAAGCAATCTTGCAAAATGATCCCCCTCCTCTCCGACAAGCTATCTACGCCACTGTCCACCGTATAACACAAACAGCTTGGACGCTAAGACGAGTTTGAATGTAGCTTCGTCCTTCGTCTCCTGGATGTGTGGACTTCCCTACTAATGCCGCTGGCGACTGATAAGCCGATGAACGAGACAGCAGAATTCTGTAACTCTGAAATCAGTCGACAAGTTAAAGACTATCGGAAGGCGAAATGGAACGAGCACATTAACGACGGTGTCAGCAAGCAAGGTCCCCTGTCCGCGCCCTATTGAATCCCATACGTTATAGCCATAAACTTTGGCTGCAAATGAACCCGGAGCCTTCTTCACTGCGCGAATATCGAATACATATCCAATATCCATGGTCTGATGGGCTCAAGCGTAAAATCCAGACAGATTCGGTGCCGAATGGTTGACACTGTTTCATTGTACAGTGCTGACCAGGGTTATAAAAAAAAAATACCGGCGTACAGAGGGCTGCGCCCACACTACCAGGGTTTTTTAAATTTTGGACACATACATAGTGAATAATTTTGCACATATAATTCGAATGAAAATTTATTTTCAGGCATATTACTTATGTAATTTTCTTAAAACCGTCATCATAATTTTCAAATTTGGAGACTTAACAGTGCACACTCACTAATATAAATTTTGCAAATTTAATTTTGCAACTGATATGAAATGTACTCATCGTGTTCTTTGATTTGAGTACCCATACGTCCATGTCCGATAAAAACTAAAAAAGTCGACTTTTTCAAATCTCCGGGACACCCTGTTAACTTTGCCCTACCAATTTCTAAGTATTTCGTGCTAAAGACTGTAACGACTCTACACTTTCCTACCAAATTTCATTACGAGTTATTCAGTGCACAAATTTTCAAATCTCTGGGACACCCTTTTATTTTTGCCTTACCAACTTCTAAGTATTTCGTGCCAAAGACTGTTACCATTCTACACATTCCTACCAAAATACATCACGATCGGTAAAGCCGTTCGCGAGTTATTTAGTGAACATATTTTCAAATGTCCGGGACACCCTGTTATATTTGCCCTACCAACTTTTAAGTATTTCATGCCAAAGACTGTTACCATTCTACACATTCCTACCAAATTTCATGACGTTCGGTTAAGCCGTTGGCGAGTTATTTAGTGAACAAATTTTCAAATGTCCGGGACACCCTGTTATCTTTGCCCTACCAACTTTTAAGTATTTCGTGCCAAAGACTGTTACCATTCTACACATCCCTACCAAATTTCATGACGATCGGTTGAGCCGTTCGCGAGATATTTAGTGAAAAGACGGACGGACAGACAGACGGACAGACAGACAGACGGACGGACAAAACCGATTTCATAAGGGTTTTTTTTTTTAAATTTATAAAACCCTAAAAATGATGTACATACTATAAACTCCAAGACCCTCGGACCAGATGATATTTCGATGGCCATGCAAACATCTCGACCTTCAGGCCATTGAGTATCTCACGAGTGCCTTTAATATTCAAAACAATTTCTTGTAGTTGCAAAAATTTTCGGGCTCAACCGGGATTTGAACCCGGGACCTCTCGCACCCAAAGCGAGAATCATACCCCTAGACCATTGAGCCGCTACTAGCGTATATAATACCATCCAGTTTTAACATTTAAACCTTATTTAAATTAAAGATATTCATATTTTCGATAAAGTATCTGAGACGTACCAGACCATCTATTGATTTCGTCTTTAGTTCATTTTATCGAAATGTTATGTATCTTCCATTTAAATAATTCAAAATAATTTTTGAAACTGGTTTCTTTGCACTTATATCTGAAGTTGGTTTAGTGTTAAATGACAGTGACAGTTCGCAGTGTCGCCATCAGATAGAAATTAATTGTGCTTAAACTCTACTACACATAAGATAAAAAAAAATTAAATGTACAGATACTTTGAGTGTATTTGCAGTGTGCATGAAATGCGTGCATATGGAAATTTTCTAGTACGATACTCAGGAGAACATATAAGTAGGTACAACTAAAAACCAACGACATTTTGATAAGTCAATAGAAGGTTTTACATTGTCGTTGCAAATATAACGACATAGTTTGACATTTCCATACAAAAATATTGCTTGCCGACAATACGCAAAACAATTTTGCACGTCCGAAGCAGGCATGGGGTTATAGTATAGTGATTTTAGCTGAAAAAATGATTAAACCCAAACATCCAAAAAAAGAGCTGACTTTTGATGCCAAATTGTTCTATGGCCTGACCGCATTACGCAGTAAAAAGTTAGACTTTTTTGCGCGTCACATTTGGGGAGGAGGGGGTGCCAAAGGGGTCAAATTATGATATGCAAAATGTTCTGAGGATGATTTAAACTACACAAAATTTCCTTTCTAATGATATATTATATCATATACCTTCTCTTGGCAGATTATATACTAGACCTTAAAACATTTGGTGTAATTTAGATTTTTTGATAGTTACATTTGGCGCTCTAGCTCTTGAAGTAATTCAATTTGAGCTATGGTAATTGGGATAACTATTCCTAACAAAATATATAACTGTCCCACACGGAGACTCAGGCTGCCCCGACAAAGCATTCCCCTATACCCCCTATTAACATTTACAAAAAAGACATGCCTGTAACTTTTCGCCGAATCACAGCAGGCGGGAAAAATTTTGGTAAACGTTATGGCTAAGTCCCATTAGACCCTCCACCAAATATTACTTCGATCTAATTAAAGCAAAGGGTACCTTCCATACAAAATGAACGGAAAATTGCCTACGAGCAAAACTTTAATTTTGGTTGACTTGTTCCCTTATTTCTTAATAAACTAGAGGCATTGAATTTGAATAATTTGTATGGGAGGTACCCTTTGTTTTAATCCGATCGAAGTAATATTTAGTGGAGGGTCTAATAGGACTAAGCCTAAACGTTTACCAAAATTTTTCCCGCCTGCTGGGATTCGGCAAAAAGTTACAGGCATGTCTTTTTTTTTAATGTTAATAGGGGGTATAGGGGAATGCTTTGTCGGGGCAGCCTGAGTCTCCGTGTGGGACAGCTATATATTGTTAGGAATAGTTATCCCAATTACCATGGCTCCAATTTAATTACTTCAGGAGCTAGAGCGCCAAATGTAAATATCAAAAAATCTAAATTACACCAAATGTTTTAAGGTCTAGTATATAATCTGCCAAGAGAAGGTATATGATATAATATATCATTAGAAAGGAAATTATGTGTAGTTTAAATCGTCCCCAGAACATTTTGCTGTTAATATTACAGTTAACAAAATATTGGCGAAAAATCATAATTTCACCCCTTTGCCACCTCCTCCCCCAAATGTGACGCGCAAAAAAGTCTAACTTTTTACTGTGTAATGCGGTCAGGCCATAGAACAATTTGGCATCAAAAGTCAGCTCTTTTTTTGGATGTTTGGGTCTAGAGCTAAAGTCACTAAACTATTATAAACGACCAATAATATCCTCAATTTCGACTGTTTACAGAATATCCAATATACGGAAATACACCCATGCCTACTTGGAACATGAAAAATTCTGGTTTACTGATTTACGTATTGTCAGCAAGCGAATTTTTGTATGGAAATGTCAAACTATGTCGTTATATTTGAACGGCATGCTAAAAATCTCTAATTTCTATAACAAATGACGGCATCTACAGGTTTCTGAAAATTTGAAACCTAAAACTTAACCAGCTCTCCTCATAGAGATACCCATCTCCTGATAATTTTAATTTGCTATCCTTCAAATAAAATGAAAAATGATCCGAAAGCTTATCGAAAACTTTCTTGATTTTCAACTTTTCGGGCACAATTTCGATTATACGTACGTACTTTTTCAACAACGTTGTGAAATTAACAAAAATAATACAACGAACGAAGTGTGTATTAGAAAAACGTGACCACAATGCCAAACATGAAATATTATCATCCCCGTCACGATATACTTTCTCTTTCGGCTTTTTCGCCCATCATCATCAACACCACCGTGTCATCGTCATCATTATTATAGAGCCAAAGCAGGACTCTAGCACTCTTTAGCGATCTCTCTACACTCTACAGCGTTGGTTAGATCTTGGATCCTTTTTGCCGTGTCTATTTCGACGCGTCGCGTCGCTGTTTTGCCGCTACATAGTCCTGACGATTTATGACTTTGGCCCATTGCCTAGAATTTCAGATACTATACTGATTAGATGGATTTTTGTTCGGGAACTCACACACATAGAGAAGAAAGCCAATCATACTCGTAACTTTGGAGGATTGTCTGGCTCTATATACATTTTTGCCCTAGTCCGAGACATCGGTAAAAGATTTTTCCCGATAATATGTATGTACGATGTAAAGAACGATTTTTCGTCCTTTGTACAATCTGTGTGCGTGTGACTTGAACGACCGAAGCATTTTCATCAAATGCTGACATTTGTTGAATTTTTGCCCCGGATGAGTACCAGAGCACATGACTCGGATGAGAATAGAACACGAAATCGAAATAGACGACGAACGGTGACAAGACAAACCTGGGGTCAGAAGTATAGGCATACACATAGTGTCCTGTGTATAGAATGTGCGGTTTACGAGTATACCGTTATGCGGACGATGGGTAATTGTCAATGTGCTTACGGAAGGATGCGTACTGGTCTCGAGTGATAACTGACACTGATAGTCCATTATTGGATTAATGACTAAGCAGAAAAAGGAATGATCGAATCGATATAGAGTATACGAGCACAACATGAACTCAAGGACTTAACAATTTCCTGGTAGCTCGGCAATCATGATGATGGAGAAGATGAATTTTTATAGATTACAGTAGGATTGACTGTTATTTTTTTGTTCGTGTTATGGCACTCTGCAATAAGTGACTACGTTAAAAATTGAAGTAGATTTCGTGGCTGACTCTAAAGATCGTAATCTTCCTAACTGTGCTTGAACTGGATGTGCAATATAAATACACCCTAAGAAATGCATATCCATATCATGAGGGAGTCTAATACACATCACTCGAATATGCAGTGTTACACCCCGTTCACATTGGCATGCGATGCGATAAGAAGAGAAAAATCGTAAGTAAAAAATCTTAGCATTTAAATGGAACCAGCGCAAACTTGTCCAATTATACTGCTAGCGATGCGACGTCGGGTTGTGCGACGAAAAAGCGTGCTTTTTCAGCAGCTGGAATGCGCATTGTCGCCGCTCAAATCGTCTACTAGCGACATGAGGGCTATGATTTGTGTTTGTATTGGTTTCATAGCGGCATGGCTTACATATAAATGGAGAGGTTGGTTTCTTGCAGTTTGGCGCTGTTTGTTGGTTATAGGGAGATCAACATGAGAGGCATGATTTGTACAGATGTACAAATCGACTTCATGACATATGACGCTTTGCGTTTATTTTACCATGGGAAATTTACATATCGCACATCCAAAAGAAGAACGACGCAACTGCAAATTTGTTGATTCGCCAGAAATTGCATTTTAAAATTTCTTTCACGTGTTTTTAACAATTCCAAGAGTATTTTTGTGGTGTTCTGTATTATAGGTAGCTGCAAATATTGCTGAATTTATTGACATTCAATTTTAGAATGATATATTTAAACAAAAAATTATCGTGCGTTCATAATGATGATTAGTGAGAAGATGTTTCAGTCGCGTAATAGTTGATTTAATATTAATCGTGACATGAATCGTGCTAATCAGCCAGGATAAAGAATACAAAAGAGAATTCATTTGTTTTTTCTTTTATTTTGTTATAATTTATTATGAAAAAATAAACATTTATTCAAAAAGATTACGGAAAAATGGTTCGTAATACGAGTAATACCATGGTTTAACATTGAAGTTTAATAAACTTATTAAGTCATTTTGTTGTGCTCTGATATGGAAATTGTTGATGCATAGATTTGTTTCAAGGGAACAGTATCAACTGAGCGGTCGTATAAGCGGGTATCCTTCAATATAGGGAGGGGTGGCAAAGGTGGTGAAAATTCAGTTTTTTGCAAATATGTATCTGGAAAACTATAAGTCTAGCCGAAAAATGTCATGAAAACGAAATGAACTTCACAAAATTACCTTTGTAAGTATATGTAACACTCTAGACATTTTCTTGGAAAATTATATCCTAGACCCAAAAGTATTATAGTGAATTTGGATTTTCTGAGTTTTAAAATTCGCGCTGTAACTCTTGACAGAATAGACTTAGGGTCATATGATCTTGTCCATGTATTGCTAAGAAAATTTTTCATTTGTACCAAAAATTAAAGTTTTCCGACCATTGACACCCCCCTGACTCCTCCTAACATTTTTAAAAAAAGGTATGCCTGAAGCTTCTTTTCAAATTGAGACAGGCAGATCGAATTTGGTAGGGTGCCTAACCTAAGCCCCCTCCACCAAAAAATATTACCGAAACTAAAGGTGCCCCCCATACAAAGTGAACCAAAATTCTAACAAATGTCAATTCTATCAAAAATCTAAAATAGAAAAAACAATTTATCTCTTAGAACGTCACTATACCAGTTAGTTTTCTGAATGTATGTTCAAAAGTTTGTACCAAAGCGTACGCTACGTACGAAATGTAAAACTCAAAAAATGTAAATCCACTATAATACTTTTGGGTCTAGGGTATAATTTTCTGAGAAAATGGCTAGAGTGTTATATATCATTACAAAGGTAATTTTGTGTAGTTTGTTTCGTTCCCGGGACAGACTCATAGTTTTCCAGATATTTGAAAAAAAGACTAAATTTTAACCCCTTTGCCCCCCCCCCTCCTTCTTCTTCCTTAACCCATTGCCCAAATCAGTGTAACTTTTTACTGCGTATATTGGGTAGTGTATTCAGCAATTTGGCATCAAACATTTTTTTAAGTTTGGGTTTTTTACCCTGATGAATACTATAACCTTCATTGTGGGTGTGCCCTCTAATGAGAAATTTGTGCTCGATAGAACTTAAATCAAATTTTCTCACAGCATACAAATACATGCTTAACATAAATCTGCCAAGAAATAATAATTAAAGCATAGTCAACAGACACAGACAAACATCAATTGAATATTTTAACCTGTTCTTTGTTTGCCACGACAATTATCTAAGTAAAAAAATAAAATTATCGCCAGGCTGTTTTGCCGAAACTTCTTCCAAATATTGCAAAACACAACTTCCTAATCTCATTAACCCCTCTGTTTCCCATCATGCCAAATGTAGCATATATTTTTCTCTCGTTAATTCTGCAATTTAATATTCTTAGTTAAACATTTAAGTCTTATTGTTACGCCAATTAAAAACTGAAACTAAATCATTTTGCAATTATTTTTGCATTAACTTCCTCTTCGAATCTTAACATCAAGACAAAAGACACAAACATCTAACTTGCCAATCTCAAACATTGATTTATATTCTATCAAATATATTTTTCACCAGGAAGCATAACCAAAATGAGAGAGTGTTCACAGGCTATTTCAAAAATCAGAACTCATACCGGACTAGTATATTTTGTTAATAAGTTTCGCAAAACTTTAAATTCAATCAAATTCCGCCTCCTTAAATTTTATATTTTTTAGAAACTGTGTGGTTTGATACAATGAAGTAGGTTGAACATGCCAATGTGATAATAGAGACATATACAAATGCTTTATGGAGTGGAACGATAGATTAAGACTTTCGCAATTAAGTTTTGGTAATAGTCATTAATCGGGTTATGATATTATTTCAAAATTATTTTATGAAGATATAGTTCAGTAAATCGAATTAATTAAAAGGCGAATAGTTATCGGGACATTGTAACACAAAAAAAACCGTGGTAAATAAAAGAAAATAATACAATAATTAATTTTCAAATATGATTTGGCTCCATATACGTTTATGTATTTTCAATTCACTATTGAAAAATCCACTTTTTTTTTTAAATTGTTACATGAAAATCATTTAACTTTAAAAGTGGGTTAGTCTAGATTAGACTGAATTCGTTCTGTTTTAAATATTTCTCCATTGGTCTCCATGTTTTAACTAACTTTAAAACAACGTTGCAAATTTATAAACGATCTTCCCTATGAATCATTATGATTTTTCAAAATATTCAACGTTATGATTTTATAATTTTTAATCCTTTGAGCCCTGAATTTAAACGTTGCACATTTTTTTCAATTTTTTTTATAAATATGAACAAAAATGTAATTCAAAAAACATTTCTTGTAATTTGATTAAAAAAATTTTAGTCCAAAGTGTTGTTTTGAGGTGGTTCCATGGTGAAACCACCAGGGCTTAAGTGTGAAATTGTGCAAACCAATTTTTTTCTGTTGTCAAACACAATCCAACGTTGCATGTGTTACAAGCCCACCTCTTTCGAAGGGGATGCGTTTTTATCCTACAATGAGTGCATCTGCGGGTCCTACGTCTGGGCATGTGCGCTGTAGAGTCAAGCCTCTTTTTCTGAGGCACATTTCCTCGAAAATTGAACATTTTTCTGACACTCTTACGCCTAGCTCGGGTGCCCGACTCTGCGCCCACCAATCCGGATACCACGGCTAGCCTAAAAGATTTCACACTCTTCGCTGTCCCATTCAATTTCTTGAATTTGGGGCTCCAGAACGTTTTCATCCAAATTGGGCGCTAAAGGATTCTCGTCGTTATCTTCCTCATAATTCATGCCATTTGGGACAGAAGAGGTGAATGATTCGTTGTCGGAAGGTATGTCCTCAAAGAATTGTTGAAACTCTCCCTAAGACATAATTTCTATTGCGCAAAATTTCCACGACGTACGCGCGCCTAGAACAAAAAAAGGGCTCTGTAGTCCGAGTGGTTATACAGTGAAACCACCAACTTCCGGCGTGAACAAAACAAATACATCGCAACTTGGACGACTTTCAAAATTGTTTTTTTTTTTCTATGGATGGGTTTCTGCTATATTTATATATTTTAACCTGCCATTTTCTTAGTATTTTACCAAATACAAAAAGAAACAATGAGCTTGTCACCAATTTCAAATTTTTCACTCGAATGACTCTATTTTAGACGGCTTCAATGATATCCAGACACTAAATTTAAAAAACAACTGGTTTCATCTGATAGACTATGATAAGAATGATGAATGTTTGCGGTGGTCGTGTGCCGTAACCACTCGGGCTTAACGTACTCATAGTTTAAGTAGGTGGTTTCATGGCGAAACCACTAGGGCTGAAAGGGTTAAGTTAAATTTTAGGCCAGTCAAAATCGACATTAACCTCGGAATAAATGGAATACTACCGTTCTTGCGCTTATCTGTTTTAGAGTATTACTGGCTACATAAATCCAGATTTGCAACCCTGGGGACCCTGTGCTAATTGTTTGCCCAGCGAAAAAGAACCATTTTTTTGCTCTTTTTTACATTTCCAACAATATTAAAAAAAAAATATCTTGGAAAAAAAACGATGATCGGCATTTTAAAAGTAGACAAAATTTCCAATCCAATGGTATGCTAACCACTCTTGTAGGTCAAATATTGACGGAGATAAAGGTTTTCAAAAATAGGGTATTTTCCACAAAAAAAGGCGAATTCTAAGCTTATGTTGTTTGCCAAAACGACATTTACTTGAAATTCGCAATATTTGGTAAAAAAAAACCCTATTTTTAAAAACCAGTAATACCGTCAATATTTGACCTAAAAAATTTGTTAGGATATCATTGGATTGGAAATGAAATTCTGTCTACTTTCAAAATGCCAAACATAGTTTTTATCCAAGACAATTATTTTTAAAAATATTGTTGAAAATTTAAAAAAAGAGCAAAAAATGGCTCTTTTCCGCTTGCTAAAAAATTAGCCCAGGGTTGCAAATCTGGATTTATATAGCAAGTAATACTCTAAAACAGATAAGCGAAATAACGGTAGTATTCCATTTATTCCGAGGTAAGGCCTTGTTTTTGTAAAGTTTTACTGGCGTATTTCACACTTGAAATTTTCTGAGTGAATGAATGTTGCGACTTTAATTTTTTTTTAATTAAAACTTACAGTGAAATTAAAGATTTAATCAAAAAAAGGCGAAGTTTGTCCCACTGGAATCGGTAACCGAGCTTGCATAAATTCTGGGAAATTATGTTTCACATAAAACGTTAAACAGACTTGCTTCAATATACAAATAGTACAGATTAAAATTATTATATGGGAATGCAAAACGTCACAAATAAAGGCATTATCGCATTCAATAAAATAATTTAATTCAGGAGCCCAATTATAGTAACTGACAAATAAAATACAAAAAATTATCTAGTAGTATGAATCGTAAAATTAATAAGGAATCCCTTAAGGTGTCCGTTAAGTATAAGTGGGGTGTGGGGACTATGAATTCCGCCTTCAAAACTGAATTGATTTATTATTTTTATTCTTATTAGAAAGAATAATTCGTTGTTATTGACACCAACAACACGCACTTTCACCCGGTGATGCTTTGACAAGCAGTTGCAGTTGCGTCGTTATTGATCTGAGTGAATGCTTCCAAACGAGCGAATGGAATAACGACCTAACTGAATTTTAACCGTTTTTTTTTACAGAATTTTAAAATCAAAATTTTTTTTATTGAAAATATAGCCAATTTCAAACTTAGTGGTATATTTAACTCGAAAACGATAATTTTTGCACTTACGTCATTATTCTTCTGGATGTGCGATATATACATTCATACATACGGTATGCCGAATGTTCATGTATCTCTTGACTTACCCTAACTCCTAGGTGAGCATGGTGCGTTGACGACTATACGCGATAGTCGTCAACGATTCAAAGACAACTGAGTTCGGAGTGTGATACAGTTGTCAGCCATACCACTTCCAAGCCGCATTGTTAGTTTATTATTTTATGATAAGAATATTTCTTATCATCTTCTAAATAATAAACTTGCAGCGGCTCATGCCCAGTTTGGAAACTCTATATCACAGACAAGCGATCGAATCGATCACGATCATAGAGCACGACAATGTATATAGTGTTATAGATTTGTAGATATTAACCCTTAAATGCATAGCGTACCATATATGGTACATGGCTAGATTCCTGTAAAAGTCTAGCAATTATTAAATTTTTGATTCCTTTTTTTACTTTTTCCCAAAGTAGACAAACAAGCTTTCATATAAATACAATTTTGGCTTCCCGAAGCTTTCCTTGAATTGTCTGTGAGTCGTCAAAGTGGACGTTATTTTTTGTGAAATTTTAAAAGCTATTCTTTAGAGCTTAAAAAATTGGTGAAATGTACCGTTATTTGGAAAAGGCAAAATACTGGTGAGTAAATTGGAATGTGTTCTTGAGATTCTTTTGAGATGTTGACCAAAAAAAGTCACCAAAGGTATCGTTTGTACCAATTTTGCATTTTACTGCCATTTTATATGAAAGCTAAGCTAAACAGTCCTGTTCAGGATCCAAGGAAATGGAGCTGTCATAGTTGATTTAGAAGGATCGTTTTTAACATTTTGTTTTCTATAGCACACCAGTCAGGGCTTAGCGTTTCTGTAGCTGCTTCTTATAATTCCAGTCTTTTTAGCTGGAAAGTATACTGAAAAAAATGTTCACATCTTTTGTTTTGTCCTTACTACACGCCACTGAAAAACCGAGCTTCCGTACTTATCATCTTAGTAAGATACTTGGAATCACCAGGACTCAAGCAGCTGCGCCTTGATATCCAATTTCTAAAACCATTTGATTATGACAAGTATTGTCTTGGGAGTCCACGGTCAGGATCCTCAGGAAATGTGCTTCTAGGGTCAACCATTTCATATGGAAGACTATGTGGAGTACCACATCAGATAAATAAAAAATTACATGGATGTAATTCTTGTGGACATGTCCTGCGACCTGCACAAATTTGGGCTATAAAACAGGCAGCAGTTCACCTCCATATTCATATCCTCGCAAAGTCAATCCAATCCATTTACTTTTCAAGAAAGGAATCCCATGAGCTCTGATAAGTCAAAAGAAGTCTCGAGATATACGTTTAACAGTAGAACATGTTTATAACGAACTATTATATAAAAGATTAATTTTATAACGAGACCGAGTTCTAATCGCGCTAATAGCATGATGGGTGCATACCCTATACCCATGTACAGAGCTAGACGGCACGCAAGGCCCAAAATAATAACACACGTTTGAAGTTTTTCGCGACATTCTATCAAAAGATATGGCTAAATTTAGGTTTGTTGGGGATGTAGGGGTAGTAAAACCTACTCCACTTTCCATCAACTTCCAGGATTTGTCACAAATAGGCATCGATACAAATTTCAATAGGAGACTAATCACGTACCTACCCGAGCTCCCTTTTAAAAAAAAACTGAATATTCGCGATTTTCTATAGAAATGACCAACTTTCCTTTGATGAAGAGATGTTCATTATATCGAGTTTCCACTATAATTTCGATCAAAATCCTCAATAGTTATTATCCTTTCTTTTTTTGCACTGTTCCTATTAAAGTAAGACGCAGATTAAATAAAATTTGAAAAATATCTTTCATTTACAACATGTGGCCTGAATGCATGGACCATATTTGGTACACAATGCAAATTGTACTATTTTCGCTTTTCTGGGAAAATGGGCTATTTCCTGGGAAAATAAAGGCTGATTCCGTGTTCAGTGACCGATTTTATATAAGGGGAGGTCAGATACGATAATGGGTTCAGACCCCATGCATTTAAGGGTTAAATCACTGGAAAAGTAGTAAGTAATGTAATAATGGGTTGGTCTAATAAATAGCCTTTGGTTAAATTAACAGTGCTGTACAATTCAGTTTGTAGCGTACGCGTACCACAAAAAAAAGGCGGCATTGGGATGAAGAAGAAGAATTGTTGATATACAATTACATATAGGTATGAATGGGTCAAAGAAGTAACATTAATGAAAACATGCAGTGCTGCCCAACCCGGTTTGTAGCGTGCGCATACGTATAAGAAAATTTCGGACGGCGCATGGATTTGGAATTAATTATTGAAGGTAGCGGTAGATAGGTCAGTTGTGGGAACATGCAGTGCATCACAACCGAGAATTTCCCCGAGACAATAGTACTATTTCAGGGTGGGCAACCCCACAAGTTTTTTTCTCGTTTTTAACCTCAAATTTGAAATCAGCGACCTAAAACTACCTTTGTGTTTCTGAAACGCCTATTAGGCGAGTATTCCACGAGATAACAGGGTACCATTCTGCGGCCAACAAGCCCCACTTTTTTTTTTCTTGATTTTATATCTAAAATTTGGAATCAATGATCCAAAATTGCATTAGTGTTTCTGCCTCGCGAATTGGACGAGTATTTCTCAGAGAAAACAGGGCTACCATTCTCGGGACCGGCAACCCCGAATTTGAAATCAGAGAACCAAATTTACCTTAGTGTTCCGCCGATTGGACGCGTATATCCTCCAGAAAAAAGAGGTAACATTTTGTGATCGGCACCCCTAAATTTTTTTTTCTTATTTTTTTTTTTACCTCAGCAGCCCAAAGTTTCTTTAGTTCTTATGCTACGCCCCGATCGGACGAATGTTTTCCCGAGAAAACATGGTTATCATTTGGGGGGGTCAGCCCCAAATATTTTTATACCCTCCTATAGCCATAAGATGGTGTAGGGTATAGTGTTTTTGTTACGCCAATATTATGTAACACCTCAAAGGAGTCTCCGGAGGTATGACAAAGTATATATGTATATAAATGATCAGGGTCGGTCCCTGAATCGAATAAGCCATGTCTGTCTGTCTGTCCGTGTGTCTGTCTGTTAGCACGATAACTCCCGAAATAATGAACCTAGTGGTTTGAAATTTTGGTCAGATGTTTGTTTTGATAAAATCTTGGACGGTATTGAAAATAGGTCAAATCGGACCAAGGTTTCCCCTACATCCCATACAAATTACCCCTCCTTGATATGTTAATTCGGCCGTAACTTTCGATATAATATCGACTTGAAATGTTGATCAATGCCTAATTCGGACATATACTTTAAGTTGATGGAAAGAGGAGTAGGTCCGGCTACCCCTACCTCCCCTACAAAGTTATATTCAGCCATATCTTTTGATAGACTTTCGCGAAGAACTTCAAATTAGAATCAAACGAT
Organism: Microchrysa polita; assembly: GCA_949715475.1. Taxonomy (NCBI): domain Eukaryota; kingdom Metazoa; phylum Arthropoda; class Insecta; order Diptera; family Stratiomyidae; genus Microchrysa; species Microchrysa polita. The sequence continues at coordinate 42,860,315 of OX454415.1, read as the reverse complement.
AGCTGCTGTAAGATGTTAAAGATGTACCAACTCTGACCCATCGACACCCTCCCTCCCCTACAAAAAACATGAACATGAAAATGTTAGCTTTTGTATGTTTTCTAGGTCTGTAGATGGGTAGGGTATACACTCGTCGTGCTATTCGCACGATTAGAACTCGGTCTCGTTTTTCTCTGTTTTTAACCTCGAGAAATCAGTGGCCCAAAATATCCTTAGTGTTTATGTCACACCGATTGGGCGAGTATTTTCCCAAGATAACGGGGTGCCATTCTAGGGCCGGCAACCCCAACATTTTTTTTTTCTTTTTTGATCTAAAATTTGGAATCAGCGAACCAAAATTACATTAGTGCTTCTGCCACGCCGAATGGACGAGTATTTCCTCAAGAAAATAGGGGTACCCTGCTGGGACCGGTAGCCACAAAATTATTTTGTCTTTTTTTTTAACTCATATTTCGAATCAGCGACCAAAAATTATTTTAATGTTTCTGCCACTCCGGGTGGACGATTATTTCTGGGTAAAATTAAGGTTAGACTCTGGTAGTACGAACATTTTGTACGCTACAAATTGGCTTGTAATATACTAGGTGCATATACAAAAATTCATGCCATTATTTTTTTCGGGTGCGCGTATGCTACTAAGTAGGTACTGCATGTTTCCACAAATACAACCTCTTTCACCTATGGATGCATACCTACAATAATTGTTTCCAAATTCAAACGTCTCTCGAAATTACTTTTTCGGAACAGTCACAAGCGCCACCCATTTTTTTAAAGTGTACTCGTACGCTACAAATTGGTTTGCATTGCGCTGCATGCTTCCATAAATGACCTTTTTCACCCATAATTTCGGGCGACGTTTGAATTTGGAAACAATTATTGTAGGCATCACTGGATAGGTGAAAGAGGTTGTATTTGTCGACACATATGCAATGCCGTACAACCTACTTAGTAGCAGCCGCGCCGTATAAAATCCCCGTGAAAAATCAGGTTTTATTGCCATCGAACAAAAAACGCCGGCCGCATTGTGTGTGCACACATCGCATCGCCCGGACCGGAAAAGCTCAGCGTCGCACTGTATGTGTACACGCCCTCATTTTTTGCAGTATGCATTTCAAATACAGGAGAGACTCGCTAGTTTGAACCTTTTATAATTTGAACATCCAATAATTTGAACGCTCATCTAGCAACATTGCGTCTCTTATAATTCGAACTTTTCAACGAAATAACTCCCTCTATAATTTGAACAAGTTTTTATTTGTGTTTTTCTAGCATATAACTCGAGGAATCACTTGATTAGCAATGAATTAGTAATGATATGAATGACATTTCGTTTAAACATACGAAACGGTTCACACGTTACTAAATTTGCGTTGTTTAGTCGTGTCTTAAATTTCTTATTCAAATTTGTAATAGCCCGTAGTGTTTATGTGTTAAAATGAATATTCATAGAAAGTGTCATAAATTTCTAACATTTCATTTCTAACATGGATCTCAAACAAATAAATAAATTTTGCATAACTTTTTTCGAGAATGTGTAAAACCTTTTAAGTAAATGTGAATTATTTATTCATTTTTGTTTCAATTTGAATCCTATTTTTTTTATTTTTTATTTATACATACAGGGCCGGCTTTAGGTGTAACGGCGCCCGGGGCGAACTTGAAAGAAGCGCCCCTTATACTTTCTAAACACGAAAAAATTGCAATAGAACTTGAACTTAAACGTTTTTTGGAAATATGTTTCTCCATTGCCCCGCCGCCATTGAAACTATCCACTTTTAACTCTTTTTAACTTCACGTTAATTTGCCCCTTCCCAATAAATTGATTGCTTAAAGCGAACAGAAAAGTATGCCTCTATCCATTCACATTTTTTTCATAATTCGTCCTAGAAAATTATTATTTCGTTAATATTATAAAAAAAGCGAGTTTTGTGTAAGCAAGAGTATATCTATTGCAGGATCTATTGTAGTGTTCATTTTTCCATTTTTAAAACAAACCACAAAATACTTTGCCGTCGGCGAAACATAAGGAACCATACATATTAGCTCACAAACATTCATTATTTTGAATGAGAGGACGATAGCAAATCCCACTTAAGTAGGTTGCACTTTTCCATTCATCTTTTTCGATGTTAACATTTTTCAAATTAGTAATCATTTTCAAGAGTACACTGCTATCTTTAATTGCGGAATTGACGAAGAAAACGAAAATTAAGGAAAGATGGGCAGTTCCAATGAATACGTTCCTGATTCACATACTCTGGTCCCTGCGAAAACGCACTTGCCGATGGTTCTAAATACGGTTGAATTTGATGGTACTGAATTCAGTCAGTATCGATTTTACGTATAGTAGTCCATATTTTTCAAAACATAAATCCATTTCATTTTGTAATTTCGACCGTGGTTAGAAATGGTTTGTTCGGGAAACCTATGGCTATTTCACATTAATACAGGTTATAGAATGTAGGTACCACCGGTTCATTCTTGAATCACTAACATTTAAACGTTCATTAAGTTACTAATTTTACAAATACGTTTAGAAACTTTTCCATTTTTTAAGCAGTTTTAGTCAATTTAATTGAGCGAGAAAAGACAACAATGTTTGCTCTAAAATGCAATACCTTCGGAGACCACAAAATTGGAACAAAATTATCCCTCAAACAACACACTTAAATTTTTGTGGCATCATAGGTAGGTACATATTAAAAACAATCCATAAATTTTTCTATGTACATAAATATCAATAAACGTAAGAGGCGCCACAGACCCTCCGATCGATCGGCCAGATTATTTGATTACAAAATAAATCGGAAGGTGTATGGGATTCAATTTTTTGATTTGACGTGTGGAACGTATTGTCAGTGCAATTTTCCGTTCAAGCTGGCATGACAACCATGTGTTCTCAGTTGCTGATTTCTTGACATAAACCTGTGGTCGTTCTTCATGCTGTGGTAGTGGCGGTCATTCTCCATCAAAAGTAGCAATGGATGTCCGTCTTCCATCGCCAAAAATTATATAATTTTCGCTATTTTGTGTTGTGTCTTGTGGACCGTGAGACTGTCAATTTCAGATTGCCCGATTGTATGTATGTGCGGGCGGCAGATCGATTGTGGGCAGTCGATTGCCCAATCGATCGGCCGAGAAACCGTCAGGTTTTTGGCGCCCTTAAGTTTAATAAAGACAAAAGCATAAACATAATCCACATAAAAAATATTGATGAAAATGGTTCGAAAACGAATGAGCTTATTAGAATTGTGTACTGCTTTTTCTTAATTAAAGGCTATCTTTGGAACGCAGCCAATTCCTGAAGTGGGAATCTGATATTATGAGTTCCCAACTAAATTCTTACCTGATTTCTATAAAGATACAGGTGACGATTTGTGCCGTGCGGCCTTGAGTGAACGTTGTGCAATTGCACATAGAATTCTTGTCGCAGGTCTGCGTTTATATAAAAATATCCTGTTAGCTTGTGATTAAAATGCGCGTTAAATTGATGGTATTATATACATTCATACATGCATTAGTATTCTTACATCATACTAATTCAGCAGTTAAAAAAATTAAATTGTCTTAAGCAACAAACAAATTTGTAAAAATAAATTAAATTATTAATACGGGTTTCGGCGCCCCTAAACCTGGCGCCCGGGGCGGCCGCCCCGCTCGCCCCACCCTAAAGCCGGCCCTGTATACATACTAATAAATAAATACATAAAACCAAATTATGTATGCAAGTTCTTTCATTAACAAAGCTCCCCCACAAATTTGAAACCCTCGATCATTTGAACTCACTTGGTTTTAATTAGTTCAAACTATCGAGTCCCTCCTGTATGTACATACTGCAAAAAATTAATAATTTGTATGAATAAGCAAATAACACAAATTATAAATTTCCCAGGATTTCAAAGACAACTATCTACAACCATTTTAATTTTTACCTCATTTCCATTAAATGTTTACCAATGTAATTATAAAAATTAATCGGGCTCAACCGGGATTTGAACCCGGGACCTCTCGCACCCAAAGCGAGAATCATACCCCTAGACCATTGAGCCGCTTACGAATAACTACCACCGACACCGAATTGACAACTTTTATACAAAGCCTCTTCTCAAAAATTAATTCAATCGGCTTGCCGAAGCTCGAACAACATCTCAGATACAACTCATTTGAATATTTGTAATCGTCTTCAGAGATATTTATGAAAAAACAAAAATTAATTTATTCATTTGGTACAATGAAGAAAAGCTGGTAATACTCGTATAAGTCTCTCGCGATTGATGTAACATCAAAGACCATTCACGCGACACAATGATGAATTAACTAGCGCGTCGCGGCTACTTAAAACCTTCAACGTCTTGTACGATGGTAAAAGGTAAAATCATCATCATCATCGCACGGAAGGTATAGTTAGTAAGCCTAGTTGACATTATTTAGCGCACTTTATAATGCTTCCCATAGTGACATTAATTGAGTTTCATTAGGTGCGGTTCTGAAACGCACCGGTCGCATATGTTTCCACAACATGTTGTCCATTCTGATCCTATAATTGCGGTTTTGCGGATCAGCAATAACTTTCGGTGTTTTCCGTATGTCTGCCTATGCCTATGTGGAATATGTAAACGAAAAGTTCCGGAGATAATTTCTTATTCATAAAATCGCAGTTAGAGGATCAGAATGGACAACATGTTGTCGGAACAAATGCGACAGGTGCATTTCGGAACCGTACCCATTCTCGCAAAGGAGTTTTCGATTCAGAATTTTTATTAGCCGCGATTCGAATTACACACACTTACTGCGTCCACCATACCCCGTCTCGCCCGTCAATAAGAATAATAAATTCTATAAGAACCCGCCATCGACAGTATTATAATACGATATGGATTGTATCGAATGCTCTGTGTACACAACTATGGAGCGGCATGAAAAGCCTTTTGGACAATAGACAATAGCTTCGTGGAAAACTCATTACCGGAGGAGAAAGGATTAAAGCGCGCCGTGTACGCGTCGATAGCATTCTTATGGAAATCAGTTCAATTCCCTGGTGGTGATTGCGTGCAGAATCATAACTAGTATCCAGCTGGCGGTTAGGATTAGTGCGAGAATAAATCACAGAAGAGTGTGCGACAAACATTTACCATCCAAGTCTTAAAATTGTATAACGATTGGAATTCTGCTATGTGTGGTGTCGGTGGACTTTGTGGAGGTTAAGAAATGGAATGACGTGTGGTTGGTTACTTGAGACTTTGTCGCTAGCTAGACATCACGGTTTTAAATTTTTACAGCTTTCAGAGTAGGCAATTGGTTGCCAACTTTCAGAGTTGTAAATTTACAACACGCATTTAAAATTACATCAATATATTTAACCGATTTCTAACAAAGATTTAATTTTAAATTCATAGAGGGAAACAAGTCCCATACCCATGTGTAAAATTAAATTTTTTATTTAAAATTAACTTAACGTTAACTCAGCCGTTTATAGGCAATTTCGAGTCAACGTTACAATGCATATAATTTCGGAGTGCATATAATGTTGCAAGCACTATATATTTCCTATCCTCACATGTTCGAAAATTTTGGACCACGCCGAGATTCGATCTACGGACCTCTAGATTACTAGCATCGTAGAGTGGCGACTCAACCAAGTGCGCCACACAGCGTAGCAGAATACTATCGACAAGATTTACGAAATGTAAAAATGAAATGATGAAAAATTACATTCATTTGATTTAATTTTACATTAAATGATGAAAAATCACAAATCACTTGATTTAATTTTACATTTTTTGTTGGTAAAATTACAGTAGCAATGTGGTTTCACAATATTTTATTTAAAATTTAATAGTTTTCATTTATTTTAACCTTTTGCTAAAGAAATGTGTAAGATTAAATTTCAATTTTTTTTTAGCTTTTTTTTGTAGTAATTTTTACTACACTTTGTGTGGGAAATTCAATAAACTTTTTACTGTGATGTTATAGGAAATGCAACATAAAGATGGTTATTGCTGTAAAATTTTATGCAAAAAAATAAAAAAATATTTGTTCGATTGCCGACGAAAGACGGCGATTGACCATAGTTCTGGTTTAATATTCAACTTAACAAATACAGATGAAATTACACATTCGATTCTAGGATATTTATTTGTACCATGTTTTACTATACCAAGAGTCATCCAAAATCGTCAAATACGAAACTGAGTTCTAATCGTGCGAATAGCATGATCAGTATTCCCAATAACAATTTGTTTCACGGATCATTCTATCGAAAGATATGGCTTTGTAGGGAAGGTGGGTCCTACCTTCGAGCAGGTATTAATAGAAGGAGAGGAAACATCGCTTAAAAAGTGTGCCGAAAGCGCAAATTCATGGGAGAGAAAAATACAATAACAACACTGTTGAAGCAAAGCGATTTGACACAAGTAGAGTAACAGTACATCTCGATTCAAACAAAGTTCCATGCTTTGACAACCCACTTTTAAAGAAGAGAATGAAGAAGAAGAAGAATTCAACCAAGCACGCACGAATTTGGCGCGACTAATGTTGTCAAGTCGCGCCAATCCTGGTGACCCCAGAATTCGGGAGCCCAATGTCCCAATCCCAACACAACGACAAGTTAAAGACCACAGGAAGGCCAAATGGAATGAGCACCTCAATGACTGACTTTAATGAAGGTGCTAGTAAGTTATGGTCTAGTATCCATGTCCTTTCCAACCCCACAAAGGATAAGGGCAATATAGCCATAACCTTCGGCAAGAAAGAAACAAGCAATCCTCTTCAGTGTGTGAGCCACACAAACATCCCAAGTCCGATGGCCTCAAGCACAAAATTATAAGACGGATTCGCAGCCGAACTGTTGACTCCGTTCCAATGTACACCCCGGACCAGGTTACAACAGTCATTGAGAATGCAAAAAAAAACTCTAAGGTCCTTGGACCCGATGGCATTTCAATGACCATGCTAAAACATCTTGATCTTCCAGCCATTGAGTATCTCACGGCGATCTTTAGCTTGTCAATGTCCACGCTTGCCATCCCCGACATCTGGAAAATAGGCCGCATACTCCCATGTCTTCAACCAGGGAAAAGTGCCAAACTATGGGAACTTCATACAGACCGATAACGATTCTGTCCCCAGTTACAAAGACGCTGGAGGCCCTTGATAAGGTCAATCACTACATGCTTCTGGCAAACCTCCTTAATATGCGCATTCCGACACAAGAGATACGATGGATTGCCAACTATCTAGCTGGTAGGCAATCCTTCACCGAGTTTCGGGGCAGTCGTTCCAAGCTTAGGAAGATCAAATTAGGTTATCCTCAGGGTGGGGTTCTCTCCCACACAACATCTACATGGCAGGTCTCCCAACAACACCGGAAGGCATTGAAGTGATCTCCTATGCCGATAACTGCACCGTATTCGCCACGGAAGCGGATAGGGATGTCATGCGCCTTCTTATTAACAGATATTTAGCGCGACTAGAAGCTTTTTTTCTCAGCACAAATCTAACCATCTGGACGCTGAGATGTCTGCGACCTTCCTTACCACCTGGTCAGTCGATTTTCGGTAGCCGGTTGAGGTACGTATTGGCAACAAACCAGTTCCTACTGTTGCAAATCCAAAAATTATCTGGCTTCACTTTGAGAAAATGACGACTTCAACTCATCACGCGAAAGCGGTATGTGAAAAAATGCGTAGTAGGAACAAAATTCTTAAAGCACTGGCTGACAGCACCTGGGGCAAATATAAAGAGACTATGCTAGCCACTTATAAAGCGGTGGGTCGAGCAGCGGCTAATTTTGCGGTACCAGTTTGGTCGCAAAGTCTCTGTAATACAAACTGGAACAAAATCGAAGTCTGCTAAAATGCTGCCAGGATCAGAAAACAAAACAGGACAGAATTTCCCCTCCACGCCTCACCAAACGTGGCCTCCGTGACCTTGAGATAGAGGTCCAGGGTTACAAACGGGATCCTTTCGATGAAGAATCATACCGGGCCGCCATTGCAATGATTCAGACTGAGGAAGTGATTCGGTCTATTGCGAGTTTAGGTAAAAATAGTTATTGGGTAAATGATATAAATGTTGTTGGTAAGTTACCGGTACTCTTCTATCCAGTGGCGTAGATAAGGAAGGAGGATCAACAGAATCATTCCTCCCGTCTCAGGTCACACAACTTTGCGATCGTGTACCTGTTTGACAAAAAAGGGTGTAAATTTAATTTCAGCACTCAATTAGGTAAAACTAAAAAAAAATTCTCAAATTTTCGATGATAAAATGGTCGGTAGCTCTTCTATGAGGCGAAAGCAATGCGTGTAACGAAAGTTGGACTGTGTAATTTGCATGATGATGAGGAGTGTAATAGCGGTATTTAAATTTTGCAGCAATGAAATATTGGTCCAGGAACCCTTCGAAAATATGAATTCACTCGCATTTTGTATAACAAGTTAGGTTAAAATTTGTAAAATTTGTACATAAAATGGGAACATTACGCTATCAGCTTCGCAGGAAGAATTTTCTTGTTCTTGTTATCGACACTAGCGACACTTATCTTACCGTCCGCCATATAGCGGAAAATATCGGAAGCACAAAAGTTCCCCCTATGAGAGCGGATAGCAGAACATGCCATAAAATGTTGTACAAAAATATAGTACGATCGAATCTAGGGACGCGGGAGCGTCCCGCTCGCCAAAGAAAAAGAAGAAATTTGAACAAATCAAAAGTGAAAAGCGACTAAGACTATGTTTACACGACGGAACAAGTACGGGTTTTCGGACCTTTGTAGATCCGACCCTGGTTGGTCCTGAGTGTTCAAATTCGGTATAGGTTGTCACTCGCGTCGTCTTACGAAGTGTAGAAAATTTCAAGAAGATACGATGAAAAACACCGGAGATATAAGAGTTTGAAAATCGCATTTTTTCGAAAATCTTGTTCTCGTTGTTCTCGTTGTTCTTGTTGTTCTTGTTGTTCATTGACAGGGCTACAGCCTTGCAGAGAGCATCTCGGGATTTGGTATCTTTTCCCATTGATAGAGTCTGTCGTGAAGGTGTGCATAGGCTATCGTTTGCTCCGATCCGTGGAGTTGAAAAATAGATACAGCGGAAAATGTAAAAAAACGCGTAGAGTTTCTGGCTTAAATCTTTTTATATGTTTTTTGGAAGCATTTTTCAAAAATCGGGGATTGGCCCCAAAAATGCCAAGAGAAGAATCGTATAGTTTTGTGATTTGGCAGGATTGTTTCGAACAATCCCTTGTATATGTTCTCTAAAGTTTTCAGTTGTAAAGCGACTGTAAGAGCGGCGGCAAGGGGTCAAAGTTCCAGTTTTTATTCGTCTTTTATACGAGTACGTACATATTAATATAAGATTGGATGAAGAAATAACATCCCGATGAGCCTAAAGCTTCCAGCAAACGGTAGAGGTTCACAAAACACACACACCTCAGGGTACGAAGGAGGCTAAGGTTATCAACGGCACAAAGGTTACCAAGAGGGTTGTTATTGTTATTATGTTCTCAAACAAAGTCGTGATAATAGGGCAGTGAATATTGAAAACTGCAAAAAAAATATGATATCTCACAAAAACAACTCTGTTGTAAAAAGTTTCCGCCAAAGAAAAAGTTGTCAGCCGCAAAAAGGATCGATATAATACAATCCCGCCAAAAAGCTCACAAGGATATGCATTCAAAAGTGATTGAATTAGTTTATAGTATCCACGAAACCAGCGTTGTGCGGTACGCGTCAGAATTTCTGAAATAATTTCCGCCGCGGTAGACCACGCTGAATTTGCCAATTCGTGTGGAGTCTGTGTTGTGTGTACCGCGTACCGCACCCGCGCTGGTTCGGTAGAAGCTAATTTCTTGCAATGCTGTTTGGCGGGGAGTTTTCATAGGAGTAATTGCAGGATAAAACCAATCTTAAGAAAATTACGAAAGAACTTTATTGTATAAAAAAGTCGTCTATACGAAGGAGAGCAAAAAAGTTTGTAAGACACATTTTATTTACAAGGCTGGAAGATTCGAGATTAAATCTGATCAGAAAAGAGCATAGCAGCAAATAGCACCCTCGTCAAGCTCCCCGCCAATAAGCGTTGAAAGAAATTAACTTCCACCAAACCAGCGCGGGTGCGGTACGCCGTACACACAACACATACTCCACACGAATTGGCAAATTCAGCGTGGTCTACCGCGGTGGAAATTATTTCACAAATTCTGACGCGTACCGCACCACGCTGGTTTGGTGGATACTATAAACTAATTCAATCACTTTTGAATGCATATCCTTGTGAGCTTTTTGGCGGGATTGTATTATATCGATCCTTTTTGCGGCTGACAACTTTTTCTTTGGCGGAAACTTTTTACAACAAAGTTGTTTTTGTGAGATAATTAAACTACGTAGACTCAGGCCACACACAAATCTCTTCAGAATTTGTGTTTTTGCACAACATTTTGGTTTGCACAATTTTTTGCAATCCTAAATTTTGTAAAAAAAACTGTCCCCGCAATTTTCGTACAAGATCACATGACCCGATTTCCGATATGGCAAAATCTGGGCAACTGCCCGGGGCGGTATATTTCTGAAACTTTCATCCTTCCATTGACTTAATGTTCTGTGAAATATACACATTTCGATATTTCAGGAAGCAGTTTAAGCTAAGCTGACCAGACGCACAGCATTTTGCTGTACAGTACAGCATTTTGACCTGTCGTACAGCATTGGGAAATGTACAGCATTCTCCATGTCACACAATGAAACCTAATTCACTGCATAATAACCTCATCGATGAGGCCTGTGAAAAATCATGTCTGCCTTTAATTTACACATTAAACCCACATTGACCCCTATACCCTGTGCGGTCGATATTTAGCGAGAAAATCGCACTTTTATGTTTGCCAATCTTTCATTTTCGACAACCAGGAGCCCTTCCCGGTCTCTCTGAAAAATTTGCAATTGTAGAGGTACTTGGCGCTCATATTTCCTCTAAATTTTACGGTCCTCCTATCCGCGTTCGGAAGCTTCTGCTGCTTAAATTGCACTTCTGTGTTTCCTAATCGAAAGATGTCCATAACTTGGAAATTCTTGAGTGAAATTTTGAAATCTGGCAAACAAATTTGTTGAACATTTCAAGGCTGTAGCTGCCAAGGTTCAGAAGTTATAACTTAGATTAGATTTAATTTATTTTCCCTATGACAAAACGATTGAAAAATCGGCCACTTTACTCTATCCGATTCCTTTATCATCCTCTATAGGGAAATGACTACTAAAGAAAGGATTCGGCAAGGGTGTTAAATAAAGTTTTGTCTCACATTTCCTTAGAGTCAATTTAAAACGGCGTTAAGAGCCCAGGGAATCGGCATGGTATCAACCATGGAGAAATGCATACTCTGCTCCAGAAATATAGGCTTAGATCAGATTTAGACCCCTGGCTCTTCGACCTCGCATTGTCTGTCGCGCATTATAGAACTCGGCAGCATTTTTGCGACGCAGTGCTGTTGCGAAGTGCAAGTGCAGCGAGATACATTTACTCAGATCCTGTGGCTCGCCCTTGGCTTCGTTCAGAGCTCACTCTGTTGCGTTTTCATAATTCGCCAACATCCTTGCGACTAGCGCTGGTTGGCAGTGAATAAGGCGAGGTGCTAACGCAGCGAGCAGTGAACCAATAGCAATTGGTGAAGTTTAGACCTGTGGCTCGTCCTTAGGATTACTCAAATCCTATAGCTCGTCCTTCGCTCCGACCAGACCTCGCTGTCTGTCGCGCTTTTTAGAATACGCACACATTTTTGATACGTACCGCCGCTGGGAAATAGGATAAGGCGAACCCAGCGAGGGGTGAGTCTATGGAAGGCAATTTGTCGAATTTTGACCTCTGGCCCGTCCATACGTAAACTCAGATCCTGTACCTCGCCCTACTCTGCGCTCAGACTTCTCTCTGTCTGTCACGCATCAGAGAATTTCAAAACATTTTTGCAGCGTTTACCTCGGACCAGGAACCTGGAAGTATGACTGAGAATTTGCTTGAAAACCGAATTCCGAAATATGAGTACAGCATTGGGCCTTCGGGAGTCTGATCACCTTAGTTTAAGCAAATAAGAAAACATAAAGGAAACTCTGCAAAAGTCGTTCCTTTGGACAGTGCCGCACTTACATTTTTTTATTTCAGTAGGTATTTCGACTTTTGCCACCCTAGCGACCAGTGTTGCCAATTTAGCCGTTTTCCGGCCAAATTTAGCCGGAAACTGTAGTGTTTAGCCGGAGGAAATTCCTGAATCCGGCCGGCCGGATTTTTAGCCGGAATTGATTTTCTTCGGCCGTTTTTCTGGCTAAAACTATTTTAAGAAATTTTAAAATCTATTTTACTTTGAAAATAGAACAAAATTGAAATGAAATTATTTCTGAACACTTATTGTCTTGTATAAGGGTAAGTATTATGTCCACAGAGAGGAAAACTTGCATGTATGTCCGGGGAAAATGTGCCGTAGAGACTTGCCTTAATTCAATAAATTTAAGATAATTGGGCACTCGCGTCCTCCTCATTGATTGTCGATGACACCTTTTCCCTGTGAAATAAAGTGCAACTGCATTGTTTTCGCTAGCGACATATCATCAAATTTGTTACAGTATTTGCATGGATTTCACGTAAACTGGCCTAGTACCTACTCTAAGCATGTAACTAACTAACCACTAATATGCTGGATAATTTGCAAAATGGAAGACAGTTTCTTAAATCAAATTCTTTGCTGAGCAAGTCTAGGAGCATGGGGGTACCCGAACATTCTTCAATTTTTTTAACGTGTCACCACGTATGTTACCAGAAAATAACGTAATCATGTCAGATTGAAAACAAGTGTGCAAACCTTCCAGTACGATTCACAGATCCTATAAATTTTCGTAGATCCATGACATTTTGTTGTTGGTATTGTAGCAACAAATTTATTGAAAATCTACACCATTTCTCGGTCAAGTTCATTATTTTGGAACATCAATTTGGTACCTTTGGAACATCAAATTTGTAATTGCGGAACATCAACAAATTCGAACCAACGTTACAATTTCGTAACTACGGAAAATAAACTTCGCTATCTGGAGAGCTCCAATTCGCAACTGATGAAAATCTAAACACTGAACTGGATAAATTTTAATAAAAATATAAAATTATTCAAATACACTAATGATGAGATAAATGCATTTGTCCATAGTTATGCATTTGATGTTCCTTTACAGTGGCGTAACGTATGGTGCTCCGAAATCATAAAGAAATTTTCTTTGATAGATCCTTGAGTAACTGTTCTTTTAAAAGACCTTCATTTTTACTAATCTGCAAGAAAAATGTGCAAGTCAGCTACAGAATCTAGGATTGGAGCAAAATATTCAATTTTTTCTCTTGAATTTTGTGATAAATATGATGATGATCTTATACAGGTTCTCCTGTATAATTATTCAAATTTAAATTTTATCTCAAAAAATTACAAAACTTTTAGGAAAAGATGTTCGTTGCTTTTGTTTATATTGTGAACTGCTTTAAATGTGGGTTACCTATGTTCTGTAAGTTTTTCCTGGTGAAAATAAATCGAACGTGAAGTAGCGCCCATTTCGATTTCGAACACAAGAGAAGTGTTACGCCACTGTTCATTTGTTACGAATTTTATGTTCCACAATTACGAATTTGATGTAATTATGAAGATGATCGAGAAATGGTGTATACAAAAATTTTGACTAGTTGAGCTATCTAAGTCCGAACAAAGTAAATTTTGACTGTAATGCCAGCTATTTGAGCATATATGCCATAAAACTAACTAATCTATGAGGCATAGTTTACGAGTAGTACTCCCAAGAAGAAATAAAATTATTAAAATCAGTTTTTTATTATATTTTTTTCGCAATTTCAATGTTTTGTATGATTTAGCCGGTTTATGGCCGTTTTTCTGGCTGCAATTTATTAAGCCGTATTTTTAGCCGTTTTTGAAAAAAATATAACCGGTTTTCCGGCTAAATTTAGCCGTTTTCTAGATTTTCAGTTGGCAACACTGCTAGCGACCATGTCCCTTATTTCTACAATCCAATGATTAATCGGTTGATCCTTGACTCCCAAATTGTTTCAATATGGCTGGCTTACGAATTCAGCGAACACTATCTGTGCACGGGGCATTAAAAAAGCCACCGTAGGCTTCAGCATGTCAGTTCACCACTATAGCTTTGGGAATCGCGCGTGGGAGAAGTATAACATACACTCGGAACCAAGAAAACCGGATGCTTTTACTTTTTATACTTCTACGCTGTTATACCTAAAGGTCTTGATTACCAATAAACGGATCTGTTCCCTGGATCCACTTTCTTTCTCCTGGTATAGCATACTCCACCTCCTCCTCCCGGAAACTGCAATTTCGGGATGGTTTCATTAAGGATTGAAAACGACCATTTCGTGGGTCTGTAGCTGGATAACGGTTGTGACTAAAAGCAAAGGACTTAATATCCAATGTTTGAGAGTCGAGACATTTCGATTGACTTTAATTCCACTAAACGTTACGGAAACACATCCCGTACTGAAAACAATCAGTTTAGTGTGCTGTAGCGGGAGAACGGGGGTCACTCCGGTGAAATAGACTTTAGATCCGCTGCTAGCACGTCAAGATCTACCGCGATAATAATATAATAATACTGGTAAATCTGACACTGCCCAGGCAAGTTCTTTTCAAAAATCACACACTCTGCATACAGGTCGGCGACACATGGTTTTAATGCGACTCCCCAATCGCGTCGGTCCATTTGAATCGCATCGCAGCCTAATCCTTAATATCACAGAATCGACACAAATTTCTTAGTACCACATAGATCGTGGATATAGACCAAATCAAAAATTGAAGACCTACTCATAGTCACTAATTTATTTACCACCATAGAAATATGACCTGCAAGACCTTATAATCATATCGCGTCTGACCCTCTTTTACATCATATTCTTAACAATTAGTGTGTGTCTGTGGTGTATAATATTCCAAATTGGATCGTTAGAGTCTGACACGGTTTCCCACCAATTATTCAACCCATTCATATCGCATTTTCAGAGTTCCGCAATTTTTTCTCGCCTAGATATTTTCCTTCAACACACACACACACTATATGTCCATGGAGCTCATATTTCTGGCCAGAAAGGATCACCTCATTATAATTATCATAGATTACCGGCGAAGAGCAGGATACTTCGTGGTGGTATGGTTGGCAGCGCATACAACGTGCATTTATTTGCAAGGTAAACGTGTTACACGCGGACCAGCTCCATGAATGAGTAGGTACTACCTACCTTGCATTCAACCAACATTGTGTGATGACGATAATGGACGGCATGCGAGGAGTTGTGGCAGCAAGAACTCAGTCAGGACTATGACTATGTGCCAGCCGGGGCAGACAGGATCCGGGTGGGTATAAATATAGGCGTAGAAATCGGAAGCCACGATGTCGGTCTAGCAAAAAGTAGACGTATCCTGTTCATAGGATCAACATAATTCATGTTTAATGCAGCGAACGCAAAATTACTTTGAAATGTTATAAATTTATGTTGTGTGTGTGAGAGTACACATAGAAGAGCGAGAGTAAATTGAGTTCTATGGCGTTATACGTATTCAGAACCCCGGAGCGGATTATGCTTGAATGGTGCAGGTGGGTGCAGGTATACAAAATATTATATAAACCGGATCAGGGTTGACTAAAATTAAAAGTTTTGTGGGGAGTTGCCGAAGTTCCTTGCGATTATAGTTTTTCAAATTTAATGAAAATTAACACTAATCTACGGAACTGAAATTTTAAGCATATCATCATCATCAATGTGACAAGATTGCCCGATGACGGTCGTCTAAATTGTTGTCCTCCAATTGTCGCGGTCACGCGACCTTGTCCTCGAGTTTTGGAAGCCCAACAGCTGGTGGGCGTCCTCACCTACTGAGTACTCGCGGCAAGCTCTCGATCGTCCACGTAATCTCACACCGTCAACTCGTTGTGCGTTTATCACCTTCTTCGGCAGGCGAAATTTTAAGAACAGACCGAGTAAATATTCTTCTGTTGAGAGAAATCATCCCGATATTTCCATTTGAGACTGAAAATATATCCTGTCGGCATTTGAAAATGGCTTCCAGTTTTATAGGGAAATTTAATGATAGAATTATAATTAAATCTCAGCTTCAAATAAATTCATCATTGTCAACTCATAGTTGATACATATCCCTTTGATATGCAAAACTCATTCTTTAACACATTGGACTAAGCAAAAACGTCATTTTGCATCACTTGATGTTGATGTACACGTAGGTGTTGGACGTGAGTAACGCTATATCTGACAGGACCTCACCTCACCGTAGGTGCTTCACACCACATGAAGCATCATCCCATATCCCCGATTTCGCTCGCCTCACACCACTCATCAATATCAGTAGGATATTCCCCCGCAAAGTATCACGTGCATAAAAGTATGCGGCGGCGAAACACATAGCAAACTATATACGTTTATGTGCATCCTGAAAACGTCCTGAAAATGATGATAAAAAATGGTAGCTGCCAGTTAGCGTTGAAAAGAAAGCGTGCACCACATTGAATGGTGCCGCCGCCGCGGCAATATGGGTTTGCGTGCCAAACTGACAAACTGTCGACACCTCAATTTAAAAGCCAGCACGCTCGCAATTATATCACCTGTTCAAACTTTCATTTGAAGGGACTCTATTACGGTGCGCTCGAAATTGACTGCTACCGGTTCGGTGTAGGTGTCAGGCGTGGTCGTGAAGAGAAATAATGTATACCGGTGAGTGTAGGGTTTGGCTGCAGGGGTTGGCATCTCGCCACGATGACGGCTGGAGGGTAAAAGTTACATATTATGTGTATAATGAATGGATAACTTCTAACCACTTAATTAGTTTTTGCATAATATTTTGTCGGTGACGGGTCTATGAGTGCTGGGATTGATGGCGCATATTATTGCATTGATATCCTGTTAGTGACTAGTTATTTCGATAAATTAATTTACAGTAGAACGCAAACCAAGATGAAGTGTGAACATTTTACCACAATTAGTTCATTTTTGATGCTTTGAGATTTTTCATTTAAATTTCAGGTGAGGTATCCTAACGGCATTTCTTCAGTTTTAAATAAACTTTACTTTGAGGAAAATAGGTGTATGCAATATTTGCGTAAACTACGTCAAACGTGAATGCCCGCTTACGTGAACAATATTTTATGTTAGCCCACAATACTTTGAATTGTGAACAAGTTTCGAAAGCCCTAAAACATGAACACTTAATTGACTGAAAAAAATAACTTATTTATTAGCTATTTAATGTAGGCTTCAATTTGAAGTGTAAAAATATATCTGACCAAAAACAACAAAGTTGTAAAATTTACCCCTCCAAAGAAAAATGCATCTGCCGCAAAAAGAATACATATCACTCCAATACGCCGCTCATATGTAATTTTGTTTTAGGTGTAAATGCTGGATGTAAATGAGCCAATATCCCGATGTCCCAATATCCCGATATCTCAGTGGCCCAATGTCCTTATGTACCAGTGGCCCAATATCCGATTGTCCTATTGTCCCAAGGTCATAATGTCCCAATGGCCTAATATCCCAACGCCCAACATCCCAGTCTCCTAATGTCCCAACGTGCCCATGTCCCAATATCCCAATGTTCCAATGTTCCAATGTTCTAATATCCAGATGTCCCAATATCCCGATGTCCCAGTGGCCCAATGTCCCCACGTCGCAGTTTCCTCAGTGTTCCTAATATCTCAATGTCCAAATGTCCCATTGTCCCAATTTCTCAATGTTCCAATGTCCTAATGTCCCAATATCCCTATGTTCCAATGTCCTAATATGGCAGTGCCCCAATGTCTCGATATCCCGAGGTCCTAATATCCCGATGTCTCAGGGGCCCAATGTCCCTATGTGCTGTCCCAATGTCCGATTGTCCTATATCAGGGTCATAATGTCACAATGTCCTAATATCCCAGTGCCCCCATTTCCTGTATCTCAGTACCCTAATGTCCCAGTATACCAATGTTCCAATATCCCAATGTGCCAATATCCCAATGTTCCAATGTCCTAATGTTGTATTATCCGGATGTCCCAATATCC
Organism: Microchrysa polita; assembly: GCA_949715475.1. Classification (NCBI taxonomy): domain Eukaryota; kingdom Metazoa; phylum Arthropoda; class Insecta; order Diptera; family Stratiomyidae; genus Microchrysa; species Microchrysa polita. The sequence goes on along the minus strand of OX454415.1, from coordinate 42,842,217 downwards.
CGATGTCCCAATATACCGATGTCCCAGTGGCCCAATGCCGCTATGTACCAGTGTCCCAATGATCGATTTTCCTATTGTCCCAAAGACATAATGTCCCAATGTCCTAATATCCCAGTGCCCCATGTCCCATTTTTCCAGTGTCCTAATGTCCCAACGTTCCAATGTCCCAAAGTTCCAATGTTCCAATATCCCAATGTTGCAATGTCCTAATATCCCGATGTCCCAATGTCCCAATATCCCGATGTTCCAGTCGGCCAATGTCCCCACGTCGCCGTTTCCCCAGTCCGCCTAATGTCCCAACATCCGAAAGTCAAATGTCCTAATATACCAGTGCCCCAATGTCCCAATATCATGACTTCCCGATCTCACAATATCCCGATGTCTCAGTGGCCGAATGTTTCTATGTACCAGTTTCCCATTGTACCAATGTCTGTCCCGCAAGGGGGTCAGTGTCCTTGTGGCACAGGCCTTTGGTGGGTTGTGCTGAGCAGCGCAGGGAGCCCCTGGTATGGTTGATACGCCATGGCGTGGATCTGTACAAAGACCGTCGGGCGATGACGTTCCCGAGCTCCCTAGTCATGTGTGGGTGACACAGCATGTCTGACTTTTTCCCTATTCCTCCGAAGAGTCAGCCATACCAGCTTACACGACGCAGTGCTTCCTCGTAGGGGAGTAACACATTATAAGCGTACGTGTCCAGTCTCAGAGCTGGCGGTTTCGCATAACCCAAGCCACGAAGGGGCTAGTTAGGGAGAATGGCCTATGCGCCTATACCTAGCTGGTTAGTGGATTGATTACCACACGGCCTGAGTCAAATTGCTGCTTAGTAAACGGACGGGGCCATCCCAATGTGAACGGTAGCGCTACGAGTCTACTTTAAGCCGACAAGTAGTAAACAGGCATAACGATTCTGCGGCAGGCGAGCCGAATTCATTAGGTCTACCGAAAGGGGGCCAAGGGAGGATCACACCTGCTATTGAGAAATCTTTAGCGAATAGTGTACCTCGGGGATGGGCGTGCCCAGGGGACCATGGTCCTTACCCATCTAGGCGTTGGACTTGTGGGGGTTTGTGATGTTAGACAAGCCGACCAGCTAGAGTCGCATCCCAAGGTGGGGTTCCAAAGGGAGGCATCCCGGCGGAGAACACCCTTCCGGCTATTAGTCGGATAAATCTAGTCGTCCCGCAAGGGAGGGAGATTATGGCCATCAGGCTCAGGAACTCTCAATGACAAATACGTGGTAGACGTGGGATGGATGATCCAATGTCCGATTGTCTAATCTCCCAGTGCACCAATGTCCCAGTCTCTCAGTGTCCTACTGTCCCAATATCTCAATGTTCCATTGTCCCAATATCCCAAAGTCCCAATACCTCAATATCCCGATATACCGATGTCCCAATGCCCCAATATCCCCACGTCCCAGTTTCCCCAGTGTGCCTAATGCCCCAATGTCTTAATGTCCTAATGTCCCAAGACTCTAATGGCCCAATTTCCTAATATCCCTCTGCCCCAAGATCCTAATGTCCAAGTGTCCCAATGTCGCAGTGTGTTTTACAAAATTTTCAATGCGATGAGCCGAAAGACGCAATTGTTGGAAACCTTTTGTTAACTTTACTTATTAATTTACCGTCATTCCATTCACTTATCTAAATGGAAGACATTGATTCTTTAGAAGGACCACCAGAAGATCATTCATTCCAAATTTCATAAAAATCCCATCACGGAGAGAGACAGTAGAAGCAAGTCTTTCTGCAACTGTAGATTCCAGTCTGAAATTAGGTTACTCGCTTAAGTCTGCGAGGGTGACGATTTCACCGTTTAGTGCATATATCTTACCCGTTATCGTGCCTATCGAAGATTTTTTTTGGAAAGCCACTAGAACAAAATATGTGGAATATTTTGGTAAAAAAAAATTTTGGGGGCTGTTGCCTGGAAGGCTGTAGCCCTGTCAATGAAAAAAAGCAAGTTGCTTCCGGTAATCATAGACTTGTTCGCTTTCGTTTTTTTTTCCTTTGGCGGGCGATACGCTCTCGCGTCTCTTGATCTTATTTCGCTATTTTAGCTACTCTAGCTGGTCTTTTTGTTGTCGTTTTTTTTTTTCAAAAATCTTCAAATACCTGTGGCAGCTGAAGGGTTAAGAATTTTTTGCTGGAAACCACATGAAGAATCATATTCCGGTGCGTTTATGCGGCAGTTTCTGGACACCCTGCATATTGATCAGTGTGGCGAGAAAAATCTGTCTGTCCGTCTGTTGCAACGCAAACGAGTCCCTCAGTTTTGTAGCTATCGGGCTGAAATTTTATACACAAGTTTCTTTTTTGTGTATGCTGTATATATGTCGAATGGAACGAATGGAATCGAACCATGGGGTCATGGGGCTGCCCCTGAAAATTAGGTTCTTCTAAGAAACAGTTTTTTTTTTATGTACCAATATTAACCAAACTTTACCCAAATGTGTTCCTAGTAAAGCCTCAAATCATATCCAGGAACAAATGAAATCGTAACAATACGACATAGGGCTGTCCTACAAACAAACTCCTAAATATTAGGTTCTTGTAAGAAAAACTTTTTCCATTTTGAATGTTAATCAAAATTCATCCAAGTGTGTTGCTGGCCGAGGCTCAACGCAGGAACAGATGGAATCGAAACACGTCATAGGGCTGCAGTAGAAACTATTAACACAGAAGAAGCTTAAGTTTCATTCAAATGTAACCGGTATTCAAATTTCGGCCGCGCCCGAAATTAGCCTCGGGCTCTTTCGGGAATTTTCTTAGCAAAATGAATAATAGAATATTGCCAATTGCTATAGATTACATGTTAAGGAAGTAGTGGCAGCATTACGTATTTGCGTAGTTTCTTATGGCGTTGGAAAAATAATGATGATATAGCAGAATACTAACAATTTGCATTAACCCTCAGCTACATTCGCTATTTTTGGCCTACACATATACACTCGTGGGGGACCCAGGTCCCCCATTACCAAATGTGATTTTTAATACATTTAATTTTGGATATGATGCCAACTCCTAATCTAAAACAAATCATAGACGTGTATTAAATGCAAAAATATCATTTTTGAAAGATTTGGAAGCTGCATGTAAAGTTTGAAGCTTTAATTATAGAAAGTGCCAATTTCGCATGGTACACTTTCAGTGCATACTTCAAACGTCGAGTCTAAATTCAAATGTTATTCCACAAAAAAGCTAATCGGCTTTTTACGTTGTTCACATAATAAGGAATGAAAAATATAACTATAATTTTAAACATAGTTAACAGACTTGAAAATCACAAGCAGAAAAAAAGGGCCAGTTTGTCATGAATTTTTCCTTAGAAATTGGTACAGTCGTTCTGCCATAACAGCTACCACCTGTTATTCTTCCACGTTATCTGCAATTCTTGACAGATAAGAAACTGTTCTGGACTCAAAAGATCGAAAAATAGAGATTGCATTTGATTCTGATGATCCGAAGCCATACTTGGTGCGACCTCCGGCCCTAGTCCATCAAATTGAAAGATTTTGCAAAAGTCGTCGTGATTTCACTTCCATTGGAATAGTAAAATATATTTTCTATTTACTATAATGTCAAATTCTAATAAAAACTGCAAAATACAAGAAAAAAATTGCGAATATATCGGAAGATCAAAAAAATTTTACTTACGTAAGTACATTCGTGGGGGACCTAAGTCCCCCAAGAGCTTACAGCTTCTAACCTATAAGTTGCAGTCCTGCGCTTTTTCTCTGTTTGCAAGCTCTAAGGTAGTGCTACAAATACGCGAAAGTTGAACCGCATCAAATTTAAAATATTTGAGATAAGTCTATAAATGTTCACCTTGGGGGAGCCTAATCCCCCACGAATGTAGTTAAGGGTTAATATTCTATTTACTCCGTTGTGGGTCTGTACATGGGCGTAGCCAGGGGGGGCAGGGAGGGGCGGTCGCCCCCCCCCCTGGTCGATAAAGATGGTAAAAAATCCTTATTGATGTAGTAAAAAAATCGCTGCACTATATAACATTTTCAAAAATTTTATACCAAATATTTGTCGACTTCAAGCAGGCATACGACAGTATCGATCGAGGTGTACTGTACAACATTCTGCTGCATTTTGGTATACCAGCTAAGCTAGTGCGACTCATAAGGATGACGATGACTAATACCGTCTCGCAGGTCAGAGTACAGAACAGACTCACTGACCTATTTGAAACTCGTACTGGACTCAAGCAAGGCGACGGGCTGGCGCCGACGCTCTTCAACCTGGCTCTGGAGTATGTAATTCGAGCCATGAATTTGGACAGCAGCGGAACGCTACTCATTAAGTCGACTCAACTAGTAGCTTACGCCGACGACATCAACATCATGTCTAGAAGATTGGGTGATGCAGAAATCCTCCTGCATAATCTCAATAACGCCGCCAAAGAAGTTGGACTACATATCAACGAATCTAAAACCAAGGTCATGATGCAATCAAAAACTAGAACGCCAGTAAATTCAAGCATCACAGTGGGGGACCTCAATATAGAGTATGTAGACAACTTCACTTACCTGGGTTGCAATTTGTCAAAGGACGCCAACGAAACAGATGAGATAAAGCGACGGATACAACTAGCTAATAAGTGTTATTTTGCGGTCCTCCAAATTATGAATTCGAAACTGGTGCACAGGAAGACGAAGCTCCACGTATATAAAACCATAATCCGACCTGTGCTATGCTATGACTGCGAGGCATGGACCCTAACCCAAAACTCTGAACACCTGTTGGACACATTCGAGCATAAGGTTCTCCGAAGAATCTTCGGGGCCATTCGTGAACGAGGTGAATGGCGCATCCGGTACAACCTTGAGTTGTATCAGCTGTATGATGAGCTACAGGTGTCGAAAATCGTAAAATTGCAGCGACTGCAATGGGCGGGACATGTACAAAGGATGAACGACGATCGCATGCCCAAAAAGGTGATGAACGCGCAACGAGTGGACGGAGCCAGATTGCGTGGACGACCGAGAGCACGATGGGAGCATTCTGTATGTGAGGACGCCCACCAGATGCTAGGCTTTCGGAACTTGATGACAAGGTCGCGTGACCGCGACAATTGGAGGTCTTCAATCCAGGCGGCCAAGGCCCGACGTCGGGCTATGGTGCCATAAAGATGAAGAAGAAGAAGTTGTCGATTCGACGATAAGTCTGTGTCTATATAACTAGCTCGTAACAAATATGTTTATTTTGGAAATGTGGAACCTATTTTTTCAAAAATTATGGAAAAAAATATTTACTAGGACAAAAATAGGACAAATCAGGAAAATGGCTCAAAATTCTTCCTCATTTCAGGAAGATTGCATTTCGAACTCATAAAAATCGGCTCCAAAATCGATGTTTTTCCATTCTAAATAAACTAACGATTGAAAATCTGTCAAATTTATAAATATTTTGAGAAAGGGTGATTTGTATGAGGCGTCAAAGTAGAGTGTCGTCGAATCGACGAAGCATGACCTTTCCGTACTAAAAAGAAGCATGACCTTCCAGGGTTAAGGACCTTGTAAAGAACGGGTCTCATATTTCAGTGTTTTTCAAGTTCTTCTTTTTCTTCTCGGTACCGTATAGCCCCTTGGGTCATGGTGCGTTAACTTAGCCGTTTATAGGCAACGAGTCAACGTTACATTGCATATCATTTCGAAGTGTGTATAATGTTGAAAGCACTACATGTATATATTTCCATTCACATGTACGGAAATTTTGGACCACGCCGAAATTCGATCTACGGATTACTAGCATCGTAGAGTGCGACTCAACCAAGTGAGCCACAGAGCGGATCTTTCAAGTTATTAAATCAAAATTTATTTTCGAGCTGAATCATACCCGCAATAAAATTTTGCCACTGTTAATACTTCGATAAATTTAGAGGAAATCTTATTAAAACCGTTAACCATATTTCAATCAATAAAGGATAAATATTCTGCTGTGCTACTTTGTTAAGATGAAAGTGACAGACGAAAGAAACTGATTTCGCAAGTGGAATATGCAGTCCGAGATGCAAAAAATGCACTGAAAATACACAAAGTACGCTCTAAAGGCAGATATTGGAGGCCAGTTGAATGTAGTCAGAATGCAGAAGAAAATCATTCTCAGCTCCATTTTGAAAATTTGACTCTAAAAAAAAAAAAAAATGAAATAACATGCGTGGCAGTCCACCAGTAAACTAGGGCTGCACTGCAGATGTGTGAATGACATCCAATTTCCAAGATCTAAACTGCTGTTTTGTTAAGGTGTTGAGAACAACAGCACGCCCAGCAATGTTATTTATCCCCATAAATGGATACAATCTGAGCGACATCATAGTCCGTCACGTAGGTCGTGAGCTCGAGAAACTCCATGAAATGAATTCGTTCACGGTGAGTCTGGAGTCCATGAGCTTGTGCACCAATCCAACCACAAGCCAGGCTACTCTAAAATTTGCTAACAATATTTCTGCGACCGGAAATTTCAGCCCCTAAGAAAATCATGATGTTGAAAAAATTTTGGGCTTGCCCCCCCCTGACCGAAATCCTGGCTACGCCCATGGGTCTGTAGTAAGCAAACACCGGATAGGTAATGCTAATGCCCTCGACGTCCCCTTTGATATGGCTACTTCCGATCAAGGCTTAATTAGTGTCCCTTTTGATACATTTCCGTATTTTTCTTAACAAAATGTTGTGAACCACCTAACAATGCAAATCGCCTGAAATGGTGAATATTTCGGAGGTCATACTAGCCGGTTGGTCAAACTGGCTAGTATGACAACATACCCCATTTCTATTCTTAAAATCCTGGAACCCTACTGATTCAAAAACATGAAAAATTATACCTACTTAGGTACTCTACATTTTTCTATTTGAAATGCCTTAATGACTGAACTATTACACGCACGTTATACTCGTACATAATAATTACGGGCTTCAACAATGTTGTTATACAAACCTAGGTCAGGTCACTAAATTTTCCCTGTCGAACATCTCTCACTTTCAGAATAATGGCCACTTAATGAAAGTTAGAATAGAGAGGTAAGCATATTACGATACAAGTAAATTAGCGAAAACACAATGAATTCAAATTACATAGATTTATGCCACCATTTAGTAAGTTGGATACATGATGGGAAGAATGTTCGCTTCTTGTTGTTTACCTAACAAACGAATTCCACAAAATTATACTCCGTGAGTATACTCGTACGGGTCCGACAACAAAACTTTCTCCTTCGCAACATCGACACAGTTCTTCTTCCGCATATTCAGAAAAGGCCCACTTGCCTCTTTGCCTTCGACGACGTGTCGTCAGTTCGGTTTGCTCGCTAATTATTTAGCAATTTAGATCGAGTTGTGTTGATACTCCGCTCTCTGGTGCAAATATATACTCTAATTAAGTATTTAAAAAGTCAGTGAGTGAAATTGTTCTGCAGACATTTAAAATATTAAAGAAATGTAACCAAAGTGTAATTAGGACTAAATTCATGTTTCAAATCGAAAAGACAAATGTTTGCATGAGTAGAGCTAATTACACTACATACTCGGATAAAACTTTTGAGGTGAATTTTAATCGTATCCACATGTTCGAGTGTATGACATATGAATGAGCGAACGTTCATCTTTTATAAGTGCAAACATTTGTAGTTGGCAAATGCATTTGAATGTAGCTTGGACGTTGTTTTAGTAGTGATGTCATAGAAAAAAATTGAGTAAGGCAAATTTTTGTGGCTTTTGAGTCAGTGGGCTTCCAGGAATCTAAAACTCATTTTGCTAAAAAAAAATTTGATCGGAAAGGTCCCAAAAAGGACAAAAAAGGATACTCTTTAATCCTTAACCGGAGGTCGGCATGTGGGGTATCAAATCAAAGCGGACGTCGAGTACATTACATATCCGGTATTTGTTTCCTGTTTAACACGTTGGCTACGGCAGTCATTTTCGGTTATCTTCTTTTCTGTGCGGCACATGCCCCCGGGGGCATGTAAGTCGTTTTTGTTCATGTACGGCACATGCCCCCGGGGGCATGTGGCTACTGCAACAGTAAATGAGCTCTCACATCCTGGAATTTAATTTTAATCAATCAAAAACTAGATAAAATACTTCCTTAGCTACAAACCAGTCTTAATCTCAGCCAGGAGCCGATTCCAAATGATTATAATAATAATTGTATTTTTTTGGTTTTTTTTCACCTTTGCTTTGGCCAATTGGACAATGCGACGGGAGCGTTCCGACATGTTAACACTAAACAATGTATTTTCGCACTGCAGTAGACTACTAAATGAACATGATGCAACCAGAAATTCATTCTAACGGTGCTTTGTCTGTCATTTCATTCAAGAAATACATGCCTACGGGGGCATGCGCCGCATATGAGTAATAATTGATTACTCCTGTGCGGCACATGCCCCCGGGGGCATGTATTATGTTTCTATTATAATATTATAGTACAGGGCGAACTAAGTAAAATGCTCCTTGTCTCGCTAAAATCGGATGAAAATTAGAGATTTTATGGCTTTCGCACCTGGAGAATGAAAAGCAAATTTTTCAGCCGCTCAGAAATAATAACTAGTCACATGCCCCCGGGGGCATGTGCCGTAGCCAACGTGTTAAAGAACCCCCAACGGAATAAATCGAGATTAAATTGAAAATTATTGTGTTTCCCGTGTATATTTCCAAAGCCACAATTACGAGAATAACTCAGGTTGTCTCTACGTTTCTCACTTTTCCGAATTTATAATAGCTGAAGATTCTACCATTAAATTTTCTAAGAAAAAAATTATCGGAAACCTCTGAAAAAGGACATAAAAGGACACTAATTACAAACCTTGATGAAACCTCATATCAAAGAAGACGTCGAGTACATTCCATATCCGGTGTTTGTTACTTGTTTCAACGACCCTCACATGAGAAAATTGAGATCAAATGGAAAATTTTCGTGTTTCCCGTATCTGCTCTGTATCTTTCCAAAGCCGTAATTTTTCTTTTAAGCGCGACTTATTCCATTTATTGTCCTTGAAACAGGAAACAAACACCGCATATGCAATGTACTCGACGTCCTCTTTGATATGACACCCCGCATGCTAACGTTCGATCAAGGTTTGTAGTTAGTATCCTTTTATGTCCTTTTACAGAGCTTTCCGATATTTTTTTTCTTAGCAAATTTAATGGTACAATCTTCAGCTATTATAGATTCGGAAAAGTGAGAAACGTAGTGACAATTTGAATTACGAGTATTCTCGTAGTTATGGCTTTGGGAAGATACACGGGAAACACAATAATTTTCCATTTAATCTCGCTTTATTCCGGATATGTAATGTACTCGACGTCCCCTTTGATTTGATACCCCACATGCCGACCTCTGGTCAAGGATTAAAGAAAATCCTTTTTTGCCCTTTTTGGGACCTTTTCGATCAAATTTTTTTTTAGAAAAATGAGTTTTAGATTGCTGATTGGTAGGGGCGACCGGACGACAAGAAGCTGAGAGGATAATAACTTCAAATGGTGTCAATACTTCTGAGCCATATAAGGCGGCCGGAATGGACGGAATATTTCCGGCACTGCTACAATGGGGCATGGCAGCTCTGCTGGAGAAGATCCGGAACATATTCGTTGCCTGTTTATCTACAGGGTATATCCCAATGTCTTGGAGAGAGACTAAAGTTGTCTTTCTACCAAGACCGGGAAAAAATGATTATACGGAAGCGAAGTCATTCAGGCCGGTTAGCCTAACCTCTTTTCTATTGTAATGTTGTAATATGTTGTAATATAGAGAATCCCCCAACTTATTGTGAATTCTATGTATCTTGACATTTAATGAATAAACGTTCTTCTGTATTATAACCTCGAACGGAACAGACGTGTCTTATTTCATGTCTGTCCAGGAACATCGTCTATCTATTTGGAGAATACTACATGGCGCAGTCGTAAAAGGGAATAGTCGATACGGACCTATTTTACTGGCGTGTTGAAATTATTATATTCTTTATTTGGAAAATATTTGTAATATAATTTTCCTAATTTGAGGTTATGTTGAGTGACAGCGAGGGAAGCGAATTAGAGAGAAAAGTGACAGCACAAGTCCCAGTATCAGTTCCAGCCCCTGTCCAAGCAGTAATCGCTAAAACGAATACGATGGAGGGAGTTTTTAACAGGCCAGAGACATTAGTTTTAGATGGCAACATTGACGCTAACTGGCGCAAGTTTCACACAAAATTTGTGCGATACCTCCGTGTTACCGGTAACAGTAGCGTTTCGGATGGTGATAAAATGGCTATGTTATTAAATCTGATCGGTGATGACGGGTGCGATCTGTACGAAACTTTTAGTCTCAGTGAAGCTGAGAAAGACAAATTCGATGTAGTAATAGCGAAATTTTCGGATCATTGCACCCCAAAGTCGAATATCATTTATGAACGCTTTCTGTTCTACTCGCGTGCACAAAAAGATGGCGAAATGTTCGACCCATTTTACACAGACGTCAAAAGACTAGCCAAAAGTTGTGAATTCGGAACGTCTACAGACGATATGATAAGAGACCGGTTAGTGCTTGGAACAAGATATCTGGAGTTACAAGAGTTACTTGTCAGATCTAGTGAGATTAAGTTGAGTCAAATAGTTGACAGGTGCCGAGCATTCGAGATTAACGTTGAACGAACACGTCAAATGCAACATCATGAGGCCAAAAATGTCGATGCGGTTTGGAAGCACCGGTAGGTACTGCAAACTTTTGTTAGAAGCAAGGATATTTTAATCCAGTGTGATGCTTCTAAAGATGGGGTGGGGTTTTGCATCATGCAAGATATGAAGCCGGTTGCATTCGGATCACGAAGCCTTACAATGGCTCAGAAAAACTATGGGCAAATCGAAAAAGAATTTTTGGCAATTTTGGTAGCTTGTCAACGATACCACCAATATATATACGGACACAAGCACGTTATCATTCAAACCGACCATAAACCACTGGTTTCGATTATGCAAAAGCCCATAGCAGAGATTTTTTCAACGCGATTACAGCGTATTCGCCTCAAGCTAATGAAATACCAATTAGAAGTTAAGTATGTTCCTGGCAAGGATCTTCATACAGCTGATGCACTTTCTCGAGCATTTTTGCCAGATTCGGGGGAAGACGACGATAGTCTGAATCAAGTCGTTCATTCGCTATCAGTTTCTGAGGATATACTGAATGAAATTCGTATAAAAACTAGTAACGATCCAATCTTAAATGATTTAATAAATATACAGGGTGTCCCGCATTGGGTGGTCAATACTGTAAGGGTTAAAGCGCAACTTGTTTCAGCAAGAAAACTACCAATACAATCGGAATTTTTTTTACCGTTACCTTGTTATCGCTCTTTTTGTGAAAGTCATCGAAAATCGTGACTTGTCCTGCAAAATCATAATTTGCAGCCACCCTGATAACTTAATCCAAGATTTGATTTCAGTTTCAGAAACTACATAAAATTTCACAAAAACTGAAGTTTTTCCAGTTGCCAACATTATCGCCACTTTCCAAATACAGTTACTCAAACTTAATAGAAATTTTAAAATAGATTTTTCATCGAAAATTCAAATAGTAATTTCATAACGGTGCTTTATACGTACAACTCTGCAAAGTTGATAAAAGTTGCTTCAACATGTTGGCTTTCCAACGGTATATCACTTTTTATATTTGCATTGCAGAATTTTAGAGAAACACGCATTTAATGGTAAAAATCAAGGTAATTATTTTCTTATCGGATTATTCAAACTGAAATTTTATTCATTTATTTTTCATATTTTAGTATCGCAATTTTGAAAATTCGTTAAATGGAAATGGAAATAAAGTTCTAAAAATGGGAAAGAACCAATAAACTAAAAATATTAACTAATGATTAAATGGATCTGTTTGATGAATTGGAACAATGCTGCTGGAATTGGCCTCTCTGGCAGGCTCTGGTGGCAGATGGACGGGTGCCCCGCTCATAATGCGAGACCTATCAAAGAATGTTTAGAAAACGAATTTCCCGGAAAGTGGATTGGCAGATTTGGGGCAGTTGCGTGGCCTGCGAGAAGCCCCGACCTTACTCCACTAGATTTTTATTTATGGGGTAACTTAAAAAACATTGTCTATTCCGAGCCGATTACCTGTCGGGAACACTTGCTTCAGCGAATTAACGGTGCTTGTGTCAACATAAAGGAAAACTCTCCTGAAATCCTTCGGACCGTTTCTTCCATGAGCCGAAGGTGTCGAGTCTGCATAAAAAATGGAGGAGACCAATTCCAGCAGCATTATTCCAATTCATCAAACAGACCCATTTAATGATTAGTTAATATTTTTAGTTTATTGGTTCTTTCCCATTTTTAAAACTTTATTTCCATTTTTATTTAACAAATTTTAAAAATTGCGATACTAAAATATGAAAAATAAATGAATAAAATTTCATTTTGAATAATCCGATAAGAAAATAATTACCTTGATTTTTACCATTAAGTGCGTGTTTTTCAAAAATTCTGCAATGTAAATATGAAAAGTGATATACCGTTGGAAAGCCAACATGTTGAAGCAACTTTTATCAACTTTGCAGAGTTGTACGTATAAAGCACCGTTATAAAATTACTAATTGAATTTTCGATGAAAAACATATTTTAAAATTTCTATTAAGTTTGAGTAACTGTATTTTGAAAGTAGCGATAATGTTGGCAACTGGAAAAACTTCAGTTTTTGTGAAATTTTATGTAGTTTCTGAAACTGAAATAAAATCTTGGATTAAGTTATCAGGGTGGCTGCAAATTATGATTTTGCAGGACAAGTCACGATTTTCGATGACTTTCACAAAAAGAGCGATAACAAGGTAACGGTAAAAAAAATGCCGATTGTATTGGTAATTTTCTTGCTGAAACAAGTTGCGCTATAAACCCTTACAGTATTGACCACCCAATGCGGGACACCCTGTATATCAGACTGGATGGCCAGTTGCAAAGCAAAAGGTACCAGAGAACATAAAAATATATTGGAATTTACAGAATGAAATCTATGTTGAAGATGGTATTTTGTTCTATCAAGACAGAATAATTATTCCCCAATCGTTACGGAAACAAATGGTTCAAAAAGTCCATAATAGCGGCCATTTTGGTATCAACCGCACGATTGATAGGGCTAAATCTGTATTCTACTGGCCTAACATGGTAAGTGATATAACAAATGAAATCCAAAAATGTAGTACCTGCGAAAAATTTCAATCGGCCAACAAGAAGGAGTCACTTATACCACACGAGGTCCCCTCTTTTGCATTTGAAAAAGTAGGATGTGATTTCGCAGATTACGGAGGAAAATCATACTTAATATTTAAAGATTATTTTTCAAAGTGGATAGAAATCCACGAATCTCCATCAAAAACGGCTTATCACGTTAAACAGATCTGGCATAGCATATTTACCACTTTTGGTTTTCCTAAGATAATCATCGCTGATAATCAGCCATTTGGATCTTTAGAGTGTTTTAAGTACCTATGCCAAAGCACACGATATTAAAATATTAAATAGCAGTCCCTACTATGCACAGTCTAACGGGATGAGTGAGAGGGCGGTTCAAACTGCCAAAATGATCCTTCGAAAGGCCCAAGATTCCGGAACTCCATTTCAAACGCTACTAATGGAGTACCGTAATACCCCATTGCCCATTGTGAAATTGTCTCCAACGGACATTGTCTTTGGAAGACGCATTCGAACAATGCTACCAACACTGGATTCGAAATATATGAATGAATATAATAGTATTATTAGTCAAAAATTGCTCGAAGCACAGTCTTTAATGAAACGACAGTATGATAAGCGCACTGTTCATAGAAAAGATTTTAAAGAGGGTGATAAGGTATTAGTGAAGCATGGACGTGAATGGAGACAAGCCGTCATAGTTAAACCATCGAAGGGTCCTAGATCATATATTGTTCAGGAAAGTGGTAAAAACCAGTCATTTGTTAGGAACAAGTATCACATACGAAAATCAAATAATACTTTTAGAAATAATATTGGCTATTCATTTATTGATGATAATTATAACTCAACTAATGATACAAATCTATGTAAAGTAAGTTCTCCACATAGCAATAAGCAAATAGTTAGTTCAGATAATGATCTCCCAATGCGCACTCGGTCAGGTCGAATTATAAAGGCTCCTGATCGTTTTCAAGCATCTTAGCTTTCTTTAATTTTTAAACATTAAATTGAACTCGCCTTAAATTATATAAGTACACTTTAATTATTTTTGAATAATTTGTGATTATGTTATTTTTATATCGGTGATTATTACTAAAAAAGGGAGATGTTGTAATATAGAGAATCCCCCAACTTATTGTGAATTCTATGTATCTTGACATTTAATGAATAAACGTTCTTCTGTATTATAACCTCGAACGGAACAGACGTGTCTTATTTCATGTCTGTCCAGGAACATCGTCTATCTATTTGGAGAACACTACAAAAGAAAATGGAGCGAGGATTGGTGGACCATCTAGAGAATACCTCGCTGATGTATAGACCTTTGAGTGGATGTCAACATGCTTACAGAGCAAGTAGATCTACTGAGTCCACTCTGCATGAAGTAGTGCGGGTAGCAGAAAGAGAGATTAACACCAGCGGTATCGCTATGTCAACCTTTATGGATATAGAGGGTGCTTTTGATAAGATCTCGTACAGCAAACTAAGAAATGCCCTAGCTGAGCGGGAGATCGAGCCCCTGGTAATAACATGGATCGATTCGATGCTTAGTGGGAGGGTAGTAAATCTTAGTAATGGATGTGGCAGAATAAGGGGAAGGGTAGTCAGGGGCTGTCCCCAACTGTGGAACATCACCGTAGACTCTCTTCTCTGGAAACTGGACTCGATGGGCGTTCATACAGTAGGATACGCTTATGATTTAGCAATTATGGTCAGTAGCAAATTCATGGACACTATTCAAGGTTGCATGAGGCAAGCTCTCAAAGCAACTCAAGCACTATAGTCTTTACTCTGAAAAGGAAAGATGTAGAAACCACTCCCATGCTGCTTTTTGGTTCGGAGATAAAAGAGTCCAAGGAGGTGAAGTACCTAGGGGTAACCTTAGATCCCAAACTTACTTGGAACTCTCATGTTAACGAAAAGACACAAAAAGCCGCGAGGATTTTGCATCAGTGCAGGAGAGTGTGTGCACGTAGGTGGGGTATATCACCAAAAGCGGCACATTGGATCTATACAATGATGGTTAGGCCCGTTCTATCCTATGCAGCAGTGGTCTGTTGGCCCAAGGGTAGCCAGAAAACTACTAGGCAACGGCTGGATGGGATTCAACGCATAGCATGTATAAGCATATGTGGTGCAATGAGAACTACGCCAACACATGCTATGGAGGTTATACTGGGATTACCGCCACTGGATCTGTATATAAAACAAAGTGCGGCGCTCACAGCAATAAGAATGGTGAGAGATGGCACTTGGCATCACTTTGGTAGCAACGGAGGTCGTAAGATCCTTGATATTGTTCGTGATAATGTCAGAGAGACTCATATGCCTTTGGATGGTATGAGAAGGTGTAGGGTAGTCGAAAGACATGACATCACTCTCATAGAGGATGGTAGGATACACGAGGAGTATCCACGTGATGTTGCTATTTTTACTGATGGGTCTCTCATAGACGGAAGAGCGGTGGCTGGAATATACTCCGAGGAGCTAAACCTTGCATGCTCACTTCGTCTAGGAGAGTAGTTATCGGTATATCAGGCGGAGATGCTTCGACTCCTGCACGCGCTGGATCATATTCGGGAAGGCGGGATACTAGGGAAGAAAATTCTGATAGCACTCGACAACCAATCGGTGATCAAGCGCATGCAGCAATCCAACATCAATACAAAATTGGTACTGAAGTGTGTCGATGGCGAAGCCTATCCACTTGTAAAAAGGCTCGTAACGCAATTACCAGTCCACTAGGGAGGAAAGCCAAACAAGTATGTACTCAGTTACACACAGAGTATCTTAAGTTGGATAACTGCTTTAGTAACAGGGAAATCACTGAGGACTGTAAGGGGACGAAAATGGACCCAAATAGTAGTGGTCTGCTTCGGGTAATCCCCAAATCACATATCACATATATATTTAAATTCCTGGGAGCCCACTGATTAAAAAACCACAAAATTTAGCCTTACTCTATTTTTTTCTATTTGGAGGCCTGAAATGGGATATTTTGACTGCACTATAGATCCTGTGGAATGACAGTTCGTAGAACTCACTGGGTAGAAAGGTTAAAGTTCATTCATTTCTAAGAAAATTATACATATATAGACTGTCACTTAAGATGTACAAATGCTCAGGTAGAAAAGGGAACAATCAAAAAATGTTGATTGGTGATGGAGCCTTGACGTCCTCAGAGCATCTTTACATATCTGATATCCGTTTCGCTGCCAGGTCCTCCCAATCTGTACCCAAATGTAATGAACAACATATGTATTTCTTTTTAGTGCCCAATTTAATTTTGTCTGAGCTGCTAAGTTAAATCCTCTTTTTTCATACAATCACTATCCATAAAACACTCAAGTTGTCCGGACATTAACTCTGTTCATACATCCACGATAATTCCAATTAGCCACCTATCGTCGTTTGACGTGTCGTTACAATCCTATGAATACCGCTTGTAGCACCGAAATTATCTCTTTTAGCCTGATTTATATGGAAATTACATGTGGATTTAAGTTATGGGCCATATCTCGATTTATGCCATTGCTACCGATGACCACAATGAGTTAAGCTCTAGGTAAATGTCTCGAATTGCACCATGTATCAGACAATGCACAATTCCACATGTATGTAGGTACATACATAGCTTGAATATAATGTGGCTTACACTATATGGCAAAGATGAAGGCAAAACCACAAATTAACAGAGCAAACCTTAAAGTTAAGTTTATGGTATTATGGTCGAATAGTGGTTAGCTAAGGTGAATATTGTTAGCACGAAGAAAGACACAAGGTCCATAGAACCGTTGAGGAATGTGGTTCATTAATTGATTGGCTAATTATCAACAGTTGATGGAATTTAATTTATGGAATTAACACATATTATCGACGACACATTTTTTTTAGGATTGGTGAGATTCAAAAATCACCGTTCAATATCCATTTATCAACCATACGTTTCAAATAATATATTACATACTATTTATTTATTGATTAAGGAGGGAGCAGCACAACTTCCATAGAAAAGAGGATGGTCAAAACGCTCGTTTGATGAACAGCAGTGAAACGAATGTCAAATGAAAGCTAGTGACGGGTGGAATATTGTTTTTCCTAGCGATATGTAGCTAAGCAATGGGAAATCGGAGATATAAGCCATTTTAATTTTAACAGAAAAGACAAAAAATAAAAACGTATTTCACGTAACGACTTCAAATAAGGTATAAAACTTCTAACTTCTGTCTAGAAACATGGACGTTGCCAGGATTTATGGCAATCCAAAACGACTTTTTTTCACTTTTTTTTTATGATCACTTCATATGACCTTTGTCACCAAATTTATCCTTTCAGACGGAGTGGTGTTAAATTTCGTTAGTTTTCCAGTCAGAACTTCAACATTGCGGACAGCCAAAAAGTTAGACATGGTACATTAAAGCACAGAGATGTCATGAAATGATGAAACATGAAAAATATGGGTTTGGGAATATTTTGATGAAAACATTTTCCGTTACGATAATTAAATAGTGGTAGATTGGACAAAATGATCACAAATATATAGGTATAGTTGGAATCCTCACGAAAACAAAACCACATTAACGGAAAAATGTCAGCTTGGGAAGACTATAGGCGAAATGCCAAGTTACAGGATCCACATCCAGGATGATGTATCAATTTTAGGGATTTTTAGAAGTTTTTTTTTCAAAAACCCTTATGAAATCGATTTTGTCCGTCCGTCCATCAGTCCGTTTGTCCGTCTGTCCGTCTGATCACTAAATAACTCGCGAAAGGCTCAACCGATTGTCATGAAATTTGGTAGGAATGTGTAGAATGGCTACAGTCGTTGGCACAAATCCTTAGAAGTTGGTAGGAACAAGATAACAGGGTGTCCCGAACGTTTGAAAAAAATCGACTTTTTTAGTTTTTATCGGATATTGACGTATGGGTATTTAAATCAAAGATCTAAACAAGTAAATCTCATATCAGTTAAAATTTTCAGTTTCGAGTAACGGGAAGAAAGTTATTGGCGTTTAAAGGTAAACTTCCTTCTCGACCTCCGTTTTTCTAAACCCTTATAGGGATCGACATGAAACTTTGCAAAAAGATTGGTCAGTATGGCCTTATATAAGTTAAATATTAAGACTGTTGGCTTTTGCTAAGGAAAAGTAAAAGACAGTAAATTTGTTCGTGTGTAGCCCCTCTTGGGTTTTACAAAATTTGAAAATTCTGCTAAGGATTTTTAAAAAATTATATAGGGAATATGTCTGCGAATTTTCATTTGAATAACTGTATCCAAACCGGAAATATAGCCAAGTAAGTATTTAGTAAGGGCCTTTCACAATGCAAGGGAAGCGTCTTAAGCATTTCTTCAATGCATATCTTTTAACTTGATGTAACAATCAACATGAAATTTGGTGGAAATGCATAGAATGGTAATAGTGTTTGCCACAAATATTCTTGAAGTTTGTAGGACCAAGTTAACAGGGTGTCCCTGAATAGCTGCAAAAGTATACTTGTTCAATACTCATAGGAAAGCTTGCGTGGGCTCTTATGTCAGGGGACACAATGGAATCATTTCTTATAAGTTGCTTTTCCTTGATTTAGAAAACAGTAACAGTAGATTTACAACTAACCGTAGATTTACAACTAACAATTCAGTTCATATATAAAGCCAAACCATTCTTACGTTTGCCTAAGTTTCTTTTTGCTCAAAGGCCATCAGAAATCTTTTATACACTGGGTTCACTTTTATACAAACTGGGTAAATAGTAAATCTGTTTTTGGATTGGTCTAATTAAACTGGAACGCGTTTACTTAGACCAATCCAAAAATATATTTACAGGAAGCATTTCAACCCATATTGTCCGGGGGAAAGAAGGAGTTGTGCTAGTACTATGAAAATTCACACAGTAGTTTGGCATAGGAAGAATATGCAAATTTCGAAAAAAATTCTGGTGGAGTCCGCATGGGGATGCGTAACCCCCCTCATTCTCTGTTCAGCTTCGATTTTTACCAGGTTTGTTGGAGTCACCAACCGGTGCTAGATGCAATGCCCAAACCGGATCGCTTATATCAGATAGGTGGAACTCCTCCTTAGAATGATGTCCGGATATAAGGCTGGCGATCCTCCCTCCAGAAGTAGTGCCCCTTCCTTTTCATTTGTAGAAGGTTGTTCTATGATAAACCTAACTTCCCAAGGACATATCTGGATTCTATCTTACACCAATTTTAAAGTTCACACGCTATTTGAGGAATATTGGGCCGTTGAATCGGGTGAAACTTGAAAATAATCATTTGGCTGATAATAGGTAGTGGCCGCGTCATAAACCAAATAAATTAAATGTTCTAAATAAACTTTCTCACTTGCAAAGCCTCTTTTTACTAATATTTCTTAAATTTATCGAAAACTTAAGTACAAACAATGTTCGTCCTGCTTTATCTCAAGAAGTTAAACCGAGTCAAACAATAATACCCCAGGAAAATTGGCATTTCACTTCGGAAAAATTAGGGGAAAGCTGGATTTTTGCATGAGCCTTCCTTTCGAGGTCCTTAACAATACCCTAAAAGTCCCCGTCCCTACGAGTGCCGCTAGCGGTGCTACAGAGGGTCAAAGACCCTCCAAAAACAGTTTTTTTTTTAATATTGCGATAACGGCAGCATATACAAAAAAGTGGTGTATGGCAAATTTGAAGCTCTTGTGCTTTCCCAATAAACGATGTGAAGACCGAATACTTTCGGGCATTCCTAACGACGCCAGGAGGTCTAACGGTATTTTTAACAAGGTTTCACACTATCTCTATAAAAGTATCTCGTACTAAAAACTTCTGTATGAAAAGTTTGTAGCCTATAGGGTTTTAAAGAAAGTGAATTTGATATCAATATGTACAGCCTTAAGGGCGCTATGGGGGTTCAAACCTTAAAAAAACGTGTTTTTTGGGGTTTTTCGTAAATGGTGCTATGACGAGGGAGTGCGCTCTAAGGTGTTCTAGGAGAAATTTGTAGCTTCTGTGGCTGGTAGTAAGACGCCAAAAGTCCCTAAAGATGGGAGCTCCCCTAACGAAGTTATGAGGGTCCAAACATTCAATTAAGCAGTTTTTGGGGAATATCTCTATAACGGTAACGTGCACCGAAAACTTTTCGGCAAATGTGTAGCTTATATAACGGTTAATTAAATGTATGAATTTCAGATTTATGCGTGTAATACTAAGGGCGCTATGAGGGTTTGAACCGTACAATAAAGGTATTTTTTCGTTATTTTCGCGGATTTCTTCATAACGGGAACGCATTCGGGTGGAAAGCCTGTAAAAATTTGTTGCTTCTATAATGTCAACTTAAAATACCAAATCAACTAATCTATGCAGGAATCCGTAAGGAAGCTATAAGGGGTCAAAACTAAACAACTAACTAAACAAAAAACCGTTTCTCGGAAATTTTTTTGTAACTTGTTCTCCTGTTGCTGTTAGTAAGACGCTAAAAGTCCCCAAAGATGGGACCCTCTCTAACAAAGTTATGAGGTCCAAACTTTCAATAAGGCAGTTTTTGGAGAATATCTCTATAACGGTAACGTGCACCGAAAACTGTTATACGGCAAATTTGTAGCTTATGTAACGCTTAATTAAATATCTCAATTTCAGATCGATGCGTGCAATACTAAGGGCGCTATGAGGGTCCGAAACGTACAATAACGATATTTTTCGTTATTTTCGTGAATTTCTTTATAACGGGAACGCATTCCGGAGGAAAGCCTGTAACAATTTGTTGCTTCTGTAACTTACAACTATACAGGCATTACAACGTTTCAATAAACTAATTTTTAAAGAAGGTATGTGTAGTGTATGTCTTAACGTACGTCCATTGGCTTGAAAATTAGTTAATTTAAACGTTATAATGCCTGTATAGTTGCCTCAGGTGCATTCAAATCGATGGAGCATTTTATTTGGAACCACATAAATAACAAATTTGTACAGACTGCCTCCGGTATACGTTACCGTTAAGGAGATTTTCACGAAAATAGCCAAAAATAATGAAATCGTAAGGTTTAGAACCTCATAGCGCCCTTAGTACTGCACGTATCGATCTGAAATTTGAACAGTAAATTAAACGTTGTAAGAACTTCAGATTCGCCATATCGCAGTTTTCGGTGCACATTACCGTTATAGAGATAATCACTAAAAACTGCTTATTTGGATGTTTGGACCCTCATAACTTCCCTAGGGGGCTCCCATCGCTGGGGACTTTTGATGTCACACTAACAGCCACACGAGCTACAAATTTGCCTCAGATGGGTTACCTCTAGAGGTTACCGATATCAAAAAATTTCCGAGAAACGGTTTTTTGTTTAGTTTTACCCCTAATAGCTTCCTTGGGGGTGTTCGCATAGATGAGTTGTTTTGACATTTGAATTTGAAGTTACAGAAGCAACAAATTGTTACAGGCTTCCTTCCGGAATGCGTTCCCGTTATAAAGAAATTCACGAAAATAACGAAAAATACCGTTATTGTTCGGACCCTCATAGCGCCCTTAGTATTGCACGAATATATCTGAAATTCAGATAGTTAATTAAGCGTTATATAAGCTACAAATTTGCCGTATAACAGTTTTCGGTGCACGTTACCGTTATAGAGATATTCCCCAAAAACTGCCTTATTGAAAGTTTGGACCTCATAACTTTGTTAGAGGGGCTCCCATCTTTGGGGACTTTTAGCGTCTTACTAACAGCAACAGGAGCTACAAGTTTATCTCAGATGGGTTCCCTCAAGAGGTTCCCGTTATACAAATTTTTCCGAGAAACGGTTTTTTGTTTAGTTAGTTGTTTATAACTATGTATATTTTCGTATCTGTTGTAGTCTTTCTTATGTTATTTCAGATTTCAGGAAAATATTTGATCTAAGTATTTTTATACTCAAATTAGCATCCATACCTAAAAACATAGAACTTTCAAACCCTAAAAAATTACAGAAAATTTCAGAATTTTTGAGAAAAAATAGGCCGATTAGATAATTCTAAAATGAACCTTTCTTCCTCGGGGATCAAGTCTATATTTTTACCAGAAAAGCGTGAAACATGAAAATGTAAAGCGTTGCGAAAACGCAACCGTAGGACAAAATGGGTTAATGCTACGCACAATTCTTATTTATTGCTTATAAAATATATGTACAAAAAATATTCACTACGCATTAAAATTTAAAAAAAAAAAACCTCGCAATGCGTGGTATTTTACGCCGGTATTTTAGAACAATAAAATGTAGGTCGTGGGTACTCCAGTTTCGGATACCAATGCCTGAAAATGCAGTTTCAATATCATTGAGCGGATGGCAGTCTCTAAGTCTTCCTGTCTCAGAATAACCGAAACTGATATCTTTCTAAGGCGAAAAGTGATCAGCTCCGACACGCAGTTGTTTACCCCCCCCCCCCCCCGTGATTATCGTAAAAAAATCCTTACCAATGTAGTAAAAAAATCACTGCATTATAACTTGAAGGCGTAAAAATGCGAGTTTGATTCCCAGGGGGGAGGGGGAGGGACTGTAATCTGGAAAACTAACCAGATGCCTTCTTTGCCGCTCCATATACTGCCGCGGAATGCATGAACGTGATAGTTTCCAGCTAGGTGGCACGGACAAATGGACAGCAGCAAGTGGCCTCTCGTAACTGACGGGGGTGCGTAGGCTGCGTCCCAATACAAACGTTCCACTCGAGGAAAATTAAAATATTAGTGACAGTCCATCTTTGGACCAAGGTCACAGATGTGTAAGTGAGATATAATTTTTAAGATCTTAGCAGTGGCGTAGATAGCTTTTCGGAGAGGGAGGGGATCATTACTCATACTTTTACGGTTATCAAATGCTGAATTTCGAAATAACAATTTCTGTATTTATTACATTTAAAATAAGCAGTTTTTTGAAGAAAATTTTGGGGCAAAGTAGATAGCATTTTTGCCATACGAAAATGACTGAGTCCTGAAAATATTGCATCGATAATTTTGGTTTTTTTTACCACGGTGAGTGAATCCACAATATTCCAATTTTCCTACAAATTTTCGCTAGTGTGATTGGAGTTTCAGAGCTCTATATTGGGTTAGATCAGTGGTTCCCAGTGGCGTAACGTACCGTTCCATGTGTTCAGTGGACCACGGACCCCCAAGCCACAGGGGACCCTAAACACGAAAGTATAAAGATTTCGATACCTCCTTGATTTATTGGTCGACAAGAAAAAACGCCGCAAAATTTAAGGTAGAGACAAATCATTCCGAAACTACTATTCATGTGTACGGAGAAGCCTAAACTTAAATACCGGAAAGCCGGCTTAAACTTGCAACAAATCACAAGCAAATCGTCTTCCACGCTTGTTGAGTAGCGATTTGTGTGAATATAATTTGTTTGTGGATTTTGGTCAGAAGAATATTGAAGAAAAGTTCAAACTTTAAAGTTGCTAGGAGGAGTGTTGAGTGTTTGAATCTTGACCAAAAAATCGATCAATAAAGTCGAAATTAGATAGTTTATTTGTTTTAGCAAGCAAGTGTTTGCCTATAAAGCATTCCGTCTAGATTATTAATCCGCAGTTTCCTCTGCATGACCTTGTTTGTAGGAGCTCGACCTTGAATTTGATTTCAATTGATTTAATTCACCTTGGGGATGAATACCCGACGCCAACGAGTGGGTGCTCGGTTGCCAAAGCTCTGTATGTGAGTTACCGTGTGTGATCCTCAGATCTAGCGTCTGAAATCAATGACTGTTACGGGACAGGCATGTAGGTTCTTTCCTTGAGGTGGTAGTTTTTCGTCATTTCTCTTGAATTTTCTGATATAGTTAAATAGGCTATGTAGAAGTTATCCCGTAAAATTATTAAAATTTTAATTCGAATGTCAAAAAAAAAATTTGGAACATGTTGATAAAACAGAAGATCTTTGCTGCTCTTGCTAATTTGTGTACTGCTTTAAATGCGGTTTATGTCATTATTTCCTGGTTAAAAAATCAAAACTCAGGGGCTCCCATTCCAATTTTGAACATGTGAAATTTGGAAAACGGCGTAACGTTTCCAAATTTCATATGTTCAAAAGTGGAATGGGAGCCCCTGAGCTTTGATTACCCAAACTTTTCGGAGTCACCGACACCTATCATCGCCGCTTTTCTGGCCGGAACACCTCAAAACAGGGATTTAAATAAATCATACAGTTACAGCTAAGTTGATTTCTGGTACAGTGTAGCAGACTAAGCTTCGGAATTGTAAAACTTAGAAACATTTTTTTCATTTGGATTGTTTGCTTTTTGTTGTCAAAAGCTCTTTCTATTTTACCCTATTTTTTTATAACTTCGCGAAAACCCTGAGAGATCTTCACGGAACCTTAGGGTACCGCAGAACTCCGCTTGTTTGTTAATTTGTTTTGGAATTACTGCAGAGGAATATACATATACATATAGATGTATAGGCATATCTTTCAATTTTTGAAATTTCTACAATTTTTGTTATAGAAGATTTAGTTAAAAAAATAGTCCTGGTTATAGCTTTGAGAGTTCGTATTAAATTCAATAAAATTGCGAACGACTAGAGAAAGTCAAGACATGCTTTGCCCTGCTATATACGATAAAACCATTCGTCAAAATTTAACTCAAAAAAGAATCTTAAAACTTAAAGAATAAATTATGCTCAAGAACTGGAAGCAATTTTGCAGCGTTTTCTCTTCATACGCAAATTGCGCTTCTTTGGGAGAGCACTCCGTGTTCCACATTATTTTTAAATTTTTGAACCGAACATGAATATTTTCAATCAATGCTCACATTTTATTTTTAGCAGCACTTCTAGATTACTTCAGTAGGGCTTGTCTGAGCGAAACTCCAGATCCAATGTGAAAAAGTGGATGAACGTAAAGCCCTGTGCTGTAGAATTTCTATTCTGTCGATAGGCTTTTATTATAAGAATTGAAATTTGTGGAAGTGCTAAATTTTCTATTGCAGTTCTGAAAATGATTTCACGTTTTTATAAAACACTACATACATTGAATAATTCCAGCAAAAAGGTTAATTTTGCTTTGTTTGACGTACCTAAAGTAATAATAAAAAATGTGTGACCGAACGGGAGGGGGGGGATTGATCCCCCCCTTATCTACGCCACTGGATCTTAGCTGCTTTTTTGTTGAGGTGTTGAGATCAACAGTACGCCCAGCAATGTTATTTATCCCCATATCCCCCGTTTAGCATCCGATTGAGATCATTGTCCGTCACATGGGTCGTGAGTTCGAAAAACACCATAAACTAGATTCGTTCACTGTGTCTGTGTCTCGAACCCATGACTCTGTGCATGACGTTAAAAAAATTTCGAGCTCTCAATTAACATCGTGCATTCTAGTTGGACAACCCGTTATAATAGAATATTCTCAATTTTCAGCAAACATAATATGTGATGTTTCTATTAAAATAAAATCCATGTTTGGCTACGAACATACAATCTCAAGCAATAGGAGAGTATGGCTGAATTCAAATTGTAAGAAAACGACCGGACGGGTAAACTTGGACGACAAGAACCATCGTATGATCATTTCACACTATCCGATCAAAACACGGACCGGCGAACAATAATCACACAGCAAGTATGTATAAATGTTGCCATGCACGCTCCAAAGCTAGTGTACAATGAAGTGACGAGTCGACAAGATTAAAATGCAAGTAAAACACGCGCTAATTGTCTTTGCAGAACGCCTGAACTATTGGTAGGTGCAATCGTCTTATCGATCATACGAAAGATCTTACGAAAGAAAAACAATCGTGTCACGATTTTTTTCTTTCGTAAGACGCGTTCTTACAATGTGAAATGGACAATGCTTGTCTGCTGGCCACTACAAAAGCTCTCTTGTCTTGCAAGTTTACCCGTCCGGTTTCGTCTTACAATCTGAAATCAGCCTATGGCTGTAGATCGGAAGGTGATAACGGTATTTTCTTCAAACTTTATGACAATATTTTCAGTACCTGCTTGTTCTTTCAATAACATATGGTCTCAGATCCGAAGTCCCGTTTGGATTTTATTCCCAGAACTCTTAAAAATAGTAGAAATGCGAAAGTCATTTCATTAGGATAGTTCCAGAGGAAATAAAACACAAAATAACGGTTTAAAAAGATAACTTTACTTTCGAAAATGTTGTGTTTTAGCTTCTGAGCGGTTTGACAAGTGCTAAAATATGTTGACATTTAATTTAAAAATTTAAAAATTAACATTAATATTGTGACAAATACATCTGCTCATACAATACACGGAATCTATTCATGATACCAAGAAAAGAAGCTTTTATTTACGCGTTCAAGCACAAGTCGCGACGAATATCTAAGGACGAATGATGAACAAATGTGGAAAGAATATTTATTTCCTGTGTTTATTTAATGCAATCAATAACAAGTCCAACAAACCTTTCTCAACCTCAACCAACAAATTACATAGAGAAACCAAAGTTTTGAATTTGAATGAGATTGTAGAGACGAGTACTACATACTAAATTTATGGCAAGTTGCTCAACTAATACATAATAATATGGCCATTAGTTTGTTTGAAGTTTGACAAGTCCACTGTTGAAAGAGGAAACGAAACTTTAAAGTCGATAGGGAAGACGAAAGACGCACATGTGTGGACATATCCAATTACCATCTAGGCTATTCATCTTTCTTTAATTATAATCACATCTTAACCTAGAGGGATATCAATCAAATTTCAACAAGTGCCAGAAGTCATAGTGATTTTCGTCAACCCAATAATACCGCAAGTGAACATAGATCGCTTTTCGTGATTTCTTGCTATAGATACACTGCAATTATACTAATTATTACCTACGTACTATCATCTCAACAAGTCTATCATTCGTGTACGGTTTTCGAAAGAAATTTTCCTTTCGGGCCTACCTTCCAGTATCAAATCACAATAGCATCGTGTACACGCTACCAGAAAATTGTGTGTGGTTTTCGGAACAAAGAGAGCTTTCAGTGTGTTATCATATGTGTTCATATGCACTTCTGGCTACCTATAACAAAATTACACTTAAAGGCAGCTCATTTACTTTACAGGAAAAAATAAAAGATTCAAACAAAATGGGGGATGTCTATTTTGCCTTGAAGTGCCGCTTTAGCTTCAATGAAGTCTGTTGAAGAGTCAGAGAGTTAACCTCCTAATACTTTTCAGTTTGTCTTGAGTTCACAAAACCAGAATCACAGTATGTAGTACCTTCGTGCAGCAGTTAATTTACTATCATATCGTCCGCGATATACTGCGCGAATGCGAAGTGTACCTATACAGAATAAAAGATATAAACCCAACAAAAAAAAAAAACAATTCCCTATTATTGTTTAGCGCAAACAATGGAAGCGAATGACTTACATGAAAAGTGATTGTTGTAGTAAATCTAGAGGAGGTTGCTGTTGATGTTAAGGTTTTCCATAGCATATGTATAATATGTTGTATAATATGAATATTTAGTTTAATATCATTTTAGTGAATTGATACTTGAAAACACTACTACATTGAATTGACAGTTGAATACAGCATTATTAGTTAAGTTCATAATTATACCATGCTATGTAAACGTATCACTTAAGATGACAGCTAATAATAAAACAGTTATAAAAGAAGACGTCAAGAGTTTATTATAACATGGCGCAGCCGCTCCGGAAAAATTAAATAATTTATTAAAGTAAATTGATAAAAAAGTCGTTCTTAGTGAAAATACTGAAGAACGTGAAAGTATATTGTGACGAAAGTGCAATATAAGCAGTCCGGAAGACGGATGAACAAAATCAAGTTGGAATTTGGAGAGATTTCAACCAGCAGCATGGAGTTTCACCCACCGGCACCACTGCGGTTCTCCGGAAATTTGGCCGAAAATTGGCGCAGATTCTCGGAACGTTTCGTTATATTCTTGGAGGCATCGAAAAAGGATAAAGAGGACCCCAAGCTGAAAACGGCGATGCTTTTAAATTTACTGGGCGATGACGGAATCGAAATCTTCAACACGTTTCGCTTGGAAGAGGCCGAAAAACGGAATTATGAAAAAGTATTCCAAGCATTTCAGGACAACTGTAATCCACGTAAAAACATAATTTACCAGCGATTCCGATTTTACTCACGAAAACAAAAGGCGGGCGAAGATTTTGGTCTATTTTTAGGTGATGTACAGAAGCTGATCAAATTGTGCGAATTTAAGGATCAGACTGACTCGATTGTGAGAGACATCATCATCCTCGGTCTAAATGACCAAGTTTTGCAAGAAAGGTTGCTGCGATTGAAGGACGATGAGCTTACGTTGGACAGAGTGATCGAACATTGTCGCGTTGCAGAACTAAGAAAACGTCAGATATCCGCGGTACAGCAAAATAATTTTAATGTAAGTGAAATCAAACATCCTAATTATACTAAATACAAGAAGTTTCAACCAACAAATTATTCCAAGAAAAGTGTTCATAAGTGTTCTAAATGTAATGGAGAACATAATTTCAAAGAAAAGTGTCCTGCGAAAGGAAAAATGTGTTTTAACCCTTCTGTCGGCACCTACTACAATATGCATATTCTATACCGAATAGGTCTGGCTGGACCTACTGAGGAAAATTTTTTATTTTTTAGAAAAAGTTAAATTTTTATCCGTAGTGTCATTCTGCCAGTCCTAAACTAGCATTTTTAATCAATAAAAGGATTTATATCATTTTTGTAGATATACTGAGAACGTTTTTAAGTAGGCATATTTTGAGGTGGTATTAGTACAAACATGTTTTTCCCTCATTTTCTTCCTTTTTTGCTTTTGTATTTTCATGGCGTATATCTAATAGAAAATTCGATCGTATTTTCCAATTCCAATATCTTTGGGAAATATTTGGCGTTTTGTTGGTAGATTTTACTTCGATATTATTCTGCAGATTTAGGGAATTAGGTGGAAAGAAATAGGGAATTTTCAACCGCGAAAATCATTTCATTCTAAATTTTTCGTAAATTTTTTGGTAAAATCTATTTCGCAAGTCACTTATACATAGTCCTAACTATTCCAAAGGAAATAAAACTAAATTGAATCTCCTAGAATCAAATTTTGGTTGATTAGGTGATGTTATAAAACATGATAAAATTAGGCATACCCAATTTCGGAACTTCACGGCTTCATAAAGAAAATTCTCAGAATTTTTTATTGCTTATAGTACAAATTGAATTTTAAAGATATTATTACATCATAAGTATGAGCATTTTAAAAGAATTTTATATTTTCACTTCTTACCTGCAGAGAAAAATTAGGTGAAAAACTGTAGGTCTGGCCAGACCTATTGGGTATCAAAAAGCACTATAAAATGAATTTCGTCAAAAACATACTAAAAACTTCAAACGTTTTTTCAAATTTTCGTAAAATGCTTCTAAACATATTATTTTAGGATATCATGAAGTTTGAAGTCGCTGCGATTTCATCTTCTATACTTTTTTGACCGAAATATAGTGCCAAAGGTCTGGACAGGCCTTTGTGCCGACAGAAGGGTTAAATGCGGAAAGCCTGACCATTTTTCCTCTGTGTGCAGAACTAAAAAAGGAAAAGAAATTAAGGTGTCAAATAGTGACAAAAATTGGGATAATTTGTTTCTTGAACCGATTTCAATACATGTAGTAGAGAAAAACGTAAATAGCAATTTGGCTAAGGGCGAGTGCTGGTACGAATATGTTTCGATTAACGGGAAAATTATTAAAATGAAACTTGGCACAGGGGCAGAAATTAATGTTATTTCAATGGCATTAATTGAGAATTTGAATCTAAAACGCAATATGGAAATGAGTTCGGTAGTTTTAGAAACCTATGGTGGTTTTAAAATGAAGGCTGTTGGAATAATTAGATTGCCTTTGATGATAAAAAAGCAAAAATCAATCCATGTTTCCGTGGTCACCAATGGTGATACAAACCCAATTCTCGGTATTGCATCATGTAAAGAGTTAGGACTGATAAAGCGGGTCGATACTTTAATAAAGAATGATATAACAAGGGAAGAGTTCTTAAAAATTAACGAGGATGTGTTTTTGCCAGGAGGAAAATTAGTAGATTACTCAGTTCATGAAGTAATATTTTCTGTAGATCAGGACAAACAATTCAGAGATGCATTAGAAAAGGATGCAATATTGAAGCAGGTAAGGGAATACTGTAAAACACAATGGCCAAAATCTAAAGATAAAGTGCCAAGTGATTTGAAATTTTACTGGAATTTAAGAAATGAAATTTACGTGGAAGATAATTTACTGTATTATAATGATAGGTTAATAGTGCCAGAAAGTTTACGCCAGCGTTTTCTAATGGCATTGCATGAATCGCACTTTGGAGTATCCAAATCTAAAGCACGTGCAAATATGCTTTATTATTGGCAACATATGAATAGAGATATAGAAAATTTAGTGGCAAACTGTCGAATCTGTGAGAAATATCAGTTTGCAAATGTAAAGCAAAAATTAATCAGTCATAGCATACCTGATTTACCATTTAACAAGGTAGGCTGTGATATACTAGAATATGGTGGGAAACCGTTTTTAGTTCTTGTTGATTATTACTCGAAGTATATTGAATTAAAAAAATTAAGCGCAAAAACGGCTGAAGTCATAATTCCAGTTCTGAACGAAATTTTTGCTACCCATGGAATTCCAGAAATCCTTATTGCGGATAATATGCCTTTCAATGCTAGAAACTTTCATGATTTTAGTAGAAATTATGTTTTCTCAATAGTAACGTCTAGTCCTAGATATCCAAAGTCCAATGGATTAGCGGAAAAGGCAGTGGGTATATGCAAATGGATGTTAGGCAAGAGTAGTGAAGATAATATTGATATTGAAGTTTGCTTGATGGAATATAGAAATACCCCAATATGCGGAATAGGTTATAGTCCGAATGAGTTACTTTTCAGCCGAATTACAAGAACAAGAGTACCTATTGTAACAGCTAAATTATTCCCTAAAATTAAAACGGATGCTATCAATAAAATGCAATGGTGCTAAAGTCTCAGAAAGTGTATTCAAAAAAGATGATTCGGTATTAATTAGGGATGGGAAGAGATGGATTAAGGGCCTAGTAGTAAGTAAAGATAAAAGTCCAAGATCTTACTGGGTGAAAACCGAAAACGGTTCCATCTTGCGTAGAAATACTTTCCATTTAAGAAAATCTAATATTAAACCTGACGTCAAACAACATTATAATGATTTCCTAGAAACATATTTTGAAAATGTTGATCAGAGCACGGCCCATCATCATCATCAAACCGACTCAACAAACAATGGTCCAGATAGGAACAAATCACCAACAAATAACGAAAGTAATCAAATGGTGAATTATAGGACAAGATTTGGAAGATTGGTCAAGCCACCCGACAGACTTCAGCTTACTTGAAAAACGCAATAGGCATCACACCTTGAGTTTATGTTCTTCAATTTTAAATGAATTAAAACAAGATTTAAACACATTAACAAATAAAAGTAAAACATCCATTTTTAATTAAAACAACCATGTAATTTAAATAACTTAAAAACTTTTATTGTTTGCTTTGGAAGGGAGATGTTGTATAATATGAATATTTAGTTTAATATCATTTTAGTGAATTGATACTTGAAAACACTACTACATTGAATTGACATTTGAATACAGCATTATTAGTTAAGTTCATAATTATACCATGCTATGTAAACGTACCACTTAAGATGACAGCTAATAATAAAACAGTTATAAAAGAAGACGTCAAGAGTTTATTATAACATAATATCTGTTGTGGATAGCGCTACTTTACCAGTTCGCAGTCCAGTCATTTCCCTCATGGTTCATGTTTATATGCAACTAGCCGCGAGGCGACAACACATCATCCATAAGCTAACATACATGAGAATAATTTTCTCCCTTTTCAGGGAGTGCAAAAAGATTGATTCGACCGGTTTCGACTGGCGGTGCACGACTCTTCTCATCAGATGCCATCTCAGTAGAGCCGTCGCCAGTCGAAACCGGTCGAATCAATCTTTTTGCACTCCCTGAAAAGGGAGAAAATTATTCTCAAAACAATTTTGAATTTTTTTAGCGTGATATCCACACTATGGATAGAAGTGACGACAGCGTGAGTGGCCCCATACAAGTTGTGTGGTGTGCGGAGGCTGTGTCACACAGCATTCGTTTTGAATGCACCATTGCTGTAAAGGCGAAAATGTGTATGTTTTGAGTGGCGGATCAGTAGAACTGCAAGTGGCAGCTCACACTTTAATGATTCGCCAGCAGAGAGGTTTGGCCACGCTATATAAGTGTGCATCCTCCAGCTGCCTGGTCATTCCCGGTAATGCCATTCGTGGCGGTACACGGCTCTACTGAGATGGCATCTGATGAGAAGAGTCGTGCACCGCCAGTCGAAACCGGTCGAACCAATCTTTTTGCACTCCCTGAAAAGGGAGAAAATTATTCTCAAAACAATTTTGAATTTTATTTGAATTTTTGATCATATCTTCTTTGTCGTAGTTCCTTTCGAGCCTTCGACGATAGCGCTTACTTCGACCTTTTTTTCAGCAATGAACATCGGTTCGTACCAACTACCAACCCACCAGCTTCACACGATTGTTTACTGCGGCTACATCTTTTCTCTGAAAAATCACAGCGAAAAAAATAAAGCGTTTTGTTATTGATTAAATTTTCTATTTGTGTCGGTTCAGCTGTTCAAAAGATAAGGATTAGCACAAAGCAAGTCCTTTCAGAAAGCATAAGTAGTAATAAGCAACGGCAAGTGGTGTAAATAGGAATAGCTTTTTCAGATTCTAACTCGCGGAATACAGCTAATATAGGAACTATCATTCAACACCTGATTGAACTTCACGCTCAAAAGTTTTCGTAAAAATCACGCCATTCCGTATTATAAAAAAAAAATAAAAAAGCCCAGGGATATAAATGCGATCCTAGCAATGTGCTCGATGAAGCAGCATAGGAAGCTGCCGTGAAAAGCGTTCAGCAGATTTAAATGAGACAATCAGAATCAGAACAATCGAGTGGCCGAAGAAAACAGGCTGCAAGCTCTCGAATGCCTTCTGATCGATCCTGAACCTATTTCGATCTGGCTGGAATTTGCGTATCAATTCCAGTATCCCCTACAATGTATAATGTTTAAGTCTAATATCACTAAGATCTTTGTATACAAAACAGTATGTGTGTACCCAAACTCAGCTTTCCAAAATATAACTCTTAACGATACCCGCGAGTTCTAATCGTTCGAACACCACGATCGTACCACGCATGTACCGACCTCAAAATATTCAATTTTCAAGTTTTTTTTTTGTATGGGAGCTAGGGGTAGATGGGTCAAATCTGGTTCCCTCTTTATATTTTAGAAGGACATCAAAAAGCTACAATATGACACCAAATTGAAGTTTTTTGTGACATTCCGTAGAAAGATACCGTTGGATATAGCTTGGTAGGGGAGGTAGGGTATCCTTGCGTTGTACCTATTCCACTTTCCACCAATTCTACGGGTATGTAACAGTTAGGCATGAATTAACGTTTCAGGCCGCTAGCGATAATCTGTCGACAGTTATGGCTGAGGGATCGGAGGGTTTATTTGAATGGTAGGTAGGGGAACCCTTGGTCGGATTGGCCACTTTTCAATACTGTTTAAGATTTTACAAAATACAACATTTGACCAATGTTTCAAACTGCCAGCTTGCATTTTCAGCCCCTCGTACAATTCATTTTAAATACTTTCAAAAAAAATATATATATCGAAGAAACTGGAAAAATAATTTTTTGACGTATTTTGCACCTGTTTTGATGGATTTAACGAGTTTTGAAACCATAATATTGTGGTTGGATATAACGTATTTTGCAACTGTACAGCTAGTGGATTTAACGAGTTTTGCAACTGGTTGCAGTTTTTAACACCTTATTATACTGTAATTAATTTAATTAGTTAGAATATTTTTAACCCTGCCTATATAGAGCATCGAAAGTGGAATAAAATGGCATCATTAACTCAATTTTTCACAATTTTGGATTTAACGAGTTTTGCAAATGGCCGACTCTGAAGGTCAACCAAAGAAATTCTCCCTGGAGTATGTATTAATTTTCGACACAAAATACCGATAGTGCTCCGCAAATTTTCATACAACTTATGGTTTGGTGGGAAAGAGAGGTTACAGAGGTTTTAAAAAATATTTTGAAAATAAAGAAATAGTGGAAAGATAAAAAAGGACAAACAAGGACACGAATTTTGCTTTAATCGAAGATAGGCATGTTGGATATCATATTAAAGGGGGTATCTAGTACATTCCATTGCCGATGTTTTCTTCTAGTTTTGGGCATCGATGACCGAAAAAAAAACTTACTTAAAAAAGACCAATCATACACCGACTCTCGCATTTACCGTTTTTCGGTCATAACTTTGCAAAGGGTTAATGGGAAAGTCATTTTTTTTTACTCCTCAAGAACGCTTCAAGTGTGCATGTGATTACCAACTCAATATGCTTCACTTTCCTTGTTCCATTTTCAAAATTCCCTTTTCCTCTTTTAACACGCAGACGCAATTAGTAAAAAAAATTGACGGTCATGCCTTTAAACGAGACCGAGACTAATTTCGGGCGCGGCCGAAATTTGAATACCCGTCACATTTGAATGAAACTTAAGCTCCTTTTGTGCTAACAATTTCTATCGCAGCCCTATGACGTGTTTCGATTCCATCTGTTCCTGGATGCTCGTCCAGGAAGACACTTGAAAGGGCTGGTTTGTATTACAGCCCTATGACGAAATGTTCCGATTCCATCCGTTCCGATATATGTTTTAAGGATTTACTAGGATAAGGTGACCAGACTCCCGAAGGCCCAATGCTGTACACATTATGTTCTTGCAGAATTCGGTTTTCAGGAAAATACTCAGCCATATTCTCGCCACCCTATTCGCGCCTATTTGGAGAAAAAATATGCCTAAGGCTCGTATATTTTTTTCGGTAAAATCAGGACAAGCGCAGCAAAAGTCGTCGTTTGGTAGGACAACCAGCAACACAAATGCGTCTGTAATATTTATGAAACTTTCGAATTTTTCAGCATTAAGTGTAGATTTTTTGGAAACTGAAAGGCTTGTTTGGTGTAGTTTTATTAGAGAAGAATTATATTTAATACTCATGCATGTTTGGGCATTAATCTTAGGAAACTGCATATCCTCACCATGTCTTCAATATCCTGTTCCATAAATAGTATTTGTCAAGAATGCTCCTGGACTAAGTAAAGACCAAAAATCGGATGGCGATGCAAAGGAGGGTTTCGCAGCGCTTGGCCCTTTTAACAGTGGTTAGCTCCGCGACGATTTACATCACACAACTGACTGTCGTAAAAGCCAATTTTTTTATTTGTGGATTTCTTTAACATTTAAATGTAGTCTTCAGTAAACTAAGTCATATTCGTCATTTGGTAAGATGTCATTTCGATGTCCAAAAACAGGACAAAACCGGACAAAATCAGGACTTTTAGCGTTTTGGCAGGACGACAGGTTAAAGTTGAAAAGGCAGGACTGCCCTGCCAAAAACAGGACGGATACGACAAGTATGCATGCCATATAATAACCTCATATTCTTCTTCCCTTCATGAGTGATATCTTCTTCTTGGGAAGGCAAAGTTCTGTTAATACTAAACAGGGAGCCCTATAGTTCTCAATGTTCCCCTTAAAAAAATCATCAACATATGAAGAACTAACGTATGTTTTAACACGAAAACCACAAAAAAGAGTACTTCAAATAAGATTATACAGACACACATATAAAATGGAAGAAGAAGAAGGTTTCAAAAATAACTGTAAGGACTGTCGTATGATGTGGCACCTGGCTTTTCATATGATGGCCGCAAAGTACCTACTTATTTTAAAACTTCGTTTCGTTTATTGCAATAGATAAACGAAACCCAATGAGATGAGCCGAGACCCGAGAATTCTTAAGCTGGTGGTGGCTTTCCAGGCAAAGTTTCAATGTAGCTATGGAGTCCGAGGAGAACCTCTAAAGCAGTGAAGAGGTGGCTAACCCTTGTTGTGATATTTCTGGAGGAGAGTATGAGTATGCATTCTGTACTCATGTATGGTTATATAGGCTGGTCCCCTGGTGTAAAATTTTTTAACGGATTCGAAGGACATGTTGAGGGACCCTAATCTATAACTCATACAGACTCCCTTCTTTAGTGTGAATTTTCCAATAGAGGGGATAAGGGAATCGCATGCAGTACAGCGGCGGATTTTTCATCGTTTTGTGATAGGAAAAATAAATTCAAATCGCATCTTTTGACGGCTGTGACTTCAGAGTATTGGTATCAAGCCGCGAAATGTTCACCAAATATGGACAGTGCGATGCTCTACCGTTCTGCGAAATTTCAAAATTCCGCTCAAGTTATGGATAAAATTTCAATTAAAAACCACAAAAGTGCAATTTGGGCAGCTGTAACTTCCGAACTCAGATAGGTAGGACCTTGAAACTTATAGAGGAAATGTGCGCCAAGTAGCTCTACAAATGTGCCAATTTCAGAAATTTCCGTTCATTCGATTGCGGATAGGTTGAGCCATAATTTGGAGAGTGAGCCAAATTTCAAAAAGATCGGGAACGGTTCCCGAGCTGTCGAAAATGAGCGATTGCCAATCATTAAAATACGATTATCTCGCTAAATATCGACCAAACAGGGGCCCAATTTTGCATCGTAAAAGCAGGCAAGACTGATCACAAGCGTCACCAAGGAATGATTTAGGTTTCATATTGTGGCATGGAAAATGCTGTACGTTTTGCTGTAAATTTCCCAATGCTGTACGACAAGTCAACATGCTGTACGTCTGGTCAGTTTATACTAGGAACCCATTTCCATTTAAAAGCAAAAAGTTTTTCTTCAGAGGTTGGTTTGTATGACAGCCCTATGATGTAAACTTCCGATCCCATCCGTTCCTAGATATGTTTGGAGGCGTTACTAGAAACACATTTGGATGAAGTTTGGTTAAGATTGGTTCATAAAGAAAAAAGTTTTTCTTAACAGAACCTAATTTCTATTGGTTTGTCTGTATGACAGCCCTATGTCGTAGTGTTCCGATTTCATCCTTTCCTATATATGTTTTAAGGATATACTAGGAACCTATTTGGGTGAAGTTTGGTTAAGGTCGGATTAAAAAGGAAAAAGTTTTTCTTAGAAGAACTTAGTTTTGAAAGGTTGGTTTGTATGACATCCCTAAGACGTAGTGTTCCGATTTCATCCGTTCCTATATATGTTTTGAGGCTTTACTAGGAACATATTTGGGTGAAGTTTAGTTAAGATTGGTTCATAAAGAAAACAGAAACATTTTCAGAGGTTGATTTCTATGGCAGCCCCATGACCCCATGGTCCGATTCCATTCGTTCCGACATATATATAGCGTACACTAAAAAGAAACTTGTATACAAAATTTCAGCTCGATAGCTTCAAAACTGAGGGACTAGTTTGCATTGAAACAGACGGACAGACAGACAGACAGACAGACGAACATCGCTCAATCGATTTCTCTCGTCACACTGATCAATAATATGTATACTTTATATAGTCGGAAGTGCTTCCGTTTGTGCGTTGCAAACTTCATGACAAAGTTAATATACCCTTTCACATAGTGACGGGTATAAAAAGGTCAAGGTGGTAGCCCTATTTTCTATGCCTGATTGCCTATGCCCACGGTAAGAATTTTGGTTTTGCCCTCCCTAGACGAAATCCTAGCTGGGCCCATAACTTGGCCGATAGTGCAGTTTAATTTCCATTGTACCCATATTTTAGCGTATTGAATTGAGGTTTAGCCTTGTGTATTGTGCGGGGCTGGGATTCACAGATTCAGTGTTTTTTTTAAAAGTAGTTTCATTAAATATGGTGTCTCTATCCGATCTCCCATCCAGATAACTTATCAAGTCTACACCGATATGTACATAATTGCACTACAAAGTGAAGTTCATTTATTATTGTGACATTAGTTCAGCTTTTCAGATAGAATAGCACGCAAACTATATTTAATAAAAAAACAAACACGTGTTGATTCTTTTTCAATACAGATCATGACCAGAGCCATTATTAAAATTGTAACAGATCAACAGTATCGCGGACAGACATAGTCGACTTCCTACTAATTTCATTTAGTCAATTTTATTTACCAGAAATACTCTAAAGTATTTTCATCGAAACTTTCAATAAAAACGCTAATTTGTTACGCAACATTCACATTGAAATTATACGAGTATTAATCGCTCGCTATGAATAGTATAAATTCTAGTGACGACTAGAATAAAGTCAACAAAAGTTGTTTATTTCACAAACAGTTTAGAGCCATGTTTCGTTATACGCTGGTACTTGTTGTCTGCCTCATGGACGTAAGTTGCGTTTATCGAACAGTTTTAACACACTCAACATTTTATCCTTTTCATTTTCGTGTGCGTTTATTAGATTAAATCCTTGCTCGCAGCAGATTGTTCAAATCCACCCAGACCGGAAGTAAGTACGCTCACGCTCACAACAATATGCCTCTATGTCAATCTATTAATTAAAAACCATTGTTCGCTTTCTAGACAATGATGGATTGCTGTGTAGCCGGATCTTTTCGGGAGATTCAACGAAAATGTGCCATGCAATATCCTTTTCAAAGGGGCACCATGAACTTTGTGAGTATAGAGCCCCCGTTGTCGTCGTTGAACAAAATATAATGGTGAAGGGCAGCCATAGAGTGCCCGATCCGATATAAAGTGAGCTCTCTATAGTATTAAGCTTTTAACTACATTCTCTCCCTTTCTACTCAATGTATAGTGTCTCGGCGAATGCGTTTTTAACGAAACGGGCATGGCTGTCAACGGTGAAATTCAAAATGATAAACTCCCAGCGATAGTAGCTGAATTGTATAAATCGACTCCTGATCTTATACCAGTCGTGAATGCAGCTATGGAACATTGTGCGACTGTGGGTGAGTATGCTTTTAGTATAGCGTCGATAGTGGCGTTTTTGTTACGCGCTTTGCAATTGACACAATGGGCTTTTTCACATTCCTATTCCTATCCTATTCACTCGTAGCTGAGGAGAGAATGACTAAAATGAAGGACCATCCGCGTATGATGGAGCGTACGGACAATTGCAATCCGAAATTCGGCATGCTGTTGGGATGTGTTGGAGCGGAGAGTTTCAAGAATTGTCCAGCATCTGTGTGGCAAAATACGGACGAATGTAATCAGGCGCGAGAGTTTTTAACAGCTTGCCCGCATCCACGGCCACATCCTCATCCCCATCATTGATTTAATCGAATTATGTAATATTGAAATGAGTTAATAAGTTATTTTGACAATAAACAAATGATTGGCATGTAATCGAATGAGTTTCCGTGCGTAGCATAATGTGAGCTTAACCCTGCAAATTAAGGTAACGCTAGTGGTCGGCAAATTGGGGCTCGCGAGCCATATGCGGCTCTTCAGTTGTTTCTGTCTCTCTGGATCCTTTTAACCCCTAGTGGGGCATTGACTACGCATTTAGCTGGTCCCACGATTTACCTATAGATTTTCCCTCTGCCTCAACCGATCTTCTCCATGTATTTTTGGGTCGTCCCACACGACGGCTAGCATCGGTTCCCTGAGGATTCCAATCTAGAGCCTGTTTTGCAATGTGTTCTGGCTCTTTTCGAAGTGTGTGACCTATCCCCGCCACTTTCGCCTTTTGATGTCGATGTAAATTTGAGGAGGTCGTCGTTGGATATTACCTCAGGCCAGCAAATTCGTAGGATGCGTCGTAGGCACTGATTCACGAAAGTTTGCAGTTTGGTGGTAATGTTACTGGTCACCTTCCACGTGGAACACCCATATAGAAGCACAGATTTTCCATTGGTTCCGAACATCCGGAGTTTGGTATTTCTGGAGATGCTGTGGTTTTGCCAGAGAGGAGTTCAACTGAAAAATACTGCTCGGGCTTTATTTATTCGCGACTCTACATCCGCATCAGCCTCACCATCCGCTGTCACTACGCTTCCAAGGTAAGTAAAGTTCTCGACTTTTTCTATTGGTTGTCCGGAGATAGAAATTAGACCGAATAACCGAAATAAATAAACCGAAATATAAGGCGTTAGGTCGCAAAAAATTGCTCGGCTCTGGTTTTTTGGGATATTGTTAGGATAGATACCAGAAGTGTACCACCAAGTTTGCAACTTCGAAAAACCTGTGCTAACCCCGTAGCCCTCAAAAAACCTCAAAATTTTCGGATTTTTTTCATATTTTTGTTTGTAATTTCTAAAAGGTGCTTCCTACAAGTAAGTTGTCCACTGCAGCACTGCACTGTTAAAGCTACGAAAATTTTCTTTAATTTGACTGTAAGCCCAGCTTTGTAGGTGCAAAGGATCCCAAAGATACAGCACTTTAAACATTGTTTTTTGGAAAAAATTTCGAAATTGTAATTTCAGTCATATTCCGAGCTGAATATCGGCTTAAATGCGCATTCTACGGAGAAAGTCATGTGACATGAAGTTATAAACCAGTTACTTAGCTGTATATATGTCGGAACGAATGAAATTAGACCATGGAGTCATAGGGCGGCCCCTGAAAATTAGGTTCTTCTAAGAAAAACTTTTTTCTTTATGTACCAAGATTAACCAAACTTCACGCAAGTATGTTCCTGGAACATTACGCTATCAGCTCCGCAAGAAGAATTTTCTTGTTCTTGTTATCGACACTAGCGACACTTATCTTACCGTCCGCCATATAGCGGACATATAGCGGAAAATATCGGAAACACAAAAGTTCCCCCTATTAAAGCGGATAGCAGAACATGCCAAGTTCCTGGTTAAGCCTCAAAAAATATCTAGGAACGGATGAAATCGGAACACTACGTTATAGGGCTGTCATACAAACCAACCTCTGGAAATTTGGTTCTTCTAAGACAAACTTTTTTCTTTATGAACCAATCTTAACCACCCTTCCCCCAAATGTGTCTTTAGTAAAGCTTCAAAACATATCTAGAAACGGATGAAATCCGAACACTAGGTCATAGGGCTGTCATACAAACCAACCCCTGATAATTAGGTTCTTCTAAGAAAAACTTTTTTCTTTATCAACCAATCTTAACCAAACTCACCCAAATATGTTCCTAGTAAAGCCTCAAAACATATCTAGGAATTGATGGAATCGGAACATTACGTCACAGGGCTGTCATACAAACCTCTTAAAATACAATTTCGGACTTTTTTACAAAACACATTTTTAAAGTGCTGTATCTTGGGATCCTTTGCACCCACAAAGCTGGGGTTACACTCAAATGAAAGAAGATTTTCTTAGCTTTAAAAGTACAGTGGACGACTTACTTGTAGGAAGCACCTTTTAGCAATTACAAACAAAAATATGAAAAAAGTCCGAAAATTTTGAGGTTTTTTTAGGGTTACGGGGTTAGCACAGGTTTCTTGAAGTTGCAAACTTGGTGGTACTTGGTGTCCCGAAACTGTCGCATAAACGCACCGAATTATGATTCCTCAGTTGATTTCAAGCAAAAAAAGTTGTACGGAACATACCTCCTCAGCTTAACCCTTTAGCTGCCACAGGCATTTAAAGATTTTTGAAAAAATCATTTTCTTGCACGACTTAAAGCCTAATATCTCCAAAGCTAGATCAGCTAGAATAGTGAAATAAAATGATTATTACAGCCAACAAATTTACCTATAAAATAAAACTAACCAGACTAAAATCGGATAAAAGGTTTGGTATTTACAGAGCTTCAAAGTCAAATTTGCGTGATTTGACCCAAAAACAATATTTGTTTCCTTCTCAATTTTCTCCAATTTCTGCCAAGGTGAGGTGCTTGTACGATTCTTTTAAAAATTGGCGCATAATCTTACGATCATTCATATCTTTCTTACATCATTTTATGCTAGCTCCATTATTTCTAACCGTTTTAGTACCTTAAGTGTAGAAAACTTGGGTTAATTTTGGCTGGATTTCGACATATACTTTGAATAGATTTTATCATGTAGTCTAGCTGGTCTAGCGGTTAGTGCGCTTACCTTCGGTGCACAGGCTCATGAGTTCGAATCTCACCGTGTTCCATGGTGTTTTTCGAACTCACGAGCTTGTGACAGACTATGATCTCACTCAGATGTTAAACGAGTACCCATTTATGGGGATAAATAACACTGCTGAGCGTGATGCTGATCTCATTACCTCATCAAAAAAGCAGATAAGATCTTGGAAATAGGATGTCACTAACACATCCTGCGGCCTTAGTCCAATGTTGGATTGTCGCGCTGTTATTTATTTTTTATTTCAGATTTTATCAATTGCAGATCTATAGGGGCAGTGTGAATTGAATTGTATTGAATTCGAGCTAAAATTAACCCTAGTTTCCTACACTTAACGTACTAAAACTGTTAGAAATAATGGAGCTAGAATAAAATTATGTAAAAAAGATATGATCGTAAGATTATGCGCCAATTTGTAAAAGAATCGTACAAGCACCTCACCTTGGCAGAAGTTGGAGAAAATCGAGATGGAAAAAAAAATTGTTTTTGGGTCAAATCACGCGAATTTGACTTTGAAGCTCTGTAAATACCAAATTTTTTATCCGATTTTAGTCTGGCTAGTTTTATTTTTTAGGTAAATTTGTTGGCTGTAATAATCATTTTATTTCCCTATTCTAGCTGTTCTAGCTTTGAAGATATTAGGCTTTAAGTCGTGCAAGAAAATGATTTTTTCAAAAATCTTTAAATGCCTGTGGCAGCTAAAGGGTTAAGCTGAGGGGGTATGTTCCGTACAACTATTTTGCTGGAAATCAACTGAGGAATCATAATCCGGTGCGTTTATGCCACAGTTTCCGGACACCCTGTATATATGGTCTTTCGGGAGCATTTGGACATTTGGTCCTAATATTATTTTTGTAAAAAAAAACTCCCTGAATGGTGGAAGCTTGTAGGCCCTATCAATCGGAAAACTGTCTTTCGTCCGGTAATCTTACTTGTTCGTGTATCGCATTTATTTTCATTGGCAAGCGCGGGCGGGACGATCCCACGTCTCTTAATGGTAGCTGGATTTACATTGGAGGAATAACAAGAAAAAAATTGTGGAGTTATATGATTTAGCGTGGGTTTAAAGCACCGTCGAGGAGTCTTTGATTTCACCGTCCATGCGAGTTTTGAAGCTTTTGCGTGTATTTTTTTTTTCTTTTTATATATAATGATATAATGCATTAGGAACAGTGGCTTATTGTGCTATGTCAGTTAAACTGCAACTATTAGACACTTCGTCTCTAATCTCAGATCAGGCTCAGATCCACAGTGATTCTAGTTGATCCATTAGAAAATTCATCATCATCCAATTAAATTTTTAATTTCAAGCATCACTGTCTTAAATAATTTTAAATTGGATTTTTTTTTGTGCGTAAAGCTAATCATAAAATCCCTTATTACCACATGACTAATAAGTATGTAATATCTATGTAATTTCTGCAGTTATATAAAATGACAATAAATATTCTACCAAGTATTAGATTTGTGTGATTTAGTCAACGTAGCCTGTCACAGTAAAATTTTCTCTGATAGAAAAATGCACATTTGTATCCAAGTTCTATTTTTTGGCGCATTCTTGGTAAGTTTGGAGCAACTTAATTTACATAGATAACTTCTGTGTTACTGATGACGTATAAATAAATTTCTTGCAGATACGAGCTACTATTGCAGTAGATTGCTCCATACGTCCTAAACATACGGTAAGTACTCGATAATGTAGAAAGTAGGCCTGTTCCTAACACCAGTACATTGGTGTTAAACCGGTGTTTAATAAGCACCGGTACCAATATTTAGAAGTACCGAAATCCGTTTTTTTTCGACCAGGTGCCGGTTCCGGTTTATTTCCAACACCGGTGCACCGTTTTTTCCCGTTTTTTTTCAACTATGGGCCGGTCCCGCTTATTCTCCCAACATCGGTGCATTGTTTTTTTTTTCAGGATTTTTAGCACCTGCTCAGTACCGTTTCTTTTTACTTTTTTTACCACCTGTTCAACATCAGGTTTTTTAGCACCTGTTCAACACCGGTGCTTATACCCTATACCCATAAGATGGTATAGGATATATTGTTTTTGTTACGCCGATATTATGTAACACCTCAAAGGAGCCACCGGAGGTATGGCAAAGTATATACATACATAAATGATCAGGGTCGGCCCCTGAATCGCATAAGCCATGTGTGTCTGTCTGCCTGTCTGTCTGTCCGTGTGTCTGTCTGATAGCACGATAACTCCCGAAATACTGAACATACAGCTAGCGGTTTGAAATTTTGGTCAAATGTTTGTTTTGCTAAAATCTTGGACGGTATTGAAAATGGGCCAAATGGGACCACGGGTTCCCCTACCTCCCATACAAACTACCCGTTCTTGATATTTTAATTCGGCCATAACTTTCGGTAGAATATCGCTATCGACATGAAATTTTGATCAATGTCTTATTTTGACATACACTTTAAGTTGACGGAAAGTGGAGAAGGTCCGACTACCCCTACCCCTACCTACCCTACAAAGTTATATTCAGCCATATCTTTTGATATAATGTCGCGAAAAACTTCAAATTAGTATCCCATGGTAGTCGTTGGATGCCTTGATAAG
This sequence comes from Microchrysa polita, assembly GCA_949715475.1. Classification (NCBI taxonomy): domain Eukaryota; kingdom Metazoa; phylum Arthropoda; class Insecta; order Diptera; family Stratiomyidae; genus Microchrysa; species Microchrysa polita. Next base: position 42,797,480 of record OX454415.1, on the reverse strand, counting down.
ATAATAAAGATATGCCAGGTCCGACTCATCTACCTCTCCCTCACCTATAGAAAATATGAAATTGAATATTTTGGGTTTTGCGTGCCTTCTAGGCCTGTACATGGGTATAGGGTATACACTCATCGTGCTATTCGCACGATTAGAACTCGGTATCGTTTTAGGTTGTTTTTGTCACCTATTCAAGAACGATTTTTTTTCGGGTTTTTGTTTTAGTAGTTTTCTAGTACGGTGTTTTCAGATTCTTTTATAGCCACGATTCAATATCAATATATGTATATGATTGTTTTTGGAAAAAAAAAATAACGAAAACCGAATTTTAAATATACAGCTTACAGAATTCATTTTTGCCCTACTAACTTGAAAGGTATTGCTGCTAAATAAGTTGAGCCTTTCACGAAATATTTAACGGACGGGCAATATCCATAAAAAAAAATTGTACAAAACCACAAAAACGCCGCTTACGTTCATGGTTTAAGCGCATAAATACACTGCGTTTCACTTGAATAGCACATTCCGTTTTTTCATTGTAATTTACATATATATATCAATATTCTTATGACTTTGCTAATAGTTTTTTTTTTTGTCTTCTTTGTGTGGGCTCCCCAAAAGAAAAATTGTGCTCTTGAAATTTACTGTTACCTTTTTTTCACCAATTGCTTCAAAAGAGAGCAGATTTTTTGTTTCACTAGAATAGCACAGTTGGGTTTAAGCTTCACATACGGGGTGCACGTGGTCGCAATATCACAATCTATAGTCGTTTTGAGTATTTTAAATACGATTCATTGATTTTAAAAAATGTTGGGTCGTGGTAAAGCCTTAACAAGCGAAGAACAAGTTAAAATAAAAACCTAAAGGGATTGTGACCTTTCAGTGACTAAAATATCGGAAAAAACTGGAAAAAGCAGAAACGTCATTAACAATTTTATTAAAAATGGTGAAAATTATGAGAAAAAACTCCGAGAAGTTTTCCCTTAGGGGAAAAATCTTAGATCATGTATATGCCTACGTTATTGCTTACAAAATAATCCACATTGCATTAGCCGTTATCTTGCCACTCCGGAAGCCCACAAATCCTTTCAAACCGATTAAATACAGTACCCCAAATATCGACTTTCGAACGACAACCATAATTCCCATTCTCAGTTTCCTTAGGGAAGTGTCCTTTTTGGTGGTACATATGTCATATAATATCCTTTGAAAACCCAAAATGAGCTTGTGGTGATTTTAAAGGGCTCAACTCACCGAATACTGTATTTTGATATGCATATCGACTATAATGCATTCCCAAAGAAAAGGGACCTTTTTTGTCCAAGGACATTTTTCTCATAACAAGTGCCGACACCAAAATAATTAGGATCGCACCACATAACTTCCATCCGAGTTTTATCCAAATCGCTCCACAGGGGGAGCCAAGAGAACCAATTGAAAGATAACTTTTCATTCGCTTCAACGGCGAATTTAACGCTATTCCCGCAACTCATCAGTGATTGTCGATTCTTTGTAAGGGCGATCAAAGGAAAATGAATACCAAATTTAGCAATGATCAAACCACTGAAAGGTTGACTTAAAGCTTCGTTAGGTTTTCGCTATGTTTTACAGTGTCACATTTTGTCACGGAACAACCCAGCGTACACATCCTAATTTCCTTAAAATAATCACACGTGTTTTACTATGTTCCAAATAATGATCACCAAGCTAAAAAAATTGTTTTGGACACTAATAAGAGAAAAAAAATATATGTTGCTGTGGGGACTCGAACACATTGCCCTACGCACCAAACCTGGCGGATACCCAACCAGGCTACACCGACTACAGAATCATAACATGATCATGCTCGAACATTTTGCAGAGCGTTTACATATTGCTGAATGGAGAGAAAGAAATGTCCAACGAATCAATGATTTGCAATGCGGTGACGGACATTATTGATTGAATTAAATTTCACTGCTAAAAATGTTTATGTGCAAACTTTTCACACTGTTTCTTTTCAACATGCAATTCAAGGTACAGTGGCACCAAAACCATTGTACGTACTGTACAACCACTGTTTCATTTCAACATTCAACGTTCAGTGGCTGTACAACCACAGTCACTAAAAAAATGAAAAGGTACGTTTAAATTCAAAAACCCTAAAACGTGCAATTTCGTGCATTAACGTGCAACTGCACGAGAATCCGGGCTCTAGTGATGACTATAGACCAGATGATGATCACTAAAGTTATTCGTACTGATAAAGCGCAGTGTGGTCAAGGCGGTTTGGTGGTCGTTGTTGACTTTTTGGAAGGTATTGACAACGGTTTGGACCATGGTTCGAACCCCCCTGGAACATCGGTTTTTTTTTTCTTAAAAAAAAAAATATTTTGAAACCGATCACATACAGTGCCTCAAATATCACCTTTCGAACGACACCCATAATGCCCATACTCTGTTTCCTATGCTAGAAAAATGTCCCTTTTGGTGGTAATATCCTTTAACAAAACTCAAAATCAACTTGTCGTCATTTTACAAAACTCGTCGCAACGGATTCTGTATTTGGATATCCATATCCTTATACATAGCGTCTATAATGCATTCCCACAGAAAAAAAGACATTTTGTGTCCAAGGACATCTTCCTCATAAGAAGTGCTGGCACCAAAATATTAAGGATCGCACCACTTAACTTCAATCCGCGTTTCGTCGACATCGATCCACGGGGAGAGCCAGGGGAACCAATTGAAAGATGAATTCTCATTCGCTTCAATGGCGAATTTACCGCTATTCCCGCAACTTATCGAAATCGTGATTGTCGATTCTGAGTCAGAGCGATCAAAGGATAAAGTATATCAAATTTGGTGAAGATCGAACTACGGGAAGATCGATTTGAAGCGTTAAACGTTTTCGTTACAGTTTCCGTGACGCTTTTTCACAGAACGACACCCAATATTTCTCAGGTAGCCTCCGCAAGGACATATACATGTCAATATGAAAGGTCGAGTAAGCAGTGTACTCTCTAATGCAGATAAGCGATCTATTTTGCGTGAAGCATCGAATTCACATGATTCTGTGGACAAAATTCGGTTAAAAGTTGGTGACAGTGCGAGTAAAACAACTGTATGGCGTGCTAATTCAAAAGCTAAACACCTTAAGCGTCTAAAATAAAAAAAAAACACCACTTAACCCCGCTCGTAAACAAGCTCGGTTTACTTTTTGTCGTTCCAACATGTCATGGACTAAAGAGTGGTATCGCGTTGTTTTTTCTGATGAGAAGAAATTTAATTTGGAAGGGCCCGACGGATATAACTGTTATTTTTATGATTTAAGGAAGGAGACTCACCAGTTGGATCGTTTGCACAGTCGAGTTGGCGGCGTTATGGTTTGGGGAGCCATATCCTACTACGGCACTTGTGAGCTCCAATTCTTAGACACCACTATGAATGCTAAGTCGTATCAAGGTGGTTTAGAAAAGGCTTTTGCGACATTCGAAACGCTCTTTGGACCATTGCCGTGAACTTTCCAACACGAGAATGCACCAATACACACTGCCCGTGCCGTAAAGTAGTTTATCGAGTCCAAAACTGTTACTCTTTTGAACTGGCCACCATACTCGCCGGATCTAAACATAATAGAAAATGTTTGGGGAAGGCTGGTCAGAAAAGTTTATGAGTCTGGTAAACAGTTTTCAACAAAGACTGGACTAATTGAAGCCATTCAGCAATCATGGGCTACAATATCCCTTGCTTACATCCAAATTTTGTACGATTCTTTGCCTAATAGGATCTAGGAGGTTATTTCAAATGGGGGAGGCTCAACCCATTACTAAAATTGCTGATTTTAACTCAAATTGATCTCAACTTGTATTCTAAACAATAATAAGTTATCCTCACTGCATAAAAAGTTAATTAAAATAAGTTTAAAAAAAAAGTGTGCTATTCAAGTGAAACAGAATTTATGTGTTTTTTTATTGGTGTTTTACATTTTTTTTTTCTCTAAGATTACATGTTGGAAAAATTCGAATTTTTTTTATTTCAAATTAAAGCTAATTAATCAAATGACAAATAAAAAATACAAAATATCTGTTGTCTTCATTTTTTTAAAAGATATTAAGAAAGTAAATTTAATGTATAGAGTGTGCTATTCAAGTGAAACGCAGTGTATAACACCCGGTCTTGTATTATAATCTAACTATCTAACAAGGCTTGTCACTTCCGCGTCACCGGACTACATTTCTAGACTTTCGCCGATCGATCCTTCCTATGTCAAGTCTCTCATATCGTCTCTTAAACGAAGCTCATCCTCGGGTCCTGATGGACTTTCCAACGACTTTCTTAAGAAGACTGGTGAGGCTATCTCCGTCCCCTTGCAATAATTTTCAATAAAAGCTTGCGAGAAGGGATTTTTCCGAATGAATGGAAACAGTCATTTATTGTCCCTTTACCTAAAAAAGGCGAGAGTAAGGACGCTTCTAATTATTAGCCCATTTTATTACTATCAAGCTGCTCCAAGCTCCTCGAACGCGTCATATAGCAGTCATTTTCGAATGTTTCGGACACTTGATTTGTTCCAATCAACATGGTTTCTGCAAGCAGAAGTCCACAGTCACCAACCTGGCAGAATTACTGACTTCATCGCAAGATCGTTTGACAAGCATCTAGATGTTCATGTAATTTATACTGACTTTTCCAAAGCCTTCGACTCTGTTGATCATGGCATATTGCTTGATAAACTGTTATCACTGAATTTCCCAGATAATCTTGTGTCGTGGCTCTCTTCCTATCTCCTTGGTCGTTCTTCCCGTGTAGTATTCAACAACACACTCTCTTCGCCATTCTGCCCAACGTCTGGCGTTCCGCAAGGTTCAATTCTGGGACCCCTTCTGTTCAGCTTTTTTATAATAGACCTACCGTATCTTATTAGCAATCACTGCTTGTTTTATGCGGATGATTGCAAGCTCTTCGCCCCAATTTCTTGTCATGAAGACTGCTTATCGCTGCAATCGGACATAAATAAGTTATCGGATTGGTGTGCCTCCAATCATCTAGAGCTTAATGTCTCTAAATACAAAGCCATGATTTACTCACTCAAACCCGCTCCTGTGGCATTTCCATACAAAATTAACTCTATCGACTTAGTTTTTGTCTCACTTTTCAGCGATCTTGGAGTTACGTTTGAGAGTCGACTCAAATTTAACGAACATTTTTTTACAACTATAAAGAAAGCATCCAGACTAGCAGGGTTTGTTTTACGTTGTTCTAGTGACTTTACCTCTATTTCCTCCTCTATTAAACTTTTTGTTTCTCTTGTACGTAGTGTCCTAGAGAATGCTTCCTTCGTATGGTCTCCTACAGCATCCACACATTCCACCGACTTGGAATCTGTTCAACGTAAATTTACGAGGGCGCTTCTCTACAAATTTAATCAACCTTACCGTCCCTATCCCGAACGCCTTCGTCTTTTTAATTTGTTATCCCTGGAAAGGAGAAGAGTATTCCTCGATGAGTGCATTCTCTTTAAACTATGCCGTGGTTTATTAAATTCATCACTGACTGAACATTTAATGTTCCGTATTCCGTCCTACAACACGCGATCCACTCAGGTTTTCGATCCACCAACTGCTGAACTCTCGGTCTTTATGAATTCGCCTCTAATTCGTGCTATGCGTAATTACGACAGATTGCAACTTGGTCCTTTGGCTACTTCTCTTTTTGCTTTTAAAAATCTACTTCACAGTAAGCTTTTAGATTCAGATATTTTTCTTGATTTTATTCCTCTATAAAAAAAATCTTATTTCTTATGTCTTATTTTTTCCTTTTTTTTACGTTCGAATGTTGCTCTTAAATATGCGGAATTAAACTTAGATTGCTTCACACACTTTGTTATTAATGAATATTTCGCATAATTTAGCTTTGGATATCTGTAATATTTTGTATTTATTAAGTATCGTTTTTTGGACTATATTGTCATGTTTGATATCTTAACTGAATAAATAAATAACATAAAAAAAAACGGTACTGAACAAGTACTAAAAAAACCTGAAAAAAAGGTCCTTGAAAAAAACCGGGTAATGGTTAAAAAAACGGTACTAAAAAACCGGGTCATGGTAAAAAAAAACCGGATCATGGTTGAAAAAACCGTTACTGAAAAAACTGACCTATGGTTGTATAAAACCGGGTGTTTAAAAAAACGGAGGGTGTCGGTGCATCGGGTGGTGAAGAAAACCGGTGACCGATACTGTAATCTGATTACCGAACAGGACTAATAGAAAGTATCATCTATTTGCTTATACAATTACTACACAGCACATTAAATATTATTAAATTTTCAAATGAAATTAACTTTTTAACTTTGAGTTCAATATGGTGAATTGGCTATGAGCATTTTTTTTTTCTTTTGTAGATTGTTACAAAATGCTGTCCAACTAATGCTCCATCGATAGAAATTCAAGACAAATGCGCCGCGCAAAATCCTCCTGATCAGCCACAAAAGCAATTCGTAAGCACTCGTAAATCAAAAGGAGCCAGAAAATTTTCTTGTTCTTGTGTTTTTAAATATACTCGTACATACTTACATTTAATTTCATTCAGTGTTATGGAGAATGCATCTTTAATGAAACAGGCCTAACAGTAAATCATAAAATTCAAATGAATAAAATTCAAGAAACTGTATCGAAAATATACAAATCGATGCCCGACGTTATAGCCAAAGTAACACCCGTTATGATCTATTGCATTGACTATGGTGAGTTTGAGCTACACGGGTATTCTACCTATTACACTCTACATAATCCTGTTCCTGGTATTTATTGTTCCTAATGTGATTATTTTAATTTCAGCCAAGAAAGCAGCCATTGATATTAAAGCCCGAGCTGCAGCTGGCGATTGTAATCCTGAATTTGGAATTATATTGTCCTGTTTTCTGATGGGCACTTTTGAATTTTGTCCAACAACAGCCTGGACCAACACCGACGAATGTAATAAGGCCCGAGAATTTCAAGTCGCATGTGCTCAGAGAAAAAATTAGTTAATCCAAAAACCAAGACTTTTTTTTAACTAAAAATAGATAAAGCATTAAATTTTAGTATTTTTATTTTTATACGAGGATTAAAATGGATTAAGATTGATTCTGATCCAAACCTATATGTATAGGTTGACAGCTTTGTGTCTCCAAATAAAATAATAATATTGCAAGTGAGATATTTGTGGGTGATCGAAACTGTTGATTTTAATGATTTACAGGGCATCTAGGTCAGATTGGGACAAAAAGATTTGAGTTCATCTAATCGCAACAAAGGATTGTCGTTTTTCAATTGGAATACTACTTTCCTCTCCTCGATTTCCTTAAACTTGAGTGAAAGATGACGAAACTTTGGCATAACAGAAATTAAAACATGATTTCAACAATAACTAAAATGTTTACACATTTATTTTCTTCCGTTAACATAAAACCCGATTACTAACGATAATATACATATTTCCAATTCATATCGTAGAGGACATCTGAAGCCTTATACCTCTACTTCTTAATGTGGACGCATTGGACATTGTATCATGAATTCCTTTGCTTTATTGCAAGCTTCCGAATTTTGCCAAACCGAAGCTGGACATTTGGTGAAAGTTTCGATAAAGAAGCACCCGGATGCCAACGCTGGTAGTGGATGACAGTTGTCATCACCCTCGCGTTTATGTTCCATTACCTTAGGCAATTTAGCTTCAGCTATTGTTGAACAAAATAATAAGAATTAGAAATACCTACTATTCTTTATTAAATGGTATTTAGGCAGGTTCTTCCCGACACTTACCCTCTTCGGTGCACTTTTTGACTGCTTCAACTGCAAGTGGAATCATATCGGGTACATCCTTGTATAAATTGGCAATGATTTCTGGAGCTTTTTCCTTCTGGATGACACCATTCACTGCCAAGCCGGACTCGTTGAAAACACATTCGGAGTGACACTGATAGAACGGAAATGGAAGAACTGTTAAAAGGAATTCATCTGATATTTTTAATTGTTATGGAATTTTTAATAAAAGAAATTGATCACTGTCTCCTGGAATATCCTGCGAAGGATTCAGCAAAATTAAAATAACCACTCTTAAAATCTGAATCAAAACTAAGTATTTCACATCTTTCATAAATCTACTTACGAATGTTGGATGTTGAGGATTTATTGGATATTTCTCAGCACACTTCATTGCTATTTCCCGCATACCGCATTTGCAGCAATCCTTTATATCCTTTATATCAAATACATTCATAAATAAAATTAAAATCAAATATCACTAAACTTAGTTTGAAGCTGCAAGTCCTACCTCCATTTTCGGTGGATGCGAACAATCCGCGTCTGCCGAGCATTGCAACTAAAATTTTAAAAAATAATTACATATTTTCTAATTCACTCAATATATTAGTAAAACAAATCTTGAAGGATTCTCTCACAAACTCACAGCAAACTGACAAATTAAAAGGACAACTGCTGCACGAAACATTTTTAAGAATATTATTGTCAAACTCGAAACTGCTAAACTATACCAATCGAACTTCAACCGAAATTAATATAATTTTGTTCACCATAGCCATAAGCATTTATACTGTCGAAATGTGACGGATGAGTTAGCTCAAATTACGATAAGCTCGATTAAATTCATACGCAAAAAACATATTTTGGTCTCTCGGAGATATTGTTTACATATAATTTTCAGATGCATTGTATAATGTAGTCGTAATGAAAAGTACTCGACTTTGAACTTGATGGCGGTTAATGTGTTTTCTTAGTTTTTTCGACAGTAAATTTAATAATGTGACCAAATTATTGTTATGAACAAGGTGAATAAATCTGGATAATTTGATCATATCAAAAATTTGTGTAAAGAAATTGAAAGTTTTTCATTTTTGTTGGCTAATTGCTGGAGTAGTTCGCGATGATAATGGTTGATGTGATTATTTTCATTGTCGTGATGAGACACAATTTGCGTTTATAAGTTGTTATGAATTTGGGATAATTTTTGTCAAATTAGCATTACTTAAGGTTAAAAATTTTAATTATCATTAATTTACTAAAATGAGTTAGGGGTTAATTAGTTATTGAATGAGATTTATTTATTTATTTATTTAGAAAATACTGAACAGATAAATCAAGAGACGCGAGAGCGTATCTTCCGCCAAAGGAAAAAAACGAAAGCGAACAAGTCTATGATTACCGGAGACAACTTGCTTTTTTGTTTGACAGGGCTACAGCCTTCCAGGCAACCTCCCCCAAGAAAATTTTTTTTCCAAAATATTCCCCATATCCTGTTCTAGTGCCTTTCCAAACAAAATCTTCGATCGGCACAATAACGGGTAAGATATATGCAATAAACGGTTAAATTTTTACCCTCACAGACTTAAGCGAGTAACCCAATTTCAGACTGGACTCTACAGTTGCAGAAAGACTTGCTTCTACTGTCTCTCTCCGTGAGGAGATTTTTATGAAATTTGGAATGAATGATCCTCTGGTGGTCCTTCCAAAGAATCAATGTCTTCCATTTAGATAAGTGGATGGAATAACGGTAAATTAATTGGTAAAGTTAACAAAAGATTTCCGACAATTGCGTCTTTCGGCTCATCGCATTGACAATTTTTTAAAACACACTGCGACATTGGGACAATAGGATATTGGGACACTGGGAGACTAGGATCTTGGGGCAGTGGGATATTAGGAAATTGGGACGTTGGGGTCTTGAGACATTAGGACATTAAGACATTGGGGACGTGGGGACATCTGGATATTGGGACAATGGGACATTGGAACATTGGGATATTGGGACATTAGGACAATGGGAGACTGGGACATTAGGACAATGGGAGACTGGGACATTGGGGCACTGGGATATTAGGATATAGGGACATTATTATGACTTTGGGACAATAGCACAATCGGATATTGGGAAACTGGAACATAGGAACATTGGGCCACTGAGACATCAAGATATTGTGACATTGGGACATGATGATATTGGGGTACTGGGATATTAGGACATTGGGACATTAGCACATCGGGACATTAGGCACACTGGGGAAACTGCGATGTGGGGACATTGGGCCACTGGAACATGGGGTATTGGGACATCGGGATATTAGGACATTGGGACATTGGAACATTGGGATATTGGAACATTGTGACATTGGAACATTGGGATATTGGGACATCAGCGCACTGGGAGACTGGAACATGGTACACTGGGATATTAGGACATTATAAATTTGTGACAATAGGACAACGGACATTGGGACACTGGCACGGAGTGGCATTGAGCCACTGAGACATCGGGATGTTGTGACATTGGGGCACTGGGATTAAAGGACATGTAGACAATAGGGTCTTGGGTCATTAGGACGGGAACCATACGAAATCCCCAATCACAAAATCCCCAAACGTAGAAAAATCCCCAAAATCAAAATCCCCATATTCAAAATCCCCATAATCATAATACCCATTTACAAAATCCCCATAATCATAATACCCAAATACAAAATCCCCAATCATAAAATTCCCAAGCACCCGAAATATGCTGGTAAATGGTAGATGAATGGTAGATGGCTGGTAGATGGTAAATGGTTGATGAAAGACTGTAAATTGTTGATGGTTGATGGTAGATGGAAGGTGTTAAATGGTAGATAGTAAATGGCACTAGGAGGGTCGTAAATCGATACTAACTTTTTTTTTGATTAGCACAAACAAAATGTTCGAGTACATTATATTGAATAAACGTTTGCATATATCGTTCTAAACATATTAGGTTTTCTTTAACATCGTTGAGACATGTCCTCATCCGAACGAATATTTGCGGAAAACTTGGTTGGCTTATTGTTGGAACCGATTCGCCTGCACATTACCTGATTTTGTTGTGTGTCACTTCAAAGAGTTTGCCGTTGATTAGCATATACATATATCAGTCCATGACGGTGATTTTTTTATTGCGTAGTAGGACTATTACAATTACAATAGTCTAAATCACCTACCATTTACCATCTACTATTTGCTATTTACCATCCACCATTTGCAATTTACAATCTACCATTCACCATCTGCCATCAACCATTTACAAGCTACCATCAGTCTACCATTAACCACCTTCCATCTACCATTTATCATCTGCCATTTAACATCTATCATTTACCATCTACAATAGCCTGAAGAAATTCCCCATTCCCCATTTGAGGTGTGATCTTAGAACGCGCGCGCGTTCTTAAATCACACCTCAAATGGGGAATGGGGAATTTCGTTTGGGGATTTTGGTTTTGGGTATTTTGATTTCGGGGATTTTGATTTCGGGGATTTTGATTTCGGGGATTTTAATTTCGGGGATTTTGATTACGGGGATTTTGATTTGGGGATTTTGGTTTGGGGATTTTGTGATTGGGGATATCGTATCCAACCCCATTAGGACATATTAGGACGTTAACACATTAGGACAATGGGACATTAGGTACACTGGGGAAACTGGGACGTGGGAACATTGGGCCACTGAGACATCGGGATATTGGGACATCAGGATATTAGGTTATTGGGACATTGGAACATTAGGATATTAGGACATGGGAACATTTGGATATTGGGACATTAGAACACTGGGAGACTGGGACGTTTGGGGCATTGGGATACTAGGACATTGGGACATTATGACCTTGGGACAATAGGACAATCGGATATTGGGACACTGGTACATAGTGACATTGAGATATCGGGCCACTAAGATATTAGGATATTGGGACATTGCGACATCGGGATATTGGGTCACTTGGACATTGGGGCACTCCGATCTTAGGACATTGGGCCATTGGGATATTATCACATTAGGATACTGGGACATTTGGCATATTGGGGAACTGGGATATTAGGAAATTAGGACAATTGGACATAGGGATATTAGGACATTAAGTGGGACACTGGGACACAGTGAGACTGGGATATTGCTATACTGGGACATTGGGACACTAGGGTAGTGGGACATCCGGACATTAGGCCGTTGGGACACTGTGATATTTGCATATTGGGACATTGGGACATTAGGACAATAGGACATAAGGACATAAGGACATAAGGGCATAAGGACATTAGGAAATTAGGACACTGGGACATCAGGATCCCTAAACAAAAATATTAGTTGGCTATTTAAGTATGCAAAAATATATGATATCTGACCAAAAACAACAAAGTTGTAGAAGTTACCCCGCCAAAGAAAAATTCATCTGCCGCAAAAAGGATGCAAATCCCTCCAATGCGCCGCTCATATGTAATTTTGTTTTAAGTGTAAATGCTGGAGAAGTTTAAATGTACAGGACTACTTCCTAAAGTAATTTGGAGGGAGCCGTCAAAGTTGCACTGAATAAAATGTTAAAGCTCCCACCAAATTACTTTAAGAAGTAGTCCTGTACATTTAAACTTCTCCAGCATTTACACTTAAAACAAAATTACATATGAGCGGCGCATTGGAGGGATATGTATCCTTTTTGCGGCAGATGAATTTTTCCTTGGCGGGGTAACTTTTACAACTTTGTTGTTTTTGGTCAGATATCCAATTACATCAGTAAATTATAGAGATTAACATAAGACTACATGAAAAAATTCAAGTTTCTGTTTTTTTTTTTCAAAACTAAAAACACTACTCGTACGTTAGGAATTCCAATTAAGCAACAAAATCAAAGTTTTTGCAAAAGAATATTTTTAAAGATTGAAATAGAAGAGGGTAGAGGTCCAATCTCCATAGGGTCATACGTTCTCATCATTCTAATTAAAGGCGAATTTGCAAAGAGGGCAAGATCGGTAAATCATCATCAATGTGGCACGATAGCCCGACGTCGGGCCTTGGCCGCCTGAATCGTTGACCTCCAATTGTCGCGGTTACGTGACCTCGTCCTCCAGTTTCGGAAGCCCAGCAGCTGGTGGGCGTCTTCACCTACGGAGTTCTCCCAGCGAGCTCTCGGTCGTTCACGCAACCTCGCTCCGTCAATTCGTTGTGCGTTCATCACTTTCTTTGGCATGCGATTATCGTCCATCCGTTGTACATGCCCCGCCCATTGCAAACGTTGAAGCTTCACGATTTTCGATACTTCCAGCTCATCGTACAATTGATACAACTCATGGTTGTACCGGATACGCCATTGGTCTCGCTCGCGAACGGCCCCGAAAATTCGCCGAAGGACCTTTCGTTCGAATCGGTCTAGCAAAATTTCGGAGGCTTGGGTGAGGGTCCATGTTTCGCAGCCATAACATAGCACGGGTCGGATGATCGTTTTGTACACGCGGAGCTTCGTGTTCCTGTGCGCAAGTTTCGAATTAATTATAGGGAGGACCGAGAAATATGTCTTATTGGCTAGTTGTATCCGTCGCTTAATTTCGTCGGTTTCGTTGGCGTCCTTTGATAAGTTACAACCCAGATAGTTGAAGTTGTCTACATACTCGATATTAAGGTCCCCCACTGTGATGCTTGAATTTGCTGGCGTCCTTGTTTTCGATTGCATCATGGCCTTTGTTTTGCTTTCGTTGATATGTAGTCCAACTTCCTTTGCGGCGTTATTGAGGTTATGCAGAAGGCTTTCTGCATCACCCAACCTTCGAGACATGATGTTGATATCGTCGGCGTACGCTACTAATTGAGTCGACTTGATGAGTAGCGTTCCGCTGCTGTCCATATTCATGGCTCGAATTACATACTCCAAAGCAAGGTTGAAGAGCGTCGGCGCCAGCCCGTCGCCCTGCTTGAGTCCAGTACGAGTTTCAAATAGGTCAGTGAGTCGATTCTGCACTCTGACCTGCGAGACGGTATTAGTCATCGTCATCCTTGTGAGTCGCACTAACTTTGCCGGTATACCAAAATTCAGCATAATGTTGTACAGTACACTTCGATCGATACTGTCGTATGCCTGCTTGAAGTCGACAAAGATTTGGTATACGTCGATGTTATATTCCCAGCACTTTTGGAGTAGTAGCTTCACTGTGAAAAGCTGATCGGTCGTTGATCGACCAGGCCTGAAGCCGCCTTGATACTCGCCAATGATTCGTTCTGCGTACGGATTAATTCTCTTTTCAAGAATTTTAGATAATATCTTATAGGCCGTACAAACTAATGATATGCCCCTGTAATTCTCACACTTCAGCTTGTCACCCTTTTTGTGGATTGGGCAGATTATGCTTTTGCGCCAATCTTCGGGGATTTCCTCGTCGTTCCATATTTTCAGCAGTAGCACATGTATAGCATTGGTCAGGCACGTTCCACCATGCTTCAGCAGTTCTGCTGGGATCTCGTCAGCACCGGGCGCTTTATTATTTTGAAGCGACTGTATGGCAAGACTCACCTCCTCTACTGTTGGGGGTAGAACGGGAGGGCCTGGTTCGGCTAACTGCTCAAGAGCTGGCTCCGCGGGGGATGTTGATGGTGCATTGAGGAGCTCTTCAAAATGCGAGGCCCATCGTTTGTTGACGCTTTCGATGTCGCTGATGATGTTACCATCCTTGTCCTTACATAGGCTTGTCCTGGGTTGATATCCGTTCTTAACATTATTTATAAGTTTGTACGCCTGTCTAATGTTCTTACTGGCTAATCTTTGGTTTATTTGCTGTAACTGCTCGTCAAAATGTTTGCGTTTCTTACGTCTAATTAACTTATTAGATACTCGCCGAAGCTCGTTATATCTTTCTTTCTTGGCTCGGGATGCGCGTTGTGTGTATTGGCGATAGGCTTCATTTTTCGCCTCAATCGAGGCCCTGCATTCGTCGTCGAACCAATCTGCTCGTCTGCGCCGGCCTTTATAGCCCACGACCTCTTCTGCGACCCCCTTGATGCTGTCTTTGAGCTCCTCCCAGAACTCATGGATGCCTAAATTGTTGATGTCATCAAGCATGGGCGACAGTTTCTCCTCTAGTGCTGTTGTATACGCAGCCGCCGTGGCATCATCAATCAAATTGTCAACCTCGAAGATCTTGGCAGGGTTGATTCTCGTTAGGTGCACCGAAGAGATTCTGCACCTGATCGGTAAATGGAGGATTGAAAATTGCATATTTGATCGTGTGTTATATGATGGAATTCTATCTCCTAACCTAGAATGCAGATATCCGCGGCAAATCTTATATAAAAAACATTGTTCAAGAAAAGTTCTTCGCTTCTCTAGGGTAAGAATTTTAAGGTAATTAAGTCTTTATTTTTTCATTTATTTATTTATTAGATGTTTAACAGAGCAAATACACTCCAATTATAAAACAACAATAATAATAAGATTAGGAAAAGTAAGAAAATATAAAATTAATTATGCATCAACTAAACAATAGAAAAGGTGCAAAATAAAAAATAAGCAAGTAAGATAATAAAGGAATAAGTTAATATTAAATGTAAATACCAAGAAGAAAAAATAATTACATACAAAATATTTAAGTATGAAGAAACGAAATCACAAACGAGAGACCCTCTCAAAAATAACGCTCCTTAAGATAGTTTTAAATGAACCAAGTGACGAGGGAAAAGGACCAAGCTGAAGAATATTGTGGTTCCGTGGTAAACGAAGCAGCGGCGAATGTTAATATACCTCAGTGCGGGCGAAAGGTATAACGAATAATGACGATAGCCTCGTTACTCTGTTGGGCACGCGAACAATGATTTCGTTGTGTAAAGAAGGCGATAGGGAGCTGTTGCAGATATTGAATAGGAAGCATTCATCCAGAAACAATCTACGTCTCTCAAGGTGTGGGACACGAAGGGATTCAAGCCGATCATCATAAGGGCAATAAGGAATTTGGAATTTATAGTAGAGGATACGAGTGATTTTTCGCTGTACCGACTCGATAAGAGCTTGTAAGTCGAAGTGCGGAGACCAAACGGGAGAGCAGTATTCAAGGATACTTCGAACAAGTGAATTGAGAGAGTAATACATGTCGAAATATTGTTAAATGCATGAGAGGAGCGAATGACGAATCCTGCTGATCTCGAGGCTCTGTTGCATATATCAATAATATGAAGGTTAAATTTCAACTTACTATCAAATATGACCCCCAAATCTATAAGCGATCGACTCGACCTAGAGGAGTAGCGTTTATGCAATAGTTATACGTGAAAGGTGTTAGTTTAAGCGAGAAGGTCATAGAATGGCATTTTTGAACATTTCGATATATACAGTTCCGTCGACACCAATTTTCTAATGCTACGAGATCTTCTTTAAGGATAAGACTGTCATCAATAGGCTTGATAGTCCTGTAAAGTTTCAAGTCGTCGGCATAAAGCAAGCAGGAAGAAGAAACCTGACTAGGTAAGTCGTTAACAAAAATGTTAAATAGAAGTGGGCCTAATATTGAACCCTGGGGGACCCCGGCCGATGGACAAAAAGGTGAAGAATAAGAGCCGTTGTATACAACACGGCACTCACGGTTATAAAGGTATGACGAAAATCAAGTTAGACGGGATCCGCCAACAACAAAACTATGAAGTTTTGCAAGTAAAATACCATGGTCAACCTTGTCAAAAGCCTTCGAAAAGTCAGTATATACTACATCAACTTGACACTGGTTGTCCAAGGCACGACCACAGTGTTGGTAAAACTCATAAGATTGGTGCAAGCCGAACGACCTTTAACGAAGCCATGTTGCTCTCCAGCGAAAAGTGCAGAAACTGTAGGATATAGATTATTATGAACGACACGTTCGAGGATTTTAGGAAAACAGGACAAAAGAGGTATGGGACAGTAATTTGATACAGAGGACGTGTTAGGGGATTTGGGAATAGGAAGGATATTTGCCGCTTTCCATGAATTTGGGAAAACACCACTATTTAGGCTTAAGTTGAAAAGAAATGATGAATGATTCAACAAAGAAGTTTGGTAAATCGTCAGGACCAGAGCCACCTGCTTTCAGAGAATCCAAAATAGCAGCTACCTCATCTGAACATATAGCGAACTCAGGAGTATGGGGAGGAAACGAGCGGGCAAGTTGGAAAGCGAAGGATTAGCAGGAGTAAATGTAGAGGCAAAAAAATTAGCAAACACTTCACATGCTTCAGCTGGAGTGTTAGCTGTAGACTCTTCAAACTCTAAATTCAGGGGGGAGCTACAGGAAGACTTTAAAGATCGTATATATACGACCAAAAAGGTTTCACTTGATTGGCCGCAAGAGATATTTCTATATTTGAAAAGTAATTTTTCATTGCGGTATGTGTAATGCGTTTAGCATCAGCACGAGAGCGTTTGAAGGTAGAGAGAGTAAGGGGAGACGGGGAACGCTTCCACTTGGTGCGGGCTTTATACTTTTTTCGTAATGCGTTAACAACAGCTTTAGTTAACCAAGGAAAACTCTTTCCTTTTTTGCTGAACAAAGTGGAGTGTGGAGCGATATAACAAAGCTTAGATAGTTATAGAACTTTTCCACAGCTTGATCACAGCAAATATCAGCAAAAAAGGACGACCAGTCAACTGATTGCAACGCAGCAGATATAGCATTGTAATCAGCTTTTCGATAGTTGAAACGACTAACAGTAATGTTATGCTTAAATGACGCTAAATGAAATGCTAGTTCAATACACAAGGGAGGGTGATGAGGGTCAGGGTCTACGTAATAAGGTAAGGAAGATTAAGCTTAAAAAATAATGACTTTGTAAATCTTCGTTGAACCCGCTCTAAGGTATCAGTGGACCCACCAGCAGTCGGAAACCAAACAATTGAGGCGTATTCTAAAACGCTACGAACAAGGGAAACACATAATCTTACAGCACTGTTTACTAAGGGGGGCAAAAGACTTCTCCACGTGTCCTCCGCGCGGGCGCCCCCTGGTAACGGTAGTGGGTAAAACCTCTAATGGCTAAGTCAAATCATCTGATGCGACATTTGGAAGAAGCACCGCTGCGCCTGAGTGCTGTATTTACATCTGCAGCGTCTCAGGTTACTTAACGTGATAGGTGACAGAAAACGTCTAACTCAACCACTAAAGCAGCATCTTCGAGGCATGCCCATGATGGCCTTTACTAAACGATTAAACCCTATCATGGTTTAGCGATGTGCCGACAACTCATCCTAAGAAAAACTTCAAGTCAAGAAACCTGAAAAAAAAGCCTCGGATTGGACGGATACAAAACAACGACGACCCCGCAAACGAACAACTGATTACTCTTTCGGATCCTGGAATGTACGCTCCCTGAATATACCGGGGGCCTTAAGGGCCCTTCTGGATCAGGTAGAACAATACAAGCTGAGCATAGTTGCAATCCAGGAAACTAAATGGCTCAAAAGCGAGATTAACGACCACAATTCGCACACTATTTTTACGAGTGGTAAAGAGGAGGGCAACAAGGAGTTTGGAGTAGCTTTCATCGTGAACAAGCAGCTCAAGGACCACGTTATCGGCTTCAAACCCATCAACGAGCGGCTATGTGCAATCCGCATTATCCGTTTCGCTAATCTCTGGGTCATTAATGCGCATGCCCCTACAGAAGTAAAAGAAGACGCGATTAAGGACGAGTTCTACAACGACCTAGAAACACTCTTCGACTCACTTCCATCAAACGACGTCAAGCTGCTACTAGGAGACTTTAACGCCAAAGTCGGAAACGAAAGCTGGCATAGGGGAACTACTGGTGGTCATAATCTCCACGACGAAAACAACAACAACGGTCAGCGACTTATCGACAGAAACATGGTCATAAGCTCTACATGCTTCCCTCATCGACGAATCCATAAGCAGACCTGGAAGTCTCCAGATGAATACACCGTGAACCAAATCGACCACATACTGATCAGCAAGAGATGGGCTTCTAATGTCCTAGATGTTCGATCCTATCGAGGAGCCAACTGCGACACCGATCACTATTTGGTGAAGACGACCTACAGGTGCAGAATCTCTTCGGTGCACCTAACGAGAATCAACCCTGCCAAGATCTTCGAGGTTGACAATTTGATTGATGATGCCACGGCGGCTGCGTATACTACAGCACTTGAGGAAAAACTGTCGCCCATGCTTGATAACATCAATAATCTAGACATCCATGAGTTCTGGGAGGAGCTCAAAGACAGCATCAAGGGGGTCGCAGAAAAGGTCGTGGGCTATAAAGGCCGGCGCAGACGAGCAGACTGGTTCGACGACGAATTCAGGGTCTCGATTGAGGCGAAAAATGAAGCCTATCGCCAGGGGCGAACCCAGGAAATTATTTCGGGGGGAGATTTGTGTATACAAGTGACTCATGAAATCATACGTTTTAAATATTTTCAGACCTTGATAATCGTTTTTATATATTCTGAATTTCACAAAAATTGAATTTAAAATATTTAAAGTTGATTTTCATCAAATAAATTTAAGCTCTTTTTTTTTACATACTCCCTTAGGAAATAACTGGTTTTGGTAACCGAATGTTACAAAATTTTTTAGACGGAATTACCTTATTGCATTTCTTGCAAATTAATTTAGTTTTTTTTTTTACATCCATTTAGGTCCTACAAAATGAAGACATGTTTTACCCATTTTTTAACAGTCACTATGAGAAATTTGTCAACTTTTGTGGTTTTCGAAACTCGCGAATTATAATATGAAAAATGGCCATAAACAAAAAGTACTCACTGAATGTATCTAATTATCTTTTCTATTTTACTTTATTTCGCATTAATTAAAACTTTAACAAATAATTCGCAAACTATATCTTGTCTATCAAAAGCTAATAAAATTAATTAATTAATTATTTTTTTTATTACACTTAAACTTAATTTTCAATGTCAAACTTTTTTTTCGTTTATGTTTTTTGGGGTGCTGAGCACGAATGCGGAGCTTCCCGCCAAAATTTCGAGGCGGAACAGGGCAAAATCGCGGAACACCCCAAAATGTTCGCTGTTCCGTTTTCTGGCTCCTAACTCTGAAACTATTCATATCTGGGAAATTCTTCATGAATACGTTAGAGAGAACATAAGTACGTGTCTAAAGAGACATAAATATTATAAATCCGTTGAGCGGTATTACTACCAATACAATTAATAAATTTATGTTTTCCATTTATAATTTAGTTCTATATTATGAATTAAATTTGGAAATTGAACGGTTTTTTAATTTTTGATCGCAAAAGTTGCATTTTTCTTGTTCTCTATGTATTTTAAGATGCCAAGCCCGAATCCCCAACTCGTTCCGAAACAGGGCCAAAATCGCAAAAAAAGCCAAGAAGCAAATTACTATCAATTGTAGCGATACCGCATAACGCATTTTAATGGAGAAATGTACAGTTTCGAAGTTATAAGCCAAAAAACGTTTCGCAACGAAATTTTGGTCGGAAGCTGCGGATTCAACCTCAGCACCCTAAAAAACATAAGAACAAAAAAAATTTCTTCACCACATTTTGCAATCTGAAATCACCTATCATCACTACACTATAGATCTTCAGTCTGAAAATCATCACTTATTTGTTATGTCAATATAGTCATGCTGTGTAAAATTTTGTTTAACCTAATAATTTTGAAAAATCGATTTCATAATTTCGGGGGGTGTTTTATCCCCCTAATCCCCCCCTTGGGTTCGCCCCTGCCTATCGCTAATACACACAACGCGCATCCCGAGCCAAGAAAGAAAGATACAACGAACTTCGGCGAGTATCTAATAGGTTAATTAGACGTAAGAAACGCAAACATTTTGACGAGCAGTTGCAGCAAATAAACCAAAGATTAGCCATAGTAAGAACATTAGACAGGCGTACAAACTTATAAATAATATCAAGAACGGATATCAACCCAGGACAAGCCTATGTAAGGACAAGGATGGTAACATCATCAGCGACATCGAAAGCGTCAACAAACGATGGGCCTCGCATTTTGAAGAGCTCCTCAATACATCATCAACATCCCCCGCGGAGCTAGCTCTTGAGCAGTTAGCCGAACCTGGCCCTCCCGTTCTACCCCCAACAGTAGAGGAGGTGAGTCTTGCCATACAGTCGCTCCAAAATAATAAAGCGCCCGGCGCTGACGAGATCCCAGCAGAACTGCTGAAGCATGGTGGAACGCGCCTGACCAACGCTGTACATGTGCTACTTCTGAAAATATGGAACGACGAGGTAATCCCCGAAGATTGGCGCAAAAGCATAATCTGCCCAATCCACAAAAAGGGTGACAAGCTGAAGTGTGAGAATTACAGGGGCATATCATTAGTTTGTACGGCCTATAAGATTTTATCAAAAATTCTTGAAAAGAGAATCAATCCGTACGCAGAACGAATCATTGGAGAGTATCAAGGCGGCTTCAAACCTGGTCGTTCAACGACCGATCAGCTTTACACAGTGAAGCTACTACTCCAAAAGTGCTGGGAATACAACATCGACGTATACCAAATCTTTGTCGACTTCAAGCAGGCATACGACAGTATCGACCGAAGTGTACTGTACAACATTATGCTGAATTTTAGTATAACGGCAAAGTTAGTGCGACTCACAAGGATGACGATGACTAACACCGTCTCGCAGGTCAAAGTGCAGAACCGACTCACTGACCTATTTGAAACTCGTACTGGACTCAAGCAGGGCGACGGGCTGGCGCCGACGCTCTTCAACCTGGCTTTGGAGTATGTAATTCGAGCCATGAATATGGCCAGCAGCGGAACGCTACTCATCAAGTCGACTCAATTAGTAGCGTACGCCGACGATATCAACATCATGTCTCGAAGGTTGGGTGATGCAGAAAGCCTCCTGCATAACCTCAATAACGCCGCAAAGGAAGTTGGACCATAAAGTAAGAAATTGGAATAGAGATGGAACTCCATATAACATTAAAACCTACTGAACAACATTTTACCTTTGAGTGTGTGCTGTAAATAACGTGTACATACATGAAGATATCTACACGTTACTTACAGCACACACTCAAAGGTAAAATGTTGTTCAGTAGGTTTTAATGTTATATGGAGTTCCATCTCTATTCCAATTTCTTACTTTATGGTTGGACTACATATCAACGAAAGCAAAACAAAGGCCATGATGCAATCGAAAACAAGGACGCCCGCAAATTCAAGCATCACAGTGGGGGACCTTAATATCGAGTATGTAGACAACTTCAACTATCTGGGTTGTAACTTATCAAAGGACGCCAACGAAACCGACGAAATTAAGCGACGGATACAACTAGCCAATAAGACATATTTCTCGGTCCTCCCTATAATTAATTCGAAACTTGCGCACAGGAACACGAAGCTCCGCGTGTACAAAACGATCATCCGACCCGTGCTATGTTATGGCTGCGAAACATGGACCCTTACCCAAGCCTCCGAAATTTTGCTAGACCGATTCGAACGAAAGGTCCTTCGGCGAATTTTCGGGGCCGTTCGCGAGCGAGACCAATGGCGTATCCGATACAACCATTGAGTAAGTATGGAGGCGCAATGCCCATATATTCCTATGGTAGCTTGGCGATAGAATTCCTATACATGCACAACTGCATACACACTGCGTCGCAACACCCGCACGATCCACAATCCTAAATAAGCATGTTTACATTTGAGGGGACAATATGTCAAATGCTCGTTTAAAACCGGTCTGGTCCAATATTGGTCCAATTAGAATGTTTACGTTTTAGAAAACAATATTTCAAACTTCCATACAAAATCCAGTTTAGCAACTTTATCGCTGCACTTCACTTCACGTCTCCACTCCTCAACCGATTTCGTTCATCTCTCACGTAGTTTTTCGGTTCCTTATAACTCTCTGTTCTGATGATACAACCATGAGTTGTATCAATTGTATGATCTATGATGAGCTGGAAGTATCGAAAATCGTGAAGCTTCGACGTCTGCAATGGGCGGGGCATGTACAACGGATGGACGACAATCGCATGCCAAAGAAAGTAATGAACGCACAACGAATTGACGGAGCGAGGTTGCGTGGAAGACCGAGAGCTCGCTGGGAGAACTCCGTAGGTGAAGACGCCCACCAGCTGCTGGGCTTCCGAAACTGGAGGACAAGGTCACGTAACCGCGACAATTGGAGGTCAACGATACAGGCGGCCAAGGCCCGACGTCGGGCTATCGTGCCACATTGATGATGATGACTGTTTACTAAACGAAACCCACTAGTACAACGAAGAACAAAGCCTGAGAGCTTCGAGCCACTTTTTATCATATTTTCATAGTGATCGTTGAAACGAAGCTTAGAATCAAAGGCAACTCCTAAGTCTGTGATCGAGTCAACATTTTTTAAAGCCAGATTGTTGACTGAATATGAATATGTGTTGGAAAAATCTTCAATGAGTTGACCATTATCGAACACTTTGATGCGTTAAGAAATATATCATTTGAGGTACACCCAGGAAGATAATAAATCCAGATCGGCCTGCAACGAAAGGCAGTCTTCATGCGGCCCACCTAGCAGTCAGATTGAAGACATACAATGTGTATCAGAACAAAAGCTTTAAATTGTAGGTGTTCAACTAAAGTCTAAGAGATTTACTATAAACCGTCAAGAAGTCAGTGGCTTATGCGAACTTAACTTATGTATTTTAGAAATCTTCATCTCAGCTCTACAAACAATTTGCTGACGGTTATTCGTTATACATTAAAGGCATTTTGTGCAGACAAACAATAAACCCCTTTGCCAAATTCCGAAATTCGGTTAAGAAAAAAGTTTTTGGCTTTTTTTAGTTGTTTTCTTGAACGATTGCATTAGGTCCCCCACATATGAAGCATCCGAATCCATTTTTGGATGCTTCGTTCTTTCAAATTAATACATTTTTTATAATGTTTATGATTCCTGTTGGCTTTTTTCAGGTTATGGGACTATAACATCTTGGATGTAGATTTGTTTGAAAAGAAGGCAAAGCTTTAAAGACTCAGAAATTCTGTATTTGGTCAGGATATCACATGAAAGTGAATTATCATTAATATAACAATTTTAGTATCTGTAAGATTTTCAAAAGAAAAAAACATTTCTGAAGGATATAATCCTGAGGTTGTTAGTGACTCAGATTTATACTCATACAAGCTGTGAGCGCTCGCACTAACATTCCCTTTCAAAACCAATAAAATTAAAATACTAAATTCGATTAATAGGAGGGCGCCTAACGGTATGGAATATACTTAATTTCTGGTAAATAAAAAAAATATTGTTGACGATGTTGCTGGAATTATAGTTGCTGATCCGGTGAACTTCGTATCGCCCCACCTTTTCGATATAATCGTTTGCGGGTGGAGTAAAACTGCTGAAATCCGCAAATTTGTTCAGGAGAAGTTTCTCATGCTTCTCCTGAACAAATGCCTTGCCTTTCCCCTAAGCTGCTTTCATGAGTTTTTCTTGGCCGATTTTCCAGGTGGAGAAGTTTACTGAAATACGAAAATCCTTTAAAGAGGTGACTTCATAATTTGGTGGCTGGCTATGGTTGGAAACCATTCAAGGGAGAGAGTTATAATGTAATTTGCTGAAATGCGCTAAATCGATCAAACAAAATAGGCAAAACCTGCTGATAAAATGTATACACAAAAGTATTTGTAAAAGAACTGAATTATAAGTCTTTCTGGTTTTTCGCATATTTCAACAGTTATGCTGGGAATCTTTTGACTGAAATCTGGTAATTCCTTCAAGGAATACATAATGAAATATACGAAAAACCAATCTTTATAAATTTGCTCATTGTGATTTTTTTGCATGTTTCAATATTATTTTGATATTCAGCGAAACGACCAAATCGGCAGGAATAAATTCCGAAATCCCCTAAGAAGTTCGAGAAATAAAAAAAAAACATGTAAAAAAACTTATTGTGAATTGTTACTCGTTGTGAATTTGCCGCTTACTTCAATAGCGCAGTATAACTCAGAGCCTTATGTAAACCTGTAATTCGTTCAAGAAAGACAGAAAAAAGTGTAAGAAAAAGAATTGTCTGCATAATTGTGCCCCATTGTGAATTTTTCATATATCTCGATGGTTGTCCTGTTATTTTCGGTAGAGACCTGTAGACGAAATTTACTCAAATCCGCTCATATGTTAAAGAAATACACGCAGCAATAGGTGGAAAAGAACCCATTGTGAATTTTAGCTCATTGTGATTTTTTTGCATGTTTCAATAGTTATTATCCTATTTTGGCCAGAGCCTAATCCAACAAACCCAAAATCATGAAAATCTGTCGAGCCGTTCTCGAGTTATAAATGGTGTAACTAACACGACTTTCTTTTATATAAAGGGTGTCCCGCATTAGGTGGTCAATACTGTAAGGATTGATATCACAACTTGTTTCAGCAAGAAAATTACCAATACAATCGGAATTTTTTTTACCGTTACCTTGTTATCGCTCTTTTTGTGAAAGTAATCGAAATCGTGACTTGTCATGCAAAATCATAGTTTGCAACCCTCCTGATGACCTAATCCAAGATTTGATTTCAGTTTTCGAAACTACATAAAATTTCACAAAAACTAATGTTTTTCCTGATGCCAACATTATCGCCACTTTCAAGATACAGTTACTCAAAATTAATAGAAATTTTAAAATAGATTTTTCATCGAAAATTCAAACAGTAATTTCATAACGGTGCTTTATACGTACAACTCTGCAAAGTTGACAAAAGATGCTTCAACTTTCCAACGGTATATCACTTTTTATATTTACATTGCAGAATTTTATTGAAACACGCATTGAATGGTAAAATTCAAGGATTCAGTGGAATCGCTAACAATTTCTCCTTTACTCGAAAAAAGACAAACGACGGCTATTATAATTAGGGATAGAATCTCGCTAAATTATTTTGACCAAAACTGTAAGATATTTAAAATTTTGTTACATTGTTTGGCAAATGCAACGGTAGGTACTTATAACAGTTAAAATTTAATATTTGCTATTTATGGCAGATAGCCGGGTGCCCCGCTCATAATGCGAGATCTAATAAAGAATATTTGGAATACGAATTTCCCGGAAAGTGGATTTGCAGATTTGGGACAGTCGCGTGGCCTGCGAGAAGTCCCGACCTTACTCCCCTAGATTTTTATTTATGGGGTAACTTACAAAGCAATGTCTATTCCGAGCCGATTACCTACCGCGAACAGCTGCTGCAGCGAATTAATGATGCTTGTGACAACATTAAGGAAACCCCTCCTGAAATTCTTCGGGACGTTTCTTCCATGCGCCGAATGTGTCGAGTCTGCATACAAAATGGAGGAGGCCAATTCCAGCAGCATTATTCCAATTCATCAAACAGACCCATTTAATCATTAGTTAATATTTTTAGTTTATTAGTTCTTTCTCATATTCAAAACTTTATTTTCATTTTTATTTAACAAATTTTCAAAATTGCGATAGTAAAATATAAAAAATAAATGAATAAAATTTCAGTTTATATAATCCGATAAGAAAATAATTACCTTGTTTTTTTATATCCAATATGTGTAATTCTAAAATCCCGCTCTGTAAATATGAAAAGTGATATACCGTTGGAAAGCCAACATGTTGAAGCAACTTTTAACAACTTTGCAGAGTTGTGCGTATAAAGCACCGTTATGAAATTACTGTTTCAATTTTCGATGAAAAATCTATTTAAAATTTTTATTAAGTTTGAGTTACTGTAGCTTGAAAGTGCCGATAATGTTGGCAACAGGAAAAACTCCAGTTTTTGTGAAATTTTATGTAGTTTCTGAAACTGAAATTAAATCTTGGATTAAGTCATCAGGAGTGCTGCAAATTACGATTTTGCGTGACAAGTCACGATTTTTGATGACTTTGACAAAAAGAGCGATAACAAGGTAACGGTAAAAAAAATCCGATTGTATTGGTAATTTTCTTGCTGAAACAAGTTGCACTATCAACCCTTACAGTATTGACCACCCAATGCGGGACACCCTGTATATGCTTTTATTTCGACTGACTCGTGCTCTGTGGCCGTGATAGTTCGGTCGCCACTCTGTGAAATAGACACTCATAGAGAAACAAGTTCCCAATTTGGCACGACTCGTCGCAAGTTTATTATTCAGAAGAAGATGATAAGAAATATTCTTTTCGTAGAATAATAAACTAACAATGCGACTAAGAAGTGGTATGGCTGAAAACCGTATCACACTCCGAAATCAGTTGTCTTTGTAACGTTGATGACTACACACGGTAGTCATCAACGCACCATGCTCCAGTAGGAGTTACAGTAATCGAGAGATTTCGACTGAAACCTCGCGTAGACCATGTTGATGTATTATTAAAATATTAATTACTTAGCGTTCTCGCGTTTGTAAACCTCGATTCTCGGCACTCAAGCGGAACAAATACAATTATTACATACTACTACTGCTACTACTAATACTACGATAATGACAAAACGAACCAATACCGTATTGCCATTCAAGCTACGTAGAGCTTCAGATCCTTGGTATGCCATACACCAGAATCCTTTCCACTAAGGTCTACTAGACGATAGGTCCACCTTGACACTTGCTCTTTTACAATAAACGGCCCTACATATTCCGGAGCCAGTTTGGCACTAAAATAATTCAGTGCATTGGAGAGGACATAATTTCTCCTCCAAACTTTGTCACCCAACTGCAACTGTTGGTGACGCTTTCGTAAGTCATATCGTTGCTTGCTTGAAGTGGAGGCTTGAACCATCCGCTTGGCGATTGCCTCCCTCATAGCCTTAATCTTGGAGCTTCTCCACATCGGGTCGGTATTTCCCTGCGAATCACTCCCGGGACTTTCGGCGGATTCTCGCCATGTCACCATATCTCTACCGAAGTTAATAAAGTATGGGGTAACTCCCGCGACTTCGTGCGTATAAGTTCGCAACGCGCATCCGATTTTGGCGAGATCGCGATCCCAATGCCGATGATTGTCATCGACGTATGACCGCAACATCCGCTTTACGTTTTGATTCACCCGCTCAGCTGGATTCGCTTGCGGATGATACAAGGCCGTGTATCTTGCGTGTGTGCCATATTCTTTTAAGACTGCTAGGTACGGACGGCTCTTGAATTGTACCCCGTTATCGCTTACAATGCTCTTCGGCACTCCATATATCAGAAAAATTTGCTCTTCTATGATACGAGCCACCTCCGCCCCAGTGGCCGAACGTAATGGAAACAGCAACGCATACTTGGTAAAATAATCGATGACGGTCAATATGAATTTGTAACCTTTTGTTGTTCGTGGCAATGGACCGATCATATCCACACAAACCATTTCCCATGGTTGCGAAACCCCTTCCGCGCGGGAAATCATTTGACCCACCGGGGGCTTACGCTCAACCTTAATGGCTTGGCAAATCTTGCAGCTGCGGACGTATTTCCGTATATCTGCCGCCATTTTTGGCCAATAATAACCCTGAGCCACTCGATCTTGAGTTCTTTTTGCCCCCATATGACCTGCTCGAGCATCGTCGTGACAGGGTTTCAATATTGTACTCCGATCATTTTTCGCGACTACTCGCTTCCAGCTCTCACCTCCAGTCAGTTCCTGATATTTGCCCGGAACATGTTTCCAGAGTATCCCATTGTTCACTTTCCAATCCTTAAATAGATTTGGGTCTTGATTTACTCTATCCATCGTTCGTTGGTACCAGTCATCCGACTTAATTACTGCCGACTCTACCACCGGTACGGACCTAGAAAGGGCATCAGGGACTAGGTGTTCTTTCCCTTTCCGGTGGATGACATCAAAATCAAATTGTTGTAGCTTAACAGCCCATCTAGACAATCTACCATTTGGGTCCTTCAAATTGTGCAACCAAGTGAGTGAGTGGTGGTCAGTTATCACGCTGAATTTGGTGCCTTCAATGTACGGCCTTAATTTTTCTACGGCCCAGAGGACTCCCAAACATTCTTTTTCTGTCGTAGAAAACTTACGCTCAGCCCTGGAAAGTGATTTACTCAGATAAGCTATTACTCTTTCCCCCTCTTGGAAATTTTGCGCTAATACGGCCCCCAGCCCATAGTCCGAAGCATCTGTTTGCAGTATAAAGGGCAGCTTGTAATCTGGACAACTTAGTACTGGAGCCGTGCTCAATTTCTGCTTTGCGTTTTTGAATGCAGCCTCACATTCTTGAGTCCAATTAAACTTTTGATTTTTCTTCGTCAAACTCGTTAACGGAGCCACCATCGTCGCAAAATCTGGTATAAAGCGACGATACCAGGAGACCATCCCAAAAACTGCCTCACCTCTTTGACATTCTTGGGGGATTTTATCGCTTCTACTGCTGACACCTTCTCTGGATCAACATTTAACCCAAATTCGTTCACTACATATCCTAAGTATTTTAGTTGTGAACGGCAAAAGGTACATTTCTCCTTCGAAATCTTAAGACCTGCCAGTCGTAAACGCGTTAACACCTCTTTTAACACCTCTAGATGTTTTTCGAAAGTTTGCGTGGCGATGATAATATCATTCAGATAGGTGAAGACGTGCGGTTCCATGTCGGGCCCTAGGACATTGTCAATCATCCTTTGCCATGTTGCTGGCGCATTCTGCAGCCCAAATGGCATTCTTGTAAATTGAAACAAGCCCCGATATGGCACTGTAAAAGCTGTATACTTCTTCGAGTCCTCTGCCATAGGGACCTGCCAATAAGCAGACTTCACGTCTACCGAAGACAGATACTTTGCATTGCCTAATTTATCTAAAGTAGCTGAAATGTATGGCAGCGGATAGGCATCGTGTTCCGAAACTTTATTCAACTTCCCGAAGTCGACACAGAACCGGTACGAGTTATCTTTCTTCTTAACGAGAAGTATCGGGGACGACTAGGGACTTGACGAGGGCTCGACTACCCCCATTTTCAACATTTCGTCAAGCTCCTTGTCGATACTCTCTCGTACAGCCGGTGAGACCGGATAGTATGGCTGTTTAATCGGATCCGATTTCGTTATTATCCTATGTTTTACCTGAGTTGCTCGGCCAATGCCTTCTCCTAACACCTCAAACTCCTTTTCTACTAACTCTTCCAGGATTTCCTTTTCCCTCGAGGATAATTTCTCTCGGTCTCTTAGATGTGCAATGCTCGCTGCGGAGCGAGGGCCGCGGGACGCCACGCGCTTAAAATTTTAATCGCCGCGTACGTGATCCTGGGAGGTCCTTCGCCAAGCGCGAATGCGAAGGTTTTGGATCACCCCTTTATGCTTTTTGAATGGCGCCAGCTACAACAATGCATTGGTCTCGACGATGATACAGTCCAGGACAGAGGTATTGGCAGGCTGGGACGTTTCCACCGACACACAGCGGTTAAGAGGCCAAGGAACTACTACCAAGCACCCGCAATCGGAGTATGGATGTTATTGCATATTGGATGAATTGTCGCGACAACGTAAGTTTAACCTAAATTTATTCTCTTGCCCTAAGCCGCCATTAACAATATGTACGGCCGCCCCACTCCTAACGATCCGCCGTGTATGTATTATTACTAAAAATCCGAAATTCGCTCAAGAAATATAGGAAAAGGTATGTTTGTCTTCAAACTTCCGCTCAATGTGAATTTCTCATATGCATCGACAGTTGTTCCTTCGATTGGGGTAAACACCAATCTGACCAAAAACAACAAAGTTGTAAAAGTTACCCCGCCAAAGAAAAATTTAGCAGCCGCAAAAAGAATACATATCACTCCAATCCGCCGCTCATATGTAATTTTGTTTTAGGTGTAAATGCTGGATGTAACTTTGTTTTAGGTGTAAATGCTGGAGAAGTTTAAATGTACAGGACAACTTCCTAAATTAATTTGGTGGGAGCCGGCAAAGTATGGCAAGTAAAATGAGTAAAGTGAGTAAAGTGTTAATGCTCCCACCAAATTACTTTAAGAAATAGTCCTGTACATTTAAACTTCTCCAGCATTTACACCTAAAACAAAGTTACATCCAGCATTTACACCTAAAACAAAATTACATATGAACGGCGGATTGGAGTGATATGTATTCTTTTTGCGGCTGCTAAATTTTTCTTTGGCGGGGTAACTTTTACAACTTTGTTGTTTTTGGTCAGATATCATATATTTTTGCATACTTAAATAGCCATCTAATATTTTTGTTTTGTCTTGATGTCCCAGTGTTTCTAATTTCCTAATGTCCTTATGTCCCAATGTCCGAATGTGCAAATATCACAGTGTCCTAATGGCCTTATGTCCGAATGTCCCACTACCCTAGTGTCCTAATGGCCTTATATCCGAATGTCCCACTACCCTATTGTCCCAATGTCCCAGTATCGCAATATCCCAGTCTCCCTGTGTCCTAGTCTCCCACCTAATGTCTTAATATCCCAATGTCAAATTGTCCTACTGTCCCAAGGTCCTAATGTCCCGCTTTCCTAATATTCCAGTTCCCAATGTCTCAAATGTCCCAGTATCTTAATGTGATAATATTCCAATGGCCCAATGTACCAATGTCCCAATATCCCAATATCCCGATGTCCCACAGGTCAGTGTCCCAATGTCGCAGTATACCAAGTGTTCCAAGGTCCCAATAGCCAAATATCCGAATGTACCACTGTCCCAATGTCCCCATGTCCCAATTTCCCCAGTGTACCTAATGTCCCAGTATCCAAATGTCCCAGCGTCACAATGTCCTAATGTCCCAGTGTCTCAATATCCTAATGTCCCAATTTCCCTATGTCCCAATATTGCAATATCCCAGTATTTCAATATCCTCATATCGCAGTGCCCCAATGTCCAAATGACCCAATATCCCGATCTCCCAATAGCCTGATATCTCAGTGGCCCAATGTCCCTATGTACCAGTGTCCCAATGTCCGATTGTCCTATTGGGCCTGTCAACACTCTGTTAACGATCTGCTAACGCTCTGTTGTTGCTTAATTAACGCTTTGTGAACGTTCTGTTACTGTTCTGTCTTAATGCCCCCCTGACCCAGTGTCCCAATGTACAAGTGTCCCAAGGTTCCAGTGTCCCAATGTCCTAATGCCCTAAGGTCCATTTTCACAGTGTCCTAATGCCCCTATGTTCTAATAACCCAGTGTCCTAATGTCCTAATATCCTAATGTGCCAATGTCCCAATATCCTGTGTTCCAATGTCCTAATGTCCCAATATCCCAATGATCCAATGTCCTAATATTCAGTGCCCCAATGCCTCAATATCCCGATGTCCCAATGTCCCAATATCCCGATGTCTCAGTGGCCCAATGGCCCTATGCGCCAGTGTCCCAATGGCCGATTGTCCTATTATGATAAGGTCATAATTTCCTAATGTCCTAATATCCCAGTGCCCCCATATCCCTGTATCTCAGTGCCCTAATGTCCCAGTATCCCAATGTGCCAATATTGCAATGTTACAATGTCCCAATGTCCTAATATCCCGATATCCCAGTGGCCCAATGCTCCCACGTCCCAGTTTCCCCAGTGTACCTAATGTCCTAATGTCCTAATGTGTTAATGTCCTAATATCCCAATGTCCTAATGACCCAAGACCCTAATGTCCACATGTTCTTATATCCTAGTGCCCCTATGTGCGAATATCCCGATGTCCCAATGTCACAATATTCCGATGTCTCAGTGGTCCAATGCCCCTATGTACCAGTGCCCCAATGTCCGATTGTCCCAAGATCATAATGTCCCAATGTCCTAATATCCCAGTGCCCCCATGTCCCAGTCTCCCAGTGTCCCAATATCCCAATATCCCATTGTCCTAATATCCTGATGTCCCAATGCCCCAATATCCCGATGTCCCAATGCCCCAATATGCCGATGCCCCACGTCCCTGTTTCCCCATTGTGCTTAATGCCCCAATGTCCTAATGTCCCAAGACCCTAATGTCCCAATTTCCTAATATCCCATTACCCCAAGATCCTAGTCTCCCAGTCTCCCGTTGTCCCAATATCCAAATGTCCCAATGCCGCAGTGTGTTTTAAAAAATGGTCAATGCGATGAGCCGATAGACGCAATTGTTGGAAATCTTTTGTTAACTTTACCTATTAATTTACCGTTATTCCATCCACTTATCTAAATGGAAGACATTGATTCTTTAGAAGGACCACCAGAGGATCATTCGTTCCAAATTTCATAAAAATCCCATAACGAAGAGAGACAGTAGAAGCAAGTCTTTCTGCAACTGTAGACTTCATTCTGAAATTGGGTTACTCGCTTAAGTCTGTGAGGGTGAAAATTTCACCGTTTATTGCATATACCTTACCCGTTATTGTGCCGATCGAAGATTTTATATGGAAAGGCACTAGAACAGGATATGTGGAATATTTTGGTAAAAAAAAATTTTTGGGGGCTGTTGCCTGGAAGGCTGTAGCCTGGTCAAACAAAAAAGCAAGTTGTCTCCGGTAATCATAGACTTGTTCGCTTTCGTTTTTCTTTTTCCTTTGGCGGGCGAGACGCTCTCGCGTCTCTTGATCCTGTGGAGAAAATTTTCTGAAATCCACTGATACCATGAAAAAATACAGGCAGAAGTTGCCAGAAAGAAAACCCATTGTGAATTTGGGCTCATTGTGAATTTTTCGCATGTTTCAATAATTATTATCTTATTCCGAACCGAGCCAAATCCAACGAACCTAAAGTCATGAAAATCGGTTCGGCCGTTCTCGAGTGATAAATCGTGTAACTAACACGACTTTCTTTTATATACATATATAGATTTTCAAGAAAGACTAGAACCACGATGTATTTCAGCCTAGAAAATAAAACTAATTTGCAGACATCATTCGCCGGAAATCCCAAACTCCTCCTTTTTTAAAAAAAAACTTCTTTCGCTTTCAGTAGTACATATACGAATAAAAAATTGTAATAATTATTTCACTATTTTTAGAATGATTACAGCTTCTAATAATATTTCGTCAAAACTAACCAATACGTCTTGTCCCAAAACATTTTATCAAACCTTTCAATTTCCATCAATGTATAATTACGATTAATTGCTTGCCCAATTCCGATAAATTTATGTTTCTACTTGAGTAAACGTTAACAGGCAAAACAACGAACGTTTCTACTGTACACGCATACTTAACTATGCCAATTAGATAGGTACCATGCGAGTACTTACGTATACATGGCCAGCTTCTAGCGCTCTTTCGGCACTGTCTATTCTGTGATTTATGCCGCGGGCATAATATTGAATTGGCTTCAACTTCCCCATAGTCAGTCGCCAGGATAATTTGCTGCTCCTCGTCGAATCAACATCATCGCATTGCAGTCATAGTCAGTGCTCACAATGGTGTATACATACGTATTCTGACTCCTATGCCAAAGCAATTTTGATAGACAATTAATTCCTTAAATTTCAATTTTAACTCCCGCGGCATGATAAATTAGCGCCGCTAGCTTTGTAACGACTGAAATTGCTCTATAGTAACATGATTCAATTGTTTGAAGTAATGCATTTTCGCAATGATGACATGGAATGGATTTGATAATGGACAAATTGATGATGATTTGTGCAGGTCCTGCTAGACGTAGAGCTTTAGCTTTTACCGCGAAGTCAATAGAAACAGGTGAGATGGTAGCTTGAGGGTAAGTTAGGTAATTGGACTTATTTCAATAGATGTAGTAGCTAAATAAATAAAAAAAAAACAGAAAAAAATATTCTTAGACGTATGATAAGCAAGTTTTGTACATTTTCTTCTTCTATAAATAGATATGGGTTATCTTAATTCGAATATTTGAAGAAAATCATCTCAAATCGTTACAATTATCGCCGCTGCTGAAAATACCTGTTGAACTGGCTCTTGAACATTCAAATTTAAAACTTTCCCTCCAATGTTGCGCTGCTGTCTCATAGAGTACGCTACTATACCGATTTGAATGTGAACCATCAAGCCAAACAAAAATCCCCTCCAAAAACCATTGGATATCTACTAAATATCCCAAATGGGTCTATTCATCCCGAAAACTACTGAAAAAAATTAAAACGAACTTTTTGATGCAAAACACTATTCGAAGAACTCCTCAAAAACAAGATTTCAAGATCATTAGAACATGTATAAATGTAAATACAAGTTGAAATCAATAGAGCAGGCTACTTTACGATTCTAAATTAAATTCCAAAGCGTATCTAACACTCAAATTAGCATATCAAGTATCTTTACTCTCAGGTATACTTGCGTTGGTGTTTGGAACGCGCGCCAATTGAATACCAATACGACTCAAATCTAGCCAATGGGCGTTAACCGGCCATACGCTATGAAACAAAACAAGCATCGAAGAAAAATAGACGAACAATCGTAGTAATCTCAATAATTACCCAAAATGATGCTTGAAATATCTGTTGAGAGACGTTTCAGATTTCTTTGAAAAATCTTCAAAAAATGTGGCAACGTCGCCGCGTTTCCATTCCAAGCCCTCCGGCTCTGATCACATTTGTTGTTTCGTTACGTGTAGAATAGTCAGAAGCGCGACCTATGCTGTGATCTTGTGTTCACATCTCAACAGGTATACGAAGACATATAGGTAGAAACCTCTAGAGGCTCTGGCCTGGCTGGCTTTCATACCTGTTTCTTTTCTTGTTGGTTTATTTTCTTATTGGCGTTGATCTTGCATGCAAGACGATCATCATCTTGTATAGCGTCCACGCGATCATGGTATTAACTATACGATATAATATAAATGCAAGACTATGTGTCTATGTAGATGTTTTTTCCACTTAAAATACAGTCACAAACTAAGACCGGAATGGAGAATGTTTTTTCTTGGATAAAATGAACGTATATACGACTTACACAGATACCATCGACCAGTAGTGAAGTTGCATCAATATTTGTGAGTTTTTATATGTTGCTTTCGACTAGACTTTTGACTTGAACCTTTCCAGATAGAGGTTGACTCCTGATGACTTCTTTTGTGGTCGTTTGAAGTCAATTTTTTCAATAGCAAATCTCATATTACATAGTCTGAACTGAATGAAAATTGGAGCATGGCACATTGCCAATACGCTTGAATTTAACCATGAAAGGTTTCAATCTATAAACATCTGTCGATAATAATTGGTAACGAAATAAGGCCAGAAAAAAGATTGCCAAAGTATGATCAGAAAGATGTCGATTGAAAAAAAAGATTGTTCTGGTTATATAGACAATTTAGGATTTATCGTTGCCTGAACAACTGAGACAAAAATCAAAATATGTTTAATTATAACCTTTTCCTAGTTAGCTACCCTTAAATTACTATTCCCCTCACCAATTGGTCACAAAAATCTTCAATTTTCTTTATAATTCAAAAATAATCAATTTCAGGTTACTCGCCTAATACTTTCGTTTTTGAAGACAAACTTCACAAAATTGTGTTCTATTTGCAGGAAAAGCCAATTAATTCCAGAATCAATTAAATAATACTACTCTTAGTTTATTTGTGAACATTTAACCTCATCGTATCTAATCAGCTAGCCGAAGAATTCCCATGTGTCCAATTCTTGTCCTGATCGGTATCTATCATTCGCACCAAACGCAATATATTGACTTCTTCGAAAAGTGTTTACAAACAGTTAGAAAATATTTTTGTGCACATATTAACATTAAAACTGCAGTCTACCATTACCGGATAATTTCATATCAATTAGGCAATTGAAAATCAATAAAGAAAAATTACACAGCAACACAGCACACAAACGTGTTTACTAGAAGAATATCCAAAAATTCACAAAGCCTAGAGAGACCTCCAAAATACCCAGCGCGGCGCGGCGGGTCAGTTACTGTATAATCAAATTGCTTTATAAATTACTATCGACAATCATGCAGACGGTAGGATTCACATTTTTTAAATTGTAAACAAAATGTTATTCTTCGTCTTGTTTTTGTTTTTCTCCTATGGGAACGTATATTATTCCATCTACCGAAAAAATTAGTACTGTCCGTTAGAATTATTTAATTTTCGCTTTTCATTTTTATTCGTACTTACGAGTATGTACGTACATATATCCAAATTTCAAAATTACCGGGAAAACCGTCTGAATCTTCTGATCTGATCGTATGTCTGATCTATGTTGAATAATATGCTCGTAGACTTGCAATAGACGATCATAAGTAAACACCTGCAATGATATATAACTCGTAGATGAGAGTACATACGGATGTACTTAAAGTCTTATTTGGTGAATTTACTTCTTATTCAAGATCAGACCATAATATACAAAATACTAAGATGGATTGGATGAAAGATTACTAGAGGAAGATTCATATATCACATTAATATTGTGTTGAGTATACGTAGATAATCCGATACGACCTTGATTATTATGGAAGCCGATAAAATTCAAATTTACCGAATTATTTGCATTCGGATTTCGTGAAAAGCTTCACAACAATAAAACTAGCGCAAAGAGAGCGAATAAGTTTGTGTATTGTCTTGGATCAGATTTTTTCTTCTTCAAGAAGAGATATGCAATAATTTAGAATAAAGGACACACTTCTTCTAGTATTTGACCTTAATGCTTTACGCTATTAATTTTATATTTTGATGTTGAAGAAATTGTTTTTCATCCGAATAAAATGTCCGGAGCTATAGAAAAGAGTTTGCCAGCTGCCAGCTGCAGATCGCTGATTATACAGTGTGTCCCACGACTAATGGTACATACGATAATGGGTGATAGTTCAGCTCATTTGGGTACAATTAATGTTCTACATGTCCCACCTATCTTTAACCGTTATAAAGTTATAGCATTTTTTGTAAATAGTATCAAAAAAGTCGACTTGCCGACCAAAATCATTATTTGCCCCACTCCCAAATACATATTTAATTCGAGATTTGACTTCAATTTCTGAGACTGCACAAAATTTTACATAAAATAACTGTTTTTCCAATAAAATAATTTAAGACCCTACCCAGATACAACCATTCAATCATTACAGAAATTCGAAAATTGATATTTTCTTGAAAATTCAAATTGTAAAATCGTAACGGTAGTTTGAATTGACAAATGTGCAAAGTTGGCAAAAGTTGCCTCATAATGTTAGCTATCGAACAACATATAAAAATCAGGGTCTTAGGATTTGAAAAATTGCATATCTTACGTGTTAAAGAGAAAAAAACGTGGTTCCAAGAGAAAACCAAAGTAATCGTTTCCACCATGGGCGTAGCCAGGGGGAGGGGCAGGTAGGGGTCTCCCCCCCTGGTCGATGAAGATGGTAAAAAGTCCTTATCGATGTAGTAAAAAAAAATCGCTGCACTATACAACATTTTCAAAAATTTTCCTTTTTCTATTAATTAAATTTGGTTAAGTTTCAAGACAAAGCCCCCTGACACCCTCATGGGGATAAAAAAGTGAATCGGATAAAAAAGTAGGTATCCCCCTCCGTACAAAAATAGTCAACACGATTTCTGGTTATATTTAGTATTTATGTAGGTGCCTCCATAAAGCCATTTCCACAAACCGCGTTGAGCAGTTTGTACGGGAGGTACCCTTAATTTTGATTCGTTTGGACTAAGTTTTGGTAGAGTATTGGTATGATGTGTACAGTAAGGGCATATGGTATTTTTTGTCTTGGGTCACATCTTTGAACGGCTGTAACTTCTGAACGGAAACGGCTGGGTCTCTCAAATTTTTAGCAAAATGTTATCCGCAACATAATCTACATCCGCCAATTCATTTCAGCTATTTATGCCAGTATTTATGGACATTCCTTAGCTCACGGAGACCTTGAGTCAAGGATGCCGCAATTCAATAAATTAAATGTCGTTTCCCATACTTTTTCATAGAAATCATTTATATTCAGGAGTCAATGCATCCTTGATTTAGGGCGAAACTCAAGGAGACCTTAAGTTTTCAATAGACTTGAAATATTATATTTCAAGGAAGGTGGGTAGCTTGACTTCAAGTGAGGTGACTATAGAAAATTTCAATTTCAAGGCCAGCAGGTGGTGCCATAAGTGACTGTATTTAATTCGTAATGTTTGAGTGAGTATAGAGGTTATTCTCTCCATACTATTCATTGGAACCTTCGATTTTCCTCATGGAATAATATTTGTCTCTATATCTTCTCTGCGTCAGCCCTGAAGACCTATTTCGGCATTCTGAAGCGTGTGAGTATGAGTATAGAGAAGAGGTTTTCCTGGATGGTAGGGCGAGTGAGAAGCACGTCGAGCGATTATGCAGGGTGATGCGGAAGGTAGTAATTTGGTGCTCCAAATATCGGTTTGTTGAGTTCCGTCATGTGTCCAAGTGCCTTGTATTCTCACATGAATTCGGTGTATTGGGTCTTAAGGACCGTGAATCGCTTGATAGCCATTTGTTCCGAGTCTCCCAGTTCGCTGGGACTAGTATTGAATGGAAAATCTACTATGAAGCGTCCTGAATGACTTCTGGTGCTTTGCTTACAAAAAGTTCGTTGTTTGCTAGCTGTCCATCGATTTTCTGGGCTGAAATCTTCCAATTTCCAGAAACGTTCCATTTGTTGTACGAGAGTATCCTCCGTTTGGAAGATAATGATATAGCTGATGTCGATGCGTTGATCCTTCCCGAGACCAGCCAGCCAAAGAATGTGTTTGGGAGAATCATATCCTGATGTCCCAATGTCCCAATATCCCGATATCTCAGTGGCCCAATGTCCACACGTCCCATTTCCTCCGTGTGCCTAATATCCCAACATCCAAATGTCCAATTGTCCCAATTTCTCAATGTTCCAATGTGCTAATGTCTGAATATCCCTATGTTCCAATGTCCTAATATCGCAGTGCCCCAATGTCTCGATATCCCGATGTCCCAATATCCCGATGTCTCAGTGGCCCAATGTCCCTATGTGCCAGTGTCCAAATGTCCGATTGTCCTATCATCCCAAGGTCATAATATCCCAATGTCCTAATATCCCAGTGCCCCCATGTCCCTGTATCTCAGTACCCTAATGTCCCAGTATCCCAATGTTCCAATATCCCAATGTGCCAATATCCCAATGTTCCAATGCCCCAATGCTCTAATATCCCGACGTCCCAATATCCCGATGTGCCAATGGCCCAATGTTCCCACGTCCCAGTTTCCCCAGTGTACCTAATGTCCCAATGTCCTAATGTGTTGATGTCCTAATATCCTAATGACCCAAGACCCTAATGTCCACATGTCCTTTCCTTATATTCCAGTACCCCAATGTTCGAATATCCCGATGTCCCAATGTCACAACATGCCGATGTCTCAGTGGCCCAATGCCCGTATGTACCAGTGGTCCAATGTCCCAATGATCGATTGTCCTATTGTCCCAAAGCCATAATGTCCCAATATCCCAGTGCCCCCGTGTCCCAGTCACCTAGTGTCCCAATATCCTAATGTTCCAATATCCCAATGTTACAATGTCCTAATATCCCAAAGTCCCAATGTCCCAATATCCCGATGTTCCAACATCGCAGTTTCCCCAGTGTGCGTAATGTTCCAATATCTGAAAGTCACAATGTCCTAATATCCCAGTGCGCCAATGTCCCAATATCATGAAGTCCCGATGTCACAACATCCCGATGTTTCAGGGGCCCAATGTTCATATGTACTAGTTTCCCAATGTCCGATTGTCCCAAAGTCATAATAATGTCCCATTATACCAGTGCCCCAATGTCCCAGTCTACCAGTGTCCTAATGTCCCAATATACCAGAGTTCCAATATCCCATTGTCCCAATATCCCGATGTCCCAATGCCCCAATATCCCGATGTCCCCACGTCCAAGTTTCCCCAGTGTGCCTAATGCCCCAATGTCTTAATGTTCTAATGTTTCAAAACCCTAATGTCCCAATTTCCTAATATCCCACTGCCCCAAGATCCTAATATCCCAATGTCCCAGTGTCCCAATGTCGCAATGTATTTTAAAAATTGTCAATGCGATGAGCCGAAAGACGCAATTGTTGGAAATCTTTTGTTAACTTTACCTATTAATTTACCGTTATTCCATCCACATATATAAATGGAAGACATTTATTCTTTAGAACACTGTTTCCCAACAGGTGGTCCGCGGACCGAAGGTGGTCCGTGAGAGACCCGAAAGTGGTCCGCGAGGTACTATGGGGACTACTTCTGAAAAAGGAGTTTTAATCGTGATTAATTGAAATAACAGGCATGAGCTTTGAAAAATTTTATAGTATAAATAAAGAACTGAATACTTTCGCTATTAGGTATGTCGTTGATCTGAAAATGCTATGTGCAGACCTTAAGATAAGCTGCAAAAAGCTCGGTGGTCTCAGTCTACATTGTACGGGTGATTTTCGGGAAGCAGTGGATTTTTCCTCGCATAATGTGACACTATTGTCTGTACCTAATTGTTTGTACTTCTTAAGTTAATTGGCACAGTGACAGTACAGTGTCCAAATTTTACCACATTATCATTTGAAGACAAACCATGTTAGAGTAATCAACCACTTCAATCCTCCTAAATCCGGTAAAACCACATCCAATGAATTATTATCGGACAAAGTTAGTCGCCATTAACTCCGAAAGTTAGGTGTGTCTGTCCTGTTCTGTAGAACCTAAAGAGCTGCCGATGTTACTGCCTGTGCCTATGCTTTAATTTCGGTAGTTACTACGGTAAACTCTTCACCCATATTTGTCGAAGGTATAAGAGTGCCCATAAAAAATGGAGAAAAGTCGGTATACTAAGTTACTCGATGAAATGTTACATTGCAGGTTTTCAGTTTTTCTAAAGCCGGGCCAATGTTCGCCGTACCACACAAAAGAAAAACAGAGGAATCGAATTTTATCGTTATTCGGGGGGTTCAGTGAATTCAACCCGCTGACGGTTCGTTGATCTTTTGAGTGTGGTTCGGCTGAGCTGTTCCGCGTGGTTCGGACGAACTTTTTTGTGTATCTTTCGACAAAGCATATGTAGAGTCTGCTTAAAATTATTTCAATACGAGACGGTTACAGAGGAGGAACGCGGTGTTTTCTTCTGATGTTTCGAGCCATTTCGAGCCAAGTCGAAAACCTTGTGATAAAATCGCGAAATTCCCTTTATTAAAAAATATGGTGGTCCGTAGTGACTCATGTTCAAGCAAAGTGGTCCGCAGTCAGTTGCGAACCACTGCTTTAGAAGGACCACCAGAGGTTCATTCATTCCAAATTTGATAAAAATCCCATCACGGAGAGAGACAGTAGGAGCAAGTCTTTCTGCAACTGTAGACTCCAGTCTGAAATTGGGTTACTCACTTAAGTCTGTCAAAGTGCAAATTTCACCGTTTATTGCATATATCTTATCCGTTATTGTACCGATCGAAGATTTTTTTGAAAAGGCACTAGAACAGGATATGTGGAATATTTTAGTAAAAAAAAAATTTTGGGGGATGTTGTCTGGGTCAATGAAAAAAACAAGTTGTGTCCAAATCATAGACTTGATCGCTTTTGTTTTTTTTTTTTCCTTTGGCGGGCGATACGCTCTCGCGTCTCTTGACTTACCGTCAGTCCATATGCTCCTCCAGAATGTCACACCATTTTGTCAGTGCAGCTTGTAAGGTAACGATGTTTAGGCTACTGAGGACTATATCATCGACAAAAACAAGAGATATTTCTAGGCCGTCGGATATACGTGTTAATAAGTAGCACATGATGATGTTGAATAGCAACGGACTTAATACACTGCCCTGGTGTACTCCGACATTCACCGGCTGTGCATTTAACCTTAGTCGTAGCTCCATCATACATGTCCCGTATCATCGTGACCTATGCCTCAGGGACATTAAGCGCTCTCAAGGCCAACCATATCAGATCACAAGGTACTATATCGAATGCCTTTTCCAAATCGATGAATACAAAGTGCAAGTCCTTTCGTGCTGCTCTATAATTTTCCATCGCAATACGAATGCACTGAATCGCTTCGACTGTAGATCGACCTTCAACAAAGCCGCATTGATTGTCATTCAACCGCACAATCTTTCTCAATCAGGCATCGGTTGCCCACCTTTGATTTTGTTGAAGAGAACTGTGAGCCAACTAACACGACATTTTCCATTTTCAACCAAAATTGCGTGGGGATTTGGTCCGGTCCGACTGCCTTTCCGCGTTTCATCTGATGCATTGCGTCCATCACCTCTTCCTCTGAGATATCTTCAATATTTGTGGTATTCGGCTCAACATCTTGAAAAGTTGCTCGAGGAAATTCTTCATTTAGAAGTTCGTAAAAATACTCCCGCATCTTGCTACTGCCGTATCGTCAATCAGCAACATCCCTTGCGAGTCCTCCACGTACTTTGGCGCCTGTATTTCCCGAGCGTTCCTTCTCCTTTGGGCTGCGACCCTAAATATCCTGGCGTCGTGCTTAGGTCTCTCGCGCAAAGACGGTCTTTCCGTCGCAGTCTGAGTTTCTAATTCTTAGTAGAATTTCTCAGATGTGAGTCAAGCAGTGAAACCGAACGGTTTCAACTTCGCGAAAATGATATGCAATGCCGGAAGAACGTAAAGCGCTTGCTTGGTAGCTGAAGCACTTCGTCTTTGCTTCAGCTACCAAGCAAGCGCTTTACGTTATTCCGGCATTGCATATAATTTTCGCGAAGTTGAACCCGTTCGGCTTCACTGCTTGACTCACATTTCGTCCATGCCTTAAATGCGTTCGATTTGGCTTGCACTGCTTGCTTAGTTTCGGCGTTCCACCACCATGTTTCTTTCTTCGAGTGGAGTGGACCTTTCGAAACTCCAACTGGCTTGGGAGTTTTTCTATTTCTTGCTCCTCCTACTTTCAAAATAAATTCTGACAGGAACAAAGGATGTTGGCTAACGACAGATTCACCCAAGATCACCTTGCAGTCTTTTACCCACCTTCTCATAAAATCGAAGCAGAGGTGGTAATCGATCTGCATTTCGTGTTTCCTATCTCCGTGTCCACTACTGTAGGTGATCAGGTGTCTCTCGTTTTTCACAAACTATGTGATTAGGATGACCAAACCGTGCCATCTGCACATAGAATAGCTTCACCTTCGTCATTTCTGACCGTTGAAGGGCTACCCTTTCCACCATGGCAATCCTCGTAATAATAATTTGATTCACCCACATGCCCATTTAGATCGCCTCCCAAGAACACCAATTCGGTATCTGGAATGGTCTGAATCAGGGTGTCAACGTCGTTTCAGAAGGCCTCTTTTTCTTCTGGTGGCAGTCCCACTTGGGGAGCGTAGGCACTTATTACGTTCCACACCTTTCCGCAGATAACCAATTTGAAGCTGATCAAGCGATCACTTCTCTTCACGACACTTATTATGCTGCCAAGTAAAGACGACGCCAGAATAATGCCAACTCCGTTTCTTTGATGTGTGATTCCATAGTAGTCTCCTACACGCACATAATGTCTATCCTCCTCCGCTTCATGATATCCGCAATCTCCTCACTCACTCGACCGTATTGAACCTACATTCCAGCTTGCAATCCTCAGCTTCTCCACAGTGTAGTTGGACTGCCTTATATTGCTCACCCCCGGAAATCGTCGAGCTCTGGCGCCCCAGGATCACTCAACCGCATAGCAGAAGTAGTGCC
Organism: Microchrysa polita; assembly: GCA_949715475.1. Lineage (NCBI taxonomy): Eukaryota > Metazoa > Arthropoda > Insecta > Diptera > Stratiomyidae > Microchrysa > Microchrysa polita. The sequence goes on along the minus strand of OX454415.1, from coordinate 42,753,227 downwards.
CGGCGGGGTAGTGCTGTATTTGAGTGAATTTCCATAAGGCCTTCCATTCTTTTACACCTTTTGGAGAAAGGTTGTGTGTTTTGGCACTAGTGTGTGGAAAGAAGTAAATTTATGGACTTTCCTTGTACGTCCGCCGGCAATCTCCAGACACGGCAACCCATTCACACACACACACACTAATCTATGGGAGATCTATGATGTTAAAAAGTGCCTCAGGCTTCAGATGTAATGGTTGTCTGCTACCTTCGTATACTAGGTCCAAGCACCCTCTTGACCATGCATCCCTCGGCACATGCTGATCTACCTTGGATTAGGGATTTTTTGTCACTGTAAGAGTTCTCATCTCTCCTGTCCCTTTTTTTATCGCCTTCTACGAGACATGCCGGGGAAAGCAGCGGCATCATTCGTGACCCATGCCATACAGGGCAGGGAGGAAAGCTCTCCATCCGTGGGTATTCCATTAATTTGTACAATGGCGATGGTGATTAGGGACTCTTGACTGCGAAAGACTGCTGCGACTTGGGACACTTGAGATCTCTGGGCACTAGCTGTCCGCGGAAGTGACGCAATATCTGCTGTAGATTTTTCAGGATGCTTATGGGTGGCTGTAATCTGAAGATTGTTGGTTGGCTCTCCAGGCTCCGCAGGCCTTCCCACTGATTCGATGATTGTCTATATGCTACCTCTGGCATACAAATAGCCAGTTTGAATGGCGTTGTAGGAGTCCATTGTGAAATACGGATGCTCCGGCTGAGCTCCAAAAGTTGTCTGGATGTCGTTGTCAACATTATCGAAGCAGTCCTACAGCTTGTCCGGAATCTCCCCCTTTTGGTTTTCAGGTACGCCCAATTCTTCCGGTCGGGTGATTCCTGCTTGTAGCTGTTCACTTCCCGTTAAAGCTTCTTGCCAGTCTCCAGCTTTTTCGCGTATAGATCCTCCATATAGTTAACTAGGGATATTAGGGTACAGCGCACAATCGTAGAGAAGCCTAAATCCAAGTCCACAAGACAATTTACTAACCACTCGGCACGAAACGATGTATCCGCTGGAATACTGATGTGTGATCCTTAGCGCAGAATCACGTCGGGATCACCAATGTTGAGGGATGAGCTCTTCCGTGGTAATGAATGTAATTTTGTGAGAACTTCCAATGAAGACTAAATTTATTTATCAAATTTTCTAACGGAAAACAGAACAGAAAGGACTCTTTTTTTCTGTATGATATTTTACCGTCAAATATTTTGTTTGTTGAGGGTTTCTATTCATAATTTCCAAAATGATCGACAATGGAAAAACAACCAACCATCCTGGACCCCTCCTATGGCTACGTCACTGGAGTCAGGTTGTTTTTGAAATATATCTTGTAAAAAAAATTAAATTTTCCTAGTTATATACGCCCGCTAACGTTTCGCCTACCATGTGTATGCGACTTCTTTACTACTTCTAATCTTACCCAGTGGCGGAGGACGGCCCTAATAGTGCAGGTGCCATATTATCCCGGTCAAACTGTATACTATAACGTATATGTGACCGGGAAAGTTAAAAGGGGGCTATCTGGTAAAAACAAACAAGCGAGTAAACGGCCGATAAAGAAATCAAGTCGGTGCATAGTGTTTAAATGATTTGTCGTGATCTGATTTTTATGAAACTTGGTACCTATATACTTTCGATGATCCTGATTCGGATACTGTTACCGAAAATGTAATTAGCGGGCAATATAACAGTAAATCCAAATGCAAATTAATTTTTCGACAAGTTCGAGCATATTTTCAGCACTTTCTTTGCTATATTGTATGATTGTTAACATACATGATCCTTTGGTGGCTACAAAAATGATTCAGAGATTGCATTGCCGACCAGTAACTGGAATAACAATAAATCATCAATCAATCATGTAAAGATAATGATGCAATTCCTTTCAATTGTTTGCTTTGATTCTCTTTGTGTGCTGATTTTAATAAAACACAAGTAGTCATTTATCAGCAGGACACTTCATATCTAAAAGTGCATACTAATTCCAGGGAATACCCGTAAGGACAAAAGGTCCTTTTTTGCTAAAGAAGTCCAATATGAGCAATATGGATATGAAAATACAACACTTGGTGAGACAAGCGCCCCGAAATACTGTTTGTACATTTTTTAAATCTTCGGAAAGGATCTTCTCTCCTGAAAAGGACATTTTTGGAAAATTGGTCGTGGATAGGCAAGATGGGTTTCAAACGATAGGGACAGATTAGAAGAAGTCATTGAAATGGTTTTGAATAATTTTTTTTGTTGTATTTGGGTACACCAGAATATTGCGATATTCTAGTTCGAATCAAGAATATTTTATTCGCATTATGTACCCTTTGTTTTAGATTGCGATTTCCATGATATTTACCACAATAGTCTACTACCGGTACAGCAAATATTGTCGGCTATATCTGATTTTACAGCCGACTGATATAGTCAGGATCTTCCTTTCCCCACTGTGAAAAGAACTTTATCGCAAGGGTATTTTACACTCAGAAAAATATCCATGAATTATATTTTACTAAATAAAAGTATACAATCACAATTCTGTCTGATTGTGACTCGAGGCAATGGCCTTTTTAAGACAATGATGAAAGTGTTTTTGGTACTGTGAATTGAATACCTAGATATTTAATTATAGTCGTTTCTATCTTGGATAGACAGGATGATTGGCCAAGTAAAACACAAACGGATCAAAATTGTCCCCTTCAGTAACAGCTCACTACTGTGTCATCAGTCCCCAACGCGATATTCTGAATTATAGCTTGCATTTGATATTATGCGCCGTGCAAGATTTAATTTAAAAGAAAATATCCCAGGAAATTTTAAAATGATTGACATTAATGATTAGAAACCAGATAAACTGAAAAACAAAATTACATACGGGAAATTTTAGGGAAATTGTTTGCGGAGGCATCTGGGAGATGGCATTGGCAGATGATCCATGTCATAGCTTGGATCAATTTTACAGATTGTCGTTTTGTATGGGAATTCCAGTAAATATGGAAATGCTCCACAAAATCGAAAAGCACTTATGACAATAAGCGCGTTTTTTTTACCATCGTGATTAACGCGTGATTTAAAAGAAAAAAAAATCGCGGGTAGTCTTCATCTTGAAAAACCATCTACAATCTGCCTTTTCATCAGTTTTTGGGGTGAAACTTCTTTGCAGTCCATTTGAATACAAAACGTGCCAGGACAATTTTGTAGAGGACAAAATTTCCTACAAACTTCATCCAAAAAGTTGTACTCTACAATAAAAACTGACAGAGTTATAGCACCAAGAAAATGCGGGAAATTCCAAAAATCATACCAATTTTGCAGTTTTTTGCATTTATGTACATATCAATAGCTCATTACCGCTGCATTGACCATAAATGGTGTTTGTAAGATGCACAGGAAGAGAGTAAATCTAAAGAGAGTATAATGACTTCTATCGGCTTGACAGGGTCTTCACATGTTTAGGCTCGCCTCCCTACTCTTCCTATACTACGAAATTTTTGTCAAATGGGGCAGTTGCAAATTGAATTATTTGCGTAGTTATGGCTTTGGAAAGAAACACGGGAACACGATAATTTTTCATTTAAGCCCGGTTTATTTCGTCGAGGTTTCTTGAAATAGGAAACAAACACCGGATATGTAATGTACTCGACGTCCATGGGCGTAGCCAGAGGGGGGCAGGGAGGGGCGGTCGCCCCCCCTGGTCGATGAAGATGGTAAAAAAATCCTTATCGATGTAGTAAAAAAATGGCTGCACTACACAACATATTCAAAAATTTTAACAAAAATTTGTTTTGACCTTTTTTGTTGCTTTGATAAAGACACATTAATTCGAGGTTTTGTGAAATTTGTTAAAAAAATGTTTCTTAAAAGAACCAAAATGGGGGTTGGGTTTGTATGCCCGCACTATGACCCTATGGTCCGTTTTGACTCATTCGTACATATATTTTGTGTCAACAATAGAAACACATTTGTGTGAAATTTGCTTGAAATTGGTGCACAAATAAAAAGTTTTTCTTAGATGAACCCAATTTGGGGAGTTGGCTTTGAATGGCAGCCCCATGACCCCATTGTTCGATTTTACCGATTCAAAAATAAAAACTGCCTGCATTAAAAAGAAGCATGCATTTGTGCAACATTTCAGCTTCCCAGCCTTTGAATTGGCCGAGGAAAACGCGTCGCAACAGACAGACTGACATGTCCCAATCGACTCCCCAAGTAAACTTTCACTCTATGAGCGAAGGGTATAAAAAAGAAATAACATGCGTGGCAGTCCACCAGTAAACTAGGGCAGCAGATGTGTGAGTACATCCAATTTCCAATATCTAAACTGCTGTTTTGTTGAGGTGTTGAGATCAACAGCACGCCCAGCAATGTTATTTATCCCCATAAGTGGATACTTGTTTACAATCTGAGCGACATCATACACGGAAAAAAATAATTTGCTTAAAACAAGAAAAAATACAATAAAAAAAGCCAAGGAATCATTTTTCCTGATTTAAGATGTATTTTCTTGTTCCACGAAAAGTTTTTCTGATTTAAGATGTATTTTCTTTTTCCAAGAGAAGTTTTTGCTTAAAATAATGCTTGTTTATTTATTTTAAGCAAAGACTTTTCTTGGAACAAGAAAATACATCTTAAATCAGGAAAAATTCTTCCTTGTATTTTTTTTATGATTTTTTTTTTCTTGTAGTCCGTCACGTAGGTCGTGAGTTCGAAAAACACCATAAAATGAATTCGTTCATGGTGAGTCTGGAATCCATGACCCTGTGCACCAATCCAATCCTGGGTTGTGCTACTCTAAAATTTGCTGACAATATTTCGGCGACCGGAAATTTCAACTACTAAGAAAATCATGATGTTGAAAAAATTTTGGACTTGCCCCCCACTGACCGAAATCCTGGCTACACCCATGTCGACGTCCCCTTTCATATGATGCCCCGCATGCCGACCTCCGGTTAAGGAATAAATAAAGTCCTTTTATGTCCTTTTTAGAACCTTTCTGATCAAAATGTTGATTTGTTTTGATAAAAACTGAGCTAACTACCGTGTAGAGTAGAAAAAATACTTTCGAATGCAATTCATAACTCAATTTCGTATAAAAATGGAAGAAGCGAGTTTTGCCGCGCACCGCCTCAAATACAAACATGGTCATTATGAGAGACTCTGACATTAATCTTTTATACGCGCAAGAATGAAATATATTAACGGATTAGAATGCACTCAACGTCTCCTTTGATATGATATCGCACATGCCCGTTCCGCATTAACGACATTTCTGTGTCCTTTTTGGTCCTTTTTAAAATCAAAATTAATTGTTGACCTAGCTTGATATCTAGCACCCAAAATATTATAAAACAAAAAAATTACATTTGATTATTTTTTCTATTGAACATTAAAAAAGAATTCCACTATTTAAAATTCTGTATAAAAGTCTACTTTATATAATTTGATAATAAATTATAACCGTAAAATATCATTACTTACATTATATACAATAATGCCTACATCTCATACAATTTAGAAACTTATAAATCTTAAATTTCCTAAAAATGTTGTATTCGATACTACATTTTTTGTTTTCATGCCGCTCCCTACCTCAACTCATGCAGACTTATATGATTTGTGGTATTGATTTTTACTTCCAACTTAGTGAATGGGACGTGTTGAAAATTTGGGTAAATTTGCTTTAGCGGTTGAAAAGATATTCAGAAATACACAAAATTTCAATTTCACATTGGATTTTGATGATTTGATGGCGAACTTCAAGATCGATTTTCGGACCCATTTTTTGAATTTTGGCAACTGCGGTTTTCACCATCGGGAAGAGCACATTTTTTTCTGTGGAAATCACTAAAAAAGTGAAAATCGAAATTTTTACACGATAGCCCCTTTTTAACTTTCCCGGTCACATATGTATAAAAATTACCCGACCTGAGGCGCCCGCGGCCGACTTCAAAATGAAGGGCGCCTCCAGTTCGCCACTTCAACTCATTATTCACTCCTCGAATAGGCGGTTTAATATAGGGGCAAGTTGACAGTAAAAGCACCTGTTGTAGATTTTCTTCGCCTCTGCCCGTTTGTTTCCTAAATAATCTACTCGCAGAAATGTGTTTTTTAATTCTAGATGAATTCCTTTTCCGCTCACAGTGGAATAAGAACCCACTACTCTATGCTTCGAAGGCGAGCACATATTTCATAGTGGAAATAAATTAATAAATTCTTGCGAAATTCATCGCCTGGAAATCAGACAAAAACCCTCTCGCAAAATGTGGGTATTGTTGAAAACTTGAAACATTGTTAGTATCCAACATTAGAGCTAGAAGTATGTACATATGTATACATACATACATATTTAGCAAAGTTAAACGTATCAACTACCACCGTTACATATCATTCCCTCCCTTACCGAGTATTTTGTACTGTACACGACTAATCGCTCGAGTGGCGGATTAAGAAGAGAATAAAGTCAATTTTGTGTCACTGTTTGCTGTCATATCACTTTTGAAACTATTTAAAGCCCATCCTATCCCCCGCATACACATACACATACAAGAAACATTCCCTTTCCTGTTAATCCTTCCGACAACTTTGCGCAAAAGATTGTTAATTAAAATTTAATAAGTTGAAAAAGTTTTTGAGTGTATGGCAAGCGCGTTCCCTTACTCTTACTCTTTCTCTCGCGCCATTTCTTCTCTCTATTCACTCCAGGAACAGGATACGATGTTGTCGTAGCGAATTAGATTCCGGCGAAAATTTGGTATAACCATGAAGTTGAGAGGTAATCTGGTGGATTAAATATTTTTTATTTTTGTGCAGTCGTTTTATTATTAATGAAAATGCATAGGCTATGCTTAAGTGTTTTTAGAGCAAAAAGTTCAGGTTCTTTGTCGCTGTGGTATTTAACAAATTTTTGGCAAGTTAAATTTCGTACGAGATATGTAGGATATCCTCCCATCCAGTAATCTGTAGTATGTATAGCTATGAAAGAAAACAGCACGCCAGCCGAAGCTAGAAACTTTTTGCGTATAACAAATTCTCCTGTAGAGCTTTTCATCATTTCGAAAGTTCCTACAAAAACCCTTGATTTAGGTATTTAGAATTCGTAGAACGACAGGAAAAACTTGATCATCATCTACTGGCGTTTCCATTCAAGAAGAAAGATACCTCTTCCAACGTCCACTAAATTGTAAATAAAATATGGCATCCTTCACATATTTCTTCCTGAATTCAATTGAAAATGTCCAACCCCATGTCCATTTTCGACTATCAAGACAAGCATCTTTGTTCAAGCCTATTACTCACACGTACTATATAAATGTGGAGAAGGGCCGGACATATCTTTGAAAATTTAATGTTATGGCCAAGAAAAATAAACAACTTTTGTCCATTTTCAAGTATAAAAGGAAGCTATGTCGAGTGTCGACGACCGATGGCCGGTCGGGCACGACACCAAACAGATGGGTCAATACCGCGTTCAAGACAAACGTCTTTGTGTTCCTACGAGTAGAAGCAATTCATAGCATTGATAAGAAGACGATGACCATTCATCACAATTGGGACAATAAATATTTACCTATTTCTATTTCGATCTCGGAACCAACGAATCGTCTTCTTCGTCCTTCGTCCTACATCCTCTGCTACGGATTCTGATATCAACCAAAAGTTTGACTTGTAACCCCCGAAAACTTTATCACGACCCCGGAGAAAAAGTATCTTTCACGTGTACGTGACAACTTGTCTCGTTGAAGATTTCGATGCCGAACGACCATGATCTTTCGTTTCTGTGATCCCATACCCAGAAGAACCTAGCTCCTATTGTTACATGTTCGTTGTGTGTTGTGTTGTTCGACTGAATTTCGGAGGTGGTGGTACTGTGGTAGATGAAACATGGGGAGCATGATGCCTAGGTCAACGAAGAAAATAGTAAGAAAGTTGACAATTAATTAAGGGAAAATGCACAAGTCCGACTTGTTGTCCCGTCTAAGTTTTTGTGATTCGAATTAAAAGAACAATGCTAGTATGCTCAGCTCGTGCTGTGTTTCAGGAGGGTTAGTAGTAGCGGTATAGCTCCAACAATTTTCGAGGAATAACGAACACAACCGTTGTATCTCGGAGGGAGCAAAAATACATACTAGATGTGTAAATGTTGGAATTGTTGGAATTGTTGAAATTAGCGGAGAGAGAAGTTGTTGTTGTCGTCGTTGTCGATGCGGAAGTAAAAGTTCAAAAGTTTATTGTTGACCGATACTCATGGTTTTTACTATTTTCAAAGAAACTTGTCGGTTTCTCGGTACGTCTTGATATTGACATGTAACTAATTGTTGGGACGACGACACGAACGGGGTTTTAAAAGAGAAGTCGGAACGGGAGAGAGAAAAATGTGAATTGTTGGGTACATAGGATTTTGCAGGGTAAGATGATCGCGGGTTTTAGGGGATGTAAGGGATGTCATTGCTACGTATATAATGAGAAAATAAGGCGTGTATCATTCTCAGTAAGGTTGGGTTATTTTTACTTATTTAACTCGGTGACATGGAAGAACGATATTTCGCTAAGTTGACAGTAATAAGAAAATACATTTTTTTTTTGCTGAAAAGTTGCAAAAAAACGACGAGGCAGACTCAGGGTTGAATTATTCGTATATGGTGCCTTTGGGCAGAACCCGAATTGGCGCACTTATTCAGTGGTAAGGGCTAAGCATCAGCTTAACAATATATCCTATACCATCTTAAGGGTATAGGGCAAAGCCATCTATATTTCCAAGCCCGGAACCAGAACCCGCTCATATACTTTTGCGGCAGATCATAGGCTCGATTAGTTGGAAAATTTACATTGCGGTAAAGGCAAATCGGGTTGGGTCGCGGCAAACTTTACACGAAAAGTATTGGTTCCCGGTCGATTTTCGTCGCGAAAAGTGCAATGTGTCGTGAATTGAAGTGTCTACAATGCAGTGAAAGAAAAAAATCCCGATAAAAAGTAAGTTTTCCACGTGTTTTTGCGGTTTTTATCAGAGCAGACACGGTTTTTAGGGTTTTTTAGAATTTTTTTTTGTTTTCAAAAAACCCTTATGAAATCGATTTTGTCTGTCCGTCCGTCTGTCCGTCTGTTCACTAAATAACTCGCGAACGGCTCAACCGATTGTCATGAAATTTGGTAAGAATGTGTAGAATGGTTACATTCTTTGGCACATATACCTTAGAAGTTGGTAGGAAGAAGAAAACAGGGTGTCCCGAACGTTTGAAAAAAGTCGACTTTCTTAGTTTTTATCGGAGATTGACGTATGGGTATTTAAATCAAAGAACTGAACAAGTACATCCAGGGCCGTCCCGAGGATTCGCGGGGCCCGTGGCGAAATCACGATGCGGGGCCCCTTTTTTTCAAAATACATAAGTACATAATATGTTTTCGAAACCATAACTTTATATGTATTAAAATGAAAATCAAATCAAATTTTGTCGAAATTCAGTACATAATTATACGTATGTAATTCATTCCTGATTTTCTTTTTAAAAACCATAAGTATTTGGATCAAAATTTAAATAAAAAAAAATTCTGAAAAATCGTGTGTTTTAGCCTATTTTTCGTTTTTATCATTCAAAATTCAAAAGAACCCTGCATTTCGATTAGTTTGAGGAAGTTGCCATTCTTTTTTTCGTAAATTGTGGACCACGAAAGGCGGAACTCGTTTCCGCCAAATATTGAACCACCACCGCAACGATTCGAGCAAGAACATTTTTCCAATGTTCTCGTTCTGTATTTATGTGGTCCTCGATACTTTTATTTTTAGTGGTGTTTTTAATTAGCCGTGTTTTCAATTCGACGAATTCTGTGTAATGTTTTTTATGGTCAGTGGAACTTTCATGTGCTCTAAGTTTCTCTTGTGCATTCTTCCATTTACGAAAACCATTATCGCTCAAATTTGACCCTACGTTGAATAATTTACATGTGAAACAATACGCCGGATCTTTATAAATCGAGTAAACTAGCCAACTTCTTGTACCTTTTCACCATTTACAATGGTAAATTCATAAAAACTTTTTGAAAAATGTCGGCCATCTGCATTTTTTAGAAAATCATGTCCCATGAGAATCGGCGGTGGCCCTTTCTCTATCAGGAAATTTCTCGAAACAGGAAACAAACACCGGATATGTAATGTACTCGGCGTTCCCTTTCATATGATACCCCGCATGCCCACCTCCGGTCAAGGATTAAAGAGTATTCTTTTTTGTCCTTTTTGAGACCGTTCCGATCAACATTTTTTTTAGCAAAATGAGTTTTAGATTCCTGGGAGCCCACTGATTCAAAAACAACAAATATTAGCCTTACTCAATTTTTTTTCTATTTGGAGGCCTGAATTGGGATATTTTGACTGGACTAGGGAAAGAAATACACAAACGGTAATAACAAGTTCCGAACGCAAACGCAGTCTGGAGTTGAACTACTCGTATAAAGTGGGCCGAGAAAGCTTATCCAATAAAAACAAGGCAACGCAGTAGAGAGAAGAAAAGCATTCCAAATCCTTTCATCTTGCCAATTACAGTAACGTTTATGACTTTTGTAATAATTTGCTGATTCCAACACAAAGCTTTCATTTGCTGTAAATAAGAAATGAACACGCTGTAAATTTGTACATACGATTGTATGTATGTAAGATTATTTCTCTAATGGTTTTGATCGATAAATGTTTCTATATATGTAAGAGCAAATTGTTAAACACATCAGATCAGGCGCGGGGCCTATGCAATCGCGGGGCCGGGGGCGACCGCCCGACTCGCCCTCCCCTAGGGACGGCCCTGAGTACATCTCACATCAGTTAAAATTTTTCAGTTTCGAGTAACGGTAAAAAAGTGATTGGCGTTCAAAGTTAAACTTCCTTTTCGACCTCCGTTTTTCTAAACCGTTATAGGGATCGATATGAAACTTTGCACAAAGATTGGTCAGTATAGCTTTATATACGTTAAATATTAAGACTGTTGACTTTTGCTAAGGAAAAGTAAATAACCGTAAATTTGTAAAATTTGAATTTGATCTTGTGTAGCCCCTTTTAGGTTTCCAAATATGAAAATTCTGCTAAGGGTTTTTAGAAAATTACATGGGGAACATGTCTACGAATTTTCATTCGAATGGCTGTATCCAAACCTGAAATATAGCCAAAAAAGTATTTAGTAAGGGCCTTTCACAATGCAAAGGAAGCCTCTTAAGCACTTCTTCAACGCATATCTTTTAACTTAATGAAACAATGAACATGAAATTTGGTGGATGTGCATAGAATGGTAATAGTGTTTGCCACAAATATTTTTGAAGTTTGTAGGACCAAGTTAACAGGGTGTCCCTGAATAGCTGCAAAAGTATACTTGTTCAATACTCATAGGAAAGCTTGCATGGTCTCTTATGTCAGGGGACACAATGAAATCATTTCATAGAAGTTGCTTTTCCTTGATTAAAAAAAGAGTAACAGTAGTTTTACAGCCAATAATTCAGTTCATTAATAAAGCCAAGCCGGCCTTACGTTTGCCTGAGTTTCTTTTTGCTCAAAGGCGATCAGAAATCTTAAATCGAAAAATGCCTGTAGATTTGCCTTGGAGTACCTACTTTTTTACAAACTGGGTAAATGATAAATCTATTTTTGGATTGGTCTAATTAAAGGTGGAACAGAATGAAAGGCGCTAGCCTTTCATTCTCGATCGCGTTTATTTAGACCAATCCAAAAACAGATTTACAGGAAGCATTCCATTAATGCTGTGCACAATTCTTATCTATTGCTTATAAAATATATGTACAAAAAATATTCACATGCATCAAAATTCTAAAAAACCCTCATATTGCGGGCGCAGCCCTCTGTACGCCGGTATTTTTTTACATGCGCTGTGCTTGTGTTAGTGCATCGTGCAACGTATATACGGCATATTCATAGGCTCGCTTTGTGTGCATGTATTGCTGCTTCCCGGCTTTCTTATATAGGTGGCTTTGGTATAGTATAGGGTATAAAAAAAAAACCGTAGCAAAACGAACGGTGTATATGAAATGAATATTTCTGTTTTTTGCTTCCCATTAAATTTGAGTTGAAGTTCTGTTCAATACTCAATGTCCAACTTTCAATTTTCGGGCGGGTTTGATTTTTACGGAGTACAAAGTTCAAATTTCTGATTAACCCTTAAAACGAATTATTTATTTTTATGCGAGGCCCATATGACGTGGGACTCAATAGAGTTTTAATCTGTTATTTACCCCTAGTTTGTTCAGCGCATTCAGGCAACATTGAACAAGTCTTGACGTGACAGTGAACTTAGTGAGTGACTTAATAGCCGCTTGGCTGTCTGGGAAGATCGCTATTCGTTTATTTACATGGTCCTTTCTTCTTCCTTGCCTCGTTCTTTATACCGCTTCATGGTTTCGCGTTACTCGACCTGCGGTGTAGGCACATCGCCCGTTTTGGCGATAATATCTCAGCATATTTCTACAGGCAGCTCTATCTTGGATCGTGTCATCGGCGAGACCAATGCGTTGCTGTTGCTTTTTCGTTTGACACATCCAGGTGTTCTTCGGTCTGCCTCTGGCCTTGGGTCTATCAAGTGGAACTTCCATTGATATCGCTCTCTTTGCGGGGTTCTCAGGCGGACGCCTTTGAACATGGCAATACCAATCCATTCGTCGGTCTTCGAGCTTTTCGGTGATTGGTTGGTCTATGGACAAGCTGCCTCGGATGTAGCTACTCTTGATGTGGTCCCTTTTGGTTACACCAACTGACATGCGTAACATTTTCATTTCAGTCGCTGTCATTTCTTTCGCGTAACCTTCATACATGGTCCAGCATTCTGATCCATACATGAGTGCGGGACGTACAACCGTTTTGTACAACTTGCCCTTTAGCTTCAGTGGCATTTTCTTATCGCAGAAAACTCCAGAGTTTTCTCGCCACCTCATCCACCCAACCTTTGTGCGATGTTTGATGTCATCATCGCATGTAGCTCCGCTGTTCACCATCGAGCCAAGGTACTTGAACTTGGTACAAGACTTATAAGCTACATGGGCCTACAACTTAATAATGAGACATTTTTTGGAATTTTGGGCATTTATTCATAGATTTATTCATATAACTAAATTATTCAAAATATTGGCCATCAGCAGCGATAACTTTCTCCCATCTTTCGGGAAGTCTACGAATTCCGTCCTTGGGTTTTCTAGGCTATCCATGAATCGAGCCAGTTCTTAGTACCCTCAAATGAAGTGAAGTGCTGATCAGCCAACGCATGAGTCATCGAAGCGAACAAATAGTAATCAGATGGAGCAATGTCGGGGCTATACGGCGGGTGGGGTAGCACTTCCCATTTGGTTGTTTCCAGGTACGTTTTCACGACTCGCGCAACATGAGGGCGAGCATTGTCATGCTGAAGAATTATTTTGTCGTGCCTTTCAGCATATTGTGGCTGTTTTTGACGCAATGCTAGACTCAAACGCATCAATTGCAGTCGATAGCGCTGCCCGTCAATGGTTTCATTTGGTTTTAGCAGCTCATAATACACAACACCGAGCTGGTCCCACCAAATGCAGAGCATAAGCTTGGAACCATGAATATTTGGCTGCGCGGTCGATGTTGATTGGTGCGCGGGTGGTCCCCATGATTTCTTTCGCTTTGGGTTATCATAATGTATCCACTTTTCATCGGTCACAATACGATGCAAAAAACCCTTCCGTCTTTGCCTTTGAAGCAGTTGTTCGCACATGCAAAAGCGCCTCTCAACATCCCTTGGCTTCAACTCGTACGGAACCCAGTGGCCTTGCTTTTGGATCATTCCCAGTGATTTTAACCGCTTCGATTTGGCTTGCTGAGTCACTTCCAACGAAATTGCGAACTCTTTTTGCGTTTGGCACGAATCTTCTTCGAGTAATTTCGTCAATTCTTCGTCTTCAATCTTTTTTGACTGGCCAGGTCGCTCTTCGTCGGTAATGTCGAAATTATCAGTTTTGAACCGATGAAACCACCGAAAAAAACTGTGCACGCGAAAAAGCATCGTCACCGTAAACTTCCACCAGCAATTGATGACTCTGAGCTGCAGTCTTCTTAGCAAAATAATGCCCAAGTGAAACTTCCCGCAAATGTTGTTTTTTTCGTGAATTTTCGAAACTTTCCATGGTCCGGTAAATGCGTTGTCAACAATCAACACGAAATGTTTATACTGACATTGCCAGCTTATGAATAGAAACTTCAAATGGTATGTATGTCAAAGATGGACTACCATTAGTTTATCGGTGTTGCCATCTCTAAAAAAATCTCATTATTAAATTGTAGAGATCGGCGCAGGTTGCTATTGCTGTAGTTAGGTCTCTCTTCTACCGTAGTCTAGAGTAGGCCTAACTAACTACATATTGCTCTGTAAATCCAGAGCATAATGGAGGGTTTCATACCCCAGGTGTTCCCTACGATGCATATGCAAAGGGCTCTGGTGGCTTTTTCAGCTGCGCCGCTTCGATATGCTTTAGCCAGTAAAGTTTACTGTCGAGGATTACCCCGAGATATTTAGAGACTTTATTCCCAATTAGTAGATGGGTGTTGTTCATTATCGGACGTCTGAGTTCAGTCCGATTTCTATTCCTGGAGAAGGGTATGATGATCGTTTTGGATGGCTTCCCGTTTCCATCACACCATTCTTGAACTATTTTTAGTGCTGGCTCCAGTAAATCACTTAGTGTTTCCTAAAATTAACCCTTTTCCACTATAACCACATTGTCGACATATCCCTGTACGGAGAAGCCGTTAGATTTGAGCTTCCACAAAAGTTCGTCAGCAACCGGACACCATAGAAGGGGCAAGGGGCACCCCCTTGTGGGCAGCCTCTAGTATCCTCAGCAAGGAGAGTTAGCTCGTTGATTTGGCACACGACTTTTCTGGAGGAAAGCATGCTGCTAATCCATTCTATAGTCGTATTGCATACCTTCTTATTTCCCAGTGCTCTATAAATTGCATCGAAGGCAGTATTGTCGAATGCCCCTTCAATATCCAAGAAAGCAGCAAACGCGGTATTTATGACCACAAAGGCCCTTTCGATCTCTCATTTTGTGTCCTTTGTGTAGCGGGTTATTAATCAGCGTGGTTTTTCTGATGTGATCATCAATGATTTTTTCCATAGATTTGATCATCAATGTCTGTAAGATTGGGGGTCCTTGGACCGATTTCCCATTTTAGGAATGAATACTAATCTCCCAAGTCTCCATGAGCGCGGAATGTAGCCCAGCGCTAAGCTGCTTCAGAAGATACTCAGGAGGTATGGAGCTAGAAGCTCCAGATCCTTTTGAAGGAGAGCTGGAAAAATCCCGTCGGTGCTGGTGGATTTAAAAGGCTCAAACGAGCCTATATCCCGTTCAATTTTATCTTGAGTAAAGATTAGCCTTGCTATTCTTCAGTCTGAAAAATAAGCTCTGCGCAGACTGTCTTCATTTGAAGGTCCATTATTCCTCGGTACGTGGCATCTCGGAAAGTGGGTGCTAAGCAGAAGCTCGCCATCGTCAAGGCGTCAGTCGTGTGGCGCCCATCAAGATGCTCTATGGTGGTTAGGTGTTCCTCAGTGTCCTTAACTCGATGGAGTCTAGCAGCAGTGTTAGTGCATTTAACATCTTCACAGAATTTGTCCCACGAGTTCAATTAGACAGTCCTGATTTACTTGTTGTATTCATTAAGTTGGAAGCGATACGTGTCCCACTCCTTTTTTGCTCTGTTAAACAGCCTTTTTGCTCTGTTAAACAGCCGTCTTGTAAGCCTCATTAATCTCGATAGCAGTGGTGTCCAGCAGGGTACTCCTGTGTTGTCCTTCGTTTTTCTGAAGGGTTTCCCTCAAAAGAGATGGCCCTGGTGACGTTGGAGACCAAGCTGTCTAGACTTTGCCAGCTGGAGGCAGTCCTGTTGATGGTGGATAACCTCTCTCGTAGAGAGATTTTGTAGTTGTCCCACTCAGTTAGCTGTGGTATGCGCATTTCTCACTTGGTGTGGTCACTGTAAACGGAAACCTGATATATGTATAAAGTTTATGCTGTTTCTAATTAGTATTCATGCTTGAGGTCTCCTCGTGCTCGTTGTCGTTGTAATATGCGTGCCCTCAATCCCGTTTTGTAAGGCTGAGTGCCTCACGCCGTTCCTGAAATATGTAATAATGTCAGCGTCTGACATATTATCCCTTCGTCCTGTTGCGTTTAATCTGTGGAAATAGACTTCCACAGACTCGCCGTTTCGCCGTATTAATTTACCCATGAGCAGATGAGTTGATGCGCTGCTATCGTCGGTCGGAAAGTCTTGGACTAGGCGATCCGCAAAATTCACGAAACGCGTATACGTGACATCGACGCCGTCAGGCCAGACTTTCGCGTTCCCTTTCATGTTCGCCCAGATGGAACACATCAAAATTTGCTCACTCCAGGAATACGTTTCCCAGAGTTGCTTTACCCTGGATATGAATTGCTTCTTCGTTAAACTAGATTCCGAGGATGGATCGAACTTAGGCAGTATAGCGATGACGTCGCGAACCTGTATGAAATTTGATGCATCACTCCGTTGACCCGATGTTTCCTATTGTGTTGCTGTCATATGCCCAGAGTCTCGAGACGTTGTCGTGGGCCCCCAACGTGGAGCGACCATGGCATTCGTTAATGACTCGCTAGGTCCCGTTAATGTCTCGGTGTGCCCGTGATATCGAGCCCTTGTGTGCAAGCAAGTTGCCGTGTGCCCGTTATCCATCGCTGGCTCTCTGTGCCCGCAGTTTTGAGCCGTTTTTGACTTGTCTCGAACACTAGCCGAGTGCTCACAGTGTAGAGCCGTTGCCAGTGTGTGTGAGTTGTCAATACGAAGAACCGTGTGCTCCCAGCGAGCAGTCGTTGTTGCCTGCGTATGTGAATTGTTGGCAGCGAAAACCGTTTTCCCGCAATGGGGAGGCGTTGTTGGCAATCATGTGCTCGCACCGAGGAGCCGTTGTTGAGAGGGTGTTCGGATTGGAAACGCTTGGTCGTCTCGTCGATGCCTCCCTATCGTTGTCCATGCATTACGTTAACTCAGCAACTAATGCGGCAAGTGTTTCGACTATTTGCCTCAACCTGCTGAGGTCCTTCGCTACTTGGCTTCTCCCCGTATAGCTCCCTGAATCGTCGTCGGCGTCGGTTCCCTTGTCGCTTTTGATGTCGATGACATCCATCTGGAGTGATTCTATCCCACTTCTGACTTTGTAATGAAACCTGAAACGTTTGTAAAGGGGAGTTTGCTCTTTGTAATGAGATTTAAAGGGAGTTTGCTCTTTAAAACTTCGGGGAGGGGGGAAGGTGAAAGACTCGCTCTCCAGTTAGTTCTTTATTCGTTTACTTCTGATCAACGACTGCCTTATACAAGGGCTTGTTACATATATAATGTATGTTGGTTTTGTTTGTGTGTATGTGTGACACATATATATGACTGAAGACTTGCTTACCTTGAGCCCTTTTATTTCTCGGCGTACTTGCCAGAGCTCCTGAAAGAGAACTAGTCCCAGGCCCTCCCTGGCGAATCTGACCACTACCGTATCTGAGGCTGTGATGGCGTGATGCAGGTTAGGTTCCAGCACGCCCAGGGATACATTAGTCGTCGGGTTCATCGGTGTCGTCCACGGGCTCGATGTGTCCCTCTTGCTTGGTTGAATCTCCTTCGTCATTTTCCATATGGATTACGCCTTCTGAGAGAGAGGATTGGACATCATCGCCCAGCTGTGTCGCGCTTCCAGGTCTTAGGGTGGAGGGTGACCCTGCTGAACTTGTAGTTGAGGCCATATTCAGCTTTGATAATTGCCCCGAAGGAGTTCGGGTTTATTGAGAGCGTAGCTGAGATGCCTTCGCCCTCGCGTTTTCCGCCAAGCAACCTTCAGTCCTCGATGTGAAGCCCATCGTTCTGGTTCTATTTGAGCTCTTTCTCCGCATTGCACTTCGTGGTGCGCGGGTTGAAAACGTTCACTATCTGATTGCGCGTAATTTCGCTGCTCAGTACTGTCTTGAGCGATGCTCCCGGCCATGGTTCCATTCCACCCGCTAGCATAATGAGCCACTCCAATGTAGCTCCATTCTCGCACTCAAATAGGATGTGGCTCGGCTTTACCTGCTAAGCGGTCTCAGAGAGAATCTCCGCCAGCAGCATGTTATAGATCTTTGCCTTTTTCTCTGACGTGAGCAGTTCAGTCAGTTTAGTGGAGATGATGGCCACACTGGTGTTGTAAGCCACTTTGGCGTAGGGAGCCTTCCCTTTGCCTCTAGTGGGGGCGGAAAAGCGGGTTCTTTTGGCCGTACCTGTCGTCGCCTTGCTCATCGAGGGTAACGCATCTTTCCTCTCGCCTCCTCCTATTTTGCCTACAATCGGGATAGCGCTACATGGGTCTTGGCCCACCCGTTGCCTCTTACTGTCTGTCTGTCGTATGGGGAGGTGAGACCTCGTCCGTGAAGCGTTGTCGCTTTGCTTGAGGTGCAATCTGGGGCGAGTTACAAGTTTACCATCTACGGGTATACCGTCAGGGGAGCACCTAGCCTTTCGCCCTTATCTCCTCGCCCTTCGGGCGGTTTGGACCTTCGACGTTCTTTTTACAAGGTCTTATTGTCAAATGGGGATTTCTTCATCCAGTGAATGCACTCACCTTCAGAAACCCAACCAGCTCGATGACTTGCTTGATAGCCTCCAGCCACCTCGAGGCCAAAACCTTGATGGGCAAGGACCATGGTCTCCTGGGCACACCCATCCCCGAGGTACACTATTCGCTACAGACTCTATAGCAATTGCGATCCTCCTTCGGCCCCCTATTGATTAAGCCTCACGCAGAATTCAGATGTGCACAACCCAGGCTCGTTGGACCTGTGACTACTCGTCTGCTTAAAGCAGACTCATAGCGCTGCTTTTCACATCCGGGTGGCCCCTTCAGTTTACTAGTCAGCAATGCGATTCGGGCCGTGTGTTCATCAATCCACAAACTAGTTACAAATAGGCGCGTAGGCATTTTCCACCAAGGTCGTTCTCCCTAACTAGCCTCTTCGAGGCTCGGGTCATGCGAAGCCGCCAGTTACGAAGCTCACACGATTAACTGTATGGTGATCCTTCCCACCAAGGAAACACCTGTATCGTGCTCGGCCTATATATGACTTCCCTCCCGTAAATTATGGGAGGAGGTCAGTCATGCCAAGAGCTACCCGTAGATAACTAGGGAGCTCGGAAACGTTATCGACTGAATAGCCTTTGTACAGATCCACGCCATGACGTATCAGTCATACCAGGGGCCTCCCTGCGCTGCTCAGGTACGTGGTGGCGCAACTCACCAAAAATCTGTGTCCCACTACACAGCTGCGCTGTGTCACAGGGACCCAGACCCCCCTGCGCGGCTGGAAGGGAGTTACATGCGGGTTTCGCCGCTAGCTCTCTTGCATTTGCTGGCTCATGTCCCTGTGCCAGGAACATGAGTTAGCGCTTACATTCCGCGCCGCGCCGCTGAGTCCCTTTCTCAGGGGATCTTTGACGCCTCCTGGCTCAAAGAGTTTGGAATTCTTTCTCCTGATGTTCGATGGGCCTGGCCTGGGCTCGTCAATGTCCGAAAGGTAGAGCTCTTCTGAGACGCTACGTTGGATGGCTTGATCGTTGCCATCCCGTAGCTGTTCAGAAGTGCTAGCCTTCCCTTTTTCCATAGTGGAACTACTTAAAGCAGTGGATGCCACCTTTGTTTCGAGACTGCTGATCGTTTTAGTTGTTGTGTTGTTTTTGTTTTTTTATCGGTTTCATGCGTTGATCCCACAAATAGCTAGGAAAAATTAAGTCCGCCAAAGCCGTGCCCTGCTTTACTTCGGTAAGGTTATAGCTATTCTTGGAGGTAACCCGGTATCGAAGGAGCTCCGTTAGTGATAATCATATGATCACCTTCCCCCGATGGGCCCGGGTCGCCTTACACCCCGGGGATGTAACACCCCGGGATGTATATCTAACATGCATCGATCATGCATATCTTTCGTCTCTCTGTCCGTCTGTTTGTATGCAAACAAGTCCCTCAGTTATGAAGCTATCTGGCTAAAATTTTGTGTACAAATTTAGTTTGTTGTGTTCGCAGTAGATATGACAGAACGAGAGGGGCTGTCATGGAGCGCCATAGAAAACAACCCTCCAAAACTTCTAAGAAACCTTTTTTGTTTATGAACCAACCTTAACCAAACTTAACCAAACTTCGCCTAAAGCCGGCCCCATACCGACTGGAGTGTGGCAAACACCGCACAAAAGATTGATACGAAAAATCGTGCAGCAGTGTGGTTGGGCGACTCCAAGGTATCATTTTTGGAACCGGTCTTTTGTGCGGTGTGTGCCACACTCCGGTCGGTGTGGGGCCGGCTTTAGAGTGTATCTAGGAAGGCCTCAAAACCTATTGGAGAACACATGGAATCGGAAAACCTTACGTCATATTGTCGTGAAAGAAATGATTAGCTCAGTTTCATTCAAATGTAGGCACGTCTGAAATTAGCCACGGTCCCGTTTTTTAGTAAAAATCTGTCTGCGCAACTTTTTTTCAATTCGTACGAGTCCCCCCGCTTACTTCTAATTTCGTCACATTGGAATAATTTCTATAATGACCGATTGAAATTTTACATTTCAATTTCTCTAAATTCCATCCTCTGGGTAAACTCCTCGAAACAAAAAACAAAATCTCTGAGCTGTACCCTCAAGTACTAAATTAAACCCTTAAGCATACAAAATGAATTGCCACTTAAAAGTGCAAAACTCCGAAAACTATCCAGACCACAGCCTTTATGTCAATGTCCTTGCGGCCACAACGGCCGACGGTGTCTATACTCAATTTCTATGTACCACTTGACACCATGACGCTCGAGTGTCGGCGCCGTCATGCCATAACCATTACATAAAAATTCGATTCATTTCAAACGAAACCCTTTTTGGTATCATCGTAAAAACCATATGTGCGGTGAATGCATCAGCACAGGTCCTTTCACCCGAAAAAGCGCGCAAAACAGACAGAGAAAAGAGTATGACTATGACCATCAGTTGAAAATTTCAATTTAAACTATTGGCAATGCCAGAAACAAATGTTTCATGGGGACACTATAGAATGCTCCTGGAAAGGTTTTATCTATGCAAGGATAAAAGGTATAGGCGTCCGGTGTTACTGTATAGTCAAAGTTCGTTGCAATTTATCCGGTCGAATAACACTCAACGGGAATACAAAAGTTAATAACATGACATGAAGGTGGTGCCGCCAGTGCTGATGCTACCGCCGCCCAATCCTATGCACAATTCAGGACGAAGGGCGTGGTGTGGCACTTATCTGTCGTTTTGTTTCTAATTATGCTAAAATAATAATGTATTATTTGCATTGGTGAGGACGAGGCAGTGTTGGCGAAAAGATGTATTGGTTTAGTATAGGGAAGTTCCTGGAAATCCAATATAGCAAATTCACCACCAACTGCTCCCATGATAGTTGCAATGACTATTGAATATTTTTGATGTTTTCGAAAGTGATTAGGATGAGAGAGGAATAATAGGAATCGTTTTGACTAAGCTGGAATTTAAAGTTCATCCAGCGTTTTCTAAAAAGTCATCGGCGTCTCAGCACAAAACTCCACAACGAATATTCAGACTATAAAGAATCACACAAAGTGATTGATTTTCCTGACACTCTCAGTTCAAAATTCACTTCGTTTGCACTTTTCAATTCGCACCAAATCTAGTAATGACTTTTCCCATATTTTGCATTGACTGATAGTCACTCACTACGGAGCGTATCGGAAACTCCTTTGCGATTGGTGACAATCAAAAACTTCATCTCCGCCGAGACTACCTACCTTTAATATTTTTTCGCCTTGTCATCATTATTTTCCCGTCTTTCATATAAATTCTCCCCGCTCTCCTGGCTGTCCCTGTCCCAAACCAATATCGTCTCGTCTCACATTAAATCTCGACTTTTCGAAAAAGTCATAACATCATCGCGAGCGACGTTAAATGCATTTCCTCGATATATCCGGTGAAAGTAGATTTTACGCCAAAAAGGAATATAGAGTCGATTCCCCATAGTGTATACACTCGTATATAAAAAACGGAAAAAGGTGGTGGCACTATGCATCCGGAAATTACATCACTTCCAAGTGAATATGCATAAAATTTGAAATTGATGTTTGCCAGTAGTATATGGCAGCAAAAGTATAAAGTTTCAGGGAAAAAAAGGCGAGCGTCATCGTCGTCGTAGAAGGATTGTACGGATAGTGTGTTGCTTTCATAGAAAATGCTCCGTTTCCCCAATAGACCCAACGAGACAACGACTTGAAGGCGAAAAATTGGGAGTGGGAATATAAATTTTACGCCACTTCTACCCTCAATGACGTCGCGTTCGCCAATGGTTTTGGAAGAGTGCCAGGTGAAGGAATTGCGGGTTCAATATAAGAGGCACAAGAAATCAACGCGGCATACAGCGCAGAAAAAGGAGCTGAGGAGACTAGGTCCTCGCCGTATGATATACATACACCGATGAACTGACTTTTCAGAATTCGTATAGTTTTCCTATCGGATCGAAACCTAAATAAAACCTTAGTGTCGTCCTGGAACCTAGAATAAGCGACACATAGTACCTACGTACAAGAAATGCACAAGTCTGAATGTCGCACCAGAGATAATGGAAGTGTGTATGGTGATATGGAAAAAGGCGGCGAAAAGGACGCGAGCAGCTCAGGGAGTTTCAGGGAAAAAAAGTGTCATGAAAACTAATGGGATCAGTTAGGGTGTGTTTTATCGGAAATCGGAGAAGGATGTTAAAAACATATGAAAATGGACGTGGTGTATTTACGGAAAGTGATGGTTTGATTTTCCAAAAGTTTTCGATTCATGTTTGTTCGTTTTTTCTTCGTTCTTGCCTCTTGATACCGACGCGTCGCTGGGCCAGCGGTGTATGCACATCGCCTGTTCTGGCGGTAATGTCTCAGGCTATTTCTATAGGATCTACCAAAATTCAAATCATCATCAGCCGAAACGTGACTTTCTTGGCCCCGAAAGTCGCACGCAAATTCAAAATTCCAAATTCAAAATTCAAAATTCAAAATTCAAAATTCAAAATTCAAAATTCAAAATTCAAAATTCAAAATTCAAAATTCAAAATTCAAAATTCAAAATTCAAAATTCAAAATTCAAAATTCAAAATTCAAAATTCAAAATTCAAAATTCAAAATTCAAAATTCAAAATTCAAAATTCAAAATTCAAAATTCAAAATTCAAAATTCAAAATTCAAAATTCAAAATTCAAAATTCAAAATTCAAAATTCAAAATTCAAAATTCAAAATTCAAAATTCAAAATTCAAAATTCAAAATTCAAAATTCAAAATTCAAAATTCAAAATTCAAAATTCAAAATTCAAAATTCAAAATTCAAAATTCAAAATTCAAAATTCAAAATTCAAAATTCAAAATTCAAAATTCAAAATTCAAAATTCAAAATTCAAAATTCAAAATTCAAAATTCAAATTCAAAATTCAAAATTCAAAATTCAAAATTCAAAATTCAAAATTCAAAATTCAAAATTCAAAATTCAAAATTCAAAATTCAAAATTCAAAATTCAAAATTCAAAATTCAAAATTCAAAATTCAAAATTCAAAATTCAAAATTCAAAATTCAAAATTCAAAATTCAAAATTCAAAATTCAAAATTCAAAATTCAAAATTCAAAATTCAAAATTCAAAATTCAAAATTCAAAATTCAAAATTCAAAATTCAAAATTCAAAATTCAAAATTCAAAATTCAAAATTCAAAATTCAAAATTCAAAATTCAAAATTCAAAATTCAAAATTCAAAATTCAAAATTCAAAATTCAAAATTCAAAATTCAAAATTCAAAATTCAAAATTCAAAATTCAAAATTCAAAATTCAAAATTCAAAATTCAAAATTCAAAATTCAAAATTCAAAATTCAAAATTCAAAATTCAAAATTCAAAATTCAAAATTCAAAATTCAAAATTCAAAATTCAAAATTCAAAATTCAAAATTCAAAATTCAAAATTCAAAATTCAAAATTCAAAATTCAAAATTCAAAATTCAAAATTCAAAATTCAAAATTCAAAATTCAAAATTCAAAATTCAAAATTCAAAATTCAAAATTCAAAATTCAAAATTCAAAATTCAAAATTCAAAATTCAAAATTCAAAATTCAAAATTCAAAATTCAAAATTCAAAATTCAAAATTCAAAATTCAAAATTCAAAATTCAAAATTCAAAATTCAAAATTCAAAATTCAAAATTCAAAATTCAAAATTCAAAATTCAAAATTCAAAATTCAAAATTCAAAATTCAAAATTCAAAATTCAAAATTCAAAATTCAAAATTCAAAATTCAAAATTCAAAATTCAAAATTCAAAATTCAAAATTCAAAATTCAAAATTCAAAATTCAAAATTCAAAATTCAAAATTCAAAATTCAAAATTCAAAATTCAAAATTCAAAATTCAAAATTCAAAATTCAAAATTCAAAATTCAAAATTCAAAATTCAAAATTCAAAATTCAAAATTCAAAATTCAAAATTCAAAATTCAAAATTCAAAATTCAAAATTCAAAATTCAAAATTCAAAATTCAAAATTCAAAATTCAAAATTCAAAATTCAAAATTCAAAATTCAAAATTCAAAATTCAAAATTCAAAATTCAAAATTCAAAATTCAAAATTCAAAATTCAAAATTCAAAATTCAAAATTCAAAATTCAAAATTCAAAATTCAAAATTCAAAATTCAAAATTCAAAATTCAAAATTCAAAATTCAAAATTCAAAATTCAAAATTCAAAATTCAAAATTCAAAATTCAAAATTCAAAATTCAAAATTCAAAATTCAAAATTCAAAATTCAAAATTCAAAATTCAAAATTCAAAATTCAAAATTCAAAATTCAAAATTCAAAATTCAAAATTCAAAATTCAAAATTCAAAATTCAAAATTCAAAATTCAAAATTCAAAATTCAAAATTCAAAATTCAAAATTCAAAATTCAAAATTCAAAATTCAAAATTCAAAATTCAAAATTCAAAATTCAAAATTCAAAATTCAAAATTCAAAATTCAAAATTCAAAATTCAAAATTCAAAATTCAAAATTCAAAATTCAAAATTCAAAATTCAAAATTCAAAATTCAAAATTCAAAATTCAAAATTCAAAATTCAAATTTCAAAATTCAAAATTCAAAATTCAAAATTCAAAATTCAAAATTCAAAATTCAAAATTCAAAATTCAATTCAGCGATTTTGACTTTTTAATCCGGATATTTCAGATTTTCAGTGTGTACTGGCATATGTAACAGCATTGTAGGTACGTAATAGGGAACGGAGTAAGCCAGGTTTGGTTTTTACCGTATGGTTTGCCAAATTTTGGACAAGAGAGAGAGAAATTAATATTTATGGAGGGAGTTAAATTTCCTGGAAAGCAGCTAGTTAACTGGGAATCACGATGTCGTTGTAGAAGCTTGGAGAAGCAGCTGGGTTGAGAACAGGAGCTAAAGACCTTGGACTCCAACTTGAATGAAGAGGAGCAGCTGAAGAGCTCCTATTTGAATGAGCAGCAGCAGCTTAAGTGTTTGGACTCCTATTGTAATGAAGAGGAGCAGCTAAAGAGCATTAACTCATAAATGAAACGCCTTTAAATGTCTCCAGCCGACTTTTATAAGTAGTAAATGTCTCTAGCCGACTGTTCCTTTATTAGTATTATAATATAGTGTTTACGGTAGGTGAGAGCGGTAATTTTGTGTACCACTAGTTTGTATGGGGCACATTTCTTGCGCAAATCCGCCCTTAATCTTGGTTCACATTGTCGAAAACCTTCTTGAAATCAAACTTCTTTGTCCAACAGCTTTCTATGACTGGATGCTGCTGATGTAAGAAATGAGGCTTTTTGGTAGGTTTCGACAGGAGATGCGATCCTGTAGAACCAAGCAGAAGCAGAGCTTACAGCCTACACTGCATCCATCCTCGCAGACTTTATTTCGGGGAATCGTTGATATACGTGTAGGTATTAGGCAGCTGTATATAAGAAAAGTTTTCCGCATGCTGACTGTCATACACAACACAATGTCTCAAATGGTTTTTGCCTTTTATAACAAGCGTTCAATCACTATCTTTCACTTGGTGTTAATAGGAGCTATTAACAACTTTACATTCCTTGATGGTGCTGTACGAGAATGGACCCAACACTGAAATTGGGCTGCATTAGGGAAGCAGGTATCCGCTAGGTACAGGTCTCCTGAGTTAGTGTGCGAAGGTGTATTACTGTAACTGCACCGGTTCGCCCCTGGCGGTTTTTTTAGTGAGACAACTTTTCTCATTTCGAAGTGTCAATTTTCGAGAGAATCGTGCGTCTGTGTAATTTGGTTTTTCTGTTGGGCGAGCGGGGAAGCTTTTCAAAGTTATGCTTAAGACTGTTTATGGGGATGCTGCATTAACTAAAAGTAGAGTTTGTGAGTAGTTTTCATGTTTTGACAATGTAAGATTGTCAAGAATAAGACTCCGTTCAGGACGCCCCTTAATGCTAAGAAGTGACTTTACCAATAAAATCAATTCTATCGTTCATAGAGAGCGTATCTAAATTCTAAACCATTGAAGATCGATTCTGTTAGATGTCTGGAATATTATGGAGCTCAGAGGATTTTATCTAAAGACTGTGTGAAGTGTCAACTTCAGACATGCTTTTAACTTTAAAATAAACTCAATAGGTAATCGTGGTGCTATAAATATGAAACAAACATTGCGTACGTTTCGATGCGCTAACAGTAACACAACTTGCATATTAGCTCAGAAGATGTGTATCCAACAGATACCTGTGTTCCCCTATCCACCGCAGCCAATTCTTATTGCTCTATGGGTTCTACTCGTATAAGGTGTTTAATTCATTGTTTCATTCAGCTTCCTGCAACTTCTCAAACTTTCAAACAATATTGGAACTCAAAGTTTTGACAATTGTCATCTAGAAACAAAGCCTGATTCACTTTTATCTATTTCCTCTCTACAATCCACTGCCATGTTTCGTCCGACATCCAGGACTCTGCATGGGCGTAGCCAGGATTTCGGTCGGGGGGGGGGGGGGGGGGGGCAAGCCCGAAAATTTTTCAACATAAAGATTTTCTTCGGAGTTGAAATCGATGGTCGCGAAAATATTGTTAGGCAAAATTTAGAGTAGTCTAGCTGGTGTGTGGTGGTGCGCACACCTTCATTGCACAGGGTTAGAGACTCACCATGAACGAATTCAGTTTATGGTATTTTTCGAACTCACGCATCTTGTGACGAGCTATGAGCTCACTCATATGTTAAACGAATACCAATTTATGGGGATAAATAACATTGCTGAGCCTTCTGTTGATCCCAACACCTCAGCAAAAAAGCAGTTAAGATCTTGGGAATTGGATGTCACTAACATATGAGCTGATTTCTAGGAAAGGACAGTCGAGAATGATTTTCCACACCATTCAACGAAAAATGTCCCCTGAACATTTTACTGGTGATTCTGATTACATTCAACTGGCCTCCGTTTCTGCTTTTTAGACCGTAGCTCGTGCCGAAACATACCGAGAAGCCTCTTATCTCACATCCACATTATCCATAAGAAACATTATCCGACAGTCGGCAGGAAACAATTAGGGATACATGCTTTCCTCTTCCTTAAAATAGGAGCCCAAGCTCTTAAGCTGCTTTTCCTCTTCCAAATAGGAGCCTAAGCGCTTCAGATGCTCCTCTATCCTCTTTATTCAACTCTTTGGCTGCTGAACCCAGCTGCTCCTCTACCCCCTACAATACAGTGAGAGTCCTAGCTAACCCACCCCAGAACAAAATCCCACAGTAAAGTCTATAACGAAGTTGGGCAGGACTGCATCCTATTTCCGATGGTAGTTTTTGCTCATTCGACTTTATTTGCCGGGACGCGTGATGGAACTTGTATGGTGAAGTTCCGACATTTAAGTACTCTCGCACAAAATCAACGATCTGAGCGTTATAGCTCTGGATCTCTAGAAGGAGTCAAATGCAGTCGGATTAAAGAAAAATTTAACAAGACCAAAGTGCTTAGTCTGAGTGGAAATTCAACTTTCCCATAAATATATATTTATCTATTTAGACAGTATTGTTGATTGCGGAATCAAGAGCATTCCACAGCCAAGTTTTTGCCCAAAATTGTTCAAACCAGGTTCTAAAAACTAGAGATGTCAAAAACCGGACAGTAGTCCGAAAACCGGTACTAGAAGAACGCTTAACCGGGTTATTTTCGGTTTTTCCTCCTCCCGGTTTTAACCCGGACGATTGTTTGTCCATTCGGTTAAAACCGGAATTTTTTTTTTACAAAATTCATAATTTTTTTATATTTTCTGGATGTTTTAGTTTGCAATTCTATTACTTGTTCCCTATGAAAAATTTCGTTTTCAAATTTCAGCCCTTAAACATAGTTTGGAACACTCTCCTTTTTGCTATTACTCGTAGAACCATCGCTTTGTCAAATTACCTCTCCTTGTATCTTTGATTTGACTTTGCAAACGACATGAACATCGGAAATATGAGTGTATGTATATGCATTTTTTTTTACTAAAATTCTAAGCAAATCAATGAAAAGACTCGGTTAACCGGAAAACCAGTACTTTGAGCCCGGTTAAAACCGGACGGTCTAACCGGCTTTGCAAGAAACCAAAAAAAAAACGAAAACCGGGTTATGGCCCGGTTTTGACATCCCTACTTAAAACTAAAGCTGTTGTAAGGGAGCAGTACTTGGTAAGCTGTAACTACAGAAAAGCAGCAAACAATAATCAAGACTTAAGATCTTAGCTAAGCGTGCGAATTAAATTGCAACTGAAAGTGACAGTGGATGATTCATTACGTACCTACATTACTGGTCGATGTAAACAGGCCGAAAAAATTTCACGCAAGATCTCTGAATGAATAGTGTTCGACTGAAAAACTGTGGTCAAATTAGGAGACATTGTGAGAAACCGTATACGTTATGGGACGTAAGTGCAGTCGATACTCTACAGGGTGTCCGGAAACTGCCGCATAAACGCACCGAATTGTGATTCCTCATGTGATTTCCAGCAAAAAAGGTGTATGGAACATACCCCCTCAGCTTAACCCTTTAGCTGCCACAGGCATTTAAAGATTTTTGAAAAAATCATTTTTTGCACGACTTAAAGCCTAATATCTCCAAAGATAGACCAGCTAGAATAGTGAAATAAAATGTTTATTACAGTCAACAAATTTACCTAAAATAATAAAACTAACCACACTCAAATCGGATAAGAAGCCAGGATTTCGGTCAGGGGGGGGGGGGAAGTTTGGTTTTTACAGAGCTTCAAAGTCAAATTTGGGTGATTTGACCCAAAAACAATATTTTTTCCATCCCAATTTTCTCCAACTTCTGCCAAGGTGAGGTGCTTGTACGAATCTTTTAAAAATTGGCGCATATTCTAACGATCATATATTTCTTGCATCATTTTATTCTAGCTCCATTATTTTTAACAGTTTTAGTACCTTAAGTGCAGAAAACTAGGGTTAATTTTGGCACGATTTCGTCATACTTTGAATAGATCTTACCAATTGCAGATCTTTAGGGGCAGTGTGAATTGAATTGTATTGAATTCGAGCTAAAATTAACCCTAGTTTTCTACACTTAACGTATAAAAACTGTTAGAAGTAATGGAGCTAGATTAAAATGATGTAAGAAAGATATAATGGCAAGACGGGTGTTTGACGTTTATCGATTGCGAACACAACAAAATTCTGCTCCGAGTTAAAATTTAAATTTTTCATAAAATTCATAATTTTAATTACTAAATCCGTCATTTTTTTGTTAAATTGCTCGTTAGTTATTTAAATAAAAGTGGTATCGCGGATTAGTGCAGTGAAATTATATATTATCACTTCGGAAAGTTTTTGGTTGTGTGTTGTTTACATCGCCGCTCGAGTTGCCTTTGTTCTCTTTGTTTCATTTGGCCAGTAGCGGATTCAAACTCAGCTTAACTGAGTTATCTGAATAGTATTTTTCACAGTAGTATACAGCTCAGTGGTAGCGTGCTAGATTCGCGCCCCTCAGGCCCGGTGTTCAAATCCCACTATACATATACAATTTTTTTTATTTTTCTTTTTTTCAAGTAATTACATTTTTTTTTCTTATAGTAAAATGAATTGTGTTTGCGAGCAATTTTATAAGGTTCAAATTGACGGTCTATCTCAGCTCGTTTCGTCGTTGCAGAGCCAACTTAGCAAGTTGATATCCGTAATGAACTCTGTAAATTGTTGTGAGAACAATAGTAGAGAATTACGAGATAAAAATGTAAAATTGAAAAATAAAAATAGTAATTTAGAGAAAAAAACTAAAAAGAATGCTATGAAAGTTTTTGCGAAATCTTCTGAGCATCCTATTGATGGCCAAGATACGGGAACTTCTACTGTTATTTTAGATCCATCGTCTTCTATAATTCCTTCTAATGTTGACAAAAATCAATCTCCGGTTGATAAATTTGTCACTGTACGTAAGAAAAAGATTAATATCAAAAAACCTTCTCTTGTTGGTGATGTTATTTCCAAAAAAGCTGATAATAATAGGCGACATAAAAGAATCTTTGGAGTCGATGAAGCTAATGATTCTCTTCGAAGTGTCCCTAGTTTCAGCGCCCGCTCTAAGGGGGGGCAAGCCGGGCGGTCGCCCGGGGCGCCAAATTTTACGGGGCGGCTTTTTGGCCAACACTCGAATAAAAAAAAGGATTAAAAAAGCTGAAAGAAAAAAAATAATATCAACTTCGATTAAGTGGAAATAAAATAAATAATAATAAAATAAAAAGGGGGCGAAATAAAATAAAGATATAAAAGTTAAAGTTGTGTTTTTAAAATGCATATTCCTTGCGAAGCTACGAAGAGCCCACCATTGATACGAAGTGCTGCATTTAGAATCTTAAAATGCTAAGTAAGCCGCGCAATACGTCTGTGATGCGCTGGCTAAGTTATTCTTTGAAAAAAAAAAAAAACATACTAACTGAAGAATTACTTGTATGTGTAAATTTCGTTCTCCGATTTAACATTCATTTCATTTTCTTTTCACCAGAATTAAGGACCTTGCATCAACCCTAATTTTTTTAGGACGAAATTATAGCACGAAATTCATTATTGTTTCATTTATATGCGATTTGGTTTCCGCAAGATGATACCTAAAGCTTTTGTTTAGTATATTGAGTTACAGGAGAGCAAGTCCACTAAATAAATATTGAACTCCCGAAGAAATTCATATGAAATAAGAAATAGGGAGTCGGATAAACGCTGAAAACATTAAGGCGTTTAAAACAGACTCCTCTATGAGAAATGTTATTCACAATAATTTTTGGAGTTGTTTTCCATAATTTCCATCGACACTTCGCGCATTTTGCAATTCAACTTCAATTCGCCAAACCTTCGCATGAATCGATTATACTTAAGTTGGTTCCCATTACATTGATTCATCTAGCATTGGAGGGCAAACTACGAACAATGTGGTTTGAATTTTAGCAAGATGAGGAATCGAACCAGAGAACACATTGCCAGAGCTCCCTAATTTGTGTTTGGACCTGCTATTTTCGGAATTTGGCTATAGGCTTAGCCGATTTAACTAGCTCCGACCTTATTCTCTTTAAAAATTCTCGAGATGACGAATTTATGAAAATAAGCCATGTACATTGAAAAGCCTAAAGCAATCCGGCTAATTACAATTTTTAAGGAATTTATGGAAACAACTGCAGAGCGTTAGTAATGAAAATGAGCACAGTTTCGGCCCAACATTTTTGAGGGCAGAGTTTTCTAAAAATATATTGAGTATTTTACTGGAAAATGAAATTTCGCATGCATTCTCGATTTCTTACATCAAGCTTCAACATTTCGAAACTCCAAACAAACTCTATAAAGCCTTGCCGAACTGTGGTGAGTGGTGGTGTGCTTAAAAGTGTGAATGATAGCTGAACGGTGATTTGAATCCCAATGCCATCATGAATTTTTGTTTTGTTTTTTAAAACAATGTTCTTAGGTTAGCTGGTTTCACTAAGTAAATTGTTTTGGAGCAACAAACATCAGTACAAGCACTTGCTCCAAAAGAAACACCTCTTTGTATCGATTCTACAACAACCATTTATACATCCAGATCAGTGATTCCTAAGCTGGGGGCGCACCTCCTAAGGAGGCGCGACGATTAGGGAAGGGGGGTGCGAGCACAACTCTAAGGTTGGTGCCGTTTATGAATTATGGTTTCCTTCAACAACAACCATTCTGACTCGATCTTCTTCCGAAACTCACCAGGGGTAATCAATTTTATTTTCTTCGATTAAAAAAAATTGCTGGTACTAAATGCGTTTGATGAAATGGCTGATTGAAATTGACAAAGCTCGCGACTCTAAAAAAGCGCACCAGCCAGCTAGTTTCTGTATGTATAGAATGAATCTTTGGTAAAAATCTTGCGGATTTTGGTCGCTCCGGGTGATTTCATTTTTCGTGCTCGACGTATCACTGAAGCCATGGTGACGACCGAACTTACGACGAAATTTAGCATGCGGAGATCACGAAATTTTATTAATACTAGGGGGATTCGCCCCCTACTCGCTACGCTCGTCAATCCCTCCCCCGCCCCTGTCCCCCCAGCCATGCTACCAGCCTACGTCTGCTCCCCGCTATGAGCAGACGTGCTCGCGCTGCGCGCTCGCAGCACTGACTGACTGCTTTTCGTTCTTGCATGCGCATGCTATACTTATCGACGTTCGGGATTCATCGTAGCCAATCAGAGCAATAATTGATTTTTCCATTTCCGAAGTTAGCATTTTTATATATAGAAGGATGTACTTCTAAAAATGTCCAGTAGTTACAAAATATCGGCTGAACTAACAACTAAATTTTCAAACAATTTAAAATGCGAAAACATATCCTGAAATATAAACCTATAAAATTAAAAGCATTCCTTGCCAACGCCAATTTTTCACACCTATTTTCTTGGGTGGCGCCAGGATCAGTAGACCTCGCAAGAACTGAAAAAGATTGGGAACCACTGATCTAGATAGTATGGATATCTAGATCAATCTGTTTGGTACAGTACCTAAGGGGCGGCAATTTGTCCTCTTGCCCGGGGCGGCGTAAGTCCTAGGGCGGGCGCTGCCTAGTTTTAAAGTATTCCATGTTTCCAAGCTGCACGCTTCGGTAAAAGCAGATGAATTGAAGGAATACGTAATGAAAAAACTTGATTTAAAAGATGACACTTTCTTTCGGTTTATGCACTTATAAAAAAAGATTGTGATATATCCAAATTAGTTTCAATCAGTTTTGTTTTGAAAATTCCTCAAGAATATTCAAAGCAAGTGTTTTGTGCCAACTTCTGGCCCAAGGGCATCAACATATCACCATTCAATTTTTCAAAAAACGGCAAACGCCAAAACAGTGCCCAGCAAAACACATAATTTCCAATTCAGTTTTTTCAGTTTATTATCAAAATGTTGGTGTCTTCGTTCAAGAACAAATGACTTTTACCTTGCAGAAGATTATGCTGCCATTTGCTTAACCGAAACTTGGCTTCACACAGACATTTCAAATGAGGAACTTTTCATAAAAAACTATGATGTCTATCGCCGCGATCGTTATGAGACTTCAACAAAGAGAGGAGGTGGTGTTTTGGTAGCTATCAAAACAACATTCCCATCTCATGAAGTTGAGCTTTTTCATAAGGACGTGGAACAGATATGTGTTTCTATTAATGTTTCTAGTAGCGAAAAAATATACATTTTTAATAGCTATTTACCACCTTTGAGTTCAGTTGATGTTTATAAAAAACATTTAGATAATAGCTCCAGATTATCCTTTGAGGAAAAAGACAAATTGATCGTCGTTGGGGATTTCAATCTTGGTAATATAAGTTGGTACTGGCACGACGACGAGAAAAAATTCTGCCGCTTAATTTACATCTCGAGTGTGAATTTGTTCTAACAGATTGTTTATTTGCCATGGATTTGATGCAAATGAACTTTGTTAAAAATTCAATTGGTAGAATTTTAGATTTGATTTTTGTTAGTACTGATTTCAATGCTTCTGTAATTAAAGTAGATAAACCATTTTTGCCCAATTCAATGCATCATAGTGCTCTTCTTCTTGAGTTTGTTTTTTATGATTACATTGAAGAAGAGGCAGAAGTTACTCTTACTAGAAATTTTCAAAAAGCTGACTTTACAAAATTAAATTCAATATTTCGTAATATGGATTGGGCTTCAGTTATATCAAATATAAATATTGCGGAAAGTTATACAAATTTTAAATCAATTTTATTGGAAGCTATTCATAAGTACGTTCCTTTACAAAAGAAAAAAATAAAAGCAAAAAATCCTTGGGGTAGTAAAGAATTGTTGAAACTTAAAAGAGCTAAAAATAAAGCTCATAAGTTGTATAAGAAGTCATCCTCTCTTGCCAATAAAGAACATTTCTTTAGATTGAGAAGAGAGTATGAATGATTGAATAAAAATCTTTACAAACAGTATATTGCGAGAGCTGAAAATAATATAAAAAATGACAGTAAGACATTTTGGAGTTTTATAAACAGCAAGCGCAAGAATACAGGAATACCCAAAAATTTAGAGTTCAATGGCAATTTTTACAACGATGTTCAATCGGTTTGTGATGGATTTGCTAGATTTTTCAATTCAGTTTACGAAGTGCCAGACTCCGTTTCACCAGAAATGAATACTAACAACAAGCCAAGCCAAAGTGCATTGGTCCCTCGGATAGCTCAGGAGGACCTTACGAGTGCTCTTGAGATTTCTGAGGATGACCTATTGAATGCTTTGCGTGATCTTGATGTTAGTATTCAGGCCGGAACTGATGGCATTCCTAATATATTTTTGAAGAATTGCATGCAATCGTTATGTCGTCCTTTAGCCTTTATTTTTAATTTGTCCTTGTCTTCAGGTGTTTTTCTTGATGAATGGAAAGTTTCGTACATAACCCCTGTTCACAAAAAGGGTCCGAAACATCTTATTGATAACTATAGACCCATAGCCAAACTATCAGCAATACCGAAGTTGTTTGAAATGCTTATTAAAAATAAAATAGATGTTTTAATTAGCCGTTTAATATCACCATGTCAACATGGATTCCTTAAAGGAAAATCAACTGCAACAAATTTGGTATCATTCACTAAATTTGTTGCAGATGGTATTGAGCAGGGAATGCAGGTTGATGTGGTTTATACCGATTTCTCGAAGGCTTTCGATAGAGTAGATCATAATATCTTACTTAAGAAACTAGAAAATTTAGGTATACAGTCGGTTTTTCTTAGCTGGGTGAAATCCTATCTAACGGATAGGACGCAGTTGGTAAAGTTGAATGGCTGTACATCGCGCTCTGTCATAAAGTGTTCGTCAGGGGTTCCGCAGGGAAGCCATTTAGGACCACTTTTCTTTTTAGTTTTCGTAAACGATATCATACAAAATTTTAAATTCGTGCGTGTATGGCAGTATGCCGATGATATGAAAATCGCAATGAGAATACGCAATATAGGTGATTGTCTTAACTTGCAATCCGATTTAGAAAAACTGCAAATTTGGTGCCTTAATAATAATTTAAATTTAAATGTTAGTAAATGTAAAGTACTTAGTATATATAAATTGAAAACTCCGATCTTCTTTGAGTACTCCTTAACAGGTAGTGTTCTTCAAAGGGTTGCCGAAATATCAGATCTTGGTGTAATTTTCGACCATGATCTTTCATTTCGACAACATATTGATTACATTATTTCAAAAGCGAATAGTATGTTAGGATTTGTTAAACGTAACGCTCGTGAATTTAATGATCCTTTTACCTTAAAAATATTGTTTACAGCTTTCGTTCGCTCGCATTTGGAATATTGTTCTATTGTGTGGAATCCGTTCTATAAGGTTCATATCGAGCGTATAGAAAGAATTCAACACAATTTTACACGGTTTGCTATTTATCAAATTGGCTGGCGTTTCAAGCCAGAATATAAAACTCGCTGTTCCTTATTGGGTTTACATGCTTTAGATTATAGAAGAACGTTTTTAAACGCTATGTTCATTAGATATCTGTTTTGCTCTCATATTGTTTGTGAAGATATATTAAATAACTTTGAAGTCAGAACTATTTCTCACAATTTACGGCGGAACAGCCTTCTTGTTCAGCCTTATCATAGAGTAAATGATGGTCTTAACGAACCAATTACAAGGTCAATAATTCTTTATAACAGTTTGAAGGACTTAGTTAATTTTAATTGCATTAATAAATTAATTTTTAAAAGAAATTATTTTGATAAATTTCCTTATTAATTTATTTTTTGTTTTAGATTTTATTTTATCGATCTGCTAGAGTTTACACTCGATTGATTGATTAGTCACTTACGTACGCATAGTAAGTAAAGTGATGCAGAGAAGCCCTGTCCCGGGGCAGAAGCTTCTGTGAGGCAAAAAAAAAAACTATGCGCTAATTTTTAAAAGAATCGTACAAGCACCTCACCTTGGCAGAAGTTGGAGAAAATTGGGATGGAAAAAAAGATTGTTTCTGGATCATATCACGCAAATTTGACTTTGAAGCTCTGTAAAAACCAAACTTCTTATCCGATTTGAGTGTGGTTAGTTTTATTTTATAGGTAAATTTATTGGCTGTAATAAACATTTTATTTCACTATTCTAGCTTTGGAGATATTAGGCTTTAGGTCGTGCAAGAAAATGATTTTTTCAAAAATCATTTAATGCCTGTGGCAGCTAAAGGGTTAAGCTGAGGGGGTATGTTCCATACAACTTTTTTGCTGGAAATCACATGAGGATTCGCAATCCGGTGCGTTTATGCGTCAGTTTCCGGACACCCTGTATAGTAATGAAAATTTGTTCACACTTTGCATTGCAATTTATTCTACTTCTTCTTCTTCTTTATGGCACGATAGCCCGACGTCGGGCCTTGGCCGCCTGGATTGAAAACCTCCAATTGTCGCGGTCACGCGACCTTGTCCTCCAATTCGGAAAGCCTAGCATCTGGTGGGCGTCCTCACATACAGAATGCTCCCATCGGGCTCTTGGTCGTCCACGCAATCTGGCTCCGTCCACTCGTTGCGCGTTCATCACCTTTTTGGGCATGCGATCGTCGTTCATCCTTTGTACATGACCCGCCCATTGCAATCGCTGCAATTTCACGATCTTCGACACCTGTAGCTCATCATACAGCTGATACAACTCGAGGTTGTACCGGATGCGCCATTCACCTCGTTCACGAACGGCCCCGAAGATTCTTCGGAGAACCTTTCGCTCGAATGTGTCCAACAGGTGTTCAGAGTTTTGGGTTAGGGTCCATGTCTCGCAGCCATAGCATAGCAAAGGTCGGATGATGGTTTTATACACGTGG
This sequence comes from Microchrysa polita, assembly GCA_949715475.1. Lineage (NCBI taxonomy): Eukaryota > Metazoa > Arthropoda > Insecta > Diptera > Stratiomyidae > Microchrysa > Microchrysa polita. The sequence continues at coordinate 42,715,843 of OX454415.1, read as the reverse complement.
AGCTTCGTGTTGCTGTGCACCAGCTTCGAATTCATAATTTGGAGGACCGCAAAGTAACACTTATTAGCTAGTTGTATCCGTCGCTTTATCTCATCTGTTTCGTTGGCGTCTTTTGACAAATTGCAACCCAGGTAAGTGAAGTTGTCTACATTTATTCTAAATAGCAAAAAATAAGTATTTTTTCCAGACATTTAATGTTTATGTTTTAGGGCTTTCAAGACTTGTTCACATTTCAGAGTAGTCTGGGCTCACAAAAAATTGTTCACCTTCACGTTGGGCGCAGTTCACGTTTATGCGAGTCAACTGCATAGACATTAAAAAGGGCCATCCATAGCGCTCAGGATTGCTGTAAATCTGGACGAAATATAAGAGAGTTAGGTATGCCCACATGTATCTAATGTAGATTACTAAGGTAGAAAAACGGCTAGTAATAAATTGATATGGAAATGTTATACTGTGTGGTTTTTAGACATGTAAACTGCAAACGAAAATGCGAGAAAGTGAATCGGAAAAAAATTATCTAGGATAGAATTTTATTCTTTCAGTATTATTAATATTCAATTCAATAAAAAAAAAGTTTCACCGGCCAGGGGGGCGGTCGCTCCTCCCTGCACCCCCCTGGCTACGCCCATGACTCTGGCCAAGATGCCTTGGCGCGTTCTAAATAGGTATTCTGAAACGTTTAAAAAACATAAAAAAAAAGAATGTTTAAATGGACAATTGCATAACATGAACACCCGTTAAGGTGAATACTCGCGGTTTTAATTAGTTCACGTTTTCGCGAGTCTACTGTATATATTAAAGTTTTTCTGTGATCGATCTATGTACGTACTTGAGGTAACATTCGTTTAAAATTAACGAGATTATCCTTGCGGCGCAGTGTACTTTCAAACCAAATTTACCAATAGGGCACCAATTTCTTATCACAACGTAAAAAAAATACCGGCGTACAGAGGGCTGCGCCCGCAATACGAGGGTTTTTTAGATTTTGGATACATACATAGTGAATAATTTTGCACATATATTTTATAGGTAATAAATAAGAATTATGCACAATGTTAACGCCTTTCATTCTGTAACACTTTTTAGTTAGACCAATCCAAAAATAGATTTACTATGTATCATGGCTCCACATATTAACTGGATTTATTAGCTGTAACGCCTTTACCATGACTCCAAACTGGAAAAAAGCGACTGATATGAAATGTACCCATCGAGTTCTTTGATTTGATAAAAATTAAAAAAGTCGACTTTTTCAAATCTCCGGGACACCCTGTTTGCTTTGTCCAACCAACGTCTAAGTATTTCGTGCTATAGACTGTTACGATTCTACACATTCCTACCAAATTTCATAACGATCGTGTATCTAGTGAACAAATTTGTAAATGTCCGGGACACCCTTTTATCTTGGCCATACCAATTTTTAAGTATTTCATGCCAAAGACTGTTACCATTCTACACATTCCTACCAAATTTCATGACGATCCGTTCAGCCGTTCGCGAGTTATTTAGTGAACAAATTTTCAAATGTCCGGGACACCCTGTTATTTTTGTCCTACCAACTTTTAAGTATTTCGTGCCAAAGACTGTTACCATTCTACACATTCCTACCAAATTTCATGACGATCGGTTAAGCCGTTCGCGAGTTATTTAGTGAACAGACGGACGGACAGACAGACAGACGGACATACAAAATCGACTTCATAAGGGTTTTTTGTAAAATCTAAAAATCCCTAATAACAAACAAGCAATCCAATCTTCTTCCAACAAGACGAAATCCGATTGCGCTTTCCCATTAAAGTTCTCATCAGAATCCATCCAAATAGCAACAGCACTCGACGAACAAAACACACAGCAACAGCAACATACAACAGGTATTGTTATAAATGACGTCACCACGACTGTAGCATAGCAGCACCAGCAGCACGCAGCACTTACCATCAACATTGTCTCTGCATCTGCGACACGAATCCAAGAAAGAATAATTTCTTGCACCACTCGGCAACATCGCACAATGCGCCTGTCTCGTAGCCGGTCGTCGACTCTCTCTACTCTCACAAATTGGTGCCGACCATCCCGTTGCAACAAAAGAGCAAAAATGTTGCCAGCAAATCACTGCTCACCCAGCCCCCATCATCCACACCAAGCAAATCACCGGTGCACACCACTGCCATGTTGCCAGCATCATGGCTGGGTCCAGCTGTGCATACACTTACACATCGAGACGGACCGGTTTTATGTGTCGTCATTCGCGTCCTATGCGCTCGCTGGCAACTTTTGTATCTTCAGTACTCGTTTCGAACTCGACCTGATTGGGTTGTTACGTCGGTCGGGTCTGTGTCGTGCATTGTGCCGTTTTTTTCGTGTGAATCTTTTTAATCAATTGTGTGTGCCCACAAGAATCGAATAAGAAAAAAAAAATATCGAAAAGTGATCCGTTTTGTTGTACTGCAGTGTCGTCGTCCAATTGGAAGAAAAAAAAACGGGAAATTGCAGGTGAATCCTCATCCTGTCGTGTGTGTGAAATTTGTGTGCAGTTCGTGCGTGCCGTTACCACTGCCGCCGCGTGTTGCAGAGAGGGCCGGTGTGTGTAGGCCCGTGAAAAGGGTTCAACATTCCGTCACACAGGTGAACGTGCCGAGTGAAACAACAACAACAAGAAAAGTGGTGTCGTCGGAAGTGGGTGTGTGATAAAAGAGTGTGGGACCCCAACGCGTGAAGCGGGATCAGCCCGCCAAATTTTCGGGAGACTCTCGCGTGTGTGCTTTTAATTCAATTCCTGTCTCCAAGGGATGCCTAACATCGCGTTATATTCGTGCTGATACCAAACCGTACTTTGGCGTGTCCTCGACTGGTGAATTGAATTATTGTTACCCAATGTCCCTTTTTGCGGTCGACGCAATGATGTGCACCTGATCTCAATTAACACAAGCCGCATACAATAAGGAAATGTACCGTTGGTGTCCGTCCGCGTATTCAAAAGTGTCAAACTTCCGGTTTACGTCCGTTCGGTTGCCGTGATGATGATGATGATGTCCCGTTATAATCCGATTCGCAAGGATACACCTCTTCCATCAGCTGTTGTACGTGTACCGTCGTCGTGGTCTTCGGTTCTTCTTACATCGATTCCGGCCCCATCGTAGGGTCACTTTGCGCCGCGCCGCGAGGACGATACAATCCTCCGGACCTGAAACCGTTTTCCCAGAAGGAATTTAGTGAAATTTTCTGTGTGTGTCTGCTTTTTAGTTCGGCATTCGGTTTATTTGTTACGACAGTAGAAAAATTTAAGCTCACAGTCACGATCCTTGACAAGAGGACACAAAAAAGGTGGCACCGTTACATAAAGATAGCAAAAGTAGAAAAACAGCTTGCGTAGCAGATTTCTCCCATCGAAAGGATACGGAACAAGGACGAAGGCGAGAAAAAATCAGGCGAAAACGTGTCGCTTACACAAGGAAGGAAGCTGAATAACGACGAGACGACAACGAACAAAAATGCGAGAAGGACGACATAGTTCGAGGATAAAAGGCGGAAGAATGGATATCGAGAAGCTGCTTGTCATTACTGGTAAGTTTGAAAATTCATTGATATAGAATAGACAATAGGAGAGAAGGGGCATTGGCAGAATCTTTAAGGATATGACTTTTAGGCGATTCTAACGGTAAATTCTGTTGTCGTCAATGGAAATATGTATTTTTTTACCTAAAACCATCCGCAGCATTTGCTTTTTTTGTGGGTTTAGCTATAGGCTGAGGCTTCGAGCAGGTATTAATAGAAGGAGGGGCAATATCGCTTAAAAAGTGTGCCGAAAGCGCAAATTCATGGGAGAGAAAAATACAATAACAACACTGTTGAAGCAAAGCGATTTGACACAAGTAAAGTAACAGTACATCTCGATTCAAACAAAGTTCCATGCTTTGACAACCCACTTTTAAAGACAAAGAGAATGAAGAAGAAGAAGAATTCAACCAAGCGCGCACGAATTTTTGACACAATTACTACTTTACTGTTAGATGCTTGCTCTCCCATGTATTAGATTCTCGGCACATTTTTGAGCTGTCACTTTGTATGGAATTCGTGACTTTCGCCCTCTCCTTCTATTAATACCTGCTCAAAGGGCTGAGGGGTATGCCAAAAATGCCTATCAGGAAAAAAGGATTTTTTTCGTATGAAGTTTACATACACAATCTGGGTATCAACATTTTGGTAATATGACACATAATCGCGAGTTCAGTAAGACTTTTTTATAGATGTAAAACTTCATTGGGAGGAATAGGGAACGGATAAAATGATGACAATATCATTCCAGACACTAAAATGATTATGGAGACGCAGTTTGAAATAAGGCGTGAAAGACAAGGAAGAAAGTCACTGAACTTGATAGTGGCCAGCTTCGCCATCTTTAGCAATAAATTGTGTGTACATTTTTCAAAGCTGGTCCAAAGAGATTGTTTTCCTTCGAAAGAGAATTGTGGTGTGAAACTTACACATAAATCTCACACAGGCAGGATTTTTTAACGCGATCCTTGGAAATAGTGGCGCAACCAGGATCTTGTCCTGCAGGTGGCTAAGACAATTTATATAACAGGACATTTGTGGCTGCTGTCCCTTGGGTTAATAGTTCTATTTTGTAGTGATGCGGCTATACGGGGCTGTTACAAGGCTACGTTGCACTCACGCCTATTTTCGATGTATTTTTTTTCATATCTCCGTATAATCTGTAATGTCATACTCGTAATCAGCATGTTTCTCCGCTTGTTTTCATGAAAGCTGAATTTTGTATCAGCATGTCAATTGACAATATTAACGGGTGGGCCAATTACAAGTTCGTTTTTAAATCATAGGTTAATTTGACACTGACAGCTGTTTTTCGCTCAAAATCTGGATAGAGAAAGTCAGTATCATACCTTCGCAGAACGAAATGAGTCGCTTTACGCTTGAACAACGTTGGGACGTTGCGTCATTTTGACATTAGACCGGTTGACGTTTGCGAATTTTTGCTCCAACTATTTTTTATGATTTGTGAATGTTTTGTTTGTTAATTAATACGTGAAACATTATAAAAATCGTGATTTACAGTGTCGGAAACAATTAGAAGCCAAAATCGGGAGAAATCTGTAAGTTTGTTTCAAGTTTTCGTTTACGTTGGTAAAGTGCTAATATAACCGCTAACGGTAAATTTCAATTACTTTGTTCATTGTATCTGAACAAAAGACTAATAAAAGGGTTCTATACAAAATCCACAAAGTCAAAATCCACAAGTCAAAATCCAAAAGTCATAATAAATAAAGACAAAATCCATAAATTTTTGTATGTAGAGAGCCATAATGCTTATTGCGGGGGCACTAGACAATTACCAAACCTCGGAGCATATGCGCTTTACCTGGAGACACGGAGAAGGATGCACCCGGAGCATATGCGCCTTAGGTGTCTCTGTATTTACCTGAAGCGCTTATGGTCCGGTGCATTCCTCTCCGTGTAATCGGCTAAATCGTATATGCCACGAATGAATCCTTTTCCGTGTCTACAGGTAAAGCGCATATGCTCCGGGATTTGGTAATTGTCTTGTTAACGTAATAACGTACATAAATATTCTCAATATTCAATTGTGATAAGCAAACTGATGTAAATTTGAATCTATGGATTTCGTCTTTTTGGATTTTGACTTTGTGAATTATGACTTTATGGATTTTGTCTTTGTGAATTTTGTCTTTGTAGATTTTGACTTTGTGGATTTTTGAATTTTTTTGGATTTTGTCTTTTTGGATTTTGTATTTTTGGATTTTGTATAGAACCCTAATAAAATGCCGCGGATTCAATCAACCAGTGCAACTGGGGTTAATAATATCTGCCCAAAATGCAAAAAAGAAGTAACCGACTCTGATGAAGGTCTTCTTTGTGCGGGTTTTTGTGGGAAATGGCACCACACAAAGTGTGTGAAGTTCTCAAAAGACAATTATGCGGCTATGATGTCCCTTGATTCTCAACGAAGTGTCATGTGGTTGTGTGACAGTGATTTGACCAAGTGGACAAAATATGTGATATGGTTGATTCAATGATTCATGTCCACTTCAAAGGGATTCAAGATAAACTTACCGACCTTAGTAAAAAAAGTTGACGGGGTATCAACTGAAAACAAGACCAAAGCAAGTACCGGGTCAATGACTTACGCAAAAGTACTGCAAAATCCGGAAGTAAGATCCAATGTTTTCAATGGAGGGGTGATTATCAAACCCAAAGTAGTACAGAGTAGTGAAAGCACAATGGCTTCAGTGCAATCTAATTTCAAACCCCGTGAATCACAAACACCAATAATTTTCTCCAAACTTTTGAGAGACGGGGGAGTTCTGTTCAAGACTAATAGCGAACAGAACCGTAAAAAGTTGTTGGAAGGACTTAGAGAAAAAATGGGAAGAAGTTATCTGGTAGAAACCACAAAAGAGCGGTTGCCAAAGTTGGCCATATATGGGCTTAATAAACAATATTCGTCAGAAGAATTAAAAGAAGAAATTTCAACTCTAAATTATGGAATTGATACTAATATGGAACTGAAATTTCTAAAATATAATAGGTACAAGAAACAGGAGGGTTTTTGAAACGACAGGGGATGTTTACTCGAAACTAGTTAATAGGTATGTAAACATCGACTATTCTAGTCACTATTGCAATGAGGTAATAGATGTGAAAAGGTGCTTCAAATGTCAAAAATATGGATATATAAGTAAATATTGTAGAGGCACTATGGATGTGTGCCCCAAATGTACTGGGAACCACCGAGCATTAGATTGCCAGACAGCATCAAAAAAATGTTGTAACTGCCTCGGAAGATCTAGGCCTGATTGCAGCCATGCTGCAGATAGTAAGGATTGCCCTGAATATCAATCAGCAGTCAGTGCAGTCATTAATAGAATCAATTACAACAACAACACACAATGATCCAATGTCCCTTGAAAATTTTCTACGCGAACGCTAGAAGCTTAAGAAATAAATTATCTGAAATAGAAATCATGGCAAGTAAGCTGGAGAAAGCGGATATTATAATTGTTAATGAGACATGGTTATATAAGAATGAATGTGATTATTTCAATATTCAGGGTTTTACAGCGACGTTTAGCGTTCGATACCGTGAACCATGAAGTTTTGTCTGAAGTACTGAACGAACTTGGTATTAGAGGAATTGCCAATACTTTAATAAAGAGCTACTTGAAAGATCGACCCATCGTAACTGAGTTCCGAAATGAAATAAGTGGACAAATTTTGGTTAATTTAGGAGTACCTCAGGGTTCGATACTAGGTCCTACGCTATATTTGCTCTATGTAAACAATCTCTGTAATGCTGGCCTTAATGCCAAATATGTAACATATGCAGATGACACCCTGCTGCTTTATGCCCATTCAGACAAATCTGATGCAGAGCAAATGATAAACAATGATATGAAAGTTTATCGACAATGGCTTCAAGGTAACAAACTACAGATCAATCTACAAAAAACGTGTTTTATGCTTTTTAAACAAAAGAATAAAACTGATCTAGAACTATGTCTCAGATTTGATGACCAGCCTATTAAAAGGGTACAAAATACCAAGTACCTTGGTGTAACTGTTGACGATAAACTTTCATGGAACGATCATATTGCTTCCATCAGATCCAAATTATGTCCACTAATTGCTATTCTCAGACGTAAAAGATGTATGAATATCCATCTAAAAAATATGATTTTCCATGCACATGTTATGCCTCATATAACTTATGGGATTATAAATTGGAGTCAAACCGCGGAAAAAAACATAACAACAGTGGGAATAATGCTTAATAAAGCAGTTAAGGCAGTTCACAATCTTCATCCAAGGACACCTACTTCAGTAATTTACGAACTGAGTGGTAAGACTCCAATAGATAAAATTATAACTGCAGAGAAGGTTAAGATGATGTGGAAAATCATTAACAAAAAAGTTAAAACATCTATTACACTAACTTTAAATAGAGAAGTTCACAGCTATAACACTCGAAGTGCTGAGAATTTTAGAACCTGTGCAGCCAATACCAATAGACTCTTGCAAGACCCGATAAGATCCTTTCTTACTTTATTTAACACCTTGCCCCAAGATCTAAGAAACATTTCATATGTTCAACTTAAACGAAAACTTAAACAATACTTAAATAAAATCTAATTATATACATTTATTTTTCTCTCTTTTTTTTATATCAAAATAATTAAAATAAATTAAATTAGCAACTAAATATTTAATACCAAACGAAACATGAACATTCACCAATCATAGTATTAATTAGCGCGACTTGCATTAATTAATAGCGAAATTTTTATGATGAAAAATACTTTTTTTGCAGTCCCTTATACCAGTGTTCACACTGTCTGGGAGGCAAAACAAGTTTTAAGTACTATATTTTAAATTAAGGTTTTTTTTTCCTTTGGTAGTTAGCCTTTGTCACCTACTAATGCTGCCCCGATTAACAATAGGATGGGTACATGTAATACAAAAACAACCTTTGTGTTCCTCCTGTTGTAATATAGATTAGTACATTGACTAATAAAAATGTGTATTGTCCATTATCCCGCCTCATTCCTTTTCCTTCCGGGGGAAATGATGATAACATGTCTAAAAATAACTGATTTGGTTAGTGACAAAGCTAAGCTGATCCCTTATTTTCCTTGTCCTGTAAAAAAAAAAAAAAAGTTTTGGTCGAAATGAAGCACCCACCGAGCGTCACGTACGCAAGTTTGTGCAAAAAGTTGGTGAGACTGGCATACTAGTGGACAACACTCACGGTCCCCGTACCCACAGATGAAAATGTGGCTGCTGTAGCCCAGAGTGTAGAGTGTGAGACTCTATCCACGAACATCAACACGCCATCGATCTCAACAGTTAAACATTTCACGCACTAGCCTGAGAAGAATTCTGCACAAAGATCGAGGATTATTCCCTTACAAGGTCCAATTGACTCAGCAATTAAAGTCGCACGAAAATCCACCTCGTTATCGCTTCGCAGTTTGGGCCTTAGAGCAGCTTGAATTGGACCACGATTTTGGGCGAAAAATTATCTTTTCAGATGAGGCGCATTTTCATCTCGGCGGCTACGTTAATAAACAAAATTGCCGCATCTGGGGCTCGGAAAACCCGCACGTTGTTGTCGAGGAGCCAATACATCCACAGAGAGTGACAGTTTGGTGCCGATTGTGGAGTGGTGGCATCATTGGATTTTTTTTTCCAAAATGAGGCTGGTAACAACGTTTCGGTTAACGGTGCGAGTTACCGAGCCATGTTATCCTACTTTTTTTTTACAGAAATTGAAGACATGGATTTGGACGCCCTCTAGTTCATGCAGGATGACACGCCATGCCACACATCCCATGCCACAATCGATCTTTTACGCACCAAATTCCCAAATCGTGTTATCAGCCGTCATGGCGATGTCAATTGGCCGCCTCGGAGCTGCGATTTGACCCCTTTGGACTTTTTTTTTATGGGGAACCGTGATGGACCGATGTTATGCCGACAATTCAGAAACGATTCAAACACTTAAGGCCAATATCATCCCAGCAATCCGTGAGCTACAGCCTGAAACCATCAACAGGGTCTTGGAAAATTGGTCTGACAAAATGCGTTACTGCGACGCCAGCCGGGGCAGCCACTTGAATGAAGTTGTGTTCCATCATTAATGGGAGCTTACTTACTTTCTAATAAAGCCATAAGACATGGAAACAAATTTAATTTTGTTCATTTTATTGCATTTTTAAAAACGAACTTGTAATTGGCCCACCCTGTATCTTGAACCGAAACATATGGACATTACATATGATCAAATTTAACTATTTTTTGTAGACAATACGAAGTTATTTTTGCAATGTTCTAGTTAATCCTAATCAAAAGGGTTCAGATGCGAGCGATCCTATTCCGTTGCTCCGTATAGAATACCGTTAGGGCAGATTGGTTTTTCGAATTCCGGTTTAGATTTAGACCTTCTTGTTCCTATGTTACCGGTATAGAAAGAGTGACGCAGCGCGGCAGATCTATTATGTGCAACTAAGGATTGTTGGCGCTATAACCCGTCGTGTTCAGAAATTCGTGGATATGTCTCACACATGTTTAAGATCTAAAATATTTAGAATGCGGTGAAAATTATTATTGAAGTATGTATGCAGAATCTTTACAATGCATTTCTGGTAGAAAGGCTGCACACAGACCATCCGCCATAAAAAAATGTCCCTTGGGGACCTGAAAGCGTAATATACCAAAAATTTGTCTTGAAAATGGTATATTCAACAGGGTCACCATCCGAAAACTTGTGGGAGCGCCAAAAGCTAGGTATAGCGACAGGGCTACGAGGTGTACAGCCGTCCCTGGGAGATCAGTCGAAACGAACACGAGTATGGAAATATCGCATCACAATCATATCAGATTTAACGTAGCAGATTACGAGGCGAGGCGTATATGGCAGAGCCAAAAGAATACAAAAGTGTTTTATGCACTAACCCCGCTATAAGACTCCATCGAGTTATGGCTAAAATTCACACAAGGTGCCCAGGTAAGCTTAAAGTCGACGCCTTTTAAGTACCGCTTCCTTCTACCAATTGAGAGTCAATTTAAATAACTTGGTGTCATCCCTGACAGCACCATACCTTTGCGGCGACTGCATGAGAGCTCCTTTGCGAGGTGGTCGGCAGGCATTCCACGGTCATGCCTATACCCAATTCACAATCATATCAAAGGTTTGACTCGATTCATTGCGTGCGATGCCAATTTGATGTAAACTAAGAAGTAACTGCGCCTTATAACAACACCACTGCCGTGGAATGCCTGCCGACCACCTCGCAAAGGAGCTCTTATGCAGTCGCCGCTTCTAGTGGACAAGTGGCACTCAAATTTCGCTAAACTACTCTCGCAGACTATTAAACGGTTCCCCTTTATTTCGAAAACATTTAGTTGGCCCCAGGTTAGAGAGTATATACCACTGTACTCGGCTTGGATGCAAACTACACAGACAATCATATAGCAATCTTCTCAAGTAGCCAGAACAGGAGACTATCATTCAATGCTTCTAGCAAACCTGTTGAATATGCATCTTCCTGTACAAGAGATCCGTTGGATTGCCAATTATCTAGCTGGTCGGCACTCCTTCACCGAGTTTCGAGGCAAACGTTCTAAGCTTAGGAAAATCAAATTAGGTGTTCCACAGGGAGGGGTACTCTCCCCCACTCTGTTCAACATCTACATGTCCGGCCTTCCCACACCACCTGAAGGAATCGAGGTGATTTCCTATGCTGACGATTGCACCGTACTCGCCACAGGGAATGATAAGGATGAAATGCGCCTCCGAATTAATCGATATCTAGGACGATTACAGGCATTTTTCCAAAGCCGAAACCTCACCATCTCTGCGTCCAAATCCTCAGCGACTTTTCTAACCACTTGGTGGGAGGACATCAGATGGGAGATGGATATACGTATTGGCAACAATTCTGTTCCTACTGTTAAAAACCCCAAAATTCTCGGGCTTCACCTAGAGAACATGATGACGTCTGCGAATCGTGCAGCTTCAGTCTGTGAAAAAATGCGCAGTAGGAACAACATCCTAAAAGCTCTAGCTGGTAGCACCTGGGGCAAAGATAAAGAAACCATGCTAGCTACTTATAAAGCGGTGGGTCGAGCGGCCGCTGATTATGCAGCCCCAGTTTGGACACATAGTCTATGTGACACAAACTGGTCCAAAGTTCAGGTCTGCCAAAATGCCGCTCTACGCATCGCGACAGGTTGCCTTCTGATGTCTGCCCAGGATCACTTACATTAGGAGACAAAATTGATGCCAATACGTGATCACAATCTCCTATCCTCAAAACAGTATCTTGTTGGTTGCTACCGTGAGGATCATCCCAATAATCATCTCATGGACCGAATTCCTCCACCACGACATGTCAGGCGTGGTTTACGAGACCTTGAAAGAGAGGTTCAGGGATACAAACGGGACCCTTACGATGAAGTTACACACCGAGCCGCCATTGCAGCGATCCACACTGAAGAAGTGAATCGGTCTATCGCGAGTTTAGGTGCGAATAGAGTCCTCTCAGAGCGCCCACCACCAATTTCGCCTGAGGAGATTAGGCTCCCGAGAGCCACTAGAGTAACACTAGCTCAACTTCGGTCGGGCTTTTGTTCACGCCTTAATTCGTACCTTTCTCGCATAAACCCGGACATCCAAAACATCTGTCCAAACTGCAATGGTACTCCTCATGATGTGGGTCACTTGTTTCAATGCCCCGCTACGCCCACTGATCTTACCCCTATATCGCTGTGGGAAAACCCTATCGCAGCAGCTATGTTTTTGTCCTTAGACCTCACGGACACAAACATTGACGAACCATAAATCGTACCCACATAGATGCACAGAGGTTACACACCTTTCTGCACCGCTACAAGAAGAAGAAGAAGGAGACTATCAAGTCACCCACTTGTTTTTTGCTACCTGAGGACCCTGAACCCACTGGTCCCCAATAAAAAGATGAAATTGTTCTGAGTTTCAGGACATACAGGTATCACAGAGAAGGAGCAATTTAACGAGTTAGCATGTAAGCCGCAGCATACCACTTGTGTAGACCACAATCCTTTTGCGACATTTTTTACATTCATAGCAAAGAGGCTAATCATGGATGTGGATGTGTAATGAAAAGCAACAGCAACGCATTGGTCTCGGCGATGACACGATCCAAGATAGAACTGGCTGTAGAAATAGGCTGAGACTTTATCGGCAGAACGAGCGATGTGTCTACACCGCAGGCCGATCGACGCGACGCTATGGAGCGGTGTAAAGACGAGGCAAGGAAGAAGAAGTAAAGAGGCAAATCAAAGACCAAGAACGACTCACCGCGAATCATAGTGGATCGATTTATCTATGTGGGAAAGGCGAGTGAATTCAAAAACTGACACTTTTCAAGCAGCATTTTTTGCGTTGATCGACCGTCACGTGTTCGTGGCTAAGGTTTTAGTTAAAGTTTCCATACGCATTGCTTGGACAGAGTATAATTCGCGAGTGTCTTACACGGGTTCGTTTATATTTCTTAACACTGCGCTACCAGTTCCCTTCTCTTCAGAAACAGTTCAAGTGCTTATCAAATAACACGGCATCAACTGCAAAAACATGTTACCCATTCTCCAAAATTAATAGCAAATATTTTATCGAAAAATGTGGATGCACTTCATCAGAGTGACGAAAACAAATATCAGCGATGGATGCCCAAAAGGGTTTCTCTGCAAATAAGTTGCTACAAACAGACACACACAACAAATTGATTGACAGCTGCTTATTTAGGATACCGCAAAGGAAATTTGAGAACAAGTATCATCCCTGCATTATAGGGTACATAAATAGACACAGTACGTATGCATAGACCTCATATGTACACTAGAGCCCCAGACAATTACATCAATTTGTGTTAAAATCAATTCTCCCGACGAGCACTAAACACTGCTACAATTAACCTTCACCTTTGCCACACAAAAATACTATCATAACAAGGAGACCGGAAATACTCTTGTCTTATAACCAAACGCACCCTCGGGATGACTTGTTTTAGCGCAGCATACACTAATAAAAGGTCCCTCTGCCGGCATTCACAACAGCACATCTGAAGAATTTCTCACGAACCACCTTTTAATAAGAATGATGAATAGACACACTACACTAGAGCCATACACGTACACATTTTTTTATTTAACGCCCCAGTTCCGATTGGGAGTGTGTATTTTTGACCACATCATGAATATGCATCATTTTCGAAGAAGTCTCAGAGAGGAGCTGAGTGAATAGACACACATTTTTAATGGCAACTAGTAATTTGACCCCTATATGATATGATCTTGTTACAGAACAAATAATATTTCTTTTTCCCCCTAAATTTTATGACGAGGGAGCAAAGCAAAAATAACATTTTGAAATTTTGGTTTTTACATAGTGTGATGACGATTTGAGTTGACTTGACTGTTTTTGGTTGAATGATTTGAGTGAATAAGGAAAAATCATGGTCAGTTTTGTCTAATTGGAATATGGTGGTAGTAGGGATGCGTTTTTGATGGGAATTTTTCAGTTGGGTCAGAATATTAAAGGGTTGACCATTCATGTTTAAGAGGGTAAGAGTAAAGAGTCCCGCGGGACTACTTCATACATGAATTGAATTGTTCCGTCAATTGATATACGATTGACTTTAATTTTCGCGGGAAGTAAATTATGTCAGCATAACGATTTGAATAATATATTGGCCAACGAAAATATATTTAAAACCCAGTCATAACTGACTTAAGGAGGATGGTTGGCTTGCAACACTAAAAATCTTGACAGGGATGGTTTTTTTTTAAGTTATGAAATAAATAAAACGCTCAACTGAGTTATTTGTCTCTAAGATGGGTAATACTTAGCTACCTCCACAAACAATTAATTGAAATTAGCAATCGCCTTAATTCCCGTAAGTTTCACCAACAACTGAAGTATTTATTCAATCATGTTGATTATAAGGTTTCTGGCTTAAGACTTTTCCTGATCGACTCATTAGAATATTTTTTTTTGCCACTAGAGATTGACTTTAGTAAACTAAAGCCTCAACTTTAATGCGATTTTCTTCAATATCTCGCTTCAAAAACAAACATAACGGCATTGGCGAAAACAACGGTATACTCAACGTTACTGAAATATATGTACAAGGAGTTACACGCGCAAATCTTTATAAATTGTCGGAAAATCTTTCCTCATCAATGTGGCACGATAGCCCGACGTCGGGCCTTGGCCGCCTGAATCGTTGACCTCCAATTGTCGCGGTTACGCGACCTTGTCCTCCAGTTTCGGAAGCCCAGCAGCTGGTGGGCGTCTTCACCTACGGAATTCTCCCAGCGAGCTCTCGGTCGTCCACGCAACCTCGCTCCGTCAATTCGTTGTGCGTTCATCACTTTCTTTGGCATGCGATTATCGTCCATCCGTTGTACATGCACCGCCCATTGCAAACGTTGAAACTTCACGAATTTCGATACTTCCAGCTCATCGTACAATTGATACAACTCATGGTTGTACCGGATACGCCATTGGTCTCGCTCGCGAACGGCCCCGAAAATTCGCCGAAGGACCTTTCGTTCGAATCGGTCTAGGAAAATTTCGGAGGCTTGGGTGAGGGTCCATGTTTCGCAGCCATAACATAGCACGGGTCGGATGATCGTTTTGTACACGCGGAGCTTCGTGTTCCTGTGCGCAAGTTTCGAATTAATTATAGGGAGGACCGAGAAATATGTCTTATTGGCTAATTGTATCCGTCGCTTAATTTCGTCGGTTTCGTTGGCGTCCTTTGATAAGTTACAACCCAGATAGTTGAAGTTGTCTGCATACTCGATACTAAGGTCCCCCACTATGATGCTTGAATTTGCTGGCGTCCTTGTTTTCGATTGCATCATGGCCTTTGTTTTGCTTTCGTTGCTATGTAGTCCAACTTCCTTTGCGGCGTTATTGAGGTTATGCAGAAGGCTTTCTGCATCACCCAACCTTCGAGACATGATGTTGATATCGTCGGCGTACGCTACTAATTGAGTCGACTTGATGAGTAGCGTTCCACTGCTGTCCATATTCATGGCTCGAATTACATACTCCAAAGCAAGGTTGAAGAGCGTCGGCGCCAGCCCGTCGCCCTGCTTGAGTCCAGTACGAGTTTCAAATAGGTCAGTGAGTCGATTCTGCACTCTGACCTGCGAGACGGTATTAGTCATCGTCATCCTTGTGAGTCGCACTAACTTTGCCGGTATACCAAAATTCAGCATAATGTTGTACAGTACACTTCGGTCGATACTGTCGTATGCCTGCTTGAAGTCGACAAAGATTTGGTATACGTCGATGTTGTATTCCCAGCACTTTTGGAGTAGTAGCTTCACTGTGTAAAGCTGATCGGTCGTTGAACGACCAGGTCTAAAGCCGCCTTGATACTCGCCAATGAGTCGTTCTGCGTACGGATTAATTCTCTTTTCAAGAATTTTAGATAATATCTTATAGGCCGTACAAACTAATGATATGCCCCTGTAATTCTCACACTTCAGCTTGTCACCCTTTTTGTGGATTGGGCAGATTATGCTTTTGCGCCAATCTTCGGGGATTTCCTCGTCGTTCCATATTTTCAGCAGTAGCACATGTATAGCGTTGGTCAGGCACGTTCCACCATGCTTCAGCAGTACTGCTGGGATCTCGTCAGCGCCGGGCGCTTTATTATTTTGAAGCGACTGTATGGCAAGACTCACCTCCTCTACTGTTGGGGGTAGAACGGGAGGGCCTGGTTCGGCTAACTGCTCAAGAGCTGGCTCCGCGGGGGATGTTGATGGTGCATTGAGGAGCTCTTCAAAATGCGATGCCCATCGTTTGTTGACGCTTTCGATGTCGCTGATGATGTTACCATCCTTGCCCTTACATAGGCTTGTCCTGGGTTGATATCCGTTCTTAACATTATTTATAAGTTTGTACGCCTGTCTAATGTTCTCACTGGCTAATCTTTGGTTTATTTGCTGTAACTGCTCGTCAAAATGTTTGCGTTTCTTCTTCTTTCTTGGCTCGGGATGCACGTTGTGTGTATTGGCGATAGGCTTCATTTTTCGCCTCAATCGAGGCCCTGCATTCGTCGTCGAACCAGTCTGCTCGTCTGCGCCGGCCTTTATAGCCCACGACCTCTTCTGCGACCCCCTTGATGCTGTCTTTGAGCTCCTCCCAGAACTCATGGATGCCTAAATTGTTGATGTCATCAAGCATGGGCGACAGTTTTTCCTCTAGTGCTGTAGTATACGCAGCCGCCGTGGCATCATCAATCAAATTGTCTACCTCGAAGATCTTGGCAGGGTTGATTCTCGTTAGGTGCACCGAAGAGATTCTGCACCTGTAGGTCGTCTTCACCAAATAGTGATCGGTGTCGCAGTTGGCTCCTCGATAGGATCGAACATCTAGGACATTAGAAGCCCATCTCTTGCTGATCAGTACGTGGTCGATCTGGTTCACGGTGTATTCATCTGGAGACTTCCAGGTCTGCTTATGGATTCGTCGATGAGGGAAGCATGTAGAGCTTATTACCAGGTTTCTGCCGCTCGCGAAGTCGATAAGTCGCTGACCGTTGTTGTTGTTTTCGTCGTGGAGGCTATGACCTCCAGCAGTTCCCCTATGCCAGCTTTCATTTCCGACTTTGGCGTTAAAGTCTCCTAGCAGCAGCTTGACGTCGTTTGATGGAAGTGAGTCGAAGAGTGTTTCCTGGTAAAATTTAATTGAATACGAACTAAAATTCCTACCCATAGAATTTAATATCCACAAAGAATTAAGCGAGTAACATTGGTTTCACTATAGTGGAATTTACCGTTATAATATGACAGAAATAGAAACTGCCGATTCCCAATCTGTAAATTTTTGATATTTTAACCAATTAAAAAAAAAAAAAGAGTGATAAAAAATCTTCGCGGATGTACGATACCAAGCCCCGTCATTATCCTGTCACTAAGATAGCAAATTACCGTTATAACAAATTTAAGGTAACCGAATCAAAACAGCACTGACATTAAATCGCAAATTACCATTCACATTCAATTTTATTTCTTCAATTTCGCACCCGAACGCAACATATCCAATCTTTCTCAATCATTTCAATCAAAATGTCAACCATCCGCAATCCAACCATCAGACACTAATTCCCATGCTGACATTTTGTCGTGCCCACTAAACACTCCTTTTGTTTTCCCCCGAAAAACCACTCGACCTTAAAACCCCACAACAATTGTGCGTGTGTATGCTCTCGGGTCAATCGTTGAAGAGTACGTTACATGCAAGAGTCCGACAGCGGTCACTTATTTGTGTGTTCAAGGACACTTTGCGACTAAACGGTGGCACTTGGTGGCACTCGAGTGCACCATAAGCATTGTCATACTCGACCCATTCTACGTGACCGCGCGTTGTCACCGTTGTGTACCGTCATTAAGTCGACCTTTTCAAACAAATCAAATCACGTGCATCACCTCAACCTCGGGATCTACAAAGTTCGGGAGTAGCTCCACACGTATTACCTTCACTTTGAATTCATATCTGTGTCCTTTCATCGATAATAACGGGCCACGACGGCATATACAAACATGAATTCCGACAGTCTGACAGTTAGTCATAGTCGTCGAGCGAAACAAGGTCCGTTTTGTTCATCCGTCTGTTCGACTGTCGTTCGTTAATATGTTCAGGACAGGACTGTATTCGTCCTTCCACATAGGTGCCATTGAGAGAGAGAGAGCGAGAGAGAGTGTGAGGGTCCACCTCTTGCACCCAATGTCAATTATGAATTATGACAGGTTCCGGGCAATGCACGTTTCGGCCACTCATCATTCGTGAGAATACTCTTGGCTAAAAGTTTTTCGATAAAGCAATCAGAGGCACTTGAACGTATTCTGGCTATGGGTGGAACGGTGCACACTGTGTATTTGCTCTGTGCACGTTTATATGTCAGTCAGCTGTAGATGAGTCGGTGTATACAATGATGCGGTTCGCATTCGGTCTTCAAAATACAAGAGACGCATAACAGGGTATATAGGAGAACCACGAGCTGACGTTACGTTTCCAAACAACAAACTTCATAAACTTGAGGCAGACAGATATCGAAATTACTCCTACTGTTGCTGATTTTTGTTTTTCTGTTGATTTTTTCCTATCTTCGTCTATAAGTGCCAAAGGAAATGGATAAATAAGTCCCAGAGCAACTTGGTAGCCATTTCAGGTCCCCCGTCAACAGTGCAATGACGACGACGATGATGATGATGGTGATAGCTCTAGACTTACATAGTCGCACGCTTCCTTCCATGTGACCATACCGTCATGAACCAATCATCAGCATCATCATGTTGTTCCTTTATGCCTATATAACCTATCTAGACGCAAAGGCAATGCTCTAGCTACTTCAGTACGTATCGAATCAAAAAGATGATGAAGAGAAATCTAATTTCAACTTGATATTTCGTTATTGGTTTCGATACACATTCTGTGTGCGCTCGCCGTAGTTTTGGGAATTAGTTGAAAAACAATTTCATCGAAGGATATATCGGGCGCTGATGATGAATGATGAGGAGCAGTCAAGTCGCATGCGGTCCAATGAAACTCGTACCAGTATATGAAGAGACGAACAATTCGGAAAAGGAAACTAAACTGTACTTTGGCAGTTTGGCGCGGAGTTTGAAATTTTGCCAATGTCATGACATTTTCCGGGGATTAAAAGTCATACACTGAGAGACTGTGTGTGTTTGGGCAGAGTGTTTATAGAAGTTGGATTCAATCAATGTGTGGTGAATAGCATGAAATGGATGAATGGATCAATGGATACATGTCTAAAGATTGGTATAAATGCTTTGAAGGATTTCAACAAAGTTGCGTAACTTTGATGATGATAATAGGTCAAATAAGAGGTCGTTTGCCTTGTTTGTCATCTAGAAGGATTTATTGGTAATTCAGAAGTTGATAAGCATACATGGTTTTTGAAAATGCGTTAATCTAAGATAGGATGACTGCAATACTGGTCAGATATAATTAAAATTAACAGGGATTTTGTATGATTTCAAATTTATGAAAGGATTTTCAAATAAATATTTTAAAACGAAAAGGGTCACAATGCAACGAAACGAATTCAAACTTATCTCCCTTTTTGGGCCGACACTATGACAGATATATTTATGGTTGAAATTGGTGCACAAATAAAAATTCATAGAGAAACGAGTTTCCAAACTCGGCATGACCTGTTGCAAGTTTATTATTCAGAAGATGGTAAGAAATATTCTTATCGCAGAATAATAAAACTAACAATGCTATGACTAGAAAATGGTATGGCTGACAACTGTGTGACATTTCGAATTCAGTTGCCATTCAACGCACCATGCTCCACTAGGAGTTAGGGCAAATCAAGACCACCTTGCTTACAATAAAATGTTAAGAGGAAAAAATCACAAAGTGTATTTGATTATTATTAGTGCAGAGCTTTTTTTATTTTTCTCGCTGAAAAGTAAGATTCCAAAGGTTTCTCCAATATACGACTTTCCAGGAAGAGTCATGCGGTAGTGCTCAACATCTCTGGAAGCAATTCTAGACCACTTCTTATGAATCGCTTACTTCTGCGGACATTGAATGTCAAAATGAAATGGTATGGAAGATGGAATCGTTCTAGGGCTTCTATGAGAGTGCTTGAAGTACATACTTTTTTTTCCTATTGGGTGTCTTTAGAGACACCGTTCATGTGGACAGAAGGGCATGGCTAATACACTTACACTCGCCGGCATATATATTTTGACATCTCGTATGCCCCGACATTAATTGCTTATAACTAAGGGGGGTGGATAACGGTACCTTTCTTTATAAATAAATTAAAGTCCATATCAACAGCTATAATTATTCTTAATATTTTTGCTATACTTGTTTGCAATCTCTTGTTATAAAGACAGCAAACGAAAGGATTCTGTGCATATGGAAAATATTACATCGGAGGCACAGAAAAGCAGACTGCATGCACTGTCAGAAAACAAGTAAAATAGGCAAATTTCACGCATAAATACGCAGAAAAAGAGAAACTAAAGAAAGATCAAAAGAAAAATTAATGGCAAATCTTTTTTCAGGGCGATAATTTTTAAATTACAGTGTTTCCACGACTGAAGCTTCCTTTAGTCATAATTGAATAATTGGAAGCGATATACGAATTATTTACAGCAAAATATTTGGTTTTAACTGCATAATTCTTCCTAGGGTTCTGCGCCGTGGTTCGCCCGTCACTCGTAGTACACATTCGTTTTCTGCCAGAGAGTGACTAGTAGTCTATTTTTTTTTTAATTTATTAATTTTTTGAGTTTAACTCCGTTCACTGCAAGAAATTGAATTCAATAGCATCATTTGTAAAAAGGATGACCAAACCTTGTTGTTATTTATTGTTTGTATCCTGGGTGTTATGTTGTGTTTTGTGAAGCCTCTACAGCAGGTGTGTCAAACTCAAAGACTGGCCTGGGCCAAATTTTACTGTTTTCAGGTTGAAGCGGGCCGCAAAAGAAGTTAACACGTTCACTGTCTATGAGTCAAATGTGTACACAGCGTTCTTCTCCGCATACGTCTATGAGTCACATGTGACTCATATGAATTTTCGGACCCCAGACGACATTGTAATGTAGCCGAAAACCGATCAGACAGTGAACGTGTTAAAACGCCAAAATTTGGTTCATCGATCATCATCGTTCGTTCATTATTTATGAATTAATTACCGCCAAATTTTGGACAGCTTATCCGAACATGGTAGCACCCGTCATTCCAAAAAAGAAAACCTTGGGAACGAAAATCGTTAGTGACACAAAGGACTGGCTAAAAATTGACAAAAATTTGTTTCGTGTTGTGGTTTGAAACCAACGCCTGCATCAGTAAAGCTTAATATGCTAGGAGACAAAAAATCGAGTATTAACCGTTTAGCATTTCCTATGTAATCAAAGTGATTTCGCTTTGAAACATATACATTGATCTACTCTTTTGAAAAAGATTTCCCATTGAAAATTTGGATTTAAAGGATTTCCCATTAATTTAAAAAGAATAAATTTGAATTAAAGCGATATATATTTAAAAGAAAATGGTTATATTTAATAGGAATGTAACTCGATTTCAATGTGATATCGATTGAATTTTATGGGACGTTATTTTTCTGGGTGTAGCTGTTACAATATGGGTACTCGCGTCGTGCACAAGTGCGTCCAGAAAACTCTCAAATTCTGTCATTCCACCGTGGTAGAACGTAGCAGCTATACACGTGTACGCCTTTGATCTTTGTTGTTACCACTCCGTTTGACCCTCCCGATGTATCTCGTTGGAACGCATAACATCCGCAAGTCCAAATAGCTACCTCGTTGTCCTTGTCTGCGATCCAAACCGAGCTACGCAGATTTTTACATTGGTCGCAGATAATTGCAACGTTGATCTTCTTCTCTTTCACCGTCTGTGATAGCAGATCTTGTGCTGCCTGGCAGTGATTCAGGTTCAACTGCAGGAATCTCATTTGGGGATTAGTTTTATTGCTTCCTGACATATTGGGCACTTGATGCATCCAGTTTGGTGCTTATAGTTGACCCTAGCTGCCCCCTTGCACAAAATGCAATTGGGCTCTTTGTCGCAAGATGCCGCTTTTTGGCCATCCTCTCCACGCTTGTAGTACATATTTTACCTATCTTGCTTACTATTGCAGTCTCTCGCAAAGCGGCCAAATGCTGCACTTAAAGCAACTCTTCGGAGACTATTGCCATTTTAACCGACACATCTTCCAGTTAGGTTTGCCTATATCCTGTTCTGGAAGCAAAGAAATATCTACTTTTAATTTTGGTAGTGACTACGATAAACTCTTCACGCATACAAATTTTGCCGAAGGTGTAAGAGTCGACGTTAACTGAACTTAGTATCGTATTGAGGGTCAGTCCGGGAACGCAACGGAAATCGGTTGCATGACTCATGATCATGGATGTCGTAGGACGTGTATGGTATATAGCTCCAAGCCAACCACAAGAGAAATGCGAGGCCTATACTAAGAAGATATGGATTGTGCAATATCCGTCATAATAACGGAGAGGCATTTTTGTTCCTTTTAGCGAAACTGCTTAAGACTGTGAAGGCATCGACAATCTGTTCTCGCTGTTGCCCAGTTTTCGCTTATCTAACCATAACGGGCAGCACAGACTCAGCTTAAGATTGTACCGCTCTGAGCTAGAGTAAATGTATCAGACTGCTGGCACACTGAGAAAAATTCTGACAACAACAAATTGACGTGTTATCACAGTTTTGACTCCAAGTACATCAGGCAAAAACACAACATCAGACTGTAAATGTGAGCATATCTGATGGGCAAACTGTTTTTAACCTACTTCGCTCATTTTACCGAACCTACAATTTGCTTCAACTCGAATTTCAATTTTTCACTTTAAATAAAATCAGAACCAGAAAAAAGAACTGCAAACAGACCAAGGTAATTTGATATTGGTCAAAGTCGGTTAACATTTATTTTATGAGTATGTTCATACTCTAGTGTCTAGTCTAGTAGCATAGAGTTTTCGATACAATTCACTCTTCATTTGACCATAGATAGAGATACACAATTATACCATACCACAACACTCAATTCGCACGCGCTCTTATTTTTCAACCTCTGATGCGGTACAAGTGCAAGCGTGGAAAGATGTGGTGGGGGTATCGTGAAATTTTAATTAGCACTTAATAAACAAATAAAAGTTGCAAATTGACGGGAAAAATGATGGCAATTTAAACTTCGCAACGCATATACGTGAGTACAAGAGTATGTTATGTACGTGTATGGATGAGTAAATCGATCAATCGTTAAAAAAAAATTGTATACGTATGGAAATTGGCCTGCGGAATTCCGGCAAATGGATTAAACAATCAACATATCGCACATCCAGAAGAATAATGACGTAAGTGCAAAAATTATCGTTTTTGAGTTAAATATACCACTAGGTTTGAAATTGGCTATATTTTCAATAAAAATAATTTTGATTTTAAAATTCTGTAAAAAAACTGTTAAAATTCAGTTAGGTCGATATTCCATTCACTCGTTTGGAAGCATTTATTCAGATCAATAACGACGTAACTGCAACTGCTTGCCAAAGCATCACCGGGTGAAAGTGCGTCTCGTTGGTGTCAATAACAGCGAATTATTCTTTCTTATAAGAATAAAAATAATAAATCAATTCAGTTTTGAATATTTGTGTGTGTATGTAGAAATTGTAATACCTGTACTATGTACAGTAGAACGTCGATTATCCGAACGCCGATTATCCGAACACTCGATTAACCGAACCGGGCACCCAGCTGCTTTTCTTGTGAAAGACATCGAATAAAATGAAAAATCAAGGGTCTGACGGAAGCAACCTCTCATATGCATCGCTCAATTAACTCGAATTTTCTATTTTTGGTCAGTTCTAGTCGTTTTACACGTTTTCAGTTTGTCGCGTAATTTCACATTTAGGATATTTTCTATTTTTTCTATGGAAAGTCGATTAACCGTTTATCCGAACCACCCTTGCCAACATTAATTCGGATAATCGACGCTCTACTACATTCGTATATTGAGGCAAGTATGTTTGTTTAACGTTCTATGTGAAACATAATTTCCTTGAATTTATGCAAGCAGTGATACCGATTCCAATGGGACAAACTTCGCCCTTTTTATATAAATCTAGGCTCAAATGCTTTAATTTCACTGTAAGTTTTAATTAAAAAAATTTAATGTCGCAACAATCATTCGCTCAGCAAATCTTGTGAAAGTTGGAAATTTAACTCAAAAATTATAAAATTAAAACGATGAAGATTTTGAAAAAAAAAAGTTGTTTGTTTGTGTTCGTTAGTTAAAACATGGAAACCAATTGAGAAATATATAAGACAGAACGAGCTTGACTTTGTTTCCAAATGCAGTCTAATCTATACTTTGATGCTCTTTTAAAGTTAAATGATTTTCATTTTGATTTGATATATGTACCAATTTAAAAAAAAAGTTGATTTTTCAATAGTGAACTGAAAACACATAAACGCATATCGAGCCAAATGATATTTAAAAATTAATAATTATTAATTATTAATTTCATTTGTTCTTATTTACCACGGTTTTTTTTTCTGAGCGTTACAATGTCCCCATAGCTATTCGCCTGTTAATTAATTATTTAAAAAATAAAAATTCAATTTACTGAACTATACATATTTTCTTAAAATAATTTTGAAATGAAATCATAACCCGATTAATGACTATGCCAAAACTTAATTGAGAAAGTCTTAAATTACGTTCCACTCCCTAAAGCAAATGCGGTGCATGTATGTATTATAACTTAAATATAAAATTTAAGGAGGCGGAATTCGATTGAATTTTAATTTTTGCATAACTTATAAACGAAATATACTGGTCCGGATTGAGTCCTGATTTTTGAAAAAGCCTATGAACAGTCTCCCATTTTGGTTATGCTTCCTGGTAAAAAAATATGTTTGATAGAATCCAAATCAATGTTTGATATTGTAAAGTTAGGTGTTTGTGTCTTTTGTCTATCTAAGTACAAGATGTGACTATTAACCCACATTGAAGACTAAGGTAATGCAAAAATAATCGCAAAATTATTTAGTTTCAGTTTGGCGTAACAATAAGACTTAAATGAAAAGAATTTCAATTGCAGAATTAACGAGAGAATATATACGCTACTTTTGGCATCACGGGAATCAGAGGAGTTAATGAAATAGAAAGTTGCGTTTTGCACTATTTGGAAGAATTTCGGCAAAACATCCTGGCGGAAATGTGATTTTTCTACTCAGACAATTGTGGTGGCCAATAAAAAAAGCTGTGAAAATTATGGCCCATATACGTGCCTGATCAATATATTTCTTAGACAAGAAATGCAAGGAAAAATGGGAATTTAATTCTTGTGAAGGAAATGAACTTTACTGATTTCATGAACATAAAAGAACTAAATGACTACCAAAAGTTTAACTGCACCAAAAATATGTAGTATAGCACAGATAGCTTAAACCCCAAACATAACAAAAAAGAAATTTGTGAAGCCAATTTGTTGAATATACTGCCCAATATACGCAGTAAAAAGTTACACTAATTTGCGCCATTGGTTAAGGAGAGAGGGGGTGACAAAGGGTTAAAATTCATTTTTTGCAAATATCTGCAAAACTATGAATCTGTCCCGAGAACGAAACAAACTACACAAAATTACCTTTGAAATTATGTATAACACTCTATAGACATTTTCTCAGAAAATTATACCCTAGACCCAAAAGTATTGTGTATTTACATTTTTGAGTCTTAAATTTCGCACTGTAACTCCTGATAGAATAGACCAAGGGTCATAACATAAAATAACAGTTAATTCTAGTCTCCTGAATGTATATCCAAAAGTTTGTACCAGAGCGTACCTTACAAGTACGAAAAATCGGGTTTGAAGGTTGCTAGTACACGTTACCCGATATATTCGCAAATAGCCTTAGAACTGGTACCACTGACCTTCAAACCCAATTTGTTGATACTTGTACTTTGGTACAAACTTTTGAACATACATTCAGAAGACTACAATTAACTGGTATAGTCACGTTCTAGGAGATAATTTTTTTTTTCTATTTTAGATAGAATTTAGAAGTGAAAAATGTGAAATTTGTTAGAATTTTGGTTAACTTTGTATGGGGTATGGGGTACCCTTAGTTTTGATCCGATGGTAACACTTTTTGGTGGGGAGCATAATGGGGCTTAGGTTAGGCACCCTACCAAATTTGATCTGCCTGTTTAAATTTGAAAAGAAGCTACAGGCATACCTTTTTGAAAAATTTTAGGAGGAGTGAGGGTGGTGTCAATGGTCGGAGGACTTCAATTTTTGATACAAATCAAATAAATTTTGTTAGCAATATGTATATGGACAAGATTTTATGACCCTAGGTCTATTCCATCAAGAGTTACAGTGCGAAATGTAAAACAAAAAAAAAATTAAATTCAATAATTCAATTCACTCATTCAATTAATACTTTTGGGTCTAAGGTATAATTTTCGAAGAAAATGTCTAGAGTGTTATATATCATTACAAAGGTAATTTTGTGTAGTTCGTTTTGTTCACATCACACATTATGCGGCCAGTCTCAGAGTTTTCCAGATATTTGCAAAAAAAAACTGAATGTTTACCCCTTTGCCACCCCTCCCTATATTGGAGGGCACCCGCTTATCCGACCGCTCAGTTGAAACTGTTTCCTTGAAACAAATCTACGCATCGAAAATGTCCATATCTGAGCACAAAAAATTACTTAGTAAGTTTATTAAACTTCAATCTTATACCACCGTATTACTCGTATTACGAACCATTTTTCCGTAATCTTTTTGAAGAAACGTTTAGTTTTTCGTAATAAATTATAACAAAACAAAAGAAAAAAACAAGTGAATTCTCTTTTGTATCCTTTATCCTGGCTGCTTAACACCATTCATGTCACGATCAATATTAAATCAACTATAACGCGACTGAAACATCTTCTCACTAATCATCATTATAGACCCCCCATAATTTTTTTTTAATTTTTCAATATAAATTGAATGTCAATAAATTCAGCAATATTTTCAGCTACCTATAATACAGAGCACCGCAAAAATACTCTTGGAATTGTAAAAAACACGTGAAATAAAATTTAAAATGCAATTTCTGGCCAATCAACAAATTTGCAGTTGCGTCGTTCTTCTTCTGGATGTGCGATATGAAACATACCGAGTGGTTGTAGGTCGATTTTTCAATTAATATGGCCTGAAATTGTGTGTATATGGTGATGAGTCAGATTTGCCCCCGTCGGGAAACAAAAAATAAAATATGTGAATGACTTTTCCGTAATTTGTTTTCAATTGTGATGAGTTGAGAAAGCATAGCGGCAGCTGTAGACAACATGTTGACTATTGAGTATTTTTGCTTTTTGCAAAAATTCCAGAAAGAGTTGTCAGTTGTGTTGTGTCTATAAAAATTGGTTAATTTTGGATCTGATTGAGTAGACAGTAGAAGAAGGTTGTGTGGGATATTCAACCAGCAAAATATGGTGTCCAAAAATTGCAAACTACAAAGTAATCTGAAATCAATCTGCATTGAAACGTTGGCACTCCACCATCAGCGTAGAAACAAAGCTATTATGATTGACAGTTTGTTTGAGTGCTTTGTGCCCAGGACCATACCTAACATCGTGCATGAGTAATGGTCGTATCCGTCCTGTTTTTGGCAGGACAGTCCTGCCTTTTCGACCATAACCTGCCGTCCTGCCAAAACCTCGAAAGTCCTGCTTTTGTCCGGCTTTGTCCTGTTTTTGAACAGCGTATTGGCATCTCACCAAAGGACGAGTAAATTTAATGAAAAGTACATTTAAATTTTATAGAAATTTACAAATAAATGTAAATGAGCATAAATGAGACTTCATTCCGCAAGGTGGTAGGCGACCAAGTCGGTTTTTTATATTGTCCGGCAAGAGTAGGGAATCGCAAGGAATTATTGCTCCTGACGCG
Organism: Microchrysa polita; assembly: GCA_949715475.1. Classification (NCBI taxonomy): domain Eukaryota; kingdom Metazoa; phylum Arthropoda; class Insecta; order Diptera; family Stratiomyidae; genus Microchrysa; species Microchrysa polita. Next base: position 42,687,773 of record OX454415.1, on the reverse strand, counting down.
TCCTAAGACAATACTGGTGCATTCTTGATGAATACAGTGGATATCGCTTGTAACGACATTGGTTATAACGATGTACCGGCTAAACCAACGGAGTTCCCGGGTCTCAAGATTTATGTAGCCTCTGCAGTGTAATTTTTGATGAATAAAGCTACCATTGCTATAGCGACCGATCGGCTATAACGGTGGAGTTTTTACGGCCAAAGAGGCTGTATCTGTGTAATGATACGTTTTCCTTGCAAAGATGGAGTGTAAATAGAATTAAAAATGCACAAAATCCCTCATATGCAAAAAAGTCACAAGGATTCCTGTCGTCCCATATTGCATTCACTTTTTTTAGCATCCCGATTTTGCTGAGAAGCTTCGCCTATGACGAGGCTGTACAGGGTGGCAAGCGGGAACCTGATGGCTTCTAAAACATCGTAAAAGATCGAAAATGCATGCCACAAAAATTGTTTTTTCGCTAGAACACAGCATAATATTTGGATCTTCGACATCTTTCCCGTGTGGAAAATTTCAATTCTGTAGAAATCTAAACTCTTTGCATAAGATCAAATTCAATCAGATACCGACGGACTACGAGGTAGGATAGAGAAGAGGAGTTATCATTTCGGTCCTTTGTTGAAAGCGTTTCAGTTGGAAGATTGAGGCCCGTCCTTTAAATATTTATCGCAATGCAATATGCCCTTCGCACAACACACCATAGCATTGCAAGAAAAAAAACTTCAAAAAGTATTTCAGCAAGATGGGATTTGTCCACGCCCCAGTCAGTCCACCAATTTACAGTACTGACCCTATGTGCTGAGTGGTTTAGTGCAAATAAAATGTTGTGGTATGGATTTAGCATTTCTTACGACGTTTTAAAATCCAATAGGTTCGCGTTTGTCACCCTGTAGAAACTTAAACAAAACACCCTGCATCGGGAGTTGAGAGAATTTTTAAAAAACCCCAACCACGCAGCCGTTTTATCGACGTCATCCGCATAAAAAGGGTTTCCAGAATTAGGTTGGTAATCTCCGGTTCTTTTCGTTTACATGTTCCACAAAGACACACTAACGAAAAGAACCGAATATTATTTCTGATCCACAAAATGGCAGTTAGGGAATCAGAACATGTTTGCGAAACATACACAACTGTTTTGTTTCATAAACTCACCCACGGTAAGTAGTTCAACTTGATGGCATGTTGAAGACCCTATTTAGGTCATGCAGAGGCCTAAGGTTGATTCCCAAGTGATTCTCAAAGAAGTGAAGACATTAAATAAAACTCTCCTCTAATCAAACTACACTGAAACAAGCGTTTGAGTTCGCCGCTTATTGCTGACAAATTCGAGAGGTACGCAAATATTACACAGGTATTTGTGTTTCTGGTTGTCCTTCTTTGTGTCCTGCTGTTTTACTAGCATTGTCCTGTCAAACGCTGATTTTTGGTGAATTTGTCCTGCTTTTTACGTAAAAAAATATACGAGCGTTATGCATGAGAATAGCTTTCAGGTTTGAATCTACACTTGCAGATCAGATTAAGTAATGTGCTTTCACAAGCACTCGCTATCAAAAGCGCGGCTTCGCAAGCAACGACTTAAAAGCTGCATCTAAACTGGCTTCTAAATGGAGGCGCGTCTAAAAAACTGGCATCACGGATCGCCATTTGGCAGTCACTTAGCATCTACACTAGCTACCAAATGGAGGCTGAACTTGACATAACCAAACTTTCATTTTGGAATTTTTTTCAAATGTAATTATCAAAACTGGACTCTGCGCGTTTGAATCATTGCTCTACCATTCAATAATTATTCAATTTCACACAACAAAAAAAAAGAACAAAAGTTGCAAAATTGCAGCAAAATTGTCACTTTGAATTTGACAAGTGGTTGTGAAAGCGTCAGCTGGCATATAATTGATTTGCCATATTGAATATTAAAACTATACGGATTACCAAATAGCGGTCAGTTTGGATGCCATGACAACAGCCAGTTGGTAGCACGTGCTACCATTTGGCGGGCAGTCTGGATGGACCTTTAAGTCGAAACATTAGTTAATCGTGCATGTTCTCATGACAATCGAAGTGTTGCTCAATATTAAAAATTCCACTGGAGCGAGACCAGAATATAAACCGTAGAAGGTGCCACCAACTAATTTATGTTAATAGTCATCTGAAACTCCCAGGGTGGACATCAAACGACCATAATGAATCTGACTAAAAATTTTTATTTTTCAAAAATATCTCACGATAATTTGGTATATTTCTGTTTTATTTTGATAAGTTTGACTCAAATTTCGCATCAAAAAAAAACTTACCTTCTCATGGCATACTCACGAAAATACAAAAAATCTGATACAATCCAAACTAAATCATCTCCGAAAGGAAATGCATAATGGATTTATCTTAATTCGTAACGTATATCATAACTTTTTTTTCGCTTATCGCAAAAAATCTAGATTATTGTTTCTATGCTTTTTTGTTGCGTTTTTAAATGAAGCCACCATCATCATCACACTGCGCGATGCAAATTTATAAAGTGGAAGAGATCTTAATACACTTAATATATAATTCCCATCCCATGCACACCCCGACACACACTCATCTATAGCCATAACATTTTCATAACTAATTTAGTCATCTTTTAGAGTTTATCATAATACGTATACAAATGAGTTCTTTCGCTGCTGAGATTCAACCAGAGCGCAGTCAATTCATTTCATTTTGGTCACTTTTAGTCGTTGGCAATTAAAATCTCTAGGATGCTATAAATTTTAATTTTCTTTTTTGTTTTTGGTTTCTTTGTTGCTTCGCTTTTTTATTGTTTTGTATTTTTATAATTTAGTTTTGGTTACACTACGAACACTTTGGAGTTGTCGTTGTCGTCCAGTTCAAGTCATTGATCGCGATGGAGTGTCTTCGACTATGCATAGTGAAATTATTTCAATGCTCCCGGTCCCGGACATAAAAAAAAACACAAAATGTGAAAAGATGGCAAAGATTAAAAGCTTTTTATGGTTGAGAATGTATTTCTTTATATTATTTTTATTGTTTATGTTTGAGGACTCTTTTTGTTGGATATATTCGTGATTGTATAGGGCATGTATGGAATTAGTCCACGCACACTACTTGTTCTTTTCACACTCACTCCACGAGTATAGTCAATTTGATATATGGATACTTAATATTTATATGACCAAAAATATAGAGAAGTTGTTTGTTTGTTTGTTTATACATATAGTGGCACTTGACATCTTGATGACTGCTATTATAGTGCACAAATTTGGATTAGAGTTGTATGGTTAAAGATTGCATTGTTGGCAAGTTTGGGACAAACGAATTGAACCCGGAAGAGTTTTATTGCATACTATAACGTTCTTTTTAATGAACAAAAATGAGCTAGCCAAAATGCATCTGGTTGGTGACCGTAGTAAGCCTCGTACTATAGGAAAAAAGCGACATTTCTTCATAAAGTGACTTTCATTTCCGGTACATTGAGAATACCTTGACTGATATTTCAAGAAAATATAGAACGGAAGTGAAGTTGAATATTGTACAGTTGAAACTATGTCTGGGCTCTTGTTAATGCGCCACATACAGTGCGCCGAGCCGAGCTTTTTCGGGCCGGGCGATGCGATGCTTTGCCATGTGTGCACACACAATGCGACTTCGGGCCGGACGATGCGATTTGATTTTGCAAGGGCGCTGGTGCGTGCGGTTTGCCTGTGTTTGATGCTGATATGGGATGATATTGCCATGTGTGCACACACAATGCGACTTCGGGCCGGACGATGCGATTTGATTTTTCAAGGGCGCTGGTGAGTGCGGTTTGCCAGTGTTTGATGCCGATATGGGCATGAATTCAGATCGGCTTGGTGACATGGCGCTTCGAGTGTTTTACCACTGGTATTTTCTATATACAGTGGGTCACAGGTTATTTCAACCACAACATATTAAAAACTTAAAATGCGTATTAAAACTAAATGAAAAGAGATTTCAATTCTTGATAATCGCAGATTTAACGGTTGAATGTTCTACATAATCGTTTGTTACAAATTTTATTTTTATGCTTTTTTTAGGGTTTTTTAGAATTTTTTTTTTCAAAAAACCCTTTTGAAATCGATTTTGTCCGTCCGTCTGTCTGTTCACTAAATAACTCGCGAACGGCTCAACCGATTGTCATGAAATTTGGTAGGAATGTGTAGAATGGTTACAGTCTTTGGCACAAATACCTTAGAAGTTGGTAGGAAGAAGATAACAGGGTGAAAACGTTTGAAAAAAGTAGACTTTTTAGTTTTTATCGGATATTGACGTATGAAAAAATGAATATGTCTACGAATTTTCATTCCAATAACTGTATCCAAATCGGAAATATAGCCAAGTAAGTATTTAGTAAGGCCAAACACTATTTGGTAAGCAAAACTCAAGGTAGCCCAAGACAAAAAGCTTCAACAATTACCAGAGAATTCAAGGCTGGGTTGGGAGAAGCATGCCAGTCAAAAACATTAGACCATTTCCTATAACCCTTTCCGGGGCAAAAAAAAAAACAGCTTGATTATTAAGAAACTGTGCTTAGTTTCACATATATATCTTCAAGCTAAGTAAAAAAAACTAAAAAAAAAATTTTTTCCATTGAAGGATTGTTTGCAAGGACGTGGTATATTTTTTATACCACTGCCTATTTTACTGAGAGTGGTAACTTAAGAAGCATGTTTTATTGCCACTCATACAGAGTGGAACATTGCACAAAGAACACTTCCACTTCGTTCTACGCTGATGATTCAAAAAACTGACGCCAGTCAATTCATTCGGCGGATCGACAGAAACATTTTTGGTCCAGGTGGGAGTACATTGAGGTCGTACTGACCGCAACTGTTCACGTTCGACAAGGGTATTTCATCGCTCTCATCAAAACTGTTTCTGGAAGCCTGGTCACAAATTTACTTATCTGTATTATTATTTTGTACTGATAATAACTCACATATAACAGCGTTCTGTCCCCCGTGTACGTGGACTGAGGCGAACCTCCTTCCTCTGAGTCACTTTCGTAATTGTCAATATCAAGGGAGTCACCATCAGAAGGAGTATCAACATAATCCTCATCGTCTCCTATCAAAAATTGCAGTATTTCATCATCAGTGAGATTTCCCTTTTCATTTTCTCTTTTTCCTGAAATATTTTTCTTCATATGAATTTTCATTGTAATGGGCACTGGTATACATTTTATACCACGTCCTTGTAATGCTAATATCAACCTTGTACTGAACCTCTCACTGAAACTAATGATAAAAAATGAATTTTCACTCTTTTGGACACAGACTCTTTCACTTATCACGCTATTACGAGTACTATCCTCACTAGAACAAACGAATCAAATAAACATTCACAACAAGTGACCCTCTCTCCGATGTAACGGTTCTAAAAAACCTAAAAGTCGAATTCGAAAAAAAACAGCAAAATTCGTTGCAGTGATAAGGGCTTATAGCATAGAATAACATGGTATTAAAAGTATACCAGTGCCCCTATTACCTAGGAAAAAACATTTAAAATGTGGTATAAAAAGTATACCACTGCCCCGGAAAGAGATAACCGTATGGGTTTAATGACGTTATAGCGCTGGAAAAGCCATTTATAATTACTAGGGAGCAAATGCGTTGTTTAAAAGCTGTCAAAAAGGCCCGTTGGATGAAGATTTTGTATTTTTAAACACCGTTATAGTCATGATGAGTAAGAATCTAATCTATTCGGTTCTAATGAAGCCTCATAGGCCAGATACAAACATGACAAAACATTCATTCGAAGCCTACAGTCAAACACGGTGTTTGGTAGCATTATTTTGTTGGCCTGTACGTCCGCGCTTGGAGGGAAAAACCTTGGGAGTTTATTGAGATTACAATTGATAAGACAAATTATCCCGAAATTTCGAAATGCGAATTACTTGACAGCTCGGAGGAAGGGTTTTTGTAGGGGCATCCAAAACAGATTATTATCTTGATCCCAACATTGCGGAAAAAATGGTTCGAATAGAAGGTGATGTGTTATACAGAGCAAGACCATGACTTCAAATTTTCGGCATAACAAATAGGATTCAAAACCGTCGTCAAACTTGTATGTTACTAATATTTTGAATACAAACATCCGAAAACGGTTTAAGCACTGCATTAACTGAAAAGTGGACCAAAATCACTCTGTAAGGTAAAAAAAATCAAGTCAATTTAATGCACAAGCGGCATGAAATGGACCGTAACAAAAAGAGCATTCATACTAATAAATGAATTCTTACTCTTGTGCTTTTAAACCTAATTTAAATAATGGTTGGCATGTCTGGTTGAAATAAGCCGTGACATAGTTTTTACTTACTTTTCGGTATTAATTCTTATAAATAATTGAAGATATTAAAATTTAAATAAAACATGTTAATAAATGATATTTGCATACACTAGACTATTCATCCGCGTTGAGAAAATTTGAATATCCTCTCCAGTTTAGTTTTTATGGACGTTTAAATTATTTCATAGCACCTGGTTGAAATAAGCTGTGACCCACTGTATGTAGGTACATACAAACATGTCGGTATGTCTATGTGGTGTTCTAGATAATTGTGGGTATTAATGAATGGATGGTCATAGGTAATGTAATGATGAATTGGTGAAAGAGGTAGGTAACCTTTGAGGAAATTTGCAGTGTTAGCTTACGCATCTCAAAACAATATTCGGGCGGCTTTTGGATTTGGTATAAATTGTTGTTAACATATACAGTCTTGACTCGGTAATCCGGATCTCCTTTAATCCGGATATCACGCTAATCCGGATCACTGAATATTTCCACTATGTATTCTATAGTCCGGATATCGGCAGCAATTTTCACTCTATAATCCGGATCTTTGAGATTTTCAGGGTGAAATTATAGATTTGGTCTCGTACTTTTTTACGGAACTGTTTAGCAAATGACATGACGCTGGCTAATTTCTAAGAAATAAAACATTTATCGACTTTTGTTCCGCTTTTTTATTTGTTTGGATTGTTTTTCCTCAGAAAAATGTGATTGCGCTAATCCGGATGTTCCAATGATCCGGATTACCCATTACAATAATTGATCCGGATTATCGAGTCAAGACTGTATATATGAATGGGTGAAATAGGTAATTTATGGAAATATGCAGTGCAATGAAACCCAGTTTGTGCCTGCCGGTCTCCAAATGACATATCCCTGTTTTTTTCATACGCGTCCAATCGGCGTTGCAGAAACACTAAGGTAAATTTGGGTCGCTGATTCCAAATTTTAGGTCACAAACAAGACAAAAAAATTTTGGAGTTGCCCAATCCGGAATGATACCCATGTTTTCTCGGGGAAACACTCGTCGGTGTGGCAGAAAAACTAAGGTAATTCCGGGTGGCTGATACCAAATTTTAGGTCAAAAATAAGAAAAAAATTGGGGTTTCCGGACCCAAAATGATGGTACCTCGTTATCTAGGGAAACATTAAGGTAGTTTTTGGCCGCTGATTCCATTTTCTAGGTTAAAAACAAGAAATAATACCACTATTGTCTCGGGGAAATACTCTGTTGTGATGCACAGCGTGTTCCAAGCTACCTTCAATAATTATTTCCAAATTTGTGATATTCAATTACTGAGCCACATTTTTTACAGTTTTTCTAGATGGTCTCCTTCGCTGTATGCATTTTAGCCACCTCTTCAGAAACTTTGAGATGCAAATACAGTAGAGCGTCGATTATCCGAACTAATGTCGACAAGGGTGGTTCGAATAAACGAAAGTTTGGTTAATCGACCTTTCATAGAAAAATCAGAAAATAGCCCAAATGTGAAATTAGGCGACAAACTGCAAACATTTAACACGACTATAACTTAAGAAAAATTAAAAAAGTCGAGGTAATTAACCGATACATAAGAGAGATTGCTTCCTTCAAACCCTTGATTTTTCATTTACTTCGATGTCTGTCATATGAAAAGAAGCTGATTGCCTGGTTTGGTTAATCGAATGTTCGGATAATCGACGCTCTACTGTAATTCCACTTTCGGAAGGTTGTCCACCGAGTGCTTTCTTTGAATTTGAATTCTGGACTATGCTATTCTAGTACTCTGCACCCCAATTCGTTCAATGATTCAATAAAAGCCATGCTGTATGTGGTCTGGCGTTGGATTGGCATATTGGTAGTATCGTAGTCTGGTTGGTGTAGCGGTTAGTGCGTTCACCTTTGGAGCACAAGGTCGTGGTTTCGAGTCTCACCGTAAGCGAATGTTATGACCCATGTAACGGACTATAATCTCACTCAAACGTTACACGAGGGGATAAATAACTCAGCTGAGCGTATTGTTGATCTCAACACCTCCTTGAAAATAACAGTTAAGATCTTGGAATTTCGATGTCACTAATAAATCTGCGGACTTGGTCCAATGTTGGACTGTCGTGTCAGTTATTATACCCTATACCCATAAGATGGTATAGGGTATATTGTTTTTGTTACGACGATTTATGTAACACCTCAAAGGAGCCACCGGAGGTATGGCAAAGTATATATATATAAATGATCAGGGTCGGTCCCTGATTCGAATAAGCCATGTCCGTCTGTCTGTCTGTCTGTCTGTCTGTCTGTCCGTCCGTGTGTCTGTCAGTTCGCACGATAACTCCCGAAATAATGGACCTAGCGTTTTGAAATTTCGGTCAGATGATGGCTTTGATAAAAGCTTGGATGGTATTGAAATGGGCCAAATTGGACCAAGGATTCCCCTACCTCCCATACAAATGACCCCTCCTTGATAGTGTAATACGGCCATATTTTTCGACAGTATGTCGCTAAGGACCTGAAATTTTCATCAATGCCTAATTGTGACATATGCTTGAAGTTAGTGGAAAGTGGAGAAGGTCTGACTTCCCCTACCCCTACATCCCCTACACAGCAATATTCCGACATATCTTTTGATAGAATGTCCCGAAAAACTTGAAATTTATCGCAAATGATAGCTGCTGGATGCCGTTATAAGAAATTAATGATGTGCGAGATTCAGCCCATCTACCCCTCCCCCCTTAAAAAAAATTAAATTGAATATTTTCGGTTTTACGCGCATTCTAAGTCTGTACATGGGTATAGGGTATACACTCATCGTGCTATTCGCACGATTAGAACTCGGTCTCGTTTTATTTATTTTATTTTTATTTGAATATTGCGTCGTTTCGATATGTAAGCAGGCGCTCAAAGTTCGTTGTTCGGTGAGAAAATCAATTAACGCTCTCATGTTCCAAAACACACGGTTCTGTTTTTTATTTTGTTTAAAACACAAAACACACGGTGGGCATTCGCTGGCTCAGTTGGAGAGATGACGCTCTATCTCTGAGTTGTAGGAGCATATGGGTTCGAATCCCACTGTGACCGTGGATGTTTGTGTTGTCTATAAAAAATGCTCCTACGGCAGCCGGTTGTTCGATCTAAATCGTCCCGAAGCTGCTCGTTGTCACAACGTTCAAGAGCTGCTAAAACCCCCTTCGATCCAAGAGAGAAAAATATCACTTGGGTCGCTACAACAATAACAACAGAACACACGGTACACATCACCTTCCCAGCTGACGCCGTAATATTCGCTTTAACTGGCGCTCCGTCATCTTTTTTCCTCCATTCCATAGATGCGCCTTTACTCTCCGGCGTTTAGTTGTGCACCCATGTCCCCTCGGTGGTGAATATTGGACACAATAACATCTCTCCTGCTTCTTCAAATCGCTGCAGTGAACGCGTACAAACTTTACTACGCGTGAATTTCGGTTCAAAATTCAGAAGTTCACCCATCAATACTTGAGTCATACTACCTACGCTGAAGCCCTTTGCCTCAGCCATATCGCTTACACTACTGCGTCGTTCATCCAAAGTGAGTTTTTCAATGTCTCTGGTCCTATTGGGCGCCGCGCATGTGACAAGTTCACCAAAGCGAAACACCATTCATTACATTTGAATTCATACACCATTCATACTCTATCGTCTTAGAGAAGAACTTATCTTTTAACTTCTCGAGTAATTTTCGATAAATATCCGCAGATTTTACATGATCTTTGATTAAAAAGCGAATAATTTTGCGTCGCGCAAAAGACACTGGTACATCCTTTTCACTCAAGGATATACTTACACTAAGAAGTGAGATTACGCGATTCCAGCTGTTCTCCACGTTTCTTTACAGACCAGCCTAATGTCCAGTGCAGCCAATATTTCAACGCTAAATTTTTCGCAGTTCTATTCGAAAATTCAGGGTTACTTGCTTGCTACTGACTTAGAGTTTAGATTCATCCAAAAGTTTCTAATGGGGTTCAATTCTTCCTTCAGTTTTGAGATGTTAAATTCATATCTTGTCAAAATACAGACGGCCAAGCGGTTAGTTACCGGGGCAAGGACCAGGGATGCGGCTAAAAGTCGCGAGGATGACCATATTTAATTTTTTAGCACAACTTCAAACCAACTTTTATCCGCTTTATTCATCGTTACGTTCTCTCATCTATTTTCGCCTTAGTTTTTCAAAGATGCCCCCTGGAGGATCTGAAGCTAATTAGAAAGTTCGTACCAATGCAAAAAAAAATTGGGTGTCCGTGGGAGTCCTAGATGACCATATTTAATTTTTTAGCACAACTTCAAACCAACTTTTATCCGCTTTATTCATCGTTATGTTCTCTCATCTATTTACGCCTTAGTTTCTCAAAGTGGCCACCTGGAGGATCTGAAGCTAATTAGAAAGTTCGTACCAATGCAAAAAAAAATTGGGTGTCCGTGGGAGTCCTAGAAGGTCCGCGGATACCATTTTAATAATAAATAAATTATAATTTATCAAATAAATCAAACAAATCAATAAAACTCTCTAAGCTCATTGGCATTGTACTTTTTGCAACGCCGACATCACATATCCTAGGACTCCGAATCAACCGCAAAAAGTAGTCGAAACATCAGCACAATGAATTCAAATAGTCCCACTTATTGCGTTTCACCGAGCCTCGAACAAATGACAATTACATTAACCCACCTCCTCTCGCAGGCGAGTCGCACCCATCTTTGAACGATTTTCATGGGTCATATATGAATGCATAGTGTACCCTGGGTACTATACGAAAATTACAATTGTGTTTAGTGGCTCGGCTCGTTACGATTGTGTCAATACCCGAGCAAATACTTGGCGAACCTTTTACATACTTTGACTTTAAATATGTGTTGGCAAAGAAGGTGTTGTGTGTTATGTCTGTTTTTAATTAATGTAAAGATGGAGTCCAGTAACATGTTATTTGAGAGAGTAATTTTCCAACATTATTGACTAGTTTCAGTCCCCAAAATATTCCCAGAGAAATTTCCAAATGGCGTTATGCCGTCAGACATACAAATGAAAAAAAAAAATTAGCCGAAATATTCGTCAAAGTTCGGACGAACCACCCACAATAAATTTTTTTGTTTACCATCTTCTCATTAATTACACCAACTGGTGAATTGAATTTTATGTGAACTTCTGTAAACCGTTGAATTGAGTGCGTATATAGCTTGGCGATCTGTTGCGCGTCACTCGACCAAATTTTTGCGCGTGGTTCGGCGAACCCCGCTCTTGTAGAATCCGCACAAAATTTCCTAATAAAATATTTGCGAAGTTTGAAAAGCCAAATATAATTGATTAAGAACTCATTTCACTTTGAGTAAAATAGGTATGTTGATTATAATAAAGGGCCCATGACACTCCACGGTGTTAAAAATCTGGGGACCTGAAGCCGTCTCTCGACGTGGCAGATTTCGCGTGAAGATACCAAACAAATGGCCACACATTATGCAAGTGAGTCCTGAATCGTCGGTTTCGATCGAACCTACAAGTTGGAATACTGGTAATATTTTTTTTTCTTTTTCAAATCGCTACGGCTTGATGAGTCGTCATTGGCAGTCAATTTTTGGAATTTAGTTTGGCCAAAACACATAAAATAAGGGGTCGGCTACAGTTATTATTTTTTTAAATATGTTACTTATTGAATCTTATTATTAATTCATACTGAAGCTTTGTTTGGTAAAAATCTGGAAAATTTACTAATGTAATTTAGTTAAATCAGTCTCCTCAGTGAGTACCATTGTTTCCAATGCTTTTCCCCATGTGTTTTTTTAATACAGAATTGGGCCCGCCAACAAATGATATTTGGTTGGAGGTCGTGGCCAGGATAAGGGGTATGAAGGGGTCCGTGGGTAAGATAAATTTCAGAATCATTAATTTACTCCTTTTTGGAGAATTTTTCAAAAAGAAAATGTAACTAGGCGGTTTTGTGGCTAATAAATGCATCACATTCTGATATCACGATTTTTTTAAATTGGTTAATCGACCATAAAGATCTTTAGAAAATGTATTTCCCAATCAGAATTATATTTGGGGTTGCGCTTCAAAAAATCTTACTCGGGCGAATCAATTCCCTGTTCACGATGTGTACATCAAATGGCAGTGGAATTTTGTGGAACCATCTTCCGATTGTAGTTTATGGAATTCGCGAGCATTTCTGACATATTTTAGGACGGTTAGTGCGAACTTCCCAAGTTCACTTTCATCCGACACGTATATCCAGGCCTTTCGTAAATATGTAATGAAACGACTTGAATAAGCATCCGAAGATATAGCGTTAAGTATGTGCGGCCTGAAATTTAGGAAATTTGTTTGCAGAACTTTGGATAGTTACCTATCAAAAATAGAGCAACAAATGTGACAAAGACATAAGGCTGCAACCACACTGTCCGGCGTAGTTTGCCAAACCGTGCGGAACAAAAGGTTAACGTTGTAGATAATGTATGCCTGGCAGAGACAGAGGCGATTAAACAAACATTATTTGTTTGTTGAATTCACCCATCGTCTCTGTCTTTTCCACAACTTTGATCTTCTGTACCGCACGGTTTGGCAAAACCCGGACAGTGTGGGGCCGGCCTAATATCGGTTATATCTTTCCATAAATCCCGACCGAATTGACCATTTAATTTTTAACTCTGAAATTTGACAACGTCGCTACGTAACCAGCATCCATCTCTACAAGTAGACATCAAGTTTTTAACCACCATTTCAGAGCCTACACATTTAAGACATTCTTGTACACCTGAGTTATCTCAGTGCATTGACATATGCACGGTTTCCTGTGTTTGTATAATGAAAAAACGTTACAACACAAACATACTCTCTTTTTATAGTGTGTACGTTCATTCTGTCCCATCTGATATCGTCTTGTATTCCGCCTCCTCAAAGTGTATCTGTACTGCCGGTTAAGATAACTCTAAAGAAACCTAAAGATGTGTGGAAGACCCAGAAGACCATCAGTGTTAAATTCAAAACCCTAATAAGACCACATCACGAACCATGCTGGCCTGGCTGTGAAACCATTAACGCTGAAAAAAAAACAAGTCTCCGACATACCTGATGCATTGGGATTGGATTATTATTATCACATCACAAGCGACTTTCATGTAAGATTCCAATAAGGGTCCAATAGGTTCGCAGTCTCTGATCTAAAAGAGAAAAACTGTTAAAATTCCAATTGCGGTAGCTCTGCGTCTGAATATTTTTAAATGTATTTCATCGACGTGATGTGTTTTATCGAATTCAGTTGCACACGTTTTATTTTTTTATTTTTATAGTCCCAATATAATTTGGGGAATCATAAATAAAGAATTGTTGGAGAATTTATTTTTGTTATTTCCTTCTTTCGAAATATACAACCATCGAAGGATATAAAAGAGTTTTTAGATTTTAAAATTGAACCTTTAATAAAAATTTGAATTGTATTGGAAATGAGGCATTTCGGGATAAACGTATTGAAATTTGAAATAGATTTTTGAATTTAAATGTAAATTCTATTAACGTGTTAAGTGATGGTAATTTGAGATATTTTATCTGGTAATAGCACACGATCTTTCCGAGGCAGTTTATCTTGTTTTGACTGAGGTAGAATTTATCACGGAAAGTGGCGGCCATTTGCCTCGAATTAAGTAGGGACATTAAAGATTCATTTTGCCCTTTCGTGGATTCTTCTCGTTTTAATGATTTTAGTGACAATTTGATTTATTGACATGATTAGAAATAATTACAAAGCTGTTTTAGCAAGTCGTGCTGAAACGGGTTGAAGAAATGATTTGGAACCGTCCTAGAATTCTATGTGCCCCTCAAAGACGCCAACAACTATTTGCTAAAACTTTTCATTATCTCTTTCAACTGCCTTAAAAATAAAAATGTATTTTTTATTTTTCTATGTAAATCGATTTACCAAACAATTAAACAAATAAAATTGACTATGCCCACACTACAGATACTGTCCATTGCGAATTTTCGAATGATTCAAATTTATTTTTCAGAAGTTTCCATTGTCCAACCAATGAATGAACCACCACATGACAAACAAATGACCAGAAAAGACTAATCCGTGGGTTGCAATTGTCTTTATTAGCATCTTAATAAACTCTAAATAAGGGTTCAATGAAAGTGAATATGTACACAGATACAGATTATCCTTTTATAGAACGAACAAATAAGACTCCGTCTGAATGCATACATTGGTCGGTTGATGATGATGGCGCCAAATTTTCGTCTAAACGAACAACAGAAAAAATTGTATCCAAACCTTATTTGATTTAATTAATTCCACCTTAAAAATCGGTTTTCAATTTTCAAATACAAAAGAAACATACTCTCACACAAACTTATAATAAAATTCAAAAATCTGATTTGCATAAATTCCGTAATTTTCTTGTCATCTACAACTACTAATTTTCATGTCTTTTTCTTTTTTATGTTTTTGTTTGTCTTATCTAACGACCAAATGGATTTCTCACCATCTTATTCAGAGATGAGTTGAGATCATATACGAATCTTTTTCCATAAATGAATCTACACATGTGTTGGATAGATTTGAATATCTATTACAAAAAAACAAAAAAGATTTCTAATTAACCTCTCTTGTCTCCGTATTCGTTCTTCTGCATGTTTTTGATCTTTCTCTCGTTTTTTTCAGCCATTTTTAATTTGTTTGGCTGTTGACCTTTTTCAATCTTGACTCTTTGAGTACGGTTTCTGTTTTTTTTAGATACAATTTTTTTTTGTACGTATAACAGGTCGTTATGGATTTATTTTTTCAAATTAGCTACACGAGGGGACAGACCTCGTATCCTATTTGCTTATCTTCAGTTCACATCAGGATCAACCATAAAATAACAGTATTACCGCATACGATACACTATACAATTCATCCCCTAAATCGTACACGTTCTGACGAGAGGGAATTCAGACATGTATTTTTATTATCGTCGCACACTTATTATAAACATCCACAAGGATGCATCGGAAAAGTGTCGTCAAAGTGGAAGAACTCTTTTTGACGTCTGCAGATACGGTACGGAATATATCGCCACTTGTTCCAAGCGCACTTGTGTCATCATTCATAGACACTTTTTATGCAATATGTATTTCATGCATTTCGACTTCAACCCTCTAATTTCTGGCCCGTACACATCGTTTTGCTTGTCTTTTCTTTTGTTGAGAGCATGTTGTTTGTTGCATGTATGCATTGTTCTCGGGCGACAAGTGTCGTGGTGCAGACCAAGTGGCTCAAAAAAAGAGCCATTTGTGTAGCATATCGAATTTCATCGAAACCAACTGGATTTGACGTATACATACAAGTTTCTTTTCAAATAAGTGAGGTCCTTTTGTTGTTGGATATTATTGAGGGTATAAGAGAAGGGTCGGGTGAATTAGGATTGGTAAGTTACTCGTGTTACAGGTAGGAATAATTTTTATAAGCTAATTAAATTTGAAGAAATCAAAAATGCAAATTTATAATTTGAACTTGTTTCATTCTTTGGTGATTGCTCACAAGCCCAAATTTAATTTTTTAATTATGTGTAACCTCATGTTGTCATTTGAAGGGGCCTTGTTTTCAGCGCAAGAAAAAATATTTTAAAATTTTCTATTTGAACCTCAGAACAACGCAGGAAAATTCCAAAGGACGAAAGTACTGATTTTTCCTTATATTGGAAATGATGGCAAAGAATATTTTCTTTCATTTTTTTTTTAATTTTTGTATTAAAAAAAATAACAGGCGCGACAATCCAGCATTGGACTAAGGCTGCAGGATGTGTTAGTGACATCCTATTTCCAAGATCTTATCTGCTTTTTGTTGAGGTAATGAGATCAGCATCACGCTCAGCAGTATTATTTATCCCCATAAATGGATACTCGTTTAACATCTGAGTGAGATCATAGTCCGTCACAAGCTCGTGAGTTCGAAAAACACCATGATCCACGGTGAGATTCGAACTCATGACCCTGAGCACCGAAAATGCGCGCACTAACCGCTCGACCAGCCATAGACTACTATTTTTGTATTAAATACGCCATTTTCGAAAAATATTCCACCACAAACAAAACTTCACTGGAAATCAAGAACAGTGTTTCGACTTAATTTTTCATGGTTGTGTTAGACTTGCCTTAAAAATAGCGGAATTACCTAGGCCTGTTCGGTACCGAGATTTCAGTACCGGGTTTCGGTTTTTTTCAATACCCGGTACCACAAGCGGTTTCCCTGACTCAGGTTTTTTTTCCAGTACCGACGGTTTTTTTGAGTACCGGGTTAAAAACCGACTCAGGTTTTGTTCAGTACCGACGGTTTTTTTGGGTACCGGGTTAAAAACTGGTACCAAAAAACCTGAAAAAACCGGCTCATGGTTGAAGTGAATCGTTCTTTTTAACTCGGTACCAAAAAACCGACTGGTCGGTCGGTTTTTTTTAACTCGGTACCAAAAAAACCGGGATATCGGTACTTTAGAATATCGGGTCCGGTACCAAGTGAACACCGGTTTTGTACCGGGATCCCGGTTTTTGGAACAGGCCTAGAATTACCTACAACTTCAATTACTTCTCCCAAAAAAAAATCCATAAAACTTCCAGGAGATCTGGTACCTGAGTCGTCATACTTTGATAATACCACAAGAAACGAAAAAAATTGGAGTCATAGGATTTAAGCCGATGTATGTAGATGTAGTAATGATAAATCCAAATTGTATTTAAATTTGCCGTTGAGTTTCATTCAAACTGGAAAAATAGTAAATCTGTTTTTGGATTAGTCTCGCTTTTGTTTAGACCAATTCGAAAATAGATTTACTGACAGAATTAAAATTATTTTAAATTTATTACAAAAAGGAAAAGATTAATACAACAGCTATTACATAGGCTTCAAAATTCTAAAAAAAAAACATCGTATTGCGAGCGCAGCTCTCTGTACGCTCGGTATTTTAATGATATTTGGTATGTATGTACCTCTGATGGTCTTAACAAAAAATTCAGGGACTGGCACTCTTTCAAATTTCGTCTCTCAACCAGAGTTGTTCGTTTCTACGCAAAAAAACAAGTTTTTTACACTTTCAACCCAAAAAAAAACGTAAAAACTGGTAAAATACGTGAAAATTAGGTAAAAACGTAAAGTTATGTAAAAAACCTAAATAACGATTTTTTTTATATTTTTCATTTGCGTACACTTTTAGTTTAATTTTCGTGCATGAACTTTGTGTTC
Organism: Microchrysa polita; assembly: GCA_949715475.1. Taxonomy (NCBI): domain Eukaryota; kingdom Metazoa; phylum Arthropoda; class Insecta; order Diptera; family Stratiomyidae; genus Microchrysa; species Microchrysa polita. The sequence continues at coordinate 42,670,247 of OX454415.1, read as the reverse complement.
GGAGCTAAGGAAGACATTTGACCTTAGTTTTTAGGTTCCACTACCGATTCCAATAGAGACGAGACCGAGTTCTAATCGTGCGAATAGCACGATGAATGTATACCCTATACCCATGTAAATACCTAGAAGGCACGCAAAACCCAAAATATTCAATTTCATATTTTTTGTAGATGGGTCGGACCTGACACATCTTTATTACCTTGTCAAGGCATCCAACGGCTACCATTTGATACTAATTTAAAGTTTTTCGTGACATTCTATCAAAAGATATGGCTGAATATAACTTTGTAGGGGAAGTAGGGGTAGGGGTAGTCGGACCCACTCCACTTTCCATCAACTCACAGTATATGTCAGAATCATATATTGATCAAAATTTCAAGTCGATAGCGATATTCTAGCGAAAGTTATGGCCGAATTAAAATATCAAAGAGGGGTAGTTTGTATAGGAGGTAGGGGAACCCGTTGTTCGATTTAGCCCATTTTCAATACCGTCCAAGATTTTAGCAAAACAAACATTCGACTAAAATTTCAAACCGCTAGCTTCATTATTTCGGGAGTTATCGTGCTAACAGACAGACACGCGGACAGACAGACAGACAGACATGGCTTATTAGATTCAGGGACCGACCCTGATAATTTATATATATACTTTGCTATACCTCCGGTGGCTCCTTTGAGGTGTTACATAATATCGGCGTAAGAAAAACAATATACCCTATACCATCTTATGGGTATAGGGTATAAAAATGAGCTTTCTCCACAGAAAATGAGCTTTATTGTACAATGTCGATTGGACTATGGCGACTCTTAGTTGCAGCAGGATAAATTGTTTCACATCGACACATAAGGAGCGCCATAGACTATACAATTGATTGTACAATAAAGCTCATTTACTGTGGAAAAAGCTAATTTTATGTGGAAAAAGCTCATGGAGAAAGCTAATTTTCTGTATTGAAATCGGTAGTGGAACCTAAAAACTAAGGTCAAATGTCTTTCGCCATAGACCCAGACCGGATTTTATTGGATGGCTGTTGGAATCAACGTATTCGCAAAATATCAAAATGATTTGAACAAAAATCTTAAGCCCTAAAAATTTAGAAATTTTTATTGTAAATCCAATTGAAAACAATAATTGCTGATAAATCGATTATAGTGGACTTCAGAAACCAGATGGTATTTCGCCTCGGTATTGTCTCTATCCTCTACTTTCGTTAATCAAAGAATTCACCGAACGGTGAATTGATCAGCGACGAGCCTCTGGTCCGACCGCCTCAAGCGGCTGCTGTCATTTATTCAGACCATTACTCTTCTAATGATGCAGGATTGATTAGGCAGTGTACAAATTTCTTCACTGTAGATCTGAATCTGGTACTGGTAGTAGGAAGGATCAAAATAAATTGTGAATCGATCAAACCACAGAGCATTTTACTCAAAAAAGAAAAAAAGTGCGAAAAATGTAAAAATCGCTTTTTATAAATAATAAAATTTGAAATTCTGCATGTATTTCACTACACACTCATGATCAGTGTTGCCAACTGGAAATTTAGAAAACGGCTAAATTTAGCCGGAAACCCGGCTATGTTTTTTTCATAAATGGCTAAAAATCCGGCTAAATAAATTTCAGCCAGAAAAACGGCAAAAAAACCGGCTAAATCATACAAAACAATCACATTACGAAAAAATATAGTAAAAAACTGATTTAAATAATTTTATTTCTTTTCTGGAGTACTACCCGTAAGCTATGCTTTAGACAGATTTCATACACAGTAAGATATTTTCAACTATAGAATGCAGTAAGCCGCAACTAGATGTGAGCTGTGAGCTCCTAGATTTTCTAGCTGCGAATCTAGTGAAAAAGTTTTTACTAGAACTCTAGCAATTTTTTTCGATAGAAATCTAGTTAAATAAATTGATAATCTAGGACAAAATAACTAAAATTCTACTGAATCAGTTAACTGTATTTGTTAATTTACCTAGTGAAGTTTACTAGATTTCGTTAGATTTTAATAGATCATCTAGTTAATTTGATAGTCTAATCCAATTATTATCTAGTGAATTTTACTAGATTATGTTTGACTTAACTAGATATCCAGTTAAATAATTATATTTTATTCCATTCGTTTCAAAAACATCATCTGAAAATTTATTGAAATGCAAGGAAATAAGATAAAACCTAAACAAATACCCTTCTTGATTCTCATACCAGAACATGCAGAGGTAATTTTTATTGTCGATTTTGACTACTTACCTCTAATTCACAGATAGTACCTCAATAACTCAACAGCAGACTGGCAACAACTGGCCAAATCGAATAGAAGAGAAAACTATTTAAAACTGTTTTCTACCAAAAATTAACAGTCTATAAGTAAAATTTACTGCTTTTCTAGGAATATATCACCTATTTGCTGAAAAACTAGTAAAATTGCACTGGATATCTATTTTGGTCTTGTTCGAGACTCGCTTCGATATTATATTCAATCTATAGTTTAAAATAGTGGATACCAGTTCTACTTTTTCAGAATTGCTAGTAAAATTTTACTGGAAAAAAGACGTAATAGTTTTATTACATAACGCTCCAATCGCTGGCATCACAGTCAAAATTTACTTTGTTTGGAGTTAGGTAGCTCAACTAGTCAAAATAGTAGTAAATAAGTACAATTTCTCGGTCAAGTCCATAACCACATTGCGTTCGAAATTGTGGAACTTAAAATGCGTAAAAGGAACGTCCAATGCGTAATTATGGACAAGGGGAACCGCATTTATGTATGGATTTCTTACCATGATCGCACCTGAATAATTTTATACTTTGATTAAAATTTTAAATTTATTCATTTTCGAATTTGAGCCCTCCAAATTTTATTTGATTTTCCATGGTTACGAAATTGATGTTCCATTGTTGATGTTCCGCAATTACGAATTTGATGCTCCAAAGATACGAAATCGAAGTTCCAAAATTATGAGCTTGTGTAGGTTCTATGAATCGTCAGACGTTGTGCAAGTAGCATGCCCAGTAAACTACAAAAAAATAAATTTAAGTTAGTATATATTTCGGGGGCAACTTACCCCCTTCTTCAGCACTTAACTTTAACACACCTATTTATCAATATCTATGACTCGTGCTAAAAGGTGTTCACCCTTGTACTTAATCTGGAATGATTACGTTATTTGTGGTAAAGAATTGACACTTTGAAAAATGGAAACATGTTCGGGTACCCCCATGCTCCAAGACTTGCTCAGCAAAGAATTTTATTTAAGAAACTGTCCCATTTTGCAAATTATTCAGCATCTTGGTGGTTAGTAAATTACATGCTTAGACTAGGTACTAACATCGTCAGATTACGTAAAACACATTAACCTAAATTTATTACAAAAGTCCAGTCACCGCGGCAAATTTTTCTCGGTGGACATAGTAGGTACTTACCCTAATACACGACAATAAGTGTAGGTATGTAGTAATAATTTCACGGCGGTTAATTATTTTGGGAGTGAATATTGAAAAATTGATTCTAGTTTCAAAGTAAAAAAAAAAAAAACAAAAATTATTTAAGCCGAAAAAACGGCCATAGAAAATCAATTCCGGCTAAAAATCTGGCCGGCCGGAATTAGAAATTTCTTCCGGCTAAACAGCACGGTTTCCGGCTAAATTTGACCGGAAAACGGCTAAATTGGCAACACTGCTCATGATACACCAGAGGAGGATTTTTGAAATATCCGTTCATTTTATAACCGGCCCTAACTCTAACTATGGCAGCTCCTGGTAAGTTGAGTACGACCAATCAATCAAACAAGTCTAATTGTGTGTGTACAAACACAGTTCTTGCAATTGCTCTTAACAATTTCGCTATCGTATAAATAACCCCTCCGATATAGGAACTCTTAGGCGATGCTTGCCAAAATTTAGAAAAAAGTGCGTCAATTTTTGGATATACATATAAGTTTGTGGTAGATTTGGCTATATTTTTATTTTTTAGTGATAGTGTGGTAGATTGTCAAATTTGGTAAAAAAGTTGTATAGATCTACCACCAAAGTGCGGTAAAGTCGAAACACTTCTCGCGTAGGTATTTCTCAGTCTCTATAAGAATTATTCTGATTAAATTAAATTATTCCGGAAAACTCCTATCAAATAAGCTACTCTCCAAATACTTGAGAAGTTGAGAAGATTTGGTATTTTAGAAAAAATATTTTTTTTCTGTTTTTCGTATACCGTCTCTCCAGGACAAAGCCAAAATCATAACAGATACACAATAATATGCTCTAAGTCTTTTTATTTTGTTTCATTTACTTAATCCTTTTTTCGGAGAAGTTCTCGTTAGATTGACACTAAGATTCCTCTTGTCTCTTTGGGATTCGACGTTGTAATATATGTATATGTCATAGGGTATGTACGATTTAAATTCCATCATATTGAATCTCATAATACATATTATGGAAATTGATACTACTAATACTCGATGCAATGTGTTCAAATATGTAAGCTTACAGGTTTTTCATTCGTTTCGATTCTAATTTCATGGAAATGTAATTTTTTTCCAACGACGTGAAATGTTTGATTGAATGACATAGAAGGGTACGCATTTGGCGTCTTTTATTATTCGTTAAATTTGATGCATGCATAATAAATGTAGATTAATGGGAGTTTTGAATTCAAAGTGATCCCAAAAAATGATTCTCGAATAATTGATTTTTGCCAAGGATTTTCAATGCAATGTACATATAAATACGCTGGGAAAATATGGAAAAGTATTTGTATTATGTTAATTTAATACGAAAAACAACAATGATACCAAAAAGAAGCTTTCCTGTGTCATTTCAAAATAAAATACATAAGCAGCTTGATTTCACCACAATTTATTGACTTTATAAAAAAAAACATGTCCTTGGCGCAAAAATTTCAAAATAGATTGTTTAATTGAAATTAAAAAACGGTACTTTTGACTGTCAAATCTGCAAATTTGTCAAATGTTTCTTCATCGTGTTGGCCGACAGTGTCCGTATCAAGTTAGATTAAGTTCAAGTTCTGACACTGCTCATGTTGTGGCGATAGTTGTTTTTTCTTTGGAAAACCTAACGGTACTTTTAATTTTTTAAATGAAAATCTTATCCTGTTATTTTTACTTAATTTTTTTTTCTTCTATTTCAGGTAAGTTCACGTGATTCTAATTCGTTTACCATTAATTATGTGAGTAAGTACGAATCATTCAGTTTATTGATTGTATCAATAAAAATATTGTACCATGCTTTTAATTAAGGATAATGCCTGGACTTATGCGAGAATAAAGCCCTCAAGGTTTCTTTGGACTAGGCTATACTTACTTACTTACTTGATTTGCTTTATACAGATTTAATTGAGTGGCGAGTTTCGAGTTTAACGTGACAGTCCGAGCTCGTGTTTCACTGTTCGATTTTATGTGGACAATTGTTGTATTTGGGAGCTAATTTGATAAAAAAAACATACTGAAAATGCCGCATTCGCATTTCAGTTTTAGAAAAAAAAACTTTTCCGTTAGGGATTACATTTTTTGGATCCCTTTATCGTCTTCAGAATTTTTTGTTATCCATTTTTGCGAGTCTCACACGAGGTTTGAAATGTCAAGCACTTTTTCCCAAACGGATTAAGTAATCTAGAGGTCCAGAGATCGAATCTCGGCGTGGTCCAAGATATATAGTGCTTGCAACATTATACAGAGTGTCCCGCATTAGGTGGTCAATACTGTAAGGGTTGATAGCACAACTTGTTTCAGCAAGAAAACTACCAATACAATCGGAAGTTTTTTTACCGTAACCTTGTTATCACTCTTTTTGTGAAAGTCATCGAAAAACCGTGACTTGTCATGAAAAATCATAATTTGCAGCCCCTCTGATGACCTATCCATGATTTGATTTCAGTTTCAGAAAGTACATTAAATTTCACAAAAACTGAAGTTTTTCCTGTTACCAACATTATTGTCACTTTCAAGATACAGTTACTTAAATTTAATAGAAAGTTTAAAATAGATTTTTTACCGAAAATTCTAACAGTAATTTCATAACGGTGCTTTGTACGTACAACTCTGCAAAGTTGATAAAAGTTGCTTCAACATGTTGGCTTTTCAACGGTATATCAATTTCGGTGACATATTACCGGAACCACGACATATTTTTTTTAGGTACAGGCTCTTTTTTTTAAGTCATAATGATTCCGTGTCGGTCATTCTGTTTAATTGTGCTGTGTCCTGTCTCCTTCTCTGTACCGTAACCCCTTGTGGGCCATGGTCATACCAACATTAATTTAATCGGTTGAATGCTTCATATCCCCCCAACATTAAGTAGTTTATATTGTGTACTTGGTGTATTTTTGCTTATTTTGAATCGGTAAAAATGCGTCAAGGAACCGGTTTGGTCTGGGCTAGCCAGTACTCTCGATAGGGGCGAATTGAGATCTACCATTTGAATACAAATCCAGCCTGGTTACCTAATCAGGTATGATCAAAAATACACTTTTTACGAAGGTATTTTCAATACTTTGAACCGGTTAAAACCGGTCTAGGAACCGGTTCATAGTGGTCAGCCCACTATATTTCGATACGGTTAAGCGAGATCTATCGTTTGAACAGACATTCAGCCGGTTACCTTATGAGGAAGGTAGGGGTCATTTTGTTTGCAGCTTTAAGACGGTCAGCATAGGTGAAGAAACCGCTAAAAATTGGGCTGACCGGCACTTTTGGCATGTGGAGGTCGAGATCTAACACATGTACATAAATTCAGCCGGTTACCTTATGAGGAAGATTGAACCTCAAAATTAGCACGCAAATTGCGTAATTTCCCTAACAAGGAACCGCTAAAATTTGGGCTGACCAGCAGTTTTGAACAGAAGCGCTGATGAACTATCACCTGTACATATTTTCAGCCGGTTACCTTATGAGGAAGGTAGTTGGGTACCTGACTCCTAGACTAATGGTTAAAAATTGAATAAATGACAATGGAAACGTATTAGTTTTGAATATCCTAACTATACTAACTATACTATAATACTAATCGCTGAATTCCTCAATTTGGTTCTTTTGGCCAAAAAGTTAGAATTTGGATTATTTTCCAAAATGTCAATGATTTTTTTGAATATCTAGAATTCCTCAATCTGGAGGCTCTCTCGCGTACCACCTATGGATCTCTTTCAGTCTACCTTCGGTCCGTGGACCAAATGTTGGGAAAAAGTGGCCCCAATCCGAAGAGGGCTAAGCCCGCAGTACACCTGCGAAGAAATTTCCGTTTATAATTTTATAGTGAAAATAAGAAAATTTAAAAATCGCCAACTACTTGCTGCTTATTTAGGTACATAATAAAATTATAATATTGAGCAGGTAGGAAATGATGTCTTATCGGTTTATACAGATGCAATTTCGTTTCTTATTAAAGTCAACAAACAGGTGTCAGTCCTTGGCGACAACGGGGACTAAAACAAAATTAGTCAGTCTGCTTCATAGGATAACTTTGCTCCAAATGCAGATGTCAGTATAGGTAACACATGCTTACCATCTGCCAATCAAAGACTATACATTCAGTCATAACAATCATTTGAAAAATGCAGAATATTCTGATTGACGTTAGTATCAACAATTTCAGCCACAATGATAAACATTTGTGAGCATCCATTTGCTTTTATCATTCCTCGTTTAAACACCGCGCGGGAAATCAATGTTCTCCATATGCGATATACCCACGACACAGTCAACCATAGAGTAGCTAGACGCTAGCAGTAGAAATATTATCCTATTCCTTGGAATGCTATGCATATAAAAATCGTATCGGTTCATTAAACATCACAAATATGCACACACGAGATGCAATGCAATGTCTTGTGCTTCTTTCGTTTCTTTCACATCTGGTTTTGATCTTAAAGACTATGGCTGCACAGATAGATAGAATGCATCATCCATCCGCATTGGCTGTACCAGGGAAAATAAGTACAAAACACACAGCATCAGAGTCTACTTCAATCCGTTTACGATTTCCTGCAAGGAAGACATTAAACGAGCTCCATTTTGTGTAATATAGCTACTTGCGTCAAGGAGGAAATGTCTCTATGCCCGTGATATGTGCATTTTGAATTTTATAGGTTTCAAATTAGTTGTTTATTGTTTCACCGCGTCGTCGATGTCGACAAATTGCATTTGATTGCAGTAATATATGTCCATCATCCAAAAGGAGTAACTTCCAATTTTCCCAGAATCGTTCCATTTATAAACTGTTTACTGTGTCTATTTGATGGGGCAATGAAATGTACAGACCTGTAAACGGAAAAAGCCACATTTTTCGTCCTCTCTAATAAATGGAAACCAACAACAAACAACACCTCCGGGCGCGTGTTGGATCAACGGGAGGAAAACGCCAGGTCGTCCCCATACATACATAATATTGACCTGAAGCCCATCATCATTACAATGTAATATCCGCAATAATGTGCGCGCATATAGGCAACCCAAAATAAGCATTTAATTATTTATCACACGGCCAATGTGGGTGTTAATATATTGTGTGTGGCCATTTTACAAACTACCACCGCGTATGCCACAACAATATACTCACAGTATAGAATGTCGTCCTTTCGCCTATTTTTTTTTTCACAACTTCGCGGCTAGGCTGGGCAACCGTCACTCTTGTTTGGCAATAATTATTATTATGGAAATTCCGCAGGCATGAAAAGCCATGTTGAGCCCCGCAAGGTGGTGGTAGCGGTGTTGATGGCGGCGCGGTGGTTCATATAAAAATTATATAAATTTTCCAACGTGTTTCAATTGACAGTTTGCACGGATGGTTTTTTTTCGATGGTTTTTTGTTGTTGTTGCTGTGTGATGTGGAGATGGGGACCTCTCCCTCAATATTGAGTGAAATACACAGGTATATGATTAAATCACCTTGACGGCTCGGCACAACTCCCCCCTCTAATAAAATTAAATTTATTCATCAATCCAATCCATAATAAAAAACTAATTGATGAATTGATGGTAATTGAATGGTGAATGGGATAAATATATAATTGCGTCTTTTGGAGTTGACAGAAATAATATAGAGGGGGGAAACATGGTGCGTGATTTTTAAGGATTCATCAATGGGAAAATTAGGGAAATTGATTGTTTGAAGTAGAAATTATGGTTGGTGGCTAGTCATGACATTTTTGTTCGGAAAGAGAGAGAAAAAACAAGACTTTCATCCGAAGTGTTGTGCAGTGAGTCGGATCGCATGTATTAATACATGAGCTGACGAGGATAAGCTTTGGCTACCAAGGCCATCAAGCTTCAACTTTCGGGTTATGTTTTACGCAATTACTATAAACCAAATTTTTCTAAGTGGTTTTATTTATTTTTTATTTTTGTTAATTAAATTTTATTGTCTAAATTGACAGTTTTCAGTTCGGAGATTATTTTCCGACAGTTGTCCAGACTACAATCAGCAATCAGATGGGTTCCGTTGTTTCCACTTATATGCGCGTTTACAAGATGTTGGATTATTAACGTAGATTGACATATATTACACTGTGGAGATGGTCCTTTTGTTATTATATGAAGGTGTGTGGCTTTCGTGTTTACAATGAAAATAATTTTTCGGGGTATGTATTTTGACGGGATTATTTCACTCTCCACTAGCCGGATAGGTTTTTTGTGGGCTTTATTTGGTAATGGAGGGATTTTTTAATTGCTGGATTTTGTAATGGCGGGATTTTTTTTTAAAGCGGGATTATGAACGGGCGGGATTTGGTTTTTTTGGATTTTGTAGGTATCCCAAAGTGTGACACGTCCATATTATTCTACTGGATAATGCTCCTCTGAACATTATTCAGTAGAAGTGGTGTAACGTGAGCTTTTCCATGTGTTGATTGGAACGCGGGCTCTCAAGCCTAAAGGGCGAAAGCCATAATTGTTTCCAATATACATGCTCATTATTCAAGAGGAAAAACACGTAGGCAATCCACATAATCAGAAATACTGAACTATTATAATGCCTGCCGATTTATGCCTTAAGTTTAAGTTAAAAGTTATACTTTGAGTTCACAAACTTCACTTACCGAATTGTCAAATTTCCAGATCAATTAGACGATTTTCAAATAGTGTTGACGGATATCCATTTCAAATTTGCGTAAATTTTATGTCAAATTGCAGAATTTCCATATCGAATTGAATTTTCAAACCATGTTTTAGAATTTCCATTAAATTTTGACAAATTTGTATGTCAAATTTCCGAATTTCTATAACATGCTGACCAAATTCCATTACAGGGGAGATTTCAGTATCCGCGGCGCCAAATTTTGATGATGCCATTTCATTAATATTGGCCTGAAACGACCGAATCAGCAACCCTTTTTTCGCGAGATCGTAACGGTTCTCCAGATATTCAATGTCAAAGTTTGTCTTCTCTATGAAGCCAGTTAAGTAGTTTCATAAGAAAAGGGGGATATTTCCGCTTTAAGCATTGGGGAAAGTGTTCGATGCCATAAAATTGACATTTTAAATTGAATCAGTCCCACTAGAATAGTAAGTTTTACCAATTTGGCAAAGATGTTATTAGTATGAAAAGTTCAAATATATTTGCGAGCAAGAATTGTGAAATTTGCTAGACAGGGAGGCAAATGAAATTTAAAATGTTATTTTGGGTGCAATCCTATTGATTCACATCAATATGTAGTAAAAATAACCCAATTTCCCATTAAAAACTGAACTACCCCATAGAAATGTCAAACTTTGACATTGAATATCTAGAGAACCGTTACGATTTCCCGAAAAAAATATTGCAGATTCGGTCGTTTCAGGCCAATACGAATTAAATGGCATCACCAAAATTTGGCGCCGCAGATACTGAAATCGTGCTCCATTACAAACAAAATTCCAACTAACGTTTACGGATTTTTTTTCAATTAACGAAATTCCATGTCAATTTGACGAATTTACATGTCAAAATGACGACTTTCAAAATCTTGATGACGAATTTCCAGATTAAATTGACAAATTCCAATTTCAAGTCGACGAATTCCCAAAAAATGTTTCCATTACAAATTGATCAATACCCATGTCAAATTGACGAACTTTCAAATAACATTGAAGAATTGCCATTTTAAATTAATGACTTCCAAATCACGTTGACGAATTTTCGCTTTAAATGAACGAAATTCTCTGTAAAATTAACGAATGTCAAATTTACAAATTTCCAAATCATGTTAAAATAAATAACAAGCGTGACAGTCCAACATTGGACTAAGGCCGCAGATGTGTTGGTGACACATCCAATTTCCAAGACCTTAACTGCTTTTTAGTTGAGGTGTTGAGATCAACAGCACGCTCAGCATAGTGTTATTTATCCCCATAAGTGGGTACTCGTTTAACATCTGAGTCTCGAACCCATGATCCGCACTAACCACTACACCAGCCAGACTTCCAAATCATGTTGATGAGTTTCAAACTGATTCAAATTTCCATTCCATAAAAGTAGTGAATTTCCATGCCAAATTATAAATACGAAACTAATACCGCCGATTTATACTTTACATTAAGTTCAAACGAAAAATCATAAAAGTCATGCTTTAAGTTTAAAAACAAGTTCGGAATTGTCGAATTTCCATATCTGATTGACGATTTTGCCGAATTTCCCATTTTATGTCAAATTGTCGAATTTCCATTTAACCCTTCGTTGGGCGCGCGGGCTACGATTGTAGCCCACACTTTTTTAAATGGCGATCATTTTCGGGATATGAACCGAATTCATTCGAACTGTTCAGTAGTTGTTAAAATGTAGTTTCTTAATCGAATAAGAATATTTTTAGTATTTTGTGAGCCTAGAAACTAATTTTTTTTTTGCGATCAAAGTCCACTGGTCTACAAGTGTAGCTCGCGCCCCCAATCATGTTACCTTTTTGGTACTCATAGATATCTATTAAAATAAAAATATTATTATAAAACATTGTGGAAAATAGCAACAGTAAAAGCAACAGTAAAATGTTTGACAAAAAAAAAGGTTTCAAGATAAATGTACAAAAATTAGATTACTATTTTAACGAAAAACCTGAAGTCGAAGTCAGTTCTTACAGTGTGGATATTACCTGTTGCTAACATTACTTACTTTCTGGATGAAATTTTTATCAATTCTAGCGTAAATATTGCGAGAACAGTTAATCTGACTATTGTGAGTAAAAATTCAATCAGTTTGACTCACTATTATATTTAGCTTTCTAGCAGGAAACTGTACTCCCAGTGTAAAAAATTGTGAATATTGGGTATCCAAAAATGAGCTAAGTTTGGAATTCCACAAACTGGGCATTTTTAACTGCATTCTCTCGATCAATGTTCCATTTCGAAGATTTTTTTTTTTTTGATTTCTGAGAATATAAACTTTTTTGTGGTTGTCATTTTGAAACGTAACTATTTTGTCCACCTAAGTAAGTTAATGTGAAAAAAGACTAAAAATAGGACTAATCGGCATTTTGCCCTCTTTTATTATATATATTTTAATGGAAAATTAGGGATTTTATTTTTTTTATTCTGTACAGTAATCAAGAGACCACATACCGAGCAGGAAAAAAAAATTCAAATTGAACAATATTTTTTATATAATTTTTAATTTGGGCTACAATTGTAGCCCGCGCGCCTAACCACGTGACAAATAGGTGCGCGCCTAACGAAGGGTTAAAATTGACAAATTTCCAAATCATGTTTTCGAATGTCCATTACATGTTGATAACATTTTAATACAAATCGACTAATTTCCAAATCACGTTTACAGTATTTAATTTCAAATTGACAAAATCCATGTCATTTTGACGAATTTGCATGCCCAATTGACGAATTTCAAAATCATGTTTTCGAATGTCTATTACAAGTTGATAAAATTCCAATACAAATCGACTAATTTCCAAATCACGTCTACAATATTTAATTTCAAATTGACGAAATCCATGTCAATTTGACGAATTTGCATGTTAAACTGACGATTTTCAAAATAATGCTTAGAATTTATTATTACGAATTGTCGAATTTCAATTTCAAGTCGAGGATTTTCGAAATCACGTTGACGAATTTCCATTACAAATTGATAAATGTCAATGTTAATTTGAGGAATTTTTTAATCATGTTGACGAATTTCCAATTTAAATTGCTGAATTCCAAGTCAAGTTAATGAATTTTTAATTCTAATCGGCGAAATCCCAAGTAAAATTAGTGAATTTTCATTTCTTATTGACGAATTTCCATGTCAAAATTGTGAATTTCCCAATCATGTTGACAACTTTTTATATCCAATTGAATAATTCCATATAATTTTGACGAATTTTCATTTGAAATTGATGAGTTTCTATTTCTAATTTGTAAATTTCCATGTAAAAATTACGAAATTCCATGTCAAATTGCGGAATTTTCAGATTGATTGACGGATTTCCATTTCAAATTGCACCAGAAGTATGTACTTCTGCAAACGTGCGCGATAGTGCGGAAAGTACTCGGCATCCTCCAATCATAATCGACTGGATGTAGGCGAAACATCAGCCGAATACGTCCGGGCCTAGCAACTAGACGCTTGCGTCCGTTGCAGGTTAGATCCGCTCTTAAAGCCGAGATCGAAGTAACTCGATAAAAAAATAAAAAGATTGCAAATTGCAATTCTTAGTCAAATCTTGCTCTAGAAATGTATATGTGTACTGTCGGTACACGCACAATAAAATAAATAATAAAAAATAAATTTTTCATTCCAAATTCATGCCAGCTTACCTGACATGAATTTCGCTGAAGTTACCGAATCGGACATCTGCGAAGTAATCAAGCGGAGCAAAAATTGGAAAGGGCCGGGTCTTGACAAGGTGCAGAATTTCTGGTACAAACGATTCCCGAGTATATGGGGTCGACTTGCACAGCAAACCAATCGGCTTATTACTAAGCCAGAGGATATTTCACCATTCTTAGCAGCAGGAGTAACCTATCTGTTGCCTAAAAAAGAAACGGTGGGTAACCCTGCTGATACAAGGCCGATAACGTGCTTGCCGACCCTCTACAAATTCATAACAGCCGTTATTAGCCGCAGGATCTACTGCCACCTCGAGGCAAATAACATCCTTGCCGAGGAGCAGAAGGGCTGCCGAGTTGGATCAAGGGGATGCAAAGTGCAACTCACGGAGAAATCTGTTTTCGTGCTACATCGATTACGTCAAAGCCTTCGACAGCATCCTCCACACTTGGCTAATCGAAGTCCTTCACATATATAGAGTGGATCCTGCGCTAATAAATTTCCTGTCAAAAGTGATGGAAGAGTGGCGCACAACTCTTTCGGTGCCATCAACTGAAGGCAATATGTTCTCGCAAACGATTTATATCCGGAGGTGCATATTCCAAGGAGATTCATTGAGTCCCCTATGTTTCTGCATGGCACTGAACCCCCTTTCATCACTTTTGAACTCAGCTAAGAGGTTCGGCTTTGCCATCAAGCACGGTTTGTTGTCGAAGTTTCATGGGACCCACTTGATGTACTTAGATGACATCAAGTTAAACTCGGGAAGCGACGACCATCTTAAAAGTCTGCTGCGGATCACAGAAGACTTCAGTCGTGATATTCGGATGGGTTTTGGATTGAACAAATGTCGAATCCGAGCCATCCGTAAAGGCGTTCACGACCCGCATCCCGGCTTCACCCTGGATGATATCCACATAGTAGGTGCAATGTCGGAAGCAGACTTATAAGTACAGTAGAGCGTCGATTATCCGAACTAATGTCGACAAGGGTGGTTTGGATAAACGAAAGTTCGGTTAATCGAGCTTCTATAGAAAAATTAGAAAATAGCCCAAATGTGAAATTAAGCGACAAACTGAAAACGTGTATAATGACTAGAACTGAAGAAAAATACAAAATTCGAGGTAATTGAGCGATAGAGATGAGAGGTTGATTCCTTCAGACACTTTATTGTTCATTTTATTCGATGCCTTTCACAAGAAAAGAAACTGCGTGCCAGTTCGGTTAATCGAATGTTCGGATAATCGACGTTCGGATGAGCGACGCTCTACTGTACCTAGGAATTCTGCAAGGCGCCCACGCCAGCGTTGTTGATCTGAGGGACGAACTGCTGGGGGAGTTCATGCGTAGGTTGAAACTGGTGCAAAAAACAAGCTTGTCGGGAAGAAATAAAATAAGTGCGATTAACGCCTATGTTATTCCTTCACTGACCTATTCATTCGGAATAGTGTCTTGGAGTGCCACCGAATTGGAGGCAGTCCAAAGACGGCTTCGTGGACCGAATGTACCTGCCTCGCAACATCGGAGGCAGAGGCCTAATTGACATTGCCGCTCAACATCATAGGCAGGTCGATTCGCTTCGCACTAATTTTTACCGCAAGGCAACAACGAGTTCTCTGCATGACGCTGTCTGTAAGGCGGATGACGGCCTTACTCCACTTAAGTTGAAGAATCATTAATTTGCTGCTTTAAGTTTAGTGAAGTCAGACCAAGTGAGGATTGATGAATGGAAGGCAAAGGCAATTCATGGTAAGCACGTGGGCTGCCTTTGGCAGCCATTTGTTGATCTGTCAAACAGATGGCTTAGTGCAGGGTTCCTCTTTGCCGAAACGGAAGGGTCTATGATTGCTATTCAGGATGGCGTGGTCCCCACCCGTGCTTATCTTAAGCATATTTGCAATCAACGGGTGGATGATGACCGATGCAGAATGTGTGGTTCGGTGCAAGAAACGCTAGACCACATCATTTCTGACTGTCCTGTATTGGCACTGGCGGAATAAACGGATAGACACAAAGCGGTATGCAAGGTAATCCATCAACACCTTGCATACAAGCACAAGTTGATCGGTGAGACAAAACCGATTTACCAGTACAGCCCACAAGCAGTGCTCGACACCACTCGCTTCACGTTGTACTGGGATCGCCAGGTACTTACTGATTACTCGGTCGCCCACAACAGACCCGATATACTCCTAGTCGACAAGACAAGTCACTCTGCCTGGATTATCGATATTGCAGGTAGTTCCTGTAATATTGTCGGCTACCGGAATAATACCTAAGGCCTTTCTGTCTTCCCTTGACAAACTGCACCTGCCGCACAGTGTAGTTGACACCATGCAGAAGTATGTACTTCTGCAAAAGTGCGCGATAGTTCGGAAAGTAGGCCTGTTCGGTACCGAGATTTCAGTACTGGGTTTCGGTTTTTTTCAATACCCGGTACCACAAGCGGTTTCCCTGACTCAGGTTTTTTTCAGTACCGAAGGTTTTTTTTTACCATAAGCCGGTTTTTTGAGTACCTGGTTAAAAACCGACTCAGGTCTTTTTTCAGTACCAACGGTTTTTTTTACCATAAGCCGGTTTTTTGAGTACCGGGTTAAAAACCGGTACCAAAAAACCTAAAAAAAACGCTCATGGTTGAAATGAATCGTTCTTTTTAACTCGGTACCAAAAAACCGACTCGTCGGTTGGGTTTTTTTTAACTCGGTACCAAAAAACGGGATATCGGTACTTGAGAATTTCGGGCCCGGTACCAAGTGAACAACAGTTTTGT
This sequence comes from Microchrysa polita, assembly GCA_949715475.1. NCBI lineage: Eukaryota > Metazoa > Arthropoda > Insecta > Diptera > Stratiomyidae > Microchrysa > Microchrysa polita. The sequence continues at coordinate 42,653,739 of OX454415.1, read as the reverse complement.
ACCGGGATCCCGGTTTTTGGAACAGGCCTAGCGGAAAATACTCGGCATCCTCCAATCATAATCGACTGGATGTAGGCGAAACATCAGCCGAATACGTCCGGGCCTAGCAACTTGACGCTTGGGTCCGTTGCAGGTTAGATCCGGCTCTTAAAGCCGAGATCGAAGTAACTCGATAAAAAATAATAAGATTGCAAAGCTAGCACAGTGCTAGAAAAATTCTTGTTCTTGTTGCAGTAGGAATTCATTAGATGTTTTCTTTTTGAATCCAAAGGATTTTTGAATGTATTTGGCCCTGGTAACAAAAGCTAGAACTGGCTGCCATAAAAACATTTTCTTTATAAAGACAACACAAGCATCAATGGTGACAGGAATTCGAACCCAGACAGTGTCTTCTTTACCCACTGAGCTATCGAATGCCAAAAGTTCCCAAAGTTAGAATTATAAAGTTTTTCGATTGCAATGCCGCTGTTGTAGATTTTCCTCGAATATATATTTATTTATTTATTTATTTATTTAAATATTTAAACGGACTTGAAGTCCTTATTACAAAAATTCACAAAATGGTAAAGGATTCTTCATAGAATAAGCATTAAATAAAATATAAATATAGTAAAAAGATAATTAAAAAAAAATTCAAAAGCAATAATTACATAATTCAAAAATTCAACATAAAAGAGAGCTGAAAATGATCTAAATGTAGTTAGTAACAATTTTTTTAAAAAGAGAAAGGTTTGTGTTAAATATATCGATGTCATTAGAAATTTTGTTACCAATTTTTTTTTAGTCTTTCAAGCGGCGAAAACTGCAAATAATTAGTTCTATATGTTGGTAGATAAAATAATTCATTATTCCTTGTTAGTCTAGAGGGAATTCTAAAAGTGATTTCTCTTAAAAGATCCGGAGCATCAAGCTTACTATTTAATAGATTAAACAGGAAAACTGCGTCGAATGCAGATCTTCGTATATCAAGAGTATTTGCATTGATAACTCTTAGTAAATCAGGATACGAAATAATCTCATGATTCATATGTAGTTTATACGCAAGGAACCTCAAAAATTTTTGCTGAACCTTTTCAATCATCACAGAGTGCGAGATATAGTAAGGATTCCATAACACAGAAACATACTCAAGCCTGCTTCTTACTAAAGAAAAATATAAAGTTTTAAGAGAATTAATGTTGTTGAAGTGAGATGTTATCCTCATTATAAATCCAAGAGACCGGCGCGATTTATCACAAATATTACAAATATGGGTTAAAAAACTAAGAGTAGTGTCAAAAGTTACACCAAGATCATCAACAAAATATACTTGCCGTAGAGGATGGTTGTTAATATTGTACGTGTACTCATATTGCATATTAGTTCAATTGAATATGATATATTGACATTTATCAATATTCAATTTCAAGCTATTGTTGACACAATATGTATGTAAGCTATTTAAATTTGATTGCATGATTCTTAAGTCAGCCGGAGTGGAGATTGTTTTGAAAATTTTGCAATCATCTGCAAAAAGGAGAAATTCAACATTCTGAAAAACGAGATTTATGTCATTAATGAAAATCAAAAACAGTAAAGGGCCTAAATGAGAACCTTGTGGAACCCCTGAAGTCGGACTGAAAGCTCTAGAATATTCATTATGCACATTAACAACAAGATGTCTATCTCTTATATATCCATTTATCCATTTCAGCAGCATACCATGAAATCCAATATTAGCAAGTTTCTTAGATAGTAAATCAAAATTGACCACATCAAATGCTTTCGAGAAATCCGTATATACGGAATGTACCTGCAAGAATTTATCAAATGATTGATTTATATAATTATGGTAAGATAACAGTTGCTGTGGACTTGCCACTGCAAAAGCCATGTTGATTACTAATTATACTTGGGCGAATAAGAGGTGTAAGAAAATCAGTGACTAGACTTTCGAAGATCTTAGGAAAACTAGAAAGGATACATATAGGACGATAGTTTCTTATGTCGCTTTTATCTCCTTTTTTAAAAATTGGAATTACGTAGCTCCATTTCCATTTATCCGGGAAAATACCCTCTGATAATGATTTATTAAAAATAAGTAATAAAGGATACAATAAATGATGAGCACATTTTTTCAAAAATATTGACGGAATTCCATCCGGACCAGCGCTCTTAGACTCATCTAACTGTAATAGTTTGTTCAATAAAGATTCACTATCAATAGAAAAAGTTGAAATATTTAGTGAATAATTGGGCAACGGAGGATCGTATGAGTTAATGTCAGAACTGTATCCGGACGAGAAGTGTTCAGCAAACATATTTGAAATTTCTACTACATTAGAACATGAAGTATTACCACAATGCATTGAATTCGGTAACCCAGACTCATTCCTAAAAGAATTTACATATGTCCAAAAGTATTTGACGTTGTTAGAAATTTGAAATTCGATTTTAGTTACATGTTTTTTTAAATCGATTCGCGACTTATTTTTGCATTCCGCTCTATATCTAGAAAAGGCTTCATAATCATTAATTTCACCCGAAGCTTTGAACTTAGCATGTGCGGCTTTTTTCACAAGAATTAAACTTTTTAGTTCAGCCGAAAACCAAACTGGGAACTCATCATTATGTATTTTAACAATGGGAACATAATTTCTAATGACGTTGTTCAACAAATCATAAAAACTGTCAACGGCTTCATTTATCGTTAAATATGATAAAAATGTCCAATCTATGGATAAAAGTTCCGCGTGAATACTAACATAGTCAGCTTGTTCAAAATTTAAAAATTGAGTGAGTTTCGATTCAGATTTGTTCTTAAGATTCAAATTTAAATCAAGAGGTAAATTAATAATTAAAGCAGGATGAAATTTGTCGATTGCCAATAAAGGAAAATCATTACAACGAATATCAATAGTTTCATTATTAGAAAAAATTAAGTCTAGCACGTTATTACAAATATTGCTAATAGTATTAAACTGTTTAAAATTCAAATACGAAAATGATTCAATGATAATGGAGCTCTTGATATTAGAGCAATTCGACAACATAGATTCAAGATTCCAGCTGATTCCAGGTAAATTGTAGTCGCCGGTTACAACAAAGTCCGCTGTCGGATATTTACGGACGCACTTAGTGATGTCCGCAAAATGTTTGCTATAGGTGTCAGGAACAGCATCAGGCGGGAGGTAAACAGTTGAGACTATCGTCTTCTTGGGTTTGGTGTTTATACACACAATCAGCTGATCGATATTCTTATTTAGATATTTGAACTCTGTAGCTCCGATAGAATTTTTGACAGCAATCAACACACCACCACCTTTCTGTTTATAAGAAGAAAGTTCGTCGCGATCGTGTCTAAAAATTTGATAATTGCGCAAACCAAGTTCGGAAGATTGAATGTCGAGCCGTAACCAAGTTTCGGTGAATACAATAACATCGTAAGACGTTAGATTTATGGCGAGATGAAGTTCGTTCAATTTAGAGCAGATCCCTCGAGTGTTTTGATAATACAGTGATAATGTTAGTTTTTTGCTGCTTTAGATTGCACAATGCGTGGAACGTTGTTCATAAATTTGATAGTGGCATTCGGGTCCGTCTTTTTAACTTCAATCAGTTGCAAGCGAAGTGAATTAAGGTGTTCTCGTTGACGTGAAGTTAAGTCTAAAGTGATGTTAATGTTGTTACGTTTAAGATAGTCTCGTATGTCCGATACTTTCTTGGATTTGACAATATCGAGCGGCAACGACGAATCTCTCATCAGAACTTTGATTGGTCTGGGTTTACTTACATTCGGTCGTCCAATTCGATTGATTTTGACATCGGCTGGCATTATGTTCCTAGGGCTAACCATCTTGTTCATGATGTCAACAACATTGGCTAGATCCATATCGAAATTATTTTCAGTGAGACCATGAACGATAATGTTATTTGCCCTCTTTCTGCAATCTTCAAGTTCAAAAGCTATCTCCTCCATAGCCGAAACGGATGGTTTATCAGCTTTTAGAAGTTTTAGTTCGCCCTTCAATTCGTTAATTTCGGCCATTAGCGAAGAGACTTGGTTTGACAGTGATTTTAAGCGTTCTTTGTTCTGATCACATAACAAGCAAGTCTTTTTGGTCGAAGATTTTAATGCGGCCACTTGAGATCTGGTTAGACCCGCGCACGAAGTATGTTGAGGCGCCTTGCAGACATCGCAGAAAAAGAATCCATCACTCGCCCGATTTTCTTCGTTACAGGAGGAACACTCACTCAAGCTCAGTACCGGCATTGCGATTTTGGTGTTAAAAAGTTTTCGTAATAATGGGATAATTCAACTAATTTTACAAAACAACGATTCTATAAATAAAACCGCGCTATTATTACTGCAAATTACGTCAAATATCCGGTAGTATATAATAGAATTTTCAGAATTAATAAGAACAACAAAGGATCGCTACCATTTGCACGAATGACAGTTGACATATAAAGAAAGAGCCTCCACTTTGAGTTCGAACAGAAAAAAAAATTAAAAACATTACGCCACTGCTCAGTAGCTAGCTTATTCGAGTTAAACCAAACTTTTATTCAGATACAGTGTGTTGCAAATTGTAATTATTGGACTTGTAGACTTTTTTTCACATTTGTTAGCACGACGGAGAAAGTGCCAAATCTACATTACCTTTAAGCAAATTACTGTGTCTCTCAAAGCAACAAATGTCCTATTTACATAGGCAAGCAAACGGAAAAATAAACAATTCAATAGTCTCTGAATTATGTTAATTTTTTCCCAACTGTTGTATACAGAAATAAACACTTGTAAAATTTCCCAAAACACACAGTTGTTTTTCACCCCAAAAATCCCTTACGGCGATATAATAAACGTACACGAAATTTCACTTTTAAATTTCCAAAAATTTGCGAAAATCTACGTTATAAGACGCACGCCGGCCGTGCTGCGGTAATCAACATGAAACGGCTAATTTGTGTCTATGCATAAACGTCTATTGTCATGTGCTCGGCCACTTTAATTTCAAATCTTTCTGCACAAGCACATACAATTTATCTGTACATAGAGTTAGAGCAGATGTTAATTATGACGGTGGCGGGCGGAGCATCATCATCATCATCATAGCCTTCTACGGATGCTGTGTGTATGTTTTCTCTGCCACATTCTTTCCATATGACTTTCCCTGCAAATTCACTTTGAAAAAGAGCTAGCTCCAAAACCAAAGCTAAATCTACAGAGCTCTGAGGTCTACCACTATTGTGTTTGTGTGAATAAGCGGTGAAAGAATTGTGGTCAAGCCGTACATGATTCAATCTTTTCACACTTTATGTCTTTTGTACAATCTATGATGGTAAACGAGAGATTCTCTATATTTATGCGAGGTCGGGTCAGAATAAATGTCTAAACAATGCATTTCAGAGTGTTTATTATTAAATAAAGAGCAGCGTGGTTTGTTTCAGAGACGAACATAGTTTTGTTGTGATTGCTGTTAATTTAGTGTTTTTATGGATGGTTTTGGTTTCCACTATGATAACCCGGCGGTTACTGTGAGCATTATTTGGATAAAATGAAAGGAAATCATTTTTCGCAAAACCACAAAAGATACAGAGTATACAGAGAACAGTAAAATTGATTATGTCCGCAAAACAAAAAAGAAACGCCTTTCTATTTCAGCATCGCAAAGATCACAGATTAGCATTAGAGTATCCGAAACACGCTTGTCGAAAGGTTCAAAGGCCTATAGGCCAACCAAAATCCGGATTCAATCTATCATTATGCATAATTTTCAGATGTGAATGTGGTGAATATATTTTGGGTAAATTATGGTAATTTTTTATAAAGATGCCATATCGCAGAGTTTAGCATAAGATTGTGAAATATTTTGGCGGTTTTGTATATGGTTGTGCCAAAAAAAAGAAATAAGAAAAAGGAATGATGAGTTTTTGTCAACGAATGATTGTATCGATGTTTGTAGATTCAAATGACAAGCTTGTGGTATATAGATATACAAAGAACAAGAAATCCGTCGAAAGAGGCTATTCATTCAAATCAGCGTATGCGGTGGGTCCATTTGTTCTAATGAATATTCCAGAATTTTCTTGAAATTTTTGGATTAGCAATCAATTTTAAAGGGATGTGATTGAAGACGATCAATTGGACTATATTTCTCCACTTGCGTTATTCTACAAAACAATATTTGAAAAAAAAAAAGCTTAAAACGCAGAATTGAGACCACTCGTCAGTTATTCTGTATATATTCGTTTCCATAGATTCTTTTAGGCAACGGATTCCTACAATTTCAAATAAATGAAACGTACTAAATAAAAATCCACGAATCCACTATTAGATTATCCGCAAATGGAAAATTGGAAACTGCTTGTTAAAACTACATACTAAATTTGTTTACTTCGTCTGCAGGACAATTAAGGGTGGTACGTATGTTATCTCTCCACTACCGTAGTAACGAAACGGGTCTAAAGTGGTCGCGTATGCCGACAATGCAGCGGCCATAGTATCAGGAAGGTGTCTCTTCTTGATTAGTCAGATTATGTATCAACTTTCAGAATTTAGAGAACTCTTTTCGTGAAAGAAGTTTCTATACCATTCGCCCGTAAAAAAAAATTTCCACACAGTTTGTAAAAACTCTTGGCGCAGAAGCGCCTGTAGTGGACGAGAGGCCTTAAAAAATCAACAACTCCAACTATCACCTAGCTGGAAGTATTTGGGCGTATATTTAGGCTCAAAGCTCCACTGGAAGTTTAAAATTGAAGAGCGCGTTGCTATGACATACAATTTTCAAAATTTTAACTGTTTTTTTATGCAGAGGTGTTGTGATTCCATATGAAAGGGCCCTCGCCTATCATCTGAATGAGATCCGTCGAGTTACAAAAACATCATCACCTAAATTCGCTCACGCAGTGCTACTTATACACGCGTTCTCCAGTGAGTGCACAAACCACTAAACCAGGGGTGTCAAACTCAAAACCTGGCCCGCGCCAGGTCATCAAGTTTGAGCGGGCTGCAGGATAAAAATTGCCTATAGAATTTTTTTCTTGAAATCTAGTCACAGAAAAATTATTTTAAAATATGATTATAAAGGGTGTTTTTTTAAGAATGATAGAACTTCAAATTGATTAAAAATCTTTTTTTTTATTTATTTCAGTATACTCTCACAAATTATAATGTTTAGGCTCACGCCTGAAGAACGCTTCCAAATTATCAAAATTTACTTCGAACATGAGTCGTCGATTCGCGCAACTTATAAACGACTTATGGTATACATAATCGTCCATCTGAGCAAGCCATCCGTCGAGTTTTAAATAGATTTCGTACTACGTACACTCTAAAAAATGATGCAATAACACCAATACGTCGAAGAAACCATCAAAAAAATCAACCATCATTAAAATCAAAATTTGGTGATAAGTTGATTTCAAGAAATGGGCCTGTCAATTGGCCTTCAAGGTCGTGCGATTTAACACCTCTCGATTATTTCCTGTGGGGTTACGTTAAATCACAAGTTTATTCTGATAAACCAGCAACAATTGACGCCTTGGAGGCCAACATTGTTCGCGTTATTGGTGATATACGGCCAGAAGTACTCGAAAAAGTGGTCCAGAATTGGATGTCAAGAATGCGCTTCGTTAAGAACAGCCGCGGTGGCCATATGCCTGAAATCGTTTTTAAATGTTAAATGTATGACATTTATCATTCCAATAGAAGAACAAATTTGATTAAAAGTTAATATTTTGTGTCTTTTTTTTCAATTTGAAGTTCTATCATTCTTAAAAAACACCCTCTACATCAGAGTTACATAGTTTTATAATTACGCGGCATTGTTTTGTGATGGGATGGTCGCTGATGCTTGGCTGATAACCGATTGTGTGTTGGTCGAGGGTTTAATATTAACGTTTGCTGCTACTTCACGTGGAATCTGAGCGGATGATTTGCGTAGATCAGCGGTTCTTAACTGGTGGTCCGCGGACCACTGGTGGTCCCTGAGTCGATCAGAGGTGGTCCGCGAAGCCTCAACTGTTGTAGTCTGACAATTCGATATGAGGATTTTTGATTTTCACAAAACTTAACCATAGTTTTATGAAAAAAAAATAACTGGAAAATTTTGAAAACATAAATTGGAACAAAAATGACTTCGTTTGTTGTTAAAATCAAAATACATAATAGGCGGTGTAGGTTAGTTTAGGGTTAATACATAGGATTACAATAACAACATAATACTAAAGATACACAGCTAGTATACTCCACCTGGTATTGGAATGTATCACCCAATACCATATCCAAACAGAGTAACCGAAATAGTATCAACGTGGCATACGAATATATCATGGTATACGAATTATCATTAACTCTGTTTGAGAATGGTATTGGGTGATACATTCCAATACCAGGTGAAGTATACTAGCTGTGTATCTTCAGTATAACCCAGATAAACCCAGTAATGTATCGGGGGTACGTACTCTCACCAAAGTTAACCCGGAAGAATTGTTACAGATGTGACCACGAGAGGCGCTCTAACACGAAAAAGCATGAGCTAATACCAAAACCATTGGTTAAATGTTACGGGTGGGAGGTTGAAAGTTGCGATAAACCGACCGCAATGTTCATTGTTGTTTTTGTAAGCCATGTTAATTTACTGGTTAATTATTTATCACAACTTTGAAACTTCAGCCTTTTACAAACCTCATGGTTGGTGTAATAGATCTGAACAGCTTTAAACCCAAATCGTTTTTTTGTGCTTATATACCCCAACCTGCACCTTTACAAAAAACACGCTTAATATTATAAATGTAGGTCCGCAAATGTAATAGCGGTGTACAGTCTCTTCTAGCTTCGATGGATTATCCTCTAATGGTGAAAGTTTTGCTGTCATCCGTTACTTAGGTGTCTAGTTATTCAAACTTTAGGCATGAAAAGTCCTGTGTCGTAGGAGGACTCGAATATCAAACATGATAAAAACGAAGAGAAGGGTTGAATTTTTTATTGTGTGTACATTTTTCAAAAATACTCTTGTATTCTGGATTTTCCTTCAATATTTTCAAATAATTGTTAGTTCCTAGTTTTCTCTGTCCAGAGGTTTCCTCAACAGGATCTATCTTAAGCTAATGGTGGAGGTAAATCGACATGTCCGTTGCGGAAACAAGCGATTTTAATCCCAAAATAATAATTGAAAATTTTAGCTCTGAATTTTATATTTAGCAAAACAAATTCAGGACTGAAAAATCACACATTTTATACAACATATCAGTGTACTTATAATTTTCAATGATTTTTTGTGGTCAGCTTTTTTAATTTTTACACTGAACCTAAGCTTACTGTTGCAGAATTTCCACTGGACCTACACTGCGTTGAAATAGTAAAATAGCTAAAATACGTTACCTTAAAAAGAGCAAAAGAAAAACATTTGTTGTTGTACTGTTTCTGTGAATAAGATTGGCAGAGAACATTTCACCCTATGGACAACTTTGTTCGAATTTCCTCAGTTTCGAAAATGTCCCTAGAAGTTCAGTAAAAATTCATGATTGATTGGGTATCGGGGAGATTGGAGATTGGTAATCCATCCGCGCCGCCGCCCCAATCAAAAACGTAGGCTAACATGGTTTGTTGTAATACTGTGTTCAAATTGTTGATTGAATTAATAGCAATCTTGTCAGGGAAATTTCCGTCCAACAAAGTAATGTAATGTTTTATGGCTCTCCACACATTTTCGACTTGGTATGGTCCGCAACCAGTATAGAACTAGGTTAAGTGGTCCCTAAGGCGCAAAAGGTTAAGAACCACTGGCGTAGATGGTGCGAATTTCAGCGTAAAACTAATCCATTTGTTGTTTCTACAAAGACTGATCGGGGAAACGCTACACCAATCACGATGGTCTTTCTGCAAGATAACTTGATCACCAAATTCGAAGTCTGGTCCAGGCTTAGTACTTCGATTTGCGTAAAGATGTTGTTTCTGGCGGACTTTGTGAAGTTCCTCTGGAACGTTTTCGACAGCATTTGGCTTTAGTCAATGGGACACGGTAAAGTTGAACGGCTGAATAAGCGTTCATTAGAAGTCTTAAGAGCTGGATTTCGAGGAGTATTTCGAAGCATAAGCAAAGCTAATTGAATGTCTGAGCCGTCTTTTAAGCATTTTTTAATAAGTTTTTCGCTCGCTATGGTCGTGGATCGTGGAAGTTTAGACTGCATGTCACGTGTAAAAAATTCCACATCCGTTTGAATTCACTAAATTGTTTGACTGTCTGTTGAGTGCCGTTATCCGTTTTCTTCAATATCATTTAATGAGAACCTTTTCTTAATTCCCTCGAGTGCTGTTGCTAATTTGATTTTCTTAAAATCGAATAATCCGGAATATTTTTCAGCGATAAGTAGGTAATCATGGCCTAAAAAGGTAAATAGGTCAGATGAAACAATTTGAAACGACGGATATTCGGCGATAGATTTTTCAATGAGTGGCTCCTTGACATTTTTCCGTTGGTATTGTTGGCATACATGACAATTTATTTACTGGTTTGGCCAGTACAAAATTGTCTAGAATTTCTTAATGAATTCTCTATTCCTGCAAGACCGGCGCGGCGTGTGCAATTTCTATTACGTTTTGACGTTCTATAAGTTGTATATACTACTAATTGGTCTCCTTTAAAATCAGTCCATCGTAATAAGCTCGTCTCTGAACGTTAAATATTTTTTTTGCATTTTCTGCGATTTTCTTCGTGTCTTCGGGCCAGCCGTGTTAAATATACGCGGCGACTTGTTGAAGTTCGATATGGTTAAATGTGGCGATCTTATAGCGGCTTAAAGCGTCTAGAGACAATGTTGTAATGATTTGAATGTCAAGTTCGCTTTCTTCGTCGGCTGCTTTTGGATTGTGTTACAGTCGCGGCTTAATGAGTCGGCTATATACCCTTCACGTAAATAACTTTGGGTGAATATTGATGAACATCTAACATGATTCTCTGTAATCTGGCAGGTGCATTGGCTATACGCTTTTTAAAAATTATCTCAAGAGGTTTGTGATCACTTCCAAAAGATGTCTGATTAAATTGGCATTTATCTAGATTCAGTGTTAAACCCGCTTCATGAATTCGTCGGATTACTGCTTCGTTCGTTCTTCTTCTATTTCCGCGGACACTAAAATGTCATCCATGGCTGCCTCAGTGTTTCGCAAATATTTAAGAATTTTGTTGATATGCTCACTGAATATTTATGGGGCCGGCGATATTCAAAATGGCATGCGTAGACAACAGTAAATCTACTCCATGGGGTAGCAAATGTCAAATATTTTGATGTCCACTCGCTCACTTTATTTTGCCAAAATCTACTGGGACAATCCCGGCGTTTTGTGAAGAATTTTGGCGGTGACTTCGTCGAATGTTTTCATCCCATAATGTCTACGGCGAATATGTATTTTTATTAAGTCCAACTGGATCGATACAAATTTTGTTTTTATCACTTTTCCGGACCACTCACATGGTGCTAATAGCTTGTGTCGGTTCACTAATCGGTTACAAAACTCCTATTGCAACCATTCTGTTTAGTAGAGATGTAAAGGATGTCCGCATCCGCAATCGCGGATTATTCGCATAAAAATTAAACTCCGCATCCGCATTCTCATCCTCATCTTACCAATATTAACATCCGCATCCTCATCCGCAATCCTCATTTTTGTATGCAGACAATTAGCGGATATTTGCCACTCACGTGCACGTTACATTGTAATGCTTGAAATACATATCGCGCAGAAGCAGCAGCATGGGCAGAATTTCAGAGCTGACAAATATGCTGAATGCCGAGCTTTCTGTCCAGCATTTTTGTCAGCATTATAGAATAGAATGCATTGCTCTTGACATTTCGCGATGCTGCTGCTGCTGCCTAATATGTATTTCAAACATAACTATAAAGACATGCATTGAGACAAATTGTATTCTGTATCGTATACACAACTGAACTTAAATTTGTCGGTCAGCTCAGCAGTTCGCAGTTTTGTGACTAGTGTTTGAGTGGTTTTGTTTTGAATGAATTGGGCTGAGGGGGTGAAGTGCTATTTTTTTAAGGTGTAGCGAAGTAAGGACGTATGCAACTTTTTTATTTTTAACCACACTAATAAGAGGAATTTATTTTTTTTCCATCTTCATGAAAAGTATGAAACCTAAATATTTTTTTTACATATTCGATCTTATCCTCATCCGCACCCTCATCCGCTTCCTCAAAAATGTCTCCATGAATATCCGCATCCGCAACCGCATCCTCAATCTTATACTATTTTGCATCCGCATCCTCATCCGCTAAACAACATCCGTTACATCTCTACTGTTTAGCTCTGCCTTGAATTGGTCACGAATAGCGTATGGAATAGGTCTCGCTGGAAAAATTTTGAATTCAGGTTGGTCAATAAACTCGATATCGTATTCGAAATTCCGTAAACATCCCAGACCTTGGAAAATTCCTTTGTTTTCCGCGATTTGATCACAGAATTACTATCTAAACGGATGGCAATATAGCTGTCATTCCTTATAAACTGCATGGTCCGATTTTAAAAAGCGGTGGTCCCTATCTGTCATGTGTTATTGTGAAGTTTTTACGAAGTAAGAAGGGGGGGGGGGAAGATTGATGCTGGAGGAACTCTGGGAAGTGTATCTATAAAATGTAATAGTCATATCGCGGTTTCCGTGCGACAAAATACTAAAAAACACGAATGGTCCCTACCTGTCAGATCCAGTCTCATATGAAAAATTGAACCATTAGTCAGCGGGCCTTTCCTTTAGTTTTTTATTCAATGGATCTGATGGATTCGTTTTATTAATCCTAGCGACTCGCACGATTTGCGTCCAAGAATTGCGGAAAGTTGTGGATTCACCTCTTTAAAAACAACTTCTTCGCTTTGACGTTTAAATCTGCACTGTCGCACTCTAATTTCGCCAATAACTGCAATTTTATGTTCACTGTAAGACGTAAGTCTGTTGGTGTTTGATTTGAGCAACTTGAGCTTCAATTTATCGACTAGACTTCGTGGCAGTATGTTGCACTGTGCACCGGAATCCAGTTTGAATCTGATAGGGAGTTTTTTCAATAAAAATACTCTCGGTACAATCGTGGTTAGTCGTTGTCATCGGAATTAATTTTAGATACGTAAGTCGTCATTGCTGTGATTGCACCTTAAATGATGACACGTCACTAGTGATGTACTATCGTGGTCAGTGATTTCTCGTTTTGATTTTCGTTACGAATTCCTCGATAGATTCTCCTTCGGCTTGTGACAATTGGTTAAATTTGTAACGTTCATATATCACATTCGTTGCGTACACCTGTCTAGAAATGAGAATGAAATCCTTATAAAATAAAGATACATAACTGGAAACTAAAGAAATATTCTTTATCTCTAGACTTAAGAAGACGCATGTAAGCATTTGTGCAGTATGCTTTGTATTAGATATCAACATGCATACGAATATATGTACATACTATGAACTCCGTATGTTGAAGACGTTATCGAAAAGTTGTCGTAAATGAATCACGCTCTGGCTCACTTGGTTGAACGCACCCATGCCCCACACAAGGGTTTTACGCGGTACAGAGAATAAGAAGAGACTCGTGTCGTAACCCGATGCAATGATAATTCATACTTTTATCATCACACCTATTTCAATACGTATAATGTCGATTCGTACACCACAACTGTTTTTACGATTTGCCCAAACTCTCTATTCTCTATTACTATGTATACATTTTGATAATTTATTATTCTCCCGAACATAAAAATGACTATGAGTGTATTCAAGCACAAGTGAGCGGACTAAAATTTTGACACAAATTCTACTTATATTTTCCTCCTGTTCCAAGTAGGCATAGGTGTCTTTCCATATATTGGATATTCTCTAAACAGTCGAAATTAACGAAATTATTTGTCGTGATTATAACCCCATATGCCTACTTGGGACATGCAAAATTGTGGTATATACTGTTTTGCGTATTGTCGGCAGCGAATTTTTCTATTGAAATGTAGAACTATGTCGTTATATTTGCAACGACATGTTAAAAATCTCTAATAACTTTGCACGTACAATAAATTACGAACACACATACCGCCAAGCATTAAACAGCTTCACAAACTAACGCATTGCTGTGCTATGCATGTGCTATGCCAATTCTTATTCCAATCAGAATCCAATTTCAATCAGAATGAACAAACTTTTGTTACGAACTGTACACGTCGGTTGGTAAATTTTACAAGAAGCAATTAGAAATCCACCTCCAACGGCGAATTCATTCTCGTACTAACTCTACTCCGCCGCCCAATCCCCCGGTAAATCTGCTCCACAAGCTTTCATCTTTCATACAGGCATTATTTCGCTCTGCTTTTGTCTCGCCGTGACTGGCGACTCTAAACTCTCTCGCTGTGAGGCAGGTGGGTTGGTGTATTGGTTGGAGAGTGCGCATGCTAAAGTAATTTTATACGTTGCGACAGGGTTGCGTATGATTTTATGTAATATACATAAAAAACCGTGGATAGTGTACAAGAAAAATTATAAACAATGTTGATAATACGTTATGCTTCTAAACGTTTTTATTTTGAAAGAAGAAGGGAAGCAATGCTTCCCTTGCTTCCAAAGACGCCACGCAACTGCTGTACATACTTATAAAACAATCAATCAATTGAGAAATTCAACGATTTTTAATCATTTCTGTTTCTCATTCAAATTTTGTTGTGTATTTTTTTAAGGTGAGCCACAGCTCTTCATAAATTATAAGTGAAAAGTACCGTTATATGGGTAAAATTTCGTAAGTGGAAAAAAAATCAAAATTCAAACCTCAAGAACGAGAGCATTTAGACGAGGAACTAGGCACCCAATCCACAATATGGAGCCCTTATTCTCTTTTTTTTTCTAAAGGCTTATATGTATTCCTCTACTCATATCACTAATTCTATATAATACAGCACTGCTATTCTACCGTTGCAAATGTCCCCTAACTAAACTATTCGCCATAATCATTCTGCTCAATTGCCGCCATAAACAATCCTGTTCAAAGCACACAAAAAAAACGCAACAATCGTCATCGAATCCCCCACCAAAATCCCCGTACAACACAACCCTCTGTCAAATCACTCTTGCAGAAAATTCTTTTGCGAATTCAATTTAATTGCCTTTTATCATCTTGTATATATCTTAAATGCACAGATCTCTACCATTTGCCATTTTTTCTCGCAGCTGATCCGAATCATCCTATCCTACACCCTCCCCTGCCCGCAAGATAAATGTCATCGGATGCTTTTGCACTAATCTTTCGTTCAAATTACCCACAAATCGATGTGATTTCGAGTACTTAACTTGTCATTTCGACTATGAACTCTACTCTCTATGTCGATAGAAGGTGGAGGGGCCCTGCAGTCCTTGTGTTTTTTACTCTCTGACTTTTTTTACGACATAGTAGATTGTATTGTACATTTCGTTCAATTTCAGTTGATATGACAATTTTAGCGGAATTCACCCTCGAGGTTGTTGTACCAGTATGAGGTTCGATTTGGAATTTTTTCAATACGCGCGCTGAAATGACTGCGAGTGATTTGTATCTGTCAGAATGATTTTATCCGGAGGAAAGTTGGACACAGTGTACAGTGCGTACTCGATAATCCGAAGCCTCGAAACCTCGAATTTCCAGTAATCCGGATCACCTCAAAGATTGCATTGTACACTCTGTAGTCCGAATTTCAAGAGCTTCTCTAATCCGAATCTCACTTTTTTCTCATAATAACAGTGATATAATGGTCCGAAATAAAAACAAAATTTTTCTTTGTTCTTGGAAACAACAAAATCTAGAATTACAGAGTGAAATTCTTCGGAAATAGAAAACAGATTCTTCGAACAATCTGATTGAATTCGTCCATTTCCTCGAAATTTAGAGCAAATTAAAGGCTTCCACTAGTCCGAATTCCTCTGTAGTCCGGATCGACCCCGGTTTTCATTAGTCCGGATTATCGAGTACGCACTGTACCTACTTTTTTGAGTGACTTTGTGAAGAAAACCGATTTCCACGGACTTTTCACAAAGGACATAATAAAAAAAAAATTTTCCAAAAACAGTGGGAAGAAGTCAGTCATATGGTATGTATACACATAGAGATGGGGAAGAAGTTTTCGTTTTAAGACGCTTCACCGATATCAGACAAGATTCGTATCGATAACAGTCACTCGTAGTATCATTATCAGATTATTATAGTCGATGTGGTTATACTCGTAGTTTTACCCATAACAACTTGCCGAGATTATGTGCGTCTATGTATCTATGGTTTATGTCATCCAATCGGGGGAGCGGCCGGCTTTTCATCTTTCTATTTTCCGGAAGTTGATGCTGTATCAAGATCGAATCGAAGAAGACTACAACGACGACGCACGGATGTTCATGGGAAAAATGCCTGATGATGAGAGTTTATGGCTTTTGTGCGATGCGACTTGATCGATTAGTAACATTATCTATACATTTTTCCTATTTTTTTCTTTTCTCTGACGTCGTTGTCGTCGTACGTCGGAAAAGTTCATCTCATTATGAGTCCCGCAGAAAATAGGAAAAGAAAAAAAGAACTATATAAGACTACTGAACGATGGAAAGTATACTACTCTATGGTGGATCGGACCGATACGATGATAACGATGACATTAATTACTTTGAAAACTTTTCTTCTTTATGTTGGCTTCGATGTGCCATATCGCATAGTACTTTGTTGGCTTTCCCATTTTTTTTTTGTGTCTTTTCTGTCTCGTTTTCGTGCCATAGTCATGATAGACTTTCTCCAATCGATTTAAAGCCGAGCGTAGAATATATCTTGATTTTGGTCCTAAAAAAAATTCCATGGAATTTTTATAAGAACATTCAAAGTCAACATTGAACAGACACATCTCAACATATCAACCTTGAATTTATTTGATCCGAGAACCCATCGGTGATTTTGACTGAGACAGACATTGCTGCGATGTTGAAAATCTAAAGTCCCAACCAAACCGCAATCTCGCTATCTTGTCAAATATTCCTATGTAGACAGATTGCAAAAATAAAAGCATCCGTTGACCTTGAGATGCCAGGATAAAATTCCAAAGTCACTTTAAAATGCGTCTCGCACGAAAGATGTACCTACATATAAAGGGTCCGCCAATAAGCGCGCTCGAACTTTAAAATGAAATAAAGCAAGTTGTGTGAGAGGTATAAATGAAATTTATTTTTTGTTTGAAAGAGTATTCGAAGGCATTATGTATGGAAAATAACATCGTTCAAGTGGCCACCTCGGCTTCGCTTGGTGGCGCGCATACGAGAAGTCCAATTTTCAATGACGCACAAATCGGGCTGTATTTCATCGATGGCGTGGCGTATGTTGACTTTGAGGTCATCAGTGTTTTGTGGTTGGTTTGCGTAGACCTGCGATTTAAGAAAACCCCACAAGAAATAGTCTAGTGGGGTTAAATCGCACGATCTCGGTGGCCAGTTGATGTCGCCTCCGCGCGAGATAACCATTCCTCCGAAGCGCTCGTGCAGAAGATCCATTGTGGCGCGCGCTGTGTGGCTCGTAGCGCCGTCCTGCTGAAACCACATATCCTCGACATCCATATTATCGATTTCATGTCAGAAAAAGTTCGTTATCATGGATCTGTATCGCTCGCCGTCGTTCTCGAAAAAATACGGCCGGATGATGCCTCCGGCCCAAAATCCACACCAAACAGTTACCTTTGCTGGGTGCATTGCGACCTGTTGGACCTCCTGTGGATTGTTCTCGGCCCAGCAACGGCAATTCTGCTTGTTGACATTCCCATTTATCCAAAAATGTGGCTCATCGTAAAATTGGCGGAGCGCGCGGAACGTTGCTCGAACCGATGAATGATTTTCGTAATAAGTTTTAATGATTTGCACATGTTGCTCGCGGCTGAATTGGTTCATGGTGATTTGTGAAGATACACTGAATAATAACAACTAGGTTTGATAACTCTACCACAAACAACATGGCCGCTATGAGCTGTCAAAGATCGAGCGTCCCTATTGGCGGACCCTTTACTAGGTGGGCCAAAAGTAATCACTCTACTGGAAATCGCTGTAACTTTTTTTTCCTTCTTTTTTTTTCTTTCATTTTTCCTAATTTCTGAAGTTAACAAACGTAGAATACGAACTGTCAAGCCATGAATCGGTTTACTCCTAAGGAAAGCGGGCATATTCCGAAGGAAACATTTCCGGGTCGGTTAATCTCTCGTTTTGGTGATTTGCACTGGCCGGCCAGATCACCCGATTTAACTGTTCCAGACTTCTTTTTATGGTTTTTTTTTAAGTCGCGGGCTTACGTCAACAAGCCTCAGGCCCTTGAAGCCCTTAAGGAGAATATTCGTCAGGAATGCGAAAACCTGTCGCCCGATATTCTAGGAAGAATGATGGAAAATGCCATAAAACGTGCCCATATGGTAATCGACTGTGGCGGCGGCCACTTGGCCGATATCATTTTTGCGACTTGATGCAATAAATTCTAAGTGATTAAATAAACGTATTTCATAAGCAAACCCGAAGTTTTTTTTATTAAGAAAAATACAGCAAAAGAACATCGGATGATTACTTTCGCTCCTCCTTGTACATACATACGTATACAGCATGCCATTAAATTCTGCGAAATAGCTAAAATATTGAAACAATTTCTGTCAACTGACTTTGTTGGAAATACGAGCAAAACGGTCAGGGTAAATTGTCTCAAAAATAGTCAACTTTGTATTTTGCATTCCATTCTCTTTTCATCGCAAACCAAGAAGCAGCGCATCCCACAACGTTTCGACACTGTATCATGTCGTCCTTCGTCGTCCTCGCTTCATACTGTACTTTTCTCCGGGAAAAGTCAAAACAAATTTTACAATGGTAAAATCCCTTTTTCGCATCTTAACTGGCTAAATCGATTTTTAAGCAATAAACAATATAGTTGAGCGTGGAAACGAAAGGACGACGGACGACCGGCCGAATAAGATACATTCGCGTTCCTTGCTCCTATATACGTTTCCCCATTCTCTTTTCTCAGTGAAATGAAGACAATACGTAGATTTTCTCAGTGAAAAATGGCAAACCATTTATTTTAGTCAGTATGTCCATT
This sequence comes from Microchrysa polita, assembly GCA_949715475.1. Taxonomy (NCBI): domain Eukaryota; kingdom Metazoa; phylum Arthropoda; class Insecta; order Diptera; family Stratiomyidae; genus Microchrysa; species Microchrysa polita. The sequence continues at coordinate 42,634,650 of OX454415.1, read as the reverse complement.
GGGGCGGTTACAAAGACACACGACACGAAGCACACCAGGATTGCTTGAGGTAGCTACGAGTATATGCTGCGTACAGAATATACCACCAAATAGCTCTAGCACAACACTACTCTATATAAAGTATAAACTCCAACAAGGGGATGACGAAAAAGTGTATGAATGAATAGTGTGCGGGCGCCAAAAGAGGATCCCTATCCCCAGCATATAGGGAGCAATGACTTTTGCCGATTTGGAAGGTTGATGAATTTGCCTTAAATCTTAAATCTTTTTGCCAGCCAAATAATTCTACGGTCTTACGGGAGGGAAATTGTCGCTTGTTGTGAAATGAATTTAGAATGATGATTCCATATTGGAAGGATTTATGTATAGTGCGACAGGTGCGTGCTATTGGGCACATTTGATGAGGGACGGGTCGAACGGCGTTTTAGTTAATGAATATGGTATGACATTTTGTTGGAAAACAATAGATTTAAATTGAATTGTTAGGTCATACGGATTTATAAGGATTTTGAGGAACAATGCTTTTGACACCTGTATCGAAGTAGGCTGAGAAATTTCCTTGAATATAGGCTTCACAACGTGCCAATAACGCGGGCAAAGTAATTTTCTTTTGGTTATATATATAAAAGAAATTCGTGTTAGTTACACCATTTATAACTCGTGAACGGCTAGACCGATTTTCTTGTTTTTGAGTGGGTTTCATTGGGTTCCGGTCGAAATAGCATAATAACTATTCAAAACTGCAAAAAAATTCACAATGGGTAATTTTTTTACCTATTTCTGCATATATTTCTTAAAGGTATCAGTGGATTTGAGTAAGTTTTCTCAACAGGATTGGTCTCTACCTCAAGTAACAGAACGACTATTGAGAAAAATTCACAATGAACACAACTATTAAGACAGTTGTTTTTCACATACTTCTTTCTGTATTTCTTGAAAGAAATACAGGATTTTAGTAAGTTGACTCCACCGGATTGGTCTACACAAGGCCCCGATCGGAATAGCAGTATAACTATTGAAATATGCTGAAAATTCACAATCAGTTTTTTTTCATACTTTTGTCTATATTCCTTTAAAGTCTTAGTGAATTTTTGGAAGATTTTCCTGCCAAATTGGTCAACTCCGTGAATATAAGAATAATACTGAAACATTTTAAAAAAAATTCACGATGAGCAACATTGTAAAGATTTTACTTTTCCGCCTATTTCTCCCTGTATCGCCTGAACGAATTGCCGGATTTCAGTAAATAGATTCCACCTGATCGATCTACACCCAAATTAACTATTGAAATATGCGAAAAATTCACAATGAGCAAAGTTATGAAAACAGTTATTTTTCAAATACTTTTGTTTATATCACATGAACACAACACAATGTAGAAAATTATGAAGACAGTTTTTTGTTTTCATACAATTTGTACGAGGGTGGTTCAAATATGATCGAGACAAATGCTCTGACACGTTAATTTATTGAAGAAAAAAATTACAAAAATTTACTGTTTTTCTCGGTAGTCCCCGTCCCTAGTTACACATTTTTTCCACCTCTCCAGAAAATGTTTGATGCCGGTATCGAAAAATTCCTTGTGCAACTCGGACAGCCATGTGCGCACAAACTCCTCTACCTCGTCGTCTTTGTTGAACTTTGGACCTTTTTCAGGGGTCCAAAGATATGGTATTCGCAGGGTGATGATGACTTGACTGTAGGGGAGGTGTTCCAGTACCTACCCACCCCGATTCCGATATTGTATCGAGCGTGAGACGCGCGGTATCAAGATGTGCGTTATTCTGGGGAAGTTCAACAGTTTGGGAAGCCATCGCGCCGTTATTTTGCGATATTGAAGGTTTTCGTGGATGAAAGACTGTGCACTGTCAATGCTGATGCGTAGTTCAGCCTAAATGTTTCGAACACTCATCCTCCATGAGTTGTTCTACGCGGCGAATGTTGTCTGGTTGATGCTGGTTCGCGGTCGACGATCATGTGGGTTATTCTGGACGGTTTCGCGGTCATCCTTGAATGTTTTGGCCCATTTAAACACAGCAGCCTTAATCAGGCACTCACCACTGAACTGATTTCGCAAACGCAGAACAAATTTCCATACTTTTAACGCCTACCCTCACTAAAAAAAACCAATGACAATACGTTGCGCAAAGGCGGTCGGCACTTGATGATCACTCATGGTAGTAGCACGATCGTAAAACATCCCTTCGCGACGAAAACTATGCCACACTGTTCGTAAGGGACCCAGCTATCATATACTCAAGCCGCTAGCTTCAACAAACACATGCGCGTCATCTACAGCGTTTGCCTCGATCATATTTGAAATGCACTCGTATTTATCTCCTGAATGGATAAGCGGATGCCAATAAATTTGCTACGCCACATCGGTCTGTAACAGAATTTTAAAATTCACAATGAAAAATTTTTCAAGGCAGCTGTTATTCTGATCCTTTGTTTGGTCACCACAATGGAACGGTTGAGGGTATTTTGGTAAATTTATACCACCGGATAAATCTCAAAACGATTCTTTTGATCACTTTTCTTATGCATTACAGTATCCTTGTAACATTCCCCTTGTTTGTTTTTCTCCTAAAATAGCTGAATAACTACTGAAACAAGCAGAATCAACTGAAAGGATGAGCAAAATTTTGTAGGGAGCTCTTTTCCTATCCCTTGGTCACTTGGAACGGATAAGGGGATTTTAGCAAATTTGCTGCAACGTATTTGTCTCTGTATACCGAATACGATTAGAAAAGTATAGAAACTTCAGAAAAATTGGGAAAAACATTTTGGTCAAAATTATTTTTCCCATTTCTTTAAAAAAAAAACTTTGCCATGCTACTGTAGGAACCGTGGTCGTTGAAGGGTTAATAATTTTATGATTTTTGTATGAATTGCCCTGCCTTGCAATTCACAATGAGCAACATTCATAATGAGCTCTTTTTCTCAGACTTCTGTCTGAATTGCTTGATTATCGAAGTTTTCCGAATAGCAGAATAAGTATTGAAAACTTCAGAAATAATTCACAATGAGCAAAATCATGAAGACAGTCCTTTTTCATATATTTTTGTTCTGTATTTATTGAGCAATTTGCATTATTTCAGTAAATTGATTCCACCGGATTTGCTTACAACCAGAATAACTCTATTGTAATATAACATTCACAATAAGTAAAATTATAAAAACCGTTTTTTCATATACTTTTGTCTATATCTCCTTCCTGAACTAATTCGCGAATCTGAATAAATTTGCACCAAGGGATTGAACTCCGTCTGGATGTATCAAATGGAAAAGCAACAACAACGCATTGGTCTCAGCGATGACACGATCCAAGATAGAGGTGCCTGTAGAAATAGGCTAAGAGATTACCGCCAGAACGGACAACATGCCTACACTGCATACCAAACAATGCGACGTCATGGAGCGCTTTTGTAAGAAGTAAGGAAGAACTCCACCTCGAATAGCGGAATTGAAACAAGCACAAAATTCACAATGAACAAAATTGTGGAGACGGATGAACAAAATTTTCAAGGCAGCTCTTTTCCTATCCTTCGTCTACTTTGAACGGATCAGGATGTTTTTTGTAAATTTGGTCTGAGGTAGTCGCCACCCCGAATAGCAGAATGAATATTGAAAACTTCGGAAAATGCACAATGAGCAGAATTTTTATCCAGACAGTTGTTTTTCACATTTTTTTTTTCAATATTTCTTAAACGAATCATCATTGGTCTCTTCCCAGTAGAGAGTAGATTTATTGAAACAAGCGAAAAATTACAATTAGCAAAATTGTGTTGAACAAATAAGTGGATGTCAGTAGCCTAAGCCCCACCGGATTGGTCTATATGCCGAACAATAGAATGACTATTGAAAGACAGATAAAATTCGCAATGAGCAAAATGATGAAATGAATTTTTTTGCAAATACTTCTGAATAGCCCAAGAACTATTGATTGATTAAACTATTAATTGATTAAATTGGCTCCACCCGATTGGTTTCTACTCCGCATAGGTAGTAGAATCACTTATTGAACATGCACGAAATTCACAATAAGCAACATTATAAGGACAGGTCTTTTTACATTTATTTGCCCACATATTTTAGTAAATTGGATCCCCTAGATCAACAGCAAAACGCAGTAAAATTATGGAATATTGGTTATTTTGGGGAATAAGGTTACTCGCTCAACTTTTTTGTTTAAGTTCGACTTTAAAAGCAGTTTTTTCCCACAATTTTTTCAAATACGTAGTTAGGATCTAAATTAAACCGACTTCAGTGTGATATTAAGAAACTTTTAAACCACAAACAAAATTCCATATGCATGAAATTCCATAAACCTGAAAGCCTTTTTCGCGCAATAAATTCTAAGAAAATGTCTTTATTTTGAATTTCTCTCTCATACCTTTACGCACAATATTTATTTAAATTGCCCCAATAGTCGCTTCCACAAAACATTAGTTTTTCGCCCACATTGAAACGTTTCAAACAAACGTTCATTCATCGAAATTTCCATGGAAAAGGCCTCGACTCATCACAATTGTTGTCGGATTCCTCCGCGGCGAAATGTGCACATATCGCGCGGTTTCATATTGTAGTTTTCTGAATTTCACAACTATCTCCAAACTTATGCTGACTATGGAGTCTGAAATGCCAATAACCTTGTGAAATTCAGTACATATATGATATTCACGCCAAATCGATATGTAATCCTACAACAATATACGACTATACATTATGTATGTACTACCAAAAGCATGGATCTCTCATTAATAGTCAATTTTCTACCATGATTAGGCTCATTTACATCCCAATCTTAATAACATCACAAAATTTTCATCATTATTATGCGTTTCATCTATAAATTCTCTCCGGGTGCGATGTGGTGGTGAATCTAATTGCGGCATATCGTCATAGTCACGATATACGATTTTGGGCGTAAAATATCAATTTATAGATATATAGAAAAAAATTTAGTTTTTTCCAATTTATTTATTAAATGCCCATCGAAACTGGAAAAATTGTAAAATTTCTGTTTCATTTTTTCCGTGCGTGGATTGGTTTTAAATGTATGTATATTAAGAATCGAATTGGTTCGTAAAAATTAATTTTTAGATTTTTTTTCTTGATGGTTTAGAAACGGCCGAAAAACCAGTTGTGCGGACCGATTCTATATGAAGCGTCACGAAACGGGGCGGAACAAATTGTATACTCGTATTTAGTCATTTTAGCCGTGACATTGTCGACAAAAAATTTTAATTTTTGAATATTGATTGAAAATTGTTTTTTTTCGTCGAGAATTCAAACGTGTTTGTGTGCTTTGCATACGGAATAGGAGTTTTTTTATTTTTTTGCAAAAAAGAAGCGTCGATTTTTTGCAGAGTAAAGATTGCGCGCAATATATAACGTGTATACGAATTAACTCGTGATACTTGAATTTTAGGGAGCAGGGGTTTTAGAAAAATACAGAAAATCACAAGTAAAATTCGGAGGAAGCCCCCCCCCCCTCTTTGAGCCTCATAATATGTACATAATCTCCAAAATATAAAATCCATCTATATCTATATGTAAAAATATATGTTGACTATTTAAGTATGCAAAAATATATGATATCTCACCAAAAACAACAAAGTTGTAAAAGTTACCCCGCCAAAGAAAAATGCATCTGCCGCAAAAAGAATACATATCCCTCCAATCCGCCGCTCATATGTCATTTTGTTATAGGTGTAAATGCTGGAGAAGCTTAAATGTAGAGGACTACTTCTTAAAGTAATTTGGTGGGCGCTTTAACATTTTATTCGGTGCCACTTTGACGGCTCCCTCCAAATTACTTTAGGAAGTAGTCCTGTACATTTAAACTTCTACAGCATTTGCACCTAAAACAAAATGACATATGAGCGGCGGATTGGAGGGATATGTATTCTTTTTGCGGCAGATGAATTTTTCTTTGGCGGGGTAGCTTTTACAAATTTGTTGTTTTTGGTGAGATATCATATATTTTTGCATACTTAAATAGTCAACATATATTTTTGTTTTTGGGATCCTGATGTCCCAGTGTCCCAATTTCGTAATGTCCTTATGTCTTAATGTCCCAATGTGCAAATATCACAGTGTCCCAATGGCCTAATGTCCGAATGTCCCACTACCCTAGTGTTCCAATGACCCAGTATCGCAATATCCCAATGTCCCAGTCTCCCTGTGTCCCACTTAATATCCTATTATCCCAATGTCAAATTGTCCTAATGTCCCAATTTCCTAATATCCCAGTTCCCCACTGTCCCAAATGTCCCAGTATCCTAATGTGATAATATCCCAATGGCCCAATGTCCTAATGTCCCAATGTCCTAATATCCCGATGTCCTAATACCCCATGTCCCAATGTCCCCTCGTCGCAGTTTCTCCAGTGTGCCTAATGTCCCAATATCCGAAAGTCCTAATGTGCTAATGTCCCAATGTCCTAATATCCCAGTGCCCCAATGTCCCAATATCATGATGTCCCAATGTCACAATATCCCGATGTCTCAGTGGCCTATGTTCCTATGTTCCAGTTTCCGAATGTCCGATTGTCCTATTGTACCAAAGTCATAATAATGTCCCTATATCCTAATATCCCAGTGCACCAATGTCCCAGTCTCCCAGTGTCCTAATGTCCCAATATCCCAATGTCCCAATGCCCCATTGTCCCAATATCCAGATGTCCCAATGGCCCAATATCTCGATGTCCCCACGTCCCAGTTTCCCCAGTGTGCCTAATGCCCCAATGTCCTAATGTCCCAAGACCACAATGTCCCAATTTCCAAATATCCCACTGCCCCAAGATCCTAGTCTCCCAGTGTCCCAATATCCTAATGTCCCAATGTCGCAGTGTGTTTTGAAAAATTGTCAATGCGATGAGCCGAAAGAAGCAATTGTTGGAAATCTTTTGTTAACTTTACCAATTAATTTACCATTATTCCATCCACTTATCTAAATGGAAGACATTGATTCTTTGGAAGGACCAACAGAGGATAATTCATTCCAAATTTCATAAAAATCCCATCACGGAGAGAGACAGTAGAAGCAAGTCTTTCTGCAACTGTAGTCTGAAATTGGGTTACTCGCCTAAGTCTGTGAGGGTGAAAATTTCACCGTTTATTGCCTATATCTTACCCGTTATTGGGCCGATCGAAGATTTTTTTGGAAAGGCACTAGAACAGGATATGTGGAATATTTTGGTAAAAAAATGTTTTTGGGGGATGTTGCCTGGAAGGCTGTAGCCCTGTCAAACAAAAAAGCAAGTTGTCTCCGGTAATCATAGACTTGTTCGCTTTCGTTTTTTTTTTTGGCGGACGATACGCTCTCGCGTCTCTTGATTAGAAAGAAGTGGATGACTAATTTGTAGGTCGTACAGCTCTGAATAAAAAATCGTAATTTCATAATGATTCCGGTGCCCCCAAGAAGGCACCAAAAACACACACCGCATTTTAAAAAAATGTCAATTTTCGTATAATTATACGGCAAAATAACGGTAAACAAATCTCAAAAACAGTCTATATCAAATTTGTATCTTATGTGACTCCTAATAAAATGCCAAAATCCGCATCGATGCGTGCCCACAAAAGGATGTTATGGTTAGTCTAACTTTCTAAAATTTCTCCGGAGGATTTTTAGAATGTACATACCTCTATAACGGTACATTTAACTAGAAAGTAGTCTGTGAGGATTTAGATAAATTTTAGCGTCAATTAAAAGGCCAAAAATCGCAATCGATACTTGTCGATACGATTTATGAATAGATCCAAAATTAAATTTTGATCACTCCAATTTCCGGTTAGCATTTGCTAACTCGTGTGGGTGCAAGCTGTTTTAGTTCGAAAAGTGATATTGAACAACTCGCCTACTAGGAACATTTGAAAATCTGTTCTAAATATTTAAGAAGTGAACGCCGTTGCATTTTCTTAGTGTATGCGCATTCCATTGTACTGCAAATTCAATGAGTTTTATACAAAGGGGGAAGGGGAGTAGTACCAGTTCTAAGGCTATTTGCGAATACAGTCGAAACTCGATATAACGTTCCTTGATACAACGTTTTTCCCGATGCAACGTCGTTGCTTGAAAGTCCCGGTCCGCTTGTAAAACATGCAATGAGATTTTACTTTGATATAACGAATGCTAAATATTCGATATAACATTTTTACTCGGTATAACGTCACGCTTCTCCATCCCCAATTACAAATTCCTATACACACTGCAACTCGATACAACGTTTTACTTCTTAGAAAATAATGATAAAGAGCCACTACGATACACATGCAATAATGTTGCAAACAAGTTTCCTATGCTTATTGGCTTCTGTTCTGTCCTATTCAAAGCGTACAACATCGTGTTTTGCGGCCTAGCATGCAAGTAAACCCCTCTCCTTGACACTCTGTATTGTTATTTTTCCTATTTTAACAGTTTATTTTAGAGAATTTGTCGAGAGACGCGAGTGATTGCAAGGTTATTTTTTCGTCTTGTAGAGTAAATTATGCCCTATCCAGTCATATTAGCATTTCAAATAGAAAAAAAGAGTAAGGCTAATTTTTGTTGTTTTTGAATCATTTTGCTAAAAAAAATGGATCGGAAAGGTCCCAAAAAGGACACTATTTAATCAATGACCGGGCATGCGGGGTATCATATCAAAGGCCAAAGGGGAAGTCGAGTGCTTTACACATCCGGTGTTTGTTTCCTGTTTTAACGACCCTCAACGAAATAAATCACGTTTGAATGGAAAATTTTAGTTGTAGAATCTTCAGCTAATATAGATTCTAAAAGCAACTTCAATTATTCGCGTATTTATGGCTTTGGAAAGATGCAGATGATAAGTTACGGGAAATGCGAGAATTTTTCATTTAAGCCCTATTTATTCCGTTGAAGGTCCTTGAAACAGGAAGCAAACATCGTATATGTAATGCACTCGGAATCCCCTTTAATATGACACCACCTCTGATCAAGAATTAATTAGTGTCCTTCTGGGACCTTTCCGATCAAAATGTTTGTTAGCAAAATGAGTTTTAGACCCACTGATTCAATTTGGAAAAGCTCGTTTAAAATATTTCATGACGTTCATAGCCCGCAATTGTGTATAGTGTGTCATGCTTTCGTGGTTTACAAAGCTCGATTTTTTCGCGGTTTATGAGACGAGTTTATGCGCTAGTGTGTCAGGACTATTATTCTATTTTTTTCTATTTGGAGGCCTGAATTGGGATATTTTGATTGGACCAAGGCTTTAATATTGCATAATGTCGTTGAAAAGAAAATCGTTTTCCATCGAGGAAAAAATTAAAATGATCGAGACCGCGCAGGAAAACTCGTCGTTGTCTAAAGTAGAACTTTCTAAAAAATTAAGCATTTCAGTCATAACTTTGGCTGCATTGCTAAAAAATAAAGATACCATTCTAAAATATGCTGCAGCGGCCGGAAGTAGCACAATGGCGAAAAAGCGGATTAAGAAAGGAAAGTTTTCAGACGCATTGGTTCAATGGTTTCACCAGCAATGAACGGCGAACATCCCAATTTAGGTACCAATCCTTCAGAAAAAGGCGATGCATTTCGCGAACCTGTTTGGCATTGCTGCCGACTTCAAGGCCAGTCCAGGTTGGCTGACAAATTTAAAAAATAGATTCGGAATTACGAGCAACGTCATCAGTGGCGAGTCAATAGCAGTTGACGATAACACGGTTGAATTGTGGAAAACTAAACGACTTCCAGGATTGCTTGAAAAATATCAAAAGCAAAATATTTTTAATGCTGACGAGACAGGCCTATTTTATAATCTTCTCCCGGACAGAAGCTTAGTTTTTGAGAATGATGATTGCCACGGAGGTAAAAAGGTTGACAGTTCTGCTGTGTTGTAATGCTGATGGATCAGAAAAATTGAAGCCACTGGTCATCGGAAAATATGAAAAGCCGCGATGTTTTAAAAATATCAAATCACTTCCGACTCTATACAAATCAAATTAAGTCATGGATGATGGGAGAGATTTTCACAAACTTTTTGTTGGAATTGGACAGAAAAATGAAAAAAGAAAATAGTCAAATCTTGCTATTTGCCGATTGTTGTGCTGCTCATCAGACTAATTTAGAACTAACAGACATTGTGACTAATTGGTTGGTTTAATTTGATATACTTTTCCAGACAATTTTGGTATAACGTTTTCTTCGATATAACGTTTTTAAATGATGGTCCCGATGAACACGTTATATCGAGTTTCGACTGTATATCGATTAACACGTACTAGCAACCTTCAAACACAATTTTTCGTACTTGCAAGGCAGGCTCTGGTATGAATATTTTGAACATAAATTCAGAAGACATTTTGCAGTGAAATTCATAGTTTTGTAGATATTTATCAAAAAAAAAACTGAAGTTTCCCCCTTTACCACTCCGTCCCTCTCAATCCAACGCGCAAAAAAAGTGTAACCTTTTACTGTATAGTGGGCAGTATAATTGTTCAAAATTGACATTACAACTTCACTTTTTTTATGTTTGGCCTTAGCTCTTAGTTATAATTCCGGGGCAGCGTGTCCCAAAACTGTTTATCGAAGAAGTAGCATTGACTCCCGGAATATGTAGAAATTTGAACTTGAAAACAGTTATGCCCAGTTGGCGGAATCATGTTTCCGGATTTGGACTTTTATATTTTATATCGATAGTATATCGGTTAAAAGTGATTGTCGGTCACTTAAAAACATTTGTCGGTCTTTAATTAAAATATTATAAAAAAAAGAAACTCACCATTTCAAAAGTGTTTTTATGGAAAAAAAGGTATTAAATGGGGGTTAATTTGGATTTTTTTTACTTATATCGATAATCCGTCGTTTGTCCGTTCTTGTCGGTCACTTGTTGGGCTCCGACGAACCTTTGTAATATAATTAACATCAAATTAAGCAAAACGCCCAGTTAGCGGAAAAAAATGGGGAATTCTGGAATTTAAGGTTTCAATCGAAAGTTTATTATTTTCCGAGAAATGTCGGTCAATTAAAAACACTTGTCGGTCCTTAATTATTTAGAAAAAAGCATCTTAAAAGTTAAAAATACCATCGATCGTTTACATCTACTCGATATTAGATGGCGCCACATGTGTAGTGTGGTGTGTTTCAGCCGATCCACAAACCTGCACGGGATAAAGTTTAGAGAAATCATATGTAGATGACTAATGATTCTTAATAATTCTTCTTACGAGATGATAGCGTAATGTTCCGAAATCTCATTAGTCATCCACATATGATTTCCCTAAACTTTATCGAGTGCAGGTTTGTGGCTCGGCTGAACCACTATAAATTAACCCCCATTTAATACCTTTTTTTCCATAAAAACACTTTTGAAATGGTGAGTTTCTTTTTTTTATAATATTTTAATTAAAGACGGACAAATGTTTTTAAGTGACCGACAATCACTTTTAACAGATTTACTATCGATATAAAATATAAAAGTCCAAATCCGGAAACATGATTCCGCCAACTGGGCATAACTCTTGAAAACAATTATAGATTAGATCAGAGGTTCCCAACCTTTTTTATACTGCGACTCCCTTTACAGCTTAAAATTGTTCGCGACGCACCTCTAGTAAGACATTTTGTTTTCTGTGTGGTTATAGTTAGCTGTACTATATGAGGAAGGAGGGAGTGCGTTGCTTGGTGAAAATTATAAAAATTTCAAACACAACAAATTTGTCCTAATGAAATAAATTCATAGTCGAAAATAAACAAAAGAGTTAAGGTACATTTTCCTCGACACGACTGCATCGGCTCTAGCGACAGCGACTCGCTCATTTCATATAAAAACTAATTTTTCTCTCATTCTGAAAACGAGTTTTTATATGGAATGAGCGAGTCGCTGTCACTAAAGCAGCTGGAGTCGTGCCGAGGACAACGTACCTTTAGAGATGAAGTTAGCATGCATCTGTTAGGTGTGAAAGAAAATTGGCATAGAAAAATATAAATTTGCAGCCAAAGATGTATTTCAAGAAGCCTATAAGCACGCTACTGCATCGAATGTGCCAGTAATACGGTGCTTGCTGCTCAATGTGTCATTCCAGGCATAGGCCTTCTCAGTGTACTTTGATTTCATAGAAAAAAAAATATTTTTGATTGAATTCAAATCTTGCGTTAATTCAATAAAAATAACAGTATCAAATCTATTTCGTGTAATTCAAATAAAAATAACACAATTTTAATTTAATTCAAAGCTTCCCTTAATTAAAATAATGAAGTCAAAACTGTTAATTCAAATTTTTCGTAAATTATTACCTTAGTTTTTTTATTCAACCGTAAAGAATTTTATTTTAAAACACGCCAATGAGTGAAATTTTAATCAGTGCGATGGTCGAACCTGCTTCTGTGCGCATATCTTTTCAAACCTAGGCGGTCGAACCTGCTTCTGTGCGCATATCTTTTCAAACCTGGGCTTAAGTTTCGAAATTGCTACTCTAAGTTCTTTTTTCTAAATTAAGTTTTGACCTGTACTTTGATTTAATTGCTGCAAAAGCAGAAAAACCAGCGTATTCTTGCGATACGTTGTCCCAAAATTCAAATAGTTTGTGTTTGTCGAACCATAACTTTAAGCTTGTAGCACATGATAGCTCTAACATTTGCTCTTCTTCGGCAGTTGGAGTCGATTGAAATGGATCTCTAATCAAATTGTATTCTTCAAACTTATCAGGAAACCAATGTTCAAAATTAATTTCTTATGTCACCAAATGTTGGATAAATGTAGACTTTAAATTTGGACTTAAATCGCTAAAAGATTTTTCCTGCAGCAAGCCTTGCAAAACTGGGAAACAATTTGCCTGCCCGTCTTCAGTTTTCTTTTCCAAAAACTCGGTTTCTTTTGAAATGCTGAAACTTTATCTGAAAGTTAAAGAATACGTGTTTCGGTTCCTTGCAACGACATGACGAGCATGTGTGCTCGGCTCCTGTTTCTAGCTTTTTTTCACACCAAATCCGACAAAGTTTTCACCACCAACTCGTCACAAATGTTGTTGTCGCGGTATGAACAACCTAATAAGATGCAGTGTCTTATTTTTTATCGCGAAGGAATTTTAGTAAATATGTATAATTTCTCTTTGTGTACGATACTCAGCAATTTGGTGCGTGAAAGCGACCGGTGTGGTGCGCGTCCCGCGACGCCCCTAAAACATCCTCGCGACGCCTCAGGGAGTCGCGACGCACAGGTTGGGAACTCCTGGATTAGATTATAGTTCAAAATGGCTGAAATCTTTTATTAAATGCGAGAGCAGCGAGTTTCTTTACATTAAACTATAAATACTAAATTATCTCTCAATTCCCTCGTGTTCTAAATTAATTTGGCATGGCGAAAATGTGAGTGTGGGTCTAAGAGCAACAAAGTATAGTCTAGTCTAAATCACGAAAGTTTCCTTACAAATTTGAATGCACTAAACAAAATTTCTATAAAAATTCAGCCTCAAATCAATTTTAATTTTTCCCATGATTTCCCAATTGATGTTGGTTCTGTTTGACGGCATAGTATGTACAAAAAAAGTGAGTTTGCCTATTCGCTCGTCAATATCAGTTTAATCCAAATGGCAAAAAAGAGCTCTAATCATATCAGCACTAATCTGTAATATCTGCACGTACATATGCACACCGCACAGATTACTTCTCGTCCTTTCGTATGAATTCTAATAAAATCCATTCAAAAACTATCCAAACACTCCAAACCCTACAATTATATTTTCAAAATGCTCTGTACTCTTGTGTGAAACAACTAGCCCAGAAACATTTCTCGACTTTGACTCGTAAAATCATCAGACTGGATACGATAGTTAGTTTTAGCAAATTGATGCGTTGGCTCGCTTTTTTCGATAGCATTGAACAACATGATGAAAACATCTCCATCGGCATCATATCAGGCTCTGTCTGACTCATTTAGGTCCACACAAAATAATCATTTTTGTTTTCCTATCTATATATGTATACATTTTTGCACAAATTGATTTCCATTTCCAAACAAATAAAACCGTTTTTTTAAGGATAAAAACTGGATCATATCATTTATAAACAAACAATGCAAATTGAAACCAATATTCGAGATGTTTTGCGCAAAGACTCAATGACGCTATCGGTTTTGTACACATATGCAAGCCAAAAGATATAAACAAAATGTCCATAAAAAAATATAATGGAAATATGAAAACCTCACGTCGGAGTATACATACATTTATGTGTTGCTGTGTAGTATTAACAATATTAGAGGTTTGCGTATTGAATATCGTGCAGCAGCAAAACAAGATGGGGCCAAGGTGAGTTGCTCCCTGCTTGACTCTATGGTTAGGTTTTGAATTTTCTGTTTCACAATAGTCGCATATGCTGGAGTTGGACTCAATGTTGTGTGGTATAATTTAAGTGCATGGCAATAATATACACAAAACAATCGACCATCAAACCATAAGATACAGAATACACTTCACATATTGGTTTGGGGCATATGTGCGATGATATATGTTGACGTTGCCGATGAATATGACTATACTATACGTACTCCACTCTGTAGTCGTTCATATTCGCGATAAAATGTGTGTGCAATCATGCCTTTGCCATTTGATTTGCATTTGCACCTAAAAACCTAACCTAATGGCATACAGAATAGTGTACAGAGTGCTGTATTGTTTTTGCATATAGGATAGCTCATTTGGCTGAGCTTTGCAGTATTTTCTCTAGTTCTTTTTTTTTACGTTTGATTGCACAAATCCTATATATGTACACACATTCATCTCTATCCATATTGCAGTACACCCGGACAGTTTGCTGTGGTTGCAAATGATGATTTGAAATATCATCATCATTTATTTGATTTCAGAATATTATTGAGGTGGAAAAAAGGGCGTTCATACTGGTAGTATAAGCATATAAGTAGCTGAGTTATTCAGGCAGATGACAGGGAAGTAGTGTCCGTGGTGTGGAGCGAATCCGAGCTGTTGAAATGGCGGTTCACCAAAATGGCTTATATTACGGAAGTTAGCGTCATTTCAAAAGTTTTACTGAATTTGCGGTGAACCAATCATTTGTGATAGGTATCTAGCTACGAGTATATGAATGAACAGATAATTAGGATGCGATGACACGAAATGAATTTTTAGAATAAATATAGCCTCATGGCATGGAGGGTTTTAAATGACCGGTCTAATTATTGCATTCTGTCAATTCAATTTTAGCCGCAAAAACTGTGATTGCATCGTATGCATTATTATGAACTGTGACCATAAATATAAACTTTGATTGAAATTGTGTCAGAAGAGAATATGATTTGGCAGGCAATAATGTTTGAGGGTTTGTTTTATGTTATGTTTGTTTTGAGTTTAGTTTTCTTTTTTGATATTATGTATTTCGTTGGATTGCCATTAAGTTGTATCCATTGTTAAATACAGTAGTACAGTAGACTGGTTGGTGTTGTGGTTAGTACGCACACCTTCGGGGCACATGATCGTGCCCTTACCGTGAACCAATTCAATTTATGGTGTTTTTCGAACTCCCGACTCGTGTCACGGATTAGGACCCACTCGGACGTTAAACGAGTACCCATTTATGGGGATAAAAAACACCTCTAGCACGCTCAGCATTAAAGCAGTTCAGATCTTAGAAATTGGATGTCACTAATACATCTGCGGCCTTAGTCCAGTGTTGGACTATCACGCCTGTTTTTATGGTTAAATACAAAATTTGTTCTGAGAGCTAATAAGCTAAAAAATAAAAACTAAGCTAAATATTTTTTAGCCAAATTTTGAGATTTTTCTCATTAAAAAAAAATATGGGATTTATCCTTCGGGAGGTTTTTTTATAATGTTTTTTTTAAGGCTTCCGATCAGTGGCGTAGATAAGGGGGGATCAAGAAGGGGGTTAATCCCCCCCTCTCTCGGTTACCCGTTTTTCATCTTTACTTTACGTAAAACAAAGTAAATTGCGAAATGTTTGCTAAGATTGAGAGTATGGCATAACTTTTCTAAAATATTTTGTGTTGGAAGTCCAAATGGGGGCCCCTACCAACTCAATTAACTCTACAAATGGAAGAAAATTTTGGAACAATACTCTTTGTCCAATATATGAATTATCATATATTGGGCCATCCATCGGGATGTTTTTTCTCTTACTATAAAGAAAACCCATAAAAGGATCTGGACAGCGAAATTTGTTTTATCATGCTAAAAAGGATTGCCTGGCATCTATCAATTAGGTATAATCGATCATTCAAGTTCACTATTCTCAATTTAATTTTCGTGATAACATTATTCGATGTTAATCGATCGATAATGGGCCGGACAGGACAAAACCGTCAATTGCTCGCTAGTCTACTGTTATAATGGACAATGGGTTTTAACCTGGTGGACCTTTACCGGCTGAATATCATCCGTTTCGTTTTCTCCTTGAGTGGAGCCACTAATTCGCACTAAAGGTTACGAATGCAATGATTTTTATTGCAGCGAGTAGGCTGAAGTTCAACGGTTTTATATGAAATTTTCGTGCAAATTAAAAACATAAATCCAAAAATGCGGCATAAATAAGTTTAAATTTTCGTATCGGTTCAATAGGCAAGCAAAAACAGGCATGCAGTTCAGTACAACACTAAAATTCTCGCTTAAAGCTGATTCGAAGCAAAAAAAAAAGGGTTCAGTCAAGAGGGCAATAACTTGTTCAACAGCATCAATACCCAGAATACCCGAAATAGTCAATTGTTAAATCAAAGACTAAAATTGCCACTCCCAGTCACTATGCTAAGAAGGAGGCCCCAAGTGGTAAGGGGCCCGTGTTCCACCGAACACATGGGACACCATATGTTACGCCGCTGTGTGTAATAATTTGTGAAACTATGTGAATCCATTTTCACAACTGCAATAAAAAATGTACTTAAGCTTCAATTTTAAAAGCATGTCGATAAAAACACTACAGCGCAGGGTCTCTATTGCGGTTCTGATTGATTCTCTTGCTCACAGTGTTTTGTATGGGAGCACAAGCAGGTCTTCCTGAAATTGTTTTCTGACTTCATGCTCAGTTCAGTTTTGAGTAACCCTAATTGTTTGAGTTTGTTGTCATTCTTTAAAGTTAAAATCAGATAAATTAATTTTACTAAATTTATTACGAAAAACTACCCGAAGCTAAGCTAGTTCCAAAGTTGAATGATATGTCGCCAGTAACTTGGACGCAAATCAAATTTATATGCGTAGGATCTAACCCAAAATGAAGCTCCAATTGCTCCAACAACATTATCGAAAATTTTTACAAAAACTGGAATGCTGTCGATTTCTCACCGTAATAAAGAGTCCAAAATTACCGACGATTTTTGCGGGGCGTTCAATATTTTCAGGAAATTGTTTTAAAAAATTGTTTTCTTTTGACACTAAAATTTGCACATTAAAAGTGTAATAAATACAGAAAATTTCATTCTGAGATTCCAAATTCTATAACCGATAAAGTATTCGCGATCTTGCAAAATGATCCCCTCCCTCTCCGAAAAGCTATCTACGCCACTGCTTCCGATATGCTTTCATCTAGTTTATATTCAGTCCACTTTCATCGTGGAACGACTCACGTCGCAATAACGACTACGCATCATACAGTTCTACGAGTATTTTCAAAATCAGCGTTATGCGAGACAAGTTTTTCGTATTCTACGAACATCATCATGGCCCTTCAGCGATCAATCAATTCGTCACCGTTCCCAACATTTAGGTTTATCTTATGGAACAACTTGGCGGGTCGTCCACAAGAATCTGGGCATAAAAGCATACAAAATCCAATTTGTCCAGCAATTAAAGCCACCGCATTTAATTTTCGTTTTAACTTAAGTCGATGGGCTCTGGAACGACTAAGTAAAGTGAATCCACTTCTTCCATACCAACCTCTTCATCCCGAAAAATGCACGGTTTGGCGTGGTTAATGGGCTGGTGGGATCATTAGTCGATATGTTTTCAGAAACGGGGCCGGGCAAAACACAATGAATGCAATCAGCGAACGAAATTCACGAAAAAAAAAATACTGGAAATACTACAAGAATTAACCCGCCACCGAATCCTTTCTCTGCTGAATAATCTACGTATAAAATGAGAATCCAATTAGAATGAAACTATTCTGCTACATTTTTCGTTCGCTGAATGCGGCCAATGTAAATGGGTAATGCTACCGCACCGTGATATTTGCTTTCAGCAGGACGGGGAAACACACAGCGCGCGAAACAATGGATTTGTTGAGACATCATTTTGGTAAGAAATTGGATCCGTCGACTTGTCCCCTAGATCGTATATGATACTACCCTTTTGGTTTTTAGGGTTTTTTAGAACTTTTTTTTTCGAAAAAACCCTCATGAAATCGATTTTGTCCGTTCGTCCGTCTGTTCACTAAATAACTCGCGAACGGCTCAACCGATTGTCATGAAATTTGGTAGGAATGTGTAGAATGGTTCCAGTCTTTGGCACAAATACCTTAAAAGCTGGTAGGAAGAAGATAACAGGATGTCCCGAACGTTTGAAAAAAGTCGATTTTTTTAGTTTTTATCGGACATGGACGTGTGGAAAGAACTCGATGGGTACATTTCATATCAGTTGCTTTTTTCCAGTTTGGAGTAACTGTAACGGAGTTATGGGCGTTTCAAGCTAAGCTTTCTTTTCCACCTCCGTTTTCCTAAACCGCTATAAGTATCGATATGGAACTTTGCACAAATATTGGTTAGCATGTTGACTTTTGATAAGAAAAAGAAAATGACAGTAAATTTGCAAAATTTGTATTAGTGCGTGTGCATCCCCTATTAAGTCTGCAAATTTGCAAACGAGACCGAGTTCTAATCGTGCGAATAGCACGATTAGTGTATACCCTATACCCATGTACAGACCTAGAAGGCACGCAAAACCCAAAATATTCAATTTCATATTTGTGGGGGGGGGAGGGAGGGGTAGATGAGTCGGACTTGACACATCTTTATTACCTTGTCAAGGCATCCAACGGCTACCATTTGATACTAATTTGAAGTTTCTCGTTACATTCTATCAAAAGATATGGGTGAATATAACTTTGTAGCGGAAGTAGGGGTTGGGGTTGTTGGACCTACTCCACATTCCACCAACTCAAAGTATATGTCAGAATGAGACATTTATCAAAATTTCAAGTCGATAGCGATATTCTACCGAATTAAAATATCAAGGAGGGGTTGTTTGTATGGGAGGTAGGGGAACCCGAGGTCCGATTTGGCCCATTTTCAATACCATTCAAGATTTTTGCAAGACAAACATTTGACCAAAATTTCAAACCGCTAGCTTCATTATTTCGGGAGTTATCGTGCTAACAGACAGACACAGGGACAGACAGACATGGCTTATTCGATTCAGGGACTGACCCTGATCATTTATATATATATAGACTTTGCCATACCTCCGGTGGCTCCTTTAAGGTGTTACATAATATCGGCGTAACAAAAACAATATACCCTATACCATCTTATGGGTATAGGGTATAATTATGATGACGGCTTTAAGAAAATTACATAAGGAATATGCCCTAACCGGAAATATAGGGAATGAAATATTTAACAAAGGCGTTTCACAATACCAGGGCAGCGTCTGAAGCATTTGTGCATTGCATATCTTGTGACTGGCCCAAACAATTAACATGAACTTTGATGGGAATACATAGAATGGTAATAGTGTTTGTCGCAAACACTTACTTACAGCTAATAAATTCAGTTAATATGTGCGCCATGATACATAGTAAATCTATTTTTGGATTGGTCTAATTAAAAGTGTTATAGAATGAAAGGTGTTAGCCTCTCATTCTGGAACGCGTTTATTTATACCAATCCAAAAATAGATTTACAAGAAGCTTTTCATTAATATTGTGCATAATTCTTATTTCTTGCCTATAAAATAAATTTTCAAAATTATTCATCAAAAATCTCAAAAACCCTCGTACGCCGATATTTTTTTCCTTTGGGGGTATATAAAGTTAAACGTCTTCTTCGGCAGGCCAGCTATGATTGAGCACTTAGAAGCCAACTTTAATTCCATAATTCGGCAGGTTTCAATCGCAATACTGGAGAGAGTGATGCAAAATTGGACCCTCCGAATGGACCACCTACACCTGGAGATGAAGCTGTCTTTAGTCAAAAGTAAATGCCAAACTCTGCTGTTTCAGATGATAGTAAAAAAGTTACTTTCCAATTCTATTATTTGTTTGTTTTATTTAAGATTTAAAAAAGACCTCTTGATGGTTTACCCTATACAAAACATTCACAGTAAAACTGCTTTGTGCATGATAAGCCTGGCAATTTCTATCTTACACTGAAGATAAAAAATGGAGAGAAAATACAAAATTCGGTAATTTAAGATGGCTACAAGCAATTTTTTTTATAAGAAAATTAGTTATAAATAAGTTCCGCTGCACACACTTTAAATATTTAAAGCTTTATATATTATTCAATTCTACTGCTTGATATATTATGTGATAAACTGATAATTAACAATATTATTTCTTTTTCCTTGCAGGTAAGTTGCGTTCAAATGCTGTTTCACAAGAAACAGGGTATGCATAATTATTCCTATCCGAAAAAATGGTAGGTACTCGAAAACAATTATGTACTGTGCAAATATATTTAAATTTCATTAGACGACATTACCGCCAGAACTAGAGATGTGCCTACACCGCAGGCCGAGCGACGCGACGCCATGGAGCGGTACAAATAACGAGGTAAAGAAGAGGATTGCCATTCCGCATTCTATTCACACACTATTCGCTGTGAAACGTTAACATAACAAGAACAACGTCATATGAGGGTAATGTCTAACTAAGGATTATTATCATTATACAGGGTGTCCGGCATTAGGTGAATAATACTGAAAACATTTGTAGGACCATTTGTTGTTGAGCAACAGTGCCATCAACATAAACTTTTATCGTTATGTTATCGTGTTTATACCCTATACCCATAAGATGGTATAGGGTATATTGTTTTTGTTACGCCAATTTTATGTAACACCTCAAAGGGCCTCTGGAGGTATGGTAAAGTATATATTTAAATGATCAGGGTCGATCCCTTATTCGAAAAATCTAATTCTGTTTGTCTGTCCGTGTGTCTGTCTGTTCGCACGATAACTCCCGAAATAATGAAGCTAGCGGTTTGAAATTTTGGTCAGATGATATTGAAAATGGGCCAAATCGGACCAAGGATTCCCCTACCTCCCATACAAATTACCCCTCCTTGATATGTTAATTCGGCCATAACTTTCGATACAAAATCGCTATCGACTTGAAATTTTGATCAATGCCTAATTCGGACGTATACTTTAAATTGATGGAAAGTGGTGTAGGTCCGGCTACCCCTACTCCTACCTCCCCTACAAAGTTATATTCAGCCGTATCTTTTGATAGACTTTCGCGAGGAACTCAATTAGTATCAAATGGTAGCTGCTGGATGATAAGATGTTAAAGATGTACCAGGTCCGACCCATCTATACCCTCCCTCCGCTACAAAAACACATGAACATTTTTTGTTTTGCATGTCTTCTAGGTGTGTACATGGGCATAGGGTATACACTCATCGTGCTATTCGCATGATTAGAACTCGGTCTCGTTTTTATTTGTGCATATAACAGTAAACCGGACCCGCTCTGTGGCTCACTTGGTTGAGCCGCACTCTACGATGCTAGTAATCTAGAGGTCTGGAGATCGAATCTCGGCGTGATCCAAAATTTCCGTACATGTGCGGATAGGAAATATATAGTGCTTGAATGAATGAAATATGGGTCGGACTAAGTACCCGGAAGGGTATTGTGCCATAGTCCTTTTAATCTAATAGACTCTCGACTAGCCTTATAAAGGCCAGTAGATCTTCCAGAGGAATGTTCCTAATCTCAGCAGAGCTTACACTGGTGCTCCCAATAAGAGAGTACCGAGAACGAGCAACCGCTGGACAGTTGCAAAGAAGATGCACAGGGGACTCAATGTCCTCCAAACACAGGCGGCAGTCTGTCTCAGCTGACCTACCTATTTTGTTCAGGTGATACCTTACCCAGTGATGACCCGAGAGATAACCTACAAGCAGCCTTAAATTTGCTCTGCTAAGGTGCATTACATTGTTGCCGCTGGTAGGGTTGATTAACGCTTTGGATTGGCGCAGTCCTGGAAGGTAATTCCAACGCTGCAGCTTTTTGGCGGTGATCCAATCCTTTATAACGGCTTTAGCCGATGACCAGCCAAGACCGCAAAAGGGTTCCGGTCCGTAGAACGATGAAGAGGAGCCTTGCCTAGCCAGCTCATCATTTCCGTGGACACCTTGGTGGCCGGGTACCCAGTAGAGAGTAACTTTGTTGCCAGTGGCAAGGTGCTGTAGAGTGTCATAACATTCTTTGACCAACTTCGATGAAAAGCTGTAGGAGGAAAGTGCCTTGATGGCGGCTTGACTATCTGTTATGTATGTCGTCTCAGGCAAAATGATAAGGCACAGAACGATTTGCTTGATACGTCTTTATTCAGCTTATTCCAGGTGACGACTGACTGGTTTACAGTACAATACCAATACAACTTATCAGCTACTACATTTCTTCCTTTTTTTAAAAAATAAACTGTTATTTTTATCCTAATTAGTTCTAATACAATTTAAATTCATTTCTGTATGTATATTTAAATAAAAGTACAATAGCTCATGTAATTCATATTTAATTCCTGTAATTCTCTGTTTAATATAATATAATCTCATAAACGCACATAATTTTTGTTTTTGTTAATAACTTCATTCTTTATAATTTACATTTGGCCTTTTTCTTAAACGATCCTTTAGAGGTGTCGTTTTCTGTGGATTGAATAACACCTCTTCCGCATCGAAAAATTCTTCGTCCTCACTTTGACAGTGTTCTTCTATACCTTCCCTTGGACATACTAAAGTTACATCTTTATTATACTTCTTCAGTTGATTCCTATGTGCTACTCTACGTCTATTGTTGACTTCAATTAAATAAAGTGAACTAGAAATAATGTCACAAATAGTACCTTCAATCCACTTGGCCTCACTGTTAAAATTAGGATTTAAATACAATACTTTTTTACCTATCTTTAATTCAAATTTTTCGGCTTTTTTTGTTTCTATAAAGTTGTCTTTTTCATCTAACTTCTTAGCTTTATAATTATTATTAGGAGGTGCTTTGCTTGACACCTGTTTTACCTTATAATAAGACAAAGGTGTTATGGGCTTGTAAGCTAGTACTAGTTCACTTGGGCAAATACCAGTGACGGTGGTTGACGTGTTGCGATATTTGAATAAAAATTTTAAGATTATATTTGGTATTGACAACTTTTTTTCTTGCTCTGCCAAGAAATATGATTTCAAACTATGTTTTACGGTTTGCACTCCTCTTTCTGCCAACCCATTACTGGGGGGATGGTACGCCGGACTAAACATTTGATTTATGCCATTGCATTTTAAAAAAAATTCAAATTCTTCACTTCGGAATTGTGGCCCATTGTCGCTTACCAAGGTATTACAAAATCCAAAATTTGCAAACAAAAATTTAAGTTTAACAATTACATTAGCTGATGTTGTATTCGATAAAATTTGAACATCAATCCATTTAGAAAAATCATCGACGACTATCAAAAAATCGGTATCCCGGTATTGAAAAAGATCAACGCGAATCCGTTCAAATGGGTATGACGTCGCAAGCCACGTAAAGTTTGGACAGTCTTTGGTTCTGTTTTGTATCTTTTGGCAAATTGAACAATTTGAAACGAATGTTTCAATGTTTTTATCAATTGATGGCCACCAAACACAGCCTCGAGCCAGAAGTTTCATCCGGACAATCCCAATATGTGTGTCATGTAAAACTGATAATATTTTTCCCCGCAAAATTGTTGGTATAACTAACCGATCCCCATAAAAAAGGCATTTATTTTTTATTTCTAGTGAAAACTGAACATTCTTGTATGCAATTAGAGATTCTCCTAACTTTTGCGATTTAGGCCAACAGTTATTTTCAACGAAATTTATGACTTGGCTTATGCTTTCGTCTTTCATGGAAAAACTAGCTATTTCTTCAATAGTAATCGGAATGCACTCACGATCGAAATTAAAGAAGTTTATGTTATGGTTATT
The DNA here is from genome assembly GCA_949715475.1 of Microchrysa polita. Classification (NCBI taxonomy): domain Eukaryota; kingdom Metazoa; phylum Arthropoda; class Insecta; order Diptera; family Stratiomyidae; genus Microchrysa; species Microchrysa polita. The sequence goes on along the minus strand of OX454415.1, from coordinate 42,610,556 downwards.
TATCTCGGTCGTCCCCGACAATGGCAACCGTGAAAGTGCATCAACATTCTTTTGTTGGGAACCAGGTCGGTACTTAATTTTGCAATTATAATTTGACAAAAACAGAATCCATCTGTGAAATCGGATTGAAACAATGTTACTTAGAGCCTTCTGATCACCCATCAGTTGTTCCAAAGGTTGATGGTCTGTGTAAACAATAAAGTTATATCCATAAACATATTTATGAAACTTCTTTATCGCGAACACTACAGCCAACGCCTCTCGATGGATTTGCGAATAATTTTTTTCGGCCTTGGTTAATGTTGTAGATGCCATAAAGCAGGGACGTTCCTGCCCATTTATAATCACGCTGAGAATTGCTCCAACTCCATATGGTGAAGCATCACATGCGATTACTATTTGTTTGGTCGGGTCGAAATGCGCCAACAGGTTGTTTTCACAGAGTAACTTTTTGGAGTCTGCAAACGCTACTGCGCACTCATTATCCCAAACCCACTGAGCTTCTTTCCTTAGGAGATTATAAAGAGGTGCTAGAACTATTGAGCTGTTTGGGAGAAACTTTGAGTAATAATTTATTAGCCCCAAAAAACTTTGCAGCTGCTCCACATTTTGCGGTTCGGGTGCCATTCGAATAGCTACCATTTTATTTGGTGAAGGTCTTATGCCTTCAGGAGTTAACACATGCCCCAAATATTCAATACTTGTTGCTAGAAGTTTACATTTTTCCCAGTTTATGCGTACGTTAAACTCTCGAAGTCTGTTCAAAACATTAAATAGCTTCGCTTTGCAATCATCTTTACCAATTCCGGCTACCAAGATGTCGTCCAGATAAACTGCCACCCCTTCCAGGCCCTGCAATATTTGATCTATTGTACGCTGAAATATCATTGGGGCTCTTGATACACCAAATGGCAACCGACAAAATTCGAAAAGACCCATATGTGTGTTGATAGTTAACAAATGCCTTGCAAACTTATTTACGGACAATTGTAAATATGCCTTACTTAAATCGAGGATACAAAAACAAGTTTTTCCTCGGATACTTGTCAGAATATCATCTATTTTTGGCAACGGATATACATCCGGCACAATTACAGGATTTATGGTAACCTTAAAGTTGCCACAAATTCTTACCGATCCGTCTTTTTTCAACACACACACTATGGGGGCTGCCCATTTGCTACTACTAACGGGTTGTATAAACCCTTCCTTGCGCATTAACTTTAGTTCTTCCTCCACTTTTGACTTCAAACTCAAAGGTATTGCATATGGCTTAAAAAACTTAGGTTTAGCGTCATGCTGAACAGATATATCAGCAGTGAACTTTTTTATAGGGTTTTCATTTTTTTCAAACAACGGAGCAAAATTACCTTTAAGCTCCTGAAAAATATTATCGTCGCCGACCTTGTGTAGATAGTTTTGTTCCGAAAAGTTTGCAACGAAATAACGCCATGTTGGGTGCATGGCATCCAGCCAATTTCTCCCTAACAGGGGCCTGAAGTGGTGATTTGAACTTATTACCACTAAATATAACCTTTTCCCGCTCACCATCACTGGTATTTCTCCTACTACCTCGACTTTCGAACCCGTTAACACCTGTAAGGGCGGATAGTTTACATTATTTAATTTAATGTTATGAAAATGATACTTATAATCGTAATATGAAATCACGGAAACCACCGCTCCAGTATCCACTTCCATGGTCAGATTCGTTTTCTCCACTCGTATAGTAGTCAACAACGGCCCGTTTTCTCGGTTGACCCAATTTATGGATGCTAGCGTGTAATCCAATTCGTTTAATTGCCGATTTGATTTTCTCGCTTGAGTCACTGATGTCGAACTTGGAGCACCCGATTTTGAGAAACAGGCTTTCGATGAGTGGCCTCTTTTCCCACAATGGAAACAATCCCAGTCTTTAGCAGGGCATCTTCCTGGGGGGTGCTTTGATGTGCAGCGGGTGCACTTCTCGAACTGCTTTTGATGTTGTCGCTGGTTATGTTGTACTTTGTTTAGCTCGTACGACGACGAGGGCAGCATACGCTTTTGTTCTTTGTCGACAAGCTCGAACGACTGCGCCACCTTACATGCTTCCTCCCATGTGAGGTTAGGTGTTGATAATAATTTCGTCTGTAATTTATCACAACTGACACCGCAGACCAAACGATCTCGTAATGCTTCTTTCAGGAATGTTCCGAAACTGCACGACGCCGCCAACAATTTTAAGTTGATTATAAATTCACCCACGCATTCGTTTGACTTTTGCGAACACATATAAAATTTAAAACGTTCCGCGATTTCGTTCTTCTCCGGATTGAAATGGGGTTTTATTAAATCAATTAATTCTTTAAACTTTTTGTTTGTTGCTTTGTCCGGCAGCACTATACTTTTTATTCTTTTGTATCCGTTCGGTCCGATTAACGTTAGAAATAGCGGCACTTTATTTTCATCTGCTACGGCATTTATCAGGAATAGCTGTTCCATGCGTTCCAAGTACTCTTGGAAATCGTCTCCGTACGTGAACTGTTCAATACTGCCGATTAGCATTTTTGCCTTCACTTTACTTTCTATTTTTACACGACTTATGTTTTCAATTTTGTTTGTTATTTATTTTAATTTTCCTCTATGCACGCTTTATTTCTCGTCGCCAAAATTGTTATGTATGTCGTCTCAGGCAAAATGATAAGGCACAGAACGATTTGCTTGATACGTCTTTATTCAGCTTATTCCAGGTGACGACTGACTGGTTTACAGTACAATACCAATACAACTTAACAGCTACTACACTATCCGTACAGATTGCGATGTGGGCGCCTCTTAATTTTTTCAGTAAAATTCTTTCAGCGCAGGCCTCAATGGCGTGGATCTCGGCTTGGAAGACGCTTGGCCACGAACCCATGGCGATTGAGATCCGGGTGTTTGGTCCAAAGACCCCAGCACCCGTCCCTTGCTCTGTCTTGGAACCGTCGGTGTACCACGTTAAGCTTTCAGGTTCCGAACAAGGGTTGCCATTTACCCATTCCGTACGTTCAGGGATGAGGACCGAAAACTTCCTGCTGAAGCAAAGTACCGTTGTCATGTAATCTGAACTGCTGCAGAACGGCGTGCTAGGTACCTGCAACAGAATTTTCATATGACCAGATCCGCGAACGCTCCCCTCAGATGATAGGCTGAGTCGGAGGGCCTGAACAGCCGCACACTCCTGAATGTGTAGGTGGAGCGGGGTTAAACCTATGATAGCTTCGATTGCAGCTGTGGGGCAAGTGTGCATTGAACCAGTAATGCCCATGCAGGCCAGGCGTTGTAATTTATTCAGCTTCTTTACAGTGGATATCTGTGTGGTTTTGGGCCACCAAACGAGTGCAGCGTAAGATATGATCGGACGTACCAGCTGGCGATAGAGCCAGTCCGTAATTTTAGGGGAGAGTCCCCAGGTTTTACCAAGTAGGTTTCTACAGGCCCATAAAATACGAGTCCCTTTTGTTGTCACATTTTCTATGTGGGTGTTCCAATTTAGCTTTTTATCTAGTGTTACACCTAGGTATTTAACCTCTTCAGAGTAATTGATCAGCGTACCGGCTATAGGGTGATTGGCCCCAAGTCCGGATTGCGTCTTCTAGTGAATGGTACTAGTATAGTTTTCTGAGGATTGACACTCAAACCAACTTCCGCACACCAAAGCTGAACCAGGTTTAGAGCTGAGCCCATTACCTCACTCACTGTGCAGTCAAATTTGCCTTTGACTATGATAGTGATGTCGTCTGCATAACCAATGGCCTCGAAACCGTTTTCGCAGAGTCTAAGGAGGAGTTCATCAACGACAAGACACCACAGAAGCGGAGAGAGGACACCTCCCTGTGGGCAGCCTCTAACAGCGTTAACGCAAACAGAAGAGCCGCTAAGTGTTGATCTAATTTCACGTCCACGTAACATGTTCCCAACCCATGTAATTGTTGACGAAGGTATGTTTCTAGCCGTAAGGGCTCTAAATATACTGTCATAGCCTATCGTGTGTTATCGAAGGCACTCTCGATATCAAGAAAAGCACCCAGAGCAATTTCCTTGTCCTCGAGAGTACTTTCAATTGAGCTTACAAGTTTGTGTAGAGCAGTCACAGTGGATTTCCCTTTAGTGTAGGCGAACTGAGTCCTATGCAATGGACGGTCACAGTCCATCTTCTCCCTTATGTGCAGGTCCAATAATTTTTCCATCGTTTTTAGGAGAAATGACGTCAAGCTTATTGGTCTGTAGGATTTAGGTAGATCCTCTGGCTTGTTTCCGTGTTTCGGGATAAATACCACGTTAACCGCTCTCCACACGCGTGGTACATACCCCAAGGTGTAACTAGCCTTCATGAGAGTAATAAGGGGATAAATAATTATCCCAAGGCAGTTTTGGAGCAAGGCCGGAAAAATACCATCCGCTCCAGGTGCCTTAAAAGGTTCAAAAGAGTTTATTGCCCATTTTACCTTCCTGAGGTCAAAAATAACTCCAGCAAGGCTTTTTAGCCGGCTACTCGGTATATGGATGTTTTCCACGATATCAGGCGGTTGTGATGCCGCTTGAACTGCACCAGGGAAATGGGTCTGTAATAGGAGCTCCAGTGTTTCTTTGGGACATTCTGTGTAAGAACCATCCTGTCTCTTTAGGAGGCCGATTCCATTTGAGTGCTCTTTTGATAGAGCCTTATGTAGGCGGGCTGCTTCCGGCAATGACTGGATACTTTCACAGTGCTTTCTCCAGCACTCTCGCTTAGATCGCCTGATAAGGGTGTTATATTCAGTAAGAGAGCTTCTATAATCATCCCACTGGGTTAAGCGTTTAGCTTTATTAAACTTCTTTCTTACTTGAGCTCGTTTGCGAACCAGTTCATCGTTCCACCAGGGAACCCTTCGAGTAGTGGTCGGACCACGTGGGGTCGTACTATTGTGGTAAGAGGAGATTAAGGTTTCATTTAACATTTCCGCCGCTAGGTCCACCTCGCCGATTGTGTCGATGGTGTTCAGCAATTGATCGGCATGGCAGGAGATTCATTCACGGAAAAGATTCCAGTCCGTCCTCTTCGGGCAGAAACGTGTAGAATGAGCCTCAGATTTTCCCAGGATTTCGAAACGGATGTGTCTATGATCCGAGAGGGACACTTCGTCGGATACTCTCCATTTCGTAATGGACCTCGATACGTTCCCGCTTGCCAGGGTGAGATCCAGAACCTCCTCCCTGTTCTTGGTGACAAAAGTGGGTTTGCATCCTCTGTTCATGACATATATCTGTTCTCGCATGAAATATTCAAGGAGATATTTACCTCTCCTGTTGTCGTTGCTACTACCCCATACTCTGTTGTGGGCGTTGGCGTCGCAGCCAATGATGAATTGGTAGTTGTTTCGCACGCAGAAGTCAGTAAGCTCTTGCTTTTCAAGCGGAGGAATCGTGTCTGTATCTCCGGGAAAGTAGGCGGAGGCAACAACTATTTTCTGGTAACCGCAACCGTTCGCAGTTGAAACCTCTAGAAGAATCGCCGTTAAATCCTTGGAAATGAATTTAGTTAAGGGAAGAAAGCGGGCCTGTTTGTCGATCAGAAGAGCAGCCCGAGGCCGGTCCGTAGATCTGTCGTAAACTAATTTACTCGATGGGGTGTTTAGATCACGCACGCGGCCGTCTGAGGCAACCCAAGGCTCTTGTATAAGGGCTAGTGTGGCTTGTTTTTCGGCGAGCAACCTGCAGACAGTGGCCGATGCACCTTTCGCGTGGTGTAGGTTGGCCTGCACTTTATGGTGCTCATTATTGGTTGTTGAAAGAGTGCTTGCAACATTATGTATACACTCGGAAATGATATGCAATGTAACGTTGACTCGAAATTGCCTAAAAACGGGCTGAGTTGACTCACCATGGCCCCACATGGGGCGCTACTGAGAAGAAGAAGATATAACGGTAAAAATACATATTTGAACATTTTGAAATTGTTCGGACTGTCAATTCGTTAATTCTTATTTATTTTCGGGTGGACGCGTTGACGATATTTTAGACACGACGCTGTATAAATAACAGCCTTCAATTATAGTTTTTAACAAATTTGCAGTTATACAGTTTGTGCAACCCCGTTCAGTTTAAATACAGTTATGTATATCTATTGCCCCAATGGAATATCTATTGAACAATTGAGAGAAAAATTCTGAGGTCTGCTCTATCATCTGTTATTCTGTAATTATAGTCTGGGAGCTAAGTATTCTGTCAAAGAAACCTGCAACTGTAAGCATCTTCTTTCGTATTAGAACCTTACAAAAAAAAAAGTCCCGCGTCATCTCATTTTCTTTAGAGATAATCAACCACTAAATTATGTTCTCAATAATATACCTAAGCGCAACCTTTCCCCAAGAGATCAAAAGCTTTTAGGTCCTCCTCCATCCAATAAAAATAATTGGATACTATGTTTTTCGTGTTTTGATACGTCAAGTGAAAGAGTGACCTCTTAAAAACAAAAAAAAAAAAACACGGCACACCAGGGTTCGTCTCTAATCGAAGCAAACCACAAGGGAAATGTCCCAAAAAACAGATTCTCTCCCATTTGCTCCAAACTGTGGGCTGTGTGTTCTTAAAAATAAAACAAAAAACAAACCCATGATGAAGAAAGAAAAAAAAACAAACACAGTAATGTGACGAATAAATAACGTATCACCCTTAAATGTCATTTAGTATTCATGAGAAAATAAAAAGGACCAGGAGAGTACACCGTGTAGAAAGTTGCTTGGTTTAAAAACCAAAAAAAAAAAGAAATGCTCCTTCATATGAGTATATTCATGGGTAATTCAGTAAAGCCCATAACAAGAACAAAACAAAAACCCAAGGTAATTTTACCATTTTGTATCATTGTGCTTTTATTTGGGCAATTTTCTTTGATAGGCTTGCACAATTTCATCTCAACTCCGACGATGACGACATCGACTCACATCTGAGCTTCAACACAATGTGTATCTTAAGCAGCGTTCACCATGGATGCTGTCTTGGATCTAGGACGAATCAATCTAGGCAGAAAAACAAAGGAATCGAAGCACATGGTACAACATATCCTTCTTATAGTCTCGAGTTTGATTCAACTCCTGAAGCCTTGTCGTGCCCGTATGTTGCTTTGAAATCCAATCTACACTGAGCTTCAATGAAACCGGGCCACACGGTAAGCGCGAAATCTAATCAAAACAGGCATTGTGTTTATTGCGTGAGTTAACGGTACTTCAGATAAAAATCATAGTCATTTGGATTGACATTAAATGCACTTTCTGAAGATATAACTTTCAAAGTAGTTGTAAGTTTCATACTTTTTGAGAAAATTGAATTTGAGTTCGAAAGTGGCGAGTGGCTCGATTTTTGTGAAGCCGAGTGTATTGCAAAACAAGGTCTTTGAAAAAAATGTTGAAATTTCCTGTAAGTAAAATGATACCGAAAATATTGCAAAACAAGTACCAAATGTAAGACGACGTAATACGTAGACGATACGTTGTCATGGATCGTCGATTTGGATGGATTTGATTCTTCCTGTGTGCATATACTCTTATCATTGTGCGCCTAAAAGCCAAGAGACGAAGACATATAGCAAGGATCACAAACTAATCGAGTGACTTTGTTTAGTAATAAATGTCGTGAGAGACGTTGACGACAAAGACGAAGACTCTTGTTTTTCGTGTACGCTTCAATGCACAACATACGACGACGACAATGATGTCTCCGTTTCTTTCGGCAGCAATATATTTTCAATCCTTTTCTTTTGCAAGTCCTGTCCTCTCTGTGCTGTGTCATGTCATGCTATACAACAGTTGTTCCCGTGGCTAAAAACAATCTTGAGACGCACGAGTATCATTGTCGTAGATTTTGTTTGTTTGTTTGTCCCTATGTGTGTTCCGTATAACAATATGGGGAGAGTTCAAAATGCATTATAAAGAAAACAGAAGAGACGCACGCTGGGGCCTAAAGGATCAGATCAAAAATAAAGAGAACCCGTTTAGTTGGTATTCACAGAGTATGCGGGAAAAAGGATTCATATGCATACACATAGCTCATCGGTGGCTAAAGTGTATGTACACGTATTGTATATGAAGTCAAGAAGCGGCATATGATGATGAAGGCAAAGAAGGCTCCAGTAGTATGCATCAGGCACTATATGTCCTTAGTTTGAAAAGTTGAGTCCATACACATTTTGCTATCTCCTATCTCTCTATAGTATTGCCAACAGGAAATTGAAAATAAACAAGCAGATCCTTTTTCGGGCACTCCCCGCATATAACAGAGTATACGCTCGGGATTTTGTTTGATAATGCATACGAAATTCGGGGGGATACACGCAAATATCTAAATGATGGTGGTGCTCCTGTTGTTATGGACCACGTTCTATTGTGCAGGGTAATATAAGATGTTATCCTTCCTATATTATGCGCTCGAGGTGTATAAGGATTCGCTAGATGCTTCTTGCTTTCATATTATGTAGACGATGTTTCGCGTGTGCTTTAAATAGATGGATGGATAGATGGATGATGATGGTCGTCATGTTTTGTTGTGTATTGCTGCAATATCCCCCTATAGTTGCGATTATTATCTTCTTCCTCTCCAGATGAAACACACAACCCCCGAGCGCTATACGCTCTCTAAGTAGCTTCGAAACAAAGCAAATAAATCGAAGAGGAATAACAACAAAAATTTTATGAGAAATAATAGTATGTAGTATGGATGTTGGCAGAAGCCAGAAGGCAAAACAAACTTGTTGGCATGCATCGGATGAAAAATGATCCTGCAAGACGCACATGGCATGTATGCAAGTGTTCTGTTTGATGCATATGAAGTATTTATGTTTGTTTCCGGAATTCTCCCGATGCACAGCATACAAACTCAAGAGGTTTCTTATTTAGTCTACGAGGTCTATTCACGGAAATGGGATTTGCTGATGCTATTTCGATGACTTTGGATAATAAGTCCCAATAAGTCAGCCGAGTCAAAAGTGTTTTTCAATAGTCTGCATGCCCGACAGCGAAACAAATTTCTTCGGAAATGTATACAAAAATCAAAGCACTGCCATCTTTTCTTTTCCCTATTTTATTTTTGCGGTAGTTCCTGCTCGCAACCTTCATACAAGTGCATGGTACTTTGGACAAGAGGGTAACTTCACAGGGAAGAGCCATACGCGAGGGGACGATGCATCGTTCTCTTATATGTGCTCTATTCATGCTATTTGTTTGCACAATGGCAAATAGTATGCTCATAGCCATCAATCGACGTCGTTCTCATCATCATCTTCTTGCACGTCCACATTAGAAGGGGGTGAAAAAGAAAAATCTGAGTGCATATCATCTTAAACATCATCTCAAAGATATCCATCCATTGTTTACTCAATTGAGTGCCATCGAGTATGGAGAGTAGTTACCGAGCCTGGTCGAGTGCAGCAATAACGATCTTATTAGTCAATAATATCTATACGATGAAGACCGTGGCGCGTCGTTCAATCCGACACGACCCTCTTCCTTTCGACTCGAAAGGACACTGATGATGGGGTGCATACTTCAGGGGGCCATGCACGCCTCATGCTTCATGCACTATACAAACGAGTGTATCACTCTGTGTATATGATTAGTGTAGCTCATTCCGCCAGTCATTATATCGAGACGGAAGCACGTTGTGAGGAGACGAGAAACATCCACAGCAGGACTCATAAGGACCTGGAGTGTCTCTAGTCTATTGTATTCAGCGGACTTTGTTAGCTTACTAGCGCCTTTAAACTTCCTCAAATGCACACACACAAATGGTGTGCATAGTGTGTTGATTCTTTCACCGGATGAACCGGATGACATTAAAGCCATGTTTGCATGATATACATACATAGATATATTTGTTTGTTTAATGGCACCCAACACAATGCAAAATCAGTTTTGATTTTATGTGCATGTCCTATAAAAATGATAGATTGATCCGTCGTATATGTATTTCTAAAGCGAGTTTTAATTGCCCTTTGGCAATCATTAGAATAATACGCTTCCCTCGAAGCTTCAATAGAAAGATGTTGTCATCGTCATCATCCATTAAAGTCATGACATAAAAGTCATTGTTTTTTGATTACATCGCCAGAGGGTGGTTCTATATGGTGACATGACATACAGCAACTGAAAATGCAATGTTTGTCTCCGTCTCCGGGATATAAAAACATTTTTCAATTGTTTTTGGGGAAAATCCGAGCAGTGAGTATAAACCAATAAATCATTGCTTTTTGGAAGATGTTGACATACCATATACACTCAGGGGACGACACACGCATAAAGTATATGTACGCAATGCTTGGAGGCGAAATTGTCAGATGTTGTGGAGGGGGCAAAAATACGCTCACGGGATTTTTGAATGAAAAGAAAACTGCGCTCTGTTGTGCTGAGTGATAATCCTCTATTGTTTTCTTTGAAATACGTATTCTTACACTCGATTGATTGTGAATGCGTTTTAGATCGCTCCAAATTTGATGTTTGTGCAGAACGAAGAAGAAGAGATATCTCCTGAGACCCTAGGCATCAGGCTTTGACAAGTACCGGGACTGTGTATACATACTACAAACTGAAAAGATATCAGACGGAATTGATTGGGCAGACTAAACATATGACTAGACATGCATCATGCACTACATCTGGTTACTCGATGACATTCTAATTTAAGGTCGATCCACACTTGTCAGTCATCAGTCACAGCCTAGTGACCAGATAGTCAGTTGAATGATTGACTGACTATTTGTCAACTTGTAGGCAAAATGACGGTGACTGATAACTGAAAAGTGTAGATCGACCTTTAATCGATGATCGTAACGATATTTCGGTTGTCGAAGGAAGGGAAGGCGTCTTGCTTAAATCTTAAGCCCCATTCACACTCTTGCGTAGAGAACCGAGCCGACCATGTAGAGTACACAATTCATGTGGTTTTGTCGAGGCGTGTGTTCAAAGTCCCGTGATGATTGGGAAAAGATACAAGAGGAGAAGTCAAAAACGTTTTCTGCTTGTGCTCTGCTCTCAGAATCGTGTTATGTTCGATCATAACACGATTCTCTCACAATTTTGTGATGTGTCAGTTGTCACGCCTTACGACCCGGCTCTCTCTCACCGAAGGGCTGATGTGCCTACACGGCCATGGTGTTATATACTGAGGCAAGGAAAAAGACGAATATTTGACACGTTCTGTTCGGCGATAACTTCAGTTGGTTTCTGGTTAAATAATGCAAAAATTTAGACGAGTAACCTGGCATATTCTAAAATAATGATTTACCGTTACACGAGAATGCTAATGAAGTTTTCTTTTTCCAAAATTAGCCAGAATCCTGGTGAAATATGCACTTAATAGGCATTTCACATGAAAACGGGCTGAAATGCAACTCAGAACAAGTCGAAAACATTTCAGTACAAACGCTGATTGAGCCATGTCATTCACCCATAAAAAGTTGGGACTAAAACACGATGCAAGACTACAAAAAATTATTGAAACGAGATGCTTTAAAATTTTAAATACCTAAAATTGTGCTGAGAAGTGTACTCCCCTTGGGAGGCAAGAAAGTTCAACCGGTTTCGACTAGAAATGCTCGGCTCTTCTCATCAGATGCCATCTCAAGAGCCGTGCACTGCCACAAAGGTCATGATCGGGAATTAATTGGTGAACGAAGACTGCGTCACAGCATTCATTGGCTTTTTAAAATTTATTTGGAAAATGATTGTTCCGATGGGTCTGAATCTTCCTGTCAAATACTATGATTTACCGTTATGTTAGGTTTACCACCGCTACAACAAAATTATTATTTGTTGTTAAGACACAAATTCATAACGAAATTGCGTATATTTTTCTATAGAGAATTTTACCGTTATGCTAGAAAATTTGGCCATTATGTAAGAAGCGAATTTGGCTTTGGTTATGTTCTTACTAGGATTTACCGTTATGTTTCATAATACCGCTGTTAAGAAATGCAATTTACATATTTCAAAGAAAATTGCAGGCAGTCGCCTAAATTTTACAGTTATTTCGCCCTCCTTCAGCATTGACCCCTTCTTCCTTTTTTGAAACGTTTTGTCGATTTTTGTCGGCCTCCGATTAAAATGGTTTCTGCTAAAATTTTCACTTCAACGGAAATTAGGCGAAGCTTTAATTTATTCGTAGCTAGAAAATCTGAATAAGTTGTTGCTTGGTACTTAACAAAACCTTAGGCGGAACAGAGATACAGGCAGTCGCCTAAATCTTACAGTTATTTCGCCCTCCTTCAGCATTGACCCGTTCCTAATTTGAACGAAAATGGTTGACATTTTTCTAATGTAATTTATCCACCGCTACAACAAAATGATGTTTTTTTGTTCAGATACAAAGTCATAACGAAATTGCGCATAATAAGAGAATTTTACCGTTATGTTAGAAAATGTTGCCACTATGTAAGACCCGAATTCGGTCGTTACGTTATTACCCGGATTTACCGTTATGTTTCAAACCACTGCTGTAAAGAAATGTAACTTTCATCTTTCATTCTCAAAGAGAATTGCAGATACCTGAATTTTACAGTTAATGCCCTCCTTTAGCATTGACCCCTTCCTCTTTTTTTTTAAATGTTTTCTCGATTTTTCTCGGCCTCCGATTAAAACGGTTTTTACTTCAACGGAAATTAGGCGAGGCTTAACTTTATTTGTCGCTAGAAAAAACTGAATAAGTCGTAGGTTGGTACTTAACGAAACCTTAGGCAGAACGGAGATCGCTCGAATGTGTTCGGCATTTTGATTGAGTTCGATTGGTAGAAGCCAATTTCAGGCGAACATTTTTATGATTTTCCTATGAAATAATGAGAACTGCCAGTAAAGGCTTTGAGAAACATGTATCCTTGTTTCGTGGTCTCATGGACCACGAATGGTTCTCCGGATAAAGACTTCCTAAGCTTTTTTTGCAATATTTACGCACGTCAAAAATGTTGCATACCCGCGACGCACGCCAAACCTATGTACCCTGATGTGTCGGTTCAATGATCATGCAATGATTCCTTAAATTTGAAACGTGCGTGCATTTCCATGACGACTGTCTCCAAATTTGAAACTGCCTTTATTTGAACTTGGTGAAATGTGTTATTTTCCAACTTTTTAATGATTTGATACATCATTAGATTTGGCCTGCCGGAGCTCTTTTCGGGTACGCTGAAGCGAGGTTGTACAGCACTGTATTTTTCCGAAAACATGCGCCCTCTTGCATCCATATCTGTTGACATCTACGGCCGTCCATTCCGTGGATTTGGATTTGCATCATCCGGTTTGATTTGATGTGATATATCTACGGACTCATGGCATCGCATCGTTCAGCTCGAAAAAGCCCGGAATCGCATTTTTTATGCGCGTGGCCTTAGAGCGCACTGACGAAAATGGCTGACATTTTTCTAATGTATTTTATCACAGAAGAATGCTGTGGATTGCTTACACTTAGGGTAATAACGAAAGTTATTCGGTACTTTCGAGAATTCTTATGATTGAAAATAAAAAAAAGTTCAACTAGTCATAGTGAAGCCTATAGCACAATATGCCCATTGACTTCAGTGCGGAAGTGCGACTTGAGATTAGCGCTCGTTCCAGAAACTTCAGTAAAAGGCAAAATACTTTTTTTTGGAAAATTTACCAATCGCCTTGTTTCTTTTTTTTTATTTAGATCCATGTAGAAATTCACTTCCCTGCTAAGGAAGCCGTAGATGTTTTCAGGTTAGGAACCACCATTGCATATCGTTTCCCAATTCCTAAATATGTATACAAAAACTCACTTGCTAGTTGGATAGGGAATTAAGACCAAGAACTGGTTTCCTTTTGCGAGCATTTCTCTCTCTCGGATAATTGGCCGGATTCCAATCGAAATGATCCGTTATGTAACGGGGCATTTTTCCTCATTTACTTGAAAATTTTTTTTTGTAAGTTTCTCAGTTAGTTCCGGTAGGATATGCGGGCTTCTGTATGAAATTCGGGTTAATTGTTTGAAGCCTAGAATTGCAAGCCAAATTGAGTTTCAGCGAAAACATATTAAAATCATATTCCAACATTCAACATCTAAACAACTTTGAGGTCCGCTTTTTTTGGAAATTGTTTCATTATTTGTTTATTGTGCACCGCCAGAAATATTTTTTTAGCACTTGACACTGTTGTGTGTGTCGACCCTATTAAGGAATTCAGAATATTGCCATTAGTACTTAGTATTACCTATCAACTTGTTCGCATTTGAAACAAATGTTTCCGAACTGTATTTATCCATATAGCCTATAATGTTTGTCATTTGTTTCGCTAAAGTTTCTACACAAGACTAATGTTGGCGAACGCCAAAATCTTGTTTCGAAAGTAAAGTAAAATGCATCAAAACGTCTGCCTTACATCCAGAATTATTCTTGGACAACATTTACGATGTTTCTAAACAGTTTCACGCTTGTTTCGAAACTGTTTCACTGTTTGTCTTTGTCAGTAAATCCGTGCTAGAAGTTTTTTTTTAGTTATTTCTGGTATAGTTTTTGTCGATCAGAATTATGCTGATATCGGCTGATTTTTTAATTGTCCAATATTGGATTTAAAATGCAAATCCCAGCTGATCAATATACTTTTGTCAAAAATGTCCTCTTATAAGTTGTCACCCACCGTCTATAATTGTCTACACTAACTCGTTAGTGTTTTCTTCTAATTTATCCATTCTTAACACGTTCACTGTCTTTGTGTCACATGTGCACACAGCGTTCGTCCCCGTTAATGTCTATGAGTCAGATGTGACCCATAACTGTATGCATTTTCGGATGCCAGACAAGGTGATAATGTCTTCGAAAACCGGTCAGACAGTGAACGTGTTAACAAAAATACTCTGAAAGCCAAAAACAAAGATAAAATATTATTTCAAAAGTCTGAACAGCCAGTCAAACTGCAGGCCTTTCTAAACAGGAAACAATCATCATTATACAATTTCAAAAAACTCAACAATTTTATTGTTGACATGATTGTTCATTTCGGTATATGACTTCCCCTCCATAAGTGTCGCGAGACTTGAGCTTTCTAATTCACAAGCAAAAAAAAAACATCTTTCTCAGCCACACAAAACAAACTCCGAAAAAAACAGGAGCCTAAAGCCCTAAACACTTTTTTTATGTTTGATTATCTTCTAATTTTCAACAATGAATCCCCAAGCAACGCCGCCTGATTCAGGTACCCAAACTCGCTTGTCGCGAAAAATATTCGTCGAAAACAAAATCCGCTCCCAGTTGTCTCGTTGAGTTGTCATTTCTGTAGCAAACTTTTTTCTTATCCAGGAAAAATTCTTTTTTTCGCCTCATCTCGCTCTGTGTGCCTGCATTGTCAAACAATTCCAGTAGCGCTAAAATCACAACTTCAAATCATTTCAATTCGTCTCTCCTATCCTCCTCAAAATCTAGAGGATATATACTTTTCTTCAATCCTTATCCACAGGATCAAATTCCATCACGTCAGATTCAGAGATTTTTTTTACCAGAACGCTGCTCGTCAACATTCTACGAGGAACGTTACCGTACTGATGCGCGGCTGAAAGCAACTGGCAGCTTGGGGGCAAGCACCCAAGATGTCCGGATACAGGATATGGAAAAAAGCGCGCGTAAATTCTCTATTCGCTTGGAATTCAATTAAATTTCAAGAAGAAAAAAATAAAATTGAAGAGTGAAAAGTCTATGCCAGTACATCATACCATAGTGTCCTAGTCGCGGTATATAAGCGTCAATCTCCTGGAATGATCCGTTTCGCGTGAATCTCGTCATGTCATAGTCGAGTTTGAGAAATTCAGATTGAACATTGTTTGTCAATTTGCCCAGACCACCTGTCATCGTACGTATAAGGCGAGAAAACTTTTGTTTTTCCTCCAGCTTTTCCCATAGGATCTGCTGCTGCTGATGGTGTAGCTTCCTTCCGCTTTTGTCGTGTTGCTATGTATGTTTTCCCCAAAAGACCCCCTGCTCGGCATGATGTCAGTGTGAATCCACCTGTATGCTGTGTGAAACAATAGAGCGAGCCTATTCATTAGGCCTTAAACAAAAACAAACAAACATTTTCATCATCAACGACACGACTCCCTACTTGACATGTTATCCTTTCTGACACTGTGTCAAAAGTTAAGGAGAAATTTCACGCGAAGTATCACTTCCTTCGTTCCGGGCACACTCTGAGCTTGTTGAATTGGATACATATGACAACATAGAACTGTATCGCGAGACAGAGAGTGTGTCATATTATAGGAAAGTGGGTCGATAGGGCTAATAACGACAGGGTGAAAAACAGAAGAAAGAAAAAAAGTTATAAACACACAGAAGCATAGAGAAGGATATGGCGAAGCGACAAATAAATTTCATATAATAAAAAAGTTATACGAAACGAAGGAGAGTGATCCTGTCATCGCGCTTCTTCTACAATGTTAAACGTTTACTCGACCTAATTAACAAGACACGAGGCTTTTAAAAAGTCAGAGCCGAAAAATGTCAACTTGACGTTGAAGAGTGGTTGTTGTATATATGGGGTGTCCTTGGGAGTCGGGGGGCGAGCCATGCGAGTGAGAGAGAAAGATGGTACTTATCTATTCGGGCGTTGTCGTCTGTTCAAATTTCATGCATGACGTAATTCCCAACGTACAAAATTTACTCGACATAGTTAATCCTTCAGATGAATATTGGAGCTTCGTTGTTTTTTTAAATTTTCATTGACTGTGTCTATATGATTTTCCGGTGATCCACATCCATACGCCCGCGGGGGAGAGAAAAAGAAAACTTCTGTTATATCAATGTTTATCTTGTGGACGAAAATTTTCAATGCAAATTTTCAAGTGGACACACTCTGTTCTATATTTCATTTTTTTCAGCTGTCTATGGCTCTCTGTGTAAACTCGGTCGCAATGTAAGGACCTACAAAATTGTCTGCTCCAAATAAGCAGCTGTCTGTATGAAAAGAAAAACACTCCACTTTGACCCTATTCGAGCTTATCTCGAATATGTTTAGTTGAAAAGTGTCGGATCCTTCGTCTGTCTGTCTCTCTCTCTCTCTCTTGTTCCCTAACTCAATTACGGCCGGACAAAATGAAAAACCCCAGGTTAGACAGATAGGCGTTATACACTTCAGCCTGCTACCATTCATCCATATCGAGAGTTCATCGGACAAACACTCACCATACACTGAACATACAAATACAACAAACACAAAAAAATTCACACGAGACGTGACAATGAAGAATGAAATTTCCAACGAAACATACTTACCATAGAAGCGAGCGCATGCAGACATACGGAATTCAAACACTCCAGTCTCGTGTCGATTTATTTAATAATATGGCATCCAACACACAGTTCCTTTATCAAATTTTGACATATGTCAAAACAAGATGATATATGTTCAATATATGCTGAAACGAATCCAAGTTCTTGAGAATCCCTATAGAAGACAAGACAAGGTACGAGAACGCCATATATCCTTCGTCTGCATATGAGTGTGGAAAAGACAATACGACGACATGAGCCAAACGACGTATTGCCTTAATTTAAATTAAACACTCAACCTGGGTGTTTGGGGCAGCCGCCGTTCGTCCAACCCGACACCGGGATTTTACCGTCTCTGGGCCTTCTGTGGCAGGGGGTTACGAAAAATGAATATGGCACGAACTTTACCCGAGGTGGTGATATTTATCATATATGGTGGGTCGGTCGAGGTTTTTTATTTGCATATACCTTTACGACATTCTTATGGTAGTTTACGAAAAGGAATGACACGGCCAGGTCCAACCCGATCTTTGGGATTACAAAACTCTCTCTCTCTCTCTCTCACGACTAGACAATTTATATTCGGTGTGAAAGTTTGTCGTGCAGCAGCCGTAGCAGAAACGTATTTATTATTATCCTGATGGTACTCTCGAGATGATGGCTTTTTCGGAGGCACACCACTACGGGCTTATTCTGTTGGAAAGTTTACGAACGAGCTATATAGGCGAGACTAGGAGGGGAATAACACCGAAAAAGGGCTCTTGTGTCGGTCGTCGTTGTCGGCGACGAGATTTAGAAACAAAGTCCTTGAACAGGTATTATGTGTGTTGGACTTGATGGATTCTTTGGGACATAAGTTATGCATAAGGATTAAGGGTTTGTTTTGGTTTTAAAAATTAAAAATTGATGATAGAGGAAGATGTGGCTAGTTTGAAGCTCAGACTTCTCGCAACAAGGAAAAGTTTTGTTTCTCTTCTTCGCCTGTGATAGCTTCTCTTCACATGTTATTACCTGCAGTCTGTAGAAATGTGAAAAAGATAAACTGAATCCTTTCGTCATCATATAATTTGGGAAATCTCTTTTTTGTGCTTTCCTGTGCATCTCTGGAGATGCCTTCGCAGTTAAACTTCTAATCTTGATGATTTCTTTCCTTACTTCTCCTTTTCTCTTTCTCTCTTTATCCATCATCTACACCTTCTGTGCCAAGGCATCAATTACTCCTCTTTTCCTGCTTAACTATGCTATCACCTTCTGCTGGTCATACAAATCGAATCGAATTTCTCTTTATCTCAAGAAACCTTCTCCACATGTTTCTGGGCTGGCAATATTTTTCGTAGTCTGTGTCTCACCGATTGTCACTGCCACGCCTTTTGATGACAGAGTGTATCCTATTTTTACTTGATTTATTAAATGGGACGAGAAAGGCAACAGGATACATACGTGCATGACTTAAGGCAGCGACGTAGTTTGCTCTTAAGCTAATTTTTACAGTGAGGCATTACCGCCAGAACGGGCGATGTGTAATTTCTATGCTAAGTGCAGAATTGACAAAATGTTGGCGGATTTAGAACTTTCTAACGGTATTCTTTGAATAAACTAACGGGACTTTTTTGGGATAGGGTTTCTATGCGCGAAAATTTCAAATTAAATCTTTGGGGAGTTATTTCTGTTTTTAGTTGTTTAAGGGAGGATTTCATCAGCAAGCTCCAATGGCCAAGAATGTGCCTTAAATGTTTGACAGAAGGGCACAAGTCGTGGGAATGCCGGGTAAAGGTCGATCCACACTTTTCAGTCATCTGTCAACTTGTATCCCCGCAAGGAAGGCTGTGTCCTTGTGACACAGCGACTGCTGTGTAGTGGGACACAAATTTCTGGCGAGTTGCGACACTACGTACCCGAGCAGCGCAGGGAGGCCCGTTGTATGGTTGATACGCCATGGCATGGATCTGTAAAAAAAACATTCGGGCGATGACGCTATTGTGCTCTCGAGTCATGTACTGGCAGCTCTTGGCATGACTGACCTTCTCCCATAGATTACGAGAGGTAAGTAATAAACAGGCACGATTGCGGTGATTCCTTAGTGGGGAAGTATCAAATCGTGTGAGCTTCGAAACTGGGGGCCTTGGTGGAAAATGCCTACGCGCCTCTATCTAACTAGTTTGTGGATTGATGACCACACGGCCCGAATCGCATTGCTGACTAGTATACTAAATGGGCCATCCTGGATGTGTGCTTTAAGCAGATGAGTAGTCACAGGTCCTGCGAACCTGGCATATGCTCATCTGAATGTTCTACGTGAGGCCAATAGGGGGCCGAAGGATGATCACATCTGCTATAGAGAAGTCTTTAGCGAATAGTGTACCTCGGGGATGGGTATGCCTAAGGGACCATGGTACTTGCCCATCAAGTTTCAGCCAGAGAACGAGCTGGCGTTGCAACCCCGGGGCTGGGTTTCAGAATGTGAGTACATTCACTGGATGAAGAGAAATCCCCATTGGACAATAAGACCTTTTTAATAAAACGCCGAAGATCTAAAACGTTCGAGGTACCGGGAGATAAGGGCGTAACGCCTAGGTGGTCCCCGACCGTAAACCCGGAGATGCTCAATTTGTCAGCTTGTATGGCAAATGACTGTGACTGATGACCGAAAAGTTTGGATCGACCTTAAGTTGGTAACGACGAAAATAGGCTGCTTTTCCGAACAATTAAAATAGGCAAATTTCTTCTCCAAAGTATTGTCTCGGTTCTGTTTCCTGAATATGATCACAAGACGAGGTCGGGAGAATGAAGTCCTGCTCCTTTCCAAACCGAATAAACTTGCCGGAAAACCAATTTCATATCACCCAATCTGCCTGCTCCAAACTTTGGCTAATGATTTATGTCTTATGGAGGGACTATCATGCATCAATAATCAGAAGCAACGACTCGAATCGAGTTCTGCAATTCTATTCATATCAGCGTTGGACCCACTGAGAATAGGTTTACAGCGAGCGTCCCACAAGGTTATGTGCTTGACCTGCTGCTATGAGTTATATCATGTGCCTTAGTAAGGATTACAATGCCCATATTCGCCAAGATCAAGCAGGAGACTGTTTTTGGATACACCCATATACTATGCCCCTTGGATCTGGGCCATTTTACTAGATTTCACTGGAAAGGTGTGCATTGAGACTAAGCGTATGCTCAACGTAGAAAGAGCTTAGAAAGACAGTAAAGCGTCAGACTGTGACAACAGCCTTGAGACGAGGTAGTATAAAGGTTTCTGTTCGTAGAGACGACTCATGTGATGATCGGTCAGCGATAGCAGTTAAACCACTTGTTCAGAGCACTATATGCGCATATTTCTTATACAGATCGGTGAGCGATCATCACATAAGTCGTCTCTACGAACGGTACCTTCATTTTTGACTAACTGTTTTTTAGCATAGGATAACTGGACAAAAACTGGTTTTCTAGTGTCGAGTAAGAAAACCCCGTTTTAGTATCGACAAACCAGGTAAAATACCATACTCAATTTAGAGAAAAGACTGGCCTTTGTGTGTGTGCTTTTTTTTAGTAAGGGGCACCGTTAAAATCCCCCAAAAAAAAACAAACTCAGAAATCTTCTATTCATATAAAAGAAAGTTGTGTAAGTTACACCATTCACAACTCAAACGATCCCCGAACCAATTTTCATGACCTTAGGTTCGTTGAATCGGGCTATTTTCAGAGTAGCAAAATAACTATTGAAAATGTGAAAATTTCACAAACAAAAACATTTTAGTAAGGGGCACCGTTAAAATCCCCCCAAAAAAAAAAACAAAACTCAGAAATCTTCTATTCATATAAAAGAAAGTTGTGTTAGTTACACCATTCACAACTCAAACTATCCCCGAACCAATTTTCATGACCTTAGGTTCGTTAAATCGGGCTATTTTCAGAGTAGCAAAATAACTATTAAAAATGTGAAAAATTCACAATGAGCGACAATTCACAATTGAGTTATTTTTTTTTGCATTTTTTGAATGTGCTAGCGGATTGTTCGAAATTGTCTCTTTCCCGATGTCTATACCCCGAATAGCAGAATAAGTATTGAAAAATTCGGAAAATTCACAGTGAAAAAAAATTGGCAAACAGTAAGAATGTTCTCCCTATACATATATTTCTGACACGAATTATCGAATTTCAGTAAACTTAACCTACATAATCGGTCTCCTACCAGTAGAGGGTGGAGTGTTACCCACAGTGGAACAACTCCCATAGTGGAACAACTCTATCCATTAAAACATGCGAAAAATTCACAATGAACAAACAAAATTGCGAAAACAGTTTGTTTTCATATACTTTTGTCTTTGTATCTCGGGAACAAAAATAAGCGTATTTCAGTAAGCCCCATATCGAATTGGTCTCCGCCCCGAACAGCAGAATAACTATAGAACCATAGAAACAAAATTAACAATGAGCAAAATTATGAAAACAAATGTTTGGCACATTCTTCTGAATAGCACAATAACTATTGAAACATATTAGCGGATTTCAGTATAAATTTCCTTCAACGGATTAGTTTACACCCCGATGTAGAATAACTTTTGAAGCATTCACAAAATTCACAATGAGCAAAATTATTAAAACATGTCTTGTTCGCATAATTTTGCACACATATCCTGAACGGATTAGCGCGCCCTGAACTGCAAAACAACTATTGAAACATGTGGGAAATTTAATTTAAGGCAGTTAATTTTCTCCTACGCCGCCGCCCTCTCCTCCTGAATAATCTTAATTCACAATGGAAGAATAACATAAGCGAAATTTTGAAGGCAACTATGTTTTTCACCATTTTTGAACGGATTTTAGTGAAATTTCACCACCAGACATTGACCTTGCGGGCATGTCTGTACAGAAAATATACACATATGGTGCTCCGAACAGGCTATTTTAGTACAATCGCTGAGCGATCATTACATGAATCGTATCTACGAACACTAACCTTAAATGACAGCCAGCCGCTTGCAATATAAGTAACAGACCTTTACCTGCCTTGCTTATGGAAAAGTTCCGCCACGTTAATTTGCCAGAAACAACCAGAGAGTAATAAATTAATCGTTCGTCAAAACGTCGACCTTTTAATCGTTTTTTAAAAATTATATAAACCCATAAAGTGAAGCTAGAACTTTTCCGATAGTTCGTCCAATTTCCTTTTAAATACGTACGATAGAACCTTGTGGTCACCCACAGATTCAGTTCTTTCACTGCAACTCAATTATGCTTGAATAATATCTGCTGCGTATAATTCTGACATATTCTTCTCCAAATTCATAGAGATTCTGCAGTATAGAATAAATTGTAGTATTTATTTTCAATTAAAACCGCGCAGAAATAGTTAATACTATTTCACCTCTGAAATGTCTCTGATTAAACTGTACAGTACAATCCAAACAAGCAAAAAACTGACTGAAATGTATTTGTATACCCAAAAACCTAAAATAGCCGTAAAAAATAAAACGAACCGTCTCACCGTAAAATATCATCTAAACACCCACCGAAAAAAAATGTAAAATCGATTTTTCCATAAAACCCAACTTGTGTTGAAAAAAAATATTATTCACAAAATTTAAGCCAATTATCTCGCGTTCCGCATTCACCATATAAAAAATCGCGAATATAATATTCCACAACTTCCGAATACATTTTTAGTGCATCATCAACAGCCGCTACCGCACGACCAACATAAATGTACCCACCGCATAACCTAGCGTGAAAACCCCACATCTATGCAACATGGCTCCACCACACCACACCGTGCCGTAAAAAAAAAACAAATTTCGCGTCCTACATTTATATGTATGCAAAGAACAACGGATCTAGTTGAAACATATTATATAGGATGAGAACCTGACTCCATCAGAATAAGGTGGGCACGCTGCGCTGGAGCTTACTATGGTCCATTATGAGAAGCACCTGATCGGCATCATATCCACCTCCGGCCTACATATACATACCATCATTCGCCGCCATCCGGTGTATTTTACGGCAAACAAATTTTCGACACTATCGCGCCAACCGCATAAATTTCATATAAAAAGACTCACGCGAATTGTAGGGTACGAGGATCCGAGGATACGCCCCATCCGGGGAACCAAACTTCCCGATCCGGTTGAACAACGAAGCGAAAGTACTGTCGACCATCATCATATCGGTGACGTGAGTATGCTAAAACAGCATCCCTAAAATCAAGGGGGAGGGGGCTCCTCCGGCTTCCAATACATTTCAATGCAACCGCGGGAGCCATACCCGACAAGGACTCGCTAGTATGTACCAACTACTCCTCGCGCTCGCTCATTCAAATTCAACAGTCATCCGCAACGGTGACCGCATTTTCGAAACTATCGGATTATTTCAGTTTGTTTTTGAATAATTTACGAAAATAAAACGCGCCCAATTTCAATCACAAGTCACGTACCGAAAAATGAGAGAAAGGACGACGAGCAACTCGCGGTTGTTCCTCGCGCGATGGTTTTTTGGTTAAAGTGTGCTTGTTTGGCTATATATGTTCCGCGCAAAAGTTTTCAAATAGTCCCCCAGAGAGCAGCAGGATGACTTTCAGATGGGTGTTCAGACTTTATTATCCGTAACCGATTTTTTTTTCGATGAGTTTGTTTTAATAGTCAATGCGCGAGGGAGCTACTATTTCCCCGTACAGACTCGTAATCAAGCTCAGCCCAGCCTAAACTTCTGCAATTATTCAGGCGTGTATATGTATAGGACCCGAAAGTTAAATTTGGTAAAAAAAAATATATTTTAAAAATATATCATCGACTGGATTTTTTTTTGGTTTAATTTTAGCACCATGTAACCAAATGCTATGCGTCGTTACAAGTCTCACGAATTCCATTAATCAACAAA
This sequence comes from Microchrysa polita, assembly GCA_949715475.1. Taxonomy (NCBI): domain Eukaryota; kingdom Metazoa; phylum Arthropoda; class Insecta; order Diptera; family Stratiomyidae; genus Microchrysa; species Microchrysa polita. Next base: position 42,586,423 of record OX454415.1, on the reverse strand, counting down.
AAATTTGTTTAGCTAAAATCTCTTTACAAAAAAATTTATGCACCATTTTACCATTGTTCAATCCGTCTGGCTTGCGAAATTTTTTTTTCCTTCTCTCTCACCACTAATGACAATTTCTGTGAATATTGTATGAAAAATCTCTACCAGCCCCAGCGAAAATTTGATAGTTTCCAGATTCAGTCATGGATCTAATGGTAGTTTGGGGACGACCGCGCTCAATTTTTCAATCGAAACGACCATCGCTCGTCTATGGCCCTAGCACGAAATGAACATCATCTAGCACAAGCCATAGTTCTAGTGTATGGTTTTATGTGTATAGTCTCCATCGCGTCGCATCATCGTGTTGTTCATTCCCAGGACATCAATAAAGCTTTAAATAATGGCTTTTCCACCAGTCGAAATTTTCGTTGAATGATTTAAATGCGATACGATGGATGGACGAAAGAGGGAGAGCAGGATGGGAGATTACGGGACCAAAATTGGATCATAAGAGAGAGAGAGAGTCCTACTTCGTGGGCATGCATTGCTGGAGACTAATACACTTATCTCCGATTTATATGTTTATGCAAGGATATTTCTATACATGCTTGGATGACATGAGAAGAATTTTCGTTGGTAGTTATTTTAAGATTGTCTTGTTTTAGTTTAAGTACAGATGTTGGATTTAGATAAGAACTTTGAAATAATATAGCTAACAATATTCGTTTTTTTCCTCTGCGAAAGATTTTAACAGATATTAAATATTATTATTGGACCTTTGAAGTTCCATAATGCGAACGAGACAGCAAAGTTCTATCAGTTTCACTTCGATATGGTGTATTATATGATAAGATGTGCTCTAATGGCTTTCTGTCCGAACTGAGCATTTTTCAAGAGAATTGTAATTTCTTAAACTTTAAGACGGACGAAACTACTCTGAAAATTTTTGAAGAATAATTTATCATTAATTTCAAATTCTCGTATTTCATACCCAAAATTAGGTGATCGAACCTCGAAAGACCTTTGAGGTTTTTTTTTATTCAAACACCACCTTAGACTTATTCTCTGCAAGCACACCAGACTGCGTCGTTAATTTCCAAGAAATATCGCGAAACGATAGAAATTCTTTAAATTGAATGATCTAAAAAGAATAATCCTGGTCCTCAAAATGAAAAATCCTCACAATGAAAACGATGAAACGACCTCACCAAAACTGCAAACCGTCCATAAATCCGATTTCCATTACATAAGAAATTAAAGAATTTGATTTGTTCCCTCTTAAACAATCCCCAAAACGGAAACCTCTGATCTAAAAGCCCTCAATCCCCAAAGCTTTATGGTGTACTCGGTGATTTTGGGGATTCGTATTTTATTATAAGATGGTATAGGGTATATTGTTTTTGTTACGCCGATATTATGTAACACCTCAAAGGAACCACCGGAGGTATGGCAAAGTATATATATAAATGATCAGGGTCGGTCCCTGAATCGAATAAGCCATGTTTGTCTGTCTGTTAGCACGATAACTCCCAAAATAATGAAGCTAGCGGTTTGAAATTTTGGTCAAATGTTTGTTTTGCTAAAATCTTGGACGGTATTGAAAATGGGCCAAATCGGACCACGCGTTCCCCTAACTCACATACAAACTACCCCTCCTTGATATTTTAATTCGGCCATAACTTTCGGTAGAATATCGCTATCGACTTGAAATTTTGATCAATGTCTCATTCTGACATATACTTTGAGTTAATGGAAAGTGGAGTAGGTCCGACTACCCCTACCCCTACTTCCTCTACAAAGTTATATTCAGCCATATCTTTTGATAGAACGTCACGAAAAACTTCAAATTAGTATCAAATGGTTGGATGTCTTGACAAGGTAATAAAGATGTGTCAGGTCCGACCCATCTACCCGTCCCTCCCCCACAAAAAATATGAAATTGAATATTTTGGATTTTGCGTGCCTTCTAGGTCTGTACATGGGTATAGGGTATACACTCATCGTGCTATTCGCACGATTAGAACTCGGTCTCGTTTATTTGATTTTTTTGCTAAAGGATTATCGCAAAATGATATTAAATAAATGTAAGTACAGTAGAGCGTCGATTATCCGAACTAATGTTGACAAGGGTGGTTCGGATAAACGAAAGTTCGGTTATTCGAGCTTCCATAGAAAAAAATAAAAAATAGCGCAAATGTGAAATTACGCGACAAACTGAAAACGTGTAAAACGATTAGAACTGAACAAAAATAAAAAATTCGAGGTAATTGAGCGATGCAGATGAGAGGTTGCCTTCGTCAGACCCTTGATTTTTCATTTTATTCGATGTCTTTCACAAGAAAAGAAGCTGAGTGCCCGGTTCGGTTAACCCTTCTGTCGGCACCTACTACAATATGCATATTCTATACCCAATAGGTCTGGCTGGACCTACTGAGAAAATTTTTTTATTTTTTAGAAAAAGTAAAATTTTTAACGGTAGAATCATTCTACCTATTCTTTACAACCATTTATAAACAATAAAACCATTAAAATCGTTTTTGTAGATATACTGGAAGCGTTTTTAAGTAGACATATTTTGAGGTGGCATTAGTACAAACACGTTTCTCCCTTATTTTCTTCGTTTTTTCATTCTCTTCTTTCATTGCGTATCCGTACAGAAAGTTTGATCGGATTTTTTGATTCCAATATCTGTGAGGACGTATTTGGCGCTTTGTTGGTAGATTTTACCTCGATATTAGTCTGCAGATTTAGGAAAGTAGATAGAAAGAAATAGGGAATTTTCAAGAGCAAAAATCATTTCATTCTTAATTTTACGTAAATATCTGAATTAAATCTATGTAGAAACACGTTCGTAAGTCACTAATACTTAGTTCTTACTATTACAAAGGAAATAAAACTCGTTTGAATTGCCTAGAATCAAATCTCAGTTGATTAGGTGATGTTATAAGATGTGATAAAATTAGGCGTACCCAATTTACGAGCTTCACGGCTTTTTAAAGCAAAATCTCAGAAAATTTAATCGTTTATCGTACAAATTGAATTTTAATGACATTATTACATCATAAATAGAAGAATTTTCGGAGAATTTAATATTTTCACTTTTTACCTTGAGACAAAAATGGAGGGAAACACTGTAGGTCTAGCCAGACCTATTGGGTATCAAAAAGCACTATAAATTGAAAATCATCAAAAACATACTCAAAACTTCAACCGACTTTTTTAAATTTTTGCAAAATGCTTCTAAACATATTATTCTAGGATATCATGAAATATGAAGTCGCTGCGATTTCATCTTCTATACTTTTTTGACCAAAATATAGTGCCAAAGGTCTGGCCAGACCTTTGTGCCGACAGAAGGGTTAATCGAATGTTCGGATAATCGACGTTCGGATAATCAACGCTCTACTGTATTGCTCTCGAATAAACTCCTCAGTATGTCAGTGCGAGTGGAATTTTGTAGTTTACAATGGAACTCCATTTAGCCGAACTTCGGATTTCGCAACGGTTGACCGAATCTCAATACAGTCCATAGAAGTGACAATTTATAGAAGGAAAAAACACATTTCAGCATGTGGCAAGACTTTGCCGACTTAAGGTCGGTTGACACTTTTCATTCATCAGTCGGAGTCACAGTCATTTTCCATACAATTTGACAGCTTGTCAGTCAATCAATTAACTGACAATCTGTCAATAAACAACCCTTTTAATTGCCGTGTGTCAGCCGAACAACATGGCTATTTCCCAGATCCGTTGTTTATTCAGAGCCACTATAAATGTATGGACGGTTGAAAATGACGTACTTAACAAAAAATATGCTTAAATAAAAATTGTTAAAACAAATTTTATGAAAGAACAGTCTAGAATGACCTTTGTTATCTTTATCAATAAATGGTGCCTGCCTGTGTTTTACCTTTTACTCCCGATTAAGTACATTCAAATCGGTTACAAATTCCGCTCTTTAGACCAACGCTTATACTCAGTATTTTTGGGATCCTCGCGGAAATACAACTTTACAGCAGTGATCCTCTTATCAAACAAAGCTTCACCTTCAGCTTGATCTACAGTTGCCACGAAAATTGGTCTCAATCTCGACAGTGGTGCACTAGATGTGGCAACACGTCTCGCAAGCCGTGTTTTGACAACGTCACGGCTTTCGCCCGTCGTGTGCTTCCCCATATAATTCAATCCGTTTTTATGTCAGGTGCTTGCGAATTGTACGGCTCGTCGTTTGAACGAAGCTGTAGTTTGAATAGTCTCATTTGAAAATACAAAAAAAAAAATTCCAGAGAGGCGGCAGAATCTTCAGACTTTGCAATGGGGGCTCGGACTGGGAAAGGTTGGAAACCACTGGCTTATAGTCTTCCAAACGAAACAATTTCAGAATGGAAAGAGTAGCCGAAACGCATGTTTTCAGGATCTGATATCAAAGTCCCGGCTACCGCCAAGACATTTTTTTTTCGAATTTCATCATGGAAGTTGGTAAGTAGAATAAGGTTGCTGTACTATACGTTCAATTATAAAGCATGCTTGTGATCCTGTGTTTAAAAGAGCTCTCGCAACTATACATATACACATATGGACAAAAAAATAAGTACACCCCTCATGTACCTTTTTATGCCAAATTTTCATACCCTTTTTATACCCTATACCCATAAGATGGTATAGGGTATATTGTTTTTGTTACGACGATTTATGTAACACCTCAAAGGAGCCACCGGAGGTATGGCAAAGTATATATATAAATGATCAGGGTCGGTCCCTGATTCGAATAAGCCATGTCCGTCTGTCTGTCTGTCTGTCTGTCTGTCCGTCCGTGTGTCTGTCAGTTCGCACGATAACTCCCGAAATAATGGAGCTAGCGTTTTGAAATTTCGGTCAGATGATTGTTTTGATAAACGCTTGGATGGTATTGAAAATGGGCCAAATCGGACCAAGGGTTCCCCTACCTCCCATACAAATGACCCCTCCGTGATAGTTTAATTCGGTCATATTTTTCGACAGAATATCGCTTGCGACCTGAAATTTTCATCAACGCCTAATTGTGACATATGCATGAAGTTGGTGGAAAGTGGGGAAGGTCTCACTACCCCTACCCCTAAATCCCCTACAAAGCAATATTCCGCCATATCTTTTGATAGAATGCCGCGAAAAACTTCAAACTAGTATCAAATGGTAGCCCTTGGATGCCTTGATAAGATAATAAAGATGTGCCAGGTCCGGCCCATCTACCCCTCCCTCCCCTACAAAAAATATGAAATTGAATATTTTGGGTTTTGTGCGCCTTCTAGGTCTGTACATGGGTACAGGGTATATACTCATCGTGCTATTCGCACGATTAGAACTCGGTCTCGTTAAAATTGAATTACTCCAAATAGATAGTCATTACAACAATTAGGATACAACAATGCCAACGGAACCGAAGAACTAAATGGCATCCCCCTATTATCTTAGTCCCTCCCGATATTAACTTTGAAGTGGGCTTTCAGCTTGGTCAAAATAATAAGTACACCATCATTTTTTTTAATCTTTTGACAGCAAGTTATTTTCCGTAAGGATTTATTTTTTTATTAATTGGTGTATGCAAGAAGCGTTAAATTAAAAACAAACAAAAATACTTAAGGGGCGAAAAACGCATGGTAGGTACGAAAAAAGAAGTTTAAGTTCGAAACTTTGAAATAGCGGAAAAATTATTCTCTCAATAACGAAATAAACCAGCTAAACATTGTATTTACTGTGTAATTCATTAAAAAGTAAATATAAGCCGTCTCAAATACAGTTAAGTCTATGTAAGGGCCTTAAGGACAACTGTCGGTCTCATTATCACTATGGTGAGAAAAGTTCTCTTGGTGATTTTCGCGGCAAATATTTAAAATATAGAATCCCTTTGAAAAGTTAATCGAAGAATACAAGAAATAAAGCAGTTTTGACAAAAAGTTTCGAAGTTCCCATGGCGACGTCAAAAAGTGTTGACGGTTCAAGAAAATTTGGGAGGGATAGTTTTTCTTGTTCCAGACCGAACAATGAAAACTCACAGAATATTCTGTTTTATTTTTGAGATCGTAATAAATTTGATTGGAAACTACTCTTATCGTAATATTCTTCATTTAGGAAAAAAAAAATAATATAATATATGCTACACCTACTGACTATTTCCTATGGAGTCGAAAAAACGTGGTCTATGGTTTAATTTTCATAGTTTGGTTTCGTTCAAATATACCTAATAACCGTTACAATGAGACAATTTCCATAAAAGAAATGATATTTTAGAGTCCTAGAATATTCCACTGATGAACACACACACTTTAAATGGGGATTTCAGCAGGATATTAACCCTAACCGTACCTCACAAACTGGTCAAGGATCCGCTTCAACCAAGTCGGGTGGCTTTTCACGTTGTTACTAGAGTTAAATTGGATCTGGAATGTTTAGGGGGGGTTGAATCAATGAAACAGAAACACAGTTTTCACAAAACGGACCAATTGCGGAATTTCCTGGAGTAACTGGATATATGGATGTATGGGAACATACCATAAGAATTACCAATTGCGGAATTTCCTGGAGTAACTGGATATATGGATGTATGGGAACATACCATAAGAATTATCTCCAAAAGGCCAACAAAAACCTTTTTTTCTTTCAAAATAATGGACCATTTACTTTTAAATAATAAAATAAATTAAATTCTTGTCGAATCAGAACTTAATATTTTAATTAAACCAAGTTTTAATCAAATTAACTGACATGTACTTATTATTTTGTCCAGCCTATTTTAGTCAGTTCGTACTTTTTCAAGGTATATGAAAGCTGTTATTTATAATAATATGCTAATTTACATATTATTTCATTCCTCACCAATTAAGTATTTAAATCTTTCCATATGAGTTTATTTCCTAAAATAACTACTTGGCTACAGGGTGATAAGAAAAATTCGTATGGGTGTACTTATTTCTTTGGCCATATGTGTATATATACAGGGTGTCCGGAAACTGCCGCATAAACGCACCGGATTGTGATTCCTCATGTGATTTCCAGCAAAAAAGTTGTACGGAACATACCCCTTCAGCTTAACCCTTTAGCTGCCACAGGCATTTAAAGATTTTGGAAAAAATCATTTTCTTGCACGACTTAAAGCCTAATGTCTCCAAAGCTAGACCAGCTAGAATAGTGAAATGAAATGATTATTACAGCCAATAAATTTTCCTATAAAATAAAACTAACCACACTAAAATCAAATCAGAGGTTTGGTTTTTACAGAGCTTCAAAGTAAAATTTGCGTGATTTAACCCAAAAACAATCTTTTTTTTCATCTCAATTTTCTCCAACTTCTGCCAAGGAGAGGTGCTTGTGCGATTCTTTGGAAAATTGGCGCATAGTCTTACAATCATATCTTTCTTACATCATTTTGATCTAGCTCAATTACTTCTAACAGTTTTTACACGTTAAGTGTAGAAAACTAGGGTTAATTTTAGCTCAAATTCAATACAATTCAATTCACACTGCCCCTAAAGATCTGCAATTGGTAAAATCTATTCAAAGTATGTCGAAATCAAGACAAAATTAACCCTAGTTTTCTGCACTTAAGGTACTAAAACTGTTAGAAATAATGGAGCTTGAATAAAATGATGTAAGAAAGATATGATCGTAAGACTATGCGCCAATTTTCAAAAGAATCGTACAAGCACCTTGGCAGAAGTTGGAGAAAATTGAGATGCAAAAAAAGATTGTTTTAGGGTCAAATTACGCAAATTTGACTTTGAAGCTCTGTAAAAACCAAACCTCTTACCCGATTTTTGCGCGGTTAGTTTTGTTTTACTGGTAAATTTGTTGGCTGTAATAATAATTTTACCTCGCTATTCCAGCTGGTCTATCTGTGAAGATATTAGGCTTTAAGTCGTGCGAGAAAACGATTTTTTAAAAAATCTTTAAATGTCTGTGGCAGGTAAAGGGTTAAGCTGAGGGGGTATGTTCCTTACAACTTTTTTGCTGGAAATCAACTGAGGAATCATAATCCGGTGCGTTTATGCGGCAGTTTCCGGACACCCTGTATATATATATGATTTCTTTTGACGGTGAAAATCAATTTTCATTGTTAAAGGAATGGCCCTGAGTCCGAATACGATGCGTATTTTCACTAGCTAGGCAAAAATGGTATTTCCGAATCAGGACCCTTCCTTTAACATCAAATACTAATTTTCAGCTACGAATAAAGCGAGAATAGCACGAATTTTCCCATACAAATTTCAACGTTTTTTTTCGTTCATCTAAGAACAATTTTGTTAATGGATTTCCACCAATGATGCCATCTGGCATCACCAAACTTTATTATACGTCGGGAATTATCCCTACGAAAGGCAGCTATTCAGCACGAATCACCTTGAAAAAGAAACTTGGTAGAACACTTGTTCCTATATTGATAGCTTTGGCGGAAGCAGATTATCGAATTGGGATCTTTTCCCCATCTTCCGTTCCGGTCTTATGAATTCCTCTGTTAAATAAAAAAAAATAACTTACCCGACCTGGAACGGGAAAATTGGCATTTTGCTGGTCAATTAGCGGCCCGTGTTAATGCCCTTCATGTTATTCTCCAACCATAACTGTTTCGTTATTCACTACGCAAGACACTTTTCGCCGTCCTCATCGAAAGAACTCATCCGACTCCCGCCAAAAACTCGTGTCAGAAAAAAATGACCGCCACCTGCCATTCCCAATAATGATCTCATTAAAAAATTCATGTCAATAATTTGAAATCAATCAAATCAAGAATATTTCTTTGCGTTACAAACGGGCATGAAAAAATGTTTGGCCCGCCATTGCTTTTCAAAGCAACAATGTGACCCGCGTTAAAATTAAGTTGGACACCACTTGTTTCGATTTGCCCAAATCACCATGTTAGGGATAAGAATTGTGTGTCCATCGGCATGTTTTTTCGTCTTGCAGATCTTAGCTGTTCTCTCACGATGACCGCGTATAGCTAGTGTATCCTTAGTGTGGAATTTTGAAAATCGCAAAGGACCAAGGATAGTCTTAGCGCACTAATGAGTTCTCCATGTACCTATCATTTTATAATCGTTCTTCCTGATTTGGCTGAGCATTTTTTCAGCGCTTCTTGATCAGTACTTTCCTTGGAACTTCAGCGAGTTCACGATCTATCCCATTGCAGGCGGAGGATTCCCAATTTAAAACCGCCTAAAATCATTAGTTCCGAAGTACAAGGTAGATTTTCACATCAGAATCTTTTCAATTTTTGATGATTCTTTCAAAAAGGGTAAAGGATATCGTTAAGTTTTTTTTTTATTTTCACAATAATCAGGGGAAAAATCAGCAATCCGGAAATTCTTAAAATGTGTTGTTTTGAGAATTTGAATCGGCGATTTGATTTTAAAAGATTTCGAATGCGGTGATTGTGAAAATTGGGATGAAGATTTGACTTGTAGATTTTTAGTTTTTTTTTCGTTATGTTTAGGAACGTTAGGTAAATCGAACAATGGTAGTTTACCCATTTCCATTTTGTAATTTGTATATAGCCACCCAAAAATTGGCGTCTTGATGTACCTCCTGCTATGTACCTTTGAAAAGACATAGATGAACTTCCAGTAAATCGTTCCAATTTCCACCATTTTTTGTTACGGATATAGGTGTTGGGAACTGTATTTGAGTCTGGCGATTTCTATTACTCTTTTCCGCAGTGACGAGTTGAACCTTACTCACCCAACATCCCGGATTAAAACAAATTCATCTCACTAGATTTCATAATTTAATCCTCACTCTGCTTCATACGAACTCCTAATCCTAACGCAAAAACACCGAACCAAGAAAAAATCATTTAAACCTAGCAACACCCAACGGAATTTCGTGTCTCCGCTGAATAAAATCTCGTTACTTAACATATTTCCTAAGAAGTTTAAATTAATTTCCACGCATCAACCCAGGAGCCGTAATATTCCACTTGGAATCCGTTTACCGCACCTTAAAACTTGCTGCTGCTGCTGCTGCTATACACACTCTCTACTAAAGCTTCATTAGACAAGCGAACTGGAAGAGAGAGCAAAAAAACCTCCTAAAGATATTATCCACAAAAAAAAAGTTTCAACATATAATCCCCGAAAATCTTTCACCCATCCTTCATCGCCTTAGCCCACTGTGTCGTACTTTTTCGGGTAATATTATTATAATAGGCGAAAAAAGATGTTCAACTCTTTGAGCCCCAGAGAAAAAAATACGAAGAGCCCTCGAAAGATAGCAAACAAGATGCCACACCACGCTGCTATGCGTTGAGCTTAGAGACTGTTAAGCATAAGCCGTGGAAAATTGATATCGAAAACTTTTTTTTTTCTCCTTGACTTCCGACACTTTACGCGCGTTTCTCTCGTGCGGAATCCTTGCGTCGTGGAAGAAGGATATTTTCTATTTAAAGAAGAGCTAGCGAGAGAGAAAAAAAAAGTTTTCCTCAGGTATATGGAGGAACATATACTTTTCACTTAGTTTCTAACAAAGTTTAATGTATTTAGAACGCACATTTTCACACGCATAAATCTTGTTTCTTGCTGGCTTTTTTTTTCGCTGACATGCCATGCCTCACGCCGTTTCGCGCTTCTACTTCTAATTGAGTCGCATGTCCGGGGAAAAATATGTATATGAAGTAATGATGGCATGCGAAAATAAAAAACCAAGAAGTGCGAATATTGTTGTAACATGAGCCTTGAAACTTTGCCCAGGTGCCTACATAAGTGCAGCTGGGCTGAGAAGCCTCATCTGTTGTGCTTCTTGTTAGACACAATTCCAGAGATAGCAGAGATTGGCTGTAGTAGGAGTGTGTAGTTATGACAGATTTAGTTCGAGTAGCGAGCAAGAGCTATTTATTATAGCGAGAGAGTCTACCGACTCAACGACATTATTCAACCCTTTTGCGACAATTTTTTTTTGTACTATGCCTGGTCCTTTTTATACCCTTCGCTCATAGAGTGAAAGGGTATATTACCTTTGTCATGAAGCTTGTAACGCATTGAAGAAAGCATCTCCGACCATATAAAAAGTATACATATATGATCAGCATGACTTGGGGAGTCGATTGGGCGATGTCCGTCTGTCTGCCTGTCTGTCTCTGTCTGTCCGTCTGTTGCGACGCGTTCTACTCGGCCAATTTAAAAGCTATGAAGCTGAAATTTTGCACAAATGCTTCTCTTTGCTGCAGGCAGTTTGTATGTTTGAATCGGTAAAATCGGACAATGGGGTGATGGGGCTGCCATACAAACCCAAGTCCCAAAATTAGGTTCTTCTAAGAAAAACTTTTTTATTTGTGTACCAATTTCAACCAAATTTCACACAAATTGTGATTTTCTGCGATCCATAAAGGGATTTAACGCACCAGACTGAAATCAAATGTATTTCTATTGATGACACGGATTACATGTAAGAATTTATGAAATCGGAAAATGGGGTCATGGGGCTGCCATACAAACCCAACCCCCCATTTTGGTTCTTCTAAGAAACATTTTTTACACCAATTTCACAAAACCTTGAATTAATGTGTGTTTATAAAAGCAACTAAAAAGGTTAAAACAATCGAATTGTACTATGGGGCCATGCTCCCGCATCCCCCAATAAAATTGTCTGATTAAATATTTTTATTTGCCCAAGACAGAAGGAAACAAATGGGGGTGGGGGGGATTAAATACAAGTCGTAGGTACGCCCGAAAAAACGTTTAGCCCGAGGGGAGCGAAGGGTATCTAAATTTCGGCCGTGCCCGAAATTAGCCTCGGTATCGTTTTTTGTATATCTTCTTCACATCAAGGACGTAATATAATATTCGACGAAGGCGGTCTTCTATGCATATATATTCCGCCTGAAAGTCGACGACAACAACGTCTTTGGCACTAAGTGAAGGGTTTCTAAGAGAGATGATATTAACTTCAGGAAAACTTGTTATGAAGAGCCCAAGCAGCGCAAACAGGCATAGAAAGTATTTATTCAAAATCTCCACAATGCCGGGAGTATTCTTCACGCAAAGACGCGACAATTTCGGAAGGCGTACAAGCGTAAGGGCACAAAAAGTTCAAACGAGCTATATAGAGTATAAGAGTAGCACTCATATTTACGCAATTAACGTCAAAGATGATAATGCGATAGGAAAAGGCGGAATATTTTGCCTCCTCTTATATTACAATAGACGACGGCAGCGACAAAGACGATGTTATATGAAAAGTTTTCTCGTCACACTAAATCGCTCGCCAGGACTTTAGGAAGGAGTAGGAGCAGGAGCCTATCATTATTATGTCTATATCGATCGACATGAAAGTGGCTTAAGATGAAAACGACCGATATTAGCTGGAAACAATAGGCGGTACGGGACTGGAGCTCGACTACAGTGCGATAACAAATCAAGCACAGTGCCTATATTAGGGACATTACAAAGGTATACCTACTTCGGCTATACCTATACATATTGAAGTTCATTGTCTTTGGCAATGACAATTTGTTGTGTCCTTGGAAATCGTCGACGTCAAAACCATACCTCCTTCGCAGGCTTGTCGACTAGCGTAGCTCGACCTCGACACAAAGCTGTACTGCTTCTGTTGGTCATTAGGAAAAACAGTTTTGTACAATTTTACACCTCGTTTGTTTTCGCTTCGCCACTAAGTTGTACAGTACAGTCCCGCGTAAAGACAAAACTGTCGCAAACAGTTTTAAGGAGCTCTCCCGAACGCTGGCCGTGTGATAATGACAATACAAAACGCATTTATCTGCCCACAATACGATAATTACCTACAAAATGTGTATTTGTTTTTACGGATAATTGCGTAGCTTTAATGTCAGTATTTTTGGGCATATTTGTCATGGAATCAAAATCAGGATGAGTTGCTTTAGTAATACGGAAACTGTCTTGTTGTTGTGGTGCGTCTATAGGCTACTACCGCATAGGAACACATTTCGAATTCCCGAGATCGGAGACGTCGTCCTTCACAGAGAGTGTTGCGCGACGACGATGGCTGTTTAGCAACGGTATGGAATTATGGTAAATTAAGTTTTTCCCCGCGTGCAGGCATCAAATTACATGTATATAATAATTTCCCGGGAAACTCACAGAACAGAAAGACGAATGATAATGATTATTATACTTGACGATGATGATGACTTTAAATGAGCTTATTTATAACGTATGATGTTGCGAGCGCCCGCGGACCGCTCTTGTTTGTGTGTGGTTATTTCTTTGTGTATATAGGAACAAGGACACGTGTCCTGCCTAGATGACTGCAACGTGCTCGATTTTGTTTGTAAAAGTATGTAGGTACAGACCATTGTTTAACGATGAAAAAAAAAATCACTTACCTACTGTGCTTGTAGATTATTGTATATGGGTTTCGCCAGGATGCTATGCGTCCTTTTAAGACTTGTATTGAAATTCTAAATTTAAAGCTATAGAGTCACCTGCAAAAAAAGAAGGGAGCGAAACCAAGAAAAAAGATGTTTCATGCTTCAAAAGGTGCGGCTTATTAATTATGATCATAATTTTGAGGAAAATATAATTAATAGGTATTAATTAATTCACGGAAATATTCGGGAAATTTCCGCTAGAAGCATTTGGTAAATCTGCCTGAAGCTATGATGGGCAATTTTATTTAAATTACCTCAGACGCTTACAATAGAGATGGGATGTAATTTGTTGTTTTGAAAAGCATGGGGTGACCAGTTTTTTTTTTTTTGATAAAAAAGCGGCACGTGCTTTAGTCAAATCGCATTACGAGGGCTGTTGATAAGTTTCGAACAAGATAGAGTGCAGTAATTGCAAAAATGGTTTTGACGGTTGATAACAACAACTTAGTGTTGAGACTGTAAAATTCTGCTCAAATCTCGCAATCAATACTACATAATGGATACCTTACAGCACAAAAGTGCTAAGTCCATTTTTTCAATTTTGAAATTTTTGCATTGTAAAAAATTGCACATCTAAATCCAAGATAATTTACATTGGTCCATCGTCTGGCAACGGTTCTGGCAGATTTACTGATCCCGATTGCAGGTTCAGGACCAGTTAAGGGTAGTTCGGAACCCTCTCTTGCGAGGGCATCCGCTTTCTCATTTCCTTCGATCCCCTTATGTCCTTTCACCCATTTCAGAGTGACTTTGTTTCGGATTGCTAGGTTTTTGAGATTTTGTTGGCATTCCCAAACCAATTTAGAGGTTGTTTTGGGATTTGCTATTGCTTTTATAGCAGCTTGACTGTCGGAGAGAATATATATGGTCTTATTGGTATATCCCTTTCGAGTACTCTCCCCTGCTGCAAGGTTTATGGCTATAAGTTCTGCCTGGAAGACAGGCAGAGTTGTATATTGACCTAGGGGTTTGGAGATACTATAGTTGTTGGTTTTAGTATAGACTCCTGCCCCTGTTCCTTCGTCTGTCTTCGACCCATCAGTGTACCACACAATGTGATTTGATAGATGGTTGTCGTTCCATTTACTCCAGTCTTCCCTAACCGTTGAGGTTTGGATGTTGGAGTCGAAGGTGTACATGGCCGGGGTATAGTCGCTGCCCATATCTAGGATTGGGTTTGCAATGATTTCTGTGATCGTACAGTGTCCTACCCTTTCTGGTGTCCACATGTTCGATGATTGGAGTCTGTACGCTGCGAGTCTAGCCTCTTCTGTGATTTTGAGGTCCAGTGGTGGCAGGTCTAGTAGTTTCTCTAGAGTTAAAGTTGGTGCACTGCGCATGGCGCCGGTTATGCTTGCGCAGGCCAGTCTCTGTACTGATCGCAACTTCGCTGCTGCTGTTTTTTGCTTGATTTTAGTCCACCAGACTATGGAGCCATAGGTCAGACGGGGTTTGACCACAGCTTCGTATATCCAGTGTATTATTCGTGGTTTTAACCCCCACGTTTTTCCTATTGCTCTTTTAGTAGCATATAGGGTCTGTTTGCCTTTTGATATTGTGTTTTGCAGCTGCTTGTTCCACGTGAGTTTGTTATCAAGGGTGACTCCCAGATATTTTACCTCCGTGGTAAACTGCAGTTGTTGGTTGAATAATGTTGGAGCGTTGAGCCCTTCCAAGTTGTATTTGCGACTGAAGGTTATTAATGTTGTTTTGGCGGGATTGACCGATAGGCCTACCCTCCTACACCAATCCTCCACTTGGGTTGGCTTGTTGCATGAGTTCAGAAATAACTCCTGGATATTTTCCCCTTATAAGGATGCTGATGTCATCGGCATATCCTAGGGTATAGAAGCCAGTATTATTTAGCTGGACCAGTAGGCTGTCCACTACAAAGTTCCACAGGAGGGGTGAAAGTATACCCCCCTGTGGGCAACCTTTGAGGACAGCTGTATACATCGTTTCACCGAATAATTTTGCATGTACTTGTCGTCCTTGTAGCATTGATTTTATCCACCGACATAGGGTGTTTTGAACTCCATGACTCGAGGCACCGTGTACAAGAGATTCAAAGGAAGTGTTGTCGAAGGCCCCCTCTATATCTAGGAAGGCCGCGAGCCCTATTTCTTTGATTTCTAATGTGGTCTCAATCTTCCCAACTAGATGGTGTAGTACTGATTCACATGATTTCCCTGTCTGATAAGCATGTTGGTTTGGGTGCAACGGGAAAAGCGACAGGCACCTTTCCCTGATATGTTTATCGACGAGCTTTTCCAATGACTTAAGTAGGAAGGAGGTTAGACTTATTGGTCTATACGATTTCGCTAGGGTTTGGTCACGCCCCGGCTTTGCCAGAAATGCTACGTTTACCTGCTTCCAAGTGATTGGGATGTATCCTAAGGCTATGCTGGCTCTGAATAGTCTTAGTAAAAGCGGAGCCAGGGTCGTAAAACCCTGCTGAAGCAGGGCTGGGTAGACACCGTCTGGTCCTAGTGATTTGTAGGGTTCGAAAGAGTGGATCGCCCATTCCACCCTATTATAAGTTATTATTTGGTTCGCAATCCGCCAATCGTCTTTGTTAGCCCTGAGAAAAAGGGAGTTGTCATCCAACTGGTCTGTGCGCTCCGATGTTATCGTTGATCCAGGAAAGTGAGACCCTAGGAGGACTTCCAGGGTCTCCTTACCTGTTTTTGTTTGGTTTCCATCGGAGTTTTTAAGTGTTCCGATGGGGTTTGTTGGATCCTTGGCTAGAATCTTCTGGAGTCTCGCTCCTTCATGCAAGTTTTCTATTTCTTCGCAGAACTTCCTCCAGGATTCCCTCTTGGCTTTCCTAATTTCTTTGCTATACTGGGTTAGGGTGCAGCGGTATGTGTCCCAATCCCCAGTTCTTTTGGCTACGTTGAAAAGCTTACGTGTCTTCTTACGCAGAATGTTCAGGTTCGAGTTCCACCATTTGCATTTCGCATTCGTGTGTCGTCTCGTTAACCTGCAACTCTCTTCGAAGGTGGTTTTTATTGCGGCTTGCAGTTGATCCGCTGCAGCCTCCACACAAAGTGTAGTTTTAATGTGTCTGGGAATTTCATTCAGATTGATGGTCAGGCACTCTCTGTAGAGGTCCCAGTTTGTTTTTCTCGGATTTCGATACAGTTCAGTTGGCTTATCAACTTTATCGATTTCCATACTTATGTATCTGTGGTCCGATAGCGATGGTTCGGGTAAAACCCGCCAATGGCGGACGTTAGAGGATACGTTGAAGGTGGCTAAAGTAATGTCAATGACCTCTCTTCGACGTGTTGTTACAAAAGTGGGCTCAGTACCCTTATTTAGAATTTCAAGGTTTTCTTTGATTATGAAATCATAAAGATACTCACCCCTTTTGTTCGTATCGGAACTTCCCCACTCTGTGTGGTGAGCGTTTGCGTCCGCTCCGATGATGAGCTGCGGTGTATGTGTTCCGCTGCTAGTTAACAGTTCCTCCAGCTCTTGAGGTGGTTGAGGCGTCTGTGAATCGTATGGGAAGTATGCGGCAGCTAGGATGAGCTCCCGATTACTACTCCCATTTATTTTCACCGCTACTAGGTCCCTGGAAATGTGGTTGTATAGTGGCAGTATGTTAATGTTAGGTTTAGTATAGATGCAGGTCCTGGCGTTGCCAGAAGCTATATCGTATATTAACTTACCTCCGGTGGTTCCTAAGCCGGCTACTTTGCCCTTATACAGCCAAGGTTCTTGGATAAGGATTATATCCAGACCCTCGGCTGCGATGAGGCGGCTTAGTGCTGCGGTTGCAGCTTTATTGTGCTGAAGGTTGATTTGGACCACCTTCAGCATCATGAGGCCGCTTGGATATCGCCTTGAAGGTTATCTGGTTTAGGCCAAAGTAACCTGTGTGGTCCCTGGCCTCCAGCGCCTTCCGGCTAGTTTCGTCGATCCAGGCGACCAGATTCAGTCCGGTTTTATCCTTCGTGGATGCGACGACATTCCATTCCTCGGTGTGCAGCCCCTGGTTTTGGGTCTTGAGGAGCGTCAGGATCTGCTTCGGATCCTCCGTACCAACTACGTCCGTATTCGGAATCCGAAACATTATTTTGCTGGTTTTGACCACTTCCCTCGCATCGCCCACGCGAAGGATTGCTCCCTCCCATGGGTTGATGAAAGGTATTGTCACCTTCAACCAGTGCTTGGCTTCCTGATTAGCGCAGGTTACATAAAGGACGCCCTTGTCCGGGTAGCTATTGGTGAAGAGTGGGGCCTTGGATGGCTCACACTTAAAGACCTCTGTCACGATAGCCCGCTGAATGTCCTTTGCCTGCTCAGTGGTTAGTTTTTCAGCTGGGTAACTGTCCAGGACCACAGCCATTTTGAGGGAGCAGAGGGCTTCCTTAAAAGTACTCCCTGATGCTACTCCTGATGGTCCGGGTTTCGTCGATGGAGTTTCTCTGTTCCCGGTGTTCGGTCGTTTTCTCTCTGCTCCTTCTGCGGGAGATTGGGACTCTGACCTTGTTCTTTTGGGGGGGGTTGTTTTTAGGCCCCTCGGGCTGGTTTTGAGGCTTGCCGTGGGTTCGCTTATGTCGCGGCCTGATCGGTTCACCCCTTTCCCTCGCTTTTTCAATCGCGATCTTTCGTCGTTGAGCTCCGGAAAGCGTTGGTTTCTTATTTTTCAGGGTTAGTTGGCCCATTTTTGTTGTTGTTTTTGTCACGTCGGACCTCTCTGGTCTTGTGCAGAAAGCACTTCCCTGAGAGGGTGTCGTCGAGGGTTGGGACATGCCTCCCTCACCTTTCGCTGCTAGGCTTATGGTTGAACCATTACCTTCAGCTTGGGCGGGTTGGTTTTGTTCTACCCCTGTTGTTTGTGTGTTTGTTTTTGTGTTATTCTTGTTAGTTTCCATATTTTGGTCCCACGAGTATGGCGGTAATGAAGGTACACGTGCTCAGTGACCCCTTAAGCACGCAAGGCTAGTTATTCTGAGGTTTCGCCCGGTTCCTCAGAAGCTCCGTTTGTGACACCATTTGTCCCTGGTGCCATTCACCCATCGGCACGGATCGCATTACACCTTAGGTTTAGGATTTGGAAGATGTTAGTTGGCTGTTTGTTGAAGTTCTGTTCTGGCTGTTTGTTGAAGTTCTGTTCTGTCATTTGTAAGTCTACTGTCCTAGTTGTCCTGTGTTCGGTCAGTATGCAGCGCTAAGCCCCCGCACCGCGTCAAGGTCCCTTCCACGCGGGGGGAGAGAGACAATATTCTGATTTCGTTGACTACTAAACTCCGGGAGGTGAATTCCTAAAAAAAAAGAATCAAAGTTACCGGAAGACTTAGCGCTGAAACTCCTGACTACAATATTATTGAACGAGCAAGGCATACGACTTCTAAAAAAAATTTTGAGGTGATTATTTTTGGTCGACCCTATTTTTTATTTCCCCGCTACATCAAATCTCCGCTACGTCCAAAATAAATTTCGTCTCATCTAAAAGCAAATATCTAAATTAAACTTATAAATCCTGCCAACAATATCTGCCTCCCCCTAGACCTCCAAAAAACTCATTCACTTCATTCAGGGCTGAATCCTCGTCATTTGTGTTGTATAGGTACATACAACACAAGTCTTAATCGTTTCAAATATGTCCTGAAATTCACTCTCAATTCGCATTTCATTTCGTTCGGTTCCGTCGCGTCGTCTTTAGCCGTCTGCTTCTTGTCGCTTGTTCGCTTGCGGGCAAATTGCAAAAAGTTTTGCAATAAAATTTCGCGCGCGAGTCAAAAGGAAACGTGACATATAGGCCAGAATGACGGGGGTATAGGCACTGGTGCCAGCAGCTTCAAATCATTCAACGCACTAAATTTAAACGTCGTCATCGTCCTGTGTCTACGCAAGACGTCCAAAAGTTGATTCCAAACATTTTTTTTTTCTTTTGTAAATCGTTTTCTACTGCCGATGTCTTCGCTTCTGATATTACGTGCTTCATTTTAAGCAAACAGAGAATACGCAAGCAACGCACACAATATTTGTATGCCTGCTGTAATAATAATATGAAGCAAATCTTTTGCCAAAATTGCGTAGGATAAAGGATATACACGTTCGTCTCGTATATTAGTGCGTTGTTTTATCTGTACAGATTCATGATTCTGAAAATGCGGAAGTCAAGTGCGCGCGTATCCAATTTACACGCACAAACAATAAACAATGAAAAGCAAAAAGCAGAAAAAAAAAGTCAGAAAATAACTTGACGATATTTCGTGAATCTCATTACATGAATTGAACAATCAACGGCCGCAGGCTAGTTTTCATAATTTGATTCGATCCAATTTTGTTAGATAATGATGGTTGCGGGCGTGGGTGCCGGGTTGGAATCTTATTGAAGTTTCGTCCACCCAACAGGATGTTGTCGATAGAATTGAAAACACATTTGTTGTTGACAACAATTATCCTGATTAGTTTAATTAAGTCGGATTTCGTGGAAGGTTAGTGTCACCTCATCACGTGTCTTTGTTGTTGCCCCACACCTAAAAGTGTAACATCATTTACGATTTCAGGTTGTTTTTGGGGCCAGCAATATATTGAGTGAAATTATCGTGATTGATATATACAGAACAGAAACACTCGTACACTTATTTCTATATGTCGGATTAGGAATATACTACATATATAGCAACAGGATATGTAGGCATGCGTTTTCGATCGTTTGATGTTTAGTGAACTGTGCGTATACGTGTAGACGAGTCTCCAATAAATCATTTACTGTCATGGAAACCTTACAAGAAGTGATTGGCATTATTCCATTTGCAGAGAACGACCGAGAGCAATATACGACACACCTATATAAGACGAAGGTGAAAGTGCTTTCATCAAAGTTGTCACGTATTTCACACGTTCGTGCGTGCCGTCGATATCTGTAGAGAAGATTGACCCAGTACATCATCCCTTAGAATTGAATCGAATTTTGATCAGAATTGAATGTATTGAAGTGAAGAACTTTTTTTAGATAAGTCTTAAGATAGGAATGAAAATTTAAGAATTCCGTCTAGAAATTGCAGAGAAGCAGTTTCAGTACAAGTCATGGGCGTAGTGAGGATTTCGTTGAGGAGGGGACGATCTTTTTTTTCACATCATGCTCGTAACTCGATATATCCTTAAGGGTTTGGAGGGTATGAAATTGTAACCTACAACAATAATTAAGAATTCCTGTCACTTTAATCTGGCAGATGACCCATCCGTTCGTGTAACCGCAAATGACAAGAATACCATCTACGGGGTTTACCGTCTAAGTGTCACCTAGCCTTACGGCTTTATACCCCGGTCCTTGCGAAAGCGGTTTGGACCTCCGGTTATTTTACTGGCACGGATCTTGTTGCCAGATGGGGATTTCTCCATCCGGTGAATGCACTCACCATCAGGAACCCAACCCCGGGGCTGCATCACCAGCTCGATGTCTTGCTTAACAACCGACAGCCCCCTCGAGACCAACTCCAAGATGGGAAGGGACCATGGTCCCCTGGGCTCACCCATCCCCGAGGTACACTATTCGCTAAAGACTTCTCTTTAGCAGGTGTGATCAACCTTCGGCCCCCTAATGGTTAGGCCTAACATTAAATTCAGATGTGCACATCCCAGGTTCGTTGGACCTGTTACTACTCGTCTGCTTAAAGCAGACTCCTAGCGCTACCGTTCACATGGGGGTGGCCCCCGTCCGTTTACTAAGCAGCAATTTGACTCAGGACGTGTGGCCATCAATCCACAAACTAGTTAGATATAGGCGCGTAGGCATTTTCGCCAAGGCCATTCTCCCTAACTAGTCCCTTCGTGGCTTGGGTTATTCGAAGCCGCCAACTCCGAAGCTCTACACGACCGCTTATAATGGACTCCTCCCCTACGAGGAGACACTGCGTATCGTGTTCGACTTGTATGACTGCCTTTCCGAACGAATAGGGAAAAAGGTCAGCCATGTCGTGAGCTACCCATACATGACTCGGGAGCACGGGAGCGTCATCGCCCGAATGGTCTTTGCACAGATCCACGCCATGGCGTATCAACTATACAAGGGGCCTCCCTGCGCTGCTCGGGTACGTGGTGTCGCAACCCACCAAAGATCTCTGTCCAACTACAAACAGCCTTCCTTGGCTGAGTGTCACATGGACACAAACCCCCCTGCGGGAACCGCAAATGACAGACAGACAAGCAGCACCACAAAATTAAGATGCCGAAGAAGAGCAATTGGTGCGAGTCGAAACCGGAGGAGGTAACAGCCGTCGAACTACCACCATTTTGGCGGAAAAATCCAGGCTTATGGTTCGCGCAAGTAGAAGCAATTTTCGCCGTGTTTAATGTATCCGACGACGCCACACAATTCAGGTACGTGGTGGCTAGCTTGGAGCCCGAAGTGCTCCCATACGTAGTCGGTATAAGTTCCGACCCCGACCCCCCTTGTTCGCGGAAAGCCATAGTAGTTCGCTAAATAAAATCCTCAGTGGAGACATACATAACCCGAGCCTCGAAGGGGCTATTTAGGGAGAATGGCCTTGGTGGAAGATGCCTACGCGCCTATACCTAACTAGTTTGTGGATTGTTGACCACACGGCCCGAATCGCATTGCTGACTAGTAGACTGAAGGGGCCACCCGGATATGGAAAGCAGCGCTATGAGCCTGCTTTAAGCAGACGAGTAGTCACAGGTCCAACGAGCCTGGGATGTGCACATCTGAATTCTTACGTGAGGCTTAACCAATAGGGGGCCGAAGGAGGATCACACCTGCTATAGAGAAGTTTTTAGCGAATAGTGTACCTCGGGGATGGGTGTGCCCAGGGGACCATGGTCCTTGCCCATCAAGGTGTTAGCTTCGAGGTGGCTGTAGGTTGTTACGCAAGACATCGAGCTGGTGATTCAGCCGCGGGGTTGGGTTTCTGAAGGTGAGTGCATTCACTGGATGGAGAAATCCCCATCTGACAATAAGACCTTGTCAGTAAACGCCGAAGGTCCAAACCGCCCGAAGAACCGGGAGATAAAGGCCGAAAGGCTAGGTGCTCCCCTGACGGTATACTTCTTGATGGTAAACTTGCACATGGTTCGCAAGAAATAAAGTGAATGGCGGCTATGCGGTGATTACCGCCGCCTGAATGCTATGACAGTTCCTGATAGTACGCCGACACCGCACATCTATGACACCCTTTGGGTAGTGGGCGCAAATTTTTTTTCATCGATTGATCTGCGACGTGCTTATTACCAAATACTGACTGCAATTGAGGATATCGGGAAAAACGGCCATCGCAACGCCATTCGGGCTCTATGAATTTCCGATGATGACATTAGGTTTAAGGAACGCCAGCCAAACCTATTCAAAGGTGCATGAACCAAACTTTACACGGTTTGACGTTCGTTAAATGTTATATCGATGACATATTGGCGTTTTCTAATACCGAAGATGAAAATTTTGATCACATGCGCTAAGTATTCAATCGCTTGAAGACCTTCGGTCTAGAAAACAATTTGGACAAATGCTGCTTTGCGAAAATGGTAATCGATTATCTTGGACATCGTATTAGAGAGCCTGGTACATACATTTCCTATTACAGATAGGGTCGAAGCCTTATTAGAAATCAAGCAGCCCAAGCGATATTGCGATCTGCGCTGCGATTCCTGCAAGCGGTAAATTTTTACCGCCGGTTCATACAAGGAGCGGCAGAGACCTGTATAACGAAACCCCTGCGTGATAGCGTTTTCGAGTTCATCCACAATGCCAGTCACCCCAGTGGCGGCGTGACTAGTGAACTAGTACGGGGAAAATTTACGTATCCTCCCAAATAGCCATTTACTCCTAATTACATCCAACTCGCCTACGTCTAAATGGACTTCATATTCTACTTGTGATTTGAAAGAAGTAAATTAAGTTAAAATCTCTTGATAGCCTCTCACTGTTACCAAGAAAAGCTGTAATGAGTTTTGTCATCAAATTTATCCCTCTCAGAATGAATGCCGTTAAACTCCATTGACTTCCCAGAGAGAACTTCATAGTGATCCTTTAATCTAGCGGTTAATAAAACATAACCTTAGGGTCTCACTAAGGGCATAGGGTTTCTGTATAGAAAGACTATTCTAGACGAGATTTACTTATACATTTAATTATGATTTCAATTAATGACACTCACACGTGGCTAATCCAATCCCGGATATTTATGGCCTGAACACTACGAGAATTTCAGTTTTCGAAACTGGAATCTCCGCAGCATTGTCCAGTTGACAGTTTTCCTGTCTCGGTATATCAAGACCCCGGGACTGATTTGGTAGAATTGTACTTCCTCTGCAATCCAACTTCTGTCAGAGTTTTCTTAAAATTATGCTGAAGTATGAGTTTTCTACAATTTTTGAAATCATAACCCTTTCAAAAGCACCCGTAATTCACAAGAATATATTTTCAGGAATTGAAATTCACCTCCTTCTATTTTAAAATCCAACGCTCAAAAAGCTTCTTAATCAAAATGAATATCTTGTTCTACAAAACAAATCTATCTACCTCTGTAGTACCTACATAGTCTGTTACAGTATTCGTAAAACTTTTGTCCTTGTAACCATTGCTTTTTCACACTTTCTCTGATCGCCCCCGCCAGGTGTTTGAAACTTGTTCCCTCCATAAGACGAAGATACTTGATGTCTTTTGTAAGCAAACGTTTTCAAAGTTTGTGTTCACTTTAAATTTTTGTTGACTGACATTCCGGAAAACAGTGTTGGAAACGTGTTTTAAACACTTTGCCATAGATGTCAATTGTATTACAGCCTTGAGGGAAAAGTTAATGATTTAATTCTGGACCAAAACTCTGACTAATGTATGTACATATATGGAATTTAAGTGTTTAGTAAACTGTGCACACGTATATTTATTTGAAGGGGTCTTATCATCTTTTGGAATATGGGGGTTTTTACGAGAAAAGTGTTTTTTCTCGCTTCATACTTTGCTTGTCAACATTTTTTTTCTCCCTTCGGAGCCTACTTTTGATCATGTGGTTTCTATGCCAGTCCTATAAGTTTTCAGATTCCATCTTTCAATAATTTTGTCAAGTTTAGTTCGTTACCAAAATCAAATTTCACTCAGTATTACTTTTGAAGGTGGGGTTTCTATAGCATTCCTGTTGATCTATTAAGTGAAGATGTTGAGTCATAAGATAAGATAATTTGAATACTATTAGGAATACTATTAGGAAACAAGTTTCTGTTTTTTAATAAAAAATAATCGAATTTGTTTTTTTTTTGTTTGATTTAATTTTAAACATTTTTTAGATGAAATTGCACAATAGACGCGTTTTACTCAACGCAAAAATATAGTCATGCCTAAAAAATATTTTTTTTGTTTAATTTAAACTTGTTTAATTCCTAAATTCTAATTATGTTTTTCTCTTATTTCTTTCAGGTAAGTCGCTGTTTGCTTACAAATCCGGTCGTGTTGTCGGTAAGGATTGAATGGGATTTGGCGAAAGCTATAGGTATGTGTTGTAGTCCTGAGGTTGAGTAGGTCTTGTCATCATCAATGTGGCACGATAGCCCGACATCGGGCCTTGGCCGCCTGAATCGTTGACCTCTAATTGTCGCGGTTACGTGACCTTGTCCTCCAGTATCGGAAGCCCAACAGCTGGTGGGCGTCTTCACCTACGGAGTTCTCCCAGCGAGCTCTCGGTCGTCCACGCAACCTCGCTCCGTCAATTCGTTGTGCGTTCATCACTTTCTTTGGCATGCGATTAAAGTTCATCCACCTTCGAGACATGTTGTTGACGCTTTCGATGTCGCTGATGATGTTACCATCCTTGTCCTTACATAGGCTTGTCCTTGGTTGATATCCGTTCTTGATATTATTTATAAGTTTGTACGCCTGTCTAATGTTCTTATTGGCTAATCTTTGGTTTATTTGCTGTAACTCCTCGTACAAATGTTTGCGTTTCTTACGTCTAATTAACCTACTAGATACTCGCTGAAGTTCGTTGTATCTTTCCTTCTGGGCTCGGGATGCGCGTTGTGTGTATTGGCGATAGGCTTCATTTTTCGCCTCAATCGAGGCCCTGCATTCGTCGTCGAACCAGTCTGCTCGTCTGCACCGGCTTTTATAGCCCACGACCTCTTCTGCGACCCCCTTGATGCTGTCTTTGAGCTCCTCCCAGAACTCATGGATGCCTAGATTTATTGATGTTATCAAGCATGGGCGACAGTTTTTCCTCAAGTGCTGTAGTATACGCAGCCGCCGTGGCATCATCAATCAACAGGGTTGATTCTCGTTAGGTGCACCGAAGAGATTCTGCACCTGTACGTCGTCTTCACCAAATAGTGATCGGTGTAGCAGTTGGCTCCTCGATAGGATCGAACATCTAGGACATTAGAAGCCCATCTCTTGCTGATCAGTACGTGGTCGATCTGGTTCACGGTGTATTCATCTGGAGACTTCCAGGTCTGCTTGTGGATTCGTCGATGTGGGAAGCATGTAGTGCTTATGACCAAGTTTCTGCCGCTCGCGAAGTCGATAAGTCGCTGACCGTTGTTGTTGTTTTCGTCGTGGAGGCTATGACCTCTAGTAGTTCCCCTATGCCAGCTTTCGTTTCCGACTTTGGCGTTAAAGTCTCCTAGCAGCAGCTTGAGTAGGTCTTGTGGTTGAGCTCAAAAATGATGTTGAAGTTTTCGTTCGAGATGAATGTGAACATTGAGTCAGTTAGCTATATCGTCCCCTTATCGGTCACAATCTATATACGGACCCGGTAAATTACATTCATTTTCAAGTTCGTTAAAGATAAAGTTATTATTAAATCACGCACAAACGTAATTACGTTGCCAACGCACAGTACTATTTTTGTATTTGAAATCTATTCATATTATCCCCACGTTTTGCCCAACTTGAAAATATTTTCTATGAATTTTGAATCATTATATTCACACGCAGAGAGGGCGTCTGCCCGTTCCCATAAAACACATGGCTGTCCCAGGCCCGACGAGCTTTGACCTTTTGAATTGAATTAACTTGTATCTAAAAGTGCGTTAGATCTAAAATTAATGCTATTTTTTCCCCATACCTGTAACTGCCATATTTCAGGGCCTTTTTCAAATACGGCATTGGTCTGCAAGTGCGTTGCCACTAAAATTGCGTCCGTGCTTTTTTTTTTACGTCCGTATTTTTTCATGTTCGTGACGATTGCCTGAAAGCTGGCCTGGTCTTTTCAAATGAATTCAAACGTCTATAACACGTCACATTCGGGATTTTTTACGTCTGTATTTTTTTTCACGTTCGTCATAATTGGCAATTTATAAAAATGCATCGAAATTGGTGAAATTCAAAAAGCAAAACACCAGTTATAGATCAGCTATCTCTGAATCAACGATTCGTGAGCCGGAGTTAAAAAATGAGGACCGCCAATAAATAATAAATAGAAATGTTTGACTTTTTCGTTGCTTGTCAGCTTCGGAAAATTGCTAGTAAAATGAGTTTCCGCCGAATAACGTGATCCTAAATTCTCAGTCGAAATTACAGAAAACAAAAAAAAATGGAAATGGGATGTCAGATTATTCAGACCTCGCAAAAAGGGGGCCTGCAGTAAAAAGGTTGATTTACACTGACGTCCAAGGAGTAACATGCTCACTTCGAGGAATATTCTTATAAGAGTTGGATCAAAGACCTTCGAAGCAGGGTGTACCAGAGGGTGCCCTCAGGGCGTCCCCTCTTAGATAATAACAGAGTGTTTGCGGAAGCTTATGCAGACGACCTTGCTGTAATAGTCAAAAGGCAAATTTGTGGACACAATCTGTGACCAAATGCCACCGGCACTATACGAATAATCGACAGATGAAGTAGGCAAAATGGGCTATCAGTAAACGCCGAGAAGACTGTTACCAGAAACCGAGATTGGGGAAACTTGACCTTACCCAGGCTACACGGTGTCGAACTTCATCTATCTCCTACAGTCAAATATCTCGGGATGCACTTGGACCCCATAAACTAACGTGGAAACTCCATATTCAAGAACAATGCCATAAAGCCTGCAGGCTGCGCTGGTGCTGCAGAAGTGCAATAGGCAAGTCTTGGGGGATTTCACTAAAACGGGTACACTGGATGTATACTTCCATCATATTACCCATCCTGCTATACGCTTGCATTGCCGTCCGTGGCTCTGGAGGCCCTCCTAAACCACCACTTGATGAGGAAGTGAAGAGAAGGGCTATGGTCGACGCCTACCGTCAATAATGAAATCACTTTAAAAACATCCACAGGCGCTGATGCCTTCGGACAGGATAATTTCAAAATACATTTTCGATAAGTCATACGAAGTAATCCCCAGTGACAGAGAAGAAGGGTCCTTTGTAGGCCACTCTGACTTAGTTGGAGATGATATAATTATCTACACTGATGAATCAGGGCTGGTTCAGGGATCTTCTTGGCTGATCCAAGAATTGAGCTGTACCAGTCGATCTTTCAATAATAGTGGCAACCCATGAGTGTATGCGGTACTAGTCGCGCGGCCGCAACATTCGAATCTGTTCTGAGAGCCTTGAAGGCACTGGACTTTTCGGAAATATCAAGCCAGCTGGTATGGAATTGTCATCAAGCGTTTCTAAGGCTGGGGAGACTAAACATTGTCAAGGATGAGGTATCTTGACGAGAGCGAGGCGTTGTCACTTCCTCTTGGGAATGTGCTACGCTTCGCGAAATCCTGCATCAATCGGAAAAAAAACAGCGCCTAAGCCCCTGTACGGAAGGGTACAATGGGTCGAGTTAGTGGCCGGAGTGCCCGTACCGCGTGGTACACCTACTAGTTCGGGCATGGCCTTGAGCTGTGTTATAGTATGTGTGTCCAAGTCGGGCGAATCGTGCTGAGTGGCAACCGCATGGGCCTGCTTACTTATTTCGAAGATTTCACAACAACAAAATAGATGTGCACAAATTGCAATGGGCAAGGAATGCTTTTAATTTTGGACCTAAAAATTAAATGCATTCCTTGCCCATTGCAATTTGTGCACACCTATTTTCGGTTCTGGTCAATATTTTCTCGGAGGCGCCAGGATTAGCCGACCTCGCAAGGGGAGCGCGAACTGAAAACGATTGGGAACCTCTGGTATAAGCAAAAATTCTCCAAAAAGTGGTATCCTCTCACGCTCAGCTCTGCTTTGGAATGTCGTTGTATGGAATGGAATGGAAGGTCATTGAGCAAAGAGATGTAA
The DNA here is from genome assembly GCA_949715475.1 of Microchrysa polita. Classification (NCBI taxonomy): domain Eukaryota; kingdom Metazoa; phylum Arthropoda; class Insecta; order Diptera; family Stratiomyidae; genus Microchrysa; species Microchrysa polita. The sequence goes on along the minus strand of OX454415.1, from coordinate 42,557,901 downwards.
TTTTTAGTGATTGCCCTGGGCTTATGAGACCGAAGAAGATGAATTTTGGGGGCATACTGCTTTCCCGATTTGGGAGAACGTTGATATTGGTCAACTTCAACGTTGCATTTCACGCTCAGGCTGATTTAACGTTTATAGGGTGGCCGAGATATGTTATCCCGTGTGGTACCACAAAAGTCCCAGATATGGTATAAGTGGGTCGTAAACTAACTTAACCTAAGTAAGGCCAAACCGAATCTGGACACATTTCAGCTATACACAAAACACATTTGGCTATCTTATGTCGGCGTGTTGTGGACAACACGCACGCTTGGAAAATACAGGGGCAATGGGGAATTTAACAAACAAAAAAAGGTTGTTGAACTCCCCCATCGCCTCTGTCTCTGTTGTCTACAACGTTTATCTTTGGACCGCGCGGTTTGGCAAACCCCGAGCAGTGTGGTTGCGGCCTAAGATGTCCATGTAAGCTGGCCTAAATTTGCTTTGTTCTGAATGCACTTTATCTTGAATAAGTATTCTTGTTTAAAGCGCGAAAAACTCCAGCAACCTCTTTGAATTGGCGAATGCAGTATGAGTTTTTGCGGGCGGCATTTTACCGACATATAACGAAAGTTTCGCTTCAAATAGCTAAGCTAATGGGCAACTCACACGTCAAGCACTATAAATCTAATTTATACATTTTCCAGTCAATATCAGTATTAAGGTATTTCTTCAACACTCGCCTACCCTTAACAACAATCAGCTTTCATCACTATAAATATCCCGGCCGCTATCTTTAAATCTTCCACATCGCAACAACGTGATAATTTCAATACACTTTGCATATCATTTCAATCGACAGCAACGTCAGCAGAGCGCGGGTTAACCGCCTTATGTGATTTTATACCCATATTCCATCCTCCCGACATTTTCCTCAATGTATATCGACAGTTGCCTATATAAGGAATTTTCAGCAAAACATTTTCCCTAAAATTCCAAAAGGACATCACACTCCACATGTACACATTCCATCGTAAATGGCTGCGAAGATTCATTGAAAATGGCAAAGATATTTCTTAGGCGGTTCTATTCAAAAGAGAAAGATGGAAATTGAATAGGTTTTAGGGTTAGGGGTGGTATGTATAGAGTCGGAGCCGCGCACACTTGAAAGATAAGTTTATAGGCAGCTGCTGTTGATGTTAAGGTGAATACGGTTTTTTTTTTCTTTTTATTTGCCTTAAAGCTATAGAACGATGACGATACGAACTTGTATGTATACGCATTCGCGTGCCCCCTGTCCCTTGGCGCCTCTTCTTCATTCACCATTTCAATTTCAAATCAACACAATACTGATATCGAAATCCAAAGAAATTCTGAAAAGCAAAAACCAAACGAAATGTCTGCACAGGGAACAGATGTACTGATAAATTACCACCACCGGACGAAACGGAATGCCACGAAGTGGGTATTGAATGGGATTCGATTTATTTGAAAATGTTGATCTTGGCGACCACCTCGCAGCCCGCGGATTTAATATTAAACGTGATATGCGGTGATAATGATGGTGTCGCGGTTTTTTTTTTACTTTTTTTTTGCGAATTTATCAGAAGAAGTTAGTTGGACCTGATGAAGTATTGGCAGTCTGGTTGTGCTGCGTATGGAACGTGATGATAGCTGATATGATAAAAAATCTGTATACGCAATTTTTTTTTGCTTAGTTTTGCGTTAAGCAAACAAATAAACGATTTGTTCTGATCGGTATGTGATAAAAAATTGGCATTCATTGTTTTGGTTAGATATTTGCAAAAGGTGTGCCTAAATGCGTACAAGTCCGCAACTCAGTGGGTCATTTTCATGTTTTTCGTGACGATTTGCTTTTCGAATTTGCTCTTTTTGGGTCGTTCAACAAAAGTTGAACGAAAGTTGAACGTGAGTTGAACGTAAGTTGGAAGTTACACTTTTTGGGTCGTTCAACAAAAGTTGAACGTGAGTTGAACCTAAGTTGAAAGTAACACTTTTTGGGTCGTTCATCAAAAGTTGAACGAAAGTTGAACGTGAGTTGAACCTAAGTTGAAAGTTACACTTTTTGGGTCGTTCAACAAAAGTTGAACGAAAGTTGAACGTGAGTTGAACCTAAGTTGAAAGTTACACTTTTTGGGTCGTTCGACAAAAGTTGAACGAAAGTTCAACGTGAGTTGAACCTAAGTTGAAAGTAACACTTTTTGGGTCGTTCAACAAAAGTTGAACGTGAGTTGAACCTAAGTTGAAAGTAACACTTTTTGGGACGTTCAACAAAAGTTGAACGTGAGTTGAACCTAAGTTGAAAGTAACACTTTTTGGGTCGTTCAACAAAAGTTGAACGTGAGTTGAACCCAAGTTGAAAGTTACTCTTTTTGGGTCGTTCGACAAAAGTTGAACGAAAGTTGAACGTGAGTTGAACCTAAGTTGAAAGTAACACTTTTTGGGTCGTTCAACATGAGTTGAACCTAAGTTAAAAGTTACACTTTTTGGGTCGTTCAACAAAAGTTGAACTAAAGTTGAACGTGAGTTGAACCTAAGTTGAAAGTTGAATTCAAGTTGAATTCGAGTTGAATTCGAGTTGAATTCGAGTTGAATTCGAGTTGAATTCGAGATGAATTCGAGTTGAATTCGAGATGAATTCGAGTTGAATTCGAGTTGAACCCAAGTTTAACCCAAGTTGAACTCAAGTTGAATGTAAATTGAACCCAAGCCCAACTTCTGTTGAACCTTGAATGGCACCTAAAACTCACAGGGTGAGTAATGTCAAAAACGTAACGCTTTTTCGTTATGATTTTCGTGACGCTTTTCGAATTTATGTGCCAGAGTCAAGACATAAAAATGTAAAAAATAAATTTGTGGTGTCCTCTTCTAAGTTTATGATGGATTTATTGTTGGCAGATTTGTAAAATGCTGTGTGGACCTAACTTTAATTCTTAAAAGGAATTGGAAACTTACTTTTGGCTTCCAGTCGGTAAAACTCATAATATAGGGTAGTAGACAGACAGTGAAAATGAATTACGGTTTAAACCGGGTTGTGAGGCTTACACTGAACTTACTGCACTGGCAATTTACCCGGCCCTTAAAAATCCAATGCTTATCCGCTAATTTCATTCACCGCATTATCCCAGCTTGCACCAAATTCCTGCACTAAACCACCATCTCCTATTCTTCAGGTTGAAGTCCTTACATTTCGCTGAAATTAAAGCCATCCCATAAAACTATCTTATCTCTCGTCCTGCAACTGCAAAACATTTTATTAGGTAAAACCATTTCGCAGGCATCTTTATGCCACAACGCTGTTTTCATACTCCTGCTGTGCATCATGCAATTTACCCATCACAATCATGCGATTACCCATCCTCCATCTCGGTAGTGGCTTTAGCTTGTTGTCTCTTTTCGCGTTAAGTACAAAAAAGTGTTCGTAATAAAAAAAAAATATATTACGATGCTTGAAATCACCCCAAACCGGTATGGAACACCATGATCCTTAATATAAAGACATTATGCCATTAGGTGCAACATCACCTGCATCAACAATTAGACAAGCGATAAAATTGCACATACACACTCACATCTTGTGACATAGAGTAGAGATAGAGACACAATCGCAACGAGGAGCTGACTGGCTGTCGTCCTTGTCGATGGTCGTCTTAATTCAACCCTTCAGACGACGAGGATGTTGTCAATTTACGTCACGTCGTAGCCGTTTTCGTCGTTGAGCGTTGAGCGTAGGATTCCTAAAGGGCCACCTCAGTATTCTACCTATACTAGTGCTCCTATAGTAGCAAAGCATGTTAGCCACATCTCACACAAAAACGGAAGTTTGGTTTCAGGAGAGAAAATGAAGGATTTATTGTGGGAGTGCGGAAAAACGACGAGAATACACGGCGGCTCACTTCTCGCAACTTCATATTGAGTAAACGTCGTAGGATTAGTATGATGATCTAGCACAAATGGAAGTTTTATGGACGATGACGCTAAAACGGGAAGAAAACACTTTGCACACGGATGAACAGCATACGAAGAATGAGCGGAATGGTATTCTGGTAATTTTTTCCACCGGAAAATGTACGGTTGGGATGATGAGAAAATCAGTATGCAACGAGGTGCGCCTTTTGAGTTGTACGGAGTGATGGGGAGGGAAGAGGGACGCACGGGAAGGATGTAATGAAAAAATAAAATAAAAAGAAGCTCGTTAGGCTATAAAGGAAGTGGATGGGATAGTGCAGTATCTAATATGAGAGTGATATAAGAATCTTTTCCGTAAGCCTAAAATGAGTGGGGCTCGGCACGCTTCCTTATGTATAGTGCGGCTGTTACTTTGATTGTGTCGTCAGCAAGAGAGGGCGTTTTTCGCTAGTTGCATTCACTTATACTTTTTGATGTATCAACAATACAATAGTCGCTATTTAAAGATACTGTACAAAAGTTGCGGGACTTCTCTCATAGCATGGTAATTGCCAGATTTGTCAGTCTTCCCGCGCCTAACTAAACTCCCATTGTAAGGCGAAAGCCTTTGAATATTTCTTTCCGATTTGATTGCCCTAAACTGGAGATAAAAGTTCAGCCATTCGCATACCCCGCCTCACGAAGAAAGTCTCGTCAAGAGCTTCCACATGTCAAATTCCTTCCAGGTTTGGAGATTTGGTTAAGCCGGGACCCAGTGAACCGGGGGAAGTGAACTATGTTGCCCCATCAAAGGCTCCATCGCGAGTGATGAGAAATGCTTCTTGCGTCCGCGATTATTTCTCAGACATTGAGATAATGCAAAAGGAGACCGGGCGAAGGGTTCGAAGCTAAAAACGGTCGTCACGGCAGATGAATCAATTCTTTCATACGCTGAAGCGGCAAAGAGTTGGATCGAGCTTACTGTCATCGACCGAAATGCAGCGAACGGCGGTATTTCGGTAGAGAAATGGTGTATGGCCGAGGGCATCCATTCCATGAACTTCCAGGGTGTTATGGAGACTTTTCCAGGTCTTCCTCCGGATTGTGAGGATTAAGGCTGGTTTCATGGTCACGTATGAAGCTAATGAACTTCGCGGATCAGAGATTGGTCTCCATGTTCAAACATGCAAGGCAGGACAACCTGGACAACCTGGTCGTGGATAGAGCCGACATTCCTACACGTCCGAGGGCCCGCGTATGCCTGTCCTCTTTGGTGTTCGACAAGTACTAAATCCTGCACATCATCCAGTTGTGCAATCCCAGTATTCTAAGAGACGATTGGAAAATCGGAAAAGTGGAAGATGCAGTCAACGACCGCAGATGTGCGGTCGTGTTGATCAATAAGCCATCTCTGGCTCCACTCATTCAGTCGGGCGGAGTAGTGAGCTTTCATTTCATTAAACTAAAGCCCAAAAAAGCCAATAAGGCGGCACCCACGCTGAACAGGCTGTAGATGTCGCCCCTGCCACTGATTGTTTTTCAGTCGCAGATTCCATGTCTGATGATGGAGTTTTGGGAGACGATTGCGTCTCCTTATGCTCGGATTTAGTTGCCTTGGATACTGTGTCCCAGCCGTCTCCAACAATAGACTCTCTCCAATCCGATAGGGATGGGAAGGGAACGTAACGGTCATTAAGAGAGCATAATGGTGTATTAATCTCACCATGCAAAGGCAGCGACAGCTGAAATAGCCTATCGTCTATCGCAAGGCATGGACGATATTGTGCTGAATCAGGAGCCGTGGGTTGCAGATAATCTCGTTAAGCGTCGGAATTGTTTCGACTATGTTACTTTTTATGTAACACGGCAGGCGATACCGCGATCCTGAATTCTTGTAAAGACAACCATCAAGGTTTTTCTGTTACCTTTTAGCGGCAAGGTTTTTGTCTTAGTCTGCTTGGAGATACAGGATAAGTTACTTTGAGTTGCTTCGGCATATATGCTCTATGACGGCTCTCTACCTTCTCCAAATTTATAGGAAGTCGTTGCGGCAACGATACACTAGGCACTAGTGTAATCCTTGGATGCGACTCTAACGTTGTCTGGGGCAGCTCGAACACAAACGACCGAGGAGAATTACTTCTCGAATATCTTCTGGGAATTAATCTTCTTATCTGCCTTCTTTTGTCACACAAAAAAAAACAGACAAGAGGGGTTGGACATCACTCTTGTATCGGAGGATGTTATACATTTAATCAACGACTGGAGAGTGTCGGCGGAGCAGCCCTTCTCTGATTAACGGCATTTGCAATTCAGTCTTGCTGCGCGCTCACTTTAAATCGCAGGACGACAAATTGGCCTAGGTTTCGAGACAGTCTTCTCGCAGACCTGGCTTCGCTTCCAAATACTCCATGCAATGGACAACAATTGGATGATTTGGGGAACCGCTTTACTGATGCTATGATAGCGGCGGCTACTGCATCATGTCCTGGCATCTCACATACAGGTAAACAACCAACTTGGTGGAGTCTAAGATTTTCGAACTAAGAGTCGTGTGTAGGAGAAGATTCACTTATGCTAAGGCCTCAAGGCTCTAGTCGGATTGGCAATCATATAAGATACATCTCAGTTCTTTTAAAAAAGAGATAAGAGGAGCTAAGCGCAGCGCTTCGAGAAGTTTCTTTGGAAAATTAGAGTGGTCTTCTGAGACATCTACAGATTCAGGAAAGTTTTGGCGCGTCTAACCCGCCTATGCCGATGAACGATGATCTTCCAACTAAACACGTCAAATTGGCAATTAATCTCTTGGCCATCATGTCGCTGTGCCTGAAAAAGTGAGGTTATGTATACCCGAACATCGATAACATTGTATGCTCAACCCCTTTCGCAAACGACGCGATTCACGATTCATTACATTCAGTTTCCTTGTCCACTAACGGATATTTCTGGGAGTAATTTGGTGGTTGGTCTTTGTAAATCTCCTAAATTTCATTTTCAACAAATATGCATTTTTTCCTCCTCCGTAAGTCTGGAGAAATCAGATAAAGAGAGTGCGTCGAATGCCTCTCTTATGTGTCCTTTATAAGGGACACAGGTAGCAGATGTGTTTTGCCAACGAGGAACTTTGGTAAGCACAAAATTTCCACTCCATCTCCACTTTCCAGTAAAAAGTGTGTGAGTGTTTATAGCATTGAAACTCCCTTTCCACTATCATCATTTGTCTTCGTCTGCCTCACATTTAAGGTTTGGATTTAAGGTCTCCAAGTTCAAAGTTTTCTGAATACAGAACTGAATCTTTAAGATAACGGCGTGGTTCACAACAGCTCATCAATTAAATAGTCTCTCGTTTCTAGTGTTTAGCTTTAGAATCAAACCCATGGACCGCAACTGTAGCTGGTTGACTTGGGTAACAAACTCCAGAAACCTCGAGTCCAACACCGTGATGGCTAGGGACAGTAATCCCATGGTCCCATACCCGAGGGACACTATTCGGTAAAGATTTCTCTATAGCGGATGTGATCCTCCTTTGGCTCTCTTATGGTTAGGCCTACCGCTGAATTCAAACGTGCATATCCCAGATTCGTTTGACCTGGGACTATCCATCAGCAGAAAAGGATAGGTACAACTGCTTTTCACATCCTTCGGCTTACTAGTCAGCAATGTGGCTTGGCCTATGTGGACATAAATCTACAAACTAGCTGTATAGGCGCGTGGGAATTGGGTAGGGTCCTTCTCCCTAACTAGCTCGGGTTATGCGAAGTCGTCAGCCACGAGGCTTTAATGTTCGCTTATGACGGATTCCTCCCCAGCAAGAAAATATTACGCCGTTTTGGGCTTGTATGACTGCCCTTCCGAAAGAAGAGGGAGGAAGTCAGTCTTGCCGTTAGCCGCCCTACATAACTAGAGTACATTAGAATCATCAATGCCGGAAGGTCTTCGTACAGATCCACGTCATGGCGTATCGACCATACTACGGCGCGGCCCCTTTATGCTGCACGAGTCCGTCGTGCCGCAACTCACCAAAAATCTGTGTCTCATGGGACGCAGATTCACCTGCGGGGCCTCACTATTGTCTAGGGGACTCAGGTCCAGAAGGAACTTCAAGTGGCGATAATTGTACAGATCGAAGGCGTATCAATCATACTAAAGACCCCTTTATGCAGCTCGGGAGCGTGGTGACGCCGCTCACCAAAAAACCTTACCCCGAAAAAGGCGCGGGTTCTCCTTCGAGATGACAGAGAGCCCACAATATCAGGGTTTGCTATCATCTACCATTTGATGGACTGACACCATGTTGAATTGTAGGGACCATCAACATTAGCGCAATCCTTGGTTGTCGACAAAGCTATGTGCTGCTTTCCTGTGGCCTGGTAGTAGAAGACTATACTCTGGTTGATTGAAGCGTGGGGCTTTTTTTCAGTTAGTGCACTTCCGTTGTGGCCCAAACACAACAACGCAACGCCATTTTTTTCATCAAGGCAAGGGCATTGCTACCTAAAAGGGATATTGTGCCATAGTCCTTTAATTGAGAAGGTTATCAATCAGCTTAATAAAAGCCAGAAGATCCTTCATAGAGGAGCTGCTAATCATTTTGGAGCTTAGTAAATCACGTCCAGGAGCGATCTCCTGGACCTGGCGATCGCCGAGCATTGACACAATAAATGAATAGAGGTTTCGTCTTCCTCCAGGCAGAGGCGACACAGGGTCTCCCTTGATAAACCAAATCTATGGAGTTGGTAGCGGAGCCGAAAATGACCCGTAAGAAAGCCTATTAAGAGTTTTAGCTCTATTCTGCGTAGACATTTAATATTGGAGTAGCTGTTTTATAACTCTTAGGCCAGGGTGTGTCATCCAGTAGTTCAACCTCAGACCCGATGTCCAGTTACCAATCAAGCCTCTAGTAACTCTCCAGCTAATTCCACCGAAGGGCTTAGGACCGATAAGTAGATTTTCAAAGCGCATTGGGCTGCAGCTTCCCGTATGAAGATGTGCAGTGGAGTCATTCCCCATATAGCTTCCATGGCTAGTGTGGAGGTACTAAAAGCACCAGTGATGCCAAGACTGGCAAGTCGGTGGAGCTTATTGCAGGTCTTGATGGGGTTGCGTGGTAATGTTTTTGGTCACCACACTAGAGAAGTATAAGTGATTATAGGGCGTAGTAGCGTACTGTATAACCATTCCGTCATTCTTGGCGAAAGGCCCCAAGTCTTGCAATAGAAGTTCCGGAAAGTCCACATGACACGCGTGGCCTTAATAAGAATATTTTCCAAGTGGCTATTCCAGTTTAATCTACCATTGAGACTGATGCCAAGGCATTTTACCTCTTTGGAGTAGGCAATAGGCGCCCCCCCCTTAAGTAGATTTGCTCAAGTGTAGGAGCAAGTTTCCCTGTGAATGGTTCTAGGACTGTTTTGTGTGGGTTGATACTAAGCCCTGTTGCTGTGCAGCATCTGCTGACTATCGTTAGGGCCGTGGTCATTAAATCCGTAATAACGGACTCGAATTTACCCCTCATAGCAATAGTGATATCGTCAGCGTATCCAATGGCAAAGAAACCCTGCACTTCAATTAGCAAGAGTTCATCTACGACCAGGGACCACAGTAGGGGAGAGTAGAGAGTACACCGTCTTGAGGGCAACCCTTGATGGCGTCGATGTTGAGAGTATGACCGCCAAGTGGGGAGTGAATTCCTCACCATCAAACCCCTGATGTGTAGGTCAACCAAACGCTTCATAGTTTCGAGAAGAAAGGAGGTTAGACTGCTGGGCCTGTAGGACTTTGATAGGTCCTCAGGTTTGTTACCTTGCTTATGGATGAAAGTTACATTAATTTTTCTCCAAGCAAGTGGGATAAAACCGAAGTAATAGCTAGCTCTAAACAGAGCCGTTAGATGTGGCAGGATGATATCCAGGTAGTTTTGAAGGAGAGCAGGAAGTACTGTGTCATTCCCCGCGGCCTTAAAGGGATCGAAAGACTGAATAGCCCACTTCAGTTTGTCCTTGCCGAAGATTATCCCACAGAGACTCACTAAGCTTCTAGCCGGTAGTTCTGTAAAACCTGGTATGTGCACTGGACAATTGTCTGAATAGGCATATTTAGGTGTGCGTGTTAAGGAGAAGATGGAGAGTATCTTTGGGACCAGGCATAAACGAACCGTCCTGGAATTTGAGCAACCCATCTCCGTTAGAGTTGCTCCTGGAGAGGACTTTGTGAAGGCAAGCGGCCTCAGGTAAAGACTGAATTGCTTCACACTATTTCCTCCAGCACTTCCTTTTAGATTGCCTAATCATTGAGTTATATGCAGTTGAGGTGCGCCTGTATGACACCCACTGAACACAGCACTTGGCTCAGTTGTACAATCTCCTAACCTGGGACCGTTTCCGATCGAGTTCATCATTCCACCAGGGGACTTAACGGGTAGACCTGGTAGGCGGAGATGAGTACATTATTTAGATAATCCGCGGCAAGTTCTACATCGCAGGGGGATTCAAAGAAAAGTGAGAGAGTACACTGAAAAAATTATTTTTCCTATTATCCACGAATCGCATTCGTTGACTTATTTTCATTGCCATAACGTAATTATTCTTTATGATAAGGTAGACGTTCATAAAGGTTTACGCCACATTTCGTCACATTAAAGAAATCTGATTCGTTTATATTTTTTTTCGTCAATATTACGAATATTTACATTGACATGAAGAAAATATTCGTTTATTAGGTTAATAAAAACTTCTTTCATAAAATTAATGATTATTTTCCTTATTGTAAATTTAACGTAAAAATTCGTTAAAATTAAGGAACATGTTGAAGAATCTATACTTTACATTCTGGAAGTTCTTCTGGTTCAACGATACGTATATTTTTTATGATATCGATATTGACGAATTGTTCATAACATTCATGAAAGCTTTTCTTAACTCTGACAAATACTTTATGTGGATCTTAGAAAACTTCAGCACGTGTAGTCTGGTTGGTGTAGTAGGTAGGGTGCAGGTCTTCAAATCATAGGGTCCCGGGATCGAATCCCACTGTAGTCAGGTAATTTATGATGCTTTTCAAAGCGTATTGAGGCAAATGAAACGTCCTTTACACTTGTAGAGGTCTAGGTTCAATGCTGTGTGCGTCATTTTTTTTTTGTATTAAAAAAAAATAACGAAAAATAATATTTGCTTTAAAGAATCATTTCTTCAAATGGAGAATCGCGTTCCTCAACTGAACGAAATTTCCGCTTTTATGTCAGCGAAAGACTTTACACGAAATAATGAATGTTTTCGTTACGTAACGGAACTAGTTTCATTGAAGTGACGAACAAGAACATTTAATGAAGTTTTTCGTTGATTTGAAGTTGGTTTTCATAGCATTTACGACAACTTTTGGTTCAGTGTATCGACACTTGAAAGGACCAAATCTTTGAACAATTTTCAATTGTTTTTTTAGGACACGTGGATGCAGCCTGGAGCATAGAGCTCCTTACAAGATTGAATCTGATGTGCCTGTGAACTGACAAGGATTCCTCGCTTGATACATGCCAATCACAGATGAACTCCGAAATTGGTCCACAGTGAGGTAAAGAACCTCGTGCTGCGGTGATGAAGGTGTGTTTGCACCCTTTGTTGAACACGAACACGTTTTTTAGACATTAAAAAGTCAAGAAGTGTCTTGCCTCGCGTGTTAGCGTCCATACTGCCCCACACAGTGTATTAATGTAAAACCTCAAAGGAGCCATGGTGTATGTATCTAAATGTTCAGGATCGGTCCCTGATTCGAACAAGGCATGTCTGTTCGCACGATAATTCCCGAAACAATCAAACTAGTATTTTGAAATTTGGCTAAAATGCTTGTTTTTATAAAATATTTACGTTTTTGAAAATTGGCCTAATCAGACCAAGAGTTCCCCTAACTTCCCTACAAAATGCCCCTCCTTGATATTTTCACTCGGCCATAACTTTCCACCGAATCTCGCTAGCCACCTGAAATTTTGATCAATGCCTTATTGTAATATGTCCTAAAAGTTGATGGAAAGTGGGGGAGGTGTGATTATCGCTACCCCTACCTCCCCTACACAGTTATATTCATCCATATGTCTTTCGATAAAATATCGCAAAAAAACTTCAAATTTTTGTCAAATGGTATCTGTTGGATGCCCTTTTAAAATATTAAAGGTATGACAGATCTGTCCCCTTTCTCCCCTACAGAAAAAAAAACTTGAAAATGAATATTTTGAGTTTTGCGTTCGTTTTAGGTCTGGACATGGGTAGGGTATAAAATCATCGTGCTATTCGGACGATTAGAATTCGGTTAAATTGAAATTCAATTGAAATGCTTTCGACAATTCTTGGGTTCAGAGTGGATTGGGTTTGGGCTTTGTAGGGGTTTTTCATTGAATAATCATAGAATTTCGTGTGATTGGGATGTTCTACACAGGATAGACTCATACTACTTTGTCGACTATATATTGCGATTTTGTCCAAACCAATAAAGCGACTTATTTTCCAACCTTTAAACTATTTACGTATACTTTACAAAATTTATTGAAGTACTCAACTACTGTGGCGCACACAAATATTATTATTGTCGAAACTTCAACATGGAACTCTTTGTAAATTTAAATATTTCACTTTAATTAAGTTGGCTGTTATCATTTCGCCATTTGTCAAGGGAAACTTTTGTGTCATATTCACTGGTTTTGTGTCGACGTCGACATACATTCCTAGGTCCGGGTAACCGAAATCCTGGCGATTATGGCTGGCATTCAAAGGATACAACTTTGAAACTGTCACAAATAGGTAGAGTACAGATGGCACATACATACATAATCTATTCTGCATGGAGGAGCAGCTGAAATGGACAGTAAAAATGCATGTATAAAATAGAGGAACTATAAAATATTGTGAAGAGGCATATAAATTGTGTATTTTAGATACCTATGTATGTATGTATATCCTACTCATACATAAGGGTACGGTTACAATCTTTTGCGAATTGCGAACTGTGAGATGTTGCGAAAAACTGCGAGTGTATACATTAAATTGGAGTGGTTACAATCTATAAAAGTTTATTCGCTCAAGTTTACTTTGCATAAGGTTGTGATATGAACTACGTACTTGTTCATGAAGCTTTTAAAACAAATTTGCCCAGTGCATAATTAAGTGAAGCTTCCGCAAGTCTCCGTTGTCGGCGTGAAATACAGGACAGACGGTAGATATGTATTTTTTGTGTCTTCATTGAAATTGGAGACGACGGTATGAACATACATATTAAATTGCGTAAATTGTGAAGAGATCTCGTAATTGTTTTGGAAATTGACACTGATGATATGGCCTACTGGGAGCATGGACGAAATATTTGAGAATTGTATGGGCCAGCAACTCCGAAAATAACAAAACCAATCTCGGAATGGGGCTCCATTTTATGCATTGTCAAATTGGACATTTTGATGTTGGGTTTTCGCCGCATGATGGGTTTTATGTTTTTTGCAGTTTGGATACTTTCATATACGACTAATTCAAACGCGGTTGAGACCATAGACTACAACCACGTAGGTAATAGTAGACCCAAACCCGAAAGCTTTTCTCGCAATTCGCAAAAAAATCGCAAAAGATTGTAACTGCAGCCTAAATCACAAACAGATTCAAAAACCATGGACCCACCCATACTATATCTACATCGAAAAACTTCTATTTGCATTAGCAGCACAATTTACATAGTGTCCTAAATCATAGAGCTAATATATGAAAAAGGATACAAAATACACATAAACTTTCCCCGAAATACAGAAATTTTCAATGCATATAAATCTCTATGGCTATACATTTTGCATATCCCTAGCAGCACACACATCTGACGACGACAAAACAACTGTGTGACTGGGTCAAAAGAATTTTTCCGACATTATCCGAAAACATTCTTTTAACATCGTCCGTTCATGTGGAAGTAGATAGTTGTGTGCGGTTCACTTTTCGGTTCTCAGTCCGTCGTCTAAAACTTTATGTGCGAGTTTGTCGTGAATGTGGTCGTCCTTGACGTCATTAAACTCGGCAAAGATCGTATATTCATCACCCATTAAAAAGGACACACAGCAATTTCGGCAAAATTCCTCAAATAGTTGTTCGGAATAGCTTTCAACAACGAAAACAAACCTCTTTTCAGACTGTTAGGCAAACTTGTCATTGAAAAAAAAATGTTTTGAAATTGTTTTGAAATCAAACTCCTTGTCAAGTCTGGTGAACATGATCAAATTTCAAAACAAATTCCCGTTATACAGACATATGTATAATTTCTTTGAAATTGAACGTTCTTGTCGTCGATCCGCCCACCTGTTCAACCAAAGGAGTTTCGAAATTATCTTTCAACAAAAAAGAAGAAGAAGCAGAAGAAGCGTTTCGACAAAACGCTTATGTACTTTACGTACTACGACTTAATACTTTTGCGTGAAACTTTCTCCTACGACGCGGCATTCATATGGTATAGAATTGCCGAAAAAGAAATTCCTAGACAGATAAGAAAAAGTCGTTGAAAAATTGAAAAAGATACATACCACACAACCACCGACTAACTTTGATTCATATACATTTCTCTCTTTTATGTATACGACCACAAAATTCTCCCGCATATGCTCCGTCCCGGGCCGGGTCGGGCCATCATGTATAATGTTGACATTAAATCTCACCACAGAAAAAGAAGAAAAAAAAGTTTTTCTATAGAAAAAAGACAGAGAGAAGTGTGCGGTGAAACTACAAACACACATACCCGGCAAGGATGAGCCTTTGCCACCGCACCACCGCTACGAACAGTTCCAAACAACCTTAACAAAATTTCTTCGTCTTAAAACGATTTGAAAAGTTACGCGATGATATTATAAAATTCGCTGTAGCTTCTGCTTGCTTTCAATGCATATAAGTCGTGGAAACCGATCTCTGACAGCAAGAAAGAACCAGCGGAAAAGTCTGCACACTCAGCTCGACGGCTGAGTGGATATCCTTAAGGAATCGTTTAGCCAAGTTTTTCTCCCCGAGACGGGAGTGTACTTTTCTTTCTTTTTTTTTTTGATCTTACGTAAGACGAATTGAATAGTAGTAACTTTAGCCTTATATACTGCATGCGCTTCTGCTACGGGTAATGTTGGTACCATCAATGGCGCAGCAATCTTCTTTAGAACTTTGGTCTATTTATTCAATTCATCTTCTTCTTAAGTAAACACACTGAAGTAAATCGCGAACATTTTATGGGCGTACATGTGTAGGAATTTGCAATATAATTCGAAGAAGATATTAGCAACAAGGATCAAAAATGTACTCGCTGTATCTACATAGAAAGTCATGCACACATCACACATCCATTCATATATGCCTTGCCTTTGTCTTTACTTAACTGACAAGCTCAAAGCTTTGCTTTGACGTTTCGCATCTTATATGTATAGTATGTCCTTTCCGAACTATATATCCGGAAAATTTACTTTCCAAGGACTACCGCCCGGCGCCGCCCGCGCACAGAATCACAAGAAGTGTGTGCGATGTCGAGGGTCGTTCTCGTAAGTTTTTGGTTTTTGAGTTCAGGGTCAAATTTCACGTTTAAATTCGTCTCATGCATGAGTGGATTATGTATGGAATTTAATTTTATTCTGAAGATTTAAGCAAAAGGATATACTCGTAGAAATAGGTTCGCATCGCCTTATACACGATACACTTGCTTGAGAAAGTGCTGAGAAGATTTTTTTTTCTGTTTCGGTACGGCTTTAAGGGACAACACACGTTGTGGCTACAAAATACACACCGGAAGATTTTCCCATCTAGCAAAATATGTAGGCAGAGTAGCATATGCGGTTGCGTTTAAGTTGTTTACGTGTTTTTACAGCTCCTGCAAGACTAAAGAAAAAGGAAAATGCCTGAAAGATCAGAGGTTCAAATTTAAGTAGAAATATGCCTATCGGTTTTCGTTTTCTTTTTTTTTTATATACGAGGGGGAGCGAGCAACGCTTAAACGTTTCGGGTCAGGAAAAAGGATTAAGTTTGAATATCAAAATGATGACGAGGAGGATGGATATGGATGGAAATGGTTATATAGGCTCGTTGTGCGGTGGGTTTTCGGTATGGTTAGTTAAGAGGATTTCATATAAAATTTAAGTAGTTTATTGGATAGATACACTTGGAATATATATATTGTGGAATGTGGTTATAAAACGTGGTTTCATATTGCAAACTATTCGAAATTGATGATGTCGATGTTCGGAATAGGTATATCGGTACGTCACTTTGGGTAAAATGTTATAGGAGACATTTACGGAAGAGTTGAAGACAAGAGTCGGGTCATTCTCGTAAGAATTTATGTATGGAATAAACGTTTAAAATTTAAAGGGATGCAGTAATTTGCCACTAATAAACTAGAGAGATGGGATATTCTGTAAAAGGTCAAATATCGTTGGATCTACAAGTTTCAATTGGTTTTACGTGACGGTTGAAGGTAATGACCAGTTTTCTAGTAGTATGAAGGCAAAAATTAATCAGTATCATCTATTCTAAAAGAAAATCGTGTTTGTTACACCATTTATAACTGAACAACGGCTGGACCGATTTCCATGATTTTGAGTTTGTTTGTTGGCTTTGGCCGGAATAGCAGAATATTCAAAAACGTGAAAATTCACAATGATCAAAAATTCCGAATGGATTATTTTTCGCTTACTGCTGCCTGTATTCCTTGAACGTGTCAGCGGATTTTAGTAAACTTTTCTCCACCAGTTTGGTTTCTCGCCCGATTAAGAGTTTAACCATTGAAACATATGAAGCATTCACAATCGTTCGGCCGGAACAGCAATACATATATGCATTGAGACGGAAAATTTACAATAAGCAACAATTCACAATGATTTTTCGCATACGTTTGGATATTTATACCCTATACCCATAAGATGGTATAAGGTATATTGTTTTTGTTACGCCGATATTATGTAACACCTCAAAGGAGCCACCGGAGGTATGGCAAAGTATATATATAAATGATCAGGGTCGGTCCCTGAATCTAATAAGCCATGTCTGTCTGTCTGTCTATCTGTCCGTGTGTCTGTCTGTTAGCACGATAACTCCCGAAATATTTAAGTTAGCGGTTTGAAATTTTGGTGGAATGTTTGTTTTGCTAAAATCTTGGACAGTATTGAAAATGGGCCAAATCGGACCACGGGTTCCCCTACCTCCCATACAAACTACCCCTCCGTGATATTTTAATTCGGCCATAACTTTCGCTAGAATATCGCTATCGACTTGAAGTTTTGATCAATATATGATGCTGACATATAAAGTGAGTTGATGGAAAGTGGAGTAGGTCTGACTAACCCTACCCCTACTTCCCCTACAAAGTTATATTCAGCCATATCTTTTGATAGAATGTCACGAAAAACTTCAAATTAGTATCAAATGGTAGCCGTTGGATGCCTTGACAAGGTAATAAAGATGTGTCAGGTCCGACCCATCTATCCCTCCCTCCCCTACAAAAAATATGAAATTGAATATTTTGGGTTTTTGCGTGCCTTCTAGGTATGTATACCCTACTCATCGTGCTATTCGCACGATTAGAACTCAGTCTCGTTTGGATATAGTCTTGATCGTCTAATCGTATTTTTTTTAGATTTCTCGGCCGGATTGGCCTCTTCCATGAATAACTGTTGAAACATGTCAACAAAATCACAATGAGCAAAATTCTAAAGGTAGTTCTCTTTCACATAATATCTTTCTGTATTTCTTGAAAGAATTGTCGGTTTTCTGTAAGACGTGGTGGCAATAATGGCGAAAACTGGCTAGACGTGAAAATGCTATGAATGTAGCCAAAGCATCTTTGTGAATTTTAAGCTTATATCAATAGTTTTTCTGCTGTTTTTGTAATACATACATTGCTGTAAATTTTTCGAAATCAAGATATAGGAAAAAATATGTCTAAAATGGCTGCCTTCAAAATTTGCTCATTTTGAATTACGTCACTATGTACGGATTCGGGCGGTCACACAGGGCGCTAAATTTTAGGGGCGCCATATTGGCTAAAAAAAATCATTGATTCAAATTTAAATAAAATTTGAGTTTTAAGGAGGCATTAGCACTTATCACATTTCACGTCAGCATTAGGTAACTGATAAACGTATTTGATTTGGCTTTGCTTAGGCTAAAAACGTTAATGCCGATAAACGATTTAAGTTTTGTTTTCATAATCAACATTTGTGCTAGTAAAGCAAGTATAAAGCACCCAAAAAAACCGCTGTGTTCAGTGTTATTGTATCACAGCTTTACCTAATCGCAAAGAACCTCAGCAAACCTGATGAATTTTTAACAAACCGGAGCCTGAACTGAACATCACTAATATTGGTTTGCTTTATTCAGATTCTGCTTGACATATTGTTCCATTCCAGCAAAGGCAGATATTTCGAACATACTCATACTCAGTAGTGACCCAAGCTGAGGGACTATGAGGTGTGTCCTGCACAGACTGGCATCTCCTGTATCTAATCTTGTATTCTTCGCAGAATATTTTTCACAACTCAGACCGGAGTTAAATCTACCCAACACACTTCATTAGTAAGTTTTACCGTAGAATTATGGTCCCAAGTAATATAATATATAACAACTCTTTTCGATATCGATGAGAATTTGTTTGTTTTTTGTGATTTAGCACCTTTGTTAGATAACAAAGGTGCTAAATCACTCTAGGGTAGGCTTTAACCACTCTAGGTTCAACGCGTCCTCAAATTTCATACATGGTTTAATCCCCTCAATACGCTTCTTCATTGAAATTTCTTTGGGAAATGAAAGACCCTATTATTTTCTTTTTTAATCTTTAAAAGTCTTCATCGGTAACCAATAATGGGTATTTTGGGAAGATCCCTACCTATCGACTTCCGTTGGCTGGAAAGAAAAAAAAAGAAAAAAATAACAGGCGCGACAATCCAGCATTGGACAAAAGCCGCAGGATGTCTTAGTGACATCCTATTTCCAAGATCTTATCTGCTTTTTTGTCGAGGTAATGAGAATAGCATCACGCTCAGCAGTGTCTTTTATCCTCATAAATGGGTACATCTGAGTGAGATCATAGTCCGTCACAAGCTCGTGAGCTCGAAAAACACCATGATCCACGGTGAGATTCGAACTCATGACCGTGTTTACTGAAGGTGCGCGCACTAACCGCTAGACCAGCCAGACTACCTGGCTGGATAGAAACATGGGTGTGGTCCCTACCCTGATTTCGTGTCTAATTTGGCAAATCGTACGTATAGCCAGTGGAAGCCGTAGGCCAGTTGGATGTCATTTATCGTTAGAATATGCAAAAGAAATTTTTCTCGATTTTGGTTTTTTTTTTTTTAATTTCCTAACAATAGTTTTGCGGTCGACTATTTCATCCCCCAGAAAGTGTTTAAAAATTGTTAGGCTTACTCCCCCCCCCCCCCCCCCTAATTGAAATCCTGGCTACGCCCATACCTGATGAAATAAGGTCGAAGTAAACTTTAAAAAAATATCAGCGCGTAAATTTGCCATCTGGCGGAGCAGCATAAGTGCTGGAGCGGGCGCTGTTTTTAGCTACTGAACAATGCGGAATACCCTGCACTGATAAGCAAAATTGTGAAAGCAGGCATTTTTCCTATACTTTGACCACTTTGAACGGATTGCCGGATTTTAAATTATTTACACCGTATTTGTCCCCTTGCTTAATACGATTAAAACTACATAAACTTCGGAAAAATTTGAAAGAAAATATGGTTAAAAGTCATTTCCCCCCATTTCACATTTTTTCTTTCATGAACCGAAGCCATATTACTTTAGTAAGTCTTATCGTTAAAGGGTTAATAATGGTATGATTTTTTGTTAAGTGACACTCATTTCACATCTAAGCCGGAAAGCTATTCAAATATGTGGAAATGCGAAAAATTCACAATAAGCAACAATTCACACTGAGTTTTTTTTTCACATACTTCTTGATACTTTCTTCTTTTTTGTAATTTTAATTTGTAAAAAGGACATTCGTCCGTTTATGCTCAATAAATAAATAAATAAATACATTCCCCGAA
The DNA here is from genome assembly GCA_949715475.1 of Microchrysa polita. Classification (NCBI taxonomy): domain Eukaryota; kingdom Metazoa; phylum Arthropoda; class Insecta; order Diptera; family Stratiomyidae; genus Microchrysa; species Microchrysa polita. The sequence goes on along the minus strand of OX454415.1, from coordinate 42,537,974 downwards.
CATATTAACGGAATTTCGAACATTTTACCTTCCCCATTGGTTTTCACCCCGAATAGCAGATTAAGTGTTGAAAACTGTGATCAATTCGGAATGAGCAGAATTATGCAGACATTCTTTTTTTTTCAAATACTATGCCCTGCACTTCTTAAATGAATTACTGGGTTCTGACCAACAGAAGCTACATCATTGATCCCTACCCAAAATAGTAGAATAATTGTCGATTGAAACACGTGAAAAATTCACAATGAGCAAAATTGAGAAAACCATTCTTTTTCACATTCATTTGGCTTTATCTCTCTCCTAAACAGATAAGGCGATTTTTAGTAACCCCCAACAAATCGATATCTACCCCGAGCAGAAGAATAACTATAGAAACATGCACAAAATTCACAATGAGCAAAATTATGAAGACAGGTTTTCCTCGCACACTTTTGCCCACATATCCTGGGCGGGTTAAGTCATTTTAGTAAAGTGGACCTTCCAGATTGGTTTCAACCCCGAACTGCAAAACAACTATTGAAACATGCAGGCAATTTACAATAAGTAAAATTTTGGAGATAGTATTTAACCATTTTATTGAATTCCATCTCTCGCTTGAATTATTATCAGCTCTCATCAGCAGATATCTATTGAAACATCTGGAACATTAATCAGAAGGAAAACTATTATGAAGACAGTTTATTTCCCCAGCTTTTGCCTATAGCTTAGCATATTTCAGTAAATTTTTCCCCACCCCCTCATCCAGAAGGACTTCAACTTTCGATGAAGGAATAAGAGTTGAAGGTAACTTGACCAAGAGAGCATTTTCTTAACTCCAATACGTTTCCCTCCACTCTCCCCTGCTGAATGACCTTGACACTCAATGGCTTAAAAACAATGTATGGAAAATTGACCCTGACACCTACAATAACTTATGAAACATCTGACTAACCCCCCCCCCCCTTCCTGGGTGTGCAAAAACAGAACAACTCTTCACAATCCTGAAACATTGGCCAGAAGACTACTATTGAAGCCATATCTTAAACGGCATAGCATATTTCAGCAAACTTTCCCCGTATATGGAAAATTGGCTAGGAGAAAAAATAAGGGAGTCTGCTTTTTTTTCCGTTTTGTCTATATTTGTTGAACGACTTGACGGGTTTCCGAAAACTCAAGCAGCTTACCGTATCTATTGAACGCATTAACTAATTTCAATAAATGCAAATCTCTCCCTGGACAGTTGCTCGACTTCCATCTGGAAAATCGCCCAGAAAAAAAATCATGAAGGCAATTAATTTTTTTTATGCTTTTGTGTCATCATCATCATATGGGTCAATATGATGATGATGACCCATATTGACAGCAGCAGCAGAAGCAGAAAAAATGCTTCTGCTGCTGCTCTCAATGTGGGTCATCAAAGGCAAATGCGTGTGTTCTAAATTGAAATGTTTTTGCTGATGCCGATGGTGACGTGTCCAATCTATTTCAAACTTCAGCCAACAAAAAACACATGTGTTACCTGATTCATGTACCACACGTCAGCCGAGATACCTTTTAAATTTATGACGTTTTTATATAAACAGTATATGGCGATGTCCCCATGTACACGCCTTTGCGCCTTATTACGGATAATGATTACAAAATCATTACTCAAAAAGATGATGTAATAGTTGTGTAACATGTATACATATTTAATGCATCGCTCGTACAAAATATTCATTACTTACGCGAAATAAATGAATGATGTATTATTCGTGAGAAATGACAAATGTATACCGCGAAATAAATCCATATGGATTCCACACCAAAATGTTGATTAAATTGTTTACAATAAGGAACGGCTTCCAAGCGGGCCAATTTCTGATTTAGCGGAAATAATGTTGACCTATACACTTCTGCGCCAACAATAAGAATTTCAAGCTATACTTGCTACATTTTTTTGTTTGCAAAAGTGTGGTGTGATGGCCAACTTGACATTGCACGTAACGCTCTTATGTGTTGGCACTCACGCCAACAACATAAATATGTACGTATAGAATCGAAAATGCGCTTGTCTTATATAGTAAGAAGAATGCGACAAGTGTACGAATCATTTGTGCGGAGAAAAGAACCATTGTATTTCCCATATGCAAGCACACATACTGATTAATTGCATTTCCCTCAGCTGACCATCATGTGTTTCGCTTTCACTGCTTCCTATAGATACAGCACGTCGACTTGTGAAGAAATATGACGCCAATGCTGGCTGGGATGTGTCTTCAATGTGTCAAATTACCGTTATTTCAGGTAGTACTTAAACTCTTATTTTCATAAAATATTCATCATTGTAGTATCAATTCATTTCGGAGGGGGTTTAAACTCTCAAAACCCCTACCTACGATTGCCACTGATACTTGGTAAAAATGAGCAAATGATCGACTAAAAAGTAGTGTGGGTGAAAACTGAATCATACTCCGAGTTGAGTTGTCCAAAACTGTCTTTCATAATACAAATAGTCGACAACCCTCCCCAAGGAATTACTGCAAAACGATAAGCTGTGGGGGCAGAGGCATGCCAAAATTGTTACGCTTTTCTATTTTTTAATGTTTAGTTCATTTCAATGTTGGGGCTCGTCGAACCACAAAGTCTTCGCAACTTAAAAAAAAAAAACAATTTTTGTTTGCAAAATGAGGCTTCCATAGCGTCGATTTTTTTCAGATGTATATTAACACGAGACCGAGTTCTAATCGTGCGAATACCACGATGAGTGTATACCCCTATACCCATGTACAGACCTAGAAGGCACGCAAACTCCAAAATATTCAATTTCATATTTTTTTGTGGGGGAGGGAGGGGTAGATGGGTCGGACCTGACACATCTTTATTACCTTGTCAAGGCACCCAACAGCTACCATTTGATACTAATTTGAAGTTTTTAGTGACATTCCATCAAAAGATATGGCTGAATATAACTCAAAGTATATGTCAGAATGAGACATTGATCAACATTTCAAGTCGATAGCGATATTCTACTGAAAGTTATGGCCGAATTAAAATATCAAGGAGGGGTAGTTTGTATGGGAGGTAGGGGAACCCGTGGTCCGATTTGGCCCATTTTCAATACCGTCCAAGATTTTAGTAAAACAAACATTTGACCAAAATTTCAAATCGCTAGCTTCATTATTTCGGGAGTTATCGTGCTAACAGACAGACACACGGACAGACAGACAGACAGACATGGCTTATTCGATTCAGGGACCGACCCTGATAATTTATATATATACTTTGGCTCCTTTGGGGTGTTACATAATATCGGCGTAACAAAAACAATATACCCTATACCATCTTATGGGTATAGGGTATAAAGAATAATCAAATCTAATTTTTTCACGGATATCAAATGTCTCCGCATCCGTTCTTAGAAAAAAAATGTAAAATAAGCTTCTATACTTAGAATTTTGAGATTTCTGTTTTGTAGTTCGCTTGGGGTGTTTGACCCATGCCAGCTAATGAATTTGACATCCCTTCGTACACCACGAAGGTCGGTGTATCGACGCTTTTTTGTCTTTTTTCTTTGACAAATTCGAATGCAAGTTATGTTGTGGTAAGGAATTTTTTTTTGTTCGTTTTAATAAATTTTTAAAGTAATCAAAATAGGCCAGTCATTTTATGATTTTAGGTCGCAAAAAATAGCTCGGCTCTGGTTTTTTGGGATGTTGTTAGGGTGGATACCAGAAGTGTACTATCAAGTTTGCAACTTCGAAAAACCTGTGCTAACCCCGTGATCCTCAAAAAACCTCAACATTTTTTCATATTTTGGTTTTTAATTTCCAAAAGGTGCTTCCTACAAGAAAGTCGTCTACTGGAATTTTAAAGCTAACAAAACCATCTTTAATTTGAGTTCACATCCAGCTTTTGGTGGAAAGGAACCCAAGATACAGCACTTTAAACATTGTTTTTGTTCGAAATTGTATTTTAGTCAGTCATCTTCCGAACTAAATATCGGCTTAAATGCGCATTCTACGAAGAAAGTCATGTGATACGAAGTTATAAACCAGTTACTTAGCTGTATATATGTCGGAACCAATGGAATCGGACCATGGGGTCATAGGGCTGCCTCTAAAAATTCACCCAAGTGTGTTCCTGGTCAAGCCTCAGAAAATATCTAGGAACGGATGAAATCGGAACACTACGTCATAGGGCTGTCATACAAACCAACCTCTGGAAATTAGGTTCTTCTAAGAAAGACTGTTTTCTTTATGAACCAATCTTAACTAAACCTCACCCAAATGTGTTCCTAGTAAAGCCTCAAAACATATCAAGGAATGGATGGAATCGGAACATTACGTCATAGAAAAACTTTTTTTTCTGATTTTTAACCAAAATTCAGCCAACTGTGTTCCTGGATTAGCCTCAACGCATCCAGGAACAGATGGAATCGGAACACGTCATAGAGTACGTCGTATTACAATTTCGGACTTTTATACACTGAAAAAATTATCTTTCCTATTATCCACGAATCGCATTCGTTGACTTATTTTCATTGCCATAACGTAATTATTCGTTATGATAAGGTAGACGTTCATAAAGGTTTACGCCACATTTCGTAACATTAAAGAAATCTGATTCGTTAATATTTTTTTTCATCAATATCACGAATATTTACATTGGCATGAAGAAAAAATTCGTTTATTAATTTAATAAAAACTTTTTTCATAAAATTAATGATTATTTTCCTTGTTGTAAATTTAACGTAAAATTTCGTTAAAATTAAGGAACATGTTGAAGAATCTTTACGTTACATTCAGGAAGTTTTTCTGGTTCAACGATACGTATATTTTTTATGATATCGATATTGACGAATTGTTCATAACATTAATGAAAGCTTTTCTTAACTCTGACAAATACTTTATGTGGATCTTAGAAACCTTCAGCACGTGTAGTCTGGTTGGTGTAGTGAGTAGGGTGCAGGTCTTCAAATCATAGGTTCCCGGGATCGAATCCCACTGTAGGCAGGTAATATTTATGATGCATTTCAAAGCGTATTGAGGCAAATGTTGTCCCTACACTTGTAGAGGTCTAGGTTCAATGCTGTGCTGCGTATTTTTTTTTTGTATTACAAAAAAATAACGAAACCGAATTTTTGCTTTGAGGAATCATTTCTTCAAATGGAGAATCGCGTTCCTCAACTGTACGAAATTTCCGCTTTAATATCAACGAAAAACTTTACATGAAATAATGAATGTTTTCGTTACGTAACGCAACTAGTTTCATTGAAGTGACGAACAAGAACATTGGAGGTTTTTTAATGAAGTTTTTCGTTGATTTGAAGATGGTTTTCATAGCATTTACGACAACTTTTGGTTCAGTGTATAAAAGAACATAATTTAAAATGCTGTATCTTGGGATCCTTTGTACCTACAAAGCTGGGGTTGCACTCAAATTAAAGAAGATTTCGTTAGCTTTAAAAGTGCAGTGGACGACTTTCTTGTAGGAAGCACCTTTTAAAAATTACCAACCAAAATATGAAAAAAGTCCGAAAATTTTGAGGTTTTTTTAGGGTCACGCGGCTAGCACAGGTTTTTCGAAGTTGCAAACTTGGTGGTACACTACTGGTATCTATCCTAGCAATATTCCAGAAAAACCAGAGCCGAGCTATTTTTGCGACCTAACGCCTTATATTTCAGTTTATTGACTGGCCTAAAATATATATAAATTATGATTGTCTCTTCCTTCCAGTTTTTCTCTCTTCAATTTAGTAATTTAGTCGCCCCTTGAATGTTGGCGCCCCATGCATATTATTGCGTGTGTTGACTCCTTAGTAAATCCCTTACTATAGTTATTGTCGATCATGTTAAACTAAAATTTACAATTATACAGTACAAACCAAAAAAAGAAAACAACAATCTCCCCCAAATATCAACATAATCTCCAACAAATAAAATGAAAATTTCCTCTTATCAAATTCATTATTATTAAAACCGCATAAAATACCAAAAGTAAATACCATGCTACTGTATTATTACTTCCCTTGTCCTTATTCTTCATCTTTTTTCGTTTTAAATCTTCTTCTATTCAGAAATTGCTGAACAAACAAATTTATTCCGCTTTGAAGAATTAATCTCCCACCACACAAAAGAAGCTTTCAGCCCTCCTTGTATAGCAACCGCAACAATCTTTCAAGTGCTCGTATAGTGTATAGAGATAGGACGACATCTCTTACTCTTCGCCTAAGTCCACCAATATAGCAATTTCTCCAATTAACAAGTGCGCGGCAACAGGAAAATTTGATGGGCCAACGACAACATCATCATTGTCGTCATGCTCATCATCACGGTAACTACTGTCCTTGTCCTTGTCATGTTCCAGTTAGCCGTTTGCTGGAAATATACATTTTTGAGACTTTTCTCTAGGGGTTTGAGTTGTTGAATCGTTTTGTGATGATTGATTCGTCTGAATTTATAAATATACATTTTTGGTGTTTCTTTATACCAAACTGATGATAATAGAGAAATGTGAGGTTTTAGTGTAATTCCGCACACTTGATATATATAATAGAAGAACGAGGAAATTATTAAAATCCTTGAGAAGGCTTTGTACAGAATTTGGAAGCCCTATGGAATATGGACCTATATATGTACATACACACTTTATTTTCGTCGTCGACGCGTGTCGGAAAAGTAGGACGAAAGCAAAACACCGAAAAGGAGCCTCTAATATGGCATTTGAATTTTCCACCACTGATTTATTCGCTTCGTTTGCCATTGCTCAGTTTATTTTGAATAAATTATTTTAATAGAGCCATACCAAAGATATGCACAGTTGAGGGATTGTTAGGTAAACAAAAATCATCTTGCGATGCGAAAAGCGATTGTTTTTATAATAATTTTATGGTAGAATCTTGATGAGGACGAGAGTGTAAGACAGAAGTCCTCCTGTTTCAGTTTTAGAGTTGAAGGATATTTTTTAACTGGCAGTTTTAACTGTGAGAAAGAACAATAAAATAATACATACTAATGACATTTATTTGGTTCAATTTATTTAATTATTACAAAGAAATATGTATGTATCTAATTCATTTTTTTTTGTATTTTCAGGTGAGTGTTAACCCTTGACGTAAATTATGCATCTAATAATCTGCTATCCGGACAATCAGGACGTATGTAGTGTAAGGTTTGGTTTACCTGATTTATTGAGGTACAGTCCAAGGATATTAGACGCAAACAACGGACCTCTAGATCTAGAACGGTAGAAAAAAAACGCAGCTTATCCGCACGCCACTGGACGATTTTTTTGCTCAATATTAAAACAAAGAAGAAAAATCAAAGTAACCCGCTAGTGCAAGTACCTACTAATAAAAATCAGCTTAATTCTCGAATAATCTTATCCAACATTGCCGGTCACTTTTCAGACATGTCAATGTCGTATTGACGTTGACGATGAAAGACACAGGCTGGGATTTAGACATACTGAAGAGTTGTGTAATTGGATTTCGGTTCGCCGTTTCGGGTGGGTCTAGTCTAGGTAAATGTAATTTGCTTTTTCGCATCGAATACGTTTTTTTCCTCGACTCTTTGATGATTGTATTGAAATTCAATCAGTTATAGGTTATTAGCCCATCCACATCGTCCATTTAGTCCAGCTAAATTTTTTTCAAAGACACTCTCGACTAAGGTGACCAGACTCCCGAAGGCTCATTGCTGTACGTATTGTACACTTGCGGAACTCGGTTTTCAGGCAAATCCTCAGCCATACTACGTGTCCCTCCCTTTCGCGCCGATTTGGTGAAAGAATAACATCTCTCGAGGCTACCACCTACCACCATGATGCATGCCGTAGACAGACCTCATATTCGTCTTCGTTTCGTAAGTAATATCTATGTAGCGTGGCTTTCTACTCTCAGTTTCAATGTAGCTATGGAGTGGAATCCGAGGAAAACCTGCGGAGCGGTGGAAGGGTGGCTTATCCTGGTTGGGACATTTATGTAGGAGAGTATGCATTCCTCCTATATCGATGGCTAAATTAGTGATGCCATGCCGGTCTCCTGAGCTCGCAAATTTTGATGGATTCGAAGGACATATTGTGGCGAAAAATTTATCTAAAAACCCATGCGGAGTACTTTTTTAGTATGCATTTTCCTATAGAGTTTGATAGGGGGATGGGATGGAATACAGTGACTGATTTTTGAATTAAAATCGTAGCTTTCAATGTCTGTAACTTTAGATCCTTGGCAGCTACAGCCTTAAAATGTTCACCAAATATGAACAGTACGGTGCTCTACATGTTGCCTAAAATGTTTCGCTCACGAATTTCCGAGTGATGGACAATTTTCAATCAGAAAATTCAAAATGCAATTTCGCCAGCCATAACTTTCCAACGCGGATAGGTAGGACAGTGGTGTATACAGTGGTGCAGTAGATGACAACATTTCGTAAAAATCGCGTTATTATCGAATAAAACCACAACCATTTCGTTCACTCATCCGCCGGATCATCTTTCGGTATAAATTCACATAGACGGCATCAACGTATTTGCCTCCAGCCTCCTCAGTCATCAGAACATTATTGTATAGTATGCTGCAGACAAAACACTCACTGAGGCCTAGTTTTACCGTATTAATCTCTAGTGCAGAAGCCATTATTAGCATTTACTGTCGATACTATAGACGAACCTTCAATTTTAACTTCACCCCACAACCTTCCAGGATCGAACTTTCAAGATGTAGAGCATATTCTACGTATTATAATCTTTAGATGATTTTATGAACTTCTCACTTCCTCATAACATGCGTTGTCGCCTGATGAGATTAAGCATGCCCGTATTATTCAGGAATCTCAAGTCCAGCTTCGATCAAGTAGATATACGAATATTAAGGTGGGCATTATGAAAACCGCGTTGTTCGACGAACAATATTTGCCTTGCGGTGTCGAACCAACTCCTCCGGAATCTCATCTAAACAAGCAGAATTGAAACACTTTCAAAACCAGCCCATTATTCTATCTCGTCAGCAGACCTCAAACAACCAAAGAAAATTGCTATTCCGTAGAAAAACATAGAAACAAGATGGCGACTATTCCTTAGATTCCTTATTAAGAACCCCTAATTTTAATGCATTTCTCCTGTGCTGAAAAAAAATCTAGACCACAGACCCCCTCCGAAAAGCTATCTACGCCACTGAGGTAGGATCGAGTAATTTGGAGGAAATGTGAGCGCCAGTTAGTTCTACAAAGTGTAACCAATTTCAGAAAGCGCGAGAAGAGTTCCCAAGCTATCGAAAATGAACAATTGCCAAACATAAAAATGCGATTATCTCGCTAAATATATCGATCGTACAGGGGTCACACTTTACGCACCTTATAAGCAGGCAAGGCTGATCACAGGCCTTACCAAGGGGCTTATCATGTAGTGAACTAGATTTCATTGTGTCATGCTGTACGACATGTCAAAATGCTGTTTGTACTGTACAGCAAAATGATGTACGTCTGGTCAGCTTACTCTCGACCCACTTTAGATAGAACAATCTTTCACAAATATTTATTCTTCTTCATACCACTTCCCAAAACGCTTACGTGTAGAACCCCCTACGGCGTAATTCAATTGAATTAACATACATTTCCACCTATTAATAATCACACAATTAGCACATTTATATTCAAAATTTGAATCAACAAAAAATTAGCATGTCGTATGTATCTACTGCTACCACAAGAATCACACAAATGTTATGCTATGCTTACACGCCAAAAATCTACTCGTAGTATTGTTGTCTGACTGGCGACATTTCACGATTTCTATTTGGAAAGTGCGCGCGACTGTTATGGGGACCTACTTAGGTTAGGTCGTTGTCATCGCTAGCTGCGAATGGAATGGAATCGAGTCCAATGCTAATGGGAGTTTTGCATGCAATTTATAATCACCTCAACATATAAGATGCAAACCGGTTAAAATAAAAGCCGGACTAAAGTCATTCGACATTTTGTCGTACTACAACTGCAGATAAATCTACGCGATTTTCATGTAGATTGTAGAGGTACCCGCAGCTCTTCAGTAGCATCCATCGTATGATACTATGTGTGGGATCAGATCTCGCTGTTTTCGCCCACTCGTATCCAGCGCACCTGGAATACCAGATAGTACATATTATTTTAGTTCTACAGATAAATAGATGTATGTAGTGAATTTCGCGAAAACTTTCATCTCAATCTCTTGAATCAAGCGGGTGGTATCGCCGCGCCACCGAGCATTAAATATATAGCACTTGAACAGAATAGCACACAAATTCCAACTAAAATTGCTGCGTTGTCGTCTTCTTCGTTGTTGTGATGCTTTGTTGCAACTTTGCCTCGAAGATAGCAATTTCATATATGAGAGGACTACTCGGTAGTAGTATCTGTACTATGCATTAAAATTATGGAGGACGAACCATACGAAGCAAAGAATCTAAATCTGTTGGCATGTGCTTTGGATTGGGATTTTCGGTATATAGCCTGCGGGCAAGAATCGCTGGTATAGAGTACCAGTATGCACAGAGCTTTAACTCTCTTCAGATTCATACACACATGCCTACATGCTCATATTTCTAAGAAGTACTTACCAAGTTTTACTCCATAAGACCACATCATACTCGTATCTGAAGTTGAGATGAAATGACAGAGAATATTTGGTGTAAGTACACATTTTAAGATTCCTATGGTGAATAAGTTTGGGTTTTAGTTATAAATGTAGTTTATGATTTAAGATTTAGCGCGAAAGTTTTGCTCTATTATGGTGAGGTATGCGGTTGCCTATGGGATTAGCATGAAATGAATTATAGGGCACCTTGACAACGATGATTCATAAGCATTATAAACTGTAAATTCATTGAACAGATTTTTCTACTGAAGTACTGAATTTGCTTGCGATATTAGTCTCACATGAGAATTATAAAATGCGTTGCGAGGTTTCTCCAAATTAAACAGCTGTCCGACCCGCCGTAGTTTCTAGAACCAACAATGTGGCCCTCTCAATAATCAAGTCGGACCCCCCTGTCACCGAATGGTGAAGTTAGGATAAGGCTACTGCGGAGCCTGGATATGTTTTGTGTATTTGGAAGAGAGAAATTTAGTTACAATTAGTCGATAAAGGAAGGAGTTTTTTTTTTTGAATAACTTACTTTCGGAGGTGGAGTTTCTATGGCAGCCCCCTCATAGTCAGATTTATGCAATTTCTCCTAATATTTTGTGTTTTCAATAGAAACAAATTTGTGTCAAGTTCGGTCAAAAGTGGTCTGTAATTAAAAAAGAAATATTAAGGAGAACCCACTCTCGGAAGTTGGGTTTCTATAGCTGTACAACACGTACCATTCCCTTTTCTCGCCTAAAATCAACCCGAAATTGTATGAATCCTAAACATCCAATTTCAGCAAAATCAGTTCAGTAATTAAGTAGGAGATTCATATCTGTATATCACCTGTATCCATATAGATTGAGCCGCACAAAAAGGAGACTCTTTTTTTCTAAAAAAAAAGAAAAAAATACAGCGCCAATGACGGTCCTGAAAATCCAATAATTTATTCCTACGCCATATACACAAATATTCATTCTAATAAGCTCTTTTCCAATCCCATACTCGTTTTCAAAGTTTTTTGTTCAATTAATTTTAGGCACTCGCAGAACCTCCCAAAAAAGCTTGCACAATTAAGATACACACAGCTCCTGTCAGGCATAGTCTTAACCACGTAGAATTTCAAATTAAAAAAAAATATAACTTTCTCATAAATTTTAAACTTGTCTCCAATCTGCCATAATTTTGCTATACCGTAGAAATAATTTAAAGGTTGGCAAATACCGTCGTAAATCTATGATACTTTGAGTTATAATTTATGAAACTTTTTACTTTTACAAAAGTTATAAAAAATCATCATCAGATAAATGCGTACACGGTGGAGCGTGATGCCTAAATTGAAGAAAGTAAAGACTGCCTGAAGGGCACCATCAACCAAAAATATCTACAGAGTGTTACGTGTCATCCATACCATCAGTGTTGGGCTACAATCGCATTCCAGCTCTAGGAACCAGGACAATGAAAACGAAAAGTGTTAATAACTGCTTTCACCTGGAAAATGCACTCCTACTACTACTAGGTGATGTCTTGATATGTCCGTGAGTCCTGAAACCTGAAAGACTGGTATTGCATATAACTTAATATCAGAATTCACCTGTCGCTGTCTGCTCTAATACCAGGTATGTTTAGGTAAGGCAGAGAGTGTGGTATGGCAGCTACTAAGGACTCACGCTCAGAAGGACTCAATTCAACACCATCATTTTCATTTATCGCTTTCAGATCGTCTTATATTGTATAATATAGTGTGCGCGCGCGAGAGAAACTGAAACTTTTCCTGTGCTTCATAAATATCCATAACTTTTCTTTCGACTAGAAAGAAGGGAAAGTAGGGATGGAAAAACTGAGGTGTATAGAAATTGGCAAAAAAAACTTTTTTGACATTAGATATGCAAAGAATTTTACGGTATATGCATGTTGTCACGAAGGTGAATTATAATTTTAAATAATATTCGCGTCTTAGGAGACGTGCTTCGCGATATGGTGGATGTATAGGCAAAAAAGGAAGAAAATGCATGAAAGTGTGACGTTCCAACTGAGTTGTTGATTTTATGAGTTTCGCGTTTGTAATTTTTGATATCATTATTAAGGTTGAGGAATGGAGAGAAGCTTTCGTGATGTACGGGGCTGTCGCAGTGATTTGAGAATGAGAGTTTGATAATTTTTAGACATTTTCCCAGGAAGAGTCTTTTAGTTTTTTACTGGGGGCTACATTTGTAGTCGTCGAATGAAAGTCGACAAATGAAAGACGAATTCAATGTGTGAAATTTTTTGTTAAATCTATTTTAGTAAAACACAATAATTTGAAAATAATATCTCACGACCACCTTTTTTCGATCTCTGGCAAAAATAGGATAGTCACCGACACGCCGCCATACCGGTTGACAATCACTGCACTATATTCAACCATGGCAGTTAAATGGTACATATCACACTACTAATTTGTGCGATTAAATTTTTCCATAGAAATCATAGGCGTATACTCTATTTTTTTTGTAAAACCCAAAATAAAAACAAAAACAATCAGAACACTTAATTTCTAAATATCCCCAGAAGAGAATTAACCCCAAAATAAATCCCCACATAGAAACATGATACCATACTTCTAATGTGAAGAAAATTATTGAGGAAAACAAAATTCCCAAACTCCTAAACAAAGCGCGCCAAAAAAAATCCCCAACACAAAATCCCCAAAAAGCCTAATCTTTAAATTCTATTGGACAAAACACAACGCTTGTAAAATCCTCATCAAGTCACAACACCTAACAAATCAGAACACTTAAATTCTAAAACCCCAAGAAAAAATTATCCCCAAATTAACTCCCCAAATCGGGAAAATTACTATATTTCTCATGTGATGAAAATTATTGAGAAAAATAAAATTCCCAAACTCGAAAACAAAGAGCAAAGAACTGATACATACATACTCAAAAAAAAATCTCCTGACACTAAATCCCTAGAAAAAAATCCCCAAAAAGACTAATCTTTAAATTTAATTTGATAAATCACAACGCTTCTGACATCCTCATCAAATCAAAACACCTAACAGATCAGAACACCTAAATTATAAAACCCCCAATTGCAAACTCGATACATACATCCATACATGCCCAAAAAAATCCCAAAAAAAATCCCCAAAAAGCCTATTCTTTAAATTTAATTTGACAAATCACAACGCTTCTAAGATCCTTATTAAATTACAACACCCAACAAATCAGAATACCTAAATTCTAAAACCCCTAAAATACGCCCCCAAATCGGGAAAATTACGATACTTCGCATGTGGAGAAAATTATTGAGAAAAGCAAAGTCCAAAACTCGAAAACCAAAGCAAGGATTTAATACATGCATGCAAAAAAAATCCCCCAACACAAAATCCCAAATAAAACAAAATCCTCAAAAAGCCTAATCCTAAGATTTAATTCTCGAAACCACAAAGTTTCTAAAATCCTCATTTTGAATTTTTGGAGTCAAAGGTGTTGAGGATTTCATGCAAAGCAGTTCTCTTTGGATTTCAAATTCAAAGTTATTTCTTATATTGGAAATATACAATGCATAACAATTAATGGTTATTTAGATACCGGCTAGTGCCTTAACTCTATGGTTTTATTATATTAGCGTAACAATTAAGGATAATTAAATTAAGTGGAAGTAGTTAAGGAAAAATAATGCAAAAACCTCATGTATCAGAAAAAAAAACACACAAATAAAATAAAATAAAAATAGAAAAATCATAACTAAAATTAACTTACAAATTAGGTCTAGGAAGTACGATATACTACATTATACTATTTTATATCCATTTTAAGTTATTGTATGATCTAAATAAGTATATAGTTATTATCTATGGTTAAGCAGTTTGCTAAAAATTTGGAATTCCTTTTATCAACTATATTGTTTAATTCTTTAATTTTAGTTTCATCGTGTAATCTATTTGTAGAATAAAAGAACGGTTTACACATGATGTGTTTCAAAATTTTGTTCTGGGTGACTTGTAACTTATCCCTAGTAGATTTCGCATAGTTTCTCCAAACAGGTGAGGCATACGTGGCAATTGGCTGGATCACCATTTTATAGATAAGCAACTTATTATGGACTGATAATTTAGACTTTTTATTTAACAGGGGATACAATGAACAGAAGGATTTCATCATTTTTTCTGAGGTGTGCTCGATGTGTTGATGTCCTGTTAGTTTATTATCAAACGTCAGACCTAAGTAGCTTATATCTTTTTTCCATTTAATAAGGTCGCCGAGGAAATTTAGTGGGGCACTTGGTTTATTAGATGTTTTTCTTTTTCTTGTGAAAAATAATGCTTGGGTTTTCTTAGTGTTCAGTTTTATTTTCCACCTAAAATAAAACTGGTAGAGAGTCTCTAACTGATGCTCCAGGTTAGAAGTAATGACCGTGGGATCATCGCCTTTACAAAAAATGCCAACGTCATCAGCAAAGCAGCCAATTTGGCAATCGTTGGTGATAGGTATGTCTGCAGTGTAAATATTAAAAAGCGTAGGGCTAAGACTTGACCCCTGAGGGACACCAGCAGGAATATATTTAATTGTTGACCGTGCTTGCCCAACCTGGACGCTGAACGTTCTATTGGTAAGAAAAGATTGTGTCAGCTTAACTAAGTACGTGGGTATGCCGAACTTGATCATTTTGTAAATAAGACCATTATGCCATACCGTGTCAAAGGCTTTCTGGATGTCAAGCGGTACAAGACCTACGGATTGTTTAGCTTCGAAGGAATTCTTAACATATTTGAACAGCCGATAGCCCTGGTGAGTGGTGGAGAGATTTTTCCTAAATCCAAATTGAAAATCCGGAATGATTCTTAGCCTCTCTATTACCTCGTTCAACCTTGCGAGAATGATTTTCTCAAAGACCTTGCTCAGTGTGGGTAGGAGACTGATTGGTCTGTAATTTTCAGCCAATTTGAGGTCTTTATCGGACTTCGGTATAGGAATGACGTTAGCGTGCTTCCAAAAGGAGGGAAAATGCGACTTTGTCATACAAGCATTCATTATAAAATTTAGCTGCACTAACGCTTTATTAGGCATGTTCTTCAAGGTTAAATTTGAAATTTTGTCAAATCCTGGCGATTTTTTGACTTTTAATGTTTTGATAATCTTTTTTATCTCTGCTGGGGACGACAAGTAACCTGGGGTGAAGTCACTTACGGAAGAGGAAAGGCGATTTATTTGCTCAGTGACTATCTGATGGTGAAGTGGGTTACCAAGATGAGCAGAAGTCGTATGCGCACTTTGAAATACTTCAGCAATTAATTCAGCCTTATCCTTGTTATCAAAGATCAAATATTTGTCTTTCGCCCGCAGTGGTGGCATTAGTTTGCACCTTCGAAAAATTTTATTTAATTTCCAAATTTTACCGTTATTGTTTGGAATATTTCTTAACATGTTATTCCAGTTGCAATTGCGATTAACAAATATTCGTTCTTGAATCTCCTTGGAAAGCCTGTTCACGATGCTTTTGGTAGAAGGGTTTCGATGTAGTTGCCACCTCCGCCTAAGTGTATTCCGAACATGGATAAGCGCTTTTGTGTCATTGTCTATGATGTTATTTGACTGGGGGTTATTATTTATAGTGAATTTAGCATGATCAAAAGCTGCGTTAATTAGATTATAAAAGTCGCTGAGGAGAAGATCTATCTGATTGACGTCATCAATAGCTGATAAGTCTTGAGATCTTAGGTTTATATTGTCATTTAAGTATTTTTTAAATGTTTTCCAGTTTACATACTGTTTGCTTGAGTTAGCTGATGTATTGTTATTGAGTTGCCCTAATTCAATATGGAATATTACTGGAAAGTGAGGGGACGACAAACTTTTAAAGGTGATGGGTGGTGGAATATGCTGTGGACATTTGCTTAAGATAAGATCAAGAGTGGAGTCATGACCACGAGGGTTAATGAAAGTAGGCTCGGTAGGAGTATGGATTAGTAGATTATTGAGGAAGGCAAATTCGTGTAGTATCTTACCGGCTTTGTTTGAATTAAAACAATTCCAAAATCTATGTTTGGAGTTGAAGTCTCCACAGAGAACAATATTTTGGCCCAAAGTCATTAAATACCTTAAATCATCACGGAACATATCCAATTTACTGGTATCTACTTTAGATCCCGGAAAATAGCAAGCAACTAACGTTATGTTATACTTTTCCAAATTAATAGCAATCGCTTCGATAATTTTTGTTTTCAATTCAGGTAAGACATAATAACTTTTTAAAGTTTTCTTAATACAGAAGGCAACTCCGCCGCCTCTGGCTCCTAATCTGTCGAGTCTGTATATTGCATAGTTTGGATTATTAAACTTATCTTTTTTCCTTAACCATGTTTCCGTCAAAGCTATAATTTCAATATTTTGTTCAATCGCAAAGTCAAACAATTCAATAGATTTCTTTTGCACACTCTGTGCATTCCACAATAGTACATTAATATTATCCATTGATGAATTTAAATGCAAGGCTTAAGATTACGTTAAGTTGTTCTATTTTTGTCTTACAATTAGTTAGATTTAGTACAAGTTCTGATGACATCTCAAGTAATTGATCAATAGTGAACAGGTTCACACCGACCGTAGCAGGTTGTTGTTGTTGATTAGCATTAGATGTAAGTACATTTGAAAACGTCGGTAATGGGCCCCCAAGAGATGTTGTACGGACGTTGTTTGCATTAGTGACATTCGCGTTCGGTAGTGCAGGGAAATTATTTACATTCGAGCTCAAGTTGAATTGCTTACACTGAGAAAAAAAATCCCATTAAACCAATAGGAATTGGCCATTTTATCCCATTAGATTTAGTCAATGGGAAAACCTTATTATCGGGTTAATAGGATACCATTAATTCAATGGGATGGAACATCATTAAAATAATTAGATCGAACTATTAAATCAATGTGATATTATACTATTAATGTTATACGATATCCTATTAATGCAATCATGTTATCCTATTGCCTCAATAAAAGGATATCCTATTAAATTAATATGATTTTCCCATTGAAATTATAGTTTATCCTATATTAATAATGGGGCATCCTATTAAAACAATATTTTTTTCTTATTGGAACAATAGTTATTTCCTATAAATTTTATAGGATGTCCCTTTGGAAATACCGTTACCTCAATAACAGGACATATTTTTTTCCATCACTGTACATTTAAAATTGTATATAAATACACGGGAGTATGAATATGAAAATCATAATTAAGTCCCGAATTCGTATCTATTTCAAATTTACGAAATAGTTGCGAATTTCAGCGAAAATTACTGTTTTAAAAAATAAATGCAAAATCCACCCATTTGTACTTTTTCCACGAAAAAGTTAATTTTCTTTCAAAAAATCAGTTAAGACTGATAGGAGAAAATAAATTCCATCTCAGATTGATTTTTGCATTTGAATTGAATTTTTGCAAAATTTCCAATATTCAGAAATTTTTTATGAGAAATTCTTTTTTTTTTTTACGAATTATCCGTACCTCTAATCATAATGTATAAGCATACGTTTTAAAATATTGGCAACTAACAATGTAAATCTGAATCAATCTTATATCTAATAATCCCATTAGTCTAAGATGTACGTCCTATTAGAAATTCAATGGTTTATAATCTCATTAAACTAATAGGATAAAACTATTAACTTGTTTAAAATAGCCGAGGCGAAAAGTTAATAGGAGTCCCATTAACAGGTTATGGGATGTTTTTCTCTGGGTGTAGATTTCGGCTGGTGGTTGTGATTTCGGTTGCGTTGGGTGAACCTTTCGCGGATCGACAAGTATTCATTTCGTTTAATGCATTTCTTGTCGTTGGCCATATGATTTTGGCCACAATTCGCGCACTTAAGTTTTTCCCTGAAGGAAGGCATAGGTTCTCCGGCTAATTCACAAGTAGTGTATACGTGGTTGAGACCGCAAAGCAAACATTTTGGAGGCAGGTGACAGTTGGTGGATCCGTGTCCCCAATTCTGGCAGTTACGGCATTGAGTCGGACCGCCTCGAGATTTTGTGTAGTAGTTCCAGTGAACTTTAGTGCGAAGAATGGCATTAATGTGACGCAGTTCGGGGAGTTTGATAGACCCTTTCTCGAAGTAGACAATATAGTACGTTTCAAAGTCGTATCTCGAAGTACGAGGATGAAATTTCCTAACTTCGTGGCAAGGAAGTTTGTACTCTGTCTTAAGTTCGTCGAGTAGAAGTTGACAATCCATGTCGTGGAGTCCCGATAACACAAATTTTAATAGCCTTTTATCTGACCGACGGAATGTATAAAAGTGGTGTTCGTTGTTTATCAGGAACTCGTGAGTGCGCTGAAAGTCATCAATGTTGTCCACGAACAGCTTGTTGCCGATACCAGTATATTGGATATGGTATGTTGTAATATTAAGTGAAGTCATTATGGAATCAATTTTTTCCCTGTCCATTTTAGGGAACATAAGTGGTGGGTTTTTTACCTTCTTGGGTTGAGGCGAAACAGTAGGTTGGTGTTGATTATCTGTGACATCGTCCGACAGATTGGAGGGCAGGTTTGCCAGCAATTGGAAAGAGTTTTGACTAGTCGTCATGGCGGCTTCAGTGCTTCGAAGAAGCTTGATTTTGTTTCGGATTAAACATTCAGGGGACGAGTCGTCCCGCTGACGTTTTTTAGCGCGATCACTCTCCGACACTTTGACTAGACTCCGATTTCAAATTGCAAAAAGAGTAAGATATGGATTGTTTGGTTTTACAAGGTAAAATCGATTGAAAATCCACTAGCACTTGACACTTGATGTTTACGTTCTGACAGATGCCCAACTGCTCTTTGGATTTATGTCACGCTATTTTGATACCCATATTGTTGCTGCGCCTTTGCCGTTACAAATCCGCAAACGATGACGATTTAAGATCAAATTTGCGATACAGGAACTCCAATAGCATAAATTATTTCCAAATGTGTAATCCAATTATGTATTCCACATTTCATCATATACCATTTTTTGTCAACCATTTTTCAAGCCAATTTACTCCATTACCCTTATCAAAAATACTTAAACACACCCCCACTCCTAGGCCTATTCGTCGTCTTTTTTTTTCGTTCTTTTCGTTATACGAAACAAAATTTCTCATTACGTTTAACACAATAAAATTGCCTCCTATTCATTCCACGCCATAGATATTTAATTTTCTTTTGTGAAATGATCCTTCTGCTGTACGTTTACACGGATGCGAAATGTTTGTGCGCTGTCAAGGACGAAAAGCCAAAAATGTGTCATTTACTTTCAATGTTGGCAGTTGGCAGACTATGCGTAGGCATTTCGTGCGTACATTGAATTGTGTATGGTGTCATGATTTTTTTGCCTCCCTGTGGCCATTATGTTTTCAATTAACTACACAAATTCCATCTCTTAACATTCTCTATCAGGACGAAAATGTACAACAACAACATCTCAAGCTCAAGATCGTTATGTGTAAAAACATTCACTTTGTCTTCGAATTCTGGTGTCCTGAGTGAGTCCTGTCTAACCACTAATGCAAGCACTTTTAGTCAAATGTGTATAATGTTGTATGGCATGAATTCGCCATAGCATCATTCACTCTCGCTCGCCTGGTATAGAGTGGAGTATGGCAACAAGTAAGAGTCGACACACAATATACGGAATAAAAGCCAAGTGTGAAGCATGATGGGAAAAAAGGCAACTAAACTCGGAAGCAATAACACTGGCATTTCCAGAACATCAAGAAGGAGGAGAAGGACAATGTGTGGTAAGCGTGTTGTATATCCTTGCCTTGTGTTGTGTCACATGCTGCCAGGCTATAGCCTGTGCCTTGTGTCTGTGCCTATCTTTCATTAATGCCTACTACACCCGTTTGCCGTCGTCATCAATATCCTTAGAAGCTCACCAGGAATATAAGAAGGACAACGACAAAGCGACAACGTCAACACAAAACAAAGTATATTGACAATAAGTGTATGTAGAGAGTCTTGTTCTTGCGGGTGTACGTGTTACGAAAAGAATAGTACACCGTAAAAGATAACAAAATAAATGTCACAATTACTCGTTTCACATCCACAACATCAATTTTGCCATTACAGGGTGAACGTTACTTATTGTGAGGAAGCGTGAGCCTTGGGAGAAACAAGACGCGATATGAGAGTAACAATTTTCCACTTGTGACTATCGACCACAAAACGTAGATGGTACGAGTAGCGATCATAGATTCTTGTTCGATCCTTGACTCTGCAATATCCTGAGATGGTATAGCGAAAGACAAAAAACGTTGTTTCGTGGGTGAAATTATTCTGTCAAATTTTATTGAATATTCGTCGTGATAGATTGAATGTGTCGAACATTCTATTGTCATCTAAGAGGAGAGGTTGATTCTGTGACATCGCATGTTTTAGGGCACAGTGTTTACGCCAAAAACCATTCAACTTTTTGTTCGTGTTACGCAATTTTATTTTACGCCCCTCGATTATCACTTCCCAGAACAACATTCAAAGTCAATATGATGAATGTTGCTGAGAAAGTGAAAATAAATTTCACACATATCGGAAGTCTTCTTCCTGCATCCTTGATCTTGAATTTCAAAAACGGAAAATATTTTGGTTCTATCGGAATATTGCTTTTTTTTTATTCAGTAGCTCAGCTCAATGATTGCAACCTTTCTTTTTTCTGTGCGTCTTCCGTTGTCGAAACACGTATGTTTCCGGTTCGCCTCTTTAGTCCTAACACCGTCTTCATCCAATTCCCTTACATTTATATAAAAGGGACGAACCGTTATACTCGTCCTCATGTATGAGCACATCCTAGCGCTCTTGCAAAGACTGCGATTTTTTGAAAGTCAGTATGTGTCGCACATCTTCGTTTCCGTTCCTGTGATTTACAGCCAACAATTCTTCTCTTTTATGTCCTCGTACTCTCCGCGTCCTCTCATACTTCACTTCGTACATTATACCGTTATACGTATAGCACAAAGTCATTTTGTGTACTGAACATCATAAATTTCACGACTATTTATTAGGACGTGTTTTATTTTATTCATGGCACGTCTAAATGTCATATGAGGCATATATTTGCAAAAAAAGGCAAAGCACGGAAGCAGAGCGGCCACACCTAGGCAAAGGAAGGATGTGTATACCGTTGTCGGTAAATGTGTGTATGTGAGGACTAAAAATGGGAGGGACGTGCAACACAGCAATTTCGTATTATAGATTCTGGAACGTATATATAGGTAATATCGGCTGCACGGATTCTTCTTCATGATTTTCCTTTTTTCTTGCTATTTCCTTCCGAAACATTTCGAGGTATGTATGTCGATTTGGTGCGAAAATCGTTTCCCTTTAATGTTTCAATAAAAAATCACAATTTTCTATGAGACATGATCGTAAACGATTCTAATGCAGCAAACGTTTTTATTTTCTTATTACTCCTATGTATATCTTTCGTGCAATATTTGTGTCGAAATGACATACAAACGCGAATAAATTCCAATTTACATTGATGAAACGCAAAATGGTATTATTTATGCTATTATTATGGATTTAAAACAAGCTTAAAATCAGAGAAATAAAAAGAAAACGATTCAAAGTATAAAAGCATTCGATACCAATGGATTTGAAATCGTAGAAATGTCTTTTGCAGTCGGCTACATGTTTTAATGCTTGGGAGAAAAGGGTCAATGGTTCGCCCGCGCTTATGTCTCTTTGGAACGATGCCCTTTCAACTTGGAATATGTGTACTACTAAAACATTTTTATGGTAATGGGTGGAGATATGACATTTGATTTTAATACTTTTTTAAGGGCTAGTAGGTTGAGGTCTTGGTATGGTATGTCGTAATTTAATTAACATATTGGCTAGCTTGCATTTATGACAACAATCTCTGTTACGTATGGGTTACGGGTTGAAATGCATTTTATGCGTTCGTTGTGTAAGTTTCTCTAGGAGGGAAAAGTTGACTAAAAAGTCATGAAACTTTGACCTGGTGAGATAACATCATTTAGCAGAGCATAGGTCAGCATGATCGTACTGACTAAAATTAGCAATAATCAAGCAAATGTGATACCGTTATGGAATCTAGACAACATGCACAAACTTTTAAAAGTAGTTGCCACAGAGCCCTGTCGTGTGGCCGTCATCGTTCGGCTTCCAATCTGTGATATAAAGATTCATCGTAAAACGAGTTTTCAATACTCGGCTACTACCCCAGGAAAATTGGCCTTTCACTTCGGAAAAATCAGGGGAATGCTGGATTTTTGCATGAGCCTTCCTCTCGAGGTCCTAAAGGTCTGGTAAGGCGCAAAAAGTTCCCAAAGATGGAAGCCCCCTCTAACAAAGTTATGAGGGTCCAAACAGCCAAAAAACAGTTTTTTTGGGAATATCTCTATAACGGTAACGTGTACCCAAAACTGTTATATGGCGAATTTGAAGTTTTAACGATTATTTAAGTGTTCAAATCTCAGATCGATACGTGCAGTACAAAGGGCGATATGAGGTTTCGAACCATACAATTTCGGTATTTTTGGTTATTTTCGTGAAAATATATGTAACGGTAACGTATACCGGAGGCAGTCTGTAAAAATTTGTTGTTTCTAGTACCATAGAAACAAATAAAATTCTCCACCGATTTGTATGCACCTGAGGCAACCCTACGTGCATTATAACGTTTAAATTAACTAATTTTTAAGCAAGGTATGTGTAGTGTATGTGTTTACGTACCTCCATGTGGTTAAAAATGATAATTGTATTATAAATTTTGCATATCCAGTCGAATCGTGCGGCTCGAAAAAAATATACTTTATTTGGGGAATACATTTTAGTCGCATTTACTGTAATATGTTTTCTTAGTTATAGTTGTTTTTACAATTTATTGTGATAGTGATTTAAATGAGTTAACTTACCCATAGTCAGTTTTTAATTTTTGTACCAAACCCAACATTTTAAACGTTATAATGCACGTATGGTTGACTCAGGTGCATACAAATCGGTGGAGCATTTTATTTGGAGCCATAGAAACTTGCCTCCGGTATACGTTACCGTTACAATGATTTTTACGAAAATAACCTAAAATACCGAAATTGTATGGTTCGGAACCTCATAGCGCCCTTGGCATTGTACGCATCAATCTGAAATTAGATATTTAATTAGCCGTTGTATAAGCTACAAATTCGCCATATAACAGTTTTGGGTACACGTTACCGTTATAGAGATAGTGGCAAAAATCTATTATTTTTATGTTTGGACCCTCATAACTTCCCTATGGAGACTTCCATCGTTGGGGCCTTTTGGCGTCTTACTGACAGCCACAGGAGCTACAAATTTATTTCAGATGGTTTCTCTAAGGAGGTTACCGTTATTGAAAAATTTACGAAAAACGGTTTTTTGTTTAATTTTGACCTCTCATGGCTTCCTTGGGCGTGGCCCCATAGATGAGTTGTTTTGGCATTTTAAGTTGAGGTTACAGAAGCAACAAATTGTTACAAGGTTCCCTCCCGAATGCGTTCCCGTTATGAAGAAATTCACGAAATAACGAAAAATACCTTTATGATACGGTTCGGATCCTCATAGCACCCTTGTAAGCATCAATCTGAAATTAAGATATTTAATTAGCCGTTGTATAAGCTACAAATTCGCCATATAACAGTTTTGGGTGCACGTTACCGTTATAGAGATATTCCCCAAAAACTGCTTAATTGAATGTTTGGACCCTCATAACTTCGTTAGGGGGGCTCCCATCTTTGGGGACTTTTGGCGTCTTACTAACAGCCGCAGAAGCTGTAAATTTCTCCTAGATGACCATAGAGCACACTCCCCGTCTTAGCGCCATTCACGAAAAATCCAAACAAAAAACACTTTTTTTTAAGGTTTGAACCCCCATAGCGCCCTTAAGGCTTCACGTATTCTTCAGTACTTCATAGGCTACAAATTTTCCATACAAAAGTTTTTAGTACGAGTTACCGTTATAGATATTTTCGTGAAACCTTGTTAAAAATACCGTTAGGCCACCGGGCACCGTGTTGGGACTAGCAAAAGCCTCGCTAATGAATCTTTTAAAGCCATCCCAGTCCGCTTTCTTGAAGTTTGTGTACGTTTTCTTGTCGGAATGGACGAATTTAGACGGCACATCCAGCGTTAGTACAATTGGTAAGTGATCGGAGGACATAGTGAGGATTGGCTCCCATGTCATATTTCATTGATAAGTCCAGGGCTAGCAATGGAAATATCTGGTGAGCTAGTGCAAGATCCAGCGATGCGAGTCGGTTTGTCGTCGTTTACTGGACACAAATCTGAAATGGTATCTAGTAAAACCACATGCTTTCACTAGCTGTTGTGGTGTGGGGCGATCTTTAAGAAAGGTAGACATGAATCACATGAATCTTAACTTAGAATCAGAAATCGCAATTTTGTATAGTGATTGGAATAACGGTAAATTTCGGTCAAAAAAAGAAATTCCTTCCCATTGCGTCTCCGGACTCTTCCCGTCAACGACTTTCATTTAACACGGAACATTAAATTTTAAATTATAAACTGAAAAATAAAACTTAAACTTAGTATTTGAAAAATGAAAATTAACATTACAAATTGACACCAGGGACGTACCGAGCAAACATTTGTTGGAGGGGTGAAAAGTAAAATTTGCCGACTACATTTTTTGAAAATTCACCAATTATGTATAATTAGAGGTACGGAAATTTCGTTTTTACGAAATAGAAGCGAATTTCGACGAAAATTGCTGATTTATGCGAATAAATGCGAAATGTTCTACTTTGGACTTTTTCCACAAAAAAAGTTTATTTTATCCAAAAATTTCAAAAAAAAATTCATTTATTTCTAGCATTGTTATTTCGAACAGTTTTAATGCGTTAAGTGTAGAAAACCAGGGGTAATTTTTCAATGCAATTTAGTAAAATGTATTCAAATTATGTGAAATTCGAACCAAAATTAACCCTAGTTTACTGCACTTGAGGCATTAAAACGGTTAGAAATAACGATGCTAGAATAAAATGAAGTAAAAAAGATATGATCGTTAGATATGATTCGTACACTTGTCGCATATGTTTGCTAAAAGTGCAAAAGTGTGATGTGATGGCCAAGTTGACACGCTCTTGTGTTGGCACACTCACGCCAACAACTAACATAAATACGTAAAGAATCACACTTGCGTTTGTCTTATATATGTAGTAAGAAGAGCTTGAAATTCTTATCGTTTTACAGAAGTGTATAGGTCAACATTATTCCCGATCCCGCTAAATCAGAAATAGGTCCGCTTTGAAGTCATTCCTTATTGGAAAAAATTTAATCAACATTTTGGCGTGGAATTATGGATTTATTTCGCGGCATACATTTTTCATTGCATTAAACATATATGTTATGTATGTTACACAAGTATTACATCATCTTTTGGAGTAATGAATTTGTAATCATTATCCGTAATAAGGCGCAAAGGCGTGTATAGATGATATATATAGGGACATCGTCATGTACTGTTTGTATGAAAACGTCATAACTTAAAAAGGTATCTCGGCTGAGGTGTGGTGCATGAATCAGGTCACACATGCATTTTTGCTGGCTAAGATAGGGCTGCAACAGTGGTTGAAAACCTTCTCCTTACGTATTGTGTTGAGAGGTTTTTGAAGCTTTGTTCATGTAGATTGAAATGCAGGTTGTTTCATATGCAAAATCACGTACAACTGGTTGTTTGGGGCAGTTGCCGTCATCGTGCGAGACTTTTACCGTTTTGGTTACTTGTCATACAGCTAGAGCTCACCAGATCGTGTAATTAAAAAATAGGGACATCAGCGACTGACTGAGTTTTTTTTTTGAGGGTGTAAAGTGAAGGTATTTGATTCTTATCGCTGAAGTTCTCTAATCGGCAACAGGCACGATCTTGACCTTGCCTCGACCTTGGATTTATAATTCGACCTGTGCCGTGTTTTGAAAACTGTTATCTATTTTGTTCTGTAAATGCCGTATCAGAACTATTGTGTTCGATACCCTCACCAAATATATCTCTGCAATCGTTTCTATTTTTCTGGGTTATTACATTTTTACATTTTTTTCTCGAATGTAAAATTTGAATACAATTTGTAGGTTTGTATCATGATATAACCATATGCTGCCAGTTTAACCACTCTCCAAAACCCCTCCCGAAATTTATTTCTGCGTACGCCCCTGACTGGACATATCAAAATAACCTGAATATTCTTGTAAGCTTTCGGTCCTTAGTTTGAAAGCCTCTCTCGCTATCTTCCCAAAATGAATGCATGAAGGCATTCCTATCGGCCGAAATTTGAAATATGTCTTGAAATGGTTGAAGCAGTTTGGCTATTTTTTCCAATTATTCTGTGGACTTTGAGATAAAAACGTCAAGAAGGATTGTGAAGACTTTTCGGTAAAATGTTGCAAGGTCTATTTCAGCTGTAGTTTGAGATGATTCGTCCAATTTTTTTCAGAACACGACGAGTTCGTTGTTTTTTTTGTAGTTCGATTCAGGGTAATATCTATTTTTTTTAAACTCTATTGTACTGCGAATGAGTTTCACGGCGTCAATAATGTTAAGGTCCTCCCAGCTCCCAAATTTTCAGGTAAAATCTTCAATTTAAACATTAGTTTTATGTTTTTAAGTCGAATAAGTATGTACATTCAATTACATATTTTTAATATTGCAACTTTCAAATGTTTATATCCTTAAATATCGACAGGTATTATTTTGTAAATTTATTAATGCCGAAAATCGCAATCCTACATATTCTCACTGAGGTCAAATTTGCCAACTGCAGATGAAAATTGAAAATGTTAGGGGGGAGACACCCCCCATACGCCCCTTAGCTACGTCCCTGATTGGGTAGATCGCATTTTCGATAATATGTATGTATTTCCCAAAATCAGGCAGAGGTCACCCGTCAACTTTAGACATTATTCTTTCAAATTGTGGCCAATATTTATCCGCTCCTCTCACGCGCACCGATCTGTCTTCGGATCATTTGCCGGTCCTAAGAGATTTTTGCTGCATAAGGCAAATTGTAAGCTGTTTTCAAGGAAAACTTGTATTCTGACAAACCTCAATGTAGATTTAGACATCACTTCCGTGGATGAAATTGAGCAACATCTAATAAAAATAAATGACATACTTTGGCAAGCAGCTGAGGCATCTATTCCGAAAAAACTCCATCTAAGTCTCACAATCAATTGAAACTTACGCCACAAATTGAAATGTTGATATCCGAAAGAAACCTTTATCGTAGACGCTGGCAACGCACAAGATTTGTAGTTTACAAGCAAATAGTAAATCGTCTCAAAACAAAAATTGATGCTGAAATTTCATTATTAAGAAACTTCCACTGGGACAAAAAACTAAAAGCGTTAGATAAAGGCAGCAAAGCCTTTTGGAATATAACAAAAGCTCTTAAAAAACAGCGTTCAAATATCCCACCTATTAAGGATTCAGGAAAAATTTTGGTAACTGATGTTGAAAAATGTCAAGTGTTTTTAGAACATTTTCAGAAGCAACACCTTCTCACCCTTAATTATTCTGATCTTATAACAGAAAACTTAGTAGGTGAAACGATCAATGAAATTGATAATGCCAATATTACCGATTTCCACTATTTTTCACTAACTGCTGTTAAAAAAGCAATAGAAGCTGCTAAATCCAACAAATCGCCAGGACCGGATGGTATCATGGCAT
This sequence comes from Microchrysa polita, assembly GCA_949715475.1. Lineage (NCBI taxonomy): Eukaryota > Metazoa > Arthropoda > Insecta > Diptera > Stratiomyidae > Microchrysa > Microchrysa polita. Next base: position 42,509,736 of record OX454415.1, on the reverse strand, counting down.
TCATCAAAAACATGCATAAGAAAACTACTATTTTGCTTTGCAAAGTTTTTAACGCTTGTGTCAAGCTTTCTTATTTCCCTAAAGTTTGGAAAAATGCATTTCTTATATGTGTTCCTAAGCCAGACAAGCAAAAATCATTGACTGATAGCTACCGACCCATAAGTTTAATAAATAATATTGGAAAAACTTTTGAATGTCTTCTAAAAACGCAAATCCAGCAAACTCTTAATGACAAAAACATTTTATTAAACGAACAATTTGGCTTTCGTAGCAAACACAGCACGTCTCATCAAATTGCACGCATAAAAAAGATAGTTCAATCAAATTTTGAAACAAAGAGGTCGACTGGAATGCTGACATTGGACATTGAGAAGGCTTTTGATAGCGTCTGGCATAATGGTCTTATTGCTAAAATGCATATCCAAGGTTTTCCATTATACCTAACAAAGATCGTTAAAAATTTTCTGACAGATCGTTCCTTTCGTGTCAACTTGAATGGTACTAAGTCTTCGCCTTGCATTCTGCCAGCTGGAGTTCCTCAAGGATCAGTTCTTAGTCCGCTGTTGTACAATATTTTTACTAGCGACATACCACTTCCAGCCAATTGCGAGTTGTGTTTGTTTGCTGATGACACCGCCTTACTCTGCAGTGCTGATTCACCTGCTGAAATTGTTTCATTCATGACTAATGGTTTTTCTGTTCTTGATCGTTACTTTCATAAATGGAAAATTAAAATTAATACGAGTAAAACAAATGCAATCTTTTTCACACGGAAACGAAAGCCCAGCGAAATACCTAATCAGCCCTTGACATTGGGTACAAACACTATTAGATGGAACCCGGAGTTTATTAAATATTTAGGTGTCCTTCTTGATAAAAAATTAACATTTAAAGCTAACACCGATTGTTTATTGAAAAAATCCGACACGAGGATCACATCGCTTTATCCACTAATAAACAGAAAATCCTCTTTATCTAGAACAAATAAACTTTTGATTTTTAAATGTATATTCCAACCAACATTATTATATGCAGCAGCTGCATGGGGATCATGTACCCCTTCCCACATTAAAAATATCCAAACTAAACAAAATACGATTTTGAAACTTTTGTTGAATTTACCGCGTTACTATAGGACCACTCTACTCCATTCAGAGTCTAAAACACATTTTATCCATAATAAAATAATCAATATGGTTATCAATTTTAATATATGCTGTCGTAACTCCACCAATCCTCTATTGAGAAGTATTTCAAATTCTTGAATTTTGTTTGTGTAACTAAAATATATTTTGTACTATGTGCAATCTAGTCTAAGCTCTATAGTTAGTAAGTAGTTTTTAAATTTGTAAGTCATAGATTAAGGTTCTGATAAGAGGTTTTTTTGCCCATTTTCCTCTTGCATCATTTTTATTGTACATCCAAAACTTCAAATTCCGTTTTCTCTTATAAATATTTACTTAAAGTTGCAAGGGCTTTGCCCAATCTCTTAATAACACAACTGACTTGTAATGTACACTAAATTGTTATTATGGTTGAATAAACATTGAATTGAATTGTATGTAATAATGTTTCTCCTTATAGGAGTCTGGTTAGTGGAGTCTCGAGTGGTTAGTGTACTCGCCTACGAAGCAAAGAGGTGTTGGTTCGAATCCCACCATAGATGAATTTATTTTTATTGATTGTCTTAGATTTCGGGTTCCATGTGACAGACTGATGGATTGATTTCCATGAGGGGATAAATAACTCCGAAGAGGGTGTTGTTGATCTCAATACTTCTACAGTAAAAAATCAAAGCCGGCAAAATCATGTAAATGGGAGGTCGTAAACACAACTACGGTTTAGATTCAATGTGGGACTAACGCGCGAGTAATTTTTCTCCCACTGCCCTAAATAATCATCAATCCATCTTAACGACTTTAACATATACACTTCATTAACAAAATTAATACACCCCTCACCAGATATTATTCAAATCCATCGTACTTAGCCTCGCATTATGTCTATGACCTAATGCGACAATTAAGTCATAATGTATAAATCGAATAGCGCTGAAATGTACCGCACTAAACTCTATCTAAGCCACGAGCAACATTCACACAAAATGTCACGACATGACTGAGTACAAATTAACATTATCCAAAAGGACAGGTAATGTCTTCCATAATGCAAGCATACGAGGAGTGCTATATAGCGCGTTAGATGTCTTCACTATTCGGCGTTGAAAGGCTTACAGAGAGATTGGATGGTGGAAAGCCACAATCCAGATTGTGGACGCGTTCCTGTCAATTAATCCCGACGACATCTAATGCATCGGATATGTTCACATGTACCGCCCGCACAAAAGCATTCAAACGTCAAACTGACTTAGTGACTTGGCTAATTTCCAATAACTAACTTTTCTTTATCATATGTTCCTAATCCAATCTTGGTCGTCGTTTTCGATACCTTGCCAGTGCTCATACTATGCACTAGCTTTGAATGTATCGAAAATCGAGTTAGTGGCCTCACGATGCCATTAGACAAACGGTGCATTGAATTACTTCCCCCGATATTCCGGGGGATAACTGAAATGCCAGATTGAATTATCGATCTCAATCCTGCATACTCACTCACTCTCCGGCGCTCTCTGATATCAGCAGATGATGTAAATTAACGCTCTAATTAGGAATTTGTGCTAAGTCCAGGTTTAACTTCTTGTTTGTTGCCGGGAGCGAACATTGACATCATGATGAGCGAGTTGAGGAAGCAAATCAGATGTAATTAGATTGGATATGTGGATATGTCGTTAATTATTATAACATGCATGTGAATTTTATTGATTTGAAGTTGAGATTCAGCTGGTGCGATGCTTTCAGTTTTTAAGGGGTGTGATTCGGTTTTGTGAAAACTGAATTTTTGAGAAACTATCAATTAGCCAAATCAAGCGGTTATGAAGTATGGCATTCATCGGATTCATCTGGTTATGATTAATTAATTTTTGGGCATCTTTCATACTCGCTAACCTTTCTAAGTTGCCAAACACAAACTAATGATTATTGTAATTGCATGCTGTCACATGGATATTGCATTTGAATGATTAATAGTAATTAAATCGTGAATTGCTAACGAAACACTCCATAACAGATGTAAAACCTTCCAATTCGAACCAATCCACACCAGAATATTGATGTACTCCTCTAAAATAAATGCATGTTAGAATCGTCTCTCTCTACGTATACACTTCTTGCTATATTTCAAATTGAATTTTCAACAAAATTACAGACTTGCTGAAATTCGATTATCTGCTATCTGTCTTTGATGACTCAATGTTGTTGTAAATTGTTTTTCTCACTCCGCGTGCTGGCCGTGCGGTGTAGTGGAAATGTTCTTTTCTATGGTAATCCGTTTTCGGGTGCGGTACTATGAGAAATAGACGAAAACCAATAGAAATTGGTAGAAAAAAAAACCAAACAGCTTAGCCACGACTTTTGCATAAATCTATAAGTACGCGCGGTGAGCGTACAAATTCTACCGTTCAATTGTTGGTTTTGGTAAGCTCACCTTTTACTTGAGTAAATCATAGGTGTACAATTTGTAGTGTATATGTATCTTTTAGTCAGCAAAAGTACGTTCACTAGACATACGAATATCTGTAGTATGTACTTCTTGGCATGTAGAGATATTTTTTTTTTTCAAATCGTATGAACGACCGACACGACACGTTGACTTCACCAAGTCATTTTCATTTTTGCAACAATTCACCCGGTTCGTTGTCTGCTAGTGGTCAGCGCCGGATTCCCCATGGGCAACCTGGGCAGTTGCCCGGGGCGGCAAATTTTTGAAGCTTTCCATTAATTTTACATTCTGGGAAAGATGGATTTTGACTTAAGGAGCAGGAAAACATTAGGAAAAAATGTTAATTGCTTATTCTATAGTTAGGTGACGTCTAAATTAAGGGCGCGCCAAATGTTATGATACTTGAAAAAAAAACTCCGAGAAGTTTTCCCTTATTGCTTACAAAATAATTATCTTGTCACTCCAGAAGCCCAAAAATCCTTTCAAACCGATTACATACAGTACCCGAAATGTCGACTTTCGAACGACAACCATAATGCCCATTCTCAGTTTCCTTAGAGAAGTGCCCTTTTTGGTGGTACATATGTACATATGTAATATCCTTTGAAAACCCAAAATGAGCTCGTTGTGATTTTAAAGGGCTCAACTCACCGAATACTGTATTTTGATATGCATATAGACAATAATGCATTCCTAAAGAAAAAGTGAGCTTTTTTGTCCAAGGACATCTTTCTCATAACAAGTGCCGACACCAAAATAATAAGGATCGCACCACTTAACTTCCATCCGAGTTTCATCCAAATCGCTCCACAGGGGGAGCCAAGAGAACCAATTGAAAGATAACTTTTCATTCGCTTCAACGGCGAATTTATCGCTATTACCGCAACTCATCAGTGATTGTCGATTCTTTGTAAGGGCGATCAAAGGAAAATATACAGGGTGTCCGGAAACTGCTGCATAAACGCACCGGATTGTGATTCCTCATGTTGTACCGAACATTTGAAGATTTTTGAAAAAATAATTTTATTTCTTACATCATTTTATTCTAGCTTCGTTATTTCTAACAGTTTTAATGCCTTAAGTGCAGAAAACTAGGGTTAATTTTAGCTCGATTTCAATGCAATTCAATTCACACTGCCCCTAAAGATCTGCAATTTGGTAAAATTTATTAAATTAGGTATATCAAAATCGATACAAAATTAACTCTAGTTTTTTTTAAAGAATCGTACGAGCACCTCAACTTTGCAGAAGTTGGAGAAAATTGAGATGGAAAAACAGAATGTTTTTGGGTCAAATCACAAAAATTTGACTTTGAAGTTTTGTAAAAACCGTTTTATCCGATTTTAGTGCCGTTAGTTTTATTTTAAATTTTTTTTATTCAAATTTGTTGGCTATCATAATCATGTTATTTTGCTATTGTATAGCTAGTCTAGCTTTTGAGATATTGAAGTTTTAGTCGGACAAGAAAATGATTTTTTCAAAAATCTTCAAATGCCTGTGGCTGCTAAAGGGTTAAGCTAAGGGGGTATGTTCCGTACAAATTTGGTAATTTGGTAATTTGCATGCACCGACCTGTGCGAGATAATTTGTGATGATCACTAGATGTACTTGCCATCATCGGGGTCGGCATAGTTAGTAGGTTAGATGATAGGTGTTTGGTGCATGGGGTGACGTTTTCGAGTCGCCACAGGGGCGTTAATTTTTTTCTTTTTTATTTAGTTACCTAAACATTCTATTGATTTTGGTGATCATACTAAAACGACTATTGATTTTCTACTCTTCGCAAATTTACGCGATAAATCGTATGCATTTTGGATGCCTCTTCTTTTTACGCGCGCGTTTTACATGTGACAAATTCGAAAGTGCACGCATATGCAATCAAAAATTCAACTTATACCTGCTCACCATTTACAATTGAACCAGGCAATTGCATCAGCCATCTGTTGCACGTCTCCATGTAACTATACTGCACTGTGTGATGATGACTATAGACCAGATGATGTCATCATCACAAAAGTTATTCGTACTTAGTGGTCGTTGTTGACTTTTTGGAAGCTATTGACGACGGTTTGAACCATGGTTCGAACCCCCCTGGGACATCCGATTTTTTTTTTTAAATTTTGAAACTGATCACATACAGTGCCTCAAATATCACCTTTCGAACGACACCCATAATGCCCATACTCTGTTTCCTTTGCTAGAAAAATGTCCTTTTTTGTGGTAATATCCTTTAACAAAACTCAAAATCAACTTGTCGTGATTTTACAAGACTCATCGCAACGAATTCTGTATTTTGATATCCATATCCTTATACATAGCGTCTATAATGTATTCCCACAGAAAAAAAGGACATTTTGTGTCCAAGGACATCTTCCTCATAAGGAGTGCTATTGAGGATCGCACTACTTAACTTCCATCCGAGTTTCGTCGACATCGGTCCACGGGGAGAGCCAGGCGAACCAATTGAAGAATGAATTTTCGTTCGCTTCAATGGCGAATTTACCGCTATTCCCGCAACTTATCGAAATCGTGATTGTCGATTCTGAGTCAGAGCGATCGAAGGATAATGTATACCAAATTTGGTGAAGATCGAACTACGGGAAGGTCGATTTTAAGCGTTAAACGTTTTCGTTACAGTTTTTCGTGACGCTTTTTGATGGAACGACACCCAGTACTTGTATTTCTCAGGTAGCCTCCGCAAAGACATGTACATGTCAAAATTGCTGACTAGTATGCTGATGGATGTGAAACGCAGCCCTACCTGTCGCATTAAGCTAATGGGTAGTCGTTAACCTTTAAGTAGGCCGAAGGAAGATCGGTCCAACCTGCTATTGACAAGTCTTTAGCAAATAGTGTACCTCGGCGATGGGTTTGCCCAGGGGGCCATGGTATCCTCTCATCATGGTGTTGGAGTCGAGGTGGCTGGAGGTTGTTACCCTAGTCAACCAGCTAGAATTGCGGTCCGGGATTGGGTTTACGAGGTTTCGAGCGTACGCCTCGAACGAAGAAATCACCATTTGACAATTAGATCCTGTCAGTAAATTGCCGAAGGTCAAAACAGTCCGATGGATCGGGTGATAAGAGCGTAATTGCTTAGATACTCTCCTGACGTTATGGTTCCGTAGATGACTCTCTATGTTCAATTTGATTGAAAGCCTATAAATCTTTCGGGTGTAACAATCAATTAACTTCTGAACCTACATTGGCAGCGAGCTCCAGATTTAACTACAAGCCTCCTAAAATACTGCCTTCGGAGAGGGTAGATCGCCTCCAACGAAGTAACTAATCGAATCACACACTTTTTATACCCTTCGCTTATTAAGCGTAAAGGGTATATTAACTTTGTCATGAAGTTTGTAACGCATTCAAGGAAGCATCTCCGACCATATAAAATATGTATATATATGATCAGCGTGACGAGCTGAGTCGATTGGACGATGTCCGTCTGTCCGTCTGTCCGTCTGTCCGTCTGTCTGTCTGTCTGTCTGTTGCGACGCGTTTTGCTCGGCCAGTTTAAAAGCTATGGAGCTGAAATTTTGCACACATGCTTCTTTTTGTTGCAGGCAGTTTGTATGTTTGAATCGCTAAAATCCGCCAAGGGGGTCGTGGGGCTGTCATACAAACCTACCCCCCAAATTTAGGTTCTTCTTAGAAAAACTTTTTTATTTATGCACCAATTTCGATCAAATTTCACACAAATGTGTTTTAATTTGGAACACACAATATATGTAAAAATCGACCAAATCGGACAATGGGGTCGTGGGGCTGCCATAAACCATAGTCCCCCAAATTATGTTCTTCTTAGAAAAACTTTTTTATTTTCTCATTGATTTCAATGAAATTTCGCACAAATGTGTTTCTAGTAATACCACAAAATATATGTAAAAATGGACCAAAGCGGATAATGGGGTCATGGGGCTGTCATAGAAACCTAGCTCCCCAAATTAAGTTCTTCTAAGAATTTTTTTTATTTATACACCGATTTCAACCAAACTTCACACAAATGTGTTTCTATTGATGACACAAAACATATGTGTAAATAGATGGAGTCGAACCATGTGGTCATGGGGCTACCATACAAACCTAGCCCCCTAAATCAAATTTTTTTAAGAAAAACGTTTTTATTTACACACCAAATTCAATGAAACCTCAGAAACTTATATTTCTATTGATGCCACATAACAAACGTGAAATCGGACTATGGAGTCGTGGGGCTGCCATACAAACTTGACCCCCAAAATTAGGTTCTTCTAAAAAATACTTTTTTATTTGGACACAAATTTCAACTAAACCTCATGAAAATGTATTTTTAGTGATAGTACAAGACATATGCAAAAATGAATTATATCGGACCATGGGACTGGCATATAAACCCAACCCCCAAATTAGGTTCTTCGAAGAAAACCTTTTTGATTTGTCCACCAATCTGAACCAAATATGTTTTAATTTATGCCACAAACATACGTAAAAATTTATGGAAAGACAATAGGGCTACCCTACTACCTCCTTCCCCCTCTTTTTGATTCTTATAAGAAACCCACGTCCCGCTTCGCCCAATAAATCTTCGCCACGGCACTTATGAGAAAATTCAAAAGCATGGAAGCGGGAAGGACTGAACACTAGTCATAGGTAAGCCCGTAAAAACTTTTAGACCGAGGGGAGCGAAGGGTATCCAAATTTCGGCCGCGCCCGAAATTAGCCTCGGTCTCGTTTTATATTCATGTTGATCCTGTGAAAAAAAAAATAGTTTTGACTAAACTCTTTGATAGGATCCAGTCATGCCTCTATTTTAATCGATTTTAGATAGAGCTGTTCGGTTTATAAGAAAAAGTTTTATTTCTTTATCCGACAGAAAAATGCATCACTTTTTACGTTTTTAAACCCACCAGATGTCTAGGAAAGTAACATGTCCATCTAATTTTTCCCCACTTTCAATTGGATGAGAAGCAAAAGTGAAATCTCTCTGCAACGTCTAAATTTTTTAAGTAATCATGTTTCCTTCGTGTGAATCGGTAATTTTTCACAACTTTTAGATTTGAATTGTCACATTAGGAAAATTATTCCTTGGCTGTTTTTTATTGTATTTTTTTCTTAGATGTTTGTTGTTGTGTTGCCTCTCTGGATCCGCGAAAGTATGCGGACAAAAAACAACAAACATCTATGAAAAATATCGATCCCGGCAATATACAAAAAACATAGGCTATTTTAACATTTAGCTTATTTTACAAGTATTTTTTCTTGTTTTTAGCAAATAATTTTTTTCAGTGTAGGTACTTTGAAAACATTCTGAACGCAATTTGAACGAACTTCCATGTTTTTTTAAATATTTTTCTCAAAGGACCGCTGGTTACGTCTGTATGGAAAGCAGGATATGTTTAAGCACTCGAAAGACATTACATACACTGAAAAAATCATTTGCTAAAAACAAGGAAAAAATACAATAAAAAAACAGCCAAGGAAGTTTTTTTTCCTGATTTAAGATGTATTTTCTTGGTGCAAGAAAGGTCTTTGCCTAAAATAAATAAATAAGCATTATTTTAAGCAAAAATTTTTCATGGAACAAGAAAATACATCTTAAATAAGAAAAACTTTTCGTGAAACACGAAAATAAATTTTTCCTTGGCTTTTTTTTATTGTATTTTTTCTTGTTTTATGCAAATTATTTTTTTCAGTGTACTGGAAAAAATGACATGTTCATATCAGACACGTCCGTTAACGCTGCCATAGCGGGTGCGACTCCTACTACTTCCAAGCTAAACTACTGGCGGAGGGCGGCCATTTGCCTACTGCCCAGGGGCGACATACAGGTTAAATCCGGCCCTGCTAGTGGTGCATACTTCTTTGCTAGAGTTGTAGCTTTGGTACCACGGAGCTAGCTCTGCTGTTTTAGCTTATGGCTTGTCGAATCCGCAGTTTAGTGTGTGTGTTCAGAAGAAGAAAAAACGTGGAAACATGGTCTCAACACAATTCGTCTATGATTATATGGTGAACGTTGCAGAGTGCTTTGATGCTGTGTTTCTCTAGCCATGGTTGGCGTCCGCACGCTATAAATGTGCTGGTGCTGCTTTGCCGTGCCGCGTTTTCCTTTCAGTTCAAATACCACAAAACCATTGAGGGCCATATAGGAAAAGTGTATGTTTACTCGAGAGCGAACAACGTGATTAACACTGTGGTCCGGCGGCGCACACGTTCATTTGAATCCAAAATCCCAACTTTGTACTTTGTTGTGTAGTTTCTTACCAAGATAAATTGTATCCAAATCCAGATCGTGTTGTATCCCAAAATTCGACATAATAGTATAGTTGGATTCGTCATCCACATCGTCGTAGCCGTGGCCCGCCATTTCCACCTACCCAGAACCCGCACCAAACAGCCAGCTCTTTATATCGGTTGTACATACACTCTAAAAAAATTTACTCCAATAATAGGAGGAAACTTTTTTTCCTTCTATTATAGTAGTAAATTTACACCATGATATGAGCGAGAGTAATTTTACACTTTACGGTGTAAATATTAACTACAAAATTACTGACATAAATAAGTAAACTTACTCTTAGAATTATGTAAATTTAAATCAGAAATAAGCAAATTTGCACTGGAACAAATGTAAATTTACACCGGCGAAAATGTAAATTTACATCTGGGTTTATGTAATTAATTACATAATAATATTTACGGCAGCCGGTTCTTCGATTTTAATCGTCCTGGAGCTAGTCGTTATTCCAACGGCCAAGAACTGGCACACCCCCTTCGGTTCAACATCAAAAAACGCTATAACAGCAACAATAATATGATGCTCACACGAACGCACTTCGGACGGAACAGACTAACTGCACACAGAACAAGCCACTTGACAGATACAGGAAAATGCAATAATTCACAAAAGTATTGTAGCACACTCAGTTTTACACAAATGTAGGTGCAATTTTCACACCAAAATCGCAATATTACATGAAAATTACACAAAAATAAAGTAATGGCACATCTTCACACCAAATGTGGTGTAAAATTACACCAAAATAGAGAAATATTAAAAAATCTGTGTAATATTACACTATTTTGTGGGTTTACTAGAAATTTGGTTGAAAAATAAACGTTTACTGTAATTTTGCGAGAAAAAAGGTGTAAAATTCAACGAATTTTCGATGTAAAATTCAACCTTGTTTTTACAGTGTACTATACGTAACACTATTTCTTGTATTTATGGTCAAAGCAACAGCAACCCGCAGCTGCTGCTGTCTCTAGCACAAGATTGACGTGTACAGCAGTAGTTTTAGCTTTTTGCAGATTGAATAGTGCAGATAGAAAAAAAATTGGGAGGTTTTTTTCTTGCTATCTATTCTATGCTTTCTGGTTGCTGGTGATGTTATGTTGTTGTTTGCGTCGTCTAGTTGCCACTTTTTCATCGGGATATGGGTTTCGCGAAAAAAGCAATCGACCAAACATGTCTGGATAGAGATTTATCTTTTTGGTGAGAGCCTATGATATAAAGAGGTCGTACGTAAGACCATTAGGACTTTGGCGGCTGGAAATGAGTCAAGCAAGAAGGTATTGATTAGCTTTGAATAAGTTTTATGACTATTTGTCAGTTGAAACAGATTTTTGCAAAATAAAATACATATCTATTCGAAATTCTGGCCACGATCCCTTATTATCATATTGTAACCTTTTTGGAGGCAAATCCTTTCATTGAAATCATAAATGAATTGATTTTGTCAAGGAACCGCTATTCAGCTAGAGGAGGGGTTCCCAACCTTTTTCAGTACATGCCCCCTTGCAAGGCTAGCGGAATCTGGCGCCCTCCCCAGCGAACATTTCGCTCCAGAACGGAAGATAGCATTTGTCAGCTCATTCTTTTTCTTTTGTTAGGAATTCGCCATGTTGACAAATAATCAGAGAAAATTTGCTATCATTGGAAAAATCTCTCAGAGATTTTGGACTAATCAGATCAGCTTGGATTCCATTTTTGCAAATTAAATTTATAAGCAGTTCCAAAGGTTTAATTTAGCTTATTTGAATATTGATGAATTGATTCCACACCTGGTGTTGTTGAAAAGCTTAGATGTTGGGCTTCGATAGTGCCACGTTTCATCGAGAAAGAATTAAAGGGAGAGGCTCCAGGGGCCTTTTCGCACATGCGAGGCTGATTTTTTTTCTAAAGGCCTGTCAAACATGACGTCACTAAAACAACCATAGCTCCGCTCAAGGGCCACGTAGGCTGACGGTTGTGATGTTGTTGGCAAGCTTAGATCTTGGGCTTCGTTAGTGCCAAGTTTCATCGAGAAATAATTGAAGGGAGAGGCTCCAGGGGCTTTACAACATGGGAGGCTGATTTGAATAATTGAAGCCGAATGATCATAAGACGCGCTGAAAATGTTGCCAAGTAGATCCGTTTTTAGACCAAAAACTCATTTTCCCTGGCGAGGTGATTTTTTTAGCTCAGCGGTGCGTCAACAAGAAAAATTGAAATCTTGGGAGTGACTACATGTATTTTATAAAACATCGTTTCAATTTCCCTCGATATCTTTTCCTTAAACAATTTCAGCGATCATCATCAAGCAGTCTTTGGACAGACGCTCATCGCTTATATTTTGTGGTTGCAGCGATTTATAAATATTATTCATGATTTGAAGAATTTTACCAGCTCATGGTCGTTGTAATATGATCCATCACATCAACACTCGAATTGAGCCCACGCCCCCCTTTGCCAACCGTCTCGCCCCACTAGGGGACGCGCCCCCCGTTGGGAAATAATGACCTAGAGTTTCATTTTTTGTACCGTGACGTCAAAATTTTGACGAAGTTCCGGTCAAACATTAGCGCCCTTACAAGAACGTTATTGGTTGGGTACCTAGCAGATGAGCTTCCTAGGGTGGGCTCTTCTGCTCTACTCGTGGCCCCTGAGCCTTTCTGCGGTCGAAATTGGAGGGCTTGATTTTCAAATGGTCTGGAGGGAGCACCCAGATCCAGGTGAAAAACTGGTCAACATTGCTGGCTTTCTTACGGGACATTTAAGCTGTTGCTATCTTCTTTATAGAATTGGATTATCTAGACAGTGTGTAACCTTTGCCTGGAGGAAAAGTAAAGGATCCTGACACAATATACCTTTTAAGTAGCAGTGCCCATCGCGAAATATTATAATTTTTTTAAGAAAAACATTAAAATAATTCAGTTTCCTTTAGATACAATGAAAAAACACGGTTAAAAATTTTGTATTAAAGTCTAATCTAATTTGGGTAACATGTATGTGACCACACCAAATTTGACTTGAATTCTAAGTCAAAAAAAGTCTACTCCAAAACTAACTACATAGGGTGCTCTAAAGTATTAGAACTAAAGAAAGGATATCTCCGGTACAAAAGATGCGACAAATTTTGCAAGAAATATTCAATTGTGAACTCACAAAACTCAACCTAAAACAGCAGGTCATTCTAAGAAAAACTTTTTTTTTTATGAACCAATCGAAGACACAACATTTATGTATGGATATGTATATCATCGGGTTGCCATAGAAACTCCACCTACAAAAAAGTGTTTTTTCGAAAAAATCTCACCATAAAGATGCAAGTAGAACGAGTACAAGGGGTCAGAGCCAGTGCAGTGATCTCAATGCTCGTAATAACATCAAATTAAGAGAAAGTCGCCTTAGTTAGTTAACTGTGCTAACATGTGATAAATTCACAATGATTCAAAATTCACAATGATCAAAAATTCACAATGGGTAACAAATCACAATTGTTTTTTCTTGGCATAATGTACTTTTGTCTGTATCTCTTGAATAAATTAGCGGATTTCAATAAATTTGCACCACACCTGATTGGTCCCCACTCCGAATGGCCGGAAAAGTATTGAAGCTTGCGAGAAATTCACAATGAACAAAATTTTGAAATGCTTGGCCACTTTTTTTAAACCAATTAGCGGATTTTCGTAAGGCTCACCTGACACCTGATTGGTCCCCACCCCGAATAGCCGGAAAAGTATTGAAACATGCGAGAAATTCACAATAAACAAAATTTTGAAAATCTTTTGCCACTTTTTTCAAACGGTTTAGCGGATTTTCGTAAATCGCACTCCCTATTGGATTGGTCTTAACCTGGAGTAGCTGAAAAACTACTGAAATATGCCGCTACTCCTGAATAGATAACCCAGTGAGCAACATTCTTGGAAAAACTTTTTATCTCATCCTTTGGCCCTTGCTACAATGCCGAATTTGTGCCGACTCCGTCTTACTATCTAACAACCCGAATAGCACAACAAGAATTGAAAGAATTGCATCAAATTCACAATGAACAAAATTCGAAGGCAACTGCTTTTCACATAAATTTGTCTATTTGTATCTGCCTAATAGCATGAGCAAAATTCAACAGCTTCATCCAACCATATTCGTCCCTATAGCAGAACAACTATTCAAACATGAAGACAATTCACAATAAGCAAAATTACAGTTAAAAGATTTCTCTGTCCATTCCTCAAATGATTAGCGCATTAACGAATAACAAAAGAGACAAGCGGTAAATTTACAGTACACAAAATGTTTGAGGCATCTGCTTTCGGATTGGAATCTGCCTTAAATAGCAGAATAGGCATTCAAACATGTGGAAAATTCACAATGCGTTTTCAAAGTTTAGTGGATATTGGAATGAGTAGTATTGAAAAATTGAAAATTCTCGATGAGCAAAATTATGAAAACAATTCTTTAATTGATTTCTCCTGAACGGATTAGATAATTTCAGTAAATCCGCCCTATACCCCTCCCACATAATGGACCACCACGTCGAATAGCATAGAATAGCTGTTGAAAATTCTGCAAAATTTGCCAATACAAAAACAATTTCTATTAGTTTTGTCTATATCTTTTGACCGGATTTGCAGATTTCAGTATTTCTATCCCTTCTCCCCGAATCAATGACCACCGTGAAAAGTGAGAAAGCTTATGAAACATCCGGAAGATTTGCTAATTGAAAAATATGGAGACCGTTTATTTCTCGTACATTTGCCTATATTTATTGATTTGATTTCGGTATATCAGTAAGTTACACTGAATCCACGGATTATCGGATTTCATAAGCCTCTCTTAATGGTTTGTAATCTCTAGCATAGCTCTTGACACATATGGGAAATTATTAAGGTACCTTCTCCAATTCTATATCCCTTGAGCGGATTAGCTGATCTCAGTAATGGGACCCACCCAATTAGCCATTCTGCAAAATTTACCAAGAGAAAAATTGTTATTAATGTAGTTCATTTTCTCCTCCTTTTGTCTGATTAGATTTCTGTAAATTCCACAACCACCCATCTGAATGACCTCCACTCCCAATAGGAATAGGAACAGCTCTTGCCAATTTCGGAAAATTATGCATGATTAAAATTATAAAGGCCGCTTATTTTCGTCTCTAGCTTCAATAGCACCGAATAAACCGAATAATTTACTCCAGCAATGCCGGAGTTGCTATTGCTGCATCTGGAAATTTTGCTAGGTGATCCAATAAGGGAGTCTGCTCATTTCTCCACTTTTTGTCTATACTTCTTGAGGAGCTTGATGGGTTTCCGAAAACTTAAACAGTTTTTGGCCATATATCCCGAGCCGAATAACTAATTTCACTAAATATGTACTGTCAAAATTTTGATGATCTTGAAATCAAATTCGCTTGGTGGTATTCACGTTACACGAAAGTCTCCACATCTTTTTTTTTTTGTATTTCGTCAGCGAAAGTCATCATCAGTTTATTTTTTGCAGGAAAATTATGTAATGTCAGGCAGCGAGTACACATTTATCTTAAATTTAGAAATAAAAGTCTCCACGGCTCATTTTCCACTTGAGATATAAATGCAAGTTTTTCATTCGGTGAAAATAGTACTTACCTAAATACTGTAAATTATTGATGATGTTGGTTGATCATGAACACGAATTTCACTCTGCACACCGGTTTTTGACATTTCGTCAGCGAAAACAATGCAGTTGCAGTTTATTTTACAGGGAAAAGTGACATCGACATCGACAAATTCAATATCTATAAAGTCTGAATATTCGTATCTTCAATATCATGGCCACCTATGATAATTAAATTAGTCCAAAACAAGGCAAAGTCTCCACAACACATACTCACCCTTAGAGTAGGTACTAACATTGTTTGTTCACGTGAAATCCATGCAAATACTGTAAAAAAAAATCGTAATTGTGAAATCGAATTCGCTTGGTGGTACTCACTTCACACGAAAGTCTCCACACCGGTTTTCGATATTTCACCAGTGAAAACAATGCAGTTTATTTCACAGTGAAAAGGTGTCATCGACAATCAAACAAATAATGAGTGCACATTTTGTTTTAAATTTATTAAATAAAAGGCAAGTCTCCACGGCACATTTTTCACGGGGGACATAAATGCAAGTTTTTGATTCAGTGAACAATGTACTAATCCTTAGAGTAGGTACTGACATCGTCATTTCACGTGAAATGGATGCAAATACTGTCAAAATTTTGATGGTCGTGAAATCGAATTCGCTTGACGGTACTCAGTTCACGCGAAAGTCTCCACACCGGTTCTTTGACATTTCGCCAGTGAAAATAATGCAGATGCACTTCATTTCACAGGGAAATGGAGTCAGCGCAATTCAATCACTCGCGAGCACATTTATCTTAAATTTAGTAAATAAAGGGCATGTCTCCACGGCAAATTTTTCACGGGAGGCATAAATACAAGTTTTTCGCTCGGTGAACATAGCACATACCTTTATGGAAAAATATATACATGAGCTGCAAAGGCAACTCTCCACACTTTCTGATCCGCTAGTACGGCCGGGTTTTTTTCTGCAAAAAGATTTTTACATTCGTCAATCGTTGTTAATTGAATGGCTCTTTTGGGGACTATAACGGTATATATTAAAGGGGTCCATTTATCTTCGATATTGGTGGAAAGCTTGTAAATGGCAAATGGATGCCAAGATTAATTTGCAAAATAAAAATCTGGACGGTAATAGAGCCTCGGAAAGTTTGGAGAGTTATCTCTATCGCAACTAATGAGAATCGAATTGATATTCGTCAAAGGTTTTGGATGTTTCGCTCTTTATGCAAAATCAGTTAACTTAACAGATGACTTCATAAAATTTAGGTAATAAGAGTTGTCGTTGTGGAATCATTTTTCCCGCTGTAAAGGAGTTTATTTCTCCTCTCCTCCTCAAGAACCGGCACAGCATCGTTCTTTTTCTAAGTCGAGTCGAGAGAAAAGATCCGCATTTCCTTACAGTTGCTATTGACTCGGTAGAGCGTAAACTGATGATCGATGACATAGTCTTCTGAAATTACCACCTGAAGCATTTTGACGAGTCAAACAAGCAGATAGGCTGATATTATAAGCTCAGTTCTCTAGCCGGTTTGTTGGGTTTTTCGTGTCGAAATCGGTATTGGAAATGTTCCTTCCCTTCCGCAAAGCTAAGCTTCGGAATCATAGAAATAGCTAACTAAATTCAATTTCAATGTCCTTCCTGCAAGCATGTTACTCTGAGGTAAGTAAGCCAATTGCTTGATTAGTTTGAGATTGGAATGGCAACTTGTGACAGATGAAATGATCTGCGAATATGAATTTCTGCTTCATCCAGTTAATGTGTAAAAGTCCTCCTACAAGTAGTCCGATAGCTGTTGCCATGTCAAAATGATTTACCATCCGCGACAGATGTCTAAAATAGGCAAAAAAAAGATCAACGACTAAAAAGGGGTTTCTTCCTCGTACGTAGAGTTTTTTTTTCTGAGTGTATCTGAAAATTTAATAACAGCTTGAACTAAACCGAATAATAGGAGCTCCAGTGTGCCCTGTTCGGTAAAGAAAGCATTTTGCTGTTTTTCTTTTTTTTATAAAAAATAATTTTTAATATTCGAAAACTGAAGGTTTAAGCTGAGGTTAACGCAAGCGTTCTTCAAGAAGTGGCTGAAAATTCATAGTGCTGTTTTCAAGGAATCATGTCTACATCGAGTATGACTGAGTGTTCTACTAAACTAGATATCTTCTGTGAAGATGATAAAAAATCCCAAAAGCAACATTTTTCCATTAAAACCTTCTATAGTTATAATCCCCACAATTAAAACGCCATAAAAGATAATCCCCAAAAGATGTAGTTTGCCAATCTCAGTTTGCCAATCTCAGTCCAACTTCTGTCTACACGAGGCCCAAAGTAGACCCGAATTGTGTGAATGCAATAAAGTTGGAGACTTTATCGGCCAACTTGGACAAGTTGAAAGGAAAATGTTGCGAAACAAACAATTCGGCCAACTAGTCACTAAGTGTGGACGCGACATTTGGAGGGAATTGTAATTTAATAACTTAATCAAAGGGTCTATAACAACTTTTCTTACTCTTAGCGATTATTTGTGCATATTTTGATTTTGGGGATTCTGACAATGGAGATTTCGATTTGGGTGATTTAGAAATGGAGGGTTTGATTTGGGGCGATTTGTTGAACATGCTTCGATTTTTCAATCGCTTTCATCTAATCGGTAACTGTACTACACAAAAATGTAGTCAACCATACGATATCACTAACCAAAAAATTCCTTTACCCAAAATCCCCAAACACAAAATATGTGATCTTAGAACGTTTGCGCACTTTAGGAGTACATATGTACACCTTTGGGGATTATGTGTGTGTATTTTGTATTTGGGTATCTTGTGATCGGGGATTTTAATTTTGGGGATTTTTAAAAGGTGTTTTTGATTTGGGGATTTGTGCGTGGGCATTTTGTATCTAACCCGAAAATATTAATTTTGAAACTATTATGCGTATTTTGTTTTCTACAAAGTTAACTTAATTTATTCTTTACAATGAACACAAATGACTATAACTGAATATAAGGGTCCGTTCTAATCACACATACAGCTCTATTCATTCACTTATTTTTTTATTGGATCCTCTTTCTGTTCGTTGTCCTGTTTCCGACATTCTCTGCAAAAATTAGCTTCAGTAACCCTAAAATACTCGTACATTCCCAACATTCAATTCAATCCCCATCACAAGCTTGAATTTATTTATTTCTTCTCAACATCTCTTTACTTTTACACAGATTCCCACGCCCCATATAGAAAACTGAAAAAGAATAGTAGGCTTATTGTAGCCTTTTGTATCCTATTTCATTTCAAGTCTATACATGACGCGGTGTATTCCCGTGGTGAATGCCGCGTTGTCTGTCGTTCCCCATCGTCATCGTCATTCATTTCATGGCAGCCCGCGCCGCGCCGCACGGCGAAACATGTCGTTATCGTTTGCCACAATTATTTTTATCCTTCCTGATCCATCTACCTGGAAATAATGTGTCCTTGGCCTCATAGTCCAATTGCGCTCTCTAAATGAAAATACGAATAAAAAAATGTATTTCTCGGAAGAATCCAACATAATATTCCTTATGACGGATTGTGTAACCTTAACATACACACTCACGCACCGTTAGGTGTGTGTTTAACATAGTCACACATTTTGTGCGGGCGCGAATTTTAAGACGATTGTTTTTAATTTAAATAACAGGTGGACGAATTGGAGCAGCCTGTCGTTGTATTACGTTCCAGAAATTGCGGAATGTTCATTTTTACATTGAAATGGAAATTCAATTTCGTCTGAACTTCTGCAGAAGATGGAAAACAAAACTAAAGAACAAGAAATTTGAGTGACATAATAAAATTGCGTCCACACGCTGCATGAGAGAAATAAAATGTGTCGTCCTTTTTCGTTAGAAGTCAATAGGAGCGTGAAAACAAAATCAACTGAATTCTGCATAGGTTGTATTCAATCGAAACGCATTAAATATACTCGTAGAAACGGATGCAAAAAAACCAAATTCAATGTTATATAAGAGGATATGAGATGGAGCTTCGTTTTTCTGTGTTTGCTCATCTAAAAGGATCATCCGTTTTTCAATGCCTTTCATTGAAATATATTTCTATGAACTCACTACTATTACTACTAACTTGGCACAGTTTCGTTCATGGCACAAGCAACAAATTCCAAAAATATCATCGTCCTCCAGGCTTTGAACTTTATTTAGCACCCAACAACCAACGGTTGAACACGTGTGTGTGTGTGTGTTTATTTCACATGATGTCCAATTCTTTTGTTTTTTTTTTCGCGAACGAACTAGTAACACCACTTCAGGGGCCTCCAAAAACAAAAAGAGAAAATTGAACATAAAAATACTCCTAGCAGTACAGTATAAAAAACAAAAAACGAAAAACTCCCGAATGAAATAAAGTTCAGGGCAATGGCACTCACATAGGCCTTGATGCACTCGTCCTCTGGAAAGCATTAGGACAACAGACCGAAATCCTTCAGTCATTCGGCAGAAGTAAAGTGTGTGCATGTTTATGTACCGACTGCGGAAAACCTCCAGGGGCAATGACACTCTACTCCGCACACAAACATATGTTCCGATGACATTCATTCAAACATTTTTTGAGCGCACTAGAAAAACCCTTTTTCTATACATACCAGAATGAATAGGCTGAATATTTTTCGTGTTTTTCAGGATATTAATTTTTTAACAGATTTATATTTTTCAATGGAAAAAGTCGTTTATTACGAATAGGGATCGGCGTGAGCGAACGCTGAGACGCTATACTGATATATTTATACCGTTATATCACGTAAGAATTGTATGTAAGGATGTGCTTGCTTGGTGCAAGCAATCAACTCCCCTCTTGCAGTAATGCATGAGCGAACGCTGAGACGCTATACTGATGTATTTATACCGTTACGTATCACGTAAGAATTCTATGTGTACCGTTATCACGTAAGGCTGTGCTTGCTTGCTGCAAGCAAGCAACTCCCCTGTTGCAGTAAGAATAGCAGAAAAAAAAAACAAGAAAGCACTAAATATACTTATATGCATGAAATGTATGCTTTAGAATTTATTTTTGGGTTATTTATATCATAACCTGGAATATACGAGGACCCTAGTTCTGTATGGTTGTCTTGAGTGTCAGGGGAATAAATAAACTAGACAGTCAGCCGAACGAAATGTAGAAAAAGGATATGACGGAGTGTGTGTATAGAGTTGTGAAGTAAATGTAGGTTAACGAGGTAGAAATAAAATTCGAGAGAGTGTGCTGAAAGGATTCATATGCATAGTGCAGAAATGCTATTATAGAGATAGGGGATGTATATGCCAGTCGTGTGTATTCATGGAGGTGTTTGTATGACTGTCTGATATTCTAATGAGATTTTCTGGATTTATTGCATTCAGTGTTTTGGGGGCACACCATTCGTTCGGTGTTCTATAGGGAAACGGCTTGAATTTGTAGGTTATTTCAGTGAAGCCTGCAGTTAAACATATTTTTGTACCGTTAATAAATTTAGCACCATACCAGATTTGCTGCTTTTACATTTTTTTTAAAGGATTTCGTTTTTTTGTATTTTTATTTATTTTTGTTATGTTAAGTTTATTAATAATTGACGTCGTCAGCTTCGAAGCACTGAGTCATAGGTTCGAGTCCTACTATAGGTGTACTTAGTTTTTGATAGTTTCCAAATTCGTGACCCATGTGGCGGATTATGTCGCGCCAGGTACTTATTTGTACTATTAAGCTTAGTTTAACTATATGTATTGATTTTATCTATACATATAAAAGAAAGTCGTGTTAGTTACACCATTTATAACTCAAGATTGGCTGGACCGGTTTCCATAATTTTGGGTTTGTTGAATTAGGCTTTGGCCGGCAGAATAACTATTAAAACACGCGAAAAATTCACAGTGAGCAAGAATTCGCAATGGGTTCTTTTTCGTCTATTTATGCGTGTATTTCTTTAACATATTAGTGGCTTTCAGGAAATTTGCTCCACAGGATTGGTCTCCACCCAAATTAACAGGATAACTATTGAGACATATGAAAAATTCACAATGGACACACTTATGAAGACAATTCTTTTTCATATACTTCTTTAACCCCACCCGATGGGTATATACACGGCTCCGGCCGAAATAGCAGTATAACCAAATAAGTAGAAAATTCACAATGAGCAACAATTCACAATGACCATTTTTTACCATGCTTTTGCCTATATTTTTTAACCTCCAACGGATTTATTGAAGGATTTGATCTCTTCCATTAATGGCAGAGTAACTATTGAAATACGCAAACAAATTCACAATGAGCAACATTAAAAGAACAGTTCTCTTTCACATATTTCATTCTGTATGTCCTGAACGATTTGCCGGATTTCAGTAAATTGACTGCACCGAATCGGTCTACACACAGACTAAACATTGAAACATGCGAAAAATTCACAATGATCAAAATGATGTAAAGAGTTCATTTTCAAATACGTTTAAATATATCTCCTGACCGAATCCCCGGTTATGAGCAAATTTTTTGCATCACCAGATTGGAATCTTCCCCGAATAGCATAATAAGTATCAAAACATGCAGAAAATTCACAATAAACAAAAATATGAAGACTGTTTTTTTTTCACGTAATTTTGCATTTACTCCTCACAAGCGGATTCCGGTAAATTTATTACGATAAATCTGTCCCTACTCCAAATAACAGAATAATAAAATTCGCAATGGGAAAAATGTTCAAAGCAGCTGAATTAACATTGAGTTCTAATATCATGGAAATACATTTACTCATTCGTAGACGAATTTATTTTTACTCATTTAAACTATTTCGTTTTCTTCTCCTAAACAAATAATTGAATTCATTTTATAACAAACCAAAGGTTGTGGCGAACGATAGGAGATTCGCCGAATCAGCTTTCTGAAAGTATCCTCTCCCCTCCACATCCACATCCACATCTACAAAAATACTAATTGACATGTCTGGAAAATTGGCCAAAGGCAGCACATTTTCTCATACTTTTGTCTATACTTCCTGAACGAATTGGAATTCACCCCACCCTCCAAATGATATCACGAAGCTCGCCGGGCCGGCTTATACAGTTAGGTGCCCTTCTTCCTTTTTGAATATCGAATTTAGTATCTTTCAAATTTATACTTCGTTCTGTAAATTTGCGAGCGGAGCGAGCTCAAGGTGAGAGAGCGAGCGAGCACTCAATTTTCCTAATATAATTTTAGAAAAAAATAAACCTGCGCAAGTTTACAGGATCTGTTAATTTGTTCCCCAATTTAAGGAATAAGTTTATACGAAAACTTTTTTCACCTTCAAAACGGACACATCAAGCGGAAGGGCTGCAGACATACATATCTTTCGAGATGTATCCTCTCATAGGCATAGACAACGTCACCAGTACTCTGAGGAATATTTACATTTTGCTGCCTATGGTTACACATATACCGTCGTCGTAAACGAGCGCAAGCAGCACACACGTAATATATCCTACTTAAATTACTTAACGTCAACACTCAAGTGTCATAAAACGACGTGTAATTTTTAATGAGCCTCCCTCAACTTTGTCTCTTCTGCCATAATAAACTTAAAAGGACATCCGCACAAGTACGAATATACATATCTATCTGCCTTAAGTATTATGTACACATTTAATTTTTATTTCTTATATATGACATCAGCGCGACATCCGCCAAGGGCACGGATTCCGTGAAGGACACGCGACGACGACGCGCGCCATCCAGGATAAACCGGGGCGCTGCTTATTCTATATATTCTCGCAACATTCTGTGAAAAGCAAGGATTAAAATTATCTTATATAAATTTTAGCAAGAAGATTTTTATTTTTGTGTATGAAAAATGACTGGATGAGTGTAGGCAAAATTTCTTGAATTTCCTTCGTCAAGGTTTTTAATTAGATCAAGTCGGGGAAGCATTCGAGAATATTTGTTCAACATTTCGAGCCATAGTGTATGTACATATATATTTGACATGAATAAATTCAAGGTAAATAGTATTATGTAATATTAAATTGGGATTTGCTCTTCAAGAGATAAATTTGAATGAATAAATGTTGAAGGCCGCTGTGATTGCAGTACTGTACTGTTAACAATGTCAATAGTTTCACATTTTCTATATTTTTTTTTCTGAAATCAATCAATTGTTGAATTGTAGTCAAAATGTGATAAGATCCACTACTCTATGAGGACTGCCTGATAAATTTATCCTCATTCGTTAAATTTATGTACAACACGGCCTCCTCCTCGAGCCTGTTCGTACCAAACAGAATAGACTGCGATGTCACTCATGCCGGTCCTTTGGTAAAGCGCGTCAATCAATTCTCTTTTACACAATACGTCAATCCATTACAATACACAACAGCTTACAGTCCGGCCACACTAATTTAAAGAAGTTCATTTACAGTTAAAAAGTACAACTACAATTGCATCAATTTACCTTTTACCGTAATAATTACCGTTATAGATAGATATTCGCAAAACTTTATTAACATCTTTTCATTATAATACCCTCGTATAGCTGCTTTTGGATTTTCGGCATATAGTTTTAGGGACCAGAGTGGCTAAAACTGTGTCACAACCGTTTTCCAGTAAAGTGTACTGTTAAAAGAGGCATTTCCGAAAAACTATTTCAGTTTTAACATTTGATCAAGCGTAGGTCCGAGTGCTAACGTATCCGTTAAGAAATTGAAGACATTTCTTTTTTAGGATTTTAGTCAGAAAATTTTTTACAAACAATTTTTAAGTAAATTTTTTAACCGTTATATAGATATTTTCACCAGACTTTGATACCATTCGACTGATAATAATAAGCGTAACATGAATGTTGCTGATTTGTTAATTTAAAGCCGGTCTAAATTTTATTAATATTAGTGTTTATTATTCGACATAACGGTACCGTTATCCAGAAACCATTATGTTGACTTATACTGGTTATAATATAAGACCTCGGGGATAGTAACTTAAGTTTGTTAAAAAAGCAAAAAAAAAACGGTTCAGGTTTGTGATTGTAGAGACGATTCATGTGATGCTCGCTCAGCGATCACAGTTAATCCATACCGGTTCTGAGAGCCATATTCGTATAGTTTCTACAGACATGTTCGTTTAGGTCATAGTCGATAAAAGAAAAGTAGCACGAATAAAAAAAATGGAAATATGGCTCGGATTACGGATACGGAACTACGATCGCTGAGCGATCATCACATGAGTCGTCTCTTCGAACACGTAATACACATTAGCTGCACTCTATTAAATTTTTACTCTTATAATAGAAGGAAACTTTGTTTCCTTCTATTATAATAGTGAAATTACTCTGCAATCTAAATTTGCAAATGAAGTGTAATTTTACATAAAAAATGTGTAAAAAAGTACTCTAATATATTAACAAATTTACACCGTGCTATGTGTAAAAACACTCCGTAATAATAGGAATATAATGCGGTTTCACTCTTTTTTCGTTGTAAAGATTTAAGTGGCGAACCTTTACAAATAATATAGTTATCAATAAAACTATTTAAGGATATATAAAATATAAACAAGTATCGGTCGAGTTTTGCTGATCAGTTTTTCGTAAACATGGGAGGTTGCAAATTGTTCTTTTTTTTTTGCGATCTGTACACTTGTTCTTCTTCTCAGTACCTTAACTCAGCCGTTTATAGGCAATTTCGAGTCAACGTTACATTGCATATCATTTCGGAGTGCAATGTTGCAAGCACTAAATATTTCCTATCCGCACATGTACGGAAATTTTGGACCACGCCGAGATTCGATCTCGGGACCTCTAGATTACTAGCATCGTAGAGTGCGACTCAAGCAAGTGAGCCACAGAGCGTGTACACATGAGTTCTAAATGCAGAGAATTTTTGGAAAAATGTGGTACACTGTGGTAAGTCCAGCCGATTGAAGTATGACAACTGGAGAGCACGCTACAAAAAATGAGTAAAACTTCAACTGCACGTTGTAAAAATACACCACAAATCCGAATTATACACATAAACGTTGTAAAAATGCACCAGAAAATCTGAATTATACAGAAGTGTAGCGTAAAAATACATTTCGCACCAATTTTGGTGTAATTTTTTTATTTTACACAGAAATTGTTGAAAAATGCACTCTGTATGTGATTATAAGCGGGAAAAAGTGTAAAATTACCGCATTTTCAGCGGAAATTTAAATTCACTTTTTAGAGTGTGTTATTTGATGTCTTTTTTGTTTTCTTGATTTAAGTCATATTTTCACTAAAATCCAGTGAACCAAATACAGGGCTAAATAATATACAGGGTGTCTCACGACTCATGGTACATACAATACTGGATGATAGCACAATTCATTTGAGTAGAATTATGTGATATCTTTAAGTTTTAGCATTTTTTGTGAATATTGTCAAAAAGCTCGACTTGCCGAGCAAAATCACTATTTGCCACACTTCCAAATATTTAATCCGAGATTTGACTTCACTTTTTAAAACTGGTATCGCATCTTCACGCGCAGTCATTTGACTATTGTCAATTGTACACGCTCTGTGGCTCACTTGGTTGAGTCGCACTCTAAGATGCTAGTAATCTAGAAGTCCGGAGATCGAATCTCGGCGTGGCCCAAAAATTTCCGTACATGTGCGGATAGGAAATATATAGTGCTTGCAACATTATATACACTCCGAAATGATATGCAATGTAACGTTGACTCGAAATTGCTTATAAACGGCTGAGTTAACGCACCATGGCCCCACATGGGGCTATACGGTACTGAGAAGAAGAATTGTACACCGCTGTAACCGTTTATCGAACACAAAGTCACAATTTTGCAACTTTTGTCTGTTTTTTTTTTTGTGTGAATCTCTTCTTGAATGACCTAATTGAATTTGAGTTCGATTTTAGTAATTATTTTAAAGAAAATGAAATTTTGATCGTCCTCGGCGCTATTTGGCTGTCCGTGTAGGTATAGCTTTAGGTTTCGCTATCTAATATTTAACGATGCAACTTGACTATCAACCGATCATCTCAATTATCTCACTCTGGCTCCTTGTAGTTTTCAATCTGTGTCTTATCGAGCAACAGTTTTGGTTAATTTTCGAATGGAAATACCATGGAAGTACCTATATAATTCTCGTGTGTTATAGGAGGGTAAAACTGTAATGAGATATTTATGGAAACAATTTGGAAACAGTTATAGACACTGGTTCACGAAAGTTTGAAACTTGGATGTTATTTCGTTGGTCACCTTCCAAGTTTAGAGTTATAAATAAGCATCGATTTCCCAATAACATAAAAGATGGAGTTTTGGGCTCCTGGAAATGTTATTTTGTCCTAGCCTACTTAAATAAATAAATAACAGGCGCGACAATCCAGCATTGGACTAAGGCCGCAGGATGTGTTAGTGACATCCTATTTCCAAGATTTTATCTGCTTTTTTTGTTGAGGTAATGAGATCAGCATCACGCTCAGCAGTGTTATTTATCCCCATAAATGGGTACTCGTTTAACATCTGAGTGAGATCATAGTCCGTCACAAGCTCGTGAGGTCGAAAAACACCATGATCCACGGTGAGATTCGAATTCATGACCCTGTGCACTGAAGGTGCGCACACTAACCGCTAGACCAGCCAGACTACTAGCCTAGCCTACTTGCTACAAGATTAAACATCAGCATCTGTGTGGCCATCTATTTGTAAGACTATAGGCTGAACACTCCAAAAAGTTTTGAGAGTTTATACAATGGCGCGTCATTGGGCTTCTTTGTGTGTCTCTCGTTCTATTTGTTGGAGAGCGAGAGACACGCCAGATTAACTAGTTTCCATAAGTAGTCATACGATTTCTGTCTAACGATTTCTCGAAATCAAGGAATCAAGGAAAAAAGGACATTAAAGGACACTAATTACACACCTTGATCGAACGTTGGCATGTGGGGTGTCACATCAAAGAGGACGTCGAGTGCATTGAATATCCGGTCCTTGTTTCCTGTTTCAAGGACACCAAATGGAATAATTCGGGCTTAAATGGAAAATTACGGCTTTAGAAAGATACATATACGGGAAACACGAAAAATTTTCATTAATGCCCAATTTACTTCTTTGAGGGTCCCTGGAACAAGTAACCAACGACGAATATGGAATGTACTTGACATACTATTTGATATGACACCCCGCATGCCCACGTTCGATTAAGGTGTACAGTTAGCGTCCTTATATGTCCTTTTTCAGAGCTTTCCGATCAATTTTTTTCTTAGCAAATTTAATGGTAGAATAGTCAGCTATTATAGATTATGAAAAGTGATAAAAGTATTGACAAATTGAATTATTCTCGTAGTTATGGCTTTGGAAAGATACACGGGAAACACGTAAATTTTCCATTTAAGATCGATTTGTTTCGTTAAGGGTCCTTGAGACAGGAAACAAACACCGGATATGTAATGTACTCGACGTCCCCTTTGATATGATACCCCGCATGCCGACCTCCGGTCAAGGATTAAGGACTATCCTTTTTTGTCCTTTTTGGGACTTTTCCGATCAAATTTTTTTTTAGCAAAATCAGTTTTAGATTTTTGGGAGCTCCCTGATTCAAAAACAACAAAAATTAGTCTTATGCCTTGGTTACACAGTGCGAGCTATCGTGCGAGTTGGCCTAGACAGCTACTGCAGAGTAGCTACTTGCACCATGTGACCGCATCACGTATGATACGGTCACATGGTGCATCTATTTGAAATGCTAATATGACTGTCGGCGTTTATCCAGTCGATAACCGTTTCTTCATTTGACGATGAAAATGCACTTGCAGGTTCAAAGCTATAGTTCAGGACTTCAAAATGGGTTTTTCATCGCAGCAGTTGAGCGGAGACCATTTTTTCTTTTACATGATGTTTTTTAGTAAAACATTTGCTCTTGAATGATATAGTATGTCTTATGCGCGATGAGATAAAATTTCTAGGGGAGATTAAATAGACCTTTACCCCTATGCCACAAGCAATTAAAAAATCCTTGGCAACTTCGATTGCGGAGTTCTCAATAGCTTGAGATCGTTGCATCCCTGCCGTTTGTGAGCGCATTTTTGTGATGGCAAGATGGTGATCACTGCTAATAACAGCACCTTGCTTCGACACTTCGACTTATAAAAGGTTGTTCCTCAATGTCATAGAAACAGCACGGTCAATCAGTTTTCCTTTTGTGCTGTCTGGAGATGCTAAGCGGAGACTATACGAACATTTCGCTATTTCTGGTCCTGTTGCCAAGTCCATGATTGCCTAGACTAGAAGATCTTCTAAGCCTGCGCTGAGCATCGATTTTGACGTTGAGGTCTAAATTATAGTTTTAATGTTACCTTTGGGAGGTTTTGCCAAATCGCTGTTTAAATACAGGATGATAATTGATGTAACGATGTGGATTTGAACCAGAGGCGGCTCGTCAGGAGGCAAGGGAGGCAGTGCCTCCTTTAAAAATAGTGAACTTTTTAACTTTTAACAATGATCTCATTCATAAATTTCCACGATTTCATGTCATTACTTCATTTCATAGAGAGCAAAGCTACCTCAATTCAACTATTCATTTCACTCTTATACAGTACAATACAACATAGAACGATTAACTTAAGTTGAAATGAGGCAGAATCATCCTAGCCTCCAGAATTGTATTTATCAACACTCAATTCGTCATATCGTTGATCTGATATTGCCGAAAATATCTCTAGTCTTCATACTGTTCACAACGAATGGTCGGAGGACTGCCTCAATTCGGATAATAAAATGAGGCAGATTCGTGCCTTATATTAAGGCTAGTCTTCTGTTGAGTTGAGTTCCTCGCTGCTATACGACGACTTTACATATAGTATATGCGTATAGTGTTCTATACTTGCAATTTTCATTGCTGCTCGGAGGACAGCCTCATCTCAATAGTCCCAAACGATTATGTTTGGAATATTGCTGTGTTGTTGCTACATTCCACTAGCATCAACTACCGACCGGCGAATTGTCTCTATGGGTGTACTGTTCAACAGATTCGTCGACAATTAAATTTTTTTTAGTTTAGGCCTTAAAACTAAAAAAAAGCAAGGCAATAGCATCGATAGCAGTAAATTAAAAAATCATCCCTAAAAAAGGTTTTGAAGTCTGAAGTTTGAAGTCTTTTTTTTTACTGCTTGATGTTCACATATGGCAGTTTCTTTAATCGGGGAAAGCTTAAAAGTGAATTGATAATTCTTAATGCCGATTCAGCCATGTGGGAAAATTTCCGTTCAGTGAAACCTTTAACATTTTTCCATATTAGTGGAATTTGTGTTATTATGCCAGGAAAATTTATTCAGTTAGTTTTGACTATTACCGCTACTTCCGTCAGCACTGAGAGGTAGCTTTTAGCATTAAAACGTATCAGATCTTATTCCCGAAATACCATTGGTCAATCTCGATTATCCGACTTATCTCTGCTAAGTATTAAAAAGCAATTTGTTAAGAACTTGGAGGGAGAAAACGGCTGGTATCACATTATTAAATACTTTGCCACCAAAAAGAAGAATGGATTTTATTTTTAAGTAGTGTTTCGCTTTTAATGAAAAACAAATTAATCCTTAAATTCGTAATTCTTATAGTTTGTGTGTGTTCCTGTGCTTTTTTTCAGTAAAATATATCTACATATTTTACTTTTACTACCAAAGTCCTTCAAGCCATATCGGACTCTTAAAGCAACTGAATATGTCAGCTGCCTCCTTGTTGTTGAATGCCACGAGCCGCCACTGATTTGAACCTAGAATTGATTTTCAGTCAATTGGCAATTGTGTCATCTAAGTCAGCAGGATTCCTTATTCCAACGCCTGTCTGCCGTATCGTCTTTACTTTCAGGGGAATGTTGTACAGTGTGAGAGCATGTGATAAAGTCGCCCCGATCCGGGCCATTTTGTTTTAACTCAGGCTTAGTAGGCAACTAATGGTATTATTTAAAATAGAAATCTCTTGCCAAAAATGATGTTTGTACAGTTTTTTTTTGCAGTTCCTTGAACATTATCGCACTTGATTTTCCAACACGTACTTAATTTTGTGGGCGTTTTATTTTCAAAATGTTCTCTAGTAGTAATAAATATATAAATATAAACGGAATTCTCATTTTTACTGTTATTATTAGGGTTTTATGCCCTCTTTTTTAACTCCGTCTGGAATTCTTAATATGTATTAACATCGGCATTTTACGTGAAATTCATATTTACAAAGACTGTTAAAATGTTGATGATGGTTTCCCAATTTTCTTCAATTTTTCAACGCACTCCACTGAATATCTGTTTCAAAAAGTAAAATATCTTCTGTTTTTGTCTTCAATAATAATTTATTTGTAATTTTACATATGTATATCAGGAGTTACGATACGATGGTTTCCGCAGAAAAAAAAACGCTTTGGTGAAATAACGGTAAATATTTTACCAATCTGAAAGATGGCGTACAAAAAAAAAGGTTTATTTTGAAGATTTTCACGGAAGTTGGATAGTTTACAACAAACATATCTGCACATTTCCTTCGTTCGTTAAAAAAAATCGTCTTGTAATTTTTTTCAGCAAAAAAAAATAAAATAAACGGAAACAAAATTCCAAAAAAGTCAACTCAATGTCAATCGTTTGGTCCATATTAACAGATGAATAAATATTTGTTTTCAACCGAGTGCGCAATATTCTTAAACATAGTATGTATACTATATTTGTATTTGTACAAATATTGCCGATGCACTTCGAATGACGAATAGCTTTGGGCTTCGTCATCGTTAAAGTTAAACAGAAATGAGTTAGCGCAATAATAAATTACTTTACCTAACACAAATCTATTCCTAACCACTACATTACTTCTGTCGTCAGCGTTTTTTCTGTTTCATAGCTATTTATTAAAGTTACGTCTAACCTTGTCTATAATATAATTTATTGCCTTATTTCGCCATTCAATTACAATAGTATACCTTACACGTCTCATAACTATAATTACAATTTTTTCTAACATCTTTTCTTTTTTTGTTCTTTCCAGGTAAGTTCCTGCACATAATGAGTTACTGACTAACTACACAAAGTAGCAGACTAGCTCTATAGCTAGTACCCACTATTGTATGGAGTTTGAATTGGAATTCATCAGCAACTATAGGCGACCCGCGTACGTATATAACAAATCCGACTTAATAACCATCCGTCATTGAAATTCAAAACGAGAAAAGCTTGGCGTTTTGCTAAATGCAGTAGCCAGTAGCGCGCAAACCACACTTACACAGTATGTCGTACGAGTTATCAGACCAAGCTACGTGTTGTACCTTTGTTGAATGCAAAATAATGTTTTTATATATTTTTATACCCTTCGCTCATAGATTGAAAGGGTATATTAACTTTGTCATGAAGTTGTAACGCATTGAAGAAAGCATCTCCGACCATATAAAAAATATACAAAGTATACATATGACCAGCATGACTTGGGGAGTCGATTGGGCGATGTCCGTCTGTCTGTCTGTCTGTCCGTCTGTTGCGACGCGTTTTACTAGGCCAATTTAAAAGCTATGAAGCTGAAATTTTGCCAAAATGCTTCTTTTTGCTGCAGGCAGTTTGTATGTTTGAATCGGTAAAATCGGACAATGGGGTCATGGGGCTGCCATACAAACCCAACTCCCCAAATTAGGTTCTTCTAAGAAAAACTTTTTTATTTGTGTACCAATTTCAACCAAATTTCACACAAATGTATTTCTAATGAGGACACAAAATGGATCAAATCGGAACATGCGGTCATGGCGCTCCCATACAAAGTCCCTCCCCCCATTTTGGTTCTCTAAGAAACATTTTTTACACCAATTTCACAAAACCTTGAATTAATGTGTCTTTATCAAAGCAACTGAAAAGATAAAAACAAATGGAATCGTACTATGGGGCCATGCTCCCGCATCCCCCAAATAAAATTTTCAGAGTAAATATTTTTATTTGCCCACTTATTCCAACCAAACCCCACACAAATATTGTTTTGTCGACGCAACGGAATTTTTGTGAAGACAGAAGGAAAAGAATGGTGAGGGGATTAAATGCAATTCGTAGGTACGCCCGAAAAAAAACTTTTAGCCCGAGGGGAGCGAAGGGTATCCAAATTTTGGCCGCGCCCGAAATTAGCCTCGGTCTCCTTTTGAATCACACATGCATCTGTTTTTTTTTGTTTTGTCTCGCCGGAGAAACATGTTTTGCTAGTGCCCGTGTACCATACTGAACAAAATCAAAAGAACGCACAAAAAAAATATTGTTTGAAAGGAATGCAGAGAATATATTAATTGAAGTAGAATGAATGGTTGATGAAGCGCTAGGCTGTGTCGTCTGAATATGAAATAGCGGGTGGAAAAGATTCATTTTTTGTATCTTTAGAAATTTAACTGGAAACAGTAGCTATCAAAGGTAAAGTCTCCTCATGTCCATATAGTGGACGAGAGGAGTACCCGCATGACCATCAACTTGATATCATGTAATAATCAGTTGAATTAAAGTTATCACTTCTTTAGGCATGTCCACGGGCGACTTACGCAGTTTTACATTTTTATCACGTCCGAGACATACATGTTGCCCTTGCGTCTACTTATGGCGGCGAAGGTACAGCTTCGCTTCGTTCTTTCTTATTCCATACCTAAAATCGATGGTACGTGCAGACAATTCAATTGGAAATTACCGAGTTTGGATAATACCTCTACTCCCAACTTCAAACCTATATCCTACAACCCAGGGACGAAAAATAACATATAAAATACATAAAAGGTTCAAGTGTTGCGAGAAGACGCTGAACAACCTTGGAAGGAAGCACTCAATCACCCTAATTTGGGTGCCGGGACATAGGAATATAAAGGGAAATGAACTGGCAGATGAGTTGGCCAAAATGGGGGCCGTTTTGGACAACTCCCAAGTGGAGAGCGTATTTACTCCGATGGCAGTTGTCAAGAGACAAATTTCCCTTCATTATCTCACGATTGCAACTGGCTATTGGCGGAACATAAAAACCTGTGTCATATCAAGGAAACTATGGCCGTCATATGACTTGAATAGGACATCTGAGGTTCTGAGTAGGCCACGGAAAGATATCGCTAGACTTATATCGGTTATTACGGGCCATTGGCCAATAGGAGACCATGCAGCCAGATTGGGTATCCCCCACAACTCGCACTGTCGCAGCTGCGATGCTGCAGATGAGAGGGAAACTGTAACTCATTTCCTCTGCAAATGCCCAGGTCTCGCAAGATCCCGGTATCGCACGTTTGGTAGTGCGTTTTTTGGTATCCTAGAGGATGCGTCGAAGGCAAAAATAGGGGAGCTACTTCACTTCCTGAATTGTACTGCGTGGGTTTAGGCGACCCTCTACTCTTGAAATTAAACTTTTTGTAACCTCCATTCTCTAAATCGATCAACTTTTTTCTTTTTTTGTGGTATCAAAACGTCGCCTCTTGCGCTAATTGTGCTTTGGGCCGTATCTGGCCTAAGCAACCACTTTTACCTACCTACCTACCTACATAAAAGGTGCTATCAAGTAATATTACTGTACGTTACGTTATTACTTCGTCTTTCTTAGTATGAAAGGAACTAATATCCAGGTGTGAGAGCACGAACGAAGAAAGACAATTGTTTGCAAAGAATAATCATCGCACAATTGGCATCGCAGGAGTGTTAACTTCATACCAAACCAAACCATCACCACCATTACGTCGATAACCACTTCTTCTTCTTCTGGCAAAATGGCAGCAAGAGCAGCAGCAATAACACCATCTATTCAGCATTATCTTTAATTATTCAAATTACAATCTGTATAATTTTATCTCTGTACTATAGATATGTATGTACATTCACGTGGAGTTTCTGTATTGAATGTATTGTATCGAAGCCAAATTGCGCCAAGTTAGATATTGGTTCAATATTATCCAGCATCTCTATAGATAGATCTCTTTCACTGCTGTAGTGGTTCTTAATCTTTTGTAAACCAGGGACCACTTGATAAACCTCGTTTATTGTAGGGGACCAACAACTTAAAAATCTTCGAAAAGCCATTTCGTAATATACATCGGTAATTGCAATTTGTCCCAACTATTTAATAGAATTGTGAATGGTAAAACATTGCAAGTGCCCTAACAACCGAAAATCATTTGATGTAATATTGTCGGTCTACTGTTCCGAATAGATCGATGGATGAGGTCCGGAACTCTCCGGGACTGTTTCGAATTTCAGGAGACTGTCCGACATTGAAAGTCTACTCTGATCATCCTCTACCCAATTTTGTGTTTGAAAAATCAACCCCGTTTGAGTTTGCCCCTCTCCTTTGCAATTTTCTTGTCCTTGCGTTGCATGAAAAATTGATCCCGTTTGCACTTGGTCCTCCTTTTGCAATTTGTTTGTTCTTGGGTCACATCTTTTCACGGATATAAATGAACGTAACTTAGAACTTTGAAACTCTCACCTAAATGTGCGCCACGTTTTTTTTTTTGGTTCTAGCTGTATGTCCCGCTTTGGCTTCTGAAAAATTTGTCGCCTTAATCCAGGAATAAGCACAAACGTTTTTAAGACAGTATCCAAAATAATTTCATTGAACAAATTGAGGTTTTCTAATTTTGAATGAATTGGTTTTGTTAAGTGTCAGGTGGCTGGTGGATGGCATCAGTTATGTGTCAATTCACATCAACTGTATAACTGTTTTCTTTTACTTAAGGGCTTCCTCCTTTGTCTCATTCATGGGCGTAGCCAAGGAGGGGGCACTACACTACTATAGTGTTTTTTTAAAAATTCATACTAGGACTGTAGGTTCGGGTATTGGGACTGTAGGTCCGGGTATTGGTATCTGAAACTGGGATTTGTGAGTATCATTTTGATAACATTATCGGATCCTGTAATTTCTCATTTCGCCTAGTTTTTCCGAGCTAACATTTTTCCGTTAGTGTGGATTTGTTGATGATCATGTTCTCCAACCAAACTCTATTGATCATCACAAGGAAATATTTTGCCATCAAAATGGTTCAAAGCCAAATTTCCTGTGTTTCATGACTTCTGGGCTTAAATCTACCATTTATGACATTTTGACTGTTCGCAATTTAAAGTGCTGTCTGCAAAATTAACGGAATTTATCACCATTCCGTCTGTGAAAGGAATAAATTGGTGACAATGGTTATTTCAGAGGCCATGTAACGATAAAAGGCAGAAAAGTGGTTCTGGATTGCCCTTTCCAAAAAATGTCAAAAAAGTTTTCTTGCAATATTTTTGGAAATGGCAATTAAACTGACGGGATATCTTAATTGTTGTCCTAGATTTCAATTAAATACCTCCGACCCCCTAAGAAAATTCCTGACCACGATATGTTGTTGAAAATTCGTTTTGGCATTGTTGTCAACCACACAACAACTTTTATCTTTTGCACCGCACGGTTTGGATTGGAAAACCCCGGACTGGGGCCGGCATGACAATGAACGACAGATGATAACAAACTCTCTCGGATTAAGCAAACTATCTCTCTGATGGGCTACACAGTGGCGGAACAACTTCACTCGGGGCCCTCCCGCCAACTTCTTAAGTTGCCCCCCCCCCTACACTGAGAAAACAACAACAGAGTGAAATCAATCGAAAACACTCTTGAAGGTCGATCCACATTTTTCATAAGTCATAAGTCACAGTCATTTTCCATACAAGTTGACAGATTGTTAATTAATCTGTCAATTTGTATATGAAATGACTGTGACTGTAACTGATGACTTAAAAGTGTGGATCCACCTTAATCCTTTTGAAAAATGATTTTGACGTTACAGTCTAATTACCTGCGCCTACAATAGGATTTGATCCCGCGAACCTATATGATTTGAAGACGAGCGTCCTAAGGCCGCACACACACGGTCAATTCGAATTCATTTTTATACCCTTCACTCGTAGAGTAAAGGGTATATTAACTTTGTCATGAAGTTTGTAACGCATTGAAGGAAGCATCTCCGACCATATAAAATATGTATATATATGATCAGCATGACGAGCTGAGTCGATTGGGCGATGTCCGTCTGTCTGTCTGTCCGTCTGTCCGTCTGTTGCTACGCGTTTTACTCGGCCAGTTTAAAAGCTATCGAGCTGAAATTTTGCACACATGTTTCTTTTTATTGCAGGCAGTTTGTATGTTTGAATCGCTAAAATCGGACCGTGGGGTCATGGGGCTGCCATACAAACCTAACCCCCCCGATTTGGTTTTTCTAAGAAAAACTTTTTCATGTGTTTACTAATTTCAACGAAATTTCACACAAATGTGTTTCTATTGATAACACAAAACATATGTAAGAATGGATCAAATCGGACCATGGGGTCATGGGGCTGCCATACAAACCTAACACCCCAAATTAGGTTCTTCTAAGAAAAACTTTTTCATTTGTGCACCAATTTGAACCAAATTTCACACAAATGTGTTTCTATTGATGCCACAAAATATATGTAAGAATAAATGGAATCAGACTGTGGGGTCATGGGGCTGTCATACAAACCCAGCCCCCAAATTGAGTTTTTCTAAGAAAAACTTTTTTATTTGTCCACCAATTTCA
Source organism: Microchrysa polita (assembly GCA_949715475.1). Classification (NCBI taxonomy): domain Eukaryota; kingdom Metazoa; phylum Arthropoda; class Insecta; order Diptera; family Stratiomyidae; genus Microchrysa; species Microchrysa polita. The sequence goes on along the minus strand of OX454415.1, from coordinate 42,472,818 downwards.
ATCAAACCTCATAAAAGTGCATTTAATTTGATGCCACAAAACATGTGCAAAAATGAATGGAATCGGACGATGGGGTCATGGGGCTATCATACAAAGCCAACCCCATAAATTGAGTTCTTCTACGAACAACTTTTTTATTTGTGCGCCACTTTCAACCAAAACTCGTAAAAGTGCACTTCAATTGATGCCATAAATAATCGGACTATGGAGTCATGGGGCATACAAGCCCAACCTCCCCATTTTGGATCTTCTAAGAAACATTTTTTCTACACCAATTTAAAAAAAAACCTCAATGCGTCTTTATCAAAACAAAAAAAAAAGTAAAACAAATGGAATCGTACTATGGGGCCATGCTCCCGCATCCCCCCAATAAAGTTTTCTGAGATATTTTTTTTTTATTTTACCACTTATTCCAACCAAACCTCACACAAATATTGTTTTATCGACGCCACAGAATTTGTCAATATCAAATATTATGCGAAAACAGAAGGAAAAGAATGGGGAAGGATTAAATACAAGTCATAGGTTTGCCCCAAAAAACTTTTAGCCCGAGGAGAGTGAAGGGTATTCAAATTTCGGCCGCGCCCGAAATTAGCCTCGGTCTCGTTTTTATTTTCGTTCTGTCGAAGAAAATCTATGAATTTGCCAGAACGACGAATCGAAAAAATAGATTCGGACCCTTCGTAGGTATGTGGTATGTTGGGCGGCTTAAATTTGTAATTTGCTAGACAATTGAAAAAAGCGACACGTTATTAATTCAACTCTATTCCTTGTTTCAGCTTTAAATTTAAGTGTGCTCTAATTTAAATCCTTCAATTTTAAGAACGTAAATATTATAAATTCAATACAGCAACCTTGGCAATACTCCTTTAAAACCAATTTAGTGGCTTCTGCACCACAGCCCTAATGACCGTGTGTATACCGCAAGCAAGATGAAATATTTTAGTTTTCAACGACATTTACAGGCCGTGCCAACTAGTTCGAACTAAGTTTAGTACCACTCTCAAACGATTTTGTTCGTTGACATGGATTGGAATTTAGACCGAAAGTTTATAAAAGGTACTATCATCAAAAATGTTTAAAGATAGTTTATTTGCAGAAGTACCTAAAGAATCTTTTTGTCCATATGGTACTTGGCAAGGAAAAAGGTGAGTTGGATTACAAACCGCGGCTACAGTTACAGCGAAGCCATGCGAGGAGCAAATTTTTTTTTGTGAAAATTTGAGGATTCGAATTGTTTCATGAACTTTCAAAGATTTTAGGACAATATTAAATTTGTTTATCTAAGAGACCTGGTGCAAGAGGAACAATAAATTTAGCAATTGTTTTGACTTCGAAAAGTGTATATCTCTTATTATCTACAAAAAATATCTACGTCGGAGTGTTGTTTTTCGCAGTCGTGTTGTTTTTATGGTACGATAAATCTTTCGTGTGGCTTTTGGGCCCCTAAGTCTCGTGCCACCCCCCCCCCCCTATAATATAAGCTGGAATTTCCCAAAAGTCCCAGCAGTGGCGTAACGTTTCCTAAATCTCTTTTGTTCGGAATCGAAATGGGGTCCCTCACGTACGATTTGTTTCACTAGGAAAAATTTACAGACCACAACCCAGAAGTCCTAAAATAAGCAAGTCTAACGAAAATCTTCTTTTTCTGCTTAAGTTAAACGACCAGAAGTCATAAGTACATATGTCCATGATCAGGGCGAACTAAATCGATTGAAATCAAATTCATTTTAGAACTTCTTCAAAGATAAATATTTAATGTGGGGAAAAACACAATAAATTGATTTTGAGCCAGATTTATACTCAATAAGCTTGGGAGACGCTTTCTTTTTAATTTATGGATTGTTCTAGCGTAGTCTGGCTGGTCTAGCGGTTAGTGCGCGCACCATCGGTGCACAGTGTCATGAGTTCGAATCTCACCGTGTTCCATGGTGTTTTTCGAACTCACGAGCTTGTGACGGACTATGATCTCACTCAGATGTTAAACGAGTACCCATTTATGGGGATAAATAACACTGCTGAGCGTGATGCTGATCTCATTACCTCAACAAAAAGCAGATAAGATCTTGGAAATAGGGTGTCACTAACACATCCTGCGGCCTTAGTCCAATGATGGATTGTCGCGCCTGTTATTTTTTTTTTTTTATTGTTGTGATGATTACAAGCAAGCCAATTGTAAAGTTGCGTCCCTTTGGTAAATTTCAATTTCACGAAGTCCAAGCTTCTCTGTACACAAAATTGAATGTTTTGTAACTAACATAGATTCTGCAGCTTTCTCGGAAATTTTTTTAAAAATTAATGTCTTCAAAGAATATTTACGTAAGATCCTTTAAAAAAAAAATTTCTTAATGTTTCCGAATTTCGGGGACCCTATGGCTTTGGGGCCCGCGTACGCCACTGAATCCCAGTATTCTGCATGGTATGTTGCTCCGCGCACTTGTCTTGCTCTTTTTGGGAGTGTGATAAGCGTATCTTCGTTTTATGTACACTGAAAAAAATAAACGTACATTCATATCAAAAATCACACATTCAATTTAAACTAATTTCATGTTCAAAAACAATCATTGGAATTTAACGATTTGACTGAATTTATATAGAATTGCGTTAGAAATAAAACATCAGCTCCATTTCGTTCAAATCCAGGGACTTGTATATTGCTCAAATCTGTTGGATTAATACAATCCGCAACGTTTAATTACATTGTCTTTAGTAACCATTTTTTTTTAGCTTTTTTTTTTTAGAGAGAATGCATTTCCTTGTAATTGTACTTATTTAATCTAATTGCCTCTAGTCAAGACATTAGGTAATTCATTTTAATTATATGTGTAATTTCCGTTCATGCTGAAAAAAAAAAATTCTGACAGTCAATGCATCTTGCCAAATGGTTACCGAATATGTTACACAAAAAAAATGCAAAGTGGAATTTTACGTTTTTTTTAATCGAAACGATAGGTTTTTTTTTTAATTTAATGGATTAATAATGTAATGACCGTCGTAAAAAGACTTACATTCAAGCTGAATTCATTTTCTTTTGGAGCGCAAAACGTTTTAATGTAATAGAAGAGAAATGAAAGAAAATCCGAAGCTATTTCATCTTAATCATATCAAAACGAATTTCAATACGTTACTGTTGTGGAACTCACATCATTTATCTTCTGCCACTTTAACACTTTAAATGTTATAAAAAAATAAATTGTTACCTGTGTTAAAACCGAGAATCATCATATCGGGTTAACCACCTACGCGGAGCACCTAAAGTCGGCTCCGGAACCACCAATGGTCCGCGGACCACCAGTTAAGAACCGTTGAAGTTGAAGCCTGTACGATGTGCTGCAATTTATCGACCAAAAGGAATGTTGTATGTATTATTTTTGTAATGTAAACGATTGTTACTTTTCCGGTAATTTCCGAGTAGTTATTGTATTGAGAAAATTAGATTTTCGACCAATTATTTGCACACGAAGAATAAGAGTTGGATATGTGCGTTATTATAGCACACAGTCCGCGGTGCGGTTTTAACTAAATAAATTCCAGCACAGTATGACATGACATACAGTCTTATAAGATCGCTTTGAATAGACGGGCGATTAGGCAACTTTCCATGCTCCATATCGATTTAATCTCTTTGAAATTATTTGTAATTATTACTGACCTATGTTACCGATAGCATTAATTGTACTATGTTCACCTGTGCAAATTCTTTGTTTTGTTGCCTTTGAGCTTTGACCCATTCAGTGCGCGGGTCTGACAGTATATCTGCGGGCTGAATGAAACAATTTTTTTTTTGTGAGGTCTTACTTTCAATCATGTCTTAAGATGGATGGATGGATAGACACGGGGGAGATTAATTGAAAGCCAAAATGTACTACAAGTATAATTATTTTTGACGGAATAGAAAGTTTTCCGAACATTATACACTTCGTATATGTAAAGAAAAACCGGAATTACATATATATGGATTACAAAACGTTCGTTCGCCCAGTGCTGATTGTTAAGCTTAATTAAGCTTGTATCCGTAGTTGTACGTCGCTGGTCGTTCAATTACACGATTATTCAATGGGTGTATCAGCAGGAGGAGTGGATGACTTGAAAGGGGTGTCTTAAAAGCTGCGATGGCGTAATAGTAATTTCAGTTTTTGAATTATTGAATTTCCATTATTTGCTTCCAATTATGTTGAGTGGTAAGGCGAATTTCAATTTTATGCAGTTATTATGATCGTATCATTACTACTTTCAACTGTCTATTTTATAGACATATTTTTTCTATAGTTGAATACACACAACTCTGGCTAAATTGTATTCGGGCTTATTCTAAAGCGACACTCTAGAATTATCTTCAAACTTTTACCCCATACTTAATTCTGAAATCTTAAAAGCGACTAGTCTCATAAGTTAAGTATGTAATATCAAAAATAATCGTAAAATCCTTTTGATCTTATTGCATAAGACGAGACACGATTACGACGACAACAACTTGCTGAAAGGATATATCAAGCAGCGACTAGAGCTTCGTGTCAGACACACGCTCTCTCGTTCTGCACAAACACATTTTTATCCTATATAATACTTAAGCTTAACTGCAACTATTTTTCCAAGCATTTAGCCAATTCAATGTGATCCTAAGCGGATTTCAGACTATCTAGAACTTGATACATATACACACAAAGTCAAAACATAATACATACATACTGTGTCGAAAGTCTGCACTTCATAGATGAAATCCTGCTTTTTACCATCATACGGAAGAGCATACTAGGAGTATAGTAGTCGTATAGCATAGCAGGATGATTTCCTTCTTTTCTCAACGAATGAATAATTTCAGGAAGTCATGTTACGTATAGTAATACGAGAGAAGTGACATGCATTCTCTGCACTATGCATATATGAGAACATGATCTTAGAAGTGTTCTATGTTTTTTAGTTTACATATTTTATTTTTATCTCTCTCATCTTTCCGATTTCATAGTGCAGAAGTAATGATATCACTACACTATACCTTATATAGAAATTTATGTTTATGCACCCATACTAGTATAAAAACATTCATCCGTAGAAATGCTGCTACCACTTCTTATTCATCATAGAGTCATCGTCACCGTGTCCTTTTTCACCTCACTATCATGATATCGCCTCCGGAATGAGTTTTACTATATGGCGTTCAAGACATGGATACGAATGAGGATGTCTTCCACAGGGATAGATTTATATAAAGAAAATTCTATACGGAAAATAATGCAAATAGACGATGGGATCACTCAAGGAAAATCGCACATACATAACTGTACCGCTAGAGTTCAGGATTAGTTAGGTCCACAAAATCATGCTATGTCGTACTGATTTTCAGTTTTTCTTCCAATTCGCAGTAGGTGTAGTATCGGAATCCATGAGATGCATTTAAATTATGCGAGTATCATCACAGCACACAAGACATGACGAGTAGTTGTGTTGAATGATATGGGATGTTTTTCTGGTTGGTGAAGGTTTTCCGTACGCTTTCTGCTTATCCAGCCATTAAGGCAGCTCCAGGGGATAAGTAAATTCAACGGTATATTCATCAATGTGTTTTGCTTTTATCCCTCTTTCAATAGGTAGCCTAGTTTGTGCTTGGATAAAGATACATACATATCTGTCAAGGATTCCAAGATTTTTTTTTGTTTGACATGTTGCCAGTGTATTCAACTACAACTAGTTTTTAGAATTCATGCGTTGCATTCAGTTCAGATTCACATTCAATTTTATTGCTGAATAGAAAAACTAGCAAAACGAAAGGGTATTGATATTGAATCCAAGCTTCAGGCAAAGTGTATCAAATCCCATTTTTATTTAAATTAGTATCTACCTGGAATTTCATACGATTTTGCGATTGCGTTAGAAAATTCTGTACGTATAATCCTTCGAGTAAAAGTATTAATTTGACAGATCGATGCTGTTTCGAAGCTCATTTTCCTTTTCAACATCTGTGTTAAAATTATTCCCTCTCTCTTCCCTTAAAATCAAAATAACGTCAAAGCGCCTAACTTTATACTAGTTCATTCCAATCGATATCGAACGACGTTGCGTTCCGATTCCACCTGTTTGTTAATACATATGTTGAGGCTAAACTAGGAACATTTGGGTTGAGATTGGTTTACGGACTAGACTAGTACAGGAGCTCGGTGCCGAAATATCTTCGTCATATGGTAACCGGCTGAAAATGTGTTCATCACCGCTTCTGTTGAAAATTGCCCAAAATTGGGCGTTTCCTTGTTACGGAAGTAACGCAATGTTTGTGCTAATTTTGAGGTTCAATCTTTGTCATAAGGTGTCAGCCTATTTTAAGCGGTTCCTTCGTCTATGCTGACCGCCTCAAACATGCAAACAAATTAACCCCTACCCCTTCACACAATAGACCTCGGTTAACCGTATCGAAACAGAGAGGGCTAACCCCTCTGAACCGGTTCCTAGACCGGTTTTAACCGATTCAAAGTAGCCAAAAAAAGATTAGGTAGCAAGGCTAAATTTTTATTCATATGTTAGATCCCGATTCGCCCGTGTCGAGAGTGCCGGTTAGCCCAAACCAAACCGTTTCCTTGACGATTTTTTTCCGATTCAAAGTAGGCAAAAACTCACTAATACACCCAAATTTGAAGCATTCATCCGATTAAACTTATGATCAACAAAATTATATTTTTTTGGGTGACTTGGTCAATTCTTGCCTATTTCGAACCGGCTCGAATCGGTAAAGGAATCGGTTCAGAGTGGTCAACCTATTCAATTTCGGTATGATAAATCGAGATCTAACATATGAATAATAAAACCCACCTGTTTTTTTTTGACAGACAGGACAGAATTAAGGGCTGTTTCCGTTAAGGACTTCAAGTAAATTGTTGGGGAAAATATTAGATGAAGAACTCCCATACAGACGTGAGATCAAATGGATTCACGTGACTGGATTTTTACATGAATAATAATATTAGGTAAGTAAATACCACAGTACTTCCAGTACCCTTAAGATGGAATAGGGTATATTGTTTTTGTTACGCCGATATTATGTAACACCTCAAAGGAGCCACCGGAGGTACGGCAAAGTATATATATAAATGATCAGGGTCGGTTCCTGATTCTAATAAGCCATGTCTGTCTGTCTGTATGTCCGTCTGTCTGTCTGTTCGCACGATAACTCTCGAAATAATGAAGCTAGCGATTTGAAATTTTGGTCACATGTTTGTTTTAATAAAATCTTGGACGGTATAGAAAATAGGCCAAATTGTACCAAGTACCCTACCTCCCATACAAATTTCCCCTCGTTGATATTTTAATTCGCCCATAACTTTTGATAGAATATCGCTATCGACTTGAAATTTTGATCAATGCCGCATCCTGACATATACTTTGAGTTTATGGAAAGTGGATTAGGTCCGACAACCCCTACCCCTACTTTCCCTACAAATTTATTTTAAGCCATATCTTTTTATAGAATGTCGTGGTATCAAATGGTAGCTGTTGGATGCCTTGATAAGATAATAAAGATGTGCCAGGTCCGACCATCGACCCATCCCCTAAAAAAAACATGAAATTGTATATTTTGGGTTTTGCGGGCTTTCTAGGTCTGCACATGGGTATAGGGCACTGTTTCCCAACAGGTGGTCCGCGGACCGAACATAGTCCCTGAGAGACCCTCAAGTGGTCAGAGGCAGGCTCTGGAGAGTGCCTCCTTTTGAAAATATTGTATTTTTGTTTGACTTGATAGTATACTAAAAAACGATAGGTTCCAGCTACTTGAATAGATTAAACAGTGAATTTTACTAGGTGTGTGGTAACCTGAATGCCATGTTCACCGACCAAGCTGCTTAGCCTATATACGCCAGATACGCCCTTTCGGCAAGATGCTATACTAAGACTTCTTAAGCAGTTGATTTGACTACCATTCCTGCGATTCAGTCGTAACTTACAGATCATAGAGGATGCCTCGATAACCGGTGTAAAGTCACAGCATAAGAATGTGAGTTCGGCGTAATTTTAGCATCAATGGGAGAATAATTGGCTGAGAAACCAAAGTGCAGATTAAGGGCGGAATTCATAGTCCCCAGTTATGCTTAAGGGAACCCTTAAGGCAATTCTTATTGGTTTTGCGATTCATAGCCGTCAATACTTAAGAAAATAAAATTCAATTTTGATACTACTAGATAATTTTTTTATACTTTATTTTTCAGTTACTATAACTGGGCTCTTGAATTAAATTATGTTATTGAATGCGGCAATGCATTCATAAGAATGAATTCCCTTATACTTATTACTTATTACTTAAATGAATCCTTATTCCTTAAGTGACGACTATGAATTCGGTCCTAAATCTGGCTGCGCACGCTTGTATCTTTGACTTCCCCACTTCTTGAATATGCTCTTTAGTTACCACAGTTAACTAAAGAGCGTCACTATCAAATGCAGCATATCGAAATAGCAGACCAATAGCGATCCTACGTATGGGTTTTTTTGTGTTCAAAGATATTTCGAAATATATAGTAATATGCAGTTATTATAAGGCTCATCGTGTTTGGTTGGATGACAAAACACGTAATGAAAATGAGGCAATTCGTCATGTATCCTCACTTTTGACAGACGGATAATGAGCAAACTAATCGACAAGGAGCGAAGAAAAAACAGACATCATAGAGAATGTGCTGGCAAAAGGTTTTCCGCTTTTCCAAAGGTTGATTAGCGTAAAAAACATAACTCTCAAAAGTTGAGCGACAGAAAACGCTTTGCAATTGTTTGGACCATCTGGCCAACGTCAACCTTTTGCCTAAAACCCCTCTCGAAATATTTTCTGCGTACGCCCCTGTGCCAGGCACAGACAGACAGCCACAGAAGAGGTTAATCGTTTACGTTATCATGATATTTACATCAGCAATAAATATTGTAATCTGAATTTTAAAATCTTTGTCCATTGCGGTTCATGCTCATGTTAAGTGGTCCGCCGACATTTGCGAGTTGGGAACCACTGGTATAGGGTATACTCTCATCGTGCTATTCGCACGATTAGAACGCGGTCGCGTTTTTAACTACATGGTCATTGTTTTGGTTTCGTTTTTATCCAGTCCTTCTTCTTCGGGCGGCGCGGGCGTTCTTTTGCGGGGTTATTGAAGGCTTTTTGCATCACCAAGTCTTCGAGACATGATGTTAATGTCGTCAGCGTATGCTACTCATTGAGTCGACTTGATGAGTAGCGTTCCGATGCTTTCGATATGCATGGCTCGAATTGCATACTTCAGAGCAAGGTTGAAGAGTGACGGCGTCAGTCTATCGCCATGTTTGAGTCCAGTACGAGTTACAAATAGGCCAGTAAGTCTGTTCTGCACTGTCATAGCTAGTTGATAGCTAGGACTCTAAGGGTTTTAGTAAAATCTGCGAATCGATACGCTCTACTTTGGCTCTGGGAACACCTATTTTCAAAAATTTGATTTTGAAAGAAGGTACGATTACCTTGCACAGGTGAAATTTTGAGGCATATTTTAGGGCATCTTTGACAACCAGGACTGAAATGTTTCTACTTTGGCCTCTGACAATAGCAGATTATTTCTAATAATTAATATTTCTCATAGGCTAGTAGTCAATTAAAATTTTAAACAAAATCAATTCTAGGAAACGGTCTTTCTTACTGCCAACATTATCGCAAAAATTCATATGATCAAAGTATCCTTCCTGTCGCATCTTTACGCATAATATACCGATAGAAACATAATAGTAACTGACGACAGCAACAACACAAAAACGTTATCTCTGGATATACATAAAGAAGAGATACAACCAGAAAACAAGTCAACCGAATGCAGATACACGTATCTTTCAGGCAAAGGAACATAAAAGAGAATCCTATTGACGGAATAGAACCATTCCCACCAAATGTGTGTGTGTATGAACCCGCAAGTAAATAAACGCAAAACGGTATAAAAATTGCGTACGTTTCAATAAAAATGTCGAAGCCCTTGGGGTCATCATCAAACTCATCGTATACGTATTCGCTCGACTGGTTTATAAGGAATCCTCATCATATTCGTTGCTTGATGGATATTTGTTCTAGATTTCTAAATGTATAAAGATTCTTCCTTGGCTAAACATAGGCCAGAAGGAGCTGAATAAAGGATCTGGCTCTCTCTCTAGACATTCATATGAAAGATCAGAAGAACAAAAAGAAAATTATATGTATGTATGTACATAAAACCTCAGCATCTATAGACGTTAAACAAAAAACCTCTTTAACACAACAGGCAAGTGGACAAACCGGGCTTTTTGAAAGCATGGTAAATGCTATTGGAGCTGAAGAATAAAAAAAAACGAAGCAAAACACCATACTACGACATGCCTTTGCCTTCCTCTTGCTCCTTCCTATAGTATCGGTGCGGTCTCTGGATATGCAATTTCGACCGCCATTTTGTCTTTTGTGTATGTGATTTCGCATTATACTTTGGGTCGCTTGCTCGGTTTTCTTTAACTCTTCGGTATGCTGCTGCTGCTGGTGCTGTTACCGTCATCATCATCATCGCCATCATGGTCGCCACCGCGCGGTATAGTCTATCCATTCCTTTTGCACACAGATTGTGCCAACAAAGGCATCCACTTCTTTTGCAGTCACAGCAGTTTCCTTTGGAAGTAAAATGTGTAGGTACTCGTGCATATAGATAAATGTATGTATGTAGATATTTAAGCAAGCACAGCGGCAGCAGCAGGCTTTCCGCTCTTCGACCCGATGATGGTGAACGAATTGTGCAATGGGCTTTGTAGTGCCCGTAGATTGGATGCTATGGAGCTAGATGCATGTTGTATGCATGGACAGAGACGAGTTTCCTGCAATTTAATGATGCAAGCATTTTAAAGCTGTAGCTGTTTGTGGATTGCGTTAATCTCGTCCTCGAGATGATAAGTTATAGCCGATAGGATAGTGATTGGAAAATCTTAAAATTGTTAAGGTTAGACCTTGTAAGGAATTTTTCGAGTAGAAAATGAAATGGTCACCAGAATCGAAATTTCGATTTAGTCCAATTTTCGAAATGGCATGCATCTCGTGTACTCTCTTCAACGCTGCAAATCACTAAGGGCACCATCAAATTGTCAGGTCCATTGTGTAGTTTTCCCAATTTTATTTTAGGTTGATACCTGCCGACCAATTTGACTATTTTCTGAAAATTTCAATAAATCTTTTGAATGTACAAATAGGTAACCAAATAATTGCTCCACATGCCGTCAGCGAGTTGTCCTGCAATATCGTTCTAAGGCAACTCAAAAATTATGTTGCATGCCAATATGTATGTAATTCTAAATTTGTATGTGTTGTGTACAGAAACCTATAAACTAACTGATTTTAAAATATTGGTTACCGCGTACGGACTACGGGATTCAATAGTTTTATTTGCTCCATGCCCCTATATCAACCATGTCGCGGAGAAAACGTGAAATCAAATCTTATGGTAAACCCGTTTTAACAACAAAAAACGAGTTACTGAGATTGCCATGCTATTAGTTTAGGAAAACCGGCATATGCTATATATAAGAAAATAACGACAAGTCAATGATAACATTATAACAACAAAAAAACAGTCCAAGAATAAAAGAACTTGATCCATGAACCATCCATGCTGCCTGCAAGCAAGCAGGCTTTATGGGCGCAAAAAAAACAACAACACAACAACACAAGCGTTTTGTTTCGTCCCGTGATTGGATATTTAATGAAAAAAAAACTATAAAAAAAGTAACAAGATACAAAATACAAAGAAGACTACAACAATAAAAAAACAGCAACAACGGCTGAGATTCAGAATACTATACGCCATCAGCCATCATGATTAAACAGCAACACGAATACATGGATACCCTCTCCTCTCCTCTATCCATAAGAGTTTGTATAAATTTTCATTCGCCATATCCATCTTATACCTTCGATACAAAAGAAGTCTTTTGGATACCATAGATATAAGCTAAAGCTTGGCTGCCTATAGCTTGTCGAAGCGAATGTTGGTTAAGGTTGATCGGTTTCATGTTGTTGTTTTGTCGTCGAGAGCGTTGTTCATGCGGTTTGGCAACATTGTCTGCCGAACACATATACAAGCACGTAACCTTTTGTGGCTTTTCATTAATGTATGTTTTCAGAACGAAACGATAGGTCCTGGAGTTTATGCACTTTCTGTGTTTTTTCTCAAAAGTTCAAAATATTGCCATGTGGCGTTCTATTGCGACATTGTGATGCCCCAATACAAGCATTGGCGTCATATATCGTCAAAAATAAACTTCACTTCATGCATCACGAGTCGACGTGCTGTATCTATAGGACGCATTAAAAGTGAAACACATGATAGTCAGCTAAGGGAAATGTCATTAATCAGTATGTGTGCTTGCATTTGAACGCAACAAAGCAATTAACAAGGCAATTCTTCTTTTACATCATTATATTCTAACTCCCATTATTTTTAACAGTTTTAATACCTTAAATGCAGAAAACCAGGGTTAATTTTAGCTCGAATTTATTCAAATTGCTCCTAATATTCTGCAAGATTTAAGCAAATTAAGCAACCTTTACCCTGGTTTTCTGAATTTAAGGCATTAAAAGTATTCGAAATAATAAACCTAGAATAAAATGGTGTATGAAAGATATATAATTGTGAGACTATGCGCCAATTTTTAAAAGGAATCGTACGAGCACCTCACCTTAGTAAGAAGTTGGAGCAAATTGAGAAGGAAAACAATTTGATTTCGGGTCAAGTCACACAAATTGAACTTTAAAGCTCTGTAAAAGCAAAACCACTTATCAGATTTTAGTGCGGCTAGTTTTGTTTTATAGGTAAATTGTTGGATGTGATAGTCATCAAATGTGGCTACTATATCTAGTATAGTTTTGGAGATATTGAGGTTTATGAATGAAAATGAAATGAATGAAAATGATTTTTTCATAAATCCTCAAACGCCTGTGGCAGCTAAAGGGTTAAGAATTGAGGATATGTTCCGTAAACAATTTTTGCTGGAAATCACGTGAGGAATCAGTTTCCGGTGCCTTTATGCGGTAGTTTCCGGAAACCCTGAGTAGTGTTTTCAATTATGGGCATTATTGTTGGGATTTATTGTATGTATTGATTGTGTTAAAAACAACGCATTATCTTCAAATGCATAATCCCCAATTACAAAACTCCCAAATGGACTATAGGTATTTGGGGATTTTTGTTTAGGAATTGTCTTGGGGGGATTATTCACAGATTGTGATTAAGGAAATTGTATTTTTATTGTGTTAAGCGCAATGGCCATAACTACAATCTCCAAATACATTATGCCAATAACCTAAATCACCAACTCGACTACGTATTTTGGGATTTTCGTTTATGGAATTTAATTATATTATCTCCATACAGCACACAATGTCCATAACTACAATCTCTAAGTACATAATCTCCATATACAAATTTCTCAAACACAAAATTTTCAAAATCACTAAATATTTGGGGATTTTTGTTTAGGGGGATTATGAGGATTATATATTGTGATTATGGGGATTATGTTTTGACTGTGTTTAACACCATGTCCATAATTGTAATCTCTAAATACAAAATCTCTACAACGAAAATCCCCAAAAACAAAATTCGCAAATAGACTACATATTCTGGGATTTTCAATTATGGGGATTATAGATGTTGATTATGGGGGTTATGTTTTTTGTGATAATCACAATGCCCATAATCCTAATCTCCAAATACATACTCTCCATAATTAAAATCCCCAGACTAAAAAATCTCAAATTGATTGGGTATTTCGGGATTTTTCTTTAGAAACTTTAATTATGGGGATTATAGTTTGTAATTAAGGGAATAATGCACATTATTATAATCTCAAAATACATAATCCCCACACACAAATTACACAAATTGCCTAAGTATTTAGAGATTTTTGGTTTAGAGATTGTATAATTGGAGATTATTATATAAATTATTATAATGGGCATTGTGGAGGATTTTGGTAATGTTTTCTTCATTTGGGGATTTAACTACAATTTTTCAAAGCACAATTTTAGAGTGGCATCCTGCATCAAATGACCGCTTAAAAATCGGGAGCCAACTTTGTTAAGACTCGAAATCAGCCTTTTCCCATAGGATTGGGCATTTTAAAATTAGGAGTTTTGGATTTTGGAGAATTTTGAGAGATTTGGGGATTTTGATCTGCGGATTTTCAAACCCTTTCCAATCAGCATCACGCTCTGTCAGGCTCTTAGTTTAGATTGAAAAAAGAAATATAGTATAGTACAATTGGTTCAAAATAGCCCCAAATCCAAACATAAAAAAAAATGTTGATGCCAAATTGTTGAATACACTGCCCAATATACGCAGTAAAAAGTTACACCGATTTGCGCCATGGGTTAAGGGGGAAGTCATCTTGCTCCTTACCAAAAATGCATGTTCCTTACCAACAATTATTATCATCCGATCAAAACTAAGGGTACCCCCATACAAAGTGGACCAAAATTATAACAAATTTCACATTTTTTCACTTCTTAATTCAGGTTTAGCAGATCTCAGAAGGGGGCACGAGTTGCTAAAGATTGGGAACCACTGGTCTAGGGTATAATTTTTCGAGAAAATGTCTAGAGTATTATAATGCATTACAAAGGTAATTTTGTGTAGTTTGTTTCGTTCTCAGGACATTTTAAGGTCAGATTCATATTTTTCCAGATATTTGCAAAAAACAGAATTTTCACCCCGTTGCCACCCCTCCTCTCTTAACCCATGGCTCAAATTCATGTAATTTTTTTTCTGCGTATATTGGGCAATGTATTCAACAATTTGGCTTCAAAAATTTCTTTTTCTTTTGAATGTTTGGATTTTGAGCTATGTGTACTAAAAAGCGTATTGCGGAGCTTCTGTTTAAAAAATTATACGATGAACCAGAAACAGTTAGCTTTTCAAATTAAAAAGTAATCTTAATTTTAATCTTCCCTCCTACTGTTTTAATAATGATTCACAAATTAACCCCGACAAATCAAAATAATGTAAGTTTATTGTTAGTTTCTTTCTAATTGGAAATTCTTTAAAATAATAATTTCATACTGAAGAGACATGAGTACTGTCATAATTACAATAGGTGTGTTTTTTGGTTATCCCGTGCAGGTTTGGGTAACGAAACTTCATATAAAAAAAATGACAGGTGCGTCAGCTGTCATTTTTTTTATGTGGAGTTTCGTTACCCAAACCTGCACGGAATATCCAAAAAAACATACCTAATATGTACCTATATGAAAAGAAGACACTATCAAAATCCAGTTACACATTCATTTATTAAGTTACTCCGTACTCGACAGTCGACATACACAGAGCACACAGCAGTTCTTGACGTTACCCGGAAAATGTAATAATTTTCATCAGCATCATACATACGACATACCTCAACGATACTATATGGATGGGGAGTATCAACTTCATCTCTCTATCTCCTCTATTATTATTTTGAATAACGACGATTAAATTACATATAACTGCTGGATATCGTGTGAGTATGTAACGTATGCGTGTTGTGTACGTCATATCCAGAGAGAGAATGAGGTTATGTCATGAATTTTAGTGTGTTTATACACGTGCTCGGGGCTTTCCATATATGTAATAGGACCCGCATCGCAGCATCCAATATGTGGTAACAAATTACATCCAAATATATCTCTGCCTTACACACTCGTGTCTCGTGTGTGTGTGTGCAAGATAATTAACATCACGTAGTTTTGTCGAAATGTCTATTCTATGCGAAACGTTTGCCTACTATAGGAAGATTATCAAGGAAAGCTAAAATTAAATATGTATTTGAAGTTGTGTGCAAAGAGCTTATGTTTCCATGGTAGCTTTTATAACTATGGTAGAAGGGATTTTCGTAATATGGTTATCCTACAATCTAATCAGTCATCACATACGTATAATTTTCAAAAGACTTGAATCAGTAACCTACAATATTGGTATTTCAACGACTATCTGGCTCATCAAAGAGTCAAACAGAAAAGAAGTTGAACAATTATATTCTATAGACACAACTATTTATTGTGAGGTTCTTCTCCTTTCTCTACTTAAATCTATCGTTTGATAAATCCTAAAGTTTGTGAAATTGTTAGTTACTGCTCTAAGTCTTTTCGATTATGTATGTCGGACTGTAAATCTGCGATCGGTAAATTGAAGATATCCTTAAAAATTTATCTTCGATGAAAGTATCAATGATTTACAAAAACAAGGAAAAAAACAATTGTTGAGTATTTCAGTGCTCTTTTAATGCATCCTCTTTAAGGTTGTATCGTGTTCCCAATATTGGATGTATGGACGTACTCGTAATCTACTCATATCAGTCTCCTCTTACTCAATAAATGATGTAGAAGTAGGTCTATCTTGATATCAAAGTCTGATCAAATTGCACGACTTCAATTTCTCCCCATACTTCCTATATTCCTCCCGCATCCTGTAATCCTCGTTTGCGCTCAATCTTGCCAGTCATTCTCATTTCGTACAAATCGAAACGCTCTCAAGAATGTTTATCTTTTCTGTTTCAACACACAGAAAAAAATAGGATGACTATTAAAAGATATTACACATTTAAGGGGGGGGGGGCTCTCAGGGTTTTATTGTGCGTGGGTTGAGCTTAAGCGTTATAAGCTTCGTCTAAATGTAGGTACACATATATGATATCTGCTAAGTTGGCACTGTTTTGGTTTATCTACCGGCAAAAATCCATTCGCGTACGATACCATACTAGAGTATTATATGCTTGTATGAAACATGCAAAGAATTTCGGATATAATCGTCTTTCGCGAGAGATTTTGCTTGTTCTGTAGATTCCAGTTCAAATATGCAGAGAGTATACCTATACCTCGTAGGAGATTCCTATCGTCATCATTTGTATTTGTATACGACTGCTGGGAGGTACGTTTCTTATGATGGTAAATCCAAATGATATTTTTTGGGTTAATGATGCAAATTATATGGTGAATGGTGAATTCACGTACACGTATTCTTGTCTGATACTCGAATATCTTTTACTGTGAGATACACGTTATTGTATTTATTAAGTAAGGATCATTGATTTTGAGTTGTGTGTGTTCTTGGAAAAATTTCACATTTTGATGTGTTTCAATTATGCCTAATTGATGTGATTTATTGAAATATGAACAAATCTTACTAATTGCTTGTTGCGAGAATTGGTCCGTTATAATACCATAGTGAGAATAATGCCTAAATTCGCCTTAGCTTAAAAACGAGCCCGTGTTGACAATATATTTGTTGACCAGTATTGGGCGTAGTCTGGCTGGTGTAGCGGTTAGTGCGCGCACCTTCGGTGCACTGGATCATGAGTTCGAATCTCACCGTGGATCATGGTGTTTTTCTAACTCACGAGCTTGTGACGGACTATGATCTCACTCAGATGTTAAACGAGTACCCATTTATGGCGATAAATAACACTGCTGAGCGTGATGCTGATCTCATTACCTCAACAAAAAGCAGATAAGATCTTGGAAATAGGATGTCACTAACACATCCTGTGGCCTTAGTCCAATGTTGGATTGTCGCGCCTGTTATTTAGTATTGGGCTCTATATCCCGAAGATCATCGGTATCGTAAAAATACATTGAACTTAAAAAGCGTCTCTGGGTATCTGCCAATGCCGGACAGTGACAAAGTAACCGATGTGCACTCTCATCCTCTTCTTCGTCATCTCAGCTTCAACAAAAGTCGTTGTGAGGAATTCCTCTTGAATTAGGACAATGTCTCGTCGACTACGCTTCCCATTACAGTATGGGTATGTTGGAACGGCCAATGTCTAACTTTCACCAGATAACACTCGTCGTAATACAAGCACTACCATAAGTCCTTCTTGCGTTTGTCCTGCGTTCTGCGGCAGCGTCTATTACCATATACTATCACAAGTGTCAATGTGGCACGATACCCTGATGCCAGGCCTTGGCCGCATGACTCGCTGATTTCCAATGGCCGCGGCCTAGTTCTCTAAATTCGTGAACCCAGCGCCCTCATCTACTGAGTACTCCCGATGGTGTATTTAGGAAACTTTGTTCAGCTCTTAACCTGCTTGGGGACCACCATAGATCGATACGCTTTTCTAGTGTCTAAATAGCCAAAAACCGTCATGGATTTCAACCGCTCAGAGGGGACGTGCGCGAATAGGGTTTCGAGTGCATTTTTCGTTAAAAACAGCCATAAAACTTTGTTAAGCGTATCCTCTTGAATGTGACGAAATCGATCAGCTTTTCTAGTGGGTAAGTAA
The DNA here is from genome assembly GCA_949715475.1 of Microchrysa polita. Classification (NCBI taxonomy): domain Eukaryota; kingdom Metazoa; phylum Arthropoda; class Insecta; order Diptera; family Stratiomyidae; genus Microchrysa; species Microchrysa polita. The sequence continues at coordinate 42,454,557 of OX454415.1, read as the reverse complement.
TTCAAAACCTTTGTTCGTCTCGTCCCTTAAAATATGACGAGCTCGTGTCGGTATTTGAATGTACTTGTTCTACAAACTTTTCTTTTATCACGCGAACACATCCAAAACCCGACACGATCTCATCATAACTTAGGGGACGAGTCGAACAAAGTTTTTTCCCTACTTAGCCACTAGAAAAGCTAATCGATTTTATCACTTTCAAAGGGACAAGCTAAACAAGGTTTTATGTTTTGAACGAAAAATGTACTCGAACCCATATGGGAGCCACCCTCTCTGAGGAGACAAAATCGATAACGGTTTTCGGCTATTTAAAAAAAAGCTGATCGATTTCCTCGCCTGTCCGGTGGTGAGCTGAACAAGGTTTCCTAAATCCTCCCGGTGAGCTCTCGGTCGTCCACGCAGTCTGGCTCCGTCCATCAAGTGACAATAGGTATTTTTTATCACTGTGTGCACCTTCACACTACTTACTAACGCATTCCGGAGCAAGTTGTTAGTAAGTCAGTCGCCGAGGGCAGGTTCAAGTTAGGAAGTATCGCTGTGTGTCGATAAAGTACAGCGCTCGTCACAATCCAGTATCATGTAGTCATAAGGCATGGAGCTAGCCGGACAATCCCAGAGGACCATAAATCCGGCTGAAGTTGGAAATGTGTGTTGAGCAGACACTCTATTATGGTTAGGGTAAATTGAAGCCGTCTATGATCCGTCTTCTTATTGAAGGAAGCTTGGAATAGATAAAAAAAAACTTTTGCCTGAATCTAGGTGTCTCGAAAAGCCCTTCGATGTTTTCCTAATACCTTCTCCAAGCGTTGCGCTGCGCTCCTCTTTGCCCTTTTGTTGTTTTGCTATATTGAAACTTCTCTGGAACGCGACCCTTAACTCGGAAATTCTACAGTTCCACTAAATATTTTTCGTTACCTTCCATTTTCTGAGCGGATAAGACACGATACTGGAGTCGCAGCCTTCATAGCGTTCGGCAAAATTCTTGTCCCTTGTTAGGACTATTTATAGAAACGAATTGAGCGAATTGAATGAAGCATCCCAGCTTGTCTTCCTGCGATTTACAATGAACTGAGCCACGTCAGGGTGCCCTGCAAGACCAAATTGTAAAGTCACCGGTTGTCAGAGAAGGAATGGTCTGCTGACACTATCCGGCTCTTGATTAACACGTTCACTGTCTGGCTGATTTTCGCCGCCATCCCAACCAGGACTGACATCCAAAAATCCATGTATTTATGAGTCACATGTGACTCATACACGTGAACGGGGCGGAATGGTGTGTGTACATGTGACTCATAGATAATAATGAACGCCTTAAATTTATGACATTCCTCCCATGCTAAAGTGATGTCCATAACCTTTTGTTCCTTACTAGAAAACAGGATCCTGTAACGTAGAATGTTGCAAAATCACTTAGACCCATAACGAGATCATTCGCAACTCAAATTTCCTGAAACAGTACGACCTCGACCTTCGACTGGTAAGCGATTGGTACTGTCAGCTCACGCTGTTTGTGCCTAGTAAAGGCTAATTTGAAACAACCCTCACTATTATGATTGTTCAACCATCATGATGTTCCCTTCCTCTTCCATATCGAAATCGAGTGAGTCAAATATTGGAGGCAGTTTATCGAACAGTATCCAGTTGACCCAAGTCTGGTCCCTGTTCCGCAGTCGTCATCATAAACCTCATCTGCAGTCATAGGATATGTTGTAGTGGCACAATCAGTCCTGGCGAATACAGCATTTTCGGCGTGTGCATCCGAATGATGTGTAGGATTTGGTCCTGAGCGAATATAAATAATGCACAGCAAAAAATCCGGTGTGAATTTAACTCCGAAAATTGTCGAATAGGGTCCCTCCGTTTGGATAAAATATTGTTTTATCCAAATGGATGAACACAAAAGTGTACTTCCAATTACACCAAAAGGAGTAATACTCGATATTTTTGGGATAAAAATAAAACACAAATTTCACAGAACATTTAACTCATAAATGAGTTTTGTATAACTAGCATTTACCTCTCTATAGGTGTTGGCGACATTTCATTTACCTCTTTACGCTCTAAAAATGCATAATAAATTACCTGCCTACAGTGGGATTCGATCCAGCGGCCCTATGATTTGAAGACTAACGTCCTACCTACTACACCACACAGACTATACGGGATGACGTTCGTAATTTGCACCATATATTACGTGCGGAATTAACTCCATTTTAAGTAAATTTCAACACCATATAAACAAAAACTGATATAATTTCGAATAAAAGTTATTATTTATCCAAATGAATTTTATTTTGAGTGTTTTATCCTAATGGATAAAAGGAAAATGTTATACTCGGGACGGAGTGAAATAAATGTATTTAACTCCATAGGTATAAAAAATTAAACCTTTTTGGATAAATTTTGGTTCACACCGCCTGATTTTTTGCTGTGTGAGAGTTGAACACGAGCCCTTGGTCGCGTGGGGATGCCATTTGCTGCCACGACCTCAAGTTTCGCGCCTTAATATGTACTTGCAAATCTTAACATGCAGATCGATCTCCTATCCGCGAAACTCATCAGTTTCACGTGACAGCCTCCATATTAACAATTTAGGGGAGTTCCTGGAGAAATCGCCATAGCGCCCTGGAAGTTAAACCCCTGAACCATAAGCCACTTGCTCATAGAAAATCCGCTATATGCATTGCTTCGGTCGGTAACAGCGAATGCAATCGACCTTTTTCCTTCTTACTTGTAATTAAGACGATCAGCGATGATACCAAGTGCCCACGCGAGTGACTCCCTCTGCTTCATGGTCCTTTGCATTATGTACATCAATGCAACGAGGCTAGGCATTCCAGCAGCGACCGGGAGTTCACGGTATTTAAAACTTAATAACGGTTCAGTTCATTGAAAATAAGATTTCTAAAGAAATTAGCCGAATTGTGGTCGCTACCGTCGAAAACCGAGATATTTTGGTATCGTGAATATGACTATAACGGTTACGCGTACATAGAAAAGTTGCTTATCGAGAATTTATAGCTCCTGTGACGCAACATTTAATGTAAAAAGTTTCCATTCATGCATTCAAAAAAATCGCAAATGGGGGAACCGAGCGCGAACAGAGTAAATTTTTCGGAAAATTTTGGATAGAGGGGCCTTCGTAGGTTACAGATTTCAGCTAGGGCAGCTGTCTGGGGTCAAAAGTAACAGCCGTTCAATGATGTGGCACAAACACAAAAAAAAAGCAAGTTGAGACCAAGTAGTAGTCACTTTTCAAACAAACAAAAACTAATATACGGAAGTCAGTTGGCCAATGTTCAGCGTGCGTATTGTGGCGAACATTTTGACGAAAATTTCAGAGTCCCATCTGTGCGCGTTCAAAAGTTCGAACCAGTAAAAAAAATGAAAATGAAATTAGGATCAGGCGGCCGATGTAGAGCATAATTTGGCACAAGTTTTGCTAGAAATGTCAGAATCGTATCTGTCTGCATTCAAAAGTTACTGCGACCAAATGAAAAAAAAATCGCCAGTGCAAATGGGGTAAATTTCCCAAATATTTGAGATAAACTGTAAGTTTTTCGGGTCAACTTCGGGAGGATTTTCAATTCTGGGCCGACTTGTTAAATGCGGTGCTGTCACATAGGATCGGAGATGGCTTTAGATTAGATACACTGCTCGTCATCAGATTAGCACACCCCTTCGCATGAATAGCTTCGGCTGATTTCCAACCAAATTAAAAGAGATAAAATTTCATAATTATAACTGTTAATACTCTATTCAATTCTAAATTAATTAAAACAAAAAGTATTGTGTTTCCATTTTTTACTTATGTTTTATAATTGTTTTTCGAAAAAGTACACACAAAATAGCAATTTAAAATTTGTCATCAGGATAGCACATGTAATTTCCTTTTTGTCGATCTTCCTAAATTGAGGACGTAGAACCCCCAATTTTTTGTTGTTGTTTAAGTAATATTTTAGCTTTAATATGGATAAGAGAAAATCATTATCTGCGGAAGAGGGATCACAAATTAAGGCTTGCAAGGAGTCAAGGCGGTCAAAAAGTGAAATTTCGAGAAAAAAATTAATAAAAGTCGATAAGTTGATTCCGAATTCGTGTGTAATAAGTACCGTTAAGGTAAAAATAATAGAGGCGATAAAAATTGAGTACTTGTCAATCCTTATGAGAGAGTAATTTTGAGAGAAGCATCGAGCCCTCATGACTCGGTCGCAAGGATTAGGGTAAATTTTCACATTAAGGCGAGCCTACATTGTTCACACAGTGATAAGAAATGCTCCACATTTAAAGAAACTAAAGGTGAAGAACAAACCCCAACTTAACTTTGCCCGAAGGAAAATACGTTTATTAATAAGCATGAGTCCACTTGACATGGAACCAAGAATGGCGCTATGTTATCTTTTCGAATGAAAAAAAGTTCACTTTAGAAGACTAACACAGTTATAATGTCTACTTCCAGGATCTTTGCTAGGAAGGACACCATTAGGATCGCCTCCACTTTGGAATAGATGGTGTAATGGTCTCGAGGGCCAACTGGTACTGCAAGATGACTCTTCTTTTTGTTCGAAAAGACAACATAGCGTCATTCTTTGTTCCATGTCAATTGTTCTCGCGCTTAATTTTAGCGCATTTTCTTGTAGCTTTACTTTCTTTAGATGTGGAGCATTTCTTATCACTGTTTGAACAGTGTAGGCTTGCCTTAATGTGAAGATTTACCCTAATCCTTGCGACCGAGTCATGAGGGCTCGATGCTTCTCTCAAAATTACTCTCTCATAAGGATTGACAAGTACTCAATTTTTATCGCCTCTATTATTTTTACCTTAACGGTACTTATTACACACGAATTCGGAATCAACTTATCGACTTTTATTAATTTTTTCTCGAAATTTCACTTTTTGACCGCCTTGACTCCTTGCAAGCCTTAATTTTTGATCCCTCATCCGCAGATAATGATTTTCTCTTATCCATATTAAAGCTAATTTATTACTTAAACAACAACAAAAAATTGGGGGTTCTACGTCCTCAATTGAGGAAGATCGACAAAAAAGAAATTACATGTGCTATCCTGATGACAAATTTTAAATTGCTATTTTGTGTGTACTTTTTCGAAAAACAATTATAAAACATAAGTAAAAAATGGAAACACAATACTTTTTGTTTTAATTAATTTAGAATTGAATAGAGTATTAATAGTTAAAATTATGAAATTTTAGCTCTTTTAGTTTGGTTGGAAATCACCCGAAGCTATTCATGCGAAGGGGTGTGCTAATCTGATGACGAGCAGTGTACATAAAAGATGCAAAGCAGTTACATATGACTAATTCGTCAAGGTTACCGTTATAGAAATTTTTTTTGAAAAACACTCATCGAGATTCTTGGCATGATAGCTGTATATACACTCCCAATCAATAGGATAGTTCCACTTGCAAAATGGCTGTATTTCGGTAAGTGATAACGGTATTTTCTTCAAACTTGGTGACAATATTTCCAGTAGCCTGCTTGTTTTTTGCATAGCAGAAGGTCTCAAATTCGAAGTCCCGCTAGGATTTTCTTACGAGAATTCTTAAAAACAGTACAAATGGTGAAGTCAATAGGATAGTTCCAGTGGAAATAAAACATCAAATAACAGTAAGAAAGGATAATTTTATTTTTAAATATTTAGCTGGTAATAAGTAGAACTTTATTTAAGTAATTAGAGCTCAAAAAGTTAATTTGGCATAGAATTGTATAGGTTTTAACGGCAAATTAAATTAATTTTCGCCCCAAACTTCTCTAAACGTTCGCAGAAGAGCTTCAGTCTTCTTAAACTATTGTCTACCGGTGTAGATATTCGTTGTCATTCATCCCCACACATTTTTGATGGTATATAAACCTAGGAACTATGGAGGTCTTTCCCAAACCTTGATTAGTTGGTCTTGAAACCAATCTTTTATCAGTCTTGCTCCATGATTGACGCCATTATCTTGTTAAGTTAAGTTGAATGGAAAATGTCGGTAATTTTAAGTACTATATTACCCAGAATATTTTTGTAAGCCTGAACGTTGTGAACACCGCTAATTTCCACAAGCTCAATAATTCCACACAGAGACATTCCGCGACTTCAACATTTCTTACTCTGAGTGATGCGTCTACAAAATTAATTCCTTCTTGTTCAAATCGTGGAAATAATACCTAAATCCATCTGAACCGACGAGATTTAATCTTTTCCGTCAGTAAAAATAACGCGTTTGTCCAATCCATACAGTTTTTCCATTGGGGTTGAATAGCTTGGTGTGGAACTACTGAGTTTTCTTACATTAGGGGTACTCAGAGTACCCAGGCTCTTAAAGATATTCTTCCTAATGTATTGTCTAAAACTTCCGACATTTGCCATGCAATTCCTATAAGATTATAACAAGATAATGACCCCAATTATGAAGCAAGGCTGATAAAAGTTTGATTTTAAGACCAACTAAACAAAGAAAGGAAAGACCTTCATACTTCCTAAATCTAAATATCATCAAAAAAGTGTGGAAATGAATGACGAGGAAGATCTATACCGTTAGACAATAGTTTAAGAACAAGAAGCTTTTTGGCGTACGCTTAGAGGAGCTCGGGATGAAATCAACTTAATTTATTAAAACCTATACAATTCTATCCCAGATTAAGTTTTTGAGCTCAAATTATTTAAAAAAAGGTCTTCTTATTACCAGCTTCATTTTTCAAGGTAAAATTATCCCTTCGTACCGTTATTTCATGATTTATTTTCACTGGAACTATCCTATAGACTTCACCATTTGTAGTGTTTTTTTAAGAATTCTCGTAAGAAATTCATAACGGCACTTCGGATTTGAGACATTCTGTTATTTAAAGAACAGTCAGGCTACTGTTAATACTGTCACCAAGTTTGAAGAAAATACCGTTATCACTTACCGAGATACAGCCATATTTCTAGTGGAACTATCCTATTGATTGGGAGTGTATATATAAATATTCACGAAAATTCTATTGTTTTTCCATTTTGCCTGGCGTCATATAAGCTTCAAATTCAACGTAAAAACATTTTGCGTAGAAAGTACCGTTATAGAAATAATATAAAAAATTTCTTGCTAAAAAACCTTAACACTAATTCGAGCGTAGTTCGCATATCAATAGGGAACCATTGCAGATATATTTTCTATAGATTACCTTTGAGTATAGGTTACCGTTATGAAGACTTTGACGGCATTCTTCGGAAAATACTTTCCCGTAAATTGTACCGTTATATAGTTTGCCTGAAGATCCATTTAGGTGTCGCACATCAATGGAATTTTTTAGTAATATTTAACATCGGAGAAGTTGTTAGATACAACCGTTCAGTTTAAGTTACCGTTATTGCGTTGTTCACCTACTGAAAATCTGTTCGTTTACACGACTGTCATTGATCCCTTTGAATATCGCCGATCTTTAGGCATTACTTGGACCCGCAGAAGCTACGAAATTATCATAAATTACCAAAAAGTTTACGTAACCGTTATATGAATATTCATAGAAATAGAAAAAAATGTTTTTTTGGTGTGAATCCTCAGAACTCGACACAATTATTATTATCAATTTTGTTTATTTACTTAAGTAAGTATATAGCCTCAAAAAAAGCCTCATTCAAATATTCGGCTTCCCTCTAATTTTTTCGTAGTTAAATCCTAAATTTTCTGGGCTAACACAGACGATATCTCATGAAATTTTCTCTAGTTTACATCTGTATACCGGAAACTTTTCCTAAACTCGCGCTTTAATTTAACAGTTATTATGTGCGCTCACTTCAACACAACAAACGCCCGCGTATATAATTGCAATTAAATTATACAAGAAAATCGACAAAAAAAAACATTTTTATCCCAACAAATTGGATGCTTCCTCGTTATATTATTCGCATATTCATTTTCAAGTTTGTTTGCTTACTGTAGGCTTGCCTTCGCGTCTGCAATTGCCTCGGAACGATTCCAGGAAATTGTTCCAATATATATTCTCCGGTCCGAGGTAGAAAAAAACCCCACCGTGTAGGGACTCCTTTTTTTTTGCCCAACAAACAGCATAAGCACCATATCACTGACACATCGATATATCGTATCAGCATCTGAGCTGCCGACCATTTTCCAGATATTCAAACCAACCCACTATTCGCAAGTCTTCTCTCGTTCTTCTTACATAATATCGTTAAAAAAATTTAACAAGACCTTATCATCAATCCATATATACATACAGATAAGAGTTTCATTACATTGGCGCGCGCTAACAACGATCGAAACCGCTTGGAAATTCACATTTCTTCCAATTATTCGAGTATCTTTTCGAAAGAAATTGCAAACGGGTATCCTGTCCTATAGAAGAGTAGCTGGGGAAGAAAACGGAACCGAATAAAACAAAGTCAGGGACTAATATCAGAGAAAGAAAGCGCGCAGCATGGAACTTACACGGGTATACGGAACTGAATCCTGATGCTGTAAGAAAATTTTTCCGTGTTCCTCATCATGTAAAGCATATCTTACTCAATACACTCAATTGGATGCTGACTAGAGGAATCTGCTTCCTTTTCTGACTTGGTTCAACGTTTTTTTTATTTGCGTCCGTTTTTTCGTGCTTTTTTTCTCGAGTCATCGCATGCCGCACTGGAATTGTTGAGAAAGCTGTTCGCTAGCTTCTTGTCTGCCCTTTGAGTAAAATGAATTTTATTCAACCTTGAAAAACGTCGGGGATCTATATAGACGATTCCTTTTTTGCGAGAGTTTTTTTTTGTGTTTGCCTTTCGAAATCGCATGGCATAAGGACTTTTTCCATTCTAAAGGAAGTCTTTCGGCCCGAGGTACCTGTATCTCGTGTAGGCGCCCTCCGATTTAAACAGAGTTTTTACCATATTTAACAGCCAGTCGCTAACCGAGAACGATGTCAGTAAGACCTTCAAATGGACCGTGGTTGTCTCCCATTTTTTTTTTTTCAAAATTTTTAGAAAATTATTTTTAAATACACTCGGACTGAAGTTTTGTACTTTATTATGTTAAATCAATTTATAGGCCAAATTCGGTGACAAGAGGAAGCTGCGCCTAAAAATATGCAATCACTTTGATGAGCGTTGAATATTTCGACCAAAAATCAGTTTTTCTCCTAATGTATCTTATTTGATATACAATTTCAAGTATTTTGCATGATTGTTACACAGCAAGTCATTTTTGGCGAGGTTTCATTCTTCCCGGCTCGTGCGGCGGCGAATTATGGAAATTCAATGTCAAATTTAAGGATGTATGCCGGTTAATGGTATGTGAAAGCCGGAGGTGGTGAGGCACGTGACGGAAATGAAAGAAAATGATAGAAAAGATATGAAATGAGAAAAATGAAATGTTTCAGATGTTATTTGTAATAAGAATATACATCAGGCGCATACAATGTACACCCTTTGAGAAATACATTTTTTTACAATTTTCCACGGAAGCTATAGGGGAATATTTCTGTAATGCAAGATTGTGCTCAATGCTTTCCGAAGAACAATTTCGCAATTCTTGAAAGGGAAAATTTGAACATTTGGCCATGCAATTACGACCGCTTGACATGAATTGCTATATGAAAATCAAATTCCTTATAATCTTGTTATTCGAATCAGCTTATTCATTCTTCGGGGCCTTCACATAAGAATACAGGGAATCATTCAAAATCGTCCGGCGGGAATCTCTGTCAATAAAATTATCCGCCATGTAATATCAACCGCATTTGATTTGGGTACGAAAAGAAAAATGAAATAAAATGAATCTAATTTTGATATCAAATAATAACTTAAACGAGACGGATCTTAATTCGACAAATGCCCAAAAATGATCCCTTCCCATTTTTCCTGTCTCGTAACGCCGGACACACGGTTGACTTTTGAGCCTTTTTGTGCAACGCGTATATCCATACACCGTACCATACCGTACAATTTCGCTATATTAGCCAACATTTGAGATACATATCCTCGCATTCATAGGAGGGACGAAATACCCTTGTAATTGATCCTTTTTTTTCTCTGCGCCGCACTGTCTAGGGATGAAGGGTCTTTAGACGAAGAGGACTCTTGATTTAGGGTTTGTTTCACAAAACCAAAAGATTGGCGAATTTATTCGATGAGCTAGCTGCCGACAAAAAGGATACCGACCGATATACTAACAACTATTTATTTGACGATTAAATACCTTAACGACATACAATAGACATGAAGAGCGCGTAATGTATATAAAAAGGACCAACATTTTATTGATATGTAACGGAAACTCAGTCGCGTTGAAATAAATCGTTTAAGGAAGAATAAAAAGGAAAATGCGTTTGATAGTGTGCTGTCAAAGTATAGAAACGCATTTGGCATTCAACGGGATAATGGGTATTTATTTTTTGACTTTTTGAGTTGGGGTTTGGTTAGGGATGGAAATGGTGGTTGTTACGATAGGTGGATTGCAATTCGGGAAAAATGAATCGGATTATATATGGTCAATACCGTTTCATTTTCTTGTTAAAAAAAGAGCAATGTGCCAGCGACTCAACATAAATAGCCACACACAAGGTACAGAAAGGATTCATTTTAGTTAAAAAGTCAGTTTCAAGTAAGACAAATTGAACTGACAGGATACATTATTTAAGAGGAAATATTCCAATTTAACCGCAACTTAGCAACAATTTGCAAATTTTCACGCTAAATGCGTTCACATGCGCATGGGCGTAGCCAGGATTTCGGTCAGGGGAGGGGGAAGCCCGGAATTTTTTCAACAACATGATTTTCTTAGAAGTTGAAATTGTCGGTCACGAAAATATTGTTAGGCAAACTTTAAAATGGTCTGGCTGTTGTAGTGGTTACTGCGCGCACCTTCGGTGCACAAACTCATGATTTTGTGACTCACCGTGAACGAATTTGTTTATGGTGTTTTTCGAACTCACGACCCAAGTGACGGAATATGGTCTCTATAATAGGGATAAATAACATTGCTGAGTGTGCTATTGATCTCAATACCTCAACAAAAAAGTAGCTAATATCTTGGATATTGGATGTAACTTACCTATCTATTGCCTTTGTCCAAAGATGGACTGTCAGGCCTGTTAGTTTTTTTTTAATTTTAGAGCCAAATTTTACCAAAGGACAGTTAGTGTAGTCATTAGGTGATTTCAGATTGCAAAGTGTGGTGCAGCCATTTTTTTTTTGTTTCTTATGTTTTTTGGGGTGGTGAGCTCGAATCCCACCAAAATTTCGTTGCAAAACAGGGTCAAAACCGCAAAAAACCCAAAATTTTCCCAATTTTTGACAATCCATGAAAATATTACACTCAGAAAAAAAATCCTGTAAATTCAAAAAATACGCATATGATTCAAAGAGATTCAAATATGATTTTGCTTGATATTTGTTTCCCTTTGGATCATTGTATAATCCCTTTATTTCAAACGGATTTCCCTTTGAACTAATAAGATATTCCTTTTGAAAGTCTATCTATAATCACTTTAAATTAAAGTGATGCAGTGTCACTTTAATCAGGTCACAACCATAAATTGAAAGGATTTCCTTTTAAAGGATGGACTCTTTGTTTTAAAGGGATATCATTTTATTTAAAATTACAGGATTTTTCTTATTATTTATCCAAATGCATGAACTCAAAAGAATACTTTAAATTACACCAAAAGGAGTAATTTTCACAGGGTGTTCTTTCCCTGTTAAAATTACTCATAAATGAGTTTTGTATAACTGACCTCGCTATAGGTGTTGGCGACATTTCTTTTACCTCTTTACGCTCTAAAATGCATAATAAATTACCTACCTATAGTAGGATTCGATCCCGCGACCCTATGATTTGAAGACTAACGCCCCTACCTACTACACCACACAGACTATACGGGACGACGTTTATAATCTACACAATACATTGTGACATCGCTCTACCACACTGCCGACCAACTGCGAGTGTAAACAAAAAAAAATCCTATTGAAAATTTGGATTTAAAGGATTTCCCATTAATTTAAAAAGATTTCCTATTGAAAATTTGGATTAAAAGGATTTCCCATTAATTTAAAAAGAATGAATTTGAATTAAAGCGATGTATATTTAAAAGGAAAGGATTATATTTAATATGAATGTAACTTGATTTCAAAAGGATATCGAGTTAATTTTAAGGGACGTTTTTTTTCTCGGTGTAGAGTAAACATAATGGCGGCTTCAACGGCGCGTTAATCTTTAAAATGCGTTAAGCGGTATAGCTACAATTGGTAGTCATTTTTAGGTGTTTTTTTTTGCAATTTGGACCCTGTTTTACAACAAAATTTTTGGTGGGTGGTTAGGCATTCAGCATTCAGCACCCCAATATACATAATGTACAAGAAAAATGCAGCTTTTGCGGCCAAAAATAAAAAACCGTTCAATCCCAAAGTTTTATTCATAATATGGAACTATGTAGGCCTGTTCCAAAAACCGGGATCCCGGTACAAAACCGGTGTTCACTTGGTACCGGACCCGATATTCTAAAGTACCGATTTCCCGATTTTTTTTGTACCGAGTTAAAAAAAAACCGACCGACGAGTCGGTTTTTTGGTACCGAGTTAAAAATAACGATTCATTTCAACCATGAGTCGTTTTTTTTCAGGTTTTTTTGGTACCGGCTTTTAACCCGGTACTCAAAAAAACCGAACTTGAAAGACAGGGAAATGTGAGATTCGTTCTTTACAAGATCTCTAACTGGACAAAGCTGTATATCATTTTCACTAAAATCCCTTTCAGACGGAATGTTGATAAATTTCACTACCTTCTCGCGGCGACTTCATTGTGACAGATCAAGCGAGATATAGTGAAAAATCACCCAAAACTATAAGAAATATTTTAGTTTTCCACGAGTGAAACGTATGTATTGGGACGTAGCCTCCGCACTCCCGTCAGTTACGAGTGGCCACTTGTTGTTGTCCGGTCATGCATTCCGCGGCAGTATATGGAGCGGCAAAGAAGGCATCTGGTTAGTTTTCCAGCAGCAGGAAAAAGTTTTACGTTTTACGCATTGTATAGTGCAGTGATTTTTTACTACATTGGCAAGGATTTGTTTGACCATAATCATCGGCCAGGGAGGGGGTACCTAACCCTCCCTGCCCCCCCCCCTGGCTACGCCCATGCACATGCGCCTTATTGCTGTTCCTTGTTTTAGGTGTGTCAGTGCAGCCCCACGCGCTAGTATTATTCTGCTCACACTCACTGGGCAAGGGTCACGTGTATAAATGGCGTACCTCAATCATGTCTATGACTCACATGTGACTCATGAGAGAAAAAAATTCCGAAAGGCAGAAGTGGTGGTAATCTCGATGGAGCACAAACATGTTAAATTGAGCACTTTCCATGTTTCCAGTGTATTCAGCGTCTGAGAAAGTAATTTAATTAGCTACTGATTTTCGTAGATGAATTTTATGTCAAAAAACACTATTTAACATTTTTGTCACTTCAACGACTATATTATGTCCATGTGTTCATTCATTTTTAAATTTTAAAATGCATCAACTAATACTCCTTTTTCTTTTTCTTTTCAGGTGAGTTTTCTACTCAAATTTAATAATGAATGTCCTTGGGTGTAAGTATCCATCAAAGAAAGAATAAAGTTTTGCCTATTGAATTTGAGTGTACTCAGTTCGAGTTTCATCTGTCCCTACAAGATGAAAGATATCGTTGGGTGGATGTGCTCTCAACAGCCTACTTCGCCGGATGGCACTGGTCAGTCATACGAGTAAATACCGTTATGTGGGTGAGGCAAATTTACGTGTCAGGGTCGTTGAGTTGCCATGCCGTGCGCCGGTCGTACAGTTCTTCGGATCACTAAGTTTAATTATATAAGTAATGCAGCAATCAATCAAATTAACTTGTGTAAGTTACTGACGTTCTTCCCTTAACTTTTTACCCTTTAAATTGGGCAGTGCCGGCAAAAATTCGTTGAAACAATTGCCAAACTTCCACATAGTAGACGCCCCCTGCTTAAATTTGGACTGCGATGGCGATTAGCAAAACTTAATCTCCAAAAGCTCGCTCAAGTATAAAATTAACTATATGGAGCTTTTTGTGTGTGTGTAAGGATACCACCTGATTTTAAATTAGCGAGCTTTAGGCTTATTCATATATAATTTTTAAATTTTGAAGTATACTATCGGTCCCTCGGCTTTTCTAAGAAGTTATCATCTTCACATGAACATGAAAACATGATAATCTACGATTATAAATAAATTCAAGATTTTCATTCTAATACGATATCAACGATTTAAGATTTAAAAATTGTTGTCACTGCAACTTGGTCGATATACTCGTACAATATGATACGGACGAATCAGCAAATTGCCAATGAAAAAAAAAAATCGCATAATAAAAATCCTTAAACACCAAATTAAAAATTATGATGATTTTGTTTGTGGATCGTGCAACAAAGAACGGACATTTGGATGTCATGTAGGTTTGTCAGTGTTAACCCACCATATTGCGCCTGGTGTGCATAACTCTTCCAAAGTAATCGTAGTGGTAGTATTCCATTTTCTAGCTTTTAGAAAGACTCTGACCGAGTTCAATTGAATTAAGATTATGAAGGCACAATAAGAGTTCCCAAATGATGTTTTACGACACATCGGCTCATGTGAAATATTAACTATATTCTAATGGCAGGATTGCGGGGAAAAAAATGTCAGCACACTAAGACCCCAAGCGGTCAATTTTTAAAGACACTAAACTACTCGTACGGGAGAGTTCAGTGGCTGAAAACAATCATTGACAGTCGTTTAATGACATGGCTCGAACGTAGAAAAGCTACCTAAATTCCTGTTTTTTTTTTACACAGAAGATCTTTCAGAGGTCGGATACACTTTGCGATAAGGAGGCAAACTTCCCTTTCGAATAGGTAGAGTTTCCCGGACGTGCCCTTTAAGGGGGACATATTCGAATCCTGCTTTTTCAGTGTGTCTCCGCTTGTGCATCTTTTGGTAAAAAAATGTCCCTTTTCAATTTAAATAAAAATGCATTTCGAGTTTGATTGGTTTATCTAAATTGTGCAGAATTTTGCTTGCTTTGTGCCGTTAGCTTTGCCCTTGATGAGAATAGGGAAAAATTGTATTAGTCAAATTCGTTAATCAGTATTTAATCTTGTTTGCCTATTAAGTTTAAAAAGTCTAATTTGTTGTTTCGTGTACACTGCAGCGACTTCAATAACTAATTTCTTTACTAGAATCATTTGGCATTTTTATACTTCTGAGATAAGGGTCGATCAAGGATTTTTCCAGTATTCCACCTCTCTCTTAGAAGCAGTGGCGTGCATAGCCTTTTCATGCCGGATAGGCATTCCTATCATATTTAGTAAACGAGGTTTAAAATAAAATATCTGAAATCAAATCTTTCAAATGTAGCTTCAATCTCTCCATGAATTGTAGTCATTATAATATTTTTTAGTCTCGAGTACCTACATTACCTGCCCCGACACTATACCAATCACACCATTCTAGGCAATCTAAAATATGTTAAAATATTACATTTTTAATTTAAGTTTTTCAGACGATTTCTTTTGTCGAGTAAAACACAAAGTTTACAAATACTGTTCCGGAGAAATTGAACCATAACCACTCCAGCTTATACATCGAAACTGCCCCAAAGAAACATCTCTATATTTTATCAACATAGATAATGCCATTCACCACATACCCCATTAGTTGTTATGATCCTAACTCTCTCTTCATTACCGTAACTCCTAGTGGAGCATGGTGCGTTGATGACTACCGTGTGTAGTCATCAACGTTACAAAGGCAACTGAATTCGGAGTGTGATACGGTTGTCAGCCATACCACTTCCTAGTCGCATTGTTAGTTTTTATTATTCTACGATAAGAATATTTCTTATCATCTTCTTCTGAATAATAAACTTGCGACGAGTCGTGCCGAGTTTGGAAACTCGTTTCTCTATTAGTGTCTATTTTACAGAGTGGCGACCGAACGATCACGGCCACAGAGCACGACGATGATGATGATCCTAACTAAAAATAAATAAATAGCAAATCAAGCAACTGTGCAAACTTTAATGTGACTCACTGTATTATTTCATTGATTCACCAATATTGATAATTATAAATATGAGAACAAAGCAGAGGACAACACACTTTCGCCGCTGTCGAGCAAGTCGAGAAAGAATCAGGCGAACAGCATGCCTACCTTTGAGCATTCGTAATTTCTAATTTCCATGTCGCCGCATTACACCTATGTACATGAAAGACTTTCTTCTCATTCATAAAAATGTTTGGCCCGCCACTGTTTTCCAAACCGGCAATGTGGCTTTCGAAAAAAAACAAGCTGGATACCCCTGGTCCAGATAAAGGTTATTGGAAAATGTTTTATGATTTTATGAATTCAGTACACCCTTCAAATGGGACCATAAAAATCTGGAAGTTCGGTCATCCGAATTGGTTGTTTTAACCGTAGAGTGGGCGCGCTATGAGTATTTTGCCGCCTTCAGCAAAAAAAAACCTTAATAATTCGTAAAATATTTCTTCGTTAAGTTTGCGCTTTTTAGTAGCTGCTCCTATTTTCATTCAGAACTCGTGCCGAAAGGCTGTACGTCTTCAGTGGGCCGAGTGATGCTAGAGAAGGAGGTTGTTACCGTCAGGCGGCAATTTGCTCATCGCGCGCCTTCGCATGTAAGTAAAAATATCACAAATAAAAAAACATCATTTTTTCAAAGTTGGAATGTTGGGTATGTTTTATGGTGCATTTATTGTAAAAACTATAAAAACGTTGTTAATTTCCTTTTTTTTATGAGTTTTGCATACGATAATGTAGAATATGTTAAAAGTCTATTAAAATGTGTTGTGTTTTCCAAAACCATTTATAAACCGAAGTTCCCAAAACAGATTTCAATAAATATGTTCATTTGTCATTGCTTATTTGTGTTTTACTTAAATCCTGAAAAAATAAATTAATTCAATTGCTTTATTCCTACTTAAAATGGTCACTGAAAAGAAGCGGCGAAATGCTCCCCACGCGCCCACTGACGTTTCTCGGAAAGACGCGCCCACTCTAGGGTTAAGAAAATTTTCGGCCGGCCACACACTGCCACTCTCAAAAGTTCGTTCACGTCTGTGTATGTGTAGTATACGAAAGCGAAGAAGAATTTTTTACTTGACTCCATTTTTACATAAATGATTTTCCACCAATGTCTATCTATAGTCTTAGAAAAAGTTCGCCTAGTAATTGCTCGAGTAATGATACCGTTTGTACGAACCAAAAAGTCTCCGGATAACGTTCAATACACATTCCGTCTACTGCCCATTGCAAACTCAAATCTCATCATTCAAAGATGAGAACCAATCATTCGATTGGTGAACCCAATTTAACTGAGTTTTTGCTCGTGGTTCGGCGAACTTTCCTTGCAATAAGCCCAAAGTCATTGAACTGAGAAGGCTTAAACATTAAAAATAGAAATTTAATTTGTGTTTCAATTTTGTGGTATGAAAAAAATCTGGTAAAAACACAATTGCCCAATGAAACAGTTTGCGCTTATACGCCCAGTTATACAATTCCCTCCAACATAATTAATGAATATCTGCTGTACTCATTATGTAACATGTATCCTCTTCTCAACTTCTCTTTTCAAAAAATTTAGTGCCACAAATTTCAAGCACAATGTCAAAATAAGACTTCAAAGACTCTATACACATAGACATAACTAATCCTTTCGGATCTATTAAATTCCTCAACCCATCATCGGCACTATCCCATTCCATCAAAACACTCTATGTTGCACTATATCAAAACCGCACCACAAACACACTCTTCAAATTTCTTATCATCAAAACAATTTCCTTTAGGAATTTACCAACTCTACCGCGTACTGTAGTTCCAATATAAACCCTCCATCACGACACCCAACACAATCTGCTGCTATGGTCTCCCCGAAAAAGATGTCACGCAACATAAAAATCAAGCTGCCACTGAATTAATTCCATTTTAATTTTCCTGAAAATTTTAATTAAAATTCCAACAAGAATATCGCAAAAGCGAGTTGCTTGGTTCCTTGTCGGCGTTGTCGTCGTTTCGTTGTCCTTATAAAACTAAACACAACATATAGTACTTGCAGCAATGTGTATAGTAGTAGTTGGGATCAGTGTAGAACTCCCTCCTTCTTCCATCTGTTTGTTGCTGCTGCTCCCTGCTACTATGACGAAGGGCCGAAAAAAATGAAACATTCTTGAAGCTTATGTCGTTCGTCGTTGTCGTCTTTATACAAAATCTTTACGAGTATTATAAACATCTTGTGGCACTTTTTCGTGATTTTTTTGAAAGAGAGTCGGTTTCTTTGTATGAATGCGATTTTATCGTGTGAAATTCGCATAGAAACAATATTTTTTGTTTGGACAATAATTTCGCGATGATGAAAATCGAATCCTAACGTGAGATTTCTGAACACTTCTTTCAAAAAGTGGGTTTGAATCCGTTTAGCCTTTTTTTACATTTTTCATCTTGGCTGTGCTTTATCCTGATGGTGATACTTGAAATCTTAGGAAGGATCTGTTCGGTGTTTTCATTGTAATTAATGCGAAAAATATTTCAAGGATTTCCCAACAATCAACCATCGCGCGTATCGTCCCGCGAGAGTTTTAGGTATGTAAATGATTTTCAAAACCCCCGGGCGATATACGATTTTCAAGGTCTAGGTAAGATTGTTTTAGTAATTGACACCTTCCCAGACAGTCCATTATATCGCGAAAGCATAGCGCAGTTGTCTATGGCCCGGAGCATAAGCTGAAATTCCTCCTGAATAACTTGAGTTGCAAATATATTTTTAGATATGCTCGACCTTAAAATCCTGCTCGAAAAAAAACTTGAGAAATTCGGGAAAGTCTCAAGAGTAAAAAAAAAGGATCCAGCTATTTACATTTTATTTTTGCGTAACTTAAGCCGGCCTCTAATTTTTACGCCATTCTCCCTTTCACCTTCCGTGCACCCCCCAGCAGGATAAAAGGAAGGTTTAAGTTGAATCTGTCGACAGCACACACACAATACAGAGAAACAGAGATGTCCCACTTCAGTAGTAATTTGCACTCAGTCTCCGTTAAATTTAAGTGTGTATCCATGTCTACCTGGAAAACGCTCGTTCGGCGAAAGGACGCGCCCGGGCTTTTTTGTCGAGAGGCTTTTTCTTCCTCTAATGGAGGATTAAGTTTGAACGGCTCTTGAAGACGACGAACTCCATTTTGAGTGCTGAGCTGATGCTACGGTTACTGCTTTTCGTATAGGTTGTCGAAATATCGTTTTCAGTTAGTACCAGTGGTGGGTTGGTCGCTCCTTTTTTTTTAAAGCTTTTGTCTATTTTATTTTGTGTCCTCGTGGTGTAGATAATATTGAAAAGTTATGGGTGCGGGAAGGTTTCAAGATGTACTTGAATGTCCTTGAAATATGTCTCGTAAATGGCAACTTGTAGAAAATTGCGACAGAGAAGATTTTATTGATTGAGTGGGGGCGATGAATGTCCCGGAAGTAAGCTCGCGGGATTAGTTTTGATTGAAACAATTTCATTTGGTATATGGAAGTGGGTGTACAGAAGCAAAGAGTCCTGGTCTAAAGTACCCTTCTCTACAGTTATTTCTGTTTAATTAAAAACAAGTACAGTGCTGACTAAGCGTTCCACGTTCAATCGACAGTGGAAAATTTCAGTCTTCATTTTATTGGATTCTTCGCTTTCTCATTTAGTTTCGATTTTCCACTATACATTCCCCATCAAGTCTTTATGAACGGAGCAAAATCTCTCTGAATCTTGTACATTTGGAATTTCGTTTCGTCCATTCGCCGTACTAGTAGCAGTGTTGGATTTTAATTTCGAACCAAATGTTATTGGACACGATTTTTTACGCGCACTCTTTTTTCCGATGCCAATGTGCTCTCAAAGTCAATGTAGCATGAAGCAATGATCTCGTCACGTCTCCAAATTATGTGTGTAGCGTGCGTCCTTGTTTTTCCAAGAGTGCCTGGCACTATGGTATCATCCTTCGGTTCCGATTCAACAATTTCTTTTATTCTTATCGATTTAGCCTCCCGACATCATCGAAATGAATAGAACGCTAAACAACAGTTTTGAATCTGAATCCGATCCAATCCAACGCTATACACGGATGTTCGTTTGAGCTTGCTTGTCAGGCTTGAAATCCGAGAGCCACGCTCCTGATTTGAGTTCAGAATTCGTACTGAAAAGTTAATTTGTTTTCCATTCTCTTTTTGCAACGTTCCGTGTTGGACGTCGTCATCGTCATGGGTCAAGTTGAAGCAGCAAATAGCGCCACTGCTATCCCGGGGATAATATGCTACAGCTCGCTCTATAATTTTCAAGTGTATTCCATTTCGGTTAGAAGCGCACACACAAGCCAACAAACCCCACCACTCTTCAGATTGAACGAAATCCGAAAAAAATCACTTCAATAGTCGAAAACAGTCTCTCCGCAGTGCTCGTGATCCCTTTGTGACGGGCCCCAATCCTAGGCGAAGAGGTGATGGGCTATAGGCCAATAGGCAAGCCGAAGGCCCTTCTCTCTATTATCAATTTGATTGTAATCAGTTGAAAGTTCGCCGGCTGAAAATGAATGGTTCTCGCATTCTTTTGAAGTGATGAAACGTGACAGGATGGATATCCATTAGAGTGGTGGTACTCTATATACTTTACCCTATATCCTTTCTTGTTTTTCCTGTCTCTCTCGTGAGAAACCAGAGTGTGGCGTGCTATACCTACTGAACTCCGATAGATTTTTTTAAACTCTGTAAATCTGATATTGATGCGCTTCCCACTATAGTTGATGGAAAGACAAATGATTCTTTTCAAGTCCCATCGTCCTTTTTTGGAGCTTTTATTTATCTGCACCCAGGACAAGAGGCTAGTACACGCACTCAATAAGAATTTAAAGCACCAACAAACTTGCTAAAGGTACTACTCAAAACGATAGAACAAGGCCCATTTAACAACATTCGTCGCCTTCGGGTTAAATTAAGGTTCTTCGCTCTCTTACATAGAAACTTGATTGCTATCTTCTGTTTATTGTGTTTTTCTGTTTGTTTGATAATTTCTGGATGGATACTTTAGGATTTTCTTCTTTTCTTGGAAATTGCCCTTTGTGTGTGCTTGTGCTTGGATGTGATTCAATGGAATCTCCAAGAGAGATAGATAGATAGAGGTATGAGAGAGCAGGATCCCTTTTTCGGAGAGAAATTCAATCGAAGTGTGACGTGCTCTCATTAAAATTAGGTCGAGCACGTGATAGGACTTGTGTATAGCAAAGTGCTTTTTGAATGTGAAAAGGCTTCCCTGTTACTACGGACGACAATCTCTCGAGGCTATTGGAAAGTTGCCGATGCGGGTGGATTTTGGTTAATGACCCAAATTTATTCTCACAAATAAATAAGATGAACTGATTATTAAGGGTGAATTGTTGTTCCGAGGTTTTATAGGCATCCTTGTGTGTGTTGTGTAATTTGTAAGGCGCAGGCAATTAAGATCCTTGAAGATTTTTGGCACGTTTTGAACATTTAAGGTTTGTGTCTGAGGAGGGGGAGGGGGTGGCATGAGTTTTTAAGTTTTTGTAAAGTTTATTTCAAACTGAACATCTTGGTATCTTGGTTCGGTTTTGAATAAAACTTTGAATATCGAATATAGTGCTCTTTCTAAAATCTAACAACACTGCAGCCAATTCGTTGAAACTTTGTGGCTAGAAAAATAACTTTCAAAACTAAATTTATGATGAAATCAAACAATTTTGATCGCCAGTAAACGGGGGCGAGAACCTCGACTCAGAATTCAAAATTCAAAATTCAAAATTCTAAATTCTAAATTCTAAATTCTAAATTCTAAATTCTAAATTCTAAATTCTAAATTCTAAATTCTAAATTCTAAATTCTAAATTCTAAATTCTAAATTCTAAATTCTAAATTCTAAATTCTAAATTCTAAATTCTAAATTCTAAATTCTAAATTCTAAATTCTAAATTCTAAATTCTAAATTCTAAATTCTAAATTCAAAATTCTAAATTCAAAATTCACAATTCACAATTCACAATTCACAATTCGCAATTCACAAAATTGGAATCTAATTTAATTTTTGCAATATTAGGTACCAACAATCTAAGCTAACCATTTTAAGAGGAAACAAGAAAAACCTTCCACCTCAAGTGAGGCCACACACGAAACACGAGTCTTTATTCTGTACCACTAAAATACCCGCAAGCGGTAATGGTAAAAATTTAAATCAGTATCTTATACTTATACATAAAACGTAAAATTTCGGGTTGTTTTTTTTTTGTTTTCTACCTTGTTCAAATCAATCCTGATGATAGAGGTCATTGAAATTATACACTGTCTTTCACTAAACCCCATATCGGCAACCGTACACATTAATCAACAATTTAGAAAAATCCAAACCTGGTGGTAATTAAACTTACACATTTAATTTTCATCGGATACACGTGTACAGTACCTATATATCCTTCAAAAAGCCCTTAAGTCGTTTTGAAACAACCATCAACCACAAGCCATATATGCATTACCCTTCTTCATACGAGCACCAGCATTGTGGGGAGAGACGACTGCAAAAATACAGAATGTCGGTTCAGCTTGCGTACAAGTCCGCAACTCAGTGGGACATTTTCATGTTTTCAACAAATGCTAATGTACAGTACTGATGCAACCGCGAAATTATTTATACATTATTTCGTGACGATTTGCTTTTCGAATTTGACTCTTTTTGGGTCGTTCAACAAAAGTTTAACGAAAGTTGAAAATGAGTTGAATCTAAGTTGAAAGTTACACTTTTTGGGTCATTCAACAAAAGTTGAACGAAAGTTGAACGTGAGTTGAACCTAAGTTGAAAGTTACACTTTTTGGGTCGTTCGACAAAAGTTGAACGAAAGTTGAACGTGAGTTGAACCTAAGTTGAAAGTAACACTTTTTGGGTCGTTCATCAAAAGTTGAACGAAAGTTGAACGTGAGTTGAACCTAAGTTGAAAGTTACACTTTTTGGGTCGTTCGACAAAAGTTGAACGAAAGTTGAACTTGAGTTGAACCTAAGTTGAAAGTTACACTTTTTGGGTCGTTCGACAATAGTTGAACGTGAGTTGAACCTAAGTTGAAAGTAACACTTTTTGGGTCGTTCAACAAAAGTTGAACGAAAGTTGAACGTGAGTTGAACGTGAGTTGAACCTAAGTTGAAAGTCACACTTTTTGGGTCGTTCAACAAAAGTTGAACGAAAGTTGAACGTGAGTTGAACCTAAGTTGAAAGTTACACTTTTTGGGTCGTTCGACAAAAGTTGAACGAAAGTTGAACGTGAGTTGAACCTAAGTTGAAAGTTGCACTTTTTGGGTCGTTCAACAAAAGTTGAACCTAAGTTGAAAGTAACACTTTTTGGGTCGTTCATCAAAAGTTGAACGAAAGTTGAACGTGAGTTGAACCTAAGTTGAAAGTTACACTTTTTGGGTCGTTCGACAAAAGTTGAACGTGAGTTGAACCTAAGTTGAAAGTTACACTTTTTGGGTCGTTCAACAAAAGTTAAACGAAAGTTGAACCTAAGTTGAAAGTAACACTTTTTGGGTCGTTCATCAAAAGTTGAACGAAAGTTGAACCTAAGTTGAAAGATACACTTTTTGGGTCGTTCGACAAAAGTTGAACGAAAGTTGAACGTGAGTTGAACCTAAGTTGAAAGTAACACTTTTTGGGTCGTTCATCAAAAGTTGAACGAAAGTTTAACCTAAGTTGAAAGTTACACTTTTTGGGTCGTTCAACAAAAGTTGAACGAAAGTTGAACGTGAGTTGAACCTAAGTTGAAAATTGAATTTGAGTTGAATTCGAGTTGAATTCAAGTTGAACCCAAGTTGAACCCAAGTTGAACCCAAGTTGAACCCAAGTTGAACCCAAGTTGAACCCAAGTTGAACTCAAGTTGAACGTAAATTGAACCCAAGCCCAACCTCTGTTGAACCTTGAATGGCACCCAACACTCACAGGGTAGCACTTAGCCCAACTTCCGTTGAAACCTTGAATGGCACCCAAAATTCACAGGGTACTACCTGTAATGCCAAAAACGTAACGCTTTTTCGTTGCAATTTTCGTGACGATTTTCGATTTATGTGCCAGAGTCAAGACATAAAAATGTCAAATAAACGATATTAAACCATTTAAGTGGTCACATTAACGCGGTGGGAGAGAGAGTGAAATATAAACTTCTCAATTAGGTAATTAAATGAATTGCTGCCGGTGTAATTTTTACTTTTATCAACACGAAAGAACTTTATAGAGTACACATGGATGATCGCTACGAATATAGGGAGAGGATACAAGTTACAACATCCATTATAGACGATAGGTGATACGATACGATACGATATGGATCTGAACTGCAAATTATCATCAAAAGGTGGTGGTTTATCGAGAAAAAGCTGTGCATATACGTTATCCACTTCATACAGCGCCTTAGGGCGTTTGATGGCAAAGGATACGGGATACGAGTGTACATCAGCCAGCAATACTTTTATACATTTGGTACTTACAGTAGTAATTTTTTCGAATAATTTTACCAGTCGTATTCGATTTGAATTGCTATTCTAGGATCTGTTATACGACGGTAGATATTGTAGCAATCTATCCACCACCTACATAAGGGCGAGGCGGTGGGTTACATAATTATTCAAGTAACTTGATAAGAAACCCAAGCAAAACCCAGACAACGTCCGCGTGACAACGATAAATTCCTGAACAAATTCTCGGTAAGATAACAGACGCTTCTGGACATGGAAATCTTAATTACCTGACGAAACAATTCATTAGCAAAATGAAGATAGGAAAGTTATCGTTTTGTATTGACCGTTCGTTGCCGAGGAGCTGATACAACATTTTGTGGTCGGACGTCGTAAGTAAAATGAGGTGGTAATTGTCATGTATTGACAGTAGACTTTATTGTTCTAATTATGATTAGATAGGATTTCGATCAAAATTCTGCACATCAATTAGAAATAAACGTTCAAGAAACAACCCGTTCCAGAGAACTTTTTGGATTGAATCTTTTGTAAAATAGAACGATTTAGTCATTTAATAAAAATGCAATATGATGGTAATGGTACTTGGATGTAAACTAACTGACGATTTTCTTCCAGAAACATTAACTACTTCTAATCATTTCATGTTTAAACTAAATAATTGAAAACTTATGTGTTGGACTGCTCATTTTAAACTGAATATCTTGAGCTGGCAAACAATTCACTGTAACTCCATGTTCCAATTAAAACCTTTAACAATTATACTCAAATTCAATCCATCACATAGGACATCATATTCATAAAGCAAACAAATATATTTCTTCGTAATTTTCCACAAAATCATTTGGCACTGACATAAATTTCCAAACCAAATTAGTTCAAGCAATTACAAACATTTATTTTCCAATTCAAATATCAAGGACGAATTGTGCTGCGCCCACCGTACGTGGCAAGAAAGCAAATCAGGGATTTTCAAATGGAAATTTTTAAAAATTATTTCATATTTCAAGATCAATTCAAATGAATTTTTCAAACATGTTTGCACAGTCGGCTCCTGTAACAAAATGCATAATGTGGCTCTAAGCTCTCTGAGTTCTGCTAAAAAATGAAGCGTTTCGTCGAAATGTATGGTCGTCGTTTACATTTATAAATTTCCACATTTTCAATCATCGTCTGTATGTTATTCTTGTCAAGTTTTTCCATTTTCATTTCGTTTGCGTGAATCTAATTTTGGTGGAATTTATAGGTGAGTGGAGCAGATTTTTTTCATTTGTAAAATGGGTTTATTTTATTATTTTATTTTATTTATTTATTTCACCGCCAAATACTGGCTGAATATATATTATATACTTCTTATATCAGTCATGTGTGTATTATTTCTTTAGAGAATTCAACACAATTTTCATATTTTTTTGCCATGGGTTTTAGAAGTGCGTTTAATCGGCAAGGCTTTCCTTATAACAAGATTGTTTAAAAATCCTTGATTACCCATATGTATTTACAAGTGAATTTTGTATTATTACTCAAAATCAAAATCCTTGGTTACCTATATTTATAAGTGAAATTTTTATTCCACGAACTTACACCCCGAAAACCCCAAATCAAAATACCCAAAATGAAAATGATCAAAATCCAAATCCCCAGATGAACGATCCTCCCGTCGGGGATTTTCTTAAGACTATTGTATATCGTAAATGATTGTAGGTGCATAAGATATGGTTAATGGTAAATGGCAGATGATAAATGGTAGATAGATAGCAGATTGTAAATGGTAAATGGTAGATTGTAAATGGTGTATGGTAATTGAGGAACAGCGATTTTCTTTATTATTAAAAATAAATAACAGGCGCGACAATCCAGCATTGGCCTAAGGCCGCAGCATGTGTTAGTGACATCCTATTTCCAAGATTTTATCTGCCTTTTGTTGAGGTAATAAGATCAGCATCATGCTCAGCAGTGTTATTTATCCCCATAAATGGGTACTCGTTTAACATCTGAGTGAGATCATAGTCCGTCACAAGCTCGTGAGTTCGAAAAACACCATGATCCACGGTGAGATTCGAACTCATGACTCTGTGCACCGAAGGTGCGCGCACTAACCGCTAGACCAGCCAGACTACTACTTCTTTATTATTACTTATTGTGATATTAGAGGGATGGTAAATGGTAGATGGATGATATGGTGAATGGTTGATGGTAAATGGTTATAATGAGGTACTGACTACACAGTAAAAAAAAGACGGTGTAAAAATTCACCATGCTTGGATAAGTAACATTTTAGCATTAGTTGGTGTTTTTTCATTGAAAAATATTATCCTCTGTGTGGGGTTTAAAAAAGTCAATCACCAAGTGGTGTATTTGGAACATATAATTTCCAACTGGTGATTCATATAAAAATTCTAATTAATTTCCCAGATGAGCATTACCAAAAACACCAAAAATGCAATAGACGAACATGTTTGGTTTGGTATCAATAAATTATCCGATTGGGGTTTTCTAAACACCAATTGAGAATGTTCGCATTTCCATATTGACATTTTATGATGGTTCTATGATATCCGTACATCTTGTTTTAAATTAAAGAAAAAACAGCAGCATTTTATAGGGTGGAGTGGAGTTCTTTTTTAATCCAAAAATACATTTAGAAACTCCCAATTACGGTTTTTGAAAAACAACAACCGGAAAACAATTAATGATTTTTCGAACAATCAAATATTTCCCTTCTGAGGTAATTATTATACACCGATCTTTTGAAATAAAATAGACACCAGTCGAGGGCGGACTCCATGGAACACCGGATTGGTGTTTTATGAACACCACTTTTGTTACAGTGTAGGTATTTGGGGATTTTATACTTGGGAATTGTGAGTGGGCATTTTCTTTTTCTTTGGGGATTTTGTATTTGGGGAATTCGTTTTTTGGGATATTGTGTTTGGGGATTTTTATTCATTTGGTGATTTTTGATCGTGGATTTCATATTGTTCCCCTTTCCTGATTGTCGTTAATACGAATTAATTTATTTTTCGTCTTTTTATCGTAAATACTGAGAGTTTATTCACATGCAAATTATTTTGAAATCATTGCCACGATTTTTAAAAATATAAGATATTTTTTTATTTAGTAATCATAAATCTCATTACTTTGTACATATACTAATGTTTATTTTTATTTTTCAGGTATGTACTGATTACTATTACTATTTGCCCGCCAATAAGAAAATACGCAACCTTGTGTAAGTAAACAGAAAATATTAATATCAACAATAAAAATATTTTTTTCCAACGATTAAGTCTAGCCGACAGAACAAAAAACCCTTTCTTGGAAGAACAATCTTTTAAAGGAGGAGTCTCTGTGACACCCCTTGAACACTTTCGGCAGCTTCTAAAGTGTGTACCTACACCCAAGAGTTTATTTATTTTCGGACGCGAATAGAGGAGAAATGCAGGAATGTAAAAAAGATGCGTCAACATAATTAAATGCGGGATACCTCACTCAGAAAAATTTCAATATGGGAAATCCCATTAAACTAATCATTTTGTCCCATTATTTTTAGTCAATAGGAAAAATCTGATTACTTTAATAATATAGAAACCATTACTTTCACTCGATAAATATCCGTTTGTTTTAACAGTTGACTCATTTAAAAATAAACACATGGTCTGGTTATTTTCCAATGGGATATATCTTGTTGAATTAATAGGATCAATCCTATGAAAAAAAAAAATAAATTCGTTTTACTCGTAATCGGATCGAACTATTTTTTCTCATATTATTTTACCATCCACGCTACGTCATTGTGGATTTTTTTAAGAATCACGATATTTGGCCAGGCCGAGTATTGAACATCCGATTTGCTAGTACTCTTTAAAACTTAGCAAGTCACGGGGAGGCAACCGAACGATCTCGGCTACAGAGCATGATGTTGGTTATCTTGCAAAATACATCTGTATACTTGAAATTCAATTAAAAGGCCTATCCCATTAATAAAATAGGACGTTATATAAAACAATTGGGATCCATCCTATTATTAGTTAATCATATCAGATCTTGTTAATTTAATTGGAAAAACTGATTAAAATGTAATCTGATGTCCCATTGGATTTACGGGACACATATCATTCCATACAAAATATCTCAATAGGATTCTTCCAGTTATATTAATTATTTCATCTTTTTACTTTTGTGAAGAAATCTGGTAAATGACCGTCCAATTACAATAATGGTACAAAAACTTTTAAGTTTACTGGGTCCATTTTTCTGAGTGTACATGATCCCGAAAATCAAAATTCCGCTTTTTACAAAAAATCTCGCTTTACATTATCCCGACATTACTAAATTCCGCCATTTAAAAATCGCGCCATTATAAAATCCGCGCGCACGATTTTTGAAAGAATACTTACCTTCTATGAAGGCATATTAAAAAGCGGT
Organism: Microchrysa polita; assembly: GCA_949715475.1. Taxonomy (NCBI): domain Eukaryota; kingdom Metazoa; phylum Arthropoda; class Insecta; order Diptera; family Stratiomyidae; genus Microchrysa; species Microchrysa polita. The sequence continues at coordinate 42,425,609 of OX454415.1, read as the reverse complement.
ATTTTGAATTAGGGTGTTATTGAAATGGCGGGATTTTTATTAGACGGTGATTTCGATTGAGTGAGATTTTTAACTAGCGGGATATTGAAATGGCGGGATAATGAACGTGGCGAGTTTGAAAAACGGGAATATGATGGGCGAGATATCGTAGCCAACCTATTAACGCATTTGAGAGAGAATCATATTTAGATCAAATGCTTGAGGAAAACAGTGAGTTTGTTGCATTTGAAGTGTGAAGTGCTTTTCGAAATTTCGCAGAACGTAGAGCCTATTTGACATCATTCAAATTATTCGTTGTAATTATTTTCTGCGCAGCCGCAACACTCCAATTTTACTTCAATACACGGTTCGCCATAATTCTTTCGCGGATCCGGATCAGGGACGTAGACATGATTTTGTTTCGGGAGGGGTCTGACACACGGTTTCAGAAATTTTGCCGTTATTAGAAAGATTTTTTTTAAGTGTGGAAACTAGTTTTGGTGTTGCCCCGTTGCAGCATTGTCCCATTGTTCCTGTATGGCCAATCCAATTTTATCGCTTGACGAGCCTCGGCGAGCACGATAGCACGAACGCGTAGATACTTAATTGCCCCACAATCATCAAAAGCAGACCGTGCCACGTCTACAACCCAAGGCCTCTCTGGTATCAGTACAAAGCAACAACCCTAGAATTTGTTCCTTAAAGAATTTGGGCTTGCGTAGCAACTTCATTCTTATAGGGAAAATATTTTATTGAATAATTTTGAATACTTACGAATTTTGCCAAAGTTTCCATTGTGATAGACTATCCCCAGGGCCGAATTTAGCCTGTATGGCGCTTCTGGGCTGTAGCCGTACTCCGCCACTGGCTAATCTTGGAAGTAGTAGTATGCACACGGAAAGCAAAATGCTTGCGACTCTCTGTGATATGAAAATTTCATCCAAGAGAGAGATCAGAAGTTCGTTGAGTTATACACCCAAAAGCTCCTCTATAGGCTTCCAATATAAAAAAATACATTGAAGTATATGCCCTCGTTTAAAGTGGAGTCAATTCGTTACGAAGATGTTTTGTACTCCTAGCCTAACCGAACTACCCGCCACCAACCAGTATGCAATTCGTTCTGAATGGTTTTAGTTCGGTTTCAAATTTCGAAGGCCGAGTCACATCACAATTTGAGGTGAGGTTGCGTGCAATTGGGCACCCTGGATTGAGACGACTACACTTAGCTAGAGTAAATTGAAGGTCTGAAATTAAATTTTATTATGTCCGTTGCTTCTTAAGTTTTCAAAATAATAAATAATAAATTGGAAACACTTTAGGAAGTTACGTTTCAAAGCATATTGAAATATGTTCCTAAGGGTTCCGGTCCCCCTGGATGTCCCTCCCTTGGCTACGTCCCTGATCCGGATCCTATTCGGACCGATTAGTATAGTGACTTTAGCTCTAGACCCAAACATCCATAAAAAGAGCTGACTTTTGATGCCAAATTGATCTGTGCAGGCGGGAAAAATTTTGGTAAAAGTTAAGGCTAAGTCCCATTAGACCCTCCACCAAATATTACTTCGATCGGATTAAAACAAAGGGTACCTCCCATACAAATTATTCAAATTCAATGCCACTAGTTTATTAAGAAATAAGAGAACAAGTCAACCAAAATTAAAGTTTTGCTCGTAGGCAATTTTCGGGTCATTTTGTATGGAAGGTACCCTTTGTTTTAATCAGATCGAAGTAATATTTGGTGGAGGGTCGCGCAAAAAAGTCTAACTTTTTACTGCGTAATGCGGTCAGGCCATAGAACAATTTGGCATCAAAAGTCAGCTCTTTTTTTGAATTTTTGGGTTTCATCATTTTTTCAGCTAAAATCACTATACTAGATCCCATATCGAAGTTTATTGTGTCAAATGAACAAAAAACTCAATTAAATAAATAACGGTATTTTTAGACAATTAAAATCTTGCGTTCTTTTTGGGACACCATTTACATACATTTATGACTTTAGCTTTGAAATTTCTTTGGCAGCACCATGATCTCATGGTAAGATTTCATATTTTGTGTCCACGATAGCGTCACATTTATTTGAAATTTTTTCAAAATTGGTTTCGCTTGAAGGCCCCGTGGCTTACAACGCGTACAATATCTTTTTGTAGCCTAAAACCATCTGTTAGTATCAAGAATCTTACACACTACATTCAGATTTCAGCCGCTTTTGTCACTCCAAGTTGAGTCCAGCGGTGTTGAATGAGTCGGGCAAGTGCTATAGTATTGCCTCGGCCTCGAGGTGAACGTCAATTCGGTGTAGGACTAGTAAAACCTTTAGGGTTTTTCCTAGGTTGTTTACAAGCTCGAAGTTCACCGGTAGTAATGAGACACACTAATCTCTGTACCTTGAAATCCGTTGTCAGTGCTCTTCTCCACCAAACCGCAGCATCGTAGTTTAGGGTGGGTCTAACTATTCCTTGGTTTATCCAGAGCATGATGAAGGGTTTCATACTCCAGGTTTTCATACGGTCATTTTGCATATCCAAAGAGCTCTGGTTTTTAGGGTTTTTTATATTTTTCAAAAAACCCTTATGAACTCGATTTTGTCCGTCCGTCTGTCCGTCCGTCTGTTCACCAAATAACTCGCGAACGGCTTAATCGATCGTCATGAAATTTAGTAGGAAAGTGTAGAATGTTAACAGTCTTTGACAAATAATCGAAATACTTAATAGTTGGTAGGGCAAAGATAACAGGGTACCCCGGACATTTGAAAATTTGTTCACTAAATAACTCGCGAACGGCTTAACTGATCGTCATGAAATTTAGTAGAAATGTGTAGAATGGTAACAGTCTTTGGCACGAAATACTTAGAAGTTGGTAGTGCAAAGATTACAGGGTGTCCCGGAGATTTGAAAAAGTCGACTTTTTTAGTTTTTATCGAACATGGACGTATATGTACTCAAATCAAAGAACTCGATGGGTACATTTCATATCAGTTGCTTTTTTCCAGTTTGGAGTAATGGTAACGGAGTTACAGCTAATAAATTCAGTTAATATGTGTAGCCATGATACATAGTAAATCGTAATTAGACCAATCCAAAAGTAGATTTACAAGAAGCATTTCATTAATATTGTGCATAATTCTTATTTATTACCTATAAAATATATGTGCAAAATTGTTCACTATGTATGTATCCAAAATCTAAAAAACCCTCGTATTGCGGGCGAACCCCGCTGTACGCCGGTATTTTTTGAGTCTGCTTTTTTAACTTAGATCTGCATATAGGAGAGCTTCCTTCAACATTTTGTTCCGAAGGCTATATTGAATAGCGCGCGGTCGTGATATACGAATGGTCAGTGTACTCTATTTAAGTGCTTCTGTTGACTTGAGGCTTGAGGTTTAAGCTATCTATCCGGCCATATCATGGTACATATGTACTTTGATGGCAGAATTAATAACATTAGTGCCTTGAAAGTGATTTGCTTAGATACGAGTATACATAATAGGAAAAATCGACAAACAACTGAATTTTCTTTGTATAATGTACTAATCGAATCAATTCGTTGTCGTCTCTAGAGAGAGGAACGAGGCGAGTTAAAGGCTTTTTCGATATGTGAATGTATAGACTTGCAGTGTAGCATACATACATTAATCATGTCTGCAAGGATTTTCGCTTTTCCCTGTGTATGTATATGCTGGTAATCCTATATTCTGGTATATTCGGGATAGAATATACATTGAGTACGTAAATCTGCTTTTCCTAGATTCAATGAACCCACACACATATCTATATATGTAAGGAAGTCAATAAACTTGTAAGGAGATCTTCGAGATAGCATTTATACGATGATATTATCCATTAAATCGATAAAATGTTATTCAGAATTTATCCTGAACAAATATTTGTCGATTGAATTTATCATGCACATACAAGAGCATAATATATAGGTTACGTATATAGACTTACTCGTATGTAGATGAGTATAGTTTCTTGTGGTCATAGTTGGGAAGAACATTCTACTTAAATAAATATACTTAAAAAATGTACAGTCACTCCCCGACATACGTAAGGCGGACTTACGTAATTCCGCACTTACGTAAAAGCCACAAAACATGGAAAATCCTTGGATGATCCACATAAATAAATTTATGCTTAGGGAAAATCCCAGGTATTTTCCAAAATTAAGAATGAGATTTAAGAAAATCCTTGCTCATGTTAATTTAATTCTCAAAATCACACATTTGTTAACTTTTTGGCCATTTTAAATAAGACTGATATTAGGAACATTTCGAGTTAGGAACATTTCGAGTTACGTAAATTTCCGACTTACGTATAGAGTTTTGGAACGAAATGCTTACGCAAGTTGAGGAGTGACTGTACATGCAAGCGTCTAGTTTGATTTGATTGTGCATAGTAAAATGTATTGTAATGAATTCAATAGATAAGGATATTTCTAAGGTTATCCTAACATCATGTGCTACTTCAAGCAAGAAAGTCCTCTGTACAAATTTAATATTTTCGGTACCAAAAGTGCCGCTTTAAGTACCTAAAAAAAATATTGGGATGACATTGCAAAGCTTTATCAACTGCCATCTCACATGAACATCGTGTGGATTGTGGCTATAATGAGCATTCGCTGGATTAATTTGATTTGACTCTTCGTACTTCCAATTTCGATCTACTTTCATGGGGAGTCACTAATTAGTAGTGACAAGCTGAAGAAAATGGGCTCAATTTGACGAATCCATTTAGTGAGAGAAAAATGGGAATAATACAGAGAAAAAGAGATAAAATCATGGAGATTTCTGAAATGAAATGATGAATTTGAGAGTTTATGTTCATTCGTTTCCAATCAAGTGAAAGACGCGTTCGTTTGCCTTGACAACCATAAATCGGAAAGTCGGCAAACTACTTTTATTTTTAACACATAAACTGTCTGGCCTGGTGTTGAATATTTCGATTTTGGTGTGAATTAAAAACTGATCTCCCTTTGTAAACTTAATTTATTCGAAATGACGACCGCTAGCGTTACAATTATTTTTGGAACAACGTTACCGCCCATTTTGAATAAAGCTTTCTTGAATTTTTCTTCGCGCGATTTTAAGCCAATAATAGCGAATTGCAGTTCGTATAGTGGTGATTTTTCGCTTCGCTTCACTTTTGGTCCATCCGATTCGTGCACAGGCAAAAGACAAGTCGTCGACACACTGGAGGGAAAATAATTAATGATCCTTGCTTGTACTTTGCCCTTGTACTTCCTCAAGAATGAATATTTTTCACGCATTTCCTCGCAGATCTTGCACTTTCGACAAGGCGGCTCTTTTACCAGATTTGCATACATTAGACCCAATCGGTCAAATCGCCGATACAAATCTAGCCAGACTTGTTAAAAACCAACTGACCGTTCTTTAATTTGTCGAAATGCTTCAGAGCACCAAATGTCAGAACGTGTCGTACAGTAGATCTTTCAATTTGTTCGTATCACCCTGCGGAACAGTCTGATAATTGTCCTCCAGTATGGCTATCATGCCCGGTCTCTTCACTTCGTTTGCGATTATGTCGCGATACTTATACGATTCGGCAATTTTGGAATTTTGGATTTGGAAATTTCCGCTTCCATTTCTTTCGCTTCGGGATCTTCCTTGATCTCGATTTTAGCCTTTTTCGTATCAGGTCCAGCTTCGTTTTCCATGGCAGGTAACAATTTCTTAGCCTAGGCTTGATCGTAATGTTGGTCGATAGGACTGAGCACTGAGCTCAGATTTATCCTCCTCGGTTTTCAGCATGCTGTATGCACGCACACTCGATCTCCATCAAGGAGTCAAGGACGTTACTTTGATGCGCGTAACTTGTTCGTTCGTGCTCACGATTGGTGGATTTTTCATGCCTAAATTGTGCGGAATCAGCGTGTTGAAGCGATTATAGTGCACTCGATAAATTTCGCATCGTCGCCACCATTTCTTATTAGTCCGGAGATTTCAGTGAGAACTTTATAGGCTGGAGTAGGCTCACTGAACGAGTTTTGCCATTCGACGATGGAGTGGAAGGTTTATCTGTCTGAAACAACTTCAATTGTTTCTGGCTCAATTTGCCCAACGGCATCATTTCCATGTTCAGTTCCAACGTCACCTTCTTCATCATTTTAACATGGCAATTTTGATGGAATCTTACTCTCGCCCATTCCAACAACCTTCTCAACATCTCTCTTCCGAAGGTGATATCGCCAATTTTGAAAATATCCGTTACAACCATCAAAAGCGAATTAAAGAGAAAATTGCTGAGTGTGCAGGCGGCGCTATTGTAGAATCCTCCACGGGAAAAGGTAAGAAGTGAGTCAAGGCTGATTCGGCGGCATTGAAAGATTATGGCATTGAATATTCGAAGAGCGGTCGGGCGGGCAACATGTCCTGCCTGTCAGCTGAAGATAGCCAAGGATGAAATTCGTGTAAAGAGACCGTTTATGACACCAAACTGTTTATGAAGTTTGGCGGTCAAGCGTTGTCACATCATTTGGAGCGTTTTGCCCAAGTGCGTGCTTATTTGGGATATTTCACAAAGGGTGATCGGTTTTTCATTCCCACCAAAATCGTAATATTCAACATTGGCGACGAGGATGGGACTTTGTTTGCGGAAAAACAGTAATCGTGGAACCATTTGGGTTGTCGCCCATCCAGAAGGACTCGTTGCGTCTCGTCGCCATGGTGCAGTCCAGTTTCTTTGATGGGTGGCAACCCAACTCCAACCCTGATTCCACGATGACTGTTTTTTCCGCAAACCAAATCCCATCCTCGTCGCCAATGTCGAATATTAAGATTTTGGTGTGAATTAAAAACCGATCACCTTTTGTGAACTATCCCAAATCAGCACGCACTTGGGTAAAACCCTCTAAATCTAAATGATGCTCTAATTAGACAAAAGAAAGTATTGTTCCGATTGACATCTGCTTTTCAGCGACCTTATCATCGCGTCTGCATTCCGAGAATCTTCTTTTTTTCATGAGTCACATATGACTCATAAACTTGATCGGCGAAGAAAGCTGTGTGCACATGTGACTCATAAACATTGAAAGTATTTATACATGACTTGCTATGGAAAACGTTTTACGTACTCGGTCGATATTTTACGATTATTCATGCAAGCACGAATACTTGCAGCAGTGCAGTGCTTTCGTTTTTCATATGGTAACGAAAGGCCCGATACCCCGAAAAATTTTGCATTTCACTTTAGAAAAAATAGGAGAAATCTGCATTTTTGCATTAGCTTTCCTTTCGAGGTCCTAAACAAGACCCTAAATGTCCCTGTCGTTACGAGTGCCGCTAGCAGAGGGTGAAACACCCTTCTTCTTCCCTGCCTCGTTCTTTATACCGCTCCATGGCTTCGCGTTGCTCGACCCGCGGTGTAGGCACATCGCCCGTTTTGGCGATAATATCTCAGCATATTTCTACAGGCAGCTCTATCTTGGATCGTGTCATCGCCGAGACCAATGCGTTGTTGTTGCTTTTTCATTTGACACATCCAGGTGTTCTTCGGTCCGCCTCTGGCCTTGGGTCCATCAAGGGGAACTTCCATTGATATCGGCGACATCGGTGAAACACCCTTAAATCCGTTTTATTTTCGTAATATCTCGATAACGGTAACATGTGCTGAAAAGTATTGCCTATTTATAGCTCTTGTGGTTTCCGAATAAACTGTCCAATCATGATATTGATTGGCCCACTACTAACTGGAGGTCAAACGGTATTTTAACAAGGTTTCATGAAAATTTATATAACGGTTATTCTATGGCTAACAAATTTGGTAAAGACAAATCGTAGTCCGCCTTACTGTTACGTTAAGGGCGCTACGGGAGTTCAAACCTTAGAAAAAAAACGGGACTTTTGTGTTTTTCGTAAACAACGCTGTAGCGGAGAAGTAAGGTGTAAGGTAATCTATGACAAATTTACAGTACCTGTAGCTCCAAACAAATTAGATGAGTGTTCACCCAAAGAGGGTATGGACCAAAAATCGAAATAAACCGTTTTTGAGGAATATCAATGTAACGGTTATGTTCACTTAAAAGTATTATATTACGAATTTGTAGCTTGTTCAACGCCTAAATAAATATCAAATCAATCAATAAATCGATCGATACGTACATCTCTAAGGGTACTAGAAGGATTCAAACTATGCAAAAATTGTATTTTGTGTTATTTCCATGAATATCTTTATAACGGTAACGTAAACGGAAAAGTATATGTAAGAAATTTCTTTCTTTTCTAAATTCAGGTAGAAATCGGGTGTTTTGCCATTGTATTTGGTCCTACAGAAGACACCAATTTGTTACAGATCACTTTTCCGTATATTTTCCCGTTGTAGAGATATTCATGAAGAAAATAGCTCCCTGCACGGATCAATTTGAAATTTTAAATATACATTTAGATGTTGTACAAAATACAATATACCGTTGTATAGATATTCCCCAAAAACCGGTTTCAATTAGATATTTGGTCCCTCATAGCTTCCTCAGGTGTCCATCAATCGATGTGGACTTTTGACATTTTATTTGCAGCTATAAAATGATGTCATAGACCATCCCCCGTTGCAACGATATTCACGAAAAAAAAAACCAAAAATCCCGTTTTTCTAACGTTTGAACCCCGTAGTGACCTTAAGCACGTATTGATGAGAAATTTATCAGAATTTTTTTAGAACCGTATGGGCTACGAATTTTTATACCCTTCGCTTATTAAGCGAAAAGGGTATATTAACTTTGTCATGAAGTTTGTAACGCATTGAAGGAGGCATCTCCGACCATATAATAAGTATACATATATGATCAGCATAACATGGGGAGTCGATTGGGCGATGTCCGTCTGTCTGTCTGTCCGTCTGTCCGTCTGTTGCTACGCGTTTTACTCGGCCAATTTAAAAGCTATGGAGCTGAAATTTTGTACACATGCTTCTTTTTGTTGCAGGCAGTTTGGATGTTTGAATCGCTAAAATCCGACTAGGGGGTCGTGGGGCTTCCATACAAACCTACCCCCCAAAATTAGGTTCTTCTTAGAAAAACTTTTTTATTTATGCACCAATTTCAATAAAATTTCGCACAAATGTGTTTTCATTGCTGACACATAACATATGTAAAAATCGATCAAATCGAACAATGGGGTCGTGGGGCTGCCATACAAACTTAGTCCCCCGAATTAGGTTCTTCTAAGAAAAACTTTTTTATTTTCTCATCGATTTTAATCAAGTTTTGCACAAATGTGTTTCTAGTGATATCACAAAAGATATGTAAAAATGGACCAAATCGGACCATGGGGTCATGGGGCTGTCATACAAACCTAGCTCCCCAAATTATAAGTTCTTCTAAGATTTTTGTTATTTATACCCTAATTTCAACCAAACTTCACACAAATCTGTTTCTATTCATGACTATTCATGACACAAAACATATGTATGATTAGATGGAGTCGGACCATGTGGTCATGGGGCCACCATACAAACCTAGCTCCCCAAATCAATTTTTTCTAAGAAAAAACATTTTTATTTGCACACCAATTTCAATCAAACCTCAGGGAAATGTATTTTTATTGATGTTACAAAACAATGCAAAAATGAATTAAATCGGACCATGGGGTCATGGGGCTGGCATATAAACCCAACCCCCAAATTAGGTTCTTCGAAGAAAAACTTTTTTATTTGTTCACCAATTTCAACCAAATCTTATAATTAATGCCTCAAACATACGTAAAAAATGATGGAAAGGCCATGCGTTCATCGGGTTGCCGTACAACTCCCTCCCCCCTTTGGTTAATCTAAGAAACCCACGTCCCCCGCTTCCCCCAATAAATCGTCGCCCCGGCACTTATGTCAAAATTCAAGGAAAAGCATGGAAGCGGGGAGGACTGAACACAAGCCATTGGTACGCCCGAAAAAACTTTTAGCCCGAGGAGAGCGAAGGGTATCCAATTTTCGGTCGCGCCCTAAATTAGCCTCGGTCTCGTTTATATAAAATTTGTTAGCGTGAGTTACCGTTATAGAGATTTGCATGAAACCTTTTTCAAAATACCGTTTGGCACCATTACATATCGACTTTTGACAGTTTATTCAGAAACCACACAAGAGCTACATATTTGCCATAAATTACTTTTCAGAGCATTTGTTACCGTTATCAATATATTCAGAGAAACCTGTTTTCACGGTGTTTCGCCCCCTCTGTAGCACTGCTAACTGCACTCGTACGGACGAGAGAATTTAATTTAATAAAATTCCATTTCAAACTTTCGTTTTATTTAAACATTTCTGAAATTTTTTGTGGTTTAAAAACTTTATGCTAACTTTATGCAATAAATATGTTCCCGTTTGCTTAATTTTTTGTTCGGATTCCAGGAAGAAAATTTAATATTTTTTATGTGTCATGTTTGGCTGGCAATATACGAGTAGAACCCACTTACAATGTCAATGTGACAAACTAACAAACTTTTATCCTGAAATGCGAGAAACACACACAACTTCTCTCTCTCTCTCTCGGAAATACACATTTAATTCATATCACACACATCATAATGATATATTCACGAGTTCCAGCTCCACTTAATTTTATATTATACGGGGAAGCAGGAACACACAATGATGCTGTGCTCCTCTAATGTGTTCACTGAATGAGCTAGATTGAACAACAAAGTTTTTTCCCGTTATGTGTGTACTCGTATAGGTTATGTACCGTCAAGAGGCAATCTCCATGGCAATATTAATCTGTTATTGTAATAAACTTTTATATTTGTAATTTTAATAGCATTTAAGTCTACTGATTCCTATATTTAAAGTACGAGAGAGATGAAGAGAGAGAGAGAAAGAGAAGAGGCACACTTCACCGCACAGCGGTTATAACGGTATAGTACATCTGGCGAACGCCATCATACACCGCACAGCAGCATGGCTTTTCAGCATCGATTCGTTCTCTTTCGTCCTGCACAATAATACTCTAATGGACTCATACAATACGTCCCTATACGAGTTGTATACACAGATCCTTATAATGCATACATAACTGCAGAGTCCCTAAAGGACTTAGCCCAGCAAGTTTTGCCTCACTTCGTCATGTATGATGTAGTCCGGTAACATATTAAAGTTGAATACAGCACACATCATTGTATGGCGAAGAGCCGTAGCCTGCCAGGACTCTAAGGGGCATCAGGACGACTGTTTGCACTCCTGGACTCTATATACATGCTCTCGTATTGCCATATATTTAATATTTTCCTCCGGAACTGCAACATTGCAAAAATGAATGAAAACGCAAAAAAAAAATCGAAAAGCAAATATTTAACTTTTCACTTAGTGCGATTTTTTGTTTCGAATAAAAAAGAAAAGTTTTCATCTGTGAGTTGTGTGTTATTTTTATCGTTAACAGCGTACTACATGCTAAGCTTTTCAGATGTGTTTTACACAGGATTTGAATTAAAAGCTTTCGACACTCGTTGATGGGTGCATTTTGAATATGTATCGATGTGTTTTTAGTTGAATCCGATTTTAGATTATTATTACGTGCATAATTTTATTGAAATGTTCAAATTCTAAATTTTGCATTGTTAGGATTTGGGCAAAACAGCATTTTCAGATTTATTATTTTTTTTTTCGTAAAAGTTAATCCCTAAACGAGATAAAGAATCGAAAATGTATAACGTGTATAACCGTAGGCAGTTGATGATTTTTTTTTTCGCAGAAAGGTATCCGAAGCCTACGGCGTTTAATGATCCGATTTGAAGATTATCTTCAAATTGGCTTTTTTGAGTTTGTGTCTCAATAAGCTTATTGGATTTTTGAAATATGTGTTTCGGGATATTGGAGACGCACAAAAAAGCTTATGCTGAAAATCGAATTGTGTCCTCAGGGTATTGTATGTCAAGTAGGCATTTTTTTTGTAACATGATGTTTTACACTAGGACTAGGGGATTGTTCCATTAAATTTTATGTAATTCGTTGTTTGGTTTTTATGGCGTGGAACCGAAAAGTAACGGGAATCAAAGGGACAGGTAGTGTACCTACTGAGAGAGGTCTCATTAGGCAATATTCGTCGTTTGGTCGCTGCCCTAGAAAACGGAAGAATCGCTTGTAAGATGCGCGAAATACCATAAATACACACGTACATGTGTGTGTACGGATAAATTGTGTATGGCTGTGTATTGTCATTCGACGTCTCCAATACTGCCCTCTTCTTAAGCTAATCCGTCCCGAATCAATCGTCCTTATAGAAGAAAGGTGCTAGTCGATCCGAGTGAAGCAACTTCATATTCGCTCGGGGTTTTTGGTGTTGCTGTATCCGGTATACCACATCATTTATTCGATTCCCACTCGTGTTGTAGTTTCGGTGAGAGTCCTTTTCACCTTCGAGGAACACGCAACTCATACCGTATCTTCATTCGATCAGTCGATACTATCTTGATCCGATTCCGCACTTGTCGATGTACTTGATTCATTTTCTCTTTCAGGTTGCTTACATGTTCGGTGGCGGTACGTGGCACGGTTGGAGGACTTCCGAATTGAATGTTAGCCGGCAGCCGGATGGCATCCCCAAATAGAATCCGGGATGGTGTTTCGTCAGTCGTCTTATGTTCTGCAGAGCGATATGCCAGGAGAAATAGAGGGAATCGTTTATCCCAGTCACTTTGGTTTTCCCCCACCACCTTGGCCAAATGTTCTTCCAGTGTTTTATTGAACCATTCGACTGCGGGTTGTCCTCGTTTTGTGTATACCTATATTGACGAGCAGACTTCCGCGAACACTTGCGATACGAAGGTTCGCCCTTGATCCGAGTGAAGGTCTCTTAGCACTCCATATCGACTCACCCATTCCAACACGATTCGGTCCGCAACAGTGCTAGTTCGGTATCGGATACACTTCCGGCCACTTGCTGAAATAGTGAATGGTACCAGGTTGGTCTGCTTCCACGTGTTTTCCACTCGAGGATAGGAGCCATATTTTCGTCAGAAGGCGTTCAATCCGTCTTGCGACTTGTCCCTCTGGGCTTTAAAAGTTTAGTAGCCATCGTAACGCTCCATGATCCGTTCGAATAATGGACTTTCGACCGTACAGGTACTTGTGGAAATATTTTGCTCCTTCGATTATGGCCAGCAGTTCGTTTTTCGTTACGTAGTGATTTCGATCGCTTTTTAACAAAACTCAACTCTGGAAGGACAAAACTCTTTCTTCTCCATCGACCTCCTGTGAACTCCTATTCCTGCATCGCTCGCATCCGTATATGAAGGGCCTGCCTGTTTGCGGGTGTTCCTATACGGGAGCTTCGCTTAGCTTACTTTTCAGCGTCTCGAACGCCCGTCGACACTGCTAGTCCCGTTTGAAGTGACGTTTTTTCTCCGTCAGTTGGTGCCAGCATTTTGCAATTTTGGCAAAGCCTTTGACGAATCGACGATAATACGTGAAACTTCGCAGCTGGCGTTTGTCTTTTGGAGCAGGCCAGGACTTGATGGCTTCTATCTTCTCAGGATCGGTCTTCACTCCTACGACTGTTACAACATGGCCTATAAGGACTTCACTTCTTTTTCAAAGAGTGAATATTTCTATGTCGTACGAATACCTCTGTCAAGGTCTTCAGATGATCCTCGAAGTTCTTGCCAATGACAGTAATGTCGTCGAGATATACCAATCAAATTTGCCAACTAAGTCCCCGTAGAACTTGTTCCATGAATCGTTCCAAGGTAGCTGGTGCGTTCCATAGGCCAAATGGCATTTTCACGAACTGCCATAGTCCTGATCCGATAGAGAAAGCTGTATTTTCTCGGTTACGTTTCTCGATCCCCACCAGCCAGTAACCGCAATTCAAACAAAGGGTGGAAAACCAGACAGCTTCTGTTAGCTTGTCTAATATGTAGTCCATTGGCGCTAGCGAGTAGTTGTCTTTCTTCGTCACATCGTTGAGCAACGGATAATTGACACAAAATCGTGAACTGTCATCCTTTTTCTTGACAAAAACTACCGGTGACGTACAGGGGCTATTCGATAATTCAAGGTTTCATCGTTGCAATCATTTCTTCCACTTCTGGTTGTTTCACCAAAGGCAATCGCCTCGGGGTCTGCCGTATCGATTGAGATCCTTGGGCATTCATTTGATGGGTGACTATAGGTTCGTTGTTCCATAACCGTCCTCGTTCCGAGCGAATACGTCGCTAAATTCGTCAATTAGCTCTGATGCTTGTTTATACTTCTTTCCGTTGAAGCCTCGTTGCTACAGTAGGGAGCTGATAATGTCTGACGAATGTCCTCCAGGATTACGGCTTACTGCGGCACCACTCAATTCTGTAAAGGCTATAGCTGTTTCGCCCGGGCCTATTAGCTCTCCTGCTTTCACCTTTGTGTCCCTCTCAGATACATTAAATATTCGTATCGGTACTAGGTTATTGTTACTCGTTTTCGCCAATGTTCGGGCCAGCATTTCTTCTTCTTCAAAGCTGGTGTTTTGGTTGGTTCGACCAAGAAATTATTTATGGCACCCAGTATCCTTATCGATTCTGACCCATACCACGGTTGGTATCGTGATGTCAGATGCGGCGACGATTCGTACTGGGCAACCTTCCTGGTGAAAGACATCTGTTGGAAATTTTCAGGTTTGATTTTTGTATTGCCGGAATCGTTGCATTCAATGAAAGGTGCAATGTTGTGTTGCCTCTATAGCGATAGAGGCAACACAACATTGCACCTTTCATCTGTTGGAACTTCATTATTTCGCCATTTTAATATTCGCTTTCCCAAATCCAGAGTGAATCGATATGGTCGCAGGAAATCCATTTCTAGAATGCATTCCGCCTGTTATCTCCACAATCAGGGATGGGTGTCGGAAACGTAGGTCGTCCAATTGGATTTCTTGCTCGACTTCTCCTCGGATCGGCATCGTCTCGCCCGTCGCTGTCTTCAGTAGCTTCTTCGGGTCGACGCCTATCCATCGCCGGTAGGTTGTATCGGATCGGATAATGGACCTGGAAGCTCCCGCGTCGATAACTATTGTTCGCCATTGCATGCCGATTCTCCAGCTGAGGCAAAGATCATGTTCATCGTGGTGAATTCTTGAAATAGTGATGTGACGAGGACCACGGATTCGGTCAACCAATTTCTGCTCCTTGAAATTGACCTTTATTCGTTTCCCGCTCCCTCGTGGTAAGGAGTAGTTGGAGGCTGAGGCTTCCTGTATCTATTCTTCCTTACCTTGCAACTTCCACATTATCGTAATGGCTTCTTACTGTCCCGCAAAAGATGACCTTTTTCGTCACAATTCCGACAGCGGGGAGCTCCAGTCTTTGTCGTATGGTATGCTTCGATTCGTCGACACTCACAGGCCTCGCTAATGGGCCGTACTTGGTTGCCGACTCGGCTAGCTGAGCTTCGGAGACAGAAGGTAAGAGCCGCCTGCACTGTTTTGTTCTGGTCTCATAATTGAACTTGACTCTTCAGCTCCGAAGCTCTCAGCGCTTCCACAAATGCTTGGATTGCGTTGAAATCACGTACTGCTGGTTTGTTCGGATAGGCAAGGATTGCCAATCGCTCGATGTCCGCAGACAGTTTCTTCAAGTCCTCGCTTTGCTTCTGAACTCTTGCTCGTAGTTGTGCCTGCTACAGTGACTGTTGGTTCGATTCCCCGCCATATCGTTTACCTATAGCAGTCATTAAGGCTACAATGGACTGTTCCTCCTCAGCACTTAGCGTTTGCAGAATACCAGCGGGTGGTATTTGAGAGCCTTTCAGACTTTCCGTGGATTTACGATCCATTTGTGATGTACCCGAATTCATAGGTCGACCATCCAGTACCACAGCGACTTGACTTGTAAACTCTTCTTAGATGCTCTGCATTCGGGTGTCGATTTCATTAAATTTCGAAGAAGGTTCCTTAGCGATCAATGTTCTCCAATCTTCGAGTCGAGCTGATCAGTTCGTGTCGCCTGTTCTCCAAAGTGTTGTTCCAATTTTTCCTCGACCGACTGCAACTGTTCACCGACTGCTCGCTCAGTTTTGATTCGAGGGCATCTATCTTCACTAGCTTATTGACCATTTTTTCGAACTTGTTGTCCATGTATGCGGTCATATTTTGCAGCACGGCCTTGACGGACGCCAAACCGGGCTGCTCACAGCTATCTCCCTTTTTCTCAACAGCTCCGCCGTCGTCACTGACCGACGCCAAACCACACTGCTCACAGCTATCTCTCTTTTCCTCAACAGCTCCGCCGTAGTCACTAGTGGTGAACGCGTAGGATCATGTCCCTCCCGTTGAAGCAAATCCCGAAGTCACAACCGTAGCTGGTCCTTGTTGTGCGTTGTCGGTACACCACGGGCGCCGAGCTCAATCTTCAGCTTCTTGACCGTCAGGTCGTTAATGTACCGCGCCATACTTTGGTCACACAAACACCAGCCACAAGCGAATTAGCAACTTACGTTGTTCTAGTGTGGTCACTGGCGCCTTTATCCCCACTTCTGACACCAATTTGTTGTAGGCTCGGGGGGCTCTTTGTTAAATGACCACCCTCGTTGCTCGTCGCTTCGCCTGTTCTCCAAATATTCGACTGGTGCTCAAAACCAAACTTGTTCTGGTCGTTTTCGGTTCTCCTTATATACACAAGGAAATTCAACGAGAGTGCGAATCATAAATACACACATCATGCATGGAGCATGGACACGAATACACACGCCATTCACGAATTGTGAATGGCTGAGTGTGTTTGCGTCTCCAACAATATGTACTTTGTATCTAAAACTGGTTTGAAACGGAATTTCTTTTTCTTCGTACATGAATAGACGAACTTCGAGCTTTCCACTTCTATTTTCCTGAGCGTTCTTCAATCTTTATTACGGAATGCGATGCAATCATTCTTTGGTCGCTCTATTCAGCATTGCCGTAACTGCAATCAAGTTGATAAAGACACTAAATATTTGTTTGTATATTGTGTGTATCGTGTTTTTTGCCTGACTTGAAATTCTCTTTGCGACAACTGTTGTGTGCTTTAGTCAAATTCATCCTTAAAAAAAACTTTTTTGTAGGTCACGCAATATTCCCGCATCCCTTCCCCGCTAAAATAAAAAAAAAATTATCGAAAAATTCCGTCCGGGGACAATAAAGCGCCGAACTTAAAATGAAAATCTCTCTTCCTAATAAAATATACAAACAAAGTGACGGAATTTTCTGTAGCACTTCCATACCATCTCCATACCTCGCTGTCGCTGTGTGAGATATCTTTTAAATTTTTCCACCCGATTTCGCGAGTCCTTGACTTGGGTTTTCCGTTCCGCGACAACCGGAATGATGGAGCGCCGCAACAATACTTTTGGTTAGTTGGTTGCTAGCGCAGCGCATCTCTATGCTCTGATTTCGCGCCTATTTCGTTGGTTGTTGACTGTGTCTTTTTTCACCGTTCCATTTTTTTTTTTGGTTTTGTTGCCTTTGATTTGAGGAGCAAACACTGGCTGCTTTGAATTAATTATATTCTCAAAACTGTGGTTGCCAGCTTTTCGGTGTCCTTCGCTCCCGGGCGCCTCTGAATGATTATTTCGGGCTCATGGGATGAGAATTCAAAGATATACTGTGACAGCTTTACGTCATCTTTGTTATGCCAACCAAAACCACCGGAGCCACGATATTTTTTTGTTTTCATCATCATCCTTGTCGCTGGCTGATTTAGTCCTTCCGAATGCTAATTTATTGTTTCGTGGAATGGAATTAATACATTCTTCGTCGTTTTTGGGTGCGGGTGTTTGAATTTCCGTTGCTGTGTGACCCGATCAAGGATGGATTCAAGGATTTTAAATGTTGTTTAAAACACGGCAAGGATTCGGTTGAATTAAGTCTAGGTCGTGGGTTGGATTGAAAGGGTTCAGCTGCAGATTTATCATAATCCGCAGGATAACAATAATTTTTCGGACCGTTTTTTATTTGTATTTTATTTTCAAAAAATTTCAATTGTTCACCTGAATTCATTTTATCTGTTTCGGACCGAAGAAAAATTTTCGAGGCGTTCGCCCGCATCGTTTTCTGTCCAAATTATGCTTGCTGTTGCTATTCACAACCAAGATAATTTTTCGTCCTACACTGTTTTTTTTTTGCTTCTTTATTTTATTCCATAAAATGCAAATTAAATTTCAATTTGCTCCCCGCGCATCTTGACTTTCATTAAATTAAGCATATTACGACCTGCCTGCGTGCAGATGAAGATGATGGTTTTAAATGTTATGTACGAGCACTTAATTTCAGAGCTGAGATGCAATGCGACGACGATGATGATACGAGATACGAAAGACTTTATTTTCGCCGGGCAAAAGATGCCCTTCGTGTATCCTGCGACGAGAATTTCTACGGAACTCCCTAAAAAGTCACAAAGGACTTGACGATCCACGAGGATGGTGTTGCCTTCTCTCACATCTTGTCGTGACATCGAATATTACGTATAAAACTAAAACACTCAGATTTATATGTAAACGCCACACTTCGTGCATCTCGCAGGACTACTACCGGCTTTATTGGAAGCGAATGAGATTTTTGACGATTGTACCAGAAGCTGGGGGTGGTAATTCTGCTCGTGTTTTTTCTTAAATTTGTGCTGAAAATTATGCAAAAGGAAAATCCTATATAAAATACCACAAAATGTTCGTTAAGCATTTAATAGTATTATTTTGTGGGTCGTGTCGTGTCGCATGGACTTTATTTTGTGCGGAAATTATCTATATAAAATTTATGTGATGGCATATAAATTTCGGAGGATATTTAGAAATGGTTTTGATGTGCGGTCGTGTAAATATGGTGGTGGGCAGTTTTTCGCGTATAAATGATACGCTTTTGAGTGTTGCTAGAATAGGACATTATTCTTTTCGAAATGGAAATGACCAGAGCAGACAATAAGTTTGTAGCAGAGGAATATCAATCCAAGAAAATTGGTAAAGTAAGAGAGCAATATTCAAAGAAAATATTTATTGACTAATCAATTTGTCGTATGAAAAATATGACTGTAACATATTTTTGTTTGGTCTATACCATCAAAGTCGAAAATGTCGTTTCAAGGACTTTCTGCATTTAATGGAACTGAGGAATGCTAACGATATAGACTACACTGAGAGAAAAAAGTGGACCGATCATCTTAAAATTATGCAGTTAATATCAGCTAAAGTTTGTCTTTGATTTTCAGCTTATAATTCTATCTAGTTGAAACAGCTACGAAGATACGCGTAGCTTTTATATTCCTTATTATTTAAAACATCTGCTTAATTTGCAAACTAAATAAATTTAATGCTAAAGATATATATTTCTTGTGTATAAATTGACCAATGTTAAATAGTGTACTTGTTTCGAAGAAAAGTTTTACTGCTTCACCGAAATATCAACGATTGTTTGTAGTTAAATTTTATATTCCAATAATAGACTCAACAACTTTTTTTGGAAGAATTTACTAAACTTTTTTCTCTAATGTAGCGTGGTTAAATGAACGATAGTATTTTCAGTTGCGAAGATTAAATATAGTGTTTATTTCTTTAGTAGAACTATCTAAAGATAAATTTACTATGTACTTCATTTTAGATAAAAAGTCTAAATCATTTTTTTCAGTGTACGCCCGATGCCTGTGCAATCTAAGTCAGTGTTGATCATTAAAACCAAAATTAGATTGAAAATGTTTGGAGAATCAAAATTTATTTTTATACAAAAAGATATACCACGATACAATTTTTTTATGAATGCATATTTTCGAAAGAAGTCTGTTGAATTAAGTTTAACTCATGCCAATACGTATATTTGCAAAACCACTCGTAAAACAGATCCTCAAATCATTTTCTGTCAGGTTACTATCTTAAATCTTCTCCCCTTGTGCCTGATTAACCGATTTTCTGTAAATATTATTACATATACGATACCTCTGTAAAAACCAAACATACTCGAGGCAATCGGGAATTGCTATACAGTCGAACTTCCCATAAACGGTCATCATTGGGGAACCAAAAGCCACGATATAAATTTCTAGTTTCGATTCGATTCCCGAATAATTTTTAGTCATTTCATTCCCATGCTATGTCCACTTTTTCAATAAAACTTTAGGTATCCTAACTGTTTTTAACGTTTCTGAAACATGCGTTTTTCTAGCACATTTTTTTTTTTGAGAGCGAGAACAATATTTTTTGTATTTTATGTCTTACACTTTTTCTTTAATAAGCAACAATGGTTGACACTTATTAAAAAAAAATGAAAATTTCACCTTTAAATGCCGCGAGATAAATTGAACTTACTCGTGAATTTCTCTGAAAAGTTTTGAGAGATAAAAAGATTTGCATGTTGATTTTCTGATTTTAGCTTAATACGCAAAATACCGACCTTCCGGTAATCGTAAGACTATTTGCTCGAAATACAATTCGGTAATGTAAGAATTTGAAATTTAATTTTTGGAACTGTCCGTTTATTATAGAGATTTATCCTTGTTCAGAAAGGGTCTAAAAGAAATGTCCGTTCCGGTTATGAGAGTGTCTTCCTATTAATTTATTCAGGTAAAATATGTGGAAAAAACTTTGGGAAAAATAAAAGTGCCCGTTTACTCGTATGAGAAATGTCCGGCTATTAGAAGTGTCCGTTTGATGAAGTTCGACTGTAAATGACCTCAGCTTAGGGGAAAAATCCATCGTAGATATGTGGAATTTTATACTGATTCGACTTTTCGACTGGCGGTATTATCGACAACTGCACCTTTGTAAATTATTGAGTAGCATCAACGAAGATTTCGTGGATCATTCATTCAACTTGTTGGCTCCTCATCCATTTTCCAAACCGATATTGTGATCCGAAAAAAGAGACCATTTAGATAGCCCTGATGCCTGATCTAAGCCTCCTGGCAGAGTGAACTAAACTGTATACAGGGTGTCCGGAAACTGCCGCATAAACGCATCGGATTGTGATTCCTCATGTGATTTCCACCAAAAAGGTTGTACGGAACATACCCCTTTAGCTTAATCCTTTAGTTGCCACAGGCATTGGAATCATTTTCTTGTACGACTAAAATCTCATTATCTCAAAAGCTAGACTAGTTTCAATAGCAAAACAAGATGATTATTACAGCTAACAAATTTACCCAAAAAATAAAACTAACCGCACTAAAAACGGATAAAAGGTTTGGTTTTTACAGAACTTCAAAGTCAAATTTTTGTGATTTGACCCAAAAACAAAATATTTTTCCATCTCAATTTTTTCCAACTTCTGCCAAGGTGAGGTGATTGTACGATTCTTTAAAAAATTTGCGCATAGTCTAACGATCATTTCTTTCTTACATCATTTTATTCTAGCTTCGTTTTTGTTCTAACAGTTTTAATGCCTCAAGTGCAAATAACTAGGGTTACTTTTAGCTCGATTTTAATTTAATTAAATTAAAACTGCCCCTAAAGATCTGCAATTTGGTAAAATTTATCCAAATTATATAAAAATGGGACATGCGCTGGAATATCCAATCAAATTATTAGCTAGAATTTCCATTAGCATCTGTTGAATAAAAATTCGGCATCCAATTTTTCCATAATAATATACAAAATTAAAAAATTGTGAATATCAACCAGAAATAATTTTGCTCAAAATTGTCTACGAAAAATTTTAATTTGGAAAATTAGGAGGAATACAAACTTTTGAGCAGAAATTCGATGACAGATTTTGCTATTGTGCCTGCAACAGGTGCAGTCGCAATCGTCGGAATATATTTGTAGAGCATTTTTTGTTCAAAAATCCTAAATACAATTTTTCGTAGTCAGTGGAAAAAATATATATCATTCGCTCGTGGCGCGGAAGCGCAGTTCCGTTCAAATTTACACCTCTAATAGACGAGATCCCTTCGGAAATGCCATTAACGCGAAAGTGCCGCGCCGCTTCGATCATATTTTCATGCAAGCGAAGTCTGCTGTTAATTTGCAAAAAGTTTTGAATTTAAATATAGTAAAAATCTGACAATTCAAAGGCCCTTATTCGTTTAGTTCAGGCTTGTCCAACATATGGCTCACGGGCCAAAATTTGGCCAGCGAAGGTATTTAGTTCGGTCCGCGGGCGACTTAAAAGAAATGGTTGTTACGTCCCACATAAAAAAGACATGTAAGAACGCCTTCTCTTCCATAAATAAAAACGTTTGTCCCGCCACCGCTTTCAGAAACCAACAATGTGACCCTGACAAAATGAAGTTGGATACCTCTGGTTTAGTGTTATATGCAGAGTTTAAGGAAATTATCGCGTAATGATTTTTTCCTGCATCTGTATTTTTTTCTGAATTACCTCTTCTTCTTCTTCTTCTTCCTTGCCTCGTTCTTTATACCGCTCCATGGTTTCGCGTTGCTCGACCTGCAGTGTAGGCTCATCGCCAGTTTTGGCGATAATATCTCAGCATACATATTTCTACAGGCAGCTCTATCTTGGATCGTGTCATCGCCGAGACCAATGCGTTGTTTTTGCTTTTTCATTTGACACATCCAGGTGTTCTTTGGTCTGCCTCTGGCCTTGGGTCCATCAAGTGGAACTTCCATTGATATCGCTTTCTTTGCTGGGTTCTCAGGCGGACGCCGTTGAACATGGCAATACCAATCCATTTGTCGGTCTTCGAGCTTTTCGGTGATTGGTTGGTCTATGGACAAGCTGCCTCGGATGTAGCTACTCTTGATGTGGTCATTTTCTTATCGCAGAAAACTCCAGAGTTTTCTCGCCATACCTCTTTAATGCGTTGAAAATAGAAGAACCTAGCAGCTGATATGGGCTTTCCCGTTTGGCGTTCTGGTTATACTTTCAGCGGAAGCCTTTACCTATCTTAAGTACATCTGATGGCGGAACACTCAATTAAGGACTCTATACTGCCAAGTGCCAAGTCCCTAGATGTCACACTTGTTATATAAAGCAGCTACCACATTGCTTGTAATTCTGGACTTTTGTCTGGCAAAAAATTTCAACGCCTTCGCATCAAATGCCAAACGACGCAGTACAGCCCTCATTGGTTCTCGGTTATCACATATTTTTCATACGGTTAATGGATTTTTAATGCTTCTCGCTTGAAGCTTGGCATTGGAAGTTATAAACACTTCAACACATCAACCGCAGAATCTTAGGGGTATGTGCGCATGGGCGTAGCCAGGGGGGGGGGCAGGGAGGGGCGGTCGCCCCCCCCTGGTCGATGAAGATGGTAAAAAAATTCTTATCGATGTAGTAAAAAAATCGCTGCACTATACAGCATTATCAAAAATTTTCTGCTGCTGGCGCAGCAGTTGCTTTTTCTGCTGCTCCAAGTGCTGCCAGAGAAGCCATGATCGGGACAGTTTGCAGTCAGGAGGCGCATACAAATAGATGACAGCGAGTGGCCTCTCGTAACTGACGGAGGCTGCGTATCAGCACACACATTTCACTTGTGAGTGTGCTACTGTGACTGCGTGGACCCCATATTTCCTGTTTCATTTCATGGCTTCTGAGCTGGAGTACACAATTTCAACCATTCTAGGGAAGTTAGTGGAAATCAACTTATTTTCATCTGAAAGGGTGACAAATGGTATACAGCCCTGGAAGGTCATGCTTCGTCGGCTACGCATCATCAAATTTATCCCATATTTTGTGACAATTCTCATTATTTGAAGCGGAGTTTTCGTACAGCACTTACCGTGCCTATGTACTTGCCGGGTACATTGCGGCTAGACGAAGTAAGCAGGGTAAGTTGGATTTTTGGAAATTGGCGTCGTCGAAACGACGAAGGATGAAGTTTGTGTAACTTTTAGAACTTCAGTATTTCTTATGGCTGGTTGTCGATTCGACGATAAGTCTGTGTCCATACAACTAGCTCGTAACAAATATGTTTATTTTTGAAATCTGGGACCTATTTTTTCAAAAAATTATGGAATAAATATTTACTAGGACAAATCAGGAAAATGGCTCAAAATTCTCATTTTAGGAAAATTGTATTTCGAACTCATAAAAATCGGCTCCAAGGTACTCAATGTCAAAATTAGACATTGTATATAGAATTAGAATTAATCAAGGGAACTTGGGGAGAAGATATTCCAAAATTTACTGTAAAAAATTCTACAATCCACTGTAAAAACCGCAATAGGTGAAGTGAAAGAAAACACGTGCTGGGACCCCAAAATGGATCGCTGTGCCTCTTGTATATACATGAGCTTCTCATTCAACCCAATTTCCTAGTACGTTTAGAATCTGTCAATTTCAATTTCAATTCAATTCAATTCAATTTATTAACTTAATTACTCCCTCCTATGTAAGCATATGCTTGTGTTTAGGAAGGAGGATCGCCATACAATTTATAATCCATTTACAATCTTAAATTTTTCAATATGAATATGTTATTAATATGTGTTTTATGATTCGAGCACATTTTTTTAATTATATCAATGTTAAGTTTTTATTTATCTCAGTTTTAAATTTCAGGCCAAATAAAATTGATTTTTAAATCAATGTCCTTACAAAATTACTCAAAATCGATGTTTTTCCATTCTAAATAAACTAACGATTGAAAATCCGTAAAATTTTATAAATATTTTGAGAAAGGGTAATTTGAATGAGGCGTCAAAGTAGAGCGTCGTCGAATCGACGAAGCATGACCTTTCCGTACTAAAAATAAGCATGACCATCCAAGGTTAAGGACCTTGTAAAGAACGGGTCTCATATTTCAGTGTCTTTCAATTTCTTTTATTTCTTTTCAGTACCGTATATCCCATTGCGGGGTGCGTTAACTCAACCGTTTACAGGCAATTTCGAGTCAACGTTACATTGCATATCATTTCGGAGTGTATAAATATAATGTTGTAAGCACTGTATATTTCCATTCACATGTACGCAAATTTTGGACCACGCCGAGATTCGATCTCCGGACCTCTAGATTACTAGCATCGTAGAGTGCGACTCAACCAAGTGAGCCACAGAGCGGGTCTTTCAACCCATTGATACTTTGATAAAGAAGAATGGTCACGATCCATACAAAATTTACCCAGTCCCGGCACAAACGAAACCTATCTCAGGAATTTCGTTATTTAATGTACACCAATTATTATATATATTTTTTTTAAATATCAGTGGCTAAGTTAAATCGTGTTATCAGTCGTCTTGGCGATGTCAATTGGCCGCCTCGAAGCTGCGATTTGACTCCTTTGGACTTTTTTTTTGTGGGGAACCGTGAAGGACCGATGTTATGCCAACAATCTAGAAACGATTCAAGCACTTAAGGCCAATAGCATCCACGCAATCCGTGAGCTACAGCTCGAAACCATCAACAGGGTCTTGGAAAATTGGTGTGACAGAATGCGCTACTGCGACGCCACCCGGACCAACCACTTGAATGAAGTTGTGTTCCATCATTAATGGGAGATTACTTACTTTCTAATAAAGCCATAAGACATTAAAAAAGAATAATTTTGTTCATTTTATTGCATTTTTAAAAACAAACTTGTAATTGGCCCACCCGTTATATATTCATTTTATAATGAGTTAGCCACAAAAATCTGAAAAAAGGAAACCTGATAATCCATGAATATAAAATATCAAAATAACTGGGATATATTTCGTTTGCGCCGGAGCTGGGTCACAAATGACCATTCTTCTTTAGAAGAAATCTTATTAAAACCGGTAACCATATTTCAATCAATAAAGGATTTATAAATATTCTTACGATGCTACTTTGCTAAGATGAAAGCGACAGAAGAAACAAATTGATTTCGCAAGTGGAAGATGCAGTCCAAGATGCAAAAAATGCACTGAAAATAGACAAACTTCGCTCTAAAAGGCAGATATTGGAGGGCAGTTGAATGTAATCAGAATGCAGAAGAAAATCATTTTCATCTCCATTTTAAAAATTTTACACTAAAATTAGAAAAAAAAAAGAAATAACATGCGTGGCAGTTCACCAATAAACTAGGGCCGCAGATGTGTGAGTGACATCCAATTTCCAAGACCTAAACAGCTGCTTTGTTTTGGTGTTGAGATCAACAGCACGCCCAGCAATGTTATTTATCCCCATAAATGGATACTTGTTTACAATCTGAGCGACATCATAGTCCGTCACGTAGGTCGTGAGTTCGAAAAACACCATAAAATGAATTCGTTCACGGTGAGTCTGGAATCCATGACCCTCTGCACAAATCCAACCACAAGCCAGGCTACGCTAAAATTTGCTAACAAGATTTCTGCGACCGGAAATTTCAACTCCTAAGAAAATCATGATGTTGAAAAAATTTTGGGCTTGCCCCCCCCTGACCGAAATCCTGGCTACGCCCATGTATGTGCGTGATAAGCATAAACTTCTAGGGGATGGATTTGCAAAAATACCTATTTACTAACTATTGTTCTTAGTGATTTCATAATAAAACAATTAAAGCGGTGAAATTAAATTCTCTGGCCGACGGAAAAAGGTTCAGACTAACTATAGTGTTCTATTTGCTAAAACCACATGGCAGTGTGCAGATGAAATAAGAAATTCGATGAAGAATGCAATTTATAAAATTTAAAAATTTGTCTTCATCCTACTAGCGCTAGTTACTTGTACATATAAGGTTTATTGCTAGGCTCCGCTTTAAGGTATTCAGTGCGGCTCCCAGCGTGCTGTCACACATAGAGAGAATCAGTTGCCTGTCTGCTTGAATCGTGCTTAAGTTCCTGAAAAATAAACCTATCAAACACCTCTCTTCGAAAACAGTTCGCTCTGAATCATCAACGTCACAAGTTATGAAATTCTGGAATTACGTACGCCGAATGGTTGGTTACCATCTGGTAACCAAAACGGGCTCCTCTTCGAAACTTGTCTGTAAAACCTTCGGTCAAAATGTCTTGCATGCAATGCGTGCCTACTAAACAACTCGATCAGTTTATCTAAAATTATAATTATGTATATATAATTATAATTGATATCGCGGGGTGGTTTTATTATACAGAAAGGTATGGTACGTGTTGTAGGTCATACGGCTTCCATAGAAACGCCACTTCCAAAAGTAGGGTGTTCCGACGAAAACTTTTTTGTATATGGATCCATCTTAACGAGATCTCACATAAATGTATATCGATCGATGTCACGAGGAATATGGAGTATCGGACGAAATTGGACCATGTGCTGACATAGAAACCTTACCACAGAACGTAAGTTATTCTTAAATATACTTTTTTTCTTATGGGCCAATCCTAACTAAAAGGGTTGAAAGTCGTAAAATGTCTGTAAAAGCTGCCGAAATAGGTCCATGGGATGCCATCATAGAAACTCTATCTTCAAAAGTATGTTCTTCCAAGAACGACTGTTTTCTTCTTCGCATTGGTCTCGGCGATGACACGATCCAAGATAGAGCTGCCTGTAGAAATATGCTGAGAAATTATCGCCAAAACGGGCGATGTGCCTACACCGCAGGTCGAGCAACGCGGAACCATGGAGCGGTATAAAGAACGAGGCAAGGAAGAAGAAGAACCATACCTCTCGTCTTTATCAAATACACAAAACATGTTCAGACAGAGACGATATCTCATCATGAAGGTATGGCTTACCATAGAAACACCGTCTCAAAGATAGGGTCTCCGAGAAATCCTTTTTTGGGTATTTTTGGTTTTTTGTTTTTTGCTTCCAAAATTATTTTTTCAATGTCCCAACGAAAAATCAACTGCGCAACCTACACTTCTTTCACAGTTTTCGTTCTTCACAAAGTCCTTTGTACATTGCTACACGAATAAAAACATAAGGCATTTGCCATTTTTTAATAAATTAATTCAGTCTTCTTCTTCTCTGTACCGTACGTAACCCCTTGTGGGGCATGGTGCGTTCACTAAGCCGTTTGTAGGCTATTTCGACTCAACGTTACATTGCATATAGAGGAGTGTATATAATGTTGCAAGCACTATATAATTCCTGGACCACGACGAGATTCGATCTCCGGACCTCTAGATCACTAGCATCGTAGAGTGCGACTCAACCAAGTGAGCCACAGAACGTGGTAATTAATTCAGTAGTGTCTCTTTATTTTCTCAGTGGTATGTTAGCCTAGCTTTTGAGTAAAACTTTTCAGGAGACAATTGACGATTTTTGCACAAAGCATTCACAGTTTGAAACGTTGACTATTGCAGAATTCAAGTCTAATGTATGTATACTGATTGGACGCTGAATACAAAAAAATCGATTGCTAATTTTATCATCGTGATGTGAACGCAGGGTTAAGCAACTTAACTCATCAAAATAATTTCCGTGCTGACGGAAATCGAGTCGTTTGGAATAAAAAAAATCAATGTTTACCGTTAGTCCGTCTATGAAAGGTACCCTTAAGTTCCCTTAGTCTTAATCCTATTGAGCTGATTCTTCAGGGTAGTTAAATTGGTGATAAACCGAAATTCAGCCGCTTTGTGTAACTTTCGGGGGAGTTGTGGTCATGTCGTTTCGGTAAATTCAAATAGGGGTATAATGAGGGTCCTTCATCGGAGGGACTCAATTTTTGGCAAGATAATATCATCTTCAGCTTAATATGAAAATGTAATGGCTTAACTTACGTTTTTTGGAACATTCCGCTATCAGCTCTCATAAGAAGAATATTCTTGTTCTTCTTATCGACACTAGCGACACTTATCTTACCGTCCGCCATACAGCGGGCACATAGCGGAAAATTTCGGAAACACAAAAGTTCTCCCTATGAGAACGGATAGCAGAACAAGCCAAAAACTTTTCTGAGAAAACCTTTTTGAATAAGTCATAGTCCACGTCCACTTAACATTCTGTCCCATTTACCAGTCACTATGAAAAAAAGTCCTACAATCTACACTACACCAAATGCCCTAGATGAGGCCGAGTGGATAATTGCACTCGCATTCAACACATTTTTCTGTTCTTTTTTTCTCTCTTTTCAAGTTGACAAAATTGCCAAATGGTCGTTTACCTCATTGAAAAAACTAAATGAAAATACATAAAACAAAAAAATAAGTCCACAATCAGCTCGTCTGCCAGGCTTGCTTCTAG
The DNA here is from genome assembly GCA_949715475.1 of Microchrysa polita. Taxonomy (NCBI): domain Eukaryota; kingdom Metazoa; phylum Arthropoda; class Insecta; order Diptera; family Stratiomyidae; genus Microchrysa; species Microchrysa polita. The sequence continues at coordinate 42,396,697 of OX454415.1, read as the reverse complement.
CAACGTACCACATAAAATAAGGCAAAATTACATTTGCATATAAAAATACTTTTTTTTGCACTCTCGACAAAAAAAAAAACGTTTCCGGAATTACTTGTGTCACTATACGATTATGCAATCCCGACACAATATTCTGCACATGTTCCAGAAGTCCCGTATGTCTAGTACCTATGCATATCCGCTTGGCACCTATGCTGACAGTCTTTTGCTAACTGCAATTTTGCAAAACAAAAAAGAATCCTGATGTGGGCATATGAGACCCTTAAGGACGTCCACATATGTTTATAGCCATAGCATACAGTACACATAAATAAAATCCTTGAAGAGTTAAATTCGTGGCTTACCACTTGTTCCTGTTTTCCTCCTAATTGCACTCGTATGAATTCTGCATTGCATCATCCCTCCTATATGAGTCCAATAAAAAAAAAAACCCGGGCAACATGAAGCTGAAGTAGAATTGGAAAGTGGTCGTTTCGTTCTCTATGGAAGTTTTAGCTCAATGGGCAATGTACGGAGGTCGACAAGGACTAGGACGTTGGTCGGTTTTAGACTTCACCTTTATACATATAATCGTTCTTCACTCGCAACGAAAGACGAACGAAACCATTCTTCATCATCGTCCCTGCCTTTTTGGCTTTTTCCTTCACAGATTTGAGCGGCAGAGCTCTCCCGAAAACGGTCAAACGATTTCCGATAATTGGCATCCTTATCGGGTGATTGATTTCAAACAGTTTCAAACAATTTGGTTATGTCCTGATTGACTATGAATTATTGAGTCGTTTATTCTCAATAAATTATTCAGGAAGCAAATTGCCCCCGATGGACTATCGTCTTCTTAAGTATGTATAGTGCTGCGGCTGGTTGACTCTTTGGGGAGATTTAAAGCGTACTTGTGGATAAATCTTGTGTTTACGCCTTTTTTTTGCAAAGAGCCATATCTACTTGACGACGCGACGGCAAAATGTATATGCAGTCAACGCATAAGCCACCCCTTTTAGTCGAATAAAATATTACAGACGTGTCGTCCTTGTGTCGTCATATCCATATAGGTATAATGTGCGCCAAGTGCAGTTCCAGGAAATGGCATTTTGTCTGAGAATACCTTTAAGCATTTTACTGGCTTTCTTCATTACAATAGAATCGTTTTCAGTCGCATCGTAGCTTATATCCATCCCATCGGTCGTTATCCAACCGCGTGTTCGATGCTGCTGGAACTGGATGTATGGATGTTGTGTATTCCGGGCTGTGCATTTTCAAGGAGACCAAGAATTCTATGCAGCAATGAGCCATGAGCCCAAGTGAGCAATGAGCACCGGAGAGTGAGAATTCTAGAATTTATATGTGCACTTGACAATTGCATGAAAAAAATGTTAAATTGCTTCTTTTTCCCGTATACGACGATGACGTTCATCGTCGACGTGTCTCGTTTATTTCAGAGCAGCGCAGCACTCTCGAACGAGCTCGTCAGCGGACCGTAATGTAAGGTGAGCACAAGGTAGGTGGCCACACAAAAGATGAATGTTGCAAGAAATGTTGTGTGTCCTTCTACTCCACGGGATCAGAGTGAAAAGAAGAAAATAAAATCTGAAAATCATTCAGCAGCTGAAAGCTGAAACACACGTTGAGTGTTTAGCACGAAGTACAGGAGAGACTCAAATTCTCTGTGTACATATGGACGAGGACGATCTGAACAAAAAAATCATCCCTTCGTCTCATTTCCTTGATATGCTGAGCTGAGACTATATGTTTGGTGCACACTTCGTTCGTAATATATCTTTGGCATTGGTTATGCCTTAAGTATTTCTATTTATGGACAAAGATACACACATGAGTACATCATACACGACGACCGACGACGGGCCATTAGGACCAAGTAGCATTTTCCTTTACAGCAAAGTGTTGCTTTTGCCTGCCTGTGGCTGTCTATCTGTTTGCCATATAATACGACGATGTGCATCACCGCGTGTGCGTCTCGCTCCGATTCCTGGCCGAAACGAAAACAACCCTCGCTAAAAAGGACATAAAATCCGCATCGTGTGTATACTATTTTACACAACCACTTTCGGTGTGCATTGCTCATTTTTCTGAATACTCTCCGAATGCAAAAAACACAATGACAGGAACGAACGAAAAATTGAAACTTGTTTGAATGTTAAATTGTCAAGTGCCGAACTCCGGCACACATACACAGATGCACATCCGTGCACACATTTAGACATAGTCCTTTTGTAAATTCTCGGGAATGTTTTTTTTGGCGGGTGCAAGGATAATGCGACCGAGGCGGTTGGTTTAGTTGAAAAGATACGGGACTAGGCGACGGGAGTGTTGTGCGGACGGTCGGCGCTCGGTTGTTTCGGGAGTGAAAGATAAATTTTTGTAGGTAGTAGGGAGTTAGGTTCTTCGGGGCATGAGTGTTGTGCAGTGTGAGCTAATTTTATGTTTTGAATAGTGTGTGATGCACCCGAAAGTGTTGTTGTGACGTAGATTGGAAAAAAAAACGCGCGCGCGGTGAAGTATTTGGGGATTCGGCTTATACTCTCCAACTATTATAGATGAAGATAAAATCATGAATGAAGTGATGATAAGGATATAAGAAGCATCTGTTGCATCTAGCCTTGGGTGAAATAGATACGAGATAGGCCCTTTCTTTTGTGAGTGTGTGCTTTGTGCATATTATGTGGAATTTCTAAACAAGAGTGGTTCACTATGTTGGGAAGTGTGCGGTGTAAATGAATGAGATTTCGAGTGATTTTATAGAAATAAAATTAAATGCTTATGAGTGAAGTGATAAAATTTATCAATATTGCTACTTTGGATTTATTCTGCATTTCCTCTTCAGTCGAAGTTCAAAAGGAGCGAAGATGATGACCATTCAAACCAATTCGGATTATATTACACGCCGTCTGACCCGGATAGTAACAGGTAGAGTGATTCTTATGGTATTCGTTAATTGTTGTTGTTACCAACTAATGACGACGTCTGCGGCTTGCACGGACGATGGTCCTAATTTGAGTGAACATTTTCGACTATTTAGTGTCGAAATTTTTAATAACCTTGGTACATTTAAAATGAATTTGATTTTGACAGAAAATAGTCTAGTACAGATAGCTCAAAACCCAAACATCCAAAAATAAAAGGAATTTCTGATGCCAAATTGTTGAATACACTGCCTAATATACGCAGTAAAAAGTTACACCAATTTGCGCCATGAGTTAAGGGGGGAGGGGGTGGCAAAGGGGTGAAAATTCAGTTTTTTGTAAATATCTGGAAAACTATGAGTCTGAGCTTGAAATGTCTTGAGGACGATACAAACTACATAAAATTACCTTTGTAATGATGGGGGGGGGGTACCCTTAGTTTTGATCGCATGGTAATAATTTTTGGTGGGGAGCATAATGGAGCTTAGACTAGGCAGCCCACCAAATTTGATCCGACTGGCTCAATTTGAAAAGAAGCTACAGGCATGCTTTTTTGAAAAATGTTAGGAGGAGTGAGGGGGGCGTCAATGGTCGGAACACTCCAGTTTTTGGTACAAATCAAACAAATTCTGTTATCAATATATGGACAAGATCTTTTGACGGTAGGTATATTCTATCAAGAGTTACAGTGCGAAATGTAAAACTCCAAAAATTTAAATTCACTATAGTACATTTGGGTCTGGGGTATAATTTTCTGAGAAAATGTCTAAAGTGTTATACATCATTACAAAGGTAATTTTATGTAGTTTGTTTCGTCCTCAGGACATTTCAAGCTCAGACTCATAGTTTTCCAGATATTTGCAAAAAACTGAATTTTCACCCCTTTGCCACCCCCTCCCCCCTTAACCCATGGCGCAAATTGGTGTAACTTTTTACTACATATATTAGGCAGTGTATTCAACAATTTGGCATCAGAAATTCCTTTTATTTTTGGATGTTTAGGTTTGGGGCTATTTTGAATCAATTGTACTGGACTAAAACTGAATATGTTGATAATTTGTTGGTCTACCGTTTTGTGGGTAACGATAGTTAATCTGTTCATAATGCGAACTGAAATTCATATATTATATGTAGTGACTTCTAATTGTCATAGTTTTAGTGGTATTTATTTTATTCCAAATTATCTTTTAATTTACTTGAATTGTCAAAGCAATTTTGAGGAAAGATTCAGAAATTATTTTATTTAAAACTATACAGACATTTTTTATCGGAACCAAATATTTGTGCATATTTTCGCCAAAATTTAATCAAAATGTTTAGCTATGTATCGAAGCAATAAATGAATAAAGTACACATTTTTTTTGTCAAAAAGTGTACATATGATATTTTATACGATGGGTACCTATAGATAGGACAAAAAAACAATCAATTTCTAATGTCAGAATATTGATAAAAATAAAAAGATTTTTCAGGTTCATCCAGTGCAACAGTCAAACTTCTTTCTTATTTGAATCTGACAATTATGATGATCTCACAGAACACACTGCCCTTATGCTAGCAAAACTCTAAACAACAGAATCAGCTGCATGTTGATCGTTCGTCTTCGTACCTTAGCATTCGCTCTTGGCCCGCATACTTTTAAAGGGATATTTTCATAATCTAAAGGAACCTAAGAAATGTTTTCAATAATCACCATCAAATCAAAAATAATATTAATACAAGCGCGAATATTGGGCTTCATAAATCTGTATTTTGCTAATTTTCGCAGAAATTAAAGCCTACTTCCCTTTAGTTTCCTGTCACAATTTATTTTCTACAACGCAAATCTTTTTGAAAATAGGCACTATACTATATTCAATTGATCATATAGAGGTCGTCTGAAAAAGGACGAACAATCTTTTGTAACTATTACGTGCTGTTTTCTCACGTACATTTACACAGCCACAATTATGTGTCCATGCACTTAAATTTAAAAAATTGACATGTAGCAGGTAGTTTTTTGTAGACTGTTGCGTATTTGTTTTCAGTACCATATGGAATAGACACTAATTCCCGACGTGTCCTTTGCGGTGTGCGGGCTGTATCTTCTTCTAGTTATACCATTTATAACTCAAGAACGGATGGACTATTTTCTATGACTTTTGTTTTTTTTTTTTTTGTTGGATTAGGCTCTGCCTAACTATTGAAACAAGCGGAATATTCACAATGAGCAAAAATTCACAATGGGTTCTTTTTCGCCTATTTCTGCGTATATTTCTTTAACATGTCAGCGGATTTCAGTAAATTTGCTCCACAGGATTGGTCTCTATCCAAAGTAACAGGACAACTATTAAGACATATATGAAAAATTCACAATGGGAACAATTATGAAGACAATTCTTTTTCGCATACTTCTTTCTGTTTTTCTTGAACGAATTGCAGGAGTTCAGTTAGTTGACCCCACCGGATGGGTGCCCAGAATAACAGTATAACCATTTAAGATTCACAATGAGCAAAAAATTTACATTTTCGCATATTTTTGTTTATATTTCTTGAACGTCTTAGCCGATGTTTCGAACAATTTGCCTGCCGAATTGGTGCTCTCCCTGAATATCAGAATAATATTGAGACACGCGAAAAAAAGTCACAATGAGCGAAATTATAAAGATTTTTTTTTCGTCTATTTCTTTCTGTATGCCTTCAATGATTTGCCAGATTTCAGTCAACTGATTCCAGCGGATTGGTGTACACCCAGAATAACTGTTGAAATATGCGATAAACTAACATAATTATTATTAAAACAGTTCTTTTTCAAACACTTTCGCCTATATCCGCTTAGAATACTGGAATAAATAAATATAAATAATAATTCACAATGAACAAATTTATGAAGACAGTTCTTTTCCACATCATTTGCATTTATCTCCTGAACGGATAAGCTGATGCCGGTAAATTTGCTACGTCGCATTGCTCTCTACTAAAAAAACACACAATATACGTATATTAATATTTACAATGGGAAAAATTTTGAACACAGCTTTTTTTTATCCTTTGGCCACCATTTTGGAACGGCTGAATGTAATTTGGTAAATATTGGTTTCTATCTAATAGCTACATAAACTTAAAAAAATTAAAATAAAATTAGCAACTTTTGAAGGCAGCAAATACTTTTGGCTAAATCTCCTTATAGTCCAGTCATATTAGTATTTCAGAGAAAAAAATAGGTAAGACTAATTTTTGTTACTTTTGAATCAGTGGGGTCGCAAGAGTCTAAAGCTCATTTTGCTTAAAAAAAATTTGATCGGAAAGGTCCCAAAAAGGACAAAAAGGACACTATTTAATCCTTGACCGGAGGTCGGCATGCGGGGTATCATATCAAAGGGGAAGATGAGTGCATTACATATCCGGAGTTTGTTTCCTGTTTCAAGGTCCCTCAACGGAATAAATCGCGTTTGAATGGAAAATTGTCGTGTTTTCAACTTAGCATCTGTATCTTTCCCAAGTTATAACTACGCGGATAATTCAAGTTGTCACTACCTTTTGCATTTTTTAGAATCTATAATAGCTGAAGCTTCTATCATTAAATTAGCTAAGAAAACAATTGTTCGGAAAGCTCTGAAAAAGGACATAAAAGGACACTAACTAATCCTGGCTCGAACGTGGGCATGCGGGGCGTCATATCAAAGGGGACGTCCATTACATTCCATATCCGTCGTTTGTTATTTGTTTCAAGGACCCTCAAAGGAGAATATCACGGTCAAATGAAAAATTTTCGTGTTTCCCGTAGCTTATCATTTGTATCTTTTTCAAGCCATATAACAATAACTATAGATTCTACCATTAATTTTGCTAAGAAAATATTTGATTGGAAATCTCTGAAAAATTAATTAATCCTTGAATGAACGTGGACATGCGGGGTGTTAGATCAAAGAGGAGGTCGAGTACATTACATATTCCGTATTTTCTTCCAGTTTCAAGGACCTTCAACAGAATAAATTTACTCCATTTAGAGTCATTAAAACAGCACCTAAACCTACACCGGATCAAAAGACGCGAAAGCGTATCGCCCGCCAAAGGAAAAAAAACGAAAGCGAAAAAGTCTATGATTACCGGAGACAACTTGCTTTTTTGTTTGACAGGGCTACAGACTTCCAGGCAAAATCCCCCAAAAAAAAATTTTTACCAAAATATTCCACATATCCTGTTCTAGTTCTTCGATCGGCACAATAACGGGTAAGATATATGCAATAAACGGTGAAATTTAAAGCGAGTAACCCAATTTCAGACTGGCTACTGTCTCTCCCCGTGATAGGATTTTTATGAAATTTGGAATGAATGATCCTCTGGTGGTCCTTCTAAAGAATCAATGTCTTCAATTTAGATAAGTGGATGGAATAACGGTAAAATAATAGGTAAAGTTAACAAAAGATTTCCAACAATTTCGTCTTTCGGCTCATCGCATTGACAATTTTTTAAAACACACTGCGACATTGGGACACGAGGACATTGGGACACTAGGATATTGGGACACTGGGAGACTAGGATTCTGGGGCAGTGGGATATTAGGAAATTGGGGTAATAGGGTCTTGGGACATAAGGACATTAAGACATTGGGGCATTAGGCACACTGGGGAAACTTGGACGTGGGGACATCGGGATATTGGGACATGGGGATATTGTGACATTGGGATATTGGGACATTAGGACACTGAGAGACTGGGACACTGGGATATTAGGATATTGGGACATTATTATGACCATGGGACATTTGGACATTGGGAAACTGCTACATAGGAACATGGGCCACTGAGACATCGGGATATTGGGACATGATAATATTGGGACATTGGTGCACTGGGATATTAGAACATTGGGACATTAGGGTCAATAGGACATTGGGACATTAGCACATTAGCATATTAGGACTTTCGGATATTGGGACATTAGGTACGCTGGGGAAACTGCGACGTGGGGACATTGGGCCACTGGAACATCGCGATAGTGGGACATCGGGATATAAGGACATTGGGAAATTGGATCATTGGGATGTTGGAACATTGTGATATTGGAACATTGGGATATTGGGACATTAGTACACTTAGAGACTGGGACATGGGGGCACTGGGATATTAGGACATTGGGACATTATGACTTTGGGACAATAGGACAATCGGACATTGGGACACAGGCACATAGGGACATTGGGCTACAGAGACATCGGGATATTGGGACACCGGGATATTGAAACATTGGGGCACTGCGATATTAGGACATTGGAATATTGGGACATTAGGACACTGAGAGACTGGGACATGGGGCACTGGGATATTAGGACATTGGGACATTATGACTTTGGGACAATAGGACAATCGGACATTGGGACACAGGAACATAGGGACATTGGGCTACAGAGACATCGGGATATTGGGACACCGGGATATTGAAACATTGGGGCACTGCGATATTAGGACATTGGAACATTTTGATATTAGGACATTGGAACATTGCGAAATTGGGAAAATGATATATTTTTGCATTTGGACATTAGGATATTAGGCACACTGAGGAAACTTGGACTTGGGGACATTAGGCCACTGGGACATTGGGATATCAGGATATTATAACATTGGAACATTGGGATATTGGGACATGGGAACATTTGGATATTGGGACATTAGGACCCTGGGAAACTGGGACCTTGGGACACATCCCGACATCGGGATATTGGGACATTTGTACATTGGGACACTGCTACATTAGGACATTGGGCCATTGGGATATTATCGCAATAGGATACTGGGACATTTGGGACATTGGGAACTGGGATATTTGGAAATTGGGACATTAGGACCTTGTAAAAGTTTTTGATTAAATTGAATTCTTTTCAATCGCGAAAAACTATAGTAAATCTGAATGCATGAGAATAAGGTGCAAAATATTGAGTGAGTGACAACTAAATACTTTGCACCTTGTCATGTAAAGTTCCAATATGAAATTTTGTTCGAGTAAACCAAATAAAGTAAACTCGCGATAACACAACAACAATTAGAGGCAAACCCAGTTCAAGTTTACGAGCTGTTCATTTTACTGGATTGGTTTTTGCTCACAATTTGCTGTTGTATTTTACAGATATGTATATGGTAAATATTGTTTATGCAAGCTATATTTATCCAAAATTAATTATTCATTAATCAACCTTAATTACTGCTATCATTTGTGCCTGGGATCGTTGATAACCGTGTGAATTGGTTTGAAGGTTCAAGGTTTAGAGCCGAAAATTGAAAAAAAAAAGTTTAAGGTTTAGAGTTAGCAATGGAGAAAATCAGTTGCTCGTGTTAGGGAATAGTTCAAGTTTCCGAAGTTAGCGCGGTACTCTATCCCCAAACTTCTATATTGTTGGGATAAAAACTGTGTACAAAATTATGAAAAATTTTTGAGTACGATATTGATGAATTTATTTTCTGTCCCTTGTAATGCAATGTTCTGGACAGTTGAATTTAACCGCTTGGAGATAACTTGAGAGTTGTGGGCTATAATTCCAATATAAAATATACGAAAATGAAATACAAAATTTTTTAAATGAAATGGATATGTTCAATTTTTTTTGCAAACAAAAATAAATTTTGCTTTTCCTGTTTTTCTATAAATTTCTTTGTAGCCATTTAACTACATTTAACAAACTTTTAACAAATAACAATATATTATCTTCACAATTTGTAGGGCAGGAAAAAATGAAAACCCTGTTCTAGCGGGTCCACTTCAACTTCAATTCAGTACCGATAACAAATGGAACATCTGCCAGAATAGTGTTATAATAGTAGTATTCCACAATTTGCCTCGGCAAGTTAGTTTTAGTTTACAGTGGGTCCTCGAAAAGCACAAAATTACTGATTATGATTAGTCTGTTTAAGGAAATTTTCTGTCCCGAAAATAGAATAATTTTTTTGAGACAAGTAATCAAATAATTGTAATCGTACTCCTCTGTTGGAAGCATTGTCTACAATCAAAATACGTATCCAAGAACATTTTTTTTTTTGAATTACTACATGTTAGGATATCAACCTTTTTGCGTTCATTCACATTTGACTTTGTTTTTAAACAAAACCATCCTCTTCAATCCAAATTCAACGAAACACCTACATACAATATTCACAACTTACCTTTATTTCTTCCGTCAAATACACCACGACCTTTTGTTTAAATATTTCAGTGTGTATCCTGTCGTATTAATAAATAAATTCGTCATTCAGAATGAACACGGTCAAAAACCGACAAGAATCACTGAACAAGAAAAACAAAACACAAAATACGAAGAATTACGGTGAGAGTCCTTAGGCCTATAGTGTGAGACATGATGGGTCATTTTAAAGACACATTTCAATAAACATAGTCTCGGTACTCGTACCTCATCATATGATACCTGTCGTGTGTGTACATACGCATCCCTCCTTATGATCCCAAAACACACACACAAACACACACCCAAATTTCAAGGAGCGCAATTTTGAAATGTTTGTTGCCCGTCGGAAAAGTCTGGCGGTTGGAATGGACAATGACATTTTTTTTATGTTATAGGAAAACTTGTCAACTGCCAGTGGTTTTTTTATACCCTTCGCTTATTATAGCGAAAAGGCTATATTAACTTTGTCATGAAGTTTGTAACGCATTGAAGGAATCATCTCCGACCATATAAAATATGTATATATATGATCAGCGTGACGAGCTGAGTCGATTGGACGATGTCCGTCTGTCCGTCTGGTGCGACGCGTTTTGCTCGGCCAGTTTAAAAGCTATGGAGCTGAAATTTTGCACACATGCTTCTTTTTGTTCCAGGCAGTTTGTATGTTTGAATCGCTAAAATCCGACAAGGGGGTCGTGGGGCTGCCATACAAATACAAACCTATCCCCCCAAATTAGGTTCTTCTTAGAAATACTTTTTTATTTATGGAGTAATTTCAATCAAATTTCACACAAATGTGTTTTCATTGGTGACACACGACATATGTAAAAATCGACCAAATCGGATAATGGAGTCGTGGGGCTGCCATACAAACCAAGTCCTTCAAATTAGGTTCTTCAAAGAAAAACTTTTTATTTTCTCATCGATTTCAATCAAATTTCGCACAAATGTGTTTCTAGTGATGACACAAAACAAAGATGGAGTTGGACCATGTGGTCATGGGGCTACCATACAAACCTAGCCCCCCAAATCAATTTTTTCTAAAAAAAAAGACGTTTTTATTTGCGCACCAATTTCAATCAAACCTCAGAAAATTATATTTCTATTGATGCATAACACATAACAAACGTAAAAATAAATGAAATCGGACCATGGGGTCATGGGGCTGGCATATAAACCCAACCCCCAAATTAGGTTCTTCGAGGAAAATCTTTTTATTTGTCCACCAATTTAAACCAAATCTCATAGAAATGCGATTTAATTGATGCCACAAACATACGTAAAAATTGATGGAAAGGCCATGCGTTCATAGGCTGCCGTACAACCCCCTCCTTTTTGGTTCTTCTAAGAAACCCACGTGTCCCGCTTCCCCCAATAAATCTTCGCCACGGAACTTACGTGAAAATTCAAGGAAAAGCATGGAAGCGGGGAGTACTGAACAAAAGTCATAGATACGCCCGAAAAAACTTTTAGCCCGAGGGGAGCGAAAGGTATCCAAATTTCGGCCGCGCCCGAAATTAGCCTCGGTCTCGTTTTTTCTTTTTCGGGTCAGTAGACTTTGTCGTCGTACTTGCCGCCGCCTGCCTGTCATCTCACACCTTTAATCAGCTGCCATACACAAAGGCCCGGGAAAATTCGTTGAACTTTCCAAGATACACATATAAAATGAAATGTTTCCCGAGCACTAACATCTCTTGTGGTTCTGAAAACCTAACGGTACGGTACGACATATATGGAAGGCTGGAAGCTCTTTCTCTCTCACTTACCTAGCCTAACTTTTTTTCACGGAAGATTTCAGATTTATATTATATATCGTTTTAAAGTGATTTTATGTTCGTACGAGTATATGGCAATGGGATACCTACGACATTCTCTATTTAAAAGGAGTTCGTATAGCACTTTTTGAACTTTATCCTTTTGCTACATCCTTCCGCTTGTGTTCGAGAAGAGGAAAAAGTTTAATAAGCCGTATGTATGTGCGGTTCGTCGTACATACTCGGTAGGTGGATATATAAAGTTGCTGGAGCATGTTGACAACATCAACGCGCTGAAAATGTTTGGAATGCTAGGCGCTACGCTAGGGATTCACTCGTGTGTCCTTGTGTGTAGTATAATATGACATACCACATACGTGACGTAGTGAGGATGGTTAGGTTCGCTCTGCATACTATTTATTTGTGTTCAGACAGTAAACGTTCAAACATTTCACATAAAGTGGATCTGTGCGATGTGGAGAGAGTACGCGCAGAGATTGCTGACACTAGAGGGACCTACATTTTTCTCGGTGTTTTTTTAATTGTGTTAGTTATTCGCGGAAATTTTTTAGATAATTTGCATATGCAGTTATATAGGAGATGAAAAGGTTACTCGCTTGGGAGACATTTGATTTATTTATTCAGGGACAATAAATGACGGGAGTAGGTTTTGGGTTCACAGTAGAAGTGTAGGGATAGGCGGTTGTCTCTTGGCCGAGATTGCTGGATCGATGAAGTCACAACAAATCTTTGCAAATCGATTTAAATAGCAAAATGTATGAAAACTGACAAAATTTTCCGTACTTGTCTGTTAAATCAATCTCTGTCGGTCTGTTAAGCCTCCTCCAAAACGACACTTGGACGCGTGCTGGCTCACTAGCTCAGCTGCCGGTAGTTCGGTCGGAGTCTTTTCACGGTGCCGTTTTGGCCTCTAAATCGTCACACATTCCAAAATTCACGCGTCAGCCCCGGGCAGATAGAACAACCAAATGAAAACGAAATTGTTGCAAAAACATAGTGAAGAAAAAACACCAAACGGAACCGCTCGCGATCGATCTGAAACAAAAACGGAAGGTTAAACGTTCATAGACAATTCTGGACACCATCAAAGATCTTTGATATAGCACTTCGTTAATAAAAAGAAAGGAAACCGACACTTGTAATTATTTACCGCACTTAAAACTAATTCCCGAAATAGATAGTAAAATTTAAACTTACTCAAACAGCTACCACGCTAGAGCGACCATGCCGAGCTGATTCATACCAAATCGATTGGTCCTCCAGCGAAAACCGAGCGAGCTTGAAGAACAGCGTCCTTGCAAAGCGAGCGCCTTGATGAAAGCAAGCGAGCGGGCGTCCTTGTAAAACCGAGTTAACGGACGACCTTGGAAAGCGGGCGCCTTGAAGAAAGCGGGCGATCTTGTAGAGCGTGAGCCACCCTGTAGTAGGCGACCTTGAAAAAGCCAAGCGAGCGTGCGGGCGCCTTGAAGAAGACAAGCGGCCTTGTAGAAACGAGGGCGTCCCTGCAGTAGCAAGCGAGCGGGCGGGCGCCTCGAACAAGACAAGCGGCCTTGTAGAAACGAGGGCGTCCCTTGCCGAACGAGGCTTCCGGGCAGAAAGCGGGCGGGTCGTTGCCGATGGCGAGAGGGCTCCCCTCCACAACGAGGGCGTTCTGGCAGAAATGGGGCTCTCTTGCAAGAGCGAACGGGCCTCCGCGGGCGGCGGCTTTTCTATTACAGGAAGGCGTCCGTGAAACAGGCAGCCCTTTTTCGGAAACGGCTCCCGTGCGGATCGAGGGCGTCCTTTAGAACGAGGGCCGAAAGCGGGCTCCCTTCCAGAAACGAGCGTATATACATATGTGCTACCGCTTGTGGTGTTAGTGGGGAACACACAGTCGCACATGTATGAATATACTCCATGGTTGTCGGTGTGTGTGTGGATGAAGCTCATTTATGTCATCTACGCGGCTCTCGCTGTTGGGAGCTGGTATGTATTACACATACATGCAGCGCCGAATAGTATTCCGCACGCACCAGAGTGCATGAGGAAACGAATATATGTGTGCCCGCTGAGCTCAACTGCTCCGAATGACAATCCTAGAAATCCACAAAAAGGGTCTTTCTCAGTGCCACAATTTTACGATATAGGCTATTCGTTCCCACATGCATCCGAGTGCGTGCGCTTTCTCGCCGCCATGTCGTATATTACAGACTCATGACTATGATCTTACTCAAATGTTAAAGGAGTACCCAAGGCATACCTGAATAACTCTGCCAAGTGCGCTGTTGAATTTAAAACCTCTAAGGAATAAGTTTTAAAAAAATTAAGGTCATCTTAACACGTTCACTGTTTGACTGATTTTCGACGGCATCATGTCTGGTATCCGAAATTTTATATATTTATGTGTCACATGTCACTCAAAAACGGCTGTTGAACTCAACACCTCTAAGGAATATGTTTAAAAAAAAATGAAGGCAATCTTAATACATTCACTGTCTGACCGGTTTTCGTCGACATAATATCTGCCATCCGAAAATCCATATATTTATGAGTCACGTGTGACTCATAGACGTGATCTGGAAGAAAGACTGTGTGTACATGCGACTTATAGACAGTGAACGTGTGAAGTTGATTGATTAAAAATTATCAAATTAAACCCCCTCATCTTCTTCCCCTCCCACAAGATATATGCATAAACACTCAAATCAAGATTAGCTGAAATCGACATGTACCTCTGTACATTAACGAAAAAAAAATCCATATTGGAAAAAAGAGCCAGCAATACTTTCCAACTCCACATGATTCCCTTCATCGTAGGATGTTCAAAAATGTAAATGTCACTTACACGCTCCTTATATATTCTAAGCCGTGTTTCAGTCATTCAAGCGTGTCAACCTGCTGGTATTATCCTCTGAGAGAACATTTTAAATCTTATGCATACTTTACAAGGCTACGTCCGTACATCCTTTTGCAAAAATCCTGAATCTCTCTACTTCTTTCTCTCTCTGTGTGTAGTCCATACTCAGCCCAGCTCAACTTCAATGTCCAAGGTCAGTCATCCGTCAGATATAAATTTACCAAAATTTGTCTTGTGCCATTTTTTGAACCTTTTTTTTCCTGAGATTTTTTTTTACGTTTTACAATTTGTGCTTTTCCATGTCGTTTTGTTTGACAAATTAAAATACAAAAAAAATCGTGAGTCTGTTTTTGTCATGCCGGACAATGAGGATTTTTGTATGTTTATGATTTTGTTCGTTCCCGTTTTTTTTTTGGAGCCATCTCCGAAGTGAATCCTGGAGACGGATTAGCTGGGGATGCAATATACCTGTCATTCATTTTGAAAAAAAAAGAAGAAAAACTCTGAATAAGACGAAGCAAATGCTCTGTTGTTGTACCTGTACAGTTGTATCCTTTTTTTCGGGACAACATTGCTCGTCGTATATGTTACGTCGTAATCGGTTTGTTTCTTCCTGGGATTTTATGGTGCACTATATACATTTTACACTTGCACGCACACCAGGACAGCAGGATATTACACTCAGAAAAATTTCAATGGGAAATCCCATTAAACTAATAATTTTGTCCCATTATTTTTAGTCAATAGGAAAAATCATATTACTTTAAAAATATAAGGACCATTACTTTAACTCGATAAATATCCGTTTGTTTTAATAGTTGGCTCATTTAAAAACAAACACATGGTCTAGTTATTTTTCAATAGGATATATCTTATTGAATTAATAGGATAAATCCTACACTGAGAAAAAAGATTAGAATGGTTATCTAAAGAAATAGTCGAATTCATCTAAAGTTCGTCGTTGATTTTCAGCTTATGATTCTTTTTAGTTAAAATAGCTACGAAGATATAGCTAATTTATCTAATCTTCTTTAGTTAAAATATCTAATAAATTTGAAAAACTTAATTAATTTATTAGTAAAAATAGTTAATTATTGTCTATAAATCAGTATCTTTGAATCATTAAAAACTCTATTCATATAGTAAGTTTTACTACTTTGAATAGAAGAACCAACAAAAAAAAAACATGAATCATTCAATTCTGAAGTAAAATTATCCATTATTTGTCTTTTATTCAAACAAAGAATTTTTAAATAAATCGAATTAATCCGGAAAATTTATCTAATGTCATTAGACAAAAGACCTACTGACTTTTGAAAATTTGACTACTTTCATTTGACTACTTTCATAGATGAAAACGATTGGATTATTGCTGAAAAGTATGTGAAACAACTACAAATACTCCATCTGGTTCTGTGACATACATATAATATCTTTATTTATCTTCTTTATCACATAATAATAATAACAAGCATAAATTCTAATATGTTAAAATAACAAAAAAATAAAATCTAACTTCAACAACAATCGATGATATTTTTGCGTTGAACATCCGCTAAAGGTGTACGAAAACCCTGCGTCAAATCCTTGAGTGCCTCTTTATCTATACACTTTCCTGTGAAGTCGATATTCTCAGCATATTTGAAAATTTATCACATATAACTGGATTTACATACCCGATATATCCTCGATGATTGATGTTAGGCCCCACAAGAAATCAAATCCTCGACAGCAACTCTACAAAAACATCAGCCATTTTTTAACAAAGAACACGAATAATTTTACTATTTCACTTGTATCGCACGCACTTTAATCAGAATCACTGTTAAACTTAACTCGTAGGACAGATACAGACAACTACAAATAATGCGAAATACGCGGAACAGGAGATTGCATTTTGTTCGAGAATGAACACGCAAAAAACCGGTTGAGATTTATCAAAATGGTTTTTTGGTCTACTTGATTACTTGATTTTTCTACATGTGTGTTTAGGTAATAGAATTTAGCTAGTTGAAGTAGTCGAATTTTCTCTTTAAAGTGTTTGGATTTTCACACAAGTAGTCAATTTTCACAAATATTTAGTTGAATTGGTTTGTCGAAAAATTTTGCTGTTCCGATGAAAACTGGACGATTGGTTGTAGTTAAAATGTATATTCAAATGGTTAACTTAACAAATTTAGTGAAAGAATTGACTATTTATGGCCCAATTTCTTTTATCTAATTTTGTCTGGTTAATTGAACGATTTTAATAGTGTTTCCTGCTACACAGATTAGTGGAAATTACTATTTCTTTAGTAGAACCATCTAAATAAAAGTCAACTACTTCACAGTAGTTAAACATTCTAAACCTTTTTTCTCAGTGTATGAAAAAAAAAAAAATTTGTTGCACTCGTAATCTGATCGAACTATGTTTTTACAAGTCCCGTATTATTTTACCATCCACCCTACGTCATTCTGGATTTTTTTTAAGAATCACGATATTTGGCCAGGCCGAGTATTGAACATCCGATTTGCTAGTACTTTTTAAAACTTACCTTGTCACGGGAAGGCAACCGAACGACCTCGGCTACGAAGCATGATGTTGGTTATCTTGCAAAATACATCTTTATGCTTGAAATTAAAAGACCTATCCCATTAATGCAATCATAAAAAACAATGCAGCCGGAAGAAGTCTTGTCAGTTGCCATTCTGTTAAATTTATAAGACAGAAACTATTAACTTTACGGGATGCACTTAATGTTTTAATGGGATCTATCCTATTATTAGCTAAGCATATCAGATCTTGTTAATTTAATGGGACAAACTGATTAAAATGTAATCTGATGTCCCGTTGGATTTACGGGACAGATTTCATTCCATACAAAATATCTCAATAGGATTCATCTAGTTATATTAATCATTTCATCTGTTTACTTTTGTGAAGAAATCTGGTAAATGGCCGTCCAATTAAAATAATGGTACAAAAACTTTTAAGTTTACCAGGTCCATTTTTCTGAGTGTACGAATCCAAAGGGTCGCCGTCATCGTCAGTCATCGCATCGTGTCGTGCAATGATGATGAAGTCTTTACACGAAACATAATCGTAAAAATATCCTGTAATAGATATAGGATTACTATACGAGTACACATGGTATAGTACGTAACGTATGTCATTTCTTTTTGGTATACGGTACAAGTACACACAGGTGTGATACGACGACTCATATGTGGTGTTGGAGTGTTGTTGCTTTACCTTTTTTAAAGGAGAGGGTCCGCAGAGATTATTTATATTGCAGGTGGGAAGCCACCAAATCATCACTGCGTCAACAAGGACGACAACAAATCCCAGCCCACCGAGAGACATACTTGTACTCGTCAAAGTTTTATGGCCTGTTGAGTCCTTAAAATTTTGAGAGAATGGTGGAAAAAGTTTTAGGCACAAGACAACACTCGGTGTTTAAGGATGGGTACGAGCTTCGGGTGTTATGAGCATGAAAACATTTTAAAAATTTAATTTAAGCGACACCACGTGATGGTTTTTAGGTGGTGTGGTGTATAGAAAGGGTTTAGAAATGTTTAATGCAATACTAATCAACAATTTGACATTTTGGCGAAAAAGTTTTACGATTTGGAATTGCGTCGAGACGTTTTTGCCGTGTCGTTTAGTGAGCTCTACTGGTATGTCTGGTGCGTTTCGCAGATTGTCGCTTGGTGGGAATTATAAATTTTTGATTTGTCTTGTAGAATTTCCAGAGATTGAGGGTTTAAAAAAATGTTTGACCAAAGAAAAATTGTTCGGAAAAAGACATATCATCAATGTGGCACGATAGCTCAATGTCGGGCTTTGGCCGGCAACATAAGTTGAAATATTTGTGTGTTCTTTTACAAAAAAAAAAACTAGACAAATGTGAAAACTAAAAAATGGATATTATTAATTTTAGGTCTAGAAAATTCCAATCTGTAAGAGTGAGCGACTATTAAACATTTTTATTTTGCATAAAAAAAAATTCCTTAAAATTTTTTTTTCGGAGGACCTGTTTTTGGAGGTGGTATTTCTATGGCAGCCCCATGCCTTTATGGTGGGGTTTTCATCCATCTCTGGACACTTTCTTTTTTGTATTTAATAAGTACATGAGGTTTAGTTCTGGTTGCTGCAAAAACATACTTTTGGGGGTCGAGTTTCTTTCGCATCCACAACCCCAAGGACTGATTTCGGCAGCTTCTACATGCATTCCGTGACATAGATACACGTGAGGATGATACCTTTTTAGCTAGTAGAATTGGGCCACAAAGTTCCTTTAAGAATAACTTATTTTTTGGGTTAATGTTTCTATGGCAGCGCTATCATCTCAAATGTTTTATGACATCAATATACAACCGTGAAGTTTAGTTACGACTGGTTCTTATTAGTGTTGCCACTCGTGTTACACTACAATTGCAGAACTAGTTTTAAAACGCAAGAGGGTGCTCTCCTTAAGTAAATGTGGGAAGATACTTCAGCGCCGAGTATCTATTTCACAAGAAAGCCGCGAGAGACAATCGTTCCTTTAATTAGACAAACGCCACGGTTCAAATTACGATAGTTAAACCTTTATTACGATAACAATTGTTATTACATTAACTGCGCGTGACAAGTCAAATTCGTGTTCGAACGCGATAGTAACATCTGACAGTTATCTTCTTCTTCTCGCCACTAGCATTCCTGTCGGCAAAAGCTGAAACGTAGCTGTCGCCACACTACTCCCCTCCGAGTGGCTGACTTGTAGACACGGCTGATTTTCGTTCATAAACTCGAAGAACATTCTTTTCCGCATTTCCTGTCGTATCGCTTCGTACTAAGAACGCTGGCTTTAGACGATCGGTTGACACAACTATGTTTCGTCCGTTTATCTCGATGGTGAACTGCTTATCATTTGTACGGTCTACGACGAGATGAGGGCCGGTGTACGGAGGTTCCAGAGATTTTCGTACAGCATCCGTTCGCAGAAAAACATAGGTGCAAGTCCGCAACTCCTTGAAGAAAAATAAATTCGGTTTTGTGTGATGCGCAGTTGGTCTCGGTTGCAAAAGGCGCATATGCTGTCGGAACTTCTCGATGGCAAAAGGTGCGTCCGGTGTGTCCAAGTCCGTGTAAATGAACTCGCCAGGTATCCTCAAGGATGCTCCGTAAACTAACTCCGCCGTACTGCAACCAATATCTTCCTTGAGAGCTGTCCGCAGGCCGAAAAGCGCAGTGTCGAGGGCGTCTACCCAATTGTTGACGTCTTTGCACATTAATGCCGTTTTCAAAGATCTATGCCATCTTTCTACGATTCCATTTGTTTGTGGATGGTACGCCGTTGATCGTGATCGCTTGCAACCGATCAAATTAGTGAGGGCTTGAAATAATTGAGACTCAGATTGGGTGCCCTGGTCTGTCGTTATAGTTACGGGGGATCCAAATCGGCATACCCAATTACGGTAGAAGGCACTTGCCACTGTGTCAGAATCAATGTTCTTTAGAGGAATAGCCTCTGGCCACCGCGAAAAACGATCGATCATCGTTAACAAATATCTGTGGCCATCAACGAGTGGGAGAGGGCCGACCAAATCTAAGTGGACGTGCTGAAACCGCTCGGATGGAATAGGGACTTCGATGTTTGCTGTCTTGACGTGTCGAGAAATCTTGCTCCGTTGACATTCTAAGCAATTTCGTGCCCATGTTCGAATATCCTTTTTGATAAGTGGCCAAACAAATTTTCGCCGTACTAGTTCACTAGTTACGCGGCCGCTGCGGTGACTGGCATTGTGGATGAACTCGAAAACGGTTTCACGCAGTGGTTTCGGTATATAGGGACGAGCCACTCCGTTTGAGACGTCACAATAAATGAGATGTGGTAAATTTTCAACACTGACGCGTTGGAGCACTAACGCTGACTCGGACTGCAATAGCTCCTTTAATTCCGGATCCTTGTTTTGCGCCGAGGCTAATTGTTCTGTTGACAGAAACGTTGGAAATTCTATCGTCTCTACACGCGAAAGCATATCTGCTACCCCATTTTCGTCTCCGGAAATATATCGAATGTCGGTGGTGAATTGCGCGATATATTCCAAATGCCGAACCTGTCTAGAGGTTGCCCGGTCAGAACGTTGATGGAAGCAGTAAATAAGAGGCTTGTGGTCTGTCCGAATATGTAGTTTTTGCCCCTCGACCAAATGACGAAAAGGTTTTACTGCCAGGAAAACAGCCAATAACTCTCTGTCATACGTACTGTAACGAAGCTCTGCTGCTTGAAGCTTGCGAGAGAAAAAACTCAAAGGCTGCCACACACCATTGACTTCTTGCTCCAGCACAGCTCCTACACCCTTGTCGGATGCATCCGTGGTGATTCTTAACTGGGCGCCAGTACGTGGATGGGATAACAGTGTTGCATGCGCGAGCTGCGCTTTGCAAGCTTCAAATGCTGATACGGCCTCAGGAGTCCAATCGATAGGTCTCTTGTCATTTTTCTTACAATGCCCAAGAAGCTGGTGTAAGACGGCTTGGGTCTCTGCCGCTCCTTGTATGAACCGACGGTAAAAATTTATCGCTCCCAGGAATCGACGCAGATCGCAATTTCTCTTGGGCTGTTTGATTTCTAATATGGCTTCGACCCTATCTGGAATCGGAGCTACACCATGTTCGCTAATACGATGTCCAAGATAATCGATTACCGTTTTCGCAAAACTGCATTTTTCCAAATTGATTTCTAGACCGAAGGTCTTTAAGCGATTGAATACTTGGCGCATGTGATCAATATGCTCATCTTCGGTTTTTGAAAACACCAAAATGTCGTCGATATAACATTTAACGAATGTCAAACCGTGTAATGCTTGGTTCATGAACCTTTGAAACGTTTGGCTGGCGTTCCTTAAACCAAATGTCATCATCGGAAATTCATAGAGCCCGAATGGCGTTGCGATGGCCGTTTTTTCGATATCCTCAGCTGCAATCGGTATTTGATGATAGGCACGTCGCAGATCAATCGATGAAAATATTTTTGCGCCAGCTACCCAAAGGGTGTCATGGATGTGGGGTATCGGCGTACTATCAGGTACTGTGATAGCATTCAGACGGTGGTAATCACCGCATAGCCGCCATTCACCTGATTTCTTGCGCACCATGTGCAGTGGGCTGGCGAATTGGCTGCATGAAGGGCGGCAGATTCCACGATTGACCATCTCCTCAAACTCTTGCTTGGCTATCTGGAGTTTATCTGGTGATAAACGCCGAGGCCGTTCGGCTACAGGAGGTCCCCGTATCACAATGTGGTGCTGAACGTTGTGAACCACTTCGCTTGCCATTTTCCTGGGAGCCATAATGTCCTTAAACTCGAGGAGGAGTTCGTGAAGCTTACTGTGGTGACTAATAGCCAGCATGTCGATCTCAGTCTGTTCCATTTTTCCTGTCGCGTAAGTTCTGGTTGAGCCGTCTATAATACGTTTTTTTCCAACATCCACAAGAATGTTGTGATGGGCTAAGAAGTCAGCTCCCAAAATTGGCCTGGGAATATTTGCAAGATAAAACTTCCAGCGATATTGTTTACCCAAACCTACATCCACTCCAAAGTCCGCTGTCCCGTAGGTCGTTATTGGTGTCGCGTTGGCGGCGAACAGTTGTAAATTGGATTTCTGTATTGGACCATGATGAGATGAATGGGGCATAACACTAACTTCTGCGCCCGTGTCGATTAGATAATTATAGTTAGTTTTTTTGTCTCGGATGTGAAGGCGGTTCGTTTTTGGCCTGCGCTCACTTACCGCCTCAAGTTCGCGCCTGAAGCGTTTCCCGGGTTCTTTCGTTTGAAGACACAGTTCCCTTCACATTTTCGGGCCGCGTTACCGAAACGTTTATGGTAAAAGCAAACTTCTTCGCCGCGCTGGTTACGACCTTGACTGGATGACCGTTGAATCGCCTCAACCGCAGTCTCCAGGGACGAGATTCTGTCCTCTGCCCGTGATGCTTCTGAAACTTCGCTTGTGTTGGGATTGTGCAGCAACGTAAGTTTATCAGCTTGTAAAGCTATCTTGTCGATATCCGAATTCTCGCTGAGAACCAGTATCTCTTGCATCCGCCGCGGAAGTTGGCGAATAAAAAGATGCTTTAATAGCTCGTCGTTGCATTTTCCCCTGGCCAAATATCTCATCTTCTCTAAAAGAAGGGACGGCTTCTCCTCATGTATTTCTCCACTGAGGAGTTTGTTTAGCGAGCTACTATCGCTTTCCGCGAACAAGGAAATGATTCTGGTCTTAAGACTTTCATACTTCCCGGTTTTCGGGGGATCGGAAATTATGCTGGCTACGTATGGGAGCACCTCGGGCTCCAAGCTAGCAACCACATACCTGAATTGTGTGGCCTCGGCGGATACATTTGACACGGCGAAAATTGCTTCTACTTGCGCGAACCATAAGCCAGGATTTTTCCGCCAAAAAGGTGGTAGTTTGACGGCTGCTACTGCTGTTACCTCCTCCGGTTTCGGCTCGAACCATTCTTCTCCATCGGTATCGTCATTTCGTGGTGCTGCTTCTCTGTCTGTCATGTTTGAGGTTACACGGACGGTCGGGGTCACCAATGTGGGAAGATACTTCAGCGCCGAGTATCTATTTCACAAGAAAGCCGCGAGAGACAATCGTTCCTTTAATTAGACAAACGCCACGGTTCAAATTACGATAGTTAAAACCTTTATTACGATAACAATTGTTATTACATTAACTGCGCGTGACAAGTCAAATTCGTGTTCGAACGCGATAGTAACTTCTGACAGTTATCCTCTTCTTCTCGCCACTAGCATTCCTGTCGGCAAAAGCTGGAACGTAGCTGTCGCCACATAAACATTATCATCAAAATGTTCACCGATTTTGACCCGTTCATATGTGCTCCATTTTGTATGTTTCTACATTGATTCCAGATCAGTGTTCACCCCAAACACATCAATTAGTTACGCCGCGGCGAATTACGGTTGGACATTGTTTTTTTTTCTGGCAACTTGAAAAATTCGAAATCAAAAAGTTTCACACGGCACTGAATTTGATTGTAAACTTTACAGAACAGAAGAATCAGTTATCTCACAGAGTCTCAAAATTGATTTGTCAGCATTTTGAACAACTCCAGGATCTGCCCTTGCATAAATGTGTGTCTTATTTACCGGGACGCGATTAATCCTCTATATCAGACCTGTCCAACATACGGCCCGCGGGCCACAACTCGGCCCGCGAAGGTCTTTTAACCGCAATAATCATAGTTGCCTCGCCTTAGCAAAATTTGAAACTATTTTTTTAAAGACAAATACTCGTTCAATAATTTCCAAATCAAAACCTAACATGCCTCGATTCAATTTTTTTCGCCCAACAAAACTCACCGGACTAATTCGGTCGAGCTCGAAAGAAATAAATTGGTAGGAATTGAACAGAATAGCGCGACCTTCAGCAGCTTCGCAATTAACTTCGCTAAAAGGACGCAATAATTATCCGGTTCCGCAATCCTTTTTCCTATTATACGTGCATTACGGTTCCTTTCTGTACGAATACACCGATCAGGACGCTGCCATGCGATGGATGTCGTATGTCACATCCATAATTATGACCTCACATGAGTTTTCGGTCAGCTTGCTACCTGTGTGGTCACAGATGCACTCTACCTCAGAATTGCTGGAGCATGGGCTCGAATCTCACTGTGACCATGGCTATTTTTGTTTTCTTTCTAAAAATGTTCCTATCGCTTGCTGTCGATTTTTGAATTAGGCAAGACTTTTGTAAATATCAATGATTTAGAATTAATCAAATCAGTTTGCGATAAGGCGTCTTGATACCTAATGTACCTAAATCGGGCCATGTTTTTCAAGTAGCGTCAATTATGTTTTTGTTTATTTCGAGTAATCGTTACTTTGTTCTCGTTACTTAGTAATCGTTGCTTTTAAAGAAACACATAAAAACTACTTTGGACTGTTTTACACAAATAAATTGTCCTTTTGTGGCGAGTCCGGCGGCAGTCCGATCGTATCGCTCGATATTGAGGTATTGACGATTTTCCATAGTACATAGTACGAAGTTGATCGTGAAATTGCTGTGGCCCACAACATGGTTGACGGTTAACTCTGAGCCTCCTGTGCACTGATCGGGGAAGAGGCTTCATTGGCCTTTTAGACAATTTTGTGGCGAGTCCAACGACACCTCGATCGTGTCGCCACGCTAAAGGATTGCAGAGATATCGACGAATTTCCGAAAGAATACGAGGCAATTGTTTCGTTCATGAATAGTATACGATAGAAAATCCTGCTGGCTCCATGGTTGCGTTTGCGTTTGTAGCCACTCGGTCTGCTCGATTCTTGCGCTTGTACTTGAGAGTAGATATCAGACTGCGTACTACTTCTCGATTCTTGCGCTTGTACCTAAGAGTAGGTGTCAGACTGTGTACTACTCGGTCTGCTCGATTCTTGCGCTTATGCCTGAGTATATGTACTTACATACGAGATTGCTTTGCTTGTTTGTTGTTCGGTACATATGTAACGACTACTTTTTGTACTCGATAGTCGTTACTTCCGAAATTTAATAGTAACGACTACTTAAGTAACGGGTAGTTACTTACCAGCGATTGAGTGGGCTGTCATACAACTGTTGAGCGCAGAAGAATTCCTCCCTTGAACGTTTGTCTCTATCAGACAGGCGAAAGGCCTCTCGATTAATATCGACTAGGCGAAAGCTAACTACTATTGTGTTCTCAAGCTGTTTGTTGTCAATGTCCCCAAACTATCCCAAAAATGGAAGAAATATTTATTTTTAAATTTGCCCACGTGAAGCTGCTGCCTCAACCAACGCTGCGCAATATGTTTAAAGTACCAATCCCACTTTCAACAGAATTTTTCAAACCCGCGACGTGACGGGCGAAAATTGTTAGTAAAACAGGTAACAGTTTGAGACAATTTCTGAATCTGCAAGACAATAATATCGATGACTTCCGTAGAAAGATATCGAGAAACAAGGTCAAAATTGACATGGAAATTTTTCAGCTCCGTATGTATGTATGTGCCTCTCAGATTTATTCATAAAAATACTCAGTGACACTACAGTCTAAAAAATTGGCGCACTAGAAATGCTACAGTTTTAGAATAAAAATGTTTCAAATAGAAATTTGGAAACGGCAACCCTGGTTCTTAACACGTTCTCTGTCTTTGAGTCACATATGCACGCAGCGTTCCTCCTCGTTTACCTCTATGAGTGACTCATAAATGTATGAGTTTCTCGGATGCCAGACGTGGTGATAATGTCGGCGAAAACCAGTCAGACAGTGAATGTGTTAAAGAAAGAATAAGAATCTACTTTTGAAGATTGGGTTTCTATGGCAGCCCAATTACACCATATAATTGAATTTCGGTATTTTCTAAATAAATTTTGTGTTCTCAATATAGAGACACATGGATCAGTGAAAATTAGTTAGAACTGGTCTATAAAGAAAAATACTTTTGGACATTGGGTTTCTATGGCGGTGAATTGGGCTACAATACGCTCTCTCTTTAGCCTAAAATTATCCCGCAATATCAAGGATTCTACACACCAAATTTCAGCGAAAATCGGTTCAGTAGTTTAATTTTGCTAAATTTATTGCAAAATTTAATATTTTTTTCGCATACTTGCCAAAACATAGCTAACTTATTTCTTTATTTTTCTCGTTTCAGGTAAGGGAGCTTTCCGATATTTTTCTATTCAAAGTATAACGTATCCGTTGGTCAGGTTTGCTGCAAACACCATAAATTATTTCATTATTCAC
The DNA here is from genome assembly GCA_949715475.1 of Microchrysa polita. NCBI lineage: Eukaryota > Metazoa > Arthropoda > Insecta > Diptera > Stratiomyidae > Microchrysa > Microchrysa polita. Next base: position 42,370,248 of record OX454415.1, on the reverse strand, counting down.
TTCATATTTATAAAAATTTGAATGGATCGGTTAAAACTTCCATCATCCACCATACTTTATACCTTTGGACTTTTGGAGGCCAAATCCATATCTAAAAACTAGTGACTGGTATCATATTTTCGTTCCAAATAAACAGCACGGATAGATCTTTTTTAAACCGTGTCGAACATTCAATTCGCACAACTCAGTCGTCTCTCAGACATCATCTCTAATCAATCATTTTGCCGCATACTATGTATACCTTTTTTCGTTCCTTCTACACGCCTCTTTCTTTAAAAAGATTAAATATTTTCATCACTTCTTCACCCAACCATCTACTAACTGAAATCCATTATAAAATTTCAAAGATTTTAAATCCAGATTATGCACAACACTCTATGTAGATTGTAGATGATGATATTTTAGAATGTATTCATTAATATATAGCAAAATGGACAGACAGACAAAAAATTATTGTATTTTGCAAAAACCCTATAATGAACAAAATAAATAAAAAAAGAACCGAAACGGTCAGATTACTATTAAAAAAAAAAACAAGAAACAAGTTTTCATAGTAATCTCGCGTATACAAATCAAAGCTCTATTCTTTAGAAGGATTTATCTTTTATCTCTTTTAATTTTTGTACAAGCAATTTGAGAATACATTTCAAGAAATTTGATCAGGTCAGACACAAAAAGCAATAGGAGATGAAAAGATTCGATGAATACAGGTAGGCCTGTTCGGTACCGAGATTTCAGTACCGGGTTTCGGTTTTTTTCAATACCCGGTACCACAAGCGGTTTCCCTGACTCAGGTTTTTTTTCAGTACCGACGGTTTTTTTTAACCATAAGCCGGTTTTTTTAAATACCGGGTTAAAAACAGGTACCAAAAAACCTGAAAAACGGCTCATGGTTGAAATGAATCGTTCTTTTTAACTCGGTTTAAAAAACCGACTCGTCGGTCGGTTTTTTTCAACTCGGTACCAAAAAAACCGGGATATCGGTACTTTAGAATATCGGGTCCGGTACCAAGTGAACACCGGTTTTGTACCGGGATCCCGGTTCTTGGAACAGGCCTAAATACAGGTACACATAGATGACTCAGGGGCTATTTTGTGGTGTCGATCACAGTATGACGACAGTGCTTCGCGCCGACCCGCGATACCTTTTTCTATAAAAACAGCCTGAACTAAGCTTCATGTTAGGAGATGTAATCCGAATTGTATATCTATGATGTCGTCTGAAGAATTTCCGTTGATACATTACTAAGAAAAATCATTTATAAATCGAAATTGTAACAATTCTGAAGATACTTAATGGTGGCACCTAAATGGTAGTATTTTGGGCGAATTTCAATAGCCAACATTAATTTTTATTCAGACTACTATTGAAAGCAGAAATTTATTTCAAATTTTCGGTATAGGGTTGATTCGTATCCCAATACAGTTCACTGTGGATCTGAATCACAGAAAAAAGACAAAATATTGTTACCGCGATGACATCACGCTTTCATTCTTTTAGTCAATTTGTATAAGGCTGACATTTTCAACAAAAGTACAGAAAAAGAAAGAAAAATTTTTCTGCAGCAACTTTCTTTGTGACGCTAATTTTTTATCTGTTCAACCCTCTGAAAATACTAGAAATTCATAGTGAAACGAGTGTTCAAAATATATCACTTAAAAACTGGTTCTCTAAGCAAAACTACTTTGCACAAAACAAACGTTATTCACCTAACCCCCGACTATACCAATTGCTCGGGACTTTGCGAGCCATCGGTATATATATATAATACCCTGAACTAACGAGCAACCACATGCGTTTCAATTTCGTGTTTCGACGAATCACATGGAAACTTTTCCAAGAAAAACTGTAATCACACAGCTCATTAATCGAGTCTCCGGTTAAACAACTTGCTCAGTGTTTGGCAAGCCATCGGCTTGTTCGCCATTAGCGTTTGTTGGCTTCTCGATAAATCGCTACACGATAAGTTATTGGTTCTGTGGTTTTAAAAGGAAACGAAATACGATTGAAGTGTACGTATACGATTCTATTTTCATTTGAAGAGCTTACGCTAGTGATTATGCGAACTCTCGCAGCGTTGAGCCAATTGAAGATATAAAACTGACTAGAGTAGAGCCCCGATATTCCGGATTGATTGAGACCCTATCCGGATTATCGAATAGTACGAATTTTCAAAATGCACCAAATATCACTAATATTTATCCTGAAATTATAAGAAAATTAACAATTTTAACGTTAATTTATAATTTTGAAATATGCATCCCTTAAGTTTATAGAGCAGTACGTTACAACAAACTTTAATTTTTTTTTTAAATAATATAATCCGAATTATAGGGATCCCAGATTTTCGGGCTCCAGATTATCGGGGTTTTATTGTATTCATTTATTGTTACTATACGTTTGAAAAATAATGCAAAAAATATGTATTTAATGACAAATTAAAAAAAAAAATTCGAGTAGACCAGTGGTTCCCAACTCACAAATGTCCGCGGACCAGTTAGTCTAAAAGTTAATTGCTGCGGACCACCATTAGTGCAGTCATATTAGCATTTCAAATAGAAAAAATAGAGTAAGGCTAATTCTTGTGGTTTTTAAATCAGTGGGCTCCCAAGAATCTACAACTCATTTTGCTAAAAAAAAAATTTGGATTGGAAAGGTCCCAAAAAGGACAAAAAAGGATAGTACTCTTTAATCCTTGACAGGAGGTCGGCATGTGGGGTATCAAATCAAAGGGGACGTCAAGTACATTACATGTCCGGTGTTTGTTCCATGTTTCAAGGAGCCCCAGCGGAATAAATCGAGATTTAATGGAGAATTATTGTGTTTCCCGTGTATCTTTCCAAAGCCATAATTACGAGAGTAATTCCAATTGTCACTACGTTTCTCACTTTTCCTAATCTATAATCTATGTGCAAACCTTGATAGAACGTGGGCATGCGGGGTGTCATATCAAAGAGGACGTCGAGTACATTCCATATTCAGCGTCTATTACTTGTTTCAAGGAGCCTCCCATGATAAAATTGGGATCCAATGGAAAATTTTCGTGCTTCTCGTATATGTATCTTTCCAAAGCCGTAATTTTTCGTTTAAGCCCGAATTATTCCGTTTAGTGTCCTTGAAACAGGAAACAAACACTGGATATGCAATGCACTCGACGTCCTCTTTGATATGACACCCCGCATTCTCACGTTCGATCAAGGTTTGTAGTGTCCTTTTTCAGAGCTTTCCGATAATTTCTTTCTTAGCAAATTTAATGGTAGAATCTTAACCTATTATAGATTCGGAAAAGTGAGAAACGCAGTGACAACTTTAATTATTCTCGTAGTTATGGCTTTGGAAAGATATACGGAAAACACAATAATTTTCCACTTAATCTCGATTTATTGCGTTGAGGGTCCTTGAAACAGGAAACAAACACCGGCTATGTAATGCACTCGACGTCCTCTTTGATTTGATGCCCCACATGCCGACCTCCGGTCAAGGATTAAGGAGTATCCTTTTTTGTCCTTTTTGGGACCTTTCCGATCAAAATTTTTTTTATCAAAATGAGTTTTAGATTCCTGGGAGCCCACTGATTAAAAAACCAAAAAAAATAGCCTTACTCTATTTTTTTCTATTTGGAGGCCTGAAATGGGATATTTTGACTGCACTAACTTTTTCGTTTTTTCTCTATGATTTTTAATTCTGTATTAGCACGATTCTTAGACATTTTTAAAGTAGAAATGTATTTTTGGCCGCGTTGACCTGAACATTTGATCTGCACGTTTTCATACCTTCTGTCGGATTGTATACCCCTTTTCTCCTTCATAGCCTAGAAATTTAGAATTTTCATTTGCTGCTATAGATGCAGTGGCGGTTACTCCTTAGGAGCACGTGAACCCCCTACACTCATCATATCCATCACATCGTAAAAATGCTTCTCTACGTAAAATTTTCTACCATAAAATATATAACAAAAATTCAATTTTTAATAAAAATCTATTTCATCTATCTCAAACCCGCGAAGAATAACCGAAACTGTTAACACAAGTCAAAGAAACAAGCCACCTCTATTCTCTAATCGCACGTGCGGTTAGAGTTGCTTGTACTCGTCATCCGTCTCCATACGATCCTATGCGATGTCCCATAGTATCAATCGATGCACACTCGCTGGCATAGGAGCACACAAAATATGTGCGAACAGTGGAAGAATTGCGTGCGAGCTTGAGAATCGGTGATGTTTTTTCGGTTGATTTTTATGAATTGATGCATTTTGCATTGTTTTTATTAATCTTTATGATTACATATTACATAATTGCTTCGTTTTTTCTTCTTTATGTGGAAAGGTATAGGCACATATGTATTTAAAAATCAAGGTGAAAGTAATGACGAATGTATTCGTATTAATTATGGCTATGTAGTAAACAATATTTATAAATTTATATGTATTTAAAATTTCGAAACATGTATGGATGATGTAGTGTTATCAACAAAATCGTGATTATTTTGTAATTAAAAATTGTTCGAAACCATGTTGCACAATTTTTGTACACACTTTTAGAGCTATATCCTTAGAATGTGTTGCTTTTAAAACTCCACTGATTAAAAATCCGCTCAAAAATAATTCCTGATAAATAATTTCGGATATAAGTGGTTCGAAAATTAACTTTTGGAACTAGAACTCTGATATTAACTATTGTGTACCTATTATTCGGGAAATTATTGAAAAATCGTTAAATTTTTAATTTATTGAATTAACGTCAATTGAAAAGCGTTTTTTATCGGTAACCATATTAGCAGAAATGAAATATTAATTTATATTTGTTGCACTTTGGGATCTCCTTCAAGATATTTCTCTTCGTATCTTCCTAAATTCGATCATTTTTATTGGCCGAAAATTTAATAATATTAACCACAAAAAAATCTCTATATGTATAAAAATAGACGAAACGGCTAATGAAGCCAAAAAGGAAATTCTTCAATTGAAAAAATGTTGAAAAGGTACAAAGTACAAGTACAAAGGGTTAGGTAGATATTTACATAATTTTGAAGAATTAGTTGCTCTTATTTGTTTCATTTGTGAACCCCCAATTTAGGATGGCACGAGCCGCCACTGTATAGATGCCAATGTGAAGTAGTAGTTCCATGCTTCATGGACAATGACGAAAACTATGAATCGACGAAATTTCAATAGGTGCGTTTTATTATACGTTTCGTGCAGCTCTAGATAGCAACAACAAAAAAACACAGCGGAGACATGGCATTTACGATTTAAGAGCCATCTAATCTACATGTCGTAACTTTAATGTTATTCCCTATCAGCTAAGCTGTCGTTGTCGCTGTCGCTACACGAGATACACAATAAAACGCGTTTAATACATGGGCAAACAATTGCGATCAATCATCGAAGAATCGCAAAGGCGGAAAAACCCGAAAGCAGGGTAAATTAAAAAAAAAATATGTAAAGGGGTCGATGTAGAGTATTTTGAGTCGCATAGTCCTAGCTGTCTGCATTATGAAGTTACAGCCGTTAAAAGATGCGACCCAAGAAAATAAATTACTATGGGGGTCAAGCGCGAACGGGGTAAAAGTTTGGCTTGTTCTGCTATCCGTTCTCATAGGGAGAACTTTTGTATTTTCGATATTTCGGATGGTAAGATAAGTCTCGCTAGTCTCGATAAGAAGAACAAGAAAATTCTTCTTGTGAGAGTTGATAGCGTTATGTTCCAAAAGTTTGAGCAAAGAAGGAGGCAAAAGCAAACGGGGCTAATTTTACAATTTTTTTTTTACAAAAATGGATCAAGTGGCCGGGGTAGAGCATGTTGTGTCGCATATTTTGCTGAAATTTTCAGTGTCCTAGCTGTCTGCGTTCAGAGATCAAATCCCTTCAAAGATGAGCATGACCCATGAACAATGAAAACGAGACCGAGATCTAATCGTGCGAATAGTACGATGAGTGTATACCCTATACCCATGTACAGACCTAGAAGGCACGCAAAACCCAAAATATTCAATTTCATATTTTTTGTGGGGGAGGGAGGGGTAGATGGGTCGGATCTGACACATCTTTATTACCTTGTCAAGACATCCAACGGCTACCATTTGATACTAATTTGAAGTTTTTCGTGACATTCTATCAAAAGATATGGCTGAATATAACTTTGCAGGGGAAGTAGAGGTAAGGGTAGTCGGACCTACTCCACTTTCCATCAACTCAAAGTATATGTCAGAATGAGACATTGATCAAAATTTCAAGTCGATAGCGATATCCTACCGAAAGTTATGGCCGAATTAAAATATCAAAGAGGGGTAGTTTGTATGGGAGGTAGGGGAACCCGTGGTCCGATTTGGCCCATTTTCAATACCGTCCAAGATTTTAGCAAAACAAACATTTGACCAAAATTTCAAACCGCTAGCTTCATTATTTCGGGAGTTATCGTGCTAACAGACAGACACACGGACAGACAGACAGACAGACATGGCTTATTCGATTCAGGGACCGACGCTGATCATTTATATATAGACTTTGCCATACCTCCGGTGGCTCCTTTGAGGTGTAACATAATATCGGCGTAACAAAAGCAATATACCCTATACCATCTTATGGGTATAGGGTATAAAAAGTCACAAAAAGGCGACCAAGCGGATTCATTTTTTCGAAAAGTATGCAATAGCACAGGGCATTACAACCTCGCTTTCCAATTTAGGTTTCATAAAAATTCGGTAAGTACACGGTCTAAGCCGCTGTTGCATTGAGAACCAGGTCAGGAACTAGCACATATCTACGAAAATCGTAAACTTTGATTGCATCGCGGAGACATAATACATTTTTGTAAGTAATCATAAAATTCTTCCGCAGACCACCTACGAGACTCTCACGGACCAGCTTTGGTCCGTGGACCGCCAGTTGGGAACTACATAGTGCTCTAGACTATCTTCTGTAAATCAAGACCCCAAAACCTTTCCCTCAAAAAATTAAGTGAGTAAAACCTTAACACCCCCTTTCTACCTCTAGTTTAGTTCAACTGGTAGTTTTGACGTAATGACGTGCATTTCTTTAACTGCCTTCGCATTGTAATTAAACCATCCACCACAGCGGGCATAGATCAAATCATTGTGGTAGTCTGGTCTCGGATCTTTTGCTAGAATAATCCTCGAAACTAATTGTGCCAACAGTATACCTATACAAAAAAACCGTATATTTTCCAATTAATTTCATCCTTTTCGAGATTTTAACAGAACAATGAAAACATTTTTTCGTTCAATATTCTTCGCGACTCAGCATACGTTACTGTCGCTGCTTGACGTCCGCATCATTGCCGTTAGTAACCCGGAGGCATAAATTTGTATTCGAATATAATTTTTAATCTATTCAGTATAGTATCCGTATGAATCGAAATGACAATAAGGTTTTTTTTTCGTGGCTTTATAATGAAGCCAATTCAAGAAGCCACGAGAATACGCACGGTCTCCATTGGGGTCAACGTTAGATGATTTGTATTGTTATATCAGTTTGTAGTTACAATCTGTTTTTCATATTGAAGAAGCTGGAGAGGTCGTTACGCTCGTTTTACGGAAAAAAATTGTTTATTCAAAAATGGAAAACGATTGGAATTTATGTATTAAGATACGAGGAGTGTTTAATGTTTATCCAAACCGTTTTCGAACCAAAGTTTTGTCCGAATTTAAATGTTGTTCCGGGGTAGGCTAGAGCAACGCAGTACTGGGACGATCCAGTCCATAATCCTCCGTCCTTGCATGCATATATCATGCTCAATATTTTTTGACTACTGTGCCTAGCCTTGGACTTACCGAGAAACAAAGTAGGTACGTGATTAGGGTGGGAAATCGCATAAAATCGAAGATACTTTGACTGTGGTTTAATCCAGGATTTGTTTGAAGTGCGAGCAAGCTAACAAGCGACCTAAGCTAATGACGTTGAGCTTCCTGCAAATAAGGTTCGCCGAACTACGCACAAAAGTTTGATTGAACCATCAATACAGAGAGATTCGTGGATAAACCTGCCGAATTCCATTTTCCGCGATGAAGGTTCGTCGAACTCCGAGCAAAAGTTCGTCTCAACCATCAGCACAAGGCACAGATGATCGATTGATTGATTTATCCCTATCTTGAAACGATTTTCAACAGTCAGATATGACAGTATTTATGCATTGAGCACTATATTTGGAAATGCCAACTGCGTGCGCCTCGGTGACTATTCGCGGCGTCCGACGACACAAGCAATTGTTCGGCGAACGTTTTTTATAACATAATTAATTTTGAGAAATGAATTTTTTTTCGAAGAAAAGATCGCAGTAAATTGATAGTATGTTGTTCTTTACAATAACATATACGAGGTGTCCAGTTACTTAACGTCAAACCGGAAACAGTCGATAGCGCTTATGGTGTCCGTTATGAGGGGAAAATATTTAAACAAAATCCAGTCTCTTTATTTTTACCGTTATATTGTGCAATTAAAGAAGTCGAAAAAATTATCACCATTATGTGATTACCTATTGGTATTCACTGTAACTGCAAATCTTTATATTTCTCGAATATTCTTTTTGTGCTGTAATTGAACATTTTTTGATTTTTAACTCACAAATAACTGTAAAAATCGTGACTGAAATTTGTTTTAATTTTTTCTTTGGTAACTGACAGTACAGTAGTACTGTATTAGTCTGGCTGGTCTAGCGGTTAGTGCGCGCACCTTCGGTGCACAGGGTCATGAGTTCGAATCTCACCGTGGATCATGGTGTTTTTCGAGCTCACGAGCTTGTGACGGACTATGATCTCACTCAGATGTTATGGGGATAAATAACACTGCTGAGCGTGATGCTGATCTCATTACCTCAACAAAAAGCAGATAAGATCTTGGCCTTAGTCCAATGTTGGATTTTCGCGCCTGTTATTTATTTAACTGACAGTACAATGTAAGCAACAAGGTGGTAGAATTCAAATACGCTGATGTTTAGCGAACCTTTTGCGTGTGGTTCCTGCTGACATTTAATGCGTGGTTCAGCCGAATTTTGGGGTATGGGTTCGACTTAAAATTTTCGTAAAATTCTATAAGCGAAATGGAATATATTAAAAAGAACTTATAGGCCAGTCAATAAACCGAAAAATAAGGCGTTAGGTCGCAAAAAATTGCTCGGCTCTGGTTTTTTGGGATATTGTTAGGATAGATACCAGAAGTGTACCATCAAGTTTGCAACTTCGAAAAACCTGTGCTAACCCCATGACCCTCAAAAAACCTCAAAATTTTCGGACTTTTTTCATATTTTTGTTTCTAATTTCTAAAAGGTGCTTCCTACAAGTAAGTTGTCCACTGCACTATTAAAGCTAAGAAAATCTTCTTTAATTTGAGTGTAACTCCAGCTTAGTAGGCGCAAAGGATCCCAAGATACAGCACTTTAAACATTGTTTTTTGAAAAAAAGTTCGAAATTGTAATTTCAGTCATGTTCCGAGCTGAATATCGGCTTAAATGCGCATTTCACAGAGAAAGTCATATGACATGAGGTTATAAACCAGTTCCTTAGCTGTATATATGTCGGAACGAATGGAATCAGACCATGGGGTCATAGGGCTGCCCCTGAAAATTAGGTTCTTCTAAGAAGAACTTTTTTCTTTATGTACCAATATTAACCAAACTTCACCCAAGTATGTTGCTGGTTAAGCCTAAAAAATATCTAGGAACGGATGAAATCGGAACACTACGTTATAGGGCTGTCATACAAACCAACCTCTGGAAATTAGGTTCTTCTAAGAAAAACTTTTTTCTTTATGGACCAATCTTAACTACCCTTCCCTCAAATGTGTTTTTTAGTAAAGCTTCAAAACATATCTAGAAACCGATGAAATCAGAACACTAGGTCATAGGGCTGTCATACAAACCAACCCCTGATAATCAGGTTCTTCTAAGAAAAACTTTTTTCTTTATGAACCAATCTTAACCACCCTTCCCCCAAATGTGTTTTCTAGTAAAGCTTCAAAACATATCTAGAAACGGATGAAATCGGAACACTAGGTCATAGGGCTGTCATACAAACCAACCCCCGATAATCAGGTTCTTCTAAGAAAAACTTTTTTTTTTATGAACCAATCTTAACCAAACATCAGCCAAATGTGTTGCTAGTATAGCCTCAAAACATATCTAGAAACGGATGAAATCGGAACACTAGGTCATAGGGCTGTCATACAAACCAAGCCCTGATAATCAGGTTCTTCTAAGAAAAACTTTTTTCTTTATGAACCAATCTTAACCAAACCTCACCCAAATGTGTTCCTAGTAAAGCCTCAAAACATATCTAGGAATGGATGGAATCGGAACATTACGTCATAGGGCTGTCATACAAACCTCCTAAAATACAATTTCGGACGTTTTTACAAAAAATCACATTTTTTAAAGTGCTGTATCTTGGGATCCTTTGCACCTACAAACCTGGAGTTACACTCAAATTAAAGAAGATTTTCTTAGCTTTAAAAGTGCAGTGGACGACTTACTTGTAGAAAGCACCTTTTAGAAATTACAAACAAAAGTATGAAAAAGTCCGAAAATTTTGAGGTTTTTTGAGGGTCACGGGGTTAGTACAGGTTTTTCGAAGTTGCAAACTTAGTGGTACACTTCTGGTATCTATCCTAACAATATCCCAAAAAACCAGACCCGAGCAATTTTTTGCGACCTAAAATCGGTAATTGACTGGCCTATTATTTAACTTTGTGTAAATTGTAAATTGGTTGTACAGTGAAGCACGGATAAGTGCACATTCACAATTTGCGTTGTGTATATTATGCACAAAGTTTTTTTTTGGTTAAACCGTAAATAGAGTAAATAGAAACTAGGTATATTACTTGATTTCTTGTTACTTTTTAGGATTAGAAAAAAAAAACTTGAAAATAATTACAAAATTACAGTCGACTCGCGAAAACGTGAATTAATCAAAACTGTGACTGTTCTTTTAACGTTGGTTCATGTTATGCAGTTGTTAGCAAACAATCTTTTTTATGCTTTTTGCCAGTTTCAAAATGCATATCCAGAATGAAGCCCTGGATGTCGGACGCAATATGACATCGGATTGACGGAAGAAAACAGATGAGAAGTGCGTTTAGCTTTGTCACTAAATGACAATTGTCACAACATTGAGCTCCAATATCGTTTGAAAACTTGAAAGCTGGAGGTTGTGATTGGAAGCTGCGCGAAACAATGATTCAAACCAACCTTCTGCGAGTAGGACCCAAAAGTAATGGAAATCGGCTGCGATGGGTGGAGGAAGTGGAAGAACCCATTCTTCGACTGTTGGGGACACGTCTCCGAAGGTGGTCCGATGTTAATAAAAACTTTCTGCCACCTTTCTCATGTGAAGATCTTCGAATAAAACCCTCTGAGCTCCTATCTATTTAAAACAAAATGGATTATCAACGGTTCTGCTACGCTCTTCTGGAACAACGGCATTGACTTTGAGAACAACATCAATTCTTGGCATTGAGGGGCGTCCTGCACAGGGACGGCCTTCATTTGATATTTCTTCATTATGAAAACGTATGACGACTACTCGTACACTCGGGTTTTAGTTATGGCAAGATTTCCATGAAGCAGTCTTCTTAAGTATTACAATTGCTTCCCCGGCCAACTTCATAATGATAAAAAAAAAAACAATTTTCACAGCTGCGCGTTGCTTTCGGAAATACTAAATGGGAAAAATAGTTTCACTAACAAAAATCTCACGGAGGGACCCATGCAATTAGGCCTGTTCCAAAAACCGGGATCCCGGTACAAAACCGGTTTTCACTTGGTACCGGAACCGATATTCTAAAGTACCGATATCCCGGTTTTTTTCGTACCAAGTTCAAAAAACCGACCGACGAGTCGGTTTTTTGGTACCGAGTTAAAAAGAACGATTCATTTCAACCATGAGCCGGTTTTTTCAGGTTTTTTGGTACCGGTTTTTGACCCGGTACTCAAAAAACCGGCTTATGGTAAAAAAAGCCGTCGGTACTGAAAAAAAACCTGAGTCAGGGAAACCGCTTTTGGTACCGGGTATTGAAAAAAAAACCGAAACCCGGTACTGAGATCTCGGTACCGAACAGGCCTACATGCAATTCCAGCGATACAAGTTCGCACACTTACTCAGAAGACGTGATCCTAACGGATACCTCGCTTCTCACCGCAGCCCAGTTCCAGTTACTTTTCAGTCCACCCTCGTATAGAACCATCAAGGAATACAAGAGTGATCATAGCTCCTATTAATATCGGCTGAGAGATAGTGATAAAAGGCTACTTATAACGAGTGGGCCAACTACAAGTTTTTTTTCCATGTCTTATGGCTTTATTAGAAAGTAAGTAAGCTCCCATTAATGATGGAACACAACTTCATTCCCCGGCTGTCGTCGCAGTAGCGCATTCTGTCACACCAATTTTCCAAGACCCTGTTGAAGGTTTCGGACTGTAGCTCACGGATTGCTTGGATAATATTGGCCTTATGTGCTTGAATGTTTCTGGATTGCATGGGCTGTGTGACATGGCGCGCCATCCTGCATGAACCAGAGTTCGTCCAAATCCATGTCTTCAATTTCAGTAAAAAAAAAGTCGGATAACATTACAGAGCCATGTTATCCGACTTGGCTCTGGGCTAGACAGCACTCTTTTTGAAAATAAGTTTTCAATATTTCCCAACGGTGTTCAAGCGTAAAGCGACTCATTTCGTTCCGCGGAGGAATGATACTGACTTTCTATAAAAAAAACAGCTGTCAGTGTCAAACTAACCTATGATTTAAAAACGAACTTGTAATTGGCCCACCCTGTAGAAGGCGAAAACTCCCCTCTATGGATAACTTAGCTGCCCAATTAGACGCAAGTATACGATCCCTACTTCTGTTGTATGGGAGCTGCTTAAAATCAGCAAACTTTCATCAATTCCTGCCGACATAATTTTATTGGCGAATAGAATAACAAGTCATAGTGACAATGGATTGGTCATACCTTACGAACCCTACATTTCTGGTCGCGCTATGCGATGGAACCGCTTTTTCAAAGAGGCCTATAAAATTGTTTTCAATCTCGATAGATCGTCCCTTATAGATCTCACTCGGCGACTTGTCTTGGTTCCAATAGTTGTTGACCATTTAAGAAGGGGGTGACCCCAATGCCTCTTCTGCCTTTTGATGTTGGTGACTATCCAATTTTCGCTAGAGTTGGAAAGGAAGTGGTCGTGGGAAATTATTATTATTACTATATTTCGTAAAATGCGGCTGTAGAAACTGATTCACGGAAATTTGCAGTTTGGTCGTTCTGTTACTAGTTACCTTAGTATTGTGAAACTTCGTGGAGGCTGAGTATGGGTTTTCGTGGGATATTGTTTTATCAAAATAGATTTCACTATAAAATGTTACCCCACATTTATTTATTCAAGAGAACTGTGGCTACCCTTCCAAAATAGCAAAAGTGTTTGCTTTTCAGCTTCGGAAAATTCCTAATAAAATGAGTTTCAGCCGAATAACGTGATCCTAAGTTGTCAGCCGAAAATACAGAAAACTAAATAAATTATCCAATAAGGCGTCAGATTCTTCAGACTTCGCAAAGGAGGCATGTACTGAAAAAGGCTGAGAACCACTGTTTTAAGTTATTCGTGCTAAAGACTCTTACCATTTTACAAATTCCTACCAAATTTATTGTCGATCAGTTGAGACCTTTGCGAGTTAGTTAGTGAACAGACTGACGGACACAAATCCATTTTATAGTTTTTTTTTGAAAAAAATACTAAAAAAACTCTTAATAACGTGGTTTGTCTCGTTTAATAATATTCGGTACCAACAACCTAAAAGAAATACAGGTCTTAAACCCGATAAACCGGTATTATCAAAACGAAGAAACCGGTTCTATAAAAAAACCGGTTCTGTTAAAAAACCAACTGATGGTATAAAAGGTTTACCTACTTTAAATTTTTTGGAACCAATACTGATTTTAAATCGTAATCAGTACATGCATAGATTTGTCCCTTTTTTATGTTTTTTTTGCAGAATTATGCGCATTCACAAATAACCCATAAATGACACGATTTATCATACGATTTCAAAAATTTAAGCAAATCCACGTATTGTGTTCATATTTCATGCAATCTTTGCTGAATTGGATTATTTTTCCGACCCATTTATGCATGTTCTCTGTTCACTCACTTTCAATTGTATTAATCCGCCCCGCGCATAGTCCCTCGCGAATCGTTCGTTTCATTCAATTCCTTTCTGAACCGTGCTTTAATTTCCATTTGTTTCGCTTTCCGGCACATTTCTTCCCGGAATACTAGTCTGCCTCTCTATGTTACATCACCAATAACCATTTAAAAATTAATCGATAATCCATTGAACTATTTAACAACGTCTCCGTCCGTTTTGCCATTTTTATTCTATTTGCAGTTTTTATTCTCTCTTTACTACTTTTTCAAAAGACCTAAAGACGAAGCCGACGACGTCTTTAGCTGCCTGCCTGAAAGCGGGGCCTCTGCAAGGCTATATGCTATGCTTTGGGTTGGTGGACGGCCACTCATTACGTTCAATGACTTGTAAAAATGGTCTAAAGGCGAAAAATAACATGATAGGGACTAATTGTCGGTTATTTTTTCTGCCTTTCATAAAAACCTAATCTTGTTATGATGATACTACACAATGTACGTTGTACTCAACTTTTCTTCCGAGCTTCGAGTAGAAAGCAAGCACAAAAATGCTAATATGCCCCCGACACACACACACGGGGAGCAACATAAAACGTGAGTCGTGAGTTTATCCATCTGGCGAAAAGGTTCAACTTACCCAGAAAAAAAAAAAAACAAGAAAACACATACAAAAACCGTTGCGAAAGGCATACGTAGCGTAGGGAACAAGGAAATAATATCGGCAACACAAAAACCTATATGCACCCAAACGAACCGTCATCTCGCACAACCATCTCGTTTACACAATAAATTAAAAGAGTTTTCTCAGCTGACGATGTTCTCATTAAAATTTGATTCGAGAGTTTGGAATTAAGAGCGTTGGGGTACAAGTGCGGTGAGGTTTGGATTTGAGGCTACACGTTACGCTCCAGCCTCAATCTCTTCTCTTCCATTCGAAAACTTCCTTCATTTCCTCCTCCTCGCGTATGGAGAACCGGCTGATTTAGCGGAGAAAACTCGCGCGTATGTATGGATGATGGTTTGGAAAATATGTGTGCTGTTTGGCAGAAGGTTAATTCGAACCGTTATAGGGTAGGTTGTTGAAAAAAAACAGCACGAAAAGGGGTGAGATGCAAAAGAGGCCTTTATTGGAATTTATTCATTAATTTGCTCTTTTCTCTTCTATCAATTAATTTTGTTGTTTTTCAATGTTATTAAGAGGATTTTGTTAAGCGGTGGAGATTATTAACCAAGTTTTAGCAAACAACTTGACGTTGGTGCTTGGTGGTGCACGGGTTAAGGGGTGGCTTGAAGATTGTTAAAGAAAAACATAGAATTATTGTGTTGTTCCGAATATTAGGTTTACTTCATAAATGAATTCATCAGTGAAATGATTCGATGCGATGCGTGGAAGCGAAAACAACCCCAAACGTTGAGTGATGTTTTCTCAAATGCTGAACGTGCCCAGAATATATTCAGCGCGATTTCTTAATTTTTTTCACAAACGTATCGTATCTAGTTCTTTAAATTCTAGGGGCTCTTTCAAAATTATATCACGGTAAAACAGCAGCCGTTCATAGGCATATTACTCCCTGACTCCTATTCTATGATAAACCAAATCCGAAAAATTTCGTCGATGAACTCTGTCAGTTAAGGGGTTAACAGTATTGAATGGTATCTAAAAATGTTCTTAATTTTATTAAAAAAAAAACGTCCGCGAAGAGCATTGAGTCACATTTTTTTCTGTCTGTTGGTATTTTTTCCTCCGGTAGAAAATTTAGCCCCCCTTTTGTAGCTACGCCACTGATAAGATCGTTTACCAGTCATTGGAAAATCAAATGAAATTCAATAACTCCTCCCTTTTGATAATTGACCACAGAAATTTGAAGTATGCCGACTCAACGGACTCCGATCTGCACAGAGGAGCCACACTGGGTATGGTTGGATGACGTGGATCTGCGTAAGCACTGTTGTACGTTGATAATGCATCAATGTGCCGTGCCTGTGGGTTTTGCAGAATGGCATAGTAATTTCTCCTTGTGAAATTGAGTTGCTATCCTGTATGTACACGTTACTTACAGCACACACTCAAAGGTAAAATGTTTTTCAGTCGATTTTAATGTTATATGGAGTTCCATCTCTATCCATCTCTATTCCAATTACTTACTTTATGGTGGTAGTGCTAAGACCTCCTATGGCCGCCTAAACTGAATCCCGAACGGACTAAATGTGGCTGAAAGATCCAAATGGAAAGTACGCGGACCACTGGTTGGTAAACAGTGCACCTAGACAACCTGCCTTTTTTTATAAGTTCGCCCAACATTTTTGTTTGTTGAGTGTATCATGCGTTTTTTTTCCTGCGCTTAATTTGGCTACTTTCTGGCCCCAAATTACCGTTACATTGCACAGTTAGTTAAAACCTGATTCGATTCGTTTTTCCCATATCGTTCAGTTATGCTGCAAAATAAGCTAAAGTTTGGCTACATAAAGTTGGTATAGAAAGCTCAATGCTTCGGCAAAAAATTTGGACTCACAGGAAACTTGGGCGAAAGAGAAAAACGCGCGCTTTATCCGATCAGATTACCGAAGTATAGTTTTCGCCGAATAATCGCTTTGAGATTATTTAGGGTGTGATAAAATTTCGGCAGATAAGCGCATTGAATGCACCTTCATAGCAGATTGGTTCATGATCATATGTTTTGATGTAACCGCAGTCAGCTTACAGTTTCAGTTTTTCCGAATAGTCGGCAGATAAGTTGCAGTCGATTTTAAATCATTTTGAAAGTTACTGATTTCCAACAACCTCCCTTCATCTCAATTTAGTAACTGATTTCCAACACCCTCCCTTCTCCTCCTCTCCATTATTTTCCCCTCCTTTCTGCACTCCAGAATTTTGGTAAAGTTCTCTGAAAAACTCTATAGTAGAATCCATCTCAGTTTAGCGGTGCAACGAAGCAAGACGTTACGTATGTTTTCCCCAGTAAACTTTGTGACTGTTTAGTCAGATAGCTTAATTTTTGGATAATAAGTCACAAGTATAACTATCCCTGAAAATATATCTAAAATCAGAAATTGTTTTTTCAAAGAAGTCTCTGGATACTGTTGGAGCATTTCACCCCTTACTGAAACCCTAAATTAAAGACCGAACATTCCTCGTTTAATCAAAAACCAATTTTAAAGTTATCGAACCCAATTACTTGCCAAATTGCTGCACACACATTCCATTCCGTCAATCGATTCAAATGTCATTCCCAACTCGACCATTACCTATTTTTATTATACTATTCAAGTACTGTCGACCCGCTCGCGTTCTATTCAAATTCTCTCTCCATTTCTGCATCTCTCGACACAACTGTTCTGCCGCCATTTGCTTATTTCAAACGAATGAAAATTTATGAAATTGGGCGCTCTTGTGCGGTGGTACTCGACCTCTATTCCCGCTGCAGGATATAGTTTTGCGAATAAACGTTTTGTATTTCGTATATGTATAAATTTGCCTGGAATATTTAGGACAGTGTCCTTTGGCTCCAATATCGGCTAGATGAGAGACCACGGACGTAGAGCTGCTGGATTGGCATCATACGCGGGCCGTAATTGCAACTCCTACGTTCAACATTGCCAATCCACAATGTAATACGGTACTTAATTGTACTCGGGGGCAATGAATGATAAGTTGCGTTCGTTTCGTTCAGTTACATCCATCCATATCCATCGGTTGGGAGCGGGGCTCAGCTCGGGAGTCTCCACACTTGTCAGTTTTGTGAGTCTTCATTTATGTTCATTGGTTTCCGCACGGGTTTTCATATGATCTCCAGACCACATCAGCTGGGGTTTTGTGCCTGTGTTTGGCTCGCATCCCGCTCTTGAGGTATATGGACGACACGACATTAGGTATTAAGTAACAAGGACAATGTTACCATAGCTATAGCATTCCAATCAGGTCAACCGTCGTCATCGTCATTGGCCATCTCGTCTTCGGATACCGTATAGATGTCCTGTCCAATATAGAATTCCATGTATGCACATTATAACACACTAGCTAGGACACTCGCAGGATACGTTATATTGTCGAGAAATTTTGTTTTGAGAAGTGTATATCTATTGAAATGCAGACGGAACTGATATGTCTAGTATTACAAGATGTGTGAGCCTCGGGAGAGATACAGCTGACAGTTTGCAATATTCGTGTATCGTACAGTGTCAAGGATTTAATGTTGACAACGACGACGAGGACATCCACGATGGTGGTCGGTTTTCCGCCCCGGGGATGTCACCAGCGAATGTGGTGCTCGCACATGGTATGCACACACATCAGGGATATCAGCTGTCAAACCTTCACTATATATAATTGTAAATTGTGAGACGGCTGTTGTTGCTGCATCCAGTGTAATTGATTACTGAAATATCATCGTTCTCAATCGATTTTAGATATGGTCTTAGGCAATGCAGACAATTCGAACACAGCAGGAGAATATGCCAGGATTATTTGGCTGTACGACCGACAAGAGCTGGTATAGATTTGACATGTACCGGCATATCCTATTCAACTCTATTCGAAGTAACGGAGCATAATGTAATTCCATCGCTTATCGAACACTGTACAGCTCCCGATATCCAATTGCTGGATGTCCCTTTTTGGATCAACACCATTTCGGGGAAACTCGATTAAGTAAGCATGAAATAACCCGAAATTCAAAGAAGTTAAACAACACTGAGAAAGGTTTATCATGTTGGAATTATGGAAAGGGTCGATTTTCAATAAATTCAGTCTGCAGTCTGAGGAAGTGATGCATACTGTTCGTTCGGATAATACCATACAATTAACCTGAAACTCTAGACATTTTAAGCATCATGATTGCATCGGATGACTGCCAGTAACAAAAATAGCATACACGTACAATTCTCAATGAAAAAGCCTCAACTTTTGAGTGTAATAAAATCCCCGCCGCACTCAACTCAACCTGCATTCACGGATAAATTGGCATCCTTATCGATATCTTCTTCATATAATATGTACGTATAGGGAATCCGTATCCCAATCAGTCGTTCTTGATGGATTTCATGGATTACACAGTTGCAAAACGTATAGAGAGCTCCCCGGGAATGCATATCCAGGAACAAGGGCGCTTCAAGATTCTCATATAAAGTCGTCGTTGTATACAAGTGGCACATCCTATACACGAAGAGCGTTTATCCCTAGAACCCCCTCTCTCTCTCATCTCGTTTGCTATCATCATCGTGATGCAACCGATTTTTGCCAATATAATAGTCTACTACTGACTGCTGTTGCTGCACTTAAGTGCTGCATACTCGAACTCGTTCAAGTCAAACGATTACTACAACGACGATGCCAGAAGCCACGCGGGAAGAGAAAGAGAGAGAGCAGCCGATATACACTCACTCAAGTCAGCTTGACTCAATCCGACTTTTTGGATAAATGGAGAATGCAATTTCGATCGAGTTAAAATCCCAAGGATGAGTGATGTGCTTCTTATTGATTACCTACTGTATTGCTCAGATCAGTGTACGTATAGAGACATTCATGGTGCTCTGATGGGACTACATCAAGGTCTGGATTTTGGGAGCCCTGAACTCTCTCTATGCTTTGCGTCTGTAATTCGTTTTCCTATTTTCGGTAATGGCTGTACGCTCCGCTCTCGCAAAAATGAAAAAGGTTTTTCGGTCTTTTTTGAATTTTTGAATGGATTTTCTATTTTCTACATTGCAGTTGCACTTTTTTCTTTCTCCGCCGGAGCCAAATGCACGATGTCTCTCAATTGACTTGCTGCCATGCCGGTGAGCAAGAAAAAAAAAACAAACCCCCAGAATCGCATTTAGTTTGAAAGTGAAAAATCGAACAAATGTTGTCCGGAAAGTGTAGATCCGTCGAATGTCAGAGAAAATGAGAAATCTGTTTCTATTTCTTCTGGTGCAGTTACAGCAGCGACTTACAGTTACAGTTCTTAAATACAGTCAAAGAGTTGAGTACATACTGTACACTGTAACAAGCGTGATAGATTTGTTGGGTGCACTATTGGTTTTTTTGCATGTGCAATGCTTTCCCGGCGGAGGAGACCAACCAGAGCATATTCTCAATGGCTCAATTTACTGTAAAATGGAACATTCAAAGGCGAAGCTCTAGGACAGTGTTGCATTCTACAATATAAAAGGAAATTGATTTGTTTCACATTATTTTCAATTAATTTGCGTTGGCAGTTGTTCTGATCCTTGAGAACGATTTGCATTCCATGGTAATTAAGGTTGATAGTAGTCGCTTATTTCGTAATATTTTAAGGGAATTTTGAAATGAAATCCCTGAAGCTTGACTGCCCAACGAGCTAATCGTCCATTCAAATCCTTTTGCCCCGTAAGCCATTTTAAGGATGCGTGGTCTGTGATGACTGTAAAGTCTGGACCCTCAACAAAAGGTCTAAATTTCTTGATGGCTAAGACAGCTGCCAAACACTTCTGCTCTGTTACGCTGTAGTTTCTCTGGGCTGAAGGCAACTTTTTGGACATGAAAGCTATAGGCATATATGGTTTTGGGGTGCATTACAAAGCCCAAACGGCATGGTGATAAATTGATAGAGGGGTCGTCCAGGAATCGTGAAGGCTGTTCTTTCTTCGATCCCTCCTCCAAGGGAATCTGCCAGAAGGCGTCCTTAAGGTCGAGACTGGTGATAAATTCTGCCTTTGGAAGTCGACTAAGTACGGAGGTAGTCCGATAAGTACTTAGCCTCACCGCCTGATGGCTTCAGTATCGGAAGAGCAATTTACTATCGTGTAGTACATTCTCGCAGACGGCTACTGTCGAAATTTCAGCCGGATCGGACTGGTAGTTTTGTTTTGGCCGCGTGTGAAAGCGGGAGTGTCCGCGGATTTTAGAAAAATGGAAAAAGAGCAATATCGGTCGGTGATTCGATTCTTGTTTTTGGAAAGGAAATCGCCCAGCCCAATCAAAGAGCGTTTGGATGCTGTGAACGGTGACTCTTCTCCTTCGATGGCGACCGTCAAAAATTGGTTTAATGAGTTTCGACGTGGTCGCACGGCGGTTTTTGATGAGCCACGTCCAGGTGCCCCGAAAACGGTTAGCACGAAAGATAGCGTGACAAAAATCCAAGATCTCATATCGGCAAACCGCCGATTGAAGGTGCGAGAGATAGCTGAGACAGTAGGCATTTCAAAAGATCGCGTGGTCATATCCTGCATGAAATTTTGGGAATGAGAATCCGGACAACAAGCGCAACCGTGAGACCACTTCAAAGCCGTGTTTGACGCTGTTTAAGCGCAAACTGAAGGAGTTTCTGCGTCGTTTCGTGACAGTCGACGAAACTTGGATTCACTGGTACACACCAGAGACTACTTTGCAGACCTCAAGAAAACGTATTTATCAGACGGGTCAAAGAAGTTGAAGCATCGCTGGGTCAAGTGTATCGATCTAAAAGGAGACTAGGTTAAAAAATAAGTCGCCACCTTTCTATATTTTTGCTTTTCTTTTGTAGGCTAAGTACTTATCGGACCACCCTCGTATGCGATCAATTATAGGTAGTGGATATGCACCCTTAAAAGTCAACTCATTTAATTTACGGGCATCATATGTAATCTGGTTGGTGTTGTGGTTTGTGCGCACACCTTCGGTGCACAGGGTCGTGGATTCGAGACTCACCGTTAACCAATTCAGTTTATGGTGTTTTTCGAACTCACGACCCATGGGACGGACTATGATCCCACTCAGATCTTGAACGGGGGATAAATAACAATGCTGAGCGTGCTGTTGATCTCAACATCATCCCAAGCCATCCACGGAAAAAGATGGGGAACTACCGATGACAGTGTCTAGTTTCTAACTCTGATCCGGTATCAAAAGGTGTTGCTTACTAATGCATATCCGTTGGTAAGGCAGAAACGTAAAATACTATCATCACGATCTATTGTCTTTGTACAACCCTTAAAC
Organism: Microchrysa polita; assembly: GCA_949715475.1. NCBI lineage: Eukaryota > Metazoa > Arthropoda > Insecta > Diptera > Stratiomyidae > Microchrysa > Microchrysa polita. The sequence continues at coordinate 42,348,169 of OX454415.1, read as the reverse complement.
GTGATGTCGGTGGTTAATTTACCCACAACTGAATGTGATATGCCATCAGCAGTGTAAATATCAAGTTTAAATCGTTGGATTAGATGAGGATAATTTTTAAGTAATTGCTTTGCAAACTCTGCTGAAACTACTGTACTTAATGCACCTAGATGCAGAGTAGCCTGGCTGGTCTAGCGGTTAGTGCGCGCACCTTCGGTGCACAGGGTCATGAGTTCGAATCTCACCGTGGATCATGGTGTTTTTCGAACTCACGAGCTTGTGACGGACTATGATCTCACTCAGATATTAAACGAGTACCTATTTATGGGGAATAAATAACACTGCTGAGCGTGATGCTGATCTCATTACCTCAACAAAAAGCAGATAAGATTTTGGAAATAGGATGTCACTAACACATCCTGCGGCCTTAGTCCAATGCTGGATTGTCGCGCCTGTTATTTATTTTTTAGATGCACCTGTGTCGATGAGACCGGGAATTCTATGACCAAGAATTTGAACACTAGCGGAAGATCGAATGTCGTTCAGGGAAAATTTAGGAACAAATCAAGCCTCTATTTTCTAATACTTTTTTTTCCAAAAGAGTCTTAAACGAATAGTAGAACGCTTAGCAAGACCAATAGATAGACAAGATCACGAGGATAGCTGTACGAAAATTTTTCGTTTTGCCCATGCACGTCACAAATAGACCGGTATTCGTAGTATACGAGAATTGTCAAGTTCACGAACAATTTGTAAAGAAAATGATAAACAGAGTGTTGTATGTTGGGTCTAGTGTGACGTCACAATGCGCAATGCGTGATCTGGATTTCTATTGTTCTTGAACGCTTAGGTCGTTTTCTTACTAATTCTTTTACACCAAAAATACGACGTGGACGTGGCGTGTTTCGTTATATTCACGCAAACGTACGTGGAAGGGCTTAAGTCGAAGTGTATCTGAAAAAGAAAAAAAAAACTGGATTTTGACATATGACAACCTTTGCCGAAGAAGAATTTGACGAATGAATGCGTTTACTTTCAGAACAAGGAGGTGAAGTGGAGTTGGCATCTGACGATGTATTATTAGGTGTTTCGTTTGGACTTTGATTTGACGAAGGTGATACAGCAGAGTTCTTACATTAGGAATGGCTGAGATTGTCCGTACTTGAAGTGTTATGATCTATCTGCGATTTGTCTTTACAAGGATGTGGGCAATCTTGTTTTTTGAAACCTTACTGCACTTCTGACAATGTGGTTTGTAGGTATTGGGTGCACCGCATCCAAAACAGAAGATGGTACGTCTTTCTGATAAAAAAACATCAAATTTATGACCTACTTCCGAGCAATTCCAGCACCTAATCCCACGAGACAGAGTCAGACATCAAATTCTGTGGCAATGGATTCGTCGTTATCCTCCGTAAACTCAGACAGCATTCTCCTCAAGCCAGTGCTGGAGTTTTTTTTTGTAGATACACGCGCAGATGTTTCACTCGTTAAACTCTCTCGTTGGTATACAAACGCTTTGAGATCACGGATAGTAAAAATAGGAAAGTGAATTAATAGATAGCCGGTATCCAATCGCAAATTCTTTCTCAAAATTTCTAATAACTCCCAGTCTGCTACTGTTTTTTTGCAAACGATCTGTCAATTTCATGATACTTTCGAAAAATGAATTGAATGACTCTCGAGGTCCTTGTTTTCTGCTTCGAAGTTGATTAATTATTTTAAAATAAGCCTCCGAAGTTTCAAACGAAAGGTCCTGCAGCGAATTTTCGGGGCCGTTCGCGAGCGAGATCAATGGCGCATCCGGTACAACCACGAGTTGTATCAATTGTACAATGAGTTGGAAGTATCGAAAATCGTGAAGCTTCAACGTGTCCAATGGGCGGGTCATGTACAACGAATGGACGATAATCGCATGCCAAAAAAGCTGATGAACGCACAACGATTTGACGGAGCGAGGTTGCATGGACGACCGAGAGGTCGCTGGGAGAACTCTGTAGGTGAAGACGCCCACGCCTAGCAGGCTTCCGAAACTGGAGGACAAGATCGCGTAACCGCAATAATTGGAGGTTAACGATTCAGGCGGTCAAAGTCCGACGTCGGGCTATCGTGCCACATTGATGGTGATGTTAAACGTTCGGGAAAATTGTCCCTAAGTGCTTCGCAAAATGAATGCTACTCTAATGTGCCAACGTCATTATGATAAGGCCAGAACTAATCAGCCGCTTTGCCTGTTAGAAGTACATGAAGATGACTAAGTAGAAGTTTAAAGTCGTTCCGTAACATAGACATAGTGGTCAAAGTACGCGACTGGTAATAAAACTTTTCGACTGGCAAATGTGGATCCTCACCGCTAAACTTTATGTGCCAACCAGAAATGCGCATACCAAGAACACACCTGTGAGGTTTATGTGAATTGATACGTTGAATGTTGAAACTAGGAATGTTCGGTACTCGGATTTCAGTACCAGTTTTCTCCAACACTCGGTACCACACCTTGTGCATCGGTACGGCATCCCGTTTTTTTTCAACCACGAGCCAATTCAGTGTCTATTCAGTGTTATTCTTATTTCTTAACACCTATTTAGTACCGCTTTTTCCAGCATAGGAAAAACTGGGTCTGGAAAACAGTTTTGCCCAAAAATTACCTTAGTATTTCTGCTGCTCGACGATTCGATGAGTAGTTCGCCGAGAAAATCGGAGTATGTTTCTCAATGAGTAAATTAAGTTTCTAAACAGATAAAAAATGGATTGTGTCTTAAATAAATACCGGCATTAATAGAGAAATAAAATTACAAAAACCAAAAAAAAAACCTCTTGAAATGCGGTCCAAAAATACCTGACATTGCAATTCATTCGGTGTTGAACAAGTGCTAAAAACTTATAAAAAAACGTTGATTGAAAAAATCGGTCCATGGTTCAAAAATTCAGTAGTCAAAAACCGTGGCCGTTGAAAAAACCCCTGCGAGTGCCGGTGAATCGGATCTGGTACCTATTGTTGAAGAAAACCGGAAACCAATACTGAAATCTGACTACCAAACAGATTGAACTCACATAGCCCAAACAGGTGTACTCTTGGTACGTATGAAATGAGCATTCCAGAACAAGGAAATATTTGTTTGGAGATTACGAATGTGGGATTTTTGATTTTGGGGAACGTATTACGTATTGAGTGATTCTAGATTGCCAAAATTCACAGTAAATCTGACGTGTATGTAGCCGACACTAATATAGAGAAAAGCAAAACGAAATTCAAACGAATTAATTCGATGTGAAATTTTCATACATGTCGTGTGTGATTGACAGCACACTCAACCGAGTTATCAATGCCGCATAAATCGATACTCATACACCAACTGAGCGGACCCATTTATAGTTATTTTTAATTAAATTAATTTCAACTCACTAACTTCGAAGCAAGGGGCCTTGAAATTTCTCACAGATAGACAAAAAAAAATTGCCGTCATCATCGCAATTTCTACTATGTATTCACTTTCCTTTCTAATGTTATCAATTCATCGAAATTGCAATCATCAATATTTCTTTCCATCATCACTTCCGAACTGGGGATCGCAATTGAATTATAATCGACTTTATTGCCTTGCTAGTTCTCCGGGACTAACGAAGAGAACCGTTATTCGAAAAGGATACAAATGTTGCCAGGAAGTCAATAGACTAACCACGCGCTCTCTCTCTCTCTCTAGTCTTTATCGGGTAAACTCAATTCTAGCGAGTACATGTTCTCTTCTCTCCCTCTCGATTCTATCCTCCAAAATCTGTTGATTCCGATCACGTAATGACTTTCATTTCGTCAAATTGCCCAGATTTTTAAAATCAATTTGATCCACTTGTCCTTGAGTCAGTCACTATGACAGAAAGAACTTGACGGGTTTCGCTTTTTTTTTTCTCTCGTGTTTACTTCCTCGAATTCATAGATAGAGTCGCATGGTGACTATAATTCTGCCAGTATTGGCTCTGAACGAGAAATATTTTTTTTATATTCGCCAATTTCAGCCTGTACACACTACAAGCGAAAATTGCCTAAAGGCCGGGCTCATCGGGCGCTGTCGTAATATAGAATATCGATTAGGAAAACGCCTTCCCGATGCCTAGAGGCTGCCAGAGCTGTCAAATATATAGGGTAGACAAGACACTTCGTTGCCTGACACTGATGATGCCCGGGGGAATTCAATATTGGCGAAAATAGCGATGAGGACTCGAAAGACGGAAAAAAAGTTTTCCCACACTTTTCGATACAGCTATAACTAAGTTCAAGGCTAAGGCTAACTGAAGGGATGCTCCCATATTTTCATTTTATTTTCATTTTTTTTGCTTTTTTTATTTGTTGAACGAATATTCTAATTTCTCTTTCGAATCGCGGCTTTGCGCGAGCTGTTGTGTGTGTATATGCCGTTTCGGGTGAGCACACAAAAAAGAAACAGCCAAGCCGGAAGAACGATAATTAAATTGTGTCGTGGATAAAATTTTTGTAGAAGTTCCAGAAAAATGGACAGTATGGAACAAATTGAATTTCTGAAACAAAAAAGCAGAACGGTCACAGGAAACGTCAGTGGGGTTGGTTGGGTTGGGTGTAGAAGGATGCGTCTATCTAATTATTTGAGAGGGTTTCAATGGTGTGGTGCTTGGGAATAGAAATCTGTTTTTTGTTTTGTTTAGTATTTCGGGGATATTTAAAAGTTCTTCTAGGAAATCGAGACTTATTTCAGCGGATTTTGTAGTAGGCGTCGTAGGTGAGAAGTGTATCGAAATGGTCTACCTCTGTTGAAGAGGATTCCCATGGTAGAGGGCAATTAAGGTTGTTATGTATTTGTGTGCCGGGAAACTACCTTGGACACTAAACACAAATCTAGTCAAATTTCAAATTTTTGGTAAAATTAGTAAGAGAAAAAAGTTTCTGTCAAATTATTTTCAAGAAGATACTCGGAACCGTCAAACTGAAGTTGAAATCAAATTTAAATTGTCCAATTGAACTCAATTGGAATTCCAAAAATATTTCTCAAATTCGGACCCATGGGTTCGGGTCTTGTAGATTGCTTAATACAAAAGCCTAAATCTTTAACGGGTTCAAATTTTTACGATCTTTCTCCTGGAGTTTACATCTACCGTGTCTGTAACTGCAAGGAACAGGGCATTAATTTTTCAGTTCAAAAAGATTTCCCAACCATATTCAAAAGGAAAAAAACACATCCCTCTATTATCGCTCTCTGTGGCCCACGACAGTTGCGCTCGAAACTCAATGTACCCTAAAAGTGGAGATAGAGAATCTGAAGCCGTTTCGTTTTTGAGGATTTGAGTTTTGTTTTTGAGATTTTACTTGGTTTTGGCGATTTTGGGAGATATTAACTTTTTTTGGGGATTGTGTGCGTGATCTAAAACTGTATTAGAAATTTGGCAACATTTTAGACGTACGCGGCTTGTTTAAAATGGGTACTTTCCATTTGAGGATTTGATTTCTTGGGAATTAGAATTTGTTGGTGTATTGGATTTTTTCCGAGGTTATACTTTGATTATTGGGATTTAACATGTTTTTAGATTTCCCTTTTTTAAGATTTAAATTTTTGGGGATTTTAAATCTTTTTAGAATGGTCGATATTTTCTTTTTTTTTTGTTGTTTGAGTGTGGGGGGCCTACACCGCAGGTCGAGCGACGCAATGGCATGGAGCGGTGTAAATAACGAAGTCAGGAAGATGAAAGGTTTTTTGTTAAGAATTTGGCGAAAATTTTAAACAAACGCGGCTTGTATGGAACGGGAAACTTCCATTTGAGGATTTTTTTTTTTAATTTTTTTTTTAGGGATTTGAATTTTTTCGGGGGTTATACTTTGGTTTTTGGGGATTTTAAATTTTTTGGGGATTTCTCCTTTTTTGGGGATTTTCATTTTTGAGGATTTGAGTTCTGTTTTTGGGATTTTACTTGGTTTTGGAGATTTTTACAATTTTGGGAGACTTTCACTTTTTTTGGGGATTTTTTGGGGGATTGTAATTTTTTCAGATGTTATATTTTGTTTTTTTTTTGGGGGATTTTATATTTTTTGGAGATTTCGTTTTTTATTATTTAAATTTTTGGGGATTTTAATTTTCTTAGAATTGTCGATTATTTGGGGATTGATGTCTGCGGTTAATTTTTTCGAGATTTATCTTTAGTAGGTACTTGAGATATTTACAAAAAAAAAACAGTTTCAGTCGAACGCTTAAAAATTCGAATTTTGGTAGATATTTTTTTTATGGGAATTTGACTATTTCTGTCAAATCTGTTTGTACACTATCTCGGATCTTTTTCTTTTTGGGAATTTGTTTTTTTTTTTGTGTGTGGGGCCTACTAATCAAGGCCGAGCGACGCGACGCCATGGAGCGGTGTAAATAACAAAGCAAGGAAGTTGAAAGATTTTTTGTTGAGAATTTTTTATTTATTTATTTTTGGAGATTTTTCTTTTGTGGGGATTGTATTTTTTGGGGTTTTCCTATTTTTTTAAATTGTTTTTTTTTTATGTTTTTACTGGTGTTCGGCTATTTTTTAATGCACTATTTTTTGTGTGAATTGTGTCTGAAATGTGTTTCGTTGACATTTACTGACAATAGGTAGCGTTCCTAGCTTTCTATGCAACGTCAGCTGTCGTAGATTACACTGACTCTTCCTATGTAAATTCAATAGAAATCCTTAAATTGATTTTGATTTTAATTTGTGAATATATTATATTTTTGGCGATATGAATTTTTTGGTGGTATTTTTTTTTATTTTTGGTGTTTTTCTATTTTTTTGAGATTTTACCTTGTGGACAATTTTTTTTGGACATTTATTTTTTTTTGCTTTTTTGTTGTATTTGTGACTTTGATTTTTTTTACATTTGTATTGAAGTAGGTATTTGAACGAATGTTTACCCCTGAAATTGTATCCTGGGCTGATTGGATCTCACTGTGAAGCTAAGCGCTGAGTTTTATTATTGATTTTCCGTCAGGAATGTGAATTCAAAAACTGTTACTCGTGTATTTGAAACGGTGCACCGTTAAGAGGTATTAATGTGTAGGTATGTCGTATAAAAAATCCTGCACTTATCAAAACTGTTTTTGTTTTCATTACTAAACTCCCCTCTAACTGAATTTTGATCAAGTGCATTTTTCTTCAAACAATTCTCGTAATTTCAGCAGATTTTTTTCGAACATCTTTAATTACTTAATAGATTTTAAACTGCCACTTACCACTGCAACCCTCATGGCAAAAATTTGAAAATTATACCGGCACAATAAAAAAAAAATTGTCCGGCAGCGAGTATCGGAGCAACTTTCGTACTGGGCCCTAAATGCCTAAATCCTAACCCGCAACCGAGATTCAGTCATCCCTTTTCAATCCGTTCAAGCACTCTTGTTAATTTTTCAACATTAAATTCAACAAGTTTGCCTTAATATCCACAAAGAATAACAAAACAAAACTTCCCTTTCAGTTTTTTTTTGTTTCCCAATTTTTTTCTACGATTCTCTTTTACCTCACTCCAACCCAAACAATTACTTCGAACTTTACACTCATTTTAAACATCTGTGTGGCCGATTCTGAACAGAATACAAAAACACTTGGAGAAAAAAAAATAATAATCTTCACAAACACTATCTCCCACCTTTACTCCGCATCGGGGATTATGATGGCCTGGCCCGCAACTTATTCCATATAGGAAAAGGTTAATTTTTCCTTTTGCAGACAAAAAACAACTGTGCTGAAAAAAAATCCACTTATCGTCCAGGATTTCAGCTCAGCTCAGTATATGTATAGAACTGAAAAGAAAATGAGAAAATACGAGGAAGTTGGAGAACAGAAGAAACAAAAAATAAAAATCATTCTCAAGAAAAAATAAGGAAACCACGCCACATCCATGACGCGGACCTTTGTCTGTGCTCGCGCGCTTTCTCTCTCTCTCTCTCTTCATTAATGCTTATCGCATAATTAAATGAGATAAGGAAATCCCAAAGAGTCAGAGAAAATGATGAGCAAAAAAAAACATTGCACAGGAAAGAATGAAACGTTCGCGAAGAAAAGACAGGTCCGTGGCTGGATCGTATGGTCGCGGATAGAGTAAGTCCTTTGCTAAGATGGATGGACGATTTTGCAACGAAGGTCAGTCATTTCTCTTTCGGCTAGGAGTTGAGTGAGTTGGCCCCTCTTGGCAGAATCCTTCTTAATAGTCGTAAAAGGCATTAAGTTAACGTTGTTGAGACGTTGAGAGATATGATATGGAGAGAATGAGGACGACACATTTTCCTATCACGGACGAAAGACGGTCACCACGACCGGCGCCGGCATCACCGGTTCATCTTTCTTTTTTTCGATCCCGAAATTGTTCCAAGTATAAAAACGCGAGTGGTTACCACGCGAAAAAAAATGTATGCAAAGAATATTGTTGGCGCTTGGTTTGCATAAAAGACACCTTTATTATCGTCAACTACTTCGTAGGACAATAGATAGGAAAAACAGTGAGAACGGGAAGAGTTATTACTAAGAAATGGGCGAACGAGCATAAGGGCAAAAAGTTGTAGAAAAGTTCATGAATGGCAGGGAGAGCAAGGTGTTAGTTATATGGGCGGGTGAAACCGCTCTATAAATGGAAATGCTAAGGAAATATCGCAAAAGGGTTGTTTATCATTCGTGCGAATTGGCTAAGAATATGCAAGATAAATTCTTTGGGGAATTCGAAAAGATTGGTGTGTGCGTGTGTGTGTGTGAACGAGTATAAATTCTGAAATAGATGACATTTATCCCGGACAATAATTTATTTGGGAAAAAATGATAAGAAGTGATTTTATGAAGCGCACAGTTCCAGATAACCGACCAAGGGAGTTTATTATCGTGGAGAAGTTTTTATTTTTTAAAAGGATTTTTTTTTACGATGACGATTAAACTTGGGTCTGATAAATTTTATTTTGATTATTGGGGCTTTTAATTTAACTTTATTTTACGTGCAGAGTGTGAAGATGAAATCTCGGATGAAACAGCACGTTAAACTTAAGAAACATTGTTGAAATCACTTCGTGACGATGACGATCACTTGACTGAAACACAAGGGAACGTCAAAAGAGTGTCAAAAACACAATTTTACTCGAAATGCATTTTTTGCTGTTTTTATATTTTCATTGGTACAGAAAATGATATGCGGTGTCATGACTATGTCTCGCCATCTGAGTTCGATACGAGAGGAAGTCTCCCAGACCATCAATACACCTATTTCCATATTTATGCTTCTTTTCGTATCCAAAAAAAGGCGACGTTAGGCTCATGTCAAGTTTGAACTCTCGTTTCAGTATGAGCCAATAGAATTTACAGAGTGACGAGCGTACGATTGCTACAGAGTGGAATTGTACTACTTGCTAAAAATGTTCGCTAAATAATTTTGCGTCAAGACGAAAGATTCACATTCATTCTTTTTTATCAATACTGCTTCGAAAATAAGTGACAAAATTTAAATATTCTTTTTTTTTATCTTTCTAGGTGAGTTTACTGTAGAAGCTTAAAATGGAGTATTGTCGTGGCCTCGGATTTTGGTTAGCATGTAAGTACTGTTTACAATGGACGAACTAGATCGCTACCTTGCGACAACAGACGAGGGTAGAGGTATTCGATATTGACGAAGTCACAACAAAAAACCTTTAACAACGATGAATCAACTGAGAAACTACTTTCGTTAATGCATGCCTTCAATCAAAATCGCAAGGTATAATCGCTGGCTGGAGGAACTGTCGACACTAAGACTCTAATTAGTCCCTTAGAAGTTTTTCAAGTGCTTACCATTGCAGCATGTTAGGGTCGTCAACTGATCAGTTCCATTTCAGTTCGGAAAATATAAGGAGAGGGAGGGGGATTGCAACAAGTCTTCATTGCAGAAAAAGGAATTAAAGAAAACCGGCGGTTTCGACAGCTCTCTAGACTCCTCAAGACAACTGCCAAATGGTACCACATTTTCTGAGAAAGGGAAAGCTTTAGGCGCTGCAATATTGTATACAACTGTGATCAATTGAAAATCCACCAGTAGATATCGATGTGACATGACGAACCACGCCTGTCGACGTGTATAACTTTTCCATTCCAGCAAGTTATGATTAGGCGTTTGAGCAGGATGATTACAGTAAAACCGAACTGTATAGGCTGCCATGTCTCAGCAGGTTCAAATGCGGTCGATTGTGAATAGTATCCAAATGAATTATTACGCTAGCAGTTGGTGGCTATTTTTATAAACTTTAAGGGGAAAAAATGTTTAGACAGCCAAATGTGAGTTCCATCATTCGTTAGTAGTTCGCTAGCCCTCCAGCCGTAGAATAGCATATGAATGAGCTCTTCTTACACCAGAAGCCACCACCAAGCAACTTTATTTTCAGTAGTAGGAAGAGGTAAAGCTACTCCACCCTTCAAAAAAGCTATTAGACAAGGTCTGCAATGCCATGCTAGCTATTATATCACAGGACTAAAATAGATTTCGTGGCAATTATTTCCAAACGCTAGATTTTGATCCAGTGATCGATGCACAAAGTGGCACAAAATAATCTGCTGAAATCATGAAATCGGAAATCACTCAAGCTTGCGATAAAAAAAGTAAGCAAAATCCTTTTAGGTAGACTTAGATCCATATCGATTGGCGTGATGTACAAAGTGGTGATGTACAAATGGAATATAAACACAAAGCTTTCGCGCTGCTCCAAGAAAGGCAGAGCGTCAGGACCCGCTAGTATTTCTATGTCTACAAGGACGTTAGATGTGTATGGTAATCTGAAAGATGCTTCTCAGAAATTCATAAAGTCAGCGATACATGTTTTTCGGAATTTCAGAATTTACTTTTTCGTAATTCTAGAAAATGCAAAAACTGGTACTCCTTCCTAGACTAAAGAAACCTGGCTGGAAAGTCTGTTTTATATCAGTCAATTTCTCTGCTTGACATTGCTGGAAAACTATTCAAACAAAAATTCATCAATCCACACAGTCAGACTTCAAACTGATTTCCGTTGCGTTGTAGTGACTTGTGATCTCAAAATAAGGTGAAACAGCATCGTCCCTGACTAGTTAGATTTGATTGTCAAAAGCATTCCTTAAAATCGTGCTTTGTAATCCGATGCAAGCTGGGGAGCCGAGGTGTTTATGGTAAAGGTCGGTGTTTCATAAGGTTCAGTTTTGGGTCCGTTGCTTCATCTTGGAAATTACCATTGCTAAGAGAGTAACAAAGACTGGTTTACACGAGGCATCAAAATAGTTAAAAAATAAATAACAGGCGCGACAATCCAGCATTGGACTAAGGCCGCAGGATGTGTTAGTGACATCCTATTTCCAAGATCTTATCTGCTTCTTGTTGAGGTAATGAGATCACCATCACGCTCAGCAGTGTTATTTATCCCCATAAATGGGTATGTACTCGTTTAACATCTGAGTGAGATCATAGTTCGTCACAAGCTCGTGAGTTCAAAAAACACCATGATCCACGGTGAGATTCGAACTCATGACCCTGTGCACCGAAGGTGCGCGCGCTAACCGCTAGACCAGCCAGACTACTATAGTTCCCTCTGTAAAAAATCCAGAGCATGCCGAAGCGTACGTCAGCGAAGCGATTACGACTAATTAATCTACCGCACTTTTCTTGAAATAATTTGACTTTCTAGCTAGGGAGCATAGGGTTCAATTCTAGGACCGTTGTTGCTTCATATTGGAAATTCAAATTCCCAATAGAGTAACGGTGGACATTTGTGAAAAAAAAAACAGAGGAGACTGAAGTGTGCCAGCGAAGAAGATAAATGCGGTCTCAAAATTGATGGACGAGAAAATAAAGGCTGAATATCAGCATCGAAACAAACATCAAAACTTTCTGGGCAAGTTATAGGATACTCGGGGTTTGTAAATAACTCGAAGCAAATTTTTAGAGCATTTGGAATATGCTTGAGAAGATAATCAATCATCGCTAGAGTGGGTGGCTGCCTCAAGATGAACCAGGAGGCCTTCTTAGCTAGAATGGTTACATCCAATTAAAAAAGGTTGCATGTCGCATGTAGCAAATAGTATTTGCATGCAGTTATGTCGGAACTTTATTACTAAATCTAAAAACCTTTTTGATCACCGTTAAAACCTGCTGGACTACCTTTCAGTATTTCTTTTCCACGTGAATCGGACATATTGCCCTGCTAACTGCATCCTAGTTGGCTTCTGAGCGTAGTATAAGAGCCACTAGTTTATTGGGGTGTATGTCTTCTTCCAGTTCCGCCTACAATCGACTACGGATATCTCCCAATCTGTAAAACTTATGAAATAAGACACAGCTCCGCATCCTTGAAAACACTTGTACCTTATCTCTTGCACCTTATTATACCCTATACCCATAAGATGGTATAGGGTATATTGTTTTTGTTACGACGATTTATGTAACACCTCAAAGGAGCCATCGCAGGTATGGGAAAGTATATATATAAATGATCAGGGTCGGTCACTGATTCGAATAAGCCATGTCCGTCTGTCTGTCTGTCCGTCCGTGTGTCTGTCAGTTCACACGATAACTCCCGAAATAATGAAGCTAGCGTTTTGAAATTATGGTCAGATGATTGTTTTGATAAAAGGTTGGGTGGTATTGAAAATGGGCCAAATCAGACCAAGGGTTTCCCCACCTCCCATACAAATGACCCCTCCGTGATAGTTTAATTCGGCCATATTTTTCGACAGAATATCGCTAGCGACCTGAAATTTTTATCAATGACTAATTGTAACATATGCTTGAAGTTGGTGGAAAGTGGAAAAGGTCTGACCACCCCTACCCCTACATCCCCTACAAAGCAATATCCCGCCATATCTTCTGATAGAATATCGCGAAAAACTTCAAATTTGTAGCAAATGATAGCTGCTGGAAGCCATTATAAAATCACAATCGCACATCTAGGTTCAACCCATCTACCCCTCCCCCCTTAAAAAAAATAAATTGAATATTTTCGATTTTACGCGCATTCTAGGTCTGTACTAGGGTATAGGGTATACACTCATCGTGCTATTCGCACGATTAGAACTCGGTCTCGTTATTAATTATTATCGTGGTAAAGTAATCCGGTATAAGTCCGTATCCGTTGCAGAGGAGTGCGAGTGTATACCCCAGTTCGCCAGTTTGAAGTCGTTTTTAGGGTTTTTTTTTAAATTTTTCAAAAAACCCTTATGAAATCGATTTTGTCCGTCCGTCCGTCCGTCTGTGCGTCTGTCCGTCCGTCTGTTCACTAAATAACTCGCGAACGGCTTAACCGATCGTCATGTATTTTGGTAGGAATGTGTAGAATGGTAACAGTCTTTGGCATGAAATACTCGTAAGTTGGTAAGGCAAAGATAACAGGGTGTCCCGGAGACTTTAAAATTTGTTCACTAAATAACTCGCGAACGGCTTAACCGATTGTCATGAAATTTGGTAGAAATGTGTAGAATCATAAGAGTCTTTAGCACTTACAAGTTGGTAGGGCAAAGTTAACAGGGTGTCTCGGAGATTTCAAAGAGTCGACTTTTTTAGTTTTTATCGCACATGGACGTATGGGTACTTAAATCGAAGAACTCGATGGGTACATTTCATATCAGTTGGTTTTTTCTAGTTTGGAGTAACGATAACGGAGTTATGGGCAAGTCAAGCTAAGCTTTCTTTTTCACATCGATTTTTCTAAACCGGTAAAAGTACCGATATAGAACTTTGCACAAATATTGGTTAGCATGAGCTTAGATACGTTAAATACTAAGACTGTTGACTTTTGCTAAGAAAAAGTAAATAACAGTAAATTTGCAAAATTTATATTAGTGCGTGTGCACTGTTAGGTCTGCAAAATTTGAAAATGATGATGACGTTTTTAAGAAAATTACAGAAGGAATATACCTGAAAGTTTTATTCGAATATCTTTATCCTAACGGGAAATATAGGGAATCAGATATTTAGCTAAGGCGTTCAACAATACCAGGGCGACACCCCTGAAACATTTGTCCACTGCATTTCTTGTGACTGCACCAAGCAATGAACATGAACATTGGTGGGAATACATAGAATGGTAATAGTGTTTGTCGCAAACACTTATGAAGTTTGTAGTACCAAATTAACAGGGTGTCTCTGAATAGCTTCAAAAGTCTACTTTTCTAAAACTCATAAGAAAGCCGATATTTTTTTTTTCTAATGTTACCACAGCACAACATGGACTCTTACCTAACTATCGTCGCTAGCGTGGTTACCATGGTGATTGCGTCTACCGTAGACCGCGAACAAACACACCTTCAGAGGGAGAGAGAGAGAGCGAATATACCTCCCTTCATCACTGAAATATCTTTCACAAGGGACCTAATGTTGACTATATATGTGTAGTACGTAGCTGGAGTTGTCGAGGAGGAGGCTCTCGATGCGAGTGTGTCAGCCCGCAGCGCCCGTAAAATCTATCTATATGGAGGGATCCTTGCTGAGGGCGATTTCGTCATTTTCACCTCCATGCCTCTCATACTGCAATCTCTCGAACCTCAAGCATTTCTTACTAGCTGAATACACTTCGACAAAGTTTTTTTATTATCACTGAGACATCCACACGATCAATTCCGGGATCGACAGACAGCGGAGACAGTACTAAAATCGGCTACTCCGGGCAAAGAAAGTGTGAGTCCTTGCAGCAATATGAAAACGTTAACCATAAAAGCAGGACACACAATGCAGTAGGAGATGTTGTCACTAGTTACCTACGCTGAATTTATCGCTTCTTCACCTATAAAGAAATACCGAAAGGTGCTTTCAAAGGGAATGATGCGGTTGACATAGGTTGTTGGTTGGTTGGAATCTACCGTAGAAAGTTTACCCTGGTTCTTATACGCTCAGTTCCCCAGTCCGAATAATAAAAAAAAATCACTAAAAAACAATTCAGTTGCTTAAATGTGATTAAGGAAACCTTGCCCTTTTGGGGAAAATATCTCGGTTGAGTGTGTTGCTGATCACTCATATTTTACACAGCTCAATACTATAGCCAAGTGACGATGTAGGAAATATAAATAACAGGATCTAATATCGAAACAGTATTAAGGCATCTTGACTAAAAAAAAGCCGAAAACCCCATCGTCTCTTGTGTTCAGAGTTTCAACCTCATGACAGAGCAACCTGTCAGTAGGACTTGTCGAATTCCCTAATCACATCAACGACTGCTGGAATCCAGCTTAAATTTTGAATCGCTTTAAATTAATATTTCAAATCGTGGTAAATTTCTCTTTAAAATTCATTAAATCTGCGTCTTCTCTCTTCTGGTTTTCCCGCAGACACCCCAAGCAGACAAATTTAATATCCCTTCATGGGAACGTTCCGTTTACGTACAGGTGTTAAAAGCCCAACCCATCCATATCTCAACATATCCTGCATTAACTTCAGCTTTCGCGGCAAAAGTGTTGGCACACTCATATTTAATTGTTGAATAAACACACACATGAAACACCCACTTGCTTGTTGGGCCTTAAAAATAAAAATTAAACCTTCCGGAAACCAAGCAAATATAAATACAAATTTTCGGTGTATGAAATAATTATATAAGAACGCCACCATTAACACGTCGCTATTGCCTCTCACGTGCTTCGTAATACGCATTGTCCTTGTAGTGCAGTCAAAATATCCCATTTCAAGCCTCCAAATAGAAAAAAATAGAGTAAGGGTATTTTTTGTGGTTTTTGAATCAGCGAGCTCCCAGGAATCTAAAACTCATTTTGGTAAAAAAAATTTTGATCGGAAAGGTCCCAAAAAGGACAAAAAAAGGATACTCTTTAATCCTTGGCCGGAGGTCAGCATGTGGGGTATCAAATCAAAGGGGACGTCGAGTACATTACATATTCGGTGTTTGTTTCCTGTTTCAAGGACCCTCAATGAAATAAATCGAGATTAAATCGAAAATTATTGTGTTTTCCGCGTATCTTTCCAAAGCCATAACTACGAGAATAATCCAAGTTGTCACTACGTTTCTCACTTTTCCGAATCTTTGATAGGTTAAGATTCTACCATTAAATTTGCTAAGAAAAAAATTATCGGAAAGCTCTGAAAAAGGACATTAAAGGACACTAATTACAAACCTTGATTGAAAGTGAGCATGCGGGGTGTCATGTCAAAGAGGATGTCGAGTGCATTGCATATCCGGTGTTTGTTTCCTGTTTCAAGGACACTAAATGGAAAAATTCGGGCTAAAACGAAAAATTACGGCTTTGGAAGGATATACGAGAAACATGAAAATTTTCCATTGGATCCCAATTTTCTCCTGTGAGGGTCCTTGAATCAAGTAATAAACGAGAGATATGGAATTTACTCGACGTCCTCTTTGATATGACACCCCGCATGCCCACGTTCGATGAAGGTTTGTAATTAGTGTCCTTTTTGAGAGCTTTCCGATCATGTTTTTTTTAGCAAATTTAATGGTAGAATCTTTAGCTATTATAGATTCGGAAAAGTGAGAAACATAGTGACAATTTGAATTACTATCGTAATTATGGCTTCGGGAAGATACACGGGAAACACAATAATTCTCCATTTAATCTCGATTTATTCCGTTGAAGGTCCTTGAAACATGGAACAAATACTGGATATGTAATGTACTTGACGTCCCCTTTGATTTGATACCCCACATGCCGACCTCCGGTCAAGGATTAAAGAGTATCCTTTTTTGTCCTTTGGGACCTTTCCGATCAATTTTTTTTGTTTTAGCAAAATGAGTTTTAGATTCCTGAGAGCCCACTGATTCAAAAACCACAAGAATTAACCTTACTCTATTTTTTTCTATTTGAAATGCTAATATGACTGCACTATTGTCGCTTGACGCTGAATTTGTTCCTTTCTTTGTTTTGTTGCGCTAATTCCGCGGGCCACTCTTTATCATAAATACACACATATGTATGAAACACAACGCATCAACAATGAAAATGATGAAGTAAAACATTATACAGTAAAGCGCAACTAATTAGAATTTATGCTGAATGTATTATCCTTGACGCGCGCGTTTATTTAATTGGAATAGACATACGTAGGGATGCTGTGGATGCTCAAATATGGGGTAGATCTCTCTCTAATCAAATGCTACGCATAATGAACTGATGTGATGGTTGATGGTGATGTGTATTTAGTATACCGAGAATTGCGTTCAACATTTTAAGCTAATGATGTGTTTTGCAAGGAATCTTGTGTGTTCTGTTTTAGACGTAACACATAATCGCATTAAAATCAGAAAGCACAAAATGCATTATACGCATAACGTTGAAAATTTTTGTGTAAAATAATGTGTAATTGAATTTTGTGGGGCTGAGATTTTGGTGTGGGTTTTATGATTTTTGGAGTTGAAAAGGATTTTTTTTTTGTAAGGATGAAAAATAGGAATAAAGTTGTCGTTCTTTTAATCGTTTACTTTTTGACCTTTTTGGAACTCTTGTAAACATAATTAGCTATACGTGTGAGGTGAAGCTTTTCGATTATAAAAGATATACACATGTAGTACCTCTGTAAATCCGTACCACGGAATTATTGAGGAAATGTATGCTCAACTATAGTCTTCCAGTTCGTAGCCAAAGTAACAAATTGAAAAATAGTAGAACTCTTGATCTGGAAAAACAAAAACGATTTGCAGAGCCGGAATATTTTAAGATTTTTGTTGCGGAAGAAAAATTGACAGGAGAAGTGTCAGATGATGAAAATTTTATTCAAACTCCTAAAATACCTTTAAACATTCCAGTTTCCATATGGGGCATTCTACCACACTTTTTACATGTCTTTTTCGAAAATTTCAAGGACAATAACGGGGCTGTCTTGATTTAATTTTATTTTCTAAATTATTAGACTGCACTACTATTTCTGCGGTATTGATACGTATACACTATTGAACTTTAAATTTACTTTTCACACAATCATGATGGCCATATCTGTTCCATTCGCTTTAAGAAAAAAAAAACGTACTGCATCCTGCAAAATTCGTGCCAACTTATCGAACAAACATTAACTTCATCCACTTTTCGTGTAGTTCAAAGAAAAGACACCGCAAAAATGTTTTTTTTTTACAGCTCTCACCATACAATAGCCTTTTATCCTCTTTTTGCAAATAAAATAAAAAATTTCTATATCCATACAACATGCTCATATGTGCATAATGTAAGATAAAAATGGATTGACGTAAATATTCTCAGGACTATGCAAAGTTTTGTGTACGATTTGAAAGGAAATAATATTGTATCGCATCGGTCTGATATGACAAAAGGGCGGACTGCAGCATCTGCAGTGCAAAAGACGAGCAATCAGACTCCTCTTATACACATTTTCCTGTGCAGGACAGTGGAAAAAAAGGGAAAATGTTGCAGACTTTAGCATAAATGCACTTCTTTTCACGCATCACCATATCCTTGACGAGTACAATCTTTCAAGGCTTTTGGTGTGTTTCGCTGATATACACACATTGAATTTCTGTATTGCATTCGGAAAGAGTTCAATTCGCATACACAAAGTGCAGAGTATTATTCGGTTTGTATCCTTTTTACATTTTTCGCCAGAAACCTCAATACTTCGTCTCCAAGTCGTCTTTGCGTCCGTCGGTCGGTGCTAGCAGTCGTGCCGAGAAACCCAAATGAGGACGAAAAATGCAACTATCGCCTTTTTGAATAAGAGTATACAGTACAGGAAAAATAAGAACGAATTTCGCTGCTGCTCTCTCTCTCTCTTTCCCTTTGGTGGAAAATAAACTTATAAAATATGAGCTGACGATTATTATGTTTTTTTTTTAAACTTATTCAACCGTTGGAAAGGACTTTCTATACAGTATACAGAGTTTACCCTATTCTACTGGTTGGCTGGCTTCATTCGACTCAAAATGTTCAATGAGATATGGTGAGTTGAGTATATGTTGCAGCACAACAACTGTAACTGTAACCATATAGCATTACTTAGATGTCACAGAATATTGCAAGGGATTTTTACCGTTATGTAGTTGTACATGCATATGCATTATTTCTCTGGTGAATGCAATGCGCGTGGTGAACTCGATTCAGTGTATGAAGCAGTCGTTTACGTGCAATTTTCCTTAGCGAATTTCATGTTTTTATTTTTTGTCTGCATACTTACTCGTAGCATTTTCACCGAAAAATCAAGCAGGCTATAGGCAACAACCGCGCTATAGGCAACAACCGTCTGTAAAATGGTGTATACAACCGAAATCATATAGTGTTATTACGCCGCGCAGTTACTAAAAAGGACTTGCCATCTATGCCAGGAACTCTGTAAAATTCTGGATACAAAAAAATATTATCGAAATCGAAATAGACTTTATGCACGCTCAAAGATTTCACATA
This sequence comes from Microchrysa polita, assembly GCA_949715475.1. Taxonomy (NCBI): domain Eukaryota; kingdom Metazoa; phylum Arthropoda; class Insecta; order Diptera; family Stratiomyidae; genus Microchrysa; species Microchrysa polita. The sequence goes on along the minus strand of OX454415.1, from coordinate 42,328,870 downwards.
AAACCGAATATCATCCGGACTGTAATACCCATGCAGGTATGGTAAATCAACATGTAGTACTGAAAAATTGCATGCCGCGAAAAAATAGTCCAAAAAATCAGAACACAAAAAAAATAGAGTGTGAAGTGACATTTTGCACTCTCTGGGACGTTACTACGCGAATTCAGGACACACGTTTCGCAACAGCGACGATGCGACAACGTTGACATCAGCAAGCTGCCTTTCAAATTTCACTCATATTCCAGTTGTTCGTAGTTGATTTCCTGGAAAATTTATGCTTCGGGCGAAATATGGAAAAACCTGTGACCGAGGGAGAATTGAAATAGCTGGTACACCTGAAATAAAGCGATAAAACACATTTTTTCCCTAGCCATTGAATTGAATAGTATTGGGGAAATTGTTCATTTTTCTTTCGTCCTACTGTTAACGGGTGAAATTCGTTACTGTACCATCCGTGGAACAAACACAGGCGTCCAAGAATTAAAAAAAAAATAGGAAAGTAGTTCCTGGATATTTTTAAGGATCCTACTTTTGTACAATAAGAGTGTCATATGTACAACATAATCTTATAAAGCTACACGGTTAAAAATCTTGGACTATATTTTATACCATGCTTTGTATTACAGATCATTTTTAATACAGAACGGATAAAATTGCAAATACAGAAAAAGACAATTCCATACCCAAATCAATACAAAAACGTATTAAAAACAGAACCTGATACAACAAACATATTTATTTCTATTAAAAAGTGAGATTATAATGTAAACCTTACAGAACTAGCTCCAAGTCTTAATATAGCCATTAGTGAGAGCCGAAAATATTATGCTACGTGGCCGAGCGGTCTAGGTAGCCATGCAACAACACGATTCCGAGATTCGATTCCCAGCCAAGATATAAAACGGCAAACCTAAAATAATTGGAAATGTGAGAGCTGAATATAGTAAAAAAATAGAATGGTAAAAAATTCTTATTCTTAAATTTTCATTTTCATTTTCATTGAATTGAATCTAATTTTATTACTTGGCAAGTATTGAATTTTAATCAATTACTGGTGTGGTCATTTATGTCGGTACATAACACAAAAAAGAATCGATTTAAGCCCAAAATTTCTGACCATGTAGGTACACGGTATACTTTAGGCGACGTGGCGTTTTTGATAATAAGCTTGTAGGTTGCAACTATTATAAAATTATTCCACACCAAAAATAAGTCAAGTTACTTTTATGGCGATCCCCGAGCTTCCAAAAGAAATCATGTTGCGCACTTCTCAAAAATGTCCAAAAGTTTCAAAATTTGGGCTTCGCTAACAAGCAATTCTGCTTTTTCCATGCAGGATTGAGATATGATTGAAAAATGTTCTGGGTTACGTGTGGGCATACGAGTATTTGGATTATTACTAACGAGACAAATATGTGCATTGGGCTTGGTCATAATTAGAGCCCGGATTTTCGTGCAGTAAAAAATTGGAAAATGTGCAGTAAAAATCCCGAAACGCGCAAAATTGTGCAATATAAATGCCCGAATGTGCATTTTCCGTGCAATATGAAAAAAAGTCATTTTTAGGTTTTTAGAAAGTTTGGTTTCGTCCCAGTGGACGCAGGAAAAGCATTGAAAAATAAATTGAAGAGGACTTGCTCTAAATAATAAATTAGTTTTTATTTAAAATGTGGGACACTTTCAATATTTCAACCGAACATAAAGTTCTCCCCATAAAATGCTGTCTAGTTTAGCTCTAAATATGGTACCAGAAATCCCTGACCGGTTTTTGTCTAGGATCCATCGCGCAACCTTTGAGCTTATCTAATTCGTGAATGCATCGTCTTCAAAGGGGCAAATTTTCCTTTAAGTATTTAGGTTATGTTAACCACCAGATTAACATACACTCTAAAATCCACAACTGCAAAATTGTATGAAAATCAACTGACATTTGATGAAATTTCTATAAGTTCATTGGCAGCTTTCAGACCTTATAAACAAAATAAAGCAACTAACCGAAAAAAGCAAATATAATTAAACTTCGCAATTCTAATGGCGGAAATACAAAAATGTCCAGACCCATTTTCGGTTTTTGGGTTTTTTTTCCCGGGTGGCGCTAGTCTCAGCAAACTTCGCAAAGGGGGGCGTGGACTGAAAAAGATTGGGAACCACTGGCGTAGACACATTTTCCGATATCATGAGTACTGAGCTTCATTAAAAAAAAATAAGGGCCGATAACTCATACATCTCATCTAGTGCCCGTCGCCACAGTGGTCCAGAAACCGGAAATTACTGCCAAAAACCTAATATCAATCTAGAGGAGCTCCAGGTTACTACACTGAAAAAATTGGGCTATCTTAAATTAAGAAACTCTTTTCTCATTTGCAAAATTCCCGAATTTAGACAAAATTTCTCAAAATGTGACAATTCCTTCTTGAATCGATCCTATTTGCAAGACCTTCTTTTGAGAAATAGGAAGCAGATTCAAGCCTAAACCATTACTCTCAATTCAAGCAAACAAATGCTTGATAATATTTTTTTTAAACATTTTCCATGCAAAGCTCGTGGAAAAGCTTTATTTTAGCTTTAGCTTATATTGGAGCGTTGTAGTAGATTAGTCAGAAGTGTCTATGGTTCAGTGGGTAGCGCGTTTGACTGGGAAGAATGGGGTTATGTGTTCGATGTTGGTTGGGTTGGATGCAAGTTTCTTTTTTTATTTTTTATTAGATTATCTTGTCTTTTTCATAAGAAAAGTTTACTTGATTCAATATTACTTTTCCTTAAAGCGCTGCTAATGGCATTTCACTTGGATCAGTGTGACTAATTCTCAAATGAAGAGAAATATTTCTTGGCTGTTTTTTATTGTCTTTTTTTCTTGATTTGAGCCGTATTTTCTTTACTTTAGCAGGCGATTTGGTTCAGTTTAGAAACCCTTTTTTACAAAGGCAATCTGCACGCAGTTGCAAATTCTCTAACGGTAAATAGGTTTACTGACAAAAAAACCTTTATTTGTGGAAATAATTTCACATACTTCCATAAGTCCCTGTGACGTGTAGTGAAGAAGTTGTCAAATTTTTAGTATTTAACCAAGTAATTTGACTCATTTAGTGCCAATACCCGAATCAAGAGAGTATTGTGTTTTGCTTGGAAAGTCCTTCGGAAACCTGGAGAAAAAGTTTACCTAACGCTTTAGTTATGGTATCCGCGCTCGTCCGTGCTGAAAGTTGGCAATATTTTTAAAATTTTCGAAATTAGAATTTTTCTTTTGAAAATGGTTCGAATATCAACCATTTTTTTTTAAATAAATAATAATTCTCAAATTCGTGAAAATAACATTTGAGCAAACATAAAAAAATTCTTAAAATTTCCGAAATTCGTTTTTTTTTTAAATGGTAAGGTTTAGACTTTTGAAAATAGTCTTATTGGATTTATCAGACCTAAAAACATAGAAAAAAGATACTTTTATTTAAATAAAATATTTGCGTATTTTTGGCCAGGAAATTCGTCTTTCTAGACCACTGTGCGCCGGGTGGTTAGTCTTATCATATAGACAAGACGCACACCATTTTCCCAAAGTTTGTATATTGTATTGAATGTTTTTTTACTTTGCATAGTTACGCCATATTTCCCATGGTTACGCCATCGTATGAAATTGAGTAATGGTTTTACTGTGTATACAAACTAGAGAAAATCATTACGCAATTTCATATACGACCGTGTAACCAAGTAAAATATGGCGTAACTATCCAAAGTAAACAAACATTCAATTCAGTGCAACGGAAAATGGTGTGCGTCTTGTCTATACGATAAGACTTACCAACCGACGGGAACTAGATAAGATGTACGAGTTTTTGGCACCAAAAGTCTCAATTTACTGTTACATTTTGCTAAAAAATGCGGTCGATTCTTAAAAACAGTGTCGATAAAAGAAACCAATGGGCACTGACTGACCGGTGTATCCGGTGTTGGAGAAAACAGAAAACTGGTCGCTAAATCTTACCAAATGGAACGGAACGGACATACAACCAACCAATAAACTACAGCATTAGATGATGTGATCTCATCTGTAGTGTATCATTGAATAATGTAAACTTCGACTAAAATTAGTCCATTGTATTTTGGCAGTAAAGTGGTTGCAATACCGACCCGAAAGCAGTGGCGGATTTAGCGGACGATCGCCCATGGCCCCACACCAAAGAGGAGAATAGTTTAATAAAACCAAATTGTTTCAATTAAATTCAATTAATTGTTCTAATTATGATCTCTTTTTGTTTCTATGAAATTGTGTGATTTTACCAGCACTCCCAGCATTTCGGGAAAATTAAAATACAACCTAAAAATGGGATTTGAGTAGTTTACATTAACCATGGATACAACTACAATCATGAAAATTTGCAGCAAAAAAGGTGCCATTCATTGTTGTTAGATTTAACAAGAGTCGTAATAGTCCCTAGGACATTCAAACAAAAGGTCGATAGTAGCACACTTTATACACTTATTGGCTGCATTCAGCGAACGAAATTCACTGGAAAAATACTGGAAATGCTACAAGAATTTATCCGCCACCGAACCTTTTTCTGCTGAATAATCTATACAGGGTGTCCGAAAACTACCGCATAAACGCACCGGATTGTTACTCCTCATGTGATTTCCAGCAAAAAAAGTTGTACAAACATACCCCCTTAGCCTAACCCTTTAGCTGCCACAGGCATTTGAAGATTTTTGAATAAATTATTTTCTTGTACGACTAAAACTTCAATATCTCAAAAGGTAGACTAGCTAGAATAGCAACATAAGATGATTATTACAGCCAACAAATTTACCTAAAAATAAAACTAACGGCACTACAATAGGATAAGAGGTTTGGTTTTTACAGAACTCCATAGTCAAATTTTTGTGATTTGACCCAAAAACAATCTATTTTTCCATGTCAATTTTCTCCAACTTCTGCCAAGGTGAGGTGCTTGTACGATTCTTTTAAAAATTGGCGCATAGTCTAACGATCATTTCTTTCTTACATCATTTTATTCTAGCTTCATTATTTCTAACAGTTTTAATGCCTTAAGTGCAGAAAACTGGGGCTAATTTTTAGTTCGATTTCAATATTCAATTCAAACTGCCCCTAAAGATATGCAATTTGGTAAAATTATTCAAATTATGTATATCAAAATCGATCCAAAGTTAATGTCAGTTTCTGCCACACGGTCCTCGAATTGGATGATCGCATTGTTTGTGCGACTAGGAACAACACCCTTCTAACAATGTAGAGATAACAGTTTATGCAAGTTGTGTCTATTATATGGATCAAACCTATCGGTTGATGCCAATTCGCCGGACCGCCCCGTTTCCAGTCTACAACCCGCATGATACCATCATCATTGTAACAATGGCAATCAAATTTTGCATATTTTTGTAACAATAATTTTTTTTCTTATTTTCGAAAAAATTCGCCTTCTACTTGTTTGGTTTTAACCCTCTCCAGAACAAGATCCTCATTGCGCCACACGTTGGCTACTCTCAGCATTTCTTCCCATCTTTTTGTGTGTTTCAATTTAAAACATTGGCAAATGAGTCTAAAGCCGGCCCCACACCGACCGGAGTGTGGCACACACCGCACAAAAGACCGGTTCCAAGAATGATACCTTGCAGTCGCCCAACCACACTGCTGCACTGCTGCTGCACGATTTTTCGTATCAATCTTTTGTGCGGTGTTTGCCACACTCTGGTCGGTGAGGGTCGGTGAATCCTCAATATAATAAGCATCAAATAAGGAAATTCACTCTCTCTTGCTGTCTCGCTCTCTGGTCTATAGTTATTTAACACCTTATGGTACTGACATTTTATACCAGACTGATTTGTCAATTGAAATCTGTTTTTAAAATTAAACAAAGCGGTGTGAAAATGTGTGCTTTGGGTGTGGCTATAATAGACAGTGGCGTAACTTACGTTCGGTGAAACACGGGACCTCAATCACCAGGGGCCCCTAATACCGCCAAACCCATTTCCCGAGACAATGCAATAACATTTTAAATTTTGATAAATAAATAGCAAGCAAACGACTCTGGCACCAAACTTGAAGTCCACACTTGAAAGAAAAAATCTTTCCAATAAAAATCCACTTGGCCAAAATCTGTTACCGGAGCGTCAGAGCGACACTAAATCCCGGAGGGAAATGATGCAGCGAGGAGCAGTTTTAGCAACCAAGAGCGAACTGTAGGGACATATTGTAAAGAGTACCACCGAACAGCAGCCTCAAATTAACCGTCTTCTGTTTGCCTAAAAATCAGTCCTGTAGGTATGCGTTTCTTAAGTTTCTTTCTAAATTCACCAATATGATTTCATGGCAAAATTTTGATTCCAAAATTAATTAAGGACACCACTACTAATAAGTGTACATTTTAATCGGCTTCGAAAGGTATAACGACGAGGTGCCGTTGCTTTATAGGAGGTGGGGTATCTTAATCCTGGTGTATTCCATATTTAATTGAAAAAAATAAAGATTCCCCTGTGATAAATGGAACTCGAACAATTCAAATTCTTGTATAATTCTTTCTCTTCTCTCAGTGCCTAGGATTTCCCATAGCAAAGCAATGATGCTTAAAAAATCATAGAGTTGCCAACTCGTCGACTTTGAAGATAAAAAGGGATATCTGCTTGAGCCGTCAAAAATGTAGATTTTTTCCAGGTTGATTTCTTCCCAGACCCTAAAAAATGGCTTGTAATTGCATGTGGATAGTAGGGAGGGAGCAAGATTTCCTTACGTTGCGTTCATTGATCTTATAGAAAGAAACTAAAAATCTTGCTACTTCAGGGTAGCCTCAATCATTTTCTTTATTCTTTTAACATTTGAGAACCCATTTTTCCCTTTTGATTCTAATTTTAACTGATTTATCCGTTAGGACAGGCATGTCAAACTCGCGGTTTGACACAGTTTTGTGCGGCCCGCGGCTAGAAGAAACACAATATGTATCAGCACAAAAACGTACAAATGTGTAGTTGTTGAACTAAAGTCTCAGAAATTTCGTGAAACTCGTAAAGAAGTCGGTGGATTTTGCGAGGTTAAATTATGTATTTTAGAAATTTTTCTCTCAGTTCTACAAACAATTTGCCGACGGTTATTTGAGGTACATTTGTTTAAGGCGGCCTTTGTGTATCGAAAAATATTAAACCCTTTCGCCAAATTGTTTTGTCCCGGAATTCGGTTAAGAAAGAATTTGTTGACTTTGCCTGATAGTTTTTTGCACTGTTGCATTATATTTAAATGCATTTATTTTAAAAGAAAGTCAAGCTTTAAAGACCAAGAAATTCTGTATTTGGTGAGGAGATCACATGGATGTGAGCTATCGTAAACAGAACAATTTTAGCATATTGCCTGCTTTTTCGCCTTTCAGCCTAATAACCTTCACTAGTGCATGCTTTTGTTTCAGACCCCATAACAAACAAATTTTTGTCAATTTTTAGCCACCTTTCTGTCCAAACTTAATTTATGTCAAGTCAACCTAACAAATTTGGCTTCCAAATACACCTTGTATTTGGATTACCTCGGTGTTTCTAGGTGACCGATGCTAAAATGCTCTGATTAACTGTACACAATTTGTCAGAAATTAATTCACAAATATGTAAATTTTGGCGTTTTAACTTATTGACTCAAGTTTATAAATTAGTTTGAAGAACATTTTCAAAGGAAACCAGACCGAGGCTAATTTCGGGCGCGGTCGAAATTTGAATACTCGTCACATTTGAATGAAACTTAAGATTTTTTTTTGTGTTAACAATTTCCACCACAGCTCTATGACGTGTTCCGATTCGATATGTTCCTGGATGTGTTAAGGCTTATCCAGGAACACACTTGGATGAATTTTGGTTAAGTTTGAAAACAAAAAGTTTTTCTTACAAGAAACTAATATTTTGGGATTGGTTTGTATGACAGCCCTGTGACGTAATGTTCCGATTCTATCCATTCCTAGATATGTTTTGAGGCATTACTAGAAACACATTTGATTGAAGTTCGGTTAAGATTGGTTCATAAAGAAAAAAGTTTTTCTTAGAAGAACCTAATTTCCAGTGGCTAGTTTGTATGTCAGCCCTATGGCATAGTGTTCTGATTTCATCGGCTCCTATATATGTTTTGAGGCTTTACTAGGAACACATTTTAAAGTTTAGTTACGGCCGGATTAAAAAGGAAAAAAGTTTTTCTTAGTAGAACTTAATTTTCAGTGTTTGGTTTGTATGGCAGCCCTATGACGTAATGTTCTGATTCCATTCGTTCCTAGATATGTTTTGAGGAACATACTTGGGTGAAGTTTAGTTAAAACTGGTAGATAAAGAAAAAACGTTTTCTTAGAAGAACTTAATTTTCAGAGGTTGGTTTCTATGGCAGCCCCATGATTCTCCGAAATTAGAGGTGTCTTTTCAGGGCTATAACTATCAAACCTTGATTCTTAAAAAAACAATTAGTTGTTACTAACAGATGTAGAAAAACGTATGTAAAACAAAACCGGGAAAAAATTCTTTATATTGCCAAATATGGACCCAATACAAAAAGCGGGGCAACTTTCCCACTTTTACCCTAGGACAAAAATAATCGTTCCATTAATTTTCGCTATTTCAAGATTATACTGTGTAGTGGCCCACATTTCGATTTCGAACACATTTCGAACATTATGTTAGAAACGCCACGCCACTGATAATACAATTATAACGAATTCAGAAAAACTACAGTAAACTTGTAGCAATACAATGTATTATTAAATAGAATGCATTTGGTGTAATACATTATTTATTTTTCGATTCAATTCTTCTGAAGAAATGACCCATCAGTGTGTTTATATTCCTGATCATGTCCTGAACTTCAACTCCGTTGTTTTCCTTTTCTTATATGCGCCCTTCCATTACCCGAACGTAACAGACAACAAACAAAACCTCAAGGCATTTTTGACCATCTTGCCATCCAGTTGGATGGCATTCAATGAATTTTTCATTTTGAAAAATTTTCCTCTCTGACACTTTCAATCAACATTTACTACAAATACAGAGCGAGAAGATAGAAGATGATGATGTTCTTAAAAGCCTTCCTGCTGGGGTCATTAAGAAAAGGTATAGACTTTGCGCTTAACAAACAACAAGACATTTGCCTCATCGTTGTCGACGTTTCGAAAAAGCATCAACCACTTCTTCAAAGTTCTGCACCTATAGCCGCCCTAGCATTTAGCACAAAGGGAGGCAAAACTATCATTTCAATTGTCCGTCCAGTAGAGTAGAGTTGCTATGCTTTTACCCATCATCCTTTGTCTATAGAGCAACTTCCATCCATTTCTTTTCTTGATGACTGCGCTGGCCGCGTCGGTCGGGTGCTGATTCTGATGTTTCTGTTTTCTGGCTTTTGCTCTTCTTTGCTTGCTTGTCTGTTTGCTTCACTTCGTTTTACCGAGAAGGTTTTAGCTTATTGTAGGTACAGATATACCTTGTGCACTGGACTAGATCCCATCGCAGTCATTTGCTCGTAATAAGACAATATTCTTAAATAAAATACTCACGTAATTGTTCCGTGAGAACATTTTGTAATAAATAGGATTGGGAACGACAGTAGCAAAGGCAAGCAGCAGAACAGTCTGAGCCTGTGTCTGTCTGTTTCGTGTGATAACAAAACAATAAGACGAGCAACTTTAATAGTGTAGCACTGAACTTATTCACATACAATTTTTGTAGTTTGTACTGAAGCTACTGGCTACACTGCTGGTCGGTTATGCTTATGCTAGCTCTGCCCTGATGTTGCATGGCGAAGTGTAGAAGTTGAAGAGCGAGTAAATACGTTCTGAAATATGTATATGCAATAGTCCGAATTACAACAAGAGTTCAACCGTCATAATGGAATAAAATACGTTAGGGAATAAAAAAAAAGGAGAAAACAAGAATCATGGTTGCGATGGAACAGAAGGTGCCGGGGATGAGTTTTTTTTTGTCGATTGGCCATTGTTACAGGTTGCACGGTTGCGCGAAATGTGTTTATTACGCGAAATGTTGCCTTGGGTTTATGTGTTAGTTCGGAATAGAGGGTAAACACTGTATTAAGCCAACATTGCGAAAAGCTTGGCTTATTGCTTCTTGTTTAGTCCGAGGTCCTTGAGGAGCATGGTGCGTTATTGTTTCATCATCATCCTCATCAATGTGACGTCGGGCTTTGGTCGCCTCAATCGTTGATCTCCAAAATTGTCGGTTACGTGACCTTTGTACTCCACTTTCGGAAGCCCCACGGAGTTCTCCCAGCGAGCTGTCGGTCGTCCACGCAAACTCGCTCTGTCAATTCGTTGTGCGTTAATCACCTTCTTTGGCATGTGATTTATCGTCCATTCGTTGTACATGCCCCCGCCCAAACGTTGAAGCTTCACGATTTTCGATACTTCCAGCTCATCGTACAATTGATACAACTCGTGGTTGTGTCGGAAGCTTATTGCTTCATTAAAAAAACTACATCAGTAAGGCGAACATTGTTAATTTTCTGCAACTATAATTTCAACCAAAATTAAAGTCTTTGCGGAGAAACCGAATTGGATTTTATTCTAATTTGCATTTAACTTAATTTCATTTAAATAGTATGGCGCATAGGACATACAGGTATGCGCTACAAGCGGCTATAAAACAAGAAAACGATAGCGATCAATTATTTTTTTGTCTTTCTTTTGAATTACACAAAGAAAAAACCATTCAATCAAGTTCCATACTAGTCCCACTTTCATGCAGTCTTTTCTCTCTCTCTCTCTCTCTCTTCGGTCTCTCTCTATACCTTGACTTTTGATGACATCTCATTATGTTTCCAATTTCCATTGTACAAATTATACGCTTGTCTTCTACTATCGTTCCAATTCAACGTACACACGAGAGAACGTAATTTGAAAAACATCCAAAAGGATCAGCTACTCTTTCTATGTATACTCTCTCATTCAGCTCAGTGTCTCTTGTCGGCTTTTGCCTTTATATTTTGAGCCACTTGGACTTTGTATGTTTTTTCGTCGTTTGCAATTGTACATTTTTTTCTCGCGAACTTGTCGCCCCGTTCTGGGGTCTGGGAATTTTCTCCCATATAGTCAAACTGCATGACTGCATCCATTCTTTTGTTAACAGAACCGAAAAAAAAAAACAGAAAAAAAAGAAATAAACACACGCCTACAAAACACAGGATGCGACTTTGGCGGCTATGCTGAAATTCCGATTCTATACGTATGTAGCGAAACTTGGTGGATCAATATGAATGTGATACAGTCGAAGCTCAATAAATCGCATTCCTTGAAATTTGTTGAGGTTTTAAACACGCTACATAAATTTTCAGCATGTAGGGTTGTATAAATGGGTAGGATACTAAAGCTCAATAAAACGCATCCCTTGAAATTCCTTGAGGTCTCAAACACGCTCATTACTTTTTAGTCAAGTTGCAGAATGTATGTAGACTTGGGTTGAATACTAAATCCCCACGCGTGGAATCCCCAAACTAAAATCCCCTAAATCGAAATCCCTATAGTCAATATCTCTAATTTCAAAATTTTCCATCACAAAATGTCCAAACGAAAAATCCCCAAAAACAACATACCCTAATACCCTAATCCGAAAAACTTTGACAAGTTGTAGTTAGAGACTAGGCATTTGGGGATTTCGTGCTTGGTATTATGTTTTTTTCTAGTTATAATGGTGATAGGATTTTTCATTATGATGATTTTAGTTTTGGGGATTTAGCTTCATTTGTGGAGTTTTTGAGTGGGGATTGGCAATTTTTATTATGGAAATTATGTATTTCGTGATTATGATGGGGATTTTAATTATGATGATCTTCTTCATTTGAGGATTTTGTGATTGGGGATTTCGTATCGTTCCCTGTAAAAAAAAGGCGATTTTTGTTCTCCCTAATAACCTGATAACTTCTTTCGACTGTATACTCCGTATTTGTGGTTCTGATGCTGTTTTCTTTTCTGGTTTTTGTAAAAATGAATGCGTGCTTTTTTGTCTCCTCATTGCGCCCATAGAAAGGATCATACTCTGCTATCTGTCGTTCTCCGCAGGCTATATGGATATATCCGAGTAAAACTGTGTGAAACTACAGCGCTAACAACAACGATTCCAACGTCGCTTCATCCTAGTCCGGAAGCTAGCTAGCCAAATAAAACCTAGTGCAACGACAACACGAATTACAACGAACTAGTAGTGTACAACAAAACACGAACGCGGACTGAATGTAAACTAAAAACACAAACTTTGCTATAAGGCTACACAATGTAGCAACCAAAGAGAGGGAGAGAGCGAAAAAGTTGTCTAGTATTGTTGATTTTTCGGTACGCGGATTTTTTCCAGTTGGATCCGTTTTTAGGTTTTTCTGTGTGGGTATGTTTTGTTTGGCAGCGTTTCGGAGGATTATTTCCAGAGAAAGTTTTTTTCTCGGTTCGTCGAGCATATTTGGCATATATGTACGAGTATGTTGCGCTATTGAAAAAAAAAGAAAACGCGTCAATGACGACGATGATGTTGATTTAGTGGATAAGATACGAAAGGAATAAAGGACTTCTTTTTGAAAGGATAACTTGAAATAATTAAAATTGGATTGTGTAGCTTTAGTGTATTTGAGATACATGCATAAATTGTAAAAAAGGCGTGTGAACTCTTAGATTTTGCAAGAGCAATTAAGGAGCCGCATATTTATGATTATGGTGGTAAAAAGAGGTTTACTTCTGAGAATATGATTCCGTTGGAGTTTACTGAGAAAAAAATAACGTTAATCATCATGCGGGATCTGTTGATAGGAAATCTTAACCCTTTTTTTTTTGTTATTCAGTCCTATTCGCATCTTTCAATTTCTATTCAATTTGAAATCAACTTCAAGTTATTTTATGAAGTTGAAAGTGATTGAACGTCAAATCCAATTGAACCAATTTGAAGTCGTCTCTCTTCGTTTCACTTTAAGTGTTAATTGGATTTGTGTTTTTTTCCTTTACATAATATGATAATAATTGTGCTCTTCCTAAGGCTTAATCTTCTGTTCACTATTTCTCTAAAATTTGTAGGATCATAAAAATGGCCAGAACCGATGAACGTTCGGTTAGACCATGGCCACAACAACGGATACATGTCAAAAAAAAATATGGCAACAATTTAGTTTAAAAATTGTCATTGTGCGTTCAACTCGTATTCGAATTTCATTCAACTTCACTTCAACTTCAAGGAACATCAACCAAAACTTTTTTCTTTCAATTTTTTTTTGTCGGTTTATACTTTAAAGCCACATTTTTCGAGTTCATCCCACATTTATTCAAAACTTTTGAACTGCAGGGGTTTCCACTTTAAATTATAGGAAAATCACAAAGAAACCTTAATCGCAATGCGTCTAATCGTAATAGGAGACATTAACAACAATTATATGGGTTTTGACTTCGTTAATTCAATGATTGGCGCTTCGTTCAATTTATGTTCAATTTTCAATCAACTTGAATTTTGTCCCACTTTTTCTCTACAAAAGTCATCTTTTCGTTTCACTTTCAAGTTTTAATGGGTTTGTTATTTCATAGACGTGCGCCTATCACTTTTTTAATTGAAATACTGGCGCTTCGTTCAATTTATGTTCAATTTTCAATCAACTTGAATTTTTTCCCACATTTTCTCAACAAAAGTCATCTTTTCGATTCACTTTCAAGTTTTAATGGGTTTGTTATTTCATAGAAGTGCGCCTATAACCGCCGTTCGGTTTGACCATGGCCACTACAACGGGCTCGTTTATAATGAATAACAAAAGTATAGGCAATATATCTTTGCAGTCGTCATTGCTTTCAACTCGTATTCAATTTTCATTTAATTTCACTTCGCGTTGCAACAAAAAACACTTATTTGTTTCTGTTTTTTTTTTGTCGGCATCTAACCCCCCATTTTTCCGGACCATCACATCACATTAATTCAACATCATTCAACTGTGACGTTTGGAGTTTGAAGTTATTATCGAAAAAAAAAATTAATCAGTCTGCGGCTAATCTTGACTGGAAACATACAAAGAACTTAAATTTTGTCGGCGGAATTTGTCAATTCAATCATTATTGCATCATTCAATTTGTATTCAATTTTCAATCAACTTCAGTTTTATCCCATATTTTCTTAGCACAATACATCGCCTCGTTCGGCTTTTAAGTTGTTGTTGGGATTGTTAATTTTGTTGTGCATAAGATATGCTACATATTGCTGTTGTCAAGGATTAACATAATTTTGTTACAATTGTCATTGCGTTCAACTCATATTGAATTTTCATTCAACTGCACTGCAATCCCACATTTTTTTGAACAACTCTGTAAAGACGGTAAACACTTTTTTCATTCTTTTGATTGACCTTTCCCTTTTAAAGCCACATTTTTCCGATTCATTGCACACTGCAATTCAATAGTATTCAACTGTAACATTTCAACTTTAAATTATTATCGGAAACCAAAAAGTTATGTGAACCTTCCACGTGTCGCATTTATGTGACTTCTTCAACATCAACTGGTCAAATTCCATCGACCGAAATCTCCGAAAACTTATATAAATATCTTTGCAGAAATTTCAACAAAACTTCCAAAAATATCCTTTAATTTCAGCAAAATCTAAAATCAAGTGAAATGAAATTTGCTAATTAAATTATTTCACTCGGTTGAACTATTCTGTAGTTCTATGCGATCAAAATTCGCACAGCAATATAAGACAATCTTTAAACTTAGCAAGTTGGGATTGTGAGCGCCACACACTTTGTGTAAAGGATAATTATTGCCAATTCAGTAATTTCCTCGAAGCGCGCTCAAGTTTAAAGGGATCTTTTCTTTATGGACGCAAAGAAGATCCGACATCGGTTACGTCATGCATAGAGACAAGCTATAGAGTAGAGTTTAGACGAAAAATAACTGACGATAGGATACTTTCACTGGTTTGGAAAGAAAAACACTCTGTGTCAAAGTTTGCACGCGAAATATCATTTGTAACACGCGCGCGATTTTTGTAGCTATCGCATAGCTTTGAGTGAGTTTCAGGACATGATTCCTTATCTAAAAAGATCCTGTACTGTGGTTGTTTTCAGCGTTATTTCGTCCTTGACAAATTTGTCGAAATCTAGTTTTTGGTATGTTGTTTTTAGCTGGAGCCATAATTACGCTCTCCGGATTTTCGTGGAAGGGTTGTTTGTGTATGTCAAGTTAAAAACAACATCCGCAGATGTACGCGTACTAAAAATACACTTTTCAACATAATGCGGAAATGATTATGTATGGACGCAAGGATGAGTTGTTTATTATTACTATTACGCCGCAAGTACAACCAACGTCAGAAGATATTTGCAAAATTTCCGTAAAGAATATTCCTAAGTTTTAATGACGCAAGTTATTCAGAAGAAATTTTAATTGAAACGGAGACTATACAAGTATAAATAATTCATGCATTGAAATCACTTAAAATTATTCAATTTCAACAAAATTCCTATAGTAACGGGAAGCCATGCATAACTTAAAAATATGTATTGCGAAACCTGTTGAAAACCGACTTTTTCGCGTACACTTTACAATTAATTAAATTTTCTCCGGTGCTGAACAAAGAAATCTTTCCAGAGCCTTGCATTTGGAAGCTCACGGTTGCAACACCTGACTGCGAACTACATACATACACACTCTTAATTGAAAGCAACACGAAATCCTACACGAAAAGTTAACAAAAAAAAGTTGAGTTCGGTTCCTTGATATATTCCTTGTTGGATTGTTTCAACTCCACCCCGGCGGGCATTGTATAGTATAGGTATATACAAGAGAACACTATACAGAACTACGTCCTAGGACCATGTGAAATTCAACTACGTACAATAGTTTCCTCCCAATTTTCTCGCAGATAAAGCGCGACTCACAGGACCACGAAGTGAATGTAGTTTTCCCAAAAAAACTTGTCTTTTGTATGTTGTATGCACTCCGTTACGAAAAAAATTTGTATTGGATCGAGTGTTATGTTGTCTTTGCGGAAATGTCTGATTCTACGCTCCAAGGGTGAATGTTGGATGTTGGATGAATATATTCATTCCCACGAGTGCAATGTGTAAAAGTGTAATAAATTGAAGAAATATTTCTTTTACACACATGTCTTGCAGGAAATGCCATCATTATTGTGATGCGGTAATATGGTTTGAAATTGGATGCGAAATGTCACGGAGCGCTTTAAGCTACAGTCAGACCGTGCTAGTACTAGCTACTAGTGCATGCATACAAGAAATCTCCACGGTGACGACGACGTCAACAACGAAACAATGTCATATAAATGGGTGACTACGCGTTGTTACGACGTTCGTTACCGAGAGTGTGTGCAAATTGACGCGTGAATAGTCACCCTATCTACCTAGGAATTAGTTGTATGCGCGAAATTACCACGGTGACGACGCGACGTCGTAAACAATCAAAAAAGTGTTATGCAATTTTACTAGTAAGTAGTAAAATGTATTTAATAGTGGAATAGGACATGTTCAATTATTCTACTGGGAAGTGAATATACACTACAATTATTTCTCGGTGGATTTCGAATTAACGGCTCAACGGATCCACACGAAATTCAGTGGGAATGTGTACAATGGTAGGGTATTTGCTACGAATACCTTTGAAGTAGGAAAATGTTAACAGGGTGTCCCAAAGGAGGT
The DNA here is from genome assembly GCA_949715475.1 of Microchrysa polita. Lineage (NCBI taxonomy): Eukaryota > Metazoa > Arthropoda > Insecta > Diptera > Stratiomyidae > Microchrysa > Microchrysa polita. The sequence goes on along the minus strand of OX454415.1, from coordinate 42,312,228 downwards.
GCAAAAGTAGATCATTTTATTTGTCATCGGAAAAGGGTGTATATCGACATGAAATTCAGTGTAAATTTGTAGAACGGTAGGCTATTTGCTACAAACACCTTTGAGATTACGAAATATCAACAGGGTGTCCTAAAAAAGGTGCAAAAGCTGATTATAATCGGGAATAAATTTTGTTTGAATGTGTAGAATGGTAGGGTATTTGCTACGAATGCCTTCGAGATTACGAAATGGCACCAGGGTGTCCGAGACGAGGTGCGAAAGTCGATTATTTTATTTGTCATCGGAAAAGGGTGTATCGGCTCGTATATCGACATGAAATTCAGTGTAAAATATGTAGAATGGTAGGCTATTTGCTACAAACACTTTTGAGATTACGAAATATCAACAGGGTGTCCTAACAAAGGTGCAAAAGCTGATTATAATCGGCAATAAATTTAGTGTGAATATGTAAAATGATAGGGTATTTGCTACGAATACCTTCGAGATTACGAAATGGTAACAGGGTGTCCGAGACGAGGTGCAAAAATAGATAATAATCAGCAATAAATTTAGTATGAATGTATCGAGTGGTAGGGTATTTTCTACGAATACCTTTGAGAATCAGAAATGTTAACAGGGTGTCCCAAACGAGGTGCAAAAGTAGATCATTTTGTTAATAATGGTTAAATGGATTTACCAGATGACCAGTGTTTGTATATGCCGGTTCGTTTTATTTGTCATCGGAAAATGGTGTATATCGACATGAAATTCAGTGTAAATATGTCGACTGGTAGGTTATTTGCTACAAATACCTTTGAGATTGGGAATTGCTAACAGGGTGTCCTAAACGAGGTGCAAAAGTAGATAATAATCAGCAATAAATTTAGTATGAATGTGTAGAATGGTATGATATTTGCTACGAATACCTTTGTAGTCGAGAAATGTTATCAGGGTCTCTCAAATGTCTTCTTCTTCTTTATATGCCAGTCACAATTATAAATAAATATGATAAACATGTTTTTTTTACCAAAAACAGTTTTTAGACACCTGGCCCTCTACTGATTCCAAAACACTAAAAGTAGCCTGGCTCTGCCTTTTCTATTTGAAATGCTAAAATGACACTAGTCGCAGATACAGACTATAGAAAAAATAGGGGTAGCGACCCTTCGACGAAAATGCACAGCAAACAGTCACTTTTTGTCAAGGGCGGACCTAGCCTTACATTTTGAGGGGGGTCACCGCTATGTGCTTAAAGTTTTTTGATCGGACCAATACAAAGTCCTAACCTAAAAACTCCGATTGATCAATATTTAATTACTGATCAGGTTTTCAATCCTCCAGGTTGAAATTAATAGAAACATTAAATAGTAAATCAATTTTTTAATATGTCAAATAAAAACGAAAATTACAATACAAACTCTAATTTGGTCTTTGAACTCTTTGAAAACCTTGTAATCACAGCATCCACATCAACATCAATGTCACTGTGAATGTTCAGGAGAAGGAGACCGACAAGGCGTTCTTCTCCCATGGATGCTCGGAGCTAACTTTTAACTCGACGCAGAGTTAAAAAGCTCCGTTCTCCAGTGGCAACACTTACTGACAATGTCGCGAGAATCCGATGCAGGCAGTTGATGGCTGGGTACAATCATGGTCACATTCTTTAATTATTTGCATCAGACAAATGGGAACGGCTTGTGTTGGGGCAGATTGTGACAGTCGCTTCCACTTAGCTACCCACAATTGATATTATGCAACAACAGACCAAACTGGTACTCCCAAAAGTCCACTGTATCCCCACACAATTCTTCACATCAACATCAAACTACGACAATAAATCTTCCATAATATGTGCAATCTCCTTGCCACTTAAGCGTCGCTCCTCACCTTCAACATCTTCGTCCCGGCATAAGCATCACAGAACATGATAAAATCTTCTCTGATTCTCTTTGAATAAGAAGATCTTATACTGTCAATTTTATGGAGTTCTCCAATAGCTAAACCTATACGTGCTATGGTGACCAAATTTGAGCGATATGGAAACGTTGCAAATCTGAAACGTCACCATAGCACGTATAGTTTTAGCTGTTTGAGAACTGCGAAAAAAATAATGACACTATTTTGGTTCGATGTGCAATGGTGTACAGTTCCACATTTAAATCTCCCAAGTTTAATGTCTTAAAAAAAAAGAAAATAAAAAAAGGAAAATGTAAAAGTTATGATTTTTTTTTACATCGGTTCCTTATTTTTTGCCCACTCTGTAGGGGGTCATGCCCCCTTGACCCCCCCTCTGGGACTGCCCTTGCTTTTTGTGAATGTTTTCTGTAACCGCAGGTTTTTCGAATTTTTGTATTGTGTTGTTAGCCATTGTTTGTTGGGTATGCTGATTATGACAACCACTTTTGCACCTCGTTTGAGAGACCCTGATAACATTTCCCGACTACAAAGGTATTCGTAGCAAATATCCTACAATTCTACACATTCATACTAAATTTATTGCTGATTATTATCTACTTTTGCACCTCGTTTAGGACACCCTGTTAGCAATTCCCAATCTCAAAGGTATTTGTAGCAAATAACCTACCAGTCGACATATTTACACTGAATTTCATGTCGATATACACCATTTTCCGATGACAAATAAAATGAACCGGCATATACAAACACTGGTCATCTGGTAAATCCATTTAACCATTATTAACAAAATGATCTACTTTTGCACCTCGTTTGGGACACCCTGTTAACATTTCTGATTCTCAAAGGTATTCGTAGAAAATACCCTACCACTCGATACATTCATACTAAATTTATTGCTGATTATTATCTATTTTTGCACCTCGTCTCGGACACCCTGTTACCATTTCGTAATCTCGAAGGTATTCGTAGTAAATACCCTATCATTTTACATATTCACACTAAATTTATCGCCGATTATAATCAGCTTTTGCACCTTTGTTAGGACACCCTGTTGATATTTCGTAATCTCAAAAGTGTTTGTAGCAAATAGCCTACCATTCTGCAAATTTACACTGAATTTCATGTCGATATACGAGCCGACACACCCTTTTCCGATGACAAATAGAATAATCGACTTTCGCACCTCGTCTCGGACACCCTGTGACCATTTCGTAATCTCGAAGGCATTCGTAGCAAATACCCTACCATTTTACACATTCACACTGAATTTCGTGTCGATCGGTTGAGCAGTTAATTCGAAATCCACCGAAAAATAATTTTAGCGTATATTCACTCGCTGGCTGGGTGCTAGTCGAATTGAACATGTCCTATTCCACTAGTATCTAGGAAATGTGTCTGTTGACTAGCTACTAGTCAAATTGCACAACAGTTTGTTGATTGTTTACGACGTCGTCACCGTAGTAATTTCACGTTTGCAACTAACTCCTGTATATAGGGTGACTAGTTGCGCGTCTAGTTGCATCACACTTTCGATGACGACGTCGTAACAACGCATAGTCACCCATTTACATGACACTGTTTTCGTTGTTTATTACGTGTCGTCGCCTATGGTGATTTCTCGAATGCAACTTTACTAGTACTAGTAGCTCGCCAAATGTGACTGTGGCTTTAGTCGGAATTGATGTGCTAGTTTGCAATAATTGTTGCAAAGTGCTTCAGTGCGCAATGCACAATCATAATTGAAATTGCATAAGGTGATGGATAAGTGGGACAGGAAAAATGTTATTTGATAAATAATTTTAAATAATTTGTAGAGAACTTGCATCGAGGGATCATAGCCACCATTTGATAGATAAGGACTGAGTCTAATGCCTTCATACATATTATAGGTATGGAATACGCTTAGATCTTCTATTAAAAAAAGTCCCATATCTGGGTAAATTTTGTTGGTCTAAATTGTACCTATATATTGGATAGGACTAATTAACCACTACGTCAAATTTGACAGTTGTTTTCGTCGAATTTTCAATGATTAATCCTTAGAGGATTCAATTCTGAAATATTAATGTTTAGATTTGTCAAATCTGACAGTTCTAGTTGTCAAGTCTGACAGTTGTATTTGTCAAATCTGACAGTTATATTTGTGAGAAAATGTTAAAACCTGCAGACAAATTTAAATTGTAAAAATTTAATATTTTTTTTTTGTCTAAAATATTTAAAAACTTTTCCCAGATGTTGGAGCCGACTTTTGAACTCATTTTCTTAGTGCATATGCGCATTCCATGTTCTAGAAATTCGATGAATGCCTTTCCAATTTTAATTAGGACAAAGTACGAGATAGTATTTTGTGCCATATCCCCAAAACTGAAATCCCTAAATAAGAAATATAAAAATCCACAAATCCCCCAAATCAGAATGTAAAATCCCCAATCAGATTTGGTATTTGGAGAAATTGGGATTTTATTCGCTTTTAGAAAATTCAATTTAACAATTTAATTTTGAGTTGTGAGTTTGAAATTTTTTTTCATAATTGGGGATTTTTCATAATTTGTCGATTTTATGATTATCCCTTGTCCCTATAACTTAATTTGCTGCGCGTCACTATACATATTAAGAACAGTTGTTGAATTTTGAGGATTTTATTTAGGGTAGAAATAAATTTTTGGGTTTTGGGGTTTTTTGGTTATTTTTTGACTATGTCCTTGTCCTGTTTTGATGTTCTTCAGTCAACAGAGAACATCCAGTAGCAGTGTAGAGGAGAAAATTGTCTAGTCTTGGAGATTGAATTTTTGGGATGAGTGTACTGAAAAATTGTCTAGTCTTGGATATTTAATTTTTGGGATATTTTTTTCTCTTAGGTTTCGAATTCTGTTTTTTTTTTAATTTGGGGATTTATTAGTAGTTGATTGAATTTATGAGTATAGCTTCTTTTAACCTGAATTCGTTGTTTCAACAGAGTATTCTAAAACCTGAAACACAAAACCGGCAAACTTTAAATCCCCAATCATATACAATGTGTTAGTGTAACAAGCATTTTAGTAGTTTTTTTGAAAATTAAATTTAAGGAAATCCATTCCGTTTGTGAGTCAGAGGACTTTTGAAATTCGGGGTTTTGTAATACTTTCGAAATTTTGTGACTATCCCTCCCTATAAGGCACTTTGCTCTGTGCATGCTCCGGTATAACATATAGTGAATGTTACTATATTTACATAAAGAAAAGTTTTCACGTTTTGGGGATAATACTTAGGATAACAATTATATTGTGGAGATTTATCGTAATTTGGCGATTATTTGACTGTCTTTCACCTGTGTTGCGGTGCTCCAGACAGCTACATCCAGTGGCAGCATAAAGTAAAATGGCTTGTTCTGCTATCCTCGTATCGCGTAAGAAGGACTTTTGAGTTTCCGAAATTTCTTCTTTCGAGGGCTGATAGCGTAATGTTCCAGTCAAATTGTCTAGTTTTGGAAATTTCATTTTTGGATTTAGAATATTGGGGACTTTTTTTTTATTCCTTCTATTAACCTTCATTAACTGTTTCAACGAAACGAAAAAAATATACTTTCAATGTGGTCCTTAGGGATGTCAAAAACCGGCCCATAACCCGGTTTTCGCTTTTTATTTTGGAAAGCCGGTTAGACCGTCCGGTTTCAACCGGGCTTAAAGTACCGGTTTTCCGGTTAACCGAGTCTTTTCATTGATTTGCTTAGAATTTTAGTAAAAACATGCATTCACATTGTTCGTATCGTATGTAAAATCAAATCAAAGATACAAGAAATAATTTGACGAAGCGATGGTTCTACGAGTAATAGCAACAAGGAGAGTGTTCGAAAATATGTTTAAGGGCTGAAATTTGGAAATTAATTTTTTTCAAAGGGAACAAGTAATAGAATTGCATATGGAATAATCAAGAATGTATAAAAAATTTTATGAATTTTGAACGATTTTTTTTCCCGGTTTCGACCGGATGGACAAACAACCGTCCCGGTTAAAACCGGGAGGAGAAAAAACCGAAAATAACCGGTTAACCGTACTGAAAATACAGGTTTTCGGACTAACCGTCCGGTTTTGACATCCCTACTTGAAAATTTTCCCGACCTCTGTTCTCTCTCTGGTTCCTGCTAACCCCTTGTGGGGCAGGTTTGCTGACCATTAGGAGTTTGTTCTACGTACTACTCATTTTATAAACTGTAGAACAAAGTTGTCCTGGGTCACTTTGTATGGGAGGTACCCTTAGTTTTTATCCGAATGAGCTGATTTTTGGAAGGTGGGGTGACTATGCCCTCCAATCGCAACAAACCAAAATTTACCACTCTGATCCAATTTTGGTTATGAACATGCAGTTTTGACAAATTCAAATGGGGGTCCTTGACCGGAGCGACTCAATGTTTACCTTAAAATGATTTGAACTTATTGGGAATACTTACACAAAATCTTACGGCTGAACTAGTATTATTTCAAAAGTTATGGAGCTTTTAAAAAGGGTCTAAAATGAAAATATTCTAATTTTTGTTCTAGTCTAACGCTGAACTATTCCATTTAACTATAATGTGTTATATATCATTACAAAGGTAATTTCATGTAGTTTATTTCGACCTCAGACCATTTTTCTGTATCTCTTACCGTTTTTGAAATAATCGCAAGAAACCGGAAAAAATGCCCCCTTTCCCCCCTTTTTTTAAGGCTGCGGACCCCCAATCGGTTGGGACTTTTAATGCCATAATCTGCGGACCATCCCCAACCATAATCCAAAAAAATTTCCGATGTAGGAGTTTCGCCGTTCGATGGCCATATTTTGGTTCAATTTTCTTAGACTAATATTGGCGCCAGTTGGTTCTCGCTTATTGACTCACGGAATATGATGAGTTGGTCAAAATGGTATTACCTGCAGTTTATTTCTTTTTTATTTTGCCTTTTCAGTCATCAGTCACAGTAATTTTCCATTCAAGTTGACAGATTGTAAGTAAATCTGACAACTTGTATGGAAAATGACTGTGATTGATGACTGAAAAGTGTTGATCGACATGGAATTCTGACAATAAACAACCGTGAGAGAGTGTATTTTTTGGGATTCATTTGGACATATTACTCGCGGAAACCGATTTTGAGAGCCCCATAAAAACCCCACAAGAAGCCTTTATCTTCCGTCTTAATTTGCTACCGAATCCTAGCTCATTCTAATGAAAAATATCAAATTGTGGTAGAACTCTTAATGTCTACTTTTTGCGCAGAGACTCGAATTTTACAATACCATACTGCTCCCCTCAACCTCTTTGGGGACACTTTGGGACATTGGGACATTTGTGACATTTAATTAAAATTAATCTTTTAATATTTATGTTAAATCAAGCTAATAACAAAAAGGAATTCAATGAGAATTGAGTGTGTCAATGCTGCTAAATAATAAATAAATTAAAAAGATAAACCGAAAATTTGGTGGTGTGGAAAAATGTGGACCTCTCCAAGAAAGAAAACCACGCCGCATCCCTGGTATTTGTAGCTATTAATTTATCATGTTTGGATTGTAACGATAAATACTAAGAACAGCGATGAATAAACAGCTCATTCCTTTCATTAGTTTTCTAGTAGCATAATTGAAGTTGTTTGGAACCCTTTCAATTCTCCAGATTATCTTTTAATTATTTTCTTTATTTACACGTTTTTCAATATCAACTAATCCTTTGAGTTTAAATGCAAATTAGATCACTCCAACGATCGTAAATGTCCTCATTGAGATGTTTTCGATTGTCCCAAGTCGATGTCACTCTATTGCCTGCCTGCCCCCCCCCCCCCCCCTATTTACACATTGTTTCACAATCGCATCAAAAGTATAGCCAATCACATGAGACTCCCAGATGCTATCTTCAATCGCATTCGTGATTATAATTCCCGATTAACTGACATAATAACCCCGTAGGCCATTCAGGCCGTTCACCATATAAAAGAAATTATACTTGGGGGGACGGAAATTCATGTTCATCAAACATAAAGGATATGACAAGAAGCAGATAGGTTTGTACACAAATTCACTTTCAGATGATACAGCTGTGATAAAATTAATGACATTCAATAAATGAATATTAAAGGTGGATGTGATTCAGCACGACACAACTGCTGAGGCTGACTGTGACCTATAGTGGTGACGTTCTGGCATGTGTCTACTCTGCAGGATTCAAGAGCAGTTGTTGTGCACTGTTGTCAAGACGTTTTCCGAGGGGATGTCGTTCGGGACGACAATCAAATACACGTGGATCTAATGTGATTGTATATTCAGTTCTTGATGGTTGGGAGTGGATGTGGAAGTGGAGCGCCAACCATGAACTTAGTAAGACGCTGAAGTTTCAAAGTTGTGTTAAACCAATAACCAGTAAATTAACATGGCCTACAAACAACAAATGAGTATGTCGGTCAGTTTATCGTGACATTAAACCCGTGACATCAAAACAAAGGTTGTGATATTAGCTAATTTTGTACTGAACTTATTCGTGATAGAGCGCCCCTGGCTGTCAGATCTATAACAATTCTTCCGGGTTAATTTTGGTCAGAGTGGGTACCCACGATAAATTATTGGGTTTATCTGGGCTATGTTGTTATTGTTATGACATGTAGTTACACTAAGCTAACCCACACGGGAGTACAAAAAAACACGCCTATTATTTCGTCAACCTTATGGAATAGTTATATTTCCTTTTTCGATTAATTGCTGTAAAACACATTTTTTAATAAGAATTCTGGTGAACAAAGTTATAAAACAAAAGTCCACCGCACAAACCATAATTACAACAATTCAACTCATATATGGAAAAACATTTTAAAATTACTCCAGTATCCATTTTCTCGTATAACCAACATGTTTTTGAAATTTTCCTCATAATTAGTACAATAAAAGAATCTTTTCTGTTTTTTATATATAAACAGAAAATACATTTCTTTCTCGACCAACATCTCGCAGCAATTTCTCATGTAAATGAAACAAAGTTTTCCCATGAAAAAAAAACAAATCAACGTGTTTATTCAATATTTTCGAAATTCAATATTATTCTCATACTTCTGTACGCATCTCCACGCGAATCGGCACTCACCATGCGTTAATAGCAAAAACACAATTTATTAAGTTTATCGACCAATTTTACTGACCGAATCATAACGAAAATTATATTAAAAATTTATTGAATAAATATAGTGCAATATGGGTGTGTAAAGAGTACAAAAAAAGGAATCACAACCCTCTCTCCCGCGCGGACTCCATCCCCAAAACAAAATCAATTTGCGAGTTTTTAGGCTCTGGTTCGAGAAAATAAAAACAAATATATCCTGAAAATCCTTTAAATATGTAAAAATGTCGGCTATTCCGGCTCCCGGTCGTGGAATTTCATTTAATAATTACGAAATTACGTACGGCATATGTGTATGCAAATTATACTTGTATATGGATTTCAATTAACACAAAAATATGTTGAGTAGCGGAAGAATTCAATATAACACTCGCGTTTGGATGATAGGAGAAAACAAAAAGAGTGAGAGAGACTTTTATTTTTATTGGAATCTGTTAGTTAAAAAATAAAATACTTTTGTTGCAATGGAATGCATTGATTGGACGGATTTGATAGTGACGTAGAATTTATTTTTTCTTTTGTGGAAGGACACGAATGTATAATTTTGAAATATGCCAAAAGAGTATCACAATTTTTTTTTGTTTTTTTTTATTGCAAAACAAAAACAACTTGAATTTAATTTAATATGGCTTAAAAGTCAGGTGAACATTTTTAAATTTTTTCAATTTGGCATTATTCTGCTTATCAGACTCTGAATTTCGTATGCAGAGAAATTTCATCAATTTCGATTAATAAATTAATCAACCGTATTTCTTTTTGAATATGAAAAGAATTTCTAAGCCGAAAAGCTAAATACAGAAAGCTATCTTTACCAATGGTTATTGGGCTTTGAAATTCCAAATAAATTCACAGAAGTTTCGGGAGGTAGTACCTAGGTGTGAAAAAGTATGGTAGGCCCTAACGAGTTGTGTAATTTATTTATTTATAGAAGTTATTGAACGGGTATGTATCCCATAGTACAATGATATACAATGACCAGTATCAGGAAGTAAAATGGAATCAAAATAAAATTAAAAATCTAGGATTAAGTACACAAAAGTGAAAGAAATTAATGATTAATGATTACAACTCATCCGTTTTAATTTGACTAAGAAGTTTTCTTTTGAAAATTGTAAGAGAAGGCGGTAAAGGACCAAGTTGTAGTTTGTCATAGTTGCTTAGCGTGCGAGGCATTGGAGAATCCTGATAAATCGAGAGCTCGGCAGCATTCGGCAGACCCATACTGGTAAAAAAATAGAAGGTATTTAGGCTGGTATGAAAACTAATGGTCTGAGATTACAACAACTATTGTCTTACCAATCTCTCTTGGGAATCATTTAAATACATAGGAAAACGTCTAGTTTATGGAAGTTGTCAAGAAACAAACCTTCCTATGATTCGTAGTGAACTATAGGTATACTTATATCAAGAATAAAATAAATAACGGGCGCAACAATCCAACATTGGACTAAGGCCGCAGGATATGTTAGTGACATCCTATTTCCAAGATCTTATCTGCTTTTTGTTGAGGTAATAAGATCAGCATCACGCTCAGCAGTGTTATTTATCTCCATAAATGGGTACTCGTTTAACATCTGAGTGGGATCGAAGTCCGTCACAAGCTCGTGAGTTCGAAAAACACCATGGAACACGGTGAGATCCGAACTCATGACCCTGTGCACCGAAGGTGCGCGCACTAACCGGTAAACCAGCCAGACTACAAGAATAACTTGAGCATAAATTACCTTGTCAGACGCCATACCCTTCACCTATTGTGGTGGTCCTCGTCATAAATAAGAAGAGAGAGACTAAGTCGGCTGACTGTAGCCAAAGCAATATCTGTCAATTCTAGTAATGTAGAATGCTTTGTTGTGGGGGCAGCGATGCTGCGCTAGAGCAAAGCACTTACAAAGAATGTGAATCGATGTGTCGTTATACTCCTTAGAGTCGACAGCTTGAACTTTGACTGAGTCCTATTGTTTTCAGTTTATCTCTCAAGAATGGAATGGAAGCATGGGCGTAGCCAGAGGAGGCAGGGAAGGACGCTTTAGAGCGTAAAATGCGGACTTGACTCCTGAAACAGCGCGAACATTTTTGTAAATAAACAACTGCCACTGCGTGTAGGAGGATCACCTGGCGCCTATAGCAGTGGCGTGCGGTGACTTTTAAAAATAGGGATGCGTTTGCAAAAATCAGAAAAGGTTCCCAATTGCTTTTATTTAAAGCTATGTAATGTAGATTCATACTATTTAATAAATAATATTTTACAGACACTGAATCAATTTAAGACTGTTTTGCTTGAAATAGAACTAAGGCAGCATTACAGCGGACGAAAGCAGCACAATGCATTGTAAGTGGGTGGCAACAATATTGCCTCAGTGCGACTCAATACTCTGCCATTTAGGTATATAGATTTAGATATTTTCAAAAAATGCTCTATTCAAAAACATTTACATAAAACATAAAAACATTATTCCACACCACCCTGTGTATGAAACAATTTCATAAAAATTTCTATACTCATCTCAAATACAGTTATAGCCGAAACAGACTACAAACAAATCCTCGACTTGATTGAAAGTAATCCAGTCAAAACCTTGGATACTTCGAATCGTATGCCATTAAATTCAAAATGCATCGTAGAATGTACTTGCATTATTACAGTACAATATAGTACTCGTATAATCGTTAATCAAATCTAAATAGTAGATCCCCCGTCGGAAGTGTGAATCCATATTAAAAAAAATTCTCACAAAACACGTCTATTCACCATAATTCATTGCGCAAACCATAGCGACAGCAGAACAATCAATTCAAGTGACTCCGATGAGGTGAGAAACATCACCCCGCAATATATCACTCAAGGGAAGCGCAAGCTCTGGTGAGAACAAAATGAATCCAGTGTGTCTCGGCTATCTAAAGTGTATCATAATGACCTTGAACATTCTCTGAGTGCGAATAGGAATCGCTATCGTCTAAAAATGATCAACGCATCCATATGGATCCAAATTACAATACGAGAACAGTGAATCATGTCGAAACTGAGAGTCATATTTTTTCTTTGAGGATTCAAATTGAATTAAATTTTTCAAAGCTATTAGTTACTTTAAATCTTGGATATGTTTTAATATTTGGGTTTATTTATAGAAAACAAAAAAATAAGTAAAATATGAAAGCTAAAGCTGAAAAATTATAGAAATTGGAAAATGTGTTTAATTGTTACAGAGCTAAAATTTATAGGGATGCGGCGCATCCACCGCATCTATGGATCGCACGCCACTGATAGTCCGGTAACTGCTCGTTATGCTCGTACTTTTCAGGTCTTTTATATTTGGGACTTTGATATCCTTGATGATCCTGAAATCCCTCGTTTCGCCTAGTCTCTCGAACCTGAAACCTATCCCTTACTGATTCAAGATTGTGCTTTAACATCTTTTCTATCAATGCTTAACGAGCCGACAATAAACCTTCTGAAAAAACCTGGATATGATCATGAAGTTGAAATTTTTTTATCCATTTCCACATACCTACGTGTTGTGACGTCGATAAGAAGACATTTATCTCAGGTTTGTTCGCCCATGGACAAATTTTTTTTCTGAAAAACTTGATTTTGAGTTTAGTGCTTCTATGCATTAATAAGGGGTTTGGTGAAGACTAGCCCACAAACAAAGGTTTTTCTTAAAGGAATCTAATTAATGGGGCAAAGTTTGTATGGCAGCCCTACGATCCCGTCGTCAGCATTTAGTGATCCAAGCATTCAAACAGCCTGCAACAGAAATCTGTATGTTTGCGAAATGTTGGCTGGAAAGCTTTAAAACTACATATCTTTGCAAACGGCGTCGCATCAGACGGATATGACTCAACCGACTCCCCACGTCCTACTGATCAATTATTTATATTTTATAGTCATGCATTATAAACTTCATGACAAAGTTAATGTATATGTATAGGTACTTGCAAAAATTAAAATTTACAGTTACATGCAATGCTTTTAAAGCGACGAGAGATTATTACCGAACATTTTATATTTAAGATTTTTTCAATCCTCACGGCTCACGGCGCTATCAACGGTATATAATCCCTTAGATATGTCTCAGAGACAAAAAAAATGTCAAAAGCATTTTCTAATCTGCGCATTAAAGATAACGGTATAAAAACGGTTATTGTGGTAAATGACCGTTATGTTTGAATGCTGAAGCCCAATGCAGCTTCTACTATGCAACATAGAATTTAAAAAAAAACTATAAACATGGTGATATGCATCACTATCCTTTTCCTTAAATAAAATGTTTTGTTGATAAACAAAAATTTACAAAAATTTCCCAAAAAGATTTGAATACTGCAAGCAGACGGATCTTTTAGCCTGGAAAAGCAGTTATATTCTGTTTTTTTTAGTGCTCTTTAACCATAAGTTCTAGTCAAAAATTCTTGACATGACGACGAGATAGAAGATGTTGTAACGGCTGCTTGGCTATCTGTAATTGGCTCACCGTACGCAACTTTTCTGTCACCTTGCTGTTTCTTGAGCCATGTGAGTCCTATTTGCGGGTATAGCTCCTCTCTGTCCCCAGATGACGGCTGCATGAGAGCTCTAATGCAAGTGGTCAAACTGCATTCTCACCTGGGATCACATTGGACATTTCGAGTAATTGTCAGTTTTACTTACCTCTGTTGGTAGAACCTCAAGAGCCTATACTGGGCCCGGAGGCATGCAAATGTAATGTATGTATTTCCCTAAATCGAATCGATCTTCAGTTATCGATCCTCTTTCACACGAGAAACATAAAGTAGTCTACTGATTAGATACATACGCAGATTTTTTAAATAACGCCACTGGTTCATTGCAAGCACTACACACAGTGGCAGGGAAGCAGGGAGGGGCACTTAAATAACCTGATTGCTACCACCGACAAAGAAAAATGTTCAGCTGAAAGTAGCAAGAATCGATATTTAAAACCTCGGAGCCACGGATAAACTGATTTTTAATACCGGATAGATCTTCGCTTCAGTGAAATTCCTCAAAATCTCGAGACAAGAAGAGACTATACTGATTGGCAATGCCACAATAATTATTATATAGTTTTCGATTCAACTAAATTTGGCTTGTCCATGAATGGAAGTCGTCAGTTTGTCAACTGGTTAATTGCCTGTATATAGGTATAACAATACAAATAGCAACATAATGCAGCGTTACTCTGTTTTTAGAGTTCAGTTAACTCAGCTTATCTGTCGTTCAATCACAGTCCTTGTAACAAAGAGTTATTGGTCGATTTATTTTGTTGAAAGTTCCTTTTTTGCATGTATGTAGTTTTAATTGACCCATATTCTCCCAAAGTATGATCCAGACACGGAAGACAATTATCCATTCCAGGACTTTCAAGTTTTAGCATAGTTTAGAAAAAAAGCATCATCAATGTAGCACGATAGCCCGACGTCGGGCCTTGGCCGCCTGAATCGTTGACCTCCAATTGGTGCGGTTACTTGACCTTGCCCTCCAGTTTCGGAAGCCCAGCAGCTGATGGGCGTCTTCACCTACGAAGTTTTCTCAGCGAACTCTCGGTCGTCCACGCAACCTCGCTCCGTCAATTCGTTGTGCGTTCATCATTTTCTTTGGCATGCGATTATCGTCCATCCGTTGTACATGCCCCGCCCATTGCAAACGTTGAACCTTCACGATTTTCGATACTTCCAGCTCATCGTACAATTGATACAACTCATGGCTGTACCGGATACGCCATTGATCTCGGTCGCGAACGGCCCCGAAAATTCGCCGAATGACCCTTCGTTCGAATCGGTCTAGCAAAATTTCGGAGGCTTGGGTGAGGGTCCATGTTCCGCAGCCATAACATAGCACGGGTCGAAAAAAATAGCAAACAAAATTTTATTTGAGCTGAGGGAGCCAGAAAACATTGATGCATTATGCACCATTGGGTTAACTGTGTTTTAAGTTGACACACCATCGCGTATGAAATAAACTTGAACAAATACCCATCGTGAAGGCATAAAGAGCGGTGTTTATATTTCACTGTCTGTTGAATACTTCTTTCTGTACATTTAACCTGTTCACTGTCTGGCCGGTTTTCACAGATATTAGCACCACATCTGTCTTCCGAAAATCTATACACTTATGAGTCATATGTCACTCATAGACGTAAACGGGGAGAAGCGCTGTGTGTACATGTTATTTCTAGACAGTGAACGTGTTAAAACCCTACAGACTTCCGGGAAACAAGGTCAGCACGGACCTGAGGTACACAGGGGGAGGGGGTCTTGGTATGATTGAAATGCATGGCGTGTATGTATATACAAAAAATCTTTGTATCCTTGAATTTGACTGTCTTTAAACAGTCGAAATTGTGGAGTCATGATTTTTATTTGTCGTGATTATCCGCCTATGTCTACTTGGGACATTCAGCATTGTCGTATACTGTTTTGCGTACGGGGGCAAGCGAGTTTTTCATAGAGAATGTCAAAGCCTATTTGTACTATCGTAATATTTTCTACGACATGCTAGAACTCTCTAATATCAAAATCCTGAAGAAACTTGATATTTTTTTCATTGAAACTTGGTTAATCAAAAGAAAACAAAACATTTTGATAGTAGTAGTCTGTAGAGTCTCCACGGACCACTTACAAGCTCTTTCATAGCCCACCTGTTGGGTTTCCCAACTGATATAAAAGGAGTCATGTAAAAAATAGTGTGATGTATAGTGTGTCAGTAATAGTGTTAACAATAATCGCTACGTTTGACAATCTAAGCCCAACAAGAGGCTAATGCGAGCAGAAAACGAAAGAGAGAGAGAGAAAAAAAATTATTTTGTATTTCAATTATTGATTTACATTTAACTTGACGTGTTTCGTAAAAATGCCCTTCACGAGCCATATTTAGGTCGCGAGCCGTAGTGTGCGGAACCCTGATCTTAAACACAAAAACGTAAACCGCCGGCTGTTTATCTCAAAAAAAGTTTCGCTACAAAATTTAGACTGAACCAAAAAAGCGTAAAATTTCGATTTTGCAGTCTTTAAAACCCAAGTTTGACTGCTTAAATGGAGTCTGAACCTGTGGGAACATCTTCCAAGCTTCAACACGTTCACTGTTTTCGCCTACATTAAAGGATGGAAAGGAAGGAAGGAAAGGAAGGAAAGGAAGGAAAGGAAGGAAAGGAAGGAAAGGAAGGAAAGGAAGGAAAGGAAGGAAAGGAAGGAAAGGAAGGAAAGGAAGGAAAGGAAGGAAAGGAAGGAAAGGAAGGAAAGGAAGGAAAGGAAGGAAAGGAAGGAAAGGAAGGAAAGGAAGGAAAGGAAGGAAAGGAATTAAAGGAAGGATAGTAAGGAAAGGAAGGAAAGGAAAATAAGGGACGTAAGTAATTAGGAAACTATACGATTGGATTTAAAATCCTATCGTTTTTCATTGCGTCGTGTACCAAAACTATGGGTCCATCAGTTTTGCTTCTTCCTTAGTTTTCGTGGACCAACGACCAGAGATCCGACCCAGCAACATTGTAGAGTAACGAAAAATGGACAACTTAGTGACAAAGAATTGTTGAAACTATGTCATTTGCCAAAGTGAAATTATTTTTCTTTCGGGAAATGAATGAGTTTCGCTATATTTCTTCAGTAACATTTTTAAGTATCTTATTGCTATTTCGTTTTACTCGTAATTAAGATAGAAGCATCGATCAAATTTGCAAACAACGTTTATAAATAAAAATGGACGTCGTAGCCCATGATTTTAAATATTTACAAAAATTTATAATTAATAACAACATTCAACTAAAATATTTTCTTTGATTTCTTTTCATTGCAGTTCTCACGCTCCTGTCTCTTACGCTCGCCGACGAATCAATCGACACCCGGGAAGGTCAAAATGTGACGCTGCGATGTCGTTTCGCTGCACATCGGGACGAAAAGAGTTTTTCCCATTATTGGGCGCGATCGAGTGTTACGAAATTCGAAAATGTCGCCATTGAGAGAGTTCAGTTAGATACGAATTACAGGTAAGTGGAATTCCTCTATGGTATACATATCTCCCATTTATTATAAAACCTTAAAATTTCAATTAAATCCCTTTGAGAATTAATGTCACCAAATGAACTGAGTCTGATGTATTCACGCCGTTGGCAACGTCGTCGACTTAATCCGGCATACTAAGCTTACTTTTCCGTCTAATAATAATCTTTCCGTCTGTCAACATATTACTCAGGATTAGGAGTCGCTCGCTATTCCCACACACGCTAATAAATTCGTCATTCGTCAGCTCTGATATGTTCTAATATGAAATTTTCTCTGGCCATATATCCAAAGGACACACATTATTACATCATGTTCTTCTTAACATATTAGTAGCCACGCGAGCCGTTAGATTCAATGTCCTGCAAATCCGCCCCCAAAAGCCTTGTGAGAAGATAAATGTATCCGAATCGTATATCTTTCATCAGCGCGAAGGCTTTTTGTGCCGTGTGTCTCTTCCGCCGCGGCCATTTGTCGTTTGTGTGCGGCGGTCACTTAATCAGACCAAATGAGACATAAATTAGTGCTGGTATTATTCGGTAAAGCCGTTTGGATTTTTGGTCATTTTTATCTCTGAAATTTTTTGTTTTTTCTATGGTTCTATGTAAAAGAGGAGCGAGTCCTGTCGTTGTGACACGGACGCTGTAATACGAGCAGAATTCATAGTAGGAGATTGTGATTGTGACGTGTCGTGTGTGATATGGTGCATGCATAAGCGATGAAAACCGAAGAACGTATAGAAATAAATTTGCCTAGTCGTCTAGTCGAAACCGTTTTTCCATTGTTCCGATTCAATGAACGACGAAGACAGTTTTGGGATTTTTTTTTTAAGGAGACTTGTAACTCATAGTTAGATTCATATCATTTTCTTGCGAAAATAGAGCTGAAGACATGGGTTTATGTGGGCAAGGATTCGTCTTTTTTTCCTTCTGTGTGTGTATAGAAAAACCATAAATTGACACATATGGATAGGACACTAGTCTCTGTTGTTCATGCCAACCGGGCATAATGAAGATCTATGTATCTTTAATATAATTTTCCATTAGATTTTGTCGTTGCTACATTGGGGGTGGATATATAAATATCAGTTAGGAGCACCCGTGTGCTGAACTGGCTGCTGAACGCATGCAGAATTGTCGCCAGGACCAATAAGGAGGGCGTTGAATTATGTGTGACATGTCCTTTTTGACCAGAGTCTTTAATGAGAAAGTATTCCACTCTTAAAGCTCTTTGGATTGGCTTTTTAACAAACTTTCTCACCCGCAACATACTTGGAAAGTCCTCTTCGACTCCATTATTCACTCTTCCCCAAAAACTTACAACTAGTGCATGTGGTTTTTCTTAATAATATTCCTGCTAGAATATGTATTATCCTGGACTGTGAAAATGACCATCACTAGACACTATATGTGCTGTATAACGAGCATGTCGACATTTTCGCATTGATTTACTGTCGAGACAATTGCCAGTGAAAAATGGTCCAAAAGTCTCTCTCTCTCGCTTCAGACACAGACTCGGATTCTGGATATGGTTGAAAGGACTAACGTGCATGTCGACTATATGGTCTATTTTCATGGATTAACTTAAACGTTTGATCGGATATTACACTTGGACTTGGAATGTATATTCTTCAGATGGATTGAACGGATAGTAAAGTATGTAATAGTTTGTCTATACGAGTAAGGAGTAATCCCTTATGAACCATGAACGTATACGATTGCTGCGGTTATTTTTAGAGAACCCTCACTCTCTCTCTATCTCTGGAGTCCTTGAACAATCTAATATACTCATAGTAGCAGATTTTCCGGTGAAAGACACACAAAAAAAAGAAATTGAGAAAAATGTTGTAAATGGAATACGGAGGGCGTCTATAAGGATGTAGACGAGTGTTGGAGAATATAGTTTTGTGCCGAGGATTTTGTGCAAATAAATTGAAATAAAAAGTTGGGGCGGATAGAAAATGATTCATTACAACCACCGGAAAATGCGGAATGGATTTTCTCAGATGGTAAATGTCGTTTCAAGAATGTGTTGGGAAATATGGATTGGACACAATTGTCTTTTTTTTGGGGGGATAGAGTTGGGTGCGTGTTTGGATTTTATTTTATTGATATTTGATTAGATATAGCATATAGGGAAAGTTTTGAGTGGCTATTTATGAGGTGTGTAATATAAATTGATGGGAAAAGTTTCGTTTTACGGATTAAATGGGGACAATAATAATCATCAGAACGAATGAGGAAAAAATATTTTAACAAGAGCGATACGAAATCCCTAAACTCAAAATGGACTGAAGAAGAATCCCCAAAGTCTCTATTACCATAGTCTCCAATTGCGGATATGGATACGAAACCCCCATTCGAAAATTCTAAATTTAAAATTACGAATTTTACAATCCTTAAAAGGAAAAGACTCACACATAATCTCCACAGAAGTTAGCACAATGAAAAATCCGCATTTGCTATTTAAAGCGGTTATTTAGTTATGTCAATGAAAACTTTAAAACGTTTTGTGTTGTGAGAAGTTGTAGTTGGTGACTACGTATTTTGGGGATTATGTTCCTGTTTGGGGATTTTGTGTTTTTGTTAGTTTTATGTCATTATCCCTATGATAACAATTCGCATACACCCAATCTCCAAATACATAATAACTAGAACCCCAAACATTCAATCGACAAATAAATAATCCCCTAAATAATGGAAACAATATCCAAAATCAGTAAAAAAAATCCCCAGTAACAAAGTCCCTATTAGCATAATCCCCAAAAATAGATATGACAAAATCCTCACTTCTAAAATCTCGAATTAAGAAATCCCCAATTTCACAATCTCTCGAAATGTAAATCCTCTATTACACAATCTCTAAAACAAATAATACTCGTCCTACAGGAGTGAACAGAATATATTCGTTTATCCTCTGCAAAGCGGTTGTTTAATCATTTCGATGCAATCCTAAAAAGTACTGTGTTGTGAGAAATTTTAGTTGGAGGTTATGTATTTTGTGGATTATGTTCATATTTAGAGATTTTGTGTTTTTGTTAGTTTTATGTTATTATTTCCATAATAAAAATCCGCAAATACTCAACCGCCAAATTTATAATACCCTAAATAAAGGGGATAGTAATCAGTGCCACAAATATAAAGTCGCCAAAATAATGGAGATAAAATCCCAAAATAGTGACAAAAAAAATCCCCAAAATCAAAATCCCTATTACTTTAATCTACAAAAATGGATATGGATACAAAATCCTCAGGTAAAAAATGTCTAATTAAAAATCCCCAATTTTACAATGCCCAAAATTAAAATCGTTGATCACAAAATCCCCAATAAGAAAATACTGGCACATAATCCCACGCCAAATCGCCAAATACATAATCCCCAAATTAACGAGGATAATAGTCATAATCCCCAAACACAAAATCGCTAATACATAATCCCCACAATACCTAATCCTCATCTGAAATTTATCAAAATTTAGCACCTTTTGGGATTGCTTCGATATATTTAATATTACCGCGGTTTAAATAGAGTAACCGAACTATGCTCGTTGGGTTGGCAAAATTGGAGGCTGAAGCACAACGAGCGAAAAATCCCAATTAGCGCATAAAGCGTCGTTTTAAAACCACAAACTCCGTAAAGGTGAAACTTTTATATACATGATGAAGGTTAGATGAGGAATGTGGAGGTGCCATGAACCAGCCATTGCTATTTAGGAAGTCGAGCAACTCCTCTATTTTCACCTCCGCTGCATCCTCCAAACTTTTAAAAAAATCCCCATCGTCCGTGCTATACCGGGCTCTGGTGAGATTCGCGGGCATTCACACAGAAAGTGAATCAGAGTTTCTCTCTCATCTACATTTCCGCAGGTGCGGCAATGCTCTTTTTAAGGGATGCCCATAGTCTGGCAGCGTGATTACCTATCGGCTTACCTAGTGCCCCGTGATGACGTCAGAAAGTTGGGCGATATCTTTACGCTTTAGTCAGATCTCGATCGAACAGTAGAAGATGCAGGATTACATTCAGCGGTCATGTTTCAATGCCACCTGTGATACTAAGACAAACCGATCTCTACACTCTACCAAGTTTTGTTACATTGTAGCTTTACTGAGCACAGGCCATTAGACTAGTGACCTAAATGTTAGAATGGGTTGTATCAGTGCTGTGTAAACCCAAAGTACAATGCTTGACCTGATACCCCATTTTCTGCAAAATACTGTCTTGCAGGTGTAAAAAGCAATTCGCGCTCTTCAATGAGCTTTGAGTCCAAAATAACGCACAACCAATTGATGGAGTCGATGTCCGTTTAATTTTGGGAGCGTGAAAGGCGATATTTGTTTTTTTTTTGTAGTAAACAGCATAAGCTTTATCTTACTCGGGTTTAAGCCCAGGCCACAGTTTGTGGCTGTTTCCATGATATGACCAATCACGGAGAGACACATTCCTGATATGTACTTCGATCGCTACATCATCTGCATATGCTGAGCTCTCAACCCTTTGTCGGATGTGCAGCTCCTCCACGGAGTTGATCGAGGGATTTGGCGCACTTGATAGGTTAGCCCTACAAACTTGCCTGCACTTCTTCCAGTTTATCGCCTTAGAATTTCTGTAAGGTTGCTTATCCAATATGTGGTTCCTTGTGACACAACTGTATAGTGGGACACCGATTTGAGTTGCGACACCACGTACCCGAGCAGCGCAGGGAGGCCGCTTGTATGGTTGATACGCCATGGCGTGGATCTGTACAAAGACCAATCTGGCAATGACGCTCCCATGCTCCCGAGTCATGTACGGGTAGCTAGTGGCTTCACCGATCATCTCCCATAGTTTACGGAAAGTCTGTCATATACAAGCCGAGCACGATTACGGTGGTTCCTTGGTGGGGAGGGGTCGCCATAAGTAAATCGTTTGAGCTTCGGAGTTTGCGGCTTCGCATAACCCGAGCCTCGAAGGGGCTAGTTAGGGTGAATGACGGAAAAAAGGATATGGTGGAAAATGCCTACGCGCCTATACCTAACTAGTTAGTGGATTGATGACACCACGGTTCGAACCGCATTACTGACTAGTAAACTGAAGGGTCCGCCTGGATGTGAACCAACGAACCTGAGACATGCACGTCTGAATGTTATACGTGAGGCTTAACCAATAGAGGGCCGAAGGATGATCACACCTGCTATAGAGAAGTCTTTAGCCAATAGTGTACCTCAGGGATGGGTATGCCCATGGTCCTTGCCCATCAAGGTGTTGGCCTCGAGGTAGCTGGAAGTTGTCAAGCAAGACAACGAGCTGGTGTTGCAGCCCCGGGGCTGGTTACCTGAAGGTGATGAAGAAATTTCCATTCGACATTAAGTCCTCGTCAATAAAACGCCGAAGGCTCAAAACTCTCGAAGGGCGTAATGCCTAGGTGGTCTCTTGACGGTAAACCCGTAGATGGTAAACTTGTGGTCCAGAGGGGGATTTCAGCTCAGATACTCTCCACTGTTCCACTTTATCTTTGTCGTTATCTTACAGGTGCGTTAAGTGCAAGACCTCTTCCCATTCCGCGCAATTATCCGCACTCGGAAAAACGAAGGTTGGATGGTCTTCCATGGGTCATATAGCCCTTCCATAGCTGGAACCTCCATTCTATCAAATTTTAGATCCGATGAACTGAAGAGAACCTCTTGATAGATTCATCGTGAATCCAGAGCTTGCCAGCAGGTCCCTTAGGAAGGCAGGAAAATTATCCAAGGGAAGCTTAGAATGCTAAAGGTTAATCTAACCGATCTTCACGGAGTTCGATCGAAACACCTTCATCTTGGCATGGCGTCGTATATCAAATGGATCATTTATAAGCTTTGGCTATGTTTTTGCGGCTCCTCAGCATAAGACGACGTTCAAACTTCCGAATACATACTCCCCAATAGACTTTGTCTCCAACTGCAATTTCTCAAAACCCATCACATTTTCAGGATTTGCTAATTTAATGACCGCATACTTAGCGGACGATGTATTGTGTTCACCCTTGCGAGGATTATGTGTGAAAATTGTTTTTTTGGGATTTAGTGATTGGGGATTTTTAAATTGGAAATTTTCATTTTTGGGATTGTCAAATTGAAATTTCGTTCACTGCCTGACCATCACTAACACACTATCTACCATCTGAAATTCCATACATTTATGAGTCACATGTGACTCATGTGATGTAAACGAGGAGGGTTGATTTGTACACATACGACTCATAGACAGAGGACGCTGCACCATCTGAAATTCTATACATTTATGAGTCACATGTGACTCATGCGACGTGGTCGAGAAGGGACGATTTTTTCACATCATCGACTCATAGGCTGATGACGTGTTAGTGATATTTCTACACAAGTTATTTAATTAATTTAGGTAAAGGAGCTAATACAATAATAATTTAGGGATGCCAACACAAAAAAAAAAGGAAATCTGTCAAAACTCATTCTATTTTCGATTTCTTTCCATAGACACAAAAAAACAGGTTCAAACCAATTTAAACATTTTAAGCAATCAAAAACGATTGCCATTTTCCCAATCTTCCTAATACTCGTACAGAATACATTTTTGTTGCCCGGAATCTATCCCCGAATCCTTGTTCTTGTGTACACTCCTCACTCCGGTCTTCTTCGCTTTGAATGAATGATATTCTCCATTTTATGTAAAACAAATCACCGACTGTATACATTTCGACATTCAAAATTGCTCGACATACATATGTGTACACATTTCTCGATGTGCGGTATAAAATATTTGCATATTGTGACGTCCGTAATATTTCACTGTGTACTACACACAACGCCGCCGTATCCTTGCTCCTATTTTGCTGTGCTTCATATTATGTATGCCACTCTCATCTCAGATAACATACATTTCTCATATTATGCGTGCATGTGTGTCTTCTTTTCCTTTCGTTCGTTTCGATATTCATCTTCCAAACCAAAGAGTGATGTGAATAATATGTGGAAACAATATACCCATATAGAGAAGTACTCGCATAGTTGGGTTTGTTTTCGGACTCATTGAATGCCATCATCATCATCATCTCATCATATCATCGTCACCATACAGCTCAGCATCATATAAATCGGAGAGTATGGCGGCCTCCAGAAATACTCGCAGTTGTATGTGGCACTCTAAAAGCACTGACTACAATATCATACTATCTACTGCTATTCACTACAATCTTTTGGGTGTCAGTTTGCATTTTTTTTGTTTTTGTCTTTATTTTCTGCAGATATGTATGCTTTCATATAAATACATATTAGTCAATTCAGACCAACATCTACAGATTTGTTTGTGCACACACATCACAATTTTGTTCTCAGATTTCTATACACATTAGAGTCGTCGAATGAAAGACAAAACAATCTTTTACTTTGTGTTGTTTTGCATCTACGCAAAATACTGAAAGACTCTCTGTATGTAATGCATCTACATATTTAGGACAGACATTTGTATACATTAGTATCCAAACATTTTAACGTCCATTAACTCACTGTAGGATAAATATTTACGAGAAAAATGGCTTTTATACGTTAGGATATGAATTAGACCAGTTTTGTTTTAGACCAATTGTCTAAAGTATTGTGTCATGGGCATTTATTTGGCTTACAACGCGATTTAATTCTTTATGTAGTAGAAACTGTAAGAATTCTGTCGATTCGACCAGTTTTTAGACCAGTTGTAAATGAAGCGACAAAAGACTTGGAAACTTTTCCGTTTTGAACTCGATTTAACAGTGGAAATTTTCGGAATTTAATCTCGCTGTCGATTAGACCAGTTTTTTTTGGACTAGTTGTACATATATGCAGGGACTATAGACTTGGAAATGTGTTCTGATTTGGTGTTGCCTCTTTTTTAAGTGCCTTTGCTAAAAAGTTGAGAGGTCTTTTAATTTTAAATTAATTTAACAAATAGTCTAAACCCGCACACTAGTGGTACTATACATATAGAGATACCGAATTATAAAAATAGCAAAATAACAAATAATTCACTGACTATCTCACCGTACGTCTAAACATCCCCTTAAAACTCTCGACCAATTAGCAAAATTCCACGAGAAATTAAAGCAAACCAAAACTGTTTACTTATACTTAGTGCACTGGCGTCAACGCGTCCATGAATTAAGTCAACAAGACACACAAAATCGAATTTGTACGAATAAATAGATTTGTGTACCACAAGACAAAAAAAAAATAGAAAAAATTATCCAAACGAAGATTGATTTGCTTGTAAATATTTGAAAAGAAATTAGCTAATTTGAATGGAGAACGAGCGATAGATAAATTCAATGTGGATATAAATACACAAAACGGAATTATTGGACTTTGATTTGATTATTGTTTATTTTTACTCTGTTCTATATTTCAATTAGATTTGGAATTTACCGATACTACACAAATTGATTTAATGGAATTAATTTTTCCGGGATTATAGGAAGTTAACTAAATTAGAAAAATGTTTAAGGGGATGGTCGTAATTATGTCAAATCGCAATGGGATATTTCAAAAACAAAGAAAATAATAGATGGAATCGGGTCATATTTTTGCAGAGAAATTTAGATTAAGCAAATTTCTTATTGGTCTCCTTCTTTATCCGAAAGAATTTCAAACAATTGCCCGCTAAATAATTAAATATGTATCTGGCGCGACAGTCCAGCTTTCATAGTAGGCCGTCACGCCAAATCATTGAAATGATTTCCTCTTTTTGTAGAAGTGTTAAGATCAACAGTACGCTCTGCCGAGTTACTAATCATCATTCATCATACGTAGATTTTACAATATTTTGTAGAAAAACGATAAACGATTATTAATTATAATGGGAAACACAATTTTTTTTACAAAAAAAACATTACTTCGTGCTAGTCACGTCCCGCTATACATTTTCCATAATTAACGTGGTTTGGCGTTATTTTTTTTTTTTAATTTGAATGACTTTATTGCTACGAAACGACTTTTGTAAGGACATACAAATGCTAAAAACTTAATCCTGGTGTACCCTGAAGAAGAACTTTAAGCAGGTTCTATATAAAATTCGACTTTTAGTAAATTTCACAAGTTCTAATAGGAAGTGGCTTATTATTAAAAAAAAATTTACAAATGGGAAAATGTGAAGGATAATAACGGGATATAATGAAGGATGAAAATAGCGAACATAAATATGAATAATAATAATAAATAAATAAATGATCTTGCAAGATCCTTTTTGGTAAATGTTTGGTTAATATATTTCTAAATTTTTTAGGATGCAATGCAGCTGAAGCAGCACTTGCAGGCCCAAAACGGTTGTTAAGGACCTCAAAAAAGTGCTCTTTCCATCTCTGAAGTTGCTGTTCTTCGGTAACAAGCAGTAACCCTTCTTTATCTTTCACAGGATGGTCCCTTGTGAATGATTTATCAATTAGTGGTTTAATTAGCTTAAATAGGGTACCGCTTCCACCACGGTAAGGATGAAGTTGATCGCACTTTAAGCAATGAACAGGCTTTCGTGAGGGTTTTTCATGTAGCGATCATATAAATACCCTCCGAATAATTATTGAGCAATCCGTCGAATGGAATGGATCCCCATTACACCTCATGTTCATTAATTTCGGGAAGGCGTTCGATGGTGTTGATCGGGAGTATATCTGGAGAGCTCTTCGTAGGAGGGGCATACCAGACAAAATAATTTCCATTATCAAGGAATCTTATCAGGGAGCCCAATGTCACGTTTTGCACAAGAGTAAGCTTTTGAGGTGCACAGTGGAGTGAAACAAGGTTGCATTTTGTCACCTATTCTTTTCCTCATAGCCATAAACGATGAACTAGTGAGCACGCTTCAAAACCAGAGCAAAGGTATCAAATGGAAAATGTTTGATTTCCTGCAACACCTGGACTATGCTGACGATATTTGTCTGCTTTCAAATAAAAAGGAGGATGTAGCTCAAATGGCCGATGCTCTGCATTGCGATAGTCGTAATGCTGGGCTCAAGATAAACACTGCCAAGACCCAAACTCGGGCAACGATTCTGGCGGACAAAGTGGAATTTGTGTTTCGGGCCAGGCAGTCGAAAAAGTTGACGAATTCTGCCACCTCGGAAACATAGTCACAGCAGATGGCGGCCGGCGCGGTAAAGGAGATAACAGTATCCACAATCCATTGTAGGACGGTAGCGGTAAGCAAATTTACTGTGCATGTAGAGTGAACCTGTGCACTATATGTGCATGCAATTCAAATCAATGGGGCGCAAGCTTCCCGAGATACCAATTGCAAGTAAAACTCTGTATGTTGTATTCTTCAGAAAACCTATTTAGTTTTCCTAATTTGTTTTTCTGTCATGTGTACGAATATTATCCGGGTTGGATACGATATCCCCAATCACAAAATCCCCAAACCAAAATCCCCAAATCAAAATCCCCGAAATAAAAATACCCAAAATCAAAATACCCAAAAACAAAATACCCAAAAAGAAAATCCCCATCCCCCATTTGAGGTGTGATCTAAGAATGCGCGCGCGTTCTAAGACCTCACCTCAAATGGGGAATGGAGATTTATGCAATAAAAAAATCACCGAAGTGGACTGATAGGTATAGCTCAGAACAACAGCAGATAATCTGCAGGTGATTAAATATGCGATCGGTTCCAAAAATAAGCAGGACTAAGTTTTCCGCGAAAATTCGTTTGGATGAAGATCGGGACATGTATCGATGATGTTAAAGAAAACCCAATATGTTTAGGACGATATATGCAAACCGTTTATTCAATATACGTACTCAAACATTATGTTTGTGTCAATTAAAACGGTAAATAAGTTTGCTTCGATCTACGATCCGAATAATGTCATTTGTCATCTACCATTTAGCATCTAAATTTTTTTAGCATCTACTATCCATCTGCCATTTAACATCATATTTCAGGTGTTCGGGGATTTTATGATTAGGGATTTCGTAAATGGGTATTATGATTATGGGGATTTTAAGTATGGGGTTTTTAATTTTGGGGATTTTTCTGCATTGGGGTATTTCGTGATTGGGGATTTCGTATTGTTCCCTATTATCCGCTGGACCTTACCGCTTCCTAATGTATGGTCCCACTGGGGTTTAAAAAAACCTAAATACAAGAGAGGTAACTGATAGCTCCCGGACGCTTGACAGCAAATCCAAAAGAAATCAAAACTGCTTACCTCAGTATTAACTAATTTGTCTAAGTATAGTCAATTTTGCAACTTTTAATTCAAATTTTGGTTAAGCTGTCACTAACAATCCTGACGTGTCAATTTTTTTTCATTTAGGTTGTATTGTTCAAGGGTCTTGGTAGGTTCAAAATATGACATAGACTTTCGTGTGACAAAAAAAAACGTTCGTCAATTGTAGACCAGTGATTATTTAATGAATATTTCAAATAATTCAAATTTAATGATTTTTTTATTCGTTTGACGCAAACCATCCTGCATCCTATTTACTTAAATTTTCATTCTTATACATGAAATGATGTCCAATCAATGACTTCAACTTTAACCTGAGTTATACGAAAACGTTTATTATTCTAAAACTTGAATCCCATTTCATCGAAATTTAAAGTTAATCCAAATTTTTCAACTTATGGCAGCCAGTTGAATAAACGCATAGTATGGTGCAATGATGTGCTGATTCCAAAATAAGATCATCATATTTCATTTAATGATTAAATTATTATAGACAAAATTGAGTGGACATCTGAACGACTGACGTCAGCGTGCGAAATTTAATACGTAAATGATGGGCTTTTAATTAAATTTAATTATCTGAATTTTGCAAGTCATTTATTACCAAACAAAACCGTCATACCAGTCACCAATATAAAAAAAAATTAAAAACAGTGAAATAATCATATGGATACGCACATATGAAAGTATGTAGCGGTTCGTCGTCATGCTTACGCCTGCCGTCCATTACCTGCTTCGAGCGGCGCGGCGCTCTCGCGTTTAAAGCTTTTCCGAATTTTACCGAGAGTGCATTCCAACTCTCACAACTGGAATTTGCTTTACTTTGACTATACGCACAACAGAAGTAGCACATGCGCACAGCAAATTCGTGCGTCGAGAGTACATACGAACTCTGTTTACGAACTGCCTTCTAACAAAAACATTCCCCACTATGGGATATGCGGGATAGCCGGTACCACCGCCGGGCTAGTATTTACCTTGATAATTTCCATTATATTGAATTGAATTTTTGTTAATTTTTCATAGTTATGTTATCTTTTGCTTATTTACGCTATTGGATAAAAGTGCGCAACGATTTTGTCAATCTAAGATGATGGCGTAACCAAGCAAAATATGGCGTAACTATGTAAAATAAACAAAAATTCCATTCAATACAATGGAAAAGCTTTCTGAATATAGTGTGTGTCTTCTTTATGCGATAAGACTAACCAGCCGACATGTACTGAATATAGACTCATCACTCAGAAACCCGGCCCTAATGTGTTATATATAATATAAATAATTTTTGCAATACTAATCGCTAATCTGCACATCCGAGCAACACTACACTCTCGTTTGTAGATTACAAGCGACTAAATAGCTCTTCCAGTGGAAGATGTGCTTACTTGTAAAAGCTTTTCCGCACATTTTGTGAAAGCTTTGCCGCTGGAGCGCCGCGCCGCCCAAGCTTACGCTTGCAGTGGACGAGAGCCCTTATTCAACACTTATGATAGGAAGGATTTAATCGCGTTAATGTTGTTTGCAATTTTTCCACCTGTTTCTCTAGCTTTGCAATTATAGGGAATTTCATGAAATTAGAGCTGTGATGGAAAATTCACTATAAATAATTCCTTTAAATATGTACTTTGCTTAACAAGGACACACAAAAAAAATAAACGAAGAGGACAAAGAGGTAGTATTGCACAAAGCATTTTAATTAGTGCGAAAAATTCAAAATTGTATTTTACGGACTGACAGACTGATGCCGAAAAATGGGTAAATAGCCATGCTCGTTTTACTGCAGAAGAGAATGTTTTTGTTTCGCTTTTGTTTTTATAAAATGCAAGAAATAATTATCAGGATGCATTCAGTTTCAGGGATATCAAAGTTCAGTAAGATATGTACATATAGGTACTTCAATGGTGGGGGGGGGGGGCGATGGTGGCTGTAGTATTTTCTACGATTTACTTTGCAGGATTCGTTACCATGAAGTTACAAATTAAATGAAAATAAAAAAAATAACAGGCGCGACAATCCAGCGTTGGACTAAGGCCACAGGATGTGTTAGTGACATCCTATTTCCAAGATCTTATCTGTTTTATGTTGAGGTCAGCATTACGCTCAGCATTTATCCCCATATAAATGGGTACTCGTTTAACATCTGAATGAGATCATAGTCCCTCACAAGCTCGTGAGTTCAGAAAACACCATGATCCACGGTGAGATTCGAACTCATGACTCTGTGTACCGAAGGTGCGCGCACTAACCGCTACACCAGCCAGACTAAGTTACAAATTAGTTGTGTTTTTTTTTTTCACAGTCGAGAAGTTTTTTTAAAACTAAAATTATTCGAAAGTGGCGTTACCTATGCTTCTCTTTTTCGCGAGTACCCTCTTTAAAAGGTTGACAGTAAATCAATTTTTTTACGGTGGCTCCTCTGTATTTAAAACTGCGGAACAGGTTCCTATTTAAATGTTTGAAATGTTAATTTTGAAGCTTAAATTGTTCGTTCATCTATTTGACCAGCCTTACAATAGATTCAATTCAACAACCCTGTGCAAAACATAGAGCAACATAATCACTTCATTATGGGCAAAATTCGACGGCTAACCTCTACATTTTCTTGCTTCTTCTGAAATATTTTTTTTTTTAATTTTGTTATAAGCAATTTAATTTTGTTGGCTACTGATTTTTTCGCTCAGGAAGTCAACCGTGTCATATGCAGTTTTCAACAAAAAACCAACCATGGGTGAACAAATTTATTATTGAGCCAGGTTTATTATTTTCTTTAGCAATGTCGTGAAGAAAATTGATTGTTTTTTTTAAAGAAATTCGTAGCGAGTTTTTCTTCCACTTTGCGAAAATAAAACTGCTGAGCATTCTCCAAGTCTTCGGGCATATAATATTGCATTTTGGACATTCATGTTTGTTAAAATCCGGTGGAGGCACTTTCCTACTGGTAAGGTACACCAGGAATCTTTGCTGCCAAGAACGGCCATGAGCTGTATCCCCTTCTACGCAATTAAAGGTTCTCTGTCCTTCTATTTTTTAACGACCTTACAGTAAGAACAATAAAAACCGGACGGCTGGACTGCAGAATGGATAACCAGGATAACTTCGTTTTTTTTTACTTCAATTTCAAATTTAATTCCCTTTTCTATGTGGCGACAAATTTTCAAGTTGCTACTTTTTTGTACTAGAAAAAAATCCATCGGAGCGAAATGGGTTTTGGAATTTTGTGTGTTCATCTGCCAAACAAACTTTCTTATGGATTGCGGATAATATCGAGTTGGATTTACCCCGTGGACCGTCTGGAGAATTCAAAAACATAATTCGACTCGGTTTGGTTCGGTTTCTTGTCAATCTTGTAGGTCCAACAAATCTTCAACATTGGACGTTAAGAACACTCAGGTGGCCTTCAACACGCAAGTAATAACGTCAGACTACTTCGAGGGGTAATGCACAAGCTATGGGTAATACACAACTCTGGAAGGATCATGTCACTGGTCTCGGAGACAATATAATTAATGTCTGGTATAAAATCCTACATAAGGGCTGCGACCAGGGACGTAGCCAGGGGAGGGGTCCATGGGGTCCGGACCCCTTCCGAAATGTTTTCAAAAATAATCCAAATCTTAATGATGATAACTTAAAATTTTAAATAGTGCTCATTTTGTTAACTGTCATTTTCTGCAGCGTTTGGGACGCCATTATACCCAAATTGCGATTGGAATAGTGGCGGCTTTACACATTTGCCGCCAGTAGGCTATTCACATTTTGTCGCCCTTATCGACCTCTAAAATAGTACATCATATTGATCAAGAGGTTACAGCTATTCAGAATCTTTTCTGAATGGCAAATTGCTAACGTAAATACAAGTTGTAGCAACTTGAGCAATTTGCCATTAGCGAAAAATCCCTACTTAAGCCTAACCTTTGCGTAGCTTGCCTTTGAATCAAATTGTTCAAAATCAGGGAAACACTATTAATAAACAAACACGAACGAATTTGCTTTATAACTGCAATAATTTTCAATTTATATTTCGCAGATTCATAAGAACGCATGAGCTTCGAGCTTTCAGCTCCCCGAGTCCTGAGCATTCTTGAATCTTTATCACGGAGCGAAATGCATCATCAACTTTTACCGTTACCCTTCTGTGGCATTTTTTTCTGAAAATTGTCGCGTAAAATTGAAATCTGTTGAATTCTCAATTCACTGAAATCAAATTTTCAAATCATGTATTTTTACATTGGTTTCAAATAGCAAAGGCGTTTCGAAGATAAATGTATTACAACTGTAGATAAAAAATTTAAACATTGCTTTTTCATTGAAAATGCTGTCAAAAATTTCATAACTGTTCTTTGAACTGGTAAAATGCAAAGTTTACAGAAGTTGTTTTGGTATGTTTAGACTTTCCAAAGAGTATTACTTTTGACATTTTGAAGGCTCAAAAAAGTTTGTTTTTAAGGAACAAAAAGGCGAAACATTAATTTCCCTTCCCTCGGTCATTTTGCAGAAATTCTGCAATTTTTGTGCTCCATGAAGCTCGACAGTTTCATTTTTATTATGATATCAATAATTTGATTTTGATCTCTAGCTGATCAAGTTTACATTTATGTACTTTTTCCAGAAAGGTAGAATTCAGAATTCACTTCCAATTTTTGCCGTCGTTGTTTCTGTTGAGCTATCCCACAGAAAAAAAACAACCTTCAACTTTCAGTAAAAATGTAAGACGATACTGTAATCATCAAAGTAAACCGGGAAGTTAGAAAAAATAGTAGACAGTCTATTACCAGTCCATTAAAGTAAAAATTATGTTTCAGTGATACTCGTATAAACGTATTATTTTCAACAATTTCGAACTGACAAAAAACTGAAAATTCCTTAAAATATCAGGCTCCTTTGTGGGGTTTGGAGTTTTAATTGTCTATTTCAGTATAGCAAGGCACAAAAAAAGCAAAGAAAGTGTTTGGTTCGGAGTTTTTGCCTGTAAACCGCTACACCAGACATGCTCGCTGTATTAATATTTATACCTTAACTCGTTGCTCTGAAATAATGGCAAAAGACATTTCTCAAGTTTTATCTATCACTGGGGCAAAAACGCGCTTCACCTGTTGACAAAACGCATCTATTGACGAGGATATGTTGGCCTATCTGACAGATAGGCCAACAGATAGTAGCTGTACTTGTAAATCTCGTATGGCAATATTTATTTTGAGTTTAGTCTTCCAACGCTTTAAATGTGTACAGCTTGAAAAATTATTTGGTTCAAATTTGCCGCCGCCCTCGGCTCAGTCTACTGGAAAATCCGTACAGATTTTTCCTTTATGTGTATTAAAAATATTTTCATTTTTTTCTTGTACATGGATCGTTTCTTAATATATGTGAGCAGGGACGGCGCGGCCGGCGCGACCCTAGGCATATTGCGCCCCTTAGTTAGTTGGAAAGTTCGCCTGTTTGGGCGCCAATGTCCATGGTGTTTGACAAATTTTTTTTGGGTTCGTTAAAAATGTATCAGTCACTCCTCAACTTACGTAAGCATTTCGTTCCAAAAGTCTATACGTAAGTCGGAATTTTACGTAACTCGAAATGTTCCTACTACGCGTATCATTCTTATTTAAAATACCAAAAAAGTTAACAAATGTGTGAATTTTAGACTTAAATTACATGTGCAAGGATTTTTCTTAAATCTCTATATTAATTTTGGAAAATACCTGGGATTTTCCCTATACATAAATTTATTTAAGTGGATCATCCAAGGACTTTTTATGGGTTGTGGCTTTTACGTAAGTGCGGAATTACGTAAGTCCGCCTTACGTATGTCGGGGAGTGACTGTACACGGAAAGTGCTATTTGTGTTCGATCGAGCTGCAAATTGTTGATGCTTTTAAATTTTAACAACAAGAATCATACAAGCCCCCAAAAGCAAACCTTTTTCTGGAGGGCATCATTAAAATTCCTGATATAGTTAAGTGGATCAACATGGCGAGGTCAATCACTATTTGCGAGATCATTGTTTATACTGGCAATGCTTCAGCGGTTCTAGCTGCAATCCTGACTTTTTTTTTAAGTGGGGCGTTTGGCGAACATTAATAACTGTCCATGCACGATCAAAATTAGTATGCGAAACCACCGGAACTGAATTTGTTAATAAGCAGATGGCCGAAAATTATCCATCGATTAAAGGTTTTCGTTTGAAATGCCTAACACTTTTCGTTTTATTAAATTTCAGAGTCACAACGTTCCTAATTCAAGGCTTTAGCCATCAAAGCTTTAAAGGACAAAATGCCTTATACCATAGTAATTCCATACATTTCTGATACATTTCCGTGAATTGACCTAATTTTAAAATATGCAAAT
Organism: Microchrysa polita; assembly: GCA_949715475.1. NCBI lineage: Eukaryota > Metazoa > Arthropoda > Insecta > Diptera > Stratiomyidae > Microchrysa > Microchrysa polita. The sequence goes on along the minus strand of OX454415.1, from coordinate 42,277,708 downwards.
TTTCGACCAAAAGTTGATTTGAATGTTTGAACTTTGGACCCCTCCCGGAACTAAATCCTGGCTACGTCACTGGCTGCGACGCAAGGAATGCTTTATCTCTTTTAGCCCAGGGCTGATAAACTTCTATAATATGGAACAGCAATTAAACAAATTAATTTACCCAGTAAATTAATGGGGATGGGACACAGTAGTTATAGTATTAGAAAACCACCTGTAGTAGTGCATGCACCATTTTTGTAAGGACCTCGTATAAAATCGACCATTTCGCCAATTTTTTTGACACTTGCTCGGTTAAGTGTAGACAAGGCTGATTTGTGGAACAATCCCTGATTGGTCATTTTTTTTCAATTTAAGATTCATTACCATTATGAATATCAAGCAATAAAGAAGTACGTCGATTGGCGATAAATACAAATTCTATAAATTGCAATGTTCAATAATTCGACCTTCTCCTTCAAAATTATCGATAAATTAAAAAAAACCCAGAACGAGGCTAATTTCGGGCGCGGCCGAAATTTGAATTCCCGTCACTTTTGAATGAAACTTAAGCTTCCTTTGCGTTAACAGTTTCTACCGTAGCCCTATGACGTGTTCCGATTCCATATGTTCCTGCGTGCGTTAAGGCTAATCCAGGAATACACTTGGGTGAATTTTGGTTAAGATTAAAAAAGAAAAAGTTTTTCATACAAGAACCTAATATTTGGGGGTTGATTTGTATAACAGCTCTATGACGTAATGTTCCGATTCCATCCATTCCTAGATATGTTTTGGAAAAAAAAATATTTTTGAGGCTTTACTAGGAATATAATTGGTTAAGATTGGTACATAAAGAGAAAAGTTTTTCTTAGCAGAACCTGATTGCCAAGGGTTGGTTTCTATGGCAGCCCCATGACGCCATGGTCCGATTCCATTCATTTCGACATATATACAGCGTAAACTAAAAAGAAACTTACATACAAAATTTCAGCCCGATAGCTTCAAAGCTGTCGTGCTCTGTGGCCGTGATCGTTCGGTCGCCACTCTGTGAAATAGACACTCATAGAGAAACGAGTTTCCAAACTCGGCACGACTCGTCGCAAGTTTGTTATTCAGAAGAAGATGATAAGAAATATTCTTATCGTAGAATAATAAACTAACAATGCGACTAGGAAGTGGTATGGCTGACAACCGTATCACACTCCGAATTCAATTGTCTTTGTAACGTTGATGGACTACACACGGTAGTCATCAACGCACCATGCTCCACTAGGAGTTACGGTAATCGAGAGAGAGAGAGAGAGCTTAAAAGCTGAGGGACTAGTTTACATTGAATTAGACGGACAGACATCGCTCAATCGATTCCTCTCGTTACACTGATCAATAATATATTAATGTACTCTTTCACATGGTGACGGATATAAATATATACTTTTATGTACTCTCGATAAATACAACCGAAAAGGGTTGGGTACGCCCATCATATTCCCGTTTTTTAAAATCCCGACATTCAATATCCCGCCAATTAAAAATCCCGCGCGCGCGATTTTTGAAAGAATACTTACCTTTTGTGGCGGGATATTGAAAAGCGGGATTTTGAAGAAGCGGGTTATTGAAATGGCGGGATATCGGATTGGCGGGATTTTGATTAGACGGGATTCTAATTGAGCGGGATTTTTAATTGGCGGGATATTGAATGTCGGGATTTTAAAAAACGGGAATATGATGGGCGGGGTATCGTACCCAACCCTTTTCGGTTGTATTTGTTTATTGGCAAACTTTATCACGGCTGGTGGAATTACTAGGTAAAGAATTGCTCCTTGCTAAAAAACCGAGGGGAAGAGTCCCGATCCGAAAGTCGCACCCAAAAGCAAACTAAGGTCTTTAGACGTAGCCAGCAGTTACTTTCAACTAAAGAGGACTATGAAAAAACGGATTTTTTTAGAAACATGGCGCATAAACTAATGTAAATAATTTTTTGTTAACAAAAAAAAATTGGCGGTATTTTGACGGTTTTTTTTTATTATTTAATTGCGGGATATTGAAATGGCGGGATTTTGAGGTGGCGGGATTTTTAGGTGGCGAGATTTTTAGGTGGCGGGATTTTAAAATGGCGGGATTTTGTAATGTCGGGATAACGTAAAGCGGGATTTTTTGGAAAAGCGGGATTATGAACGGGCGGGATTTTCTTTTTCGGGATTATATAGGTATCCCACCGGAAAATCGGCCTCTCATTACTTAATAATTTAAATGAATTGACTTCAGTGTTCGATAAGTTTCGCAACGTTCTATAAATTGAAGTCGATTATGTTTTACGCTCTAAATTGAAATTAAGAAATTTTACAAGTCTGGATCTGAATCCAAAACGATTCAATAATTAAAATTCTCGATAACTTGAATTATTTTTAATGTCCCTTATGGATTGTAAATGGTCGAGAGGCGACTATAGGTCTATCTTTTGTGTAAGTTCTCAATTTTTAATGAACAGAAACAAACAATAAATATAGATATGAGAACTGCACTCATCAATCTGAAACTTGTGACATTTACAAATTTGTCCTAATAATTTTTAGTGAATATTAGCGTTATAGAAATTTTCCCCAAAAACGGCTCATTTATATGTTTGGCCCTCATAATTTCCTTAGGTGCACATACCAATCGATGGGGACTTTTGGGATTTTGTTTGGAACCACAGAGGCAACAAATTTGTCATATACGAGTTTACAGCATATTCGCCCGTTACATCGATATTCACGAAAAATCCCATAAAATCGGTTTACTTAGGGTTGAACACCGTGTAGCGCCCTTAAGAGTGCACGCTTTGGTGAAGAATTTGACACGGAGTCGTATGGGCCAGATATTCAGGAACACCTTTTTTGGAGGGTGTTTGCGCTACAGAGAAGCCAGCGGAACTCATGCAGACGAGGACGTTTGGGGTCTTATTTACATAGGATCTCGAAAGGAAGGCTTTTGCGAAAACTCACCTTTCCCATAATTTTTCCGAAGGTTCGCAGTACGGGTCTCTATTTTGTCACTTTTTGAAGTGTGGCCTATGTAATTTTCCTTAAATTCTGCTCAAATATTTTTTTTAACTTCCGAGCAGTCTTTGGTGTGAATAAAACAAATCACTCGCGATGGCTATATTATGTCACCATTTTCCAAGAGGCTACTATTCGAGAATGCCATCCTCATTATTCTATTAACAGACAAGCCGGGCGGTCTCAAAACCGAGGTCTCCCGGCAACATTCCCGCATATACTATATTGCTGGAATTTAGTTGAAACCGGCTACGAACTCCATAAACGACGTCACGTTAAGTGAGAACTTCTGATCGGCTATTTTCATAGGAACATGACAGTATTTTGGTTTTCCATGCAATCCTGTAGTTTCATATTGAAATCTTCCAAGCTCAAGGTTTGAATAAAAAAAAAATCCACGTAAAAAACACGACTCCTTCCTTACACGTGAAAAAGACGACTCCTCACTCACAGACATAGAAGTTATTAGCTTTCCAAATCGGTAGGATACTTTTTGTTCGCCCTGTATATGAATTTATTGAAGCTTACATATTAAATTGCACGAACTATATTTTTATTTTATTTTCAAGTTTTATTTATATTAAAAAAGTTCCCAGACTGACTAAAAGCAAATAAGTTAAAATATGTCTAGACGCATAGCCATATTTTTAATGCTTCTCTCGTAATAACACCTGCTGTATATGTACCTACAATTATACTTATACTACACAAAGCTGATAAAATGTGCTTCAATGTCTCTATGTCTACCTTGCCGCCGCTGCTTTAGGTAACCACAATCTCCTCTGGAACAACAAAAGGACTCGATGAAATTGAAAGATATCTTACGAGACTAACGAGCATAAATGCGTAGAAGCTTTAAGAAAATCATTTCTGTAAAATTCAAAGAATTGCATACATATTTACATCGCCAATAAAAATTTGTATAGATTTATTCATAGTTGCTTATATCACCTCCCTACAACGGACAACTGTGGTAGTCCCGTGGTTGTCCGTTGTAGACAGGTTTTCCTGTATACATAAATGCAAATTCCTCAGACTCTTTCAAATATGTATTTCCATGAAAACTACGGGGATTAAATATATAAGTATCCTATCCAATTTTTAATAAGCGAAAAAATTGTCTTTTTGACAAAGAAAAAGTAATTTGCCTCCTCCCTTTATTGGGTTCTTTCTACTCTGTCAAATCCACACAAATGTGGAGATGTCATCGATGTTCTTTCTCAATTGTGTATGTTCCGATCAAGCTTGATTTTAATTATTATACAGCAGAGAGAGCATGTTTTACCAAATATATTCGTTCTCTGTGACGATGACTTGCAGTCACATCCTGTTTCTTTGAACAGAAGACGTCAACGTTAAAGCTTGGCATCCCCTTTATAGAGAGAGAGAGAAAGGAAGAGTATAACATCTCAAAAACTAATTACTTTTTTCAAACCTCACCTCCACTTTATTATTTCACGTACCGAATATTGCATACTCCTCGTGCTCGTACCTACTCGTATATCGCTGAGATCCGAACAAAAGCCTTTTTACGTTACTCAATTTTCAGATAATTTTTTTTTTCTCTCATTTCTTCTTCTCTGCCGTGACGGTATCTATAGGAATGGTATACTACGAATGACTAGTACTCGTACTACGAGTATTATTGTCCTTGCCTTTGGCATGTTTTCTTCCGTGACATTTTTTTTATAAAGAGGAGAAATAATAAAAAGTAAAAAAACATAAAACAAAAAAAAAAATAAGTAAAAGAGTATATGACTGCTTGTGAGTATAAAAAAAAAATGAAAATTAAAATTCCCAGAATCTTGCGTTATAAAATAAAGACAATCCAAGGAAGTCCACAAAAATATATATTAGAGTCTAGCTGTCTCTGAGCAAACAATATCTAATGACTACCTATCATACGGAGAGAGTGAAAGAAATACAGGATAATCTCAAAATGAATAAGAAGACGACAACGACGTTGACGTTTTGAATGTCAGTATGTCGCTCTCCTGTCGATATGTACTCGTACCTACGAGAATAATATCTAACAATAGAAATATATCTGTCATGTTTGTCTATATTACAGAGACAGTTTTGGAAGGACGAATAATATGGGGTAAAAGCGTATAGTATCAGTAAAGTATATGAAAAGGACACAATTGACAATGATGACGGTGACAGTGCCATTGCTTTTATATCTTTCGCCTTAAGCTGCTGAAACCGGAGATAAAAAGGATGCTTCGCTTTAGCAACAATAGTTGAATTTATTGTACAGGGATGCATGTGTAGAGAACTTATACTCGCATCTACAATTTTTGGAGATATGTAGGTATACGAGTACGTATGATGAAGAAAAATCATTGTCATGGCTGTCGACGTTGTCGTCGCGCGTCTTTCATGGATTCTTAGACAAGCTGGTTCAGGGTTTTTTTAGATTTTTTTAGCATCAATCATGTAAGGACACCGGTCGTGTTTCCTTCATTTTTCGTGTGCAGGTACACGGTAAGCGAGTAAATTTGGAGATGCTCCTCAGAGCTAGTCCTGTTTAAGGTATCAACCTGTACGTTGATATCTGATACCGCTGATACCTCTACATCATGCCTGCATTGGCGAACTTGTGTATCAAGACTTCCGAGCACAATACTCCCTATATTTTCAATTCACTTAGTCTTAATTCAAAAGGAATCGTCATCTCTCTCCCTCAGAACTCTATAGGTAGATACATTGCCGGAAGATTTCCGATACATATTGGAAACGCTAACGTACCTAAATACGGAACAAGGACATTATTAGACATATTGAACGATGCATTATTGTCTGTTATGGAAGTAAACTTTTTGGCGGGTGAGGAGGAATGAAGGGGAAGATGTGTCATATTTGTCAAAAATATCTTGTTTGAGTTTGCTGTTTTGTTTTTTTTTTATGTGTGTTTCTGCTCGTGTGATTCCTGTTCGGATTGTTTCATATATGTAGTTTACATTTTTTTTTGAAGATATCTTTGATGATGATAGACTTACCGAAAACTTGCAACAGGAGGAGGAGGTTGTTCTTTTCTTTTTTTTGTGTAGGAAAGAATCTGTAATTCAAATCAAGGTTTAGGGAATTTGCTCAATAAATCTGAGAGAATGGTCAAATGAATAGAATTAAACTTATGAATTCTGCATTTGAAAAGCCTGGTTTCATCAATTTTCGAAAACCTTCCTCGGAATTTATTTATTTAGCCATCGCCACAATCTATTTCGACAATATGTGTTTAAATTCAAGCCGATTTATTTGCCCCTCACCAAGCTTTCAATACGGGAACCATACGAAATCCCCAATCACAAAATCCCCAAACGTAGAAAAATCCCCAAAATCAAAATCCCCATAATCATAATTCCCATATACGAAATCCCCAATCATAAAATCCCCAAACACCCGAAATATGATGGTAAATGGTAGATGGATGGTAGTAAATAAATGGTAGATGGCTGGTAGACGGTAAATGGTTGATGGATGAAAGACTGTAAATTGTTGATGGTAGATGGAAGGTGTTAAATGGTAGATGGTAAATGGCACTAGGAGGGACGTAAATCGATACTAACGTATTTTTTGATTAGCACAAACAAAATATTCGAGTCCATTGCATATATCGTTCTAAACATATTAGGTTTTCATTGACATCGTCGAGACAATATTCGCGGAAAACTTGGTTGGCTTATTGTTGGAACCGATTGCATATTTAATCGCCTGCACATTATCTGCTGTTGTTCTGTGTTACTTCAAAGAGTTTGCCGTTGATTAGCATATATTTCAGTCCACGACGGTGATTTTTTTTATTGCATAGTAGGACTATTACAATTACAATAGTCTAAATCACCTACCATTTACCATCTACTATTTGCTATTTACCACCCACCATTTGCAATTTACAATCTACCATTTACCATCTGTCATCAACCATTTATAAGCTACCATCCGTCTACCATTAACCACCTACCATTTACATCCATTTAACATCTATCATTTACCATCTACAATAGGCTAAAGAAACTCTCCATTCCCCATTTGAGGTGCACGCGTTCTTAGATCACACCTCAAATGGGGAATGGGGAATTTCGTTTGGGGATTTTGGTTTTGGGTATTTTGATTTTGGGGATTTTGATTTCGGGGATTTTGATTATGGGGATTTTGATTTGGGGATTTTGGTTTGGGGATTTTGTGACTGGGGATATCGTATCCAACCCTTTCAATACAAATCGAAATTGACATTTTTGTCTCCTTACTTTACTTGAAATTAAGTTTGAAGCATAATCGACATCACAACTGATAACAGACTTCAAACATATACTTTAATCGAGGATTCCACTACAACCAGGCGCCGACAGTCTGATAATTAAAGAATTGTTACTTTACACTCCGCAATACTTCTGTAGTACATTAGGTAAAAATTATTCAAGAACACTCAGGAATATTGAACGGCAAAGCTTAAAGCTCAAAGTTCATATACGCATTTATGGACGAGGGCAAAACTCGAGATCATTGACAGTCACGAGTCAGTATTTATTCTCTAACCAAAGAGAGAAAGCTTTCTATAATATCTGCTTCGAAGTTTTTATACAACGTGTTTTGTAGAGCGGAGTACGGATCATGGAATAATTGCTTCGCATTTCGCTGAAAATTCAGCAATAAAGACTGCTAACACTCATAGAACATTTCAACACTAAATGTTAAAGCTCTACATTCATATACAGATGAACTCCGATATAACCAACAGTCACGAGACTCGGAAAATTATTCGTTATATAAACAAAAAATTTGAGAATATATTTTTTTTAACGCATCCACTTTATTTTCATAATCATAGGTAAATACCAAATCGGTGGTTTAATGACTATTTACATTGCTAGGTGGCCAATTTTGTGGCAAACTTTCATATGAACCTGTGCCACCGGACAATTTCTAACAAAACATATCCTCACCTCACAATCTATTTATCTTTGTAAAATGAGCTTCCCAAGCCTGCAACAATATTGCTAATTACTTTTTCGACTAGAATCTGCAAGAAAGCAGTTCACGGTGGCGCCAAAGTATGTACATCTTACAGACAAGTGCCCGGGAAAATCGGTCGATATGGAGTTTTTTTGGGAAATTTAAACAACTGTGGAAAACAGATTCTACGTATTCAAAAGATTTCCCGCTTCTGATTTTAAATTTTACGTTTTTAGAGTGTCACACTTTACAACAGTGATTCCCAACCGGTGGGGCGCTCAGCTATCACTGAAGTAGCGTTTCGTGAGCTTAAGTTTAAAAATCATGGCCGTCAATAATTAATAAATAAATTCTTCTCTGCTTTGTCTTTTATCCCTAACCGAGCAAAGCCTCACCTTCTCAGAGTTTGAAAACAGGTGGTCGTGAGATATTATTTCTTGCAAGGGTATTCTTCAGATTTCGAAATGAGAAAAAAGGTTGGGAACCACTGCTTTACACAGTCATTTCCATACAGTAATTGATTGACTGACAATCAGTCAACTTGTATGGAAAATGACTGTCACTGCTGTAAAGTGTGGATTGACCTTAAGGGTGTCGGCAATTTGCTGGATACTGAATCAGCGGTGGACACGCCAAACTATTCGAGCAATATTCATGCGTTTTTACCGATTCTGACATTTCTAAGCATTCAGAACGAGAATCTCTGGCAATATTTTCCTCGCCCTCCTTGGATGCACTTTATTATCGTACGGACTCTAGGTAACCCTTAAAAGCAATCGCCCTTTTGTAAGGTCTCTCGCTTCATCGCGCAATGCTATTCAAATTCCAAAAAAAAAAAAGAATAATTCTCGCGCATTCTTTTCAAAACAGACCCATAGTAAGCTCTGAAAATCAGCCGCATTCCAAATTGGAAGAAAAAATATTTGGATCTTAAAACTAGCCAAATCCATTCGACAAAACAAGTGCCTATAACGTTTGGAACGTTTAAGGTTTGTGTTCGTAGAGACGACTTATGAGATGATCGCTCAGCGATCGCATTTAAACCACCGGTTCTTAGCACTATATGCGTATATTTTCCAATGAATAAGAAAATCTAAAAAGGAAATGCAAATAACCGCAAAATACACTGGATATGCGACTTTTTTTCGGGACCAAAATATTTTCTATGGAAACTTGATCGAAGCTACAAGCCGACATTTCTCATACAAACTTTATATGGAAAATTAATAAATAAACAAAATCATGCACATGCGCAGCTTAGTGCTGTAACTTCGTAGTAGGGGCGTTGGAAAAATGGGGGCAATGAGTACGAAATTTCAAAATTAGTAGATGCTTGAAATTAATTAATCAACAACGTTCCTGTTGCATAACTTTATACCAACAGCATCAAAATTAACACTATTGCAAAAAGTACATTTAAATGGAATTGCAAAGCGTTGCGTGGTATAAATTCGTTTAAATACACAATTTTAAATACTGTGTATTCCAGTGCATTGCGGTTGAATACTCCAACCAATGAAAAAGCCAAAAAGTATTCAACCATACCAGCCCCAAACACTAAATTTCCTACGCCACTGCTAGCTACAAAAAAAATCAAATTGTCCCCTTTATTTTCAGATATTTCGTTTCCTTCTTTTTCTTCTTCATTGATATTTTCTATACAGACATGTTCCATTAGCTCAACACAAACAAGGTATTACCATTCAAAAATGGCTCGGAATCGGATGCGAAACTACGATCGCTGGGCGATCATCACATGAGTCGTCTCCACGAACACGTACCTTTAATCTAAGCGCGCGTTCACGCACAGTACGACACGCCGAGCTTTTCTGTGGCCCTGCGATGCGATGTGTGCACACACAATGTGACGTGTCGACCCGAACGATGCGATACGATATATGTAATTTCTTTTGCTGCCTGAAAAACCTGCTTTTTCATATGAATATTTTACGACGGGGATTCGTGTTGTCTGATGCTGATAGGTGCAGATTTTGAAACTATTTGTCGGCTTCGTGACGAGTCGCTACTATTTTGACGAGAAAAAAAAAATTGCGCCTCACCTGTTTTCTCGGTGAAAAACTCATACAATTGGCAACCCTAAAGTGATTTTGGGTTGCTGGTTCGGAATTCGAGGTCAAAAACAAGAAAAAACGAGACCGAGGCAGAAATTTGGATACCCTTCGCTCTTCTCGGGCTAAAAGTTTTTTTCGGGCGAACCTACGACTTGTGTTTAATCCCCCCTCCCCATTATTTTCCTTCCGCACTCACAAAGGTTCTATTGCGTCGACAAACAACACTTGTGTGGGGTTTGGGTGGAATAAGTGGGAAAATAAAAATATTTACTCAAAAATTTTTATTGGGGGATACGGGAGCATGGCCCCATACTACGATTCTATTTGTTCTGACCTTTTCTGTTGCTTTGATAAAGACACACTTCTTCTTCCTTGCCTCGTTCTTTATACCGCTCCATGGTTTCGCGTTGCTCGACCTGCAGTGTAGGCACATCGCCCGTTTTGGCGATAATATCTCAGCTTATTTCTACAGGCAGCTCTATCTTGGATCGTGTCATCGCCGAGACCAATGCGTTATTGTTGCTTTTTCATTTGACACATCCAGGTGTTCTTCGGTCTGCCTCTGGCCTTGGGTCCGTCAAGTGGAACTTCCATTGATATCGATTGATAAAGACACACTAATTCAAGGTTTTGTGAAATTGGTGTAAAAAATGTTTCTTAGAAGAACTAAAAGGCGGGGAGGGGATTGTATGGCAGCCCCATGACGCCATCATCCGATTTGATCCATTCTTACATTTGTTTTGTTTCATAAATCGAAACACATTTGAGTGAAATTTGGTTGAAATTAGTGCACAAATAAAAAAGTTTTTCTTAGAAGAACCTAATTTGGGAGGTTAGGTTCGAAACACATTTGAGTGAAATTTGGTTGAAATTGGTGCACAATTAAAAAAGTTTTTCTTAGAAGAACCTAATCTGGGGGGTTGGGTTTGTACGGCAGCCCCATGTCCGATTTTACCGATTCAAACATACAAACTGCCTGTAGCAAAAAGAAGCATTTGAGCAAAAATGCCGCTCTATTTTGGTACGCTTACGCTACAAACAAACACAAAGCACCATATGTCACGAAGCCGATCTGAACACAAATCATGTCTTTCATGTCGATCTCTTCCTATCAGCATCAAACAGAATGAAACCAACTTTTCCATTTATATCTACATACAATACTCCATGCCTCTACGAAGCCGATCTGAACACAAATCATACCTTTCATGTCGATCTCTCAGTACTGGTAGACGATTTCAGCGGCGGCAATGCGCATTCCAGCCGATGAGAAAGCACTATTTTTTTTTCATGGAAAAGCTCCTCATTGCACAACCCGATGTCGCATGGCAAACAGTCTGAATGGTACAAGAAGGTTCGTGTGGGTTTCCATTTAAATGCTAAGATTTTGTTTTTTGCGTTCGGAAGCTTTTCGCCTCTCTTTGCATCGCATCGCTCCCAGCACTAAAGCATTACACATATGAGGAAAGTCTTACGATTACTATTAGCCGCGTTTCACAGTACTACGTGTTCATTTGCCCAGACGAAAATCAAAATGATTGAAAATCCCGAGTCAGTATTTGTTTTCGATTCAAAAAATTGAGTGGGATCTGCCCATCGCCTTCGAAATTTCCATATACAACGCGTTTTGTATATGGTGAAGATTCAGCGTACGAATAAAGGAATTATTACTTCGCATTCTGCAATAATTCCGTAGTACATTTTGCAATGAAAATTGAAGAACACTCAGGAACTTTCAACGGAAAAGCTTAAAGCTCGTGGTTCGCAAGTATTTATAGTCAAGGAATAAAACGGAAAAATATCAAAAGTCCCGAGTCGGTGTATTTACTGTCGACACGATGTTGTGAGTAAGTTTTGCACATCGTTGGGTTTTCTATAGAACATGTTTTGTAGGCTAGGTAGGGATTCAGACGCGACTATTCGAGTTTTTTTTTTAAAGCTCATGTATCGAAGGTATCGTCTGAACCCAGCCATTATGACATGAGTTAAAACTGTTTCCATAAAATCATAAATACACTTCAAAATGGACATTCATTTTTGACATCAGTTAAAACCGATTCCAAAAAAGCTCGTACAAATTTCAAAATATTTAGCTGTTTCTGATTTTATTACTTTCAGGATGTTCTTTTCCTCTTTACAAGATTGATAAGGACACAAGATAAGATGGCGAGGACACATTTATCTCGAGCTTTTACGACATCTTATCTTATGTCCTTCTGAATCTTGAAAAAAAAAGTAAAAAACATCTTTCAAGTGGGTCAACAATTTCACAATATTTTTCAGCTTTATATTCAGCACACTTGTCTCAGTGCAATTGCAATATATGTAGTGCTGCCACTTTATACGACAGCGATTTCCAGGCAACGAAACAAGCTTCTTACACGGAAAGGACAAGCAAGCACATACAAGTAGCTTCTTAAATTCATGGCACACTATATACCGAGTATCCCTGGTTTCTTATATAAGAATCAGGACACTCTCAACTCAATAGGTAACTTTCAAGGTGTGCATCTGCACTTGGTTTTGTCCTTGTCTTGTGCTTATCCTGAAATTCGCCACGGTAGCATCCGTATCCGTATCATCGCATACGAGTAGGTACTATATTGGCCAAATACACAGTTATAAGCACAGAAAGTATATATTGTAATTAAAGTGAGAGAAAAGCGTATACTCCGTACGGAAAAGGAAGCTTACCTACGAGATGCTAAAAAAAAAACAAAAACCATAACAAAACTCAATCTCTAGTGTTCCGGAACAAAAGGATTTTTGCAAGGATTCACAACAATGCACAAACAAAAAAATTATAATCAAAATGTTTCGGGTGGAAAAAAAAAAGTTCTACATGAAATAATCAAAAGCAAAAATAGAATTGTGATGTTTGGTTGACTGAAGTGATTCTGAGAACGTCATCGCAGAGACCGCCTCCACATCCACACACGCTTTTTGCAACTTCTGAGCAGCACCATCCTCGGAACGCATCCTATTGCTCTAGCTACTGCTATGTGAGTAGAATGATAAAAACTCATAGAAGAACTCCTTCAACTAATGTTGTGTTGTTTCTTTTCATACAGTTTTTTTGTTGGAGCTGGAACTAGCTTATTTCATCCTTTAGTTGTGAGCTTCAACATTATCTCTTCTCGGCATTACCACCACCTTGCAAATAACACATCCTACTAATAAGAGAGCTTGTCGCTTTACTTTTACAAACAATGTTTGTATATGTCTGTTCTCTTTCTTTTTTTCGGCCAAGTTTTTACCGTTTGTTTATCTCTCCCGTAGGATACTTTAACCTAAAAGCCTGCTTATGATACATACTTCCACTCGCTTTTTTCGGCGTGCTGTTTTTCCTGTAGAGTGTTGTTACGCTGAGTGTAGTGTGTCCTTCATTATTTCTTGCTTCACATTAATATAAAAAAGGGCACCCGGTTCTCTCTCCGCACCTACATAATATATATGAATGTGTGTATAGAAATGTATGCGATACACATCCTGAAAATGTGTTTTGTTGCATAACACACACAACACCCAGGCACAGCAGTCGAGAGAATCCATTTTGTATGATAAAGTGTTTATCTTAACTGTACAGTGGAGTCGGCGGGCCCGGGATCGGGGTTGAAAGCTACCTACCTACTGCACTCTATATGACTATGGTGAAAATGTCGGAAAGGACAACGAAACCGGATTGCAGAAATGGAGATGATAGCGAGAGTTGGAGGTCACATACTCGTACTATAGTAGTGCTCGTGTGTTGTCCTGTATTTCTCTTCGCACATTCAACGGGTACTCGGGGATGGTACCAGTGCCGCCGTACCGTTATGTATTATATATATGAATTTGTATAAAGTACAGCAAAAAGGACAAGTGTTTGTTTCTTTTTTGTATTATATGACGAAAAGTTTACACCGTTTCGTGCTGTCACACAAAACGAACAAAAATGCCATCGTCGTCGTCGTCATGTGTTTCCTAGAGATTATATAGACTGTGCACGCTTTTACTATACTGATATCCTGTGTGTTCCTCTGACCCAAATTTACTTCATATCCTATGACTCTATCGCTATTCATATGTGTGACAGCAGGACACATAAATATAGCGAATTCTAACGCGACTTACACAGGGGCGTATAATTAATGTGCTGTGATCATTTGTCAGTTGCTATTTTGAGAAATGTGTGCACTGAGATTAATTAGAAAGAAGTGTAAGCGCGCCCGCTCTCTCTCTCTCTCTCTCACTCTCTCTACCTCTCTCTGTATGCTGTGATGTAACTTACGAAAGGTGATGACAAAAAAAAAAACAGAAAAGTAAATGAAAAAATTGAAAGTGGAGTGCTCATTTCTAGGATGAGTTTTACTTTTTTTTTTGTTGAGACTTTTGTCCTTACTATTCGTTTTGGAGAAAGGATGCAATTTAGGTTAGAGTGTGTGTTGACGGCAAAGGTCGTTTTTATAGTTCTGTGCTCATTTGTTTGATTGGGGGCCTGGAATTAATTGTTGAATATGTGAAATGGGGCGGAAATGAGCTTATCTCTTTGCGATGGAGTTTAATGAGATCATATATTCTTGCAATAGCGAATGTTTGAAGAAGAGATAATTAGATGGGGCCGAGAAGTCGCTTTTGTTATGGAGCGGTTGGAGCTCAGAAAAAATATCCTAGCAAAAAATGTTTAGACCAGAGGTTCTTAGCCGTTTTTACGTTGTCCCTCACGTAGATAATTGATAAAACTCGTTTCATGTCGCGGACGGCTAACATTGAACATCGGTGAAGAGCCATATAAAACATATGGTACGCTCTGTAATTTCAATAAAAAAAAGTATTGGCACTGAAAGTAGAAACCGTACATTTTCGCAGTGGTCTCATTGTCGCAGTATTCACAGTGATTCCAAACTTTCTTATATGACCCTAACGTCTTAACGTAATCCGGCAAGCAGTAGATTTCCCAAATATTTATGAAATCCGCAAAAATATTGCCACCGTCTCTTCCATAATTTTGCTCGGACTTCTTCATCTATCAGCGCACCCTCTGCTTTCATCCATCGGTAGCACTACACCACCTATCTATAGAAGAGCTAACCAATTTGACGTGCATTTACTAACATACATGAACATGCTCTCTCTATTCCAGCTCCCTCTATTACAAGCTCAAGCAGTGTTGCTAGGAGGCTGCGTGACTTCCCTTCAAAAAAATTAACCTTGATTTGCACTGAAAATGAGGGTCTTCCCTTAAAATTGATATAAAGACAGAAAATGGCCAAAAGCCCTACGCTGGTCCCTAACTGTGATGTGTGGACGAGACATCCAAGGATGTATGTATACTTACATGGGGACGAACTCTAAGAGTACCGTTAAGGTGAATGTGCACAACTATCGAGATGGCTACAGGCGTAGGCGTAGGTGTGCTACCCGCACTGGAACTGTCCCTGTGAAGCAATACAGAAAGTTGATCCCGTAGGGTCTAACGGTGACGAAAGAGGTGTTTAGGTTTAGTCAGTAAGAATCCGGCATAACTGCATGCTAGCGGTCCCTGCTACACGCGGGTTGCAGTGTCTATACAAGAGTCCTCATCTTAATATAAAAAAGGCAGAGCTTCTATAGCGCTTGCTTTACCTCTAAGTCACGCTAATCGAAGTGGGGAAGTGCCACCCGTATTCCACAAACGTAAAAAATGCGAAACACATACCTAAGGTAAGCCGCAGAAGGGTTCGAAAAATCGGGAAATTTAAATAGCAACATACAGCTCAAGCGTTCCCAGAAATACTACTGGGACCCCGATGGTGGTCAAAATCAGCGTTATTAACCCTGGGATTTAAAGCCCTAAATATAGAAGAATTTTCATTTTGCCTTATTAATATTTATAAGCTCGGCGCTACAGCCTGATGAAGGGCCTATAAAGCTTACATACCATTATGGCGTCCTAAGATCTTCGAAGCCTATAGTAGCCACACTGCGCATAAACTGAACATTCCCCAACGAGCTCTCGGTCGTCCTGGCTTTCTTCATCCATACTCCGTACTCTATAAAAACAGCGATACATCTCAATGAAAACAGTCACACTCACTTGTGTGCTGCTTCTGACTGTGTTTGGGAAGCGCACAACTTCAAAGTTTTTTTGAAAATATATATAGTGTGTGCTTAGTGAGAATATTTATATCGAATTACAGTCGAAATTCCCTAAACGGACACTTCTAATAACCGGACATTTCTCATAAACGGACACTTTTATTTTCCCCAAGGTTTCCTTATATTTTACTAGAAAAATAACTTCCAATAGCCGGACACTCTCATAACCGGACCGGACACGGACAGTACTTTTATACCCTTTCTGAACAAGGAAGTCTCTAATAAACGGACAGTTCCACAAATAAAATTCGAAATTCTTGCATTACAGAATTGTATTTCGAGTCAAGAAGTTTTGAAATTACCGGAAAATCGGTCTTTTGCGCAAAGCGAAATTCACTTTCCGGAAATCGCTGCACAAATCTTGTGTATCTCTCCGTGTAGGTGGAATTTCTTAGAGATTCAGGAGTTCCATTTATGTAGCGGCATTTAATCGTGCAGTTTTCTATTCTTTTAAAATATGAAAAAAAAAATAAAATTTGTCTCTTGAAGAAAAAGTGCAAGAACAAGTCATTTTAGAATTCACGGAAAAATAGTGTTGTCGAGCTGGAAAAAAATTTAATTGGAAAAACACGATTGAAATGAGACATCGTGGTTTTGAATGGATTCGCAGCGCAGTCCAAATTAGTTTTCTAAAATGTTTTCCTTTGTGAAATATTCTCATAAGCGGACACTTCCAATAAGCGGACAAAATCTCAATCCCCAATGGTGTCCGCTTATGGGAAGTTCGACTGTATGTCTTCTCAGGGACCACCATTGGTGCGCGGAGCACCGGATAATAACCTTTGGTTTAGATTGACTAAAAGATAGAAAACAACTGTCGAATTATGAAAATATTAATAGCCTCAACGGCGTATCGTGACGTGGGTTAGCGTTCATACTATAGTGGACTTTCGTTAGAGCACCAGTCAAATGCCTTTCTAAGGGTAGAAACGGATCCTTTTCGATTGGACGGTTTTCCCTCTCTACTACTTTCGCCTTGGCATATTTTCTATATTAAGGCTTCACTGTTGCAGACCTGAATACTTTCTCGGAACTACATCTTCATAGAACTTTGCCGTATGTCGCCACTTTTTTGAATTTTTTTTTTTGTTTTCCGGGAGACGGTGTGTCATTTTATTTCGATGTTCCACTACATACTTCCGACTGTCGGGCTGCCGCCGAACCGATTTTGGAGTAAAGGTCTCTTTGCCGATTTCCTTGAGTCCAGTATATTCTCTTGCCTCGTATATGTATATATTATTCACTCGGCAAATCAGATTTTCTGCAAATGAACACAAAGGATTTTTATGCTTACAGACTAGGTAGATCTACAGAAGCCGCTCTGCATTAATTAATGCTGTTATAGCAGAAAGAGAGATTAGCAGGAGCATTATCGCTATGTACCTAATCGTTTGAAGAAGGTGCTTTTGATAAGATCTCATAACTCATTTAGCAAACTAAGAAATGCCCTCGCTGAGAGTGGGGTCCAGCCAGACTCGATTCTTAGTGGTAAATCTAAGTAATGGGTGTGCCAGAATAAGGAGAAGGATAGTCAGGGGTTGTTAACAAGCTTTTTTGGGGCAATGAAAAAGAGCTAAACATAAATGGTAGCAGGTCAAGCACTATAGATCCTGCTGGAATAGATAAAGGAATTTAAAGAGGTGAAGTATCTAGGGGCAACTTTAGATCGCAAACTTAATTAGGAGCCACACGTTGACGAAAGACTACAAAAAGCAACGATATGTACGATTCTCGTGTAACAGATGGTGGGCACGTAGTAGGAATCTCACTGTAAGCGGATTGGGATTATTGAATGATGGTTAGGCCAATTCTATCCTATGCACCAGTGGTCTGGTGGTCCAAGAGACTCCAGAAACCTTCGAGCCAACGTTTGGATGAGATTCAACGCATAGCACAAATGGTGCACTGTGAACCACACCAACGCCTGTTGTAGAGTTATTACTGGTATTACCGCCTCTGCATATTTTTAAAAGGAAAAGCGGCAGCTGGAGTATACTCCGAGGAGTTTAACCTAGCATGCTCACTTCGTCCAGGAGTGTATGAGTATGTATCCGTAGATCAGGCAGGGATGCTTGGATCGCTACACGCTCTCGATCATTTTCTAGAAGGCCAAGTTTTCTGGGAAAGAGAATTCTCATAGCAATAGACAACCAATCGGCGATCAAGCGCTACAGCAATGTTATTGTGAAGAAGAAGCTCAACGAGTGCGCTTCAATGAACGAAGTTACGCTAATGTAGGTTAAAGGTCACATAGGTGCATTGGGACACGAAATCGAGTCTTTCAGGGACCGGAACCCAAAATTCCTTTGGGAAACGATGATTGGGGTCAAGATCTGTATCTGGATTGACTCCATACTTCGGCACCAATGGCGCGGAGGCTAACCACATGTAGGCATAGGCTCGAAACGCAATTACCAGTCCATTAAGGAGGAATACCAAACATGTAGACAGCCTCGAAACGCAATTACCAGTCCACTAGGGAGGAAAGCTAAAACCAGTTAAACACGGAGTAGCCTAAGTTGGCAAATTTTTCTTAGTGACAGAGCATGATCATTTTAAAGTGCATCTATTTAGATGGAAATCGCAGAAGATGCTGTATGCAGATTGTGTCTGGAAGGAGGCTGGAGGCTGACACGGTACACACACATTGTGTGTTAGTGACCAGCACTAGGCAGCAGGAGGATCCTAGGATCCCAGGCAAATCAACAATAAGTGAGGAAGCTTACCTTAACATCCTGCGGATGAGTGAAGTTAGCTTTAAAAACAGGCTACATATCACACGGGACTCAGTGATGAAGGAAGAGGTCGATAATTTATCAGTCGAATTCTGGAAATCACTGTGGACTATTAGGGGACGAAAAGGGACCCAACTTGTAGTGTCAGCTTCGATAAATTCCCGAATTACATACATATATATATGCCGCTGTTCGAATATTTGTGCCTCTAACAAAGACTGATTTTGCGCCTTCCAGTCAGGGCTGGTGAAATTTAAACAGCATTTTGACCACTGTAAAAAAATCGGATAAAATGCATGTCCGCGCCACTCGACTAAATTAAAACTCTATTCACATTTTTAATATCTCAGGCTTAACAAAGAGATGCTCCCGGTCCTGATAGGCAGATTATTTGTGGATAATTGTGCACCGTTTGGAAAAAAAATATGTCGCCCTGTGCAACTTGTTGAGCTCAGTCAAGCAGAAGAATCAATCGAGACTCGTGAATGCCCAGGACTCTTATGTAGGAAAGTTCGATGGATCTGACTCGATTTTACATTCACGATAGCCTTAAATGCGAATGAACTTTGAGAAACAGCTGCTGCTAGTCCGAATCTGGATTTGACCGGTATTCAATTTCCTAAACTAAGATCCTCTACAAAAATGCAGATGAAAAGCTTTTAAGACTTTGCAATCATATTTGAAGCTACATCGGTGAGAAGGTGCGATACTTGATTCTTAAGTACTTCTGGATTCGGATTTTTTTTTACAAAACTGTTCGAGGCCTTCGGGAGAACACCGGCAGTTCAAACCAAAGATTTTCCTCGCTCGCTTCATGTATTGTACTCCTTGGGCAAGGACAATTGGTCATTGCCCTACTTGTCACTTGCTGTAAAGTTCTTTTCTAATGTCTAAAAAAATGCGCTTTGTCGAAACTCCTAAACTGACCGTTACTGTAAACTCGCAGAGCTCAACTGCGTTTTGATTTCAAAATTTTATGAGGGCGTAAGCCTCTTAGGTTCTGATGCGGTGTATTGAACGGACAAAATTGCATCCTCCAGCGAATGCCGTAGGCATGGTCTGAATAGGCGACGCCTAGTGTATAGGTAGGCTATTCGATTCTTCAATTTACGAGTATTTGTTTCAGCAATAAATTTAATTCACTGAATCTCTTTTTTTCGGACGGGAGTTTGAGATGATATGGAGATGGCTTATATACGAGAAGATTAGTCAGGTACTTTGAGTTCTTTTTAGTGAAACTTCATAAAAATAATGTTTGGTCAAAGGGTCAATAGCATCGATTAAGCTTAAAGCTTCCGTTGAGAACTTTTCCATTGACAAATTGCTTTACCTGGTTGAAATTGAATTCAAGCTTTTACGAAGCTTTTAAGTTTAAACAGAACTGCAAGTCGTTTAAGCAGCTCGCCATTCGCAATTCGCAAAAAACGAGCTAACCGCAGCCTAAAGATTAACAAATTTGCAATTTTTTGGTATTGGATTTGATGTTAAATTTACTTACGATATTTCACCCCAAAATCATGGACCACTGATTTTTGCGAGGGATTATATCGATAGTCCGAAATATAATCACGATATGCCTTTATAGCGACTATACAGACATTACAATCAATTTTTACTATTTATGACCTTTGGCAAAAATTATGCAGATAAAGCTTACAAACTAGAACGCATTATGTCATTGTCTATCTAAATGAAGAGATGCAACCAATAAATCTCGAGTGTTTCTTCAGAACCAACGGGATCGATCAGCCGTAGGGCGTAATTTATCTAAAATTGAACAGCATTTGATGAATTCGTGCATAGAACACGCTCTATCTAAAAGCCGTTGTGGCAACTAGTGATGGGCATTAAGATAAAAAAAAATAGGTAGTAAATTTTCATCGAAAAGAGTTGCAAATTCTGTGAAAATTTTACAAATTTGTTCATTATTGGCACAATTAGACCATACAACGTTGTATCAACCATATGAAATGGAAGAATGCAGATCTACTTCGAATTCAGTAAATGCCCATCACTGATAAGAACATCCAAGAGCTGCCAAATCTCCACTCCATTCAAGAGAAAAAAAAATCTTTTTAACCCTTTCCCGGACAGAACGTCTATAGACGTCCAATTTTGAGCATTTGACATACAAATCGTGTCAAATTTTGGCGTTGTGTCCGGCAATGAGTTAAACTGCCTTATGTGAAGAAGTTGGCCAGCCTAACAACACCAAAAAAGTTGAATACATTCATTTACCTCCACAAAGTTTCGCTACCACCAAGCCACCAAGCTCACTGCCATTTCCCGTTAAAACTAACGACATAATATACAACTCTAAAATTAAAATATGTAACAGTACCGCTGGGCTAAATTAAAAATAACAAGAATGAGAGAACTGTGTCACTGCCCGACCATTTTCGACCACAAAATGCACTCTGGGGAGCAATATGGAGTCCTAGTCCTCTCTCGTTTTATACGTGTAAATGAATTACGTATACGTAAATTATGAAGCCTTTAGTCGCCGTTGAGACACATTGACTGAACCAGCCCTCTTGTCCTAGCCCTATACTTACCTTCATCCCCTATTTCAATAATAATTCATAATTAACCCTAGGCCGTTTGAATTTCGGAAAATGCTTCTAAAAATTAGGACTTTTCAAGAGCAGCTTACACAAAATTTTATTTACAGCTTTAAAAACTTGTCATAGAGAATTGAAAAACCTCCTCAACGTTGTGCCGCGATAATGTCCTTTTTATGTTCGTCGGGTTGTAGATTATGGTCATGGTGTGGATTTTATGTTTCAACCGCCCCATTTGTGTGCATTAATTGCACAGGTAACTGAATTACGTATGAGAGTGAAAGAGAAGCTGCGTTGTGTTTCATTAAAAGCTCGAGATGCTGATGCTTATCCGTCTAGACGTAGTCTTATTTTTATCTCTATGGTGAAGTGGGTAGACGATTTTCTTTCAGTATCAACTACCAACGAGTAGTACTTGAAAAAATTAATGAGAAAAGGGTCCATCAAGTAGAAAATAATATCGGAGTGAAATTTCAAGTGAGTTAATATTTTATAAAGATGTTTTTATTTTTTTAATTTTGTAAGGGCTGCATCTACAGTACAGTTCAGATGCTGAAGGATATAATTTTTCGTTAAGATATAGTCGCTAAAACTTTCCCACGTAAAATAGAGTGTTGAGAGATGCATTGATACTACTTTTTTTGTATAATTAATAAAAAATTAATAACTGCCCACAGTCCAACATTGAACCAAAGCCGCAGAAGGTGTTAGTGACATCCAATTTCCAACATCTTAATTGCTGTTTTGTAGGTGTGTTGAGATCAACAGCACGCTCAGCAGTGAGTGAGATCATAGTCCGTCACATGGGCCAGGGAATTGAAAACATAATAAACTGAATATGCTCACGGTGAGACTCGAACCCGCGACCCTGTGCTCCGAAAGTGAGCACACTACACCAATCAGACTACAACGCTGCTCTTTGCTGTACCTGAAGAACCTTTGAACAAAGCTGAATTCATCATATCATCCCTGACAATATCAGCTTATTACTAAGCACAAAAACCCTGACCACTACTATATTAACAAAAATAAAATCTCTCTCCGATTTATTTACTCATAAAATTCTGACCTACATCTTTTCGAAATATCTCTTCCGCTCTGCGTTGCGTCATAGCACAATATCATTAACTTCCATGAAATTACAAGCCTACTATACCATTTCGCTCACAATATTACGCAAAACACATTTTGTGTCCTTTCTTTGACTTTAGCATTTATTTTTATGAGCGCTGAAATTACAAGCTTCTTTCTACATTCAGCGCACTGTGTTGTCTACTGTCATTTCCTCCTCCCAGTAGTATTATAGGCCCAAATGTTCACAGCTTCGATTCACATTATTAACCATCATCATTATTTGCTTCCCTTAAAACCTTTATATTGTAACAAAAACACGAGGCAATACGACAAACAATTTAATATTGTCGTTCGACCCTTTCCGGGTGTTTTCTTTTTCTTTTGCTTTTGGTCCGGAAGAGGAAGGACACCGCCGGAAAAACTAATCGTCAATGTGAAAATGGAATTAAAGTGTCCATCTGCAGATCTTTGGGGCCATCTTATAAATGTATGTTAAAGGGGTTATGTGTCACAACTTCTTTAATTTCTTTCAGGACTTTGTCGTCGACTATATGGTCAGAGAGCCTAGACAGAGCAAGACAGAGAGAGAGAGAGAGAGAGATACGAACAATTTGGTCAATATCCATTTAACCCATTCCAAACGCTTTATATTACACCAGTGAAACTGCCATCATTATGGTACTTAGTGAATTTGGATGATGTCCAAATATTCTGCTGACGAAAGGATATGATGCTCACCATACCATTTGGTTTTTGGTTGGTCAGTTTGAGCATCATTTCTATTTTTGGAATGAACCACATTCGGTCGGAATGAAAATGAGACAGAGAGTATGAAAATTCTCGACGATGACGACAAACGTTCTGTATTTCCGCCGGGCGTTAATTTGTCGAATTTCACTATACAGTGTTTCGGACAGAAACCTCACACACACACCTACATGCATATTGAGAGGATAGCTGCATAACAATTGACCGACGAAAACTTTCTTCATCTCACTCTCGGTTAAAGTTAATTTCCACACACACTTTTCCTCGCCGAAATACGCCGTCACAGCATGAAACCGGACAAATTAAAAAAGTTGGTTCATAAATGACCTCAAAAATCGAATTGTCCTTGTTGTCTGTCGACGGAACCCTTATTGCAAACTTTCTCCGCATGAAGTTGCAGACCCGTTGAAATAAATAGCCGCAATATCAACCCGAGATCAAGAGCTGGCTAGTGTAGAGGAAATAAAAAGGACACAAGCCGCACAGCACATTCATATACTCTCACCACAAGGATACAAAAGGATAGGACTGAAGAGAGGCAAAAGAAAAAAAAAACTTCTTTGACCCATTATAATCCAGTTCGTCTGTAAGAAATTAGCTGAACAGTAAATGTACCGTTAGACATTTTTTTGCTGCTTTTATGCGAGATAAAACTAAACGACTCCAGACAATAAACATTGTTCTCAGAGAGGCGTAGGCATCGTCTTGATATCACACATTCACTTTATAGTGTAGTATCAAGCTCATGCTGAGGGAAGACTCTTTAAGGGGGAGAATCACAAATCGCATAATATACATTCCCAATCATGATTTTCATTTTCTTCCACACACTGCAGACACGCCATCATCCCACCATTCGCTCTTTCTCTCATCTTATCATTAGCAGACCGATGCGGTGCTGAGCGGATGTGGAAACGGTGGTCGTCCGTCGTAGGGAGCGTTATAGTTTTTGGCTCATCATCATCATTGTTCTCGTTTTTTTTTGTGTTCTCTCTCTCCCTCTCTTTCTCTTTGGACTCGCTGTCACTACGAATCAGGATAAGACTAAGGCTTCTAACGAAAATTGTACAATACAGCCAGGCCATCAGGATAGGGTATAGGAATAGAACAAGGAAAAGTCGGTGTGGTTGAGCCTTTGGCCATATATAAATGAAAGTTCTTTTTGACATTGTGACTTGACTCTCTCTCTCTCTCTCTGCGATGTTCAGAATTGTATGGTCTTTGATAAAAATTCAGGATATGAAAAAGCCTGGGTGAGACAGTAAAGAAGAGAGTTTTTTTCTGTCTGTGTTTTCTCAACGTAGGAAACTGGAGAGAGCTCTCAATGAAGTTTTTTTGTTTCGTTGGGGGATTAATAATTGGATTTGAAGTAGATGTTTTGTTAAGTAGCTTTTTTCGGTTGGTGAGATAAATTAAGTGGATTGGGTGAGTGAATTCTGTGGAAATCAATATCCAGGGGAGAATCTTGTGAATTAATAGCAACTTGAGTCGTAATTCTTTGCCGAGAAGGCTCATTAAAGTTAAGAGAAATATGATAAAACTAAAATGTTGAACGTATTCCTCGTACGTGATTTCAAATGGTCCACTAGGCAAGGCAAAAGGATCCTCGAAATCTAGAAGCGGGACCCCTTTTTTACTAAAAACTAGTTTCCTCATTCTGCCGCCATTGAGGCAGTTTAAACAATGTCTCTCGTATGGCTGGTGTAATTCTCTTTCTAACCGGAGAAACCAAAAATCTAGGGTTATTAAAAAAAAACCCCTTCTCTGTGACGCTCTCCGCATATTGACCCAATCTTGCTGCGCGTGCAGCACAGATCGCCAGCCATGTCGGGTTTTTACCTACTAAACCTAAACACTTCTTTCGTCACCGTTACACTACCTTTCGGTATTAATTCACAGAGCCAGCTTGAGCCATCAGTACGGCTGGCAGCCTTGCGTTTACTCTCCTCCATCTGTAGCTCTATGTGAACGGTACAAATTGCCCTGCCTGCTGAATTTTTCTGATATCAGCCTCAGAGCCACTAAGTTTGCGAGGCTTATGTTTTCTGCCAGTTTCGCATCCATTTCACGGCGAATATCTCCAAATCTGGGACAATCAAACAGGACTTGTTTCGCGTCCTCCACTTGTTGGTACCCTCAGTGGCCTCATGTCTGGGATGAGGCTATGTGTCCACCTCATTCCATCGGAAATGCCACTTTCTCATAGACTCAAGCCTTTCAATGTTTCTTCGCCCGGGGGCGTCTCGGATGTACAGCCTGCTGATCTTATCCATCAGCATCTGCAAAGGCATCATTCTGGCTTTATGTGATGTGATTCGATACGCACAGCACACTCTCAAAGCACGCCTACGTAGACTGCGTTATAGGCAAGCCGTACCGTAGGGAACTAGGTGAAACTGGGGTATATTATAATTGATGTCCCCACTGTTCATAATAGCTGCCTCGTACTTGTTACAGGAGATATTTGGCATAATTTCTGTTAGAGCCGTCGCTTCGGAGCAGTCGCTGCCTTTATCACCTACATACTTCCAAGTGCTCTCCAAAGCATAGTCGTGAGTCAATTATAACCGCCAAGAGGTTAAGAGACACCCTCCCACTCTGATTTGGAGAGAAGACTTTTTTCTGCGCTTGCTACTTCGGAGCACTTAATTTATTCGCTCGTCGAGCTCCAATCCGAAGGTTTCCAGCCACAGACGCTATGGACGAAAACCGTCTGTGGAAGGTTGTAACTACCTCGCTGGCGTAGCTCCAGTTCCCTGGCAACGACGGCATTTGCTTTAGTATCAGCTAAACTATGTCATTCTCCTTGGCGTAACGAGGTCCATGATAGCATTATACATACATGATATTCAACAAACGCGGGCCGAGAGCAGATCCCTGCGGCACCCCTGCAGACCTCCTCACCTCCAGTGTCGTAAATTAATTATCGCGGCGAGGTATTCGAGCAGAACTATCTTTTCTAGACCGGCATGTATGCACCCCCAAGTTTTGCGGAAGTGAATTCGTTTTTGACGTCTAGCGTCACTACAGCACAACATGTGATCTTCCGTAATGAGTTCGTCTCGTGGCTAATGTGGTAACCGTCGTGATTGCGTCTATAGTATACCATGCTCGTCTAAAACCGCTCTGACGCCCTAAAAAGCGCCCCTGTTCTCCGGCAACCTCTGACAATCGGTTATAAATTATTTGTTCAAAAATTTGGCCAACAGTGTCAAGCAAGCAGATAGGGCGGTAAGAATTAAGTTCACTGGCCGAATTGTTCGGTTTTGGAATGAACACAAGTTTTTGTCAATTCCCTAGTTGTGGGAAAGTCCGTTCTTTTAAACAGGGTCCAAAAACGTGTATTAACCTCCCGTGCCTCGCCAGAAATGCCATTTTCAATGCCCTATTAGGGACTCTTCCGGGACGGCCGCTTTACCACCCTCTAGCCTACAAGCGCCCTTTGAAAGGTCGGAGTCCGTAATCGCGGGTATGTTACCTCTAATCGGCGTCAGGATTTGCCTCTTTAGCTTTAGTTCGTGTTAAGGGAACGAAGTACAGACAATGTTTTTCAGCAAAACCGGACATTTGAGTTGGGCGCTTCTCGTTATCATGGCGAACCTAAATGCTGTCCGCTACGGGACAGACAGTGATCCCTAACAAGCCTTGAGGTAATAACTGAACACGAAATTGCCCTATTGGATTATAACATATAATATGATGCCAGCTCTGCGTAGAAACTTTCAACTAGCTGAAGTGGTTATAAACAAACCTGGAGAACCCTGGAGACCCCTGCACTAATTTAGGCTAAGGCTCGAAGACCAGTTCCTAATCGACCTGGTAGCCCTGGTATAGCTCAGTCTACTAAAGTTTGAATATTAGTAAGGGAATGAGCCTTGTCTGGAAAGTTGCATCTGCCCTTTCACTGTAAATAGACACGAAATTATGCTCGGACTAGTCCTGGATTTGATCAAATCATTAGTAAACCAATTTAATTTAGATTCTTGTTTACAGCCTCTCATGGCATGGCTATCAGTAAAAATAGCAATGTGAGGGCCCCGGGACCCAGGCACATACTTTAATGACTTGAACTTAAGGCTAAAAAGAACTGGAAGAAATGGTCCACTAATTTCATACCAATTTGGGGAACAGAGAAAAACCCTAAGGCCAATTTTTGTTGTTTTTGAATCTGTAGGATCATATTTTGCTAGGAAAAGTATTGGGCCAAAGGGTCTCAAAAACGCTAAAAAAGGTCACAAATTTTTCCTTGACCGAAGGTAGGCATGATGGGTATCATATCAAAGGGGACATAGAGTACATTACATATCCTGTTTTTTTCTTTAGTTCAAGGGCCCACAACGGCCTAAATTGGGTAAAAAGGACAAAATGGTAATTTGCTTTAACATTTTCCATTTACATATATATTCCCAGTATGCCAAAACTACCCAAAAATAATGTGCTTTAACTATTTTCTTGACATTTTAGTATCTATAGACATTCAAGATGCTACTCGTTTTGCTACGAAAAATACTACACGCAAAGGTCCTAAAAATGATAGAAAAAGGACCCAAACTTTTTCTTAAGAAATATAGGCATGATGGGTATCATATCAAAGGGGACATCGGTATTTTTTCTTCGGCCTAAATTGGGTAAAAAGGACAGAATAGAATATAGTGTGCCAGTGCCAAAGCTCTCCAAAAATAATGTGCTTTAACTATTTTCTTTACATTTTAGAATCTATAGACATTCAAGATGCTATTCGTTTTGCTAGGAAAAATACTACACGCAAAGATCCTAAAAAGGATAAAAAAGGATGCAAACTTTTTCTTAACTAATATAGGCATGATGGGTATCATATCAAAGAGGACTTCGAGTACAATTCATGGTCTGTTTTATTTTCTTCTTTCAAGGATCTAGAATTGGTTATAAATAGAGAATATGCTGAAGCAATCCAGATTTTGAGCTTTTTACCTAGTTTAGGCAGTTCTAGATACCTGAAAAAGAAAATGATACCGGACATAGAATGCAGTCGTTGTCCTCTTTGATTTGATGCCCAACATGCCTACGTACGGCCTAGAATAAATTTGTGTCCTTTTTTGTCCTTTTTAAGACCTTTTGGTTTTAGACTCCTGGGACCCTAGAGATTCCAAAATAACAATTGGCCTTAGTTTTTTTTCTATTCAAAATGGCATCTGTTTTGGACTAAAATACCGATTGCGACTGAGATCCTGGTGTGAAGTCCTGGGTGTCTTTGCACCTACGATTGTAACTATCAGTGGGTTACTTAGCCATTCGTTTCGTTTGTTTTGTTGCCTCGAACGTCTGGTTCCAGTAGTTCCTTAGAGGGCTCCTTATGGGCGTATTCTCCCTTCTGAGTGGTGTGGGGTAGCGTTTTGCAGCGCCTGAGTTGCGGATGGACTGCCTGATGCTACGGTTTGGTGGTTGAGGAATCGAAACTTCACAAAAAT
The DNA here is from genome assembly GCA_949715475.1 of Microchrysa polita. NCBI lineage: Eukaryota > Metazoa > Arthropoda > Insecta > Diptera > Stratiomyidae > Microchrysa > Microchrysa polita. The sequence continues at coordinate 42,248,964 of OX454415.1, read as the reverse complement.
AAGGCATGAGCTTAATATGCCGACTGAACTAAGATCCTTGGTACTGTCCACTGTGTTCTGTTACGAATTAGCTTTTATCAGTAGGGATCACCGTAACTTCATGTTAGTTGCTTGTTAGATACTGGCAGCTCCTGATGGTTGGTCAGAGCTATGTGGTCCCGCCCGCTGAGAGGTGACTGTCATCTAGGATAACTTGAATGTCCGGAATTACTATTGGTGAATCAGCCATTTGAGACCTAATCAGGTCGATACTATATCATTCTCTGATTTACGAGTACCAAACCCACCGCGGCTTTTCTTCGCAACGACTGCAATTCAAACTGCAAGCTTTGTTGTGTCAAATCTTGTTACCATGGAAGCCACACTTTTCTTACGTGAAGTTTCGTACAATATCTCGGTCGTAACAAATTCACGCCCGAGGACTATTTTTTTCTGCAGTCAGTGGCCGCAGCGAGCTTAGGAGATTTCAAGCTAAAGTGTAGGTGGTCAAGAGAACTCCTAATTTCATGTGTGGAGAAAGAAAAGGCAGAGCCTGCGTATAGATTTCAGGAAATGAGAAAAAAATGTTTAGGTTTCCAACTTCAAAAAAAGCTTCGAAAATCGTTAAACTGAACTTTAACAACTAAAGAACAGAAAAATTGATTTAACATTGATATTTACCGTTAAAATTATTTTTTATGTTTGTCCTAAATTCGAAATGACAAGGTGGTTTGAATTTTTCTGTTATTTTTGACAGCTGTCAAAAATTTTAAAATACCAAATAAATATAAAAAGGGTCCTTCTCATAACCAATCACTACAATCACAAGTTCACTGGCGTTAATGCCTTGGTAAGTCACTGCAGTTCATAATTAAAACGACACGCAGCTCTGATTTCCTTGTAGTTTCTCTCGGTTGAATTAATTTCCCCAAAATCTAATATTCCACAATCGTTTCTATCTCATCGTCTCAGCCTGATGACACCAATGTATATATAGATTTCCGCTCCTTGGTCCTTGAATCATCATCATACTCGTAGAGTCACACTTTGCCATCATCTTTGATAAATTAAGGGCAATCAACATTGTATCGTCCGTTCTTCTGTTCCAACATTTACCGCGTCAAAAGCTCTCCTTTTAGCGAACTTGCTTACATATTACAATAAAATTCTAAATTGCCACCAAATACTGTACTGTGTAAGTGTACACCATCATTGTCGGTTCCTCTATCTTTGAATTGATTAAAGAGCCAACGATTTTCATGATTACGGCAATCAAAGTGCACACAATAATGCTGATCATTAGTGTGTGGATTAGTGAGTCCTGTGTGTAGTTTATAGTGCAAGAGATTCAACGTGTTGAATGATTAATAACGTCAACTTAAAGGACATTCATTGAATCGAGGAAGTTAGTGACGAAGACGACGACGAAAGTGATGATGATGATACAACACAGAAACACCGAAAGTTTCTGTGCAGTGTAAGCATCACTAAATCATCATGAGTCAATTAAATATTCAAGGACTTTCCCACGAAAATTCAGTAGAGAACATCACAGTCATCAGCCACTTCAATGCCAATTTGAAGATGTTCGTCAAAATCACAAAATTGTATACATATATGTATCTCTCGTTGATCATCGTCAATCTTCTATTAAAACAAAATTAGGCACTCGAGCTTCGATTAAATTTGAAGTCAAAATGTCCTTGATCCGTAATTGGAGCGAACGAAGTGAACACCACACACACACATTCAATAATCTCCTCTCTCGGATGTCATCGATGCGATAAATTTTCCATTGAAAACTTTATTGCAAATTAATTTTGAAATAAAATCATGAACGACGACTTCGCAGGTCGTGTCGTCATCTATTAATCTAAAATCTATCGTTTTCGGAATACCCTTACTCTTGCTATCATCCATCCCATACATGGAATTTGAAGCCTGCCAAAATACCTTTCTCACCCGAAAGAGAGAATGAAAAAATTATATTCATCATCCATCAATATAAATTCCAAATCCATTCAACCGTTCGCATCCATCATAGTCGATTTGGTTTGATGGAAAGTTATTGGTCGGGGATGATGGTGTCAGGCGGTATAGCACAGCCTGCGGCTTTTACACATATCCCGTACACCTACGCCCATGAGTGTGTATATGAAAATCAATACGTTGTGTTATTAATCATTAAATCAACCGTCTCCCTCCTCTCCATATACATACACTCCCAATCAATAGGATAGTTCCACTTGTAAAATGGCTGTATCTCGGTAAGTGATAACGGTATTTTCTTAAAACTTGGTGACAATTTTTTCAGTATCCTGCTTGTTCTTCGCATAATATAAGGTCTCAAATCCAAAGTCCCGTTAGGATTTTCTTACGATCATTCTTAAAAACAGTACAAATAGTAAAGTCATTAGGATAGTTCCAGTGGAAATAAAACATCAAATAACGGTACGAAAAGATAATTATACCCTTCGCTTATTAAGCGTAAAGGGTATATTAACTTTGTCATGAAGTTTGTAACGCATTGAAGGAAGCATCTCCGACCATATAAAATATGTATATATATGATCAGCGTGACGAGCTGAGTCGATTGGACGATGTCCGTCTGTCCGTCTGTCCGTCTGTCCGTCTGTCCGTCTGTCTGTCTGTTGCGACGCGTTTTGCTCGGCCAGTTTAAAAGCTATGGAGCTGAAATTTTGCACACATGCTTCTTTTTGTTGCAGGCAGTTTGTATGTTTGAATCTCTAAAATCCGACAAGGGGGTCGTGGGGCTGCCATACAAACCTCCCCCCAAATTTAGGTTCTTCTTAGAAAAACTTTTTTATTTATGCACCAATTTCAATTAAATTTCACACAAATGTGTTTTAATTGGTAACACCTAATATATGTAAAAATCGACCAAATCGGACAATGGGGTCGTGGGGCTGCCATACACACCTAGTCCCCCAAATTATGTTCTTCTAAGAAAAACTTTTTAATTTTCTCATCGATTTCAATCAAATTTCGCACAAATGTGTTTCTAGTAATACCACAAAACATATGTAAAAATGGACCAAATCGGACCATGGGGTCATGGGGCTGTCATAGAAACCTAGCTCCCCAAATTAAGTTCTTCTAAGAATTTTTTTTTATTTATACACCAATTTCAACCAAACTTCGCACAAATGTGTTTCTATTGATGACACAAAACATATGTATAAATAGATGGAGTCGGACCATGTGGTCATGGGGCTACCATACAAACCTAGCCCCCCAAATCAAATTTTTCTAAGAAAAACGTTTTTATTTGCACACCAATTTCAATCAAACCTCAGAAAATTATATTTCTATCGATACCACATAACAAACGTGAAATAGGACTATGGGGTCGTGGAGCTGCCTTACAAACTTGACCCCCAAAATTAGGTTCTTCTAAAAAATAAATTTTTTATTTGGACACAAATTTTAACTAAGCCTCATGGAAATGTATTTTTAGTGATGGTACAAAACATATGCAAAAATGAATTATATCGGACCATGGGGTCATGGGGCTGGCATATAAACCCAACCTCCAAATTAGGTTCTTCGAAGAAAACCTTTTTGATTTGTCCACCAATCTGAACCAAATGAGTTTTAATTGATGCCACAAACATACGTAAAAGTTGATGGGAAGGCCATAGGGCTGCCCTACAACCTCCTTCCTCCTCTTTTTGGTTCTTATAAGAAACCCACGTCCCGCTTCGCCCAATAAATCTTCGCCACGGCACTTATGAGAAAATTCAAAAGCATGGAAGCGGGGAGGACTGAACACTAGTCATAGGTACGCCCGAAAAAACTTTTAGACCGAGGGGAGCGAAGGGTATCCAAATTTCGGCCGCGCCCGAAATTAGCCTCGGTCTCGTTTTACTTTGAAAAATGTAGCTGGTAATAAGCAAAACTTTATTTAAGTAATTTAAACTCAAAAAGTTAATCTGGGATAGAATTGTATAGGTTTTAACGGTAAATTAAATTAGTTTCGCCCCAAGCTCCTCTAAACGTTATCACAAGATCTTGAGTGTACTTAAACTATCGTCTAACGGTATAGATCTTCCTTGTCATTCATCCTCACACATTTTTAATGGTATTTAGATCTCGGAAGTATGGGAGGTCTTTCCAAAACCTTGATTAGTTGGTCTTGAAACCAATCTTTTATCAGTCTTGCTCCATGATTGACGCCATTATCTCGTTAAAATCTCAAAGATGTTGCATGGAAAAAGTCGGTAATTCTAAGAATTATATTACCCAGAATATTTTTGTAAGAATGGACGTTGTGAATATCCTTAATTTCTACAAGCTCAATAGTTCCACACCGATAGTCAGCCCCATACATTGACATTTCTTACTCTGAGTGATGTGTCTACAAAATTAATTTATTTTTGCTCAAATCGTGGAAATAATACCTGAATCCATCTGAACCGACGAGATTCAATCTTTTCCGTCAGTAAAAATAACGCGTTTGACCAATCCATACAGTTTGTATATTGGGGTTGAATATCTTGGTATGGAACTATTGAGCTTTTTTAAATTAGAGGTATTTAGAGTACCCAGGCTTTTACAGATATTCTTCCTAATGTGTTGCCTAAAACTTCCGACATTTTTCATGCCATTCATATCAGATTTTAACAAGATAATGACACCAATTATGATGCAAGGCTGATGAAGGATTGATTTCAAGACCAATTATGGAAAGACCTTCATACTTCCTAGATTTAAATATCATCAAACATGCGTGGGAATGAATGACAAGGAAGATCTATACCGTTAGACGATAGTTTAAGAACACTGAAAATCTTTGGCGAACGTTGAGAGGAGCTTTGGACGAAATCAGCTTAATTTGCCGTTAAAACCCATACAATTCTATCCCCGATTAACTTTTTGAGCTCAAATTACTTAAATAAAGTTCTACTTATTACCAGTTACATATTTCGAAGTAAAATTATCCTTTCGTACCGTTATTTGATGATTTATTTCCACTGGAACTATCCTATTGACTTCACCGTTTGTACTGTTTTTAAGAATTCTCCTAATAAAATCCTAACGGGACTCCGGATTTGAGACCTTCCATTATTGAAACAACAAGCAAGCTACTGAAAATATTGTCACCAAGTTTGAAGAAAATACCGTTATCACTTCCCGAGATACAGCCATTTTTCAAGTGGAACTATCCTATTGATTGGGAGTGTACATAGATATAATACATAATCTGTCAGACACATTCATCTTTCTAATTTTGTTGTAGGAATTTTGCAAAATTTTCACCTGTATCGTTTCATAAGTGCAAAACACGTTGTCAATAAGCCGTGAATACATTTTATCCTCCTACGTACATAAGAGCACTACTATGATTATGTTTTATATGTCCTTTCTATATCCTTTTTGGTTGATTTTCATTGAAAATTTTATCGTTTCAGAATTGACTACAAGCCTGACCGTGGTATCTACGATCTGCTGATTCTCAATGCATCATACAGTCGGGATAATGGACGTTTTGAGTGTCGTGTTAAAGCGGCCGGTACAGGTGCCGATGTCCATCAGGAGCATTATAATTTGACAGTTTTGACACCGCCACAACCGCCACTGGTTGCACCCGGTATTAATGCTGTTGCAACGGAGGGTATGAAACAAGAGTTGACGTGCAGTAGTATAGGTGGTTCGCCAGATCCAACAATAACGTAAGTATACTATGTATGGTCTGTTTTGTAGATTTAATTAGTGATTAAGGATTTTATTTAGATGATATCAAATTTGCTTGGATCAACTAATTCAGCGTACGAATTTCTAGTCAAGATGTTTCTTAATACAATTTGTGGTTACAAAATGGAAAAATTGAAATATAATGTTTCCATCTAATTTAAAGTATTTATTCACTAATTGAAAATATTTCGCCACGCTTGTAAAAAAACGATTAGAAATGCTTAAATTAGGAATAATCATACACTCAGAGGAAAATAGAGTGTCGTCAATCAAAAACACGCCTAAAATAACTCTTTTTAAGCATGATTTTGACCTTACAATGTTTCTACTGAATTTAAAAACCTCAGAGTTATTTAGTTATTTTATCCGACATGCTTTTGTTGAGAACGGCCTTATTTCTGCAACTCACTATGAAATCTTAAGCTAATCTAACACCGTAAATAATCTTTTTAATTCTGCGCGCATTTAAAGTAACATTCGCTATACATTCAAGAATACAATAGTTGTATGGTCGAATGAAGAGCGATCAGTGTATACGTGTTTAGTGTTGAATTGGGACTTTCTAACATTAAAAACATACATGCTCAGAATGTGTTTTTTCTCTTAGTGTAGGGCATGGAAAATCTTCGAGCAATGTATTTATCATACATATTTGGACACTTTTTATTTGTATTGCTTCGAACTGTCATTAAGGCAGACCTGGGATTTTATTTTTGGTAAGACTAATAAACGATGGAATGGCAAAAGAAACCTTTTGTTCTCATTATAAAAATTGAAATTCAATAGTTTGTCTCTAAGATGATGTAATTATGATTGTACTCGTACGTAAAAGCCATTATTATTTTTTTTTAAAGATCAAACTACCAAACAATATACGACTCCTTGTTTCAACTCTTTATTCTGGAAAAATGATCCAGGTGGCAAAAGTGTCTTGAATTTGTAATAAGCCTTTAATAGGATCACGTTTTTGGGCCCGTTATTTTTCACGTTGCATATTCGCTCTTTTCGGCGACAGTAAACATTTAAAAAAAAATTTAAATGATTGTTTATAATTTTTATTGTAGTCTGGCTGGTCTAGCGGTTAGTGCGCGCACCTTCGGTGCACAGGGTCATGAGTTCGAATCTCACCGTGGATCATGATGTTTTTCAAACTCACGAGCTTGTGACGGACTATGATCTCACTCAGATGTTAAACGAGTACCCATTTATGGGGATAAATAACACTGCTGAGCGTGATGCTGATCTCAAAAAAAAGATAAGATCTTGGAAATAGGATGTCACTAACACATCCTGCGGCCTTAGTCCAATGCTGGATTGTCGCGCCTGTTATTTTTTTTTTTTTTTTTATAATTTTTATTAATATCACAAACGATATTTTTTTCAGTGTAGACCCGTGCTTTCCCAACTTTCCCAACGATGTTCCGCGGGCCACTTGAAGAGAAGTTATGCGAACGAATTATTTCACTCGGATTGAAAGAGATTTGCTGAAACTCCGAAAATTTATCGTTTTGTAGACGTCGGGCGATTGGTTCGAAATACCGAGGACAAACTGTAACGATCCCTTATTGATACGAAGAAATCCTAGCGTTTTCTCATACCGAAATCCCTTAAATTGTTTTTTATTTTCTGTTGAAAACTACATTTTACCTATTAGAAAAAAAAACAAGGACGCCAAAATTGTATAGGTCGAAGAAATACTTTGGTCAACAAATTGCTGTTATGTGTAAACCTTTTTCCCAACAACGTTATGCGTTGAACGAGACATCTTCAAAATCTGTTTAGCGGTATCCTTAAAAAAATTATAAAGCTTCGGTTTCGTGTTCAGCACCCCACAAGAAACAATAAAAATCTCGGTTCTAGGAGTCCGCAATTTATTCACCAGAATGCTGTCCAATTAACATTAAATACATATGTAAATTTAGAGTCAGCAAAATGGGGAGTCCCTTCGACGAAATTTTCGGAAACGAAAAAAAAATTAAAAATCTGGTTGCGCAATATCACGAAAATATGGCCAGTTTTTGATGTGACAGAATCGATCATAACAAACATCAAATTGTCATCCATATTTTAAGGTTTTCTGTCATACTTACCTTTAGTGTGAGGTAATACCATTACCAGTTGGCCATTTTCCCTACTGCATCCATCGATCGTAAGCGCAGTTTCGAGTAGAGATGCCTGCGGAGGGCATACTAAAACCAGATAGCTTTATACCATCAACTAAGTATTCGCGAAAGATCGTAATCGATAAACACTATGTGCCCTAAAGCGGCATGAAATTCAATTTTCCAGAACGGAGAGAGAACGGATAACAGAAGAATATAATTCTACGATTATTTTTGTTTTTTTTTTCTTCTTGAGTAATAAACCCGCGACGAGCCATGCTGAGTTTCGAAAACTAGTTTCTCTATGAGTGGCGATCGAACGAGTACTGAAAAATCAAAAATGCCTCCAGACAGAGAAATTTTCGAATGCTTCTATTATGCAACGACCATAATCAGCCGAAATCCTCAAACTATGACTAGTAAGAGTGTCTATTTCATATTTCTGGAATCTGATTCGCTTCGTGACGATGCTACACGTGTCCTCGTGTAGGCAAATTATAACTTGTTACTCATTTATATGAGCTATAATCCTAAAATTTAGAAATTACGATTGAAAATGTCCTTTTTCTCGTTGGCTTTGCTGATGATATCTTACTACTCTTCATCCACATTGAGATCATATTCGTACTACTAGGATGTGTAATACTGGGCCTCTTGGGTACTCAGATTTTAGTACCGGATACCGAATTTTATAACACCCGGTACTACACCGGTCTTTTTCAGGTTTTTTCTTGGCACCTGTTCAGGACCGATCTTTTTGAGTTTTTTTTTACCAATTTGAAATCAGCGCCTCAAAATTTCTTTAGTGTTTCTGCCACGTCGATTGGATGAGTATTTCCCAGGGAAAATAGGGGTAAACTTCAGGGCAGCGCAACCCCAAACATTTTTTGTTTTCTTTTGACCTCAAATTTAGAATCAGTGCCCCAAAATAATCTTAGTGTTTCTGCCACGACTATTGGACGAGTATTTCCCCAGAAAAACGGTACTATTCTGCGGCGGGCAACCCCAACGATTTTTTTCTTGTTTTTGACCTCAAATTTAGAATCAGCGACCGAACATTATTCAAGTATTTCCCTTGAAAATCATCGAACAGATAAGAAACATAAACCAAAGTTAAGAAGCTTAAACCAAAAAAAAAGCGTGAAAAAAGAAAAAAACCTAAAAAAATTACCGCTGCTGAACAGGTGCTAAAATAACCTGAAAAAGACCTGTACTGAACAGGTGCTAAGAAAACCTGAAAAAGACCGATAGTGAACAGGTTGTAAAAAATATGAAACCGTGCGAGCAGACAGACATTTTTCAATTTCAGATGATGGCGTAACTAAGGTGACCAGACTCCCAAAAGCCCAATGCTGTACACAGAACCATACATCCAGGTTTCAGTTCCGAGGCCTATGTCGCAAACATTTTTGGCTGATTCTCTAATGCACGACAGACAGAGAGAGGTCTGAGCGCAGAGAACTGCGAGCCGCAGGATCTATCATACGGACGAGTCATAGGATTAAATTTCACGAAATGGCATCCATTGGCTTACCGATCGTTTCGCTCGTACCTCGTCTTATCATTCTAAGCACCAGCACTGCGTCGCAAATGTAGGCGAATTCTGAAAAGCACAACAGACATGGCGAATTCTGTAGAAAGCGAAATTTCACGAATTGCCATCCACGGGACTCTCACCTCGGCTTATCCTGTTTCGCAACAGAACTACGTCGCAAACCTGTTGGTGAATACTGAATAGCGCGACAGACAGAGCGAGGTTTGAGCGGAGTGAAGGCTGAGCAACAGGGTCTGATTATACGTATGGGCGAGTCAGTGATCTAAATCCTACGAATTGCCTTACATTACCTCACCGCTCGCTGCGCTCGCCTCATCCTATTTCGCAGCAGCGCTACGTATCAACTTTTTGACGAATTGTGAAAAAGGCGACAGACGGCGAGATCTGACCGGAGCGAAGGGCGAGCTATAAAATCTGCGTCATCCTACGGACAATCCACAAGTCTATATTTTACCAATTGCCTTTTATTGGCTCACCACTTGCTGCGATTGTACCTTGCCGTATCCACTTCCTACCAGCGCTGGTCGTAGGGATTTCGCGAATTATGAAAAGCGTGACAGATAGAGTGAGTTCTGAGCGAAGCCAAGGGCGACCCCCAGAATCTGAGTAAATGTATGGACGAGCCAGAGATTTAATCCAACGAATTGCCTTCCATTAGCTCACCGCTCGCTGCGCTTGCACTTCATCTTATCCTATTTCGCAACAGCACTGCGTCGCAAAAATGTCATGGTTGAATTACATATCCCGCGTTAGCATCAGCATCGGCAGAGGCATCGGCATCAGCAGAAAAATTTCAATTTAGAACACACGCATTTGCCTTTGATGACCCACATTGACAGCAGCGGCAGAAGCATTGCTGTCATTGTGGGTCATCAAAGGCAAATGCGCATGTTCTAAATTGAAATTTTTCTGCTGATGCCGATGCCTCTGCCGATGCTGATGCTGACGCGGGATATGTAATTCAACCATTAGCGATTACTCTAATGCGCGACTGACAGTACGAGATCTATGCATAGCGAAGGGTGAGCCAGCGAATTAAAGTAAACCAATGGACGAGTCAGAGGTCTAAATTTTATCTAAACCAGTAATATTTTTCGAGGATTGCATTTCTCCATGGTTACGTTAGTGATACCATGTAGTTCCCTGGGGGTTTTAATGCCGTTTTAAATGGATTCTAAGGAAATTTGGGAAAAACGTTATCTAAAAACCATGCTGAGTCTTTTCTTTAGTATGTATTTTCCTATAGAGGTTGATAAATGAATCGGATGGAGTACACTGGCTGAAATTTCCATCTTAAATTTTCATCCTTTGACGGCTGTAACCTCTGAACCTTGCCAGCTAGAGCCTTGAAATGTTCACCAAATATAGGCAAATATAGGTTCACCAATATAGGCGGTGCCCCTCAAGTTTGCCAAATTTCACAATTCCACCCAATTTGCAAGCTATGGACAATTTTTGATTAGAAAACACAGAAGTGCGATTTGGGCAGCTAAGTCATCCGAATGCGGATAGGTGGACCGTGAACTTTGGAGAAAATATACGCGGCAAGTAGCTCTACAAGTGTCCAAATTTCAGTGAGATCGAGAAGGGTTCTCGAGTTATCGAAAATGGACGATTGTCATATGTAAAAGTGCGATATCTGTTTTTAAGGTGTAGTAAAAACAGATATAATGGTTGAAATACATTTCCCGCGTCAGCATCAGCATCGGCAGATGCATCGGCATCAGCAGACATATTTCAATTTAGAACACACGCATTTGCCTTTGATGACCCACATTGACAGCAGAAGTAGAAAAAATGCTTCTGCCGCTGCTGCTGCTGTCAATGTGGGTCATCAAAGGCAAATACGTGTGTTCTAAATTGAAAATTTTCTGCTGATGCCGATGCTGACGCATCTAATCTATTTCAACTATGACTGATCACATGGCTAATCGAAGAGCTTATGTAGCGAATTAGGTTTCTTTGTGTGGCATGGGGAATGCTGTACATTTTGCTGTACATTTCGCAATGCTGTACGACAGGTCAAAATGCTGTACTATACAGCAAAATGCTGTACGTCTGGTCAGCTTAGCGTAACCAAGCAAAATATGTTGTAACTATGCAAAATAAACAAAAATTCAATTCAATATAATGTAAAAGCGTCGTAGAGACGGTTTGGGGACAAAATATTGTGAATCGCCTCACTTGTGATAAAGAGGACTTGGTCGCTGCTGTCATAGAAATTTATACAAGACACCTGTCACACACCATGTCACGCTCTGTGGCTTACTTGGTTGAGTATACATAATTTAGACATCTAGAAGTCCAGAGATCGAATCTCGGCGTGGTCCAGGAAACATATAGAGCTTGCAACATTATATACACTCCTCTATATGCAATGTAACGTTGACTCGAAGTAGCATCAAAACGGCTGAGTGAAAGCACCGTACCCCTCAAGGGGTTACGGTACAGAGAAGAAGAAGACCTGTCTGATCCAAGAGACAGGCTGGTCGCTCAGTTTCTGAGCATATAAATGAAGCCATGAACGACATTTTTTCGTACCTTGCAGAGAACAGGGAAGAATGCCATTTTTTTCTATCTGACATAGTAAAGCAAGTGAAAGGAGATAATGTACCAGATCTTAGAACAATCAAAGAACACCTTATGTCACATTATGGTGAAAATATTCTAATAACAGATTTAACAGATGTCGGTAAGGGTCACAGAACTTTTGTGTGCTTTTAGAGAATTCTTTACAATAATTGGTACGAGGAAAGAAAAGCAAACTGTCATGAGGAAAGACTAAAGCCCGTATTTATAAACATACCTTAACTCAAGGAGCCCTTTATTGAAGTATTTCGAAATTCAAAAACTTAAATGTCATTTCCAGTAGTTTTTCATTGAAATAATTTATATTTACGATTCGATGCATCCTTGATTTAAGGCGAAACTCTAGGAGACCTTAAGTTTTCAATAGAATTGAAATATAGTAACTCAAGGTAACTAGCTATACCTTGACTTCAAGTGAGGTTGACTATAGAAAATTTCAAGGCTTCCTTGAAATCGCCTTAAATCAAGGATGCATCGACTCGTAAATATAAATTATTTCAATGAAAAACTACTGGAAATAATATTTAAGTTTTTGCATTTCAGCATCCTTGACTAATGGTCTCCTTGAGTTAAGGTATGTTTATAATTACGGGCCTAAGAGTAGTTAAAGCTGCAGCTGAAATTTTGTTACAAGATATTCGTTTTCAAACGCACGATCCAACTATGAATACCCTCCATTTGATTCGTGCACTCCAGAATCTTTAAAATTGTTCATTGTAACAGTAGTCATGAAACATGAAACACAAACGCTACAACTTTCCCAGTTGGAGAACCAAATGTACAGCTTTGGCTCATTCAATTATCTCTGCCGTGAAGCCGTCCTCTTTCATTTCTCCCCTCATGACATAAGTATTGGTGCCTTCTTATATGGGAAATTTTTTGGTTCCAAACACCTAGTTAATCTTGGATTGAGGCACAACGTCTAGTCTAGAGAGTTCATCGAGTTACCGGGCTCAAGGTACATCACCTATAGACAAAGGCTCTTTCATGCAGTTTGGTTTTGATAATGCCGACGTTAATGTATAAGTAAATACCTTAGATGGGGAAATTACTCGTACATTCCATGAAATGGGCGGCATTATATGCGTTACACCTGCATCTGCTGTGCTATCAGGCAAGCCGATCCCACGTTTTATGGATTACGTAAGTGCTGAAACGATTGCATCCTTTGGATCGGTTAACATCAAGCATAGTCCAGTCATACTAGCATTTCAAATAGAAAAAAAATTGAGTAAGACTAATTTTTGTTGTTTTTGAATCAGTGGGCTCCCAGAAATCTAAAACTCATTTTGCTAAAAAAAAATTTGATCGGAAAGGTCCCAAAAAGGACACAAAAGGATACTCTTTAATCCTTGACCGGAGGTCAGCATGCGGGGTATCATATAAAAGGGGACGTTGAGTACATTGCATATCCGGTGTTTGTTTCCTGTTCCAAGGACCCTCAACGGAATAAATCGATCTTAAATGAAAAATGTGCGATAATGAAAGAGTATCCTTTTTTGTCTTTTTTGGGACCTTTCCGATCAATTTTTGCAAAATCAGTTTTAGATTCCTGGGAGCCCACTGATTCAAAAACAACAAAAATTAGCCTTACTCTATTTTTTTCTATTTGGAGGCCTGAATTGGAATATTTTGACTGGACTATAATTTAAAAAAATTCTCGTTTGTCTATCATTTAAATTAATCAACTGCAAGAAACGGGTAAAATATCATCGTGAGCATCTGATCTTGTTTCGTTGTATGGCAAATGGTCAAATAATGCAGATATTCCTGGCTGACATGGGTTTATGGAGATGGTGACCAAAAATATAAGTTTTACAACCTTCGAAATTATTTTCCTGCCATTCATTCGAGCTCCTCCTACAGAATACAGTACCATACTAACAGCTCTGGAGAAGCCAGAGTTAAAACTACGGCCCATTCTCAACAAACTTGTATTGTAACATTTGAACAGCCTTGTATATGAAAGCCATGGACATAGTGGGGAGTGGCAATCCTCCAGAATTTAAAAACTTGGGTGTCCGGCCTGGTTGTCCGTTTTGCAGTTTTTAGGCTATAACTCCGTTCGCACAACCTTTTCAGGGCTGAAAATTTGGATTTACACTCCCAATCAATAGGATAGTTGCACTTGAAAAATGGTTGTATTTCGGAAAGTGATAACGGTATTTTCTTCGAACTTGGTGACAATGTTTTCAGTAGCCTACTTGTTCTTTGGATAACACGCGGCTCAGATCCAGAGTCCCGTTAGGATTTTATTACGAGAATTCTTAAAAACAGCACAGAAGTGAAAGTCACTAGGATAGTTCCACAGGAAATAATACACAAAATAACGGTAAAAAATATAATTTTACTTTGAAAAATGTTTCTAATAATAAGTTGAACTTCCGTTAAGTGATATTAGCTAAAAATATTTATCCAGGATGGAAGTTGAATGGGTTTTAAAGGTAATTTAAGTTGATTTCGCCCCTAAGTTCCTTTAATGGCTTACAGAAGCTCTTGGGTGTTGTTAAACTGTCGTCTACTAGTATAGATCTTCCTTTTCATCCAACCGCAAAGATTTTTGATGATATTTAGATCTAGAAAGTATGGCGGTCTTTCCATAACCTTGATGGACTGGTCTCGAAACCAATCTTTAATCAACCTTGTTATACGAATAAGGGCATTATCTTCTTAAAATTTAAAAGGGGTTGCATGTAAAATTTCGTTAATTTTAGGCATTACATTAGTAAGAATATTTTTGTAAGCCTGGACATTCGGAATACCCATAATTTCCACAGCTTAAGAGTTTCACGCCGAGATAGTCAACCCCATACCTCGAAACGTCTTACTAGTGAATGATTTGTCTACAAAATTAATTCCTTCTTGCTCAAATCGTGAAAATAATAGCTAAATCCATATGAATCGGCGAGATTAATTTTTTTTCCTTAGTGAAATTAACGTGCTGCCACTCGTTTGTCCAATCCAGACAATTTTTACACTGGGGTTGAATATTTTGGCATGGAACTATTGAGCTTATGGAAATCAGGGGTATTTACAAAGCACCCAGACTTACACAAATATTCTAACTAATATAATGCCTAAGATTACCGACATTTTCCATGCAACTCCTTTAAGATTTTAGCAAGATAATAGCCCCATTCAAAAAGCAAGGCTGGAAGACGATTGGTTTCAAGTCCAATTCATCAACGTTTCGGAATAACCACTATTCTCACTAGATCTAAATATCATCAAAAAGGTTTGAGAATACCTGACAAGGAAGATCTGTACCGGTACACGACAATTTAACAACACCGATGAGCTTCTGTGAGCGATTAGGGGAACTTGAGAAGAAATTAATTTAAATTACCTTTAAAACCTACACAATTATATTCCGGATATAATTGTTTAGCTAATAGCACTTAACGGAAGTTCAACTTATTATTAGCAACATTTTTCAAAGTAAATTTATCTTTTTTTACCGTTATTTTGTGTTTTATTTCCTGTGGAACTATCCTAATGACTTTCACTTTTGTGCTGTTTTTAAGAATTTTCGTAATAAAATCCTAACCGGACTCCGGATCTGAGACCGTCTGTTATTAAAAGATTAAGTAGGCTTCTGTAAACATTGTCACCAAGTTTGAAGAAAATACCGTTATCACTTTCCGAAATACAGTCATTTTTCAAGTGGAACTATCCTATTGATTGGGAGTGTTTAGTGTCTAGTTGTTGTCCAGACAACGTACCAAAAAATTGAGTTCCCGGAATTTTCGCAATGTTGGACCAGTTTTTTGCAGGATATGACTGGCGTAAAATCTGCTTTCTGTTTTTGTAAAATTTGAAAATTTATTAGGTACTGGAAGGGTCGAAAAATTATGCGTAACATTAACCGATGTTTTCATGACAATAACCGAATTTGGTATAAGGAAAATTAATGAAAAATTTTAGGTTTTTAAAAATTTTAATACAATAACCAAATGATATAACATTATCCATGATTTTATGAAGCGACGCGGCGTCGACTGTAATTTGAATTTGAATTATTCAACTTCGGTCCAAGCAAATTTGTCTAGCAGTTAAGTAATTAAGTAAACCATTTATTCTTACGGTATCCTTAAAAAATAATATCTTTAAAAAAGCCATCAATTCTGGACAAATTAAATTACAATCTATGTAAATTTTCTTACATTCCTACTTTAAAAAGAAAATGTCGCCAATATTTTCTCCACAAGAGCACAACTTGCGCTTGTTCGTTCGCTCGCTAAACGACACGCGACACGCCATATATCAACAAAGCAATTGTCCAAAATTGATACTTTTTATCTTTTCCAACAAAACGTTTTCAATTTTTTTAATGCAATTTTCTTTTTTCCATGACTTTTCCATTTGACTTGGCGTTTTCATGTCGACTGCATCGTATCGCATCCATTATCCTCATACCTCGATGGCCACCACCATATACTCGCTTGCTCCGGGGGATATATCTACTACGAACGTACAACGAATATGGGGCATTATGAAAATGTTTCGCTATAGATGGTTTCGAGATGGTAGCAATATACCATTGGAGGCGCCCCTAAATAAGGGTGGCTCACGAAATTTGCAGACAACATCGACATTGAGCATAGTACCGAAACGTGAAGATGACGGTGCCAAGTATAAATGCGTTGTTTGGAATCGGGCCATGCCCGAGGGTCAACGTTTGGAGACAACCGTTACGCTTAATGTTAACTGTAAGTAACAAACTATTCATATACTTATGTACTAAAATTGTTTTGATATACGAATATAGTCATAGAAGTCGTAGTTGCACGTTCGCTATTCCACCGTAAGGATATTTTGCTAGAATAGGGATACACGGTTATCGCTTTATACATATATAGAGAGAGTCATCCCCGACGATTAAGGAGACAATTTAATAGAACGTGTGTGCAGTATGATTTGATACACAGGCAATTGTCCTGGGGTATTTCGGTACCCATAGGTATAAGTAGGACGAGAAAGCTACACAACATGCTATGGTGGATTTGGATGTTGTCGAAAACGTGTGTTACATTGAAATGAATAATGGATATTGATATGAATGTGGAGAAGATTGGTTACAAGATTAGTTGGTTTTTGGCACTGGCAATTGTTTTAGATAATTTCGGGTGGAAATTGGCAAATGAATGGGCCGACAGAAGGATTGATTAAGGTTTTCCGTATAGGTTTGGACCAAAGCCAATTATAAACGAATGCTCATTAGACGCCTTAAAGACAATTATATTTCGATTTAATTAATGTAAAAATATAAATCCTTTATAAACAAGTTTAAATTTTTAAGAGAGATTTGCTTGCGCTCACCTTCCATGCACAGGGGTCGTGGGTTCGAGTCCCACCGTGAACGGATTCGCAAAATATCGTACAATATTGCTCAGTTCTATTGCTTCAGAAGCTATTAAAATTGCCATAACAATTTTTTATTCAAATTTTCTTGATCCTTGAAGTAGTCCTTATCTTTTAACAAAAAAAAATCAAGTCGCTGTTTTAATATGCGCCTATGGCTCTCTCCAATGCACCATTTTGCATCACAGCAACATTGTGACACATTCGGGTCTCGATTTTCCTCACTCCCTCTCCCCATTGCCTACGGTGGAATCCTTAAAAACTAGGTTAGATTTAAATATCGATTGCCCGGTCACTGCACGGTTATCATTCCGAACAACTGTCACACTAAATGCCAAAATAAAAAGCAATCTGGAAGCTGGTTCAAGAGGCCCCCGTTTCCTTATCAGAACGACGTCGTAGTCGTATACATGTGAATTCCTCTTTTTTGCCGCATCGTATCTACGAGTTTGTTGATATACTCTCCCTTTCTTCCCACAACATAGTATTTTCGCTATTCAACGAATATTTCGTGTGTATACATTTTCAGATTCCCAGGATATTTTTTTTGTACACCGTTGTATATGAACGTATCTCGTTCTCTTGGTTTTTCGAACCAAGAAAATGTTTTCAGAATATTTTCACCTCCCAAAACGTACTTGCACAGAGAGAGAGATACTCATTTTGCCATAAATTTGCATGGAATTTCACAAGATGATAACCAAAGCAAGAATGTGTTTTCTATAATGTAGACCTGTCTCTAACTTCTTATGTGTATAGTTTGTATAGTTTCCTATCTCCATACTATTAGATGGGCGCGACACTGTACTCCTGACATAAAACGGAAAACACAAATTCCTCTCCCGATTTTATATGGAATTTCCTTTCGAAAATCTTATATGGAAAATGTGGGTTGAAAATTGAGGATGGTCATGGATCGATGCTGCAGGGATTTTCGCTATTGTCGAATAATACTCTTTTTCGAGAGAATCTCTAGACTAGGTATAGTGTGTATCTTTTCGAATGCATCCGGGAGAAAAGGGCCGATATTATTCTCATCTCTCTCTCTCTTCGTCTTGAGGCGATGAAATAATACTCGCTTCGTACTCGTAGAACTGAAAGGGAAGTGAAGTGTAATTCCATTAGGAAGAACTCTAATCACAAGACATTCCTGTGTAGATTATGATGAAAAGTTTATTCCCGTCTTATCCGTGGCGTCACACTGCTTTTCTATATACGCTATCTACCCAGGCATAGCTTTTCAAAGAAAATCAATTTGTACGGCCCACAAGTGTAGGTATATGTGTACGACGATATGTTAAGATGGAGAGTGAAAGAAATGCGGGCGGATTTTCCCGTAAGGATTTCGGCCGTGCTCTATGTGTGTATAAATGAAGATTGATGGTGAATGCAAATAATACACGAAGAAAAAGCTTATTACTGCATTGCGCTTTGATATGTGATGATGATGCTGCTCCTTGCTTATGGTAATGTGAAGTAAAGCTTGTTTTGTCGGATTGAAAGATGATTTTGAAAATCTAGGAATTCTCTGTCTTGTGGTCAGAAAAGGAATTTTTGGAATTTAAATGGAAAAAGGATACGAACAAGTGTGGATATACGTAGGTATGTCCTATCTGTTTGAACATTTACGAACTAGTCATTTATTTGTCTTCTTTTGGATTTCAGAAGGAGTTTTCGGTAATTCATTTTATCATGTTCTATCAGTGGCGTACATATTCAGGAAATCATCAAAAAGGGGCACATACTAGGGGAAAAATATGGAATAAGTGTTGTTTGCATGGGCGTAGCCAGGGGGGGGGGGTGGGCAGGGATAGGCAGTCGCCCCCCTGGCCGATGATTATAATGAAAAAAATCCTTGCCAATGTAGTAAAAATGCGAGTTTGATTCCAAGCACTACGCAAAATTTTCTGCTGCTGAGACTAGTCTGGAAAACTAACCAGATGCCTTCTTTGCCGCGGAATGCATGACCGTGATAGTTTCCAGCACTGACAAATGGACAACAGCAAGTGGCCACTCGTAACTGACGGGAGTGCGGAGGCTGCGTCCAAATACATACGTTTCACTCGTGGAAAACTAAAATATTTGTTATAATTTTGGTTGACACTATATATCCAGCTTGATACACTCCCCATCATTAGGTAGTTCCACTTGAAAAATCGCTATATCTCGGTAAGCGATAACGGTATTTTTTTCAAAGTTGGTGACAATATTTTCAGTAGCGTGCTTGTTCTTTTAATAACAGAAGGTCTCAAATCCGGAGTCCCGATAGGATTTTCTTACGAGAATTCAAAAAAAAAACAGTACAAATGTGAAAGTCATTAGGATAGTTCCAGAGGAAGTAAAACACAAAATATCGGTATAAATAAATAATTTTATTTTGAAAAATGTGGCTAGTTATGAGTTCAACCCAAAATATCAGCCCAAAGATTTTATCCGGTGTTGAATTGTGTAGGTTTTGAACGTAATTTAAATGAATTTCGTCCCAAGTTCCTCTAATCGCTTACAGAAGCTCTTCAATGTTGGTAAACTGTCTTATCTGTCAAGATAATGACCCCAATTATGAAACAAAGCTGATAAAAGATTGGTTTCAATACCAATCCATCAACACTATGGAATGACTACCATACTCCCTAGATATAAATATCATCAAAAAGAATAAGGACAAAGGAGATATATACCGGTACACGAAAATTTAATAGCACTGAGGAGCTTCTGTAAGCGATTCGTGGAACATGGGAAGAAATTATCTTAAATTGCATTAAAAACCTATACAATTCTATTTCGGATAGACTTTTTGACCTCATATAATTACGGAAGTTCAACTCATTACCAGCCTCATTTTCCAAAGTAAACTTATCTTTATTTTGTGTTTTATTTGCTGTGGAACTATCCTAATGACTTCCACATATGTACTGTTTTTAAGAATTCCCGGAAGAAAATCCTAACGGGACTCCGGATTTGAAACCTTCTGTTATTAAAATGAACAATCAGGCTACTGGAAATATTTTCAAAGTTTGAAGGGAACACCGTTATCACTTACCGAGAATAAGCCATTTTCCAAGTGGAACTATCCTATTGATTGGGAGTGTATGTCACATCCGGGAAGGTAGTGGAATTCATCAACATTCCACCTAAAAGAGATTTTAGTGAGAAATGGGATACAGCTTTACCCAGTTAGGGACCTTGTAAAGAGCGAATCTCACATTTCCGTGTCTTTCAAGTTATTTAATCAAGATTCATTTTGTAGCTAAATCATACCAGCAATGAAATTAAAATCTCACAAGAGCAATATGCAGTCCGAGAGACAAAAATAGCACCGAATATAGACGAACTAAGAAATTGGAGGCTAGTTGAATGTAATCAAAATGACCAGTGAATGTCTAAACACGGTAATCTCGACTGTTCTTTGTTAAAAACTAACAGGCCTGACAGTCCATCTTTGGACCAAGGTAAAAGATATGTAAGTTACATTTCCAAAATCTTAGCTACTTTTTTGTTGAGGTGTTCAGATCAACAGCACGCTCGGCAATGTTATTTATCCCTATCATAAAGATCATATTCCCTCACATGGGCCGTGAGTTCGAAAAACACCATAAACTAAATTCGTTCACGATGAGTCTCGAAACCATGACTCTGTGCACTGAAGATGCGCGCAGTAACCACTACACTAGCCAGACTATTTTAAAATTTGCCTAACAATATTTTCGTGACCGCCAATTTCAACTTCTAAGAAAATCATAATGTTGAAAAAATGTTGGGCTTGCCCCCCCTGACCGAAATCCTGGCTACGCCCATGGTTGTGTGTTCTTATGTCAAAATATCTATTAAAAAAAATTTCAAATCTCAAGGGGTAGGGCGTGCCTCCTCTGTGAATACGTCACTGTGTTCTATAGTGCGAATCGTTTCATTTCTGCCGCTTCTAAATGAGTATGTGCTGGCAGTCTGAGTTTGAAACGAGTTTCAACATCTTTTTTCTGACTCATAATTACCATCCGTCTTTCATGGCTTTTTAGGTTTGCCTGTACTTACATAATACAAAATCTTCCGAACTTTCGGTTTATTTGAAACAGTCGGACCCAAAGTAAATCTTAATGAATTTCGTAGAGTGCAAAGTTCTCTGGTTGGCTTGGTTAAGCAAAGCACATTTCACTTGCCATCATCCCTGCGTCCTCAGTACATCTGTATACATACTACTGTCACATAAATAGATACTCCTGGCAGTTTAATAGAGAACAGACGATAGGTACTTACCTAATTACGTGTGTTTGTGTTTTCATTGAAATTGCAGGCACATAATGTAAGGCGTTTGAGCACGCATATTACATTGCGTAAATTTTAAAGAGATATCGTAATTTTTTCGCTATTAGTTTTGGACAGCAAGTAATAAACAGAGAAGATATTGCCTACTGGGAGCATCCACGTTGCATTTGGGAATTCCATAGTGCAGCACCCAGGAAATACATCAATAATTGCAGAATACAAAAAAAGCAGCCGCAGCATTAACTCGTAATGGCGCTCCACAGTGGTGTAACATTTCCCAAATTTATTGTATTTGTTCGATTTTTTCACCAGGACAAATTTACAGAACCCACAGTTAAACCAGTCCACAAACGAGCAATGGTAACAAAAATCCTCTATTTTAGCAAACTGGTTCAAACGTTTTTTTTTTTAATTTCTTGAGCCATTTCTTGATCCAAAATTGTCGTATCCAAGTCCAAGGCGAACTAAATCGACTGAAATCAAATTCATGAAGCATCTCCTTATGGAACGATATAACTCAACCAGCATTGGTGTTATATCGTCAAAATAGTCAAAAATAAACTTCACTTCATGCATCACGTCTATAGAATGCATTGAAAGTGAAACACATGATGGTCAGCTAAGTACGTGTGCTCGCATATGGGAAATACAATTGTACTTTTCTCCTGAGAAAATGATTCGTACACTTGTTGCTTACTATATAAGACAAACGCAAGTTTGATTCATTACGTATTTATGTTGTTGGCGTGAGTTTGCCAACACAAGAGCGTTACGCACTGTGTTAAGTTTATCATCACACTACACATTTGTAAACAACAAAAAGTTAACAAGCGTAGCTTGAAATTTTTATTGTTTGCAGCAGTGTTAACATTATTCCTGCTAAATCAGAAATTGGCCCGCTTTGAAGCCATTGCTTCTTATTGCGCAAAATTTAATCAACATTTTGGCGTTTAATTCATATGGACTTATTTCGCGGTGTGCATTTTTCATTTCTCACTAATAATAAAAATAAAAAATAACAGGCGCGACAATCCAGCATTGGACTAAGGCCGCAGGATGTGTTAGTGATATCCTATTTCAAGATCTTATCTGCTTTTTGTTGAGGTAATGAGATCAGCATCACGCTCAGCAGTGTTATTTATCCCCATAAATGGGTACTCGTTTAACATCTGAGTGAGATCATAGTCCGTCACAGGCTCGTGAGTTCTAAAAACACCATAGAACACGGTGAGATTCGAACTCATGAGCCTGTGCACCGAAGGTGCGCGCACTAACCGCTAGACCAGCCAGACTACACTCACTAATAATACGTCATTCATTTATTTTGCGTAAGTCATGAATATTTTTTACGAGCGATGCATTAAACATATATTTTACACAACTATTGCATCATCTTTATGAGTAACGATTTTGTATTCTTTATCCGTAATAAGGTGCAAAGGCAAAATATGGGGACATCGTCATATACCTACTGTTTGTATGAAAACGTGATAAATGACAAAGGTATCACGACTGACGTGTGGTGCATGAATGATAGGTCACACATGTGTTATTTGCTGGCTGTGAAGTAACCGTAGTTTGCCATTTCGATCAATAGATCAACAGTTATCCTTTTGGATCATTGGCTGCTTGTATGTGTGACCGAGCGGACTCTGATTAACCAAGCAGGAAGTGTTCAAATTGCAAAAACGCTCACAAATCAATTATACAGTTCGTAATCAGACGAGTATATTTCAATTTCGCACGTAGTTCTCTGATCGACTTCTGATTTCTTGGCTAGTTTAGTAATAGTTCCGTTGATAATAATTAATTAAGGCAACTGTAGATGTCCAATTCACCAAAGAATAATGTTTTCGGTTGATTGTGACAGAAACGCGTTCAGAAGGTACGAGTGAGTGATTAATGGTGCGCTCTATTTTGTTTATGCAATACTATTCGCTCTCTTTGAAAGCTTTTGAACACAACGATTGTGAACTACATGTAGCAGTCACTTTAGGATTAAAATCTGCCAAGAACTGGCTCAATTTTATGTCAAAACCTCCTCCTAGAAATTTAAACATTTATTACGCCTCAATATTCTTATCCTAAGCTTTCTTTGTAAATTTGATTGTTTTATTGTGAGGTTACGCCAATTATATCTATCTCTCTACAGCTAGTGTGCGTGTTTTTCTTGCAAAATAAAAATGAATATCTTACCCAAGGATCTTTAAAAAAAATACCGGCGTACAGAGGTCTGCGCCCGCAATACAAAGATTTTTTAGATTTGCATACATAGTGAATAGTATTGCACATATATTTTATAGGCAAGAAATAAGAATTATGCACAATATTAATGAAATGCTTCTTGTAAATCTATTTTTGGATTGGTCTAAGTAAACGCGTTGCAGAATGCAAATGCTTCAGACGCTGCCCCGGTGTTGTGAAACACCTTTGCTAAATATTTGATTCTTTATATTTCCGGTTAGGATAAAGATATTCGAAAACCGTCATCATAATTTTCAAATTTGTAGGCTTAACAGGGGCTGCACACGTACTAATATAAATTTTGCAAATTTACTGTTATTTTCTTTTTCTTAGTAAAAATTAACAGTCTTAGTATTTAACGTAAATAAGCTCATGCTAACCAATATTTGTTCAAAGTTCTATATCGATACTTATAGCGGTTTAAAAAAAAAAACAGGTCAAAAAGAAAGCTTATCTTGAAACGCCCATAACTCCGTTACCGTTACTCCAAACTAGATAAAAGCAACTGATATGAAATGTACTAATCGAGTTCATACGTCCATGTCCGATAAAAAAAGGAAAAAAGTTGACTTTTTCAAATCATCGGGACACCCTGTTATATTTGCCCTACCGACTTCTAAGTATTTCGTTCTATAGCGTGCTACGATTCTACACATTCCTACCAATTTTCATTACGATCGGTTAAACCGTTCGCGAGTTATTTAGTTAAGAAATTTTCAAATCTCCGGGACATCCTGTTATCTTTGCACTACCGACTTCTAAGTATTTCGTGCCAAAGACTGTTACCATTCTACACATTCCTACCAAATTTCATGGCGATCGGTTAAGCCGTTCGCGAGTTATTTTTCGACCAAATTTTCAAATGTCCGGGACACCCTGTTAGCTTTGCCCTACCAACTTTTAAGTATTCCGCGCCAAAGGCTATTACCGTTCTACACATTCCTCATTCCTACCAAATTTCATGATGACCGGTTAAGCCGTTCGCGAATTATTTAGTGAACAAATTTTCAAATATCCGGGACACCCTGTTATCTTTGCCCTACCAACTTTTAAGTATTTCGTGCCATAGACTGTTAACATTCTACACATTCCTACCAAATTTCATGACGATCGGTTGAGCCGCTCGCGAGTTATTTAGTGAAGAGACGAACGGACAGACGAATTGGGGGCCCCACTGTCTAGAAGTGTGGTTAATAAGTAAACGCTCCCCCTACCAAGAAACATGCATTTTTGAATGCTCGATATTTGTACCTTCAGATAGTTGCGGAAGATTCAATTTTTAACGACAACTAGTGAAACACAAACAGGCTCTGCATTTTTTTTTGTCAAAAGACAGGACCTATACATGCTCGCTCATTGCCGACAATGCCCCGATGACTTCGAAAATGAGTTTAGAGAAGTAATGGTGATACGACTGCTCAGACAGCTTATTTTTACATTGCGTTTCAAACCGCTCTTCTCTCATAGAAGAAATTCAAAGACTACAACACCTCGAAACAGATAGCAAGTAGCAGGCGTTCCCGCATGATGTATGCTAACGTGGTCCGGCAGATGTTCGAAATATTTAAGAAAATACCCACACCGACGACTTCGTCCATTTTGGACAGACTCCTTCCATCTGCTCACTCCCTGGCTTCGCGCATTATGGCAGCGCTACACCACGGAGGAGGCTAAATTAGCTGGCCAAAATACGTACACATGAACGACTCCTCTATGGTTGTAGAATTGTTTTCTTCGTGTGTTCTGGCTCTTAGTCTATTCTATAGGCTCTAAAAGTGCACCGCAATATAAATAGTTACAAGTTCCAAATTAGCATTTTTCAGTAAAAAAAAAATGTGTTGAAATTTTTACGAAGAGTATCCTGTTCGAATTCAAAATTTTGAAATTTTAATCAAACCAAGTAGCGCGAAATTACATTAAAATCTAGTTTCTATGTAATAGTTATATATCTATATCCACAACACCGTTTTATTCGACTATTCTCACACTGCCTCTTATAAGGTTTCCTTGTTTCACGGTCCTCTCCATTGTGCAGGTTCGCCAACTTCATCTTCTTACTCTCATACCACCAGAGCGCTATCGCATCTCACCGAATACCGGCTAACAACTTTAAATTTGATTTGTTTACTTTGAAATCCGTTTCGTATAGGTAAAGATAACTTTCGTTCCAAATACCAAGTACCACAGTGTACTACCAACTTATTCAACGGAGATAGCCTACATTTCCCTATAGAGAACACAACCACGTCATGCCTTTATTGGTATATGGCAATGCCACAACTCTCTTGTCTAGTTATTTTTCCCCAAACCTACACCTCATGCTGTTTTTCCGCTGATGCAGCTAGTTCGCAGTTAGTTCTCTTGCAAAAGAGATGGTTGGGTAGGTAGAGTGCTGTGAGATGTTACGCTTTCCTTTTTGTGTTTCATACTCCAGAGAGAACATTGAAATATATTTTAATTGACGTTCATGTGGAATGGCAAAAGTTCTTTGGCCAAAGTCGATGTAAAAACATTTCTTCGAACATTTATGTAGAACAACTTTCGAAAGAGCGGACCAAAAAAGACGAAAACACCGTGAAGAAGAGGGGCGCACAAAAAGAGAGGAATGAAGTACAAAATAAAGCAAAAGTGTTTCTATGTGTTCACCTAGCCTAGACGTAGAGTGTTGAGGCTTCATCGCTTCATATTTCAATTAAACTTTTTACTAAGTACCCGGTGCGCGAACTGGAAAGTGTGAATAACTTAGAGAAAGGTAAAAGGAGAGAGAGACAGAGAAAGAAAATTCAGTCCCTAGGATACCGATGCAAATACCTTGTCATAGGAAGTTATTTCAAAGAACAATTCTATTGTTCGGCCACAAAAACCGAAAAGGATAATTTTCTATACTTTGAAAAGTTTTCGGTTTTTATGTTATCGAGGCGAGATAAGGTTGTACTTGAATTGTAGCTTATAGTCTATTCTATTCGCTAAGGGTTGAAGGATATTTATAGATTCGAGGTGCGAGGTGAAAAAGTATTTAAATAGAGAGTTTCGTTTTTGCTTAGTTTTCTAGCCTCAACTTTGACATTTATTAATGTTATATCCTGAAGTGTTGGGAGTAGTTGAAGCATTTTTTTCGGTTAAATTATCTGATTTTTCTTTAGCTTAAGAAAACTCTGTCAGTTGTTATTTAATTTGGTTTTACGCATCGCTTCTTTTCTCGTAAATAAAGTAAAAAAAAAAGTTGTATAGGCAAGAAGTTGAATGCAAGTTGAACGTGAATTGAAACGAAAAGACTTTTGTGGTTATAAGAATATTTTGTTTGATTTAGGTTCAGGAATCCGAATCTTTTTCGCAGCTTTGTTTCAAATACCAGTTTTTTTTCTTTAGGCTCAGAAATATCTGTCAATTGTCACTTAAATTGGTTTGACAATGCTTTTTTTTTACACAAAATAAAATAAATTTTGAAATTAATTAATTCACCTAAAAAAATATGTGGTATACACGCAGTATTGAATGAAAGTTGACCGTGAGTTGAAACCATGAATGTTGTGCTTCTAAGTATTTTTTTTTTGTTTCATAAGGCTCAGAGGATCGTATCTCTTGAAATTTAGTGTTAAAATAAGTAAAAAAAAAGGCGAAACTATAGATTCTGTAGTATATGTGATGAGTTTGTTCGCATTTTAATTTGATTCATAATTTGAATGTAGTTTACGTCAAAATCATTATGGACATTCCATCCACGAGTCTTAATGTTATATCTTGAAGTGTTGGGAGTAGTTGAAGCATTTGTTTTCAGTTTAGGCAAATTATCTTCACGTTAAGAAAACTATGCCAATTGTCATTTAATTTGGTTTCACATCGCTTCTTTTCTCTTAACTAAAAAAAAATTACGAAGATTTCGAATAGGCAGAAAGTTGAATGCAAATTGAACGTGAATTGAAAACAAGACTTTTGTGGTTATAAGCAGTTTTTGTTTGTTTTAAGTGTTCAACTAAGGGAAAAAAGGCCAAACTAAAGCCTGTTCAATTATAATTTAATTCATATTTTCGATGCAGCTTACGTCAAAATCCTTATGCACATTCCATCTAGTGCAGTCAAAATATCCCATTTCAGACCTCCAAATAGAAAAAAATAGAGTAAGGCCAAGTTTTGTAGTCTTAAATCAGTGGGCTCCCAGGAATCTAAAACTCATTTTGCTAAAAAAAAATGTTGATCGGAAAGCTCCCAAAAAGGACAAAAAAGGATACTCTTTAATCCTTGACCGGAGGTCGGCATGTGGGGTATCAAATCAAAGGGGACGTCGAGTACATTACATATCCATACATTATAGATTCGGAAAAGTGAGAAACGTAGTGACAACTTGAATTATTCTCGTATTTATGGCTTTGGAAAGATACACGGGAAACGCGAAAATTTTCTAGTTAAGCTCGATTTATTCCGTTGAGGGTCCTTGACACAGGAAACAAACACCGGATGTGGAATGTACTCGACGTCCCCTTTGATATGATACCCCGCATGCCGACCTCCGGTCAAGGATTAAAGAGTATCCTTTTTTGTCCTTTTTGGGACCTTTCCGATCAATTTTTTTTTAGCAAAATTAGGTCTAGATTCCTGGGAGCCCACTGATTAAAAAACCACAAAAATTAGCCTTACTCTATTTTTTTCTATTTGATATGCTAATATGACTGCACTAATCCACGAGTATTAATGAGAAGTGTGAGTATGGTTGAAGTGTTAAGAGTAGATGAACCTTTTTTTTTGCAATTTGCATAAATAATCTTATGTTCCTTAAGGTTGAGAAAACTCTATAAATTGTCATTTAAATAGGTTTCACATCGCTTCTATTCTCTTACAGAAAAAAATTTACAAAAATTTCGGATAGGCAAAAAGTTGAATGCAAATTGAACGTTAGTTGAAACCAAGACTTTTGTGGTTATTAGCATTTTTCGTTTGATTTGGGTTCAGGGACCCGAATCTCCTGTTTTTTTTAGGGGTTTTTAGATTTAAAAAAAAAAACCCTTATGAAATCGATTTTGTCCGCCCGTCTGTCCGTCCGTCTGTTCACTCTCGCATTCGCTAACGGCTTAACCGATCGTCATGAAATTTGGTAGGAATGTGTAGAATGGTAACAGTCTTTGGCACGAAATACTTAAAAGTTGGTAGGGCAAAAATAACAGGGTGTCCCGGACATTTCAAAATTTGTTCATTAAATAACTCGCGAACGGCTTAACAGATCGTCCTGAAATTTGGTAGGAATGCGTAGAATCGTAACAGTCTTCAGCACGAAATACTTAGACGTTGGCAGGACAAAGCTAACAGGGTGTCCCGGATATTTAAAAATTTGTTCACTAAATAACTCGCGAACGGCTTAACCGATAGTAATGAAAATTTGGTAGGAATGCGTAGAATCGTAACAGTCTTCAGCACGAAATACTTAGAAGTTGGTAGGACAAAGCTAACAGGGTGTCCCGGAGATTTGAAAACTTTTTGTATTTTTATCGGACATGGACGTATGGATACTCATATCAAAGAACTCGACGGGTTGCTTTTTTCCAGTTTGGAGTAATGGTAACGGAGTTACAGCTAATAAATTCAGTTAATATGTGTAGCCATGATACATAGTTATACAATACTAATAAACTATTATTAATAATATTTTTTCTTTAAAAAATATCTATTTTTGGATTCGTCTAATTAAAAGTGTTATTCTGGAACGCGTTTATTTAGACTAATCCAAAAATAGATTCACAAGCAGCATGTCATTAATATTGTGCATAATTCTTATTTATTACCTATAAAATATACGTGCAAAATTATTCACTATGTTATGTATGTATCCAAAATCTAAAAAACCCGTAAACTCGTACTGCGGGCGCAGCCCTCCGTATGCCGGTATTTTTTTGCTTTAAAATAAGAACAAAAAGCCAGAGCTAGAATTTATGTATTATTTTTTTTTCATGCTTCAATTTATGAGAAGTGATTATAAATGTAATTTACGTTAAAATCATTATGCACTTCCCATCCATGAATATCAGATTTAAAATTTCTCCTGAAAATGCTAAAATCCCATTTCATTTGTGCATAGGTTCTTCAATATCCATGACATAAATTTGCCCAGCAGTGAAGCATCGCAGGATCGTCTACAAAATATTCACTAGTCACTATTTCATTTCTGTGTGTGCTGTATACTCGTGTGTCATTTATAACTGTCACAAACGGCTAATCCACATACATTTCTGGACAAACTCGTACTCCTACGCGTATACATATTACGGTCGTTGCAGCTCCCCACTCGATTTGTTCGATTTTCGAAATTTTTCACAAACTCCTGTCGTTTCATTCAGCATTTTCCATTGCATACCTATAGGTATATCCATCAACTCGTACCGTGCGAGTGTGTGTACGTTTAATTAACTTTTAAGAACCTCAAATTAATAAAACATCACTTAAGACCTGTGTGTTTGCTACATGAGTGATTAATGGCCGTTAGAGGTTTGGGAAGTGTAACCAAACCCTACATACCCATCATCTGTACCACATTTTGCCACCACGCAATTCCTGGAGTTTATCTTAACCTCCCAACCAGCAAGTACAGTACCTACAGACGACATGACACTTCAGGCAAAGGAGTATGGTATGGTTATACCAATTTCGCCTACGACAGGTCGGGTCCCCAAACAGGGACCAAATGTGAATGAACAATGCGACCAAGAAGGATATATGCTGTGATATCTTGGCTATAGTAATTTAAGATTATATCGGACTAGATACCTACTAGATTCGTTTCGTACTGTACGTTACATCATAACGATGCCGATGGTACATTCTCGCACTTATGGTCTAATACCTATTTTGTGGACTATGCTACATTCTGGAATTGTATTGGAACGGGTATTTTGTAGGCACTGTGTGTGTGTGAAAATGGAGATTGTGTGGCTTACCAAATATGGAGTGTGTTCCTATATGTATGTGTGTGGAGACAATATTTGTGGTATCCTGTGGGATTTCCGTATACGTCTGATACACTTACGTATGAATACAACATACAGACCAAGTTCATTTCCATCGGGAGCAATTTATTTGTGGTAAAGAAAATTAAAAATGTGTTTGGAGCGAAATTGAGAAACGATGATAGAATTGAATTTAGCACAGAATGTTTGGTTATGCGTATAAGAAATTGATTTTTTTCTGAAAGTTGAAAAATAATGATTAGTAGAATCTCTTAAATCCAAAAAAAAAAACAAAAAAGTTGTAGGGGTTCTACCAAAGAAAAATCCATTAGCTACAAAAAATAATTTATACCACTTCAATTCGCCACTCGGATCCTGTTTCGCTTTTTCGGTGGATACAATGTATAATCCTAACACCACAGGAGTATCTTCCAATAATCTTTGATTGGAGGTTCAACATCAAGAACAACTGAAAGTTGCCTGGAAGGCTGTAGGCCTGTCAATTGGTAGACCACGTCTCGTCCGGTAATCTTACTTGTTCGCGTCTCGTTTTTTTTCTTTGGTGGGCGAAACTCTCCAGGTCCATTCGTCTCTTCATATCTCCAAATGACCACCCACTTCCTGCTGAAATCAAACACAATTTAATGCGATATCCGCACTATATCTTCTCTACTTAACGATCGTGACAACGTTATTTTTAGCCATATAATGCGATTTTTCAATTTCAAACTGCATACACCGAGAATGCCATCACTCAGCAACACGAGCCCTAAAAACAAACAGTAGAGTCACGCAGAAACAGCATCATCATATGACCATATGCCCATCTTGCACCGATCCTATTTATTATTCTTGGACGCCGCGGCAGTGGGATGTAAAATGCAACATAGTTCACTTCATCAAACAGTGGCATCACACCACTGCAATACAATAATTTGTTTTGCCTTTCGCCACGATATAATCTTGCTGCGAGTTTTGCTCCTAAAATGTTTCTTAAGTCGCGCACCATATTCTCCTGCTATTTTTAGTAACTTTATGTGTCTGATCTAGCATTAAAAGAACACAGAAATCTGAAGCGCTATGTCTGAACAGATTCCGGTGTTTTTCTTGTATATATGAATTCCAGCCGACACTTGGATCTGGCGGATTTCAAGCTTTCTGGGATTTGAATTCATATGGAAAAATTCGGAAGAACCAGAGAATGCAATTAAAAGATTTTCTTTTCGAAATCCGAAAACGATAAGAGTCCACGATTTGACATGGAATTTATGGCTGATACGGCCTCCAAAAATAGGATCCACATACAAGTATTCAATTAATGGAAATGTTACGATCGATGAGGATGAGTCCTGAAATAGTGGGCGCGCCCATATAGAAATACCAAAGAGCGCGGACTAATTAATTAGTTAAAATTTTAGTATGGGTGGCCTCCGTATAGGTCCTCCACCAACATCAACAAATCTAAATAAATTATTAGGAATTTGGGAAAAATTCCTAAAAGACTTATTTCTCTAGAGTGAGATAAATTCCGGTAATTTACAACATGATATCACACTTCTGTTGATGATATGAAATTGACAGTGATTGAGTGTGAGTATAGTGGTGACAATGAGGAATCATGTTGAATGCAAGGTGGTGATAAATTTGATTGTAAAATGTGATATTATGCGCCGTACTAATTTTTCTAAAAAAAAAGAATCAAAAATATAATTTATTCCTTGATTGGAATAGTGAGAAGCAATTAAGGACCTAATAAATCAGTGAAAAATTGTCCACTCGATGTAATTCGCCTTTTAAAAGTCGATATACACTTTCCATCAATCAAAGTTATTTTCCGCATAAAATTTGAAATCAAAATTTGATAATTTGACGTCACGCCAGTTAACTGACAATCTGTCACCTTGTATTGAAAATGAATGTAACTGATGACTCAAAAGTGTGGACCAACCTTGAAAGCTACAACGGCTGGTCTGAGGACGAAATAAACTATACAAAAAATACCTTTTTGTATAATTCACTCGAATTTTTTGAGTGATTACACCCTAGACCACACGTGTCAAACTCGCGGCCCGCGGGCCACATGCGGCCCACCTCGCAGTTCTGTGCGGCCCACGGGCATGTTGAAGCAGCACAATGTGTATATACACAAAAATTGTGAAATTGGTAAGATGAGCAAATTCAGCCAATGGACTCAAGTCTGCAAAAATTACTAAAACTCGTCGGTGGCCTATGAAAGATTATTTTAGGATTTTTTCCTCCAAATACAACCAATAATTTGAGGCTGTTTATTTGATTTTATAAGACAGCTCTTCTTTTTTTTGCACAGGACAACACTTAGTCTCTTCATGAAACTATTCTGTCCCGAAATGCAGTTAATAAAAAATTGGTTGGCTTTACCGAACATTAATTGCGAGTTATTTGGGAAAATGACAAAGCTTTAAAAACTACGAAAATCTTGGAATTGGTGACTAAATCACCGGGGCGTTAAATTTCGAATAATAATAACAGCCCAAGTGTCTGGTCTTTTACCTATACTTATCAAGCTGTATTGGTGCATGAGTTGGTTTAAAACAAAAACAACCTTTTGTCTCTTTTAGCTACTTTTCTGCTGAAATTATTTTAGTCTATTTTGCCTCCAAATGTTATTTTGGGCGACCTGGATGACTGGTGCTAAAATTTTTTTATCATCTGTCCAAAATTTCGCGCAAATCATGTAATTAACAAAAAGTGGTTACTTAAAGATCAATCATATTTTCACGTTTTCGCTTCTTGTCTTAATTTTTTAATGTTCTTGAAATACATTTTCGAATGGAGGAAGTTCTCACGGATAATGCCGAAGACGCTATATTGATCCAGACTCCATATTTTAAAAACAATATTCTGTAATCAACTTTCGTAATACGATAACATAAAAGATTTTGAAATTTTCCTCCTGCGGCCCACCTAAACCTGAAGAGAATCTTATTTGGCTCGCGCTAGGTTTTGAGTTTGACACCCCTGCCCTAGACCATGCCCCCTTTGCGAAGTCTCATGAAGAGTCTGATACCCCCTCGAAATTTATTTAGTTTTCGGTATTTTCGACTGACAACTACTAATTATTATTTAATTCGGTTGAAACTCATTTTTGCTATCCTGGAATGGTATAGTCACGGTTGAAGAGTTCTCTTGGATAAATAAATTCAGGGTAAAATTTTTTTTTGGCAAATCCATTCTCGTAAAGCAAGATCGCTCTAGAACCTATACTCAGTTTCTTCGAAAGTTCGAAAATACTCTTGTGTAAAGTGGCAGGTAACCGCAGTAGCAGAAAACTTATCAGATGTGCTATTCTAAGCGTCCCCTTTCGTTCGATACACATCTTGATAATCTAACCTCCTCCCTGCATAAAATGTCCTTTTTGGATCTCAAAAAGCATCTCCTTTCGTCTGACACACATTTTGATAATTTAACCTCTCTCTGCATAAAATGTCCTTCTTGAATCTAAGGATTTCTTGGAAATACTTCCATTTCTGTTATTTGATAATGTGGCCTACATGATACTCGTATGTTGCCCGTAAAATGTCATTTTTTCGTCCTGAATCACTTATTAATCAAGTGATTCAGAATGAAAGAGGGCATTCTTTTCTATGGGCAAAGTAAAAAACTAGACTAGCGTTCCTTTAAATTGGATATCTGTTAAAGGTAAATATTGGCATTTACGCTGATTTAAACCTTACCCCAGGAAAATTGGCATTTCACTTCGGAAAAATTAGAAAGCTGGATTTTTGCATGAGCCTTCCTTTCGAGGTCCTAAACAAGACCCTAAAAGTCCCCGTCTCTACGAAGGTCAAAGACCTTGGAAAACAAGTTTTTCTGAATATCTCGATAACGGTAGCATATACAAAAAAGTGGTGTATGCCAAATTTGAAGCTCTGGTGCTTTCTCAATAAACGATGGAAAGACCGAATACGTTCGGGCACTCCTAACGATGGGGGTCTAACGGTATTTTTAACAATGTTTCACGAAAATCTCGTAACTCGTACTAAAAACTTTTCTATGAATAATTTGTAGCCTATAGAGTTCTGAAGAAAGTGGCCAATTTTATATCAATACGTGCAGCTATGAAAGTTCAAACTTTGAAAAAGGTGTTTTTTTTTGGGTTTTTCGTGAATGGCGCTAAGACGGGGAAGAGTGCTCTATGGTCTTCTACGGAAAATTTGTAGCTTCTGTGGCTGTTAGTAAAACGCCAAAAGTCCCCAAAGATGGAGCCCCCCTAAACGAACTTCTGAGGGTCCAAACATTCAATTAAACGGTTTTTGGGGAATGTCTCTATAACGGTATTGTGCACCGGAAACTTTTATGTGGCGAATTTGTAACTTATAGGTACAACGCTTAATTAAATTTGCGAATTTCAGATTGATGCGTGCAATGCTAAGGGCGTTATGTGGGTCCAAACCGTACTATAACGATATTTTTCGTTATTATCGTGAATTTATTCATAACAGGAGCGCATTCGGGAGGGAAGCCTCTAACAATTTGTTGCTTCTGTAATTTCAAATCAAAATGCCAAAACAACTCATCTTCAAACTTCAAAAGGAAGGCTCATGCAAAAATCCAGATTTACCCTAATTTTTCCGAAGTTTGGCCAAATTTTTGTTCAAACTTCCTGGCGTATACCTGCATTGAAAATGTTTATTCCAACCACATTGACCCATGTATTGGTTGTTGCTCGTTTTTTCAACGCTTTGCCTTTCTCCTTTTACTAATCATTGAAAACTAAGTAAGTAAGATAAACATGGGTAGGCCTTCTTCATTGCAATTCGAAAAATTCATTACAAATTATGTATTGGTACAATTAATTAATAAAACTAATTACCGTTGTAGGCTTGTCAACGTAATTATAAAATGGGCAATGATTTGCGAAAACATTTCGATGCGAGTTTAAACCCCAATAGAAAATGCAAAACGGCCACTACTTTGGTTCAATTTCTGTATAGGCACACCGTAGATTATACATATTAAAAAAAGTGCCTGTTTTGAAAAATAATCAAATGGATTCAGTCCTAGATGTGGTTCTTCGGGTTGATAAGTTTCACAGCGACAACACAACAGCACTACAACAGTTCAGGAAAACCACGCGCCATAGATCGGCGAACCGTAACCCATTGCATTCACTTACTTGTTATAGCAAAAGAATAAATGGATGCGTTGAGGCTAATTCAGGACCACACTTGGATATATTTTGGTTAAGTAGAAAACGGAAAAAGTATGTTTTTACCAGCACTACGGTGGTTGATTTGTATGACCGCCCTAATGTTCCGATTCCATCCATTCCCAGATATGTTTTGAGGCTTTACTAGGAACACATTTGGGTGAAGTTTGGTTAAGATTGGTTCATAAAGAAAACAGTTTTTCTTAGAACAACCTAATTTGCAGCGGTTGGTTTGTATGACATCCTCATGACTTAGTGTTCCGATTTCATCCATTCCTAGATATCTTTTGAGGCTTTACTAGGAACATATTTAGGTGAAGTTTGGTAAAGAATGATTCATAAAGGCAAACATTTTTCTTAGAAGAACCTAATTTCCAGGGGTTGGTTTCTAGGACAGCCCTATGACGTAGTGTTACGATTTCATCTGTTCCTGGATATTTTTTAGGCTTTACTAGGAACGCTTGGGTGAAGTTTGGCTAAGATTGGTACATAAAGCAAAACGTTTTTCTTAGAAGCACCTAATTTTCAGGGGCTGCCCCATGACGCCATTGTCCGATTCCATTCGTTCCGACATAAAAAGAAACTTGTGTACAAAATTTCAGTCCGAAAGCTTCAAAACTGAGGGACTAGTTTGCGTTGCAACAGACGGACAGACCGACAGACAGACGGGCATCGCTCAATCGATTTCTCTCGTCACACTGATCAATAATATTATACACTTGATATAGTCGGAGGTGCTTCCTTCTGTGCGTTGCAAACTTCATGACAAAGTTAATATACCCTTTCACATAGTGACGGGTATAATAATTATGGAGAAATGAACTCACACACACTACTTAGAAGGGAAATACATATTCAGATCCCGTCGTTAATTATTATTGTCGCAGCTGATAAATTTTTGTGCAGCATTCATTCAATATGTCGTTTTATGCAAAGTTTTGTTTTAGTGAGGCGTCTATGGCTAGTTTATCGAAGTCGCTCGCAAGCCATATGTTGGACAGCACTGCTTAGACCTTTTCCGGAATATTTAGGTGCTAGAAAATATAGTTTGGGTAGTTTCATCTTGGGCCTTTTCAAAATGCTGTATAACCCTTGAAAATGGATTACGGGTGCTTCGCTCGGGCAAAAATTGCACTTAACTTGACACAATCCAAACAAACGGAACGATCAATTAACCACGCCCTATTGCCGTATATAACACCTCTGTTGGTTCCGTTTAGTTCTAATTTCTCATTGCACACTTGTTTTTATTACTAACAGAGGGATAGTCATTTGTTTGGCGACCAGCAAATGGTAATCAGAATTGTTCGTTAAATTCAATAAACTGGTGGTTCAGACGAACTTTTGCGCGTGGTACAGCGTTACTCGTGCTATGGCTTTCGAAAAATTCAGGTTTAGGTAGGATTCGGGTGTGATTTTGCGACTAAAAATAGAAAAACCATTACAAAATCATATCGGTACTTTGACTTTCCCAAAATAGTCTATAGCAGGGGTGTCAATCTCAAAACCTGGCCTGGACCATAAATCTGAGTCCTTACTGTCATCTTTTGAAAATATTCTTGGAACAAACTTAGAAAATGTAGACTAGAAGTTAGAACGCGATTAGTTGATCGTTCATCAGTAATCACTACTTGTGAATTAATTTCCGTCAAATTTTGAGCAGTTGATCAGAACAATGTCGTGTCGGATATCCAGAGACTTTGAGGGCGCTAAAAACAACCTTGGCAGCCACTAACTTCGGACAGAAAAGTATCTGAAAATAGACAAAAAAATGTTTGTGATGTGATGTAAAACAAATGTATGTATGTACCAGTAGAAATAAATAAGTCAAAATGTGAACAAATCGGATACTTTGGCTGAAATCGTCATGTCCCATAACCTGAAATATGCGAACGCGAATTATTATTACCAATAGCGTGGCAAATAACTATCAGATTCGCCAAGCAACTTTTTCCTGAACCAAATTTCGGGACTAAACAATTTCACGAAGCGTCTTAAAAAAACTCACCTCAATTATCATTCAGCAAATCGTTTGTAGTACATAAAGGAAGATTTATAAAATATGTACATACGCTAAGCTTCCATAAAACAAGCTTAAGCTTAACACCTTTATTTTTTTATGCATATGTGCTGATTCACATTGTATTTCATAGACCTGACCTAGGGCCGCACACAGCCGCGAGGGGAACTGGATGCGGCCCGCGGGCCTTGAGTTTGACACGCCTGGGCTAAAAGTTGATAGCCGTGGCACAAAAATTTAAATATCCCAGTAGCCCACCGAGTAGCCGCTGAAAATCGGCTGAACATTTATGTCTTCAATTTTTTTGCATTTTTATCCTATCTTAACGTCCTGCATGGAGTACGTCGAATTATCAATAACCCTGTATAATTGCTAGTCCTCATTTCTTGCCAGTAATTTCAAGAAAATGTTACTTTAATTAATAACAGGCGCGACAATCCAACATTGGACTAAGGCCGCAGGATGTGTTAGTGACATCCTATTTCCAAGATCTTATCTGCTTTTTGTTGAGGTAATGAGATCAGCATCACGCTCAGCAGTGTTATTTATCCCCATAAATGGGTACTCTTACTCTGAGTAAGATCATAGTCCTTCACAAGCTTGTGAGTTCGAAAAACAACATGGAAGACGGTGAGATTCGAACTCATGACCCTGTGCACCGAAGGTGCGCGCACTAACCGCTGGACCAGCCAGAACAACAGAAAATATTACTTCTTAATAATATGAACACCTTAAGTCCGCGAACCACCGGTTGTGAAACAGTGTTTTACATCGGCTTCCAAGTTCTTCTCATTTCATTAAAGTTCCGCTATCCTATTTGCTTAATATTACATTTTAGGCTCCGGCAGTATTAATTAAGAACAGCATAATTACTGAATCCTTATGCAATTTCGGAGCATTGATTGAATTTTTCACGACTGGCTAGATTGTAGCAAATGTATGCAAGAAGACGATACAGAAACTCGTCCTGCACAAGAGTATACATATCGCCGCTCTGTATAAAACACATTTTATGCAAAACGTGAACATTTGCACAACCATGTTCCTCTGTTCCTGATTTTGTGTTTTTTTTTGCATCGTAACCTGGGACTCATCATCACTATAGAGAAGAACTCTGAAACTTTATGGTAAACTCTCTACAAACATATAACATACACACTCCGCAGAACATACAGTTACAGACACAGTTATGTATAAATTTTTCGTTACAAACTAGTATAAGGCTTTATTAACCCTCATCCAGCGGCAGATTTTTACAACGCTTGCCGGCGGCAAAGGTACACCTGTACCTTAGTACATTTTGTATGGAAATCTTCACTATTTGTATGAATTTTGACCGTAAACCCGTTATATTATGTTGACTAGTCACAAATTAGTAACTGTTTTTGCCGAAGTGAATGTTTTGAGAAGTTGGGTTTATGTGGATTTAATTTTTGGAGTGGGTAAATTTAGGAAATAGGCAAAATTTTAAAAAGAAAATTGAAAAAATGGGTTGCTTGGAATTTTAATT
The DNA here is from genome assembly GCA_949715475.1 of Microchrysa polita. Taxonomy (NCBI): domain Eukaryota; kingdom Metazoa; phylum Arthropoda; class Insecta; order Diptera; family Stratiomyidae; genus Microchrysa; species Microchrysa polita. Next base: position 42,209,509 of record OX454415.1, on the reverse strand, counting down.
TGACGAAATCTAAAATTGATTTACAAATGAAAAGTAGAAAACGGTTCAAATTAAGTCATTAATGATTTTAGAAGAATTTGGTATGTTTGATTTGCGAATTGTGGAGTCTTAGGTTAAAATTTACCACCCTGCCCCCACTATATTACTCTGTTACTAGAACCCGTTATCGCTATCGAAAAAAACGTCAATAATTATCACATTCTCGTTATTTTCCATAAAACAACAATATTTGAAGCAATAAATATATTGGAGAAATGAGTAAATGTGTTATTATACGAAAGAAAGGTCCTGTCAAGCAACAAGCAAGTGGAATCGGCTAGTATAATTTTCATCTCTAATCTTTGTAAATCTAAACTCAGGCCAATTCCTATAGTAGAAAAATATCTAAAATTTTAATTGTGATTGTTGTTGGTTAATTGTATCTAATATATTTGCTCGTATATGTAATTAAATCCAAGGATCGATTGAAAAATTAAAACAAGAAACCGAAGACATGTGGCATATTCTATAGCAGTTATCGTCATCTATATATGGTACCGACGTACAATTCAACCAAGTTTATGTACCACCCAAACATCCATTTAGAAATTTGGTTGGATGCATCTGCTGGTTTTCAGCTGAAACTTCAAAAGGAACTCGGGTGGAGGTCCCGAATTACACAAATAATAAATATTAGGTGATGGAATACAAATTATGGGAATCTGTGGTAAAGAAAATCAACCGCTAAAATCCAAAATTTTAGCTTTTATTACAAACCTAATTTTCACTAGATGTTATGGGGGAAAGAAGGCGTAATACATTGTTTTGGTTGCCCCAAGCCATTACATACTTCAAAAAGTTTGGTATGCCAGTAAAAGTCTTCAGATTGATGTCAAATAACCAAAAACCGCTGTATGAGTTAGCCTAGTCCTTATAGATCGATATCTCCAAGGACCTTGATCATTACAAATAAAATTCGTAAATCAAATACTTCTGTACATCACTAGATTCTCAACTTATTGATGCTATAATAAATCTCTCTAAGCATGAGCATTCACCAAAAATATTTTATTTTCGTTTTTTGTAAATTTTCTTTCATTCAAAATATATGAAGGTACAAATGTACCTTTGCCGCCGTTAAAGGGTGTAAGATTAATTTTGCTCCCTAACTTGGGGATGGGTGGTCACACATTTCTGAAATTTGGAATACATATTTTAAACTAAAATCGTAGAGATGTCAGAAAATTTCAGCCCGATCGGACCCATAGCAAAAAAGTTACGGTGTTTTAAAAACGAAAAAGGTACACCTGTACCTATCCCGCTGGATGAGGGTTAAAACTCTCGTCATACGCTACGCTACTGAATTCGTCCAATTGAGAGGAATTGCAACGTAAACAGAGAGAGAGAGAAAGAGGAAAAAAAAGTTCCTGGCAAAAACGTGAGTGAAATATTTCGCATTTTCACTATACATACATAGGGTTGTTGTACCCTGAAAAGAAGCAAAATTAAATCCAATACAAATGCTTGTTCTGTTCCTTTCTCGAACTGTGCCCTCGAGGCACTGTGAGATGAAGTAACAATTGCGCCCGAAAAAAAAAACGGCAGAATCGAAACGTACCGAAACGAATAATAATGCCCTGCGAAAACAGAATTTAACTTTACAGCTTTTGAGGGTAAAAAAAATGAAAAATACAAAAAAAAAGACAAACGTAAATATGTAATAATAAAAACGAACATATTCATATTATACAAAAATGTACTGAAAAATATCCAAATATACCAGTCAGTAATACAGTCGGCGAACTTGAGAGCCTATTTATACTGGTTCAGGTTCAGATTTGGTTTTTTGCCTGATTGTAAAACATTTAAAGGTCCAAATTAACAGGTAAAGAGTCAGGATATTGATTGATTTTCGGGTAAAACTTACACTATCAATAGGACACCATCAAGATGGCGTTAAGTTGATTGTGTGTTTGTGTGCATTCCGTCTGAAAAGCAATTAGGCTCCAATCAGGGTTTAATCAGCCACCTGTTTGTTTTCAGGTATTTCCATTCTGAAACAGTATAAATAGACTCTCAGCGAACCACTTTAATTCGGTTGCATCTCATTCATTATTAAACGTACCATCATGGAAATAATTCCGCTAGGGATCTCACCTCACTTCAGCCCCTATGTAGATCTACTAATTTGCTCATCGAATGCACAATTGACAAGCAACATGATGCTAGCATCTAGCAAAGCATAAAAACCGGTTAGAAATTACTAAGTTGAAATTCTAGCCAATCAAAGGAAGAGCAGGTGGTTGTCTTGAACTGATAAACAGAGTGGCTTTGACAGAATGAATGTTTCATAAAAATCAGATCGGAATATTTGATGCTAAGTATTTTCGCACACAAAAAAAAAACTCTTTACGTTAAGATCTATTGCCAAAAAAGCAAATACTGTGTTTTTTTCCTTACACATACTTCGATTGCATTTTCTGAAGTGAGAACCCTGATTTCGGGTGGCACATGTATGTACCTTTTTTCCTTTTTCATTTTTTTTTGCATTTTCGTTAATGCTACGTTTTTTTAGGTTGATATGCAATTTTTACATTTATTTCATTTTAATTGGAGATTATTTTACTGCACATTAATTTTGTTTTTGTACCTACATATGTCATTAAAGGATGTGTGTATGTATCAAAATAAGTTTTGGTTGGTTTCGCAAATTCTCCATTTACTTGCGGGCCTGTGGTTTCATAGTTTTATTTGTAGATGAAAGGATAAAGCATGAATGAAATACAATTAGTTCATTTCGGGCTGATATACTCGTATTTTCCGTTGAATTTATAACAATAGCACATGTACAGATTCTGGAGTTAATATGGATGTGGTGTGTTTTCCGAAAATTATTCCGGATGTAAATTTTTCTAATTTGTAAAGAAGTTTATTATAAAAAAATTTAGGAAAAGTAAAATTAGTCAAAAATATGCTTTCTTTTTGTTTAAAAATTTCAACATATACTAATTTCACACATCCAAAAATGGATTTGTTCATTCATTCAAAACTTCCAATATGAAATCTCATCCACTTGACCTTTATCAAAACTCCTAACATCCTTCAGAACCATACCGAACGAAGTAACATTGCAAATTTTCAAAATTAGCCAATTCAATAAGCCAAATCCTCTATCGTCCATATGACATCAATGACATCATCCATGACATGTCATTCAATGTTTTGAAAAGCACAAATCCTTCGTATCCGCACCAATCCAAAAATAGATGAACCAAATGTACTTTTCAAATTAGAGCGCTGTGCTCCCTATCATATTTGAATTTGAATTCTTGCGCTACGCTAATTACATTTCAATTCCCCTCGTTTTGGCCTATTTTCGCGCGAATAAGACTCCTTGTTTCGCTTCATAGTTTTTGAGTTGCTTCCTTCCACATAGACGAGTACATACATATAGTTTCTCTTGCCTCACATACTCTAGTCTACGACCATTTATTAGAGATTCTGAATGATCCAACTGCGCCTCTTCCCGGGCCTAAATTTTCCAAAGCAATTGAAAAACACCATACACTATCCTGTGGAGGACGAGGTAGGGAAAGAGAAACGAGGAGGACGAGAGTTTTGATGATTGAATAAAATCGATATCGTATTTGAATTGCTCTCAGCACGTTCCTGATTATGTTTACAAATGAAATTATGCTACTTTGAATTCGATTGGGTTTTCGACGTTTTCATTCAACCACTATGTGGCTCCTGTATATGTATAGAGAGGGTGTGTTATTTTGCCTAATACCGTGTGCGTTTGTATAGCCAAGGCAAATGTATAGATATACTATAGAAAACACCAAACATATCGTGTTCGCTTTTGCGCCACTTTTCTCGTAAACATACATATACACCACATACCTAGTCATCGACATACGATTAATTGTGGCAAAAGTGGAAATTTCATTTTGTATCCCAACGTTGATCGTCTGTCTCATCAATGTTTGAAAAAGGATGGATGAGGCGGGTATGGACGGTTGTGTCGCAGTTAGGCTACCGTCAATTTAAGGCAGTGTGTGTGGCAAGAAAGTTTTGGGAGTACATTTTTCTGGAATATCACTTAAAACACAACACCATATGTCCTCGTAGCAAATCGCCAAGAGAAGATTCTCATTTAGAAATCCCCAGGACAAGATCCTCATTTAAAAATCCCCAATATCAGAGCCCCGTTAATAGTATGGCTCGGTTGAGTCTCGTTATTTGGAAATTATTTGTTTCGGGTTTTTAGGGGTTTGATAATGGGTGTACTGATATTGGGAGTTTCGGTTCAGGGGTTAGGACTACGAGGGAAACGATTGGGGATTACGATTTTGGGGATTTTTTTGAGAATATCATTCATTCGGGGAGTTGTCGTGAAATATTTCGAAATCTGAAATTATAATTATGTAACGATTCGAAAATCCCCAAATGAAATAAAAACCTCTCCAAAAAATTCCCATAATTGAAATCCCCAATTACTTGTTTCGGGTTTTGATAATGGGTGCACTGATATTGAGAATTTCGGTTCAGGGGTTTAGATAACGAGGGAAACGATTGGGAATTTCGATTTTGGGGATTTTTTTTTTGAGAATATCATTCATTCGGGGAGTTGTCGTGAAATATTTCGAAATCTGAAATTATAATTATGTAACGATTCGAAAATCCCCAAATGAAATAAAAACCTCTCCAAAAAATTCCCATAATTGAAATCCCCAATTATTTGTTTCGGGTTTTTAGGGTTTTGATAATGGGTGTACTGATATTGAGAATTTCGGTTCTGAAATTATAATTAGGTAACGATTCAAAATCCCCAAATGAAAAAAAAATCCCAAAACTTCCCATCATTGAAATCCCCAATATCATGACTCGAAATTCGCAACCAAAAAAAAAACACTCAAAATACATAATCCCCAAATAATGAAACGGCCCAAGACGTAAATTGGGGTTCTGATTTTCGACATTTCAGATTGAACAGTCTATCCTCTTGTTCTGTTTTGATATATTGTCATAAAATGAAAAACCGAAACCTATGGAAAACTCAACTTTATCCATTTACCTCACCACACACTGGATCCTATTTCAAGGAAATTCTGTTGAAAATGATTACCATGAACGTACGTAGGCATTGAATACTATTGCGTATGTACGCTACTCATGATTCGCACAAAAGCCAACATACAATAGGAAAACCGACAGTACTCTTCTAATTAGGTCAAATCGATCAATAAAATTATTTAACGTTCAATGGTATGGTTACATGAGTACATGAGAGAACTGGAAACCTCACCACCACTTGGTTTTTTGTAAATAATTAGAGAGAGCGCTGGTATGCTGTTTTGAGGCTTTTTCTATGTAGTTTGTAGGAGCAGAATTCACTTTTCACTCATTTGAAGAGCCTAGCTTGCTATTCAAATTATCCGGAATTGAATTGTTATTTAGAGGTCTTTTTTCAAAAGTTGGCATTGCGAATAAACAACCAACATCAACCAGCATGTGTTTTCTATTAACGGTTACAAAAAATAGGCCTTGCACAGGCACAAATTTCTTTCAGGAAATATGACAGAGCATTGATTTTGGAACTCTCGTTAATTTCACGAAAAACTCCTATAGTCAACTCATAACACGACATTCTGGCGATTGATGGAAAAATCTTCCTTCAAGTTAACAATGACCGACACCTGTTTCGTGATTGTAGCACAAGGTTTTCCAAAGGTATTTCGTCACCCAGTTCCACATCAATTAACCTATGGGGCATGTCTCGCATCTTCCGTAACCCCCTCTTGTAAGTATGCAAATAATACCTCAAATTTCTATATTTATACGTCTACATATCTCCGTTGTAACGCCCTGGCAATCGTACAGTGCAGTAAGCCAATCTGATCTACGAATCAGCGCGAAGGTATCAAAGGACACTCTTACACTCTCTCTTTTGCTGATTAGGACTTCCTCAGCTTTCTGCTTGGCTTCACTTCTTTCGTCAGGACAGTATTATACCTACTTGTTATTTCGCAGAAATGGGCCACCGATCTCCACAGCCGTTGCCAGCGCTTAACGCGGTTGGGTTTGGGTGGCAGCACTTATTGGAGGTCCCGGGGAAGTCTGAACTTTTTTTGTATTTCATGAGCTCCTTTTCAACATTTTTTCCTCCATCTGTTCCTTGGCTCCGGTTTAGATGAATCGTAAACCTGAGCTTCACTTTTATGGCGCCATATATACTAGCTCAGTTCGCTCAGTTTGATTAACTGTTTCTTTCTGCATGCCTTTTTTCCTCTGATTGTCCCGTAAATAATAAGATAATGTCCTGGCCACAAAATCCTCACCTTAAGCAATTCAGATGGCCGGCGGAGTTTATATTCATGGTTTTTAAACTGAATCTTAAAATTTCACCACGATAGAACGTGGAAAAACATGAAGGCCTGTTCCAAGCACCGGTATTTCGATTTCAAACCGTTCCTCACACGTTTACGGTCTTTGAGTCACATGTGAACATAGCGTTTCTCCCCCTTCACTGTGTATGAGTCACATATGACTCATGAATATATCGATTTTTAGATACCAGACGTGGTGGTAAATTTACCATGAACGTATTAAATAAGTACTGGCAGCAATAACTAAAACAACCGTTCTCCCGTTTTCTTCGTCTAAGGCGATTTTTTAGTACCGTTTTCACTACAATTATTTGTAGACTTTTTAATACCAATTTTCTTACGTAACATTTTCGGGTAATTTTCATAGTGAGTTTTTAATCCATACCAAGGAAAACCCCGTTCTTAGAAAGAAGCTGGACAAACCCCGGTTGTAAAACCCGACAAAAAAGAAAGAAACAAACTTAAAAAATGCACCTTGATTGATCGCTGCTGGTGTTAAGCCTATGAGTACCATTTTTTAAAACAAAAGTTAAAATAGGAAATCGCTGCTTTTTGACGATTAAATTTTTAACATTTTTAATTTTTTCGTTGCCTAATAGCAATTCGATGCACTTCCAATAGGTTCTGAAAATGAGTTACATGAACATTTCTATGACTTGCCTACTTGTGATTGTTGAAACGAAACAGTCCTCTGTTTCGTTACAACAATCACAAGTAGGCAACTCGACTATTATGTGTGTCAAAAGATGCAAAATGAAACCAAATCAAGTAATTTGAATTACAAGTTTCCTAACCATTATCCAGGCGCGCCTCTTTTTGTAAAATAATCGGGCGCGCGGCGGTAATTTACCGCCTGAACTGCGGTTATTTCTACCCAACGGTAGATAATACATTTTCAAAATCCTGATCAATCGAATGAGAAACATGTTGTGATTAGATAGCAATTATAAAAATTATCATCTGCTAAGCAATAACAGACATCCTGCAATTTTAAGAAGACATGCCAACACAGTGATATTATAGAGAACATAATACTTTGAACAAACTATCTTCTAGGATCTACGGCCCACAAATGTTTGACAGCCGCTGGGAAGAAATGTAGCATGCTATTCACCTTAAATATGGTTTCGTCTTATGTGGGACTGTATAACGTGAGAATAGTTATGCGTCTTAGCCCTATCCGTACTCCGCGGGAAAAGTTATGCGTGTTATGATGATCAGGGCGGTAAATTACCGCCCGCGCGCTCGGAAGAAGGTTAACTGATAGGTCAATTGTTTTTGTACTAGACGGCGTAAAGTTTTCTGTTCATGCAATTAGCGGTGGAGTGCCGCAGGGCACTGTACTGTCTCCACCACTTTTTCTAATCTCCATCAGTGACCTTTAAGCCTTAATAATAAATCCTATCTTTAGTTGGGACTTTCCTAGATCCGCTATCGAGCGAATTTTCTCCTTATGCCTCGATTACACAGTGCGAGCTATCGTGCGAGTTGCCCTAGACAGCTATTGCAGAGTAGCTACTTGCACCATGTGACCGCATCACGTATGATGCACCATGTATCTTGGGTGGTATTTTAACAACCATGGAACAATGACGTAAAACACGATCAATCTCTTCTTAAAATGAGTTCATACAAGAGCGTCATCACGGTATCAGTCCATAGTCGAGAATCAGCTGACACGGAAGGTGTGGATTTTTACTTAGCCGCGGCATTATCCACAAATGGCGCTACTATCGCGAGAGCTCAAAGCGTAAATAGCCTAAACTCTATGAAAAAATTGTTTGATGAAAGTCTAGGAAATGGTTTGCAGGTTTTTATTTTAATTTTTATTGGTTACTACGGTCTTTTAAATGCGAAATAAAAGCATTTTGGGCCACATCTAATCCCATAGCTTAAATGCGCTGAATCCTACATTCAATTTGGGTTTATTTTTTTTATTGGACTAAGCTGCAGCAAATTTCTCGATTCTAAAAAAACTCTTCATTTCAGGTCATTATAAAGAGTAAGACATGAATTTGATTGCAAAATCTAGTTGCACTAAACCAGCGCCTATCTTACCTAATTCGTCGAAATTGATTTGCAAGTGGTTATACATCGCTGCGATAGACGAGAACATCAAGATAACGCCTAATATTTTATTTTAAGCCCTGAACCTTCCCAGCGCCATATGGTGCCCATTTCTTGAAGCATCTTTCGCTTCTTCGCAATATCCATATCGGCGGTTAAACGCCCACATTCACCATGCACATAAACCAGCGCCTATCTACCTAACTTGGCGAAATTGATTTGCAAGTGGTCATATACATCACTGCGATAGGCGAGAAAAACAAGATAACGGTAATTCCAGGCATTTTATTTTGTTTTAAGCCCTGAATCTTACCACCGCCCTCTGGTGCCTATTTCGTGAAGCATCTTTCGCTTCTTCGCAATATCCATATCGGCGGTTAAGCGCTCAGGTGTGTTAAGTGCAAGTTAGCAAACTTCTACAGGAGAGCAAAAATAGGGAAATGCAATTCTTACGAGGGGCAAGTCAAAAATAAGGTTCCCACATTTTTTCAGGTGTAAGGCATTTTTTATTGTAATAAATAAGTATACCAAAAGCTAGTACTTTAAACGATTTTTCTACGCAGTCGCCAAATTTTTCTACGCATTTTTCCTGGCGAGTTATTCACTTCTGAAAACCCGCTGCGAAGAACTCCGCCACTAGGCCGCCGATTCGGGATGGCGCCATTGTTTCGACTGTTCTTTTCTTTCCGGTGTGACGTAGTGACACCACGTTTCATTTCCCGTAATAATGGAGTCCATAAGAATTCTTCGGCATTCTCGGTGCATTCTCGATGAAACCCCTCGCAACACTTTACGCGATTGTCTTTGTGGGTTTCTGAAAGCATGTGCGGGACACACCGCGCACACACCTTGCGATAACCAAGTTTTTCGATCAAAATTTTGTCGATGGTTTTTTCAAAAACCTATAGAGAACCTGGTCAGGCAGCTCCCGAAGCGTTACTCTCCTATCTCGGATTTCACACCTGGCGGTGACGGCGATAGCGATAGATGATGACTGTTAAGGTTTGTGTTCGTAGACGCGACTCAAACGACGATCACTGAGTGATTGTCGCCTGACGGCTGGAATTGAGTACTGCTTGCATATATTTTATATGGAGCTGTGTTCCTCCAAACGATAGTCGCTGTCAGGCGACGGTCGTGTGGCATGTGTAGAATAAAATTATCGTCGCGACGATCGCGCTCATTGTTGTACATGCTGCCTCGATGAGTGGTGACCGTGGTGCAAGCCACATGTTTCTAGGCTTCGGGGAGCGGCTGCTTGGGGTGCTTGCTACGATCATTGTACATAAAATTTCGTGCAATGCTCGTGCATATCCGGATGAGTGACGACTGTGGATGTATATAGAAAGGAGTCGCGCGATTATTGTCGTGCATGCATCTTCTTTGTGTGGTGACCGTGGTGCAAGCCACTTCTTTGTGGGCTTTTGGGAGCGGCTGCTTGGGGTGCTACGCACGGTGTATATAAAAATCGTGCAATGGTCGTATACATTCGGTTGAGTGGCGAGCGTATCTGTATATAGAAATCATCCGTGCACATGCTGATTGGCTGAGTGATGACTGGCCGGTGTGTTGTTTGGAATGGTTTTCAGGGAGCGGGAGTAAAATAAAAATGAAATACATAATATATGGCTGTGGTCGCGGTAGTCGCTTGTAGGAAAACACCCGTAGTCGATAGTCACATAGCAAGCATCGCCTAGCTACGATAGCTCAGTGACCATCGTGTTAGTCGACTCTACGAACACAAACCTTTAGGCCGGCAGTGAGCGTCGCAGCGTTCGCTCCCAGTAGTGGGAGTGGAGTGGGGGGGGGGGGCAACAATCAAGGCGGTGTTGCCGGATTTCACCTAGCATCTCGCGCGGCGAGTGTACAGCGTGGGTTCCTCACATTCACGTCTATGAGTCACATGTGACTCATACCTCAAAGGACGAAAAAAAAATATTTTCGGAAAGCAGACGTGTTGGAAATATCGACGAGAAAAAGTGTTTAAAATATGTAAATGTGAATTTTCAATTTATTGTTTTTTTTTTTTGTAAAATTTCACTTTCAAAGTTAAAACATTAACTGTTTTGTCATTAATCACTATTTGCAAAATTTATCAATTATCCTACCCTTGGAGCATCTAATTACACGACCAACCTTACATTGATCTTTGCTGGTGGCTGTACTTCGGTTGGCTTTGAGAAAATTCAGTCCGAAATTCTGAGTAAACCGAGTGAGTTCAAGCTTTACTTGACATAAGTTACTGAATCTGACATTCGCTACGTCATAAAGCGGTCCATGAATTAGTAAAGGTTAAGCCAAGACATTTTGATAACTCCCACTTCCCGAGAATATGGTGCTCACTTTCGCGTCCGTTAAAAATCGCAAGATCTACTGCCACAGTTCGATCAAACTCCGCAATTGTCCTGGATGTCTTATACTTGAAAACATTTTTTGTAGCATGCGATTTCGATTTTGATGACGTTTTAAAAATCGCCAGGCTTCCGTGTGACACCCTGTATTACACAACCCCTTCTCGTTTGCTAACTTGACTCCTCAAAAAAGGACCTAATTCCGTCTGTCTCGTCTCCGTACTATTCATCATCATCACTTAATCTCTTGCTAACAAATGGATGCAATCAGCACAGTGGAAATCCATTCAATCATCATATGCATCAGCGTCACGGCTGTATCGCCACACTATCCACAGCTAACGTCATCCTATCCGTATTTGAAACACGAAAGAATCTAATCACATTTAGATGCTGCTGCATAAGACAAATGATCCCTCGATAGGATCAAATGGGCGCATCAATGTTTGTGCGAGTGTCACGGTGAGGCATACTGATTGAAAAAGGAGATGAGTACGTACAGATTGCACTTTGATTTCCACCGAAAACCATCTCGGTTCAATGTCGTGCATCCATCAGGACTGATGATTCAGCAAACATTTTGTATCCTGTGCAATATCACCCAGGTAAGCCCTTTGTGATTGGTTTCATGCTCACTATGCTCGTAGTTTGTGTGTGTAATTGTAATATGAGTTTGCACTTAAACTTGTGTCTGAAATCAACTCAAAACCTCAACCATGACCCAGCAAACATCTTTCTAATGCATGCAATATGTTGTTGAATCTGAATTTGTCCTGGGTGTTAAAATGAAAATTAAATCCTTTCGTGTAAAATCGCGTGTACAGTAGTATCATTGCGATGATGACACGGAGATACACAGATGGCGCAATATATTTCACACCAAATCCTTCGTCTTAATTTTCTGCAGACAGGCAGAAAGACAATCCTCACCGTTGAGAATGTATACGATAAAATGGAAAATGGGTCCTCTCTTAACAAAGTTAGCGAAACGATTAAGTCGCACCTTACTCGAAAATTTGACAAAAGTTTTTGATCTATGTACATAGGCCGCCGTACTACGTATCCTAGTCCTTGTACAACACAAACCCACAGTCGAAATGAATTTCGTGCGTTTCCGTGAATATTTGGGAATTATCCTGGAATATTATGTTGCGAACTGGTGTAGTATAGTATAGTGTCGGAATGTGATGACAACGACAAGGATGATGATGATGATGGCGCGGCGGTTGCCGACGTGGATGGTATGGTGGCGGCCAAGTGATGTATTGAATAGGTACGAGTATATAGGTAGGCGAAGATGATGATGAAATTTTGCCAGGATATAATTTTGCAAATGAAAAGGTAACGAAATGGAATTGAGTTGATGACGGTGGTGGATAAGCCTTTCGACTTGTTCTGTCCGACTCTTTTGGCATAGTAGTTTCGAATAGACGACATCTAGGCGGCAGCAAATTAATTAAAAACTTCCCATTTGTCTCGAGACAGAGAGAGAGAAAGAGAGAGGGAGAGAGTCAGGCAGAACTTTCGTTGGTCCTTGCAATATACAAGTAGGATGTAACCCAAGGTAATTTTGAAATTTTTCGACAGTACATAGTAATTTGAGTCCAACGATGCGAAGAAATAAATTTCGAAATGAATGATATAGTTTGGTGAATGGAATTTGGAAAATTCACTCTCAACTAATAGGAAGGCTTGACCGTTTTTTTTTATTTGCGGAACAATTTTTTCAACATCTATTAATTTAGTTTCACTACAGTAGCTAAAAACCCATAATAATTAACACCATTTTCATCGCAATTGTGACCAATCACGATTTACACATTATTTTAAATCCTTTTTGCCTGGAGCCGTTTTTTTTCTAGGTGGAAAATTGAAATCACAAAAGTATACATAATCCCATATTGGACAAAGTCCCTTAGCCGCAGAGTGGCGCGTATACCCTCAAACGTACCGCACAATTACAAATCCAAATTGGATACGTTTTACACCTCAAAGGATCTGCATAATCGTTAAATTGGTGTCGCGCTAAATCAGTGCATCAGCGCTATCTAATTCAATTAAAATCTCACATACAACATGATGTTTTCGATATGCTTTTCGTATGTGCGTGTATGGGAAAATATAAATTCAAGTTTTCCGGGCAAATGTGAGGTGTGTCCTGACCGGACACGTACTGTATTGTGTTGCTACTGAATGCACGACCGACCGTAGATATTTATGTAATGTATGTATAAAATGTTGAATGTCGTCACGCTACCACATATTCAAAATTTTCGCGCGATGTCCATCCGTCCATACACCGAACACACAAAGTGTTTGCAATTAATTTAAAACGTTCGCTGTATTGAAAATGTGTAGACTACACAACATTACACGATTTTGTTAGATATGATGTACACACACTGTTTGGAGTCCTTTCGTCCTGGACATGATGTGCCTCAACTGTGTATACGAAGCCCTCCTAGTTGCATGCAAGATTATAATTCACTTTTATCAGTTGGCTTGGGTGTAGACTAACATCGTTTCTCCAGAAGGACGACCTGTACCTTCAAGAACAGATTTTAAATGAAAAAGAAAGGAACTCTTCTATGTATATGAATAAGGAAATATGATGAGGAAAATGTTTTCCGTTTTGTGTGTGTTCTCAGTTTTCATATATCCGTCTGGACGATATGGAATCGTTTTTGCATAATATCCGCCTGGCAAGTAATGTCCGTACGAATGACCACAGACAAACCACTCTAGTCAGGGGCGTACACAGAAAAATATTTCGGGAGGAGTTTTAGGAAACAGGTTGGTTAGCCAGGGAGTCTCGTGCGCATGCTACTACAGCTGCTAAGCCCGACCAGTTCACGGAGATGACCGAAAGAAACCAAGAAATTAATTTACATTAAGACTCTGATAATCCGGACCCCGAAAACCCGCAATTTCTATAATAATTTGCCAAATTTTGTTTTAATTTTCTCGAAAGTTTCTTCAGGGTACTGCTTGAAAAACTTAAGAGAGTGCACATTTCGAATTAAAAATTATTAATTAATTAATAAATCTAAAATGGTTACCTTTTTCATGATTTTAGTATAATACTTTCCATCACCGTGATAATTAGTGCATTTCGAAAATTCTATAATCCGATAGAAACAACGTTTTGAATCTTCCTAAGTTGAAAAGTTATGTGCTCTTTCTTTTATAAAAAAAAACGATCACATTGATTTTCTCTATTTGTTGAGCATTTTTTAAAACATCAAATTTCGGAGGGGTTTGAATCCCCAAAATCCTTATACGTATGAACGCCACTGACTCTAGTCTTTCTAGTCTGGCTGTACCTACGGGTGTGAATAAAAAGTGTGAAAAAATCAGTTTTTCTTCATTTGGCTCAAGATTTGGTTGTAAGTTTTCATAAAACGTGATTTATATTAAATTTGGCATGGTGTGGATTGTGGGCGTTTTTGAAATTGTTCATATCGTTTAGACTGATTGAATTTTGCATGCATATAATATATGTACATATGTACTATGTTCGTTCGTAAGTATGGGGAAAGTTATAGAGAAAAATTTGACACGCTTATAGACATGGTTTTTGAGGGTAGAATTATTTTAAGACTCCTTTTGTTGTGTTTAAAAAGTTACTAACTAAGCTGCGCTATATTTTTGAGATTTACATTTTTAATTTTCGCGAAATAGATTTACATAACTTGCTAAATGCTCCAGTGAATTGTTATATAATTTCTAAAAGTATCCTCAAGAAATACACATACATAAGGAATATTTTGTTAAAAAATAAGTTACATTAATTTAAATCATCATTGAACTAATATAGTACTTAAATTCACTCTAAAACGAAAGAAAAATGCACAAAATTTATGTAATTTAAAGCAAAAGATCTGTTAAAAAACACAATTTTCAATATTTGAGCTGCTTACAGCATTCGACGTGTATGAGTCATATGTGACTCATGGTCATTTTTTCATGAGTCATATGTGCTTCATAAAAAAAAAGTTCCAATGAGCGGACGGACGTCAGATTGTTGCTTTATCAGGAATTACTTTAGTCTTAACACATACACTTTTAATGTGTCACAGCATGTACACAGCGTTCCTCGCCGTTCACATCGTGGAACTCATGAAACGATGGAATAAGAAAGGATTTTCAAAAGACAAACGTGGCTGATATTGTCGACGAAAAATGGCCTGACAGTGTGTGAAGAAACTAAATATGAAAATACAGTATGACCTCGGTAATCGCAACACTCGATACATGAAACTCCTTGATTAACGCAACACCCAATTCCCAAAACTGTTGACGCTATAAGTGCAACCTCAATGAAAATTTACCGCGATAAGTGCAACTTTTGTATACACATGTATCTCATTTTCTGAAATTCTACGGAAATAAAGAAATTATTCCCGTTATTTCACATGAATTTACTATTTACTTGATGTCTGGAGTTCTTGTGAAGTTTGCATTGCTTAGTTTTTGTGCAGTAAGGCTAAATACGTACGTTAGAGCACCATCTTAATTATAGTACTACACACAAAAAACTTATCATAATAGTATTTCGCGAGTGGAAAATGGGTGTTATAAAGAAAATTGTTAAATTATCTCTTAATCAAAAAAGTGATCTCCTTTCGAAGCTTAAAAAGGTGTTGCAGTAAAATGCAGTTATGCGAGCAATACAATGTGAACAAGTCTACCATTAGCAGAATAAAAAAAGATGAACCAAATGTAAAGCGTCTCGTTTGAAACTCGGAAAGAAAAACTTTGAAGTAATGCGAATATCCTAAAATGGAAGCCGCGCTTTACAAATGGTTTACCAAGCAAAGCATACATCATTTTCCAATATCCACAGAACTATTGAAAATAAATGCGTGCCAGTTGCATGAAAAAATCAAAGAAAAACCAGGAGGTAACGGCTGGTATTCGAATTTCAAAAAACGTGACGGCATACGCCATTTTTAAGCATGCTTCACAATAAAATAAAGGGACTCGGTTTAAAACTTCAAACTTAAAGCTTTTTCATAAATTTTGTTTTTCTTCTTTGCTTTGGTTATTGCAACAACTCAGTTATTGCAACTGTCCCAGTTTTTATTAGTTGCAATAATCGAGGTCGTACTGTATGTATACATCAATTCTTACGAAAATCGGGCTATGCAAGTGGTCGGCGGTTCTTCAATGAATCAGATGATATTCAAACTATGCTACAAGCGAAAATCCTTAACAAATTTAAAATTAATATCTGTAGGACTCTTTCAGGACTGTACTATCTTTGTTATGATCGATTTGCTTATCACAGTTTAAACCGCGGGTCCAATCCATACCAAATGGATTCCGCTACATAAATTGGCCATCCCTAGCTAGATAGTGCTGGGTGGAAGAATTCCAGCTCCCGTTGTATGCTCCGTTTTGAATCCGTGGGTGTACTGCATCATAATCCTACTGAAGGTAATTGATTTACTGACCTTAAGGTGACCTGCAGGGAACCATAACCACATATTCTTAAAAGTGTAAGTGGGGCGGAATCAATCCTGTAATCATTTTAAATCGTTCACTGTCACGTGAGTCACATAAGCACACAGCGTTCCTTTTCGTTCACGTCTATGAGGTACACGCTTTAAATTAGAATTTACTATTAAGTTAACTTAAAGCCGTGTAATGGTACCTGCGACACAATCCGATCACTGTTGAGTTCTTTGTAATACGACACGAGATGAATCACCTCGGTCAAACTAATTGTGAAACCACCCAAAGCGTGTGCAATCAAATGTTGAAGTTAATCAATATCAACGTTGTGCTGGACATCTTAAAAGACAAAGAAATATTCATTGTAAGTCGATCTTCTTCTTTCTAATTAGTCTGATAGTTATGCAACCACAAGAAAATGGAAGACTCTTTCCTCCTCCTTCTCATCCCCGAAGCTTCCACAGATATCGTTATTTAAGATTAATGCTTCTGGCGTGCTCCCTGATATGGCGTGAAAACGCCAACGACTGCTCCTATTAACTTGCCTTCTCAGGGTTAATAACAATTTAAATTTGGTAGACTTAACGGCTTGTTTGATGGTCTGTTTGCATGAATCAAGGGGCATACCAATTTATTGTTGGTTTCCTGGTACAAGTCCCGAAACGAGTATGTCCCATCGCTCTAGTTCATTCGCTTTACTGGACATTTCCTGCGGATATCTACTAGGAGCTACAGTTCAACACATGTTGCAATCAAATTAATACTTCCTTAATTGCAACGCGCTCTGCCTGAAGAACGCTACCGTGAGAAGACAATCGGGTTGAAAGGTTTAAGGCAAACGCGTTCGTGTAAAGGCAAAAATCTTCGAGAAATATAATCCGCCACTGTTGGAATATCTGGTTATTTAGAACTGGAAAGTCTCGCGGGGACGTACATAGAGCCACGCAACTCGCAACCTGCTCTGCAACCAATACCGTAGACGGAATTGTGCTGAGAGCTTGTGTCAACTATGCGCTGCCGTCCGCTTCTCTGCCGGTCGAAACCGAAAATGACAAACTTTATGAAAAAATCTCCCTTGCTAGGGATAATTTTATTCCAACACACCTTTCCGATTGTTTAGTGTTCCACACATAAATGGAGAAGCGGACGACAGCGTAGGGGCCCACGGGAGTGTCGTGGTGGCTCCGTGCGGAACATGTTTTTTGTAGTTAAAAAAAAACAATACCGAGGATATGCGAAATGTTCAGTGTTCAATGTTCAGTCTTCAATCTTCAATGTTCACTGTTCAATTTTCAATGTTCACTGTTCAATGTTTATTGTTCAATGGACATTTTCGATACACTCAACATTTTCCCTTGAAATGTCGTAGGTCCTTCCAAATATCCGAATTATCTTCTTTCGAGCGGCCTTTCAGGATCAAAATTTCATTTCATCCTCACTGTAATATGTGAAAGGGCACGGCTATTTTATTATAACCATAAGCAAACTACTACCCTGAATATCTAACAAAGTCATCCACGAGAAGAATCGGGAGACGCAAAGAAAAGGCATAATCTCTTTCGCTTTCTCTCTTTAATTTACTGTTATTCCAATCAGTGGTCTAAATAACGGTTTCGGATTATCTGATACGAGAATGCGTACCACATTAAAAAAAAAATCTCAACCCAGGGTGAAACAGTTGAACCAAGTGTTTCTGCGAATGTAGACTGCATTCTAAAATCGGCTTATTCGCCTAAGTTTTCTAGAAAAAAAAAAGCCGTTTATTGCTTATATCTTTCCTGTTTTTGCACCGATCGAAGGGTTTGGTAGCATATGTACTAGATTTTGCTGAATATTTTAATAAGCCACCTTCTTTCGGAATGTTACCTGGAAGGTTGTAGCCCAGTGGTTGCCAATATTTTTGAAGTCACTAAACACTAAATATCGCCAATTTTCTTCGCGGAACACCTTAAAACAGAGATTTGAATTAATCACATAGTTCTATGTCAGAAAAGAGAAATTATGAGGACTAGAGCTATTTGGGAATGCACTTGCTCAGTATGTGTTTTTAAATTGAAATTTTCCAATAACTCGGCAATTCGTGAGCAGTTTTTGCAAACTTGTACCGTAGCATTAGTAACATTTGGTCAAAATTAGCGTTCATAAGTTAGAGCCGCTCAAAAACGGGAGCAGAGTGTCAAGTTTGACGCCTCTACAAGGTAATAATCGACCTTTCATGATTCCAATTAGAGATTTTCGATAACTCAGCAACCCTTTGGAGTGGATTATATTTTTTTAGAATAACTTGGCGGCCTCCAAATTTCGAGTTCCTTTCTATATATGCATTCGTAAGTTACAGCCGCCCAAATCCGACTTTTTGTGTTTTTGAATCGTTGCTTTGTATAAAAAACTGCTACTACTATACTATGCTTCGAATTGTTTGAAAATGATACCAGAAAAATAGAAATTAAAATTTTGATTTTTCAAGGGACTTTCTTTTTAACCCATTAATTAATTTAGATATTTTCGCAGAACCCCTGAGAAATTCCTAGTGTTCCGCGGAACCCCGTTTGGGAAGCACTGCGTAACCAATGGGTAAACCATGTTTCGTCCGGTAATCTTACCTTTTCGCGTCGCATGTGACTCATAAACAGTGAATGTTGTTAAGGTTATCTCTCTCTCTCTAGTTCCTGTCAACTCCTTGTGGGGCATAGGGCATTAACTACGCCTACTCTCCACCTCGTTCTGTTTTGCGACAACGGCGCTAGCTGCGACCATGTAAGATTCGAGGCGAAAACGCTAAATCTGTTAAGGTTATGCCTCACGCTAAATTGCAACGTTCATGTCGCAAACTCGTTTGGTCTGTTCTTAATCGCCGGCGCTACCCATCTGGCGGATCGACTGATTGCACTGCTTTTCACATCCAGATGGTCGCTTCAGAAATTACAAATTTTTTTTTCCTATGAATTTCTATTCTTCTATTTTTTCCATCAAACGCACTTTCGATATAATGTCCTATTTTTAGATATTTTCGCGGAATCCCTGAGAGGTCCCCAGTTTTCCGCGGAATCCCGTTTGGGAAGCACTGTATATAACCGGTAAACCATGTTTTGTTCGGTAATCTTACTTGTTCGCATCACGCCATTTTTCTCTGTGGCAGGCGAGACGCTCCCGCGTATCTTGCTTTTTTTACATCACGGTTTTTTTTTTCTTTGGCAGGCCTCCCCCGTATTTTGATTTGAAGCAAAAGACATGTTAAAAACACATTTTTGCCTAATTGGGCTACTTAGTGAACGTGACGTTTATGAGGCACATGTGGCTCATGGACTTGTTCATGAGTCATATGTGTCTCATGGGACGAATATTTATTCAAGAAGCGCCCGCGAGACTATTTTTGATTAGTCAGGAAAGTACATATCAGTTCTTACGAATAGCGAGTAGCGACTAATATGTTCGTAGATTCATGCTTTTGAATCGATCGTTTTTAGCATTTATGTATGTACTTGTAGGATTCTCCATAAAAAAAAATATTTGCTTTTCTACTGTATTCAAAACATCAATAGAATGTTAACTTCCAAAAACTATTATAATTAGCCCTATGGACGGGCAAATTCGTGCTGGCGTTGTCCTATCATTATCTTGTACATTCTTGATTTCCCTGAACAGAACAATATCTAGCAATCAAATTTAATCAATGGCCTGATGGACCTATTTTATTATATTTTTCTTATGCCGGCCCACACCGCGCGGAGTTTGCCAAACCCAACGTAGACTGGTCGGTAAATCGGAACTTTGAATTTTCGCAACTACACTGCTGGCAGCTGCCGAATGCCGGTCAAATAACAAAATTGCATTCCCCCATCGCCTCTGACCCGTGGCGTGTGCTTTCCGCAATTTTGATCTATTGTATCGCGCGGTTCGGCGTACCCCGATCAGTGTTGTCGCAGCCATAGAATACCATTAGCAAAAAGGTGGTTCTTAAATATGGATGTAAATAAACAAAACCTCAAGACTTCAAATTACATTCTTGCGAAAACTCTACCTAGATAATCTCAGCTTCATTTCCTAAAATACGTATAGATACATTTTCAATTCTATATTTTCTCAAAATGTTATCATAATACGAGTCAGTATACCTACTGCTTTCATAAATCGAATCCTTTTCAAGCCTTATAAAGTGTATAATTTCTCATACATTTTCCCTACGATTTTGTGTCTTCTTTCCTTTTTGGGTACACCTACTTTCTCTAACAAAAACCTGCAAACCTTATATTTTTGTATATGTTCATAGAGACTCACGCTCATCTCTCATTCATAAACAGAGAATCTGATTTGCACTTGACTATATGAATACTCCTAGAAGAGGAACAAAAATCTGTTCAGATTCAGACATAGTACAGTCGTATACTCGTAAAATGTTATTCGGAACGCGTAGTGATCCTAAACTGAAGCGAGCATCATTTCATATCTTTCAGAGTGTTTTCTAGTGCAGAACATAATATCCTAGAATTTTTTTGAAAAAGGAAATATTACTAGTACATACATGGTTGCGAGGATCAATATATTTCTACAGTAGATATATGGTGAAAGTCTTCCATACACATCACACTCGGCACACTTGATCCATCATCATCATCGTCCTGCGAGCACAATCTGAAATTGAATTTCTAAACGAAAATTCAGACGAAGTAGTGAGAGAGAGAGAGAGAGATTGGTGTGAGCATATCTACGAATTTTCAGTATCTATACGCCTATAACAGAACTGACAGAAATCCTAGTGCCACGTAATCATCAAAAGGGATACACGCACAGTACAGTCCCGGTTGCGTGTTCCTCTCGCCCGGCTCAACGTACTCATACTATAAAGAACCAAATATCTCGGAAATATGCAGAGCGTTTTAATCAAATCGTACGATTCCATTCCAATATCGTCTTCCATCATACAACTGCGAGAGACACAAAATGTGTCCGCGCGAGAGACACTGTGGGAGAACGAATGAGATCTGCTTTCGAGTGTATGGCTTAAAAGCAATCAGAGCACAATATGATTAGAAAGAGGATCCTTTACCGACACCGAAACATAAAGGCAAAATGAAGAAATCGGTTTCCATTGCAGTCTGGCTTGGCATATTTGTAAACGATCGACAACCGACAGTCGTGTAATCTCGCTGTCTAAAATATAACTTTATAGTTCGCCATCCGCACATAGGGAATTTCAAGTGCACACAGACACGAAAATGCATTACGTAAATTAAACTTTTGAAGAAAATAATCTGACTTTGACCATATCATATTGGATGAAGGAAAGAGACAGACTATTGCAGTTCAAGGTTTATTGGAATTTTCATTCCATCGATAAATCCTTAAGAAATGTTTGGTCGTACATACATTCAAAGAATATTTCTAGCCCAGCACAAAAAAGTACTTTTTTCAATCATTCGAATTGAAGTCTAATCGAAATGAGTACTCAAAAAAATCCTTTTCAATTTTATACTAATCACAAACAAGAAAGGCATTTTCTGGGAATTTTACGTAAGGAACGCTCAATGTTGCCTCCATTCCGTTTCCGTTTTGTCATATCGGTGCTGTGCAAAAAATCCATGAAAGGCATTATCATCATCATCAACCTGCTGTGTGTTGTGCTGCCTGCCGTCGGTTCGTGCTCATAAACACCATCGGCAAAGCATCATTTACACAACTTCCGTTTTACAAAACATGCAAAAAATCCTGAAAATGTACAAACTTCCTTTTTTTTCTGTTCTTTTTTTCTCTGGAGAAGCGTGTACGAACGAAGTGTCATACGTAGGAGAGACAATCTGTGACGGCCGGATACGAGCATCGATTTGCTAAACGGCCGTATGTGAAATTGAAATCGACAGTCTTCCTGGTAAACTTTCCAACACATTAAACGGATGAAGAGATATTTTTGTCCTTGAATATTGTTAAATAGAGAAATGGAGTTGGGTGTTTATACGCCTTGCACGGCGTGTAAAGGAGTAACGAAGTGGATCTATGCCCTGTTCTCGTGTTTTTATTTCGGTGCTTCGTAATAAGTGGAATTTTCGTCGAATTGTATCATTGATTTCGAAAAATGTTTGAAAACGGTGCTCGCTTAAAAGTTTCAATTTGTTCCCATCCAGTGAAAATGATTAATTTGAAGGCAGTGGCGGCACAACGCAGGGGTTACCTCGGAGAAAAGCAGTTCAGAGCCGCTCACTAGGGGTAAACAATTTGATGATAGAGAAATAAGGAACAGGGACTTAGAAGCTAGGAAAATGCTGGCCCAAATTATATACTAGTTAGATGATCATCGGCATAATTATGGCGAAGTTGAGTTAGGAGTTGCTGCCCATCTTATGAATTTTATAGAATTTGTTTTACTTTTCCAATCATTAATTTTTTTTAAATATTTTTTTTTCTCTTTCCTTTTCCAGGTAAGTTCCACTCTTCATCAATTTGTTTTGGAATATTTTTTGTAAGTACAATAAATAAATAACTGACGCGACAGTCCAACATTGAACCTAGGCCGCAAATGTGTTGGCCGACATACCATTTACAAGATTAGGTGGCCTTTTGTAGATATGTTGAGATCAACAGCACACTCCACCGATTTATTATTTTTCCCATGAATTACTTACTACTCATTTATCATTTGAGTGTCATCATACCTACGAGTACGTCATTCTTGGTCCTGGATTCGAAAACCGTAATGAACTTAATTTCGAAACTTACTGTACGAAGTGAGTTTTGAACCCTGGACCCTGTGCTTCGAAGGCGAGCGCGCTAATCTTACCACACCAAGCAGACTGCTTAGGCTAGGGAAATTGGAATGTATCATCGGCAACATTTTAGGCAGGATTGTTGTGGATTATGGGAAAAAAGTCCTGATGATAGTCGATCCGGAAGAAGCGTGAAAATGGCGGAAAGGGGTAATTTCGTAGTTGTTGGGGAATATCTCAAAAACTGTAGACGATACAGAAAAATGTTCTGAGGACAAAATACACTGATTAAAAATTTTTTAGTGCTGATATTTAATATTCTAGACTTATTCTTAAAAAAAATAATATAGGTACACTAGACAGACAAATTTAAAAAAAAGTTCTTCCATTTTTTGGCAGCTACATTTAGGCTTATAACTCCTTAAAAAATCAATAACATTTTTATTCATATTCTTATCAAATTTTAGGTAACTTTGCCTGAAAATCCAGCTGCTACGATCAAAGACCTCCGCTATTTCTCCATTTAATTTTCAAAAAAAAAAACCCATGCTCGTAACACTGCCTCTTAAGTGGCAGACTCGTATTTCATCTACTAGGAGCTCTGTCTAGCCTAAGGAGTACCTTGCGTGTTTGCTGTAACTTCTCTGCACTACAGTGATTTTATCGATATGCTTTGCCGAATTGGGACCATGGTCCCCTGGGCATGCCCATCCTCGGGGTAAAGTATTCGCTATCGACGGTATAGCGGTAGCGGCTTCCTTAACACGTTCATTTTCAGACCCTTTTTCATCGACATTACCACCATATCTGCCTTTTGAAAATCCCTTGTTTCCTCTTTGTTTCGTGAGTCACATAGTTCATAGACGTGAACGGGAAGGAATTCTTCGTGCACATGTAACTCATAGACAGTGAATGTTTAACGGATATGCCTCACGCTATATTCGTATAGATCCAGTCCCCCCTCCCTGTAGTGCCCCTTAACTGATAATAATTGCCATGAAGTGGGTTTAACGTCTACCGTTAAGTTTTTACCAGACGGTCCTCGACTAGGATGTTCGGATTAATTTTGTGACGTCAATCAGCGCCCCTAACAGTTTTCCTTAACAAGTGTTTAGGCTTTGTCGTTTACAGACTGCTAGATGCGAGGCCTTTCTATTACCTTTGTCGTTCTGTGGATCCCGGCTCCCTGTTGTAGGGCAACTTCACGCCGTTGTGAAACCACAGCCCGCACGATACTCCCCTCACGGGGGTCTACCTCATGTGTCGAATAGTGAATTTGCCGCCCATCGGTTCTTCTTGGCTCTTGTCTCGACACCCCGTGCTAACAGATATGGGAACTCTGCTCCGGACTCGCAGTGGCCTTCCGCCACTGCTGTAGTGTGGGCGCCTTGCACATCCACGTAGGACTGGTGTCCTAACTATTCGGGCGAGCGGGATAGTCATTTCCCGATGGTCCCACTGGAATCGACGCAATTTCATTAAGCCAGTGGTGGTCCTCTCTGCTAATACGAGACGAACCAGATCTGTGCTGTACATTTTCCGGATGCAAGCGCCTGTAGCGGCAACTAAATGCCTCTTTAGCGAGGGGCATGTAGAGCCAGGACATATTCGCTTCTAAAGAGATAGCGAGAATATTGACTACGGTTATTTGTTTGGGGATTGTTCTTCATTTGGGGATTTTGTGTAATTATGAATTTCGTATTGAACCCAACAAAGTACAAACAAATCGCAGTGACACCGAGCAGAATCACTGTTGTTCATCCAATCTTTAACGGGTTAAGGCACATTTCATTTACTTTTGATGCGCGACACGTCGGCAAACACGTCAATTTTGACTGCCCTAGATTTACAGCAACACGAAATATTCTAGAGTCAATCTGGGGTAAAATCAAATCGCCAAAATTTAAAAGTAATCCCAGGAGCATCAAAATTTGGCATATCTGAATTTCTGTTTGCAGTCAAGATCTCAACTTCGTCAACGTCCATTTCAGTTACTCGACAAAACTTTGCTATACCTATGAAACAGTACTATTCTGCACTTCCAATAACAGATGTTCTCGACTAGTTTAACGCATCGAAAAAATCCCCAAACAGAGAAAAAACGAGACCGAGTTCTAATCATGCGAATAGCACGATGAGTGTATACCCTATACCAATGTACGTACATACAGACCTGGTAGACCCAAAACCCAAAATTTTCAATTTTAAGGTTTTTCGTAAGTGAGGGAGGGTATAGACGGGTCGGACCTGGCACATCTTTAACATCTTATCAAGGCATGCCACAGCTACCATTTGATACTAATTTGAAGTTCTTCGCGACATTCTATCAAAAGATATGGCTGAATATAATTTTGTAGGGGAGGTACGGGTAGGGGTAGCCGGACCTACTCCACTTTCCATCAACCTTAAGTATATGTCCGAATTAGGCATTGATCAAAATTTCAAGTCGATAGCGATATTGTACGAAAGTAATGTCTGAATCAAAATATCAAGGAGGGATAATTTGTATGGGAGGTAGGGGAACCCATGGTCTGATTTGGCCCATTTTCAATACCGTCCGAGATGTTATCAAAACAAACATATGACCAAAATTTCAAACCGCTAGCTTCGTTATTTCGGGAGTTATCGTGCAAACAGACAGACACACGGACAGACAGACAGACAGACATGGCTTATTCGAATCAGGAACCGATCCTGATCATTTATATATATACTTTGCCATACCTCCGGAGGCTCCTTTGATGTGTTCCATAATATTGGCGTAACAAAAACAATTTACCCTTTACTAGTCCAGTACAATTGGTTCAAAATAGCCCCAAACCTAAACATCCAAAAATAAAATAAATTTTTGATGCCAAATTGTTGAATACACTGCCTTATATACGCAGTAAAAAGTTACACAAATTTGCGCCATGGGTTAAGGGGGGAGGGGGTGGCAAAGGGGTGAAAATTCAGTTTCTTGCAAATATCTGGAAAACTATGAGTCTGACCTTAAAATGAGCTGTGGACAAAACAAACTACATAAAATTACCTTTGTAATGATATGTAACACTCTAGACATTTTCTTAGAAAATTATACCCTAGACCCAAAAGTATTATAGTGAATTTACATTTTTTGAGTTTTACATTTCGCACTGTAACTCTTGATAGAATGGACATACTGTCATAAGATCTTGTCCATATATTGATAATAAAATTAATTTGACTCGTACCAAAAATTGGAGTGCTCCGACCATTGACGCCCCCCTCAGTCCTCCTAACATTTTTCAAAAAGGCATGCCTGTAGCTTCTTTTTAAGCTGAGCCAGACAGATCAAATTTGGTGGGGTGCCTAGTCTAAGCTCCATTATGCTCCCCACCAAAAATTATTACCATCCGATCAGAACTAAGTGTACCCCAATACAAAGTGAACGAAAATTCTAACAAATTTTACATTTTTTCACTTCTAAATTCTATCTAAAATGAAAAAATAAAATTTATCTCTTAGAAAGTCATTATGATAGTTAATTGTAGTCTTCTGAATGTATGTTCAAAATTTTGCATCAAAGCGTACACTACAAGTATCAACAAATTGTGTTTGAAAGTCATTGGTACTAGTTCAAAGGCTAGTTCCGAATAATATCGAGTAACGTGTACTAGCAACCATCAAACCCCATTTTTCGTACTTGTAAGGCACGCTCTGCTACAAACTTTTGAATATACATTAAGAAGACTACAATTAACTGTTATAATGACATTCTAAGAAATAAATTTTATTTTTTCGTTTTAGATAGAATTTAGAAGTGAAAAAATGTGAATTTTTTTAGAATTTTGGTTGACTTTGTATGGGGAGTACCCTTAGTTTTGATCGGATGGTAACAATTTTTGGTAAAAAGCATAATGGGGCTTAGACTAGGCACCTCACCAAATTTTATCTACCTGGCTCAATTTGAAAAGAAGCTAGAGGCATGCCTTTTTGAAAAATGTTAGGAGGAGTGAGGGGGGCGTCAATGGTCGGAGCACTCCAATTTTTGGTACGAGTCAAAAAAATGTTGCTATCAATATATAGACAAGATCTTATGACAGTAGGTCCATTCTATCAAGAGTTTCAGTACGAAACGTAAAACTCAAAAAATGTAAATTCACTATAATACTTTTGGGTCTAGGGTATAATTTTCTGAGAAAATGTCTAGAGTGTTACATACCTTTGTAATGTAATTTTATGTAGTTTGTTTTGTGTTCAGCTCATTTTTAGGTCAGACTCATATTTTTCCAGATATTTGCAAGAAACTGAATTTTCACCCCTTTGCCACCCCCTCCCCCCTTAACCCATGGCGCAAATTTGTGTAACTTTTTACTGCGTATATTAGGCAGTGTATTCAACAATTTGGCATCAAAAATTTCTTTTATTTTTGGATGTTTGGGTTTTGAGCTATTTGTACTAGACTATTACCATCTTATTGGTATAGGGTATAAAAACTGAAAAAAAATGAGGATGGAAAACCCCAAATTGAAACTCCTCAATTCCCCAAATACAAATTCCCTATAGAGTTTACGAATAATACCACCAAATATATTTCCGTGGTGGTTCAGAATGTGCTTTTTTGGGGGATTTTGCTATTGATTCACACTACTGATAGGATTTACTAAAGCCACTGTAAGAGGCAAAGTTATGCCGAAGCACTCCTCTCGTCGCATCGCCAGTCTTTCGCACTCGCAGAGTATGTGAGTCGATGTTTCGTCATCGGCCTCGCAGAAGCGACAGGTCGCGTCTGCGACTAAGCGCATGGTTTTTAAGTGTCCATTGAGACGGGAGTGGCCTTTGAGTAGGTTGCTACGAAGAGCTTCGACTGCCTTAGTCCTGGAAGGGTCTCCCAGCATACGGTGGCTGTTGTCTTTTCCCACTGAGTAATTTCGTTTCTGCATAGACACTGTGGTATGCCGCAGCAGGGTTCCGGGGCGCAGTAGGGGCTAGCAGAGGCTAACCTAGCCAGTTCATCCGCAAGCTCATTCCCTTCAATTCCGGAGTGTCCGGGAACCCCTAGGAGAGTAAGATCATTGCGAGATCCTACCGACTGAGGTATTCCCTGACATAGCCACACTAGTTTGGAAGTAAAGGTATGTTTTGTAAGAGCTTCGATAGCCGCCTGACTGTCGGTAAAGATCACAATCTTTTTGTTGACATAACCTTTGTGCTAACATTCTCTGGTACAAACTTCTATTGCATGTTTTTCAGCTTGGAACACGGACGCTAGTTTCCCCATAGGGACTAAGTAGCTTACACCTGGACCACTGATGCCCGCTCCAGAGCCTGTGTCAGTTTTGGATCCATCCATCCTCTGGACTTTACCCAGGTCCGACTTACCGGTGCTTGTTGAAGCCCATTTCCACCACACCACCGCCCCATACTCCACTATAGGTCTAACAACTGTCTTGTAAATCCACAGAATTAAATGTGGTTTAATTCCCCAGGTCTTACCTACATAACCTCTGCGGGTTCATAATGCTTTGATCGCCTTCTTCCTGACCGATTTCAGGTGGTCATCCCAGAGTAATTTGCTATCAAGAGTGACTCCCAGATATTTGACTTGGTTTGACATTTTAATTTGGGAGTTGTACATAGTAGGACAGCTCAGAGTTCTTGTTGTCCTGCTCCTACTGAAAGGAATCACCGTGGTCTTGGACGGGTTGACCCGTAGACCACTCTCCGTACACCAATTTTGTACTATCCGCAGAGCGGTCTGGAGCACATGGGGTAGGACTTCCTCAAATTTGCCCTTAACCACGATGACCAGCTCGTCTGCGTACCCTTGGGTGGAGAACCTGGGGTTAGTTTCCACAACAGTCCATCTACAACTAAACACCACAGAAGGAGGGACAGTACCTCTCCTTGTGGGCAGCCACGAGTGGCTAAGGCAGAGAGGGTGGACCCGCTGATGCTGGTATGTATAAATGTTCCTCGATGAAAGCATGCGTTGCACCCAGGTGATTATTGTCGTGTCTGCCCCTTTTGTTCTAAGCGCCGTACCGATTGACTCGAAGGACGTAGGAGGCTAAGGGATTAATTATATTTCTTGTGGTTTTAGATTTTAGAGATTCTGTGCATGGGTGTTTCGTATCTAGCGCGCTGTAGACAAAATTGGGGATTTAAAGCTTTTGATGATTTGATTTGAAATCAATGAAACTTGCACGTTTGGACGTTATAAATTTTTGAAAAGATGAGAACATATCAAAGGGAATTTTTAGGTTATAGGTTGAGGTGTATGGATTTTTATAAACTACAACTTATGGCTGAATTCATGCAAAATTGCAAAAAAAAAAAAATCCGCAACTTTAGCGGCACAAAAAAATCAAAAGGACATTAATGGCGATTAAATTACATACTCTCATTCCAATGGCTGATGACAGATAATACCGATAGATATCAATATAGGGGCGATGGATGGCCAAATGCGGCTTCTCCCTCTTTTTCTAACGAAAATTGCTTCATTTCTTATTCATTCATTGCAAAACATTTTTCCCGCACCATCATAGCTGTTCGAATATGATGAATGGACCAAACTGAAATCGGCCGGGTAATTTCCTTTGAAAACTAAATCCCGCAGATTTCTTAATTCATTGCCATCATACGTTTCACTAGCCCTGATTTCACTTCGGTTCGCCTATGCTCAACACAAATTTTATCTATAACATTTCAAACTGATTATCCTTGTCCGCAGTTCAAAAACCCACACACACACTATCATCCCTATCATCCAGCTAGTGTATAGATCATCGTTGTCCGTCAATATTCTAAGCTACCCCGTGTGCCCGAGTGTTTTCCCTGTTTTGCCCGTATACCCCCAATCATCCGTGTACGAGTTTCGAATTTCGATTGCCTTTCTGCTTTTCCGGTAACCTATCCATCTTTTCTAAAATTGTACTGTGCCAGGCTTAATTGCTTCCTTTGTGTTGGACCTGTCCGTGCGGCTATGTTTGGGCTTTGCCGCACTGTACAACCAACATTGACCATTCATATACAATAGTACTCGACGATCTTTCACCAGAGAAATTCCGTTCCGGAAGTTGAAAGAGAGTTACGAAAGAAAATAACTGCGCGTTACTTTGGCCCTATACCATCCTGATGTAGAATACATTTTCAGTTGAATCCTGGGTTAACCTCTACATGATTTCTCTTAGTAGATTCCGTTGTTGGACGTCCGAGGTCCGGTTCGATATGGACGGAACAACATTGTGATGAGAGTTCAAAGTGTATAGCTGACAATCACAACAGGATCACACACAGCGTCCCTATATATAGAGTTTGCGTAACATCCTATTGCTTTTGTGATAGCCCATACAGCTTGTTGGATAGGAATAGGACAACATGTGTAATATGATCCATCATGTTGGCATAGGCCATTCATCCCATCTATCTGCTATTGCGTTTGGCTAGATATTTACTTTTACAACCTCAGCCTTAAATAGCTTTTGCCGGACTACGACTACACCATTTCTACATTCCTCCTTCCATTGTGCGTTAAACAGAAAATTTCTTTCAGATATTATTATATCCTACGTGTGTGTGCAAACATTTTCACATCCTATTGTATTTGAAATGAATCCTCTCGCTCAATGCGTGTGTTTGCACAGCAGAGCCTACACCAGGCCTACAGCCGGGAGAGACGACACAACTAACGGTGGTAGAAAGGAAAATATTTAATACTAAATGTCTCAACAATCGGTCAAGGATGAATGGAGAGTGCGGACGGCCCGTCGCAATACGGACGGATGATGAAAGAAACATGGTTCGCAAAAAAGAAGGGATGACAGCTCCACACTCCGCACCATCCGCACGGATTAAGGCCGTACATACATATAGTAATGGGCAAACAAGGCTTTCAACTTGACCATTCATTCATCATAGATGTCCGATGAATGGAAGGAAGTACGTAAGCGGAATTCGGAGAAAATGACGGCAAAGAGATGGATACAAATTGTTGTAAGAGTGTGAGGGCAAAGCACATTTCTTTTATCCTATGATAAAGTAGTAGAACCTGCCTGAACGCGTGTACATATTTTTCTTTCGACAGTTCTGAAACCAATATACAGTCGACGAAACGTATATCCTTTCGCTCCCATCTCTCATCGTACAATTCACCCCTCTGAACAAATCATCGCGCGTATCCGTTGGTCATATATCAATGCTAGCAAATCTGTGCACAATGAATTAGAAGCTTGTTCCTCTATCTGACCTTATTCGTTCAGACGTGTATAGCGGCATTCCAGCACACAGGAAAAAAGGATTCTCTCTGTGTCGGTGCGCTTCGTATAGAGGCATTTCATTGTTACTACTATACCACTGCTACGACAAGGATACGATGATGAATGGTCAAACGTCCGTTGATTTTCGTGTAGAACAGCCATAACCAGCCGTTTATTGTGTTATTAAATTGCAATGATAGGCTTGAGCCTCTGTAGTCTTACTATTATAGATCGCTATCGGGGGCTGTTTTCGACGCCTCGTGCCTTGTCTAACGGCTTGCCAGCTGACCGGTTGTCGTAACCGTAACGTACGACCGTAAACGTCTATAAGGATCTATCGCCGGGGCTGCGATGAAATCGACAATGTTATCTCTATGATGTATCTTTTAGCAAATGAACTTTCAGCAGGCTATTATATGCGGGCCGCTATTTTTCTAATATATTGCCGGGGTTTGACCGTTTCGATTTTTCGTCGTTTTTTTTCTTCATATTCCGGTCAACGGAGATGAACACCAGACCGCAATATAATAGGGGGATGTGTGCGCTATAGCTTTTCTTTCGCGATTTCCAATATCCTTAATTTGGTGGCCGTGTGGAGCGGCAAGATTGGAATTTTCTTTTCTCCTTCTATTTTTTGTTATGTGCGGCGGGAAAAATGATTTTTTCCATGTAGATGCGCACGAGATTGAGATGAAATATTAATAATGGCGGATGTACGGAATAAATTGAGGCGAACAAAAACGGAAACGATTTACGCGCGTGGTTAATTTATAAGCGAAATATGTGGACAAGGACATGAGTTATGTGGGTATGGGGGAGGCAATCTCGGAGATTTTTCAGTACGGTCGTTTAAGAAATTAAAATTTTTCTTTCGGGCCAAGGCCCAGAGAAGATGTTTAAAGAAAGACTGAAGCAAGAGGCCCGAATTTTAGTAGTTATGATTAATTCTGCTTAGAATGATGTCCAGTGAACGGAACTACTCCAATATGTGACTAGATTCGCCAGAAGTAGGCTAAGAAATCCTTTGTTTTTCAACAGTGACTGTAAGTGAAAAACGAAATTCCAAAAAATAGGGTTTACCAATAAGGGCGGATATATTTTGAAATGGAATAAAACAAACTGTGTGTGAGGTATAAACGATTTTTTAATTTTATTTGAAAGACCCATAATACAACATCATTCAAATGTCCGCCGGGGCTTGTCACGTTGGCACAGATCCGAGTAGTGCAATTTTTAATGACTCTGCCGTATAAATCAAATCGCACGATCCTGGTGGCCAATTCAAGTCATCTCTGCAAAAAATAACGTTACCGTCAAATCGGTCATGCAGAATGTGTATTGCATCTGCTGTGTGGCACGTCGCGCCGTGTAACTTGACATGGTTATTTGGCGTTATTTTATTATGAGTGACTGAATAGTCAACAACAGATTAGACCGACGCCACCAAAACAAACGCGCCGCTACAGGCTGCAAACATCTACTCGCTCTTATTGGAAAACCCTATACATAGTCCATAAAAACCGCGGCTGCGATCATATCTCTGACTGTTTTGGGGTTTTTGAAATGGAAGTTAGGGTTTCGCAATTCTGTCTGGAAGAGGTTTCGTGTCTCAAACTCTACCTAATCACATTGAAATTTCCCCACTCACCATCGACTACCGCCATCCTCAAACTCCCTTACCAAAGTGCTGGTACTTAGGTCAGAACACGGAAAACTATCTCTTGTGTCGAAAATTTAAACTCACTTGAAACAGACTTTTCTTTATTATTTATTGAAAAGATTTTTGCAAATTTTCCTTAGAGCTTTGTGCTTTGAACTTTACGTTGCAGATGTCCTGAGCGTTCTTAACGGATCATTGTAGAAAGCAATGAAAAATACTTTACATGGAGTGCGCTGCTCGGGCTCTGGCGAAATTTTATTATTAGCCAAATTTTCCAGCTTATCCCTTTATGATTTCTATTGAATATTAGACATATAAAAATGTACATAGGATAGGGTGACCAGACCTCGCTCGTTAGATGGACGTTTCTCGCTTTTTCCACTTTATGTCTTTCATTTCGGCTGAATAACACTGCATTCGATTCCCGCCTTATGAATACACCACATTGGACTTTGCATTTTACACTGCAACACGGCAATACTCGGGTTATTCGTCTGCATCACAGCTGACCTTCGTCGTTTCACTCCTATGAGTGGAAGTGAGTGTAACGCCTGCCTCCTTCATACGGTCCGGTGAGTCGAAGAGGGCGTGGTATTATGGTGTTTGCTCCATCCGCTCCGGTGAGCCGGAGAGGTCTTGTTGTGGTGGTGCTTCCTCACAGGAGCTCGTAAACTAAGCTACATTGCTGGGCAGACTGCTGTCGGCGTCAGTAGAACTAGTATTGCTCACTATCGCGTGTCTTCCTTATTGGCGCCTTTCCAGTTTCTAGGGTGAACCTTGGTCGATAAGACACCTGGAAGTTGCGCCTAGCGATGCTCTCCATAGACATCGGGTCAACAGCTTCAATCAATGTGAGGCCATCTCCCTCCGTTGTCCCGTTGGTTAGCCTCCACTCGCTGGTGCACAGCCCCTCATTTTGCCTGCCAAGAAGTGTAATCGCACTCGTGGCATCGGTACTTCGAGGCAGGTAGAGCGTCGCTATTGTAGATCGGGGTATATCGTCTCCAGTAGCAGTGCTCAGCGTGGTTCCTTCTCAAGGGTTGAGAGTGGGTGTAATATTGCTTAGGCACTCGGCAGTGGCCTCGTTGTCGCATTGGGCAAATAGAAATCTGGGACGACAGCGAATTCTAACGAACTCCGGGAAAACGTTGGTGGGCGGGTTGCTCACAATGTGATCAATAATAGCGTCTTGCGCCATGAAATTTGCTCTGGAGTTAGCAGGCACTCTGGGTAGTATTGCGACCCTCACAAATGATGTCACCTGTGAGTAAGTAGGTATCCCTTTTGGTTGAAGCAAGAGGGATGACAGCTGGTCTTGAAGGGCCAGCCGATGTCACCGGATGTACATTTTGGTCACGTGTAGAGTTAGCTTTTTGTGGATGGATGCTCCTGCTCCTACCGATTACACATTGAGGGGTGGCACTTGATGCTACCTGAGGTCCCTTGCGGTCACTCCTGCTCCTGTTCGCCGTAGTCGTAGGGGTGGACACCGATCCAGATGGACCAACAGGGGTCACGGGAGGTGTCCTAATTCAGCAGACCGCTGAAGTATTGGGTCTTGGTTCGGGGCTCCGCTTAGGGATCTCTACCGTCCTTTGTTTCTTGGTGGAAGCGGCTTGCTTCCCGGAATCGGAAGCACCATCTTCCTCCGATCGTTGGCGTTTGGGAGGGGGGCATTACGATTAGAATGATTCGGGAGCTTGTCCTTGGGCGAGGAAACGTACATACTTCTTACAGGTAGCGCCTCAAAGTCCTCTACGAAGAGGATCCCGAAGGCCTCTCGGTGAATATTTCGATGGAAACCCAGCTTTCTGCTTCCCCTCTTTTGCGGTGAGCTCGCTAGAGCCCACTACGGCTTCCGCGCAGGAAGTATTCCGTGTTGGTCGGTGAGGCTCGTCCACATCCGACAAATAAATTTCCGCTGGAATGAAGTCTGCGGCAGGGGCCTCTTGATCTGAGTCTGAAGCAGCCTGAAACGGATTGACATTGGGGTGTTTACTTTTATTTGGGTTTTCTTGCACTTGTGATTCCCATGAGAGGATCCCGAAGGCCTCTCGGTGTAAGCGCAGCTTTCTGCCTCCCCTCTTTTGCGGTGCGCGCGCTAGAGCCCGCTACGACGTCCGTGCAGGAATTGTTCTGTGTTGGTTGGTGAGGCTCGTCCACACCCGACGAACAAAGTTCCGCATGAGCGAAGTCTGAGGCAAGGGCCTCTTGATCTGAGTCTGAGGTTGCCTCAGTCCGATCTAAATTGGGGTTTTTGTTTTGTTCCGGATTTTCCTTGCTCATGTGATTCCCACGAGTAGCTAGAGAAAGGAGAGTGCACGATACCAGAGCCCCGCTTGATGTGGTAAGGCTAGATAGCACCGGAGGTCGCGTGGTAGCCGGTCGCTCCGTTAGAGATGTCCATTTGTGTCCCTGGACATCTTCCCCCGATGGGCACGGATCGCTTAAGGCCTTGGGGATTAATCTTGGGACGAATCTAACATCCTGCAGCCAAGTCTAAAGACATATAGGAGATGTGGCTAGTTCTTGGCACCAATGTATGGCAGCTGTTACGAGGTTTTAGATTAGCCGGCTCTGGTTTGAGCCTTCTCTGAATTAAGCACCCCAGAACAATCGGCCCTAACAGTTTAGCCTTCACAGAAGTGAATTTACTAGCGGCCAACGCAGAGAGGTACTATGAGAACTTCCCATGATGATGGTAGCTTGATCCTATCATCTCATCTCTCATCTGATGATTTTGGTAAGCGTCGTTAAAGTACATGCGGATCTTTATGCTTTTTCTTACTCTGAGTGTGGCCCTGAGAAACTCGGGGGTGCGTAATGCCAGATATATATGATTGTCACGAGGTTTACGAGGTTCTGTTGGCATGCAATGCCTCATTTGGCAAGAATACATAGTAGGTAACTTAAGCGGAAACAGGCTTTGCAAATAGATGGGTGATTCCCGCTTTAGTATATTGAATAAGTGAATTTTGAACGGCTGAATTTTGACGGGATGATTTTCATGCGAAATCCATAATAAGGTAATCCCAGCCAGTAAAAAAACACATGTGTGACCTATCATTCATGCACCATACGTCAGCCGAAACACCTTTGCCATTTATCACGTTTTCATACATTCAGTATTTCATCTATACACGCCTTTCCTCCTTATTACGGATAAAGATTACAAAGTCGTTACCCATAAAGATGATGTAATAGTTGTGTTACATATATGTTTAATACATCGCTCGTAAAAAATATTCATAACTTACGCGAAATAAGTGAATGATGTATCATTCGTGATAAATGAAAAATGCACACGGCGAAATAAATCCACATGGATCCAACGTCAAAATGTTGCATAATAAGGAGAAATGGATTAAAAGCGGGCCAATTTCTGATTTAGCGGGAATAATGTTAAACTTCTGCAAACAATAAAATTTTCAAGCAACACTTGCTAAATTTTTGTTGTTTGCAAAAGTCTGGTGTGATGGCCAACTTGACACAGCGCGTATCGCTCTTGTGTTGGGACACTCACGCTAACAACATAAATCCTTAAAGAATCAGACTTGTGTTTGTATACGAGGGGTGGTTCAAATATGATCGAGACAAACGCTGTAGATGGCGCGCATGTATGTTTTGAAGGTCGTGTCTTGAGTATATGATAGCTGGGTCCCTTACGAACAGAGTGGCATAGTTTTCGTCGCGAAGGGATATTTTACACTCGTGCTACGACCATGAGTGAACATCAAGTGCCGACCGCCATCGCGCAACGTATTGTCTTCCGGAGAGGTGGAAAATATGTGTAACTAGCGAGGGGGAGTACCTAGAGAAACTGTAAATGTTTGTAATTTTTTCTATAATAAATAAACGTGTCAGAGCATTTGTCTCGATCATATTTGACCCGCTTTCGTAGTAAGAAGAATGCGATATAAGTACGTAAAGAATCAAAATTGCGTTTGTCTTATATAGTAAGAAGAATGCGACAAGTGTACGAATCATTTTTGAGGAGAAAAGAACCATTGTATTTCCCATATACAAGCACACATACTGATTATTGGCATTTCCCTCAGCTGACCATCATGTGTTTCACTTTCAAAGTGTCCTGTAGATACAGCACGTCGACTCGTGATGCAAGAAGTGAATATCATTTTTGACTATTTTGACGATATATATGACGCCAATGCTGGCTGGGATACTGCCACCACAAGTCACTAAGCAAAAATTGAGTACATTTTCTCAATCGCCAAATATTGTTGAGTAAATTATCTCTATTGTCTCAAACTAAGCCAATATGTTCCACATTTAATCAAAATCCAATTAATCAGATAAATCGTCTGTTGAAGTACATTTCCCTATTTCTTTCTCAAAAGTTTTAGCATTCAGTAACATATATGTAACTTCAATACCGCGGATGACCTCTTCTCTCTGTTTTTCTAAACTATACACCACAATAAATTCATAACGATATTGCATGTTGTGTGTGCGGGTTTTTGCCCATAAAACGCGCGACCTCTTAAGCTAATAAATTTCCGCGATGGTGGCAAATCGTGCGGATATATGATATTAACAAAACCAATACAAAATCGTTTGAACATGTCCTGACAATATGGCCGCACTATGCCACTTGCATCGAAACCTCTTCGGTGCTCCTTCCACCATGTGCGCCACCTGCTATGCAATAATAAACTCTCTCCAAAGTCTACACACATGCAACTAGCACTAGAGCTAATAACATTTTAAATCCTCAACAAAACTGTATCCGGGCGCCTCCTGGATCACAGTAGACAAACACACACACACAACTCGGGTCCAGCCAAAAGGGTTGCATCATATCGAATGTCGGTTACTAAGCCGAAAGGCTACATAAACAAGGATAGCTTTGGGGGTAGTGTACAGGATTAGTGTATGTACGTAGAATTGTGAAGCTGAAGGTGTTTGGTGCATACACTGGACAGGACATGGACTTCAGCCATAGTAACGCAGAGCACATAGTACTCTGTATGCTTAGTGGTGACTTGTTATATTTTTTTATTGCGGCAAAAATGTACTTTGTATCCGCATAAAATGGTTTTGTGTCCGTTTTTTTTTACAATGTGGGGGTGGAGATGTGCGCCTCATCCTGTTATTGTTATGATTTAATTTATATGAAGAGATATTGTGCGGATGTTCAAGAGTCAGAGTGTGCGAAAGGCAAGCCCTTGTGTGGATAGAGATTTATTTTGTATGCGTGGCAATAATTTTTTTCCTTTTTTTTTGTCCGGTTGTGTTTCAAGAGATTCAATTTATTAGTACAAGAGGATACACAATTGAACCCAAAACCACCATAATAGTCATAATCGGTTCAATTAGTTCCCTAAACGACTTGCCCAGCTCCCACATAAGAGAATCATCTCTAAAGGGAAATCCATTCAACACGATTGTGTTATACATGTGTCCCGAGATGACAACCCTTTGCCTCAGCAAAAATTCCAATACGCCTGATGATGACCTCCTTTTTTTTTATCAAGACGAAAGCAGATTCCGCAAGCACATATGGTCGCCATATACCACACATTCTATCCTTGGGAACACATTGTATCGTTCCATTGCTTCTGCTGCTGCTGCTGCTGCTGCTGACTACACAGAAGGACATTGGGCTCCAACAAAAAATCCGTGGACTAGTAGTCCACTGGTGGTTCGGTTGTGTGTATATAGTTGTGGCTAAGTTGTAACACTTCCATTTTTATTTTTTCGCTGCTCCCCGACCGGCCTCAGGGTCGAATTCCTGATGATTCTGGAACCTCCGACTACAACCTATAGCTGGACTGCAAACAAAAAAGGCAATAGACAGCGAGCGGCTTAGAGAACAATATTCGAATGAAGGGGTAAAAACAATGCCTCAGGATTTCTCCCGACACCATCACTAAGTCTATGTATGTATGTGTGTATGGACTATAGCAAATACAAGTATTTTACCGCATTTTTTTTTCGTGTCCTGGATGCGAAAAACTGTACCAATATGTACCATCGCATATTCAAACGCGACGAGAAGAGGAGAAGACGACAAAAAAAATTCTCACAAAATGTTGTGATAGTGCGGGCAAAGCCTGCACATTATTTATTCTTTTCATTACATGCAGACGGCAAATGTTTTTTGAACATAATTTACAACAATTAATATTAAGCTCCCGGGATAGGACGTTTTTTCCCTTGTTGCGAGAATTGCGAAGGCTCTTTTCATGTATACACATATACAAAAGAATGCTCGTGATAACCCAACGCTGCTGGAGCAACGATAGGAAAACCGAAAAAATGGCCACTCGACGTAATACACAAAAAAGAGTCCTTTCACACTGAATATGGCATATGGATGCTTGAGTGCATTGCATTTTCTAGATTGGACTGTATAGAGAGAATCTGCTAGGGATCTTTTTTTTGTGTTGTACCTACTTGTCATGAAGGGGGGGCATCATTTTTAAAAAAACCCCAGTGCTAATGGAGATACTTGTCGGGACAAACTAAGTAGCAGTGTCAGTCATTTAGAGATCGGACTAGAAACGCTGTGACTATACACATTGCAAAGAAGAGGCATCAGCAACGACGACGACACGATGGCAAAAATTCACAACAGACAGACAGACACAGGCAGGAAGAAAAAAAGAAGGTCCTACACATGAGTTTGGAGTGGTTGGTGGTTATTTTTTGTGAAATGTGTTATGGATTCAGTGTCGGGGCCTATAGCATACGCGTTTCAGCTGTTTATGACTGTATCGTATTTTAAGGAAGGATTCCATGCAATCTTTATACGTTTCGGGGGCTTAAAGAGGATTAGGCGGCTGTATGGTGTTCGTCTTTTTTTTCTGTGCTTGCTGCTGTTTGGCGTTTACAAACGTATGTACGAATGATGACAGTGTCACACAGTATGTCGACAAATTGTGTTCTTTAGCCGAATGCTATAATTTGTTGCAGATAAGATGTGAGATATGTGCCAGACTTTTATGATAGGCTTAGCTGGTAATGAGTGCGGATATATACGATTCAAAGGGGGATGGAAATGTGTTGAAATGTATTTTTCAGCTTGGTGATATTTTTGCAATTTTCTTGATTCCCTAATACCGACTGCATGTCAGCATATGTTCTATACGTTCTATACTCTACATCAAATTACTTAATAGGGATTACATTATCCGGGTCATGATATACTGTATTCACATATCCCCTTTAATCCTTCATCTCATTGTCTTGTATATAGCCGTAACATGATCTTAACATCTCGCATCCTGTTTAAATTAAGATCAAATTAGAACTGAACATCTTGTGTACTGTATGCTACCAGAACATCTTGACAAAAATCCACATATGTGTCTCGGGCGCATTCTGTTCTCTCTGAACAGAACAGAAAATGCAATGAACCGGACTCTCGACATGTCTGCTTGTTTGTACGCGTGTCCTAGTTACATGACTATATGCTGATATATCCATTCTCCCACATTAACCAACATGGCAGACAGACATTCATTATACACTCGGTTCCTGCTAAACAGTTTATTAATTCGATACACGTATTCTGTTCGGCTCTGGATATGCCGTCAAACAGCAGCAGCACCCCGACCGCTGATATACTAGAAAACCCTAAATTTCCTATGTGATTCCTAGCTCCTGGGCTATAATACTACTCCTTTCCCATATGTGTCTAATTTGGGACTTTGGCATTTCGTACACAGAGCTCAATGTGTTGTTGTATGTACGAGTATGTTCCAAAATACTAAATGAATGTTCGACAATAAAACATATTGTGTGTAGTACAACATTGGTATAAATTTGTCCATAATATTGGGGCATATAGGGCAGGATGGCATTCATGGCCTTAAATGAGGCTGTACGGGAATCTGAGAAATAGATTCTAGAGAAAATTAGTGGTCGAGGAATGGTTAGGACACACATACATTTGGAGATGAAGATTTTGAGTAATTAAAAAGTGATGGAGGAGTCAACAAACAATGTTTAATTGAAATTTATAATTAGGGGAGAAAGATAAATCACGGGACATAGTTCATGTTTATGTTGTATAACGAGACATTAATCAGCATGAGTTGAATTGAAAATTTTTCCCAGCGGGAAAGCTTGTTTTTTTTTAGGAAACCAGAATTCTAAGTCTTTAGCTCCAGTGTTATATGGGTTGGTGATGCCGATTGGCAAGACATGTGAGAGCTGATCAATTGCCATAGACATACTTAGCATTATTCGTTGACAGAACCTCACATTAAAGTTTTCTTTTTGCAATCATCTATATCTATATAGTTAGCTGTACGAGGGTGGTTCAATAAGTACCCGTGTTGAAAATAGTCCTCTTTTAGTAAGATACACTTTTCCCAACGTTCCTGCCATTTTCTTAACCCCTCCAAAAAATAGGATTTGTCGAATTCGCCAAAATACGGCGATGACTTCCTCGTTTGAGCTAAATTTTTTTCCCGCGAGCCATTTCTTCATGTTAGGGAACAAGAAGAAGTCGCAGGGATCCAGACCGGGTGAATACGGAGGATGCGGCAGCAATTCTTTACGCAATTCATGCAGTTTGGCCGCGACGACTTCGGATGAATGCGCTGGTGCGTTATCGTAGTGAAACAGCACTTTCTTTTTCGCCAAATGCGATCGTGTCTCCTTCAATTTTTTGTCGAAGCGGTCCAAAAACTCACTGTCCAGTGATCGTTCGTCCTTTTTCTAAAAATCTATAAAGATGACGCCCTTCGCATCCCAAAAAATCGTCGCCATGACCGCCATGACATGATTTCCGGCCGATGGGACCGTTTTGCCCTTCTTTGGAGCAGATTCACCGTTGAACCAATATCTAACGGTGGTCATAGACGGCGAAGTGTCGCCATAAATAGCATCCAACTTCGCTTTTATCTCCTCGCATTTTTTCTGATCCAAAAACAGAAATCGAATTACCTCTCTCTTTCCATCTAATCGAAAATCACGATACACGCGTTACTCGAATGGCTGTCAAATCAAAACTAACCAATAAATTAGTCTGGAATTTGTTTTGGCGTCGTTTGATAGATGGCAGCACACGATGATGACACCAACTTCCCTCAGTACCATCCTATGTCTTCAAACACGGGTACTTATTGAACTGCCCTCGTAGATTTGAGAAAAAATTCACACGGGGAGACCAGGGCCGTGGAGGGGGGGGATAATGATTCCGGGCCCACCTCTTCGATACGATAAAAAATTATGAATCGAAGAATTTTTTTTAACAAATTGTACAGTGCAATCTCTATAACCCGGCCTCTAATCCGGAACACCTCATAATCCGGCGCTCTCACTGAATCGGCTCAGTCTCAGTAATCCGGCAGTTTTCTGATCGGGAGCCTCTATTCTCTATAGTCTATATAGATATTTGAAATGTGTTTTAAAGCGGTTTTCTGTGCATTCAGGTGCATTTTGAGATTTAAGTTCTGACCTAAAATTATGCGGGTTTTCCGGAAAATACGAATTGTAGAAAAATAATAAAAAACTGATACCGGATAAGCCACTTGCCTTAAAACTGACAGAAACTGAATTCAATCGTGAAGCATTTTTACATACTAAACTCACAAAAAAACGGGGTTGACTGAATAGTTCAACACTTGTGTGTGTGATTTTTGTTTAAGTATATTTTGAAGATCATTCGATAGTTGATTGGCGAATTTTAAGGAAATACAGAAGCAGAAATCATTCTAAAATAAGGTTCTTTCGTTTTACTTGCATTTTTGGGTAACGAAACTTCATAGAAAAGTGACTGCTCAAAGGGTCAACTTTCTAGTACGAAGTTTCGTTACTAAAATCTTCCGTGATGAAAAAAAAACTTTATTATTGAATGGTCGTGCCCTTTACACAAGAAACGCATAAATCGATACTGGTAGTCTTCTATCATTTAGTTTACCCAAGAAAAAAATTGATAATTATTGATTCCCTTTTCCCAACGAAATTATTTAGAAAACTTATATTCTATTGGTGAAGTAAGATGCCAACCTATATTTGAAATTTGATATCAAGAAAGCTTTAAAATATTCAACAGTCATTCTCGATATAGGAGAGGATCAGCATACA
This sequence comes from Microchrysa polita, assembly GCA_949715475.1. Lineage (NCBI taxonomy): Eukaryota > Metazoa > Arthropoda > Insecta > Diptera > Stratiomyidae > Microchrysa > Microchrysa polita. Next base: position 42,166,627 of record OX454415.1, on the reverse strand, counting down.
AGAACAATAGACATTCTAGATCACGCATTGCGCATTGTGACGTCACATTAGACCCAACATACAACACTCTGTTTATCATTTTCTTTACAAATTGTCGTATACTTGACAATACTTCGAACAAAAATTGTTTGAAAAACGCTACGCGTACGCTACTGGATGAAGAAGTCGAAATTTCTGAATTGTTTATGTATAAAATCATGCATGCACTTTCGAAACGCGAGGGCAGATTGAATTAAGAAATTTAGTAACGAAACGATCATCTTGATTTGTTGATTATATATGATCATTCGGGCCCCTAGTCCTAAAAATTCAATAATAGACTAGGGGCCCCAGCACTAATACCGCATTGTTGTTACAACGCTAGAAACAGTCCCTATAAGGTTTCTTAGTTCAGCACCTTAAAATAGCAATTTAAATTGTAAAAAAAGGCTGAAGCACAACTTTTGTGTCAAAATCCGGGCGCCTTACGAAATCCCGGGCCCGGGGGGAATCACCCCGTTCCCGCCACCCTCTCTACAGGCCTGGGGGAGACTCTGGTCTTCGCGCTACCAAAAAAATTACAAAGTGACAATTTTTTTTTTCGTTGAATCGTGTCGCCTCGGTTTTGGTTGACGGAGCGTTGAGTCTCTTCGTGTTAAAAAAGCCTTACAATGCAGGTTTTTGTTTTTGTTTTGGACCTATAGACCTATGGCGGATTAACACATTTGCTGTATTCTATTCACATTTTGACGTTCCTACCGACCTCGACAAGTATATTGGTGAAGCGGCACATTTCATAGCTAAGACATTAAGCTTTTTGTGGCTTTTCTTCAAGTTGTTCGAAATGTGTTGAATAGTTATAAAACTTTGTGTCGAAAATGAATACTCAGAGCCATCAATTATTTTCAATTTACTATTTCCACATTGGTATGAGCTTTTGGCTTCGTAGCTCCTGAGCGGTGCCATTCAGGGGAGAGAGGTTATGTAATTTGCTGAAATGCGCTAAACCGATCAAACAAAATAGGCGAAAACTGCTGATAAAAAGAGCTGTTTCTTCTGGTCAATCGCAGATATGGAAAAAGCAATTCAGTTATTGTAGGATGAAGTTTAGGAAAAAACAGGAGAAAATGAGAATTTTGTGAAATGTGCGAATTGCGAATCAAGGTGATATACATAGACAGAAACTGGAGAAACTGCCTTCATAATTTGATTCCTAATCAAATTTTTCCGATGAACCCAATAAACCGAATAAAAGAATTGGGTGTAGATCTCATTCAGATGGGTGGTTGTGGAATTTAAAGAAATTCGCTAATCTGGTAAAAGGATCAGAAAATGAACTGCATTGACAATTTTCTTTTGGTCAATTTTGCATAAATATTTCAGTAGCTATTCGGGTGGTCCTTATGCTGGTGGCGGACAGAATTACTGGAAACCCCTAATCCGCTCAAGAGATATAGATGTATTAGAGAAAATGTGGTACCCTATAGTAATTTCCCAGATGTGCCAAGAGCTACTTTGTTATTGGGGGTGTAAGCCATTAAGAGGGGTTTCTGATATTTGTTCCGGAAATATAGGCAATTGGACAGTGGATTCAGTCTAATTTACTGGAATATGGTAATCCGATCAGGAAATATAGCTATAGGGTGGAATTTACCGAAATCCGCAATTGTCCTCATAATTTTGCTCATTGTGAATTTTCAGCATATTATTCCTGTATGTATATATAGGGTATAGAGCAATAAGGTGGAGCGAATTCACAGAAATCAGCTAGTCACTTCAGCTGATGTTGGATACACTATCTGGTTGGGAAAATTCAGTAAACTGCACTCATTGTGAATTTTTCACATGTTTGTATATTTATTTCGCTATTTAGGGCAGATTCCAATTATGTGGTGAACATTTATTAGCAATCTGCTGGGGTGGTACAAATTTGCTGAAATCAAAGGATAAACCCAGAGGATAAGAAAAAAAGCTTTTCCAAGAAATTCTCATTTCTCAGCTATTCCAGGTGAAAGTCATCTCATTAGGGGATCCAATTTACTGAACTACGTCAATCTGATCAAGAGATATTAACAAAAGTAGGCGCAACTGAATTGCAATAGTAATGTTTTTCATGACCAATTTTCCAGATGTTTCATAAGCTATTGCAGGTGGCGGTCATTACAGGGGTCATTGGGTCAATTTCCATCAATTGTTATTATGCCATTGAGGGTCATTTAGCAGGAGAGTTTTCAAATGTTTCGTGAGCGATTCGAGCCAGTGTTCATTGAAGGAATGAGAGAGGGGTTGGGGGGTAGGTCGAGATCATTTACTAAAGTACGGTCATTTCACTAACAGATATACATAAATTTAAAACGAGGCCGAGGCTGATTTCACACTTGAATGAAACTTAAGGTTCTTCTGTTATTGGAGATATTTTGAGGCTTTACTAGAAACACACCTGGGTGAAGTATGGTTAAGATTCGTTCAAAAAGAAAAAAAGTTTTTCTTAGAAGAACCTAATTTTCAGGGGTTGGTCTGTATGGCAGCCTTATGACATAGAAAGAAAATAGTTATTCTTAGAAGAACCTAATTTTTGGTGGTTGATTGATATGACAACACGGTTTTAAATTTTTACAGCTTTCAGAGTAGGCAATTGGTTGCCAACTTTCAGAGTTGTAAATTTACAGCACGAAATTTAACATAAATAAAGCATTTAAAATTACATCAATATATTTAACCCATTTCCATCAAAGATTTAATTTTAAATTCTTAGAGGGAAACAAGTCCCATATATTCATGTGTAAAACTAAATTTTTTATTTAAAATGACGTTAACTCAGCCGTTTATAGGCAATTTCGAGCCAACGTTACAATGCATATAATTTCGGAGTGTATATAATGTTGCAAGCACTATATATTTCCTATTCTCACATGTACGAAAATTTTGGACCACGCCGAGATTCGATCTACGGACCTCTAGATTACTAGCATCGAAGAGTGGCGACTCTACCAAGTGAGCCACAGAGCGTGCCAGAATACTGTCGACAAGATTTACGAAATGTAAAAATTAAATTATGAAAAATTACATTCATTTGATTTAATTTTACATTAAATGATGAAAAATCACATTCACTTGATTTAATTTTACATTTTTTGTTTGTAAAATTTCAGTAGCAATGTGATTTCACAATATTTTATTTAAAATTTAATAGTTGTCATTTATTTTAACCTTTTGCTAAAGAAATGTGTAAGATTAAATTTAAAATTTTTTTTAGCTTTTTTTTGTAGTAATTTTTACTACACTTTGTGTGGGAAATTCAATAAACTTTTTACTGTGAACCCTATGACGTAGTGTTCCGATTCCATCCGTTCTCAGGTATGTTTTGAGGCTTTACTAGGAACATACATTTGGCTCAAGTTTAGTTAAAATTGGTTTAAAAGGAAAAAAACGTTGTTTATAGAACGTGCTCTGTGGCCGTGATCGTTCGGCCGCCACTCTGTGAAATAGACACTCATAGAGAAACGAGTTTCCAAACTCGGCACGACTCGTCGCAAGTTTATTATTCAGAAGAAGATGATAAGAAATATTCTCATCGTAGAATAAACTAACTATGCGACTAGGAAGTGGTATGGCTGACAACCGTATCACACTCCGAATTCAGTTGTCTTTGTAACGTTGATGAATACACACGGTAGTCATCAACGCACCATGCTCCTGTAGAAGAACCTAAATTTCACAACTATTTTCTGTCAATTTTTCAAATGTTTTATCGGCTATTCGGGGTCATTGACGAGGTAAGGGGAGGGCCTAAAGGGTAGGTAGACATATTTTACTGAAGTACGCTAATTTGATCAACAATACACAAAAGATAGAGAAAATATGCTGCCCTCACAATTTTCTCCTTGGTTTCGTTCAAGATTTGTAGGCAAAAGTATGCGAAGAAAACCTGTCTTCATAATTTTCATTATTGTGAATTTTGTGGATGTTTCAAAACTTATTCTACTATCCGGAGTAGAAACCAATCCGGTGAAACTTAGGCTGCTGAAATCCAATTATCTGTTCAGAAGATAAAATGTGAAAAATAACTGTTTCCACAATTTTGTAATTGTAATTTTTCGCATGTTTCAATGGATAATTCTACTATGGGCAGCCATCTACCCTTTACTGGGTAAAGACCAATGATGTAGGTTGTAGGTTAACATTACATAAATTCGGTAATTCGTTTAAGAAATGCTGAGAGAAGTGTTTGAAAAGCAACTGTCCGCATGATTATGCTCATTGTGAATTTTTGCTGAAGTTATCAATACTTATTCTGCTATTTGGGGTGGAGAAAATCTGCTAAAACGTTAAGAAATGCAGACAAAAGGATTCGAAAAAGAACTCTTTGTGAATTGTTGCTCATTGTGAATTGCGAGGCAGGTCAATTCAAACAAAATATCTAATTATTAACAATTTATCGACCACAGCTACTACGGTAACATGAAAGAATTAAATAGTTCTAATCGTATTCACCAAGGAGACAAATGCGGTGGAGCAAATTTACTAAAATGCCCTAATCTGTTAAAAATTTTATTCATTCGTTCGTATTCCAGGTGTTGAAAAATCCACGGTGAAAATTTTCAAAAACACGCTAATCCGTAAGAAAAGTGACCAATTGGATCATTTATGGGTCATGTCATGCGCTAAGAAGATATAGACAGTATGTGCAAAATGGCTGTCTTCAAAATTTGCTCATTTTTAATTTTCTGCAAGTGTACGTAGCTATTGGATAGAGACCAATCCGGTGTTGTAAATTTATTAAAAAATACATTAAACCGTTCCAAACTAGTGGCTGAAGGATTAGAAAACACCTGCCTTGAACATTTTGTCATTGTGAATTTTATAATTCTGTTATCTTGAGTAGAGAACAATGCGCCATCAAAGAGATAAATGCATAGATGTTAAAAAGAACTGTCTTCACAATGTTGCTTATTGTGAATTTTTTGCTTATTTCAATACTTATTCTGGTTGAAAACCGGTCTGGTGGAATCAATTTACTGAAATCCAGCAATTCGCTCAAAAAATACAGAACATATGAAAAAAAAATGAAAATATGAAATAATTTTGCTCATTGGGTTTTTTTTGCATGTTTCAATATTATTCCTATATTAAGGGAAGTGACCGATTCGGCAGGAAAATCTGCCGAAATTCCACGAAGACATTCAAGAAATATAGACAAAAGTATGCGAAAAAAAACTCATTATGAATTGTTGCTCATTGTGAATTTTCTGCATATTTCAATGTTTATACTGCTATTCCAGCCGGATCCTTACGTAGACCAATGCGGTAGGGTAAACTTACTGAAATTCGGTAATTCATCCATGAAATGCAGAAAGATGTATGTTAACAAGATCTGTCTTCATAATTGTGCTCATTGTGAATTTATCATATTTCTCAATAGTTTTTCTGTTATTTCGTAGATGCCAGTCCTGTGGAGGAAATTTACTGAAATCCACTGATACGTTCAAGAAATACAGACAGAAGTAGACAAAAATGAACCCATTGTGAATTTTAGCTTATTTTGGGTTTTTTGCATGTTATAATTATTTCGTAGATGCCAGTCCTGTGGAGGAAATTTACTGAAATCCACTGATACGTTCAAGAAATACAGACAGAAGTAGACAAAAATGAACCCATTGTGAATTTTAGCTTATTTGTTATAATTATGCTATTCCGGCCGAAGCCTAATCCATCAAACCTAAAATCATGAAAGTCAGTCCAGCCGTTCTCGAGTTATAAATGTATATGTATAGATTAGATTAGATCAACCACACAGCAACAGGCATCTGAGTGAAAGCAGGAGATCTTTTTTTCCAAAACATAACCAATGATGGCAATGATATAGTAAACAGTACAAAAAATATAAGATCCGGATACTCTAGCACTGAGACATAATTTGCCGAAATGTGTGTTCATCTGGTAGGACATGCGAAAACGAAAGCAAAACTGAAGTTTTGTTTACAATTCCAGTTCCAAAAAAAATTTAAGTCTTTGTATTTATTCCGTCTTAAATACGACAATACATAACACAATTTATGGTTATAATATTAACCCTCTAATCTCAAATACATATAAGAAAACGAAATTCAAAGACACACCTGTGATTTTCACTAAATCTCACTCATAAACCCGATTCTGAAACAGCATCCCATTTTAGGTATATTTAAATGCCGTAAAAATTAGTATACAACATTTTTACAGAAACTCGAAATTTCAATGAATAAATTTTCTTCTTTTTCTTTTTAATATAAAAGCCGATGAGGGAACTATTTATCTGTGTAGAAATAGAAAATACACTAAAAAATAGTGTAAAGATACAAAAGTCTATTATAGTAAATTTGATTATGTTTAACTTCCTTTATAATATACTCGCATGTCGCAACATAATACGATAAAGAACATAAACTATAGCCGCTAGGCATCTGCATCTTCGTTAATCTTGTTTTCATAGAACATCCACACAAAAGAGGCTTATTTGAATATTAAGTCGATCAACTTCATGTTGGCGACAATATAATGAATTCATATAGCTTTGAATAAAAAATGAATTCTGTCCAGAATTTTGCCACAAATATGAATTCCTTATTGTTCAAACAGTTGAAAGTTATAGGAATAGAGGAATCGTTCCAACGACTCCATATAAGTTATAACAAAAAAAAAAAAAAAAACTCGCGAGAACAGTGGTTTGATATTTTACGACAAAAGAATGTCTCCCTGTCGCCTGATATGCCAGGACCGACTATATTTATTATAGTACACAGAGTTTGGTGTGAAAATTCAAAATATTTTATGCTTGTACCATAAAAAAAATCCAATCGAAGTGTTGGCCTTAAATTCTTAAATTCAACTGTGTACAAAGAATTAATGTTGTATATCCTGATACCATCGCACACCACCTCATTCCATTAGAGCTTGGGATTGGACGTTAAAACAGCAAAAATCATGAAAGTCCCATTCTTTGATTTGGATCCCAACCAACCGACGACACACGCTAAAAAATCACGCAAACATCAATTTTCTGTGACGGATTTGCCTACATTTACAACAAAGTGTACGCGCTCTATTCATAGATCGCGGTCACAATATGTAATAATAATTATTGTGTAATATGTACTTGTTTTTACTTTCGGCGCTGCCGTGCAAAAAAAGTAGCACCGTACCGAGCACTGAGCTCTATACTAAAACAAGGACACGTCAATTAACAATGTAATGCATTACGTACAGCTCGAGTACCATAATAAGGGGTTTTGGTTTTTGTGTTTGTTCATAAAGTATGTGATCATTGACGCAAAAAAAAAGATGGATTGATGAATAAATAACCATAATATTTCGAATACAGAGTAGGTAAACACGAATGTGTATATGCAATCAACAGGATCAGGAGGAACCTACGTACATGTAAGCTTACGTAATAAACAGACAATGGAAAAAGGATTGCCAACTAACCGGTTGGGGCTCGTCCTATAAGTACGAGTATATCAAAACAAACCAACATGTGAGCATTGAAATAATTTTAGCTAAAATTAGCTACTTGAATCTATTGTTGTTTTAAATTGATTTTTTTTATACTCTGCAACAGGCTGCATATTATACCAAGAGATAAACTCATCGGATTTCCCGATAAGCGGGAATTTGTCTTCTTCAATGAAATTTTTTTTTGGATGGAATATGCCTTCTCGTATATAATTAGGGATCAAATGCTGTGCAGGATGCCGCGACGACACCGTAATGCGACGCAACGTTAAACGGGCTAGGGCTACCCTATAGCCACAACAAGTATACATAATTATGTGATGACGATTAGCTATACATAGTTTAATAATTCTCCCACGGTAACAGGTCTATAAAAAAAACGTACCAAATAGTAATTTAGGACGGGGTTGTTCCGTACAGTGCATGCAAGCGTATCCTTTGCGTGTTGCGTCTTATTGTATTATAATGAGACCACATTTCGGTTAAGGGTCTAGGAAGTATTTTAAAAGTGTTTTAGGTTAGTAATGACTACACGGGATTTAGTAGTTTCGTGTTTCCTGTATGGAAGAAGGATTGCCTATAGAGATTATTAAAATGCCATTTGAATACGAAATACGATTGAACCATAGTTCATTAAGTAGTAGATTTTTCGGAAAATAATTTTTTCCGCCTCTCATTTTGCGATTTTGTGTGATTGTGACAGCCTCGAAAAAAGTGCTTCTTAAGAAGCTGTAGACAGTGGCGCAACCACGGAAGGAGCTAAGTAAGCTAAAGCCCCTCCCAAACTTAGAAATTTAAATATGAATCGTCGTTTTAATGAGGCATAGGTTCATAGTTTATTCGCCAGTTTTGATGGTCTGTGGAAATTTAAAACATCCTTACCAGAATTTTCAGAATTTTAGAAGAATCTTTGAAGAAGAAGACATAACGCTCAGATCTGAGATGATTTTGGTAAACAAAATTAACACAAAAAATAATCGCTATTGTAACGGTAGCAACACCTTGTAGCACAGTGGTTCCTACTTTTTTCCAGTTGTTGTCCCCCATCCTGGAGTCCCTCAATAAAATGTTGCCTAAAAACCGAAAAAAGGTTTGCAAAAATTGTTATGAGCCAGGAATGCTTTTAATTTTGAACGCAAGTTCTGAATCTACTTTCGCAATTCAATTGTTCGAACTACTGGAAATTGTTAGAAGTATTATTTAAATTTCGTGATTCCCGAATGTTCTGGATCGGACCGCAATCTGAAACGAAATTGGTATATAAATAAAATACTTCCATAAAATAACGATTTACTTACAGACGTACATTCAATATGCCACCGGGCTGCTATTTAAGTCATATTGAGACTTCATCGCTTATTGTTCATCACGTCTTCATCCGGATCCTTTTGCCAAGCAGCGATCATGATTCATCTGTAAAGGATAAAAGAAATCACAAAGAATCGCAATTCAAATTTATATGAAAATTAATACTTATCTGAATTTTGTCCAATCCAATCCAATTCCAATTTGTAAACATTGGAAATATTATGACGTTTAGCCTTAACCTCAATGTTTGTACATTATATACTACTTTTATTCAGCGAGATCAGCTGCTTCGTAAAATGGTAATGCTGCTTATCAAGATCAGCTGTGTTGAAATATCGTAAATTGAATTTGACATTGAAATCTCCTTGAGGGAAAAACTGTATCATTTTTTGCCGTTGTACTTTATAATATTCCATTCCTTTGTAACGTTTAGAAGAGTAAAGTTTAATTTGAATATCACTGCACAATCTTTGTACTTTGTTGAAGGGCATACGGAATCAATCCTTTTACTTCGTTGAGTGTTATACATGAGCAATCTCATTTAATTCGTTGAGTGGCATCAATCATTTTGGAAGTTTTAAGTGGCATATTCATCACGAATCTTGAATTTCGTTGTGAGTTTGGCCGTCACCAGCTGCTGCCTGGTGCGGTTCATATCGAGTAAGCTTCGTCAATTTCTATCAGCCATATCAAGTGATTTTTTTTATCTTTATCTTTCTCGGCTTAAAATATCCCCAGCGGTGTTCATCAAATGGATTTAATGTTTGAGATTTTTTTTATTTTAAAAAATAAAATTTTGGGACAATTTTGCAACGCTTTGTAACGACGGATTACCCCTGGTGGATTTCGAAAGAAGTTCGAGGTAGAATGATGCTGTTGCAGCTAACCATAATTCATAAACAGCATTAATATTAGAGTTGTGCCAGCGCTCCCTACCCTAATCGTTACGCCACACAGTGGGGCGAAAAACCCGAATTTTGGAAACAATTATAAAAACAGGTCAATCTTAATGTATTTGGCCATTCTAAATCGAATGGAATTGGTTTCACGCAGATAGGATCAGCGGCTTTGAAGTTATTTCGATTTTAAGAGGGGAGAGGGGATTATTTTTCAGTTTTCCCTAATTATTTGAAAAACTATAAAAGTTACAGCAAAATGGTTCGAGGACACATGAAACTACTCAAAATTACCTTTGCAATGACATATAATAAAATTGACTTATTTTGATAAATTATACCCTAGATCAAAAAATAAAATTGGATGTTATCATTTTTTGACATTTACATTTTTTACTGTAACTTTACAAGAAATGCTAGTTGAGCCAGCATGATTTAGGGAAATATTCTTAATAAAATGAAGTTTATGTTTGCAAAAAATTGAGTTGCTCCGATCAAGGACACGCCTGATTCGCCTACTAGAACTTGTTCGAGTCAAAACGTCCATAGCTCCTCTCCAGGGGGAAGAGAGGTGGTAAATTTTGACTTAACGTCAAGACAGAGTCCTTTTATACTCTCCACCAAAAACTAGTTCAATAGGATGAAAACTACGGTTATCTCCGGTTCAAAGGACCGAACATATTTTACAGTAGATATTCAAAAATCGTGTCTAAAACAGCCAACATGACATAACACAATGGGTTATAAAAGTAGCCTGGGGTTCTGTGGGGTTATGATTCTTACATATTAGTAATTTTGAGACTTTCTGGAATAATGTAGCATAAACAGACGCTTGGAGGCACGTGGAGGTAGTTGTTAAAACTCAATGTGAAAAATCCAGTTAGGGTCAATTTGACCTTCAATGATTAAAATTGAATAAAAAAAAATTCCAAATTTTTTTTTTTACTTTTTTTATGCTAACATATTAATTATCACCTAAATATTGAAAATAAAATCATAAAACAAAGTTTTATCCTAATTTATAGTCAGGGTTTTCATTGAAACTTGATTATGGAAAAATGTGCAAAAACTGCAAAATTAATTCTCTACACTTTGAGAGCCGCTGATTTCTTACTGTGACAGATATCGGTCCCAAATTTGTTGTAGAAAGAAACTTCAAAATGTTCACTATGCTCTCCAATAGTATACATTTTTTGAAATTCTGCCTCTACCGCCCCACTGTGCGCCAGCCTAGGGGATGCGCAACCTAGCTTGGGAATCACTAGTATAGCGTCATTATTCGATAAAATCACAATCATTCATTTTGCGGCAGAAATTTGTAATGAGTTGTCTTAGCCCCCCTCCATGACAAAATCCTGGTTGCGCCACTGGCTGTGTAGAAGCGCATCAAGTTTTAAGAGGAAAATGCTTCCCGAAAGCGCAATTATGAATGGTGACGGAGCGCATGAAGTGGTTCAAAATTTTCCTGTTAAGCACCGAAAAATTAAAGAAAAAACCAAACTAATTAAATTTACACCATACTTGATTACTGAGCTTCATCGATAGGCAATAAGCTATGCCCCACTATAACCGTCTTCGGTTAAATTTTAAACTGCTCTCGAATTCAAATCCAGTGTGAATTGAATACGAATTGAAGTGAAGTTGAACTCCAGTTAAATGGAAGTTGAAAGTATCCCCGGCTAGTACACACTTGCTCGACGAATTCTTCTACTGCTTCCAGCTCGTAGGCAAATGAGAAAACACTAAAAATTCATAGTGGAAGAGCAATTATGTAATGTCAAAATTATAATGGCTAAGTGATACTTTAATTGATACAATAGTTCCAACGTTTGAAAAAAGTTTTGTTCAGAAAAAACTGCCTTAGCAAAAAAATAATTTAATCGATTTCAATTCGTGTTCAATTTTCGTTCAACTTAATTCAACTTTCAAATTTTCTATAGAATACATTGCTCAATAGCCAATTTCTAGCCAGAATTAAGTAAAAACCTAATTTTCAATGATTGATTACAATTTACATTCAATTTATGTTCAACTCAGTCCAGCTATTGACGCTGAAATCCGCTAAAGAGGCTTTCCTTGGGGGTTTCAATTTCGTCTTTTTTAGGTTTTTGATTTTTGCAGGCATTCCCATGTTTTTCAGATTTTTTATCCCATTGTGCCACTAGCCTCCCTTTTTTTGTCAAGAACGGAATGCTATAAGGCCCCGGTTTTTTGGGAGCCAAAAACTAATATGCCTGGAAATATTAAAATACATTTGGCCAAACTTCGGTATAACTAGAAGAATAGTTGGATTTTTTCATGAGTCATCCTTTTGAATTTCTAAAAAAAACTCGAAAGTCATAATCTTTACGGGTGCCGCTAGCCGTGCTAGAGAGAATTAAGCACCTGCAAAAACAGGCTTTTATAACTATATATATATATATATTATATATATATATATATATATATATATATATATAACCGTGTGTTGTATGACGAACTGGTAGCTCTTTCGATTATTTTAAAGGAAGTGTAAAACGGATCTCGCTTTCCTAACGGTGCAGTGTTTTCAACATGGTTTTATGAAAACATGTATAACGGTAAAAGTTTATTTAATAAACTTAAATATGTTTTTGTGTTTTCTAACTCATTAACAAATGTTGATTTAAAGATTTTAATTTATCATTTATTCATAAAATGACAAATTGAAACATTCGAATCATCCGTTGATGAATGATCAAAAGACCAACAAATTAATTTCCTTCTTCCAGCTGAAGTTATGGCCTTTCAATGCTTGAAACCCCCACAAAAGTCGACCATAATTTTTGGATGAAAGAGAATCAATGAGTGTATTCACGTTCCAACCGCTTAGTATATTTGGCTCAGAAAAATCACTTTAGTGATACGAATACCCCTATGGGTGAGAATCTTCACTTAGTGCTAAGCTCAAATTTTCTAAGCTTTTCCATGATTTACGACACAAACATTATTCACCCTAAAAGGCTATCCTTTTTTTCTAAACCTTGTTTCGTCCACCGAATGGCCTACTCTTCATGGAGCTACCATTAACCATTCGGGGAGGTAGCTCTACGCCATTTATATCGCTCACTTGTGTGTCTCTTCTGATGAGGGGGAATACAAGTGGAAATCGCTCCATAACTGTGTTACCAATTTAGGAGAAAATCCCCTTAATTTTGTTCGACTTCCTAGGGTGAATTTTAGGGGTATAATGAAACCTTGGGAGGAACTGAGGTGTTTGTTTCCTAACATAAATCAGTAAATTCCATTAAAATATGTGTCTGTGACAGTGAAACTGTAACTATTCAAATTTGGCGGATGCCGCTAAAAATAAAATTTGTTTGTCTGTTTTGTACGTCCATCTGTTAGGGCCGGGATCGATGAGAAATGCATACATATAACGCAGATACATATTGGGGTATCACACATTTTTTCTAATATGGCCGGTACGCGTTTTTCAATTGCTAATAAATGTAAAAATAAAAAAAAATCAAATAAATAAAATCATTTGGACCCAACGTATAGGCAGAAATTTCTCGAAATTAATGGAGCCTTTTTGGTTAGTTAAATAAATCATGAAAACTAATATAGAATTACGAGTATGTTCAATTTTAGCGCAAAAAATATTTCATAAGTGCAATGTTGCTGAATTTCTACTAGTAAGACACGAGAGAGAGAGAGAGAGAAAGTGAATGTGATGTAAGCGTTGCGTGTCTCTTTAATAAAAAAAGCTACTCTCACAGACATTCATATTAACGTGGGTGCATTGTTACCAGTGGCGTAACGTTTGTCTTGTGTTCGAAATTAAAATGGGTCCCCCACTCATTGTTGATTACTGAATACGAGTAATATCTGAAATGTAAATTGGGTTTCAGGGACCGAAAATGATGTGCAGTAATTACCGACAGAAAATGTGCAGTCCGCTAATACGCTAGAACGCGAGAATTTCCGATTTTTTGAAACAAAAAATAAAATTGGAAATCATGTGAAGGAAATTGTAGGAGTACGTACAGTGGTGGAAATTGGAATAGGTTCACCTTGAAGGGCTCGCAATAAACGCATTTATTTCCGTTACCTAGCAAACAAACACAGGGTAAACCACCTTAAAGTAAACATTCCACAACACTGCACTGAAAAAATTGGGCTGTCTAAAATTAAGAAACTCTTTTCTCATTTGCAAAATTCCCAAATTTAGACAAAATTTCTCAAAATGTGAATATTTCTTCTTGAATCGATCCTATTTTCATGACCTTCTTTTGAGAAATAGGAACTAGATTCAAGCCTAAACCATCATTCTCAATTCAAGCAAACAAATGCTTGACAATAGATTTTTTTAACATTTTCCATGTAAAGCTCGTGGAAAAGCTTTATTTTAGGTTTAGCTTATATTGGAGCGTTGTAGAAGATTTTCAAGAAGTGTCTCTGGTTCAGTGGGTAGCGCGTTTGACTGGGAAGAATGGGGTTATGGGTTCGATGTTGGTTGTATGCAAGTTTCTTTTTTTTATTTTTGTTCAGATTCTCTTGTCTTTTTCATCAGAAAAGTTTGCTTGATTCAAGGTTCCTTTTCCTTAAAGTGCTGCTATTGGCATTACACTTGGCTCAGTGTGACTTATTCTCAATTGAAGAGAAATATTTCTTGGCTGTTTTTTGTTGTCTTTTTTTTCTTGATTTGAGTCATATTTTCTTTACTTAAGCAGGCGATTTGGTTCAGTGTGCCATAACGGTATTTGCCATATGCCAGTTCTATTGAATTTACTCGTCAGTTCGATCAAATCAGTTGAGCTATAGCGTTTGAAGCCAACCAATAGCCGGAAATTAGAATAGATAATGTTTGGATTCTGCATTGCGGGGAGAATCCGTCGTTCCGTAAATGTTATTAATCATTTTGTCAAATCTGGACTGAATCGAAAAGTGAATGATCGGACTGTTCCAGCCATTTAAAAAAAGCGAGCTGCAATGATATGAATTCAAGCCAGATAGCTAATCTAAATGTCCCAGTAACAACTCAAAATTTGACAAATTTTGAGCAGCTCGAAACACTTGCGATACTCCAAACGGTTATGTAAACCTCCACTAATGGCGCACGATAAAGCCAAACGAATGGAATTGCTAGATAGCACATGCATTGGACAACAGAGGGGAATAAAATTTTGATCAGCCACGAAATGCAAGGAGAAGCAGATTGCAATGAGCCGCCATTCCGGTGGCGGTAGTGTGATGGTTTGGGTTGGGCTGGATTATTCGCGACTGGTAGGACCCCGATCACGTGTTTAAATCGTCGAATAAGTTCTGAACGATACATCGATCTGCCGCAGAAAATATTATTGGACCAAATTTCATTTTCCAGCAAAACAGCGCGGCCATTCACACTACCAGGGTGGTTAAGGTTTCAAAAAAAGAAAGTACCGATTTTGGATTGGCGGGCCAAAAGCCCTGACCTCAACCCAATTGAGAATCTATGGAGGATACTAATCAGAAGGGTTTATGCAAATGAGCGTCAGTTTTCTGATGTTTTAGAATTTCAAAAGGCGATCTCATCCGAATGGCGAAAAATTGATCCAGATATCCTGCGAAATCTAGTACACTCGATGCCGAATTCACGAATTGATTCAGAAACGGAGTGATTCAATCAGTTACTAAAAGGAAGGATTCATCCTAATGTCATTGATGAGCACATGTATTTTATTTAGTGAACCTATTCTAGTTTCCACCCTAAAATTAACTTTTTTGTAAATCATTTAATAATTAAACTATTAATTGTAAGTTTAATAACGAATAACAATAAACTTAATTAATACTTGTGTTTCAGACCAAATTACTTTTTTATTCATGGTTTAAATTTCCGTAGAATAAAGCTTTTTTGGGTGAACCTATTCCAATTCCCACCACTGTATCTACAATGGTATAAGTTCTTCCTTTTTTGAATGTTATTTACAAGCTAAAATACAGGAACCCCAGTTTTGTCAGTTCGATTACAGTGCTCAGCAGATAAGCAACTCCACTATTCATTGCTACTAAAATTTGTAACGTCTGTAACTGACCAACAATGAGTTTGTTCAATAGTTTCACTGTTACCTTTTTTTCATCATCCCACTATCGACTGTATACATGCTTCACTTGATGCAGCAGCGAACCAGCGTTACTTCACCTCTAAAATGCTCAAAGGAGTTTCTCATATATAATGGCTACACTTTACACACTTGTAAGAGAATCACTTTTTCCTTCTAGCAAGTTCAATATTAAGTCCAGTTGTCTTGGGGTCCTGGGCTTAAGGTAGCCCCCTTCCCCACATAGAGTGCTGTTTGTTACGCCACTGATTGTTATATTATGTCTATGAGATAAGATTTCATAAAAAATGGCCTAGCCTAGAAGATTGATTTAAAATATGTACTTGAAATTAAAAGATTGGTCTAAGCTACAGTTCACTAAAGGGAGGAAAGTAAATCCTCAATAACATAACGTTTGGTGTTTTGATTTTTTTTTTTTGGATTTGAAATTGAGGATTTAGGTTTGGGTATTTTTTTTATAGGATTACGTAAGTATACATTCAAAAAAGGGGTATAAGATCAGCAAAAACCAAATCAAGACATCATTTTCTATTTCCCTAACCTTATGCAGAATTCGATTGCAATTTTCAGTACATTTACTACACCTGGATACAGCTCTATACGGTAACCTAATTCTTCCCTGATATTCCTGTCGCAGTTGAATATAGAGTCGTCTTCCACTATGATGCCAATGACCGCAAAACAGTTGCATCTTTTTTCGATAAAAAAACAGCACCAACTCGATATTATCTTTGTCGCGTTCCGTGAAAGGGTTGTCCGCTTCGCTCATGAGTGTCTACCATCATTGGTTCTTGCATGTCGGTTGATTTGTTGATGATGCTGGCTTCACAAAAGTAACATTTCTTGTTTGGTGACCTTTTGTTGTTGTATTCTCTGTATGTTCTCAAGAAGTCCATCTCCAACTGGAAACCAAACCAATCTAACGTTCGTTAGTATCCCGCGTGTATAGCGTGTGTGTGTCACTTTTTTTTTTACAATTCATTTCGTATAGTATTAGAAATGACTGTAGCACGCTATAGAATCTATAATAGTGAGGGAGAGAATTGGCTAGAGTTAGACAAACCAGCCGAAGGAACCTAACCATCCATGCGAGTTTGTTCTTTTGGATCCCACAACACCATGGGATGTATCTATCTATAGGTGTACTACCAACGAGTAGATTAGATGTCTTCGTCGTCTTTTCAATCGCTTTAGCATATCTTATGTTGTGATATCTATGCATGAGTGAATATTCCCACCAGGTGAGGACCCTCTCACCTGCAGTCCCCTGGACTAGAATGACGATGATGATGACTTCTTAGCTGTATACAACAACAACATTTCAAACTAGTAAAAATTTATATGAAAAAAAAAGATACGCGATACTTCTTGGATCTGAAACTACTGCGTGGCAGAGTGCAATGAACCGAGGCCATCATGTTCTTGGCCTTCTTGTTTATACGTCTTTTAGATTGTTTTATATTTATTTATATTTTTTCCCCTCTGCTCGGATGCAATGACGACGGATCTCGGTTCTGCTCCTCTCTCGTTCAGGTAGCGTTCCAAAGATTCAAGGTGCATGGTTATTGCCTTATTTGAATCGACTCTGCAGTGTTCTGATCAGATAATGTGTACCGGTTTCTTACGACGTTTTCCTTTTAATCGTATGAAATGAAGGTTTCGTTGTTGTTGTTGTTTTGTTGAATAGACCTGAACCTGTACAATGTGTCTTGGGGTTGGCAATCATGTGCATCATGACGCGGCTAAAGATGCGGGAGGATACACCGCGTATGTTGTTGTTGGTTGTACTTTGTACATTGGCGGCGGAGGTAATTGCATAGAAGAATCGTAAATGCATTTTGGGGTCATGGAAAGGTATTAGAGACATACAAAACCCTTTTTTGTAACAAATGATCGAGAAATTGGATAGGATCTGACAAGGAAATTTCAGAATGACTTGGGTAATTTACATCATTGTAAGGTTAATATTTTTTCTATGATTATAGTAATTTTGAGAGTTATTTTTCTATTAAGATTCTATTTCAATGAAAAAAAATGTAACTTGACAAAAGCTCGTATTATTCGTAATTGTTTTTTGTTAATACCCTTTAAGAAGCTCAATTACAATCTTTTTCGCGAAGCTTATTATTGAAAAACTCTGTCCTTTCGTATTCATATTGTTCGGCTTTGGGTGTTTTGTTTCCAATAACCTTATTTTAGTGCTCAGCAAAGGGTTTCTTTTTAAGAAGTAAAAAAAAAATGAATGAAGAATCCACCCTAATGGTGGTCCAATTCATTTTCAGGATAAGTGGTCCACCGACATCTGCGAGTTGGGAACCACTGATCTACATTAACTTTTTGAAGTTCTATTACCTGGAAATATATATTACTTGATAAATTATATAGGGAGCAAATCTAGCGTTTTTGTGGAAAGACATTGCCGTAGTGTAAAGTTTACAAAAAGCTATAAACACGATATAAGTTCTTTAAATAAACTGTGTAATGCTGTAACTTACTTGAGAGTTTCAAAAATAACAAAGTTTAGTCAAAGATTCAATTCAATTTTTAAAGGTCAGAGCCGAGATTTATTTTGTAAAAACTAAACAATTGAATATGTAACTGACTGATCCATGAACTTTCGTAGAATGTTTATGGGTTTATTTTTATACCCTATACCCATAAGATGGTATAGGGTATATTGCTTTTGTTACGACGATTTATGTAACACCTCAAAGGAGCCACCGGAGGTATGGCAAAGTATATTATAAATGATCAGGGTCGGTCCCTGATTCGAATAAGCCATGTCCGTCTGTCTGTCTGTCTGTCCGTCCGTGTGTCTGTCAGTTCGCACGATAACTCCCGAAATAATGAAGCTATCGTTTTGAAATTTTGCTCAGATGATTGTTTTGATAAAAGCTTGGATGGCATTGAAAATGGGCCAAATCGGAACAAGGGTTCCCCTACCTCCCATACAAATGACCCCTCCGTGATAGTTTAATTCGGTCATATTTTCGACAGAATATTGCTTGCGACCTGAAATTTTCAGCAATGTCTAATTGTGACATTACTACTATAAAGCAATATTCAGCCATATCTTTTGATAGAGTGCCGCGAAAAAACTTCAAATTAATATCAAATGTTAGCCGTTGGATGCCTTGATTAGATAATAAAGATGTGCCAGGTCCGACCCATCTACCCCTCCCTCCCCTACAAAAAATATGAATGTGAATATTTTACAATGCTTTGGACAAATGATGGCATACAGCCTTGAAAAATCTACATACGGAAGCCACCAGATAGGCTCGCCATAGACCGTGCGATTGATTGAACAATCAAAGCTCATTTCCGTGTTCATTTTTTAGGTTCCACTACCAAATTCGCTAGAGAAAGTGATCTTTCTCCACTGAAAATTTGCTTTCTCCACAGAAATCAGCTTTGATTGTTCAATTCATCACACTGTCTATGGTGGTAGGTTTTTGTAAAATTTGACACTTTTATCCGATAGTTTTAGCATAAACGTACTCATACCATGGTGATGAGTAGTAGAGGGAGACTTCAAAAAAATAATATGGCCAAAAAATGGAGTTTGTTTCAGAAAAATTCCCTTCGGTGATTTTTTGGCAATTTCGAGATGAATTATCTCAGCAGAAATGCCTGGATAGACTAAATTCGTCCTTTGGGGATGAAGCACTACTCCTCCACATGATTTTTTAAAATAATTTATTGAATTGGAACGTGAATGAATTTGGTAAAATTCGTCCAAAAACGTGGTTTTGCCAGAAAATATCGACATTGTGTGTGAACGGATCGTCATATTACATGTCATGTCATGAAGGCATCCCTAATGGGCAATTCTCCCCCGGCCTGAACAGTCGGCCGTAAAAAAAAGTTTTCACACGTTCAATCCCACATTATTTGACAAACACTCTAAGCAAGGCTTGCGTCAATTGGGACCAAAAAACTTCGTCGCGGGACATTAATTGGCCCACGTGATAAATCATAGATTTTTGCATATGTGGCGCTAAAAAGACATTAGTCAAAAGTGGGGGTATTTCAAAGCGAGGCAAGCCTAACAAAAGTTGTTCCCTCATGAAGAACTTCTTCTTCTCAGTACCGTATAGCCCCATGTGGTGCCATGGTGCGTTAACTCAGCCCTTTATAGACAATTTCGAGTCAATGTTACTTTGCATATCATTTCGGAGTGTATATAATGTGGCAAGCACATGTACAGACATTTTGGACCATTTGGACCATTTTGGAGATTCGATATCCGGACCTCTAGGTTACCAGCATCGTAGAGTGCGACTCAACCAAGTGAGCCACAGAGCGGGTCATGAAGCACTACCGAGCAAATATACGCAATAAACGGTTCAAGTGGTTACCATTTTGCTCAAGGAACGTAGAGCTATAATTTCTAAGCGGAACGTAATCATTTGTTTTGCCGAAAATCATGGGTGAATCTGCCAAATGTAGAAGAGATGACGAATTATTGTCGAAATTAGACATCAGTTTAGCCTAAAACGCATAGTTCGTGGGCGATTCATCGTTTCGACCTTACTGAGAACTGAAAGTAGTAGAGCGTCGATTATCCGAACTAATGTCGACAAGGGGTGGTTCGGATAATTGAAAGTTCGGCTAATCGAGTTTCCATAATTCCATTCTTAAAAGTTTATATATAAGCGACAACCTGGAAAAGTGCCAAACGACTATAGCACTGTGCAAATATAAGAAATTTGAAACAACTGAAGGTGCTGCTGATGAAAGGTTGCTTCCTTCAGACATTTGTTTTTTTTTTTTTTTATATATTTTATTTCATATGAAAACAATCTGTGTCCTCAGTTCGGTTAATCGAATGTTCGGAAATTCGGCGTTCGGATAAACAACGCTCTACTGTGCTCCGTAGTGAACGTTTTTCTAAGCCTGAAACATAAGGCATAGGGCTAAAACACCATGATTTGGGTGCATCTCAATGAGACCAGAAAAAGTCGAAAATTGATTTAGTGCAAGGAAAAGTGAAAGAATTCTCAAGAAACCAATAAAACCATTTTGAATGAAAACCGAGCCCATTTGAATAGTTTTTGTTGAATCTTTTCCAGTGGCCCTCCCGTTATAATATTTGTCGTCGAATTCCTCCGAAACGGCTCGACCGATTTTTATGTGACACTTGCTCAAAGACCATATTCGAAACAGTATTTTTTGCAAATTTACTACTATAATGGCACATTTTTTTCACACTGTCATAATCCACACATACTAAATAAAATCACAAAGGCGTAGGTAGACAATTTTTCCCGAGGGGCTTTACCTTTAACTTGCTCATAAATTTAACTAATAGAAATTTAAGGTATGAAAGTGTTTTTTATACTTTTTACATAAGATATTAAAAAGCATAACTTTAATGATTTGGTAGACTTTGTTACTCACGATAAAAGGAAGCTTCAGTAATTTCCATAAACGGGGAAATCGTAGGCTACATAATTGCAGGTAGCGTTAGTTGGAACGTTGATCAAGTGGTGGACATTTTACGACTGTGTATTTATAAATAAATGGATGCATGGTAAATAAATAAAATAATAAAAAGGCGGAATACATGTATACGGACTGAAGGCGAAAATAGCAATTTCCTAGTAGTAAAACCCTGACTTAGGTCGGGATCCAAAAATATGCGACGCATATCGAAGCAATAAAAAGTCGAACTCCTGTTGCAAGTCTACAAGAAAACAGGCATATCAATAAGCAGTAATTAGGAAGCTTTATTGTATTCAAGTGGGTTCATTTACACAAAACACTTTTAGCATCAACAATTTTTGTTTCGAAGTTTAAAAAACTCTTCCATGGTCCTTTGACGAACACTTTTTCCCTATACAATTCTTTGCGCGGTATTATT
This sequence comes from Microchrysa polita, assembly GCA_949715475.1. Classification (NCBI taxonomy): domain Eukaryota; kingdom Metazoa; phylum Arthropoda; class Insecta; order Diptera; family Stratiomyidae; genus Microchrysa; species Microchrysa polita. The sequence goes on along the minus strand of OX454415.1, from coordinate 42,145,019 downwards.
TCTTGACCATTTCACTTCGTTTAACGTCTAGCATGAGCTCCTCATTTGGCTTAAGAGCTTCGGCGAGTCGAGCTTTTGTGAATGACTTCTCCGCGTCTTCGGGATCTTACTCGGTAGCAGACTCTTCAAGGACTTCCCCGCAGTGTCGAGCTCATTTTCCGACGAATCGATTATTTTTAATGCCGCACACACACACCGAGAATCCTAATCCATTTTTTTTTATTTTCATTTTGTCAAACTGATACATTTTCTTGGATTTTGACAGAACGTAAATCTAAAAAAATGGTTTAGGATTCTCCGTGTGTGTGCGGCATAAGAGCTTCTCAGTCGATATTGCTGCGTTATGCGATAACTTGCGACTGTTAAGAAACCAACTTGCTTTGCTACTTGCACGATTTCCTCTTCGACGTTTTCTCCTATGTCGTTGTTGTTACTCGTAATAATGCAATCAGGTCATAGATTTTTCCAGGCTCGATTCATTGTGGTTTGTTGCACTTTACCCCAACCAGTCTTTATGTTTATTGCTATAATGATATCAAAGGATCGCCAGTAATTTCATTGATAGTTTCGACTAGTTGGCGAAATGTCCATCGTAGATAATTCGCCTTGAACGTCGATATTAACCCATCATCCATGGGTTGCAGGAAAGGGGTTTTATTCAGAGGAAAAAAAATCCCTTTACAAGGGATTCATGTCGTTCACAATTTGTGGACATCCTGCCACACTGTCCAGAAGTAATAGAATTGTGACAAATTTCTCTGCTGGCAGAAGAAATTCTCTACAGAGGGCAAAAATAAGATTGGAACCATTCCACAAATAAACTGGAAGTCGTCCATCCTTTCTCATTTGATCGAAAAAAAAAACTGGCAGAGACGATTTTGGAACCCCTTTCATTGCGCGCGGGTTCTTGGAATGAAATTTATTGTTTTGTCTAATTTGGAATTTCTGTGGCAAAATGCAACGACGTAAAAGCGGGGAACCATAGACGCAATGTGAAACATGGTATAAATTTGATAACGACGTAAAAGTGAAATAACTTATAACGAGGTGACTTATAACAGGGTTTTCCTGTAAAATAATTCTTATACATACTTGTAAATAAAATGTCCCTAGAAATGTATGTTTTTTGCTATGCCAATGCGCTCATTTTTTCGTCGACACTAAATTTGCTACAAATGTCAAACATTTTTCGGTATGATATACATACATACATACACTTGAACAATCGAAGAAATCTTATATTTTCTAAACTAATATATCAGAAAATGCTAAATTCTTGATACTACAATACGTATTTGTACCACAAAACTTGATTCAAAATGACGTGATCAGGCACGTAGCCAGGGGAGGGGTCCATGGGGTCCGGACCCCTCCCGAAATGTTTTCAATTATAACGGAATGGTTTTTTTTGCCCCAATTTTTAGTGATTACACTATAAAATATCAAAATATTCAGGTGGTAACATATTTTTCTCTAAATTCTGTGGGACTGGACACCATAAAAAATATCCGACATGGAAAATTTATTAAGGGAGGTTTTCTTTTCAAAACTAGATAAATCCGAATATCAATACAGTCAAACTTCCCTAAACGGACACTTCTAATAACCGGACATTTCTCATAAACGGACACTTTTATTTGCCCCGACGTTTTTCCTTATATTTTACTAGAAAAATAACTTCCAATAGCCAATAGACACTCTCATAACCGGACAGGGACAGTGCTTTTATACCCTTTCTGAACAAGCAAGTCTCTAATAAACGGACAGTTCCACAAATAAAATTCGAAATTCTTGCATTACAGAATTATATTTCGAGCAAAGAAGTTTTGAAATTACCGGAAAATTGGACTTTTACGTAAAGCAAAATTCACTTTCCGGAAATCGCTGCACAAATCTTGTTTATCTCTCCGTGTAGGTGGAATTTCTTAGAGATTCAGGAGTTCAATTTATGTCGCGGCACTTAATCGTGCAGTTTTCTATTCTTTTAAAATATGAAAAAAAAGTTGTATTTTGAAGTAAAAGTGCAAGAACAAGTCATTTGAGAATTCACGAAAAAATAGTGTTGTCGATCTCGAAAAAAAATTGAATTGGAAAAACACGGTTGAAATGGGAAATCGTGGTTTTGAATCGATTCGCAGCGCAGTCGAAATTAGTTTTATAAAATGTTATTCCTTTGTGAAATATTCTCATAAGCGGACACTCCAAATAAGCGGACAAAATCTCAATCCCCAATGATGTCCGCTTATGGGAAGTTCGACTGTACACACTTCTCTGAAGACAACCCTTCAAAATAAATTGCGCGGAATCTATGCAAAAAATGTCTGTTGTCGAAAATTATTATTCACTCTGATTTTATTTATTGGACGTACGGACGTGTTTTAATGCGAGCTTGGAACTTTAAACTTTTCGCTGCGCAGGTTCTGAGCATTGCTACAAAAATAGAGAATGCGAGAAAAAAAAATCTTTAAACAGAGCTTTTTTTCAAGGAAACAATTTCTTTGAACATTTTGACTAATATCAATCGTGAAGGTACGTGATGACTTGTGTTTTTTTTTTATAAAAACAAAAATAATTACGTGCGATTATCGGCCCTTTGGGTTGGGTGAAAGATAAGCTCCCAAATATTTTGCGCATGGCGATTGTTGGACTAAACGGAAACTTAGCTCTCGCTCGGCTAAGCTAATCGCGGAGATATAAAGGTACATGAAGCCCGTAGATAAAGAATGAAGTGAGAGTTTGCATCTGTTACTTTTATTGAAAAACGTAATATATACGCCTGCTTTAATAGTCTGTGCAAGTAATAGTTATGTAGTTAAGCCTTTTCTTATGACCAAACGCTCAAGTTTTAATGAAGCAAAACAATTTTAAAGATACAAATGGTAAAAATTAGTTTTTCTAATTAGTCTCCCCTACACCACTATATGCATTTTTGCCACCTCCCGGCAAGCTTTTGGATATCTTTTTCGTAAAAATCTCGCGGCTTTTCACGGACCCATTCTCGCACAAACAATTTTACTTCTTCATAGCTTTTGAAACTTTCAATGGAACTTTCTCAATTCGTTCAATGCTGTAGAAGATGTGTACAAACTTCAGCAGCGCCAGAATTTATACTTAATATTCAGAGGTTTTAGCACTCATCTGCCTGAGATTTTCGGTAGCCTAGCCACTCATCAATATTTTCCCAATACTACTTATGTTTATGCCCAACTCCCCAGTCATGTAGCGTACACTACTTCGTCGGCCTTCCACAATGAGTTTTTCAACGGTGGCGGCGCTTTACGTTTTCATCGTTGACACTAGGTGGCGCGCATGTGGCAACTTTCCCTCAACTTTTCGGCCTTTTCAAAACATTCATACACATGGGTTTAAGTGAGGCACTCATTCTGGAACTTCTCTAGTACTTTTTGATAAGTTTCCGCGAATTTTATATTTGCTTTGACTAAAAAACAAATAATGATGCGTTCTGCAAGAGGTACATCCTTTTCACTCATGATTATAATTACACTAAAAGTCAGGTTACGTGGTTCCAGCTATTCTCAACGTTTCATAACATACCAGTCTAATATTTAGTGTATCCACTTTTTCAACAATAAATTTGTCGCGCGTCTGAAAATTCCGTTGGACCCCTCCCGAATCAAAATCCTGGCTACGTCCCTGGACGTGATAATGAACAAAAATTGCTTTAGATTAAATCGTTCCAATCTGAAAACAATATTGGCATTTATGAATGCTGCATTCGGATTAATAACACGTGATTGGATTGTCTCTTCATTTGACATGAAAAGATTCCAGGATTTAATTTTGCGTTTGCAAACAGCATGCTTTTCTGGCGGAAAACGTCTCAATGTACGGGGAGCTTTAGCAATTGTTTGACATTTGAAAGAATTCGAATGAGACAAACTAAGGGGCGATTCAGACTATGGACAAGATTTACTAAATCCTAGATTTAGTTGACAGTTGTACCATATTGTACGGCAATTTGAAAAATGCAAGTACATCCTACGATACATTTTGAATTTAATGACATTCGATTTAATCTAGTAGGCGGGTTTCGACTCGATTAATTTAGTGGTTTTAGTAAATCCTGTCCATAGTGTGAATCCCCTCTAACGCCAAACACGTATAGATTATTATGATTTCATTAAGGGGCCAACATGTAATAAAATAAAATCCTCAGCGTTTCACTTATTTGCATGTGTCATTTGTTTTGTATTGAATTAGCAGTAACTTTGGCCGTGTTTTTTAATTAGCTAACCTACACTATCCGGGGTAATTTTCATACAAACGCTAACCTGTGACTTTATTCAGGTTAGAAATTATATTGCTATCCAGATTTAATGAGCTTTCCAAAACTCGCCTAAATTTATGCAATCCCAATTATTTTCTAGTACGTTTTCCAATGACTAGCAAAAATTAAATTTTGAAATGAAAAGCTCTAAGGTATAGTTTACATGCAAGACACAAGTGTGTGCAAAAAATATAGTTTTTGTTTGTAAATTCATGTTCGTCGAATTCTCATTCTAACAAAATTATGATTCCTACATAAAAATAGGTTTTCATTAAAAAAAATTACATGTTAACTTTTGCGTTTGTAAAGTGAAAACGGGGCTTTAATATTTTTGAGCAATGTTTTGAAATTAATGGCAATGCCTACGTGACAATTTGAAATTTAACCTGGATGCTACCCTCGATAGTTTTTTTTTTGCGCGTCTGGGGTAGCAAACCTGCCCCCGATGTAAAAAAACACGGCCTATGTAAGCATACAAGTATTTATTTCAAACCAAAAAAATATTTCGAAAAATTGTACAAATTCAATTATGTACAATTTTCTTAAAATCTCAGTGCACTATCACGCAAGTTTATCATAAAGGTCAATTACAAAACATTAACTACCCCATAGACCAAACTGTAAGTAATAGTTTGAAATACATAATTGGCCTATAATTTCTTATCGCATCTTTAGTGTTCATAATTGACCACTTCTCATGAAACTAAGTACATACAGATGTATTTCATAACTAAAAGGGAGTGTTTTCATCAAGAAAAATAGAAAATCACTTTGATGTTGAAATTATACCCCAAAATAATACAGATAATGACGAAGTTAAAAAACTACGATCGCTCAGGCAATGTGCATCATGAAATCCTATTTTCTTATCATCAAACATTATTGACTCTGCATCTATCTAATAGTATAGCTATGCGTAATGGAGATTTATTTTCAATCGAAAATTTTAAATTTCATCTTTTTTCAGTACGCTGATTGCTAGACATTCAATCAAACCGAATCATAGGGAGCTACTGTGTGGAACTTTGGCTGAGTAGCTTCAGTACACTGAGATACTATGGTGTGCTCCATTATCCCGAATAAAAACAACAACATCCCAGAAAATCCCATTTCGACATGATGATGATGAGTAAACCTCTTATCGTGCGCTATACTTCAGAAGCCACCCGTGTGGCTTTGGCGTCGGAAAGATCAATATAAATGTACACGAATAGACACAAAACTACTGAAGTAGATGGCTACAACATCTGGAAAATGTTTTCATAAAAAAAAAACGAAAAGTCAGAAATTCCCAGATGCTACTTTCTATCTTCCTTTCGTTCAAACATTTTCGCTATCCTATATGAATGTTTGGAAAATTCAATGAGTGATAGTCATAGTATAGTAGTAGCATGCTAGCTTGGCTGCGAACCTGCTGAGTCGAGGTGGAAAAACTTTTCCATATTCAAAGAATCGAACACCAAAAACACAAGAAACAAAAAACAAAACTGGAAAACGTATACATTTTCCTTCGTTCGTTCGTTTTCAATATCGAAATGAAAGATGGAGTAAAATGATGATGACTGACAATCTGACTGAATTAGGATAGATTCATATGATGATGGGGTTGGGGCGCCGCGCTTCCGTTAACCGTATCTTTGCAATACATCTATTGTTTATTGGGAAGTTATTATTCTACCTATAAATAGATATTGGAAGAAAATTTTTCCTTGTTTCCTTGTTGATGCTATTAAATATGATGGTGTTCGGATTGTTTGCGCGCTGTTCCTGATGCCTGCAAGGATAGCATGTGGATACGGAAGATACTGTTTGGAAATTGTCAGAAAAGTTTGTTCGTGTTGATGTTGATGGGCTTTCTGGTTGGTTACCTTTCCGTTGCAGTCAAATTGAAAGATGAATGTTTTGCGTATGGGAACTAATGATCAATTTATTGAAAAGTTATGGCTTTCAAGGTATGACAATTTATTTGATGTGGATGAGTTGATTTGAGAGAAGTTTGGAGGTGGATGATGCTTTTTTGCTTGGATTTGATATATATATATATATACAGTCTTGACTCGATAATCCGGATCAATTATTGCAAGGGGTAATCCGGATGATCGGAACATCCGGATTAGCGCAATCACAATTTTCTGAGGAAAAACAATCCCAACAAATAAAAAAGCGGAAAAAAGTCGATAAATGTTTTATTTCTTAGAAATTAGCCAGCATCATGTCATTTGCTAAGCAGTTCCGTAAAAAATTACGAGACCAAATCTACCATTTCACCCTGAAAATCTCAAAGATCCGGATTATAGAGTCAAAATTGCTGCCGATATCCGGACTATAGAATACATAGTGGAAATATTTAGTGGTCCGGATTAGCGTGATATCCGGATTAAAGGAGATCCGGATTACAGAGTCAAGACTGTATATGTATATATGGCACTGTGGCTTATATCCAATTGATTTAGTATAGAAAATGGAGAGTTTTAAGAAGCAGCCCCAATTTGTTCTCCAATAAGAATGGTATCCAACGAATTCAAGAAATTATAGAGTAGAACTTTTAAAAAATGTTTGTCTGTTTTTACATACAATTTAGTCTGAAAAGCAGCCTTAAGACGTTCAACCAAAAAACAAAATCCCGATTGAATGCCGTAACCCTAAAGGGGAGTCTCAAATGTTATTCTGAATATATATAGCTATAGCTATAGCTGAAAGGATACGTATTTTGTATATTCCCACCATAGGACGAGTAACTTTGATAGTCTTTTTGTCTTGTATTAGTCCGACTCAGATTACCCGAGATGCGTTGCAGATCAAAACTAGATAAATAAAATATATAAATTTCTTACCGGGCTGTTAAGCAAGTAAACCGTTAAATTAAGGGTGTAATACTATGGGTGTTCCCAAAGTTAACGTCAAGTGGCTAGCGAAAGATAGAACCTTTAACAAGCAAGAAAAAATTTCACTTGCGTATTTTGTTTCCTTTCGCGCATCAGGGAGGTAGCCAGGGGAGGGGTCCATGGGGTCTGGACCCCTCCCGAAATGTTTTCAATTGGCTTTGAAATTTCAGTAATGATAACATGAAAACTGTAGTAATGCACAATTATTTGAATGTGCCACATTTTCTTGCAGATTTTTTGTCAGGACATCAGTACAAAAATTCACCGACTTGTACATGATTTTCAAGCTAAATCTGTTGCTGTGAAAATGGGGTAGTTATTAATATTTGCCATAATTTCTTTGCTGTCCATGTGGCCCGGATCCCTCTCTCCCCATTGCGTTTTTTTTAATCACCACGCAATTATCGTTAGATTTTGTTGTTTTGTTTTGGAAAGTTACCTCTTCTCTTCACAGTTAATTGATTTTAGATATAGGTATGCTAATCCCATTTCACTGAAACTATTGGTTTTCAAAAACAGCCTCATTTTGTTCTCACCCAGGGTGTTTGATCGATCGTTGTTTCTTCTTACCAACTGAAATGAAAACATTATGAACTTCAATTGATCGCAGATGTAATGATTTTTTTAATTTTATAGTCATCAAGTCTCTATGTATTTTCCATCTGATTAATTTAAAAAAGACGACACTTAATAGAACAAATACTGCTGTTAGCCCTGATTCTAAAAAAGTATATAAATGAATTTGACATCTAAAGACACCAGCCCATATGTTTTTTTTTTCTTCGATTTGGTTAAAGAAATGTGCAGAAAAAATAAGGTATCCACTTTCATTGCCTATTTAACCAGTAACTCTATGCTCCACACTGAAATTTACGCTGCGCCTCGTACCTATACATAAATATGCCCGCAGAACTGCAACTCAAAATAATCAACGAATTAACGTCCTCTCGTCAATACTTAAATTATTTGACCTGCAGGATGACCATCCTCCTTTACACCTCTAGTTCTACTACTAATAAGTTCAGCTTTTCAGAGGTAAATCTACTACTACAAATCTTATATGAAAATTGCACGTTAAAGTCTGTCAAAAATTGGTCGCACTTTACCAAAGCAATTAATACCTAAATTCAAATTTGACCTTTTACTAGTTGAACTGAAAAATTTGACTTCGGTGGCCCCTCATCCTCATTGATAGAATAGACAGACGATACCGTTCCGCGATTGTGACCATAACTCTAACTAATTCAAATCAATTTCCACTAACATCAAGCGTTCCTCAGGAATCATACGTTGATCGAGTTTTGCTTTTAATTTTTTTTAGATATTCAGAAACTATTTAAATCCCCTGTGTAATTAGAGCGGATGAAATTAATTGGTAAATGGTACATCGAATGAAAAAGGATGCATTTCAACACATTTCTTAGTGATGTATTTTTTTCTGTATCATCAAAAATACAGTAAAACAGTTCTCCGCTAGTAATACCGGTATACATTTCTGAAATCTAAATTTGGACCCCTCCCGAAACAAATTCCTGACTACGTCCCTGTCGCGCATCTCCGGTTTTTAAGATATATGTAGTTAAGTTAGGTTTAATTTATTAGTTGGATCCATAGAAAAGGGATTTTCAGAAGAATTACCTTTTACGGCCTGAGGTATGGTGTTCTTATTGCAACCTCTAACCACGATGTTTCGATTTCATCCATTCATATGTTTTTGTGAACTCAATAAAGACTCACTTATTTGAGTTTTGCATGAAGAAAAGGAGCAACCTATTTTTATAGTAGGGTTTCTATGGCAGCCTCGTGATTCTATGCTTGATTCATGTTCATTCCCAGATAAGTTTTCTGTTTTCAATAAGAACAACATATAGTAGTCAGTTGTTTGAGTTTTGGTTAGGATTGGTTCGTTTTTCTTGGAAAAACTTACTTTTGGTGGTTGGGTTTCTATGAAAGCTCTTTGACCTACAACACGTGCTCTTCCATATTGAAGTCTAAAACCATTCCCACCTTAATAGTCTAACATCCTAAAGCTCAGCCAAATCGGTCCAGTATTTTTTAGGAAGAAAAAGCTTTACTAACACTCGTACAGTAGAATTGAATATGTTAAACAACATGTCTTCTTGGTGATACCGTGGTCAAATTTCGCACGTCTCTAGATGGGGACATATTTATGTGATTGATCTTTGAAGGAAAAATATTTTTAAAAAATTCACACTTTTGCGGGCGGTGTTTCTATGTTAGCCCACGACTTCATGGGTCGACTTTGTCCGTTCCTACATATACGAGAGTGGTCTGAAAAGTACCTAGCCGAGAAAAGAAAAACAAAACTTTTGGAAATGTGGCGATTTATTTTTCAATATAGTCTCCTTTTAGCTCGATACACTTGATCCAGCGATGCTCCAACTTCTTTAACTCGTCTGAACAATACGTTTTTTTCCGTCGCGGCGATGACCTCCTCATTCGATTCAAATTTCTGCCAGGGGCGTGTGACTTTTTCAAGTTTTGAAACAAAAAGAAGTCGGACAAGGCCAAATCTGGAGAATACGGTTGATGGGGCAGTTGATCTTTGCCAAGTGGGGCCGTTTTTTCTTGAATTCGGCGTCGAATCAGCTTAATAATTCGGCATAGTACAACCCTGTGACGGTGTTGCCCTTCTGCAGGTAGCCTGTCTAAATCACACCTTGTGAATCCCAGAAAACCCTGGCCACCACTTTTCCGGCCGATGGGACAGTCTTCGCCTTCTTCGGAGCACGTTCGCCGGGTGAGGTCCACTGTTTCGACTGTTTCTTGGTCTCTGGTGTGTACCAGTGTATCCAAGTTTCGTCGACTGTCACGAAACGACGCAGTAACTCCTTCGGATTGCGCTTAAACAGCGTCAAACGCTGCTTTAAGGTGGTCTCACGGTTGTCCTTGTTGTCCGGAGTGAGCAAACGCGGCACCCATCCTGCCGACAGCTTCCTCATACCCAAAATGTCATGCAGGATATGACCCACGCGATCTTTTGAAATGCCTACTGTCTCAGCTATCTCTCGCACCTTCAATCGGCGGTCTGCCAATACGAGATCGTGGATTTTTGTCACGTTATCCTGCGTGCTAACCGTTTCCGGGGCACCTGGACGGGGCTCATCAAAAACCGATGTGTGACCACGTTGAAACACGTTAAACCAATTTTTGACGGTCGACATCGAAGGAGAAGAGTCACCGTACACAGCATCCAAACGCTCTTTAATTTCGGTGCGCAATTTCCCTTCCAAAAACCAGAATTGAATTACCGACCGATATTGCTCTTTTTCCATTTTTCTAAAATCGGCGGACACTCCAGCTTTCACACGCGGCCAAAGCAAAACTACGAGTCTCCGGCTGAAATTTGGACAGTTTCTCAAGATTGCTTTTGCGATACTGACACCATCAGGCGGGGAGGCTGGGTACATTGGTCCACAAATTGAAAAGTTTTTCCGTTTCCAATTGACGTTTTTTGCGTGATGCCTCGGAATTTTTTGGAGTAACCCCTCGTTCATGCTTTCCAAAACGATTGGCCATGAAAAACATCCTTTGAAATTGAAATGGGTTGAGAAAACATCCTGTACAACCGAATGTAATGAGTGTACGGCAGTGGCGTAACGTTTTTGGAATTAGAATGGGGGGCCCCACGTACGATTTTTTAATCGCAGGAAATATTGGCAGAACCCGAGTTTAACCCTTCTGTCGGCACATAGGTCTGGCCAGACCTTTGGCACTATATTTTGGTCAAAAAAGTATAGAAGATGAAATCGCAGCGACTTCATATTTCATGATATCCTAGAATAATATGTTTAGAAACATTTTGCAAAAAATTAAAAAAATCGGTTGAAGTTTTGAGCATGTTTTTGATGATTTTCAATTTATAGTGCTTTTTGATACCCAATAGGTCTGGCCAGACCTATAGTTTTTCCCCCTATTTTCGTCTTGAAGTAAAAAGTGAAAATATTAAATTCTCTTAAAAATCTCCTATTTATAATGTAATAAAGTCATTAAAATTCAATTTGTACGATAAACGATAAGATTTTCTGAGATTTTGCTTTAAAAAGCCGTGAAGTTCGCAAATTGGGTACGCCTAATTTTATCCCGTCTTATAACATCACCCAATCAACTGAGATTTGATTCTAGGAAAATCAAAAGATTTGTATTTCCTTTATAATAGTATGAACTAAGTATAAGTGACTTACGATGGTGTTTATTAATAGATTTAATTGAGATATTTACGGAAAATTTAGAATTTAATGATTTTTGGGGTTGAAAATTCCCTATTTCTTTCTATCTATTTTCCCAAATCTGCAGACTAATATCTTGGTAAAATCTACCAACAAAGTGCCAAATATTTCCCCAAATATAATGGAATTGGAAAATTTTATCAAACTTTCTGTGCGGATACGCAATGAAAAAGAGAAGCAAAAATAGAAGAAAAAAAAGGGAGAAACATGTTTGTACCACCTCTAAATATGTCTTCTTAAAAACGCCTCTAGTATATCTCCAAAAACGATTTTAATGCTTTTATTGTTTATAAATGGCTGTAAAGAATGGGTAGAATGATTATACCGATAAATATTTCGCTTTTTCTAAAAATTAAAATTTTTTTCTCAGTAGGTCCAGCCAGACCTATTGGGTATAGAATATGCATATTGTAGTAGGTGCCGACAGAAGGGTTAAAGCAGTCCACAAATGAGCAAGAGCAACGACAATTTTATGTTTAAGCAAAACGCTCCAACAGTTTTTTAATCGAGACAAAAAAATTAAAATTTGAAGAAATACTGGAGAAGTTGTAAAGATCGTCTACATGTCCTATCACCTAGTTAAATAGAAGCTACGAATAAAAAACACCTCGAGGAGTGCAGCTGCATGCCTGTTTCGTGTAACATTCATTGATCCTAGACTAGAAGTATTTTTCCTAAATCTGAGGATCACGTCAGCTAGCTTACAGCTTGGCGAGTTTATTCGACTGAAATGAAATTCATGCTAGAGTTCCGCCAAAGACAAATGCGTGCTGTAGGAGTAACGACTGATCCGTTATCAGAACAGAAGGGTTTAGCGGCAGGCATATATTTCTTGATTCTATGAGTCCTAGATCAAAATAAGCCTATTTTGAACGATCTTTCGACCAGTAGATCCACATTATTGTGAACTTATTTTCTTTGACGCAGCAGTCCCTTTTCCTTCAATATTCAAACACTCAACAAACTGGATCAAAATGGATCAATTTTACGCAAGTGCCTCTTCTATGTTTTCGTGACCAAAACACATAGAAGCTGATATTCAAACAAATTTCCACTCAATAAGCTTGTGAGACACTTTCTTTAGAATTTATTGATTGCTCTGATGATTGTTTTATTGCAATGCCAATATGCCAATTGTAAAGTTGCACTCTCGAGTATCCTGGTAAATGTCACGAAGTTTAAGATTCCCTGTGCACAAAATTAGTAGTTTCGGAATGTTTAATCACTGAACCAAATCGCCTGCTAAAGTAAAGAAAATATGGCTCAAATCAAGAAAAAAAGACAACAAAAAACAGCCAAGAAATATTTCGCTTCATTTAAGAATTATTTACACTGATCCAAGTGAAATGCCAATAACAGCACTTTAAGAAAAAGTAACCTTGAATCAAGCAAACTTTTCTCATGAAAAAGACAAGAGAATCTGAACAAAAATAAAAAAAGAAACTTGCATCCAACTAACATCGAACCCATAACCCCATTCTTCCCACTGAACCAGAGACACTTCTGACTAATCTACTACAACGCTCCAATATAATAGGCCAGTCAATAAACCGAAAAATAAGGCGTTAGGTCGCAAAAAATTGCTCGGCTCTGGTTTTTTGGGATATTTTTAGGATAGATACCAGAAGTGTACCACCAAGTTTGCAACTTCGAAAAACCTGTGCTAACCCCATGACCCTCAAAAAACCTCAAAATTTTCGGACGTTTTTCATATTTTTGTTTGTAATTTCTAAAAGGTGCCTCCTACAAGTAAGTTGTCCACTGCACTGTTAAAGCTAAGAAAATCTTCTTTAATTTGAGTGTAACCCCAGCTTTGTAGGCGCAAAGTATCCCAAGATACAGCACTTTAAACATTGTTTTTTGTAAAAAAGTTCGAAATTGTAATTTCAGTCATGTTCCGAGCTGAATATCGGCTTAAATGCGCATGCCATTTCAATTTGTATTCAATTTGCTTTCAACTCGATTTTCATGCCACGATTTTTTTCGGATTGTTCTCAATTTGCATTCAACAATACTTTCGTCTCATATTATTTTAATTACTCGCACTTTCAATTTGTGTTCAACTGTTGCTTTGTTCCCCCACTTTCTGAAGCAAGTTCATTCCGTTAGTAATTATATAAGTAATGTCAACGTCATGCTTTTATCAAACAAACTGTCCAGGTTTTATTAGGTTTTCTAAAAACAAAACGAAATTCGCCAAATTAAAATCAACACAAACAATTAATCATGAGGCTTGCATCGAACGTCTCCATTTTCTTATTTTCCTATTCCATTCAACGACCCACTACGTTCCACGTCATCATGTCGTTTCGTATACTCGTATGTATAATGTCGTTGCACGCTACTGGGAATTTTATTGGCATTTAAAGATAGCAAATAAATTTTACCTGAATCGTGCCAAGAGTAGTTAGCGAGCTTTAATTGTTGCTAATAAAACAAGGACGAAACAAAAAATCCATCCAACAACTACTCTGGATGTATATGTATGTATTTATTTCTTTCATTCGTTTTTGTGGCCTCAGTGTAGTGTGAGTATATCGAGTTCCAGCTGTACTAAATTTTTTTCAGAGGTTTTCTCTTTTTTTGCGGAGCCTTATAATGTATTGTGTTGAAGAGGGGTTGAAAACTACGTATATACAAAATTGTCGGAAAACTTTCTTTCTACGTACTTCCCAACTATATATTGAGTGTTGTATTGTTTGTATATTTAGTCCTGTGTTGAAGGTGAATGTTTTGTGGTGGCGCAAAAGCTGCGACTGGGAGCCAAACATGCAAGCATAAATTTTCTCTTAAACAATTTGTCTATATATTCTACGGTAATTAATTGGATTACTGTGTGCGACAATATTTATATGATCGTTTGATGGCTTTCTTCTTTGTTTTTTTTTTTTGTTTATTTTGTTTGGCCAATTTTGGGTTTTTGTCGTGACGACGCGACGATGTACGTCCTCGACAACAACGGTGAATTATTATTGCCCAAGCTCGGCAAGGACTTGGTCTTAAATGGTTATTGGACGAAGGTGGATTGGGGGGCTTTTGACATTAATTTGGTTAATATTTTTTCTCATACTGCGGCGGGTTTATTTTAAGGATGTTTTATGTAATAGAATAGCAGAGGGATATGGGGGTATTTAGTAGACTGTCAGGAAAGTGGAGCCAATAAATTTCCGAAAAGTTCATAGTGTGGTGGACGTGTTGTCTCCATCAGCACTTTCGTCAATTTTTTGGGGTTGTGTTTATATTGGTTTGACATAAGTGTTTGGTATTTCATGGAATGAGTTTTTGTTTAGAAATGTGTATAAACAAGTCAGTTTGCAGGCAAACCAACTTAGGTTAACACGTTCACTGTCTGACCCTTTTCGTCGAGACTACCACCACGTCTGCTTTTCGAAAATCGTTTGTTCCTATTTTGTTTCATGAGTCACATGTGTCTCGTATACATAAACTGTGAGGAACGCTGTGTACACGTGTACACAGCGACATTATCACCACGTCTGGCACCTGAAAATCCATACATTCATGAGTCACGTGTGACTCATAGACGTGAACGGGAGGAACGCTTGTACACATGTGATTCACAGACAGCAAATGTGATAACTGATAAGTATCCTTTGAGGAAAAGACAGTAGTGAATTCCATTGTTATTTCATAAGCGTTTTTATCTAAAGAAAACCGCTGCTCTAACGGTAGCTATGAGAAGATCAGAGAGTGTCGTGGGAATGGCCTTTTAATTATGCCAGAATATCTAAAGAAAAATATTAAACGAAGTGGCCAAACCTTCCAAATACGACGTGGGTTTCCTAATATCATAGAACTATCACACGTTTTGACATCTTAGATTTTGTATAACGGTATCAAATCCATACTGGTACTGTTGTTCCGATTTCGACTTTCAAATCAATCTAATCAAACATGTCTACACTGAAAAAATTGGGCTATCTAAAATTAAGAAACTCTTGTCTCATTTTCAAAATTCTCGAATTTAGACAAAATTTCTCAAAATGTGAAAATTTCTTCTTGAATCGATCCTATTTGCAAGACCTTGTTTTGAGAAATAGGAAGTAGATTCAAGCCTAAGCCATTATTCTCAATTCAAGCAAACAAATGCATGATAATAGATTTTTTTGACATTTTCCATGTAAAGCTCGTGGAAAAGCATTATTTTATTCAATTCAATTCAATTCAATCTTTATTCAATATAATCTTATGACTAACATATAGCTTAACATAGATACCGGCTTAAGCCTTAACTCTAAAGTATAATATTAATTGTAAATTGGTAGTGTAATTTAATACTGGTGAAGGTAGCCGAGGAAAAAATTTAAGCATTATTTTAGCTTTCGGTTATATTGGAGCGTTGTAGTAGATTAGTCAGATGTGTCGTTGGTTCAGTGGGTAGCGCGTTTGACTGGGAAGCATGGGGTTACGGGTTCGCTGTTGGTTGGATGCAAGTTTCTTTTTTTATTTTTGTTCAGATTCTCTTGTCTTTTCCATAAGAAAAGTTTGCTTGATTCAAGGTTACTTTTCCTTGAAGCGCTGTAATTTTACTTGGATCAGTATGACTAATTCTCAAATGAAGAGAAATATTTCTTGGCTGTTTTTTGTTGTCTTTTTTTCTTGATTTGAGCCATATTTTCTTTACTTTGGCAGGCGATTTGGTTCAGTGTATTTAACCCTTTCCCGGACAGAACGTCTATAGACGTCCAATTTTGAGCATTTGACATACAAATTGTGTCAAATTTTGGCGTTGTGTCCGGCAATGAGTTAATTTTGACAACGATATCAAATCCCTAGTAGCGATATTCTGATTTTGAGTCCACCGTTTCTATGCCTCTCTACATTTTATAACGGTATCAAAATCCTTAAATGGCATCAATCTAATTTCAACTCAACTGCTGGAGAACATTAATTCCGTAAGCTGTCAAGATAGCCTTTTTAAAATCCCAGAAAAATCCTCTCTCACCACCACATCATCAATTTCGAAATCCAATCGCGCTTTTCATACTATCATCATAAAGTCGATAAATCTTCTATAGACTCCAGCATGCCACAACTATAGTTTACATACAATGCAGCCATTTCTCATGGTGCGGCTAAACTGCCATTTCCGCATAGAACTTTCACATCCTTCTCTGCAGTCCGGATCTACCAATTCACTCCTTGGACCAATAACAATATCCGCCCACTTTTTACTCCCGTTTTTTCCAAGTCTTCCTTTGGAGAAGCTTTGGTATATCCTCGAGTACCGGGTTGAACATTAGTTAAAACTTCAATTAAATTGAAAATCGTTCATGACCTTTTCGCCTCGACGACGCCGACAACCACCTCGCTCCAGCATCCTTGCCCGCGGAAATCTCACCGGCAAATGCTTGTGCTATACGAGAAATCCATTTGTGAATCCTTCGAAATTGTCCACAGGATGAATAAAATGGCACGTAGCGGTAAATAGCATTTTGCCAGAAAAAAAAGTCCCATCTGAAACATGACAATCATGATGGCTGGCTGCAATGATGGCGGCGATGATTTCCATGATAATAATAATGGCTGATCGGTGTGAGGAATGATGGCGAAGATCCGGCCACGACAGGATAAAAATCAAAATCGCCGTGAAACAATTGCGATGGACAGCCGAGCAAAAAAAAAGCAGCTGAAAAACTGACAACGGAAGGATGCGGGTCAATAAGGCCGAGCGTCTGTGCGTGTCATGATGGAAATTTAATTAGGCCTTCCAGGAATCGACTGTTGCTTTACGCAACGGTTTAATATCCTTTTGTTTTGTCCACGCGCACGTTTCTTTTATTTCATACATATAGCTTAACCAGCCTGAAAATGTGTTTCATTAAATAATCCTTTGTTTTTCGCTTATCTCTTTTCAGATTATCCTCGCGTCGAGGTGGGTCCGGAAAATCCACTCCGTGTCGAGCTGGGAGCTCGTGCCAAGCTGGAATGTAAGGTGGACGCGAAGCCACGTGCTTTTACCATGCAATGGCTCCATAGTGGACAAACGATTGGTCAACAATCGCCTCACATCATTCAGAGTGTGTCGAAACGCGATGCCGGAACCTATACGTGTATGTCGGAAAACGGTCTGGGCAAATCCGGCGAGCAGGATATTGAATTGGATGTTCTCTATCCGCCCGTGCCGGTTCTGGAGTCAAAGACCAAGGAAACCGAGGAGGGTGCCAATGTGAATATTCGTTGCAATGTGACATCGAATCCGCCGCCAGTTACTGTTGAATGGCTCAAGGAGGGATCGCCTGATTTTCGTTTCAACGGTGACATGCTTACGTTGAGCAGCGTCCGAGCCGAGCATGGCGGAACCTACATTTGTCGAGCGGTGAACGTAATGAAACCGTACGGTCGAAAGCGTGAAGAACGTGTGGGCAATTCCACGATAGCCCTATTAGTGCGACATCGTCCCGGACAAGCGTTTATAACGCCCAACAAACCAATCGTGCATGTCGGAAACGGAGTGACGCTGTCCTGTTCGGCTAATCCGCCCGGCTGGCCGGTGCCACAATATCGCTGGTTCCGTGATTTGGTCGGAACGAATTTCTCACAAACTGTCCTGGCCACCGGCTCGCAATATGTTATTCCCCGGGCGCATCTGGGCAGCGAGGGCAAATATCATTGTCATGCTACCAACGAATTGGGTCACGGCGATATGGCCACAATTACGCTTGAAGTGCATCAGCCGCCACAATTCCTCTCGAAACTCCAGCAACATATGACACGTCGAGTGGGCGATCAAGAGTTCTCTGTTTCGTGCGGGGCAAAAGGCAAGCCCAGACCATCGATTCGCTGGCTCAAGGATGGCATCGAAATAAATCCCGATCTGAATTTGTACGAAGTGAAGACTAACCCCAGTGATAATCCCAATGGAATGGTTACAGTCACAAGTATGCTCAAATTCACCGGGAAATCACGACCAAATGGAAATGAGCTTATTCCGGGCGATAGAGGAATGTACACTTGTCTCTATGAAAACGAAGTGAGCACAGCCAACTCAAGCATGTTCCTGCGTATCGAACACGAACCTATCGCTTTACATCAGTACAACAAAGTGGCTTTTGATATTCGCGAAAATGCTGAAGTAGTCTGCCGCGTTCAGGCCTACCCGAAACCCGAATTCCAATGGCAATTCGGTAATAATCCATCCCCATTGTCCATGTCCTCGGACGGTCATTACGACATAAAGACAACGACTGATAATAACGACGTGTACACATCGACACTTCGCATTTCCAATCTCGGCCATAACGACTACGGCGACTACACATGTCGCGTTGCCAACTCTCTGAGCACAATTCGTGAAACGATTCGCCTTCAGCAAAAAGGACCACCGGAAAAGCCCAATAATCTTCAAGTGTCCGACGTGGGCTACAATTACGTCAGCCTCCTGTGGGACCCGGGCTTCGACGGAGGCATCGGTACGACCAAATACTTTGTCACCTATCGTAAAGTAACCATGCCGCGCGACGAACAAATGATACCGGATTGTGCAACCCTCTCGAATCACAATACCGAGCCACAAGAGCACGATTGTCATCGGGAGATACCATGCAAAATCCCGTATTTGGATCAGCATCAAAGCTACTCGTTCAAGGTGAAAGCACTCAATGCCAAAGGACGTTCGGAATTCTCTAATGAAATTTTGACAACAACGAAAGTCAATAAGATTCCTCAGCCACTTCACGTGATATTCGATCCCAATTCGAAGTTAATTAGTATAAATGTCGAGGCGACATGTTTGTCGCTTGTTGCTATTGTGGAGTCGGTTGTGCATGACGAAACGCCAATGGCTAAGTGGCAAATAATTGAGAAGATTCCGTTGCAAGTGTCGGGCAACGGACCGACATTTAAGGAGACTGTGATTGAACATATGAAGTTGCCGCGACGTAGTAGCAGTGCCCGGTCGTTGGGCAATAATGAAGAGGATTTCCCGTTGGCTTTGGCCGATCCGGCAAGTCCAAAGCTAAGGACGAAATTGTGTTTGAGTGTGAACAATGAGCATTGTGGCGATTATACGGAGGCAGAAAGTGAGTAGATTGAATTTTTTATTATGTTTAGTACTAAATTAGTAAGAAGCGGTGACATTAACTCCAAGCAGATTGTACAACCTTAGGAACCTAACGCAGGATGCTCATGTGGCGTCAAGGGGGGCCTGGCAAGCGCATTAAAATTTAACAAAAAATTAAGGGCGGAGGGGGCGTTCAACTTGGAGCTTTTCGACGTTGTATTGTAGAGTTTTTCTAATTCGTCAGTTTAGCTGCGCGAGACCCCAAGTCTTTCTATTGAAATTGCAACTGTTTCAGGCTGGCATCTGGTTAAAAGTGACGCAGAAGCATTTCAATTCCTTTGAATTGGTCAGTCCAAAAGGGTTGTGGTTTTGTGAGAACATCAATGGAATAGTTTTGTGTGGATTACTGTA
The DNA here is from genome assembly GCA_949715475.1 of Microchrysa polita. Taxonomy (NCBI): domain Eukaryota; kingdom Metazoa; phylum Arthropoda; class Insecta; order Diptera; family Stratiomyidae; genus Microchrysa; species Microchrysa polita. The sequence goes on along the minus strand of OX454415.1, from coordinate 42,125,165 downwards.
GTAAACCCTACTTTAGTGCACCTTTTAAAATCAAACGGCCAAGTACAAGGACGAAGAAGAGTCAGTAATAACAGTATAACATTCCCAAAGCAGCGAGAGGGTTCGTCTATAACGAGAAACCAGAATAGATTCCCCATTTACGCCGCGAATGATTTTAAACGTAATTAGGTGTCTAGCTGGGGTTACACATTAGCTGCCGGGATACATATACCAACAGAGGTAATGAGAGGACATAACAACGCCAAGCCTGAACACTTGGTACAAAACTGTATCCTTTGGATCCCGTTAGAACAACGGAGGATGGTTTGCTAAGTCTTAAGGGCAGGCGCAGACGCTAAACCACCATATTGGCATTTTTGTTGTATAAGATCGAGCAGTTAATCCTGGAAAGTTTAACCTAAAGAAACTTCTGACTAATGTTATTTTGTTATCTCCTCTCCTCCTTACTCCACAAGTAAACTTTGTGACTAAATATAGCGGTTTGATGAAGGCGATTTGCTGCTATAGCCATAGGGGAGGTTAGAGCAGGTGAGGTTACTTTATACACAGCAAGGTGACCAAAATATATCAATTAGCTTTTGAATTTATTCAATCTATGGAATAGGTCTAATTTGATTTTCTTGGCCATGTGGATGACTTCAGGGGGAGAACACACAGTAGTCAGTAAATCGTCTACGGGGCCATCGTCACTGTACCTAGCATGGGCGCTCATACCTCCCGTTCCGTCGAACTATACATACTCCCGTGAGTTGATCGACACGATGTTACGAATTCCAATAGGATAGCAACTCCAGCTGATTGACTTATGTAACAATTTACTGCTACGGTGGGTCCATCGCGCTTATGGATACGGACCATGGTACTGCCGGCTTAAGTAATGATGATTCAGAGAAGGCCAGCGGCGATCCTACGTAGCGATTTCAGGGGTTCAAACCCGTTCAGAATTAACTAATGAAGAATATTATGATTTTTGAGCTTATTGCAAATATGAACATCAAATTCGGTCTAAAATAACGGTGTTATAATAGTTTTGGGTAATGTTTGCAGTAGCTGCTAAATAATTTTTCCCTCGGTCAAAAGGATTTGGCAGTTTCTGCCGTGGGTGGCGCAACTCATTCCATAAACAGAACTCGGTGCGGCAGATAGTTGTTATCGTCCCGCTAACGTCGGTGTTTATCGTTTTAACGAGATTGCAAAATTAAAAGGGTGTAGAAAGTGAGGACATTTCGTCGCATTATACAAATGATTGCTGAAGTAACCTAATCTGAAACGAACAAATCACCAACATCGCCTGTAATATGAAGGCAATTCGGTTTCAACTACGGCAAAAAGTATAATTCAGAAAAATTCCTACAGCCAATGCACCATCCACAATTCTGTCAAAAAGAGTGGTTGCTCTGATAAAAAAACGTGGTATCGAATCATTTTGCAGGAATGTGTGGACAATTTATTTTTACCAATCCGACAATCTACTATTTCGGGGGTATACCCTTGGTATCACATACCAAGGTTGGTTCTAGCACCTCTATAGTCATTCTAAATCTAAACCTAGTTTCATACCAAATACTGCCTGGCTGAGATCAAAATAAGGGAAATAACGGTTTCCATATGTTTCATGTAAATTTTTGCATTGAGGACCAGGAAAGCTAAGCGAGATTTTAGTGAGAACTTGATCCTTGCGTGCCTCACAGGCTAGAGTTTTTGTAAAAAGCGGTAAGTCAAGCCCCCCAACGAAACACGTACTCATACATACGCGATTAAATTTGACAAGTGCTTCGAAGTTTCGGTTTCCTTATCTTTACATCAAGCCAATGTCTGTATACACATATAGCGAAAGTTCAACGCAATTTTTGAAATTGGGCGGTTAGTAATTATTTTTCTGCACAATTTTCACTGAGGCTTGGTACAATCAAATGACGAAACGGATCCAGTTCTGACTTTTAAATTTTCACGGAAAGTAGATGAAAGTTGTGCAGATGGCATCATCCAGGTGAGTTCAAGTGTTGCTATCAGAATTCATGACAGGTCAAACGGATAGGAGGCAGTCGCTGAAGAATTCACTCTGTATGTGCCGCGTTTGCTAACTGTGGACAAGAAGCCTAATCGTGAGACCATTTCATAGCTGTGTTTGTCGTTGTTGCAATTTGAAGAAGTTTCTGAACCGTGACCGGCGAAATATGAATCCACATTCACCGGTACACATCAGAGACCAGAGATCAAGGAACAATCGAAACAGTGGGACTTCACTCGGGGAACATACTTTGAAGAAAGGAAGACTGTCGCATCGGCCGAAAAGGTTATGCCCACGAGTTTAGTTTTCTACCTTGACGTGTTTTTTTTTTTCTAAAATTTAATTAATTCAAAAGTATACTTATTTGTGTCGAAATCATATTGGAAACCGAGACCTCGTGCTTTCGATTGGGACAATTTCAATTTTTTTTGCAGAATGGTTGGTGACGACCCCCAGATTATGGGAAAAAAAATTCCCAACCGATTGGTGGTCCGCAACCTTAAAAAAGGGGGAACGGGGAAAATGGGGGTCATTTTTCGTTTTTTTTTTTGCGAGTATTTCAAAAACGACAAAAGATATAGAAAAATAGTCTGAGAACGAAAAAAACGACCTAAAATTATCTTTGCAATGATATATAACACATTAGCGATCTATTCAATGATTCGGCGCTAGCTTAAAAATAAATTAGAACTTTTTCATTTTATACCTTTTTTAAAAGCCCTATAACTCTTGAAAGAATGTTAGTTCAGCCGTAAAATGTCGTACAAGTATTCACAATAAGGTCAATATTATTTTGGGAGAAACATTGAGTGGCTCCGGTCAACGACCCCCATTATCCCCCCCATTTGAATTTGGCGAAAGGACATGTCCATAACTCCCCCTAAAATTAGAGCAGAGTGCTAAATTTTGGTTTATTGCGATTGGAGCTCATAATCACCCCACGCATCAAAAATTAGCTCATTCGGATAAAAACTAAGGGTGCCTTCCATACAGCAAGCAACTAGCATTTATATGAATAGGGGACTTACTGATTTGCCTTTCACGCCCAATGATGCCATATGGCATCATGCTCATGCAAAACCACTTTATAGGGTTTTTATAAAAAAAAAATCGAAAAATCTTTTGATTTTCTCTTACAACAACCTCTTTACAAAATAAAACCGTTAAAATGATTTGCATAAAATGATTATTATCAGGAAATATGGGGAAATGGATAAATCAGTTTTTCGGCTTTACGACAATCATCAAACCTTCTCGAAAATTTCATTAAAAATAACATCCCAAAACCAAAAATTTCACGCTGGAACAAATCAACCAGGTATTACACTATTGGGAGAGTCTAATATCACACAAAAAGTTAAGATTTATTTTTTACATTTTCTATGAAAAATCATTAAATTTCATGATGCCATATGAGCGAAAGGGTTATCTGAAAGATAAACTTAGGCAAAAGACTCGTGCTTTTATGTCTGCGACCAAACACGGGAGATCCTCTTTCTTCATATGGTTGTTTTCAAGAGCATCCTCTTTCCATTTTCCAATGCATTTTCATCCCACAATACAGTTGAAACTCGAGACCTATGAAAAAAAAACTTAAACAAAGGGCTCTACATTTCTTGTAGCTCGTAGATTAAATACCAATCTACAATAATGGATCAGCAAGATGGCCAGTCACGTTACGCTCTGTGGCTCACTTGGTTGGGTCGCACTCTACGATGCGAGTAATCTAGAGGTCCGGAGATCGAATCTCGGCGTAGTCCAGGACATATATAGTGCTTGTAACATTATATACACTCCGCAATTATATGCAATGTAACGTTGACTCGATGTAGCCTATAAAACGGCTAAGTGAACGCACCATGCCCACAAGGGGTTACGGTACAGAGAAGAAGATAGCCAGTTAAGGCCACAATAACGCTCTGATCTCCAATAAAAATTGCTGAGGAGACCTTTGTGACAAGGTAATCCGCTGCCTCGGTTTCATTTCTATCCATTCACTTAATATAGTTGAACTTGAGGGCCTAAATTGCGACTCGAAAAAATGCTGAAGTATCTATTGCGATTGACATCAACATCTAACCGTGGTAGTTATGAATGAATCAAGGCTGAATTTTGCAGATTTCGTTGGGGATAAGGTAAGATGACCAGACTCCCGAAGGCCCAATGTTGTACACATACTTGCGGAATTCGGTTTTCAAGCAAATCCTCAGTCATACTTCCAGGTTCCAGCTCCGAGGTCTACGTCGCAAAAATGTTGTGAAATTCTCTGAAGCGCGACAGACAGAGAAATGTCTGAGCGCAGAGTAGGGCTAGGTACAGGATCTGACTGTACGTATGGACGGACAAGAGGTCTAAATTCTACAAATTGCCTTCCAAGGACTCACCGCTCGCCTTATTCTATTTGCCAGCAGCGCTACGTATCAAAAATGTTTGCGAATTCTGAAAAGCGCGACAGACAGCGAGGTCTGATCGGAGCGAAGAACGAGCTATAGAATCTGAGTAATCCTAAGGACGAGCCAAAGTTATATTTAACCAATTGCCATCTATTGGCTCGTTGCGATCGCACTTCGCCTTATCCAATGCATACTAGCGCTGGTCGCAAGGATGTTGGCGAATTATGAAAAGCGCGACAGACAGAGTGAGTTCTGAACGAAGCCAAGGGCGAGCCACAGGATCTGAGTAAATGTATGGACAAGCTAGTGATCTAAATTTAACGAATTGCCTTACATTGGCTTACCGCTCGCTGCGCTTACACTTCGCCTTATCCTATTTCGCAACAGCACTGCGTCGCAAAAATGTATGCGTATTCTCTAATGCGCGGCAGACAGTGCAATATTTCTGGAGCATAGTATGCATTTCTCCATGGTTGATGCCATGCCGGCCGGTTCCCTGGGCTCTTAACGCCGTTTTAAATTGACTCTAAGAAAATGAGGGAAAAAACTTTATCTAACACCCATGCCGAGTCCTTTCTTTAGTATACATTTTCCTGTAGAGGGTGATAAAGGAATCAGATAGAGTACAGTGGCTGATTTTTCAATCGTTTTGTCCTAGGGAAAATAAGCTAAAACCTCATCATTTGCCGGTTGTTACTTCTGAACCTTGGCAGCTACAGCCTTCAAATGTTCACCAAATATGTTTGCCAAATTTTAAAATTCCGCTCAAGAATTTCCAAATTATGGACAATGCTCGATTAGGAAACACAGAATTACAAAATTTAGGCAGCTGAAGCATCCGAACGCGGATAGGTGGACTGTAAAATTTGGAGGAAATATGAGTGTTAAGTAGCTCTATAATTGCAAATTTTTCAGAGAGATCGAAATTCCATACATTTATGAGTCACATGTGACTCATAGATGTGATAGAAGAGGAAGGCTGTGTGTACATCTGACTCATAGCCAATGAACGTGTTAATTCGTTCTAAGAGTATCCTCTGCATATCGTATGAAGCTGCTTACATTGACATCATTTACCAATTGATCCTTGGATGGTGGAGGGGGCGAAGCAAACCCCTTTTCAATTGTCCAAAATTTAAAGGTACTCAAAGGAAACTAGAGTCAGATATAACGGAATATCATAAGTCCACAGAGCTTGTTAATTTTTATGCTGCAATCCAATCAGAATCGAGGGACAGTGAGCAGAGCGATTTGTGCATTCTAGAAAAAGCTGCGTGGCTTTCGTAAAAAGGAAGCTCGCTCAGTCACTCGCAACAGTCCATGCGATGTAATACCGAATCTCGAGGAGCTCACGTAATCATTATTTTCAACCATGAAATCCCCAAAGACTGATCCTCAACTAAAATTTCTCAAAAAAAGGCGAAACATTGGACACTACCAGCTATAGTTGAATCTGATTTTGAATATTTTTTATTGTATTATCTATTTGGATATTCAATTGTATTCAATTTTTAGGGTTTTTTAGAATTTTTTCAAAAAACCCTTATAAAATCGATTTTGTGCGTCCGTCCGTCCGTCCGTCTGTTCACTAAATAACTCGCGAACGGCTCAACCGATTGTCATGAAATTTGGTAGGAATGTGTAGAATGGTTACAGTCTTTGGCACATATACCTTAGAAGTTGGTAGGAAGAAGAACACAGGGTGTCCCGAACGTTTGAAAAAGTCAACTTTTTTAGTTTGTATCGGATATTGACGTATGGGTATTTAAATCAAAGATCTAAACGAGTACATCTCATATCAATAAAAATTGTCCAGTTTCGAGTAGTGATAAAAAAGTTATTGGCGTTTAAAGTTAAACTTCATTTTCGAGCTCCGTTTTTCTAAACCGTTATAGGGATCGATATGAAACTTTGCACAAAGATTGGTCTGTATGGCCTTATATACGTTAAATATTAAGACTGTTGACTTTTGCTAAGGAAAACAAAATAACAGTAAATTTGTAAAATTTAAATTTGTTCGTGTGTAGCCCCTCTTAGGTTTCCATATATGGAAATTCTGCTAAGGATTTTTAGAAAATTTCATAGGGAATATGTCTACGAATTTTAATGCGAATAACTGTCTCCAAACCGGAAATATACCCAAGTAAGTATTTAGTAAGGGCCTTTTACAATGCAAGGGAAGCCTCTTAAGCATTTCCTCAATGCATATCTTTTAACTTGATGAAACAATGAACATAGAATTTGGTGGAAATGCATAGAATGGCAATAGTGTTTGCCACAAATATTTTTGAAGTTTGTAGGACTAAGTTAACAGGGTGTCCCTGAATAGCTGCAAAAGAATACTTGTTCAATACTGATAAGAAAGCTTGCGTGGGCTCTTATGTCAAGGGACACAATGGAATCATTTAATATAAGTTGCTTTTCCTTGATTTAAAAAACAGTAACAGTAGATTTACAGCTAATAATTCAGTTCATATAATTCATTCATAGTTCAAGCGAAGCCATCCTTACGTTTGCCTGAGTTTCTTTTTGCTCAAAGGCCGTCAGAAATCTTAAATCGAAAAATGCCTGTAGATTTGCCTTGGAGTACTTTTATACAAACTGGGTAAATAGTAAATCTATTTTTGGATTGGTCTAATTAAAGGTGGAACAGAATGAAAGGCGCTAGCCTTTCATTCTGGAACGCGTTTATTTAGACCAATCCAAAAATAGATTTACAGGAAGCATTTCATTAATGTTGTGCACAATTCTTATCTATTGCTTATAAAATATTTGTACAAAAAATATTCACTATGCATCAAAATTCTAAAAAACCCTCGTATTGCGGGCACAGCCCTCTGTACGCCGGTATTTTTATTAAATTTCGCTGTCTCACATTATCATTAGCATTGAAGACGGAAATTTAAAAGGGCCTTTCTTCTTTGACAATTAAAAGCCTGGAGCTTCATTCACCGAGTAACCGTATATAATTTTCTGCTGTATTGTTATTTATGAAACTCTTTCTAATCTACATTTACACAATTTTTTCTTTCTTTACAGTTCGTATTTCCTACATTAGCGAAGCATCAGTGATCACAACGCCAACACTGATTGCCATTATTGTATCCTGCATTGTATTCGCATTGTTTGTAGGACTCCTGTTGATGTTCTGTCGCTGTAAGCGAAAGCAAACGAAAAAGAGTGTGGCGGCAAAGGATTATGAAATGGATTCGATGCGTCCGTCTATTGTCGCTCAACAAAATCAAGCACCACCGCCATATTATCCGGCCAGCGGTCTAGATAATAAGGCGCTCGAACATTCAATGGATCTGGCACTAACGATGGAGGATCAAAAGAGTGCCGTCTATGCGACACAGAATGGCTATAATTATCATCCGACGGCAGGACTTCAGGTTCCTGGACATACAATACCTGGCAATGAATGTGAGTAGATTGTTGTTTTTTTATGTTTTGTCTGTTTTAAATAAAGTAAAAAAAAAAGTATAAAAAATGTATATGAGTACATAATACATTATAATAGCTGGATTATATATGGCAACATTATAATAACCGTATAATCAATATATAGAAGTGTTGAACGTGCTTTAAAATTTTTATACATATTTATATGTTTCCCCTAATAATTTACCAATTCATAATAATATTAATTAATATCCATCCGTATATAGATAGATAATCCTGTAAAATCATTCTCATTCATTTAGTTTAAATCTTTTATTTTCTCTTTCTTTTCTTTGTTCTCATCCATGCTTAAAAAAAAAACATGTATGTATACAAAATACAATAAAAAAAAATTAAAAACATGTGTCATAATGTCAACAGGACTAGGTAACACACTTGACATTCCAGGTAAATCCGCGTGTATGGAGTAGAAATATCTAAATGTTTTGCATCAGATACACACCACCTATACAATTTTGTATCTTTTGTACTTGTTGAATATAAATGTGTGTCTTTCCTTTTGGCAAAAAAAAAAAAACAGAAAAACAAATATGGTGGAAATATCCTTGTCGTTGTTACCATTTTTTGGTTGGGTTTCAATGTTTTTTGTACTTTTTATTATTTTGCGCTTTTGTTGTCGATTTTTGGTTTCATGCACCAGCGGATACACCCCTATTGCTATTTGTCACTGTGTTTTTGTGCTTTTTTGTCAGCCCGTCATGCTTATAAATATGCTTTTGTGTGCATTGAATGCATGCATGCATTTAGGGTTTTTTTTATTCGTTGTAGGCGAGAGAAAAATTGATGGACATAGTAATGTTTGAGGTGAATTGTCAGGATTTTAAGGTTTGGAACCTTCAAAATCGTGGAGCATCAAATAGCAGTACTGAAAAATCTGATAAAATTAAAATGTTTGTCCTGGTTCCTGGATGTCTGTTATAACCTTTTGGAATCCAGTTACCTATAATTTATATATATATTTTTTTTAATTTAAATATGAATCTGAGCAAGTTTTTTCAATATAAAACCCCGTGCAATGAATTAGCATCACCCTATTTTTCCACCCCTGGATTTGGATTTTGTAAAATTTTCTTGAAAAAAAAAAACAGCTCAAATCTTTCACGGTAAAATTAAGACCTAGCATACAATCCCCGCGGTGTAAACCATCTTCACGCCCGTACAACAATAGTCATAATTCGTGCTTCGTCACCTTCATCTAGTGAGTGCAAAGAACGCGTTAACCTATAGTCGTTTATCCAAGGGTAATTATCTCATCACCTTTTCATTGAACGACATTGTGTGCCTGAAGAACCTTGAATGTCAACATTACAGAAGGCACTTAGCAAAACGCTTCAATTTATTCGGTGAGGACATTTACTAACAGCAACAATCTACACACAACGCCAAACCAAACCAAAATAGAAGCAGCACCGTTATAGTGTAAAGGAGTCAGCAAGCAAAAGCAGTTTGTCTTCGAGACATACACACAACATAGCCTAGGTCCATCATGGCCCACTTGGGAACTTAATAGTCAATACAAACATTTTGATAGACACAACTTAGCAGCAGACGTACACAACCCACAATCCCTTCGCACAACGAAGAAAGGCTAGAGAATAGAGGCTAGAGCTAACAACAAACACAGTCCTGGAGGAGTGAGACATTAAATTGCGTTTCCAAGAGAAGGACTTAATGGTTTATGTACTCTTTAACTTAGCACAAGTGGGAAGGGATACTTACATACTAAATGTTGATGCTTTTCTTGTGATGGGCTCGGCGGCTGATGTTTTTCTTTGCCTTTTACGCGGCGCGGAGGCATTGTTCAAAGAACACGCGTAAGGTATATGTGCGTGGTGTAAGTTGGTGCTCATAGTCGGGAAGGCTTGAAGAAATTAAGGGATTTTCTACGGGCAAGCAGAAGCAGGTGTGAAAAATATACTGAAGATCGTTAAATTTAAGGAGTTGTAATCATGTCCTTAGTAAAGTTCTATTCAACTGGGAAGGAAATGGAGTTTTTATCGACAAGACATTATTTTCAAGATTCAAACTGTTGTATGTACAATAAATGATAATTATAGCATTTAAAGGATAGGATTCAGTACAATGTGAATAGATACCATTCTGAATTAAAGACATAGCTTTTCGGTCATCATAGCGTATCAATCGTTTGGGAAAAATAGGAAAGGATGGTAACCATGTTTAAGACTCGCCTAATTTTTAAATGCAGACGTTTTTTCTCCTAATTGTTATACGCTACCTGGACTTTGGCAGGCCGGATTTAGCCTCTATAACGCCCCTGGTTAAACTATGAAGTAGTAGAGGTCGCATACACATGGAAGCCAAAATGTTAGCGAACGTACATTCTGATTATTAAAAAAAATTCTTACAATATACTTTTACCAAATACTCGTTTGTGGACTCCAGGGACGTAGCCAGGGGAGGGTTCAGGGGATTCGGACTCCTACCGATTTATTTTCAAAAATGATGACGACATGAAAACTGAAATCATGCACACTGACTTAATTCAGCTGTACATTTTCTTCGTAAAGTTGTTTAAATACTTTTCTAAGGTAGTTTTCTCATTGTCAAACGTTTTGAAAATCAGACAAACAAAATAAGCTATTCGTGAGGTAATATTTGTCGGGAAAACATCATACCGAAGCAATGGTTTTCCTGTTCTATTTTTTTGTAAGAAACTCGAATTTTACGTAAGCTTACGGCGAATTTTGAAGGGCCTTGGCACCTTAATCTCATCTGGGGCTTCCGAATAATCTAGTTGCATTTTTATGGTCTCTGTTGTTTAGTGTAATGAACCTTGTGGGTCTGCTTTTGACAGATTTTATGTTTTCGATTGAAAAGATAACCTTAAAAAAATCGAAAAAACTATTCAGTTAAAGTCATTAGGTGCCTAGAAAATGCTTTTGCTGATTTATAATTTTAAATGATTTCTTCGGCTGTGGAATTTTTCGCACTTTTACTCTGAACAGAAATTGATAAATTCGACAATTCAAACGTAAAAATTATGAAAAATTAATTTGATCTTATTCATACAACACTTATTTCATGCAAACATGTTTCTGAAATATTATATACCCCTTAGGCCAGTCAATAAACCGAAAAATAAGGCGTTAGGTGGCAAAAAATTGCTCGGCTCTGGTTTTTTGGGATATTGTTAGGATAGATACCAGAAGTGTACCACCAAGTTTGCAACTTCGAAAAACCTGTGCTAACCCCATTACTCTCAAAAAGCCTCAAAATTTTCGGACTTTTTTCATATTTTTGTTTGTAATTTCTAAAAGGTGCTTCCTACAAGTAAGTTGTTCACTTCACTGTTAAAGCTAAAGCTAAAAATCTTCTTTAATTTGAGTGTAATCCGAGCTTTGTAGGCGCAAAGGATCCCAAGATACAGCACTTTAAAGATTGTTTTTTGAAAAAAGTTCGAAATTGTAATTTCAGTCATTTTCCGAGCTGAATATCGGCTTAAATGCGCATTTTACGGAGAAAGTCATCTGACATGAAGTTATAAACCAGTTCCTTAGCTGTATATATGTCGGAACGAATGGAATCAGACCATGGGGTCATAGGGCTGCCCCTGAAAATTAGGTTCTTCTAAGAAAAACTTTTTTTCTTTATGTACCAATATTAACCACCTTTCCCCCAAATGTGTTTTTTAGTAAAACTTCAAAACATATCTAGAAACGGATGAAATCGGAACACTTATGTGATTTCCAGCAAAAAAACATACCCCCAATTTTTAACCCATTAGCTGCCACTGGCGTTTGAAAATTTTTTCAAAAACTAATGAAATAATTTTAGTGGACGATCAAATTGTTTAGAAAAAGACACGGTTATTAATATTTTAAAATTCAATTTATTGGACATCCGCACTCCGCGTCGGTTTCACAAGAATCATACATCCGCGCTCGGCGTCGGCGTCTACAAGAATCAACTCGTCTCGAACAATCATAATCTTCTATCCACTTCTTCGCTAGCGCCATCTAGCTCCTCGATTTACAGATAACTTAACGGCTATTAGGATTTTGAAAGTCACAATGTAATTTGCTACATAATAAATTATTTGACCCGAAAACAATTTTTTTTTTCATTTCAATTTTCTCCCACTTCTACCAAGGTGAGGTGCTTGTACAATTCTTTTCAAAATTGGCGCATAGTCCGCCAATCATATCTCTCTTATATCATTTTATTCTAACTCCATTATTTCCGACAGTTAACTGCCTTAAATGTAGAAAACTAGGGTTAATTTTAGCTCGGATTCATTTAAATTGCTCCTAATATTCTGCAAACTGTGCAAGATTTAAGCAAAAATGCCAAAGTCGACCGAAAATTAACCCTGGTTTTCTGCATTTTAAAAGTGTTAGAAATAATGAACCTTGAAGAAAATGATGTATGAAAGGTATAATTTTGAAGCTCTGTGAAAAGCAAAACACTTATCCGATTTTAGTGCTGTTAGTTTTGTTTTATATGTGAAATCATCATGGAATCATGAATCATATGAGGAATCATTTTTCGGTCTGTTTCCGTACACCCAGTATATAAAACAAAGTCGTGTTGGTTACACCATTTATAGCTCAAGAACGGCGGGACCGAATTCCATGATTTTGGGTTTATTGGATCAGGCTCTTGCCGGAATATCAGAATAAGTATTAATAACTATGCGAAAAATTCCCAAAGAACAATCTTTCACAATGGTGTTTTCTCGCTTACTTTTATTGGTCTACACAAGGCTCCAGCAGCTCCATAGCAGTATGTATATGTATATTCTGAAAACTCACAATGAGCCACAATTCACAATGGTTTTTTTTTTCACATAGTTTTGTCTTAAATTTTTGAACGTCTAGCGAAAAGAAATCCAACCAAATAGGTCTCCTCCACGAATAGCAGAGTTAGTAATTATTAAAACACGCGAAAAAATCACAATGAACAAAATTATGAAAACAGTTTCCTTTCGTATAGTTCTTAAACGAATTGCTGGATTTTAGTTAATTGATTCCAACAGATTGGCCTACATCCAGAATACTATTGAAACATGCGGAAAATTCACAATTATGAAAACAGTTATTGTTCAAATACTTTTGTCTATATCACCTGAACGAATTCTAAGGTTTGAGTAAATTTTCATCGACGCATCAATGGCAAAATAAGTTTCCAAACATTCTGAAAATTCACAATGAACAAAATTATAAAGACAGTACGTTTTCACATACTTCATCATTTATTCCATCAACACCTAAGCGGATTTTGGTAAATTTTTGTGAGTTTTCCCCTTGGATTTTTCGTCCCCCGAAAACCACAAATCTGCTGAAATATGCAGAATCACCTGAACGGATGAGCCAAACTTGGAGGCAGCTCTTTTTATCCTTTGGCCACTTTGAACGGATTAGAAGATTAGTAGATTTAGAAACTTCGAAAGAATCGGAAAGACAACTTTGATGAAAGTGATTTATCCCATTTCACATATTTTTCTTTGATAAAATTAAGTTATGTTACTGTTTTAACTGTGGTCGTTAAGGGCTTAATAATTTTATTGTATTATTTTTGTTTGAATTGCCCTGCCTTCAAAATATAATCAGCAACAATTCACAATGAGTGCTTTTCCACATATTTTGGTCTGCATTTCTGAACGTCTTAGCTGATGACTTCCACCCTCGTTAGCAGAATACCTATTGAAACATCTGCAACATTGACCACGAAAAAAATTGTGAACGCAGTTTATTTTCTGCATTTTTATCTGTGTAGGTATATCTGTTGTTCGAATGACCGTATTTCGTATGGCGATATTTCCTGAAGGGATTAACTGATTTGACCTCCTCAATAGTAGAATAGCCCAGAAAAAATCATCAAGGCGCCTCATTTTCTTATGCCTTTCAACATACAAACAAATTTGAGGAATAGTAGTAGTAAGTTTGCCCCACCCGCCAATTGATAACATCTAAAAGGTGGAGCGATAAAAAGTCCGCCGGGCCAGCTTGTTGTACTATATATCTCTGGCTGGTGTAGGTATCTTGGGGAAAAGGGTTTATGTAAAATCCTCGAACTTTCTGAAACAAGTTAAGCCCTATTTTCGGCGTATTTTTTTAGGTGAAAATTTGTAATGCGTATATCTTCTTGCCAACAAAAAAAAATCTACGACGGAACATTGTTTTTATATACATATTTTTATATTTAATCTAAAAATCAAAATTAATATGAAAATAAGTGTCATCAATGACCTGGACCTACGCCATTGCATAAATGCCCAATTAATGCCGTGGCATCACTGTGAGAACAGTCAGTCTCTGTCTCAGTTTAGTACAATCACCAGCAGCCAATATTGTCGGATTGAGAGCGAGTAACTTAAACGCCCGTTATAGTGGCTTTGGCGCGAGTTTCTACTGGAGTTACCCGTTACACAATTTCCCGGTTTGATTGGAATTTTAGATTACCGCGTTGTCACGCAAAATAATTTGAAGCACTCGTAACCCCGATTATGGGAAAGTGCCCAGTTTGAAAAAAAAAAAACGGTGGCATGCGAAGCGTCGTGTTGCATTGGAATACAATTGGAAATTAGCGAGTTATGTATGCTCACCTCACGTTAAGGAAATGGAGAAGCTGGCGACTAAGAGGTTTTTCTTTAAGTTCCTTGTATTTCAGCTTCTTCAAAAGCTTCAAAATACTCTTCTGTAAAGTGGAAGGTAACCATAGTAGCAGAACGACGAAACTTCTCATTTTTGTCCATCAGTTTTAATTTACGAATACCCCGGCTGAAAATAATATGCCACGGTCATCTCTTTTCGAACTCGAACTGCAGAGGGCATTGGCGTCATACACTTTTTAAGAGTCAACAACTACTGAAATCAACGCTAGTCGACGAGGGAGATCTAAAAGCACGTAACGTCGCTACGTCTGTCGAGTTTGAGAGCAATTTTATAGACAAACCGTAGGTCAAGCTAAAGATGAAGCTTTGCTTGACTAGAGGTCAAAACAAACCAGAAATACATTTATTTATTATTTTTATTGACGACCATCATTTTTAAATTCCGCCTACATTGCTACTGTAAATTCATGATATGGCGTCAAAATAAGATCTATGCCCGCGCCCTCCTTGGCCATTGGCGTCCCACTGATTGGAAATTACTACCATGGAGGGATTTTGTACCAGTTGCAATGTTTTTTTTTTAAATCAATGTCTTGTTCTTTTACGCTTGATTTAGGAATTTACTTCAAGCACAGTTCAGCTTCTTTCTTTTTTTAAAGCATTTTTCAATATGAATTGCATGAAACCAATGCACCTATCAAACTAAAATACAATTTAAAAAAAAAAATCCAAAACACCACTTCTAGACTCTCTTCTTCTCTCCGAACATCCCTTCTTCTCTACATATTCCAAACAATTCAATATTTCACTAATCCAAAAAAAAATTCTCTACTATTCTCTCTCATTTCAGGGGTTAATATGGGCTACATTGAAAACAGTTACTCCAATTCGAATAATGGCGGTAGCGTAAACTCACAGGATTCGTTGTGGCAAGTGAAAATGTCAGCGGCGGCGGGTAATCAAACGAATCTGGTACCATCACATAATTTTGTTGAACGACAACCATCCTATGGTTATGATCCGCTAACACATGGTGGCTATGGCGCCGTGGACGATTATGCACCATATCCACATTTGACAACGACACCCAGCCAACATGGCGACGAATATCATAATATGCGCAATAGTCAAAATCCATCGCGACAAGACTATTGTAGCGATCCGTATGCATCAGTACAAAAACCAAAGAAGCGAATTGAACAGCATTTAGGTAAGTTTAGTTTATTTTTAATGACATTCAGTAAGAATAAGGATTTTAAAAGCATTACATTTTTTCGTTAATTTTAAGCGAGTGGCATTTATGTTTTCATTTACTTTAAAAAAAAATACTTTTTAGTGCACGGCCTGGTCAATTTATTTTTGATGATGATGATTTTTTAAGCAGCTTGCAATATTTTGTTCTTATTCCGAATTTTTCGTCAATTTGTATTTACATAATTGAAGGGTAAAATGATATAATTTCACTTAAAAATTAATTCAATGAACCAGCCTAATGGACGTCATTTAATCCATCAACAACGGATTGATGACTGTTATAATGAATGTCATTAATGAATTCACCATGTTGTCGTGAAGAGTGTCATCATGTTAGTAGAGAGTATATAATGATTAACACGTTTATTTCTACGGTTGATATAATAGAAATAACGATTCTCATTTAAGAACTGGCAATTTTTTTTGGCCAGATTTAACACTAAAAGGGTCAGGATTTTTGCATACCTAAAAGGGTCAAGGCTGAATTGGTACTCCCATAAATATAAAATGCTTAAGGAAACTAAGAAATAAGACAATAACTTACTAATAATTGGGAATTAATGTATTTCTGAAATTTTTTTAAGTGAAACATGTTAAAATATTTTTTAAGGTGATGACCGACGGCACATTTTCCTCAAAAAGTCTTTTATACGTGGCTGAAAAGTAATAGTTCAATGCTTTTTTAGCCATCCTGAAATGCGCAGTTACACTTATATCCTCCGGCGATCCTTTTTACTTATTGCTTTAGCTGTAGCCAGTTTTGGTGCTTGGCAATAGAAACAAAACTGCCTAGTACCTAAAAGCGTATCCAAGCCCTCCTAAAACCGAAATGTATTATGTTTTTGGTAATACTATTTTATATCTGAGTTAGTGACAAGTACTTCCCAGACTACTGCATAAGTTGAAATAAGAAAGGTAAGGGTCCGTGTTGGCTCCGAGAGATACACGCAATGATCATAAAGCGATCGCAGCTCAACAACAAGAACGAATCATTTTGCTTGTACCCAACCGTATTTCAACCACGAAGAGGAAAACAACTCCGGACAGCGAAATAGTGATCGCTTTGCAAGAGTTGCTCGGAAGGATGTCTGCCTAAATGCATTCAACTCGTTTGGTAGGACTGACATATGCACCATTTGTGGCCATATAGCGGACTTTTATTGAAACTCTACCCATACCACTGAAGGATATGATACTTTCCTCAGCTAAAAATCAGGACTACGAGCATTATACATTATGGCAGGACTGATAATGGCGCTAGTTTGCTGTGTATGCTAGTCTTACTGCTTTGCAGGGAACTCTAGTCTTGTAGTTTTCTCTCTCTCTCTCTTGTACTTCAATGTATTTTAGAAATCTTAGTGTTTTACTTTATTTCATTTACTACCTAGCTCGCAATTTTTTCAGCATAAGTGGCCGCATGTTTTCCGGTGTCTGTATACTCGTTGTCTTGAAAGCTTCAAGAAACGCCTATTCCGCCTCTTAGTTCATGACGTGTAATAATTTTGTGGAAAGTATCAGTACTGAGGCAGGACAACCAAAGCAGGACAACCAACACCAAGAGATAGATAATAACTGGGCAAACAAGCACGAGAACAACCGTGAAAATGACTCAAGGCCGAAGTCTAGGCTAGTACATGAGAGCGCTCCAAAGGCCCACATTATCACAAAAAGTTGAAGTATAAGACCTCTATAAACAATTGTTTTCTTTTACATAGGCACTCTAACAAAAACACAAATTTAAACCTTCGGCTTTATGGATTTTTTGGGATGATAAGCCTTAACCGTCAATTTGACGGTTCTGACCCTAATAGGTATAACAAGAAATATCTCATAAACTAAATTTTTTTATTTTTATTTCTATCCGAATATATGATCAAATACATATTTTAGGAAAAGTCAATAAATATGAAAGCTGAAAAAATTGTAGTTTAGAAGATATAGATGATTTAAATCACAAAACCGTCAAATTGACGGCTCTGACCCTTCTAGTGTTAAGGATGTGGTGAATTTTCGTTTATGAAAATAAAAAACCAAGATAATTTCTAATTCTTTCCTAAAATGAGGTGAATCTGCTCATATTAGTTGTAATCGCTTCTAAATTACTACCATAAGGGATGGTGATAATTTTTATCATCAAAAGGTTAATCCTGATGACACTCCTACTTAACTTCCCCACATAATCACAAATTATGAAAATTGTAGGGATTAATTCAACACTAATCCATACAATTTTCATAATTTATAAAAAAATGTTTTCCTTTTCATATTAAATTTTCCGACAGAACACACGATTATGTGGCATATCCTTAGCTCATCGTATATATCTCTAGCCATAATCATATATACCAATACAAGCCAAAATTGTGTTTTACCATGTTCCTCTTCCACGCCGTATTATACAAGAACTTAAACTTGGTCCTTGTCCAAACCATTGATTACCGCACTTAGTAATTCCCAGAGTACCTTTTCATATCACGTGACCTACTCGTACCGTATTTATCGGGATTCATGTTATTACAGAGCCACGTACATAATGTGCATATAGCCTTCGGGATGTGTGTACTATTATATCTAAGCTTTATCGTGCGTATCTAATTTTCATAATCGTAACTTTATCCATAATCTCAATCTATGGCTGGTCTGTAATCTTTCTGTAATGAAACGATGGACAAGGATAGCTACTTAGACGTATGGTGTAGTATACACGACCGGAGGAAATGTTGATACGTTCGTTCATGCTCGTATATGTTTGTCCTTAATGTGAAGCAAATTTAGATATTGCCTTTTCGGCAAAAATTTCTATGCGGTAATATTTGATTCGACTAATGGGAATTGCACATTATAATTTAATTAATTTGGTCTTTTATCTATTCTATTCATCGTATAAATGACAGGATTTTAGATTAAATTAAGATAGTAAAATATGACAAAACTTTACCTTTCTCTCTCACTGAACATTTCTAAAATTTGTCTTAATGCATTTATTAAATAATTTCGTAATATTCATTAATTAATTTCTACATCCGTTTGAGCTCATTTAAAATGTTCCACTGCATTGCATAATCTGGTCATCAATGGTTTGAAGAATATTTCTCCAGAATGCATTATAAAGTTTTCTATATGAACTTTGCATGTTGTAATGACGTGAGCGAAGAGAATCCCTGACGTACCGCAAGCGACATTTGTGACATTTCAATGGATGGCGAGTATATATGGAGTTGAGGTGGGGTTGAATTGCAAAATCTAATTTCCCGTATGTTGTCTCAGTATACTGACCATTTAGTTCAGTAATATCGTGTCGATTTAGTACCAATCCGTGAAAAAAATACAGAAGTTTTTTTCTCACTCTTTCTTTATGTATTATGGGGCGCTGATTCCGAATATGAACTTTGCACCCTAAAAAACGTGCCGCAACCTTTAAAAAAAGGGGGGAAAGGGGGGCATTTTTCGGTTTTTTGCGATTATTTCAAAAACGGTAAGAGATACAGAAAAATAGTCTGAGGACGAAAAAAACTACATAAAATTATCTTTGCAATGATATATAACACATTAGAGTCTAATTGAACATTTCGGCGTTAGAATAGAACATAAATTAGAATATTTTCATTTTAGACCTTTTTTAAAAGCTCCATAACTTTTGAATGAATGCTATTTCAGCCGTAAAATTTTGTACAAGTATTCACAATAAGTTTAAGATCATTTTAAGGTAAACATTGAGCCGCTCCGGTCAAGGACCCCCATTACCCCCCCATTTAAATTTTTCAAAACGGCATATCCATAACTCCCCCCCAAATTGGAGCAGAGTGGTAAATTTTGGTTTGTTGGGATTGGAGGTCATAGTGACCCCACCCACCAAAAATCAGCTCATTTGGATAAAAACTAAGGGTACCTCCCATACAAAGTGACCCATGACAACTTTGTTCTACAGTTGATAAAATGATTAGTACGTTGTTGTACGTAGAACAAACTCCTGATGGGTCACTTTGTATGGGAGATACCCTTAGTTTTTATCCGAATGAGCTGGTTTTTGGTGGGTGGGGTGACTATGACCTCCAATCGCAACAAACCAATTTTTAGCACTCTGCTCCAATTTTGGGGGGAGTTATGGATATGCAGTTTTGAAAATTTAAATGGGGGGGATAATGGAGGTCCTTGACCGGAGCGACTCAATGTTTACCTTAAAATGATCTTAAACTTATTGTGAATACTTGTACAAAATTTTACGGCTGAAATAGCATTCATTCAAAAGTTATGGAGCTTTTAAAAAAGGTCTAAAATGAAAATATTCTAATTTATGTTCTATTCTAACGCCGAAATGTTCAATTAGACTCTAATGTGTTATATATCATTGCAAAGATAATTTTATGTAGTTTTTTTCGTCCTCAGACTATTTTTCTGTATCTCTTACCGTTTTTGAAATAATCGCAAAAAAACGAAAAATTCCCCCCTTTCCCCCCCTTTTTTTAAAGGTTGCGGCACGTTTTTTAGGGTGCAAAGTTCATATTCGGAATCAGCGCCCCAAAATACATATAACAAAATTGAGAAATAAACTTCTGTATTTTTTTCCTGACGAAAATACGATATGATTGGACTAATTTTAGTAAAATAACATTCACACACCTTCATACTAATATTCCTCTATATTCTAGTGAATGAATCTAAAGCCGCATTCACACACTTCAAACCATATTCTCGGCCACATTACTTTTGGCTTGAAACACAAACATTACACATATCCATTCGAACGTTATGCTTTCTGTTTTGTTCACGGAAACAGGACTCATATTCGCCTGTTCTCTGACTCCGACACATATGGAAATACATCCTGGGCAACAAATACAATTCAGTAGCAGGATTTCATCTCCGAGTACAAAACATTGTAGAATTTTGTCATATGGCCTTGTGGTTCTATTTCTACCATATACCAACATAACGGTACGTCGTCGCAGATACATACATACGTATAAATATTATTTTCCTTCCGTGTAGTGACATTATAAATGTCGTCTGTCTCTCTGACAGTTTAACCATAGAAACTCATTTAATTATAAATTAAATTAAAGGTGAGTAGAACGGGAAGCGGGGGTGGAAAAAGGACATGTTGTATGAAAGGAGTTCGGGAAATTGCTCGTGACTATATATATGTGAATAATAAGGATGCATGTCCCAGCTATACTCTAGTCATTCTGCACGGGGTCTATACAGGGTGTCCCGCAACTGGTTAGCCATAGACAAATGGTAGACTCTACAGGATGTTTTAGGAAAAATGTCGCCACAATTATTTCTCTAGCTTTTACCGTTAAGGAGTAATTGCCTTTTTTGTGATTCTTGTCCAAAAGCACGACTTTTTTCTAAAAACTTCTATTTTCTAGCTTCCAATTTAGCCAAATCACTATTTTTCATATTCTTCTGAAAGTACACAAAATTTCCAATAAAAGGACATATCGAACGTTTCGGACGGTTTCGTATCTTCCGATATACGACGTTTTGAATTTTGCAGAAATGTCAATTTCAACTTTTAATGTCAAAACTAAACCCGAATTTCGGAACGATACATTGAAGTGGCAAATCTGCAAAGTTCACAAAAGTTGGCCCAAATCCTAAGCTATCGAACGGCATATAAGAATAAAGCACAGAATCATCCAGTTTGTGAATAATATGTGTAAAAGGGGAAAAAACATAGTCCGTAAGAGGAAGAAATCTTGCTTTTTCGTGGAAATAGTTCAGTCATATAAGCATTTCCAATAGAAAAAAATACAGTAAGGCTATTTTTTCTTGGTCTTGAATTAGTGGGGTCCCAGGAGTTTGCTAAAATAAATTTGATCGGTAAGGTCCCAAAAAGGACAAGAAAGGACACTATTTAATCCTTGACTGGAGGTCGGCATTCGGGATATCATATCAAAGGGGACGCCGAGTACATTACATACCCGGTGTTTGATTCCTATTTCAAGGACCCTCAACGGAATAAATCGCGTTTGAATGGACAATTTTCGTGCTTCCCGTAACTTATCAGCTGTATCTTTCCAAAGCCCATAACTACGCGAATAATTCAAGTTGCCACTTCCTTTTTAATTTTTGCTAAGGAAAAATTGGATCGGAAAACTCTGAAAAAGGACATAAAAGCACACTAATTAATACCTGACAAATTAAAATGTTTATACTTTAGACGATGAAAATGAAAAATACTCTCACAATATTAATATGTACACAGCGAACCTTCGTACAAATAATTCAACACCTAAAACAATTTTTTTATACTTACCGTTATAATTAGTAAAGTAGCATCTACAACATTAGCGAAAAGTATTTTTCCATAATGCATAACAACCAAGTCTATGCTTGAATGTAAAAATGTTACTTCCTTTTCAAGATTGAAGTCGGTTTGGTACATTTGCAGACTATGGTTTTTTTTTTATTTATACGTATTATTCAGAAACTGGATGACTGTGTGCTTTATTCTTATATGCCGTTCGAAAACTAAGATACTACGCCAACTTTTGTCAACTTTGCAGATTTGCCACTACAATGTACCGTTACGAAATTCGGGTTTAATTTTGACATTAAAAATTGAAATTGACATTTTTGCAAAATTCAAAACGTCGCACAGTGGAGTATTTATACCAAAAAGCTGGCCAAAAGTCGAAAATCTTAAGTTTAGCAAATCCCGTTAAAATTGCATTTTTCTAGTACAAGACTAATGGCTGAATGATATCCTAAGCCCTCGTGCGCCGCTTTCCTCTCTACCCCTTTTACAAAGAGTTAGAACTCAGAAAAATTGCAATTTGTATTGTATTTTTTCTTGCAAAGTCATATTTTTGCTTGAATTTCATGTTTTTTTTCAGTTGGTTTCCGATACAATCAGCAAAAAAATTGTTTTATATAATCAAACATTGGGGTGTGTACTTTACCCAAAAAAATATTTCATCATCCTTTTAGTTACGAAAATACTTCTTTTTTTCATATAACTAAATAGTAAGGGCAAAAATGTGATATTTTTTCGTGAAAAAAATTATGAATAGTGTTTTCGTTTAGGTTCCCTGGGGTCTCCGGCAATCAGACCTTCATGGTAATTTAATTTAATGCCTCCTTAATATTGCCATATGAAAATGTATTCCACTTTTTTCCCCCTTCACTTTTACCACGTGTTTAAAGTTTCAGGTATTATGTGTAATTAACGATCTTTTTGCAAGTCTCGCAGGTTTGGTTAAAAAAAAAAACATAAAAGTAATAAAACATTTAGCAGATTCTACCTGCTAAATTACACTTAAATGGTAGAGATTTAAAAGGTGTCATTGCAATATAAACAAAATTGGGATAAAAACGCTTTTTATTAATGGAACAGGTTAAATTAGAACAAATTGAAGAATACAAAACAACTGACTGAAATTCAAGAGCTTCAACCCAAAATATGGAACCCGCATTCAAGGAAATTTCCAATTTCGCATTATTCAAAATAATGCAGGAAAGCTCGAAAGAACGTTATTCTTAGAGAAAAAAATAATTGATTTGACTAAATGTCCAGTTGGAGAGGTACATGTATTAAAAAACCTACTCGGACGCTTCAAGTCGAATTTTAAACAGAAATGGGCAGCTGCGAATTACATCGAGGAGCGTTTCCTGAGGAAAAGCGAAAAGTGGCTTAACAATATTGTTAGGTTCCCCGTTTGGAATGCCGAGAGACCGGGGCGACCGAATAAAAATTTTGGCGAAGCGAGCGACAGGACCAAGCGAAGGAAGACCAAGGATTTACGAGAGCAAATACCGGCCGATGTATTAACGTACGCAGCTCAAATGAGTCACCGTGCCGAGGGAAAACCGGAAGTCGCGAGAATCATGAAGGATATTACCGCATCACCCACCAGGGCCGTAAAAATGCAAAAGGCGCTCGTTATCGCAAGCAAGCAAGAGATAAAAAAGCACTCACCATCTGAAGCTTTGGCCATCTTTGTCGAAGGCGATTTTACACGAAAGCAATGGGAAATACTACATAGTTCGAACAGGACTATTTATCCCTGCTATTCGGTTATCAAAAATGCCAAAAACGAGTGCTATCCAAGGGAAGCGTCAATAAGTGTTACCGAGACGTGTGCCGAAGTAAAATTACAAGATTTACTGGATATCACTTCTACGCGATTGTGCAAGTATTTGGAGGATGTGATGAAAACTTGCAGCGAAGACGAACGAAACGCCTTGCAACTGGTCACAAAATGGGGCTGTGACGGATTGCAGTTTAAGCAGAAGTTCGTTAATAGCACCGACAGCGATTCCAACATTTTCCAAAGTTCCCTTGTACCGTTACGGCTACAAGTTGGGAACAATGGCGGAAACAAAATTCTATGGCAGAACCCGGTACCATCGTCTCCCAGATATTGCCGACCCATAAGAATTCGATTTGTTCACGAATCAAAGGATGTCACCAAGGAAGAAATGGACTATATAGAAGGCCAAGCCAAAAGTTTGAATGAAACGGAGATACTAACATCAAATGGGATCCTTCGAGTATCGTACATTTTATTACCCACAATGGTCGACGCCAAGGTGTGCAACGCAGCAACTAGTACAACGTCAACAATGAGATGCTACATTTGTGGATTGACGTCCAAGGATTTTAATAATTTGAGGAAGGAAGCAGCAATTAATCCCGAAAATCTGCGTTTCGGTCTTTCGGTTCTCCATGCTAGGATTCGATTTTTCGAATCTTTGCTGCATTTATCATATAAATTACCAATAAAAAAGTGGCAAGTCAGATCGGAAGAAGAGAAAACCGTAATCAAAGAAAGAAAGGACCAAATTCAGCATGCCTTTCGGGAAGAAATGGGTCTTTTAGTAGACATTCCAAAGGCAGGATTTGGAAATACGAATGACGGAAACACGGCAAGAAGATTTTTTTCCGACCCTGAGGCATCATCGAGGATTACCGGCATCAATGAAAATTTAATATACAGGATGAAAGTGATATTAGAAGCACTTTCAAGTGGGTTTTCAATTGATGCAGAAAAGTTTGAAGTTTATGCATATGACACAGCGAAACTTTACGTAGAATTATACGGATGGCATCCAATGTCACCCACACTTCACAAAATCTTAATCCACGGTGCTGCTGTTATTTCCCATTTTCTTGTGCCAATCGGACAGTTATCGGAAGAGGCAGCCGAAGCAAGAAACAAGCATTTTAGGCGGTACAGGCAAAGCTTCTCTCGAAAATTTTGTAGAGTTGCTTGTAATAGAGACGTTTTGAACAGACTGTTGCTGACTTCCGATCCATTACTAAGCAGCAGTAGACCACAGCCACGGAAGAAAAGTAAGCCATTTTCTCCCGAAACAATAGGCCTTTTCCTTCCCGAAATGCAGAATGAACCAAACGAAACTAGCGGCGAAAATGATGATGATGGAGAAGAAGTGGATGATGATGAAGGAGGACGAAGAAGAAGAAAGTGACGGAGAACAGGACGATGAGGACTCAGATTCCGATGACTAATTTTTAAGAAAATTTATTATGTATAATAAAGAATAAAATTAAATATTAAAATTAAATAAAAAAATAAATTAATTAAATTAAAAAAAAATAGATTAAATTAAAAATTAAATTAAATTAAATTAAAAAAAATTAAAATTAAATTAAAAAAATTAAAAGGTAAAAATAATACATTTTAAATTTTTTTTTTAATTTAATTTGATTTTTTTTTATTTAATTTATTTTTTTTTATTGATTTAATTAATTTTGATATTTAATTTTATACTTTTTTTATAATAAATAAAAAATAAAAATATCTAAATCGTATTTCAATGCATTTCCCATTGAAAAATGGTACTAAATAATTTTGGCCAGCTTTTTGATACAAATACTCCACTGTGCGTCGTATCTCGGAAGATACGAAACCGTTTGAAACGTTCGATAAATATTGATTTGGCTAAAGTGGAAGCTAGAAAATATGAGTTCTTACAAAAAAGTCGTGCGTTTTGACAAGAATCACAAAAAAAGCAATTACTCCATAACGGTAAAAGCTAGAGAAATAATTTTGGCGACATTTTTCGTAAAACATCCTGTAGAGTCTACCATTGGTCTATGGCTAACCAGTTGCGGGACACCCTGTATAGTGGCATAAAACGCTTTTTCGGATACGCTTTCTAAATGACATGATTTCAGTTTCAGAATATCCATACGGAGAATATACACCCGAAAATTCGGGCTAGCGCTCCGATGCCTGCGTCATATCATTATGTGTCATCAAATGTGTAGGAGCGTAATTTGAAAATTTCGTCTACGTATATTTCGTGTTGTTAACATTTGAATTGAAATCAGAATTGAATATCAGTTTATAGTGTTGTGTATGCGACATTCATGCAAGAAGTTGGTATCCGATTTATAAATGAATGTTTTGCAGGAGCAGGACTCTCCGATATACTATTTGGCGGGTTTGTCGTATTGCAATTATCATAGAAAATTATGCGAAACTAGCGCCCGGCTGGATGGCTTGGCACCCTGACGATTGGGTATAGAAGTGTGCGCGCGCCTTATGAATTTTCATGCACGCACCAGGAGATGAGGATGTTTGTTTGGTAGACCACAGGATGACTATTATAAGTGAGTTTTGTATTGCGCGGAATGCCTCGAGGAATTTCCACAATTATTAAATTCCGTTGAATTGGCAATTTGGTATTAATATGCATAAGGTATTTATTTTGTGGTTTTATTGGAGTGGAAATAATGAAGAACGTATTTATAGTATTGGCATGGGAGTTAACGAAAATAAATTTCAGAATGATGATATTTGTTTGGAGGTTAACGCTATTTTCCCTTCATAATACATAAATATTGAAAGATGTTTATTTGAATAATCTTTATTTAAGTCCGTAAGTAAATCAGTACTAAACCAATTCAACAACTTTTTAGGTTCAATCCATTAAAGTTAATTAATTCAAACACTAAAAAAAAGACACATAATAAACATGTTGCCTTCTCAGCCTACTATTTTCAAAAATGATGGCACAACAGGGCGGAAATTATACTTCTTAATCAAAATTGAAAAAAAAAACCGAGACCGAGTCAGGGAGGTAGCTCGGAGAGGGGTCCATGCAGTCCGGACCCCTCCCGAAATGTTTTTTTTTTTCAAAAATCATCGGAATTCGTTTTATCATCAAAAATTGAACTTGGCAAAAGTCACCTATATTAATTCAGCAGTTTTCATCAGACTGTGTGTCTAAATTGATTTGATTTTTGTCCTTCCACTTTGAAGCTCTTGAATTCATTTCTTAGTGTCGTTTGCCGATCTCAATGCTTTGTCGCGTTTGGCGGCTATGAAATAATTCACCCGTGCTGGATTTCTTGGAAACGCGCAACTTCTTCCTTAAACTCCTCTTGGAATAATTTTCGCGATTTTAAAGAAAGTGTGAAAGGGTCCTCGTCGATTTACGTTCTTCTAACGGTGTTTTCAACAAGGTTTTATGAAATTTTCTATAGCTGAAAACTTTGCAGGCGGCTCAAAATATAATGCCACAAAGTATCCATGTATCCCAAAGGAAGCTATGTAGGGTCAACGGTCCAAAGGACCGATTTTTGGTAATATATATGTATATCCTATAACGGTAAAGGTGATTAAAATGTAGTATATAACGAATTTTAGTTTGTACAGCTCTTAAGAAAATATCTTAATTGCATCACGATCCATGCGCCCAATCTGCGGTCGGTTAAACGTGTACAAAGTCAGGCTTCCGGCGGGAGGGTCTTTTGGATAAATCTCTATAACGATATGTTTAACAGAAAACGAATGTCTGTAAATAATCCGAAGTGTCTATGACGCACCAAAGATGTAAAGTTGCGCAACATATAATAGTGAGTAGCGTGGTATTTATTAAATTGTCTTAACCTTCGATGGTCAGTTTAAAGGTACGTTGTCCTCGACGCGACCGCACGACAGCGATTCGCTCATTCCATATAAAAACTCGTTTCTCTCTCATTTTAAAAACGAGTCTTTATATGGAATGAGCGAGTCGCTGTCGTGCAGTCGTGTCGAGGAAAATGTACCTTAAGAATCAGAATTTTTGAATTGATTAGACATTTTGTCTGCCTCTAGGTTGCTGATTTGGCTTTGTCCCCAAGCAGAATTACAGTTAGTTGAGAAATTACGACACTTTGGGCGTGCTAGCTTAAGCGGTTTTGTAAACCAAACACCGATTTTAGATGAAGGCCCAACGGAAATTTTAAAATTTTGCTAGTCAATTTTCCTTTTAGCTCAGCAACTGGAAATTCTTATATGGGAATCCACTTATCCCAAATTTGAGGTAAAACGGAAGGTCGCCACTTTGAGCTCAAACACAAACAATTGCACACCTTTACCAATTTCCAAACATTTGTAATTTGTAGATGGGACAGACTAGGCCTGTTCGGTACCGAGATTTCAGTACCGGGTTCCGGTTTTTTTCAATACCCGGTACCACAAGCGGTTTCCCTGACTCAGGTTTTTTTTTCAGTACCGACGGTTTTTTTTAACCATAAGCCGGTTTTTTTGAGTACCGGGTTAAAAACCGACTCAGGTACCCACGGTTTTTTGAACCATAAGCCGGTTTTTTTGGTACCGGGTTAAAAACCGGTACCAAAAAACCTGAAAAAACCGGCTCATGGTTGAAGTGAATCGTTCTTTTTAACTCGGTACCAAAAAACCGACTCGTCGGCCGGTTTTTTTTTAACTCGGTACCAAAATACCGGGATATCGGTACTTTAGAATATCGGGTCCGGTACCAAGTGAACACCGGTTTTGTACCGGGATCCCGGTTTTTGGAACAGGCCTAGGACAGACAACCTTTGATATCGCAGTCTTTTCGGATAATTTTTCTTTCAGATTCACCTTTTTTTTTTCCGATAGCGGCTTAGGTACAGAGCAATAAGTCTAACGCGTTCCTTTCCGTGTACGTCTATGAGTCACATATGACTCATGGAACAAATGGAAAATAATAGATATTTGAAAGGCAGAGTGGTGATACAGTCGACGAAAAAAGGGTAAAACTGAGAATATGTTCAAATAGATCGATTCGACTGTACAATTTAGAGCAGCGGGTCGAACTTAATTTTCACGAGCTACATTTCTGGTTTGAAAAGCGATGGCTTGACGGACTAAACAGTTCTTGTTCTAGCCTAGTTTTTCGAACTAGTGATGAAAGGACAGCTGCCTTCCGTGGTCATTTAGCGAAAATCGAAAGCATCTCCTAGACATAAGAAAATTGAATTGGGTGCCCACTGCCCAGCTGACCGGAACTTGGATACTGTATGGCAGGCCATGTGCTACCGTTTGGTACCCCCCTGGTCAAGTACAAAGGAAGGTGAGACGAAATTTGTCATCAATATTTTGCGCTAGTAAATCTGTTGCTGATTTCGATGCTGAATTTTTCTTTTAAAATCATGTACACGAAGGAACCCAATTATGAATAAAATCCCAGAAACGATTCAGCCATAAAATATCGAGATCCTGCAAAAATTATAATTGAAGCAGTTAAATAATTTTTGTGAACAACTCAATAAATCTGAAGTCATTTTGTCAAACAAACAAAACATATCTGACTTGCAAATTTAAGTCAGATATAAATTTTTTTTTTTAATTGAAGAAATTCATGGGATGCCGTTACTTCAATCCATTGGACAGCATGTTTATTATACGCCTTAATCTAAGGTGACCAGACTGCCGAAGGCCCAAGGCTGTACACATTGCGAAATTCGGTTTTCAGGCAAACCCTCAATCGTACTATTTGATTATTTGTTATCATTCGGTTATTGATACTTAACTTCCCACAGTGTTTCTAATTTATTCATTCCTAGAATGCTGCCGAAATTAAGTTTGCAGTCAGATAAATTGTGTCATCTGGATGAAAGTAGATCAATCGTGACTACATAATAAAAAATTTTGAAAAACATAAAAATCTGGTGACTCTAAATTTGGAAGGTCTTTTATAATGGAAACTTCAACAACTTTCGTAAGACTTCATACACGCTACACAATTTGAAATTAAATATTTCCCTGTAGGAATGAAGTAATTTTTCTCTGAGCCGTGCGAAGGGAAGGCAAAAGCAGCACGACGCGGGCACCAAATACGCGAGCCCAATCATACTTTCGATAGTTCCATAGTTGCTGCTTGGTACATACACCATGAGCCCTTCGATAATAGTTGTACAGAAAAGAGGTCTTTGGCGTTGTAGACGTGGCACTGTCTGCTGCCGATGCAAGCGGGGCAATTAAGTACTCGTGCGTGATCGTGCTCGTCCAGCCTCGTCAAGCGATAAAATTGGAGGACAGGAGGCATATTATGCAATGGGTCTACGCCGAAACTAGTGTCCACAGTTAACAACAAAATTCTAATAATGTCATCATTTCTGAAACCCAGCGTAGGACCCCTCCCGATGCAAAAGCCTGGCTAAGTCCTTGCAAGGTTCTCTTGATACTAAACTGGACCCAGAAAAGATCCCTCAACTTCTAAATGTTCTCATTGACAAAACATCATCAGCGTGTGAAGTGCAAAGTTATAACAAACATGGGAGAGGTGTAGCCAGGATTTCGTTAAAAAGGGGAAAACCCAACATTTCTTTAACACAATGTGCATTTGTTTATGGGGTAGGAATAGGTATGTATTTCAAATCTACTACCAAAATAAGAATTTTCTTTCAGTTTAAATTGTCGGTGCCATTTTGTTAGAAAAGATGTTAAAAATCTTTTAAAGCTATATTGTAGGAAAGGACAATTTATAATCCAATTCGTTTCAATTCGGAATCGGACAGTCGATACTCAATGATACTTTTGGATTTCAGTGTTTGAAACCGCAGTGTCAGCAGCATTGTACGGATGATGATGGCTCTTTCCCTGTCTCTGACTATCCGTAACCCTAAAGCAAAAATCATGAAGCTGTTTATTTGAAGTACGAAAACTACACCTCCTTGTACCAACATATTTAAAAGTTTAGTTTTGTTTATTACAATAGATAAATTGATACCTCATTGCGTAGAGAATTATTAAGCGGATGGCGATCATCTGGGGATTTAACGCTATTTTATTGAATTTGGTCACCATATAGGGGAAATCCTTGCAGAGTCCTTTATTTCGCATTTTCTTTTTCCTAAAGAGCTTGATCACGGAATCAGATGGAGGATTTTTCCATTGTTTTGTGAAAAATAAACGCATCTTTACACGGAGGTTACTTCTGAACCAGGGCAGCTATAGATGCTTGAAAATTTTACCTAATACCGGCAGTGCGTTGCTCTATATGGCTGTAAAATTTCAAAAGTTCCGCTCCAAAATTTCCGAATTACGGACAATTTTTGATTGAATCGATTGAATTCCCGAACGCAGATGGGTTGCACCTTGAAATTTGGAAGCAAGGTGAGCGGTGAGCGCCAAGTAGCTCTACGAGCTACAGGTGGGAGCTAGAGCCTTGCAATTTTCACCAAATATGGACAGTGCGGCGCTTCACAAGTCAATTTTCAAATTGATTGGACAAATTTTATTGAGAGTTTTTAGATTAGAAAAGACAAAAGTGCGATTTGGGCAGCTGCAGTGTTGCCAACTGGAAATTTAGAAAACGGCTAAATTTAGCCGGAAGACCGGCTATAGTTTTTTCAAAAACGGCTAAAAATCCGGCTAAATAAAACTCTGTGAGAAAAACGGCCAATAAACCGGCTAAATCGTACAAAACAGTCACATTACGAAAAAATATAGTGAAAAACTGATTTTAATAATTTTATTTCTTTTCTGGAGTACTACCCGTAAACTATGCTTTAGGCAGATTTCTTAGTTTTTTTTTCATACATACGAGTATATGCTGCAATCGCTAGCATCACAGTGAAAATTTACTTTGCTCGGAGATAGCTCAACTAGTCAAAATTGTTGTAGGTATACAGGTACAATTTCTCGGTCAAGTCCATAACATTAGGTTCGAAATTGTAGTAAATAAAATTCGTAAAAGGAACGTCCAATCCGTAACTATGGACAAGGGCAACCGCATTTATGTATGGATCTTACCATCATCGCACCAGAACAATCTTATATTTTGCTTAAAATTTAACCATTTTAGGCCCAAGACCAGTGGCGTAACGTACGGTGTTCCATGTGTTCGGTGGAACACGCGCCCCCAACCGTCAGGGGCCCTTGGCGTAGTTACGAACAGTAGTAGATTTTGCGCTGTTTTTTGGATTTCTAGGTCATAGAAACATGGAATCTGTTGAACAATTTAGAAGTGTTCTAATTTGCTACGAAGTATTTTTATGCGAGAGTTTCAAGGAACATGTTAGTGCTGTGGTGAGGTGGGAGGCCACGACTCTGGACAAGTGCGAGGTCCTGGGATCAGCATCCCCTAAAGATGTTATTGCCTGTTATTTGTCCGCCCTGATTCAATTCGGAATATTTTAAGAGGAATTTTTGCCTCGGGGAACATTTTGAAAACAGTGTACACAAATTTTGAAATCGTTTGAAACACTCAACGTAAAAATACTAGACTGAGTTTATTTTTTACGCTAAGTGTTTCTATCAATGTTAGTACTTGAAGAGGTGGATTTTGATATGGTGAACCGCTAGGAATTTTAAAACGCGATTCACAATAATGAAATCTTGGTACATTACCAAAACCTCGAATTATGAAATAAGTTAAAAACATCATACATGCCGATCGGTAAATGAGCCGAGGACCAAAACCATGAAAAATACATCCAACTGCGAATAATAAAATAGTACTGGGGGTTACGACTCACTTATTTCTCCAAAAAGCAGTTATTGGGTAGTTTAACAACAAATGTGAAAATGATATAATTGTTGTTGATAGTTTAACGGTACCCTCCTACCCAGTGGCGTAAATAACGGGAGGATTAAAAGAATTATTCCTCCCGTCTTGGAACACACATATTCAGTGCAAGAATTCAGGATATTCATCGAAATTGCATTTTCCTTGTTAAGAAAAAATCATGTCAAAGATCGCCTCCCTCTCCGGAAAGCTATCTACGCCACTGCTCCTACTACTTTTGACGTTTGTGTAAATGGTGAAAATGCCCGTTACAATTGCGATATTTTGATGAATATTCAGTTCAATAATTTGAGGCAACACTTGGAATGTGAATGTTAATAGAAATTTGTAAAGATTGATAACAAATTTAACATTTTTGTAAAAATTCTTGTTATTCAATTTTACAACAGATGGCGTCCACAGTCATTATTGAGCAAATGATGGTCCAAATGCGTAATTTGGAACTCGTGCTAATGATGATAAATTGGCGTAAACAATTTGTCAAGTTCCAAATAGGCATAGGTGTATGTCCGTGAATTTGACTGACTATAAACAGCTGGAATTGTGGGTTCATATTTTATTTGTCGGCTATGCCTACTTCGAACATACAAAATTGTAGTATACTGTTTTGCGTACGGCAGGCAAACGAATTTTTCATAGAAAATGTCAAAGCCTATTCGTCCTATCGTAATATTTTGAACAATATGCTAAAACTCTCTATTATCAATATCTATGAATCGCGCTAAAAGATTTTCACCCTTGTATCCCCATGCTCCAAGAATTGCTCAGCAAAGAATTTTATCTTAGAAAATGACATGCTTAGACTAGGTACAAATAACGTCAGTTTACGTGAAAACCATTACCCTAAATTTATTGAAAAAAGGCTAGTCTCCGCGGCAAATTTTTCCCAGCAGACATAAATGCAAGTTTTCCTCTTTTCTCGGTGATTAATTATTTTGTTTGTGAATATTGAAAAATTGATTCTAGTTTCAAAGTAAAAGAAATTCATTAAATAATTTTAGCCGGAAAAACGGGCGAAGAAAATCAATTCCAGCTAAAAATCCGGCCGGCCGGAATTATAAATTTCTTCCGGCTAAACCGCACGGTTTCCGGCTAAATTTGGCCGGAAAACGGCTAAATTGGCAACACTGGGCCGCTGTAACCGTCGAACGCAGATAGGCGGAAAATATGGTGAAATGTAAGTAACTGTAGTCCCCAGGTTGTAGAGCTACCTGGCGCTTACATTTAGCTTTAGGTACATTAAATTTCAGAACGACTGACCAAAGAGTTCCCAAATTATCGAAAATGAACGTTTGCTACATGACAGTGCAATTATCTTGCTAGAAATACCATTAAAACAGACAAGACTGACTACAGGCCTCTCCGAGGAGGTTATTATGAAGTCATTTAGGTTTCTTTTGTGTGGCATTGGGAATGCTGTACATTTTGCTGTACATTTACTAATGCTGTACGACAAGTCAAAATGCTGTACTGTACAGCAAAATGCTGTACGTCTGGTAAGCTTACCTTAATCGATAGCATTTTGAGTTGGCAAGAATTCATTTGGATGACATTTGGTGAATTGCATGCTATTCGATGGTAACAGTTTTGATACCCTAAAAAACTGGTAAAACCTTTTGTGAAAAATTATCCGAAAAAGGTTGTTTTTTCATGTAATTGTTATTTTATAGCGTAAAACTGTCAATGTGGTTTGCGATATTTGAGCTAAAAAGTCACCCCAAATTTCCTATACCACTATGCTATTTACTTTGATAAAACCGTATACCTATGTGAATTTTCTCTATAGAATTCACTCTATTTATATTAGTTTTCCGGAATTAATGATATAATTCTAAAACAAAAGCTCACATATTACTAAATCCCATATCTCGAAAATTATCTTATCAAAATCAGTCCGGCATAAAAGCCAAAGCCAAAGGAAATCTTGTTATCCAATTATGCATTTTCATTGTGTAGCAAAAATAAACAATTGTTGTTACTAGACCCCATATACTCAATCTGGCTATTCACGGTATTTATGTATCCCTTTTATTTGAATGCATGTCTGCATAAAATCAGATTTCAATGCGAATATACGATACGGAGGAATAAATTCAGAAATCCCTTTTTGTACTCGCTGTTTGCATTCACTGTAGTATGAACCACCACAAACGATACATTCCTATTGTGCCCATAAAACTCCGTAGTATATGTATATATCTACAGTAGTGCACTCTATAGAGTTTCCAAGTCTAGAGTATCGTGTTGTTAACATTTTATCATCACCACGCTAAAATACATATTTATTTTTGACTGCGTGG
Source organism: Microchrysa polita (assembly GCA_949715475.1). Lineage (NCBI taxonomy): Eukaryota > Metazoa > Arthropoda > Insecta > Diptera > Stratiomyidae > Microchrysa > Microchrysa polita. The sequence goes on along the minus strand of OX454415.1, from coordinate 42,090,395 downwards.
TTTAAATCAGTTAATCGTAGCATCAAAATTTTAACCACACAAGGCTGAATGGTCGACACCCGGACCGTTTCGCTCGCTGTATATGTAATGTATGTATCCTGCGGAGAAATATCGTTTAACGTCAAAACGTCCAGCTATTTATTCAATAGATAGATACTGAAGGGTTTTCTATAACCGCAGACTAGTGAGTGTATCCTATGCAAAGGATGCCTAGAGCATATCACCCTCACTCTATGATGCCAATAGACCGCGATCAAAGCTGTTTCAATCATTTACTTGCATTTGAATTCAGATTATGTTATGCTCTCATAGACATTTCAATGATACGTAGCATGATTCCCAAACCGACCGTATAGAGATAAAAAAAAAAACTAATTCGAATATTCATATTAAAATAATTTGAACAAAAGAGCGAAAAACACGCATCACGATACCGCACGATAGCAGCACAATATACAAATAGTGGTTTTCGCACTTCAACATATATGTATGTATATCTACTATCGAGGCGCAGGACTTTTATCGCAGAAATTTTCCAAAAGACCGCAAGTTCATACGATTGTTGCGAAACAATAGTGCAAATATTTGTTCAGCAACCTCCGAAAAAATAAAATAAACAAAAAAAGGAAAACATGCATGTCGGTTGGCAGAGCAGAAAGTACATGCTCGCATATAAGGATATGCGAAGGACGAAAGCATCAGATTCAAAAAGGATGCATTCTGCAGGACAATAACCTTATACAGTGAGTTTGTTTGATCAGTGTATTTTGCATATTTAAGTCTGTGGAACCAGTGCGACGAAATCCGACTAGGGAATTTTTTGGCACGTATCCGTGTTTCATCATCAGTGTCGCAAGCAAAAGAGTATGACTTTGGGCTTTGGGGAAATGTTTTATTAGCTGAGCATTTGATGTAGAGACTGTATGGAGTGGGGGTTTGGTGTTTTTTGCTGGTTAGTTAATTTAGAAAGGAGTACACACTTGTCGATTGCGATGTGAAAGTGTCGTCATCAATATGAGCATCAATGACGTCGACGGGGAATACCTTATTGGGTTAGTTTCCGCACCTTTAAATTGAATTGGGAGTTTTATTTAAACAGGATATATTTTATGTGGTAATTTTTGTTATTGTCTCAGTACAAATCTTATGAAAGGTTTCTTCTTGTATTTGATTAAATTGATTTTTTTAAATGTTGCATTATATAATGTGTAGAACTGACCGTAAGGTGACCAGATTCCCGAAGGCCCAATGCTGTACACATACTAAGGGAATTCGGTTTTCTGGCAGATCCTCAGCCATACTTCCAGGTGCGAGATCTGCGTAAACAAAAATTGTGTAGGTACGCGACCGACAGAGCAAGGTCTAAGCCAAGTGAAGGGCGAGGTACAGGATCTAAGTAATCATTCGGACGAGTCATAGGTCTCAATTCCACGTACTGCCTTTGCCATCCATTGGCTCACCGCTCGCTTCGCTCGCATCTCGCCCTACCACTCTTCGCAACAGCACTGCGTCCTTAAAAATGTTTTCAAATTATAAAAAGCGCGACAGACAGGGCAAGATCTGAACGAAGCGAAGAGCGAGCAACGGGTTCTGAGTAATCGTATGGACGAACCAGAAGTCTAAATCTTACGAATAGCCTTCCATCAATTCAATTCACCCACCTTATTCGGTTCCCATCAGCGCTGGTCGCAAGCATGTTGGTAAATTATGAAAAGCGTGACACACAGAGCGTGATATGAGCGTGGAAAAGGCCGAGTCACAGGATCTGAGTAAACCTATGGACAAGCCAGAGGTCTAAGTTTTGTGAATTGCCTTCCATCGGCTCCCCGCTCACTGCGCTCGTCTTATTCTATTTTCCAGCAGCGCTACGTTGCAAAAATTGGGCGAATTCTGAAAAGCGTGACAGACAAGATTTAAATAAACCTAAGCATGAACCAGAGGTCTAAATCTTACGAATTGCCTTCCATCGATTCACCGCTGGCTGCGATCGCACCTCGCTTTATTCCCATCAGCGCTGATTGCAAGAACGTTAGCGAATTATGAAAAGCGCAATAGACAGAGCGGGGCTGAGCGAGGGGCAAGCCACAGAATCTGGATAAGCGTATGGACGAATGGAATGGATGGTTTAAATCTTTCGATTTGCCTTCCATAAAATCTCCGCTCGCACCTATTTCGCAACAGCACTGCGTCAAAAATGTTGGCGAATCCTCTAATGCCCAACAGACAGTGCGAGACCTGAGTGGAGCAAAGGGCGAGCCGCAGGATTAAAGTAAATCTAGGTAGGAGCCAGAGGTTTAAATCTTACCTAAATCTGGTTGCATTATTCCTGGAGGAGAATATGCCTTTCTCGTTCGTTGCATTGATGATGCCATTCCGGTCTCCTGGGCTCTGAATACGGTTTTAAATTATTTCTAAGGCAATGTTGTGGGAAAAAACTTTATCGAAAACTCATGCCGAGTGCTTTCTTTAGTATGCATTTTCCTATAGAGGTTGATAAAGGAATCGTATTGTGGAGTACAGTGACGGTTTTTCATCGTTTTGTAATAGGGAAAATCAATTAAAATCGCAACTTTCGGCGGATGTAACTTCTGAACCTTGGCAGCTAGAGCCTTGAAATGGTCACCACATGTGGGCAGTACGGTGCCTAACATGTTTGCCAAATTTCAAAATTCCGCTCAAGAATTGCCAAGTTACGGACAATTTTCGATTAGAAACCACACAAGTGCGATTTGAGCAGCTGTAACTTCCGAACGCGGATAGGTGGGCTATGCAATTTGCAGAAAATATGAGGCCAAGTAGCTTTACAAGTGTGTGCAAAATTTTCTTAGAGATCGGTAAAGGTTCCCGAGGTATCGAAAATGAACGGTTGCCAAACATAAAAGTGCGACTATCTCGATCGTAATGGGTACAGGGGTCAAACTTTACATCTTGAAAGCCTGCAAGTCTGATCACAGGCCTCACCAGGTTTGTAGTGAACGAGGTTTCATTGTGTGACATTCGAAATGCTGTACATTTTGCTGTGCATTTCTCAGTGCTGTACTATAGGCCGAAATGCTGTACTGTACAGCTAAATGCTGTACGTCTGGTCAGCCTAACTTACCGCTGTATTTATGTAGTAAATTTTCAAATTTTTTTTTGTGCTCTCATCTTTACTATGTTCTCTCTTGCCTGACGAACTACACTATCGTTGTTTGACGCGCGGAGGGTAATTGCAATAGGCCATACGACGACAACATCACTATTGTATGTACCTACAAAAATTGTGTTTGGGAATGTATGTCCCCTTTCGGGGATGCAAAAATGTGTGTCAACCGGTTTCGACCGACAGTGTATGGAGCGTCTCATCGGGTGCCTTCTCAGCCGCTCCATGCACTGCCGGGGAAGGCACTACCAGGACAGATTCCAGCCAGATGGAACTTGCACTTATATAGTGTCGACAAACATTTCTATCACTATTGTGATCAAGGGCAAATTCGAGCCCGTGGTTGAACCCACACGAAACTCCTTCGGTTTTATGGTTTTATTGGTATGGGCAAAATCGCAACTCGTACACTGATCCTTAAAGAATCGAGTGATTTATGAATGGCTCTAGGACGGACCACAGTGTAGGTGCTGATTTCTTCACACCCAATACACTGAGAGAAAAAATCCTGTAAATTCAAAAAATAAGCATATGATTCAAAGAGATTCAAATATGATTTTGCTTCATATTTGTTTCCCTTTGAATCATTGTATAATCCCTTTATTTCATAGACTTTTTAATTCAAACAGATTTCCCTTCGAACTAATAAGGTATTCCTTTTGAAAGTCTATCTATAATCACTTTAAATTAAAGTGATACAGTGTCAATTTAATCAGACCACAACCATGAATCGAAAAGATTTCCTTTTAATTTAAAAGGATGGACTCTTTGTTTTAAATGCATGAACTCAAAAGAATACTTTAAATTACACCAAAAGGAGTAATTTTCAGAGGGTGTTCTTTCCCTGTGAAAATTACTCATAAATGAGTTTTGTAAAACTGACCTCGCTATAGGTGTTGGCGAAATTTCATTTACCTCTTTACGCTCTAAAATGCATAATAAATTACCTGCCTACAGTGGGATTCGATCCCGCGATCCTATGATTTGAAGACTAACGCCCCTAACTACTACACCACACAGACTATACGGGACGACGTTTATAATTTACACCATACATTGTGACATCGCTCTACCACACTGCCGACCAACTGCGAGTGTAAACAAAAAAAAAATCATATTGAAAATTTGGATTTAAAGGATTTCCCATTAATTTAAAAAGGTTTCCTATTGAAAATTTGGATTTAAAGGATTTCCCATTAATTTAAAATGATTTCCTATTGAAAATTTGGATTTAAAGGATTTCCCATTAATTTAAAAAGAATGAATTTGAATTGAAGCGATATATATTTAAAAGGAAAGGATTATATTTAATAGGAATGTAACTCAATTTCAAAAGGATATCGAGTTAATTTTAAGGGACGTTATTTTTCTCGGTGTACCATAGCATTTCGGTTGCAATGCATGTTTGATCCATTGTGTTGCAATTCGAGATTCACTTCCTTGTAATCTGCGCTAGAGAGATACTGAAGCTGCAATCAGCATGCTGAAATGGGATGCTGAGATTGTTAGTGTCAACGCGTCAGCCTGTTCGGTCTCTATAATACCCATTTGACCTGGCACCCATAACAAAGTTATTCTGCTATTAATTCAGCAGCTTCTGGCAGCACTTAACAGGCCTTGACATGACGGTGTAATTAGTGAGTGATTTAATAGCCGCTTGGTCGTCCGAGAAGATCGATATTCATTTGCTTGTATAGTTGACTCCCAGACAAAATTCGGCGCAAGTTTCTATTGCGTTGATTTCTGCCTGAAATATAGTGGTAGAGATACTCTACTCTTATCTTCTGGTTCCACCACACCAGCACCAGCTCCTTAACAATTGGTTGATTTTGAAGCGTCAGTGAAACATTTAATGGCTTGCGGTTGTACCTTAGCGAAATTAGAATGCCACTCCCCTCTACTCAGCCTGGCTGTTGCATGAGAACTCCTTTGAGAGGTGGATTGGTATTGTTAAGGCCTTCTAACTGGTCTTTATTTAGCTTCAGATTGGCATCGCACGCATTGGGTCGAGCCAGTGCTAGTTTGGCTTCGGCCTTAAGCTGAATGCCCATTGGGTGTAGGTCTAGCAAAACCTCAAGAGAGCTGCCGTGACAGGAGCGTGTGATCACATGATATAGTCACTGTTCCTTGCCTAGAACGGATTTGCCTTCCATTGTCAAAGCTTTTTTCCACCAGATCACATAACCTTAATTTCGGTTGGGTCTAACTATTGCCATCCAGAGCAAAATGAAGAGTTTCATACCCCAAATTTCTCTATACACTTTTTGCTTATTCAAAGAGATTCGGTGGTTTTTACCAGTGAAGTCTGAAACGTCATGGTATTTAAATTGACTCTCAACAAAACTCTCTCAGTATTAACGGGCGTCTGGGTTATTCTTGGAGGAGGGTATGATGATTGCCTAGGATTGGTTGTCTCGGGGTCCGTTGTAATCATACCATTTTACTTTCCGTTCTAATCATATCATTTTTAGTGGTGGTTTGTGTATACCCGATAGAATTTTCTCAAACAAACCTTTAACGACAATAACCACAGCGTCAGCATATCTCTGTATTCAGAACCCATTTGACATGAGCTCACACAAAAGGCTGTAAGGAACCATAGTAGGGGCGAAAGAACACACCCTCCTTCCCTTGTAGGCAGCCTCGCTGGTAACCTAAGCATGGAGAGTTTTTTCGTTAATCTGGGAGATGACTCTTCTAGATGAGAGCATGATGTATATCCATTTGGTCCTAAGCAGCATTTTAAGTAGCGAGAACAAAGGGTTCTGAATTCGTCACATTATTAAGTTTCGTTTACGTTTTGGCACCCAAATTTTAACTTCATGGAATATATCAACCTCTATAGGTAAATGCATACTAAAGAAAGGACTCTGCCAGGGGTTTTTAGATAAAGTTTTTTTTTGCCAACAATATGTCCTTCGAATCAGCTAAATTGGCGAGCCTATAGGGAACCGGCGTAGATTCACTAATGTAACAATGAAGAATTCTTCATATACTCTCCTCCAGATTTATTGCAACCAGGATAAGCATCCCTTCCACCGCCCTGGAGGTTCTCCTTAGACTACACTCCGTAGCTACATTGAAACTGTGCCTGGAAAGCTACCATTTTATGTGTATAATCTTATTTCGAGTACTCTTCCCCGTTAAGCTTTTCGTCTTAAAACATACGTTTGTGCTTCAAATTCTGTTAAGTTTTTGTCAAGGAGAACCAGTGGCGTAGATAGCTTTTCAGAAAAGATCAGTGATCAGAATTTTTTTCGGCACAGGAGAAAAACATTAAATTGAGGAGTTCTAAACAAGGAATTTAAGGTTTAGTCACCACCATATTGATTCAATATTTTTTACCGAATAAAAATTTCCTTTTGTCGTTTGAAGTCTACTGACGAGATTGAAAATGGGCTGTGGCTTGAAGGTTTTGAAATTGTTTCAATTCTGCTTGTTAAGCTGAGATTCGGAAAGAATAGGTTTGGCACAGTGAAGTAAATATTGTACGTTGAACAACGTAGCATAATCTTCACCTTAATGTTGGTATACCTACTTAATTGAAGTTGGACTAGAGACTCCTGAATGATACGCGGAAGCTTAATCCCGTCATGCGACAAAGCATCTTAGGAAGAACTGAGAAGTGTATAGTATAGCATCGCCTGAAATTAGCAGTATGCAAAACACGTTCTAAACCTTGAAAGTTCGATCCTGGAAGGTTGTGGGTAAATTGGTTCGTCTCCAATTCCGAGTGCAAATGTTAAGAATAGTTCCCGCACTGGAGATGGATGTGGTCAAAATAGGCCTCAGTGAGTGGTTTGTCTGTAGCATACAATTATGTTCTGCAGAACGAGGAAGCAGGACGTAAATACACTGAGACCGCCCCTGTGAAGTAACACCGAAAGATGGTCTGGCGGATAAGTGAACGAGATGGTTGTGATTTTATTCGTTAAAAATCTTACATAACTGCATGCCTGGTAGCATGATGCAGTATTGTTTACGCAAGTTAGTAAAACATGAACATGTGCCGTCATGCCGCTAGAACCCTAGTGTATCACTAGATTATCCAACAATGCTGATTTTCGCTATAATGTTAAGTTATCTTAGTAAATTCCAGCTGATCTGCTCTTGTGGTTATTATTCTTTCTCCAAATCGACGTGAAGAGGAGGAACTGAGGCTTTGCCTGAAAACCGAATACCGCAAGTATGTGTACAGCATTGGATCTTCTGAAGTCTGGTCAGCTTAATCTAAAAACAAATATTACACAAAGCACTGTTCCAGGAAAATCGTAAATATTGATTTCATCGCGGAGAAATATTACATTTTTGAAGGTACATAATCAGAATGATCCCCGGAACAGCTCCGAGACTCTCACGGACCTTCGGTCCGCGGACCACCAGTTGGGATAGCGGGTTTCTTATCAGTCAACTAACTAAGTCTGTCATAGCTTCGAACTTCTGCAGAACTTTTCCTCATATATCTGGGCACACGGGTTCGGAGGGAAACGATAAAGCAACTGAGCCCTGTCCCATTCTGTGGGCTGAGCTGTGTAGCCCATTGATGGGCATGATTTGTAACTGGTCTTCGAGTTTCAAGCTTAGCTCAGGACAGAAATAAGACCACTTGGAGGCTTTTTTAGGGTGCATTATTAAGGGCTGGCCCTAGGGGTGGGCGGTCGCCCAAGGCCACTACTTTCAAGGGATCACCACTCTCAAGCAACCTTTCAATTCCAAGGGCAGCCAGTCATCCTCATAAGATTAGAATATCAAGGGATACCTTTTGTGGGCTTTGTCTGGAGGAAGACGAAAACTCCGTTTGCGTGATGCGTGAATTTCTATAGCTATCGCCAAATACAGCAGATTTATTCTTGGGCGTGATTTTCTGAGTTCGGCGATAGTCAGGATTTCACCCAAGAAGGGTCTGGTATCTGGTTTTTACCAGGCTAGTTTTTCGGAATTAAAGGCACAATATACGTTTTCGGTTAGCAGCGCCTAGCTTGTGTGAAGGGCTAAGTGTTATTGATCTGTCAAAAAACCTTACCTGAGAATATGACAATATTCTTGCTTACGGCTTTCGTTTCAAATTGCTTAAAAGATTTTTAGTTCAAAGTTATATCGAATGCAATTTATTATTTCTTCTTTCCCCCCAAAATAAAATTTCTTCCGACCCTCCAAACATATGCTTTGTTTCCCATCCTTTTTGCGGTAGTTAGTTTCTTCCATAACAGTCATCCATTAAAATTATGTTTTTTTTTTAAATGCCATCATCCCTACTGTATTCAAACGTAACCATATCCACGAAAATTAATGTAGCAAATATCTTTTCTATGTTATATTCCCTAGGTCTTACTGATGCTAACAATATTTATTCGTAACGTAGGTATAAATATACATTTTAATGTATTTGTGTCTGTCTATGTGTATAGTATTGTGTAAATTCTAGTATAGTAAATTGTTGAAACGAACTTCTTATATTTAAATTTGAAATTCATTCAACTTAAAGAAAAAAATGAACAGTGTGAAAAAAAAATGAAAATCATTCCTGCTAGTGATGGAGAAAAAAGTATACACGTAGGGCGTGAATATAAATTACCACCATCCGTTCCGTTTGAACTTATTTTTTTTTTTTTTTGCTATTTTGCATCTCCCTACTATGGTTGGAAACGTACTTATTTGCGCGCGTTTTTTCCCTTCAGAGACTTTTCACTTGTCAAATCAAATTCAATCTACGTGTACGTTTGCATTATGTGCTAAATTGTAACATTTTTATTTAGAAAATGAAAAAATGATGGTATGTACCTACACATTGTAAAATGAGAGGGATTTGTAATGAATTGTACGACTGTAACCTAGCGAGGATTATTTTCCCCGGAATGGAAAGTTCTTAAGACGAAATAAAAGGATATGGTATCCAAGCGATATGTACTTGGTATTTAATGGGATACGTTGTTGCAGATTGAAGGAGATTTGGTAAATTGATTATTTTTTTATTACATATTTTCTCTTTTTTATATACCATTTGTTTTATTTAATTAATTCGTCAACCTGATGAGCGAGGAAGTATTTTTCACAAATAACGCCCAATTTCCACAATTGCTAGTTGCACTTTTAAAATTCTAAAACTATAGTCCCCCACTGCAATATAACTTTCAAAAAGAGACCTAATTTATTCTAATAATATAAAATTGGCTCTCCATTCTATACGACAGAATGTTGAAAACTTTTCACTTTTCATCTACTTTTAAAATTTATTTCCCTATACTATGCAGAACTAATTTTAAACTAGCACATTTTTATTACTCTCCTTTCTAGTTCCATATCTGTGTAGTCCTGTGAAGGTATACATACACCTTTTAGTATAACATTTCTTCCGCCCCATATAAATCCAAACTCTTCTATTCATATCATACTTGGTGCCTGTGTTGTTTTCGTCCTGTTTTTTTTTTCATTATTTTTCTCCTCTACACATTTCTATACACTTGATCCATATTCTCTTCTCTCTGTATAGTTTAGTTTAAAATTGTTGTGTTTTACTTTTAACATTTTTTTTCTTTTGTTTCCAAACTAGATCTTGAAAAGTTGGGTAGAATATTACCCTCATTTTGCATACACATGCGTACTCTTACTGCGCTCTATAGTTGTGTTTGCAAGCACATTTTTTAGTAAACTTTCTCGTACTTGTATTTATCCTTTCTTCATCATGCATCGAGATGCATGTGTGAGAAGTGGTGAATGAAATGTTGTTTCGCCTTGTTCGACGACCAACTTTTATTCTTATTGCATACATACACTGCGTATAGCAATGTTTAGCTGGTGCTGTTCACTGTTGTTGCGTTTCTTTTCGACGAAAAAGAAAGGCAGCAGTAACGAAATTAGTTGTGAGATCTTTCGTCTTGGTTCTCAAGAGTAAAGGTACGTTGTGCTCGACACGACTGCATCGGCTCTAGCGACAGCGACTCGCTCATTTAATATAAAAACTCGTTTTTAAAATGAGAGAAAAATGAGTTTTTATATGAAATGAGCGAGTCGCTGTCGCTAGAGCCGATGCAGTCGTGTCGAGCACAACGTACCTTAAGAGTGGGAAAACTTTGTCCTTATATCGTCTTAATATCGGGGTAGTTGTAGTTCGCCGTCACCCGTCAAGATTCTTTTGATTTTTCAATGTTTTATGATTTTATCCTTTTCTATTGGGTAAGTTGAAGGATGGCAAGGGCATACGTCATTTGCTTTTTATCTACTTAAAAAAAATAAAACAGGGCACTTCTTTATCTTCTGAATTTTCATAATATGTACCTAATCATAGCGATCAAGATTTTAGATCTCTAATGAACGGATTAGTCCTTTTCTAGGGGGTCATCCTTTCTTCCGCCGCTTCTTCGTTTTTTTTGTACTGGATGGAATCAAACTGAAATTACCGTTTCCGTCCTAATGAATCTCCAATCCTTTTCCGCAGAGTTCTTATTCCGCTGCGACACCCCAAATTATCTGTATTCGGTAATGCATGGGAACGTGGCTGAATTTACAGTGTCTGTAATACCTAATAAAATAGATTTCAGCGGAGACTGAATTTAGGTGGGGACTGAATTTAAGTGGGGACAAAATTTGTGTGAATTTAAAATATTACTACTGGTCTAGCGGTTAGTGCGCGCACCTTCGGTGCACAGGGTCATGAGTTCAAATCTCACCGTGAGCCATGGTGTTTTTCGAACTCACGAGCTTGTGACGGACTATGATCTCACTCAGATGTTAAACGAGTACCCATTTATGGGGATAAATAACACTGCTGAGCGTGATGCTGATCTCAAAAAGCAGATAAGATCTTGGAAATAGGATGTCACTAACACATCCTGCGGCCTTAGTCCAATGTTGGATTGTCGCGCCTGTTATTTATTTATTCATTGTTTTTGCTAAATACATTTTGTGTATATTTCGCATAGGTAATTAGTTCAAAACACAAACAGCTTGGGTATACAGCTTTGAATCGATAATAATCATTAACTTGTTGTTTTGGATTAATGTAAAATCCGGATTAGAGCAAACATTTTTTTTTTGGAAGAAATCGCTTCAAATACAAAGCGCAAGCGAAGTTGTTTACATAGTAGTAATACTCACTGGAAACTGAATAATATTCACACAGCACACCGAGTATCCAGCGGTCGCCACAGTATTTGGCAAACACAATGCGAATCTTGGAAATAAATTAAGCCCTGTCAAAATTTGGGCGGTTGGCAGGGACGTAACCAGGGGACGGTCCAAAGAGTCTGGACCCCTCCCGAAATGTTTTCAATGGGGTCTTAAGCTTCAGTGATAATACCACTGTATTGCGTAACATAATTTCACACTCGTTTTCTTTGCCTGGACATTTTCGTAAGATTCTGTGTTAGGACATAATTTTTATGGTAGCTGCGTGATTCTGATAATGATTGAATCACTTGTTCTGAAAATGGGGTGGAGACAATTTTATTGTAGGTGTCAAACAGATTTTTTTTAAATCAATTAAGGTACGTGTTCGTAGAGATGACACATGTAACGATCGCTCAGCGATTGTAGTTTTCCATCCAATTCCGAGCCAGTATTAAATGGCTTAAAAAGTATGCAAGTACATATTATCGATACTTGCATATTTTTTGAATGGTGTTACTTTCATTGTGTCGACTAAGTGATAGTCGATAATGTCTGTAAAGAAAATATACGCATATAAGTGCTCAGAACGGGTGGTTTTACTGCGGTCGCTGAGCGATCATCACACGAGTCTTCTCAACGAACACAAACCTTTAGATTGAAAATGATGGTTACAAAATATTATTGTCATAAAATGAATTTGAATAGCAAAAAATTTTGACGCACATTATTTTGTCTATTTTTTGAAACTTTTAACAGTAAATCCTTTTAGCTCGCCACATTTTGTTTTGTGACTTTCTTTAAACAAATATTCGCATAGAAATATAAAGTATTAAAATCTTCACAAGATTCTAATTTAGCGGATCTTAAAGTCTGCAATTTATTCCCGAGTCCCGAATGTAAGTTCGGGTATCTAAAATTGGAATCAGTGAAATGGTCTCACATATGAACCAAGATGAATTTGAAAGCTTCATTTCGAATACATAAAGTAAGCCAAAAGGTACAAATAAGGTGATCAGGGGCGTATCCAGGAATGTTTCAAAGCAAACATTTGTTAATTGTTATCGAAAATTTACACGTACTTAACCTTTTACTTCTGATTACAAATAATTCGCCTACGATTCAGGCGCCTCGACTCTGGCGCCTGGATCTCAACTTGATATATGTAATACAAAATTGGGGGGGGGGGAGGGGTTCGCTATGCGTCTTCCCCTGCCGCCAGACGTGACTAAACATACAACAAAGCTGCCTAAATAAATTTTGAAAAGCTGCCCAACGAAAATACATTTGTTCGCAATTCAAAACTATTTTAACATTTATGATGTGTTTAAAAATTTTGAAGTGACGTAAAAGCAAAAAATGCGATACTAGTCTTACTCATGTAGAAATTCCTAAATACTGATTTCCAATAACGCCTTTACCAAAACTTGTGATGTCCAACATAGGACCCCTCCCGAAACAAAATCCTGGCTGCGTCAATGGCGCGGCGGCCGTTTACAAAAACTGCCCCAGTCAGCAGCTATAAATTAGGGAAAGGAAAAGTCTCGCTTTGGATGCCACGAATTTGGGATGCGCAGACTTTGGGGAAAGCTCTAGAAAAAAAGGGTTTTTGCGCTGCGCCAAGACGAGTGACGCTCTCTCAGACGCTAAATGTTCAGTGCAGTGTTTCAGATTCATCTGTGATGGTCTTTGCCGTCTGAAGTCGCAGCGACAGCACCAAATATAAGGCGCGTTAGTGCACAGTATCAAGCAAAGCCGTAATGAAACGAAAACAAAGATTTTTCTAGTGAAACATATCGGATAGTTTTCCCTTTATTTCAGTTGGTCATAGCCTGATACTCTCATTAGACAAGACCACACAATAAATTTCAGTAGATAATCTTCTGAACGTAAAAAAATAAATAATTAAACTCATGTTTCAAGTCCCAAATGAGGTCCGTGATCAACTTCCTGGAGATCATACGTCAGTTACAAATTTTCTACACACCTATACTAAGGAGTGACGACTACTTAGTATACTAAATACGAGAGTTTTCCATTAAATTCGCTCTGGCTATCGTCAAGCGCAAAATATTTTGAGGTTATCATGTGATGGAAAAGGTACTTACTATTTTTTTTCCTCAACTAAAACTTATAAACTGTAATTCCTGCCTTGGTGGGAACGCAATTTAGGACTTACCTATACCGAAGGTTATACTACCTCTCTACAGTTTAAAAGTAACAGTGTGGTGCTGCATTTCAAAGATGGGATTGTTGGACCCTATTTTTTGAAGAGGAAGGGACTGCAGTTACTGTGACATCAGCGCGCTACTTTAAAATGCTAAAGAACTTTCTTCATCCAGAACTTGAAAGGCGTCAAGAGAACATGAGAGAAATATGGTTTCAGCAAGACGGTGCCACAGCTCACACGGCGAGAGCATCCATGGAACTGGTTCGACAAATGTTCCCAGGACATGTTATTTCGACAAATGGTTATGTTCACTGGCCCCTCGCTTTATCGATATGCGACTTGTTTTTGTGGGAATATTTGAAATCAAGAGTCTACATGAACAAGCCTCGCACAATCAATGACCTGAAGATTTCCATTCGTCAGGAAATTGAAGCCGTGCCGAATGAAATATTGGAGAGAGCCGTCCGTAACTTTCAGGAGAGGATCCATATTTGTCTACAGTCATCTCCAAGACATTATTTTTCGAACTTAATTAAAGTATGAATATTTCAAAACTGCGTTAAAAATGCTATTACTTAACGCTTGTGTTTATTCATTTTATAGTTTCCCAGTCAATCAACAGTGAAGAACATGCGTTTCTTCTGCTCCACCCTGTATTACTGTTAAAAAATTTGAGTCAAGCATCTTCGCCTCTGGTTGTTGGTCTTAACTTCCTGCTGTTTTAATAGCGTTGTCCTGCCAAATGACGACGTTTGAAAGATTTTTTTGGTTTTGTTTTTTTTTTTTCAAAAATAAACTTACGGTCGTTATAATACACTGCCTGTCATAACTATAGCCGCACCATAAGACAAACTGATCCTGGGAAGTTGAAGGAAAGCACAGTTATTTCACAAACTATTAATATAAGGGATAATAAAAAGATAAATAAGTTCTCAAAAACATTCCTTTTATTTCAAACCGTTATTTCTCTATAAAGGAAAAACTAAATTTTCGGTCCGTCATAATAGCCGCACTTGTAGGTAATTAGTATGGTACTGAGAGGTCAATAAGCAAAAAACTCGAGAAACCGTAATAATAATTTATTGAGAAAAAACGTAATAATCCCTCAGAGTCTATTTTATTTCAAAAGGACTTTTCCCGTTATTTATTTTCTCAATTTACCGCTTAATCAGTTTTTACCATACTAATTCCAAGTGCGGCTATAGTCATGACGGACCAAAAATTAAGCTATTCCTTTATAGAAGAATAACGGTTTAAAATAAAGGGAACATTTTTGTGAAATTATTTCACTTTTTAATATTGCAGCGTCTTTGCCTTATTTGAAATTAAAAGCTCGGAATATTTGGTTTTAACATTTTAATTTCTTGATGTTGGCATTTTACACAATGAAGCAAAAATCTTATTATGTTAGCGAAAAGCAAAGAACATAGTTCAGTAATATCGTGTCGATTTAGTACCAATCCGTGAAAAAAATACAGAAGTTTTTTTCTCACTCTTTCTTTATGTATTATGGGGCGCTGATTCCGATTATGAACTTTGCACCCTAAAAAAAGTGCCGCAACCTTTAAAAAAGGGGGGAAAGGGGGGCATTTTTTCGGTTTTTTGCGATTATTTCAAAAACGGTAAGAGATACAGAAAAATGGTCTGAGGACGAAAAAAACTACATAAAATTATCTTTGCAATGATATATAACACATTAGAGTTTAATTGAATATTTCGGCGTTAGAATAGAACATAAATTAGAATATTTTCATTTTAGACCTTTTTTAAAAGCTCCATAACTTTTGAAAGAACGCCAGTTCATCCGTATAATTTTATATAAGTACTCACAACAAGTTTAAGATAATTTTAACGTAAACATTGAGTCGCTCCGGTGAAGGACCTCCATTATCCCCCCATTTAAATTTGCAAAACTGCATATCCATAACTCCTCCCAAAATTGGAGCAGAGTGCTAAATTTTGGTTTGTTGCGATTGGAGGTCATAGTCACCCCACCCACCAAAAATCAGCTCATTCGGATAAAAACTAAGGGTATCTCCCATACAAAGTGACCCATCAAGAGTTTGTTCTACGTACAACGTACTACTCATTTTATAAACTGTAGAACAAAGTTGTCATGGGTTTCAATGCCAAAAGAGCCAATGTGCCATATTGGTGTATGAAAGCTATGTATTTAGTAAGTAGTTAGTAGCAAACCTTCGTCTTATTGATGAGTGATGATTGTAAAATTCCGCTACAGTAGCCCGTGATGAAGATAAAGCTTTTGCAAAAGAAAATCCACAAGCTTTAGCTTTTAACTTTGACCTTCAAGCAGTCCTTAACATCCCGAAAGGATCTTCGGGCTAAATTTTCTACTTGTGAAAACTTGCAGTATACAATCTCACAATAAACAATTTGGCTAATCAACAAGTAAAAATCTTTGGGATGAATCACAGGCAAACGAGGATCAAATGAAATTGCGAGTTGTGTGAAGGATTTTTTTATAATAAAATCAGGGATTTGGCGGCCAGCAAAAGAATTCTGTATTTGCTTGTTTTTGGGCCGGTCTCTCAAAACTCTTATCGAATGGTTAGTCTTATCGTATAGAGAAGACGCACACAATTTTAACAAAGCTTTCTCTTTATATTGAATCGGTTTTTTGTTTATTTCGCGTAGTTATACCATATTTTGCTGGTTACGGCATTATCTAAAATTGGAAAAATCATTACGGAATTTCATACAATGGCGTAACCAAGCAAAACATGGCATAACTTTGCGAAATAAACAAAAAATGGATTCAATATAAGAAGAAGGCTTCCTGAAAATTGTTTGCGTCTTCTCTATACGATAAGACTAACCATTCGACAAGAGTTTTGAGAAATCGGGCCTACATCTTCTTACAAATCATAAGTCATTGCACATAATTGATCACCGATTTTTTGAGACTGGTCACACTGAAATGGAGTGTGATTCAATTCATTCGTTTACTCTCCTAATAGTTGGGCACAATTAATTCGGGATGCTCGTATTCCACCCTAGCCCTACAAAGTAGTAAAGCAGGTTTTTTGCTTTCGATTTTTTCGACTTTCTGGCGATGATTTTAAAATTCAAATTCCCTGGTCAAAAATTTGTTGGTTTAGTAAATAAGGCTTATTCCACAGAATTATCCATTAGTGATGCAGAGAAAAAAGATTTGTTAAAAATGTGTAAAGATTTGACGATACCTGAGGCTTATCATAATTTTTACAACTCTCTAAAAACAAGCCGGGAAATTAGTGATAATTTGCCTGAGCCTGACACAAAGGAGGACACAGAGATTGATAACGAATGAACTAAAAGACCCATCTTGGAATTTATTTCGTAATTCTTTAATCATAGTTTTCTAGAATGATGTTTACTTTCACAATTATAATAATTTCCCCAGTGTTTAATTACGTAATAAAAAGAATTCTATCAAAAAGTTTTTATTTCCTTTTAACGAATACGAATTTTCAAAATATTTTTCAATGCCAAAAACGCCAAAGTGCTTTTTTTCGAAAAGTAAAAAGCAAAAAAAACACATACGTTTTATGATAAAAATTTATTGGTTGCCAAGAGATAAAATACTTTGTAAATATTTTTCAAAATTGCATCACTAATTTTATCAATTGCTTGAAATGTTAAAAACCTCATTTTCTCAAAACTGAATATTTGCACATTGGCGATTTTGGCATTGTACCGACAATATAACAAAATTGAGAAATAAACTTCTGTATTTTTTTCCTGACGAAAATACGATATTATTGGACTAACAAGAAAAAAAAATGAAAAGAGAAAAATAATTTATTGTGTCTGCAAAAAAATAAAATAATTTAAAATTTAATATTAATAAAAATTTCCTCTTGACGTACTGAAGCTATGCGACGGAACAAAATCTATCTGCATATACTACTTGCGACTATCCGTTGCATAGTGACAAGCAAAACAGCTTATCTGCAAACAATATATGCAACAGGTTTTGCCCTATCTGCATTTACCTGCGGACGTCCGATCACGAAGACCGCTCGAACAAAAGTGATTCTAATTTCAAAATTTAATTTCCAGTACAGTTTTCGTATAAAAATTTAAACCTGGTATAGCACATTTGGTAAAGCTTTTTTGCAGACACAACTTACTATGTTCGAAACGAAAGCTGTTTTCAAATGGCGTTTTTGCAAATTTATTTAAATCAACAAATTAATAATATGAATAAATCGACAAATTAACGATATGATGTTACAATATACTTTAAGTTTATAGTATGTGAAATAACTGGGGTCTCTTTCAATTTCCAAGAATCAGTCTGTTTTATTATGCGGCTATAGCTATGACAGGCAGTGTATCTAATGGGCTGAAAAGGGTACAGCGCTTGACTTTTGCCACGGGCTCCACGCGTGTTTTATGCCGAACTGCGAGAGGGTCCTTTTCCGTTCTTCCCGTTACAGTACGACCAGTTTGAGGGGGGTGGGGGTAATTTGCTTTCGGACTAATTGAAGTCACATGCAAAACACGCGGTCTCATTATCATGTGACAGATTATCCAGTAAATACGTTGCTACTAGGTCTGTAATTATGGGAATGCGACGGGACGGGTTGCTAAGGTACCTTGCTCATAGTCCCCATTATTCAATTCGAATCCGATTGCAAAAATTCGCGTTAAACATTGTCATAAATCAGAGTCAGAGGAGAGGGCGAGTCATACCGTTTACTGGATCTGTTTCAATCGAAAATTCTTGTACAAGAAAAATTCTAACTGGTGAGGCAAATGTTGGCGCGAACAAATCAGTTTTTTTTCATTTCTTAACTTCAAACATGACAAAAAGATGTTGTTAGTATAAGAATCCAAGTTCAACGACAATCGGTTGCGTTGAGAGTTTGTGATGGGAAGAAGAGCGTGAGCTTCTGAATGCATTACTTCGACAAAAAAAATCGAGACCTTAATTCATTTTATTATTGTTGAATGGTGGTCCGTCGATATCCATTTTCAGTCTAAGTGGTCCCTACAGATTTGTGAGTTGGGAACCACTGGTCTAAAGAGTTGCATCGTGCGAGGAGGACGCTTGTACTGTGGCACGTCTTTAGCAATTTTTATGTACGCCACTGCATAGAAGCAATAATTTAGTATCAAGAGGATTAACATTAGGCTATGGTCTCCGAATTAAAATATTACGAAATTATAAAAAGAATATTGTTAATATGAATCAATTTTCACATTTTTCATTCATTCATATTATTAAATAAAAAAATCTTTACGAACTGTATTTTTAATTATGCATTTTCTCTTTTCAGACTCACCATATCACGATGTTAGCGGTCTCCCCGACCCCTATATGGAACAAATGGAACAGGATGATTCAAAACCACCGCAACAACAGCATATGTCACTTAGCTATGACGAAAGTTTAGAGAGTGGTTATTCAACGCCCAATTCCCGAAATCGACGTGTCATACGTGAAATAATAGTCTGAGATATGCCTAGGGTGCGTTTCGCAAACGAGACGTGCTCTTGACGATATTAAAACAATAGAAGAGAAAAAAAAAACTCCCAAAATATCTAGGAATGAAAAATACAATGAAGATAAGAAGAATTGAAACAAATACTTGAACATACAAATATACTATGAAAATAGAAGAAAAGTGAAATATATTTATATGTATAATACATACATATAAAATTATATAAATAATACGGAATATGTAATGAAATCACAGATACACATGCATACACACACATTAGATACATAGAAATTGAAAACGAACGAACGCGCGTGAGAAGAAAGAGAGCGAAAAAATATTGTGTAATTATATTATACATGAATACGGATCTCATATTAATTGAGAATATCGAAATGAATTTATCTAATATTTAAGTAAAAAATCCCCAATATTGAAAATAAGATTTAATAAAAAAAAAAAGAAAATGAAAATATTGAATAATAATTAAAGCCAGCTGTAAGGAATTCATAAAACAAATAAATATAAAAAAGCCGTTCTGTTTCATTGTGTGTAAGCAGAACATGGCGCAGTTTTTTTTTATTCCTCCAAGTAGGGAGACACAGATAGACATACTAAACAGTTTTAGTATTCAAAGTCCGAATTTTGCGGTTTGAACTTCCGTTAACTTTACCCAAAAGGTTTTATTAGATAAAATAAAAAAAAAATTAATAAATAAATATTGAAAAAATTGTGAAATTCAGCAAAAATATATAAAATACAAAATTTTAAATTCGCTACCGACTGATCATGTTATTTGTATAAAATCAATGTAGTAATTCGTCGTATGATTTATCATTTTGGGGAAGAGTGTATGATGTGTGCGCGTAGGTGACACCGTTAGGTCCGTATATAAGATAATGCAAAATGGAATTTTTCAAAACACTCGAAATATTGTAAAATAATCATAAATTGCTAAGGTGATTATGAGTTTTTGGATTTTTGTTTTAATTTTTCAAAATAATCATTTATCCATTGGGGGCGAACATATCTGCGCGATTCATAGGCATGTATAAATCAATGCGAAGCGTAATGCTGGCTGTTTTCAAACTCTCGCTCTCGATTTCTGTTTTTTATTCAGATTTTCTTATATCTCTCTTTAATTTCTGCAAACTAATAGAATTCAATGAAAGAAAGAATCACTAGCGTTTGTGGCTTGTGTTTCAGATTGTTACCCTTTTTGGAAGTCTATGCTACTAGCATGTTTCTCACGAGTGTGCGATTTTATTGTCTCACGTTTTAATGTGCCATTTTAGATTAATCTCGACGCTCATTCGTGCGCAATAGTTTCTTTGCGCTCGTGAATGTTTTTCTTTTCGATTTTAAATTTTCCTCTACACAAAACTTTATTTAAACCACGGAATATTAACGAAATTGAGGGAGCCAAGCTCCAGCTTCGGATTGATTTTTAATGCCTTGAATTGCTTTCTTTCGAATTGTCATTTGTTTCATTCTTTCTTTTGATTTGTGTATTTGAAAACAAAATGGGAAATGTACACCACCACAACAAAAACAAAATATTCGTCATTCAAGAGAGCACGTTATTTATAATTCGTTTGCAATTACATAATAAATATATATTTAATGAATATAGAGCTTAAGATTTAAACGTAAGAATCTATCCACGCACCCTTTTAAAATCGTGAGTGAGTCAAAGGTACATTGAGTAAAATTAGGAGATACTCCAGAAGAAAAAAAATCGAAAAAACTACTGAAACAAAAAAAATATCTCAAAGAAATCTCGTAAATTGTACTTAACAGTTTAATTAATGACATTTTATTAGTGTTAATTGTTATAACTTTTTTTTAGTGAAGCGTATGTTACGACACGACGATTACGATGACAACATATTTCACTCATTGGCACAAATTCATATAATGATCATGATGTTATTCCATATTCGATACGCTCTTTACTTTGCGCGCTAAACGCGCGCCCTCTACACGTCATTGATTCATCTTCGCCCAATACACCCTTCTCTATCTTTTGCTATTATTCCTGTTCTTGTTTTTTTTCTTGTTCATTTTTTACTATCTTAACGATGTTTTCCATGTTTTTCTTAAATAATGCAATTTTTACAGTACACCTTCATAAATGCAAATATGATATTAAGAGAAAATATATATATATACACACACACACACTTTATATATATATTAAGAAACGGAACAACAAAACAATGATCTTATACTATAGCGATATTTTTTTTATTTAGTAAATATTAACGAAAACAGAAAAAAGTGAGTAAATATATATATATAAATAAATAAAATTCAAATTGAAAAATACGTTTAAATAAAAATTTATATATATACATATGAAAAAGAGAGAAAAAATTGATATAAATTGTGACTGCTTTCAGACAAAATGAAAATGAAATTAATTATTAAAAATGATAAAAGAATGAACAGATATTCAGTAAATTTAATAGGAATAATTCTATTATATATATAAATATAAATGGCATAAAAATACGATAAAGAAAAAACAGGATTTTCAATGAAAACAAAAAAGAAACTTATAAAAGGTAATAAGAGTAAGTCATAAATGCAAAAATAAGAAAAAAAAAACACAAAAAATTAAATTCAAAAAATTGTAAATTTGTATTTTGAACGAATCCACCCTTAGCTTGTAAATTTAAACAAATGAAAAAAGAAAAACCGAAAAAACATAAAAAAAAGAAAACAATTTAATCTTAGGATTGTAGTTAGTAATGTCTAACATTAAGTTCTTTTTTTAATTATTATTATTATTACGTATACGTAGTTGATTTATGTTCGTTTCAAACGTATTACGTTCACAACGAATCACAGTTTTTTTTAGTTTTGTTTCTTAGCCAATTTATTTTTTTAGTAACGTGGTCTAAATACTTTTATTATTTTGAAAAAAAAAAATATTGTCGGAAGCTTTAAATTAGACGATCTTCTGAAGAATATTGTGTAAAGAACAGGACAACACAGACACACACACACATTGCCATTTTAAATGTATACATGCAATTTTTAATGTTTTATTAAAAGGAAAATCAAAATGATTTCTTCTTTCCGTGACGGAAATTATGTGTAACATTTTCTTTTGATATTTATATTTAAGGAAATTACATATATATATATATTTCAAATATGTTCGCGTGGAAGTGAAAAATATGTTTAATGGGAAATAGGCTCCAATAGGTTCTTTATACGACTTGGTCGTCATAGTGCTCAGTTGCTTTTGAAAATTTCGAGAATAAACGCGATCTTCTAGAATTCGTATCCGGGGTACAATCAGTTTAACCTATTTTCTTCAGCTTTTTTCCTATTCTCCTATCATCACAATTTTCAAAAACCCGGCTTCCTTCTCTCACCACTTTATACTTAGTCTACCCACCGACTTAACCGCTGCTTCAAGCCCAAACAATTTAGTCCCGATTATCTCATTTCACTTCCAATCGCCTACGATACAAAATATATGCATACAATTACTTAACAATGAATCACACGTGATTATGTTTCAACGAACGTTCTATTATAAGTACAATACAAAAACAACACAAAAACTTCAAACAGAATTTTAGGTTTAATTCAAAACTGAAGAAAAGGATATTATTGCATAATCTTCATCCCTTCGCAATCTGCAGCAATTTTAATAGTTACATAAACTGAAAATCTCATCACATATTTTGTTTTTACAAATCGGAAAACACGAGAATATTCTCGTATGCGTAACTTTCTGAGAACTCTCTAGTAAGCAATAGCTTCTCTGTTGACTACGCCAAGTCTGCATTATGCTTATTTTGTTTTGAGCTCCGTTCCTGTTTATAAAATAATTTGAATTTGTACTTTTTTTTTTATTAATACAGTTTAATGTTTCATTATTAATTTTATCTAGTTTGTAATTATATACATATGTATTCTACTTAGTGTCAACATAATATTGGTCGTTCTATGTCTTTCTTGAAACGTTTGTAATGTGAATCGCTAGATGTAAAAGAGCAATAGCGATTTGATTTACACAAACAAACACATACACAACACACGTCTCGTATAATAATTATGTTTATGTTAAAAACAAACAAATTTTATTCTATTTTTATATAGACATATATTTTAACGTATAAGTTTTATAAAAATAATAAATATAAAAAAAAAGAAAAATGAAGAGGTTTTATTTCAGGATTTCGATTTTCAGATTCCAAGTAAGAATGATGTGTCTGCCAATTTAAATATTTTCTGTATTACTTTGAGAGTACATACATATTTCGAATTTTTGATCGCAGAGAAGCTTCACCTATCCACTTTAAAAACGCCTTTGTGATTCGTCTCCTGTTTCTTTCACTCATGCTAACACCGCGGATTCTTGATGGGAATGTTCTCTGAGAACGTGTAATGTTCAATATCGGAAAATCTCATGAAAGATACAATGTATTTCTATAGGAATTTCAGGGGTAATTCATAAAAAGTGTTAATTATGAGTTGGTTGAAAGGATTGTAAAATTATAGAATTTTGAAAGGATTATAAAATTATGAAGGGATAACACAGGATGTCGGGAAACTCCCGCATAGGGAAAAATAATACTCATTGTGATTTCCAGCAAAAAAAGGTGTACTTACTACAACTTTATTAGCTGCAGACAATGAAAAGGAAGGAAAAGCAAACCCAAAATTGAAAATGGTCGAAGAAAAGAGCTAGCCGGCGCACAATAGACAAAAACCTCAAATTTTGGACACAATTACCAAAACTAGTCAATCTTAATGTATTCTACCGTCTACAAAAGTCTCAGGCGGTTTTGACGAGGCACGTGGATCTACACTCGGGTGCAAAACTATCGACTCAACCTAAAAGCGCATGTATTTGTACGTGTTTTTCATAAGTATAGCAGTTATCCATAAAAATCGTATGTCATTGAAAAGCTTAAGGCCTCAGCTTTACGTTGGTACCATTTTAACCAATTTAAAATTGATGCTCTTTGAACGAAATCGTAGCGAAAATGAGCAAATATGAAAATGGTTTTTAGTTAGGTTTTTTTTTGCAAATAAAACAAAAACTGTCGGAAAATAAGTTAAATATTTATTAGTTTAGTATTTGGTATTGCCTCCTCTTGCTCTAATGACAGCTTCCAGTCGATTCTACATTGATCTGATCAAGTGGCTGATGGTATCTTGAGGAATACCGTTCCACTCCTCTTATAGGGCTATACCTTCAATTCTCCAGTGGACGAAGTGACTGGATTTCTGGCTCGGACTCTTCTCTTGAGTACGTCCCATAAGTGTTCAATGGGAATGATGTCGGGACTGCGTGCAGGCCAGTTAAGTGACGACATATTGGCTTCATTCAAGAACTGCCGAGTGAGGCGCGATGCATGACACCGGACATTGTCGTGCATCAAAGTGAAGTTCTCGCCAATAAATGCTGCATAGGGCACAACGTGGACACGGAGAATATCGGTTACGTATCGCTCAGCTGTCAGCTTTCCTCCTCCGCCTCCTCCGGGCACGAATACGAGCTCCGTTTTTCCCTCCAAGGAAATGCCAGCCCACATCATACAGGAAACGCCGCCGTATGCAACCGTTTCAGTGAAACAGCACTGCACAAATCGCTCACCCGGAAGCCTGTAGCATATACAAATCATACATATACATATGTCCAAATTGGTACAAAATTTGTTTGCCTTCGGTCTGCGTGGTGTGCGATAGATATGCGTGACGTGTCCTACTATCACAATGTCCAATTGTCCTACTATCCCAATGTCCTAATGTCCCAATTTCCCAATAGCCCAGTTCACCAATGTCCCATTATCCTAATATGATAATATCCCAATGGCCCAATGTCCTAACGTGCCAGTGTCCCAATGTACAAATATCCCAATATCCCGATGTCCCAATATCCCAATGTCCCAGTGTTAAGTGTCCCAATGTCGCAGTATATCAAGTGTTCCAAGGTCCCAATAGCCTAATATCCGAATGTACCACTGTCCCAATATCCCTATGTCCCAATTTCCCCAGTGTATCTAATGTCCCAGTATCCAAATGTCCCAGCGTCACAATGTCCTAATGTCCCAATATCCTAATGTCCCAATGTCCCTATGTCTCAATAATCCTATATCCCAATGTTCCAATGTCTTAATATCGCAGTGCCCCAATGTCCAAATGACCCAATATCCCGATGTCCCAATATCCCGATATTTCAGTGGCCCAATGTCCCGATGTCCCAGTGGCCCAATGTCCCCACGTCCCAGTTTCCTCAGTGTGCCTAATATCCTAATGTCCAAATGTAAAAATGTCTCATTGTACCAATTTCTCAATGTTCCAATGTCCTAATATCCCAATGTCCTACTATCGCAGCGCCCCAATGTTTCAATATCCCGGTGTCCCAATGTCCCAGTAGCCCAATGTCCCTATGTGCCAGTGTCCCAATATCCGATTGTCATATTATCCGAAGGTCATAATGTCCCAATGTGCTAATATCCCAGTGCCCCCATGTCCCAATATCCCGATGTTCCAGTGGCCCAATGTCCCCACGTCGCAGTTTCCCCAGTGTGCCTAATGTCCCAATATCCGAAAGTCCTAATGTGCTAATGTCCCAATGTCCTAATGACCCAAGACACAATGTCCTAATATCCCAGTGCCCCAATGCCCCAATGTCACAATATCCATATGTCCGATTGTCCTATTGTCCCAAGGTCTTAATAATGTCCCAATATCCTAATATCCCAGTGCCCCAATGTCCTAGTCTCCCAGTGTCCTAATGTCTCAACATCGCAATGTCCCAATATCACAATGTTCCAATGTCCCATTGTCCCAATATCCCGATGTCCCAATGCCCCAATATCCCGATGTCACCACGTCCCAGTTTCCCAAGTGAGCCTATTGCCCCAATGTCTTAATGTCCCAATTTCGTAATATCCCACTGCACCAAGATCCTAGCATATACAAATAAGACATATATGTCCAAATTGGTACAAAATGTTGTTCCTATGAAAATGTATCTGAAATTTCGTAGAGCTTTCAAGCGAATCGCATGAGCCTGTGTACGTGTCAATTTGAGAGAACGTTTTCCAGTTCAAGAGAGTCAAGAGACTCTTTTTATAGTATCTTTTAAGAATCACTCATCGCTTGCCATTGCCTGCGACTTCCGTGGTGTGTGATGGAGATGGATATCTCCGTACTCCGTGACGCATGACAAGTGGACCGAGTGGGTCCGAGGAAGAGAGCAAGTTGCCGTTGCGGACAATATGTTATGTTATGAACACAGAAATGATTATGAAATTCATTCACTGCCACGTCCCGCCCGCTTCTTGTGTGGTGTGCGATGTATGGCACCGCGGCGCGGCGCGAAGGAAACGACACGAGAACACGTTGTGCATGCGCCTACGAAATTTATAATTCGTCTGTGGCGTGTGTATCTATATTTGGAGGTTCAGATTATCTGAGCCGATATTTAAATATGATATTTGAGAGTCAATTCCAAGCAACCCAAGCGATGCGACAAGTCTAAGAAAAATGGCATATTTGGTCGGCAAAAATCCTAGATGGAAATTTTTTTGAATTATGGTTGGAGATGGTCCCCAGATTATGGCAATAAAAGTCCCAACCGATTAGTGATCCGCAACCTTAAAAAAAGGGGGAAAGGGGGACTCTTTTCGTTTTTTTGCGATTATTTCAAAAAAGGTAAGAGATACAGAAAAATTGTCTGCCTTCTCCTCTTTTTATACACTGCGTGAGGAGAAGTCTATTCTTAAATTTACCTTATTTTAGTGAAATATGCATTAACTATTACATTTAACTCTGTTCAATAAACTATTAAAATAAAAAGTAAATAATCAGAAATTACAAAAATATTAGCACATACATATCAATATTTTTTATATAATCAGAAAAGGGAGATATTTAGCAGGCCATGAAGACTTTGGTGTCAAAAAGAAAAGTCTCTAATGGAGACGATAATAATTAATATAAATGTAGGTATGAGTTTTAGGGTCATAGACATGGAGTTTCTGAAAAAATACCTTCTTTGTTATTCAGTTCGGGCATTTTACTCACTCCATAACTTCTGACAGAATAAAGGAAGTTCAAATTTTGCACATATGATTTTTGTAAGAAGCTCTTCCTGCATGCTGCGACCAATTTATTCAATACTTTCTCTAAATTTGCATTTATGCATTCCCGTATAGACAGCTGTAGATTTTTTAATTTATAGTATACATAGTATTGTTTCTTGACCGGCCGTGGCAACAATCATAGCAAAAATTAGCCAAAACTAACGCCCGTATTTTTAAACATACCTTACCTTCAAATATAAATGCCATTTCCAGTAGTTTTTCATTGAAATAATTTAATTTCTCGAGTCAATGCATCCTTGACTTAAGGCGATTTCAAGAAAACTTTGAAATTTTGCAATAGTCCACCTCACTTGAAGTCAATGTAGCTAGTTACCTACCTTGAGTTATTATTATATTACAATTGTGTTAACAGCTTAAGGTCTCCTTGAGTTTCGCCTTAAATGACTTAATTGACTTGTAATATAAACTACTGGAAATTACATCTATTTTTTTGAATTTCGGTATACTTGACTAAAGGTCGCCTTGAGTTAAGCTATGTTTATAAATACGGGCCTAAAAGTATAAATTTCGGTATCAAAACCAATTTTCCGATAGTTTTTTTTTTCATTAGTCGTAAGTTAGGAAAATATACAGGGTGTCTGCCGCATAAACGCACCGGATTGTGATTCCTCATTGATTTTTAGTAAAAAAAGCTTAACCCTAAGCAGGCATTTGAAAATTAAAAAAAAAAAATTTTCTTTGACGACTAAAACGTCATTATCTCAAAAGCTATACTAGCTAGAATAGCAAAGCAAAATGATTATTAAAGCCAACAAATTTATCCAAAAAATAAAATTAACCGCACTAAAATCGGATAAGAGGTTTGGTTTTTACAGAACTTCAAAGTCAAATTTTTGTGATTTGACCCAAAAACAAAATATTTTTCCATCTCAATTTTCTGCAACTTCTGCCAAGGTGAGGTGTTCGTACGATTCTTCACAAAATTGGCGAATAGTCCAAAGATCATTTCTTTCTTACATCATTTTATTCTATCTTTCGTATTTCTTACAGTTTTAATGCCTTAAGTACAGAAAACTGTGGTTAATTTTAGCTCTATTTCAATTCAATTCAACTAAAACTGCCCCTAAAGATCTTCAATTTGGTAAAATTTATTCAAATTATATCAAAATCGATCCAAAATTGAAACTCATATATTCGTTGCTCTCTAATAAAGACTTTTGCGTTTTGAGACTTCTGATACAAATTTCGTTAACCAACTTTCATACAAAAGTGGGCATTCTCATTTGTTTCAAACAATTAAATCAATATGATTTTATTATAGCCGAAGAAAAAAAATATGGTCATCGAACGACAAAAATCTTACATCGATGGATTTTTGCAGGATTTTTAGGGATGGCCTTCTGATTATGGGAAAAAAGTCCCAATAGATTAGAGGTTTGCAGCCTTGAAAAGGGAGGAGGGGTACTTGCGTTTTCAGAGCTATGGAGGTTTTTAAAAGAGTCTAAAATGAAAATATTCTAATTTATTTTTTAGTCTAGCGCCAAATTTTTCACTCAAATCCTAATGTATTATATACAATATACAATTACAAGGGTAATTTTATGTATTTTTTTTTCGTTCTCAGACCATTTTTCTGTATATTTGGTCGGTTTTGAAATGTTTGCTAAAGAGTAAAAAAATACTCCCTTATCCCCTTTTTTCAAGGTTGCCCTCCAATCGTTGGGGACTTTTTTTCCATAATCAGGACGCCATCAGCATCACCAACCATCCTGCAAAAATACAGCGATATAGGATTTTTGCTGATCAAATATCGTATTTTTTTATCAATACTCTACAACTCACTCTCGTACTCATATCCCTCCAATTGAATCGAGTACAGAACAGGACAGAACAACTTGCATACAAATTTTCAGTTGATGTTCTGTATAGAAATATATCTTTTTTGAAATATCTATGGAAGTTGTGTTGCCTTGTCCTGCACTAAATCCACTCACTCTACCGCATGCTACCACTACATTGCATTAACAGCGCGGCATGCACCTTACGAAATGCACTAATGAGGTCAATGAACGCATGGGAACCTGTTCCGCAACCTCAAGAAATGCATTGTCATCAAATCATCTTTCATGTTTTTTCAATACGCAGTTTTCGCAGGCGCAGATACTTTTGCGTAGGCCTGTTCCAAAAACCGGGATCCCGGTACAAAACCGGTGTTCACTTGGTACCGGACCCGATATTCTAAAGTACCGATATCCCGGTTTTTTTGGTATCGAGTTAAAAAAACCGACCGACGAGTCGGTTTTTTTGGTACCGAGTTAAAAAGAACGATTCACTTCAACCATGAGCCGGTTTTTTCAGGTTTTTTGGTACCGGTTTTTAAACCGGTACCCAAAAAACCGGCTTATGGTTAAAAAAACCGTCGGTACTGAAAAAACCTCAGTCGGTTTTTAACCCGGTACTCAAAAAAACCGGCTTATGGTTAAAAAAACCGTCGGTACTGAAAAAAAAACCTGAGTCAGGGAAACCGCTTGTGGTACCGGGTATTGAAAAAAACCGAAACCCGGTACTGAAATCTCGGTACCGAACAGGCCTACTTTTGCGTAAGCCACCCCGACCCATGGCATGGGACAGTGGAAGAAGATACACTCATGAAGTCGACAAATGCACGAAAACCTGCTCTGGCAGAGTATCTAAACTCTCTTCAACTTGAACTGTGTAGCAAAAGAGCAAATAGCTTTAATAGCCTGTATACGTGTATCTGTATGGTCGTATTTGTGACATTGGGTGCAAGATCAGACGACATGGCCAAAAAAATGTGTACCCGATTTTGAGCGAGCTTTGGACATATATGTATTATTTGTATATGACCCTAGTCTCCCAGTGTCCCAATATGTCCCAATGTCGCAGTGTCTTTTAAAAAATTGTCAATACGATGAGCCGAAAGACGCAATTGTTGGAAATCTTTTGTGAACTTTACCTAATAATTTACCGTGATTCCATCCACTTATCTAAATGGAAGACATTGATCCTTTAGAACGACCACCAGAGGATCATTCATTCCAAATTTCATAAAAATCCCATCACTGAGAGAGACAGTAGAAGCAAGTCTTTCTGCAACTGTAGACTCTAGTCTGAAATTGGGTTACTCGCTTAAGTCTGTGAGGGTGAAAATTGCACCGTTTATTGCATATATCTTACCCGTTATTGTGCCGATCAAAGTTTTTTTTTTGGAAAGGCACTAGAACAGGATATGTGAAATATTTTGGCAAAAAAAAATTTTTGGGGGATGTTGCCTGGAAGGCTGTTGCCCTGTCAAAAAAAAAATAAAGTTGTCTCCGATAAATCATAGACTTGTTCGCTTTCGTTTTTTCCTTTGGCGGGCGATACGCTCTCGCGTCTCTTGATAATTCGCCATGGCATGCGCACATATTAAGTTTGAAGCGATACAACCAAGTTGCTTTGGTGGTCTAATGAATATATGATATGTTTGAATTTTAGGATGTTTGAGTTTTAGGATTGTTGCCGAGACAAAATCTATTGTGAATTACAAATTCACAAATTGTTAATTTGACACAATCTAGACAAGACGTCAAGAGACGTCAAAGTTTTGGATTTTCACTTCCGACAAAGCACCAGACGAAGTTGCGGCGAGAGAAACTTCTCGGTAATTATATAGTGTTATTGCTAATTATATTTTTCATTATAACATTTTCATTTATATCAGAATTAAATCATCATCATTAACCCGATTACAATTGGAGTTTTTTTACTCGGCGCAACTGTTGGCCAAGGGGCCAACATCATTTAATTCGAGAAATTCGTTCACGTGTCATCGACAGAAATCAGAAAACATCTTGCATCGGAAACAACCCAGCGTTTTACGCCTATAACCAAGGCAGTGAAAATCATATTTGCAATCACGAATAATTGAAATTTCGCGAATTTGCATTGTTGGCGACTACGAAACATCGTGGCAAAGTGAGGCTATACAGTGCTCCGCACCGAAATCACCAAAGGCGCGAATATGGTTGCGAATGTGCAACAAGTGAAGTGCGGGCAGTCGGATGTAACGCCCTGTGCCACTTGCGGCAAAAAGACCCACGGCTGGTGGGTGCAATGCCAAATATGCCAAAAGTGGCATCATTTCAATTGTGTTGGTGTCGACGAATCGATTAGGAACAGCGAATGGAGCTGTGCTAGCTGTGTCGACGACGAACAGGGGGCTCCATCTTCGGCGAGTGAGAATAGTATGGTGCAGATGGTTGATTTGCAAAAACAGTTCCTCGACATGGTCCAAACGGAACGCGAATCAGTCAAGGCGGACCGTGAGGTGCAAAGGCAGTTTTTGGAAATGGTGCAGACTGAACGTGAGGCGGTGCAAGCGGACCGTGAGCTTCAACGACAACATCTCGAAATTCAAAAACAGCAGACGGTCCTACAGACAAAGCAGCTGGAGGATCAACGCGCTTATATGGAGAAATTGTTCAAAATATTAGTTACGTCACGCGAAAGTACCAGTCCGCAAACATCCGACACAGCTACTACAGGCTCCAACGACACCAGCACCAAAGCTTCCGCAGCAGATACGCTAGTCCCAAACGACGCGACAGAGGCATTGAATAGTCTCACCAGAGCGATGCATCAGTCGCAACAGCGAGATTTAACGACATTTAGCGGAGATCCAGCAGCATGGCCAGGATGGATTGCCGACTATCAGCTTACTTCGAAGCAAGGCAAATTTTCCGACGTTCAAAATGTAAATCGACTGAGGAAAGCGCTAAAGGATAACGCCAAGGCAGCAGTTCAGCCATATTTAAATCGCGGCACTGGTGCCGAGACAATCATCAAAATTCTCAAGTCAATATATGGTCGTGAAGAAGAGCTGATAAACAAGGAAGCCAGCGAGCTGTTGAAGCTACCAGCTATACAACATAAATACGACGATCGACTACCTGCCTTTAACATCAAATTGCAGAATTTCGTATTTATGGCAAAGGGCCAGGCCAACATCACAGCTTTGAGTCAGCCATTCATTATCAGCGAACTGCATAACAAATTCATGGCTTGTGCAAGTCACTATGACAACATTCGGAGTTTGCGAGAGGAGAACGAACTATTCAATATCGAAGACCTGTCAAACTATTTGGATGAATGTGTACGCAAAATGCCCCAACAAATTCTGCTGAAATGCAACTTTGCTAAATTTTTGAGTCCTGGATCGAAAGTGCTAAAGCAACAAGCTCTGTCACATGATATCGCTCGTGAAGAACCATCAGCTCAGAGCAAGGAGTCCAAAGAGAAATTTCGCTGCCCCCAATGTCGTGCATTTCACCCACTCTGGAGATGTCTACAATTCAAGAAGCAGTCATGGTCTACGAAGATTGACTTACTAAAGAATAATGACGTCTGCTTCAAATGCCTTAGTTCAACCACACACAAGGCAAATGAATGCTCATTGAAAGGAGGCTGCAGAGTCGACGGCTGCGGTGGTAACCACAACACCATCATGCATCGTCCGAATAAACTGGAACATGTCGACGAAGCGACCACTGATGACCAACCACAGGGTAGCAAATCGCAAGGACTTTCCTCTAAGAGCGAACCTAGATCACAGCTAAGTCACATGAATAGTAACTCGATGCTGTTTCAAATCGTCCCAATAAAACTATACGGTATCGAGGGACCGATCAGGACTTATGCGATGCTCGACCCTGCGTCGTCAATATCCATGATGGAGCGCAGCATTTACGATAAACTTCAACTTGACGGCGTCGATGACGTATTACACCTAAAGTGGACCGGAGGTGTTACCAAGGAAGAAGTATGCAAGCGCGTTTCACTTGTAATATCAAGCACTAAGGGAAGAAAGTTACATGAGATACATAACGTCTATGCACGCGACTCTTTATCACTAACACCGCAGTGTTTTGACGTCAGCGAAATGAAGCAGCGCTATAAACATCTACGAGGATTACAGCTGGAGAATCTACAAGATGCAGTACCGACGGTGATGATCGGGCTAGAGCATGCGAACTTATTAACAGGATCTAAAACTGTCATCGGAGAACCAGAGGAGCCAGTCGCCATGAAGACGGAGCTTGGTTGGGTGGTTTTCGGAAAGCTGGACGCACACAACCACACAGTTCCATGGACGCAATATCATCGCACCACGGCGACCAGTTACCATCACACTCGGATAGAGGATGATGATGTCATCGCAGCAGCTGAGGTTAAGAAGTACTTTTCAACCGAAGGTTTTGGAGTAACACCAACTAAGGCGGTAGTCAGTGAAGCCGACCAGAAAGCGATTGACATAATGAAATCTACGCTCAAAAGAGTTGGCGCTCGTTACGAAATCGGCTTGTTGTGGAAAGATAGGGACTCGATGCTGCCTGACAGTTTACCCATGGCGCTAAAGCGACTGCAGTCCGAGGAAACGAGCCTGAAAAGAAAAGGCCTTCTTGAGTGGAAAAATAACGAGATGAAAAACATAATTACCAAAGGTTATGCGCGGATTGCGACAAAAGAAGATTTGAACACTCAGTGGGATCGGACTTGGACTGCTCCTACCTTCGTCGTCGTCAACGAAAATAAACACCCACCCAAACCTCGAAACGTGACTGACGTAGCAGCGGAAGTTAAGGGCATTTCACTGAATAAGATGCTACTTAAAGGTCCGGATAATATGACACCACTCTTTGCTGCATTATTTCGATTGCGTCAACACCAAGTGGCAGTGAATGCAGACGTTAAAGAAATGTTCTCCCAAGTATTGATTAAACCTGAGGACCAACAGTGCCAGCGCATCTTGTGGCGAAATGGTGACCAAACCCAAGAGCCAACTACGATTATCTTCGAAAGAATGATGTTCGGTCCCGTGTGTTCACCATCATGCGCACAATTCATCAAGAATTATCACGCGAGCTTGTACCAGGAAAAGTACCCTGAGGCTGCGGAGATCCTGATCAACGCTACTTATGTGGATGACCTTTTCACATCACACCCGACGGTTGAGGAAGCGTCTAGGGTAATAATGAACGCTATCGAGATTTGCAAAGACATGTCATTTGACCTAGTTGGCGTTCAATCGAACAGTTTCGAACTGCTTAAGGAGATACCTACCGATCATGTCAAGGGCAAGCTTGTCGATTTCGATGCCGAGACGGACACGTACATTGCTAAAGTTCTGGGCATGTACTGGGACCCGGTGACGGATAACTTCACGTTTGTCTTCAATGAAAAGCACAGCGGGACGAGTGCCAACGCAGCCGACTATCGCTTCACCAAACGTCAAGTCTTGAGCACCATAATGAAGATATTCGACCCTCTCGGGATGATCGCAAAGTACACCTTAAATGGAAAGTTAGTGCTGCAAGACATTTGGAGAACCGGCATTGATTGGGATGACCCCGTTCCCGAGGTTCTGAAGGAGACTTGGACAGAATTTGTCACGACGGTGAAACACATTTCGAAACTTCGCATCCCACGTCATTACTCGCCCGGCGTACCCGTGGAGTCAAAGATAACATTAGTTGTCTTTGTGGATGCATCGGAGGCTGCATTTGCAGCAGCCGCCTACTTTCGCTTTGAATCAGACGACGGCATCATCAGCTCAACCTTAGTGATGGCTAAGTCCCGTGTCGCACCGATCAAGCCACTCTCCATACCACAACTTGAACTGCAGGCAGCCGTGTTGGGTGTCAGAGTAGCAAACACTATTCAAAAGCTGCACACCATCAAGATAGAAAGAGTAATGTTTCTTTCCGATTCAAAATGTGTCCTAATGTGGATATCCTCCAAAATGATGAAATTCAAATCATTTGTTGCCGTTCGCATCGGAGAAATACTCGAATCTACCACAAGTAGCCAGTGGTATCATGTGGGCACAAAAGATAACGTCGCAGACGAGGCTACCAGGCCATGTCTCATTAAGGAAGAAAAGAACTTGCGATGGTTTCAAGGACCCGATTTTTTGAAATCCCCAATTGAAAGATGGCCCATTTCCAGTATGAGACACGAGAAGGAGGATATGATTATGAGTCACCAAATGAAGCCCTTAGAATATACATTGCAGCCACTTAAGGATATCCGAGCTCGGTATAAAGTAGATTGGCCAGTGTTCTGCCGGATTATCGCTTGGATCAATCGATTTATCGACACATGTCGCAAAACGGCCCACGAAAAACCAACATACATACTTCCCAGAGAACGCCAGCGAGCTGAGGACATGTTGTTCAAACTTATCCAACTGGAGGCATATCCGGAGGACATTCAGAATCTTCAAGAGCGAGGTCGAGTAGCAGACCACAGTAAACTAAGTGGTTTCTGTCCAATTATGGGGACAGACGGGATAATACGAATGAGTTCACGTGCGCAGAAAGCATCCACTTCATATGCTACACGGAATCCGGCTATCTTACCAAACAAACATCCATTGACTGACATCTTTATCGGCTATCACCATCGTCGTAATATGCACATGCGGGAAGAGACCATCATTGCGGACATACGGACTAGAGCCTGGATTGTCAACATACGCTCAGCGGTCCGACGTGTTGCAGCCAATTGCCAACTATGTAAGAATCAAAGAGCCAAGCCAATCCATCCGCGAATGGGACAACTCCCAGACGAGCGACTGCAGTACGGAACGAAAGCCTTTTCATTCGTAGGAGTCGACTGCTTCGGCCCACTCCTGGTGAAACAAGGACGTGCTACAGTAAAGAGGTACGGAATCATTTTCACGTGTCTGGTCTATCGAGCGGTATACTTGGAGCTGTTGACGGACCTCTCGTTGCACCAGGTCATCCTTGCCATTCGAAGCCTTCAAGCAAGGAGAGGCCAAATAAGGGTTCTGTTTAGCGACAACGGAACTAACTTCATAGGCGCGCGAAATCAACTCGTGAAGGACTCGAAAGAGACCATGGACAAATACGGGAAAACTGTTGCAGACCAGCTGAGCATTGAGTGGAAATTTATCCCGGCCTATTCGCCATGGATGGGGGGTGCTTGGGAGCGTCTAATCCGGTCTATCAAGAGGTCACTCGAATTTACCCTGCAAGGCGAAAGACCATCTGAAGACACACTACGAGGGGCTCTCATACAGGCGGAGTTGGAGATGAACCGGCGGCCACTAACTCATAATCCAGTAGATCACGAAGATTGCGAACCACTTACGCCGAACCACGCACTGTTCGGAAGTAGCGGCTTTGACGCCCAGGCAGTTGGTGAAGTTCACCAGAGGGACCGATTTGCGCATTCGAAGGATCGGCAGGCACGCCACTTAGGTGAAAAGTTTCGGCAACGATGGATCAAGGAGTACTTGCCAACGATTATGCGGCGTACTAAATGGACGAAAGATGAGAAACCCATTCAGCTGGGTGACATTGTGATTCTTGCGGAATCGGATTGCCCGCGCAGATCATGGAGTAAAGGACGAGTAACCAAATTGCACCACGGCCCCGATAAGGTCGTAAGGACGGTAGATATTCTACTCGGCGACGGAAGCATAAAGGCACGGAGAAGCGTTGGACGCGTCGCCGTGCTCGAAGTGAGGAAGCCACATCTTTAGTCTCCGAAGTTTAGCTTCGAAGACGCTCGGGGGGATGTTGCCGAGACAAAATCTATTGTGAATTACAAATTCACAAATTGTTAATTTGACACAATCTAGACAAGACGTCAAGAGACGTCAAAGTTTTGGATTTTCACTTCCGACAAAGCACCAGACGAAGTTGCGGCGAGAGAAACTTCTCGGTAATTATATAGTGTTATTGCTAATTATATTTTTCATTATAACATTTTCATTTATATCAGAATTAAATCATCATCATTAACCCGATTACAATTGGAGTTTTTTTACTCGGCGCAACTGTTGGCCAAGGGGCCAACAAGGATCAAGCACATTAAGTTTCAGAAAAAACACCACTAAGAATTCGGAATGAAAATACCTCCTCTACAATTTCAGTGTATTTATGCGACTCCGTCTTGACAGCTGTAGATTTTTTCAAATCTTATAGCATTGTTCCTTGACATTGCATAGCAAAAATGTGCCAAAAACTAAAAGTCTAAATTTCCATATAAAAACCAATTTTACCCCAGTTTTTCGCTCATAAGTCAGCAAAATTTATATTTAAAAATTAAAGTGTTTTCTTTTTGCTAAATCTCTTTTATAATAGTCCGCATAATTTCTTTTTTCGATAAATATATAAAGACCCCTCCCAATACAAAAGAGATTTTCTACCCATTTTTGCAGATACGCGGCAAATTCATGGCTTCAATTGGATTACAGCTCTGTCAAATTAGCCCATTACAATTCTAAAATGCTATTACGAAACGCTGGATACGTATTTACCGGTTTCGACTGATTGTGCAAGTTTTACAGGTACAATAAATTTAGCCTCGCACAATCAGGGAAGGCACGACCGGTTAACAATGTCAAAGGGTTTCGACCTTACCCACATGGGACAGTAAAAATTAATTGCATTCAGAATTTGTTGCACACAATACAAGCAACTTTGGAACGTTCCACTAGTTTATTTAATTCATTCGAGGATTAAGAATATTTTTGCACAAATAAATTAAGCACTGATCCGATAGAAAATTTATTTAGCAAAATCAGGTATAAGAAAACAATGTCATCGGTATCAGAATTTAATGAAATTTACTTTAATATACTTTTTTTGTAACTATAAAACTACATTTTAATAAATATGATTTCGATTCTTCCAACATTTTCTTTACTCGGTTGTCGCATGTTAGCGCACATGTAAAGGGGTTCCGCGTATATTTTCACATTTAGATCTTTCATCTAATTTTTTAACCGAGAATGTACTGTATTTAAACAAATTTTTCGATCTTCCCGGTGGTAAGATGCTTCAATATAGGCCAATTATATAATGAAGTTGACGTCAACTTAGCGAAGCAACTTTCAGGGATTAACTCGGAACTTATACCGTTCCCTTCCGCTATTTTGTTGTGAATTAGTTGTGAAATAGAAAAAGACGCTTTTCCTCATCAGCGGGAAAATGCGGTTTTCCAGTTTATGACGTCACTATGGCATAACCCCACTTTTCACGGTCAGATCAATTCGCGGTGCATGTCATAATTTACCGCAGGGCTAATACAAATGAAATTTTGAAAAAACGATTTTGTCGCTCCTCGCTGTTGA
Source organism: Microchrysa polita (assembly GCA_949715475.1). NCBI lineage: Eukaryota > Metazoa > Arthropoda > Insecta > Diptera > Stratiomyidae > Microchrysa > Microchrysa polita. The sequence continues at coordinate 42,052,285 of OX454415.1, read as the reverse complement.
CGGGAAAATGCATTTTTCCATATTATGGTGACGTCACTATGGGAGAAAAACAACTTTTGCTGATCGGATCAAGTTGGGGAGTGAAAAGTGAAAAGAATGAGTGTAGCTCTTCGCTATCCCCGAGAAAACGCGGTTTTCCACGTTATGATGTCACTATGGGAAAAAACCCACTTTTCCTGATCGGATCGAGTTGGAGATTATGGCAAATTTGACAAAATTTATTCAGATTATGCCCAAAATGGGGCCGAAATCAACCCAAGTTTTCTGCACTTTAGGCACTAAACTGTTATAAACAATAGAGCTAAAATGAAATGATGTAAGAAAGATATCTTCGGGAGATTATGCGGCGCCAATTTTTAAAAGAATCGTATAAGCACCTCACTTTGGCAGAAGTTCTGTGTAAACCGAACCTCTTCTCGGAATTTAGTGTGGTTAGATTTATTTTTTAGGTAAATTTTATAATCATCTTATTTCGCTAGTCTAGTTTTAAAAATATTGAGGTTTAAGTTGTGCAAGAAAATGTTTTTTTTTCAAAATCTTCAAATGCCTGTGGCTGCTATGCTAAAGTGTTAAGAATTGGGAGTATGTTCCGTACATCTTTTTTGCTGGAAATGAGGAATCCGTTAATCCGTTAATAGCAAGGAGCTCGTGCAGCACGAATGAGTTCTCCCATGACCCGTCCCAATTTAAGGTGGCTCCTGCTTCGCAAGCCGTTAACTGCAGGTCCTGGAAAAATAGCGTTTCAGATTGCGTGGCATACATCAAAACTTTCTTCGGGAGTCTGTCTATGCTTATTTTAGAAACCTTAGCCAGATAGTTCACGTGCATTGTGAGTGTTTCTACACATAGCGATTTTAGACCCGTTTCTTGCAGCAACATGTAATTTGGTGTGTTAGTGGGTAGTTGGAAAATTCGTTTCAGATAAAAACGCTGTAGTTTTTCCACCTCATCGTATTCCTTCCCTCCCCACACTTGGGCACCATACATATGTATAGACTTGGAGACGGCCTGGTATATTTTACATTTCGCAGTGTGATGTAGATCAGGATTTCCAAAACATTTTTTCCATGCAGCATTTATCGCCCATTTCGCCTCCTTCAGCTTCTGTTCCAAATGCTCCTCCATACGCAGGTTACTCCTTATGGTCACACCGAGATATTTATACTGCTTGACAACACCGATGTCGTTTCCCTTGAAACTCCATTTCTCGTTTCTCACCAGAATGAATTTTTTCTTGAATACCATTATCTTTGATTTGTCAAGATTGACGGTTAGATTCCACTGGTCGCAGTACGCAGCTAAGTAGTTTATAGTATCCTACAAGGCTTATGGGGACTCTGCCAGAAAAACGATGTCGTCAGCGTACATTAGACCTTTCAGAAAAATACCGCACCCTTCAGCTCCACTAGGACAATCCTGCAAAATATCGTCAGTGTACACCGCAAAGGCATCGGGACTCATTTGGCAGCCTTGCCGCAGGCCGGTATTGGTATCAAATGATGAGGACATATGTTTACCACTCCAAACCCTAGCCGTGGTACCTTCGTACAGCTTTTCGAAAATGTTGCCAAATTTCGCTGACGTACCATGATTGTTAAGCTTGTAAAGAAGCGCACTTCGATCGATAGTATCGAAAGCTGCCCTGAAGTCAACAAAGAACGCGTAAAGTTTTCGCCCTTCCTCCATGTGTGTTCGTGCTAGGTTCAGTAGTACGAAAATGTGATCATGCGTTGCATAGCCTTTTCTGAATCCAGCTTGATTCTCCGATATAGCATTCTGTTGGCTAATCCATTTTTTGAATCTTTCCTGCAGAATAGTGGTAAATATCTTCCCAGTGGTGTTCAAAAATGAAATACCGCGATAGCACGACGGGTCGTTTATGTCTCCTTTCTCGAATATTGGGAATATCACCGCATCACGAAACTGCAGGAACATCGCCTCTTTCGAAAATTCGGTTGAACTCCTTGCAAAGAATTTTCAAGATTTTTTCATTGCCATATTTGTAGCATTGAACCGGAATACCGTTACTTCCCGGAGCTTTACTATCCTTGCACTGTTTTATAGCACTCTGTACTTCTTCCACCTTAATTATTGCGTCAAGTATGGGTTGGCTCCAATTGGGTTTCGCAAATTGGATTGTGTTATTTACACTTTCTTTTTGTAGTAATCCCTCAAAATGGAGTTTAAGTCGGTCAATGTTCAGATCAATTCCTATCTTATACGTATCGATACTATTCATGCGGTTCGCAATTCGCCACAAATCCTTGGAGTTGTTGCATTGACTAAGTAGTCTAGTATTAATGTTTCAGAAAACAAAATAAAAATAATTAAAAAAAACTATGCATGGTTTTCACCGGGAACATCAAAGTGGGCGGCTGTAATTGTCTAAAAATTTATTTAAAGTTCTTGAGACATTTTCTTCCTCCTTGTTAAACTGCAGTCACTAGCAATTTTAAAATAGTTTAAAAGTCACTTGTTGTATCTTCTTATCTAAATATAAAAACTTTTTGGAAACTCGGGGAAAAACTAACCATGGAAAAATCGACAAACAACTCCAATTCACATTTCCACAGAACGATATTATTCATATGGATAATTTATTACCTGGCACTCAAAACTACATGCATATACAGGGTGGGACATTTAAACGTTCTTAGTACAAATCATACATGACTATTTTGTTTGTCGATCTCACTTAAATTTGCGTGAAATAAAGAGTTTACAACAATAAACCTGAGACAATTCTTCAATTGAAGCAAAATATTATAGCAAGTATCTGAGCACTGCAGCGAAATATTTTTAAAATAAATGATGAAACACACCGCAAAACAATTCTTTAGACGCTCTTTGGCCCACTTGGTTGAGTCGCACTCTACGATAGTAATCTAGAGGTCCGGAGATCGAATCTTGGGGTGGTCCAAAATTTCCGTGTGCAGATAGGAAATATATAGTGCTTGCAACAATATATCCACTCCTAAATGATATGCAATGTAACGTTGACTCGAAATTGCCTATAAACGGCTGAGTTAACGCACCATGGCCCCACATGGGACTATACGGAACTGAGAAGAAGAAGAAACGATTCTGATAACATAATTTAAACACATTTCCCGCATGTCCTCTTATGTGACATTGATAATAAAATTAGTTATTTAATAAAAAGAAATCGTATGCATGTTTTAAATGACCCACCCTATAGTTGGCAACATGTTAACATTCACAACCATCTCTAAAACATAAAGTGACTTTTCCAGTGTAAAACTCAATTGAACGCTATCTAATAAAAGATTGTATCTATCGAAGTCATTTCAATACACTTACCAAGATTGCCATATGCTGCTCACCGAAACTCTATACATAACAAATTGTCCCGGAGTCCTTTTCACATTCGGTAAAGCGACTCGGTGCATAGAACAGAAACGTATGTTGCAGACGAGCACGGGTATTAAGTATAAGAGTGCATTCACCAAAAAGATGCATCATTCGGCACTGAAATCCGGTGCCATGAGCAACTGCCGATAACGCTGTTGGCCAAACTTTGGTGCAGTATTTCAGGATGATTATTTCTCCCCACTACGACGCGCCGGTGACACAGTCACTGTTCAGATAGCAGCGGTATAGATTGCATTCCCGATCCAGACGACAGTTCAGTTCAGCCAGGCAGAGTTCAGGAAACTAGAGTAAAACTTTAGTGCACCGGGAATGAATACTATTCACAGCCAGAATTTTGTATTCACCAGTGCAAGTTTTTGACCCAGTTTCTTTCATAAGTTTTTTACTACTGGTACACTTGTCGAAGATTTTTTGTTGTACATTTCATTTTTCAGTAGAAACGGTTGGTTCGATTTCAATTCGTCAAGAGGTGGTTCAACACATAAGAGAAATGGCAAAGAGAACTTACAGTAAGCTGACCAGACGTACAGCATTTCGCTGTACAATACAGCATTTTGACCTGTGGTACATCACTGGGAAATGAACAGCAAAATGAACAGCAAAATGTACAGCATTTCCAATGCCACACAATGAAACCTAATTCACTTCAAAATAAGCTCCTCGATGAGGCAAGGTCTTGTCTGCTTTTAACCCTTTCATTCCCAAATTAAATTCCTTCGGGCAAAAAATAATATTGTTATTATTTCATCTTTATTTGTGCCTATAAATACAAATTCAATGAAAAAAAGGAAAAAAAAGTTATGGGTTTGGAAAATAATAGTATGTAAACTGCAGTTAACATTGGGATTGAGTGGAAACTTTTTAAAATGCAATGGTTGACGGCAAAAAAAATTATTTAGTTTTTATTACGGAAAAGATGAAAGAAATTTGCTCGATGAGTAAGACTATGGTCCCAAACATTTACTGAAGCAATGTTTAGAAACTAATAGTGTAATATCCGGCCAATCCGGACCCTAAAATCCGGATTATTTTCTTTGATAATCCGGATTTAGCCCCATTTATCAGTAAAGTTTAAAATTAAATTACAGTTTTCAAATTAAATTAAATTTACAAAAACTAACAAAACTGTAAGTTTTTACTCTTCGAATCTACTGGTGCTAAATTTGATAGATTCACTTAGCATTTTAGCATAAATGATATATTATAGACGAGGCTAGAGTCTTTATCGGTGCATTTTGGAAATCCGCACCTAGAATTATGTAGGAGGGGAGCAATTCACCACTTGTCATAATGACGAAAAAACCCTGACGGCCTTTATTCTAAATGCGTTTGTAGCTGTCACTTAACTCGTCAGGTAGCGCTTGTGACGACAAGGGGTATTCTATGAGAAAAGACGCGCTGTCATCATCTGTTTTTCATGTTCAGTCATTCCTCTTTTGTTCACGAATAAAGTTTGTTTCTGTTGATATCCGAATTCGAGTTGTTATTAAATTATACAAATATTTGATCACAACAATTGGTAACTCCGACGTTCGTGACTATCATCAAGGTGAAGCGATTTTGTAGAAGTGACAGCGGAAGAAAAGTTTTAGATGTACAGGACGAGGGTGCTGCGGACAACCTTTGCACAATGTCGTTTTTTAAGATGCCGGAATTTTGGCGTTCACAATCTGTTTTATGGTTTTCTCGAATCGAAGCTCAATTCAGAGTGCATAAAGTTGTGCTAAACGAGGCAAAGTTTGATCGAGCTATTAGCGAGCTTGATGCGGAGGTTCTAACGCAAGTGACCGATATTATTGAAAATCCACCCACGTTAAATAAGTACGACGCCATTAAAACACGGTTGGTAACTGTTTTCGCGACATCACAAGAAGACAACATTCGTGAACTACTTTCCGGGTGCGAAATCGGAGACCATAAGCCCAGTCAGTTACTGCGTCTTATGCAATCGAAAAACACTCGCTGCAAATTGACGGAGTCAGTAATCAAATCATTGTGACTACAGCGCCTGCCGGCTTATGCCCAGGCTATTTTGAGTGCGTCATCTGAAGTAAATTTGAGTGAACTCGCCATTCTGGCCGACAAAATCGTAAGCGTGCGAGACGCAAACATATGTGGAGTCACTATCGGTCCTCAGCCCAAGGAAGATTTATTGGCCGTGGAGTTGTCCGAGATCCGTTCACGTTTGGATCGGATGGAACGCACTCGGTCCCGCGAAAAGACACAATCACGAACTTACGATCCCAATCGAAGATTTTGTTTTTACCACCAAAAGTTTGGCAAGGCGGCTCGCAATTGTAAGCCACCATGTCAATGGCGGTCGCAACAGAGTTCGGGAAACTAGCGTCGACGCTGTCCAGTCCGGCGCGGTAGGCAGTGTCGAATTTAAAAACAGCCTTCACGTCACCGATAAAGTCACTGCCCTTCAATTTTTGATAGATACGGGCGCCGCGCCGACGTGTCCGTTTTCCCGCGATCGCGTTCACACAAAGTATGTAAGCCGTCACAATATAAATTATTCGCTGCTAATGGTACATTCGGATTTCGTGCCCTGTCGTTAAATTTGGGTTTGAGGCGTAAAATTCCCTGGAGGTTTTGTCTTGCTGAAGTTACACGACCGATTATCGGTGCGGATCTGCTGAATCATTTCGGTTTGCTAGTGGATATCAACGTCTGCTAGACCCAAACACAAAATTATTTGCAAAAGGATTTGTGAGCTCCATCACCTACGATACTGTTTCAACAATCACTGATGGCTCTCCGTTTCATAAACTTCTCAGCGAATATCCGAGTGTACCAAATCCAGCATCAGCACAGCCAAATGTCAATCACAACGTGCGGCACTATATAACCACCACCGGGCCGCCAGTTGCAGATAAACCCCGTAGGTTAGCCCCCGATAAGCTAGCCGCTGCAAAATCGGAATTCGATTTTATGATCGAAAAAGGCTACTGCCGGCCTTCCAACAGCCCGTGGGCCAGTCCGCTGCACTTGGTCGCTAAGAAAGACGGTACTTGGCGTGCGTGCGGAGATTTTAAGCGACTGAGTGCGGTTACCGTTCCTGACAAGTACCCGATGCGACATATCCAAGACGTAGGCGCAGATCTTAATGGTAAGCGAATATTTTCTAAAATTGATTTGCTTCGAGCGTTTCACCAGGTTCCAGTATGCGAAGATGACATACCGAAGACGGCAGTCACTACGCCCTTCGGCTTGTTTGAGTTCCAAGTTATGACGTTCGGCCTCCGGAATGCTGCACAGACCTTCCAGCGTTTTATGGACGAAGTTTTGCGGTGTCTGGATTTCTGTAGCTGTTACGTGGATGACATTTTGGTCGCATCGGAGTCGCTAGATCAACACCTAAAACATTTGCGATTGGTGTTCGAGAGGCTAAACAGCTTCGGCGTAGTTATCAACGTCGCCAAGTGCTCTTTCAGAGTTGAACAGGTGGAGTACTTGGGCCACCAGATCAACGAACATGGAATCTCGCCACCCATTTCTCGAGTGCAAGCCATCAAGGACTACATGCGGCCTGTCACAGCCAAAGACCTTTGACGTTTTTTAGGCACTCTAAATTATTATCGTCGATTCGTTGCAAACGCTGCCAATTTACAGGCCCCGCTAAATGATTTGTTGAGAAACGTCAAGAAAGGAGACAAGACGCCCATCTGCTGGACCCCTGAAACCATCAACGCATTTAACGCTTGTAAGGACAGTCTAGCTAAAAGCACCCTATTAGTTCATTTTCAGCCGAACAAACCTCTTGTTTTGGTAACTGATGCATCCGAGGTTGCAGTTGGTGCTGTATTAGAACAACAGCAAGGCGATCAACAACTACCCATAGCCTTTTTCCAGCGAAAGTTAACATCGGCTGAACAGAAATATAGCACTTATGACCGGGAATTGTTGGCGATCTACAGTGCTGTTCGCCATTTCCGGCATTTATTGGAAGGCGCGTGTTTCAAAATCAAAACGGACCATAAGCCATTAGTGTATGCGTTTGACTAGAAGGCAGAAAAGGCTACATCGCGTCAACTCCGTCACCTAAACTTTATCTCAGAATTTTCTACGGACATCGTGCATGTGCGAGGTGAGTCAAACGTGATTGCGGATGCCCTATCTTGAATCAATTCTATATCGTTTCAAGGTGATTTTGATACGGCAGAGTTGGTTATCAAGCAAGCTGAGGATGGACAGCTCCAGGCGCTCCTTGCCTCAAAACATCATCACTGGTTCTGAAGCCTATCAGCGTCGATGGAAATAAAGTTATGTATTGTGATAGTTCAACACCGAACATTAGACCATTCTTGCCTCTGTCTTTGCGGAAGCGGGTGTTTAACGTTGCACACAATTGCTCGCACCCTGGAGGACGTGCTACCCTCAACATAATCAATCGAAAATTCGTTTGGCCTAACATGAGAAAGGAGGTAATAGAATGGGCACGCACTTGCATTCAGTGCCAGAAGTCTAAAACTAATCGTCACACAAAAAATCCCTTTCAGCCTTTCGCAGTTCCTGATAGGAGATTCCAACAAGTGCACATCGATATTGTTGGTCCGTTGACCCCCTCGCAGGGATATCGATACTGCTTGACTATGTTGGATCGTTTTTCGCGATGGCCGGAGGCTGTTCCGATGCCAGACCAGTCTGCGGAGACGGTTGCCAAAGCCTTCTACAATAGTTGGGTCTCTCGTTATGGAGCTCCGAGCTTAATCACTTCGGACCAAGGAACCCAATTTGAAGCAGCTCTTTTCAAGGCGTTAGTGAAGTTCATTGGAGGCAAACGCACACGTAGCTCACCGTATCATCCTGCTTCAAACGGAGCGTTGGAACGTTGGCACCGATCTTTAAAGGCTTCTATCATGTGTCATGAGAACAGCGGTAATTGGGTCGACATTTTGCCAACCGTTTTGCTGGGGCTTCGCAACTGCGTCAAGGAGGATTTAGACGCTTCCCCAGCGGAAATGGTATACGGTACTACTTTAAGACTCCCCGGAGAATCGTTTCTAGACGACAGCAGCGAAATAGAACCTCGTATCTTCATCAGTAAATTACGCGAATTCACTCGAAGTTTGCGGCCCAAGCAAATTGTTCATCGTTCCAGTAGAACTACTTTTGTGCATAAGGATCTCCTTACATGTACGTTTTCGTTAGAGTGGATGCTGTCAAAAAGTCCTTGTCGCAGCCGTATACGGGACCTCATCGAATAATCAAGCGGTTATTATCAGTCGTCTATTCCGTGGATATCAATGGCAGGGTTGTCAATATTTCCACAGAACGACTTAAGCCGGCATATGTGGTATTGGAACCATTGGATTCACCGCATCTACAATCGAATTCGAGGCAGTGCAATCAAACATCTCATCTACCTGTGACGAGAGGTTGGGCAAAGCAGTTGGGACATGCCTCACCAAGTCATACTCAATCTAATCCAGCGATCAATAATCACCAAATCGAAACCGCAGGTACTCATAATCCGAAAAGAGTGCATTGGTCACCCAATGTTCAAGCAGCACCAGCGCCGCATGTTACGGTTCAGAATTCTGCGAAACAAGTTCGACATCAACCATGCGTTCTGGAGCCCGTCAATCCCCGCCTGACAAACATCCGTCGAGTATATCCAGTCCATAGCCGATCATTGCCGAACAATGTTATTTCCAGGAGAGTAGTGTAGCTGTCACTTAACTCGTCAGGTAGCGCTTGTGACGACAAGGGGTATTCTATGAGAAAAGACGCGCTGTCATCATCTGTTTTTCATGTTCAGTCATTCCTCTTTTGTTCACGAATAAAGTTTGTTTCTTTTGATATCCGAATTCGAGTTGTTATTAAATTATACAAATATTTGATCACAACACGTTCATAAAAATTTCAATTCATATGCAATTAATAAATGTTTACTATTCGAATGGTGTTATATGTAAGTAAACCAAAACATGGAAAAAGTGTTTTAAAGTTGATGTAATCTGCAGTTCACAATGGGAATGAAAGGGTTAAGGTGTAAAGTTTGATATCTGTAGCCCTTACGATCGATATTTAGCACAGACTTTTATGTTTGGCAATCGTTCATTTTCGATAACTCGGGAACCCTTCCCGATCTCTCTGAAATTTCCGCGTTCGGAAGTTACAGCTCGCACTCCTGTGTTTTCTAATCGTAAATGTTCCATAACTTGGAAATTATTGAGCGGAATTTCGAAATTTGGCAAACTTGTAGGGGACCGCACTGCCCATATTTGCTGAACATTTCAAGGCTCTTTCTAGCTTCCAAGGTTCAGAAGTTACAGTCGTCGAAAGATAAGATTCACCCACTTACTCCATCCGATTGTGTTATCTATCTTATCTCTATAGACTAGACAAATGCATACTAAAGAAAGGACTCGGCATGGGTTTTAGATAAATTTTTCCCCACAACATGTACCTAGAATCCATTTCAAACGGCGTTAAGCCCAGGGAACCAGCATGGCATCACTAATGTTACTATGGAGAAAGGTATACTCTCCTCCATAAATATTGCAACCAAGTTTAGGTAAGGTTTAGACCTGTGGCTAGTCCTTAGGTTTAGTTTAATCCTGTGCCTCGCCCTTCGCTCTGCTCAGACCTTTCACTGTCTGTCGCCCATTAGGAAATTTGCCAACATTTTTGGAACGTAGTGCTGTTGCGAAATGGGATAAGGAGAAGGGCAAGCGCAGTGAGTCAATGGAAGGCAATTCGGCTCGTTCATACGTGTACTCAGATTCTATGGCTCACTCTTAGCTTCATTCAGACCTCACTCTGTCTGTCGCGCTTTTCATAATTCGCCAACATCCTTGCGACCAGCGCTGGTCTGAAATGGTCAAGGCGAGGTGAGAGCGCAGCTGGCGGTCATCTAATAGAAGGCAATTATTAAGATGTATATCATTGACTCATCCTTAGGATTACTCAGATCCTATACGTCGCCCTTCTCTGTTCAGACCTCGCTGTATGTCGTGCTATTCAGAATTCGCCAACATTTTTAATACGTAGCGCTGTTGGGAAATAGGATAAGGCGAGCTCAGTGCGTGGTGAGCTAATAGAAGGCAAATCGTAAGATCTACACCTCTGGCTCCTCCATACGTTTACTTAGATCCTGTACCTCGCTGTCGCTTCGCTCGGACGTCGCTCTGTCTGTCGCTATTCAGAATTCGCCAACATTTTTGGGTGGTGCGCTGTGGCCGTGATCGTTCGGTAGCCACTCTGCGAAATAGACACTCATAGAGAAACGAGTTTCCAAACTCGGCACGACTCGTCGCAAGCTTATTATTCCGAAGAAGATGATAAAAACTATTCTTATCGTAGAATAATAAAACTAACAATGCGACTAGAAAGTGGTATGGCTGACAACCGTATCAAACTCCGAATTCAATTGTCTTTGTAATGTTGATGACTACACACGGTAGTCATCAACGCACCATGCTCCGCCAGGAGTTACGGTAATCGAGAGAGAGTGCTGTTGGGGAATAGGATAAGGCGAGATGCAAGCGAAGCGAGCAGTGAGCCGATGGAATGCATTCTGTAAGATTTAGACCTACAGCTGATTCATACGTTTAGTCAGATCCTGTGGCATACACTTTTCGCTTCGTTCAGGCCTCGTCCTGTATATCGCGCTTTTCCGAATTCGCCAACATTTTCGTAAGGCGAGGTGCAAGTGGTGAGCGAATGGATGCCAATACCGCTTCGTGAAATTTAGACATATGACTCGTCTGTATAATTAACCCTCGGATGGGTCAGAGAAATTTAAATCTTAAAATTTCCATAGAAAAGCTTTTTGAATGGTATTTTGATGCATATGTAATTTAAGTATGTGTCACATACGTTCATTTAAGCATGAATTTGTTCGAATTTGTGATTTTGTTAATAAGTTATAGCACTTTGAAAGTGCTCTGGGGTCTGTCAGACCCCACGAACCATTTACGTATGTCTTTTTTACAAAAGTAAATTTTTCGTTTTGTGGGAAATTTTCAAAGTATGTTATTTGGAAAACGATAAAATGTAATAATAATAGTCGGGAAGTGTTGAAACTTTGTAATTAGAGTACAATTCGGAAATTAGATATGTTAATTTTGAAATAAATGGAAAATTTAGGGGGTTTTGAATTAGGGGGTTTTACATTTTTACTAAATTCACTAAAAATTATGCCATTTTTTACCTGGTTTTCATTTATGAGGATCTCCTTTCACTATTGTGTCATTACCTTATGTTTTTTAAGTCAAGACATAAATTAATGACTTTAATGAGCGTAAGTATTGGGTGGGTATTTTACATAATACATAGCTTCCTCAGCGTGCTTGGCTATACACTGTCGAACCTCTTCTAAGAAGGAGTAAATCAATGGGCAATATTCGCCGAAGCACAGTGCAAAATATTGAAGACATTTTGTGCATTGTTCAGCTTGCCCCCTGGGGGCTGATGCATCAGGTCCCCGATGGGGTCAGATGGTCCCCCAAAGAGGCAAAGATGTTTTCTATGCCCAGGAGCGAATGATGGGAAGACAAAATGCAATTGCAACGAGTGCAAAAAGCCAATCTACGAAGACCATCGAGGAAAAAGCTGCGAAGAAGAATGCTCTAAATATTGACTAACTTTGGATCCCGATTTAAGAAAAAATATTAAACCTTAGCTAAAAAATGTTGATGTACTTATCTTTGTTAATTAGTATTAAATACATTTTGACTAATAAAAATACAATTGATTGATTGATTTATTTGTGATAAGCAGGGACGTAGCCAGGAATTTGTTTCGGGAGGGGTCCAAATTTCGATTTCAGAAATTATCGTGTATGTAAATCAATATTTTGGTATTGATAGTGGAGAACTGTTTTACTGTATTTTTGATGATACAGAAAAAATACATCACTAAAAAAATGTGTTGAAATGCATACTTTTTTATTCGATGTATACTGATTGATTTCGTCCGCTCTAATTACATGGCGGATTTAAATAGTTTCTGAATATAAAAAAAAAAAAATTAAAAACAAAAGTAGATCAACATATGATTCCTGAGGAACGCCTGGTGTTGATGGAAATTGATTTGAATTAGTTTAACTAGTAAAAAGTCAGATTTGAATTTATTACTCGCTTTGGTAAACTGCGACAAATTTTTGAGAGACTTTAGGTCATCCTGCAGGCCAAATAATTTAAGGATTGACGAGGGGTTGCTAGTTCGTTGATAATTTTGAGTTTCAGCTCTGCCGCCACTTTTATTAATGCACTAGCTGAGAGAGCTCGCTTCGCTCGCTCTCTTATCTAGTGCTCGCTGCGCTCGCGTTGTTCTCTTGGCTCACAACTTGACACTAATTTAACTTTATGAGCGATTTTGAATTTATTGGGATCGACGTATCGATGGTGTAACTAAACTCCGCAAAGCGATACATTTCTTAAGGGGTCAAGGCAATAACAACATACTCAACCCCCTGACTGACTGATAAGACTACAGTTGCCCTTCAAAAATATTGGGAGTGTTATTATTAGCGTGAGATATTTAGAAAATCATTAATTAATATTATTGATTCCAAGAATGTAAATTAATGAATACTCGATGGTGATCAACCGATAATTGTCGTTTGGGAGGCATAATCAAAAACTAAATTTCAATTATATATGTCAGTTTACTGTGAGGAATTGCATAATCACGAAGCACGTTCATTTACTCAGTTTTCGGCAAGCTTACTAAAATGTGCAGGTGCCACCTATTGAAAACTGTTCATACTAACCCAGAAACCATCATACATCCAGGTTGACGGTTATCGCTGACCACCCTGTGCATTGTTCGAAGAAGAGGGTCCGATTACCCTTTAGGCAATTTTGTGGCGAGTCCGGCGACACCTCAATCGGGTCACTCCGTCAAAGGATTGCGGAGATATCGACGGATTTCCGAAGTAGTAGGAAGTAGATTGTGAAATTGCTGTGACAACATCAGAAGTACTACGAAGCTGGTTGTGAAATTGCTGTGGTCAACATCCCGGTTGACGGTTATTTCCCACCATATGCACTAATCGGGAAGAGGGTCCAATGGCCTTTTAGGTAATTTTGTCGTGAGTTCGGCAACACGTCAACCGTGTCGCTCCGCCAAAAATTGCGGATATACTCGTATCAACGGATTTCCGAAGTAGTATCTGATTATAAAATTGCTGTGACCAACATCCAGGATATACATATGTTCGCAAAAACTTAGTCACATTTAACTGAGTTACACTGTATTTGATCCAATGACAACTAAATATTCCATACATACAAAATGGAATTTACCGCCACTTCCTTTGAGACTTTCAAAATTTTCTCGGTCTGTAAACCTTCTTCAGCGTAAGACGGATTAAACAAACAAACAAAAATCCCGTTATGTGTCCTATCTTCTGTATAAAACGAAGCAGTTTATCGTCAGGATAATCCTAAGAGTTTTTCCTATACTGGAAGTGACGCTATCAAGTGTTCCATGGTAGCCTACCCTACTACAAATTTTCGACAGAGTTGCTCAATAGTGCTAAGCAGTGTTGTTTATGTATTTAACAGTTGATGTAACCACCTCTAATACAGTTTAAAAATTATCTGGATAATTATGGCTCCATTAAATTACGTCATATCATCATATTTCTATTATATCCTTAAGCCGGTTCGATTTCATTTAGTACACGTATCACGTATAAAAATTTAAAGCGAATGGATCGAGTAGGCTTAATCACTTACTGTACAAAATACTAAATTAACGATACAAAGAAGAGGGGACACTTCGGGGCATGAAATATAGTTAACGACCGATTCCCATACCTAGCAAGGATATATACAAAATTTCATAAAAATCGGTCCAGCCGTTTCGAAAAGATCATATCCTTAAGCCGGTTCGATTTCATTTAGTACACGTATAAAAATTTAAAGCGTATGAATCGAGTAGGTTTAATCACTTACTCTCACACAAAATGGAATTTCGATATTTACCACCACTTCCTTTGATATTTTAAAAGAATTTTTGGTCCATAAACCTTCTCCAATGCAAGACGGATAAAACAAAAAAAGAATCATCCAAATCGGTCCAGTGGTTTAGAAGTTTACTGGCAACAGACACAAATACACGTCCATTTTTATATATATAGATATAGGCACGAGGTACGACATAGCGTTAATTCCAGTGTTGTGATTGGATAACATGGTTAAATAGGCAATGAACGAGGATACCTTATTTTTTCTGCACATTTTTTTTGAAACAAATCGGAAGAAAACCATCTGGGCTGGTGTCTTTAGAGATTTCAAATTGATTTATTTACATATTTGATCTATTTGTGTGGTCTTTTTTAAATTAATCAGAGAAGGAAAACACAGGGACTTCATAACTACATATAAGCTTGAAAAAAATTAAATCAGCGAAAAATGGAGGTTGATAACATTTTCATTTGGTAATGAAGCCATTGGCTGAATTCAAATTGTAAGAAAACGACCGGACGGGTAAACTTGCACGACAAGAACCATCGTATGATCATTTCACACTATCCGATCAAAACACGGACCGGCGAACAATAATCACACAGCAAGTATGTATAAATGTTGCCATGCACGCTCCAAAGTTAGTGTACAATGAAGTGACGAGTCGACAAGATTAAAATGCAAGTAAAACACGCGCTAATTGTCTTTGCAGAACGCCTGAACTATTGGTAGATGCAATCGTCTTATCGATCGTACGATTCCTACGAAAGAAAAACAATCGTGTCACGATTTTTTTCTTTAACAAAAAAGGAAAGTGAATGAGACTCATTTGATTGTATCTTGATTTTCATTGGAACAAGTTGTTTTGCTGACATTTTTCTCAATTTGACATTGGCTGTTACTCGTAGTAGAAATCAAGTAAGTGAATTGATTTCCACAAAACGGACAAACAAATAAATTCAGAATTTTGAGGTATTTTGGAAAAAAAAAAAGAATTTTTTCTTATTAAACTGACATTTAGTGAGTTTGATATGTTGTTATTTGTTTTTGTTAAAACGTTTCAATTTTTTTTTTGCGTCAAATATAATTTAATACTGTAGAAATATCTTGAATTCCTTTACAAACTCGCTCCAGTGCATGAGGTTTATATTTAAAAGGACCGATTTGAATTAGATGTAGTATCATTTCTATAGTTTTCCACGCTATCCGTGCTACCGAAATGCACTGTTTTCACTGTTCTTCTCCATTTTTTTCGTTTTAGACTCCACCATTTACCATAATCTCGAATACTATCTTTCAGCAGAACTAGCATTTCTAAAGACACCATACCACGCCGAATTAGACTACAGATAGACGAGATTGATGTTCTCTATAGAAGATCCCAAACAAAAAAAAAAGAAAAAAACTAAAAATCCTTGAGAAATATGCTGGGGCGAAAATGAAGCAAACTCAAATCCAGTGGGGCTGTAAATCATTTTCAATATAATAGAACTGGCGAATATCCGTTTTACATTTTTGGCATGATGGGCTATAATTCATCGCGTAGCGAAACAAAAGCCACATCGCGCACCATGGATGAGCAGTAGAGTAGTAGTACACTCTTAAAGGCAAAACAGGCAAAGGCATTCCTGCTATAGTTATATGGCTTTCGGGACTGGGACTCTTTCGCGACGAAGCTTTATTGTTTCCAGATTTTCAACTGAGTGTATAGACTTTTCAGTGTAGGTACTTATATTAGGTGGTTGGAGAAGAGTAGATATGTATTTTATAGTATCGAGCCAATTCTTTTATTACACGCGCTAAATGCTATGTCGTTCAAGCGTTCCAACTTGTCTATAGGAATACAGAGTACCCGTAAGGAGATAAACACAATGAATAGATGGAATTATGAGCAATTCAGTGGATGGGTTTTGTACAGAAAACAATAGGCGAAAATATTCAAAAAATTAAGTATTTTTGCGTTTTTTATAAGTGCAGGGGTTGTTTTCATTAAATCGCGAATAAAAATACAATCCCGAGATAAAAGGTACTTTCGGCAGTCACGAAAACTTGTATACCCGTATACATATGTGAATAATAAGATGCAACTAATAATTTCTACGATAGTTCCTTTGATGTAGTGTTTCAAATCCATCCGTTCCCAGAATAACTATAGCGGAATGTTCTAACTCCACCCATTCTTTGATAAATTGTTTGAAAAAATGGTTATCTTAGAAATACATTATTTCTGCTGCAAATTTGGTTTCAATCGCAGCCCTTCGACATAGTGTTTCGACTCCATCGGTTCCTCGCAGTGATACCTATGTGCTTGACTAGGAACAAGTTAAGACTCAAAATGTTTTCAAGAAAAAACCAATCCAAATTGTCAGAAATACCTAGTGCGCATATGTATTTTTAAAATTTGAAGATGGTCTGTCATTATAAAGGTAACTTTCTATAAGCTGCTTCTATTTCCATACAACAGCACAACAGAATCAGGGAGCGGAGTAGGCCCGCTCCCAGTTTCGTCTTGCAGGTGAGATAATTTCTTTGGCAAATTTTAGACAACTTGCTACTAGCGAACATGGCTTAGTCGATATAACATGTTCTCGACTCTTGCTGTTATTTACGGGAAAAAGTTATTATTCTAGGCAGAAAGTAGGCCGAATTCTCCACCCGTTCCACAGTTTCTACATTTATGCATGCTCAAAACTACACGGGATGATTAAGAAACTGCAAAAATTGTTCTCGAATGGTTCTTCTTCTTCTTTTAGCGGTGCAGAAAGGTGTGAAACCTCTGTGCATCTATGTGGGTACGATTTCTGGTTCGTCAATTATTGTGTCCATGAGGTCTAAGGACAAAAACATAGCTGCTGCGATAGGGTTTTCCCATAGCGATATAGGGGTAAGATCAGTGGGCGCAGCGGGGCATTGAAACAATAAACAAATGGCCTACATCATGAGGACTACCATCACAGTTTGGACAGATGGTTTGGATGTCCGGGTTTATGCTAGAAAGGTACGAATTAAGGCGTGAACAAAAGCCCGACCGAAATTGAGCTAGTGTTACTCTAGTGGCTCTCGGGAGCCTAATCTCCTCAGGCGAAATTGGTGGTGGGCGCTCTGAGAGGACTCTATTCGAACCTAAGCTCGCAATAGACCGATTCACTTCTTCAGTGTGGATCGCTGCGATGGCGGCTCGGTATGTCACTTCATCGTAAGGGTCCCGTTTGTATCCCTGAACCTCTCTCTCACGCCTGACATGTCGTGGTGGAGGAATTTGGTTCATGAGATAATTATTGGGATGATCCTTACGATAGCAACCAACCAGATACTGTTTTAAGAGTAGGAGATTGTGGTCACGTATTGGCATCAATTTTGTCTCCTGATGTAAGTGATCCTGGGCAGACATCAGAAGGCAACCTGTCGCGATGCGTAGAGCGGCATTTTGGCAGACCTGAATTTTGGACCAGTTTGTGTCACATAAACTATGTGTCCAAATTTGGGCTGCATAGTCAGCGGCCGCTCCACCCACCGCTTTTTAAGTAGCTAGCATGGTTTCTTTATCTTTGCCCCAGGTGCTACCAGCTAGAGCTTTTAGAATTTTATTCCTACTGCGCGAACGGAATCTGCATGATTCGCAGACGTCATCATGTTTTGGGGGGTTACTACGGTAGGAACAGAATTGTTGCCAATACGTATATCAATCTCCCATCTTTTATCCTTCCACCAAGTGATTAGAAAAGTAGCAGTAAATTTGGACGCAGAGATGGTGAGGTTTCGGCTTTGGAAAAATGCCTGTAATCGTCCTAGATAGCGATTAATTTGGAGGCGCATTTCATCCTTATCACTCCCTGTGGCGAGTACGGTGCAATCGTCAACATAGGAAATCACCTCGATCCCTTCAGGTGGTGTGGGTAGGCCGGACATGTAGATGTTAAACAGAGTGGGAGAGAGTACCCCTCCCTGTGGAACACCTAATTTGATTTTCCTATAAGCTTAGAACGTTTGCCTCGAAACTCAGTGAAGGAGCGCGACCAGCTAGATAATTGGCAATCCAACGAATCTCTTGTGCAGGAAGATGCATATTCAACAGGTTTGCTAAAAGCATTGAATGGCCTTATCAAAAGCATTTGTTAGGTCAATTGCCACCAGAATGGTTCTGTGACAAGGACGACGTTGATTTATCCCATCGCGAATGTGTGCAGTGATCGAATCGAGGGCAGTGGTGGTACTATGCATTTTCCTGAAGCGATGCTGGTGAGGTTCTAGCTTCGCATGTGCAACAAGAGTGGGGTGAATAAGGGCCTCCAGCGTCTCTGCGACAGGAGACAGTATCGTAATGGGGCGGTAGGATTCCCCGAGATTTGCGCTCTTCCCTGGCTTGAGACAGGGAACAATCCGACCTGTTTTCCAGATTTCAGGGATGGCAAGCGTGGACATCGACAAGTTAAAGGCGGCCGTGAGAAACTCAATGGCTGGAAGGTCGAGATGTTTCAACATGGCCATCGAAATGCCATCTGGTCCAAGGGCCTTGGAGTTTTTAGCATTCTCGATGACTTTTTTAACCTGGTCCGCGGTAAATGGTGGTATGGTGTCAACGTTTCGGCTGCGAATCCGTCCTCTAATTTTGCGTTTAAGGCCGTCAGACTTGGTATGTTCAATAAATTGTTTATTGAACAGGCTCGCGCACTGAAGCGGATCGCAGGTTTTTATGTTGCCAAATTCAATGGCGTTATTGCTCTTTTCTTTCCTAAGATTGGAAAGGGCGCGGAGAGTAGACCATAATTTGCTGACACCTTCATTATCAGATAGTGATCAGATTTGAGGATAGTACGTACTTCCCATCGAGTAGCAGCGATTAGGCTGGCATTTACAATAGTTATGTCAGGAGAACTACTGCAAGTGCCTACGACTCTAGTCGGCGAGTCTTCATTAAGTGAACAGAATTCTGAGGCGTCAAGTGATTTGGCGATAGCATGGGGTTACCCCTGGCATTCTTGTTGAGGTCCGAATGCCAGAGCTCATGGTGCGCATTGAAGTCGCCAAGGATGACCCTTTGATTGTTACAGACGGTTTTTACATACACGGCGGATCGTTAGGAGTGGGGCGGCCGTACCGTACATATTGTTAATGGCGGCTTAGGGAAAGAGAATAAATTTAGGTTAAACTTACGTTGTCGCGACAATTCATCCAATATGCAATAACATCCATACACCGATTGCGGGTGCTTGGTGGTAGTTCCTTGGCCTCTAAACCGCTGTGTGTCGGTCGAAACGTCCCAGCCTGCCAATACCTCTGTCCTGGACTGTATCATCGTCGAGACCAATACATTGTTGTAGCTGGCGCCATTACTCCCTGCTGACACCTGAAATCAAGAAATGGACAACAAAGGATCATGATCGTAATGGGCGAAGGAATTTATACTTATCTGAGTCGTACTTCGAGAACATCACACGATCGCAGAATTTTAGTTCGCCCTTTGGTGATTATCGACCCCGATGACGATGGTTGTGTGACGAATCTCGGTGGTTGTACTCGTATACCGTCTATTGCATAGCTCCGATCGATCAGACACAGCCCAAAGATGCCAAGGGTAATCCAAACGCCTGCAAATCCACGGCCAGACACTGTACTGCGCTTCCGCTCGCTTTCCTCCATGGTTTATGTTTGACTCACCTGGAAAAGACAATTACATATGTCAATCGATATGTCAATCAAAAAGTCAGTTAACGCCAGATGATGAGTGCGTTCACATGAACGAGAAATATTCACAATAGGGATGGAAACTCGCCGAATGAGGTGCGTAACTCACAATTGTTTGAGAATCAAGCCCGTGCCACTGACCCGCACCCCAAGTTCGAAAAGAACTAGCGGTGATTCACCGTTCGGGTAAATTAATAAAAGGCCGGGGATGATAACAGGATACCCTCTTTCAAATCTGGTCCGTTGGACATTAAAGGTGGGTATCCTGTGATGAAAAAGAAATTGTGCAAAATCCAGTAGTTGGAAAATTCTAATTTTACATTGGTACTAACACGCTCTTTCAAATCTGGTCCGTTGGACATTAAAGGTCACGAAGGTCATTGGCATTGCGACAGAGTCAGGGAACACGGAGGATTAAGTGGAGAGCGCAACATTTTTGGTGCATAGCTGGATGGGAATGTCGAGAGTTTGAGGAGGTAACCGAGTAACGAAGTCGACGAGCTACTTAGCCACGATCAACGAGAGCGATTTGTTGCATGAGAACATGGCGACGACGACGAGAAATAGGATATAGATTAGGGTGGTAGGTTTCAATTGCCGCCCCTCAGGTCAGTTTGTATTTTTAGGTTATATTTAATGATAAGGGATAAATGCGCGATAGGTTTATAAGTGAAGTGATTGATCACATAGTGTACTAAGTCTATTGAATTATTTGAATTAAATGTTTTTAATTGTGAATCCGTCGTGTGTTTCAATCGGTTATTCAAAAAGCATAAAGGGGTGATCCAAAACCTTCGCATTCGCGCTTGGCGAAGGACCTCCCAGGATCACGAACGCGGCGGTTAAAATTTTAAGCGCGTGGCGTCCCGCGGCCCTTGCTCCGCAGCGAGCCGGCATCGCCCGTTCCCCCGGTGGATTTGTGCTTTGGAAAAAGGTTCCGTAATATGATCTCCGGAAAGAGAGGACCAAAATCGAAATGATAGCCAGAACGGCAACTAGATAGATTGAATATACCCATTAAAAATTTCGATATCTAGGGACGCGGGAGCGTCCCGCACGCCAAAGAAAAACGAAGAAATTTGAACAAATAAAAAGTGAGAAGCGACTAAGACTATGTTTACACGACGGAACAAGTACGGGTTTTCGGACCTCTGTAGCTCGGACCCTGGTTGGTCCTGAGTCTTCAAATTCGGTGAGCGTTGTCGCTCGCGCCGTCTTACGAAGTGTAGAAAATTTCAAGATGATACGATAAGAAACACCGGAGATATAATAGTTTGAAAATCGCATTTTTTCAAAAATCTTGTTCTCGTTGTTCTCGTCGTTCTCGTTGTTCTTGTCGTTCATTGACAGGGCTACAGCCTTACAGAGGGCATCTCCGGATTTGATCTCTTTTTCCATTGATAGAGTCTGTCGTGAAGGTGTGCATAGGCTATCGTTTGCTCCGATCCGTGAAGTAGAAAAAAAGATACAGCGGAAAATGTGAAAAAATACATAGAGTTTCTCGCTTAAATCTTTTTATATGTTTTAAAGGAAGCATTTTGCAAAAATCGGGGATAGGCCCGAAAAAAGCCTAGGAAAGAATCGTATAGTATAGTATAATTGGTAGGACCGAACAATCTTTTGTATCTAAACTTTTCCTAAAGCTTCCACCAAATCAGCGCGGTAGCGGTACGCGGTACACACAACACACACACACCACAAGAATTGACAAGTACTCCGTGGTGTACCGCGGCGGAAACTATTTCATACATTCTGACACGTACCGCTACCGTTCTGCGCTGGTTTGGTGGAAGCTTAAATATGGCGCTGGGACACCAAATCGGTTTTGTCAAGACGGTGTATTCTGTTGTGTTCAAACCAGAGTTACGTGATGATGGCATATGGAAAATTGATTTTTCAAGGAATTCTGATGAGTTAATTTGAACAAAATTTGGCATGTAGATTTATTCTTGTAATTCCACCCGGTTTGATCCTGTTGTGGTAGGCAAAAAGGTACTGTTAGTTATATAGTGAATTTCATAGCTATCCCTGATTCTTGGTCATGAAACCACTTTATTGTTGTAAAAGCAATGCTCGTCAGGACTCAGGTTTTCGGGACCTTTGATGGGGGATAAAAGGATATTTTCACATGTACATGTCTTTCTCTTTGTGTCTTAGGCGCAATGTGGAACTTAGGAAATATGTATGTTATTTGAATCACATATTGAGTACCCAGTGAGGTTTAATGGTTACATTAAAAATTAAGATTTAAGATTAGGATGAATGTGATAGAGATGAAGTAAAGGTTTAGACTCAATTTAGGGCTAAGGTGTTAAAGTCAAAATCAAGTTTAGGGTAACGGATAGGGTTAAAGTTATTGTTACATCGCAGTTAACGTTATTATTAGGGTTAAATGTAAGGATAGGGTTTGGGTTAAGGTTGAGTCTGAGTTTGAGGTTTAGGTATAGGCCAGGGTTATGGTCAAAGTTAGGGTTATCATAAAGTTTAATGTTATGTATAAAGATACCAAGGTTAGCGAGGTTACTAGGGCTACCAAGGCCATCGGGGTTACCAAGGTTACTAAGGGTTTGCAAGATCACCAAAGTAGTCAAGTGTACTATGGTTACTAAGATTACCAAGGCGAGCAAGGTTACCAAGGAGACCAAGGAGACGAAGGTTAGCAAGGGGTTTATCATTCTTATAATTATTGTTCTCAAACAAATTCGTGACAATAGGGCAATGAATATCGTCTTCATAATATATTTACGAATTTTGTAAATCGAAAACTGCAAAAAGATATGATATCTCACAAAAACAACTGTGTTGTAAAAGGTGTCCGCCAAAGAAAAGTCATCAGCCGCAAAAAGGATTGATATAAATACATTCCCGCCAAAATACTCGCATCTTGTCTCAATGATGGTGGTGGAGTAAATTTTTTTCAACGCTATTTGGCGGGGAGCTTGAATAAGGTTAATAACAAAATAAAATCAATGTTAAGAAATTTATGAAAGAACTTTTATCGTATAGAAAAAAAACGAGTTCCATACGAAGGAAAGCTAAATAAGGTTCTAAAACGCATTTTTATTTACTATAAGACTGGAAGCTTCAAAATTATCAAGAAAAGAACATAGCAGCAAATAGTACCCTCGTTCAGCTCCCCGCCAATAAGCGTTGAAAAAAATTTGCTCCACCACCATCATTGAGACAAGATGCGAGTATTTTGGCGGGAATGTATTTATATCAATCCTTTTTGCGGCTCATGACTTTTTCTTTGGCGGACACCTTTTACAACACAGTTGTTTTTGTGAGATTAGTACTCCCTGATGGAACTGAGATAACTTGTATTTCCGCTGTACCGTCATCAACTACATCTAATATACAGTAATGTACGGACTTGTGTATTAGGAAAGCAAGTCCACCTCCAGAATATAGTACAACATATTCGCTATGGACGCTTAGAGACGAGTTTGCGTGAAGTAGCGTCTCTTGGATGGCAGCGATGAGAATTCTGTTGGAACTCAAGAAGTGTGTGATCTGAGCGATTTTCCGGTGAATGCCATTACAGTTAAACTGCAATATGGATATGCAGTGAAATTTGCTGGAGGAGGAGGGCCAGGCGTAAGACTGGATCTGGCATTCCTTATCGCATTGTTGGGCGGTGTAGGGGGCAGTGGAGGAGGAGGTGGGCTGGGTGCAGCCCTAGGTTGCCCTGAATTAATACAACCTGCCGCGACATACGCCAAGGAATGCTGACCTTGTCTACGTAACCCCGAGCACCTAAAGTTAACCCATTCCCTACAGCAATTGCACTGCACTGATCTGGCATTCGAACCGATGCGTTGGTTGCAGACACTACAATTCCATACCCTTGGGCCTGGATTTGTTTCAACACCGGCGCAAATTAGTAAAATTGAGAGCAGCCGCGCCGAGATGTAATGCTCCCAATATGACGAAAAAACACATATATCGTACCCACACATATACACAGACAAACACAACCTTCCTGCATCGAACCTTCAGGGCTCCTGCCAGGAAGGCATATTGGCAGCTTTTGGCCGTTCTGCAAAAAACGGGTGTGGTCCGCCCCGTAGAGGCAGGTGCCGTAGGACCACGTTCTCGAATGGTCACGGTCAACAATTGTCCAGGTCTTTTCGCTCAAATGTGTCTCCAATAGATAGATTTAGAGTTGGAGCTAAGATCCATTGTTTTAGCTGCAACACAGGAACACAGCAACACTTGAAGTCCTTTCTTCTGCGAAATTCAGATTATAGAGAAAACAATCAGCATGTTTCCATCTTCAAGACATAATGTTGATATCGTAGTTGTACATTGCTAGATCGACTTCTACGTGGGAAACGCAACCCCTCATTTATGAATTCGAAGTAGAAAATGTGCGGTAAATCCTGTGGACGTACGTCTTGTAAATAAGTATACGATTTCCAAACATTAATCTCGATTTTAAACCATCTTGTTTTGTGAACTGAGACTACTGATCAGGCCACGATTTAGCTTCTTAACAATCTGCTGCCATATAGCGTTGGACATACAAGGTTCTTCCGGTAGTCCAGACTCGAACGAACGATTCTGTTATGGTTCTCTTAAAATTATATTAGTTAAATTTTTATCAACGCTACTTCTCATTATATGCATACAAACAATAACTGAGATCTACAACCATATTTCCTACGCTTCGGGAAAAATAATTTGCCAGGGCTATTCATTCAACCGAGGTGTCCTTTGTACTTGCATATTGCATATATGTAAGTATACGAACATCATACTCGTACAAACAAAACACATATTAATGTTAGAATGTTGTTGTTTCCCTGGCGCACGCTTAATTAAGTCCTGCTAGAATAAAGGATGAAGCCGAGGCAAACCCCATGCTATGCTAGCATAGTACTTACGAACACATGTATGTTATGTACACATCGTGAAGAAGTTCCTGGTAGCAAGCTATAGTTGCCATACGCTGCTCGCGTGGAACCTTGATGATGGCATACGGCTCTACAAGCCCGGGTACTTTGCCCTCGCAAACAAATAATGTTCTACTCAAACTATTCTCAATGTGTAGCACTTGGAGCGGAGCGAGAATGAGTTTGTGAATTTACTCAATGTTGGCCTGAAATGATGGATTTAAATTGTTTCGAAACTCTTTGCCAAGTGCTTGTTAAGCGAAATTAGTCGGAAGAAGTGTTTTTCGAGTGCTTTCCGGCCAAAGAATAATTTTGTGTAATCACCCACCAAACTTTAGATTGCTTTTAATTTTCAGTTTAATTTAAAGGAAATATCATAGAGCACAAGAGCGAGTCGCCATAGTGTCGTCGTGGATTATAGGCGAAGGCTAGTCTATGCTGTGCAGAAGTTATCCCAGCCACTTTTATGTACTATGATACACTTTATGAGTATCCTGCGAGAATGATGCCAATTCACGTGAAATGCAAATAATAAGAATGGGAAGTTTGTGTGCGTTTAAAAGGGTTCATGACATTCCAAACATATTTAAGAGTTTACTTGGTAAAGAGCTCGTTTAAGAAACTGTGCAAAGTCCATTCACTTTGCGTAGATTATAACTCGTCCAGCTCTTGTACAGCTGAAGTACTTTTTGCATATATCTCTAACTTTTTAGCAATTATGTAATTAAAATTAATTAGAGATGTTTAAAATTCGGTTTGGTTTTTATATTTTTTATGTGTAAATATCAAGTTGTTGATGTTCTCATTTCCATTTTTATTTAGTGCTATTTTTACTAGCCTTGGTCAGAATCACTTTCAATTCAAATCATGTATATATGTGTTAGAAATAGGTACAAATCACCATCACCTCGAATTTGAATCACATTTTGACTTCTCACACTACGCACAACACTATCTTGAAAGTGTTGTTCTCCAAACTATGTAAATATAACAACTTGCTACACTCGATCTAGTTAATATTCAAATTCTTGCCACAGTTCTCGGTGAAAACTAAAAGTATTTTGATAGCATTATGCTAATGTTGAGTCGTTTGCATGTTATCAAAATTCGAATCCGAAATTTTCGCGCCACTTCCAAAGCGTCTCACCAACGAAACGACTCAGAGACAGCCAAAACTTCCCGCCCCGGTCTGAATAATGATTTACAAAATGGTGTCGGTTGTATTATGTATTATTATCTTAAATAATTCATTTCTAGTTCTCTCCACTTTGGTTTTGGTTCATTGCCATCACACCACAATGCAATGACAAGACCACCCACTCTGTCGGTTTAGTTAGGTCGGTTATTAACGCAGCTCTATGGTCTAATTTATATCTGCTCGAATCCTTGAATCCTCCTGCTTCTAATCGATGGAGAAAGAATATTAATTTACACTTGTTAGAGTGTGTACCTACAAGTTGGCTGCTTGTTTCTTGCTTGCTTGTGACTTGGTCCTTATGAATTGCTAATTAAAGGCATGTAATTAACTATTTAGTAATTAATATTAGGTCTGAATCATTCATCACATGCGGGTAGTAGTGTGCAGATCCTTGCCAGGATACTACATGACATTTATTTTGCAATGTCTGTTTGTCGGAGGAAATAATTTAATTTGAAATTGAATTTTCAAATGTACATAATGTAGAAGGATTACCACTTGCATAGGTAGGTGTTCATTGAATCACGCTGAAAATCGTGAATTTTGATTGTATTATGACTCAAAATATCAAGGGACGCGGGAGCGTCCCGCACGCCAAAGAAAAACGAAGAAATTTGAACAAATAAAAAGTGAGAAGCGACTAAGACTATGTTTACACGACGGAACAAGTACGGGTTTTCG
Organism: Microchrysa polita; assembly: GCA_949715475.1. Taxonomy (NCBI): domain Eukaryota; kingdom Metazoa; phylum Arthropoda; class Insecta; order Diptera; family Stratiomyidae; genus Microchrysa; species Microchrysa polita. The sequence goes on along the minus strand of OX454415.1, from coordinate 42,025,508 downwards.
GACCTCTGTAGCTCGGACCCTGGTTGGTCCTGAGTCTTCAAATTCGGTAAGCGTTGTCGCTCGCGCCGTCTTACGAAGTGTAGAAAATTTCAAGATGATACGATAAGAAACACCGGAGATATAAGAGTTTGAAAATCGCATTTTTTCAAAAATCTTGCTCTCGTTGTTCTCGTCGTTCTCGTTGTTCTTGTTGTTCTTGTCGTTCATTGACAGGGCTACAGCCTTGCAGAGGGCATCTCGGGATTTGGTCTCTTTTCCCATTGATAGAGTCTGTCGTGAAGGTCTGCATAGGCTATCGTTTGCTCCGATCCGTGAAGTAGAAAAAAAGATACAGCGGAAAATGTGAAAAAATACATAGAGTTTCTCGCTTAAATCTTTTTATATGTTTTAAAGGAAGCATTTTGCAAAAGTCGGGGATAGGCCCGAAAAAAGCCTAGAAAAGAATCGTATAGTATAGTATAATTGGTAGGACCGAACAATCTTTTGTATCTAAAATTTTCAGTTTTAGATCGTCTGCAAGAGAGGGGGCGGGTCAAAGTTCCTGTTTTGGTTCGTCTCATATACATATACGAGTACGTACATATTAGTTTAATATTGGATGAGCATACGCACTGTTTCATTCATCCTGATGATCCTAAAGCTTCCACCAAATCAGCGCGGTAGCGGTACGCGGTACACACAACACACACACCACAAGAATTGACAAGTACTCCGTGGTGTACCGCGACGGAAACTATTTCATACATTCTGACACGTACCGCTACCGTTCGGCGCTGGTTTGGTGGAAGCTTAAATATGGCGCTGGGACACCAAATCGGTTTTGTCAAGACGTGTAATGATAAGCTACCCCGTGATAGGGTGCCGGCCTGTTATAAACCCCTTCCTGCTCGGCTCAGTCGGCGAGGTCGCTCCGGATGGTCGTGCGGTTTTTAATTTGGCCTTCATTACGTTGATTAGGGGTTTATACAAAAAATTGAAGAAATAATGAATTAACCACTCTTTTCGGCAATTAGCCCCATCCCTCCTCTCAATAACCTTTTAACACTCCATTGAAAGATTTTCAAAATTTGATGACACAAACAAACATTTTATTATAAATGAATTACGTTATTTTATAATAAATTTAATCTGAACGCGACATATTGTTTTATAAACTGCTTATCGAAATTTTTCTTCTCTTTTATTTTTATTTGCTTCCTGCACGAACTTTAATTCAATTCAAATTTTTAATATATTTTTTTTTATTGTTTTCTAGGGGACAACGCAGTCTAAAACGGCCGCTACAGACGTGACAAAATTTTGATTTACTAATTTTTTTTAGTTTTTCATGCAGGACACAATATGTATAAAATATATTTGTATCAACTACATTGAATTGGTGTTTTTTTTCTAATTTTTGATTTTTCTACTTTTGATTTTTCTACTGGTACGTACACATCACAATTACGTTATACACAAAAAAACCTGTTATGCCACTGGGGCTCGTGGTGAGTCTGGGCCGCCGCACTCGGGCTGCGCCGGGTTTCGCTGGCGCACTGAGTTTCACACTCGGGCTCCGCTGGATGTTGCACTGGCGCACTGGGTGTTGCACTGAATTTCGCTGGCGCACTCGGGCTCCGCTGGGTTTCGCTGGCGCACTGAGTTTCGCACTCGGGCTCCGCTGGGTGTTGCACTGAATTTCGCTGGCGCACTCGGGCTCCGCTGGGTTTCGCTGGCGCACTGAGTTTCGCACACGGGCTCCGCTGGGTGTTGCACTGGCGCACTCGGCTGCGCTGAATTTCGCTGGCGCCCTGAGTTTCGCACTCGGGCTCCGCTGGGTGTTGCACTGGCGCACTCGGCTGCGCTGAATTTCGCTGGCGCACTGAGTTTCACACTCGGGCTCCGCTGGCGCACTGAATTTCGCTGGCGCACTCGGCTGACCACGTGGTGCAAAATTTGTTTGCCGTGTCAAAATGAACTCACCAATCCCTCGGCGCCGGCGATGCTTCCAATAATAATTTACTGGAAATCAGAATAGTTGTTATCTGTTCCCCTCTTTTTTTTTTTTTTTATTTCACAAAAAATCATATAGTTACCTACTTATCTATTGTCGCTACTCTCCAACAGGACTCGGCGATCCACCTCCGTGGACAGTTGACAGGCAAATGGCCGAGCCCCGGGCGATGGAACGGCCATTCCCCGGACGGAACGCGAACTACATGACCGACCGCAACAAAATTGCTTTACAGCGGCTGCTATATGGGAAATCGCCATTTCCATACCGAACGCAACCAGCTGTCATGAATTTTAAGTCTAGGCCATGAAATCGTTGGTCATGTAGCTCTGACGTCACGTTTGGCAATCCATTACAACAGGGCAGCAGATTTTATGCCGAAGCAGCAAATAAAAACTGCTGAAGACTTAACGGCGGATGTCTTTTGCATGATACTTGCCCACTACTTTACCGGATAAGTCAGACAGTAAGTAGCAAGATTTGCCAATCCGTTCATCTACCCTCGCAGGCAGGAATTTTCGATCAAGCTTGGCATTATAGTTGTCCTTCATTTTGCTCTGGCGGAAGTTGCGCCGATAAACAATGTCCCCGGGTTGGTACTCGACCAGTTTTGATCTTAGGTCGTACCGTTTGGCGTTAGTGTCGCAAGCTAGTTTAATCCGTCTTTGGACATCGTTGCGTATAAAATCTTGCTTGTCTGCTGGAGTGCAAGTTATCGGATCATTAAGCATCGATAACGATCTCAGCAATGAATATGAGTCCCCATGTGATATCATCGTTTGGCCGAATACCACAAAGTATGGTGAAGCACCGGCGGTTGAATGGTGTGCTGACCGTAAGGCGCTATTGATGGATGATATTTTTAGATCCCAATCCGACTGTTCCGGACCCACATAAGACCTGATGGCCGCCACTATTGAGCGATTTACTCGTTCGGACGCGTTGGCTTGTGGTGAGTACACGGCCGTGAACAACTGCTTCACTCCGTACGATTGAAGGAAGTTTGCAAATATTGCTGCCTTGAACTGGGCTCCATTGTCCGAAAAAAGAGTTTCCGGCACTCCAAATATGTGGAAGATTCTTTTTTCCAGGAAGTTTATCAGATTCGTTGCAGACATCTTTCTTACAGGTTCAACAAAACAAAATTTGGACAGATGGTCAACAACCACAATCGCCCCTATGTTCCCTGATTTGGTTCTTGGATATGGCCCTATAAAGTCTACATATAGGCGCTGAAAAATGCGGTCCGGTACCGAAAAGCTTCCCATGGGAGGCCTAAGAACTTGATTTGGCGACTTCGTTTCCTTACATTTAACACAGGCCGATATATACTCTTTGACACTTTGCGCCATTTTAGGCCAAAAATACAGGTTGCGCAAACGCTTAAGTGTCTTACCCATCCCGCCATGAGCGCTTAAAGGGTGATCGTGTGATCGAGCGATCAAATTCATAGTCAGCTCTTCAGGTATCCATAGTTTCCATGAACTTTCTTCCTGGCTTTCGTGACCGGTAGCATATTCAGAGCGCCTATATACGAACCCATCAATGACTTTTAAATCTGGGAGCAAAACTTGATTGCTCTCAATTTTCGCTATAAGTGCTCGATATGAATCTGATTTAAAATGTTCTGAATTCAAATCTAGTTCCCTGGTCGAGGCTGGAACATCGAGCGATTCTATGGCTTCGGACGAGTGCACTCGTGACAAAGTGTCCGGCACAATATGCTGACTTCCCTTGCGATGCCTGATTGTGAAAGAGAATCCTTGCAGCTTAAGGGCCCATCTGGCAAGTCTGCCATTAAGATCTCTTTGTGACATAAGCCATTTCAAGGAAGCATGGTCTGTAACAATCTCAAACTCTTGCCCTTCGATGTAGGCTCGAAATTTTTTTACGGCCAACACTGCGGCCAAACACTCTTGCTCTGACACAGAGTAATTGCGCTGAGCTTGATTTAATTTTTTTGACATAAAGGCCACAGGAAGCTCTATACCCTCGTCGTTCGTTTGCACCAACACTGCGCCAATGCCTGTGTGACAGGCATCACAGTGAATGGAAAAGGGGCGTTGGAAATTAGGACTCTGCAGAACTGGTGCTGATGTCAAGGAATCCTTTAGGGCTGTAAAAGATTTTATACCATCTTCTGTCCATGTAAATGCTCGTTTTGCAGACAACATGTCTGTGAGAGGGGCGGACAACGACGCGTAGTTGCTCACAAATCGACGGTACCACCCGCACATTCCCAAAAAGCGGCGCAATTGCTTTATAGTTTTGGGCAGTGGAAATTCCGTAATTCCTTGTACTTTGTCAGGGTCAGTGCGAATGGTACCATCTCCTATCAAATGTCCGAGATAGCGCACCTCTTTCACCAGAAATTTGCTTTTTTCAACATTGATGGTGAGTCCGGCTTTTCTGATGCACAACGCTACTTCCTGAAGAAGCACCAGGTGCTCTTTGAAGCTTTCGGTTATAAGCAATAAATCGTCTAGGTAGACGAAGACTTGATTTTTTAGGTGTGCCGGGATCACTCTGTCCATTAATCGCTGCATGGTTTGAGGCGCGTTGCACAGTCCGAACGGCATGGTTACGAACTGGTACAACGGCCTCCCCGGTACAGTGAATGCAGTTTTGTCCTTAGAAGCCAAGTCCAGAGGAATTTGCCAAAAGGCATCTTTTAGGTCAAGGCTAGTTATCCACTGGGCTTTCGGTAACCGACCAAGTATTCCATCTATTAGAGGTAGAGGGTACGCATCCTTAACTGTAGCATCATTGAGCTTACGTGCGTCGAGGCAGAGTCGAGCTTTCCCTGGTTTCACCACCAGCGTCACTGGTGATGACCAGGAACTGTGTGACTCTTGAATTACTCCCAAAGCCAGCATCCTGTCAATTTCGGTATATAGCAGTTTTTCCACGGCTGGTGAAATCGGGTAATGGCGTTGTTTTATTGGTTTGTTATCACCAATATCGATGACATGTTTTACTATGTCGGTTCGCCCAAGGCCTTCTACCGAAAATGAAGGAAACAAAGCAATGGCAGCGTGGAGTTGCGCTTGCTCCGTTGAAGTCAGCAGGTGTTGCTTTGTTGAAATCGCAGGAGGGGTACCGGGAGTATCTAGTTCCAAGGAGGAAACAAATAAATCGGGGGCTAAGTTAAACTTTCGCACGAAGTCAACACCCAGATACAAATCTTGAGATAGAGAAGGAATTATTAAAAATGTTATTAACTGTGTTCTGGCCTTGAAGGTAACGTTTGTGGTTACGCTCCCCATAGCTGATTGAACTGTTCCGTCAGCGGTTTTTACTGCTATAGAAAACCGTTGCCACGGAATTTTATTTTCTGACATAAATTTTTTTGCAAAGTTAGATGCTATACAGCTGATTGAAGCCCCCGTATCTATTAAACCAGAGATGCTTTCTCCACATACAACAACTTTTGCATACGGCCTAATATCGCTATCTGGGGATTTTGGAATGATTGCTGAGCAAACAAGCTGTCGATTTTGCTTAACATGTTTCCAAAATTTTCTGAGTCGTAGTGTCGACCGTTTTGGTGACCAGACATTCTGTGAATCCTCAGCGAAAATTCGGTTACGAGCTATTTGGTACTCCTTCCATCGCAGGTGTAGGGGACGAAAACTGTGATGCACAAGCAACGGACCATGCTGAATAGGTGCATTATCTGAGGAACGACTTCTTAATGTTGGTATGGCAGGTGAGACGGCGGAGCACTCTGGCCCGATCTCTTCCAGTTTTTTGACTTGAGTTTACACCTGTCACAATCGGGTCTGTAAGTCTCTGCAGCACCACAACCGAAGCAGAAAACCTTAAGGGGTGTACGACAATCTTTATAACAATGTCCACTCTCCTTACAATTCCAGCAAGTAGTTGAGGTACGGTCAATGGCTTCTACAGCTATCATTTCCGTTATAGGTAAGCTATTCTCCATGGCTACTTCTGCAATATGGCGTTTTCCTGAAGGTACTCGATTCGGTCCACTAACGGGAATCTCGGCCTCTAGATTTTCCCAGTTATACACCAACTGACACAGCTGATGCACTGAGTTAACGGGTACAAATACAAGACCGCGCCGAAACTCAAGAAGCAGGTTCTTCTTTAGAATTTCAACTAAATCGCATTCTGGAAGAGGTCGGGACAAGCGGTCAACTAAGCCCATCACGCTGTCCAGGAAAGTATCGAATTTTTCGGAAGGGCCTTGCTTCCTACTGCGAATCAATTCCATGAGATCGTAGTCTGATAGACGTTCCCTGAATCGAGCGCATAGTGCTTCACAAAATGTGTGCCAATTAACATAGCCTGAGAGACTGTGAAACCGCCAATACCAATGAGCTGCTTTTCCCACAAGAATTATATGGAGGTAACGTGTAACTAGCTCCAAATCTCCATTAAGATGAGCAAACGTTAAAGTCCGAAGCTGGTATAAAAATTTTGCAACTGGCAAGTTTGGGTCTTCCCCAGAGAAATGAAGCTTCCAGCCAGCAATTATTTTTCCCGTTCTGTCGTCCGAATCGTATCTGCCAAATGAACGACGAGTGATCGCTGGAATTCTGTCGTCGTGGGGTAAAGAGCTGCGAGCTTCTGGGTTGTTAATCGTCGGGCCTGAAGCTGATATATCTCTAAGTAGGAAATCATTGGGTAAGCGAGTTTGTCCCTGTGTTTCTAAATATGGCTGCGAAGAGCCATCTCTAACAGGTGGGCGATGTGCATAATCAGTACATTGAGGCACAGGGGTCACTGATCGTGTCTGACTTACGTTCGTACTACTACTACTGGTAGGAAGTGTGGGTAACGATGACTGGGATTGTCTATTCTGCGTAGTAAGAGCAGCTAATTGCTGACTAAGAACTTCTGCTACTAGAGAATTAATGTGTGCTCGCAAATTATCTATGGTAAGGTGTTCTGTGGATAAAGGTGGAGCAGAGGAAGATAATGATACAGGGGGAACTGGCGCAGTTGCTGAAACCGATAGCTTTTCTCTGTTCAAAGTCGTAGAAGCTCCTGGATGTGATGAAGCGCCTAATTCTCTTGTTTGAGAACGTGTGACCGGTCTGGATTTGGGCACGGCGCCTTGATTGGGACGAGCTGGTGATTGTAATTTTTCGATAAGGAATGGGTCTAGAGCATCTACTCGAACAAAACGTCGACATAAGGGACAAGACGAATCCGTTTTCACCCAATTCTCTAGGCATTCCTTATGAAAAGCGTGAGCACACTGCGTGAGTACCGCCTGATCATTTGTTTTGAAATCCGAGGAACAGATGACGCAACGAGTGGGATCGTCATCGATTATGGCCGGCAAATTTTTGTTACTATGCCTTACCGCCATAATTTAATTTAACAGGTATCAATCGCGACGAGAAAATTAATTATATACGTGTTATCAAATAATATCTAACAAATCACTATACAACTACGACAAATAATACAACGATATGGTTTCTGAAATAATTTACACAAACAATTGAGAGGTGAGGAGGTTTGGGGTAACTTCGCCTATTAAGAAATGGTCTTTGTAATTTAGAGATTTAGAATTCTGTCAAAATGTCAAATAGGTGCGATAATTATTATACAAAAAACAATGATTTTAATATATACGAGTTACATTATATAGGTTGCCTGATTAATTTCCATCACTAGACAAAGGTTAGACAGGATGATTAAAACACCCACATTCTACAATTCACAGTGCCCTGAATTATTAAAAAATCAAGTACCTATAATAAAGCGTACAGGATGAAAATGAAAAAAGGTAACACAATTCCTTTACGCAAAAGCAAGGCGAGACTGGTAAATAGCTTCGGTTTGCATAAGAGAATTTATTCTCTAGGTACAAAATTCACGAGCCATTTAATCCAATTCACTTGCATTTCTTCACCAAAAAGTGACTGAAAGGAAAATCACCGATTGTACTAGTAAATATACAATAAGACTGAAAAAAAATTGAAAATATTAGTAATAGTGCACAAGTCTTGATGTCAGACTTAAAAAAAATCTGGAATTCGGATCAAGTACTGTGAACTTTCTTTGGAACATATCAAAAAGACGAAACCGTTTGATTGCTCCCTTGTTGGGCGCCATTTGTAATGATAAGCTACCCCGTGATAGGGTGCCGGCCTGTTATTAACCCCTTCCTGCTCGGCTCAGTCGGCGAGGTCGCTCCGGATGGTCGTGCGGTTTTTAATTTGGCCTTCATTACGTTGATTAGGGGTTTATACAAAAAATTGAAGAAATAATGAATTAACCACTCTTTTCGGCAATTAGCCCCATCCCTCCTCTCAATAACCTTTTAACACTCCATTGAAAGATTTTCAAAATTTGATGACACAAACAAACATTTTATTATAAATGAATTACGTTATTTTATAATAAATTTAATCTGAACGCGACATATTGTTTTATAAACTGCTTATCGAAATTTTTCTTCTCTTTTATTTTTATTTGCTTCCTGCACGAACTTTAATTCAATTCAAATTTTTAATATATTTTTTTTTATTGTTTTCTAGGGGACAACACAGTCTAAAACGGCCGCTACAGACGTGACAAAATTTTGATTTACTAATTTTTTTTAGTTTTTCATGCAGGACACAATATGTATAAAATATATTTGTATCAACTACATTGAATTGGTGTTTTTTTTTCTAATTTTTGATTTTTCTACTTTTGATTTTTCTACTGGTACGTACACATCACAATTACGTTATACACAAAAAAACCTGTTATGCCACTGGGGCTCGTGGTGAGTCTGGGCCGCCGCACTCGGGCTGCGCCGGGTTTCGCTGGCGCACTGAGTTTCACACTCGGGCTCCGCTGGATGTTGCACTGGCGCACTGGGTGTTGCACTGAATTTCGCTGGCGCACTCGGGCTCCGCTGGGTTTCGCTGGCGCACTGAGTTTCGCACTCGGGCTCCGCTGGGTGTTGCACTGAATTTCGCTGGCGCACTCGGGCTCCGCTGGGTTTCGCTGGCGCACTGAGTTTCGCACACGGGCTCCGCTGGGTGTTGCACTGGCGCACTCGGCTGCGCTGAATTTCGCTGGCGCCCTGAGTTTCGCACTCGGGCTCCGCTGGGTGTTGCACTGGCGCACTCGGCTGCGCTGAATTTCGCTGGCGCACTGAGTTTCACACTCGGGCTCCGCTGGCGCACTGAATTTCGCTGGCGCACTCGGCTGACCACGTGGTGCAAAATTTGTTTGCCGTGTCAAAATGAACTCACCAATCCCTCGGCGCCGGCGATGCTTCCAATAATAATTTACTGGAAATCAGAATAGTTGTTATCTGTTCCCCTCTTTTTTTTTTTTTTTATTTCACAAAAAATCATATAGTTACCTACTTATCTATTGTCGCTACTCTCCAACAGGACTCGGCGATCCACCTCCGTGGACAGTTGACAGGCAAATGGCCGAGCCCCGGGCGATGGAACGGCCATTCCCCGGACGGAACGCGAACTACATGACCGACCGCAACAAAATTGCTTTACAGCGGCTGCTATATGGGAAATCGCCATTTCCATACCGAACGCAACCAGCTGTCATGAATTTTAAGTCTAGGCCATGAAATCGTTGGTCATGTAGCTCTGACGTCACGTTTGGCAATCCATTACAGACGGTGTATTCTGTTGTGTTCAAACCAGAGTTACGTGATGATGGCATATGGAAAATTGATTTTTCAAGGAATTCTGATGAGTTAATTTGAACAAAATTTGGCATGTAGATTTATTCTTGTAATTCCACCCGGTTTGATCCTGTTGTGGTAGGCAAAAAGGTACTGTTAGTTATATAGTGAATTTCATAGCTATCCCTGATTCTTGGTCATGAAACCACTTTATTGTTGTAAAAGCAATGCTCGTCAGAACTCAACAGGTTTTCGGGACCTTTGATGAGGGATAAAAGGATATTTTCACATGTACATGTCTTTCTCTATGTGCTTAGGCGCAATGTGGAACTTAGGAAATATGGATGTTATTTGAATCACATATTGAGTACCCAGTGAGGCTTAATGGTTACATTAAAAATTAAGATTTAAGATTAGGATGAATGTGATAGAGATGAAGTAAAGGTTTAGACTCAATTTAGGGCTAAGGTGTTAAAGTCAAAATCAAGTTTAGGGTAACGGATAGGGTTAAAGTTATTGTTACATCGCAGTTAACGTTATTATTAGGGTTAAATGTAAGGATAGGGTTTGGGTTAAGGTTGAGACTGAGTTTGAGGTTTAGGTATAGGCCAGGGTTATGGTCAAAGTTAGGGTTATCATTAAGTTTAATGTTATGTATAAAGATACCAAGGTTAGCGAGGTTACTAGGGCTACCAAGGCCATCGGGGTTACCAAGGTTACTAAGGGTTTGCAAGATCACCAAAGTAGTCAAGTGTACTATGGTTACTAAGATTACCAAGGCGAGCAAGGTTTCCAAGGAGACCAAGGAGACGAAGGTTAGCAAGGGGTTTATCATTCTTATAATTATTGTTCTCAAACAAATTCGTGACAATAGGGCAATGAATATCGTCTTCATAATTTATTTACGAATTTTGTAAATCGAAAACTGCAAAAAGATATGATATCTCACAAAAACAACTGTGTTGTAAAAGGTGTCCGCCAAAGAAAAACTCATCAGCCGCAAAAAGGATTGATATAAATACATTCCCGCCAAAATACTCGCATCTTGTCTCAATGATGGTGGTGGAGCAAATTTTTTTCAACGCTATTTGGCGGAGAGCTTGAATAAGGTTAATAACAAAATAAAATCAATGTTAAGAAATTTATGAAAGAACTTTTATCGTATAGAAAAAAACGAGTTCCATACGAAGGAAAGCTAAATAAGGTTCTAAAACGCATTTTTATTTTCTATAAGACTGGAAGCTTCAAAATTATCAAGAAAAGAACATAGCAGCAAATAGTTCAGCTCCCCGCCAATAAGCGTTGAAAAAAATTTGCTCCACCACCATCATTGACACAAGATGCGAGTATTTTGGCGGGAATGTATTTATATCAATCCTTTTTGCGGCTGATGACTTTTTCTTTGGCGGACACCTTTTACAACACAGTTGTTTTTGTGAGATTCATTTTACTAGAACGAAGCTAGGGCGAAGCCTTTTAGATTTTTTTATAAAATTTTTGTTTTCAAAAATCGAAAATTTTGAATAGTGCGTATTCCAGTGCATTGCGGCTGGATACTGAAACCAATGAAAAAGCCAAATATGTAGTATTAAATCATATCAGCCCCAAACACTAAACTCCCTACGCCACTGCTAACTATTAATAAAAGCAAATTGTCTCCTTTTTTCCGATATTTTGTTTCCTTCTTTTTCTCTTTTTCTTCTTTATTGTATGAGATCATACCCTGCTTCCTGCAATAAAGTTTTCTAAGATAATTTTGCTTATTTGCGCAATTATTCCAAGCAAACTCACTCAAAAATTGTTTTATCGACGCCAAGGAGCTTATGTGAAAACGGAAGGAAATAAATGGGGCGGGGGATTAAACACAAGTTATGGGTACGCCTGAAACAACTTTTAGCCCGAGGATTGTGAAGGGGAATCTAATCGCCCATTCAACTTAAATAATGTGACACCGCCTTCAAAAGCCAAATTTCGCTAAAAGCTGTCACTCCGAATGGGCCACTGGCGAGTTAGTCTAGAAGCAAAAAGTTTCTTCGTACGCATTTGCTTTACTTTATTTACTTTAAGCAAGAACAAGGATCTACTCGTCTAATATATGTACTAAAGTGTTAGATTTATCGAAGAATTGATAGTTAAAAACGTGCACATATTTCCAATTTTTCTATTACTACTTTAGTTTTCTCTCTCTCTCTGGTGGCTGTTAACCCCTTGTGGGGCATAGGGCATCAACTACGCCTACTTTCCACCTCGTTCTGCTCTGTGCCATCGTCTTTAGGTCTGACCACGGCAGGGATTTGAAGCGTCACTTTTTTTTCGCTCCGACCAATTTGAAACCGCTCCGCTCCAGCGCTCCGCTTCAACTAAAATTTGTTCGCTCCGCTCCATTACAAAAATACTACAAAATTTCATTAATCTTTGTAAATATTTATTATTTTTCGCGAATTCATCAATTCAACTTATATCTGCTCACGTTTTATACAATATGACTTTTATACAATATGACTTGATCCAATAAAACGCACCTATGAGGTGCGTTTTATTGGATCAAGTACAAAACAGGATAGCACCAATTTCGTACAAATTTCAACATACAATTCAGTTGTTCCAGGCACGGTGTCCGGAAACTAAACTATCGCAAAAGCGCACCGAAATATGATTATTAATGTCATTTCCAGTAAAATAAGTGTACTGGGAATGTTCCGAATTCTTAACTTCTTAGCTACCAAAAGCATTTAAAGATTTTACAAAAATATTATCACTAAGACCTGCGTGAAAAAAAAATTTATACGAAGTAAGATCACCAAATTTTGTCTTTGAAGCTTTTTTACACAGCAGTTTATGATTATCCGATTTTTATTGGGTTTATTCTTAGGAAAAACTGTTGGCCATGACCGAAAGAAAATATGTAGGTAGGTATTATGAGCATTAAATTTTTGAAAAGTCTTTAAATGTCTGTGGTAGCTGAAGAGTTAATAATTCGGGCTTTTTTAGACTCCTTTTTGCTGAAAATATCACGAGGAATCATATTTGGGTGCCTTTATGGGATAGTTTTCGGACATCCCGTACAGAACGAGATATGTAAAATTGTTATGGAAGCTGCGCTGTCCTGTCATGGATGATCTTCAATTTCTTAATAATGAAGAGTGAGGTGAGGATTAAGACTTGTTACGGACGGTTTTTACATACACGGCGGATCGTTAGGAGTGGGGCGGCCGTACATATTGTTAATGGCGGCTTAGGGCAAGAGAATAAATTTAGGTTAAACTTACTTGTCGCGACAATTCATCCAATATGCAATAGCATCCATACACCGATTGCGGGTGCTTGGTAGTAGTTCCTTGGCCTCTAAACCGCTGTGTGTCGGTGGAAACGTCCCAGCCTGCCAATACCTCTGTCCTGGACTGTATCATCGTCGAGACCAATGCATTGTTGTAGCTGGCGCCATTACTCCCTGCTGACACCTGAAATCAAGAAATGGACAACAAAGGATCATGATCGTAATGGGCGAAGGAATTTATACTTATCTGAGTCGTCCTTCGAGAACATCACACGATTGCCGAATTTTAGTTCGTGTACTGCGCTTCCGCTCGCTTTCCTCCATTGTTTATTTTTGACTCACCTGGAAAAGACAATTACATATGTCAATCGATATGTCAATCAATAAGTCAGTTAACGCCAGATGATGAGTGCGTTCACATGAACGAGAAGTATTCACAATAGGGATGGAAACTCGCCGAACGAGGTGCGTAACTCACAATAGTTGGAGAATCAAGCCCGTGCCATTGACCCGCACCCAAAGTTCGAAAAGAACTAGCGGTGATTCACCGTTCGGGTAAATTGATAAAAGGCCGAGGATGATAACAGGATACCCTCTTTCAAATCTGGTCCGTTGGACATTAAAGGTGGCTATCCTGTGATGAAAAAGAAATTGTGCAAAATCCTGTATTTTACATTGGTACTAACTAGGGATGTCAAAAACCGGGCGGTTAGTCCGAAAACCGGTACTTTCAAAACGGTTAACCGGTTTTTTTTCGGTTTTTTCATCCTTCCGGTTTTAACCCGGACGGTTGTTCGCCCATCCGGTTAAAACCGAAAAAACAACTTTCCAAATTCATAAAATTTGTATATTTTCTTGATTTGTCAGTTTGTAATTCTATTGCTTGTCTTTTATGAAAAATTCCGTATTTCCGGGGCAGGGAGGGGCGGTCGCCCCCCCCTGGTCGATGAAGATGGTAAAAAAATCCTTATCGATGTAGTAAAAAAATCGCTGCACTCTTCAACATTTTAAAAAATTTTCTGCTGCTAGCGCAGCAGATGCCTTTACTACCACTCCAAGTGCTGCCGGAGAAGCCATGATTGGGACAGTTTGCAGTCAAGAGGCGCATACAAATAGATGACAGCGAGGGGCCTCTCGTAACTGACGGAGGCTGCGTACCCACACACATTTCACTTGTGAGTGTGCTACTGTGGCTGCGTGGATCCCATATTTCCGGTTTCATTTCATGGCTTCTGAGCTCGAGTACACAATTTCAACCGTAAGGTCCCTTCGGAAAGTTAGTGGAATTCAACTTATTTTCATCTGAAAGGGTGACAAATGGTATAGAGCTTTGCTTTGTTAGCCCTGGAAGGTCATGCTTTGTCGAATCGACTACGCATCATCAAATTTATCCCATTTTTCGTGACAATTCTCATTATTTGGAGCTGAGTTTTCGTACAGACAGCACTTACCGTGCCGATGTACTTGCCGGGTATATTGCGGCTAGACGAAGTAAGCAGGATAAGTTGGATTTTTGGAAATTGGCCTCGTCGAAACGACGAAGGATTAACTCTGTGTAACTTTTAGAACTCCAGTATTTCTTATGGCTGGTTGTCGATTCGACGATAAGTCTGTACCCATACAACTAGCTCGTAACAAATGTGTTTATATTTGAAATGTGGGACCTATTTTTTTTTTCAAAAATTATGGAAAAAATATTTACTAGGACAAAAATAGGACAAATCAAGAAAATGGCTCTAAATTCTTCCTCATTTTAGGAAGATTGCATTTCGATCTCATAAAAAGCGGCTCCAAAATCGATGTTTTTTCATTCTAAATAAACTAACGATTGAAAATCTGTCAGATTTTATAAATATTTTGAGAAAAGGTGATTTGTATGAAGCGTCAAAGTAGAGCGTCGTCGAATCGACGAAGCATGACCTTTCCGTACTAAAAATAACCATGACCATGCAGGGTTAACCCTTAAATGCATAGCGTACCATATATGGTACATAGCTAGATTCCTGTAAAAGTCTAGCGATTATTAAATTTTAATTGTTTTTTTTTTACTTTTTCGCAAAGTAGACAAAACGAGCTCTCACATAAATTAAATTTTAGCTTCCCGAAGCTTTCCTTGAATTGTCTGTGCGTCGTCAAAGTGGACGAACGTTATTTTTTGTGGAATTTTAAAAGCTATTCTTTAGAGCTAAACAAATTGGTGAAGTATACCGTTATTTGGAAAAGCAAAAATACTGGTGAGTAAATTGGAATGTGTCCTTGAGGATTTTTTGAGATTTTGGCCAAAAAAGTCACTAAAGTTATTGTTTGCACTGATTTTGCAACGTACCATATATGGTACACCATGCATTGGGGCATATTCAGAAATATCTATACATACATTACGATCGTTCTTAGCTGATGAAATTATTCTCCTTAAGTCTCCGGTAGGGTAGGATATGTTCATAAAATTTAAATTATTAGCTCTTTCAACATTATGGGGCGTTTTATTGGGCCCAGAACAGGTTCATATATCATAAATTTTTATACAAATTATGTCACCAATCCATTTTTCCAGGACATTTACTGCCATTTTTATGAAAGCTAGGTTAATCAGTCCTGTCCAGGATCTAAGGAAACGGAGCTGTCATTGTTGATTTAGAAAGATCGCTTTTGTCATTTTGTTTTCTACAGTACACTGGTCAGGGCTTAGCGTTTCTGTAGCTGCTTCTTATAATCCCAGTCTTTTTAGCTGGCAAGTATACTGAAAAAAATTGTCACATCTTTTCTTTTGTCATTAGGACACGTCACTAAGAAACCGAGCTTCCGGACATGACATCTTAGTAAGATACTTGGACTTTCATCAGGACTCAAGCAGCTGCGCCTTAATATCCAATTTCTTAAACCATTTGATTATGACAAGTATTGTCTTGTAAGTCCACGGTCAGGATCCTCCGAAAATGTGCTTCTAGGATCAACCATTTCATATGGAAGACTATGTGGAGTACCACATTCGATAAACAAAAAATTACATGGATGTAATTCTTGTGAACATGTCCTGGAACCTGCACAAATTTGGGTTATAAAGCAGGCAGCAATTCATTTCCATATTCATTCCTAGCAAAGTCAATCCAATCCATATACTTTTCAAGAAAGGAATTAGGAATCCCATGAGCTATGATAAGTCAAAAGTCTAGATATACATATACGTTTAACAGTGGAACATGCTTATAAGGAACTTTTATATAGAAGATTTATTTTATAACGAAATCGAATCGCGCTAATAGCATAACATATGCCCATGTTCAGAGCTAGACGGCACGCAAAGTCCAAAATGATCAATTCCATTTTTTTTTGTAGGGGAGGAAGGGGTATATGAGTCGGATCTGGCGCGCTTTTAATATTTTATAAGCACATCTGACAGCTACCACTTGAAACACATTGGAATTTTTCGCGACATTCTATTAAAAGATATGGCTAAATTTAGGTTTATAGGGGACGTAGGAGTAGTAAGACCTACTCCACTTTCCATCAACTTCCAGGATACGTCACAAATAGGCACGATACAAATTTCAATAGGAAACTAATCACGCACCAACCCGAGCTACCTTTCAAAAAACTTAATATTCGCGATTTTCTATAGAAATTACAACCTTTTCTTTAACGAAGAGGAGTTCATTATATCGAGTTTCCACTATAATTTCGATCTAAACTCTCAATAATCATTATCCTTTCTGTTTTGCACTGTTCCTATTAAATTAAGAGGCAGATTAAATAAAATTTAAAAAAGTCTTTCATTTGCACATTAATGCCTGAATGCATGGCGTACCATATTTGGTACACAATTAAAATTCTACCATTTTCGCTTTTCTGGGAAAACTGGCTATTTCCTGGGAAAATAAAGGCTGATTCCGTGTTCAGTGACTGATTTTACATAAAGGGAGGTCAGTTACGATAGTGGGTTCAGACCCCATGCATTTAAGGGTTAAGGACCATGTAAAAACCGGGTCTCATATTTCAGTATCTTTCAAGTTCTTCTTTTTCTTCTCAGTAGCATATAGGCCCTTGTGGGACCATGGTGCGTTAACTTAGCCGGTTATAGGCGATTTCGAGTCAACGTCACATTGCATATCATTTCGGAGTGTAATGTTGCAGGCACTATATATTTCCTATCCGCACATGTACGCAAATTCGGGACCACGCAGAGATTCGATCTCCGGACCTCTAGATTACTAGCGTCGTAGAGTGCGACTCAACCAAGTGAACCACAGAGCGGGTCTTTCAAGTTATTAAATAAAAAATTATTTTCTAGCTGAATCATACCAGCAATAAAATTTAGCCACTGTTAATACTTTGATAAATTTAGAGGAAATCTTATTATTTCAATCAATAAAGGATTTATAAATATTCTGACGGTGCTACTTTGCTAAGATGAAAGTGACAGACGAAACAAACTGATTTCGCAAGTGGAATATGCAGTCTTAGATGCAAAAAATGCAATGAAAATAGACAAACTACGCTCTAAAAGGCAGATATTGGAGGCCAGTTGAATGTAATCAGAATTTTAAAAATTTGACTCTAAAATTAACAAAATAAAAAAAAAACGAAATAACATGCGTGGCAGTCCACCAGTAAACTAGGGCCGCAGATGTGTGAGTGACATCCAATTTCCAAGATCTAAACTGCTGTTTTGATAAGGTGTTGAGATCAACAGCACGCCCAACAATGTTATTTATCCCCATAAATGGATACTTGTTTACAATCTGAGCGACATCATAGTTCGTCACGTAGGTCGTGATTTCGAAAAACACCATAAAATGAATTCGTTCACGGTGAGTCTGGAATCCATGACCCTGTGCACTAATCCAACCACAAGTCAGGCTACTCTAAAATTTGCTAACAATATTTATGCGACCGGAAATTTCAACTCCTAAGAAAATCATGATGTTGAAAAAAAATTGGGCTTGCCCCCCCCTGACCGAAATCCTGGCTACGCCCCTGCTTAGTGCTATTATTCCAAGAACCATCGCTTCGTCAAACTACCGCTTCTTGCATTTTTCCTTTCCAAGGCAGATATTGTTTACGTTGCGTGTCACACGTGTATCTTTTGTGCGTCGTGAATGTATATGTTTATCAGATCAGTGCATTTAGAGTTCATTGTTATAGGAAGACGAATCGACAGTTGCTACGACGTCCGCGTCCACATCGATATCCGCGTCCACTTCAACATCCGTCGTGTCCAGAAAGACTTCAACATCTACATCATAGTGCGCAGTCATATAACTTTTTCAAATAGAAAAATTCTTGTGGTTTTTGAATCAGTGGGTTCCCAGAAATCGAAAACTCATTTTGCTAAAAAAAAATTTTGATTAGAAAGGTCCCAAAAAGGACAAAAAATGATACTCTTTAATCCTTGACCGGAGGTCGGCATGTGGGGTATCAAATCAAAGGGGACGTCAAGTACATTACATATCCAGTGTTTGTTCCATGTTTCAAGGACCCTCAACCGAATAAATCGAGATTAAATGGAGAATTATTGTGTTTCCCGTGTATCTTTCCGAAGCCCTAATTACGAGAGTAATTCAAATTGTCACTACGTTTCTCTCTTTTCCGAATCTATAATAGCTAAAGATTCTACCATTAAATTTGCTAAGAAAATGAAAATGATCGGAAAGCTCTCAAAAAGGACACTAATCACAAACCTTGATCGAACGTGGGCATGCGGGGTGTCATTTCAAAGAGGACGTCGGGTACATTCCATATCTGGCGTTTATTACTTGTTTCAAGGACCCTCACAGGAGAAAATTGGGATCCAATGGAAAATTCTCATGTTTCTCGTATGTGTATCTTTCCAAAGCCGTAATTTTTCGTTTTAGCCCGAATTTTTCCATTTAGTGTCCTTGAAACAGGAAACAAACACCGGATATGCAATGCACTTGACGTCGTCTTTGACATGACACCCCGCATGCTTACTTTCAATCAAGGTTTGTAATTAGTGTCCTTTAATGTCCTTTTTCAGAGCTTTCCGATATTTTTTTTAGCAAATTTAATGGTAGAATCTTAACCTATCATAGATTCGGAAAAGTGAGAAACGTAGTGACAACTTGGATTATTCTCGTAGTTATGGCTTTGGAAAGATACACGAAAAACACAATAATTTTGATTTGATACCCCACATGCTGACCTCCGGCCAAGGATTAAAGAGTATCCTTTTTTGTCCTTTTTGGGACCTTTCCGATCAAATTTATTTTTAGAAAAATACGTTTTAGATTCCTGGGAGCTCGCTGATTCAAAAACTACAAAAAATAGCCTTACTCTATTTTGTTCTATTTGGAGGCCTGAAATGGGATACCTATTTTGACTGCACTATATACATTGTCGTGCTCTGTGGCCGTGATCGTTCAGTCGCAACTCTGTGAATTAGACACTCATAGAGAAACGAGTTTCCAAACTCGGCACGACTCGTTGCAAGTTTATTATTCAGAAGAAGATGATAAGAAATATTCTTATCGTAGAATAATAAACTAACAATGCGACTAGGAAGTGGTATGGATGACAACCATATCACACTCCGAATTCAGTTGTCTTTGTAACGTTTATGACTACACACGGTAGTCATC
Organism: Microchrysa polita; assembly: GCA_949715475.1. Taxonomy (NCBI): domain Eukaryota; kingdom Metazoa; phylum Arthropoda; class Insecta; order Diptera; family Stratiomyidae; genus Microchrysa; species Microchrysa polita. The sequence continues at coordinate 42,006,018 of OX454415.1, read as the reverse complement.
AACGCACCATGCTCCCCTAGGAGTTACGGTAATCAAGAGAGAGAGAGAGATATATACATTGTCTAGCAATAAAACTCAGTTAACTAATTTTGAAACATTATGAATACTTCTCACAATTTTATTTGATTATCTTTTTTGTTCAACATGTTTCTCTTTTAGGGCTCCATTACACAGTCATATTTCTATACGAACATCAGCTTAACGAGTGTGTATTAGAGATGGACAAAAAAAACTGAAACGGTTTTAAGAAACCGTTCTTAGCTAAAAACGAAAAGAACGGTTTTCGAAAATCAAGAAAAACCGTTTTTTCCATTTACTCCACTCTACTAAAACAAAAACTTGCCTAAGAATTGAGCATAACAATTGTACGAATATGTATCAATTTCTATTCTTTACATATTTGATTACCCTATAATTATAGTCACATAGCTCATAACAGGTGTTATGCATTCTTCGTTCACTACCTAACGCTCACACCATCTCTAAAGCACGACTATACTATCCGACTATGTACATACAACATACATACATACGCCCGAGTATCATATCATATCAATCAGCACAGCATCATGCTATTATAACAAGAAACAATACAATCAAAACAAAACCACCAATCTCCGAACCCTATTCTCAAGGTTATTCCCCGATTACTTGCGATGCGATTGCGACCAACACTACCAAAACAAAATCAAGAAGCAAATATTTTCGTCCCAAAAACAACACTTGCCGTAAAAAATGGTTGCAATAATCGCAGTCGTTCTTCCAAAACGAAAGCGCTTTTCTCTTCAAAACGTTCTTTCGTAAAACCGTCTCTCTAATCTCTACAAAAGCGTTCTTTCCCGAAACAGTTTTTTCCGCAACCGTTCTTTACGAAATCGTTCTTTTCCGAAACAGTTTTTTTCCGCAACCGTTCTTTTGAAAGTCGTTCTTTCCCAAAACAGTTTTTTTCTGCAACCGTTCTTTTCGAAGTCGTTCTTTTTCGAAACAGTTTTTTCCGCAACCGTTGTTTTCAAAATCGTTGTTTCCCGAAACAGTTTTTTCCGCAACCGTTCTTTTCAAAGTCGTTCTTTTCTGAAACAGTTTTTTCTTGAACAGTTTTTTCTTAAACAGTTTTTTCTTAAACAGTTTTTTCTTAAACAGTTTTTTCTTAAACAGTTTTTTCTTAAACAGTTTTTTCTTAAACAGTTTTTCTGAAACAGTTTTTTCTGCAATCGATTTTGTGCGAAAGTGTTCTTTTTCCGAGTCGTTCTTGACGAAAAAAAAGTTTTTGTTTCATTTTAGTCCAGTAAAAATTTCATTCGAAGAAGAAAATTTTAGTTTGTTTAGGATTTTCCCAACAAACCATATTTCCGAGTGACGGAATTCTTTTCGGATTTCCACCACTTTTCCAAGACTAATTCCGAGACGGCACTAACACACGCAAACCGATGTCGATTTTTTTTTACGAGTATGCACTTTGTGTAAAACGTGGAAGCCGTCTCGGAATTGTTTCGGAAAAGTATGCATTTTTCCGAACAAAATCTGAGGCCGTTAAGGCTTGGATTCTAACTATATTATTATTGTTTATATATGACACAATATGACAGGTAATATATGGGGCAAATTACGAATGTTGTTTCGAAGTCTATGATGTTATTGGACTTGCTGACGACAATGACTAGGGTGGGAAATTAATTGCCGCATAAACGCTCCTTAAAATGATTCCTTACGTGATTTCGAGCAAAAAAAGTTGTACTCCCACAATTCTTAACCCCTTAGCTGCCACAGGCGCTTGAAGATTTTTTGGTAGAAAATTGCGATAGAAAAAAAAGTTTGTTTTTGGGTCAAAGAACAAAAATTTGACTTTGAAGCTCTGTAAAAAGCAAACCATTTATCCGATTTTAGTGCGGTTAGTTTTATTATTTAGGTAAAGCCCTATTTCGCTCTTCTAAGTTAGTATAATTTTGGAGATATTGGGGTTTAAGTCGTGCAAGAAAATGAATTTTTCAAAAATCTGCAAACGCCTGTGGCAGCTAAAATGTTAAGAATTGGGGGTATGCTCACTATAGGTACAACTTTTTTGCTGGAAATCACGTGAGAAATCATTTTCCGGTGCATTTATGCCGTAGTTTCCGACCCTGTATAGATTTTAAAGTAAAAAAAAATATTTCAAAGTGATCTCTATTTATTTCGAATATTTTACTGGATTATTTCTGGCCATGGCAGGTTATCACGTTTGTTATCTAGAGAAGATGAATCGTTTTTGATTTGCAAGTGTTTTCAGATAGAAAAAAAACCGTTTTTAAAAGAACGGTTCTTAAAAACGGTTCTTGGCAGGAAAAAAAACCGTTTCTTCCGTTTTTGGAAAAGAACGGAAACGCCCACCACTAGTGTGTATGCATTATTTTGCTAAAATTCTAAGCAATTCAATGAAAAACCGGTTAACCGAAAACCGGTACTTTGAGCCCGGTTAAAACCGGACGGTCTAACCGGCTTTGCGAAAAAACCGAAAAAACCGAAAACCGGGTTATGGGCCGGTTTTTGACATCCCTAGTACTAACACCTCTTTCAAATCTGGTCCGTTGGACATTAAAGGTCACGAGGGTCATTGCGACAAAGTCAGGGAACACGGAGGATTAAGTGGAGAGCGCAACATTTTTGGTGGATAGCTGGATGGGAATGTCGAGAGTTTGAGGAGGTCACCGAGTAACGAAGGCGACGAGCTACTTAGCCACGATCAACGAGAGCGATTTGTTGCATGAGAACACGGCGACGACGACGAGAAATAGGATATAGATTAGGGTGGTAGGTTTCAATTGCCGCCCCTCAGGTCAGTTTGTAGTTTTAGGTTCTATTTAGTGATAAGACATAAATGCGCGATAGGTTTCTAAGTAAAGTGATCGATCACATAGCGAAGTAAGTCTAATGAATTATTTGAATTAAATATTTTAAATTGTGAATCCGTCGCGTCGTGTGTTTCAATCGGTTATTCAAAAAGCATAAAGGGGTGACCCAAAACCTTCGCATTCGCGCTTGGCGAAGGACCTCCCAGGATCACGAACGCGGCGGTTAAAATTTTAAGCGCGTGGCGTCCCGCGGCCCTCGCAGCGAGCCGGCACCGCCCGTTCCTCCGGTGGATTTGTGCTTCGGAAAAAGGTTTCGTAATAGACTAAACGCAAAACCGCTTTTACCACAATGAATTTCACAATAATCCGAAATTTTGCATGTTTCTGAACGAATTCTTCATCTTTAAATCGTCCAAAATCATCAAAAATGAAAAACTTCATCGAAAAAAATCATTTTTTTCTTGGATTTTTTTTTTTTGATTTTTTACTTCGGAGCGGAGCGGAGCGACTTTTAAAACAAAAAACGCTCCGCTCCAGCTTGCGAAATACCGCTCCACGCTCCGCTCTTTCGCTCCGAAATTTTAGGTCGCTCCGCTCCAAATCCCTGGACCACTGTTTGTTTAATGAAGCAGCCTCGCTATTAACCGATCTTCTCCACGTGTTTCTTGGTCGTCCAACACAGCGTCTAGCATTGGCTCCCTGAGGGTTCCAATCTAGGGCCTGCTTTGCAATATTTGTTGGCCCTCTTCGGAGAGTTTGACCATTGCCACTTTCGCCTTTTGACAGAAGTGCCTATCCAATCCAGGCCTCATCATCATCATTGGAAATAATCTCCGGCCAGCGGATCTGTAGGATGCGCCGTAGGCACTGGTTTACGAAAGTTTGCAGCTTTGTTGTTATTTCGTTGGTCACCTTCCAAGTTGAACAGCCATAAAGAAGCACAGATCATACCTCTCCTTGCTAAAAACCTAAACCAACTTGTTCAAAATTTGTCCTCTAACGCTAAGAGAATCGATACAATTTCTACCACCTGAAGGAAGGAAGAAATCGGGCGAATTGAAATTCAATTGATGGGAAAAGTGGGTATATAAGTTATTGAGGGAAAGGTTTACATAAAATGAGTGATGAAAATGGTGCTTTTTGCTCATGATATTTGTCACAGGATTTTTTTAACACTTTCATGATCTGAGTGTTTTTGCACTTGCTTATTTCTCATTTCATATGAATTTCTTTTATTTTACTGAGTGGACTTGCTCTCCTGTGATTCAACAGACTAAACAAAATGGTTAGCCTTGATTTTTCGGAAATCAAATTGGGACACATCGATACTTTACTTTAGAAAGAATTAGGGGTCATGCTAGCAGACCCAATTAGAATCCTTAATTCTGGTGAAAAGAAGAGGAATTAAATTTTCAATTACAAAATTAGCGGATAATTCGTCAATGACTTTCTTTTTTATTAAACATAAAAAGAACCTAATAAGTAAATTACTGAGCAAAAGCAAATACATTTAGCTTAATGGAAGTAACATTTGTGAAAATTTGACTAAGCATTTTAGGTTTCTAAATTCAGCACCATAATTGATATGTTTTCGTTTTCGTATAGTCTGTAATGGCCCTTTGGCACGAATACCTTAGAAATTCGTAGACCAAAGATAGTTTTTTTTATGAATTTTGAATTACAATGCCATATTCGCAAATATCATCTTCATAGCATTAAGAGCAAGGGTGAAAGAGCATATCAGGAACAACAAATTGAAATCAAACTCTGGTTAAATGAAAGCTATTTAGGTGAGCTTATAATGATATCGGTGGTTAAGTATCTGTCGAGAGCAATGACTAACTTGAAAACGTTGTTAAATCTCCAGTCACCGATTGCCAATTTTCATATGGTCGTAAAAACGATTTCATCATACTTCTTCAATTGTTCTCTAATCCCAGAAAAAATAACACTCAAAAAGTATGTAGATTGATTAAACATTGTTGATTCAAAGCTCATTTACAAAATTAAATTAGTAAAAAAAATGCAAGCCTGCCGTGACCAGGATTCGAACCTGGGTTACTACGGCCACAACGTAGGGTCCTAACCACTAGACGATCACGGCTATCGACTTCTTGTACACCGAGTTATCTTTCATGTTATTTGTATATTCTTCAAATCTAGGTCACTTCAATTGAACCCACAAGTCTTTTACATGCCTACAACATCTACACGAGATGCTAATTATTACCAATCTTAAGCCAGTATCTTTAGCTTAGCTTGATACATATTTTCTTATGGTAACAAGGGTAATTTATCCAGCTACCTCGATGGAATGGTAATACATAATTTAATGTTGTATGAAGAAAGTTAGTGTGCTTGAGATCATGATTTGTTCGGTATAAATTTATGTACATATTATAGACTTGACCAAAAGAATCAAATTTGATTGGCTTCGAGATGGAATTACTCGTATTTGTGAATCTTTCACGATTAAATGTTTGTATAACCGAAAAATTCAAAACTTTAAAATGTTGATCTAAGCCAATTCAGATTATAAGTAAAGAAGCAAAAATTATAGAAATTCGGAATATGTTAATATATAGTTGACTTTGCAGATTGAATCAGTTTTGTCACGTTTTTTCTTCAAAAGTTAACCATTTTCTTAATGTTTTATTTTCTCTTATCATAATTTCATGCGAAATAAATGTTATGGACTCGACAAGATGCATAGACAAAATTCAGCATCACATTTTCACCTACTTTGACCCTCAAAATAAATTTTCAAAAATCTAATTGCCAAAATGTTTGAATGTAATTGTGAATTTATATTGTCTAATTATTTCAGAACTATGGCAATTAACTGGCGAGTTCCTTATCTCATAAACGATGCAAACATCGCACCAAACGCCATAATCATTTCCGCCGCTGGAAAGAGGCGACCAACCTACATCAGCTCAAGACCATTCAGAAGGACTACAGGGAACACTGCTGTACTCTTGTTATTTTATTTTTGTAATCAAAAGAACATCAGCGCGAGGCAATACGAAAATATCGTGCAAATAATTCAGAAAGCTTACGGACGAAAATGTTGTATAATTCCCGGGCAGCTTCTCGAAAATTTATTAGATGGCAAACATCCTTTTTCCGACTATAGCCTAGCCTAGCGCCTAGATGACGACGATGACGACTACGATGAACAAAACAACACCCGAACTCAACCGACAATACTAATTGTTCGTGGAAACAATAAAGATAACTTATTGAAGATGGCGCAAAATATATTTATTCAATGTATACACAGTATAATCGCTATATAGAAATATAAAACCATTAAGTTTTGTGGAAAATGTCGGCAATGGTGGATTTAATTAAATGCCTTATTATACTGTTAAATATGAGAATACTTTGAATATACTGCTTTACTTTGGCTGTATTCTATCGGTCTCACTTATCAGAGTCCTGGTAGCTTGTAAATTATTATTAAATTGTATTTTAGGTGTTTACTGAGAAACTTTGAAGACGATACGAGATAATATTATTTTGAGATATCTTTTTAAAGAATGCTTTGAATCCTTTTCAGTGTCGGATTTCCCATAGGGCCAACTTGAGCAACTGCCGGGGGCGGCATATTTTGAGGGATGCATATTTCATATTTTCATAGCTTTAATTAATTTTTACTTTTCAAATACGCATTTCGAGATATTACAAATGAAACTGGTAAAAGCAAATGCTTTTGTCAGTGTCAGATTTACATAATATGCCTCTAGTAGTTTTTTTTTTAAAGTTTTCTGCCCTCTACAAGCCTAAGCTATACCAACGCCATCTAGATATACAAGCCGGATTATCACGTGACTAAAATGAATCTGCCACTGGTCATGTAACTCAAGGACTGCCATAATTTAGGCTCAATACTGCCATAACTCACGCCATTACAATCCACAATCTAAAAATCAGTGGCTGTTAGCCTGTCGTTTCTCACCAAAGTTTTCCCCCAACAATTGAATATTGTACTGATAGCTAAATTGTCATGTTGGTATACTATTTTACCCTTTCCACAGCAAAAACACACTAAAACAAAACCTAGCCCTTGTTTCGTCAAAAACGTCCATGTTTTTGGTTTAGAAGCACTGGTGTTGTGGGCCTTAGAAATATCAACTGTCACTGGTCAACGAACGCAATTATGGAGTAGGTGGAACTAAAATTTCTGCATTGCGGCCTGTCTATCTAGATGGCAGTGGCTATATCCATAGCTACTGAGTGCATTCACCTACAAGTGAGCGGTCACGATTTCTGGAGCAACTTTTAATTTTATTATCCTGAAGGGATTTAGTGGGCATTGTACCCGACATCTTCTAGATATTCTGAAGAACTGCAGAAGATTAAAAAAAGAGAAAATTGAAAAAAAAAGGAAATTAATGGTCGGCACGACTCCTGAATGCCTTTTTGACCGTGGATTAAAGCCCTTTGTATAGGCTTTTAATCCAAGCCCTAAATTACCTAAATCGATGCCCGTTTACCGTGGCACTACAATAGACAAGGTAATTTCGTTCGCCTGTTGCCCGTGGCGGATGAAATCGAAACTTAATCTTTATTCTTCCAACATGTTGTTTTATACTAAATCTATCTAACCTATTCTAATGTACATGGATATGTAAAAACATCTATGTATTTGTCAAATTCCATCCTTTGTCAAATTCCACACACTTCAATCCTACACCAGAAGGCATACGCAAATGGGCGATAAAAATGGTGGGGACTCATAAATCATAAAAAATATGAAAATTCACTAATTTTATTGTAAGAATATACATTTCCTTATAATTGTAAATGTAGTTTGCCGCCATCTACTCCGCTTCATGACTACATCGTTGAAAAGCGTTTAAAACTTGCGCTAAGTAGAGGACGCAAACACTAAGTAACGCTGTTCGCCGCTAGGGTAGGGCCGCCTTTCTGAGCATTCCCGATTTCTGATGCAATTTGTTCGTGATTGTTTTTCAGTTATTTTCATTTGTGCGTCTCTAATTATATTTAATAATAGCAACTTTAAAATAAGAAGTGTGAACTTAGCCCGCCATCTGTAAATATGGTCGGATAGGTATAAATTTGGTATGAATCGAAAGCCACAATTTTGTTCTTTGTTTTGTGCGTTTGTTCGTCCTGGAAACAAAAGGATTCAGAAGTAATTAAGAAACAAGACCGAGGCTATTTTCGGGCGCGGCCGAAATTTGGATACCCTTCGCTTCCCTCGGGCTAATAGTTTTTTCGGGCGTACCTATGACTAGTGTTCAGTCCTCCCCGCTTCCATCATCATCAATGTGGCACGATAGCCCGACATCGGGCCTTGGCCGCCTGAATCGTTGACCTCCAATTGTCGCGGTTACGTGACCTTGTCCTCCAGTTTCGGAAGCCCAGCAGCTGGTGGGCGTCTTCACCTACGGAGTTCTCCCAGCGAGCTCTCGGTCGCCCACGCAACCTCGCTCCGTCAATTCGTTGTGCGTTCATAACTTTCTTTGGCATGCGATTGTCGTCCATCCGTTGTACATGCCCCGCCCATTGCAGACGTTGAAGCTTCACGATTTTCGATACTTACAGCTCATCGTACAATTGATACAACTCATGGTTGTATCGGATACGCCATTGATCTCGCTCGTGAACGGCCCCGAAAATTCGCCGAAGGACTTTTCGTTCGAATCGGTCTAGCAAAATTTCGGAGGCTTGGGTAAGGGTCCATGTTTCGCAGCCATAACATAGCACGGGTCGGATGATCGTTTTGTACACGCGGACCTTCGTGTTCCTGTGCGCAAGTTTCGAATTAATTATAGGGAGGACCGAGAAATATGTCTTATTGGCTAGTTGTATCCGTCGCTTAATTTCGTCGGTTTCGTTGGCGTCCTTTGATAAGTTACAACCCAGATAGTTGAAGTTGTCTACATACTCGATATTAAGGTCCCCCACTGTGATGCTTGAATTTGCTGGCGTCCTTGTTTTCGATTGCATCATGGCCTTTGTTTTGCTTTCGTTGATATGTAGTCCAACTTCCTTTGCGGCGTTATTGAGGTTATGCAGGAGGCTTTCTGCATCACCCAACCTTCGAGACATTATGTTGATATCGTCGGCGTACGCCACTAATTGGGAGAATTCACATTGTAAGACAAAACCGGACGGGTAAACTTGCAAGACAAGAACCATCGTTCTTACAATCTGAATTGCACAATGCTTGTCTGCTGGCCACTACAAAAGCTCTCGCCGTCCGTTTATTAGCAAAAACAAACACCCGGCGAGAGCTTTTGTAGTGGCCAGCAGACAAGCATTGTGCAATTCAGATTGTAAGAACGATGGTTCTTGTCTTGCAAGTTTACCCGTCCGGTTTTGTCTTACAATTTGAATTCAGCCATTGAGTCGACTTGATGAGTGGCGTTCCGCTGCTGTCCATATTCATGGCTCGAATTACATACTCCAAAGCCAGGTTGAAGAGCGTCGGCGCCAGCCCGTCGCCCTGCTTGAGTCCAGTACGAGTTTCAAATAGGTCAGTGAGGCGGTTCTGCACTTTGACCTGCGAGACGGTATTAGCACATGTACAGCGTTGGTCAGGCACGTTCCACCATGCTCCAGCATTTCTGCTGGGATCTCGTCAGCGCCGGGCGCTTTATTATTTTGGAACGACTGTATGGCAAGACTCACCTCCTCTACTGTTGGGGGTAGAACGGGAGGGCCTGGTTCGGCTAACTGCTCAAGAGCTGGCTCCGCGGGGGACGTTGATGATGCATTGAGGAGCTCTTCAAAATGCGAGGCCGATCGTTTGTTGACGCTTTCGATGTCGCTGATGATGTTACCATCCTTGTCCTTACATAGGCTTGTCCTGGGCTGGTATCCGTTCTTGATATTATTTATAAGTTTGTATGCCTGTCTAATGTTCTTACTGGCTAATCTTTGGTTTATTTGCTGCAACTGCTCGTCAAAATGTTTGCGTTTCTTACGTCTAATTAAGCTATTAGATACTCGCCGAAGTTCGTTGTATCTTTCTTTCTTGGCTCGGGATGCGCGTTGTGTGTATTGGCGATAGGCTTCATTTTTCGCCTCAATCGAGGCCCTGCATTCGTCGTCGAACCAGTCTGCTCGTCTGCGCCGGCCTTTATAGCCCACGACCTCTTCTGCGACCCCCTTGATGCTGTCTTTGAGCTCCTCCCAGAACTTATGGATGCCTAGATTATTGATGTTATCAAGCATGGGCGACAGTGTTTCCTCAAGTGCAGCCGCCGTGGCATCATCAATCAAAGTGTCAACCTCGAAGATCTTGGCAGGGTTGATTCTCGTTAGGTGCACTGAAGAGATTCTGCACCTGTAGGTCGTCTTCACCAAATAGTGATCGGTGTCGCAGTTGGCTCCTCGATAGGATCGAACATCTAGGACCGCTTCCATGCTTTTGAATTTTCTCATAAGTGCCGTGGCGAAGAAAGAGGGGGAAGGGGGTTGTACGGCAGCCCTATGGCCTTCCCATCAATTACGTATGTTTGTGGCATCATTTAAAACACATTTGGTTCAGATTGGTAGACAATTAAAAAGGTTTTCTTTGAAGAACCTAATTTAGGGGTTGGGTTTATATGCCAGCCCCATGACCCCATGGTCAGATATAATTCATTATTGCATATGTGTTGTACCATCAATAAAAATACATTTCAATGGCTATGTCCACACATGTGCGCTTTCGTCTTCACTATCGTCTTCAAGCTCCGTATCCACTTTCAATATTGAACGTGTCGTTGATTGCGTCAAGTGAACAGAACAGATCAATGCCTCATTCTATCCACATCTGTTCATTATTTATCGGGAAATATGTGTCGCGGCTTTGGTTAGGACGGGTAAATGATAAATTCTTTCATGAATTGTATGAATAGATGATGTGTTGTTAATATTTAACATTAGCAATCGCGTTCAAGAATGAATGCGTTTCTTCAATAGCGTAGGCATCTCAAGTTTCAATTGTCAAAATGATGAAGACGAACGAAAATTGAAACTGTCTAGACAGGCACAATGAGGTATAGTTGAAATTTGTGACAAATAAAAAAGTATTTTTTAGAAGAACCTAATTTTGGGGGTCAAGTTTGTATGGCAGCCCCACGACCCCATAGTCCCATTTCTTTATTTTCACGTTTGTTATGTGGCATCAATAGGAATATAATTCTCTGAGGTTTGATTGAAATTGGTGTGCAAATAAAAACGTTTTTCTTAGAAAATGAATTTGATTTGGGGGGCTAGGTTTGTATGGTAGCCCCATGACCACATGGTCCGACTCCATCTATTTATACATATGTTTAGTGTCATAAATAGAAACACATTTGTGTGAAGTTTGGTTGAAATTGGTGCATAAATAAAAAAAAAAATCTTAGAAGAACTTAATTTGGGGAGCTAGGTTTCTATGACAGCCCCATGACCCCATGATCCGAGTTGGTCCATTTTCCATATGCTTTGTGATATTACTAGAAACACATTTGTGCGAAATTTGATTGAAAATAAAAAAGTTTTTCTTAGAAGAACATAATTTTGGGGACTAGGTGTGTATGGCAGCCCCACGACCCCATTGTCCGATTTGTTCGATTTTTACATATGTTGTGTGCTGGCAAGTAGGATGAAGAAGCTTGCAAAAACTTAAATAACGCTTAGAGGATACATAGTATAGTTATAGCTAATATTTACATCTGACCAAAAACAACAAAGTTGTAAAAGTTACCCCGCCAAAGAAAAATTCATCTGCCGCAAAAATAATACATATCACTCCAATCCGCCGCTCATATGTAATTTTGTTTTAGGTGTAAATGCTGAAAAAGATTAAATGTACAGGACTACTTCCTAAAGTAATGTGGTGGGAGCCGTCAAAGTGGCACTGAATAAAATGTTAATGCTCCCACCAAATTACTTTAAGAGTAGTCCTGTACATTTAAACTCCTCCAGCATTTACACCTAAAACAAAATTACATATGAGCGGCGGATTGGAGTGATATGTATTCTTTTTGCGGCAGATGAATTTTTCTTTGGCGGGGTAACTTTTACAACTTTGTTGTTTTTGGCCAGATATCATATATTTTTGCATACAAATAGCCAACTAATATTTTTTTGGTATCCTGATGTCCCAGTGTCCCAATTTCCTAATGTCCTTATGTCGCAATGTCCCAATGTGCAAATATCAAAGTGTGCCAATGGCCCAATGTCCGACTGTTCCACTACCCTAGTGTCCCAATGTCCCAGTATTGCAATATCCCAATGTCACAGTCTCCCTGTGTCCCAGTCTCCCACCTAATTTCCTAATATTCCAATGTCTAATTGTCCTACTGTCCCAAGGTCCTAATGTCTCAATTTCCTAATTTCCCAGTTCCCAATGTCCCAGTATCCTAATGTGATAATATCCCAATGGCCCAATGTACAAATGCCCCAATATCCCAATATCCCATTGCCCAGTGGCCAGTGTCCCAAAGTCGCAGTATACCAAGTGCCATAAGGTCCCAATAGCCTAATATCCGAATGTACCACTGTCCCAATTTCCCCAATGTACCTAATGTCCCAGTATTCAAATGTCCCAACGTCACAGTGTCCTAATGTCCTAATGCCCCAATGTCCCAATATCCTAATGTCCCAATTTCCCAATGTCCATATGTCCCAATATTCCAATATCCCAATGTTCCAATGTCCTAATATCGCAGTGCCGCAATGTCCTAATGACCCAATGTCCCAATATCGCGATATATCAGTGGCCCAATGTCCCTATGTACCAGTGTCCCAATGTCCGATTGTCCTATTGTCCCAATGTCCTAGTATCCCAATGCCCCAACGTGCCAGTCTCCCAGTGTCCTAATGTCTCAATATCTAAATGTTCCCATGTTCCAAAATCCTAATGTTTCAATGTCCTAATATCTAGATGTCCCAATATCCCGATGTCTCAGTGGCCCAATTTCCCCACGTCCCAGTTTTCTCAGTATGCCTAATATCCTAATGTCTAAATGTAAAAATGTCCCATTGTCCCAATTTCTCAACGTTCCAATGTCCCAATGTTCTAATGTCCTAATATCGCAGTGCCCCAATGTCCCAATATCTCGATGTCTCAGTAACCCAATATCCCTATGTGCCAGTGTCCCAATGTCCGATTGTCCTATTAACCCAAGGTCATAATGTCCCAATCTCATAATATCCTAGTGCCCCCATGTCCCTGTATCTCAGTGCCCTAATGTCCCAGTATCCCAATGTTCCAATATCCCAATGTGCCAACAGCCCAATGTCCCAATGTTCTAATATCCCGATATCCCAGTGGCTCAATGTTCCCACGTCCTAGTTTTCCCAGTGTACCTATTGCACCAATGTCCTAATCTGTTAATGTCCTAATGACCAAAGACATTAATGTCCACATGTCCTTATATCCCAGTGCCCTAATGACACAACATTCCGATGTCTCAGTGGCCCAATGCCACTCTTTACCAGTGTCCCAATGTCCGATTATCCTATTGTCCCAAAGTCATAATGTCCCAGTGTCCTAATATCCCAGTGCCCCCATGTCCCATCGCCCAGTTTCCTAATGTCCCAATATCCCAATGTTCCAATGTCACAATGTTCCAATATCCCAATGTTCCAATGTCCCAATATCCTAATATCCCGATGTTCCAGTGTCCCAATCTCCCGATGTTCCAGTGGCCCAATGTCCCCACGTCGCAGTTTACCCAGTGTGCCTAATGTCCCAATATCCGAAAGTCCTAATGTGGTAATGTCTCAATGTCCCAATGTCCTAATGACCCAAGACCCTAATGTCCCAATGGCCTAATATCCCAGTGCCCCAATATCCCAATATCATGATGACCCAATGTCACACTATCCCGATGTCTCAGTGACCCAATGTTCCTATGTACCAGTTTCCCAATGTCCGATTGTCCTATTGTCCACGGTCATAATAATGTCCCAATGTCCTAATATCCCAGTGCCCCGATGTCCCAATATCCCAATGCTCCAATGTCCCATTGTCCCAATATCCCAATATCCCGATGTCCCAATGCCCCACGTCCCAGTTTCCCCAGTATACCGAATGCCCCAATGTCTTAATGTCCTAATGTCCCAAGACCCCAATGTCCCAATTTCCTAATATCCCACTGCCCCAAGATCCTAGTCTCCCAGTGTCCCAATATCCTAATGTCCCAGTGTCCCAATGTCGCAATGTCTTTCAAAAATTGTCAATGCGATGAGCCGAAAGACTCAATTGTTGGAAATCTTTTATTAACTTTACCTATTAATTTACCGTTTTTCCATTCACTTATCTAAATGGAAGACATTGATTATTTAGAAGGACTACCAGAGGATCATTCATTCCAAATTTCATAAAAATCCCATCACGGAGAGAGACAGTAGAAGCAAGTTTTCCGCAATTGTCTGTCCAGTCTGAAATTGGGTTACTCGCTTAAGTCTGTGAGGGTGAAAATTTCACCGTTTATTGCATATATCTTACCCGTTATTGTGCCGATCGAAGATTTTTTTGGAAACGCACTAGAACAGGATATGTGGAATATTTTGATAAAAAAACACCGAGAAGTTTTCCCTTATGGGAAAAATCTTAGATCATGTATATGTCTACGTTATTGCTTACAAAATAATCCACATTGCATCAGCCTTTATATTGTCACTCCAGAAGCCAGAAGCCCCACAATCCTTTCAAACCGATTACATACAGTACCCCAAATATTGACTTTCAAACGACAACCATAATGCCCATTCTTAGTTTCCATAGATAAGTGTTCTTTTTGGGGGTACATAATAATATTCTTTTGAAAACCCAAAATGAGCTTGTGGTGGTTTTAAAGGGCTCAACTCACCGAATACTGTATTTTGATATGCATATCGACTATAATGCATTCCCAAAGAAAAAGGGACCTTTTTTGTCCAAGGATATCTTTCTCATAACAAGTGCCGACACTAAAGTAATAAGGATCGCTTCACTTAACTTCCATCCGAGTTTCATCCAAATCAGACCACAGGGTGAGCCAAGAGAACCAATTGAAAGATAACTTTTCATTCGCTTCAACGGCGAATTTACCGCTATTCCCGCAACGAGCCCGCAACTCATCAGTGATTGTCGATTCTTTGCAAGGGTGGTCAAAGGAAAATGAATACATACCAAATTAAGCAATGATCAAAATACTTAAAGCTTCGTTAGGTTTTCGCTATGTTTTACAAAGTCACATATTTTTTCACGGAACAACCCAGCGTACACATCCTAATTGCCTCGAAATAATCACACGTGTTTTTACTATGTTCCAAATAATTATCACCAAGCTAAAAAAATGTTTTGGATACAAATAAAAGAAAAAAAATATATGCTACTGTGGGACTCGAACACATTGCCCTGCGCACCAAGCTTGGCGGATACCCCACCAGGCTACATCGACTACATGTTATTACGATAAATCTAGCAATCATACCATGATCATGTTCAAACGTACGTACGTACTGTACAACCACTGTTACGTACTGTTTCATTTCAAAATTCAACGTTCAGTGGCTGTACAAGCACTGTCAACCAACGTCCCACAATGTTCCGAACACACAATATCATTCTTCCGTTGCCCAGAAGCTATTCAACTAACAATGACGATGTCGACGACGGCGACGACGACAATGGCAATTATGTTCTGCCTGCATACACCGACCTGTGCGAGATAATCTGTGATGATCGCTAGATTTACTTGTCATCATCGAGGACGGCATAGCCGAGTAGGTTGGGTGATAGGTGTTTGGTGCATGGGGTGGTGTTTTCGAGTCGCCACAGGGCCGTATGTTTTTTTCTTTTTTGATTTAGTTACCTGAACATTCTTTTGATTTTGGTGATCATACTAAAACGACTATTTTCTAGATAAATCGTATGCATTTTGGATGCCTCTTTTTTACGCGCGCGTTTTACATGTGACAAATTCGAAAGTGCACGCATATGCAATCGAAAATTCAATTTATACCTGCTCGCCATTTGCAATTGTACCAGGCATTTGCATCAGCCATCCGTTGCACGTCTCCACGTAACTATACTGCGCTGTGTGATGGCTATAGACCAGAGGATGATGATCACTAAAATTATTCGTACTGATACGGCGCAGTGTGGTCATGTCGGTTTGGTGGTCGTTGTTGACTTTTTGGAAGGTATTGACGACGGTTTGGACCATGGTTCGAACCTCCCCTGAGACATGAGATATTTTTTTTCTTTTTTTTTCAAAAAAAATATTTTGAAACCGATCACAAACAGTGCCTCAAATACCACCTTTCGAACGACACCCATAATGCCCATACTCTGTTTCCTATGCTAGAAAAATGTCCTTTTTGTGGTAAATATCCTTTAACAAAACTTAAAATTAACTTGTCGTGATTTTACAAGACTCGTCGCAACGGATTCTGTATTTTGATATCCATATCCTTATACGTAGCGCCTATAATGCATTCCCACAGAAAAAAGGACATTTTGTGTCCAAGGACATCTTCCTCATAAGAAGTTCTGGCACCAAAATATTAAGGATCGCACCACTTAACTCCCATCCGAGTTTCGTCGACATCGGTCCACGGGGAAAGCCAGGAGAAGCGATTGAAGGATGAATTTTCGTTCGCTTCAATGGCGAATTTACCGCTATTCCCGCAACTTATCGAAATCGTGATTGTCGATTCTGAGTCAGAGCGATCAAAGGATAATGTATACCAAATTTGGTGAAGATCGAACTACGGGAAGGTAGATTTTAAGCGTCAAACGTTTTCGTTACAGTTTTTCGTGACGCTTTTTCACGGAACGACACCCAGTATTTCTCAGGTAGCCTCCGCAAAGACATATACATGTCAAATTTTTTTTTGCAGAATGTTGCCTGGAAGGCTGTAGCCCTGTCAAACAAAAAGGCAAGTTGTCTCCGGTAATAATAGACTTGTTCGCTTTCGTTTTTTTCCTTTGGCGGGCGATACGCTCTCGCGTCTCTTGATTGTTCGCTTTCGTTTTTTTTTTCCTTTGGCGGGCGATACGCTCTCGCGTCTCTTGATATTGTATTTTCGGTCTAATTTTCCACCCTTCTAGCCGCTGTGCAGTTCAGCTGTTATAATAATGATATCCAACTCCATTTTAATTAAAATACGATTAAATGATGAATGTAAATATTAAATGCAATTACACAATACGCGTTCAGTGCTTGTTTGCACACACGGCTCTGTGAATAAGCCGATTGTCTAATTAAGTGTTGTGTATGCACTTTTATTGCGTCATTAACGGACTATAAAATATTTTAATATGTAAAATTAATTCTCATGAATCAACGCATAGTGACGACGACGGTTTTGTATTTAAAATGTTATCATAATATTTTGGACCGATTTGAAATACATTTCTCTAGCAGTCTACATAGAGTATTCATGGATTATTATCTGTTTTTGCTTTAAAATGAAAGAGTTTGGTTTTTAGTATATATTTTTTGCGGGTATCCTTTATCAAGTTTAGAGGTTAATTTCTACCCTGACTTTTACCGTGATTTTTCTCCCGCAAGTATCCTGCAAATGATTTATCAATTTATATGAATTGATGTCAAGAGAAACATTGAACAATTTTCAGGGATATTACGAAACAAAATTTCGATTAATTCGATAGGACGAAATTCAGCTGAAATTTGATCCTTTCAACTTTTTCTCGTCTTCAAAACGCCCCGAAACGCAGCAGTTAACGAATGGTTATTATCACTTTCGATGGGTCGAAAATCAAAATTACCGCACCATCCACCACGACAACGATTAAGTCATTCTTTTCGAAGAAAGAGTTGAAAATGTTCCTATTTAACTTTTCACTTAAAACTTTTAATGCAATTAGCGGGCCTGAAGTTGCCGTAATCGACCTACTTTTAGGGATTGGAATTTTTGAAATTTCACTAATTTTCAACAATTTACCGATCTGAAATGTCAGAGGATTGGAATCATAGTAGGTACGATGTATAGAAGGACATTCGAAGGACGCGCTACGGCTTAAATTTATTATTTCAAAGGAATCAAAAACAGAAAAGTTGTTAAAGTCGAATATGTATGTATATATTTCACTACCAACGTAGCAATACTTATTTAAATACAAAATTGAATAAAAGCAATTTACAGAAATTACAATATTTGCAGAAACAAAATTTTCTCAATTTTCTTGTGAAATATCACGTTTTTACTTTGACTTGTATCCAACACCAAACGTGAGCATACATACGAGTACACACACCCATTTTATTCCAGCGTCTGGCTTCTGCCATTTAAATTCAATGACATTCTGCCGGGAAAAGCTACACTGTAAAAACAAGGTTGAATTTTACATCGAAAATTCGTTGAATTTTACACTTTTTTTCTCGCAAAATTACAGTAAACGTTTATTTTTCAACCAAATTCCTAGTATACCCACAGAATAGTGTAATATTACACATATTTTTTAATATTTCTCTATTTTAGTGTAATTTTACACCACATTTGGTGTGAAGATGCGTTATTACTTTATTTTTGTGTAATTTTCATGTAATATTGCGATTTTGGTGTGAAAATTACACCTACATTTGTGTAAAACTGAGTGTGCTACAATACTTTTGTGAATTATTGCATTTTCCTGTATCTGTCAAGTGGCTTGTTCTGTGTGCAGTTAGTCTGTTCCGTCCGAAGTGCGTTCGTGTGAGCATCATATTATTCTGTTGTTATAGCGTTTGTTTTTTGCTGTTGAACCGAAGGTGGTGTGGCAGCTTTTGGCCGTTGGAATAACGGCTAGCTCCAGGACGATTTAAATCGAAGAACCGGCTGCCGTAAATATTATTAATTAATTACATAAACCCAGATGTAAATTTACATATTCGCCGGTGTAAATTTACATTTGTTCCAGTGCAAATTTGCTTATTTCTGATTTAAATTTACATAATTCTAAGATTAAGTTTACTTATTTATGTAAGTAATTTTGTAGTAAATATTTACATCGTAAAGTGTAAAATTACTCTAGTTCATATCATGGTGTAAATTTACTACTATAATAGAAGGAAAAAAGTTTCCTCCTATTATTGGAGTAAAATTTTTTAGAGTGTACGTACTATCCTTGCTTTCAAATTTCTATGAGATATGTGCATGACAAAATAGTCTAAGGAAAATGGCATATTTGGTCGGCATAAATCCTACATCGGAAATTTTTTTGGATTATAGTTGGGAATGGTCCCCGGATTATGGCATTAGAAGTCCCAACCGATTGGGGGTCCACAACCTTAAAAAAGAGGGGAAAGGAGGATTTTTTCGGTTTTTTTGCGATTATTTCAAAAACGGTAAGAGATATAGAAAAATTGTCTGAGGGCGAAAAAAAACTAAATAAAATTGTCTTTGCAATGATATATAACACATAAGAGTTTAATGAAATATTTCGGCGTTAGATGAGAAAATATATTAGAATATTTTCATTTTAAACCTTTTTTAAAAGCTCCATAGCTTTTGAAAGAATGCTAGTTCAGCCGTAAAATTTTGTATAAGTATTCACAATAAGTTCAAGATCATTTTAATAAGGTAAACGTTGAGTCGCTACGGTCAAGCACCCCCATTATCCCCCATTTGAATTTGCATGCCCATGACTCCCCCAAAATTGGTGCAGAGTGGTAAATTTTGGTTCATAGTCACCATTCCACCCCAGCCACCAAAAATCAGCTCATTCGGATAAAAACTAAGGGTACATACAAAGTGACCCAAGACAACTTTGTTCTACAGTTTATGAAATGAGTAGTATGTACGTAGAACAAACTCGTGATGGGTCACTTTGTATGGGAGATACCCTTAGTTTTCATCCGAATGAGCTGATTTTTGGTGGCTGGGGTGACTATGACCTCCAATCGCGACAAACCAAAATTTAGCACTCTACTCCAATTTTGGGGGGAGTAATTGACATGCCGTTTTGAGAAATTTAAATTAGGGGATAATGGGGGTCCTTGACCGGAGCGAATCAATGTTTACCTTAAAATGATCTTGAACTATTGTGAATACTTATACATATACATTACGGCTGATCTACCATTCTTTCCAAATTTATGGAGCTTTTAAAAAATGTCTAAAATAAAAATATTCTAATTTATTTTATTAGGCTAGCGCCGAAATATTTAATTAAACTCTAATCTGTTTTATATCATTGGAAAGGTAATTTGATGTAGTTTATTTTCGTCCTCAGACTATTTTTATGTATCTCTTGCCGTTTTTGAAATAATCGCAAAAAAAAAAAAACAAAAAATGCCCCCTTTTTTTGGTTGCGGCCCCCAATTGGCTTGGACTTTTAATGTCATCACCTGGGGACCATCCCCAACCACAATCAAAAAAAAATTCCGATGTAGGATTTTTGCCGTTCGGTGGCCATATTGGGGTTTTCTTAGACTAAAAGTAGGTGTTCAAAGTAGGTATGTATGTAGTAAGGGTAATGTGACAAAAAAAATTGTTTTCCCTAAAAATTGTCTCTCAATTTATCTACATCAGCAGATACGTATACTCTCGTACGTACAAACTCCTACACACATCACATGGCTACAGATACAATGGTTGACAATTACATTTCTGCATGTCGGAATCAAGGAAGTAAAGTTAACTGAATTATACAAATGGCTCCGGCTTATTTCTCGATCTTATATTATTTTTTAAGCCGTGTAGCTTGGCGTTGTTGAGAGAAGTATAAAATGCAAGCAATCGCAATGTCGGTCGAGTCGTATTGTCAACAGCAAGTCAGCAAGGAGACGAAAGGAAACTTGATTAGGACTCATTCAAAAGTCAAAAGGAGTTTTCATGCGACTTTTGCTTCTGCTCTTATTTTGCCTTTTGTCTTGTCTTGAAGATGTATAGACAAAATGACGATCTAAAGTGGATAATTTGAGATGAATTGTTAGAGTGAGATTGAAGCAATTTACTAGAATGTTTTGTTTCAGTAATAATGCAAATTTCGTCAAAATCAACAAAAACCTTTTGCCTTAATAAGCGCGGGCTCTTCAGTTTTTGAGACTATTAGTTTTTTAACCGTAGTAGGTAATACATATTATATTAAGTAACTTTAGAAGGGAATTTTAATGAGTGCGAGACCATTAGGTATAGCACCACCTGAATATTAGTTATGTATTAGTCACTGTCAGCAGGTAAACGCAGGTTAAGAAAAATATTAATTGCAGAGGCTTCATTTTGCCGGACCGAACTGGAGTCAACCAATCCTCGAAGCGATCATTACTACCAGCGCCAGCCTTAGGATCGGGCAACAGGGGCGGTCGCCCGGGGCGCCAGATTTAGATGCGCCGAAACCCGTACTTTTAATTTTTATTTACAAATTTTATTGTTGCTTAAGAAATTTTATTTTTGTTTTTAACTGCTGAATTGAAGATGATGTAAGAATATTAGTGCAGGCTATAGAACTCAACAAACCAAGTATGTATGTATGTATATAATACCATCAATTTGACGCATCGCTCTATACGCGCATTCTTATCACCAGTTAACGACATATTCTAGATTTTATTTCAATTTATATTTGCACGTTTCTAAAGAAACACACTTTAGTATAGTAAGTCATCGATATTGATATTGTATTGTATTACATATTCGTAAATATAAACCTAGTCAAAAGTATTTACACAAAGTGCATTTTTGTGCATGCTTCACAAACGGCGGCTTCTGCAGAGAGTATGGGGAGGTGAAATGCAAAAAAGCTTTTGTTTTCGCAAAGTTTAGCATATGCGAAGTCAGATGAAAGAAGAATTTAAAAAATAACTGTTCTTGTTCTAAAAATAGACGCAAATGAACTGATGCCTATCAGTTGTCAAAAGTATTTACACACGATTTCTTTGCGTCAAAAGTATTTTCACAACGGACGTTTGCCATTAATATTTGGTTTGCAGTGACAAGTGCAGGTTCGTTTGTTCTAATACATAATTGTAATCCATTTACAGATAATTTGATTTAATCATTTAACTAATTACGGTTATTTAATAAAATGCCGAAAACAAAGGAGTTAACCGTTGAGCGCCGAGCTGAAATTGTTACTAGGTTTAAGACCGGTACCTCCGCAGTCGAAATAGCTGAATTGTATCAAATCTCACGAAAAACTGTGTACAACTTAGTAAAAAAGTGCGATACAGTTGGAAGCTTGGAAAATCAAAAAAGATCAGGCCGAAAACCTGTGTTGGACCCAAGACAATGCAGGCACATACTAGGAGTTGTAGCAAATAATCCAAGTGCAAGTCCTGTCCAAATTGCCGCACAGTCAAAAAAAAAATAATTGGCAAACAAATTAGTGATGCTACACTGCGACGCAGGTAAAGGAAGCTGATTTTAATACCTATGTTGTCCGTAAAGTGATTGACATCACACCAACCAACCAGACGAAACGTCTTAAATTTGCGTTGGAATACATAAAGAAGCCACTTGACTTCTGGTTCAACATTTTATGGACAGATGAGGCTGCATTTCAGTACCAGGGGTCATATAGCAAGCATTTTATGTATTTACAAAAAAAAAACAAAAGCATTTGGCAGCCCAGCCAATCAATAGGTTTGGTGACGGCACAGTCATGTTCTGGGGATGCCTTTCCTACTATGGCTTCGGAGCCCGGGTACCGATAGAAGGGACATTAAACCAGATCGGTTACCTCCATATCATAAATAACCATGCTTTCACATCAGGAAACATACTTTTTTCAACGTGTGACTGGATTCTGCAGCAGGACAATGCTCCATGCCATAAGGGTAGGATACCCACAAAATTTTTAATGACCTTAATCAGGCGGTTCTTCCTTGGCCCCGCAAAGCCCTGATCTAAATATTATTGAAAACGTTTGGGCTTTTATTAAAAACCAGAGGACCATTGATAAAGATAGAAAAGGCGAGGGAGCCATTGCTGAAATTGAGGAAATTTGGTCCAAATTGCCCTTAGAATTTGCACAAACTTTGGTAAAATCAATACCCAACAGACTACAAGCTGTCATTGATGCCAAAGGTGGTATAACTAAATATTAGTAATGTTTTTTTATTATAATTAAGAAAATATTTTGTTAACATTGAATATTAAACTGAAATAAATGAAATTGAGTTGTGTGTAAATACTTTTGACGTAAAGAAATCGTGTGTAAATACTTTTGACAACTGATAAGCATCGGTTCATTTGCGTCTATTTTTAGAACAAGAACAGTTATTTTTTAAATTCTTCTTTCATCTGGCTTCGCATATGCTAAACTTTGCGAAAACAAAAGCTTTTTTGCATTTCACCTCCCCATACTCGCTGCAGAAGCCGCCGTTTGTGAAGCATGCACAAAAATGCACTTTGTGTAAATACTTTTGACTAGGTGTGTACATAGATACAGCACAATCGTCTCATACGGCGGGCATGAATGTCTCTCTGATGGTTACGAATTGCAAACGTATTGTGTGAAGCGAATCATTTTTGGGAATTCTTTACTAATTATTGTTGAAAATATTTTTGACTCTATGGTTTCCTGACAATAAAAAAAAATCACATTTATTTGTTTGTCAAAGTTTATTTAATAATTATTTTGAGAAAATAAGTTTGCTAGTAGAATCTAATGAATTCAAATATAAAACAATCCGACCAAAATCCCTTCTTATTCACGGTTAAAAAAAATGGTATAAACTTTATAAATTTTGGTATACATATAGTTCCATAGATTTTCTGTATAAAAATTATACCAAGCTTCTTTATTAATCGAAGTTATCAGTTGAAGCTATACAGTTCATGCTAATCGCGTATAAAATATATTTATAAGCTAACAATATAAAAATAATCTGAATAAGGTGTAAATAGTTTTCATCCAAATATATGATAAAAACTATACAATTTTTTTATTCAAAATTTAAAAAAATGACATTTATTTACATCTGAAGGATATATTAATGTATGCCTGCCGAAAATCCCTTCTAGGACATAATGTTGCAGGCACTATACTCGTATATTTCCTATCCGCACGTACAGAAATTTTTGACCACGCCGAGATTCGATCTCCGCACCTCTAGATTACTAGCATGCCTTTTACGATGATCACTCAACCAAGTCAGCCACAGCGACGTACGGAGTCCACCTTACCAAATGCGAATGCAATGAATTTTTTTTAGAAATGTCCAATCTTAGGATAAACTTTACCTAACTTTGGTATGAAATTTTTCTATCAGTTCAATATTATTAAACAAATTCTCGATTAATATGCAAGTTGTAATGTATAGTATAAAATCAATAACACGTTCTGATAAAAGATTCATATAAATGCTGCATAATTTTCATTAGTATTTTGGGATTAATTTTGTAACAGCTTCGTATAATTTTTATACAAACATCTCGAATTCAATATTTCAATACAAACCTCGGATAAATTTAATAAAAAATCATATAAACAAAATTTATACATCGCTTTTTTATACAATTCATACTAAAAAATGTATACATGAGCTTTATACCATCGGCTGGTATAAAAAATACACCAGATTTTGTTGTGTTGTTGTAAATATTGCGTAATAACAATAAAGGTAGTCTTATAAATACTATGTAGCAAAACAAACCAAATTGATCCGCATATATTCGTAGAAAACCAACCGTAAACGAATTGTGTTTAAATAAAATTTGTTATTTGGTTCACTAGAATAATAAAATTCACCTTAAAAAAAATGTCTTCATTTTGTAATTTTAGTCTTATAAACATTTACTAAAAAGTGTACATTTTACGCAATAAAAACTGGAGCATACTTTCCAATAGGAAAACGAGCGCTTCACAAGGGCAAAAAGAGCGCTTCTCTGGAAGCAGAGAAGCGCTCCCATCTCCATTCCTCTTCATGTACTTTTTAACATTGCATGTCCGCGGCGGCAAGCAGTTCCTTAAGGTGCGCTCCAGAAGAGCTTCTAGAGAAGTGAGTGGTAAGCGCTTCTAGAGAAGTGAGTGGTAACCAAGTACAATGTTTCTTGATAATGTCGTTAGCTCGCAAAAAAAAAAATTATTGTAAACCTGTTTGCTGAATACTTTTCTAGGGTATACAGTACAGAGAAATCGTCTTTTGAGCCCTTCTTGAACGATAATTCTTTTAATATATCGAATGTTTATATTACTGAAAACTCTATCAGGGAGAAACTATTTTCATTGGATTCGTCTAAAAGTGCTGGACCAGATGGAGTTCCACCAATTTTATTGAAAAACTGTGCCGAGAATCTCATTTACCCATTACACATACTCTACAATAGATCTCTTAGCCTAGGTCACTTCCCTTCCTTTTGGAAAGGATTCCGATCCACAAAGCTGGAGATAAATCTAACATTATCAACTACCGCCCTATAAGTATCTTGTCGAGTATTCCTAAGGTATTCGAAGGAATTGTTACAGATATGATAACTCCACTAATTCGTCCCTTGATCATATCTAACCAACATGGGTTTTGTGCTGGAAGATCCACGGCAACCAATCTAATTGTTTATGAAAATTACATACACAAGGCTTTCGTGAATATGTTACAAGTGCACTCTGTTTATACAGATTTGAAAAAGGCGTTTGATAGAATAAATTTCGATCTGCTTTTCAAGACACTTAAAAATTTTGGATTTTCGGGCGTTTTACTAAATTGGTTAAACGACTATTTAAGAAACCGTTCTGCAACTGTTAAAATATTAAATTTATATTCAACTCCGTTCTTTCGTACTTCAGGTGTTCCCCAAGGTTCCCATCTGGGTCCCATACTTTTTTTAATTTTCATAAACGACATAAAGGATATTTTTCTTGATGTGGAATTCCAACTTTTTGCAGATGATTGCAAAATTTACAAAACAATATCTAGTTATGATGATATAGCCATTCTGCAAACCAATCTCAACAAATTTTCTACCTACCGTTCTTGGAATAACCTTGAGGTGAATATATCCAAATGTCATTATATTGTATTCAATAGAACGTTAACACATTTTAATACTTCTTATTCCATTGCAAATTTTCCAATTGATCAAACTAATACTGTTAATGATCTTGGTATACTTTTCGACACATCTTAAAATTTCAAAGACCACATTATGGATATTGCTGAACAATCACGACGGATGCTTGGATTCATTATTAAAAATTCGTCGGAGTTCCGCAATATACATTCTTTGAAAACATTATATTTCTCTCTGGTAAGAAGTAAATTAGAATATACGCCTGTTGCTTGGAATCCCTTTTATATTTCATATAGTTCTATTATAGAGAAAGTTCAACATAAATTTCTGCGGTATATCGGATTTAGTCTGGCTGGTCTAGCGGTTAGTGTGCGCACCTTCGGTGCACAGGGTCATGAGTTCGAATCTCACCGTGTTCCATGGTGTTTTTGGAACTCACGAGCTTGTGACGGACTATGATCTCACTCAGATGTTAAACGAGTACCCATTTATGGGGATAAATAACACTGCTGAGCGTGATGCTGATCTCATTACCTCATCAAAAAGCAGATAAGATCTTGGAAATAGGATGTCACTAACACATCCTGCGGCCTTAGTCCAATGTTGGATTGTCGCGCCTGTTATTTATTTTTATATCGGATTTAAAATGCATATATCTTCAGATGATATTAATTATTCTTACCTACTTAAAATGCTTAATATGAACACTCTCGAGACGAGAAGGAAATATTTTGATGCAAGTTTTCTGTGCAATTTAATTAATGGCTTAATTGATTCGCCAGAAATTCTACAATGTATATCTTTGAAAATACCGGCTAGGAATACAAGACATCATGAACTATTTTGCCTTAACACATTTCGCACAAATTACGCAATGAATGCACCAACTGAAAGAATTAAAGCTACTGGAAATTTAGTCTCTAATCATATTGATTTATTTAACTGCAATAAATATAAACTCAGGCAAATCATTTTCGATTTATTTGATTAAATATTTATAATATTTTACTTGAATTAATAATTTATTAATGCTCATCAATATTTTTGCGATTACCTTGAATGGAATAACACATTATATTTTAAGTTAATTTATAAGTTAGTAATAATTATACATTAAGACAGCAATTTTTCGATTTTGTACATAAAGGACTTACGTCCGTTTACTAATAAATAAATAAATAAATAACCGTTTCTGGAGCAGTGTGCTATAAGCGCTCCAAAAGAATTTCACATTTCACTCATTTAAGTGAATGAAATGCGCTTTTAGAGGATTGAATGCGAAAACCGAACATATAAAAAATAACTTGATATAAGTGAAATTTTCAAAAGCCGATGCTTTTCTATTTCGATCTTAAAGTGCTTCCTCACCATTCGTAAATATGCTACTGTGGAAGCGCTTCCTCCGAAGCACATTTGGAAATGGTGAGGAAGCGCTTCTACGTCGCTTCTATCGGAAGCGCATCTATAGGAAAAGGGCATAAACCGTATTTCTATGAAGAAAAGATTTATAAATAAATTATGCTCAGAAGAGAACAGTGACAGACGACAACACAAACTGATGTCTTGGTCTATTTCTTTTAAATCGCAAGTGGATTACAGTTAAAGCTCCGTTCGCGGACAGCTCCCGCAGGCGGACATCTCCCGTAGCCGGACAATTTTCTTAGTCCCAATTTTTTCCTTCATATTTTAGAACAAAATCCATTCCACTAGCCGGACGCTCTACTGGCCGGACACGGACACTATTCCTACATACCTACATTTCTCATAAATCATCTCCCGTAAGCGGACACATATTTAGTTTTTAGTCGACTTGCTGAAAGTAATGAAAACTGGATACGATCACAAAAATGCATTTAGGTTTTGTTTTTGAAGATTTTTGGCTCCACGGATATCATGCATTTGTGTATTGAAATAGGGATACATAAACAAGACGGTTAGAAAAAAATCCATACTTCCACAACATACGACCCGATCGGCATTTTTGTCTTCCGGTTTATAACCCGGTCGGCTATTCAACTTTTCAGTTAACCGAAATTTGAATTTCCTTTCATATTGGCGGACAAAGTCCCAACTGTTCTGTCTACTAGAAAAAGCTGTTCATCATAAAACAGTTTATTGGTAAACAAAATTTTTCACTAAAGGACTTATCACCGTCTGGAGATTGCACAAATATAATTTGGTTGGTTTATCGTGGATTCCTTGTTGATCGTATAGGCCCATCAGACATTCCACGTTAATTTCGATGCCGAGAGTGATCATCTGGGAGGGTAGTTTTGCCTATACGTGAAGAAATGCTTCTGGAGCAGAGCATGTATTGCACGGGATCCTATTGTGCGAGTCATATTATTATTATTATTATTAAAGCGCTCTGCTCCAAATTAAATTTTATTACAAGTTTAGGCAAAATTAAATTCTCTGCTAAAGCTATTCGTGATTTTCATTTAGAATGAGTTATCTCCTCCTGTGGTTCCTAAGGAACTCACGCGTTGGAGTAGACTTACTTAGTCGAGGTTCTCTACACCAGGCGACACTGCCAATTTGAAGAAGCTTTACTTAACGCTCTGAGGATTAAGTCAATGGAAAGAAGACATTGTGAACGCTCGAGTGTCTTACAAGTACGACTTTCAAGTAACAATGCTAGACTGGGTCAAGTGATCGCTCTGGGTAAGACACAACTTAGGAAGGAGCATTTCACCGGTTTTTGGAATACCTAATTAAAACTAATATTTTTCTACTTGTTTTCCCTATGAAAGCTTGGAACAGTTTATTGGTAAACGTGCATTTGCGCATTGTACGTGGAGGTTTGTAAACCAAAAATGAACTAAAACACATGCACATAGACACAACACTTTTATTGTTTTAGTGTTCCTTTTGAATTAGTGTGCATAAATTAATGCACACATAGAAGCAATATTTTTTAACCCTCTCCCGCAAGCGGACATCTCCCGTGGCCGGACGAAAATGCTTGAACCGTCAGTGTCCGTCCGCGGGAGCTTTTACTGTATACAGTCCGAGAGACAAAAATAGCACTGAATATAGACGAGCTACGGCCTAAAAAGCTGAAAGCCAGTTGAATGTAATCGAAATAACAGGTAAAAGTGTAATGGTGTAGAAAATCATTCCAGTAAGATGTAGTTTTATTTATTGGACGAGAGACGATCAAAGTGATGAACGTTGTATATGATCCGTTCCAGCAATGGTCGAATTATGCATATACAGGTTAAATTTGATTTGACGAAGCACAACAAATTTCTTTTTCATATTTTCCGAAGAACACAAAACGTAAAGAACCACAATTACTTCATTAGCCACTGCTTATTTATCAGCAAATTGAATAAGGCCACCAGGGCTTTCATATTTTAGACCTTATGTCTTACCATCCAATAAAAGTCTAATTGCAAATGGTCTCCTTTTGAAAAACGTCCGCACATCAATAAACAAAAATCCACAATACGGTCGAAGCAATTAACTGGAATGATTATGAATGGCCGGAAAGCTATTTATATCTGCGGAATACAGCCTACCTAAAGGACTTCCGACTTGCTATACTTTCTACTCGCAGTATACGTTCACGTTCGTTCCTTCCTGTAATCATCTGACGATGGTCAATTTCACTGACTTCAGATAAAACGAATTGAGCCAGGTATTATATCTGGGATAATCCCACAGTCACTAGCTTTTTGCCGAGCTTATCCTTGCTGTATAGGAGACGACAAGAAACAGAAATTCTATGGTGGAAAAAATACGATTTTACTTTTGAATGAGAAAATCGTAATGAAATGCTTGCTTGTAGGGTTGGGAGATTTATGTTCATAGGATGTAAGAATTCCGATCTGCATTTCAAACAAGAGGATTTGAAAAGATATGATTACCTTAATCTTTTTTCGTTATAACTATGAAATATAGTTATTTGATTGACATAAGGATAGGTTACCTGTATATCTGAACCGATAGCAAAAATCGCGACTGCATTTTCCGAACCCTGCACTGAAATCGTGTAATAGGCTTCTTTCTCTCCTGCTTACATTCTCAACATGGCAATAATAAGAACGGACGGTTATATCGTTAAGGCAAAATAGAAAATTATTTCCATTCGCAGGAAATAAATTTTCTTAATGTAAATGGTCCTGCCACAACGCAAATGCTTGCGCTTACAACACCGATCGGCCCACACAAATGTGATTCCACTTTTGCACTTAAACGAAGCAGAAAATTCATAATTAATGCGCGAACGAAAAGAATTTGCCCCCAATGTTGTTGACCTTGATAGTTCGTATTGCGTGGCTTTCTGGACTCGGACAGTATCCTGTCTGAATCCTGTGGAAGAGAAAAACTGCTTTGAATAAATCGCATTATGGTTCCAGCTTCCGCCACCGAAAGATTAGATCCCATGACTTTTCCCTTTCCTTGGCAGTATGGTGGCGATGGAAGTGTAATTCAGAACGTAAATATGAAAACGCGTTTACCTTTTAATTTAATTTCATTATTTTCGCTTTGTTTTTTTTTTAGATGAAAAAAAAGAAAAGAAAATGAAACATTGTCGAAATTGCCGGCAGTAGTTACAAATTAGTGGCTTGACAGTGAGAATATTTTTCATTTGCAAAATACATTTGCCTAAAATTACCTTGAAGTGAGAACATAACTTTTGGTCAAGTACAATAATTTTGGGGATTCAATTTCTGGAGTTGATTCTTATCGTTTTTGGACAATATTAAATTAAAGCAAGAGCGTATGTTAAAGAAGACCTCAGTGACTTCTTCAACCAGCGGAGTCCATTAATCTACTAGTAGGACGGCAATTGAAGCGAAATTATTTTTATATTTGAAATTGTTGTTTTTTGGTTCCATACCTCCGCGGAACGAAGTGAGCCGCTTTACAGCCCATTCACACTGCGGGCCATGCGATGCGATAAGAAGCGATAGGCTGAATTCAAATTGTAAGACAAAACCGGACGGGTAAACTTGCAAGACAAGAACCATCGTTCTTACAATGTGAAATGCATAATGCTTGTCTGCTGGCCACTACGAAAGCTCTCGCCGTCCGTTTATTAGCACAAACAAACGGCCGACGAGAGCTTTTGTAGTGGCCAGCAGACAAGCGTTGTGCATTTCAGATTGTAAGAACGATGGTTCTTGTCTTGCAAGTTTACCCGTCCGGTTTCGTCTTACAATCTGAATTCACCCATAAGCTTCACATCGCACGAAAAACTAGGGGGCTTCGCCCCCTGCTCGCTACGCTCGCCAACCCCCGGGGGCCGAGGC
Organism: Microchrysa polita; assembly: GCA_949715475.1. Taxonomy (NCBI): domain Eukaryota; kingdom Metazoa; phylum Arthropoda; class Insecta; order Diptera; family Stratiomyidae; genus Microchrysa; species Microchrysa polita. The sequence goes on along the minus strand of OX454415.1, from coordinate 41,975,033 downwards.
TAATTTCGGGCGCGGCCGAAATTTGGATACCCTTCGCTCTCCTTGGGCTAAAAGTTTTTTCGGGCGTGCCTATGACTTGTATTTAATCCCCTCCTTATTCTTTTTCATCCGTCTTGACAAAAGTTTTGAGCTTGGTTGAAATAAGTGGGCAAATAAAAATATTTACTCGGAAAACTTCATTGGGGTTGCGGGAGCAGTCCAGCCGTTCTCAATTGATGAATTACTATACATTTTTTTCGCTCTGTAAATACCAAACCTTTTATCGGATTTTAGTCTGGTTAGTTTTATTTTATAGGTAAATTTGCTGGCTAATAATCATTTTATTTCACTATTCTAGCTGCTTTGGAGATATTAGGCTTTAAGTCGCGCAATGATTTTTACAAAAATCTTTAAATGCCTGTGGCAGCTAAAGGGTTAAGCTGAGGGGGTATGTTCGTACAACTTTTTTGCTGGAAATCACATGAGGAATCACAATTTGGTGCGTTTATGCGGCAGTTTGTGGACACCCTGTATATATAGATGTACATATATAGCTACACATACATACGTGTCGATAATCATGTTTAGTGTTATTTATTTATTTATTTATTTATTTAATCCGTAAATATTACAAAACAGGAATAATTTCCCACAACATGCAATGTACAGAATTCAAAGTAAAGAAAATAAGTATAAAGGATTAACAAACTTATAAAGATAATGATAAAAAAAAAAATTCCCAGAAAAGGAAAAAAATTATATAAATAAAAAAAGAATTTAAATTCAAAAGGTTAAATTAAAAACAATTAAAATTCAAAAAGATAGTAAAATGAGAACAATTAAAGTTTTTGTAGTATGGTTTTTTTAAAAGTGTAAAAAGAAGAAGGTAACGGTCCAATATCCAATCGGTCGTAGTTTCTCATAGCTCTAAGTAACGGAGAGTTTTTATAAATAGAAAGTGAAGATTGTGGAGGATTGAAAATTGCAACCGATCGAGTGTTGTAAGATGGTAACCGATATTTTATATCTTCTATGAGAGATGAAGTAGTAGGACCCTTACATATCCTGTAGAGAAAACACTGGTCAAGACAGCCTCTTCTTTTGTTTAGTGATGGTAAATTTAGGAAATTAAGCCGATCATGATAAGGCCTATAAGCAAAGTTATATTTAAACATTAAGGTTCTAGAAAACTTTCTCTGAACTTTTTCCAATGCATCACGAGAAACAGAAGAATAAGGAGACCAAACTACCGAGGCGAATTCTAATATGCTGCGTACTAGCGTCACAAATAAGTTCACACAAGTATTAATAGATTGAAAGCTAGAAGAGCACCGTAAAACGAACCCAGCTAGTTTCGACGATTTGCTAATAATCGACGTGTAGTGATCAGTAAAACGTAATTTACAATCAAAAACAACCCCTAGATCTGTAATCGTAGAAACACATTGGAGGGGAATAGAGTTGATTTGGTATTGGAAAATGAAAGGAGTAGATTTCAATGAATATACCATAACAAAGCACTTAGAAATATTAAGATCCAGCTCGTTTGAGTTACACCAGGACGTAAAGCTATCCAAATCCGATTGCAAAGCTATACAATCAGATATAGATGAGACAGCTGAAAATAGTTTGCTATCATCGGCGTAAAAGAGAGAGTGACAGTTAAGACATGATGGAAGATCGTTTAAGAAAAATAAGAAAAGGAGGGGACCTAAAATGGATCCTTGTGGCACACCAGATGATGGACAAAATTCGGAAGATGTAAAATTTTGGAAAATAACTCTAGATGAGCGATCATTTAGATAAGAGAAGAGCCATACAATAAGGTAAGAAGGGAATCCCAATGCAATTAATTTATTAAGAAGAATTTGGTGGTTGACGGTATCAAATGCTTTCGTTATAGATTTGCATATTAATTAATGAATGGATAGTCGTAAGAAATGTAATAAGGGTCTACTAAATTTACAGTGCTGTCCAACCAAGTTCATAGCGTACGTGTACCCACAAAAAAGGGCGGATTTTGCATTTGGCAAGAATTCTTTTTATACAAATCTATGAATGGGTCGCAATGAAGTAACATTTGCGGAAATATGCAGTGCAGCACAACCCGCTTTGTAGCGTATGCTTACGTATAGGAAAGTTTCGGACAGCGCATAACTAAATTTGCAATGAATTATTGAAGGTGGCGGATAGGTCACTTGTGGGAACATACGGTGGTGAGGAAACCGGAGTACCATTTTGCGACGGGCAGCCCTAAATTTTTTTTTGTTTTTGACCTCAAATTCGGAATCAGCGACCCAAATTCACCTAGTGTTTCTGCCACGCCGATTGGACGAGTATTTCCCCGAGAAAACAGGGGTGCCATTTTGGGGCGGGCAGCCCTAATTTTTTTTTTGTTTTTTACCTCAAATTCGTTTTTTACCTCAAATTCGGAATCAGCGACCCAAATTCACCTAGTGTTTCTGCCACGCCGATTGGACGAGTATTTCCCCGAGAAAACAGGGGTGCCATTTTGGGGTGGGCAGCCCTAATTTTTTTTTGTTTTTGACCTCAAATTCGGAATTGGCCATTCAAATTTATCTAGTGTTTCTGCCACGCCGATTGGACGAGTATTTCCCCGAGAAAACTGGGGTGCCATTTTAAAGTGGGCAACCCTAAAAAAAATTTCTGGTTTTTGACCTCAAATTCGGAATCAGCGACCTAAATTTACCTAGTGTTTTTGCCACGCCAATCGAACGCGTATTTCCTCGAGAAAACAGGGAGGCCATTTTGGGGACGGAAGTGGGAACGCTACAAACTAGGTTTCATTGCACTATTTCACCCATTAACAACAATTTAAACGATATCCAAATGCCGCCTGAATATGGTTTTGAAACGCGTAAGCTAACACCACAAAGGTTACCTAGCTCTTTCTCCCATTCATTATTACCTACAACAATCCATTCATGGATACTCACAATTATCTACAACACTGTCATAAACATACCGACACATATGTATGTACATATACAGAAAGTACCGATGATGGTGCACTTGAAGCGCTAACTCACGAGGCCGATCTAAAATCATACCCGCATCATCATCGAAAAGCGCCCAACCGCACGAGGCAGCGCCGGTATAAAATCCATTGAAAATCAGGTTTTCTTGCCATGAAAAAAAAATCGCATTGGCTCGCTACAAATCTCATCGCATCGCATCGCCCCGCCCGACATCGCAAGAAGTGTGCACACATCGCATCGCATCGGCCGGCCCGGAAAAGCTCGGCGTCGCACTGTATGTGTGTACGCGCCCTTATGTCAGGAAGTAAATATGTATGTAGTTTGTCTATCTTTAGCCACAATCTAATATTAAGGCACTCTGATTTATTCCTCAAATTGAAATGATATGATTTGTCCTGCTTCCATTTGGTCGCACAATCTTTCTTCTATAATTTCCACTGTCGTATTGTCATCATTCATAATTCATGCGGCCATTAATAAAAGCCTTAACAAGTAGTACCTACATGCCATGAAAAAAAAATACGATGCATGACTTTCAAGGTACACTGTCATCACTCAAACACAGTACTATGTAATGTACACACTGTACACAAACATACTCTAGAAATCTTGGCGCTCTGTGTTTATTTATCAGGATCCCCCTGAAAGCACAGTGAACTCAACGTCAACATGCTGCCCATGCCCACCACTAATTTTCCAAATAGAAGGGAGCTGCTAAGTTGGTAGTTTATAAATATTGTAATTGGATTGCAGCATGAAATCAGAACGACGACAGTGACAATAATAAATGGTTAGCCCTGCAATGTCGTGTAGTAGGTATGTACTATGTTCAGAGTTACGATAGACATCAGGTGCGAGATTATCATTAGGTCCTTTTTAAACACGAGATAGTGAGCATGAAAATAGAAAAAATAGTGGAAGTAAACTCTTAGGTATATGGGAAAATTGGGTGTTAATTTTCTGTCAATATGCTTTTATATGAATGTCGAATAGAGATAATCAACAAATAGGACATTTGTCTTCATTGATATTCGACGTTTCATTAAGCCGCTATCAAGCCGCTATGGAATATTTAAAAGGAATCCCCCCAGCCACTATGAAGAAGCATTAACAAGCCGCGTGGCGGGGGGCCCACGAGATTTAGGGGCCCAAAAGCCACATGAAAGATTCCCAAACCATAAAAACTCACTACGAAAAACAATACGTAGATATTATTTGTAGGCAAGAAGAGATATTCACTTTTCGAAGTCAAAACAAATGTTAATTTTATTGGTCCTCTTTAACAAGGTCCCTTAGTGTGGTGTATTGATAGGCCGAAGGTTCGATGATAAGTAAGAATTTATTGACAGATAATATTTCGAGTAATGTTAAGTTAGTTACTTACAATTATAAAATAGAGTTGCCAACTAGTGTACAAATACTTAACATCTTCCTCCTAAAGCTTTTTAATACATAAAACAAAATCTATTATAGATTATATAATTCATTTAAGTGCTTATCGTGTTAAGAAAAATATTATTTTAACAGAAATTTCAAAATTCAAATAAATTTCATTAAAATTATAAGTAATTATTTGTTTTTCTATTCTTTATAATTTACTTTATTTGTTCTTGGTCGTAATGCTGGAGGTGAGTCAAACGATTCATCCGCTGTTTCGAAACCCGGGTCATTTTGATGTTCAGTATTGTTCTGTTCAACGTTTTCTTGGTGATCTGCAAGGGGTTCCTCACAATCATTGCTTTCGTTTGGTCTGTCTCCAGTATCTATTTCATCCGTAGATTCATTATCTGTAGATCTATTAACTATTTGATTTAAATGTCGTTTTATTAGTTTTTTATTATGAGTAATGATGCAATTGTAATTACGCGGGCCAAGTTTTTTATCTATTTTAACTTTTGTCCAACCAGTTTTGTTAGGATCAGTATAATCTCGAATATAAACTTTCTGACCGGACTTGAATTCAACATTTCGATTGCCCTTGTAGTTACTAATGCTTTTTTGCTGACTAGTTTATATGATATCCTTAGTGCAAGGAGGTTTCATTAAGGAAAATCTAGTTTTAATTTCGCGACCACACATGAGTTTGGCTGGAGTATCTTTGGTGGTGCAATGTCTAGTGGTTCGATGATCCATTAGGAATCTTTGAATTATTGTGTCGAAGTCATCAGATTTGCAATCCTTTAAGCTTGCAAAAATGGACTTCTTAGCAGTTTTTACAGTATTCTCAGCCTGACCATTGGTAGCTGGATGGCCAGGAGCTGTGAGTATGTGCTTAATAAAATTATTTCCAGTAAAATATTTAAATTCATTTGAAGTAAACTGAGTTTCGTTATCTGAAACCAATACGTCGACTAAGCCAAAGCGACTGAATACTTCTCTTAGTTTCTCAATAACGGAATTCGAATTTGCATTTTTAGTTTTAAAAATTTCTATCCATTTAGAAAATGAATCAATTATAATTAATAATTGATAGCCTTTTATGGGACCAGCAAAGTCTATATGGATGCGATTCCAAGGACCTTCTGTTGGTTTCCATGGAATCAAACTACTCTTTTCCGGACTGGCCTGTAATGATTGACAAGAAGTGCAATTTTTTATCATAACTTCTATATCATTGTCTACTTTTGGCCACCAAACGTATGATCTTGCCAACGATTTGGTTTTCACAATTCCCATATGAGAACGATGTAACTCATCTAAAACTAATTTTCGCAGTTTATTCGGAATGAGTGTTCGATAACCCCATAAAATGCAACCTGATTCAATGGAAAGTTCATTTGACTTGTTCTTGAAAGAAATGAATTCATTGTCTTTTAATTTATCAAATGTAGAATTATTGATAGCATCAAACAATTTAGATAAAATCGGATCTCTTCGAGTTTCGATTGCGATTTCTTTGAAATTCAAACGTAAAGAATTTCTAAATCCAACATAATTAATGTAACTTCCTCCAGAAGGAGCATCTCCGATTTCAGATTGTGGAAGTCTTGACAAATTATCAGCAATGTTACATTCACCCTTAATATATTTAATTTTATAATTGAATCCTGACAACAAATATGCCCATCTCTGCAATCGAGCAGCCGCCTTAACTGGTAAGCCTTTGTTTTCACCAAAAATCGCTAGTAGCGGTTTGTGGTCTGTGTGTAATTCAAAGGAAACACCAATTAAATATTGACTTAATTTAGTAATACTAAAAATGATTGCTAGATCTTCCTTTTCTACTGTACTATAATTAATTTCACTCTTACTAAGGGCTCTAGAGACAAATGCAATCGGTCTAAGTGAATCATCATCATTTTTGTGTGATAACACCCCACCAATAGAGTATTGGCTTGCATCCGTCGTTAAAACTATGGGTAACTTAGGGTTAAAATGGACAAGCACCTGATCAGAAGTAATTTCTTTCTTCATTATCTCATAAGCTTCCGTACATTTTGAATTCCACTTAAAAGCATTATCCTTCTTCAGCAAATCATACAGTGGTATCATTTTGCTAGAATAATCCCTAATAAATCTAGAATAATGATTCACCATACCGATGAAAGGTCGCAATTCTGTTATATTTTTGGGTATCGGTGCATTTAAAACCGACTTTATTCTTTCATTATTTTTGCTCAACCCGTTTTTGTCGATATTGAATCCTAAATACGATATTTTCTCTTGGAAGAATGAACACTTGTTCAAATTTAATCGCAAACCCGCCATTTGAAGTTTTGATAAAACTAATTTTAAATTTTTAATATGTTCTTCGGACGTATTCCCAGTTACAACAATATCATCCTGATAAACTGTGACGTTTGGAATACCTCTGAGTAAATTCTCTACTGTTTTCTGAAAGATCGCTGCCGCAGGCTTTATGCCAAATGGTAATCTTTTCATTTTGTAAACACCAAGGTGGGTGCTCCATGCACATAACATCTGAGATTCTTCTTCTTCTTCTTCTTCTTTTAGCGGTGCAGAAAGGTGTGCAACCACTGTGCATCTATGTGGATTCGAGTTATGGTTCGTCGATGCTTTCGTCCGTTATGTCAAGGGACAAAAACATAGCTGCTGCGATAGGGTTTTCCCACAGTGAGATAGGGGTTAAGTCAGTGGGCGCAGCTGGGCATTGAAACAAGTGACCCACATCGTGTGGAGCGCCAGCGCAGTTTGGACAGATGTTTTGAATGTCCGGGTTAATGCGAGAAAGGTACGAATTGAGGCGTGAACAAAAGCCCGACCGAAGTTGAGCTAATGTCACTCTGGTGGCTCTCGGGAGCCTAATCTCCTCAGGCGAAATGGGTGGAGGGCGCACTGAGAGGACTCTGTTCGCACCTAATCTCGCAATAGACCGACTCACTTCTGCAGTGTGAATCTCAGCGATGGCAGCTCGGTATGCATCATCGTCGTAAGGGTCCCTTTTGTATCCCTGGACCTCTCTCTCTAGGTCTCGCAAATCACGCCTGACATGTCGTGGTGGAGGAATTCGGTCCATGAGACTGTTGTTGGGATGATTCTCACGGTAGCAACCAACAAGATATTGTTTGGACAGTAGGAGATTGTGGTCACGTATTGGCATCAATTTTGTCTCTTGATGTAAGTGATCCTGGGCAGACATCAAGAGGCAACCTGTGGCTGTGCGTAGAGCAGCATTTTGGCAGACCTGAATTTTGGTCCAGTTTGTATCACATAAACTATGTGACCAAACTGGGGCTGCATAATCAGCAACTGCTCGACCCACCGCTTTGTATGTGACTAGCATGGTTTCTTTATCCTTGCCCCAGGTGCTACCAGCTAGTGCTTTTAGGATTTTATTCCTACTGCGCATCTTTTCACAAACGGATGCTGCGTGATGAGCTGACGTCATCATGTTCTCTAAATGGAGCCCGAGAATTTTAGGATTTGCAACAGTAGGAATTGGATTGTTGCCAATACGTACATCAACCTCCCACCGACAATCCACCGACCAGGTGGTAAGAAATGTCGCAGAAGATTTAGACGCGGAGATGGTGAGGTTTCGGCTTTGGAAGAAAGCCTGTAATCGTCCGAGATAGCGATTAATTTGGAGGCGCATTTCATCCTTATCCTCCCCGGTGGCGAGTACGGTGCAATCATCTGCGTAGGAAATCACCTCGATTCCTTCCGGTGGTGTAGGAAGGCCGGACATGTAGATGTTGAACAGAGTGGGGGAGAGTACCCCTCCCTGTGGAACACCTAATTTGATTTTCCTAAGCTTAGAACGTTTGCCACGAAACTCAGTGAAGGAATGCCGACCAGCTAGATAGTTTGCAATCCAACGGATCTCTTGAGCAGGGATATGCATATTCAGTGAGTTAGCGAGAAGCATCGAGTGATTGACATTGTCAAAAGCACTCGTTAGGTCAATTGCCACAAGAATCGTTCTGTGGCAAGGACGTCTGTGGTTTAGCCCATTACGGATGCGTGTAGTGATCGCATCGAGGGCTGTGGTGGTACTATGCATTTTCCTGAAGCCGTGCTGGTGAGGTTCTAGCTTAGCATGCTTAACAAGAGTGGGGTGAATAAGGGCCTCTAGCGTCTTTGCGACAGGTGAAAGTATTGTTATCGGTCGGTAGGATTCACCGAGACCAGCGCTTTTACCCGGTTTGAGACAGGGGACAATCCGTCCTGTTTTCCAGATTTCAGGGATGGCAAGCGTGGACATCGACAAGTTAAAGGCTGCCGTGAGATACTCAATGGCTGGAAGGTCGAGATGTTTCAACATGGCCATCGAAATGCCATCGGGTCCGAGGGCCTTTGAATTTTTAGCATTCTCAATGACTTTTTTAACCTGGTCCGCAGTATACGATGGTATAGTGTCAACATTTCTGCTGCGAATCCGTCTTCTAATTTTACGCTTTAAGCCATCGGACTTGGGATGTTCAATAAATTGCTTATTGAACAGGCTTGCGCACTGAAGGGGTTCGCTGGTGCTCTTATGGCCAAATTTGATGGCATTATTGCCCTTTCCTTTCCTAGGATTGGATAGGGCGCGGACAGTAGACCATAGTTTACTGACACCTTCATTGAGGTTGCAGTCATTTAGGTGCTCGTTCCATTTCGCCTTCCGATAGTTTTTTACTTGTCGGTTGATTTCGGAGTTAAGCTCCTGAATTCTGGGATCACCTGGGTGAGCGCGTCTGATGTTATCTCGTTCATCGGCTAATCTGGCGGCACTGGTAGGGAAATTAGGTCGAACTTTCGGGATACGTCCAGCAGGAATAAAACGTACCGCTGCTTTGGCAATGACGTTCCTAATATTTCTTTCGGCCTTATGAACGTTAGTTGGTGTGGGTAGCTCGATGAACTTCGCCGACGAGTATGCTTTGAAACCCTCCCAATCGGCTTTCTTGTGATTGACAAACGTTCGCTTCTCAGACTTAGTCAGGTTTGCTGGTTTGTCAACTCTTATTATGATTGGGAGGTGATCGGACGAGAGAGCAGTGTGCGTCTCCCATCGAGTAGCACTGATTAGGCTGGCACTTACAATAGTTAAGTCAGGAGAGCTACTGCAAGTGCCTGTGACTCGAGTCGGCGAGTCTTCATTGAGTGGACAGAAATCTGAGGCGTCTAGAGATTCGGCAATAGCTATACCCCTGGCATCGTTGTTGAGGTCAGAATGCCAGAGCTCATGGTGCGCGTTAAAGTCACCAAGAATGATCCTGTGCTCTCCAGATAGGAGAGGACCAATATCGAAACGATAGCCAGAAGGGCAACTAGAGTGTGGTGGAACATATACATTAAAAATTTCGATATTAGTACTCCCTGATGAAACTGAGATGGCTTGCATTTCCGCCGTACCGTCGACATCTACATCTAATACACAGTAATGTACGGACTTGTGTATTAGGAAGGCAAGTCCACCTCCAGGGTGAGAATCATTCCTGGCGGCTGGTCTATCTTTGCGCAGTATAACGTAATTGCCATGGACGCTAAGAGACGAGTTCGAATGGAGCAAAGTCTCCTGGATAGCAGAAATCAGAATTCTGTTTACACTCATGAAGTGAGTGATCTCGGTGATTTTTTGGTGAATGCCGTTGCAGTTAAACTGCAATAAGGACAGTGGAGTGAAAACCGCTGGAGGAGGAGCAGGGGTTAAACTAGGCCTAGCATTCCTGATCATATTGTTTGGGGGTGCTGGGGGCTGAGGAGGAGGTGGAGGGCTAGGAGCAGCCCTTGGTCGCCCTGTATTTATGCATCCCGGTGCAACATATGCTGTGGAGTGCTGACCAACCCTTCTCAGGCCAGAACACCTGAGATGTACCCATTCCAAGCAACAATTACACTGCACTGACCTGGCATTCGTACCGATTCGTTGGCCGCAAACACTACAAAACCATACCTCTGGGCCTGGATTTGTTTCAATGCCGGCGCGAATTAATAAAATTGAGAGCAGCCGCGCCGAGATGTAATGCTCCCAATATGACGAAAAAACACATAACTCGAATCCACACATATACACAGACAAACACAACCTTCCTGCATCGAACCTTCAGGGCTCTTGCCAGGGAGGTATATTGGAAACTTTTGGCCGTTTCCATGTAGAAAACGGGTGTAGTCCGCCCCGTAGAGGCAGTTTCCGTAGGACCACATCTGAGATTATTCGTCTAAAGCAGTGGTTCTTAACCTTTTGTACGTGAGGGACCACTTGATAAAACTCGTTATTTGTCACGGACCACTAACATTCCAAATCTGTGAAGAGCCATGAAATTTTGTACCGAGCTTTGTGGTGATAGTATTATTCCTCGTTATTTTCAACGAGTGAAAATATTAGCAGTAAAAGTCAGTGATTTCCAGTGATTCCAAATATCTTAACGGCTGGCGGTAGAACTCTCAAATATTTGAGATATCCTAAAAAATATTGACACTGACGCTTCCATTCAACTCCTTCATTTGTCAGCTGACCGACCGACCCTCTGCCTTCATCCACCTATCTATAGAACTGCACACACACGGCGAATCCAAAGCCAATAAAATGGATTGAAATCCACGGATTCACGAATTAAACGTGTGTGTTCGGCTAATTTGACGAAAATATGTGCTTTTTTTTTTTAAATATATCATGAACATGCTCTCTCTAGTTGATCTCCCTCGTTTAACATGCTTAAGCAGTGTTGCCAGTAGGCGGCGTGACTTCCCTTCCGAAGATTAAATTAGATTTGCACATAAAATGAGTGTACAGCAAATGATGCGGGGCCCTACGCTGAACGCTAACTGTGATGTGCGGACGAGAAATGGATGTACTTACATAGGGCAAACGCCAAGAGTACCGGTAAGGTGAATATGCACAACTATCGACATGGATTCTCTACAGGCGTAGACGTAATTCTGCTATCTGCGCTGAAGGCTGATTAGTTGGAACTCCATGCTAGCGGTCTCAGCTACACGCGATGTATATAATCTATGCAAGATTCCCAATCTATATATACCTCTAAGTTGGGCTAATCGAATGGAGAAGGTGACACCCGTATCCCACTGACATAAGAAAATGCGAAACACATGCGTAAGCTAAACCGCACAAAAGGGTTCGAAAAATTAGGAAATTTAAATAGCAACATGGCAGCAATCAGTTCCAACGTTCCCAGAAATGCTCTTAAGTACCTATGGTGATCAAATCCGGCCTTCTATGCTCCCAAATCTAAGCCCCAAATATAATAGATTTTTTGATGGCGTCTTCCGGTGTTGGAGTCCTATAGTACCTTTTCCGCATAAATGCAGCATTTCCAACAAGCTCTCGGTCTTCCTGACATTCTCCCTTCATGCACTTTTCTCGTATTCATTTCCTTTTGGGTGTTCTCCATCAATAGCGAAACATCTCAATGAAAACAGTCCCAATAAATTGTCTACTGCTTCTGGGGTTTGTGTTTGAGAAGCCCACAATTTTTTTGTGGAAATATAGTTTGTGCTAATTGAGAATATTCACATCGAACTATGTGGTAAAGGTTTCACGGACCACCTACTGTCATCTCAGGGACCACCAATGGTCCGCGGACCACTGGTTAAGAACCGCTGGTCTAAAGGAAGCTGATTATATGCGTTTGACAAATCTAATTTCGAAAATAATTTACCGCCCTGAAGAGAAGCAAATATTTCATCAATTCGCGGTATCGGATATTTATAATCCACAATAAATTTATTTAAAGTTATTTTATAATCCCCGCATATTCTCAAATCCCCATTTGGTTTCACAACAGGAACTAAGGCTGTGGCCCAATCAGAATTGTCAACTAATTCCAAAACATCATTATCGACTAAGTCCTGTAATTGTTTTTCTATTAATTGTTTCCATGCCAATGGAATGGGTCGGGGCTTGCAAAAAATAGGATTTGCACCTTTACAAACTTGTAACTTGACTGTACCTAGTTTATATTTTCCTAATGACCCATCGAAAACTTCGAAAAACTCCCGTTTTAGATCACGTACAGTATCTAATGAATTCACTGAGTTTTCAACTTGAATCAATTCGAAATTATATTTACGAAGAAAATTTCTTCCTAACAATGGTGGACTATTGGTGTTAGTTACGATAAATGTTATTAATTTTTCTTGGCCTTTGTATTTAACAAAAACATCAAGCTCACCGACAACATGGATTTGGTTTCCACCGTAATTTGTGAACGGAATATTGCACTGTCGAAGAGAAGATCGCGGAAAATATTCTCTAAAAAATCCAGCCGAGAGCAATGACAGTGGTGATCCCGTATCGCATACTACCGAATGTTTAATGCCATTAATCGAAATCGGCATACAATATATTTGAGATTCACTTCTTAGATCACTGCTCACAGAATGAATCGTTGATCCTTCGCCAGCTTCGACTACATACATTGACCTGTCAAAATTATTAAAGTTAGAATTAGTTACTGTATCTGACTCTGAATTTTCATTATTATAGACAAAATTATCTTTGTTTCCAGATTTTTATACCCTTCGCTTACTAAGCGAAAAGGGTATATTAACTTTGTCATGAAGTTTGTAACGCATTAAAGGAAGCATCTCCGACCATACAAAATATGTATATATATGATCAGCGTGACGAGCTGAGTTGATTGGACGATGTCCGTCTGTTCGTCTGTCCGTCTGTCTGTCTGTTGCGACGCGTTTTGCTCGGCCAGTTTAAAAGCTATGGAGCTGAAATTTTGCACAAAGGCTTCTTTTTGTTGCAGGCAGTTTGTAGGTTTGAATCGGTAAAATCCGACAAGGGGGTCGTGGGGCTGCCATACAAACCTACTCCCCAAAATTAGGTTCCTCTTAGAAAAACTTTTTTATTTATGCACCAATTTCAATTAAATTCAATACAAATGTGTTTTCATTGCTGACACACAACATATGTAAAAATCGACCAAATCGCACAATGGGGTCGTGGGGCTGCCATACAAACCTAGTCCCCCAAATTAGGCTCTTCTAAGAAAAACTTTTTTATTTTCTCATCGGTTGCAATCAAATCTCGTGCAAATGTGTTTCTAGTGATAGCACGGAACATATGTAAAAATGGACCAAATCGGACAATGGGGTCATGGGGCTGTCATACAAACCTAGCTCCCCAAATTAAGTTCTAAGAAATTTTTTTTTTATTTATACACCAATTTCAACTAAACTTCACGCAAATGTGTTTCTATTGATGACACAAAACATACACCCAGAGAAAAACATCCCATAACCTGTTAATGGGACTCCTATTAACTTTTCGCCTCGGCTATTTTAAACAAGTTAATAGTTTTATCCTATTAGTTTAATGACATTATAAACCATTGAATTTCTAATAGGACGTACATTTTAGACTAATGGGATTATCTAATAAGATTGATTCAGATTTACAGTTAGTTGCCAATATTTTAAAACGTATGCGTATGCATTATGATTAGATGTACGGATATTTCACAAAAAAAATAAAATTTCGCATAAAAAATTTCTGAATATTGGAAATTTTGCAAAAATTCAATTCAAATGCAAAAATCAATCTGAGATGGAAAAATATTTTCTCTTTACTGATTTTTTAAAAGAAAATTAACTTTTTCGTGGAAAAAGTACAAATGGGTGGATTTCGCATTTATTTTTTAAAACAGCAATTTTCGCAGAATTCGCTATTTTGTAAATTTGAAATAGATGCGAATTCGGGACTTAATTATGATTTTCATTTTCATAGTCCCGTGTATTTATATACAATTTTATATGTACAGTGATGGAAAAAATATTGTTCACCTAAATTTTATTTCAAAAGACCGCGTATACTATTTTAAAATGGCGTAAGAATTTGTTTAACTGGTTTATTAGTTCAATTCACACATGTAGTGATTTTTTTTATTTTATTTATTTAATAATGGTCCATTTTTGAACACTGGATTCCAACTTGTTTTTACTAACGTTCAACCTTTCCTATTTAAACCCATTTCTTCACTGAAATGAATAATCAACATCTCTCCTGTCGTGTTATTGAGGTAACGGTATTTTCAAAGGGACATCCTATAAAATTTATATGAAATAACTATTGTCCTAATAAGAAAAAATTATTGTTTTAATAGGGTGCCCCATTATCCATATTATAGTTTATCCTATAATATGGATAATGGGGCACCCAATAATAATATACAGGGTGTCCGGAAACTGCCGCATAAACGCACCGGCACTGAACGAAATCTTAAAGTCTATTTGACCAACAAATTTTTAAGGTGACTAAAATGTAGTCAATATAGCGTCAACAAAAATGCATTATCATCGTAACAAAAGTTAACAATTTTTGTCAATTTTGACAATGTGGGTTGTTCAAATCGACTAAATTTTTGTTAGCCGTTTTTATTCGAAATAACAAAACCTTTTTGTTAAATAAATTATTAGTGTTTGTTATATGGATAAACAATTCAACGATATTACATTGTATTTTTGTTACCTAGATGATTGGGTTTGTTAGCCTGAAAAAAATCTGTAGTGAAATACACAAATTTGTTTTATCATAAAAAATATTTATTTTTTTCAAATTATTGGGTTTATTTTTAAGATAATTTTATAAAAACGTCTTGTTGAAGACACACATTTACATTTTACAAAAAATATAAATTCCACTTGTCAAAATTTAGATTCTTATATTATAGTATTATTATAGTTCTGTTTTTTCTATATGTTATGATATATTAATTTGCTGTATAGAAAAAAGTAATACATGTCTTAAAGTGGTGAAATAAAATAATGTGAATATGAGACATATATGTACTAATTAATAAATAATAATATAACTAATCCCTATGTATGTACTAATAAGCCAGCAATGAAAATATATAAAATATATAAATAAAAAAATATATATACATATATAAAAAATATTATAAGGCAAATGAATAACATAATGGTGAATCCATTATCTGATTGAACAAATTCATTGCTATTAGTTTTAATCTTTATGGAAAAGCTCTCTATTATATTTTTTTTTGAATATTTATGAGCTTAGCAACATTTTGTTTAATTGCAAAAAAATGGCTAACACTTAAATTTCATGTAATAATTATGCACGTTAACATAAACCGGTTTCTTCTCGTGAAAACATATGCAGAAAAGTTTCTTTCCAATTTTTGTAAAAATTAGTTTTATCTGCTTTCCCTTGATTATTTTATAAATTTACTATTATTAAATGTAAATATATTAGTGACCGTACAACGTAAAAGAGAAGATTAGATTGCTCCCGCGAAATTCCTGCAACATTAAAGTCATTAGGATTTTTTATAAAATTAACCTTTTAAAATAGTAATAAAATTATTTACCTGAAGTTTTTCTTTTCAAACAATATTTTTGTGGTGCTCTATATTTGAAAACCAATTTTCGAAAATGATGGGTCGTTTATACTTCCATGCTACTTTATCGATTACGTTATCTAGTGATAAAACGCAATTCGAAATTTATTTCTATAAACTAATATAACCCAAAAGAAATTTTTACCTTCTAAGTATTCAGCCAGTTTCTATTTTTCCAAAATTACTGGATATAGATTAAGTCCACGTATTGTATCTCCTATGTCCCGAATGCTCATTTGACAAAAAGGCACCACCACAACACATCACCACACTTTTTCACTATATTTCACAACGCGAATTGCCATTACGGACAACACAATCCAACTGTGCATTGAATTTTGTTTACATTACTGAAACTACCAAACATTTTATTGAACAAACAAAAATGTTTGTTAAAGTATAACTATTTTGTTAAAAAGACAACATTTTTGTAAGTCAGACAATTTTTTTGTTAAATATGTAATCAAAATAACAAAATTTTTTTCAATAAGATAAATATTTGATTTGTGAATACGACTGTACTTTTGTGAACGTAACAATTTTTGGTCAACAAAAAAGGTACAATAATTATTCTTATTGACAAAATGCAAAACTTGAATAAAAATGAACTAAATATTTAGTAAACACGACCAAAAGCATTATCAGGTAACACTGCGCCAATTTTTAAAAGAATCGTACAAGCTCCTCACCTTGGCACAAGTTGGAGAAAATTGAGATGGAAAAAAAGATTGTTTTTGGGTCAAATCACGCAAATTCGACTTTGAAGCTCTGTAAAAACCAAATCTCTTATCCGATTTTAGTGTGGTTAGTTTTATTTCACAGGTAAATTTGTTGGCTGTAATAATCATTTTATTTTAATATTCTAGGTGGTCTAGCTTTCAAGATATTCCCAAGCAGCACAAAATAACCTTGGTTAGATATACAACCCGATTTTTGGTTATATTTTAGTTAAATAATCAACAATATGGGTTATAGTTACAAAAGTGAGCATTTTGTTTGAGTCTAAACTTAAAAAATTGCTGTAAAATTAACTAGATGGTTTCATTTGGGACAATTTGTTCTCCTGAAAACCTTAATGTTGTCTTTGTAATATTATTGTTCAAAATTTGACTCAATTGTTGTTCTTTGGACAATTTTGTTATAAAATAACGTAGTTGTTACAAATACAACGTGGTTTAATATTTAACACAATTGTTAGAATTTGAACCGAAAGTATCTTTTTGATATTTGCAATTATATTGGATACAAAGCTTCCCAGCGCTAAACGGAAACAAATAGCATAAAGGAATTATATTAATAGAATTTTTGGCATATCAAAAAAAGAAAAATTAAACATCGCATGATCGAGAATCAATCTTGCAACCGCCATGCATTGCGCGTGAAGTATTTCAGATTTAGAGCACATGAGAAGTATTTCCCTTCTGGCGCAATGGCAATGGTGACAGACTAGCACGCAAGAGGACCAGGTTCGATACCAGCTTGAGGCAAATAGATAAAAAGATAATTTCTTTGGATAAAAAGGTATAAAATATTATAAAATTGTTTGTCTGAGATAAAAAAATGTCTAAGATAAATAAAATTGTCAATTGTGAAAAAGAAAAAATGAAATTTTTAATTTTTTAGCATACGAAATTGTAGTTACATTCACAACGATTTTACAACAATAATGTCTGAAAGACAACGACATTACAACAATAATGTTACGTTTATAGCCAGGCAAAAACCTCTTTTTTACGGTTTAGCAAACGTTTTTAAACCGTTTTTACAACCATTTTCCTAACAATATTGTCATATAACCATGGTTGTATTTCGGTTACATAACCGTTTTACAACTCGTTTGTGCTACTTGGGTTAAGTTTTGAATCGGGCAAGAAAATGATTTTTTCAAAAATCTATAAATGCCTGTGGCAGCTAAAGGGTTATGCTGAGGGGGTATGTTCCGTACAACTTTTTTGCTGGAAATTAACTGAGGAATCACAATCCGGTGCGTTTATGCGGCAGTTTCCGGACACCCTGTATTTAATTTCAATGGGAAAATCATATTAATTTAATGGGATGTCCTTTTATTGAGGTAATAGGATAACATGATTGCATTAATAGGATATCGTTTAACATTAATAGTATAATATCACTTTGATTTAATAGTTCGATCTAATTATTTTAATGATGTTCCATCCCATTGAATTAATGGTATCCTATTAACCCAATAATGGAATTTTCCCATTGACTAAATCCAATGGGATAAAATGGCTAATTCCTATTGGTTTAATGCGATTTTTTTTCTCAGTGTACGTATGAATAGATGGAGTCGGACCGTGTGGTCATGGGGCTACCATACAAACCTATTCCCCCAAATCAAATTTTACTAAGAAAAACTTTTTAATTTGCATACAAATTTGAACCGAACCTCATGGAAATGTATTTTGATTGATATTACAAAAGATATGCAAAAATGAAATTAATCGGACCATTGGGGTCATGGGGCTGGCATATAAACCCAACCCCTAAATTAGGTTCCTTGTCCACCAATTTCAACCAAATCTC
The DNA here is from genome assembly GCA_949715475.1 of Microchrysa polita. Taxonomy (NCBI): domain Eukaryota; kingdom Metazoa; phylum Arthropoda; class Insecta; order Diptera; family Stratiomyidae; genus Microchrysa; species Microchrysa polita. The sequence goes on along the minus strand of OX454415.1, from coordinate 41,956,729 downwards.
ATAGAAATATGTTTTAATTGATGCCACAAACATACGTAAAAATTCAAGGAAAGGCCATGCGTTCATAGGGTTGCCGTACAACCCTCCCCCCCCCCCACACACACACTTCGTTTTTGGTTCTTCTAAGAAACCCACGTCCCCCGCTTCCCCCAATAAATCTTCGCCCGGCACTTATGTGAAAATTCAAGGAAAAGCATGGAAGCGGGGAGAATTGAACACAAGTCATAGGAACGCCAGAAAAAACTTTTAGCCCGGGGGAGCGAAGGGTATCCAAATTTCGGCCGCGCCCGAAATTAGCCTCGGTCTCGTTTTAACTTACAAATGGAGGCAAGATGACCTACTTTTTTACAAAAATTACAAGTGTAATTCTTGAATTTACACTGCCTTGATTGGTGGTTTTTCCATCCACAATGCGTACATAATTCCTTTACTGTCGTTGAGCCAATCTTTTCCCGCGTTCCCTTGACAAAATTAACGTCATTCGACTTGGCTAATAGTTTCGATTCAACTATTAGAGCTTTTCGGAAGGCATCGGCCAATTTCAAATTTTCGTCTTCTTCGCATAAACGCTCAAATATCTTTCCCGACGTTCCGCATACAAACTTGCTAATAACAAACGTATCCAGCTGGGAACCGAATTTGCAATTTAACGCCAACTTTTTTAACCGTGCGTGCCACGAAGCGATCGTTTCGCTCTGCATTTTCTCTGCAGCGAAGAAAATCTTCCTTTCGCGATAAACAATGACTGGTGGCGTATATTGGTTATTTAAATGGTTAACCAGTACCTCGTAGTCCAATTTTCCAGGTATTTTCGGATCACACAGACTCCGCAAAACTGCATACGCCTCCGAACCAATAGATTTGAGTAGTATCGCTTTTTGAATCTTCGTGTCTTTGCAATCGATTTCATCAAAATGAATCTGGAGCCTTTCGTGCCACATTTGCCAATCATCCTTGTCAGGAACAAATTCCGGCATATGATTTGCCAAAAATGTTTGCGCAAAATCACATGTGGATGGAGTATCGGGCATTGTGAAATTTGAGGTTATGCACTTTTTCACTTATTCCAACTAAATGTACAATAAAATTGCACACAAATTTTGGAATTTTGTTCGCCTTCAATTAAAAAACACCAAAATTAATAATTATTGATAAAATATCAAAAGAAACCTGTTTGGTTGTTGAAATTCAACTAGAAAATTTCCTCGTCGCCAATGTGGTGTATTGATAGGCCGAAGGTTCGATGATAAGTAAGAATTTATTGACAGATAATATTTCGAGTAATGTTAAGTTAGTCATTTCGAGTAATGTTAAGTTAGTTACTTACAATTATAAAATAGAGTTGCCAACTAGTGTACAAATACTTAACACTTAGATAAGCCTATATGTATGTACAATGAAAACACATCATTTTGTGTTGTGGTTTTAATGAAAAGATAAGTTAAACTTTTAAAATTGTTCTGCTTAATTTACTCTAAATTTATCTAAAATAAGAAATCCGTTTTCGGTTCTATGAACACCTTATAAGCATCCATTACGGAATTAATTTGCTCCTGGTATGGCTGTGTTATTTGCTGTAGGCTTAGCCGCGGTTCGTAGTCCGACCCACCTTTTTCCTTGCAATTACCATATGGCCAAAACGATCCTTTAGGTCCCTTTGCAAATAAACTATCTTCAAACATTTTTGGAGATAGTACCTTTTCTACAGGATGTTTATAAAAGACTTAATTCCAATCCACTTTGTCATGAATTCTTAAACACGAACAAAATAGTTCGCGAGTGGTACTAAACTTAGTTCAAACTAGTTCGTACGGCCTATATATGTCGTTGAAGACTAAAATATTTCATCTTGCTTGCGGTACATACACGAATAGAGTCTTGCTAAGATTGCTCTGTTGTATTTAATAATTTAGAAAAAACCTTCTTAAAATCGGCACACTTAAATTTAAAGCTGAAACAAGGAATAAAGTTGAATTAATAACGTGACGTTTTTTATTCAATTGCCTAGCAAGTTACAACCTTCATCACAAATAGTCCTGTTGGTGTAGTAGGTAGGACTCTCGACTTCAAATAATAGATTTCGAATCCCACTGTAGGCAAGTAATGTATTTTGCATGTGTAATGAGGTAAACTAAATGTCGCCAACACCTATAATGGTAAATACTGGGCTACGTGAGCTTTTTATTTTAAAATAAAAAACGATTGAAATTATTTTAAGTACGACTTTCTTAATTTTAGTAGAAACACTGTAACGTCAAAATCGTGTTTAAAAGAGTTGATTTAAGCGTTTTTTCGCTTAATTGCCCTATGCTTTTCTCTCAGTGTAAGGGGGCCCCACTCAAGAAGTTGGCGGGAGGGCCCCGAGTGAAGTTGTTCCGCCACTGCGCGCGGTTAACAAAATAATCGCATTTTTGTGTCACCGAATGAATAATTGATTTTCAATAACGCGGGTACCCATTTACTGATCATTCTGAAATTTAGCGCACTCTACAGCATTTTGGCACCCACATTTGCTACAAGTTTCAAGATCCAGCACTTGCCTATGAGGGTTCCGCAGTTATAGCCATCCAAATGAATAAATCATTACAATGTAGATTTATTATGGGATTCTAATGTCTGTAGCAGTAATCAATAAGCAAATGACTTCACAATACAAGGAGATTAGGAAAATTCAACCCTATTATCCTAGGGTGGTCTAAGCTAATAAACGGCTTATTCAATCTGACGTATGTTTTAATAGTACATATATGCCTAATGAGTTAACAACAATCTTAATCATCTTCTTCAACAAATTTCTTAATCCAGACATAACATTGTATTGTGTGTCATATGTTATTTTTGTGTAATTATCCTTAACTGGAAAATCACTGGAAATTCAATGAAACATAAACATGCTGAAAATCTTCCCTAAACATTTAAATGTTTAAAGTCGTTCTGCTTTGTATAAAGTGCAGGTCTGGATTCTGGAAGCTGTTGCCGAAGGAGAGCCACACAAACAGACTGAACACAATGGATTGACAATTCAAATTAATTTAAATGCATGTCCAATTAATTTATGTATGTACACGCACTCCAGAGCTCCGCCAGACATAAATGTTGGTGTATGTATGCTGTACCCGTCAGCTACTTATTGTTAACATTTTCGATTAACGAGGGTGAAATTCGTATTGTCAACCAAAGTGTATGTAAATATTTAATCTGAATATGAAGAATTTTATGCAAAATAATTTTGGAACAAGTGAGATAAATCGTTGAAAAAGAGTTATGCATGTTACAGTTGAAGTGTTAAGAGAATCAAAAGGCAGGACTCCAAATAGAAAAAAATACAGTAACCCTAATTTTCGGCATGTATTTGGGAATTAGTAGGGTGCCAGGAGGGTCCAACTACAATGTGGAGAAGCTCAGGGTTGCAAGCTGGAATGTCGGTTCCATGACGTGAAAGAGCGGAGAGATTGAGGATATCATGAAGTGAAGAGGAATAGACATTTTGTGCGTGCATAAGACGAAGTGGCGAAATACCCATATCGACAGAGCCCGGTTTCTTACGAATTCCATGAAGAACCTGCAAACTGTTTCACTATGGAATTACAAACCAAAGAAACGCAGTTGGCATTATTCTGTC